>JAWHQI010000013.1:5978333-8967500 GCA_033032865.1 Dactylorhiza incarnata
TTATTTCAGTTATTATCTGTGGACACCTTTTATTATGACCTATATATTATTTGATGTGGACTTAAGCTTACTATTGCTTCAATTGTACTTTTCTTCTTCTATGATCGATATTGTTGGAACAACCTTATTTATGATTTGGGCTAGGATCACTATCTGTTGACTAGGATAAATTTGACCCCAATATATAGTCTATGGGTCAAGGGTTTAGGCTGTTAGAACTCAAGAAAATATTCAGGTTCTGCATTCGATGAACTCAATACTGCGTTCGACAAACGTCTTGTTCTATGCATTCGACGAACGGCTTACACTCTGCGTTCGACGAACGGCTTGCTCTCTGCGTTCGACGAACGGCTAACACTCTGCGTTCGACGAACGGCTTGCCCTCAGCGATCGACGATTTTATTCAGACTCAGCGGTCGATGAATTTGCTCAGTTCAGCGGTCGACAATTTTATTCAGCGGCTCAACGGTCGACGAATTCTTCAGTTCGATGAACTTCATTCTGAGTTCGACGAACTCATCTCTGCGCTCAACGAAATTTGTTATTTCAGTTCAAAACTTCAGACAGATCATTTTATTCCATTCTCTAAACTCAGATCTTTCAGCAACGGATCTATATTCCAGATAAGACAAGTTTTCTGCCTTACTTATTATATTCCTTTCTATTATCTTCTTCCGAGATTATAGCGGTTGACATTTAATGGAAAAGGGAAAAGGTAAGTGACGTATCAAATTTGCAGTACAGTACATATATCTTCAAAATATTTTTTTCCTTAAAATAAGGGATTTGATTTGTCAAAGCTGTCAGAGATTTCAAAAGGGAATAAGGAAAGAAGATATATAGTATTATTACTTACAGTTTTTATGACAGGATCAATTACAGAACACATTACAGATTTTCTGTACAGGAAAAGAAAGAAAGAAAGTTACAGGAAGAAGAAAGAAAGAATGAAAGAAGAACAAAAGTTTTACAGATCTTCATCTTCTTCCTCAAGCACCACCTATTCAACCTCTGAGAACTTCATCAAGATCAATCTCTCAGATCTTTGCTGCTAGATATCCAATTTTCAAAGAGCAACAAACAATCTGAGAAACTTATTCTCTCAGATTCAACAACTACAGGAAGATCAATATATTCAAGAGAAAGCTTCCAGCCATCTACTGTCAAATAATTTTATATCAGACAGGGGGAGCTTTTCAACATCAACAATCCACTAGAGTCTTCTCTCAGAATATTGACAGAGAAGAACTTCATAACCCTTCTTTACCTCATCTTGTATAGGGTTATAACTCGCTTCAAAAGTTAACCCCTTGGTGGCAGGGCACCTGAAAAAAAACCTGTGGTTGGGATAGAGCACCTGATCAAAATCTCCTTGGTGTGTGGACACCTGTTCAAAAACCCCTTGGTGATAGGGCACCTGATCAAAAACCTAGTGGATCCTACAAAGTGTGGTAGAAGAGTAGACGTACCCAGGTTTATTGGGGAACTACTATAAAAATCCTTGTGTCCTCTGTGTGTGATTTTCTATGTGCTGTGTTGTGTGCTCTCTTTGTGTTTGCTTTTATTACTCACTCAATACACACATATATATCACTATTTTAATTCCGCAATAAAATTAAGTGAAAAGTTTTTAATACTCTATTCACCCCCCTCTAGAGTAAATCTAAGATCTAACCTCACTTTCAATTGGTATCAGAGGTTTCAACTGATATCAATTGACCTTTCAGATATGGCCGGCAGGATCGGCATTTTGTAGTGGCGACCTTCCCGAGTGTTGGTGTCATCGCAAAGCGGCGGTTCTGGGCATAAGACCCGGTTTTGTAGCGAAAAAATGGGGTCTTACACATGTCCTGGATAAACTTTAGAAACATAGCCAGTTGGCTGCACCATGAAATATCCTTGTCAATCTCGCCGTAATGGAAAGCATTGTTCACGTCGAGTTGCCAAATCTTCAATCCTTGGCAAGCTGCCAACCCTATCACCACTCGTACCGAAGTCATCTGGGCAACATGACTAAATTTCTATTCATACTCTTCGCCGTACAATTGAGAGAACCCTCGAGCTACAAGGCAAGCCTTGTACCGCTCAATGCAGCCATCAACCTTCTTCTTCAGCTTGTAAACCCACTTGCACGTCACAGGAGAAATGTCATCAACCTTGGGCACAAGATCCCAAGTCTCTTTCTTCCTGAGGGCAGCCATCTCCTCATCCATGGCATCTTCTCACTGCTTGACTCCAGTGGCGTTTTCAAAGCATGACGGCTCTCGCACATCCAAGGGGCCAACAAAGAAACATGAGACAAAGCTCACCAAATTTCCCCTGTATACCGAGCTGGTGGAATAATAGTGAAAGGGACAATTGATATCCTCTGATAAGGGTGATTGATAAAATCAACCTGCTTTGATACCAATTGAAAGTGGAGTTTTAGTTCTTATTATATGTTAAAACTCTTGTTTATGTTTTACTTTCAAAATAAATGATATGTATAAATATATAAGTGTGTTTGCCGATTGAGTAATAAACACAAACAGTGAAAGTGCAAAGTAATAATCAGCACAAATAAAACAATAAAACAAAGCACACATCCAGATGACATAAGATATATAGTAGTTCCCCAAAACCCGGGTACATCTACTCTTCTACCCACTTGTAGAAATCCACTATGAGAGTTGATCAGGTGCCCTCACACCAAGGTGTTTTTGATCTGGTGTCCACACACCAATGGAGGTTTGATCAGGTGCCCAATTCACTTATAAGCTTTTGACCAGGTGCTTATAAACCAACTAGATTTTTTGTTCAGGTGTCTTGCCACCAACAGGTAAACTTTTGAAGGGATTTTTAACCCTATACAAGATGGGGAAGGAGAAAGGGAAAGATTAATTGTTCTTCTCTTTGTGCTGAGAAGACTCTTGATGAAGATCCTGATTGGTAGTTGTGCTTGGATCTCGATGATGATGTTGAAGAGCTCCCCCTGTCTGATATAATTGTTGACAGTTTGTGGAGGCCTCTTCTCTTGATTGTACAAACTCCTTTCTTCTAATGCAGTAATGATCCTGAGCAAATGATCGTGATTGGTGTCTCAGGATGAATGTGATCTGCAAGAAAAAGGATCAGCAAAAAGAAGATAATATATTCTGATCTGTTCTTCTTTTTGCTCCTCTGATTTTCTCTTCTTCTTTTTCTTCTTTCTTCCTGTACATCAATATAACAATGTTCTGTTCTATTCTTCCTTGCTGTTCTGTCGAGAGATAATAGCTATATATATATCCTGATATATATTATCTGCTGTGGTATATTCTGTTTAAATCCTTGCCAACGAAAGAGGAATATAATAAATATATCTTTCATTTCCCAGATCCTTGAGCAGATAACTTGCCGTGTTTGACTTGCTGCAACGGCTATATTAATTAATGATTTTGCCAAACAGCTACAACATTAAATGCTTGCATGCTGTAATGTCAGAACAACAAAGTATATAGCAATATATAAAATAGAATAAAGAAATATTGCTTTAATAAAGTCTGACAGTATATAAGAATAAGAAATATAATATTTAGTCGAGCAAATATATATAAAATATTCCTGTCAGAAATTCGTCGAGTGGAGCTCTACGTTCGTCGAGCTCATCATTTCATTCGTCGACCAGATCATTAAATTTACTATTTCTGAACATCTGTTGGAATTCGTCGACCGCTGTTCGTCATTCGTCGAACGCTGTTCCACGTTCGTCGACCGCAGCTTCCTTTCATACAATCTGTCGAGCGCTGCTTATATACAATCTTTTCGCCGATCGCCGTCCGATGAATGCCGAGCGCCGTTCGACGTTCGTCGAACGCAGGCAATATATATAATATTTATTTCTTCTCTTATTTTTTGCCTATTAAAATATATATTTATATTTCTTAGTATATTATTGTATATTTCTTATTATATATATATTATTTATATTATTGTATATTTCTTATATATATATTATTCTTTTCTGCCTATTAATATATCTCTTTTTCAGCCTTCTTTCTTAATGAGATATTTAATCTAAGTTTTACAATATGTTATGATATAAACTTAGACACTTAAGGTGGATCCTAACTCAAATCAAAACTAAGGTTCTAACAATCTCCCCCTATTTGAGTTGGGATCCTAATCCAAATAAACTAGGTTCTAACAATCTCCCCCTATTTGGTTTAGGATTCCTAAGCATAAAAAGTCTTTAGCTGCTTAAGGGACAGAGATTATTTATTTTTCTTTTATAACTAAGCAATTTCTAATTTCCTAAAACTTGATTTAAATAGGAATTTAAATATGTGAATTGCTAGCTGTTTAACAAATTCTAAGAATTTTTTAAATCAGAAAGACAATATCTGATAGCTTCTTTCTATAGAATCCCCTTAATCAGAAGAGACTCACACTCAGAGCTCTGATCATTTCTGATCCATGCTACTTGAGTAGAATGCTCAAACTGATTTTGGAGAAAAAAATCTGTAAGAAGATGAAGTCTATCTGACTTTTTTTTAAGATAGAAAATTCAAAGAAACTTAAAACTACTGTTTAATTTAATTTAAGTAAAAATATTAAAAGTTTTAAAATTTGCCTTATAGATAAATATTTTGGCCTTTTTATCTCATTAAAGTATAATTTTGAAAGTTTATTTATATTTTACTGAACATAAGAAATTTCTTTTTCTTTAAAATTCTTTTTAAAGTTATCAGCTATAATTAACATGTTTTCTAAACAGATAATTTGTTTTTCTGATGTTTTCAAATTTTCTCTAATTTTATCAGAAATTACTTTGTTTATTATTAGCTTTTTACTGATTCTATTTTCAGAGATTTTTATACCTGCACAAGGTGATGTGAAAACAAATTTGAATGGATTAGAGGTAAAGTTAGGAATAGAATTTACCTCAGTTACCTTTTCTGTTTCAGATTCAGCATCTGATTTGTAGTTTAAGCCATATATTGCCAACATGCAGAAGTTTCTGGCTTTTTGTTCTTCCTTGTCTTCTTCTTCAGTTAGAGTAACTGATGGTTCTGCATCAAAAATGATGTTAGTGGAAGGAGTAGGAATGGATGTATTTACCATCCTAGAGAGGGAGTGCCAGATGCTCTTTGCTGAAGTGAAATCAGCCACTTTTAGAAGAATATCATTTGACATTGATTTAGCCAATATCTCCATGGATATGGCATCAGCACTGATCAACTTTTCTTGATCATCTGTTGAAGAAGAGGAAGACGAAGTTCCTATCAAAATAGATTTGTAAATATCTTCATCTATGGCATTCATAAATAATTTAATTCTAATTTTCCATAAATCAAAACTATCCAAATTACATAAAGGTGGATCTGAAATTAAAAAATCTGCTAGTGCCATTTGGAAAAACTCTTTTTAAAAACAAATAAGAACTAAGGTGATCTTTGTGATTTCAGGTGTTAGCTTGTGTGAAAAATCAACTCCCTCTGATACCAATTGAAAGGGACAATTGATATCCTCTGATGAGGGTGATTGATAAAATCAACCTGCTTTGATACCAATTGAAAGTGGAGTTTTAGTTCTTATTATATGTTAAAACTCTTGTTTAAGTTTTACTTTCAAAATAAATGATATATATAAATATATAAATGTGTTTGCTGATTGAGTAATAAACACAAACAGTGAAAGTGCAAAGTAATAAACAATACAAATAAAACAATAAAACAAAGCACACATCGACACAAGATATATAGTAGTTCCCCAAAACCCGGGTACATCTACTCTTCTACCCACTGGTAGGAATCAACTAGGAGAGTTGATCAGGTGCCCTCACACCATGGTGTTCTTGATCAGGTGTCCACACACCAATGAAGGTTTGATCAGGTGCCCAATTCACCTATAAGCTTTTGACCAGGTGCTTATAAACCAACTAGATTTTTTGTTCAGGTGTCTTGCCATCAACAGGTAAACTTTTGAAGGGATTTTTAACCCTGTACAAGATGGGGAAGGAGAAAGGGAAAAGATTAATTGTTCTTCTCTTTGTGCTGAGAAGACTCTTGATGAAATCCTGATTGGTAGTTGTGTTTGGATCTTGATGATGATGTTGAAGAGCTCCCCCTGTCTGATATAATTGTTGACAGTTTGTGGAGGCCTCTCTTGATTGTACAAACTCCTTTCTTCTTATGCAGTAATGATCTTGAGCAAATGATTGTGATTGATGTCTCACGATGAATGTGATCTGCAAGAAAAAGGGTTAGCAAAAAGTAGATAATATATTCTGATCTGTTCTTCTTTTTGCTCCTCTGATTTTCTCTTCTTCTTTTTCTTCTTTCTTCCTGTACAGCAATCTAACAATGTTCTGTTCTTTTCTTCCTTGCTGTTCTGTCAAGAGATAACAGCTATATATATATCCTGATATATATTATCTGCTGTTGTATATTCTGTTTAAATCCTTGCCGACCAAAGAGGAATATAATAAATATATCTTTCATTTCCCAGATCCTTGAGCAGATAACTTGCCGTGTTTGACTTGCTGCAACGGCTATATTAATTAATGCTTTTGCCAAACGGCTACAACATTAAATGCTTGCATGTTGTAATGTCAGAACAACAAAGTATATAGCAATATATAAAATAGAATAAAGAAATATTGCTTTAATAAAGTCTGACAGTATATGAGAATAAGGGATATAATATTTAGTCGAGCAAATATATAAAATATTCCTGTCAGAAATTCGTCGAGCGGAGCTCTACGTTCGTCGAGCTCATCATTTCATTCGTCGACCAGATCATTAAATTTACTGTTTCTGAACATCTGTTGGAATTCGTCGACCGCTGTTCGTCATTCGTCGACCGCTGTTCCACGTTCGTCGACCGCAGCTTCCTTTCTTACAATCTGTCGAGCGCTGCTTATATACAATCTTTTTGCCGATCGCCGTCCGACGAATGCCGAGCGCCGTTCGACGTTCGTCGAACGCAGGCAATATATATAATATTTATTTCTTCTCTTATTTTCTGTCTATTAAAATTTATATTTATATTTCTTAGTATATTATTGTATATTTCTTATTATATATATATTATTTATATTATTGTATATTTCTTATATATATATTATTCTTTTCTGCCTATTAATATATTTCTTTTTTAGTCTTCTTTCTTAATGAGATATTTAATCTAAGTTATACAATATGTTATGATATAAACTTAGACACTTAAGGTGGATCCTAACTCAAATCAAAACTAAGGTTCCAACAAATAGTCATCTTAGCCTCTACATGGCTTTACCCTGATCCACCTCTTCTGCAGATTCTTCTGGAGTAGCTCTACTTCTGGGCACACTTGGAGCATCGCTCTCCCTGCTTCCAGAACCAGAAGCACTAGTCCCAGAGCTAGAAACAACTTGAGCACCTGGTGAAACAGGAAACTCCACCAAAACTTCTTTAGCAGCTTCTCATTGCCCTTCATCTGACCTACTCTTTTATAGATCCACAGATGAGCTACCTTGGAATGACGTCAGCTCGTCGAATACCACATCCGTTGAGACCACATACCTTAGTGTCTCGGGATCCATGCACCTCCAACCCTTCTTTCGGTCATCATAACCAACGAACACTAGCTTCCTTGCTTTTGCATCTAGCTTCGTTCTTAGGGCAACAGGTGTCACAACCCGCATTTTCCCAAAAATATAATACGTATTATCATAGCAAGGGGAAAATACGCGTCGTGATGCCACGCCTGCAGGAGACGACTACAGACGCTCAGGCGAACACTCCTTACGATAATTTTATAAAAGACATATCCGCGATTGGATTAAAAGAGAAATTTTCATTTTAGCTTAAGACCGCGTCCCTCGGTCTGGTGGATCATCTAGTCCACAAGTAGAAAACTATACATACGCAGCAGAAAATAGGTTCATTTTAGCCTACATGAGCATGAAGATCAACATCCAAAGAAGATGATATGCATAAATCTATGTTTAATACTGTAAGAAGGGAATTTCTACAATCTTCAAAGTATGCGACATTTATTTAAAATCATGATATGCAAGAATGACATTTTTATACCAATAAAGTAACTAATGCATCCTAGCATAAAGCTTCCCAGAGAGCAAGTAGGTAAACAACCTGAAAGTAACAGCAATACTACTAGCAAGTAATCTAAAGATAAAAGCCATACGGGCGCCAACAACTGACACGAACCCGCAGGGAAGAAGGAAAACAACAGAAAGAAACTGCCTCTTACCTAGAAGAGGGGAAGGGCCTCGACAGGAGACCTGAACGACGCTGCTCTAACACCTGCGGCAGCTAAAGAACTGAACCTGAGACATTCATAAGAAAAGAATGCCTCAGCCCAAAAGGGTGCAAGAAAACCAAGATTAGCAGCATCAGAAGTAAAAGAGTGCAGGAAGGAAAAGCTAAGCAGATAAACATCTATAATCTTACAACAACCCGAGCCAGCTCAAATGAGTGCACTTTGTAAGAAGAAAAGCCTGCACCAGAAGGTAATAGTCAACACAATCAAAGCCCACCACGTGTCCGCCATTGCGGCTCAGAGGTGATGGTCATATATATACTATCATAATACACATATATAAGCATATGTGCTGAAGAACTTGAGACTGATCAGCTTGAGGGAAAAGCATCGCCCAAAAGAAGGCACTGCAACGGTGGTATCTTCCACTAACGCCTGCAGCCCAAAACCGGGTGGTGGTCCTTTATCCACTGCCACCCAAAACTACCCACCGTGCAAGGCTTAAGACAAAGGTTCTAAATAATCAAATTAAGTTTCAATTAAGACACGGGACGTAACCCGAGATATCAGCACCAAAACACCCTAAGGATAGGGTCACAAAGAAATAAACACTACGCAACGATTCATTTGAAAACACTTGGTGAGTCCAAACTTGACTCCCAACGAACTTCCTGTAACAGTACGACGAATAAGGCACGAAACAATACCATAACCGATCACCAATCAAATACCGGACAACTCAAAGAATAAAGCATAGCTTCATCTAAAAGTCTCAATGAAAAGACTAAAATGCTTGGTAACATCGCTTAAGATACCCGGGATCACCCGGCGAAAGAACATATAATATATGAGGAAACAATTCAGAATAAGCGAAGAAATCGACGAGAAGAACTTATATCAAAGTCGAAGAGAAAGACTTATATCAAAGTCGACGAGAAAGACTCATATCAAAGTCGACGAGAAAGACTCATATCAAAGTCGACGGGTAACTTCATAAAAGAAGAAGAAGTAATTGCACGATCTTAGGGTGAGCAAACTTTTCTAAACCTAGGGGAGTCTTATCAGACTACCTGGTAGCATGACTAAACAGGTATAGAAGCTATCCAGATTCCAAGGGGGATGACCGCAGGAATTAAGAACCCAGAACACCAATCAAGACCCAAAAAGGGAAACACGACATCCACTAACCTAAAATCAACAGGTTAGGCAAACAAGGAAGAAGAAAGGACTGAAATGAAAGACTTCCAATCACCCAGCAACATCGAGCCAAGGGGACTACTACTATATGAAGGACACAACCAACAAGAGAGCCCAGTATAACTAAGCTTCAAGAGACACAGTCACTAAGGAGAAGGGCCGCTATTTGCAGCCCACAACCACTAAAAAGAAATCCTTACATTCAATCAGATTGCTAAGACAGTGAAGAGGAAGCATTACCCTTCGCTGAGAAAGTTAACACAAAAATTACATGGAAGACTGAGTCAGAAAGGGTTTAAAATACCCAGAAGAGAAAGGCAGATCACACGGAAACGACCCTTCAGAGAGAACCTATCAGAACACAAGGAAGACCACAGACAGAACTTCACTTGCAGAAAAAGGAGAAACAATCAAAAGATATATTTATATAAGGAAGATTTGGAGTTCTGAAGAAACATGCAAGCCCAGGGAGGCGAAATGAGCAAATAAATGACCTCAACAGCTAGGCTACTAGTGTGATAATATGAATGACCTTGTAACTCAACCAACATTGAAGTATAATTGCTGAACATGACATCCATATTCTCTTATAACCAAAGCTATATAACCGAAGCAACTAAATGCCACATAACAAGCATAAGCTTGAGCTATGAATCAATTACACAACTTGAATTATCGAGACTTGCAGCCTGAAGTCGACCCACAATTTATATAATAGCAATTGAACAAAACTCGAGAATAGCTTCCTAAAGTGGCTTATATAAACATCATCCTAACACCCATAAGGAAGATCATATATACATAGCAACCCCTAAATAAAATTGAAACCCCCAATTGGTTTAAAGCATAGCAGTCCCCATCTTAAAACCCCAACTGGATAGTGCAGAGAATGACAAGTGCAGAGGATGAAGGTGCATAATTTAGCCAAGAATATACAAGATCCGGAACAAAATCAACCAGAATAAACCATCAAGGATTAGCCCGGGATCGGGACAAAGCTAAACATATAGCAGCTAGCATATAAAAGAGGGATAAAAGGATTCACCCAACCATAGCAGCTAGCATATAGTAAAACAGGACCAATAAAGTGTGCCGAGGAGTTAGCAAATAGAACCACCATAATATTAACCATTTCTAGATACTTGTAATCGAAGCGCGCAGAATTATTTTGCAAGTAATGAAACCCAACAAGAGTGTAGTGAAGCAGCCCCTTAGGAAAAGCATAACATCAGCCCTTAATTAGACAAGGAAAACAAAGGTGGCCCCTAGCATAGAGCATAGCAGCCCCCAATTAAAAAGTATAAGAAACAACCCGACAACATACCTGCAGTCCAACTCGACAAGGAGCAGCCCCTCCCTTCCACATAAATAATAAACAGGGAGCAAAATTGATTCAACAAGGAGCAGCCCCTCCCTTCCACATAAATAAATAAACCTGAATTTGAGTATAATCACTAGCCCCCAAACAAATCAAAACTTAAAAAGCAACCCCCCCATATAATCAACAAGGAATTAAACAAGAAACCACATAGCAACAAAAGATCGAACAAAGCGACCTCGTAGCAGCAGAGTGATATATAAAATCCAACCTAAGGCAGCGGCTTACATAGCAATAACAGCATAAGGAACCCCTAAATTTATCTAGATTCTCAAGTATATCAGCACAAGTATGGCAGCAGGCATAAGAACCCAATAATTAATAAATTCAGCAAATTCCATGTATAGCAACAAGTGTAAGGCAGCAGGGAGAGAAAACCCCAAAAAAATTTGCAAATATAACCCAAGATAGCAGCTCCCATAAGAGAAACAGAAGGAGTAAGCTGGGGTAAGAAGGTAGTAGAAGAAGGAGAAGGGGGGGAGAAGAAGTTTTCTTGCCTCGCTTACTCACGGCGACTCGCCGGACCGCGACCACGCAAGGAAAGAGCCGCCCGGGACCCTAGCTCCGGCGACCCGACCTCCTCCGACAGCACCGGCGATGAAAACGGCACCGACCGACGAAACCCTAGGTGCGCTCTCCACGGCAGAAGTCAGGGAAGGGGGCATCGGGGAGAGGGGAGAGCAGGGATCGAATTGGATGCCAGCAGGAGATATAAGGATAAGTTAATATTAATAATAATAATAATAATAATAATAGTGAAAATTTATATATATATGTCATCTATAGTTATATATATAATAGATGGTTGAACCGACATATATCCACCCGCATATGAATATAAGGCTTAAATTATCCCAAAAACTTATACGTATATACGTATATTTATATATATATCGTATTTATGTTGTATAACTCTTCGTATAAATCTTCGCACTTTAATATAAATAGTGTAAACGTATATATATACATATACTTACACTTTACCGCAATAACGCCCCCATCTAGAGCTAACTCGTCGGGCGACGACGACGATTCCGAAGGGTAACGCCCCTACGCATCGACACCCTAAATTAAAATCCCGCTTTGTTAAAATAATTGAAAGAAGAACCCAGGGCGTTACAGTCACCCCTCCTAACAAAAGTTTCGACCCGAAACTTTGCAGCGACAATTCAAAACGAGGTAAGCACGAAAAAGAAAGAAAACTCAGGAGGCAAAAACTTACCGGGGAACTAAAAGGTTACAAGCACACGCCGCGGAAAGAATCGGAGGAAAAACCTAGAGCGAAAAGCCAACGCTCTCAAGGAAAGACCGATGTCCAGCTAAAGGACCAAACGCTTTACCTTGCGCGCACCCGAAGACTCGCCCTCTAACTGGGGAGTCGACTCTGACGCACAACGCTCTGGAGTCATCGACTGCAATTATTAACCAAACATCACTACACCTAGCTTAAGACACAACAGTTAGGAACTTGAATTTCCTAACTCGACACAGATCAGAAAAGAGTAGATACTTGCTCTGGGAATTCATGAAATGATGTTATGCTTAACTTATGATGATATACCATCATCCTATCCACTTATGTGCATATAATATAAATGCATGAATGCCAAAAATTTATTTCAAATCATGAGTGTACGAGCGTCATCATGTATGTCTTTAGCTTGACACGTGTGCAAATGCTATGTTATGATGTATATGCAGTGCTATGCAATCTAAAAAGGCCTTAATGCATGCTATGAGCGGCGTACACATGCGATCTTATGCATCCCATACTACATATTATCGCATGCAACGAAAAAGAAAAATGAGCTAATGGACACGCATGCGACCTACGTTATGCATCTCATACTACATAACAGTCGTATGTTGTCTCCTATGAGGATCCATATACAAACACATATTATGCATCCCATACTACATAATATGCCCCGTATACTTCTTATCATGCTATGAGTGTAGTGTTCATGCTTCAGCCAAGACATATTGATGACCCTTCGGTGTGTGTATGCAATGAATGACGATTCTCACCAGGCGGTTAACCGGACAACCAGACTATCACAGCAACCCGGCTAACCTCCCTCTGATACCAACGGTCACAACCCGCATTTTCCCAAAAATATAATACGTATTATCAGAGCAAGGGGAAAATACGCGTCGTGATGCCACTCCTGCAGGAGACGACTACAGACGCTCAGGCGAACACTCCTTACGATAATTTTATAAAAGACATATCCGAGATTGGATTAAAAGAAAAATTTTCATTTTAGCTTAAGACTGCGTCCCTCGGTCTGGTGGATCATCTAGTCCACAAGTAGAAAACTATACATACGCAGCGGAAAATAGGTTCATTTTAGCCTACATGAGCATGAAGATCAACATCCAAAGAAGATGATATGCATAAATCTATGTTTAGTACAGTAAGAAGGGAATTTCTACGATCTTCAAAGTATGCGACATTTATTTAAAATCATGATATGCAAGAATGATATTTTTATACCAATAAAGTAACTAATGCATCCTAGCATAAAGCTTCCCAGAGAGCAAGTAGGTAAACAACCTGAAAGTAACAGCAATACTACTAGCAAGTAATCTAAAGATAAAAGCCATACAGGCGCCTACAACTGACACGAACCCGCAGAGAAGAAGGAAAACACCAGAAAGAAACTGCCTCTTACCTAGAAGAGGGGAAGGGCCTCGACAGGAGACCTAAACGACGCTGCTCTAACACATGCGACAGCTAAAGACCTGAACCTGAGACATTCATAAGAAAAGAATGCCTCAGCCCAAAAGGGTGCAAGAAAACCAAGATTAGCAGCATCAGAAGTAAAAGAGTGCAGGAAGGAAAAGCTAAGCAGATAAACATCTATAATCTTACAACAACCCGAGCCAGCTCAAATGAGTGAACTTGGTAAGAAGAAAAGCCTGCACCAGAAGGTAATAGTCAACACAATCAAAGCCCACCACGTGTCCGCCATTGCGGCTCAGAGGTGATGGTCAACATATACTATCATAATACACATATATAAGCATATGTGCTTAAGAACTTGAGACTGATCAGCTCGAGGGAAAAGCGTCCCCCAAAAGAAGGCACTGCGACGGTGGTATCTTCCACTAACGCCCGCAGCCCAAAATCGGGTGGTGGTCCTTTATCCACTGCCACCCAAAACTACCCACCGTGCAAGGCTTAAGACAAAGGTTCTAAATAATCAAATTAAGTTTCAATTAAGACACGGGACGTAACCCGAGATATCAGCACCAAAACACCCTAAGGATAGGGTCACAAAGAAATAAACATGACGCAACGATTCATTTGAAAACACTTGGTGAGTCCAAACTTGACTCCCAACGAACTTCCTGTAACAGTACGACGAATAAGGCACGAAACAATACCATAACCGATCACCAATCAAATACCGGACAACTCAAAGAATAAAGCATAACTTCATCTAAAAGTCTCAACGAAAAGACTAAAATGCTTGGTAACATCGCTTAAGATACCCGGGATCACCCGGCGAAAGAACATATAATATATGAGTAAACAATTCAGAATAAGCGAAGAAATCGACGAGAAGAACTTATATCAAAGTCGAAGAGAACGACTGTTGGGAAAATGATTTATCTTAACCCCTAAAATGTGTAGAATATTAATTCTAAGAATGAAAAATTAGGTTAAGTAAATATGCGTCGAATAGTATTCGACGCAACGTCGAAACGTAGTCGACGTTCCTCTTAGAATGAGTCGAAGTAATTCTAAACAGAATTCGACGCATCCTATGTCGACGTTACTCTGACTTCTAGTCGACGTATCTAGTGAAGTCGATGCACCTAATTCGACGCACCTTCCTTATTCTCCTCTCGACGCCCAGTCAGGATGAATTCGACGCTTACGTCGAATAGTAATCGACGCACGTCGATTTATATGTCAAATTCAAACACTCGCTAGATCTCTTTCCTTCTTTCTGTAGATCTGATTTATATGGAATGATATTATTCTTTTATAGCCGTTCTGAATCATTCTTTCCTTGTATCTGATTCTCGGCTAATTTGATTAAACTCATTTGGACATTATTTGAAATCAGAATTAGTTCTTTCCTTCTATAGAAATAAATATTATGGAAACATTTTTATCTTTCTATTTCTCTGACTGCTAATTGATTATCCTCCTATAGTATTATTTTGAATGAACAGATCTATAAATAAAGAGGAGATCGGCATAGAAAGTGAGTTGAGTGATCCACCATATACATTTGAAAAAGAGGAAGAGCTCTCCAGTGAAAAGAGAGAAAATTGAGAAATAGTGCTGCAGCAAAGATCAAGCTTTCTTCATCTCCTCCTTCTAAAGCCATTATGCTGCAATTTCTGAAAGCTCTCACTAAAAGAGAGAAAGGGCTACAATCTCCTTCTCACTATAGAAGAGAGATCATATTCACTATACTTGTGCTTCTAATCTTCTTGCTAGGAAGAAGATTCCTTCTTGCACATATTGTTTTCTGTTCTTCTACTTCTTCTTCTCTTTCTTATTTCATTTTCAAATATTGTAAAAGAGTTTTTAGAATCTCTCGTCAAAAAATTCAGTTGTACTGGTTCTAAGAGTCTCCTTGTCAAAAGACTCAGTTGGTTCTAAGAGTCTCCTTATCAAAAGACTCAGACTGGTTCTAAGAGTCTCCTTATCAAAAGACTCAGTGCAAGATAGTGAATTCCTACCAAGGGGGTAGAAGAGTGGACTACCCAAAAGTTTTGGGGAACCACTATATTTCCTTGTGTTGTGCTGTGATTGTCTCTTTGCTTTTTCATTCTTTACATATTTAATTCTTGTTGGTATTTTGGAAGTATAAATAAGAGATTATACACATATATTTATATTTTGCACAAAATATTTTTAATCTCTATTAACCCCCCCCCCCCCCCCCCCCCCCCCTCTAGAGAATTCTAGTGAGGTTAACTGTGCACTTTCAATTGGTATCAGAGCCAGGTTGATCTAAAAAGGATAACTCCTTGATAAAAAAGATCCTACCTCTTACTTATATATATATGTTCTTCTAGCAATTATTTTTCACATGGCACAAATCAAAGATTATGCTTCCACCAGACCACCAATGTGCAATCATGAAAAGTTTACAGTTTGGAAAACAAGAATTAGGATTTATATGAATTCTATTGATGAAGATTTATTTAATGTTATCTTGACAGGTCCTCCCAAGCCTTATAGAAGAGACTCAAGTGGTGAAGTGACTCAAACACTTGTCCCAAAGGCTGACTGGACAATTGAAGAAAAAAAGGCAGGGACATGTGATGCTAAAGCTGTAAATATTCTGGTCTCAACCCTCTCTGATGAAATCTTTCAAAGGGTTGTTGATTGTGAATCAGCCAAAGAAATTTGGGAGGCTCTCATAAAGATAGTAGAAGGAAGTGCTGATGAAAGAAAAGATAGGAAGGCTCTATTGATCTCTCAATATGAGAACTTCCAAAGGAAGAATAAAGAAAACATCTCTGAGATGTATGACAGATTCAGTCTGATCATCAATCAACTAAGGGACTTGGATAGAGAAATCTCTCTCACAGAGATCAATGACAAATTGCTGATGAGTCTCCCAAGTTCATGGGACTCAAGGATATGGGCAATAAGAGACACAAGAGGACAAAGGGAAATTTCAACAGATGCTCTCTTAGGAAAACTCAGATCCTATGAGCAACTGCTGAAAACCAGAGAAGAGAAAACACCCCAACTTCTTCAAAAGACAGGAACATTGCATTAAAAGCAACAGAGGAAGGAAGCTTTGTCACTGAGAAAAGAATTATTCAGTTTCCTGGCCAGAAAATTCAAGAAGTGGGTCAGGACAGATGGATCAAGAAGGAGAGAATCAAAACCAAGGTATGACAAAACTCCTACTAAAGAAATTATTTGTTACTCCTGCAGGAAACCTGGACATATTGCCCCAGAATGTCCAGAAAATGTTGAGACAAAGAAAGATCTCAAGAAAAAGGGAAAGAAGAAAGAAAGAGGCTTTATAGCAGAAGCCTGGAGTGATACAGACTCTGAGGACAGCTCCTCTTCTAAGAGTGACAATGAAGAGCCTAAGCAAGAAGACCTATGCTTAATGGCACTTGAAGGCTCAAAGAAAGATGATGATGCTAAATCATGGAGTGAGACAGGATCAGAAGAAAGCATATCTTCTGAAGATGAAAAAGAAGATAGCCTTATTCTCATAGAGGAATCTGTGGATAAGGATGAGGTAAGCATGTTTGATGAAATAGATTTTCAAAGTGAAAAATTCAGAAATGATTTTATGGGAATGTGTCTAGATCAACTAAAAGCTACACAAGAAATTAAAGATCTAAAAGAACAAATCAATGTGGCTAAAAACCAGAGAAATAGAGAAGTTAAATGCTCTAAAAATTATGAATTAAGGGCTAACATCATAGAAAAGGAGGTAGAAAGGGCTAGAATAGAAAACCAGCTCCTTAAGGATAAGGTATCCCAGGCAAAAGCTTTTGAAGAATCAATAAAAATGAGAAGCCAAACACTCAAGGAAATCACTGAACAACAAACCAGGAGACATAAAAATCTTGGTCTAGGGGCTGATCCCTCAACTAGCCAAATTCCATCCAACAAACCTGCTTGGATGGTCCCTGTAAAATTCACCAAACCCATCAAATCAAACAAAGAAAAAGACTCACTAAATAAGGAAGAAGACTCCCTCAAGGAAATGAAACAATTTGATGAAACATCATACTATTCAGCTGATGATTCCCAAACTTCATCTGAAGAAATAACTAAGCTAAGAGAAACAATACATGAAAGAGCAAAATCAAAAAAAGGGAAGAAGAAAATGTATGAAGACACAGTTGCGTCGACTTCATATCGACACATGAGTGACGTCGAATTCTACTCGACGCAATCTCTCAAATGCCTCGACCTCAACTCGACGCTTGAATAAAAGTACGTCGACATCCAATCGACACAACTTCTTTCATGCGTCGATACCAGATCAACGCAATCTGAAGAAAGCGCCGAATATAAATCAACGCAACTATCAACATACGTCGAATAGATATCGACGCATAAGAACTCAGATCAACTTAAATGCCTATCCTCCAAAAACCTTCCATCTTAACCCCTATTCAGGACCCATTTATCCTAATCATGATTTCTATCCTAATCAACACCTCTATCCTAACCAAGCTTTCTATCCTAATCAAAATTCCCATCTAAATCAAACTTACTATCCTAATCCACTCTTCTATCCCTCTCTGAACTCAAATTCTCACAATACTAAGATAATCAAGTGCTACATATGTTACAAAACTGGCCACCTTGCCAAACAATGCTGGCACAATCAATCAAACTATCTGTGAAAATTAGTCCAAGACTAACTTAGAAACCTTTAGGATTAGGAAGAGATAAAAAGAAATAAACACCTAGAATTTTTCAGGAAAATTAAAAGTCACGTCGACTTTTAATCGACGCACCGTCGATGACTCAACTCAATAAGTGAACTCGACGCATGCGTCGATTACAATCGACGCATACGTCGATACGAAACCCTAGCATCTTAACGCGGGCTGTATCGACGCTTACGTCGAGTTCCACTCGACGTAACATCGATTTCATGAAAACGAGCGGCAATACTAAAATATTTTCGGTCACATCCATTGAAGTACCGAATAAGCCTCGAATAGTGTCGCATTTCGACGTTTCACCTGACTTAAAAAGGCTCTTTAGTTAGAAACCTTCACTACTCTGCATCCTTCATCCTTCTTGCTCCTCAGTCCAGCCGATTTCTTCCTCTCTCTCTCACTGACCTAGAATGGCTCCTAAGACCAACTCTGGTTTCGACATTGATCTTGCATCGTTCCAAGCGGCCGCAGAAAACTACAAGGGCATCATTGCTCTGTTTACTGAAGCTGGACTAGACAAGCTCATCTCCACAAGATGCAAGCTCCTGGAAACAGAGCTCACTGAGCTGATAACTCATGTTCAGATATCTGAACAATGAGAAATCCAAGGAACAATCCATGAGACACCTGTCTCAATATCTGCAGAACACTTTAAGACAAACTTTGATCTTCCATCAGGTACACCCTAATATGATCTTTGTTCAAAGCAAATAAAGAGAATCAACTTCTAAAGGATAACTAAATAAGTCTTCATCACCCTCTTATTAGGTGATAAATCTATAGACCTCACACCTGATGAAATCAAGCATCTGCTAACCACCATGAAATTTTCAAAAGATAGGCCAATCCATCTAAAGAAAACAGACTTTTCTGAGGAGTACGGACTGCTAGCAGATATAGTAGGAAAAATCCTGCTATGCAAGACCTCAGCCCATGATGCAGTGCCCAAGCAGCAACTAAATATCACGGGAGCCCTGGTGCTGAAGAAGAAGGTGGACTGGGCCACATGCCTG
The DNA here is from genome assembly GCA_033032865.1 of Dactylorhiza incarnata. Taxonomy (NCBI): domain Eukaryota; kingdom Viridiplantae; phylum Streptophyta; class Magnoliopsida; order Asparagales; family Orchidaceae; genus Dactylorhiza; species Dactylorhiza incarnata. Next base: position 5,997,543 of record JAWHQI010000013.1, read on the forward strand.
CTCAAGATGATAAGCTCTAAATACTCACACAAAGAAAATGCATATATGAGGATTATGAGTCAAGTACTCTTCCACACCTTCCCTGATCTATGCAGGTCAAAAGGAATCCCTATTCCTCCAGGAAAAAGGATGTCAATAGCTCTATTCTCCAAATGGACTAGGCAAATCCCTAAGCCTGGTTCCATTCCTGAAAAGCCTCCATCTCCTCCTAACTCTCCTGTTCATCCATCTCCTCCTAGAGACAATCCTTCTCTACCACCATCATCCACTCCAATAGTCTCTACCTCCCTCACAACTCCTACTCTACCTACCTCTTCTCAAACACATGCTCAAACAGCAGTTTCTCCATCTATTCCTCCTCATACTTTATCATCCTCTCCACCTCCATTATCACCAATACCTCATACATCAACTAACCTTTCTCCACCCTCATCACCACCTCCACCACTCTCTCCTAATCACCAACCACAACATGAACCATTTGCATCCACTAAAGCTCTTCTCACTCAGTGCATTGCATCAGCATGTAACACCCTGCCAGTACGAAAAGTATAACAGCAGGTCCGCCCGGGACCCCACGCCATACAAACCACACTAGCTAGGAGTTAAAAGGTGATACACAGAAAATAACTACACCAGAGTACACTAAAAATTAGCAGAAGCATACAGGATTAAACCATTTCATTTAGAACTGTCCACTATCATAGGAATGAAACTACTAAAAGAGTTACGGCCTTAAGGCCTTACATTCACCAAATGTACTATAACTCAAAACATGCATCGGCGCGCAGGCCGGCAATACAAGGAAAACAGAAAAGAGGCTGGCCTTCGAGGGCCAACACAGCATAAGGGTCGCCACCCGCTATTTTCCGCTAGGCTCACCTGCACCTGCATAAGAACATTCCACCAAGCGGTGGTAAACAAGGTAACGGTCAGCAAAGCTGACCAAATTATAACGACCCCACCCCTTTCCCGGGGTGGCGGAGCTTCTACCCTGCAAGCAAGCTATACTAGCACAAGTACTAATATAAAGAAGGTGCAACTACACAAGGTGAGGTTTCAAGCAAAATCAATCTTCTAGGTTGAGCATCAAAAAGAAGGGAACCTAGGTATGCACATGATGTTGGTTGGGTTCACCCGAAGGTTCCCCACTACCGCCTAAGCAATCGCATGAGGCTAATCATAATATTAATTCCACAACACTCCACCCTAAGGGTCACAGCCTTAGGTGGGAACAAGAGCTTTTGGTCGGTCTAGGTATGACACCTTCCGCGACCTCTCCCATGATCACACGACTTTCACGAGGAAGGGACCTCTTACTGATCTGCATGGAAACGGGTTCGGTTTAGCTTTGCCCGTGCTCTAATCGTCGCGATCTATCGCACGACGCGGGTACGGCTTCACCTCGGCCCGTAAGGGTTTAGCACTTTCAAGTGCTTCACAAATTATACGATACGCACCTAACCCCTTCACAAGGGTCTAGGCTTCACAAATAATCAACAAGGGAGGTACCATGCGCTCTGCATCAAATTTGTGGTGAAGGTTTGCCTTCATCCAAATCTCAAAGCATAGGGCTTTCGTTAGGATCTTCACAAGACGCCTACACTTAATTCCCGCAATACTATAGATGATTTCACGGAGTCATTCTCCGGCGCGCATTCTAGGCCTAACCTAAATGCAACGTCGCAAATCAAGCATCACCGATTCGGGCTCACAGCCACGAATAGGCTTCACACACAATGCCTAAATCCGCACGACTACCGGATTTTCTACATGCAATAATGCCGGGGATGGACACAATCTACCTGGAGTTCCGAAGAACTTGAGGAAATCCTACACTTCACCCATTTGGTGAAAGGGATTCCTCATGCAAGCATAGAGAAATGAAGGAGAGGACAAATGACAAGTCCAAATATTGGGAGGAAGAATCGTTACCCTAGACGCGTTCTTTTTCGCCATGGATCCGAGATTCCACACGGAGAGAAACGACCGCTCCGGGCTGCACTCTCCAGATCTGGAAACGGCTCGCGAAACGGAGCTCCGGAGCTCCGTCAATGGCGGGATCACTCTTCTTCTTCCTTGCCTCCTTCTTCTTCCTCTAGCCTAGGAGAGAGAAACACCTCAAAATAATGAGGATTAATCTCCTCTCATAAGCCCTAATAGCCTCCAGCATCTAATCCTAGCCATTGGATCGGATTCCAAAAGATTTGGACGACCGGATCGTCTTCTCCGCTCAAAATCGCGGAGCAAAATAAACAGGGCGGACGATCACAGGCGCACGGTCCGTGGTCGTGCGCGAAGAGGGAAATGGTCGTGCACACTACCCGCGACAGAACTCTGATTCCTCTCGAATTAACGCACGATCATTGGCGCACGATCACCGGTCGTGCGCGAAGAGGGGAAATGGTCGTGCGCACTATCCGAGACAGAACTCCGATTCTTCTGAATTAACGCACGATCATGGGCGCACGATCACCGGTCGTGCGCGAAGAGGCCACTGACCGTGCGCTAAGAGCAGACAGGGACAATTTAGCCCACTTCGAGCGCAGCACTACCACTCCGCCTACTTCGCTGAGTTACGATTTTTGGGGTGTTACACAGCAGCTCAAACATTCCAAGCAATGTTGGATGAGCATTGCTCTCAGATTCATTCCTCCATCCTTCACATGCATACCCAAATAGATGGGGTCAGTGCCTCTGTGCAAAATTTAAATACCTCTCTCTCTTCCTCTAGAGTAACTAGGTCTTTCTTAACCTCCTTGGCTAAGAAGGTCAAGAAGGGGGAGAAGCTAGATGAAGAACAGCCCTCCACTCCTAAATCTCTCTCCCATAAGTCACCTCCTTCCTCAAAAACTGATAATCCTACACTGCTCAAGACAATTGGAAATGAGATAGTACCTATTGAAGAACAAACAATAGAAGTACTCAATATAGCAATAGAGGCTGCAAGTCAAGTGGTACTATTACAAGGGGAGGCAAGCAGGACAGAAAATGAAATTGAAAAGGAAGATGTGGCAGATGGTGAGAAAAATAAAGAAGCTGAAACTCAGGGGGAGCTAGATACTGTGATAGGTGCAATAGGATCTCAGGGACCAAGTATTGCTATGACTAAAGCTGGAACTGAAAAAGAAATTGAAGAGGCAGAAGTAGAAGCAACCAAGGAAGTTCCATCCCAGGGGGAGCAAACCTCTTTGACTCAGGGGGAGCAAATTGTTAAGACTCAGGGGGAGCAAAGGGAATCAAATGCTACTGAGAAGGAGCAACCCACAAAAGTATTTACTAGAAAAAGGAAAACTCCTCCTACCCCTCCTGAGTGATATGTTGAAACAATGATGATGCTTAAATACTGATTGGTCTGAACATAAAACTGGTTTATATATGCTTTCTTATTCTAATTTCTCTTCTGATTGTTTAATATATTTCTTATCTTTACAAATACTGTGTTGTGTTAATTATATGCTGATACAATTTCTCTCCTATAGGGTTAAGACAAATAGGGGGAGATTGTTGGGAAAATGATTTATCTTAACCCCTAAAATGAGTAGAATATTTATTCTAAAAATGAAAAATTAGGTTAAGTAAATATGCGTCGAATAGTATTCGACGCAACGTCGAAACGTAGTCGACGTTCCTCTCAGAATGAGTCGAAGTAATTCTAAACAGAATTCGACGCATCCTATGTCGACGTTACTCTGACTTCTAGTCGACGTATCTAGTGAAGTCGACGCACCTAATTTGATGCACCTTCCTTATTCTCCTCTCGACGCCCAGTCAGGATGAATTTGACGCTTACGTCGAATAGTAATCGACGCACGTCGATTTATATGTCAAATTCAAACACTCGCCAGATCTCTTTCCTTCTTTATGTAGATCTGAATTATATGGAATGATATTATTCTTTTATAGCCGTTCTGAATCATTCTTTCCTTGTACCTGATTCTTGGCTAATTTGATTAAACTCATTTGGACATTATTTGAAATCAGAATTAGTTCTTTCCTTCTACAGAAATAAATATTGTGGAAACATTTTCATCTTTCTATTTCTCTGACTGCTAATTGATTATCCTTCTATAGTATTATATTGAATGAACAGATCTATAAATAAAGAGGAGGTCGGCAGAGAAAGTGGGTTGAGTGATCCACCATATACATTTGAAAAAGAGGAAGAGCTCTCAAGTGAAAAGAGAGAAAATTTAGAAATAGTGTTGCAGCAAAGATCAAGCTTTCTTCATCTCCTCCTTCTAAAGCCATTCTGCTGCAATTTCTGAAATCTCTCACTAAAAGAGAGAAAGGGCTACAATCTCCTTCTCACTATAGAAGAGAGATCATATTCACTATACTTGTTCTTCTAATCTTCTTGCTAGGAAGCAGATTCCTTCTTGCACATATTGTTTTCAGTTCTTCTACTTCTTCTTCTCTTTCTTATTCATTTTCAAATATTGTAAAAGAGTTTTTAGAATCTCTCTTCAAAAAATTCAGTTGTACTGGTTCTAAGAGTCTCCTTGTCAAAAGACTCAGTTGGTTCTAAGAGTCTCCTTATCAAAAGACTCAGACTGGTTCTAAGAGTCTCCTTATCAAAAGATTCAGTGCAAGATAGTGAATTCCTACCAAGGGGGTAGAAGAGTGGACTACCCAAAAGTTTTGGGGAACCACTATATTTCCTTGTGTTGTGCTGTGATTGTCTCTTTGCTTTTTCATTCTTTACATATTTAATTCTTGTTGGTATTTTGGAAGTATAAATCAGAGATTATACATATATATATATATATATTGCACAAAATATTTTTAATCTCTATTCACCCCCCCCCCCCCCCCCCCCCCCCCTCTAGAGAATTCTAGCGAGGTTAACTGTGCACTTTCAAAGACTTATATCAAAGTCGACGAGAAAGACTCATATCAAAGTCGACGAGAAAGACTCATATCAAAGTCGACGGGTAACTTCATAAAAGAAGATGAAGTAATTGCACGATCTTAGGGTGAGCAAACTTTTCTAAACCTAGGGGAGTCTTATCAGACTACCTGGTAGCATGACTAAACAGGTATAGAAGCTATCCAGATTCCAAGGGGGATGACCACAGGAATCAAGAACCCAGAACACCAATCAAGACCCAAAAAGTGAAACACGACATCCACTAACCTAAAATCAACAGGTTAGGCAGACAAGGAAGAAGAAAGGACTGAAATGAAAGACTTCCAATCACCCAGCAACATCGAGCCAAGGGGACTACTACTATATGAAGGACACAACCAACAAGAGAGCCCAGTATAACTAAGCTTCAAGAGACACAGTCACTAAGGAGAAGGGCCACTATTTGCAGCCCACAACCACTAAAAAGAAATCCTTACATTCAATCAGATTGCTAAGACAGTGAAGAGGAAGCATTACCCTTCGCTGAGAAAGTTAACACAAAAATTACATGGAAGACTGAGTCAGAAAGGGTTTAAAATACCCAGAAGAGAAAGGCAGATCACACAGAAACGACCCTTCAGAGAGAACCTATCAGAACACAAGGAAGACCACAAACAGAACTTCACTTGCAGAAAAGGAGAAACAATCAAAAGATATATTTATATAAGGAAGATTTGGAGTTCTGAAGAAACATGCAAGCCCAGTGAGGCGAAACGAGCAAATAAACGACCTCAACAGCTAGCCTACTAGTGTGAGAATATGAATGACCTTGTAACTCAACCAACATTGAAGTATAATTGCTGAACATGACATCCATATTCTCTTATAACCAAAGCTATATAACCGAAGCAACTAAATGCCACATAACAAGAATAAGCTTGAGTTATGAGTCAATTACACAACTTGAATTATCGAGGCTTGCAGCCTGAAGTCGACCCACAATTTATATAACAGCAATTGAACAAAACTCGAGAATAGCTTCCTAAAGTGGCTTATATAAGCATCATCCTAACACCCATAAGGAAGATCATATATACATAGCAATCCCTAAATAAAATTGAAACCCCCAATTGATTTAAAGCATAGCAGTCCCCATCTTAAAACCCCAACTGGATAGTGCAGAGAATGACAAGTGCAGAGGATGAAGGTGCAGAATTTAGCCAAGAATATACATGATCCGAAACAAAATCAACCAGAATAAACCATCAAGGATTAGCCCGGGATCGGGACAAAGCTAAGCATATAGCAGCTAGCAAATAAAAGAGGGATAGAAGGATTCATCCAACCATAACAGCTAGCATATAGTAAAACAGGACCAATAAAGTGTGCCGAGGAGTTAGCAAATAGAACCACCATAATATTAACCATTTCTAGCTACTTGTAATCGAAGCGCGCAGAATTATTTTGCAAGTAATGAAACCCAACAAGAGTGAAGCGAAGCAGCCCCTTAGGAAAAGCATAACAACAACCCTTAATTAGACAAGGAAAACAAAGGTGGCCCCTAGCATAGAGCATAGCAGCCCCCAATTAAAAAGTATAAGAAACAACCCGACAGCATACCTACAGTCCAACTCGACAAGGAGCAGCCCCTTCCCTTCCACATAAATAATAAACAGGGAGCAAAACTGATTCAACAAGCAGCAGTCCCTCCCTTCCACAAAAATAAATAAACCTGAATTTGAGTATAATCACCAGCCCCCAAACAAATCAAAACTTAAGAAGCAACCCCCCATATAATCAATAAGGAATTAAACAAGAAACCACATAGCAGCAAAAGATCTAACAAAGCGACCTCGTAGCAGCAGAGTGATATATAAAATCCAACCTAAGGCAGCGGCTTACATAGCAATAAGGGCATAAGAAACCCCTAAATTTATCTAGATTCTCAAGTATAGCAGCACAAGTATGGCAGCAGGCATAAGAACCCAATAATTAATAAATTCAGCAAATTCCATGTATAACAACAAGTGTAAGGCAGCAGGGAGAGAAAACCCCAAAAAAATTTGCAAATATAACCCAAGATAGCAGCTCCCATAAGAGAAACAGAAGGAGTAAGCTGGGGTAAGAAGGTAGTAGAAGAAGGAGAAGGGGGGGGGGGGGGGGGGGAAGAAGAAGTTTTCTTGCCTCGCTTACTCACAGCGACTCGCCGGACCGCGACCACGCAAGGAAAGAGCCGCCCGGGACACTAGCTCCGGCGACCCGACCTCCTGCGACAGCACCGATGACAAAAACGGCACCGACCGACGAAACCCTAGGTGCGCTCTCCACGGCAGAAGTCAGGGAAGGGGGGCATCGGGGAGAGGGGAGAGCAGGGATCGAATTGGATGCCACCAGGAGATATAAGGATATGTTAATATTAATAATAATAATAATTATTATAATAATAGTGAAAATTTATATATATATATGTCATCTATAGTTATATATATAATAGATGGTTGAACCTACATATATCCACCCGCATATGAACAAAAGGCTTAAAGTATCCCAAAATCGTATACGTATATACGTATATATATATATATCATATTTATGTTGTATAACTCTTCGTATAAATCTTCACACTTTAATATAAATAGTGTAAACGTATATATATACATATACTTACACTTTACCGCAATAACTCCCCCATCTAGAGCTAACTCGCCGGGCGACGACGACGATTCCGAAGGGTAACGCCCCTACGCATCGACACCCTAAATTAAAATCCCGCTTTGTTAAAATAATTGAAAGAAGAACCTGGGGCGTTACATCAAGAACTTGCACAAAACAGGTAGATCTGAACACTCAAAAGTGTTCCACACTTCGCTTCTCCTTGAACATCAGCTCATGTGGAGTCTTCATGTTGATAGGACTGAGAGGCATCTGATTAATGAGTAAGCTGCACAAGACATTCCCTCCGCCCAAAAGAACCTATGGATGCTATTTGCATGAAGCCAACACTTGTAGGTCTCTGTCAGTTGATGGATCTTCTGCTCTGCAACTCTATTCTGTTGTGGAGTATGTGCACAAGAGATCTCCTTCCGGATGCCACGCTTTCTGCAAAAGTTGAAGAACTCACTTGAGGTGAAGTCCCCTCCATTGTCATTTCTCAACTTCTTTATCCGCAGACCAAGCCGGCCCTCCATAAGCCCCTTGAACTCCATAAACTTCCCGAATGCCTTAGACTTCTCCTTCACAAAGTATACCAAGGTATACCTAGTGAAATCATCAATCAAGACCAGCATATACCCGCTAACTCCAAGATTGGAAGTTGCGGTGGGTCTACACAAATCACCATGAATACACTCCAACGGTGCTTTGCATCTGGTTTGTGACTTGTCAAATGGAAGGCGTTGTGATGCAGCACGCCCAGGGCCGAACCACCCTGGCTCGACAAGAAGGAACACGTTCCAGTCACACTGCCGGGCTGCAGCCCAAGCACCCCAACCTGTCTCCGGCCCCACCACAGAGCCGTTAGGTTGTTGAGGCCAGGGCTCGATCCCCCGACCTCCTTGATAAAGAGTCTTCAGGCAGACTCTCATCACCAACTGAGCTGCAACTCAGTTGGTGATGAGAGTCTGCGTGAAGACTCTTTATCAAGGAGGTCGGGGGATCGAGCCCTGGCCTCCACAACCTAACGGCTCTGTGGTGGGGCCGGAGACGGGTTGGGGTGCGTGGGCTGCAGCCCGGCAGTGCGACTGGAACGTGTTCCTTCTGGCCGAGCCAGGGTGGGTCGGCCCTGGGCGTGCTGCATCAAAAAAGTGCAACTCAGTTTGTGATGAGAGTCTGCCTGAAGACACTTTATCAAGGAGGTCGGGGTATCGAGCCCTGGCCTCAACAACCTATCGGCTCTGTGGTGGGGCCGGAGAAGGGTTGGGGTGCTTGGGCTGCAGCCCGGCAGTGCGACTGGAACGTGTTCCTTCTAGCCGAGCCAGGGTGGGTCGGCCCTGGGCGTGCTGCATCACGTTGAGCCTTACCAAACTGACATCCATCACAAATGTGACCATCACCAAAGGATGATAGACTAGGCAGGCCATTCACCACGCTTCTTGCCGACATAGCCTTCAACTTATCCATACCAACATGCCACAACCTCTCGTGCCAGATAGCAGCGCTGTCGTTAGCTCTCATCTTATCAACATAGGAGTTTGTTGATAACACAAACAAGTCCTTCACCCTTCTACCTACATTAGTGACTTCAGCCTTCACGCTTGACACATTTCGGAGAAACTTGACTTCTGTTGGGCCAAACATAACATGATATCCAACATCTACAACATTGGTCATGGAGAAAAGGTTCTTCTTTATACCTGACACATGATATACACTCCTCAAGGTGAGTGGACCTTTATCACTACCCAAAGAAATGACAACCTCCTTCTCGACTGCATGAACAGTATCATCAGCTGTATTAATAGCATCATTACCTGAGTATGCCTACAGAGAAGAGAACTACGACTCATCCCCGGTGAGGTGATGGCCACACCCTGAGTCCACAATCCAATCATCTTTGTAGTTGATGGAAGCCAAAGCACGAACACAAGTGCCCGTCATGAAGGCACCTCCACCCCAACTACCTTGACCATTGGAACCAGCCTCATCCTTTCCTACAACATGGCTTGGCTGAAGATTAACTCTGTAGTCCCTTTTGAAGTGACCAGGCTTGTTGCATCTGAAGCACCTTGGCCCTTCCTTCTTCTTCCCATCATGCTTAGGAGCATAGATCCTCTCCTGCTGATATGAACCTCTCCTGCTAATATGAAGTAAAAGGACCATCACCTCTAGGCGGCTTCTTCTACTTTTCACATCTCTTTTTCTTCCCAGAATAAAGAACCTCACTTTCTCCTCCGGAGACAGATATCTCAGCCATCTGCTTAGATAAGCTCTCCTATGAAGGAAGCAAGTTCTCCAGCTCTAGCAACGATGGCTGATTGACCCATCCTTGCACAGAAGTAACAAAGGTCACATACTCCCTCCGCAAGCTGTGGATTATGTGCATCTTCAGCTTCGCTTCTGAGATTGGCTCTTCCGGGTCCAATGCGATATCTCAGCACAAAGGTTTTTCATCTTTAGGAAGAAGGATGAGATAGACAAATCACCTTGAGTTTCTTTCACCAACTCATTCTCAAGAAATTGTAGTCGCACATTCTTCTTGTTGAACAAGCCATCCAAGGCTGTCCAAATCTTAGCAGCAGACCGTCATCCTATGATGTGGTCAAAAAGCTTAGGAATGATAGCTCGCTTGAGAGTGAACTCTGCCTTAGCATTTGTTCTCTTCCAAGCCTTCAATTTCTCAGCATTCCCTTCAGCAGCTACCACTGGTTGTCTCCACCAACTAGCTCCCATAAATTTTTGCCATGAAAATAGCTCTCCATGCAAGACTTTCACTTTTTAAAGTTAGTCTGCGTAAGGAGCTCAATACTAAGACCTCTTGCATAACCTCCTTCCATTTCTATACCGCTGGTTAACTTGAACTTCCAAAAATCTCAAGCAAGATACTGAGGTTAATCACTGCTCAAGCCTTCTGTCGCTCTGATACTATGTTAAAAATTCCAGCTTTGATATTTTGTGAAAGATTTCAGCTCAGATACCAAGTTAAAATTTCTTAGAAGCGGGAATAAGGCACAAGAACACTACAACCATTCCAAGTTAAGTAACCAGCAACAATAGAAAGACAAGAAATCTTGTATTAATCTATCTCCTTTCTAATTTAAGACATACATGGAGAGACATGATTTATCACAATATAAGATGGAGAGAAAATAGAGATAAACAAGCAACTGGCGAACAGCAACAACTAAGACCGTCAGAGACCGCTGAAACAGTCAGACCGCACGACAACCACTGAGATCGCGCGAACAGAGCATGTCATCAACTTGCTATCTGCCAGACCAGCACCTCAGACCGCACGAACCGCTGACTTATTGAACTGCTGAGAAAATAACCTGTCCGCACTTCTTGATCGCCTAACCATATGGTCGCATAACCACAGAAGCTGCCCGCGAACAGAGAATAGAACTGCAAAAACTGTCGCCTAACCGTAACTCTAGATCACCTGACCGCTGAGGTCGCCTGACCGCAGATCTTGCCGCAAACAGCTGAAGAACTACAACATAATCCGCACAGAAGAAGACCGTTGACGAACTGGTTATTCAAAGCTGGGAAGAGCACCAAGGAAGAAGATCGCTGACTGATGTACGTTGACCTGTGAACACAACAAACGATCAAACCACTTCCAGACCGCGCAATCTCAAAAAGGAGACTGGCAAAAGTAACCCAAGCGGCCTCATGTATTCACTGTTGGATCAGTAGGCGCCCTTAAAGGGGGGGGGGTGAATAAGGGTTTTTAAAACTTATGTTATATTTTGGAATACTTGAAATAATGCGTGATTAAGAAGATGAGAAATTAAGTAAAACAATTAAAATAAAGTAGAGACATGTTTTATTAATAAGAAATAAGGTTTTACAAAAGTTGATTTCTATAACGCTAGAAATCTGTGGCGAATAATAGTAAACTCTTTTTGTTTTCTATCCCGACTCGCATCCCCACAAACCGGTGGCCCTAGCCTATCCTTCCCGGATTCGGCCTCAAGCCGCTCTTGCCAATCCAACCCTGGATATGGCCTTGATCACCCCTAGAGCTAACCTAGATCTAGTCGCCAACACGAGGCGAATTTCTGCCCTAAGTCCTACCCAGACCTAGCCGCCAACACGAGGCAAATTCTCTAACTGTTTACAAGAAATATTAAATGATAATAATAAAAACTCCCTCTTGAAGAACTTCTGAAGTTGGAGACAAAGATCCGCTGTAGAATAAGCGTTGTAGAAGCGGACGTCGTTTGGATCCGGCGTGAAGAGATTCTCCTTCAGAAATTCGCAGAGCTTTGGTAGGACATCAACTTTCAGCCAAGGCAGCCTCTGGAATTCTAGCACTCAATCTCTCTCTCTGATGTGTGTCTGAAATGAGAGAAGAGGGGTCCTATTTATATCCTCAGCACTAGCACCTGCGCTAGTGCTACCGCCGGCGCTATCCCATATTAGGACATATTCTGCGCGACAGAATCTTCAATCCGAGGAAACATTTCTCTCTTTCCTTCTGTGCTCCGCGCTACCACCTGCGCTATCGTCTACCTCCGGCGCTAGCTCCTTCTATATGTGCTCTCAGAATTGCGCTAATCATCGCTAGCGCCGGGCGCTAGGTGCTACCGCCAGCGCTAGTGGGAATGTTGGATTTGATGGCTCAAATTTGGGGTCAACCTTCTTATCTACTCCTTGAGTCATATGGACTTTGTTTCCTGCACACTTTAAACACACAAGATCAAATACAAATAGGTTTTGTTATTTTCAAACTTAGGAAATGCGGAAGACCTTGTTCCAACAAACTCCCCCTTTTGATAATAACAAAATCATTAATGATAAATCAGAGCATTAATATATATAAGCATGATGAACTACTTGTGTGTGTGTGAGAGTGATGACTTAGGATAATTATCGATTTTAGTATTTAAAATTGCCCCCCCCCCCCCTAAATACATGCTCCCCCTGAGTGAATGTTCCCCTAATATTTAAGCTATCATATTAAGCTATTATCTTAATTAATCATGTTAGTTTTCATTTGGATAGCGGATCTTATTTATCATGTTAGTTCTCTCCCTTTTGTTATTAGCAAAAAGTGGGTAAGGAGGCACCACTGAAAAGTTTTGATAATAGGATAAAGGCATGATCGAGCTTCTAGAGAGAAGGAAATGATAACGAGTTTTAGAATACTTTTCATTGAAGTAGATTAGAGTTTTGAGCATAAAGATGAATAATATAACATTTGCCAAGTAATCAATATTATCTTGTTAGTTCTCTCCGATATATAAGAGTTTTAAGCATAAAAAGAATACAAGGTAAATGTAAAGTTGCGGAAGACTTATATAAAAAAATACGATCAAACATCTTTTGTAAGACATGATGATTCATAAAATGAAACAAGATGTTTTTTTTGTAAATCATTTTTCTTTTTAAAAATTATCATGAAATAACCAAGCATGAAAGAGATGTATGAAAGAGAGACTACTACAATGTTATTCTAATTCATAAAGTCAAAACACACCAATCATTGTAGAAAGCATGCTAGGTTATCTAGTGCATTTATATAGAAAGAGTATTATAGAATTTTAGCATTAGGATCCAATACTCATGAGAAGAAGTGTTATGGAAGATAATGATGTGCACAAAAGTGTATTTTGAAGAGAGTAAACAAATGATTTAATCAAAAAATACAAGACATGTGTAAAGTAAAGTGCACAATAAAACATAAATAATTTTACTTTCACACACTTTTAAGCACAAAGAAAAATGTACAACTACCAGGGTGCTTTGCACACACAATGCTCATTAAGACTTATCAGGGTGCAAAGTAGTGCTTGGGGGATCACACAATTTTATTCTTCAATATTGATTTTTTTGTTGTGATCTGGTGTACTTAAGAATTAGTGGTTTTATTTTAAAAATGAAAAGTTTGCACAAGTCACTTTACTAATCTTTCCAAGGTGCTCAACCTCACAATGCTTATTAAGACTTATCAGGAGGTTCAAGTAGTGCTTGGTGGAGTTATCTTTGTCAATTTTTTTCATGATTTGTTTTGTACAAAGTTCTCCGATTACACTTGCTTTACAAACCAATTGAATTATGAAAGTACAACCACTTTTCTTAATTTTTTAAGAGTGCAAGTAAATGTAGTGTAGATAAAATTCCTGTGCAAATCTTAATTCATTGTACAATTACAATACACAAGCAAGCAATCTTAGATTAAAGCATATGTAAACTTTGCCAAAATAAGTGAGTGAATGACTATCATTATCAACCATAAAACATTTACTCATACTTAGAGGCATGCTAAGCTTAGTTCTACACAACTTTTACAATACAATTTTATGCAAAAATGAGTAAATATATCAAAGCATGATGAAAACAATGTTCAAAGTAGTTTGACAAGATAAATTGGAACATTGTTGAAGTTCTAAAGATGGTTTAAAAACATGCTTGATTATCACAATAAATTCCATACAGTTTTTTTGTTGGTTTTTGTATTTTATATGTTTGTATTTGATTTTTGCTTTTAGAAATAGAATTTAAACAAATGACAAAAAACCAAAAAAAGGCAAAACATATTTTTTTTTTTGTAATTTGGCTTTTGTATTTTTGTATTTGATTTTTCAAAAATGAAATAAAAGCAGAAGTGCAAAAATAAATAGTACACATAGATTAATATATTTTTAAGAATTTTTTAAAATTTTAATAATACAGAAAAACAAATAGGTGCGCTAGCGCCGCCGTTAGCGCTAGCGCGGGAAACAGTACACGATTTTTGATGATTTTGAAATTTTTAATTATTGATCTTGATTAAGTGTCCTAATAGTAGTTTCATGCAGAAATTTCAGAATTTTAGGAGATGTTTTAGATGGTTAAAAAATTGAAAAATTGCGTTTATGAATGTGTTTTAACTCGAAAGATCTAGGACACCTAACTCAAGTCGTAATAATCAAAATCTTGCATCGGGAAGAGGTTTAGTAAATATGTCAGCGGGTTGAGAGTCCGTGCCAATGAAACTTACTTTTACATGCTCATTCTTAATGTGATCCCTAATGAAATGATGACGAACATTGATGTGTTTGGATCTAGAGTGGTGTACGGGATTATATGTGAGGTCTATTGCACTTTTGTTGTCACATTTAAGATCAATGTTTTTGAGATGAAATCCAAAATCCTCTAGAGTTTGGCTCATCCATAACGCTTGTGCACAACAACTACCAAGTGCGATGTATCCGGCCTACGTGGTGGAGAATGCAACCGAAGATTGTTTCCTACTAGACCAAGACATTAATGAGGGTCCTAAAAAGTGACAAGTACCGCTAGTGTTGTTTCGATCTAGTGAACAACCGGCGTAATCCAAATCGGAATAGCCACGGAGTGTGAATGAATCATTGTGTAGGTACCATAATCCTAATTTAGATGACCCTAAGAGATAACGAAAAATACGTTTTACCGCTTTTAAATGAGATTCTTTTGGATTGGCTTGAAAGCAAGCACATAAACATACGACAAACATTATATCTGGTCTAGATGCACTTAAGTAAAGAAGAGATCCTATCATTCCTCTATATAACGTTTGATCAATGGAAATTCCAGATTTATCTTTTCCTTGTTTTAAAGAAGCACTCATAGGAGTAGGAGCTTGTTTAAGATTTTCAAATCCAAATCGTTTAAGCATATCGTGAACATATTTTGTTTGGCAAATAAAGATACCATCAGTTCGTCGTGAGATTTGAAAACCAAGAAAATATGATAGTTCTCCAACAAGACTCATTTCAAATTCATTTTTCATTACTAAGACTACTTCATTACACAACTCTTCATTAGTGGCTCCAAAAATGATATCATCAACATATATTTGTAAAATAATTAGATCGTTATTATTATGATTAATGAAGAGTGTGTTGTCGACACTTCCCATAACATAACCGGGCTTTAACAAAAACGATATAAGTCTATCATACCATGCACGGGGCGCTTGTTTTAAACCATAAAGCGATTTTTCTAATTTGTAAACATGATTAGGAAATTTTTCATTTATAAAACCGGGGGGTTGTTCTACATAAACTTCTTCTTCTATAAACCCGCTAAAAAAAGCACTTTTGACATCCATTTGAAATAATTTTATTCTTTTAAAACTCGCAAATGCCAAAAATATTCGTATAGATTCTAAGCGAGCATCGGGTGCAAAAGTTTCTTCAAAATCTACCCCCTCGATTTGAGAATAACCTTGAGCAACTAAGCGTGCTTTATTTCTTATAATCCTAGATTCACCATCTAATTTATTTTTAAAGATCCATTTTACGCCGATAACTGGATGATTAGATGGTCTATCTACTAGATTCCAAACTTTATTTCTTTCAAATTGATCTAACTCTTCATTCATAGCCAAAAACCAAAATTCGTCATTTAAAGCGGTGGAAATGTTTTTAGGTTCGATTTCGGAAACAAAGCAAATATTTGAAAACGTTTCATGAAGAGAAGATCGAGTTCTTACCCCAGTAGAAGGTTCCCCAATGACTAGCTCTTTTGGATAATTTTTTGAGAAGTTCAAAACGCTTGGAGGCACATATTCATCTTCCTTGGACTTCTCCTCCTCTTCTTTGGAAGGTTCCTCTTCGTCGTGCTCCAAAGATGGCAAAGGTTCATCATTTGTACCTGTAGGAAGCCTTTCTGCACACGAAATAAATTCATCAAATTTAACATTAATAGACTCTTCAACCTTGCTCGATCTTTTGTTAAATATTATATAGGCTTTACTGGTTGAAGAATATCCAAGAAATATTCCTTCATCACAATTTTCATCAAATTTTCCTAAAGAATCTTTTGTATTTAGAATAAAACATTTACAACCAAATACTTTAAAATATGATACGTTAGGTTTCTTTTGATAATATAGTTCATTCGGTGTGAGATTTAGTGATGGGCGAAGCATGACTCTATTCATTACATAGCATGATGTGCTTACGGCTTCGGCCAAAAAAGACTTAGGTAATTTATATTCAGATAACATGGTGCGTGCTAGTTCTTGGATTGTCCTATTTTTCCTTTCTACAACACCGTTTTGTTGAGGTGTGCGTGGAGCGGAGAACTCATGCTTAATACCTAACATTTCACAAAAAGATTTAAAAATTTTATTTTCAAATTCACCTCCATGATCTGAGCGAATGCATTTTATTTTTAAATCTAGTTCATTTTGAATACGAGTGCATAATTTTGAGAATTCGCAAAATGCATCAGATTTGGAAGAGAGAAATAAAGTCCAACAATATCTCGAGAAATCATCTATTAGAACGAAAGTATATATTCTACCACCAAGACTTGCGGTGTTAACGGGACCAAAGAGATCCATATGAATTAATTGCAATGGTTTTGAAGTAGAAATTTTGTTTTTGCTTTTAAAAGATGATTTTGTACATTTTCCTTTTTGGCATGGAGAATATAGTGAAGAAAAATTTCCATTCAATTTAGGCAATCATCTAATCAATTCCTTTTTTACTAGTTTTAAAATGTGCTTTGTACTAGTGTGACCTAAACGTCTATGCCATAGTTCTAATTCATCATCTTTGGTTATAAAACAATTTATAGATGATATGGAAAGATCATGGAACGAAACTATGTAAACATTGTGAATTCTAGGTGCAGTTAGTAACACATCTTTTGTCTTAGGATTAAATATTTTGCAAAGATTAGTGGATGATTCAAATAATACATCTAATACTTTATCACACAGTTGACTTATAGATATTAAGTTATGTTTTAATCCTTTTACATAAAGAACATTTGAGATAAGAAAGGATTCGTTACCCACTGTACCTACTCCCATGATCTTTCCTTTACCATTATCACCAAACGCTACGATCCCTCCTTTCTTCTTTACTCGGTTAAGGAATTTTGCTTTGTTGCCCGTCATGTGCCTGGAGCAGCCTGAGTCCAAGTACCACACGTCTTCCATTTCCTTAGCCTTCCTGCAAATCTAGAGAGAAGATGAGAGTAAAGATCCAGATACCCAAGAGGTACCGTACCACTCATAGAGTAAGTGGATTTCTTAGGTACCCAGATTTGTTTTAACGATCGTTGTTTTATATTCCTGCAAGAGCTAGACGTGTGTCCAAACTTAAGACAATTTGCACACGAAATAAAGTGGGTTGAGACCCTTTTCTGAATTTCTACATTGCTCTTGCTGGATGATGTTTGAACTTTAGAAAAAATAGGAGATTTTTTAATTGTTGAGCTACCGCCGGCGTTAGTGCCTAGCGCCGGGCGGTAGGGCTCACTTTGATATCCGACCCCAAATTTTCTAGAACCATAACATTGGTTTCCCAAAATCATATCCAAGTATTTTTGACCAATCTCGAATTTTTTATGGCTATATTGAGGTCATGATTTTATTTTTTAAGAAATGTATTTTCTTGTACAATCATAACACATTTATTTTCAAAGCCCTTTTTGTTATTTTCAATTTGTAAAAGAGAGGTTTTTAGTTTTCTCTCTATGTCCCCCTTTTCTTTTGCAATAGTTTTGATTTGTAAGAGGGCCTTAGAAAGAGAAACTTCAAGTTCTTTTGCCTTACATAAAGAGTGCTCACACTCTTGACACGAAACCTTTCTATTTTCAAAGGAAATCAATTTTTTGTGAGCTTATGATTTTCTTTGATAATAGATTCATTTTCACGATTTAATATAATATTATCTTTTATACTTTGATCATAGGATTTGCAAGTTTGAACAAATTCATCATAGAGTTCTTCGAAGGTAGGAGGAGTTACCTCAGTGTCGCTAAGAACACTGGTGTCGTCATCGTTGCTTTTTGCCATTAAGCATAAGTTTGCTTCCTCCTCGCTACTTGACTCAGACTCGTTTGAATCTTCAGAGGAAGAATCATCCCAAGTTGCGGCTTTCAATACTTTCTTTTTCTTTTTTGCTTTGTATTGTTCTTTTTGCTCCTTTTGATACTTCAGGCACTGGCTCCGAATGTGCCCGGTCTTTCTGCAGTGGTAGCACTCCGGTGGTGGTATTTCTTCTTCATCTTCGCTTCCTTTTCCTTTCATTGATGAAGAGGAAGATCCCTTTCGTCGAGCATCCTTTTGGAAGTATTTCCGGAATGTGTTCCTTCTTTCCGGATTCCTAATGAACTTCCTGAAGTTCTTCACCAGGAGACCTTCTTCATCTTCATCATCATCTTCGATGCTCTCCTTTGATTTTAGTGCTAGCGCCTTTTTCTTTGGCTCTTTGTTGTATTCATCGTGTTGAATCTGGAGTTCTACCTCATGGGTTTTGAGATTCCCAATAAGGTTCTCGATCTGGAGCGTTCTTATGTTGTGCGACTCCGAGATGGCTGTCACCTTTGGATTGAACCTTGAAGGTAAAGAGCGAAGAATTTTCCTCACCAAGTCCCCGTCTGAGTAGATCTTTCCAATTGCCTTTGAAGTGTTGACGATCTTGGTGAAGCGAGTGTACATCGATTTGATGTCCTCTTCGGTATCCATCCTGAATTTTTCATATTCAGATTCCAGTTGGAATAGCTTTGCATCTTTCACCTGCGATGTACCTTCTTGAGTAACTTCCAATTGATTCCAAATATCATAAGCAGTTATGCATGCAGAAATTCTATTAAACTCAGTCCTATTTAAGGCACAATGTAAAGCGTTCATTGATTTAGCATTATTTTTACACCTTAGTTTATCGTTATCATCCCATTTATCTTTAGGTTTTAGTAATGTCGCCTCTCCCACTACAGTTGGAGGAGAGTACCGAACTTCTACCATGTTCCATACTTCTACATCCATGGTCATAAGAAAACACATCATTCGATTTTTCCAGTAGTTGAAATCTGACCCAGAAAAGAGAGGTGGTCGACTAACTCCTTGACCCTCCAGAAAAGCGAGATCATGAGAGGCCATTATTCCCGGTTGTTAAGCCGATTGGAATAAAACTGCTCTGATACCACTTGTTGGATCGGTAGGCGCCCTTAGAGGGGGGGGGGGGGTGAATAAGGGTTTTTAAAACGTATGTTATATTTTGGAATACTTAAAGTAATGCGTGATTAAGAAGATGAGAAATCAGGTAAAACAATAGAAATAAAGTAGAGACATGTTTTATTAATATGAAATAAGGTTTTACAAAAGTTGATTTCTATAACGCTAGAGATCTGTGGCGAATAATAGTAAACTCTTTTTGTTTTCTATCCCGACTCGCATCCCCATGAACCGATGGCCCTAGCCTATCCTTCCCGGATTCAGCCTCAAGCCGCTCTAGCCAATCCAACCCCGGATATGGCCTTGAGCACCCTATAGACCTAACCTAGATCTACTCGCCAACACGAGGCGAATTTCTGCCCTAAGTCCTACCCAGACCTAGTCGCCAACACGAGGCGAATTCTCTAACCGTTTACAAGAAATATGAAATGATAATAATAAAAACTCCCTCTTGAAGAACTTCTGAAGTTGGAGGCGAAGATCCGCTATTGAATAAGCATTGTAGAAGCGGACGTCATTTGGATCCGACGTGAAGAGATTCTCCTTCAGAAATTCGCAGAGCTTTGGTAGGACATCAACTTTCGGCCAAGGCAGCCTCTGGAATTCTAGTACTCAATCTCTCTCTCTGATGTGTGTCTGAAACGAGAGAAGAGGGGTCCTATTTATATCCTCAGCACTAGCGCATGCGCTAGTGCTACCGCCGTCGCTATCCCATATTAGGACATATTCTGCGCGGCAGAATCTTCAATCCGAGGAAACATTTCTCTCTTGCCTTCTGTGCTCCGCGCTACCTCCTGCGCTATCGTCTACCGCCAGGCGCTAGCTCCTTCTACATGTGCTCCCGGAATTGAGCAAATCATCGCTAGCACCGGGCACTAGGTACTTCCGCCGGCGCTAGTGGGAATGTTGGATTTGATGGCTCAAATTTGGGGGCAACCTTCTTATGTACTCCTTGCGTCATATGGACTTTATTTCCTGCACACTTTAAACACACAAGATCAAATACAAATAGGTTTTGTTATTCTCAAACTTAGGGGATGCGGAAGACCTTGTTCCAACATTCAACTCGGAAGCCCCCTGTATTCACCTCGGCGGCCTTCTGTATTCACCTCGGCGGCCTCATGTATTCACCTCAGCGGCCTCATGTATTCACTTTGACGACCACTTGTATTCACCTCGGAGAGCCTCCTATATTCACCTAGGCAATTCTTCTGTCAGATCACCTCGGAGGGCCTCATGTATTCACCTCGGTGGGACTCCTGTATTCATTATTCACCTCGACAGCCTCACGTATTCACCTCATCGAGAGGGGTGTGGACCCCTATATTTTCCTATAAATAGGACCCAATTGTAATGAGTGGAAGACAGTTCACACCCCGCAGGGAGTCACTGATGCATGAATCTCACACACCGCTATAGGTTGTGGTAAGACTGCGGCACGAAATGGCAGTGTACCGATCGTTCAAGTAATATAAATTGGGAGTACGTCCCCAAGTATCGATCTCAAAGGAACACAGTAAGGTGGAGTTATCTATCGAGGAAGGACTTGAGATAGAAGTCCTTTAGGTCGGAAGGATTGCCGAAAGATTGGATTAGTTTGTGGAAAATAAAATAAAACAACTAACTCAACTACTCCTATGCAGGTCGTTATGCACTACTTCGCTTGGCAGGATGGAAACTATGCAGGTTGCTATTCAATGGTTCGCAAGGGCGGATGGACGAGTAGGCAAGCAGATGAGGTGGTTTGCACTAGCGGAATGAGGGTCGCAAGCACCTCGTCAATAAGCACGCCACTAGCAATTGCTAGTGCAACACATGAACGTAAAGGCGGTATGGAGGATGGAATGGGGGCGCTCCTCACTTGCATAAACCACACATAATGATTTCACGAAGACATGAAATACTAAATAACATAACTAGGTTTAACAAACATCATTCGAACACACCAATTGTTGGAGTTTCTGAGGTGATCTCAAAGCAATCAACAGTTAGTCTTACTGCCAACGCAATATGAGCCTATAGGGTCGCACATAAAAGCGTTTGGAGAAGTTGGAGAAAGGATTGTGTTGGCCTCACTCATATTGGATATGAGTGGAGGTCCAATCTTATGACTGTTCGGATTTGAATTGAGAATGTCTCAAATGGGAAACAAGTATTAATGATGAATCGTCTAAATGGTTTAGACGAATTGTTTAGGACTTGGCAAAATTCGTCGAAAGTCTTTAGTCGAATAAGATAATTTGTCTAAAGTGTTTAGTCGAAATTATCGGTTCGAATTCGTCTAAATTGTTTAGTCAAATTTAAGACAATTAGTCGAAAGTGTTTAGTTGAATATGATAATTCGTCGAAAGCGTTTAGTCGAATTATTATGCATTCGACGAATTTAAATACTGGCAGAATTGTTTTGTTTTTCCTCTGGTCTACGGATAACCTGTTTTATGCCTTGCGTATAAAAGAAACGAGATTAGGTCTTCTCAAGGAGATCGATCCTTTTCGCGACTCGGAAGTGTTCCGTCGTCCCCGTCCGTAGACCTCGCCCCATACATCAACCTTGTTCGCTGCCTCCCCTTCAACGGATCTAGCAGTTCGTGGGGATGCAGAGGGCGTTCTTTCTCTGACCCATACCTTGTGCGACAAGGCATTGGGGTTCTCCTTCCTTGTGTGGATCTCTATAGAGGGGTCGATACATTTAGGTGCTTGGAACTCGAAGTTCGTCTACCGGATTTCTTCTTGGAGCATCTTGGTTGAGTATTGACTCAATCCCGGAAAGGTATTTCGTATTTTGCTTTCCTAATCTCTTGATTCATGAAATCCGCAAGTTCCTTACTCTTTGGGTTGCTCTAGTTATTTCTTCTGCTGCGCACATTTGATGTGCTCTTACCATTTTGAATGGTATTATGAAAACCCAACAGTGGTATCAGAGGCAGGTTCCGGATCAATTGCGTGTAAATAAGGAAATTTATAAGCGTTCTAAATGCCCAGATTTCTTCTTGGAACATCATTTTGATAGTTCGCAAAGGCGGATGGACCACCGCCAGGGGCGCTGTCCCTTGGACCCCATTAGGGGCTCTTCCCCTAAGACCCCGCCAGGGGCGCGGCCCCTTGGAACCCCGCTAGGAACACATGTGATTGCATTGCGATTTCATTATTTTAGAGATTGTTTCTCCTTTGCAGTAACCGTCCCTCAAAATGGTTTGTGAAACCATATGTCATGGATTTTGAATCTGACAGTGAGAGACGAGCTTGTCTAATGCATAAGTAGAGTTGGTGTTCCTATGTTCAATGCATGTAAATCTGAAGATTTAGAAGTGTTCTAAGTATTCAGATTTAGCCCCTCTTATCAAAAGGTGTTGATAATTCTTTTTGTGCACATTGGGGATGCATTTGTTTTTGGATGTTGAAGTTCCATTTTGTGAATGTGCACTGTGATTAGACGTTAATCATGATGAAATGTTCATCGATTAAATTATAAAATCCCTTACCAAATATTAAGTATACAGATGCCTTCCGATGGATGACACTCTTCCTGCCTCGATCGATGAAGTGTGGGCTTGCCAAAGCAAGGTGCATTAATCTATCTTGGAAAGGGTGCGAGCGGATAATTGTGATATCCCACTGTCGACATCGGGTCCTACTTAACTAGGTGAATTCAAAGGTTGAGTGCCTAGAGGCATAGGGTTGGCATGCTCCATATGATGGATGCGAATAAAAGTTAGTCACCAACCATACAAGAGTTGCATAGTGATGCAATTGACAAATGTTGTCTACCTAAATAACCGCATTATGAGAGAAACGCCAAAGCAGACTCATTGTGTTGGTGAAATACGGATCTTGTCCACTAAGAGAGTAGCTCGTATAAAATCCTCGAATCGAAATTAAGGGTTGTCGATTTGATTAAAATAGTGGGAGTTTTTAATAAAAGTCCTTATTAATATAAAATGTATTTTGAAATACAGTACTAAAAGTTTTGCAAATTTATTGTAGAATTTCCATGGAAAGTGGATCACACTCCACCTTGTCCCTGAGGGCTATCCTTGAGAAGGACAAGCTCAACGGGACAATTTTCCTTGACTGGTACAAAAACCTGAGAATTGTTCTCAGGCAAGAGCGCAAACTCTATGTCTTGGAAGGGGAAGCCCCTACAGAGCCGACCGGGAATGCTCCACGAGCAGACAAAGATTCTTACAAGAAGTATGAGGATGATACTTTGGATATGGAATGCCTCATGCTTGCTACCATGTCCTCTGAGCTTCAGAAGCAACACGAGAGCATGCGTGGTTATGAGATAATCGAGCACCTCAAGAAAATGTTCGAGGGGGCAAGCTCGGCAAGAGAGGTTTGACATATCCAAGGCATTATTTCAATGCAAGATGGGAGCTCGAGACTCGGCAGGGACTCATGTACTCAAGATGATTGGGTATATAGAGAACATTGAAAGACTGGGTTTTCCCTTGGGCCAAGAGTTGGCCACAGATCTGATCCTACAATCGTTGCCAAACAGTTATGAGTAGTTCGTCTTGAACTATAACATGAATGAAATAGACAAGACACTGCCTGATCTCCTAGGCATGTTGAGAAC
Organism: Dactylorhiza incarnata; assembly: GCA_033032865.1. Classification (NCBI taxonomy): domain Eukaryota; kingdom Viridiplantae; phylum Streptophyta; class Magnoliopsida; order Asparagales; family Orchidaceae; genus Dactylorhiza; species Dactylorhiza incarnata. Next base: position 6,021,570 of record JAWHQI010000013.1, read on the forward strand.
TGCCGAGAATAATATGAAGAAGGTCAAGCCTGCTAGCCCTATACTGATGGTGCATAAAGGCAATGACAAGACCAAGGGATCCAAGAAGACGAAGATAGGATCTAAGTCTTATCTTGATCCCAAATCTTATGCACTGAAAAAGAAAGGTCTGGCAAAGGAAGGAAAGTGCCACCGCTGCGGTAAGGCAGGGCATTGGAGGCGGAACTATCCCCTCTATATTGAGGATCTGCAAAAGAAGAAGGGAAGTGTAACTTCCACTTCAGGTATTTATGTTATAGAGATAAACCTTTCTGCTCCTTTATCTTGGGTATTGGATACCGGATGCGGTTCTCACATTTGTACAAATGTGTAGGAACTGAGAAGGAGAAGAATGCTGGGTAAATGGGAGGTAGACCTGCGCGTCGAAAATGGAGCAAGAGTTGTTGTCGTTTCCATTGGTGTCTATTGTCTTTCTTTGCCCACTGGGCTTGTAATAGAATTAGATAACTGTTATTTTGTTCCAGCCATAACTAGAAACATTATATCCATTTCATATCTTGACATGAAAGGTTTTTCGTTTATAATTAAGAACAATTGTTGTTTGATTTTTATGAATGATGTTTGTTATGGTGTAGCCCAATTGTTTAATGGTTTATATGTTTTGAACTTAGACCCCGATCTATAATATAGAAAATACTAAAAGACTAAAAACAAATGACTCGAATCCTACGTACCTTTGGCATTGTCGTTTCGGTCATATAAACGAGAAACGCATATCCAAGCTCCATAGAGATGGACTACTTGACTCATTTGATTATGAATCATTTAAGAGATGCGAGTCATGTTTATTAGGCAAGATGACGAAAGCTCCTTTCATTAGTTGTAGTGAGAGGGTTGATGATCTCTTGGGTATAATACATAGTGATGTATGCGGATCCATGTGTTATATGGCTAGAGGTGGGTTCTACTACTTCGTTACATTTACTGATGATTTCAGTAGATACAGATACGTGTTTCTTATGAAGAACAAATCCAAAACCTTTGAAAAGTTCAAGGTGTTTAAAAATGAAGTAGAGAACCAACTGGGAAAAAGGATAAAATCACTCCGATCTGATCGAGGTGGTGAATATCTAAGTCATGAGTTTCGTGATCATCTGAAAGAGTGTGGTATTGTATCACAGCTCACTCCGCCCGGAACACCTTAACATAATGGTGTTTCTAAGAGGAGGAATCGTACCTTGTTAGACATGGTGGGATCGATGATGAGTCATGCAGATCTTCCCGTTTCCATTTGGGGTTTTTCCATAGAGACTGCTGCTTTCATACTAAATTGAGTTCCAACCAAAACGGTTCAAAAGACACCATATGAGATATGGACTGGGAGGCGTTCTAGTATGTCGTTCATCAAGATTTGGGGTTGTGAGGCATACGTACAACGTCAAATGCCTGACAAGCTGGAACCCAAATCGGATAAATATTATCTAGTGGGGTATCCTAGGGAGACCAAAGGGTACTACTTCTACCTACCATCTGAGGGCAAAGTGTTTGTCGCAAGGACTGATGTCTTTTCGGAGAAAGAGTTCTTATCCAGAATGACTGCAGAGGTAGAACTTAAAGAGGTTCAAGAACCATAAACAATGAACTAACCAGAATTGGAACATGAGCAAGGACTACAAGAAGTTGTAGCTGGAGAGCCTTCTCAAGAAACACATGTCCTATGTTGATCTGGTAGACCAAGATTTGAGCCTAAGAGATATGGATTTCTCGTGTCTCAAATAGGTAATGTGTTGCTTATGGATCATGATGACGAGCCTGCAACCTACCAAGAGGCTATGAATGGACCAGACTCCGAGAAGTGGCTTGAGGCCATGAAATCTGAAATGGACTCCATGTATACAAACTAAGTTTTGACCTTGGTGGAACCACCTGAAGGGGTATGACCCATAGGGTGCAAGTGGGTCTTCAAGAAGAAGACCGACATGGATGGGAATGTACAGACATTCAAAGGCCGGATGGTGGCTAAAGGTTTCTGAAAAATTCATGGTGTTGACTATGATGAGACCTTTTCCCCTATGGCCATGGTCAAGTCCAATGACTACGAGATCTGGCAAATGGATGTCAAAATGGCTTTCCTTAATGGAAACCTCCTTGAGGAAGTGTATATGACACAACCCGAGGGTTATGTATCTCCAAGTGAAGCCACTAAAATATGAAAGTTGAATCGATCCATTTATGGATTGAAACAAGCTTCTCGAAGTTGGAATCTTCGTTTTGTTTAGAAAATCAAAGAGTTTGGTTTCAACAAGAATGAGGATGAGCCTTGTGTTTACAAGAGGATTAGTGGGAGCATTGTCGTTTTCCTGATATTGTATGTGGATGACATACTACTGATCCGGAATGACATTCCGACCCTGCAAGTTGTTAAGAACAACCTAGGGAGCTGCTTTTCTATGAAAGACTTGGGTGAAGCGACTTACATACTTGGTATTAAGATCTATAGAGATAGATCGAAGAAGTTGCTGGGTTTGACCCAGAGTACATAAATTGAGAAGGTGTTGAAGCGGTTCAACATGCTTGAGTCCAAGAAAAGATTCTTACCCATGTCACATGGTGTGAGTCTCTCTAAGGACCAGTGTCCTAAAACTTTGGAAGATAAGGACCGCATGAAGTTGATTCCATATGCTTCGGCAATTAGATCAATCATGTATGCAATGTTGTGTACTCGACCCGATGTCTCTTATGCTTTAAGCATGACGAGCAGATATCAGTCTGATCCCGGTGATGGTCACTAGATTGCTGTCAAGAATATCCTAAAATACTTGAGAAGGACGAAGGATCTATTCTTGGTGTATGGTGGAGAGGAAGAGCTCGTTGTAAATGGTTACACGGATGTAAGCTTCAAGACTGATAGGGATGATTCAAAATCCCAATCAGGTTTTGTATTTTGCCTTAATGGAGGACCTGTTAGCTGGAAAAGTTCCAAGCAAGAGACAGTTGCCGATTCTACGACTGAGGCCGAGTATATCGCTGCTGCAAATACAGCGTAGGAGGCTGTGTGGATTAGGAAATTCATCAGCGAGCTTGGTGTAGCTCCTAGCATTGTTTGTCCCGTTGTTCTCTACCGTGACAACAATGATGCAATAGCCCAAGCTAAGGAACCTAGATCTCATCAGCGCTCCAAGTACATACTTCGGCGGTTCCATCTTATTCGAGAGATTGTCGATCGAGAGGAAGTGAACATTTGTAGAGTTCCGACTGAAGAAAACATAGCAGATCCACTAACAAAGCTTCTTGCGCAAAAGAAGCATGATGGTCATGTTAGATCAATGGGTATTAGATACCTGAATTATCATCTTTAGTGAGAGCCTTGTGGATTGTATGTTTGTTGGTTGTTTATTCATTTGATGAATTGAGATATGTACTGTGTTTTCATTTTATATTTATGGCAAGTTCTTATTGTTATGTCAATAGTTTCTATTTGATAGATTAATTAGCATAATAAACGCCCTTAGAATGTTGGCTTCCATAGGAATTCAAGTACGCGACTTGAATGTGAGGGCCTATGTATAACAAGAAGCTTCATTCTTAAATAGTCCCTAGTCGGAGTATCATCTTAGAATTGAAGAGCAATGATGATATGTTAAGACTAGCATGTGCGTTGACTGATGACCGGTTCTCACAGGTCATGATATTGTGATATCAAGTCATCACATGGGTACTTGTTAGTGAACAAGTTGTACTGGACAGACCCACCTTAAGACTAATTTGTGGATTGTTATATGATCGTGTCACAAGTAGATCTCAATTGACAATGGTGTTTGTAGTTTTTTGACCTGAATTCACAGCATTCATCAAGTGAGAAAGAGCGTACTTTGATGCCATCTAAAGTCTTCCTTGAGAAAGGTTGATGATAAGGGTGGTTATTGGGTATGTTACGATTCATTTGGGTGTTTGTTTGTGGACAGATATGGGATTTGTCCTCCTTTATGACAGGAGTTACACCCATGAGCCCCTTGATGGAATGAGACTGAGAAATGCATGGCCATGCTGGGTTGAGCCAATATGTGATATTGAGCTTACCACTCTCTTACGGTCTATTCTAGATCAGGAAACTAGGATTGAACAATTATGAGGGTGACACAGTCCATGCCTCTAGTTCTATTCGGATGTAAGGGACAAAGGAACAAGACAACACTTATACATTGGTCAAGACAGGCTTATTGAGTTATGAACTCTTATTGCTTGGGTAGCAATAATGTATTGCTTGATGCCGCTCATTGTTTCTGAGACTTTTGTTGATACTTTGTGATCAAGTGGGAGACTGTTGGAGTTTCTGAGGTGATCTCAAAGCAATCAACAATTAGTCTTAATGCCAACACAATATGAGCCTATAGGGTCGCACATAAAAGCGTTTGGAGAAGTTGGAGAAAGGATTGTGTTGGCCTCACTTATATTGGATATGAGTGGAGGACCAATCCTATGACTGTTCGGAATTGAATTGAGAATGTCTCAAATGGGAAACAAGTACTAATGATGAATCGTCTAAATGGTTTAGACGAACTCTTTAGGACTTTGGCAAAATTCGTCGAAATCTTTAGTCGAATATGATAATTCGTCTAAAGTGTTTAGTTGAAATTATCTGTTCGAATTCGTCTAAATCGTTTAGTCGAATTTAAGACAATTCGTCGAAAGTGTTTAGTCGAATAAGATAATTCGTCGAAAGCGTTTAGTCGAATAATTATGCATTCGACGAATTTAAATCCTTGCAGAATTGTTCTGTTTTTCCTCTGGTCTGCGGATAACCTGTTTTATGCCTTGCGTATAAAAGAAACGAGATTAGGTCCTCTCAAGGAGATCGATCCTTTTCGCGACTCGGAAGTGTTCCGTCATCCCCGTCCGCAGACCTCGCCCCGTACGTCGACCTTGTTCACCGCCGACAGTCGCCGCCTCCCCTTCAACGGATCTAGCAGTTCATTGGGACGCAGAGGACGTTCTTTCTCCGACCCATACCTTGAGCGACAAGGCATTGGGGTTCTCCTTCCTTATGTGGATCTCTATAGAGGGGCTGATACATTTCGGTGCTTGGAACTCGAAGTTCGTCTACCAGATTTTTCTTGGAGCATCTTGGTTGAGTATTTACTCAATACCGGAAAGGTATATCGCATTTTGCTTTCCTAATCTCTTGATTCATGAAATTCGTAAGTTCCTTACTCTTTGGGTTGTTCTAGTTATTTCTTCCGCTGCGCACATTTGATGTGCCCTTACCATTCTGAATGGTTTTATGAAAACCCAACACCAATGATCTAAGAAAACAATACTACAATATGAAGGGGGTGAGATTACAACCAAGGCATGAAGTCTTGTCAGGATTCACAGTTGGAATCAAGGGTTGTCATGCCTTGTCCCAGCTCGGTCCACAACTAACGTCCGGGGTACGGAGAGGAGTTGTCACTTCCTTCTAGTTGACCCGTCTTCTTCGTAAATCTCCTTTGGCCAAGATCTCGCCGGAGAACTCCAAGGATGAAGCAAGTTGTATATTGAAATGGAGCGTGGGTGCTTCCGAACGATGGAGGAGGCCAAGTGGATACTCCGGCTCAAGATTTGATCCAAGAATGTGTCCGGAGCACCTCCAAATGGTGGGCGGAGGTGGAACAACGGAAAATGGAGAGCAGACCTCGAACAGGCGAAGAAGATCAATCCCGATCCTTTGGGTCGAATGAACCTGCGCACTTACATAAAGTCATTAAATTAAGAAATGCACGACCGTGCGTTTTAGGCCGTGCAATTTACAGAGATAAACAACGCCTGGAGCTACAGGAAGGTCGTGCGTTTTTTTTTCACGCACGAGCAGTGCGCTCGTGCGCGACTAAAAACGCATGGGCTAGTACAGAACTCACAATTCGACGGTATTCAGGTAGGTCGTGCGTTTTCCTTCACGCACGATTGGATTCAATCGTGTGTTAAGATAAATGCATGATGGCTTCATTACAAAGAGGTCTTAAGTAAATCACACGATCTTAGCGATCGTGTGTTAACAATAATCAAACGGTCGTGCGATTTACCCAGACTGCAATGCTCAGCTCATGGGTTTGATCCACCAGCTTACAATCAAAATATAAGCTCCTACCACACAGGAACAAACATAGCATCCACCATATGATCATGAACAGGCATGAGGAGCACCCGAAGGCATATCCCCAGCACAAAATGCGCAATTACACACCAAAATGGGCCAACATGTGCACATCGTGTGAGAAGAGTGAACCAGTCAAATATAAGCAATAATGAACTCAAAGTGAGGTGCATGTGCGTGAAAACAAGCCTAGTTGAGTCCAAAAAACCCGATATAATTGGGACTCATCACACCCTCAGACTTAACCATTTGCGCGTCCCGAGCAAACCATTATAGGCAGATGGGGAAAACAGCTAGCTAGCACAAAAATTGAGATATGGAGTACTATGCGAAGTCGCATGCTCACGCACATAGAAATATAGTAGACAAGATTTCTAATTATGCAAAATAGTTTATATATTTCTAATAGAGTAAAGGTCTATTACTGCTACTTAAAATTTGAACCATGGTGAATCGTTCGGTCATGCATAGGGAGAAAATAGACTGATCACTAAGATGTGCATTGCCCAAGATCGGGGTTCGGAGCAACCTCCATCGAAATCCATCAGTGTCGCTGACCATAAGCTCACCCGTTCGCACTCTCTCCACGACACTAGATCAGCTCACTGCGCGAGTAAGTAAGACTTTAGGTTTTGATTGGGCTTGGGTTACGATATGGTATACAAAGATAAACATGAAGGCTAACACCTGACCCAAATGAGCACACAGAGAAAGCTACCCACGCACCACAAACATGCGAGTGCATCACACCCCCAGACTTGTAATTTGCAACATGGGTGTGTGCACCGCCTACTTCCAACACAAATATTTTAGATTTTTTTCTACTTAACTTTTTCGTACAAATATTTTCTTTTTCATTCCTTTTTATTTATTTCTTTTCCAGCAATTTTCCAATAAACACATCCACAATCTCCACAAATAAAATTCACCAAATCAACACCCCAATAATGAAAATACAACAAGACTAAAGCTCAGATTTGGGTGCGCCATTAGGATTGGCTTTTAAGCTTTGGTGAGATAAAGGTGGAGCTGAATCAAGAGGAAGGGCAGGCACAAAGGGGCTAGTGAGGGTAAGGCAATAGGCAGGGTATACGAGCTCAACCGGGCCAAAATGATGGCCTACATCATGCTCTAGCAATAGACTTATCCTATGCCAATGCTTCAAAAGTCGCATGGGGCATGTTCTCAGCCACCGAGAAAGGCAATCATTCCTCCTGACTCGAACAATACAAGTCTAGCAATAATCTACACTCATCCCTACGCTACTGTTTGATTCACACCGGATTCACCAATTTGAGTAGAGTAAACAACATTTACACTAATAGAAAAATATAAAACTAAAAGTATAAAGAGAAATCTACTCTACACTGATTTCTATGCAAACCATGAGCACTCGACTAGGAGCACTACATGAGTCGACATTTTACTCCGTTTCACAATCCTCAACTAGCACGGTAATTTCCAAAATCAAATAAGGAATTGATTAAAACTCAGGGCATGCCTACAGTTAAGCACGCGCTCAAGTGGGTGCATAGTGTGCGGTGAATATGACCCAAGAGAAATATAAAATAAACATCTAATATGTTATGCCTTGAGTGTGTGCACAGGTACACGCTTCGTCATCCCAACCCCCAGACGTAGATAAGGTGCAGAATAGAATATAATTAAAGCATGAATTTAACAAGAGGGTAAAGAAAGAAGCGTTACCCAAGCTCAGAAATGAGCACACCAGAAGATTGGCGTGTAAACCAGGACAAAGCCGCAGCATTCGCCTAACAAAATAATCTCCGCGCACCAACGAGAAAAAGACTCCAAGCAAAAAAAAAAATATACAACTAAACTATTAGCATATTATAGAAAATAAAAACAAAAATACTTGGGTTGTCTCCCAGCAGCGCTTTTGTTTACCGTCCTTAAGCTGGACTTAATACCTGTATTAAGCAGTTTTAAAAAGTGTCTAAGCATAAAGGGAAAACTAATAAATCCTAATTATTACATGCATGCCAAAATGATCAACTGTAAGTTGATTTAAAGTAGTGACTGAAAATAAAAGAAATGGGTCTGAAGACCCAACAGCAACAGTCAAGAAGATCAGAAGCTTTCCATCTCCACATTTCAACTTTCTTCATCCTCTTCATCTCCTCCAAACGACGGTCATTGATGAAATAACGCTTAACACCCAGCACCAAGTTTTCAAGGAAAACACAGGCAATGATGATGAGGTGGAATAGGCAATTGAATTCATCATTGTTATTTGCTTTTCTTTCCAAGACTGCCACTCAGAATCACCCAAAATGGGTCCAAAAATTCATGCACCTACATGGGGATATATGAAATATCAGAAATTGAAGCAGGAGAGGGAGCAGGAAGGATGAATTTATCAATATCAGCATTGTTAGAAAGATGATTAGGAAATAAAATGGATGAAGAACTAAAAAAATCAAACACAGAAAGAGTGGCCCCGGTGTCACTCCCATCAGGTTCCACAAAAGGATTATCGCCGATCTCAATAAAATCACTACAGGAAGAATATGAGCAGCTAGGAACTTCGATGATGAGTTGGACCTTCTCCTCTCGTGATGAGGTAAAAACCTCCTCAGTGCAACTCGGCATAGCTTCGAGCTCCATAGGCTCATCCCGCACATCTAGAAACTCAGCAATAAGAGCAGAAGATACATGTATACTGATACAAGAAAATATTTGAGTAGAAATAGGGCTCAAGATAGAGTACGATGGGAGTGAAGAAATATCCTCAGATATAGAATCCACAGGAAATGATGGACACATCTGCTCTGCTCCCATAGGGACACGGGGGCACGACGTATATGTCATCAATGATGGAAGGGGTAGTGTGATAAGGAAATGGTGGAATGGTGATGAGTGCTGACTCATCTTCCTCTTCCAATTGCAATTTCCATTTCTCACAGTCCTTCAATGTGTGATCAAAACTCCGACAGCACAAGCATCGCTTCCCAGTAGGTTTTGACTGTGGAAAAGCCAAACCACCCGGTGAAGGCGATGCTCGTGATGGGGACGCATAATTATAATACGTCGGTTCATTGTATGAAGATCTAGATTCTCCATAAGATGAACTATACAGATTATAATTACGGCTTCCTAGATGGCAATCGTCACTAGAATGATTAAACGCTCTACACCATCTACATTGTTGATAAGAATACATATTGGTGCAAAGATGGATTCACAAATAATATAAGTTGAAAAAGAACTCAGTATGCATGAAGGAAAAATTAAATCAACAGAAACTCGATTTTTGAAATATTTAAATACAAATAATAAGAGAATTTACAAACACTAAATTAAAACAAATGCGATATACAAATGGAAAAGACTTTATCTCTTGTCGCACTCTCTCAAGCAACTCACACGAGTGTGTTCCCCGGCAACGGCGCCAAAAACTTGATGCGCGAATCTCACACACCGCTATAGGCTGTGGTAAGACTGCGACGCAAAAAGGCAGTGCATCGATCGTTCAAGTATTATAAAATGGGAGTACATCCCCAAGTATCGATCTCAAAGGAACACAGTAAGGTGGAGTTATCTATCGAGGAAGGACTTTAGATTGAAGTCCTTTTGGTCAGAAGGATTGCGGAAAGCTTGGATTGGTTTGTGGAAAATAAAATAAAATAACTAACTCAACCACTCCTATGCAGGCCACTATGCACTGCTTCGCTTGGCAGGATGGAAAATACACAGGCTGCTATGCACTGCTTCGCAAAGGCGGATGGATGAGTAGGCAAGTGGATGAGGTGGTTCGCACTTGCGGAATGACGGTTACAAGCACCTCGTCAATAAGCATGCCACTAGCAATTGCTAGTGCATCACACGAACGTAAAAGCGATATGGAGGATGGAATGGGGGCGCTCTTCACTTGCATAAACCACACATAATGATTTCACGAAGTCATGAAATACTAAATAAAATAACTAGGTTTAACAAACATCATTCAAACACACCAATGATCTAAGAAAACAATACTACAATATGAAGGGGGTGAGATTACAACCAAGGCACGAAGTCTTGCCGGGATTCACGGTCGGAATCAAGGGTTGTCAAGCCTTGTCCGAGCTCGGTCCATGACAGACGTCCGGGCTACGGAAGGAGTTGTCACTTCCTTCTAGTTGACCCATCTTCTTCGTAAATCACCTTTGGCCATGAACTCACCGAAGAACACCAAGGATGAAGCAAGTTGTATCTTGAAATGGAGCGTGGGTGCTTCTGAATGATGGGGAGGCCGAGAGGATACTTCGGCTCAAGATTTGAGCCAAGAATGTGTCCGGAGCATCTCCAAATGGTGGGCGGCGGTGGAACGGCAGAAAATGGCAGAGCAGACCTCGAACAGGCGAAGAAGATCAATCCTGATCCTTTAGGTCGAATGAACCTGCGCACTTAAATAGAGGCGTTAAATTAAGAAACACACGATCAAAATGCGCGACCGTGCATTTTGGGCTTTGCGATTTATAGAGATAAACAGCTCCTGGAGCTACAGGAAGGTCGTGCGTTTTGTTCACACACGAGCAGTGCACTCGTGCGCGACCAAAAATGCACGGGCTAGGACAGAACTCACATTTCGATGGTATTCAGGTAGTTCGTGCATTTTCCTTCACGCACGATTGGATTCAATCGTTTGTCAAGATAAACGCATTTTGGGCATCATTACAAAGAGGTCTTAAGTTAATCGCACGATCATATTGATCGTGCGTTAACAATAATCACACGGTCGTGCGATTTACCCAGACTGCAATGCTCAGCTCATGGGTTTGATCCACCTGCTTACAATAAAAATATAAGCTCCTACCACACAGGAACAAACATAGCATCCATAATATGATCATGAACATGCATGAGGAGCCCCCGAAGGCATACCACCAGCACAGAATGCGCAATTGCACACCAAAATAGGCCAACATGTGCACTTCGTGTGAGAAGAGTGAACCAGTGAAATATAAGCAATAATGAACTCAAAGTGAGGTGCATGTGCGTGAAAACAAGCCCAGATAAGTCTGAAAAACCCTATATAATTGGGACTCATCAGTCAGCCATGTGAAGATTTGGCAACCTCGTCTGCCTTCTTACAAACTCGCACTACACTTGGTTCGGGAGGGGGAGTTTGTATAGAATCCTGTGTATACAGAGGGACCTCTACAATGTAACCCATCCACCTTATCTAATAATAAAATAGTAGCGATGTCTCTCTTCTTAGCTTCACGTCTATATCTACTAATTCGAGGTCTAGTAACCTCCCACTATCTTTCTGGGTTCGAACTTTGTGAACCATTTCGGTTCCAACACATTGGTGCGATGAGCGTAGACCTTGGTCGGCGGAGGAAACATTTCAGAAGAAGCACAAGGTGCATGATAACAAGCCGAAGTTAGATTGTGACCTCAAAGAAGGTTATTAAGCGAGCTCAAAGAGAGCTCAGGCGAGCTCAAAGATAGCTCCCGCGACCTCAGTCCTCAGGTGAGCTCAAAGCTCACACAGGTAAGCAAGCTCAACTCGCAGGAAGATAAGAGATCTCAGAGCTAAGCGAGTTCATGCTAGGCGAGCTCAACTCGCCAAGGCCAATTCAGGGTGGGTGGTATAAACGCCCTATTTATTGATAGGAATCTAGGCGAGCTCAACTCGTTGGAAGCTAGGCGAGCTTAACTCATTGGAATCTAGGCGAGCTTAACTCGTAAGAAGCTATTTGATCTCAACTTGCAGGAAGATAGGCGAAATCAACACGTATGAAGCTAGGCAAGCTTAACTCGCTGGAAGCTGGGCGAGCTTAATTAACTCGTTGGAAGCTAGGTGAGCTCAACTCGCAAAAAATTAGGCGAGCTCACCTATCAACATGCCATGACCAATTCAAGGTGAGCTCATGCAGACGATCTCATATAGACGAGCTCATGCAAGCAAGCTCATGTAGGAGAGCTCACAACAAGCTCACTCAGGCGAGCTTATACATGTGAGCTCATACATGCGAGCTCATATATGCGATCTCATGCGTAGGGAGTTATAATGTTAATGGGTTATTCATGACGAGTTCACCATGATGAGAAAACACATACTCCACAAATTCATGCTCATAAGCTTATATTCCATGGGAGTTCCTACTCGTGAGGTCTTGAGGTATGGATTCCGTGAGCTCATGCTCGTGAGGACCTTATTTAACTTCGTATATTCCACAAGAACTCAGAAGGAGAACCCCAAGGAATATTTGGAGCAGAAATGATTTGAAGCAGTTTTACCCATGAAATCCTAAACACCAAAGAAGCAGCAAATACTTGTCAAGTTATGTTGTTTATAAATGTTTACTGACTAATCGATTAAAGCTAACCTGAGAGTTTTTTTTTAGAAATTGGGCATGATGTCGCGTCAAGGTGAAACCCATCTCCGCAAGTGATTTAGAGCATGCATTTATGTCTCTCTTCTTGAAACCCTCATCCGGGTGATGGGAAAGAGCCTCGAGTTTATAACACATCCTCCTAAGTCCAAGACTCTGCATGGACGGTCGAGATCAGCTCCTCCTTGCATGTTGGCCTACGATCCCTCGAATGCTCTTCTCACCCATCTAATAGTTTACTGGGAGAGAATCTGGAGTTATAATCTAAAATATCTTATAAGAGGTATCAACTACAAGTTTTCTAGACTCCATGGCAAGATCGACTTTAGAAGAGATCAACCTGATGAAGTTTCTAAATATTGGGAATTTCTCCACGAGTGTTCAAGAAATTGAACCTCCGTCTCACTCCTTGAAACCCTCAATTGAGTGATGGGACAATGCCTCGGGTCCATAATGCTTCCTACTAAGTCCATGCCTCTACATTATCAGTTGAGTTCAACTCCCTCATTGCATGTTGGTTGATGAACCCTTGAGTGCCTTCTCACCCATCGGCTGGGTTAGTAGGAGAGAGTTCAGATTCATAGTATAAAATACACTTTTAGGAGATGATTCATCTATCAGTTGCAAGCTGCTTATCTCCTGCATCTAGATCGACTTCAGATGTCATCAGCTTAATGAGTTTCTAATCTAAATTAGGAGTACATAAAATATTAGTCTATTCATGTATTGTGTACACTGTAAATCTGGTGGAACTAATCCCCTTGGCCTTTTAAGTAGCAGGGAAAGAGCTCCACAGTACTGGGATTTTGGTCGAGTAATCAGACAGCGCCTCGGGTACACAGTGCTTCCTCCCAAGTCCAAACCACTATATTGTCGGTCGAGATCAGCTCCCCACTTGCATCTTAGCCGACGATCCTTCGAGTGCCTCTCACACCCACCAAGTGATTTAAAAAGGTGATGGGACAATGCATCATGTATCTCAGCGTGTCTTCCTAAATCCATGCATCTGCATTTTTGATCGATGTCAACATCCCCCCTTGCATGATGGTCGATGGACCCCTCGAGTGGTTCTTCCACCATAAGCGCATTTACAAAGATTATCTAAGTGTTGGACACCATCTACCTCTTTCAGTTGAGCTTCCTCGGTAAGCGAATGGTCTGAGAGTTACTTGCATACCTTTGACTGTGTTCCTCATCTTTACAGGAACCTTACGTGACATATCATATCATGTCAATCTTGCTAAACAATGGGTCATACATTCTTTTTCAAACTCGTACTGAGCTCAAAAAAGCGGAGATTGTGTATAACGCTTAATTCGTCGATATCAGAAATGTATAAGGAAGAAAAATCTAGAGTTCGGATTGACAACCTCTTGTATTCAGCTCGGCAGGCCTCCTAAATTCAGCTTGAGGATCCTCCTGTATTCTGCTCGATGGGCATTCTGAATTTAGATCGACAGACCTCCTAAATTTAGCACAACGGGCCTCCTGAATTTAGCTCGGCGGGCCTCCTGTATTCAGCTCAGTGGCCTCCTGAATTCAGCTTGGCAGGCCTCCTGAAATCAGCTTGCAACATCCAATATTTAGCTCGAGAACCTTCAGTATTCAAATCGACAACCTCCAGTATTCACCTCAACGGGCCTCCAGTATTCACCTCGACAGCCTTTTATATTCACCTCGACAGCCTCCATTATTCACCTCAGCAACATCCGTTATTCTCCTCAGCAACCTCCAATAGTCACTTCGACCACCTCAGTATTCACCTCGTCAACCTCCTGTATTCACCTCAACAACCTCCAATATTCACCTCGACAACCTCCTATTTTCACCTAGGTAGCATCCAATACTCACCTCGTCCACCTCCATTATTCACCTTGGAAGCCTCCAGTATTCACCTCGCCAGCCTCGTGTATTCACCTCGGCGACCTCCTGTATTCACCTCGGTGGCTTCCTGTATTTACCTTGGTGGGCCTCCTGAATTCACCTCGGTGGGCCTCATGTATTCGCCTCGACGCGCCTTATGTATTCACCTCGGCGGGCCTTCTATATTCACCTCAGCGGGCCTTCTCTATTCACCTCGACGGGCCTCATATATTCACTATTTACCTCAGTAGCCTCCAGTATTCACCTCGACAGCCTCCCATATTCACCTCGTAAGAGGGGTTACCCCCTATCTTTTCCTATAAATAGAACCCCATTGTAACGGGTGGGAGACAATTCACACCATTCAGAAAGTTACTCATTTGAAGATTTGGTGACCTCGCCTACCTTCCCCCGAAATCACACAACACTTGGTTCAGGAGGGTGAGTTCATATACATTCATGGGTATGCCTCCACAATGTAACACGACCATTTCGTCTAAGAATAAAATAGTAGCGACCTCTCTCTTATTCGCTTCATATATATCAGCTAATTCAGGGGCTAGTAATCGCTGACAATCTTTCTTGGCTTGAACTTTGTAAACCGAATCTCTCACTTCCAACATATATATGGACTTTCTAGTTATAATTATCTTAACATTGAAGTATAATCATCTATTATGAACAATTTGTTTTATCCATATAATGAATAATCAAATGATTTTTCAATTAGATTACTAGATTTATATTACCAAATCTCAACGACCTCATGGTGGGACATGAAGAGTCAAAGTTGTTAGAGGAAATGAGCCAGTGTGTGTTTGGGTGGGTGGGGGGGGGGGGCTTGATGAAATCAAATAGACACCCCTCCCAGAATTGGTTAGACTCCATGTATAGGGGCGGGATGTTCCACCTTCGAGATAGAGCATGGAAACCATCACACCATCCATCATAGATTTTTTAAGGCACAACCTAAGATCATATATAAGAAGTCAAACATTGTAGGAGCAATCTATAAACGTCATTTCTTTATATAATTTATGAATCATAGTTAAACATATATTATAAGAGCATATGTGTTTGGAAGTCTCTGCATACATTTATTTTTGAGGTTGCATGGTCATTATGGATCATTAGCTCTATAAACAGAGTTGTTGATAAATAAAATCTTTCTTTTGACATCTTGGGGTATGCGAGTTATTAAGTGTTGAAAGTGCACAGTTAATCCTCTGAGTATTCTCTAGGGGGAATAGAGTTAAAACCTTTTTCTAACAACTATGCATTCAGCTATCCAACACAGAATAGAACAAGCACAGAATGCAGAGATAGAGTAAATGGACAGCACATGCAGAGAAAGAGTAAATGGACAGCACAAAAAATCACAGCACAAATGAGACAAGATCTATAGTGGTTCCCCAAAATATGGGTACATCCACTCTTCTACCACCTTGGTAGGAATACATTATCTAGTGTCTGAGTCTTTTGATAAGGAGACTCTTAGAACTACTAAGTCTTTTGATAAGGAGACTCTTAGAATCAACCATAAAGTATTTTGATAAAGATACTCTTAGAACCACTGAGTCTTTTGGTAAGTGGACTCTTAGAACCAAACTAGATCTTTTGGTAAGGAGAGCTTGAACCACTAAATCTTTTGAAGAGGGATTCTAAGAACTCTTTACTCAGATAACTATGAATACAAAAAGAGTAAAAGAAGAGAAGAGAAATGAACATTGTTCTTCTGGATGAATCCTCCTTCAGCAATCACTGAGGATTCAAGCACTTAGTGTTGTTGATGGATCTTTATTTCAATAGATGAATCCTTGCTGAGAGAAAGAGATGGAAAGACTGTTCTAACTTTGATCCATAGAATCTCTGTATTTCTGTAGGCTTCTTGCAGTAAGAGAAGAACAAGGAGAAGCCTTTGAATGATTCATGTATAGAGATTTTGTTGTTCAGTCTGAGAGAGAGCTTTAGAAAGAAGAAGACAAAAAATTAATTGAATTGTTGTTATCTGAATCTTCCTGCATATCCTTATTCTTCTGTTGAATAGTATTTGAATTTCTTTCCTCTTCGGTTGTATCTGAAAGTATCTAGTTTCAACCTAAATCACCTAGAGGGGGTGAATAGGTGGATTCTATGGCTTTTTGCGGAATAAAAAATATAAGAATAAAAGTACACAGAAATGCAAGCACAGCACAACACAAGGATTTTATAGTGGTTCCTCGATGTGGGTAGTCCACTTTCCCTCCTCGCCTATCTAGCACTCCAAGGCTAGATTCAGCTACTTCACCAATCTCAGATTATTCAAATCTTACAACTCGGAGTTCATAACTCCTACAAGCTCGGAGAAAACTACTCATACACAAACTCGGAGAACAAACTTCTCCTACAACTCGATCCCAAAACAAGGATCTACAGAACTCGGAGGCAATCCTCCTACAAGAATATGTAAAGGTGTTTTACAAATACACTCAAAACTTATGACGAAGTTTTTCTTCAGATCTAGATAATAAAACTCTTCTTACTGTAGAATAAATTCAGTCCTTTGAGAATGGAGGAAGAAGAAATTATGCAATCTTTAAAAGCTTGATCTGAATCCTTGAGTCGACTGGATCATGAAGAAATTAGAGAGATTCAATTAGGCTTGATCTTGTCTACTGCACTTGGAGAAGAAGAATCCCAAAAATCTTCCTTGTCGGTGATGAGTGACTTGCACGAGAAAGTTCTGCCGACAGACGGAGAGTACGAGAGAGATTTTCTTTTTCGATGATTAGGGTTTTAAGTGAATAACCCATAGCTATTTATATCCTTCTTCTAACGGCTATATGCGCAAATTAGGGAGCAAGCAACACGCGTACTGTACATGGAGAATGCCCTAAATGGCGACCCGTAACGAACTGAACCGGAAAAAATAGATATGCTCGATTCATCTAATTGTATTAGTCGAATTAACCGAATCATTTCACGATTCGACTAAATGCTATAGTCGAATAGAAATCTTTGAATGTCTTTAGCCGAAATCGACTAAATCAATTCGACTAAACCAACTTAGCAATTCGACTAAATCAATTCGACTAAACCAACTAAACAATTCGTCTAAATCAATTCGACTAAACCAACTTAAAGAATTCTTGAAATGGAATAGTCGAACTCGTCTATACCAACTTAGCCATATAGCCGAATTCGTCTATATGATTCAAAGTGTATAGCCGAATTTTCACATAGTTCATTTTTCTTTTCTAAGTAAAATCAGCAACATCTCCAGTCCTTCATCTCCAGCACTTAGTATATGAAGTATATCCCAATAGAGAGATTTCACATGAGTCAACACCTTGGTCTACACAATGAGGAATTACATTTCCTAGGCCTGTGTGGGGCGACTCATTGAAACCTGACATTGGTATGTACTTAGAATGGAATGACCTGCAACATCACAGCTAAAGTGCATAATCAAATACAACTACAATTCATTTTAGTTTGAAGGGGGATTCTTCAAATCAATGTAATTGTGGCTACAATACCCAACAATCTCCCCCTATTTGAAGAAGTCAGAACCCTATCT
Organism: Dactylorhiza incarnata; assembly: GCA_033032865.1. NCBI lineage: Eukaryota > Viridiplantae > Streptophyta > Magnoliopsida > Asparagales > Orchidaceae > Dactylorhiza > Dactylorhiza incarnata. The sequence continues at coordinate 6,039,451 of JAWHQI010000013.1, forward strand.
ACGAAGGTGAATTGCACAGAGAATAACAATTATAAACATGTGAAGAACTGAAAACGATAAAAGTAAAATATCATCAAAAACTCAATCCACAAACATTAAACAGTATAAATGTTTTTAAAGAGAATATTAAGAGTTGAAGCATCAGTCATTTTTCATGGCCCTTTTCCATTTGACTCTTCTTGAACTGCCTGTCAAAGTAAGCCCTAGGCTTAGGAAAATACTTTGGAGGAGGTGGAGGAGGATTTGAATCATCTTTGTGTTTTCTGAAGTGGAACCTTCTTTTCAACATTGAAATCTGCCACATGTTGATCTCTTCTCTATCATAGTGATTTGCAGACAATTCATTTGAATTCATGATCAGATTATAAGTATCAAGAATGATGTTTCTGGATTCTGGGCTCCAAACTTCACCATCAAATCTTCTTGGATTTATAGCTCGTTGATCAGCAATTCTTGGACCAGCAGCTCTCCTAGCATCTTGCATAAAACCTGCTTCACTTGATCCACCTAGATCAGTCCTAGCCCTTTTTCTTGAAAACTCATCTTTGTCCTCAGACCAATAGTAATTTTCAGGAGGTTCAAAGGCTTCGGAGGGTGCAGCAAATTGAATTTCAGGATTGAAAACATAAGGATTGTAAACTTGCCGAGAAGATTGTCCTGGCCCTTGGAAACCATGAGCATAGCCTCTGGAGAGCTCTGCATGCAACCACATCTGGCTTTCATGATGGTAAGCATTTGACTCTTGAAATCTGCTCTCTATTTCCCTGCTTAGATCACTGATCTGAGTTTGAACATGAACATTTGATTCCTGAATTCTTCCTTCCAATTCTCTTTGCAAGTTAAAAATCTGAGTCTGAATTCTTTCATGCAATCTTTCCTCCACCTTTCTAACTTCTTCAGTCAGGGTTTGGATGATTTCAACTTTCACACTTTCTAGAGATTTCAGAATCGAACTTCTGCCTGCTTCTCCATCAACATGAATACTTCTTTGACCGTCTGGGAGGTCTCTTGTGTTTCTATCAACAAACTCCAGACCATCAACCACATGCTTTAGAGTAGAAGCACCTTTCACAAAGTAATCATCTTGATTCTTTTTGAAAATATAAACACAATGGGCTACTTCAAATAGTCCATTGTTCAAGTCTTGCTCTAAGACCTTGACTTTGTCATGCACTGTTTGAGAGAGAATTCAAAATACTGCTTTTGTCGGATTAACATTCCTTCAATGTTTTGAAGCATCAAATTTTCTGGAGTAGGAGAAGGAGCTATGGGCCGGGAAGAGATACCAAAATCATCTTCAGCGAACAAAAATTCATCTGAATCAACATCATCAAGAGAGTGAAGACGTTCAAGCTTAGCTTTATCTTTGTCTTTGACTGGAGGGGTAGAAAGCATATCTTCTCTTTCATCTGCAAGAACAATCTCATTTCCAGGAAGTGATGGGGCCGGTATAGGCTCTTCCTTATCTTCAGCTGCAGACATATGCTGATCATGAACAAGTGTCTCCCCCTCAGAACTTGCAGGGGTCTTCTCCTTGGATAACTCATCGCTTTGAAGGACTGCTTTTCCTTTAGCAGAGGAGACAATCTTTGCGCTATCAGGATCAGGAGCTTCTCCCCTTTGATCATTATCATCATTGTCATCATTTCCATTATCTTCATCAGGAACCTTTGAGTCTGAACTTGGAGGAGGAATCTTTGGAGACTGAGCAGAAGAAACTACTTTAGAACACTCCCACTTGGAGGTTGCATCTGCTTTCTTTGGAGAAGAGGCTGGAGGATTACTGCCATCACTGCTATCAGAATCATCACTGACAGAGCTGGGAACCGAGAGTTTCCTGACCTTGAACTCACCAACCTTCTGGGCCCACCTATCAAGAATTGAGGCATCAATTCTCTTCAAGTGATGGATTGGGTTCCCAGATCTCATGTTGAACCTTTGTTTGTCTAACTGATGTAGATATATAGTGATTATTCTTCCAAAGTTGGGGGTGCTCAGACTTGAAGAAATCCTCTCAAACAGGATTCTTCCCCAGTCAATTTTCTTTCGGCAGACGACTGAAGCTAGCAGCTTAAACATATCATTGGAGATATAGTCATGAGACCCAGTTTTGCATATCAACACCTTACCAATGATGTCTGATAGTAACTTGCCTTCCTCATTCATTTCCTTTCGACGAATTGAGGTTGTTCCCTTTTGCAAACCACAGAACAACAAAGTTCTCTTGAAATCTTTATGCGAAAACTCATCTTGTTCATCAACCACTAGAAGCCTCAGGTATTTGGAAAGCTTAGAAGGTGTGACTTTCACCAGAAAATCACCTATTCGGCTCTTGATGACAATACAATGCTTCTTTAGCTCTGCATATTTGAAAAACCTTAGAACATCCTTCTCCAGGACCTTGCAGGGATGTTCCAGAACGAACCCAAGCCCGACAACTTCAAGCATCAGAACCACATTGCGAAACTCATCCACTGAGTCCTTGAATCCAGTGCGAACCAGCTCACTGCCAGTGAGAAGCTTATCATAAGATTGCTTACCCATTGCACGAGAGAAGATTAACAAAGACGAGGCAGAGGAATTTCAGAAATTGCAAGGAGCGCAATTCGGGAGTTCGGGAGACGAAGGGTCGAAAATCAGGGTTTAGACGAATGCGTGAACTCTCATTTCTCTTTAAAATCATTTATATAGTGTGAATGTTAAAGTGGAGAGAGCGCGTACCTTGATATTTGAAATGTGACTCTTCAAATCCAATAAATTAGTGAGAATAATTATGAAGTCCGAAATATATGCGATTCGATTAATGAGTATAGACAAATTCGGTTATAGTGTATAAACGAATTCGGTTATATCATATAAACGAAAATCTGATATAGTCGAATTTGTTGGATCTGTAGGCGCCCTTAGAGGGGGGGTGAATAAGGGTTTTAAAAACTTTAACCTTTAATAGAAAACTTTTGATATTTTGGTCGAAGTTAAATCAAAAGTAAAGAGATAATGAAATTAGAAATGAAATCAATTTTATTAAACAAGAAAAGACATGATTATCATTTATAAAATTGATTGCAAAATCTGATTTCAATGACACTAGAAATTGAAGCGAATAATATGAAAACCCTTTTTGTTTTCTATAACGACTTGTATCCCCACGAACCGGTTGGATTTAGACGATCTCTCCCTAGATACGGCCTCAAGCCGCTCTAGCCAATCTATCACCAGAAAGGCCTCGAGCACCCCCTAGATCTACTCCCTAGACCCAGTCGCCAACACGAGGCGAATTCCTCCCTAAGTCCTACCCAGACCTAGTCGCCAACACGAGGCGAATTCACGAACCGATTACAAAGATAAAAATAAAAGACAAATACAAAAGACATGTGAATTTTTCCGTAGATCAAGGAGTGAGCAAGAATCGTAGAACTTAAAGTTACAGCCAACAACCAAAAGCACATGAAACAAAACAATCTTTATTGATAACAGCAGGAATCTTCATTACAGAGCGAGGTATACATGGCGAGACATGATTTCGCCAGTACACAAAACCAAAAAGAAACATACAATGCTGAAGAAAGAGAACTGGCGGTCTGAGCACTAAAACCGCCAAACCGCGCAGTCAGGGTGTTCGCGCGACTAGAAAAGGAGACCGCGCGAACAGACCGCCGACAAAATGAACAACACCACTAAACCTCCGCGACCTCCCGAACTCCACTGATTCTCCCGAAATCCAGCAACCCACACTGCAAGCCGCAAGACAGCTCGAACACTTTAGAAGAAGAAGTGACCGCTGCTGTCAGCACAATCAGCAGAAGCTGCACAAAGGAAGTTCAATCAGCAAACCGGGCAGTCACCAAAAAAGAGACCGCAAGAACAAGGCGCGAGTTCAGCTTACACTTGGTGCGATAATATTGTTGCTACAATGACACCTATTTATAGGCGTGGGACAAGATCCAGTCACCACCCTATGAGTTAGAGTCACCGCCCTGATCGCGCGACCAAGACCGGTCAACCCGCGCGGTCAGCAGAAGATCCCTCTGCGCCTTGTGAGCTCACCGACTTCAAACCTGACCAGGAGAACGCCACTCCACACTACAACAAACTGCACCTGTTGTAAGGACTGGAATGTAACTGAAACACAGTTTGTTACTAATAGTTATATTTAGTAACAAAGTTTTTTTGTTGTTACAAAAACTAACTTTGTTGTAACGAATATTTTAAATTTTGTTACTATAATAATTAATTCGTTACTATAACTATAAGTATTTGTAACAACACCAATGTTACGTTACAAATAGAAAACTTTTCTCACAATAAGTATCAATTGTAACGACATCATGAAAGTTTTTTGTGACAAAGACATTGTCCTTACTAAAAGTAATATTTTATTATTAAAGTTTTGTTACAAAAAATATATCATATTTTATTTTCAATTTTTGTACAATTTTATTATCAAAGTCTTGAATTATTATTTTTTTTTTGAAAAAAAAATTTGTATGCGCGCGACAGTACCCCGCCTCGATAGTGCTCTAACGCGACGACAGTACTCCTACAGCTCGCAAACATTCGTGCGCGGCTGTCGCAGATATGTGGTACTATTGCGATATGTATTTTTGCGCGTATGAGTTTTTTTATAAATCTTTAACTTTTTATAAAAGTTTTTCTGCCTCTCTCTCATGCAGCTCTATCTCTCTCACATGAATGAATGAAATATACGGATGAAAATTTCCCTCCATAAAATTTTGAACAAAACTAAACTAAAAATTAAAAAATATATTAAATGTAAAAATGAATGCAAATTAATATAACATTAATTTTTTAATATAATTTTGGAATTAAAATAAAATCACGCACGAACCCGCGTGCACGCAAATGCACTCTCGCGCGCACGCGAATACATGTGCGCCCAGCTGCGTTGCATGTGTCCGTGTTGTGTGCATGTGTCTGTGCTTGAGCCCCACGCTTGTTGCATGTGTCGCGCGGGGCTCACATTAATGAATTATATGGAGGGAAATTTCCCTCCATAAAATTGCATGTGCACAAAACAAATAAAAAAATTTAAAACATATATATTAATATAATTTTTGAATAAAAATAAGGATCGCACGTTTTTTCAGTCGCGCGCATTGCATTAGCTAGCTCTATCTTTTTTGCTCGGAAGAATAAATAAATTTGTCAGCGCACACGTTTTTTGCTCGGGAGTTATTTTTTTAATGAAAATATATGTCATATATATAGGCAATTGTTAACCGCACCCCAGTTTTGGCTATCCGCAACCCTTTTAATTATATGAATTATTACGTGTTTTTTTAGAAATACGCCTTGTACATGCATTTTTAGGAAAAGTGTTCAACACAAAAGTTGTAGATATCAGCGAGATCTACAACTTTTGTGTTGAACACTTTTGCTAAAAATGCACGCACAAGACGTATTGCCGCCCGAATTGAAACATGGGTGTAACTATATATATATATATATATATATATTTATATATATATAACGATTTTTTGGAAATACGCATTGTGCATGCATTTTTAGGAAAAATGTGCAACACAAAAGTTGTAGGTCTCGACGATATCTACAACTTTCCTGTTGAAGTACACTTTTCCTAAAAATGCTTGTACAAGGCGTATATCCAAAAAAAACGCGTAATAATTCATATAAATCATGAGTTGCGGATAGCCAAAACTGGGGTGCGGTTAACAATTGTCTTTTTGATTGATGGATGACACGCGCTTTAATTTAATGAAAATAAATGTGTAATGGAATTCATAAATACATGTCAAATCAATTCATAAATACAATGTGTTGTTCAATAAAATTTACTTTTTTACATAAGATTTATGTTTTTTTAAAAATAAGAATTACACCCGCTCAATTTTGTCCGCTCTCAGGAGCTCGATCAACTGACAATGCACATGAGACCCATGTTCCCCGCTCGACAATACCCCCACCTCGACATTGCCCGACTGTGTACATGAGCTTTAAATACACAAACACGCACAAACACACAGACACAGACACAGATTGGGTGTAACACGCATAGATACGCAAACACAGACACACACAAGCACAGACAAACATGCATAGACAGACAAACACTCACACACAACCCAAATACACAGACACAGACAAGCACGTGTACATACAGACATAGATACATAGACACAAACACATGGACACAGACACAGACTTGTATAGATACATGGACACATACACAGACACATGGACCGACACATGGACACACATTCTTTTTGTACACAGACACATACACATACAAACACAAACACATGGACACAAACACAGACACATGGACCGACACATATACGTACATAGACATTCAAATACATAGACACACAGACAGTCACAGACACATGCACACACACACACACACACACACACACACACACACACACAAAGACACACACACACACACACATACAAACAAAGACACACACAGACACAGACACATGCAGATACACGTAAACACACAGACACGTACATACATACAGATACAGACACACACATGCACAAGCAAATATAGATTACGCACAGACACAGACACAGACCCCATGCAACATGCACACACACACACACACACATATGCACAATCTCGATTTTGAGTCGAGATCGAGTTCAATGAGCTCAATCTCGAACTCGAGTTCAATGAGCTCAATCTCGATTTTGAGTCGAGCTCGAGTTCGTTGAGCTGGAGCTCGATTACTACTCGAGCTTCAGCTCAGATATTTTTGATCATGATGGCGCGCGAGCCATCTCTCGAGATCGAGCAAAAAATAGTCACATATAGAATGTTGAATCAACATATCAAATTATGTAATAAACTTGCATAAATGACCCCATTTAAAATTACGCAAATATTTGGGTACATATGCGCACCTCCCGGAGGTGCGCGAGCAGATTCGACCGTAGGATATGATTGCGAGATCCCACGGTGGATAAAGCAGTATAGATGAAGTATTTCAGATGTTTTTGTGTTGAACACTTCCTAAAAATGCATGTGCAAGACGTATTTTCAAAAGGCGCGTAATAACCCATAGAAATTGGTTTGCGGATAGCCATTTAAGATTTGCTTTTAACAATTCCCTAAAACTAAGAGCTGAATTATTTGGAGGGAAATTTCCCTCCATAAACATATATTCTCTAATAACCCTCGACCCCCATCCTGAAGCATATTCTCGAAACCCTCGACCCCCATCCCGTCCTTGATCGCGGCTCGCTTCTCACGATACCCTCTCCGGCGAATCGGCACGACTCCTCACGATACCCTCCCGGGCGTCTCTTCTCATACTCCTCACGACTCCTCACGATCCAGCAGTGTAGTGTTCTTGATCCAGCGTTCTTCATCATCTCCTTGAGGTATACCTAAACTCGTAGAGTGAACGCATGGATTAGGAGTGAACGCATGAATTATTTGTGTGTGAGCGTTCTTCAGTCACTGAACGCATGGATTAGGAGTGCCGATATATGGATTAGGGGTGCGAATATGCGTTTTTCTTTCTCCGTAGAACTCATCGGAAAACTCCGTCGCCATTTCATATAGAGAAATCTGTACAGATTTCATATAGAGAAATCTTCTTCTTCCTCTTCCTCTTCCTCTTCTTATTCTTCTTCCTAATTTCATATAGAAAAATCTGTACATATTTCATATAGAGAAATCTTGTTCTTCTTCCTAATTTCAGAAATAATTTCATATACAGATTTCATATAGAGAAATTTGTACATATTTCATATAGAGAAATCTTCTTCTTCTTCCTAATTTCAAAACTTTTTCATATACATATTTCATACACTGAAATATGTACAGATTTCATACACAAATCTGTACAGATTTCATACACAGAAATCTGTACAGATTTCATACACAGAAGTCTGTACAGGTTTCATACATAGATATCTGTACAGGTTTCATACACAGAAACTGTACAGATTTCATACACAGAAATTTGTAAGATTTCATACACAGAAATCTTAAGATTTCATACACAGAAATCTTAAGATTTCATACACAGAAATCTTAAGATTTCATACACAGAAATCCTGTTTCAGATGTGTTGTTGATTTCCTGCATGTATTGTTGATTTCCTGTATGTATTGCTGATTTTTTTTGTGTATTGTTGTTTAGGAATTGTGTATTGTTGTTTAGAAGAATGTGAAGTTTCATTTATTGTTGCATTAAAAAATATTTGTGTTGCTAATAATACTGATCGTTGTGCTACTGTTAAAGAATACTGCGGATGGATTACTCAATTGTCTAACGAAGCTTGTGGGAAAATGAGAGAACTTTTATATATGTAAAATCAACACTATCTAACCAAACTGAGCAAACATCTTGTAACACAAGCTTATATAATTTGTTAAATTTATTACTTGGTTGGATGTGATTAGATCATACTAATGTATAAGAATTCAAAAAATCTTTTTAAAATATCTAAAAGAATAGTGAGTAATTAATAATATCATTAATTTTCAAAATCTAATTTATATGTGCAGTGTATTTAGCATAGCATACTTTGTTGATATTGTCTTATCCCATTTTTTTTGTTAGCTATGGATAAAAGCTGGATTTATGAAGCAGATAGATTCAGTTCTACCTATACTAGAGGCGTGGATTTATTTTTAGAGTTTGCACGGGCAAATGCTATTTACTTTGAAGATAAAATTCTTTGCCCATGCAATGTATGTCGAAACACTAAAACAAAGAGCCTCATTGAAGTTAAAGCAGACTTGCATTTGAAAGGGTTTTACAGATATTATAAGGAGTGGATACATCATGGAGAAGCTAAACTGACTAGTTCTTTTGTGTTCAGTTCGAATAGTAACAATAGTGGACCTTCTCAAAGTCATGAAAGTAACGATGATATTGAAGCCATCGATGAAAGTAACGATGATTTAGTTCAAAACCAAGGGAGTGGAGTGGCGCACAATTGCTTTCAGATTTAACCAAACTCGAACATAACTTTGATAAATTTGGAAAACACCCAAGCAAGCGGAAGAGGAAGCGCAACAATGAAGAAGGGAATTGGGTAAAGAGAAGCATCTTCTTTGAACTACCTTACTGGCATAAGCTTTTGATACGACACAACATTGATGTAATGCATGTTGAAAAAAATATTTGTGATAGTGTTTTGGGCACATTGATGAACATTGATGGAAAAAACAAAGATACGGAAAAAGCGCGAGAAGATTTGCGAGACCTTAACATCCGGAAGGAGTTACACTTGATTAGAAATGGAAGTACTATAATAAAACCTCAAGCATGTTATAATCTATCTTCCGATGAGAAAAAAAGGTTTTGCAATTTTTTAAAAAATGTCAAGTTTCCAGATGGATATGCGTCAAATATTTCAAGATGCGTAAAGGATGGGAAGATTTATGGACTTAAATCTCATGATTGTCATGTTCTACTACAACGGTTAATTCCTATTGGCATTCGTGGGTTTCTACGCGCAGATGTCGTTGAGGCACTATACGAGCTAGGAGATTTTTTTAAAATTTTATGCTCAAAGACACTAAAGGTAGAACATATCGAGAAGTTGGAGAGTAATATCCCAATTATTTTGTGCAAATTGGAGAGAATATTTCCTCCAGCATTTTTTGATGTAATGATTCACTTGGCTATTCACCTTCCGAAAGAGGCAAAGATAGCTGGCCCAGTTCACTCACGTTGGATGTACCCGATTGAAAGGTACTTGTTCTTTATGCATTTATATTTTATTATCTTACATAGCATAAATGAACAATTTTGTTATTATGATCATTGAGTTTTCCTTTTAGGTTTCTTAAAACTCTTAAAGGATACGTACGTAATAAAGCTCGTCCAGAGGGTTCTATAGCTGAAGGATATATTGTAAAAGAGTCTTTGACATTTGTGTCAATGTACCTAAATGAAATAGAAACAAGGTTCAATAAAGAAAATAGAAATGAAGATTCAGTGGAGCATCAACAAGAGTGTGAATTGTCGGTTTATGCATCAAAAGTGAGACCCTTTGGACCTCTTCGCCGTTGCAAAGCACTTTCTAAAAAAGATCTAGATGCAGCTCATAACTTCATATTAAATAATTGTAGCGAAGTAGATGATTTTCGAAGGTTCGATTCATGAAAGAGCTCAATTTCCTTACTTAATTTGTAACAAATTTTGATGTACTTTTTTTAAAATAGTAAGCACATGGAGGAGCTTAAAAGAGACGAAAATGAAAGAAACATTGACAAAACTCATCAAGAGCAGTTTCATCATTGGTTTCAAGCGCATGTAAGCTTCAAATACGAAGATACCCTTGAAGATTGTTAATTTATAGTATCATCTATCTAATTAGCTTCCTATTGTATTTTGTATAGATAAATAGAGTGCATAACACAAACTCGGGCGAAGTCTCCAAAGAATTATGGGCATTGGCAAATGGTCCACAATCATACTTAACAAAATTATACTCTGGTTGTATTGTTAATGAAGTACGATTTCATACACATGATCGAGATGATCGCCGAACAACACAAAATAGTGGTTTACTTGTTGTGGGGGAACAACAAAATATCTTGGTAGAGTTTTATGGAGTATTAAGTAGGGTCGTTGAATTGACCTATCTTCATGGATATAAAGTAGTATTATTTTGGTGTGAGTGGTTTGACACTGGTGGGAAGAAGACTATGCATAAAGATAAATATTTTTTGAGCATCGACACAACTTCTCGTTGGTGTGAAGATGATCCATTCGTTCTTCCAAACCAAGTGCAACAAGTGTTCTATGTCGATGACACAAAACTCGGCGATCCTTGGAAAATTGCACAACTTGTATGTCATAAACACCTTTGGGACATAGAGGAACACGCTGACCTAGAAGTGGAGGAGATGCATGATAACATAGTTCAACAACACGAGTCCTCAGAAACTGAATTAATATATGCTACCGAAGATCAAAACTTGCAATTCCTAGGGAGAGATGATATAGAACCTGATATTATAAATATAGAAGTTCTAACTAGAATCCAAGAAGAGGAAGAAATTAATAATATTGTTGATGGAGATGAGTCAATAGATGAGGATGATGAAACACTAGTGCAATATTGTGACGACAGTGATCATAACATGTAAAGCTAATCCAAACGGTACGTTAAGTTTTTTCTTATTCATTAGATCGAAACTGTAATGCAATTCTTCCATTTTATGATATCTCTAAATAATTTAATGTGATGTTTAACGTTTGCATCTTATTTACTTTGCAGTAATATGCCTCCAAAAAATGCTATTCTACGGCGCCCTACGACAAGGAGCAGAAAACAACTGCTTGTTGCTGAAAAACCAACAAATACCGAGGTTGTTGAAATGTCACCTACACCAAATACACCTTCACCTCCACCAAATACACCTTCACCTAATCTGCAGCAATCACAAAGTGCATCAGTTGCCACCATTAATGATGATGATACCACTATTAATGAAGGAAATGATGAAAGTCCAATACAGGGTTCTGATAATAGTAGTAAGTATACCTTATTTTATTTCACAAGTTTGTATCATTTACTTGAATCATATATTTATTAAGGATTTTTAATTATGCAGTGGGAAGCTCATCTATAAGAAGAGGCCGTGGGGTGACCACCGGAAAGTCGATTGAGAAAGCAATACTAGAAAATGTATGCTTTATTTAGGTATATTAAAACTTACATACACTTACTATATGTTAACATACTTTTATTTGTTTTGTTAGGACAAGAAACTACTTGAGATTGAGTTTCCTGAAGGTTTTAAGAAGCCGCATCGCTATGCAAAGCACCTTGCAAATGGTATAGGTGTTATTGTAAGACACAGTGCGGGTTTGGATTTTTTGAACCCATGGAGTGAATTGGGGGAAGAGCTGAAACTTACTTTATATGCTGCATTAGGTGTAAGTAATTAATATTTATATACCATATATGTGAATTTGTTTAGGATAACCAAATAATTTATTCTTTTGTAGCAATGGTTTGTGATAAAGAATTGGGAAACAGATAAAAGTGTGCAAGAGTTCATGGAGGAGATGTTTCAACGTAGCTACACACATTGGAGAGGAAGATTATCTGCAAGGCATAGAGATTATATTGTGGCAGGAAAGAATCCAAGAGCTAGTAGCCCATTTGAGTGGATCTCAATCGAGAATTGGTGTCAGTTGTGCGATCTCTTTGAAAGTGAGACTTTTAAGGTGAATGTGACTACTTAAGTAAATTCTGTTTAATACATATGTTATTAATCACACATTAAATGACTAGAATCCAATACTTTTGTTTGCTTGCAGAAAAGGTCCAAGACAAATGCTGATAATAGATCACACATGCCGTTTACTCATACGTCGGGTTCTAAATCCTACCATTCCCGACTACTGGAAATGGTAATGCAATAAATACATGTGAGTTATTGATTACTATGACATATTCTCAAATATTTTTTTGATATACAGGTTAATCAAAGCCCGGTTGAGAACTTTGCGAACACCCATAAGAAGAATGGGGTGTTTGTCAGCGAGAAAGCAGAAGCAGCATACGTAAGTCAAAATATATTTGAAACTTTCGCAAAATTGATTGATAACATACGTTTCTATTATAACACTATATTTTACAGCGTGAAATGGAAAGGCTGAGGACAACAACAGATTCTGACAGTGATCTCATAAGCTCGGAGAGAGAAATTATAAAGACTGCACTTGGAAACAAGTCTGGTTATGACAAAGGGCTAGGCTATGGTGTTGTGCCTTCAAAACGAATGAAGAAGACATTGAATGTGACTACTCAGTTAAAAGAGAAGTTGAATGTAGCGGAAGAAGAATTGCGTGATGCCACGACTCGTCTAACAGCACAAACAGAGCTTATAGATAAACAGGAAGCTTTGATTCAAACACACAATGCAGAGATTGCGGGATTAAAGGAGGGGCAAAATGAGCTGAAAGAGCAGCTGGCATTCGTTCTGCAAAAATTTGGGGCAATTCCTTGACTTTGATGCACACACCATTTACTTTTTGGTGCACTTTTTTGTTGTCAAATGGTTTATGACTGTTAGTTTTTTAGTTTACTGTTTTGTGACTATTTTATTACTTTTGCTTGGTTTATGACTGTTAGTATTTTGGTTCCAAGCTTGGGAATCTGCTTGGTTTGTTGGCTTGGATGATTCTGTTTTGCCGATTATATACTGATTAGTAGGTTTTGTTAGTGGGGTGTTAGACTATTTGGCATTTTGCTGCTGGGTATGTATTGCAGGTCTTGCTTTGGCCAGAACAGTTTCTCCAGGTATGCACTTCGACTGTGTTCAGCTCTTGCTCGATTTCTCCGCAAATGTATCAGCAACAACCTTTAACTATTGCTCATATTTCAGGATAATAGGTATTTCATTTTCGCGGGATGTATATGAATTCAGGACTGAATTAGTTCATCAAATCTAAATTGGTCTGGAATTCATGTGCAGGAGCAGGCAGTACCCCTTTGCATTTCACAGCATTTGGAGGAGATTTTAAATGTTGTCAGTCAAAGTAGACTAAACTTTTCACTTTTTATCATGTAAATGTCATCCAGCTCTTCAGTACTCCACGAGGTCTTACACATTTTCCATGAATCATGCAGGTTCTTCTTGCTAGAGGAGCTTGCCGGTTAACGCTGAATTTAAATGGGTATTTCTTTTTGATCGAGTAGATCTTCTATTGTTATTTTGAGTTGAATATCTGCATGAATTTGGCTACTTGCTAGGATCTGATAAAGATCATCATATCAGTGAATTTCTTTTTTCTTGTTTACCCTCTTCCAGATGTCTTCCTGTTGATGTATCAAGGATTTGGGGAAGACAACACCATCACTGAGTAGTCACATTAACTGCTTTCTTGAATACTGTAGTTGTTCTGGCAATGTATTCCCCCTGGTTTTTCTACTATATGATACACTCAAACTACTATTTGGTTCAGTTATCTAACATAGACATCATGATAATTAACCATGTAAAACTTTAATTTCTGGTGTTGTTACTTTGAGAAGAGTGGTATAAATTGATGTTTTATTTTATTTTATTTATAGGAGAGGCTTGTTTGAGTCGGAAATAAACTTTCTCAAAGAGGTACTGCAAAGAGTTCTCTCCAGTGTTTCATTTTTAATGGCTCAAGTTGAACTTGACATTTTTACTGAAAGCTTTATTTAATATTTTACAGTAATTGTTCAGTGATGAATTTAATTATTACAATTAAGATTCTTATGTAATTATAGATGACCATGTATCTTCTGATGCATATATGGTTTGCATACTAACCTATTACGATAGAAATTTATCATTTCTTCTCCATTCTCGTTTTAGTATTAATCTACTAGTTGAAGCTTGCCCAGTTTTCATCTATATAAAAGTTTTTCCAATGAATTGGGACAGATTCTTTTATTGGTACTATGAGCCCACTCCATTATCATTAACCTTGTTCTATGTATGGTTGTATTTATGAAAACACTTTCAAATTTTTTTTGAGTCATTTGGGCACGGTGTTTTTGCTCCAGTGAGTTCGGACAAAATCACCGCCGTCATAAAATATATGTTTGGCATGACATCGATTATGACTACCACCAAGAAAAAAAACTAGTTTTGAAGATCAATATGAGAGGTCGGGCGGTCATGAACAGCCTTCGTCGCTATCGCGACTCAGCTCTACGCCCCTTCACAATGTGGTTTTGTTTAAGTTGTCAAATGAATTCCTTAACTAGTTTTGATGAAAGAGTAATTATGATGAGTTTTGTTTAAGTTGTCTTCCATGTAATTGTGAGGTCATTTGCACTAATCATGAAAACAATGTATGCGAGCAAGCAACAGAACACATCAAATGCCTCTTTTTTTGTTAACTCATTTTCACTCGGTGTGGTCTATGTTGGGTGCAGGATGAAATCATCAATTCCTTCAATGGTAGAGTTGAAAGCTTCATCACATGACCCCCCATCCAATAGTCTCACAAGGTATTATGAAATCCTTCCACATTCTTCTTTATGTTCATCTTGATTTCTCAATTTCACTAAATGCAGTCTACCTTGGGTGCAGGATTACTTAAGAGCGCCGGTATCAACACTCTACAATTAGGTATTGCACGGATGATCTAAGGGAGGTGGTATCAACACTCTACAAGGAGGTATTGCACATGATATCACCAATTTCTTCAATGTTTCTAACATATTAAGTCCTTACTATATGTGCAGTTTGTTGTAGTGTCTTAAAGGTTCTAATTTTATTTTGATTTTGAATTTAAATTATTTTGCAAATCTATTTCTGGATTTATAGATTTTTTAATCATTATTTTGATTGTGTGTACAGACGCTGGGTCTTTAGCATGCACTCTCTTCCCTGATGTGGCTATGTGTGGTAAGTGTTTGATCTTTATCCCCATTTAGCAGTCAATACAGCCTTGTTAATTAAAAGGTTAAGATGTTGTCATTATAATTTTATCTATTCCTTACTTATTTTCACAGCAATGGATTCTCCAAGGCCTAGCCTATCAATGGATATTAGACTCTGCAGTAGATTGTCAACAGGAAGTGAGGGATTTCAGTTGGGGGTTGACTGGATGATGGGGATGCAGTTGGATGTAGAGGGACTGGTATTTGGAGAAGTTGGTTGTCAACAGGAAGTGAGGCTCTGCAGTAGATTGTCAACAGGAAGTGAGGGATTTCAGCAGGCTAGAATTTCTCCCAGCCTATGTTAACTAAGCCTTCAGCTTTTAATTTTCTCATTTTTAAATATCCTTCAGCTTCAGCACGCATATGTTAACTAAGCATGCGATGTTTTCTCTTGCTATATTGTACAGGTGAAGCAAATGACTAACATCATATAATATCTATTAGACACTGTACAACTATCAAGTGTAGTAAAGGTGCAGGTACATATTACAGCATATAAGAGTTCATAGTAGTTTCTCCCTTTATTCATAAGGATTTGATATGTGATTTTGGAAGCACAAAACTACACTTTTTTTTATTTCCTGTTTTCCTGCAGCATTAAAGCAGGGCATAAAAAATCAAGGGTTAATCCCATGTTTCTGTTCAAGGTCGTGATGTAATTGCATTTGAAAAATTTTATGGTATTATTTGCGTATGGTTATCATTCAGTTAGAATGTAATGATTTGAGGAGAAAATATTGAGTTGATGGGATTTAATGTTCAATATAAGATGTAATGATTTAGTGGTCTGACGGTGAGTCTCCTGCTCTTCCTCTACAAGAGCCAACGACAAGGGCATTCCTTCTTTGAACTATAGTGTTATGTATTTTAACGCATTTCTTCTTTGAACTATAGTGTTTGTTCTGAATTTTTATGTACTAATGTATCTTTGGGTTGTTGGATTTCAATAAGATATCTCAGGTGCAGTTATTTTATTTTATAGAAAATATCATAAATTTGACTCCTAAAGTTAGGTCTAAAGATCAAGAGTAAGCACATTTCAGTAGCTTCCTTCATGCGAGTTGTTGGGAATGCCCAAATTACTTTTGTATAATTTTTTCCTGATTATTATGGGGTCATCTAAGCTATTGATTATTATGCTCTTTTTTATTTGTAGGGTGCTCGAGCATTGACCGGCAAGTGACGAAAGATTCATTAGTCAGAAAGTGATGGACGATTCATTTTTCGAAAAATGACGGAAGATTTATTAGAAACATGTTGATATTGTAATGTAATATTGTATTATTTTAGAAGAGATGATAATAACTTGTACTCTATGTAATACTTTTTGGTGTGAATAAATACATGTTGATTTTGTTACGAAATATTAAATATATGTGTGTTTTCAAGATTATTATTTGTAATAAAATCTCAGGTACACAAAAAATAGAAATGGAATATTTTTGATATATAAATGAATTGGCTGTAGTAAGAAGAACGGAAAACAAATGTAACGATTTTTTCGTTACTATTGTTTAATCTATTGTAACGAAATAATGTTTATTATACTTTATTGTAACGAAGTTATTTTATTTTTAGTGAGGAAAAAAAAACATTTGTAACGAAATAGTTTTAATCATAACTATTTTTTGTGAGGAAAAAATAACATTCGTAACGAAATAATATTTATTGTGACTAATTTATTGTGAGGAAGAATCTCTTTTTGGTGAGAAAATATCATTTGTTACAATTACTTTATTTGTAACGACATGCATACATTCGTTACAATAACCTTTAGCGTCGAGCTTTAGAGGAGGACCGTTACTTAAAGTTTTTTTCGTTACCAAAGAGTTTTTGTAACGAATTTTGGCACTTATTGTAACGAATTAGGTCCTTACTATAAGTGCAGTTTGTTGTAGTGCCACCAAGAAGCCGCGCGATCATGACAACCCACATGGTCATGATGCCCACCACCAGTATTCGCATACATCAGCAGATCGCCAAGAGACTGACTTATGCGAACACAAAAGGGAGACCGCGCGACTAAGAGAACCTTAGTCGGCGCACACCGACAAGAGCTCGGACAGTCACCAGACCGGACTGTCGGATACCAGAACAGCAACCCTGTGCGGTTAACAGCTTAACCCGCACAAGACAGAAACAACTCGCCACGCGGTCAGACCGCAACAGACCGCGCGGCCTCACAGTAATCAGCTCGCCACGCGGTCACACGAACCAGACCGCGCGGCCTCACCTCAGCAGCCTTGGACAGAGAGAACGACAGTTAGGTCGAAAGACTGCGGCTAGACTAAATAGGTCAGACCATTGAGGAGGCCGCAAGATCGCGCGGTTAGACCAGACTTGGCGAACACCTCCCAGACCGCCAACATCACACATCAACATTTTCAACACTCCCCCTTGAAGTGGGAAGTTGAAAACAACCCAAGTAAACTCCTCAGCCGAGTGAACGACCCCTTCGCCAGCACCTTTGTGAATATGTCAGCAACGTTGTCCAGACTCCGAACATGCTCGACCGAAAGAGACCCCTCCATCACCTTCTCACGAATGAAATGATGCTCGATCTCGATCTGTTTGGTCCTCGCGTGACACACTGGATTAGTAACCAGTTTGAGTGCACTCTCATTGTCGTCGCGGAGCAGAGTCGGACCCCGAACCTCCTTATGGACGTCTCCCACCAACCTCCTAAGCCAGATGGCTTCTTGAGCTACCAAGGACGAAGCATTGTATTCCGCTTCCGTGGTAGAGATAGATACGAAATCCTGCTTCTTGCTACACCATGATATAGCCGTAGGGCCTACCATGAAGACGAATCCAGACGTCGACTTCTGATCATCCGAATCTCCCCCGTAATCAGCATCCATGTACCCATGCACCTCCAAACCCGCATCCCTCCTGTATAAGAGACCCATATCCAAAGTCGCCTTGACATACTTCAAAATATTATTGGCTGCTAGTAGATGAGGCATCCGTGGTTCCACCATATAATGACTCACCCTGCCAACTGCATACGCAATATCCGGCCTAGTGATCGTCAGATAAATCAAGCTCCCAAACAGAGCTCAGAACACAATCGGATAATCCAGAATCCTCCCCTCATCCTTCCGAAGTTTCATGGCCTTCTCCAGAGGTGCAGAAATGCATTTCCCTTCCTTCATGCTGAATCGCTCCACGATTCGCTCCGTATATCAAGCCTGGGACACCAACACTCCACTTTCCTTCCTCTGCACTTCAAGTCCAAGGAAATGGTGAAGTTCACCCAAGTCCTCATCTCAAATTTGATAGATAGTTCAGCCCGAAGCTTTGCTACCTCCTCCTTCGAATTCCCCGTCACGATCATATCGTCAACATAAAGCAACACGATGACTTGAAGCTCCCCATTCTTCTTGACAAACAAGCTTGAATCAGAGTCTGAAGCACCGAATCCACAGAATAAGAGATATTCTGCAATCTTCCCGTACCACGCCCTCGGCGCTTGCTTCAACCAATACAGGGTCTGCTTCAGCTTACAGACATAGTCTGGAAAATCCTCAGATACGAAACCTGGCAGCTGAATCATGAAGATATCCTTGCCAATCTCGCCGTACAAGAAAGCATTCTTTACGTCGAGTTGTCAAATCTCCCACCCATAAAATGCCGCAAAGGAAATAATGAACAGTACTGAAGTCATCTTCGCCACCGGACTAAATGTCTCTTTATAATCTTCATCGTATTGCTGCGAGAATCCATGAGCCACAAGGCGAGCCTTGTATCGCTCGATACTTCCATCTGCCTTCTTCTTGAGCTTATGGACCCATTTACATGTCACAGGGGTGATACCCTTGGTCCTGGGCACCAGAGACCAGGTCTCATTCTTCACAAGAGCTGCCATCTCTTCTTACATAATATGTCCCACTACTTCACGCCTTTGGCCTTCTCAAAGCTCGATGGCTCCCGCTCATCCAGGGGGCCAGCAAAGAAACATGAGACAAAGCTCACCATGTTTCCTCCTGTATAGCGATCAGATGCAATGATTGTTAGCTTTGATCTCCTCAACACCTTCCCCTGACTCATATTATCCTCAGCTACTTCTTCCCTAGCTCCTCTTCTAGACATACTAGGAGCATCACTCCCCCTGCTTCCTGATCTAGAAGCCTCCGTCTCAGAACTATAAATGGATGGACCACCAGGTGACAAAGGCAGCTTCACCTGAAGATTTTCCACAGCTATCTCCAGCTCCTCCACCCTGCTTTCTGGTAACTCAACACCAGAACTTCCCTTGTATGACATCACCTCATCAAACACGACGTCGCGAGATACAACAAATCTCCGCGTCTCCGGGTCCATGCACTTCTAGCCCTTCTTCCGATCATCATATCCCTCGAAGACTAGCTTCCTTGCTTTTGCATCTAGCTTCGTCCGAAGCGCATCTGGAACGTGCACATAGCAGGTGGAACCAAACACCCGAAGGTGTGCCACGCTTGGCTTTTCTTTGAACATCATCTAATGTGGGGTCAACAAGTTAATGGGACTTAGAGGCATCCTGTTAATGACGTAGGCGGCACAAGACATTCCCTCCGCCCAGAAGGACCTTGGGGGTACTCTTGGCATGCATCCAACATTTGCAGGTCTCCGTCGGATGACAAATCTTTCGTTCTGCAACTCCATTTTGTTGTGGAGTATGTGCACAAGTATGCTCCCTCCGGATACCCGCCTTCCTGCAAAAACTAGAGAACTCACCAGAGGTGAACTCCCCCCCTGTTATCAGTCCTCAGCTTCTTTATCCGCAGGACTAGCCGACCCTCCACTAGCTCCTTGAATTCCACAAACTTGGCAAACGCCTCCGCCTTCTCCCTCAGGAAATAGACCCAGACATACCTAGTGTAATCGTCGATCAACACCAGCATATACCTGCTCCCTCTGAGGCTTGGGGTAGCAGTCGGTCCCATCAAGTCACCCGTGGATACACTCCAACGACACACTACTCCTTGTCTGTGACTTATCAAACAGCAGTCCATGAGACATGCCGAACAGACATCCCGCGCAAACATTACCGTCACCGTAGGAAGATAGACTAGGCAGGCCCTTGACTAGACCTTTTATCGCCATAGCTTTCAACTTATCCATCCCTACATGCCCTAACCTCTCGTGCCATATAACGGCACTATCATTTGTCCTCATCTTGTCAACATAAGAACTTGTCGATAAAACGAACATGTCTTTTGCCCTTCTCCCAACATGAACGACATCGGCCTTTACCGCCTCAACATTTCATAGAAACCTTACTTCTGTTGGACCGAACAGAACGTGATACCCAGCGTCTACAACATTGGTCATGGAGAAGAGGTTTTTCCTCATTTCGGGCACATGATAGACACTCTTCAACGTTAGTGGCCCCCTATTACTGCCCATGGAAACAACCCCCACCTTCTCGACAGTATGCACTGTATCATCAGCAGTTATGATAGCATCATTACCTGAGTAAGGATGCGCTGAATAAAGCTTCGACTCGTCCCCGATGAGGTGATAACCACACGAGTCCACGATCCAGTCCTCATGATAGTTGATAGGAGCCGCAGCTCTGACAGAAGCCGAGAAGGCTCCTCCCCATCCTCCATCATTTGGCATGGCCTCAGTTTCATTCTTCCCTGCAGCAGCATGCCCTGTATGAAGATTTACCCGGCAGTCCTTCCTGATGTGACTGCTGAGTCCCATTTATATACACATATTTGGACTCATCTGGGCTTATTTTCATGCATATGCACTTCACTTTTAGTCCTTTATTGCTTATATTTCATTGAACACATTTCTTCACAAAGTGCACTCTTTGATCCCATTTTGGTGTGCAATTGCTCACTATTCTGCTGGGGGTAAGCAGATGATGCTCCCCATGTCTTTATTTTATTGTTATTATATATTTCTGTGTGTTGGTGGTATGTTCCCCAGCTTGTTGGTTTATATTGCAGGTGGGCAGATCTTCATTCTATGGGAATTGTAACCTGGAGAAATCGCACGGTCGTGCGATTCCTTGACGCACGATTTCAACGACCATATGATTCCTACATTACTTATAAATGGTGATCTGCCCCGGCTCGTGCGTTTTATTCACGCACGGTCAGTTTTGATCGTGCGTGAGAAAAATCGCACGAGTTTCCCTCTTTTATCTAAGAATTTATGTCATTTTACAATTTTCCACATCGCACGGTCGTGCGTTTATCCTTCACGCACGATCTGGTCGATCGTGCGTGTTCATTTGCGACCCAAAATAGCATTCTGAATTTGGTCGTACGTTTTTACACACGGTCGTGCGTTTGGTCGTACATGAACAAAATTCTGCAACTTTTCTATTTAAACTACGATTTTTTAGGTTTTGGGGCCCGATTCTGTTCCGCGATTTCTTTCGCCGGACGGGGCGACTGCTCCATTTTTCTTCTTCCAAGGGAGGGTATCACTCCATAGTGTTTCCCCATCATCCTAAGCTCTCAAGAAGGTGATCTCCACTCCATATTAGCCGGATTGCATGGAAGAATGAGGGCATTGACGTGGACAACGTAGACACTCGAGAAGACGAGCTAGAGGTGGTGAGAGCTTCAGAGATCTCGGACGCAATCGATGAATGGACTGTAGGACATGGATTGACAACCTAGTGCATCCTCCCATTTCTACGGCATAGTCTCGATCGTTGTTTGTATTTCTACCCTTATTTTCCACTTTTAAGGTTGTATGGTATGAAATCACCTATACTTTGATGATGAACCTTGCTTAAACCTATTTTAATTGCTATTTGCTTTCATTATGCTTTTATGAAAGTTCATTGTGTTTATGCTTGGCGTGTGGAATCACTATAGAATGATACGCCTATGATCTTGGTTGAGCTTTGTGACGAGGTGTTTGCGACCCTCAATTCCGCCAGTGCGATCCACCTCATTCTGTTTGCCTACTCGTCCATCCGCCCTAGCGAAGTAGCGCGCTCAAGGCCTACCTAGTCTCCATCCCGCCAAGCGAAGCATTGCATAGCGGCATTGCATAGGAGTAGTTTAGTTATTTTCTTTTATTTCCACAAACCAAATCACCCCCTTTCGCACCCATCCGACCTTGAGGACTTCGATCTCAAGTCCTTCCTCGATAGTTAACTCCACCTTACTGTGTTCCATTGAGATTCAATACTTGGGGATCACTCCTACATTTTATATTACTTGAATGATCGGTATACTGCCGTTTCGTGTCGCAGTCTTGCTACCGCCTATAGCGGTGTGCTAGATTTGCGCATCAGTAACCAAGCTTTCCACACCTAAAGCATTTGGGTCCTTCTCCCTTCTTCTTCACTTCAACCTTGGGAGCATAGCCACTCTCCTGATGTCCAGAAGTTGAAATCCCATTGCCTCCAGTTCTTATCTCATCTCTTCTTCTTCCATGTGAAGAGAACCTCGCCTCCTCCCCCTGACACTGACACCCCCGCCATCTACCTTGCCAGGCTCTTCTGCTATGCAAGCAGATTCTCCAGCTCCAGCAGAGACGGTTGATTTGCCCAACACTGCACCGACGTCACAAAATCCACATACTCCTTCCGCAAGCCGCAAATGATATGTCTCTTCAGCTTCGCCTCAGAAATTGGCTCATCAGGATCCAGTGCTGAAATCTCAGCGCACATGTTCTTCATCTTTAGGAAGAACGAGAGATAGACAGATCTCCCTGAGCTGACCTAGCCAGCTCATTTTCCAGGAACTGTAGCCTCACTAGATTCTTCTTGTTAAACAGCCCATCCAGGGCTCTCCAGATCTCGGCAGCTGATTCACACCCTAAGATGTGATCGAATAGGTCAGGTGATATTGCCCATTTTAGAATGAACTCTGCTTTCGCATTAATCCTCCTCCAATTCCTCACCTCATTACCATTATCCCCAACAAGGAAAACTTCATCCATACTATCTCCTCCAACAACCTCCCAGAGGTCCTCACCCAGAATATAACTCTGCATGCACGACTTCCACTTCTTGAAGTTAGTCGACGTGAGCATCTCAATTTCAAGACCTCTTACAAAACCTGCTTCCATGGCTCTACCACTGGTTCCTTCTTCACAAATGCGATGGTAACTTTAAGTTGTTCTCTGCTCTATCCACTCCAACCTAGCTCTGATACCATGTGAAATTTTTCCGTAGATCTAGGAGTGAGCAGGAATCGTACAACTTAAAGTTAGAGACAACAACCAGAAGCACATGAAACAAAACAATCTTTATTGATAACAGCAGGAATCTTCATTACAGAGCGAGGTATACATGGCGAGACATGATTTCGCCAGTACACAAAACCAAAAAGAAAAATACAATGCTAAAGAAAAATAACTGGCGGTCTGAACACTGAATCAGCCAAATCGCGCGGTCAGGGTGTTCACGCGACTAGAAAAGGAGACCGCGCGAACAGACTGCCGGCAAAATGAACAACACCACTAAACCTCTGCGACCTCCTGAACTCCATTGATTCCTCCAAACTCCAGCAACCCACACTGCAAGCCGCAAGACCGCTCAGACACTTTAGAAGAAGAAGTGACCGCTGCTGTCAGCACAATCCGCAGAAGCTGCTCAAAGGAAGTTCAATCAGCAAACTGGGCGGTCACCAAAAACAGACCACAAGAACAAGGCGTGAGTTCAGCTTACACTTGGTGCGATAATATTGCTGCTACATCGATACCTATTTATAGGCATGGGATCAGATCCAGTCACCACCCTATGAGATAGAGTCACTGCCTTGATCGCGCGACCAAGACCGGTCAACCCGCGCGGTCAGCAGAAGATCGCTCTGCGCCTTATGAGCTCGCCGACTTCAAACCTGACCAGGAGAATGCCACTCCACCAAGAAGCCGCGCGATCATGACAACCCGCATGGTCATGACGCCCACCATGAGTATTCGC
Source organism: Dactylorhiza incarnata (assembly GCA_033032865.1). Lineage (NCBI taxonomy): Eukaryota > Viridiplantae > Streptophyta > Magnoliopsida > Asparagales > Orchidaceae > Dactylorhiza > Dactylorhiza incarnata. The sequence continues at coordinate 6,063,724 of JAWHQI010000013.1, forward strand.
ATACATCAGCAGATCGCCAAGAGACCGGCTTATGCGAACACAAAAGGGATACTGCACGACTAAGAGAACCTTAGTCGGCGCACACCAACAAGAACCCGGACAGTCACCAGACCGGACTGCCGGATACCAGAACAGCAACCCTATGCGGTTAACAACTTAACCCGCACAAGACAAAAATAGCTCGCCATGCGGTCAGACCGCAACAGATCGCGCGACCTCACAGTAATCAGCTCGCCACACGGTCACACGAACCAGACCGCGCGGCCTCACCTCAGCAGCCATGGACAGAGAGAACGGCAGTTAGGCCGAAAGACTGCGGCTAGACCGAATAGGTCAGACCGCAGAGGAGACCGCAAGATTGCGTGGTTAGACCAGACCGCGCGAACACCTCCCAGACCGACAACTTCACACATCATCATTTTCAACAAGACAAATATAAAAACTCCCTATGAGGTAATCTGAAGGAGACGCCGAAGAATCGCTGAAGTTCGTTGAAGTCCAACCGTGCGTTCTTCGCGTTGAGTTAGCGTGTTGATCTAAGCCTCTTTTGATTCCTCCTTTTGAAATATGAGCGGGACATGTGTTGGTCTGAAAATACGGCCCTCACAAAGTTTCTGAAGTGCTGGAATAGTGCTCTTGGCAATCAGTTGTAAGAGACGTCGAAATTATCCAATTTATAGATTTTGAGCTAACGCCGGCATTAAGAGATAACGCCGGGCGTTGACCATGTATAGCAACATATTGATGGCTCAGATCTTCAGAAGAGGAAGGAGATTCTGCACTTTTGGAAATGTTTTATTTTAGGCAATACTAACGCCGACGTTAAGGATAACACGGAGCGTTGGGCAAATCGTTACTAAAGTTTCACCTGCAATCACGGCTTCTTTCTCCTTGCCAAATTCGTCGACCGGATAGCGCCCAGCGTTAAGACCAACGCCTGGCATTGAGATTCTTTCTTTAATCAGCTGGCACGCCATTTCGTCGAACGGCTTCTCCTTTCATCGACCTCCATTTTGTCGAACGGAATTTTCGTCGAACACAGTGGTAGAGCATGCAGATCGTCGAACGAAGCTTTCATTTCGTCGAGCACAATTTCATCGAACGCAGTGGTAGAGCATGCAGATCGTCGAACGAAGCTTTCAGTTCATCGAGCACAATTTCGTCGAACGTTATTTTCGTCGAACGCAGTGGTAGAGCATGCAGATCATCGAACGGATCTTTCAGTTCATCGAGCACAATTTCGTTGAACGAAATTTCTGTCGAACGCAGTGGTAGAGCATGCAGATCATCGATCAGAGCTTTCAGTTCATCGAGCAAAATTTCGTCGAACGCCGTTTTCGTCTAGTGCTAACGCCCAACGTTAAGATTGACGCATGGCGTTAAACAACATTCAAACCTTCAGCTTGTGATTAGTGCCAGACCATTGTTGCAGCAACCTGGTGTCATAACTGTCCAAACCTGCATGCTAAAAACACAATGGCAACAAGATCAAATACAAGTAGGATTTGTTATTCTCAAATCAAAGGGATGCGGAAAACCATGTTCCAACAGAATTCTATTATATGATATAGATGAATTGTATAATTCGTTTATAACATATAGTCGAATAGATTGATTCGGTTATATCATATTGGAAATTCACATATAAGTATCCCGAAATTCTTTAAGTCTTCTTGATGAAAAAAATTTTTGATCTGAATTTTGACTTATCTTCTGAGCTTGTCTTCAAGAATCATTGTTTAACATACCAAGCTCCATTTTGAAATAATTAAACTTTAAGTCGTCAAGCTCCTTCGTGAAAATATCTGCTACTTACTTATCCGTCGGGATATAACTGAGGTTGATGTCCTTTTGTTCCACATGATCTAGGATAAAATGATAACGGATCTCGATGTGCTTTGTCCGGCTGTGAGATACTGGATTATGAGCAATTGCAATATCACTTGACGAATCACAATACATAGGAATATCCATTAACTTCATATTGTAGTCTTCCAATTGATTCCTTATCCACAGTAATTGTGCACAACAACTATCTGTGGAGATTTACTCCGATTCAGCGGTTGATATTGCTACACAATTCTGTTTCTTGCTACTCCAAGATATTAGCATTCTTTCTAGGAATTGATAAGTCCCGGAAGTGCTTTTCCTATCGTCCTTACTACCTACAAAATCTGCATCTGAAAAGCCTGTTAGTTCAAAGTCATTACTCCTTGGGTACCATAAGCTAAGATTTGGTGTGCCTTTAACATATCTCAGAATCCTCTTTGCAGAAGCATAATGAGATTACTTAGAGTTCACCTGAAATCTAGCACATACACATGTTGAAAACATTATGTACGGTCTACTCGCAGTAAGGTAGAGCAAGGATCCAATTATGCTTCTGTACATGGTTTCATCAAAAGGTTTCCCTTTCTCATCCTTGTCCAGAGACATGTCTGAACCCATTGGAGTCCTTATAGAGGTTGCGTTATCCATTCCGAATTTCTTAATTAACTCTTTGGTAAACTTCGTCTGAGAGATGAAAATTCCATCTTCAGATTGCTTTACCTGAAGTCCTAAGAAATACTTCAGCTCACCCATACTACTCATTTCAAATTTCCCTTGCATCAAATTAGAAAACTATTTGCAAAGGTTATCATCCGTAGATCCGAAGATAATGTCGTCGACATAGATTTGCACTAGCAAAATCTTGCAGTTTACATCCCTAAGAAATAATGTCTTATCTATCTTTCCTCTTGTGAACTTGTTCTCAAGAAGAAAGCTAGAGAGCGTCTCATACCAAGCTCGAGGAGCTTGTTTGAGAACATATAATGCTTTACGTAAATAATATACATGATCAGGTAGAGAGGAGTCAACAAAACCTGAGGGTTGTTCTACGTACACTTCTTCCTTTAGATTACCATTAAGGAAGGCTGACTTCACGTCCATTTGATAGACTTTGAATCCCTTGTGAGTAGCATACGCTAGAAACAACCTGATCGCTTCGAGTCTTGTCACGGTAGCAAAAGTTTGTTCGAAGTCGATCCCTTCTTCTTATCTGTAACCTTGAGCAATAAGTCTGGCCTTTTTCTTGATGATTACTCCATCTTCGTCCAGCTTATTTCTGAACCCCCATTTTGTCCCTATGACATTATGTCCTTTGGGTCGAGGAACTAGCTTCCAGACTTTGCATCTCTTGAACTGATTGAGCTCCTCTTGCATTGCAATGATCCAAGATGCATCATTCTTTGCTTCATCGAACTTCTTTGGCGCAACCTGTGAAAGAAAACTTAAATGCAAAACCTGATTAGCTGTACCTCTCCTTGATCATACTCCAGCACTGGTTTCACCGATGATTTGATCAACCGGGTGATCTCTTGAATGTCTGATCACCAGGTTTCTTTCATCATCCAAAGTGCACGGAGGTAATTCCACTTCTGGAGTTTCTTCTTCTTCTTCTTCTTCTTCTTGAGATTCTTCCTCCAGTGGAATTGGAACAGTTACTTCTACAAACTTTGGAGCATCTTCCTTTCGTGTTTCATCCAAATGAAGTTCTTTGAATTTTGCACCTATCTTCAACAAAGACACTAGAAGAGTTGCTTTGAAGCATGCTCGTCTCATCGAAGATAACATTGAAGGTTTCTACTACAACCAAGGTTTTCTTATTGAAAATCCTATACGCCTTACTATGGATACTGTAGCCTAAAAAATACATTCAAAACATTTTTCACTAAACTTAGTTTTGTAATACTTCCCATTGTTAAGCATGAAGCATTTACTACCAAAGATTCTAAGATAAGACAAGGTTGGTTTCCTGCCTTTCAGAAGTTCATAAGGGGTCTTATGATGGTTTTTGTTGATTAGAGCTCGGTTTTGTACGTGGCAGGCAGTGTTGATACCTTCAGCCTAGAAGTACTCCGGTAGTGAAGAATCACTCAACATTGTTCTGCAAGCCTCTATGAGTGTTCTCTTCTTTCTCTCGGCAACTCCGTTTTGTTGTGGAGTACGAGGAGAGGAAAGCTCATGAAAGATACCTAGGCTTTCACAAAATTCTGTGATGGCCCCAGACTTGAATTCTGTACCATGGTCACTTCTGATTTTGACCACAGAACATTCCAACTCATTCTGAATTTGCCTAACGAACGCTGTGAAGAGTCGAAGGTGTCTGACTTGTGTTTCATAAAGAATACCAAAGCAAAACGTGAGTAGTCATCAACAATAACCAATGTATAAGACTTGCCTCCTAAACTCTGAATTGGCATGGGACCAAACAAGTACATATAGAGCAGATATAAGCATCTGGTAGAATCTTTGCCAATAATTCTCTTAAAGGTAGCCAGAGTCTGCTTGCCCATTTGGCATGCGTGACACGGTCTCTCTTTAATGCACTTAACATCAGGTGCATCACAAACTAAATTGTGAGAAAATAACATACTTATTGTTTAGAAATTAATATGTGTTAGTTCCTTGTGCCATTGGTCACAAAGAGATGCACTATCTTTTGCTAAAAATCACACTGGTGTAGAAGAGTCTAAGCATATAAAATTTAAACAGAAAATATTTCTACTCTGAGTGCCTGTTAAAATCGTCTCTGACGAGTCAGACGACTTTATCAAGCTTTTATCCTTGTAAAATTATATCATATAGCCTTTGTCACATAGTTGACTTATGCTAATAAGATTATGTTGTAATCCTTTAACATAAGCCACGTCTGTGAAAGAGACTATACCATTTGTAATCAGACCGTAGCCTCTAGTAACTCCCCGATCAGATCCGCCAAAGATAACTTTAGGACCATCTTTCACTGGGGTATAATCTTGTAATTGGCTTCTTGTTCCGGTCATGTGCCGAGAACATCCACTGTCCAAGTACCATATAGGATTTGTATTGGCCTTTGGACATACCTGCAATCAATAATCAATTGCCCATAGGAACCCAACCCGATTTGGGTCCTTGGCTTCTTGTTAGATGACCGCCACTAGGAATGTTAACATTACGAGGGGTCATTCTTGCATTGTTAAATCGTGGAGTCTTGACATTAATGGATTAAACCAGCAATCAATGGCAAAGTGACCAACCTTGCCACAACACCAACAATCAAATCAATTGTACCTTCTTTTGGTCCCCTGTTTTACTTTTTGAACGGGGGGTATAACAGGAGCAGCTTTCTTAGAAGTAGCTTTCATGGAAGTAGGGGCCTCATGGTGACAACACACACATGGCTCCATCTTCTTCTCAATAGGTTTGGGGGCAGTCGATTTGATCTTTGGTTCTTTCTTGGCAGTTGATCCATGTACAAATGGACCATGATCCTTAAGGATTACTTCTTCATGAGGAGATTTGAACGGAGTCGTGTCAAAGTTTCGGGGTCTGCTCCATCCTTGATATCTATTGCGAGATTCAACATGTGTTGGTCTAGCAAAGTGACCATAGGATGCCTCAAAGTCAAAAGGGTTTGTCGGAAAAAACACCTTCCTGAATGAAGGTTGACTCTAATCAGCCTTTCCCTTTCCTCTCGCGGCTCTTTTCTTAGCAGCCTTACTACTTTCAGCCTCATGACCAAGGCCACTACTCTTCGCAGGAGCAGAGAATCTATCATTGATTGGAAGAATGGTTTTTGTCTTGGAGAAGCTTTCAACTATCTTCCTTTCCACCACTAACTTTTCTTCTAATTCATTTATGATTTTCTCCTTATATTTAATGACTCAGTGGAGCCATTCAGTTCATCTTGTAAGATTTGGACTTCATCTCGGAAGGGAGTCAATCTTTCGATTTCCTCCTTCAGTTCTGATTCCAACATCTTAAGTGATGCAATTTCTTTTGACTGAGATTTGATGACCTTGCGATACTTGTATAATCCCTTCAAAATGGCTTTATACTGAGTCATCAAATCTGAATCCTCCTCTGAAGAATAGCCTTCATTTGCAATGGATGCAGTATCATACTCAGAAGCAGAAAGAGGAGTGTGAGAGTTTACCTTACTCTTATATGAGGAATCGCTTACTTCCTCATCTGACTGTGCCATCAGCCCAAAGTAGGCTTCTTCATCTGAGCTTGACTCATCTGAGTCGCTGTCGCTCAGAGTCTTGGACTTCTTAGTGATGAAGCTCTTTTCTTTCTTCTTACCTTTGAAAGATCTCTTTTCTTCCTTCTTTGATCCTTCCTTCTTTTTGTGTGGACATTCGGCTATCACGTGTCCTGGCTTGTTGCAATAGTAACAAATAATGTCAAAATAAATATGTTTGTTCAGTTTGGATTTATACCTGTCGTTATCGTAGACTTTCTTGTGATGATCATCATCACGTCTGGATCTTCTGTGATCGGAGGAGAAAGATGTGTTGGAACATGGTCTTCCGCATCTCCTAAAGTTTGAGAATAACAAATCCTATGTGTATTTGATCTTGTGTGTTGAAGTGTGCAGGAAATCAAAGTCCACATGACTCAAGGATGGTTGTCCCCAAAATTGAGGCCAGAATTCCAACATGGCCACTAGCGCCGGCGGTAGCAATAGCGCCCGGCGCTAGCGATGATTAACATGATTCCAGCTATGTTTTTATAAAGAGCTAACGCCAGGCGGTAGCGGATAGCGCTGGCGGTAGCATGGCGCATAAGTGGCATAGAGCAAAATATTGCCGCGGATTGAAGATCCTGCCGCGCAAAACGTTTCCTAATCCGAGCTAGCGCCGGCGGTAGCGCTTGGGCTATAAAAGGACCCCCTCTCCTCTTGTTTTTGAACACACCCATTGCATACACCTCAGAGAGAGAGTACTAGAATTCCAGAGGCTTGTCTTAGCCAAAATTTGAGGTCCCAGCGAAGCTCTGCCAATTTCTGAAGGAGAATTCCATCACGCCGAATCCAGACGAAGTCCGCTTCAACAAACGCTGATTCTACAGCGGATCTTCGTCTCCTACTTCAGAAGTTCATCTTAAGGGAGGTTTTGTTATTTTATTTCTCTTTCTTCATTGTAAATGGTAGTGAAATCGCCTCGTGTTGGCGACTATGTCTGGGGTAGACTTAGGGCTGAAATTCTCCTTGTGTTGGCGACTAGATCTAGGCTAGTTCTAGGGGGTGCTCGAGGCCACATCCGGGGAAGGATTGGCTAGAGCGGATTGAGGACGAATCCGGGGAGGATAAGGCTAGGGCCACCGGTTCGTGGGGAAGCGAGTCGGGATAGAAAACAAAAAGAGCCTTTTTATTATTCGCCTCTGATCTCTAGCATCATCGAGATCAAGTTTTGTAAAACTTATTTATCATTAATAAATCTTGTCTCTCATTTTTGTTTTACTTAACTTAGTTCATGTCTTTAATCTTGCAATAATTCAAAGTTTTTCAAATATAATCTAAAGTTTTTGAAAACCCTTATTCACCCCCCCTCTAAGGGCGCCGACCGATCCAATAAGTGGTATCAGAGCAGTTTTATTCCAATCGGCTTAACAACCGGGAATAATGGCATCTCATGATCTCGCTTCAATTAGTGGGGCAAATTTCTGTGAAGGAACAAATTATAATGGATGGAAAACCTTAATTGAAAAATTTATTAAAACTTTAGACATCGAAGTATGGAACTTAGCAATTATAATACTTGCGGATGAATCAAAAAAAAAGAACGTCAGCTAAATGCCAAAGCCAAACACTATCTATTTTGTGCACTATCTAATGAAATTTTCAAATTAATATATTGCTTTTCTAGTGCATACAAAATATGGCACTTTCTTGAAGAAATGTATGATCTTCCTCTCGCAGGTGTGGAACAAACACAGGAGGAAAAGAACGTACAAGAATCCATTATCATCCAAGAAGATCTCTCTCGAAGCAAAGTCATGGAGAATATTGAAATAGAGAAAGAGAACAATACATCAAAAGAAGATGAAAACTCTTCTGTGATCGAGGAAGGACTAAAAGATGACAAAGGAACTTCATGCTCATATTTTGCCTCCTCCAAAAGCGCTGTAAGAAAGACTAAATCTTCGTCTTGTGTAATAACCTCTATCTCTAGTTTCAACATATTAAAAATAGCTAAACGAAAGATCAAAAAATTGAAAATTGCTAATAAAAACTTACGTTTAGAAAATAAGAGGCTAAAGGCTAATGAATCAAATTGTGATGTGTCTTCATCATCTTGTTTTTTACTTGAAAATACAAAATCTTGTTTTGATTGTAATAATAATAAAGAAAAAGTCAAAGAACTTGAAAAAGAAATAATTTGTGTGAAAGAACATAATGAAAAATTATGTTTAGGAAATTCATCGTCGAAGAATGATTGTGCTAAATGTAAAGACTACGAGATTGAAATTAAAGAGATGGACGAAACATTTGATGAATATAGGGATGAATATGAAAAACATATTGAATCAATTGCTACCACTCTTAAAAATAGCACAATCGCTTACAATAAAGCCAGACACAATTTACAAACTAAGAATGATGAATTAAATGCTAAAATCAACTTGCTCAAAGAAATCATAAAGAAAAACACCCATTCACAATACCATGATATATCTAAAAGCAAGTTAAATATAAATTCTCAAAATATTAATAAATCGAACAATGGAAATAAAAGACATCAACAAATTAAAAATGAAATTCCAAAGTACAATTATTATTATCATCAAACTTCTCCCAACATAAAACTTCACAAATTTTCTATGAAAAATGCTTTCTATAATCACTACAATTATAATCCTAAAGGTAAAGATTATCACAATAAAAATTTGACACATAATAATAATATTAAACCACAGTTTGAATGGAGGCCCAAAACCAAAGATGAAACACAAACACCACAAAAAAGGGGCCCATTCATTTCCATCTCCCCAAAAGCAAATACGTTGTATTTGGGTACCCAAAGGAACCATCACACCCGGTCCTCTTTGGATACCTAAATCTCTCTTTCATTAGGTACCACCAAATGCATGAAGTAGAATATTTTCAAAAGGGAAATATACAATTTTTCTACTTCATGATGTGCTTTAATGTCTTTCAATTTTCTTTGTTTTCTTATTTTCTTGAAATTATCATGTTATGGTCATCTTGTAAAGGAAATATGATCAAAAATTTTAATGAGCCTATAACCTTAATCAAAATTCAAAATCTTATTAAGATGACCTACTTATTATTCATATACTCATTATACATATATTAAATTCAAAATCTTCTATGTGGTGGTAAAATATTTAATCATAAGATTTCAAAAAAAGGGGTATACCACATAAGAATTTTTCCTAAATATCACCACTTCATAACATCAAATTATAAATGAAACATTCTAGTCAAACATCCAAAAGATAACAAAATAAACATATTTCAAAGAACAACAACATCCAAGACATAGGTTCAAATTCCTGAATTATTACATAAAAATTGTTCCTCTCATAACTACTCCTCCTCATCTATGTCCTCCACACTAGCACTCGGGGAGCATCTCCTGCGAACCCTCCGGATCGAGTGGCAGGGTGGATCTAAAACTGGACTCTCCCACTCCCTCCGCTCTGGTGTAGATGGGTTTAACTTTAAAGCTTTCATCATAAACTTCATCATTTTTTTGATCCCAGAGACATCCTTCCTTATCACAGAAACATCCTCCTCCACCCGTGTCATCCGCTCACCCATCTCCTCTCGAAAGGACCCATAAGGAGCATCTCGAGCCCCTCGAGAAGACGCTCCTCGCCGGAGTGGTGGTTGAGTTGATGATGATGGCTCATCCGAGACTAAGGATGTTCGCAAATGCGAGGTACTATAAATAGGAGGATAACAATCTATCAAGTAGAAACCCAGCTCAATAGAAGGATACAACATATGAATCACCCACTGCATGATGCCGCCCAGGGGCAAGTTGTTGTATCTCTGTCCGATGGGTTGCCTCAACTTGTAGGATTAGCGAATCAGGGAAAGTAGTAAGTCCTCCACGTCGAACTTCTCCTCCTCCAAAATAAAATAAGTGACATAACTAAGCTGGGCTGTGACCTTTGCTGTGTCACCCAACTTCAGCATAATTATGTGGCATAGTACATCCTAAACAACTAGGGCATCCACGGTGAGTGTCGACACAGACGAGATCAGACTTCTGCATTCCTTATTATGTAGCACTGTTTGCCCGGAAAGCCCGCGATCTAGTCTTTACAATGCAAAATGGCGGTCTAAGCGGTCTTCGGAATTTGTGATCGCCCAGATCGCCAACCTTCAGCCTGACCTGGTTTTCTATGTTCCAAGCAGCCGAAGCCACTCGTGATCGTCAGTCCGAGCGGTCTGGGCTTTTTTCTGTTTTTTACTATTTGTACCCCATTTCACTGCCCCGGCTCTCCTGTACCCCGGGCAGCCCGTAGTTTTTAAGTTCTGCCGGTTTGGGCAGCCCCCTTGTCTATAAATAGAGGGGTAGGGGTACCTGAAAAAGGACTTTTTAGCTCCGAGGCTCTAGCTTACAACCTGTGTAAGCGGTCTCATTTTTCAGTGATCGATATCCTGTGATTGTTCTCCTCCTTTTCAACCTCTCCTGTCTTAGTAACCTGCACTTCGCAGTTTTTTCCTGTCCCTCTTAGTGTGAATTTTGGAGGTGCCATTTTTGGTGCCAACAGGGCGAACATGTGACCTTCAGATTCGAAGTGTCAGGTGAAATTCATAGACATTCAAGATGGTTGATCGCCGTAGAGGTCGTCCTTTGCGATCTCCCAGTGTTCCCCCTTCCGATCACAACCCGTTAGAAGCGATGGAGCGCCGCTTCGAGCTTCACGTGGAGCAAGCTCTCTGCGAGGCCGCCCGAGCTAGGCAGGACGCCACTGCTGTTCAGCAAGAGATCGCGCGGTCTCAGCAAGAGGCCGCTCGAGATCGGCAAGAAGTCGTCCGGACTCAGCAGGAGTCTGCGAAGCAGATTGAGGCTATGAGCCAGGTTCTAGCCGCGGTCTCCCAGAAGATCCTTCCTCAAACCTCTCAGGTCGCTACTCCTGACTGTATGGCAGGTGGTCACCCGAGCGATCATCCCGTTTTCCAGCCCGCAGCTCCTCAGCGATCTCAGCATGAGGAGTTTTGTTGGAACCATAGGTTGTGATTTGGGTTAGGATCATATGCTATGCTCACTTATGATAAGGATCAAATGGTCCCTTATGATAAGCTCAGATGATAACTTATGATGATCTGTCAAATTAAACTATAAAGATCACCTGTTGATTTTATAAGGAAACGAAAATTTTCTAAGTAAATATTTCGATCGACGAAAGTCTATCTGCGCTCGACGATTTGTTCTCAGCACTCGACGCTTTTTCTTAAACTCAGCGTTCGACGAAATCTTAGCTGAGATCGACGAACCTCGTTCTGCGGACGACAAACTTTGAGCTTAGTTCGACAAAATACTCTATCAAATCAACGATCATTTCATCTCATCTTCTCAACCAAGTCAAATATTTCTCTCAAGAGATTTTATCTGTAAAGAAAGATTTTCTTTTGGCATGCGCATTTAATGCTCTCCTTCTTGAAAAATCAACTGTTCATTTCCAAGGAGAAAATCAATAAAGACAAGTCCTGTCATACCTTAAATAATTTTGTCTTTTCTTATAACGGCTACAGAGCTGTTTACAGAGACATACAGCTATATATATAGTTGTGTGGAGAAGAGAGACACATACATATATATATACAGAGAGACATAGAGATATAAAAAAAATACAGAGGATGAACACTTAAAGGTTCAACAGAAGTATCAGAAAAGAGCACAGAGATAGATGTTTTAGCAAGGCATTAGTGATATACATATATATACATCTTGCACTAATTCTGTTTAGAAGAACTCTTCTTCCTCATCTATGAGCAACAACACCAACTAGCTCAAGCTTCAAATTCCAGACAACAATCAACAATCTGAAAAGAACATTTATTCAGAATTATTCGCTGGAATTTCAAAGAAGCTGAAGAGGCCTTATACACTTAAGCAAGGCTCACCTGACAGCAACATCTCATCTTCTCAGGGGGAGCTTTGTTCAAGATCAAAATCATTTGTCTTCTCTTTCTTAAAACAGAGAAGAACATCTAACTCTTCCTTACCCCATCTTGTAAAGGGTTCTAAACTCCCTTCAAAAGTTTAATCTTGGTGGCAAGACACCTTATCAAAAAATCTAGTTTGGTTTTTGAACACCTTATCAAAAGTTCATTGGTGATTTGGGCACCTTATCAAAATCCCATTGGTGGCAGGGCACCTTATCAAAAACCTGTAGTGGATTCCTACCAAGTGAGGTAGAAGAGTAGATGTACCCTATTGAGAGGGGAACTACTATAAGTTTCTTGTGTTCTCTGTGATTGCTTTATTTTCTTTATACTGTGCTGTGCTGAATGTGTTTTCTATATGATAAATAATTAACTAAATTATTATACATCACCTATTTTAATTCCGCTATCAAAAACCTCTCAGTAAATCACTCAAGTTTTTAAAATACTCTATTCACCCCCCTCTAGAGTAAACTAGATCTAAAACCCCTCACTTTCAATTGGTATCAGAGGGTGTTTGGTTGCTACAGGCTAACACCTGAACCAACAAAGATCTTCCTTAAATCTATTTACTTTAGTGGGTTATTACTTTATCCTGTTTTATAAAAACCTCATGGCACAAAATAAAGATTATTATAGCTCCAGACCTCCCATGTGCAATTTAAACATGCTTGCACTATGGAAGGCAAGAATAAGGTTATATATGAATTCAATTGATGAAAATATTTACAGTTCAATCTTGACAGGACCTCCATCAACTTATGATCAAGGAAAGCTACAAAATGCTGATGAAGATGCCAGGAAGATTCTAACTCAAACAATGTCACATGCCATTCTTCAAAAAGTTGAGAACTGCAAATCAGCCAAAGACATATGGAACTCACTCACTGAAATGGTAAATAAAATTCCTTCCACTTCTACTAACTGTATTTATGATTCAGATTCTTCAACAAATCTAAGTATAGAAGAAGAAAGGGAAGAACAAAAAGCTAGAGCTTTTTGCTTGCTGGCCATATATGGGCCAAACCACAACTTAGATACAAAATATGAATTTAATGAAAGTTCTGCTGAAGAGCCAGAGTCATCATCAAGATCATCTGAAGATGACATTGATGCAAATAACAATGATCAATACTTGAGGGTTATATATGACTCATACAATGATCATTCTTCCTCATCCAATTCCAGTAATGAGAAAGATGAGAGAAATTTCTGCATGATAGCTATTAATGTCTTAGCAAACATTTCAGAAGGATCAGACAATATTGCTGATCAGATTGTATCTAACCTAAATCTTAGCTCCACTAAGTTTAGAAATAATTTTAAAATTCTCTGTTTAGATTCTAGAGAATTTAAGAAAGAAATTACTTCATACAAAACAGAGTTAACAAAGATAAACAATCTAACTTTTGAAATCAAAATAAATTTGAAAAACTCCAAAGAACAAATTCTATCTTTAAAAATTAAACTAATTAAGGCTAAGAATAATAAAATTAGTTATGAACATCAAAATCAAGAATCATTCTTGAACTCATACTTTAATGAGATAAAAAGGCCAAAGAAGCTTTTACTGCTACAAACATTAAAAAATTCTGTTGATTTCTTCTATCAAAGTCAAATAACTTCAGGTTCTCATAGACTTTCTTAAGTGCATAAAGACTGAGTACTCTGCTACAGTTGCATTGATTAGAAATGGTCATGGCACTGAGTTTGAATCTCTTCTCATGCGAGAATTCTATAAGAAAGAAGGTACTAGGCTTTGACTTCAGTCCCTTGAATATATGGGGCAGCTGAAAGAAGAAATAGAACCCTAAATTAAGTCTATAACAACATCACCTATATAATTCTCAAACTTAAAAGTAAAGAAGAAGAATCCTGAACTAACTAATTAAGAATATGTGGTTATGAAAATTTTGTTCACATAAATAAATAGATTAAATTTATCCTGACCTAAGAAAATACTTGAATTAATCAAGAAAAATTCATAATGAAAACATAAAGCAAGATGAGAAGACACAAATAGAATAAAATTAAAATACTAAACAGAAATCAATGAATTAATTCTCTCAAAAATAGTACTTAAATAATTATCACTTGATAAACAATTAAAAAAAATAAGTAATCGGAATTATTTCAGTTAAAGACAGTTCGACCAAATATTTAAAATTTAGTTGAACGGAGATCGACGATCTTAAGCCGTTAGTCGGACAACGCTCAACTAGGCTATTCTCTCCTTCAACAAGATTAACTCGTACTTAGTCGAACGGAGATCGACGAAAGATGTACGACGCTTCATATTTTAGAATTAGCTCTATTTTCGTCGCCCTCCTTTCCACGTTTTTCCTCGACTTCGTCGAACCCTAATATATATTCTAAATTTGGGTTAGGATTCATTCGCGCTTTCTGAAACTTGTGTCTCTTCCTCTTCTGCTCTTTCGACTCCTACCTTCTTCATCTTCAAATGGTGATCTCTCATGCTGTCCTCTCCTCAATTAAATTCGACACCGGCTTCGACATCGACATGGACACCTTCTGTAACTCAGACCAGGTCTTCCAAGACATCCTTCAGAAATTTGAAGCCCAGCAACTAAAGAAGTTCATGACTTCAAGGATAAAACTTCCAGTTAACGAAATCAAGGAGTGGGCACACACCTCCCTGAGTCAGGATGATGAAACCCTAGTAGGATCAGTATCAGGTAACTAAACCTTTTTAGCCTTTTTCCGTTCGTTCTAATCTGATATACATGAATTAGGAAATAAAGTAGACATTCTGGACAACTCCAATGAGAAATTAGACTTATTCTAGTAGTCTCAATCCTAAACAAAACAGTTTTATCTGTAACAGGAACTCAAATCACTCTGTCCCCCACAGTTGTGACTGAGGTATTTGGATTAGTAAATGGAGAAGAAGACATGGAAATATCCAGTGAAGAGACTGACTCCTTGCTAGATAGGATGGGTTATAATGGAACCAACCCAAAGCACCTCCTAAAGAAAAATCTGTCTATAGAATACAGACTTTTGGCTGACATAGTAGGAAAAGTGCTGCTTGGAAAGCACTCAGCTCATGATCACATTACAAGGCACCAGTTGCTGTTAATGGGTGCAGTTTTGGATTTGAAAAAGTTGAACTGGGGAGCAGTATTGTTTGACTGCATCAAAAATAAGATTTCCAAGATGAGCATAGGACATGGAAGAGCACTGGGATTACTTCTAATGAGTATGTGTCCTGAGCTATGTGTATCTCCGAAGATACATATAAATGCCTCCAAGAGGATCACCGGTGCCCTCTTTAGCAAATGGAAGAGAGTCATCATCAAGACTCCCAGAGCAGAGCCATCTGAGGTCTCAAGGGCTGTATCAGCCACTCCCTCAACTCCATTGGAAGAAGTTCCCTCCATCACTCCTTCTCTTCCACTCTCAATTCCTCCTTCTCAAACTCCAGATGACATTCCATCATCTTCTATCATTCCAACTCAACAACCTACATCCTCACCCTCTTCACCTCATCTAGATCATACATCATCACCAGGGCATTCATCCCCTCATGATGAAATCATGACTGATTACACTTCTCCTATCATCACTCCACCCACATCCACATTCAACATTGAATCACTCCATCTCATTCTTAATTCAACTTCACTACAAGTTGCATCTCATCCACTCCCTCAGGAAACAACTCCTGAAATTCCCCCTCCATCAATGCCACAGCCTTATCTATGCAGAAATTGTACAGCTGCTTCCATTCCTTCCTCCTCCATTCCACCCACTAAACATACTCCACCATCATCTGACACCATGTTAGTTGACATTTCTTCTATAGGTAATCAAATTTTTAATTACCTTCAACCTCACATTCAGGAGCTCTTGACCAACAACCTAGCTCCTATTCTTCTTTCAATCAAGGATCTATCATCCAAGATTGATTTTCTATCTTCTCAGCTTCCTTCATCCTCTTCTGTCCCTTCTTCCTTTTGGGGCCTTGATCCATGCTATCATGAATCTAGGCAGGGGGAGAGATCATATGAAGAAGCTCCAGAAGCTCAAATAACTTTAGAGATCATCACTGATGGTGATTATATTATCCATCCCTCAGTTGATTTATACAAGTTATTATCTATGTATGATATTGTGAATAGTCCAACAACATCAAAAGTACCAGTGTACATAGAGGACTCATCCAAGGCCTTGATATGCCTTCCTCAGCCAGCTCATTCATCCATCATAGAAAGTTTCATATCAACCATCTCTTTCACTTCTGATCAAGATATTCAGATGAAGGATGCTCCTGCAGAACATGAGAATGCTCCTGTAGAATCTCCTAATGAAACAACTTCAGAATCAGCTCTCTCTCCTCCTCCTCCTCTATGGAATTAAGAACCAATTCCAAGCTTTGAGGAAATATGGAGAGAGCAAGATGCAGCCTTTGATGAAGCTGAAAAGCAAAGAAAGAAAGCTCTTGAATTGGTTAAATTAATTGATGATCTTTATGATAACCCAATTCAATCTTCTGAAGATTCAGATACAAATGATGATGATGATTCTAAAGAAGACAAGAAAAAGAAAATGGCATCAAAGAAAAGGAAAGCTGCTTCCAAGATCCCTTCCAAACCAAACCCCAATCATGACATTCCATACTACATTCTCCACAACATCGAACCTTCTCCAGAAATGCCTTATTGGCAAAAATTTTCTAAGAATCAAATGAAAGAAAGGAAGAAAAAGAGAAAGTACAGCTCTTCTACTCCTAAGAAAACTTTCAGAGGACCTCCTCCTCCTCCTCCAGCTGCAGGCTCAGCTGGATTAAGCTCTCAACCTTCCAAATCACACCAACATCAGCAAAATCCAGAAAGGAGCTCAAGCAACCAAAATAAATCTACAAACTCAGATTCCTACAAAGGAGAAAGCAAGCAGACAAACTATCCTATATCAAAAGGACTTGAGCATAGGGAAAAGAATCCTCAGCTTGTTTCATCCAATCCAGAATTTTCTTATGATGAACAACCAATATCTCATATCAATGCTGAAGCTGATGAAATCTCTCACATGGCTAGATTCAGAGAAACAGTTGGATTAGCTCAAATCAACAAAGCTAAAGCTGAAGGAAGAGACATTTCTCAGCTCACCACTATGTCCTCTTACAGAGAACAGGAATTCAAAAGAATAGATCCAAAAGGCATATTTGCAGCAGATGAGTACATGAAGATTCACCCTGAAGCCATTTTACCAACTATTGTAGAACTAAAGATTTTGGGTATTCAAGATTGCAAGATGAGCAAAGCTGAAGCCTTAGACCCAAACAAGATTATTGCATTTAAAAAGTCATCTGAAGACAAGAAGAATCCTTAACCTATGAACTCAAAGTACTATAACTCAATTTTATCTGCTGAAGTAAATCCACATTCTGTCAGATATAATTATATGCTTTGATGTTTATTCTCTTACTGTTTTTCATTTGAACTCTTGGTTAACAAATATCTCCAACCCAAATAGGGGGAGATTGTTGGAACCATAGGTTGTGATTTGGGTTAGGATCATATGCTATGCTCACTTACGATAAGGATCAAATCGTCCCTTATGATAAGCTCAGATGATAACTTATGATGATCTGTCAAATTAAACTATAAAGATCACCTGTTGATTTTATAAGGAAACGAAAATTTTCTAAGTAAATATTTCGATCGACGAAAGTCTATCTGCGCTCGACGATTTGTTCTCAGCGCTCGACGCTTTTTCTTAAACTCAGCGTTCGACGAAATCTCAACTGAGATCGACGAACCTCGTTCTGCGGACGACAAACTTCGAGCTTAGTTCGACAAAATTCTCTATCAGATCAACAATCATTTCATCTCATCTTCTCAACCAAGTCAAATATTTCTCTTAAGAGATTTTATCTGTAAAGAAAGATTTTCTTTTGGCATGCGCATTTAATGCTCTCCTTCTTGAAAAATCAACTGTTCATTTCCAAGGAGAAAATCAATAAAGACAAGTCCTGTCATACCTTAAATAATTTTGTCTTTTCTTATAACGGCTACAGAGCTGTTTACAGAGACATACAGCTATATATATAGTTGTGTGGAGAAGAGAGACACATACATATATATATACAGAGAGACATAGAGATATAAAAAAAATACAGAGGATGAACACTTAAAGGTTCAACAGAAGTATCAGAAAAGAGCACAGAGATAGATGTTTTAGCAAGGCATTAGTGATATACATATATATACATCTTGCACTAATTCTGTTTTGCAAAACTCTTCTTCCTCATCTATGAGCAACAGCACCAACTAGCTCAAGCTTCAAATTCCAGACAACAATCAACAATCTGAAAAGAACATTTATTCAGAATTATTTGCTGGAATTTCAAAGAAGCTGAAGAGGCCTTATACACTTAAGCAAGGCTCACCTGACAGCAACATCTCATCTTCTCAGGGGGAGCTTTGTTCAAGATCAAAATCATTTGTCTTCTCTTTCTTAAAACAGAGAAGAACATCTAACTCTTCCTTACCCCATCTTGTAAAGGGTTCTAAACTCCATTCAAAAGTTTAATCTTGGTGGCAAGACACCTTATCAAAAAATCTAGTTTGGTTTTTGAACACCTTATCAACAGTTCATTGGTGATTTGGGCACCTTATCAAAATCCCATTGGTGGCAGGGCACCTTATAAAACCTGTAGTGGATTCCTACCAAGTGAGGTAGAAGAGTAGATGTACCCTATTGAGAGGGGAACTACTATAAGTTTCTTGTGTTCTCTGTGATTGCTTTATTTTCTTTATACTGTGCTGTGCTGAATGTGTTTTCTATATGATAAATAATTAACTAAATTATTATACATCACCTATTTTAATTCCGCTATCAAAAACCTCTCAGTAAATCACTCAAGTTTTTAAAATACTCTATTCACCCCCCCCCCCCCCCCCCCTCTAGAGTAAACTAGATCTAAAACCCCTCACTTTCAAGTTTGCCGCCTGTCGTAATTCTTTCCGAGCCGCAGCCCAGGGGCCTCTGGCTCAGACCCTGAATTTTGAAGAAGGGTTTGCTTACCCTCAAGATCCTCCTGCTCCTTTTCTTCCTCCTCCAGGACCTTCTGCTTTCGGGGAGCCTTCCCCCTTTACTGATGAGATTCATCGGGATCCAATTCCTCATGGATTCAGAGAGCCCCGTCTCCCTGTGTATACAGGAGAGACCGACCCGATGTGTCATCTTCAAGCCTTCGAGTCTGCTGTTGCCCTCAGGACCATTTCAGATGGAGTGAGGTGTAAGTTGATGGTCACCTCCTTTGATGGGTCGGCCATGGAATGGTTCTATAAGCTGCCCTGTCAATCGATCTCGAGCTTTGCTGCCCTGAGGCAAGAGCTCCTTCTAAGGTTTGCCACCGCAAAGAAAAGGAAGAGTGGTCCTGCGACCCTCTTCAAGATTAAGCAAGGCGACAACGAAACTGCGGCGCATTTCGTTGACCGTTTTCAGAAAGAGATCTTGGGAGTCAGGGATATGGATCCCGAGCTCTATATGGTAGCTTTGATCAGTGGCCTGCAGGAGGGTCCTCTGAAGTTCAAAGTCACAACCAAGGAGCCTAGCTCCTATCAGGAGCTGATTAGCATTGCCAATCGCTACATAGAAGGGGAGATCAACAACCCTACCTATGTGAGCAATTTGACAAACATGGCCACTCAGAAAGGCTCTGCGGGATTTTATCCGGCTCCATCTTCCTCAAAGCCTCGACAAGAGCTCCCACCTCCAGCTCCGAGAGGTAAGAATTATCGCAACAACCGCTTCAATCGAGGTAACCATTCTTTCCCGCCTCAAGGTTCATTTCTTCAAACCCCCGCTACTCCTGCTCCGCAAGTCACCCCAGTCCACCAGATCCAGTACGCCCAACCTCCTCTTCTGCCCATTTCTTCACTCTACAATGAATCCCAAGAGTCCTTCACAGACTTTGGTGTTTCTATGAGTGAAGTGCTTCAAATCCTTCAAAAGAAGCCCTTTTTCAAGAAGCCAGCTCCGCTAAACTCGGATCCAAAGACCAGAAATCCTACTCTCTACTGTGAGTACCATAGAGATAGGGGACATTTGACAGAGGATTGTAGAGCTCTCCGCCTGTTCTTACAAAAGCTTCTGAAGGAGGGTAAGCTCCGAGATCTCATTCAGAAGAATGATTCTGCCAAAGCCTCAGCCTCCAAGGCTAAGGAAGTAGCGGAAGTCCATTGGGCATGCGAAGAAGTGGACGATATTGGCCAATTCGGCAATATCGGCTTTCCCAATGAATGTGTGGATGCAGATGACGAAGGCGCCTTGGGCAATCTCTTCTGCATCCACGGAGGTGCAGGTTCAGAATCTTCAAGGAAGGCAAGTCTGAAGAGGGTTTATCAATCAGAGGTTGCTGCCACCTTTTCAGCCCCGGTCCGGGGAACGGTCACTTTCGGTGATGAAGACCTTCCTCAGACCGCGAATCCCTTTGACGACGCGGTCGTCATCAAAGCTGTAATTGAAAATTATACAATAGAGAAGATTCTGATAGATACGGGAAGCTCAGTCAATGTGCTCTTCAAACCTGCCTTCGAGGAGTTGAAGACAGGTAAACCCCTCCTTTCAACTGAAGGCCCCCTTTATGGTTTTTCAGGAGAGAAGAAAGAAGTAGAAGGGCTCGTCACTCTTTCTATAATTTTGGGAGGGATAGTGAAGCTGGTCAAATTTATAGTCGTTGATGCTCCCAGTAGCTACAACGCCATCTTTGGAAGACCCTTCTTGAATGCATATCAAGCCATTGTCTCCACCTATCATCAAGCGGTGAAGTTCGCCTTGAACGGCAAACAACACCGAATCAGGAGCGACCCAAGGAAAGCTAGGGAATGCTACGTAAAGACGGTCAACATGATCGTGTCCTCTTCTCCCCAAGAAGTCATGATGGCTGAATCAATTGAAGTTCCTGAACAAATCCAAGCTGCAGAGGAAATTGAGGAGGATGCAAGAGATGGAGTTCGCTTGGAACCTGCCCAAGCAACTCAAGAGGTCCGGATCAGCGAGGAAGATGAGAGCAAGAGCCTCTCCATCAACGCTGAATTATCTGAAGCTGACAAGAGTCAGCTCATCTCTTGCCTTCTGCAAAATCTAGATATCTTCGCTTGGTCGGCAGATGACATGCCTGGAGTGAATCCGGATGTTGCTTGCCACCATCTCAATATTGACCCAAACTTCATCCCGATTCAGCAGAAGAAGAGGTCCGTTGCAACTACTCTAGCACAGCCTATCCGTGAAGAGGTAGAGAAGCTCCTGAAGGCAAAGTTCGTTCAACCAATCCAATACCCAGAATGGGTGTCGAACGTTGTAATGGTAAAGAAGACAGGTGGGAAATGGAGGATGTGTGCCCACTTTACTAAACTCAATAAAGCTTGCCCCAAGGATTGCTACCCCTTGCCTCAGATAGATTCTTTAGTAGATTCCGCGGTAGGTTATTCTTTTATGAGCTTTTTAAATGCTTTTTCAGGTTACCATCAAATCAGAATGCATAAACCAGATATACCTCATACTTCATTTATCACAAATGATGGTTGCTTCTGTTATCTCGTAATGCCTTTTGGGCTAAAGAATGCTGGAGCAACCTATCAGAAAATGATGGATACAGTTTTCAAAAACCAAAAAGGGAAAAACCTTGAGGTATATGTTGACGACCTCTTGGTAAAAAGCAAATCATTCACTTCTCATCTTAGAGACCTCTCGGAAACTTTTGCAACCCTTCGAACTTTCAATATGAGGTTGAATCCGTTGAAATGCGTTTTCGGGGCAAGTAAAGGGAAATTTCTTGGTCATCTCCTTACTCCAGAAGGGCTGGAACCTAATCCTGACAAAGTGAAAGCTATTCTGGAGATGCCACCTCCCAAGTCTCCCAAAGAAATTCAGCAGCTAGGAGGGAGGATGGCAGGCTTAAGTCGCTTCATCTCCCGATCATTGGATAAAAGTGCACCCTTCTTTAAGACCCTCCGGGGAGGGAGTAGGTTCGAGTGGACAAAAGAGTGTGATGATGCTTTCATTCAGCTCAAAAAGCAATTAACATCAACTCCTTTGCTCCAAAGCCCGCGAGAAGGAGAAAATTTATTTATGTATATAGGAGTTGGAGCCGATGCAATAAGCTCCGTTTTGGTCCGAGAAGAGAAAAAGAAACAATATCCAGTCTATTACGTAAGTCGAATCCTGAAGAATGCAGAGACTCGCTATCCTATTCTCGAAAAGTTGGCCCTAATGCTCGTGATTTCGGCAAGAAGATTAAGACCATACTTTAAAGCCCATTCGATTCTAGTCGTCACTGATCTTCCATTGAAGAGTGTCTTGGAGAAACCAGAGCATTCAGGCAGGTTGGCAAAGTGGGCAATAGAGCTCAGTGAGTTTGACATATCTTATATCCCAAGGGTGGCAATCAAAGCTCAAGTTTTAGCAGACTTCATGGTGGATGCCAAAGAAGTTGAGTCGCAGAAGGGGGTCGGAGTACCCCTTGCTTGGACAATTTTCGTAGATGGGGCCTCAGGGAGAAATTCTTCCGGAGCTGGAGTTGTTTTAATCAACCCAAACGGAGTAAGGCTGGATCAGGCGCTGAAATTCTGTTTTCAAGTAACCAATAATCAGGCGGAATATGAGGCTTTGATAGCTGGTCTCAGATTCGCTAGAGAGCTAGGAATCGATGATGTCAGAGTTCTCACGGATTCCTTGGTGATGGCTTCCCAAGTAAATGGAACTTTTGAAACCAGAGATAGTATTCTAAAACAATATCTAACCTTGGTAAAAATTGAGGTGGGAAAATTTAAAAGTTTTACCATCGAACATATTCCAAGGGGAGAGAACGTGGAGGCAGACGGGTTAGCAAAGTTTGGCCTTCTCTCAGGAGGAACAACCTCGGAGTTGTTTCGTCCGGCAATTGAAGAAGGGGAGATCATGGAAATTGATCAGCGTCCGTCTCGGATGGATCCATTTGTTCTTTATCTTTTGACTGGAAAGCTCCATTCAGCGGTAAAGGATAGGAGAAGGTTTAAACAAAAAGTAGCTAACTATTATCTTGTTGCAGGAGTACTTTATAGGAGAACTTTCCTTTCTCCATTAGCACGATGTGTCTCCGAAGAGGAAATTCTCGTAATTCTTCAAGAGATTCATGCGGGAGAATGCGGAAGTCACTCGGGAGCAAGAACTTTAGAGAAAAGAATCCTAAGACAAGGATATTTTTGGCCTCAAATGAGGAAGGATGCAGAAAAGTTTGCTAGGAAATGTGTCAAGTGCCAGCAATTTGCTCCTCTCCAAAATCAGCCGGCTCAACAACTCAAATCAATAGCAACACCATGGCCATTTGCAGTTTGGGGGATGGATTTGATTGGGCCCTTTCCTATGGCAAGTGGGCAGCGCCGATATATTACAGTCATGATTGACAATTTCAGCAAGTGGATAGAGGAAAAAGCATTGGCCAGAATTACTACTCAAGCCGTGAAAAACTTTATTTGGGGGAAGATAGTATGTCGGCACGGAATTCCAATGGCAATCATCACGGATAATGGTTCTCAGTTCAATAATTCAACTCTTATTAATTTCTGTAAGCAAATTGGCATTGAGCTACGTTTCGCTTCTGTGCATCATCCTAGAAGCAATGGGCAGGTAGAGGCCGCTAACAAGCTTATCATAAATCTCTTGAAAAAGAAAGTGGAAAATCTCAGAGGCAACTGGGCAGAACAACTACCTTCAGTTCTCTGGGCCTTAAGAACAACTCCAAGCTCTGCCACTGGAGAGACTCCTTTCAAGTTATCGCATGGTTCCGAAGCTCTTATTCCGGTAGAATTCGAGGTAAAAAGTCCAAGGGTATTGTTAGCGCAACAAAATCAGATTGATTGGATGGAAGAAAATGATGAAGAGTTGAGATGTGGTCTCGACTTAATTGAAGAATTAAGAGATGTAGCAACCATCAGGCAAGAGGAGGTGAAAAGAAGAATGGCAAGATTATTCGATAAAAATGTGAGAACCAAGGAACTTGTTGTTGGGGACTTGGTTTTGAAGAAAGTAGATGCAGCAGCAAGAGCCGGTTCGGTTGGAAAGCTTAACCCAAACTGGGCAGGACCATTCGTGGTAAAAAAAGGTGCTGAGAAATGGTGCCTATCATCTCCAAACCCATGAGGGAGAGGAGTTGCCTCACTCTTGGAGTGGAGATGATCTCAAACTTTTCTTCTCTTAAAAAAAGTTCGTATTCGATTTTTCCCCATTCAAATCTCCCATTCCTTTTCTTTCAAGTATTGTACAAATACGGCCAAAACATTCATGATATACATGGTGAATGGCAAGTTTTGAATCAAGTTGCTCATAAAAAACCAAGAACTCGTCAAGTAAGACGTCGACGGGTCCTACTTCATTCTCCCTCGGCTTGTTAGCTTGACGTGTAATTCTGCCAGGACCACAGATGTCGGGGAGATTTCGAATTTGTGTAGCAGTGGCTCGCCAAGCTCGAGCAGTGAAAGTTTAGGATGCCGGGTCCTAGCTGGCATCTGGCACACCTTAGCAAGGAGGTCTGGGTGGCTGGCTCAGCTCTGTCATGCATTGAAAAGGACATTGTTATGGTCCTAATGATCTACGGGGAAAGCAATGTCGGTATAGCCTCATCGGCATGACCACACCTGCCCCACCAATCATTTTGATCTATAACTCTCGAATATTCATTAAAACATGATTAGGTAAGGGGAGGTCGGAAACATCTATGACCGTCGCCTGAACCTCAAAACATAATCTATCAGGGAAAGCAATGTCGGTATAGCCTCATCGGCATGACCACACCTGCCCCGTGAATTATTTTGAAATTCTCCTCTCCTTTTTTCCTCCTCCCTTTTTCTACAGTCTCATTTACTTCATAATATTGAGATCGAGCGGTCAGAGTTTATGAGACCGCATATTTTCCTCTCTTCAAAGGGTGATCAATATTATTCATGGTTAATGGCTTGATCTTCTCCAGGATTTGAATAAAAGTGATCGCCGGTATCAGTGTTTTGTGATCGTTGATGGCGCAAATCTCACACACCGCTATAGGCGGTAGCTCGACTGCGACACGAAATGGCAGTGTACCGATCGTTCAAGTAATATAAAACGAGGAGTAATCCCCGAGTATCGAATCTCAAAGGAACACAGTAAGGTGGAGTTAACGTTCGAGGAAGGACTTGAGATCGAAGTCCTTGAGTCGGATGGAATGCGGAAACGGGGTGATTTGGCTTTTGGGAAATAAAAGAAAACAACTACAACTACTCCTATGCAATGCCGCTATGCAGTGCTTCGCTTGGCGGGATGGAGACTAGGCAGCCCTTGAGCACGCTGCGTCGCAAGGGCGGATGGGCGAGTAGGCAAGCGGAGTCGAACTGTGTAGGCCTTGAGCGCACTGCTTCGTAGGGCGAATGAATTACACGGGCCGCTATGCCACGCTTCGCTAGGCGGATGGAAGAGTAGGCAAGCGGATGGAATGGTTCGCACCGGCGGAGTCGGAATGGATTACACGGGCCGCTATGCCACGCTTTGCTAGGCGGATGGAAGAGTAGGCATACGGATGAGGGTCGCAAGCACCTCGTCGACAAGCACACCACATGCAATTGCTAGTGCGGCACCGAACACGGTGGTGGAGTGGAAAATGGATGGCGGTGCACCTCATTCACACATATGAATTATATGATTCCATAAACATGAAATGAACATTAATAAACAAGATTCATAGTGTCATCATCTAAATATAGAGATTACAAACAAATACAACCACACAAGTAGAAGAAAGAGGCAAGAGATACGACCGAATCCGGAGTCTCGTTGTAGATTCACGGTAGGAATCGTCGGGTTGTCAATCCATGTCCTAGCTCGGTCTCAACTGCGTCCGGGGTAGAGGAGGGCTGTCACACCTCCCAATGGACCCGTCTTCTCCAGTGTTTTACAATCCGGCCACGTCCGATGCGAGGAACTCCTTCCTTGGCGATGAAGATGAGTGTAGAATCTCTTCCTTGAAGCCCTTGGATGATGGAGGAGGCCTAGGGGGCGAAAACCTGCGGAAATGGGCGGAACGGCGGAGCTGGGCGGAAAAACGGCGAGCGTCCGACCTAAAATCGCGAGCAGGGCAATTTATAGGCGCTGGAATAAATAGTGCGCACGATCGTTGGCGCACGACCAGTGGTCGTGCGCACTGGAGTTCTGCGATCGTGCGCGCTGCCTGGAGGGAGCCTGAAATGGAAGAAATTTATAAAATACATGTTCGCACGACCAGTGGCGCACGACCAGTGATCGTGCGCGCTATCGTAAGTGGTCGTGCGATAGGGAAAACAGAACTCAGTTTTCAGGGGTTAAGTGCACACGATCAGTGGCGCACGACCAGTGGTCGTGCGCAACAGAGCCAGTGATCGTGCGCTGTGTTCCTGTACAGAATTGCACCGGAAACACCTGCATGACACCTGCTCCAGCATACAACACTAATCAAACCACTGAAAGTGACACTTAACCATGCATGAAAACTAAAAATGAAGATAAACAAGAAATAACACCAAAATGGGTCTAGAAGTGCACATAGCATGGAATAACAAATATGAGCAAAAACATGCCTAAAGTGTAGTGCATAGACTAGAAAATCGGCCCAGATGAGTCCATAAATGTGTATATATTTGGGACTCATCACACCCCCAGACTTACCTGTTTGCGCGTCCCGAGCAAACAAATTCTAAGCGAACGGGGAAAGAAAAGTAGATGGCTTAAAATTATAATACAGAGTACCATGCGAAGTCGCATGCTCACGTGCATAAGAAAAATAGTAGAGAAGATTTCTCATTATACACAAACAGTTTATATATTTCTAAAAGAGTAAAAGCATATTACAACCACTCAAAATGGTGAACAACGGTGAATCATCCGGTCATGCATACGGAGAAAGTAAACTAAGAGCTGAGATGATCATTGCTCAAGATTGGGGTGCCGGACAAACTCCACCAAAATCCATCGGTGTCGGTGACCATAGGCTCGCCCGGTCACATTCTCTCCACGACACTAGATTGGTTCATAGCGTGAGTCGGCAGGACTTTTAGGTTTTAATTGAGGCTTGGGTTACGGTGAGGTAAACAAAGATAAACATGGAGGCTAAGCACACCTAACCCAACATGAGCATAAGATAGAGCTACCCGCACGACGATAATAAACAAATGCACCACACCCCCAGACTTGGACTTTTGCAACATAGGTGTGTGCACCGCCCACTCCCAATACCAAAATTTCAAAATTTTCAATTCAACTTTTTCAAAACAATCCCCCCCTTTTTTTTCTTTTCTTTCTGTTCTTCATTCTTCTTTTTCTTTCTTTTCTTTTTCAGCAAAAGTATCAATGAATACACCCACAATTTCCACTATAAAAATTACCACATCAACACCACCCAAAATGTAAACATAACTATAATTTAAAGCTCAGATTTGGGTGTGCAACTAGGTTAGGCTTTTAAGCTTTTGGTGAGATAAAAGTGGGGCTGAATCAAGAGGAAGGGGTAGGTACAACGGGGCTAGCAAGGGTAGATGATAGGCATGTTATAAAATGCTCAACCAGGCCAAAATAATGGCCTACGTCATTCTCACGCACTAGAACTAT
The DNA here is from genome assembly GCA_033032865.1 of Dactylorhiza incarnata. Taxonomy (NCBI): domain Eukaryota; kingdom Viridiplantae; phylum Streptophyta; class Magnoliopsida; order Asparagales; family Orchidaceae; genus Dactylorhiza; species Dactylorhiza incarnata. The sequence goes on from JAWHQI010000013.1 coordinate 6,091,295, forward strand.
CCTATGCCAATGCTTCAAGAATCGCTTGGGGCAAGTTCTAGCCACCGAGAAAGATTCTCCTTTCTCCCGACTCAAGCAATACGAGTCTAGCGATCGTTTACACACATCCCTATGCTACCGTTTGATTCCACCGGATTCACCATTTGAGTAGAGTAAACAACATTTACACTTAATAGAAAAAATATAAAACCATAAGTATAAAGAGAAGTCTAATCTACACAAATTCCTATGCAGCCGAGCACTCGACTAGGAGCACTACTGGAGTCAACATTTTACTCTGCTACATAGTCCTAAGCCATCACCTAGACTTTCCCACATAAGCAGAAGAATTAAATTCACTACAGAGCATGCATACAGACGAGTACGTGCTCAAGTGGGTGCTGTGGTGTGCAATGAAAATGAACAACAATTTAAATGAAATCTTCTAGTATGCAATGCAATAGTGCACGTGAGTGGGCACACAGAACTACTCTCCCCAGACTTAAACTAAACAACCCACATAATATATGACATGAAAATCAAAATAGGGCTAGGGAAAGAGAGTACCCAATGCTCAGAAATGAGCATACCAGAAGATTGGCGTGTAAGCTAAAATGAACCGCTGCATCCGCCATCCAGAAAAGATACCTGCAAGGGTCAACTCCGCAGAAGCAAAAGAAAAAAGAAACGCTGAAAAAAATGCAATTGACTAAATAAAATTAGAAAAGACATGAAAAATGCAAGAAAAATTAAGATAACTACTGGGGTTATTGTCATCCCAGCACGACTTATTCAAAACTTTATAATATCTAGCTAATGGGCCTATGAAAAAGAAAATGCACAGGTAACTACTCCAATATGCGTTTCGGTAGCTGGTACCGATACGGAGATAAGGTAGTCACCCCTCTACCTAAATAATAATAATACCTGCTCCTCACAGGTAGAGGGAAAAGAAAGTAAGAAAAGGAGGAGGCATGGTCCTCACTCATCTCACCAAAACTATCCTTGCCCAGCAAGGTATCGTCCACAGCAGGTCCGCAGGAGGAGAAGGCAACGAATGAGGCTTCCTTAATGGAGGAGGGATCAACCTCCTCGCATAAAAGGACACACTCATCATTGACTTGAGCACAAAGCTCCAAGTCCTCCTGAAGTACCTGTGAAGATTCAACCTGCACAGGCTCGGGTGAAGAGGGGGGGGGGGGTCAAGAAATAAACAAGATGAAGAACATAAATAATCAAAAATCGGGGGAGTGGTCCCGGTCTCACTCCCATCAGGTTGGGGAAGTAAAATAATGTTGGCATTGTCATCAATGCCGCAAGGTTCAGCGGGATCGACAGTGGCCATGCCCAAGATTTGGACTTCCTCCACCGGTGTTGAAAAAAGCTCCTCTTCACCTAGAAGGTTGTCCTCCTCCATATGAGTAAGCACAATACTAAGATCAACCGCCTCCTCTTGTGACACATCATCGACAATGTCGTCAGAGACGAATGTAGTATGCACAACAGGGGGAAGAATAGTGCTCGGATAAAAGTCGAGCATCGATTCCTCACAACGACTCGAATCCACTAGGGGTGGTGGATGCACTGGGAGAATAGGCTCAGCAATGTCGGTGCATAGATCAGCCGCACATCCGGTGACCGTATCCATGCCATTCCCTTCAAGATGTGAAGGTGACAAAGACACATAACCGGATGTTGAAGGCGTGCCGCCAAAGTTAGGAGTTGGGACGATCCGGATATCCGGCTCGTCATCCTCATCCAATTGGCGAAGATACTCGGCACAGTCCTTCAAGACATGATCAGTGCTCCGGCAATACCGGCACTGCCTAGCGGGCTTCTTTGGCACAGCGGGTGCTGAAGCTGAGAAGAAGTATGACGGTAAAGGCTCAACAGAGTAGCCATAAGACTTACGCGCACCATATGGAGTACCAGACGAAGTTGGTGCTCCATATGCTGGGCTATAAGAATTATGCCTACTATTCTCCGTAGGACATTCATCACTAGAGTGGGAGCTAGCTCCACACCAACGGCAATGGAAATTAAGATGTGCCCACATAGTGTGAAGATAATACGATTCAAAATAAAAATGCTATTGTGCAAAATACTACACCTAACAAAAATTACTAAAGCAACCTAATTAAAACAGCAAAAAGAATAAAAAGAAATAAAACAAAGAAATGCAATTTACAAATGGAAGGGCTTCTTTCTCAGGTTCTCCCTCTCCAGAAAACTCACACGACTGTGTTCCCCGGCAACGGCGCCAAAAACTTGATGGCGCAAATCTCACACACCGCTATAGGCGGTAGCTCGACTGCGACACGAAATGGCAGTGTACCGATCGTTCAAGTAATATAAAACGAGGAGTAATCCCCGAGTATCGAATCTCAAAGGAACACAGTAAGGTGGAGTTAACGTTCGAGGAAGGACTTGAGATCGAAGTCCTTGAGTCGGATGGAATGCGGAAACGGGGTGATTTGGCTTTTGGGAAATAAAAGAAAACAACTACAACTACTCCTATGCAATGCCGCTATGCAGTGCTTCGCTTGGCGGGATGGAGACTAGGCAGGCCTTGAGCGCGCTGCGTCGCAAGGGCGGATGGGCGAGTAGGCAAGCGGAGTCGAACTGTGCAGGCCTTGAGCGCACTGCTTCGTAGGGCGAATGAATTACACGGGCCGCTATGCCACGCTTCGCTAGGCGGATGGAAGAGTAGGCAATCGGATGGAATGGTTCGCACCGGCGGAGTCAGAATGGATTACATGGGCCGCTATGCCACGCTTCGCTAGGCGGATGGAAGAGTAGGCATACGGATGAGGGTCGCAAGCACCTCGTCGACAAGCACGCCACTAGCAATTGCTAGTGCGGCACCAGACACGGTGGTGGAGTGGAAAATGGATGGCGGCGCACCTCATTCACACATATGAATAATATGATTCCATAAACATGAAATAAACATTAATAAACAAGATTCATAGTGTCATCATCTAAATATAGAGATTACAAACAAATACAACCACACAAGTAGAAGAAAGAGGCAAGAGAAACGACCGAATCTGGAGTCTCGTTGTAGATTCACGGTAGGAATCGTCGGGTTGTCAATCCACGTCCTAGCTCGGTCTCAACTGCGTCCGGGGTAGAGGAGGGTTGTCACACCTCCCAATGGACCCGTCTTCTCCAGCGTTTTACAATCCGGCCACGTCCGATGCGAGGAACTCCTTCCTTGGCGATGAAGATGAGTGTAGAATCTCTTCCTTGAAGCCCTTGGATGATGGAGGAGGCCTAGGGGGCGAAAACTTGCGGAAATGGGCGGAACGGCGGAGCTGGGCGAAAAAACGGCGAGCGTCCGACCTAAAATCGCGAGCAGGGCAATTTATAGGCGCTGGAATAAACAGTGCGCACGATCGTTGGCGCACGACCAGTGGTCGTGCGCACTGGAGTTCTGCGATCGTGCGCGCTGCCTGGAGGGAGCCTGAAATGGAAGAAATTTATAAAATACATGTTCGCACGACCAGTGGCGCACGGCCAGTGATCGTGCGCGCTATCGTAAGTGGTCATGCGATAAGGAAAACAGAACTCAGTTTTCAGGGGTTAAGTGCACACGATCAGTGGCGCACGACCAGTGGTCGTGCGCAACAGAACCAGTGATCGTGCGTTGTGTTCATGTACAGAATTGTACCGGAAACACCTGCACGACACCTGCTCCAGCATACAACACTAATCAAACCACTGAAAGTGACACTTAACCATGCATGAAAACTAAAAATGAAGATAAACAAGAAATAACACCAAAACGGGCCTAGAAGTGCACATAGCATGGAATAACAAATATGAGCGAAAACATGCCTAAAGTGTAGTGCATAGACTAGAAAATCGGCCCAGATGAGTCCATAAATGTGTATATATTTGGGACTCATCAATCGCTAGGCGAGATTTTCTAAAGAGGCTTGGTTTTCAGAAATTGTATGAAGAGATCTTGGTTATTTACGGTCGCTGGCTCGATCTTCTCTAGGACTTGGAAGTAATTGCCAGCCTTGGTTTTCTAAGATTGTTGGAAGAAGTCTAAGTTGTTTGTGATCGCCGGCTTCATTTTCTCCAGGATTGGGCAGAAGTGATTATCGGGCAAGGCTTTCCGAAGATGATTGGAATCGTTATTCAGGAATCTCTTAAATTGTCTTGATAGCGATCAGTCTGATCATAATGAGATCGCGATCTAAATTTTTTCTTATTCAAAGATTATATGAAAATGCTCATGATCCTTCAATTCCTATCACTTGATCGTTGGGTTTTTTCCTCAAAGTGGCGGTCTGAGTATTGTTAGATCGCCGCAATGATATTCATAAAGATTTATTATCAAAAGTTCTAATTTTCTTACAGGTGGTCCGATTATTCGAGATCGCAGGGTTGTCCTTTTTATACAGTTTTGGATTTCTGTCAAGTTTCTAATCTCCACAAACTAGAAAACGACAAAACCTAAAGCATTGAGATTGAATGCTAAATCTATTACGCTGTGATCGCATACGATAGAAGCCGTGATCGATTTACATGAACAATATAGCAAAAATAAATACAGAAAAGAGTCATCCACGAACAAAATAATTTTCCATTCATTTCAAAAAATTACAATATCAGGCGCGGTCATTGACCGGCAATTACATCACCTGTCTGGAAAAGGTAAAAATCTATTTCTTTTGTTTCTTTTTCCGCGGAGATCGCTCCTCCGATGAAGAAGTTGAACTCTCCTAGGACTCACTTTCGCTACCAGTCTCCCTTGATCCAGAGTCCGAGGCCGCTGCCGAGCTCATTTCTTCGCCCAGAAAAACACTTCCACTAGGAGAAGTATAGTCGTCTGGACTCCCAACGAACTCGACAGATTCATCTTCGGAGGTCTCCGCGGTCTTCGATTCCTTAGCTTTTTTCTTTTCTGCCTCCTCGATCATTTCTGAAACCTCAGGAAAGAGATCGGCAAAAGTCGTATCCCAGAAATCAGCAGTAAGGCCATCTTTTTCGCGAAGAATAGCAATTGTTTTGTTTGATGCATCTCTAACATGAGTATATAGGGATCTGAGGTAGTCAGGATTATGGATATCATATGCGGTCGTCTTGAAATTCTGTAAAGGAAATGTATCAGATCGAAGCGGTCAAGGTAAGATAATATTTAAAGATCGCATTTTCTTTGAATACTTACATTAAAACGATCCTGCAGACGCTCTGCGTGCTTCAAGGATGCGCGAAGAGATCGCCCCATATGATGATTCAAAACCGTGCTTTGGGCGGTCACCTGAGCGCATACATCAGGGAGATCGTCGGTCCTGATCCTCAACGCTTCATTAGCATTTTTTTCCCATAAAGGGCAGAAGTGACCGCAAAAGCCTGATTCGAAAAACTCCCTTCCCAGAAAGGAAGATCGGTTGACACCTTCAGAGACTTTCCGGTCTCACTCCATCTCAGTAGAGATTTTCCTTTGTTATCTTTTACTTTCTTTCCAAAACCCAATAGGGGAAATGGTCCCTCCTACAGATCGCCCTCCTCCAGATCGCCCTCCTCGGCGATCTCCTTCGCTTTTCTCTGGCGATCTTGCTTCAGACGCTTTTCACACTGGGTAAGGACTTTACCACTCGGCGTCACTGGGTCGACTTTTGGGATCGCGAATCCGGATGTAAGAAGAAAATAGTTTAAGAGGAAAATTCCAAACTCTATTAGAGAGACCGCTGGGGATCGTAAAAAATTGTAACTTACTTTCTTCCGGCAAGACCGCAGCAACATCGGGCCAGATCGCCAGGTAATGATTCAGATCGAATCGTTTCCCTGCCAGCCATTCCAAGACTGCAAGTTCTTCCTCTGAAACAAGTTTTTCTTTTCTAAATATCTTCTCTGCTCACGGAGAGGGACGGCTGGCGAGACCGCCGAGATCGCCTTCAAAGATCAGATACCTCTCAGTCCAGAGAGGGATTTTGTTCGGAAGATTTAGAACTTTTATTCCATTACAACTGAGATACAACAATCCTTTGAACTCTTCTTTATTCTGACCCTCTTTTAACACCTTGACAGAAAATGTGCCTCGGAAGATCAACATTGTGAATTTTAACTTCACCGATCTCAAGTAATTAATAAATACACTCATCAGACCGATCGCGTTCGGCGAGATCTGGGCTAGCACGAGACCATAATAATCCATCACTTCTAACATTTCCCAAGGGATGGGAATTTGAAGACCATAGGCGAAGTGATCAATCGGGATGACATATTTATTTTCATCCCCAGAGTTCAAGTCTTCATCTTCGAATGGAATTCTGATCGTGATCTCGTCATCGATCTCATATTTCTCAATGAAGGAAGAGTATTCCTTCTCCGAGATTTGACCGTATTTGTGATCGGAGTTCAAAAATACCTCGGCAGCTTTGGAACGCGCGGACACCATTTTATGAGATCGCAGGGGTCAATAAACTGAAGAAAACTCAAGAAAAGTAAAATAATGATCCGGAAGAGCAGCTATTTATAGAAGGAAGAAGATGATTGTGCAATGATTACACTTCTTAAGATCGCCCTGAAGACGGGTCAGACCGCCAAAAGCTATATAAGCTCAAAAATAGAGCCGGAAACATAAACAATAATTTCATTAGATCGCCCTGCAGATAGGATTAACAAACGGCTCGCTTAAAGATCGCGACACAGATTTTTCACAATACAAACACAAGTTAATAAGATCGCATTCATGAAAGCCAGAGATCGCAAAATGAATATCACAGCATTAAAGTTAATACCATAAAACAAAATCAAATATATCTTACAAGCCCAGGAATTAAATATGTTTTCAAAAGAGATCGCTAAATATAAAAAGAAAGAAAACTGCGATCTCATTTCCTCTGATCTCTTCTTCTTCCAACGAATGCCGCCACGTCTTGCATTTCGTTGACCGCAGTCCATGCAGATGCTAAACTGTGATTGGCCACCATGGCTGCCCTATGGATTTTAGACATCTCGCGATCCACTTACTCCATAGGGATTACCACAATATCCGACGATCTGTTATCAGGATGACCGCTGGAAGGACCTGCTTTCATTGACATATGAGGGCCACCCCGAAGGGCAGCGATCTCAACAGAAAGCGCAGCAGCCTTCCCTCGATAGTATTCAGCATCTTTTTCGGCCTTTCGGAGTTTATCTTCATATCCTCCCCGAATCTGCTTTTCCTTGGCTTCAAAATTTGCGGTCTGGACTCAGAGGAGGTCTTTAAGCGCGCGTTCGCGATCTCGCATAGCCCTTACATCTTCGAGCATCGGGGTGAGGAGATCAGCAAACTCCGGAGGAATTGAGACCCTTCTTGGTATTTCACCTTCTTCAGAAACATAATTCGCATTCACATCTGCGATCAGGATAAAAAACAGTCAAAATTTAGAATTTGTTTTCAAAAGAAAAGGAAAGATTTCATGCGCAGTACTTGACAGAGTGGCGAGACCGCAATCAAATAAAGTCTTTTCAACATCTTTTGAGACCGCGGTATCATTGGTCAACAAAAGACGGTCAGATCCCCTTAAGCATTCTAAATTGATTTTTTTTAATTGTCTTTTTCGTGACCGCTCGCCTTCTTTCCTTCTTCTTTTTAACTCAGCATTACTAACAAGGATGTCATCAGTTTCAATAATGACAATCTCAGGTCGCTTTCTAGGAGATGCAGGGCAAAAAGCAAGTTTGGGAAGTGAATCAATCGGTCTCGCGACCATCTTCGCCTTACCAGTCTTAATAAAGTCTAACGCAGCTGCGCGGTCTGCCGCCTCCACATCCAGCTCTTTACCCACTTCTAACAAGACATCGCCGCGATCACTAGATGCAGCGGTCTCATTTTTCTCCTTCCCTTTCTCGGCCGAGACCGCCTCTCCAGCAATTCTCTTTTTATCTTCTTTCCTCTTCTTCTTCTTCTTCTCTTTATCCTTCTTCTTCTCAGCAGCTAGAACTTGCTCTTTTTCTTTCCTTTCTTTCTCCGCGGACATAGAAGTCACTTCTTTTTCTTTCCTCTCCCTCTCTGCTTTGGCGATCTCCTCTTGCTTTCTTTTCTCTTCTTCTCTCTTCTTTACACTCTCAGTGATCGCCACAAGCCTGGCGATCTCGTCCTCTTTTACTTTTCTTTCTTCTTCCTTTCTTCTTCTCTCTTCTTCCTCTTCTTTCTTCTTTCTTTCTTCTTCTTTTCTTTTTTCTTCAGCAACTTCTTCCTCGGCGATCGCTCGAAGTCGTTCAGCTTCAAAAGGATCCATTGACTGTAATAATCAAGGAAAAATTAATAGAAGAGTCAATTTTAAAATAAGTACAAAAATTCAAAATTCGATCGCTTACGCTTGAAACATTCTCAACAGGGTTATCTTCTGAAAGATAAGTCTGAAGATAGATGTCACCAGCGGTCACAATTTGTCCAGTTTTCATCCTCTTAGCAGTCCGATCAGGAGAGTTCGCTTCTTTTCTTTTTAAGTCTCTAACTTTTTCTTTATCAGCGATCTAGCTTCTAAGATTCTCAGCTGAAGCCTTCACCTGCAGCATAGCAGCCTTGATCGATTCTACAGAAGCCGTCTCTCCAGAGCGATCAGCAGGTTGATTGACCACTTCCAGGGTCATCTTAACAGCAGCTTCTGCGACCGTTAAATCAACAAGAGCCTTTGAAGCAGGATCATCTTTTTTCTTTGAACTCTTGATCGATTTCTCTTTGCTGGAACTGACGGTCTTCTTCGAAATAACTTTCTTTGTTTTCGACGCAGATCCTGGTGATTTTCGGGATTGCGCTGACATTTTCATCAAGTCTAAAACATCCATCTCAAAAGAAAAATTCTTTCGCGATCTCAATAAACAGTGACCGCTCAAGGACCGGGATCTCTCAATACTTTGGAATATGAAGATCTGAGGTGGTATTTATAGCCCAAGCCGCATTTATGACAGTCGCGGTCTCAGCGGTCAAAGCTTACATTTTTAAAGTTCCAGCGTAACTTAAAAATGTGCGGGGATAATGTTTGCCCGGAAAGCCCGCGATCTAGTCTTTACAATGCAAAATGGCTGTCTCAGCGGTCTTCGGAATTTGTGATCGCCCAGATCGCCAACCTTCAGCCTGACCTGGTTTTCTATATTCCAAGCAGCCGAAGCCACTCGTGATCGTCAGTCCGAGCGGTCTGGGATTTTTTCTATTTTTTACTATTTGTACCCCATTTCACTGCCCCGGATCTCCTGTACCCCGGGCAGCCCGTAGTTTTTCAGTTCTGCCCGTTTGGGCAGCCCCCTCGTCTATAAATAGAGGGGTAGGGGTACCTGAAAAAGGACTTTTTAGCTCCGAGGCTCCAGCTTACAACCTGTGTTAGTAACCTGCACTTCGCAGTTTACTCCTGTCCCTCTTAGTGTGAATTTTGGAGGTGCCATTTTTGGTGCCAACAAGCACCATGTTCACCTGAGTCCAATCTATGTCCACCCTGAACCTCTCCACAATCTCCAACCAATGTGAATGCTGGGATAATCCAAACACGCGCCTCAGTTGCTCATGAGTAATGGTCACCTCCTGCCCTTGCACCTGTGACCGCACTCCTCCATCCAGCCTGGTCTGTGATGGGTCTTCCAAATGCTTATAGAACTCTCGCACTAACTCAGAAGAAAATCCGTTAGAAATAAATAAATTTAGCACCTCGGAGGCAGCGAATAACTGCATAATGTGATAGTGTCGTGGCAAGTCAAACTCCATGACGTATGGAACGTCCACTACTGCTGCCTCTACTACTAACTTTGTACTCTTCTTTCCTTTAGGGGCCATCTGCCACATTACCAAAAAAAATTATTATTAAACCAAAATGAAATATATTTTTCATCTAAAAACAAAAATAATTCTATATCTCCTAAAATAAATTATTTTCATTTTTTTTCAACTTGATAGATCTAGGAAATCAACATCAAGATCAAGTTAGATCTAAAAATATCCAAGTAATATTTTTCAACATTTCCAAAATTTAAACTAAGTAAAAAATTACTAAATCCAAGAAATCCACATAAAAATCAAGATCAAAATCAAAATCCTCATAAAAACCCTAATATTGATGAAAATCAACCATTATAGATCTAATCTCTAAATCCATCTAATAACCTCAAATATCTTCATCTCTAACATCACAATCAAGCTTTAAAAAAAAATTATAAGAAAAGATGAGATATTACCTCAGATCTGGGCGATTGGAACGAGTGTTCTTCGATGTTTTTCGGGAGAAAATGGAGGAAATGGCGGATCTGAAAGAATAGATCAGATTTAACAAAAGTCTCGATAGCGCCCGCGCTAGCGCTAGCGCTGGCGGTATCGGGCCCTTCTGATTTTTAAATAAAACAAAATTCCATTAATTACCTAAATTTATTCTCTACAATATGTACTAGTTGGTGAGGCAGGATTTCGTATATTTTGACTTGTATTGGGTGTCCTAGATTCTTCATATTAAAACGAATTCAAAAATGATTTTTTTTTGTTTTAACCATCAAAAACATCTCCTAAAAATCTGCACTTTCAACATGAAACTACTATTGGGACACCTAATCAAGACCACCAATCAAAATTTCCAAAATCCTAAAAAATCGTTCACTGTCTCACGCGCTAGCACTACCGCAGGCGCTAGCGTCCATGTTCAAATTTCTGTAATTTTAAAATTTTGAAAAATTTCTAAAAATATTTTGATCTATATGTACTATTTAGTTTTGCACGTCTGAGTCAGTTTTATTTTTGAAAAATCAAAATACAAAAATATAAAATCCAAATTACAAAAAATATGTTTTGTCTTTTATTTTTGTTTTGTGGTTAAAGTCTATTTTTCAAAAATCAAATACAAAACTACAAAAACCAAATTACAAAATTTTTTTTTTGCTGTTTTCTTTGTTTAAAGTTCATCTTTATGCAAAAATCAAATATAAAAATTACAAAAGCAAAAATTACAAAAAAATGCTTTTATTTGCTAAAATCAAATACAAAAATATAAAACCTTAAAACTATCAAAAAAAACTGTATGATTTTTGTGAAAAATCAAGCATGATTTAAACTATTATCTAGAAATTCTACAATGTTGCAATTTATCTTTTCATACTACATGGACATTGTCTTTCTTCATGCTTTGATATATCTATTAATATGTGCATCAATTATATCTTAGAGGTTGTATAGTATCAAGCTTAGCATGCCTCTAAGTATGAGAAATGCTTTATGTTTGATAATGATATTTATTCACTCACTTTTTTTGGCATTGTCTACATATGTATTTAATCTAAGAATGCTTGTGTATGTTTTGTATTAGTACAAATAAATTAAAATTGCACAAGTATCTTACCTACACTCCTTATTTTGCACTCTTAAAAATTAAGGGAAGTGGTTATGTTTTTTATAAATCCTATTGATTTGCAAAACAAGTGTATTCGGAGAACTTTGTACAAAACAAAAGTATAAAATAAATGACAAAGATAACTCCACCAAGCACTACTTGAAGCTCCTGATAAGAATTAATAAGCATTGTGAGGTTGAGCACCTTGGAAAGAATAGTAAAGTGTCTTGTGCAAATCAAATCTTTCTTTCAAAAATAAGAAAAACCACTTACTCTTAAGTACACCGGATCACTAGTCCCAAAATTCAAAATAAAATATGTGATCCCCCAAGCACTACTTTGCACCCTGATAAGTCTTGATGAGCATTGTGTGTGCAAAGCACCTTGGTAGTGGTACATTTTTTTTGTGCATTAGAGTGTGTGGAAGTAATCTTATTTGTGTTTTATTGTGCTTCTTACTTTACATATTACTTGTATTTTTGATTAAAACATTTGTTTACTCTCCTCAAAAATACACTTATGTGCACATCATTATCTTCCATAACACTTCTTCTCATGAGTATTGAATCCTAATGCTAATTCTATATTACTTTTTATTTATGAAATGCACTAGATAACCTAGCATGTGTTCTACAATGTTTTGTATGTTTTTGAAATTATGAATTAAAGTAACATTGTGGTAATCTCTTTTTGATAAACATTATTTCATGCTTGGTTATTATAAAATTTAAAACTGCAAAATGATTTAAAAAACATCATTTTTGTGATCTTTCACTCATATTTTTTGGAGTATCATTACTATTTAATGTTTTTGTATTGCTATAAGTCTTCCGCATCTTAACCATATAAGTGTTTTACCTTGCGCTTTCCATGCTTACTTACTATCTTGTACTCTTTGCATCATCACTTATTCTTCAAAATTCCTATCCTTCATTAAGTGATAGATTTCCTTGGAACACTTTTTGTTGGTTACTTCAAACATAAAAATCTTTTATGCTAAAACCTCTGAAAATTTTATAATGCTTATAACTCTGATCTATTTCAATGAAAAACAATTCTAAACCTCCTTATCATTCACTTAAAAAGCTCGATCATGCCTTCTCTTCTATTTACAAATTCTTTGGTACTTTGTTTCCCTACCCACTTTTGCTAATAACAAAGTGGGAGAACTAACATGATAAATATAACTCGCTATCATAAACCCAACATGACAAATTCGGATGATAGCTTACATATTAGGGGAGCATTCACTAAGGGGGAGCATGTATTTAGGGGGAGCAATTCTAAATGCTAAAATCAATAATTATCCTAAGTCATCACTCACACACACACACAAGTAGAGTTTCATCATGCTTATTTTTTAATGCTTTGATTTATCATTAATGGATTTGTTATTATCAAAAGGGGGAGTTTGTTGGAACATGGTCTTCCGCATCTCCTAAAGTTTGAGAATAACAAATCCTATGTGTATTTGATCTTGTGTGTTTAAGTGTGCAGGCAATCAAAGTCCACATGACTCAAGGATGGTTGTCCCCAAAATTGAGGCCAAAATTCCAACATGGCCACTAGCGCCGGCGGTAGCAATAGCGCCCGGCGCTAGCGATGATTAGCACGATTCCGGCTGTGTTTTTTGAAAGAGCTAACGCCATGAGGTAGCGGATAGCGTTGGCGGTAGCATGGCGCATAAGAGGCATAGAGCAAAATGTTGCCACGGGTTGAAGATCCTGCCGCGCAAAACGTTTCCAAATCCGGGCTAGCGCCGGCGGTAGCGCTAGCGCCGACGGTAGCGCTAGCGCCGACGGTAGCGCTAGCGCCGACGGTAGCGCTTGGGCTATAAAAGGACCCCCTCTCCTCTTGTTTTTGAACACACCCATTGCATACACCTCAGAAAGAGAGAGTACTAGAGTTCCAGAGGCTTGTCTTAGCTGAAATTTGAGGTCCCAATGAAGCTCTGCCAATTTCTAAAGGAGAATTCCATCACGCCGAATCCAGACGAAGTCCGCTGCAACAAACACTGATTCTACAACGGATCTTCGTCTCCTACTTCAGAAGTTCATCTTAAGGGAGGTTTTGTTATTTTATTTCTCTTTCTTCATTGTAAACGGTAGTGAAATTGCCTCGTGTTGGCGACTAGGTCTGGGGTAGACTTAGGGCTGAAATTTGCCTCGTGTTGGCTACTAGATCTAGGCTAGTTCTAGGGGGTGATCGAGGCCACATCCAGGGAAGGATTGGCTAGAGCGGCTTGAGGCCGAATCCGGGGAGGATAAGGCTAGGGCCACCGGTTCGTGGGGAAGCGAGTCGGGATAGAAAACAAAATGAGCCTTTTTATTATTCGCCTCCGATCTCTAGCATCATCGAGATCAAGTTTTGTAAAACTTATTTATCATTAATAAAGCTTGTCTCTCTTTTTTGTTTTACTTAACTTAGTTCATGTCTTTAATCTTGCAATAATTCAAAGTTTTTCAAATATAATCTAAAGTTTTTGAAAACCCTTATTCACCCCCCCCCCCCCTCTAAGGGCGCCGACCGATCCAACAAGATGAATTCTTTCTTTGTTTCCTTTTGTTTAGCAACCTTTTGAATTGCTTGGAGAGTAGCGAGAACTCCCCATCTTACATCTCTGAGCCTGAGGGGCCAGCTTCAGATTCATCATCATCCGAAGACGGTCTCCTGATAGGTGAGACAGCCTTGCTCTTCCTTGAACTTTCAGCTTTTAGAGCAGAGGAATTGTCTCTTCCAGAACCCCTGCTCCCCTCCTCTTCAGCTTTGTGGATGCACAACTTTAGCTCATGCGATAAGAGCTTACCAAACAGAATCTGCGGCTTCATGGTAGCTAATTTCCCAAATTCTCTGATCGCTACTGCCTTGGTGTCCCATTCTTTCGTCAGGGACCTCAAGAACTTGTCATTCAGCTCACCAACAGAGAATTCCCGTTCATAGTTTCTTAGACCGTTTACTATCTTGAAGAATTTTTGATAATTCTCTGAGATGGAATCTCTCGGATCTTGCTTGAATGCTTCATATTCCTAATTCAGCAAATATCTTCGATCATCCCTTACCTCTTCTGTACCTTCAATCAGAACCACCAGAGAGTCCCACATTTCCTTAGCTGACTTGCAGTGAATAAGATTTTGCAACATTGAGTCATCCACTGCACCTGCTATGATGTTTTTTGCCTTCTTGTCCAGGGCGACAAGTGCATTTTCATCTTTGGTTAGTTCTAACATCTTCTTAGGAATCATAATGGCTGAATTATCGAAGATGGCTTTGTCGGAACGTGAGGACCTTCTTCCACTATCTGAAAAATTCTTGGATCTGCAGCTTCCATGTAGAACCTGACTCTTTCCTTACACATGGGTAAGTTTTCCTTAGGGCACACGGGCAACTTGATGGAGGAATCCTTGGATCTTTCCATTCCAAACATACTGGCTCTAGCAACTAGATGAGGAGATCTTGTTCAAGGTGTAAACCTTTAGAGAACAACCTATATCTGATACCAATTGAAAGTATCTAGTTGCAACCTAAATCACCTAGAGGGGGTGAATAGGTGGATTCCATGGCTTTTTGCGAATAAAAAATATTAGAATAAAAGCACACAGAAACGCAAGCACAGCACAACACAAGGATTTTATAGTGCTTCCCCGATGTGGGTAGTCCACTTTCCCGCCTCGCCTATCTAGCACTCCAAGGCTATATTCGGCTACTTCACCAATCTCAGATTATTTAAATCTTACAACTCGGAGTTCACAACTCGTACAAGCTCAGAGCAAACTACTCCTACACAAACTCGGAGAACAAACTTCTCCTACAACTCGATCCCTAAACAAGGATCTACAGAACTCGGAGGCAAGCCTCCTACAAGAATATGTAAAGGTGTTTTACAAATACACTTAAAACTTCTGACAAAGTATTTCTTCAGATCTAGATAATAAAACTCTTCTTCTTGTAGAATAAATTCAGTTCTTTGAGAATTGAGGAAGAAGAAATTCTGCAATCTTTAAAAGCTTGATCTGAATCCTTGAGTTGACTGGATCAAGAAGAAATTAGAGAGATTCAATTAGGCTTGAGCTTGTCTACTGCACTTGGAGAAGAAGAATCACGAAAATCTTCCTTGTCGTTGATGAGAGACTTGCGCGAGAAAGTTCGGCCGACGGACGGAGAGTACGAGAGAGATTTTCTTTTTTGATGATTAGGGTTTTAAGTGAATAAACCTTAGCTATTTATATCCTTCTTCTAACGGCTATATGCGCAAATTAGGGAGCAAGCAACACGCGTACTGTACATGGAGAATGCCCTAAATGGCGAGCGGTAACGAATTGAACCGGAAAAAATAGATATGCTCGATTCGTCTAATTGTATTAGTCGAATTAACCGAATCAGTTTACGATTCGACTAAATGTTATAGCCGAATAGAAATCGTTGAATGTCTTTAGCCAAATTCGACTAAATCAATTCGACTAAACCAACTTAGCAATTCGACTAAATCAATTCGACTAAACCAACTAAACACTTCAACTAAATTAATTCGACTAAACCAACTTAAAGAATTCTAGAAATGGAATAGTCGAATTCGTCTATACCAGCTTAGCCATATAGCTGAATTTGTCTATATAATTCAAAGTGTATAGCCGAATTTTCACATAGTCCATTTTTCTTTCCTAAGTAAAATCAGCAACATCTCCAGTCCTTCATCTCCAGCACTTAGTATATGAAGTACATCTCAATAGAGAGATTTCACATGAGTCAACACCTTGGTCTACAAAATGAGGAATTACATTGCATAGGCCTGTGTTTGGCGACTCATTAAAACCTAACAATTGTATGTACTTAGAATGAAATGACCTGCAACATCACAGCTAAAGTGCATAATCAAATACAACTACAATTCATCTTAGTTTGAAGGGGGCTTCTTTAAATCAAGGTAATTGTGGCTACAATACGCAACAGTATCCCTAATAGGAATGTCCAAGGGATAATAATATTCTCCTTCTATTTATGTTGACTAGTCAATTCCTTTTTGAATATTTTCCAGAAATATCTTTATTGTGTCTCTGGAGTCCTTTCTATTCTTGGTTATAAATGACCTGTTAGAGATCAAATCTATTCCATGTATAACCTCTGAATTATCTTTAAAAAGAATACAGAAAGTATTCTAATTCTGTTTGTATTCGACGTAGCGTCGAATACATTTGCCTACTTATCGATGCACCTCTGAGTTCTAATAGAAGCTGCTTCGAAATCCTCCTCAACTTAGAAATGAACTTTGTTGTCGTCGTTGCCTCGAATACTCATTGATGAATCCTTCGAGATGAAAGCTTAGACTCATAGCTCTTTCTTCTACGTCGAATGTAAGTCCAAGTTGCATCGACTTCAAATGCTACTTCGACTGACTCTGTCTTCTGCGTCGAGTACATTTCGATGTTGTGTCGACTTCAACTTATACATCGACTGTCAGTCTGAGTTATTTTTTACTTCTATTCGAAGTTACTTCGACTTGAAGTCGAAGTTGCGTCGACTTCTATTCGACGCAGATTTAACTCAACTGAATTATAGACTCTTTTTAGACTGGTCTTTGATACCCAAATGAGAGTGTAGCATCCTAAGACATCTAATGACCAAATTACCCTCTCTATACAACATGGGTAATGAATCCTAGATAAAGAAATCACTTGTACATAATTTGTAAGATAAATCAAAGTGTCTTTTTCCCAACAAGTGTGGAGCTGATATTTTTCACTACTCAATTCTAATTTGGCCAACATCCTCCAGTACTATGTGGCGGTTTATTCTCTCTCATCCTCACATATCTGATTTATCTCAAAGGTGAGCATGTAAAATGAAATATGTGTGTGTTTCGAAGAATTTTATTTGCTTAGACGTTGAAGGATGTGAAAATCTTCTTTTAGAGCATGCACCAACATCTAAAAAACATATCGAGCAAGGTTCATAATTGGATCCAACATTATTCTATGTCTGGGGAAATTTTGGCAATGTCACTCGTCACCCGAAGTCATTGTCGAAGAGGGTATTCGACATTTCTTGACTATCCAATGAAGGTTAAGCGCATACTCCTCATACTCATCTTCTAGCGGGAGTGATTTTGAGGTTGTCGGATTAGAGGATGTGAACATAGTTAGTTGAGGATCCCACCTTTCCCTCCTTATTCTTGTCTTCTTCGTTCTTTTCTTTGTTATAAAGTTGTTGGATTATGTGCCTATTTCTTAACTATTTTTTCGACACATTCGAACAAAGCCTTTTCTATTTTATCAGCTACATTTTCTTTCTAGATCATAATCTCCATTCTTCTTATCTCATTTAAATCCGCTCGAATGTGATCAGCGACACTCAAACAACTTAATTTCCTCGTGAATTGCTTATATGACATGCCACATTACTTGAGCGCATTGTTCCTTATAAAATTTATGAAGGTTACTAGCCCTCGATGAGACTGTCGCTGAAAATCCATCATGCACGCGAATTTTCTTCATCTAATAACTCTCCAGATAGCTCTTATGTCGATTATCACTACCACAGCATGTCCTAGGTGCTGGGTTTTGTTTGAGCATCTCATGCACAACGAAATTAACAACAACCAATTTATTTTACCATGAAAAAATAGATCAAGAACTGAGAATATACCTGTGTCGAAATCAAAATTCGAGAAGAATAACTATCGTATGAGAACCAGAAATGTAGAACGAGATCTACGTCTCTACAGGTATCCGCACGAATGTCGAAAGCATCGCGCAGTCCGTCCAACAGGCTCAGAGTTGGAAGATGATCGTCTTTCTCTTCTCTCGGAATACTAGTTGCATTTTAGAGAAACTTTTTTCTCGCCTTTCTCTCTTCTCTCGGTTCTCTTCTAAAGAGAGAAACAAAAATGTCATGGTAGGTTCTTTAAGAGTCACACTCTTCAAAAACCTAAAACATGTTATATATGGTAGTTTCACAACCGCCATAAATACATCGAGAGAGACTAAAGGGAGGTATATGATTACAATAATCTTTTACAATTCGGCGTACGTCGATTTCCCAAATCGACATGCGTCAAATACTATTCTATTAATCGACATACGTCAATTTACCAAATCGACGTGCATCGAATACTATCCGATAGTATAAAAATTTTGTTAAACGCATGCAAAGTCGATGTGCGTCGATTTCATAAATTGACGTGCGTCTAATATTGTCCGACTAATTATCAACTCGACGTGCATCAATATCACAAATCGACGTGCGTCGAATAGTATCCGGAAATGTATGATTTTATGTTAAATGCACACCAAAATGACCTGTGTCAATTTCATAAATCAACTTGCGTCGAATAGTTTAATTAATAACTTTTTCTAATCCAATTTGACATATATTTACTACTAATCATCATTTAATTAATTCCTAATTAATAAAATATTATTATGGACTTGGTTCTTCACTTATATCCAATACAAGTAAAAACCAACACACTGATTTATCCAATTTCTGTACGTTCTTAACGTGCGGCCCAATAGGTTCATATTACATTAGTAGTAAGACTAATCTCTTGATTAATTCTAGATCATAGATTCCAACAATCTCTCACTTGATCTTGACGTATCAACTATAATCTCACAAATAATAAGCGACATCTAATAATACATCATTATTTCCCAAGTAATACAAGAGTTGGTAACTCAATGAAAAACATTTTAGTGCACAATGTGTAGTTTAGTCCCGTTGTCCTTAACATCTAGATTGAACTCGAGGCGTGGTCTGTGTCACCATCTTAATTATTCAATCCTTATTTCCTTATCTCTGAGTAGACTATATAAAATAAGTGATATCAACAAATTGACTCAATTTACTATATAAAATAAGTGATATCAACAAATTGACTCAATTTAGCACGACCATGCATTTCATAGTCCTATCAAGGGCCCCATAGATGTTACTTCTGTTATATAGGAGGACAAATCCTATATACATCACTCGCAACCACCCACATAATTTGAAACACACACATTAACCACCCTTATCATCAACTCGCTTCAATAAAGACATTAAATAGTCACTATAAGAGTTAATCGCGACACATATATAACAATCCACAAACTAAACTCATAAGTTGGTTTGTTCAGTACAACTTGTTCTCTAACAACTACATGTGTGATGACTTGATATCCAATATCATGACCTATGAGACTCGATCATCAGTCAATCTCAAACACCAGTCTCAAATATATCATTATTGCCCAATTTCTACATTGATACCTCGACTATAGTCCATTTAAGAATGTTGTTTCATTTATATATAAGATCTCCCATTCAAGTCATGTACTTGAATTCCTACAAAACAACCACTTTATGAACATTTATTATGTTCAATTGTTTTATCTCTATAGAAATAAATAAATACACCAAATGCATGCCTTAAAATATAAGTGAAAACGTTGTACAAGTCATCACATGAACTCAGAATGCAAGACTCCCACTAGAATTGATCATATAAGTATTTAAAACCAAGTGATCTAGTATGACCATCATGCTTTCTCTGAGGAAGTATTTTTGTCAGCGGATATGATATATTGTCATCAGTTGGTACACTGCATATGTTCACATCACCTCGATCGATAATCTCTCGAATGAGATGGAATCGCCTAAGTATGTGATTGGAGCGTTGATGAGATATATGCTCCTTAGCATGGGCAATTGCACCATTATTGTCACGATAGAGATCTACCAGATCAATAAAGCTAGGAACTATATCTAACTCATCGATGAATTTTATAATTCATACAACCTTCTTTGCCACTTCAGAAGCAACAATATACTCTGCCTCTATTGTATAATCAGTTACTGTCTCTTGCTTCAAATTCTTCCAGCTTACAACACCACCATTAAGGCAAAACACAAAACTTGTCTAGGACTTTGAGTCATCCCTATGAGTTTGGATGTTATCATCCGTGTAACCCTTTACAACGAGATCTTCAACACCACCATATACTAAGAATACATCTTTAGTCTTTCTTAAGTACTTCAGGATATTCTTAATTGTTGTCCAATGACATCATCTGGATCCGACTGGTATCTGCTAGTCATCCTCAATGAAAATGAGACATCAGGATGAGTACATAATATTACATACATGATTGATCCAACTGCCGAGACATATGGAATCAAACACATACGATCCTTCTCTACCTTAGATTTAGGACACTATGTCTTAGAAAGACTCACACTATGAGACATGAGTAAGTGCCTCTTCTTAGACTCAAGCATCTTGAACCGTTTCAACACCTTATTAATGTATGTACTTTTGGTCAATCCGAGCAACTTATTTGATTTATCTCTAAAGATCTTAATACCAAGTATGTAAGTCGCTTCACCTAAATCCTTCATAGAGAAATAGTTCCCTAGACTATTCTTAATAGATTGTAGGGTTAGAATATCATTCTCAACCAATAGTATGTCATCTACATACAATATTAGGAATACAACTATGCTCTCACTAATCTTCTTGTAAACACAAAACTCATCTTCATTCTTGATGAAACAAAACTCTTTGACTTTCTCACAAAAATGAAGATTCCAAATTCGAGAAACTTGTTTCAATCCATAAATGGATCTTTACAACCTGCATATTTTAGTGGCTTCACGTGGAGATACAAAACCCTCTGGATGTGTCATGTACACATCCTCAAAGAGGTTTATATTAAAGAAAGCCATTTTGACAATCATTTGTCAGATCACGTAATCATAGTATGCAGTAATTGCAATCAAAATTCTGATGGATTTGACCATAATAATTGGGGAAAAGGTCTCATCATAGTTAATACCATGAATTTTCTTAAAACATTTAGCCATTAATCTCCCTTTGAATGTCTGTAAATTCTCATCCATATCGATCTTATTCTTGAAAATTCACTTGAACTCTATGGGTCATACCCATTTAGGTGGTTCCATTAAGGTCCAAATTTGGTTTATATACATGGAGTTCATTTCAGATTTCATAACTTAAAGCCACTTCTCAGAGTCCGATCCATTCATAGTCTTTTGGTAGATTGCATGTTAATCATTACAATCCATAAGCAACACATTACCATCTTGAGTCATGAGAAATCCATATCTCTTAGGCTCGAATTATGGTCTACCAGATCTATGTAATATTTGTGTTCTTTGAGCAGGCTCTCTAGTTACAACAATGTGTAGTCTTTGATCAGGTTCCATCTCAAGTTCTTTCATTGTTTGTGGTTCTTGAACTTCATCAAGTTCTATCTTGGCAGTCTTTCTATATATGAGCTCATTCTCCAACAAGACACTAGTCCTCGCCATAAGTACTTTGCCCTCAGAGTGATTATAGAAATGGTATCCTTTAGTTTCTTTAGGATACCCTCATAAGATAAAATTTATCATACTTGGACTCAAGTTTGCCAGACATTTGACGTCGTGCGTATGCCTGAGAACGCCAAATCTTTATGAAATACATACCATGACGCTTCTCAGTCCATATCTCATATGATGTCTTTTAAACCATTTTAGTAGGAACACGATTTAGTGTAAAAGAAACTATCTACAAAGCATATCCCTAAAAGGAAACAGACAGATCTGCATGACTTATCTAGATTGTACCATATCCAACATGGTGTGATTTATCTTCTCAGAAATACCATTATGATGTGATGTTCTAGGTGGAGCGAGTTATGATACAATACCACACTTTGTAAGATAGTCTTGAAACTCCTGACTCAAGTATTGACCACCTCGATTAGATCAGAGTGCTTTAACTATTTTACCTAGTTGATTTTGAACTTCATTCTTGAATTCCTTGAACTTTTCAAAGGATTTGGATTTTTTACTTCATAAGATACACATATTCATATCTACTGAAATCATCAGTAAATATAATTAAGTAGTGAAACCCATATCTATGCATAGAACTCTTGGCTCTGCATACATCACTATGTATTATACCCAAAATATCGTCTGCCCTCTCAGTATGACCAGAGAAAGGAGCTTTCATCATCTTGCGGATTAACATCGGCAGTGCACCGGTCGATGTAATATAAAATGGAGGTTTCCCACTAAGTATCGAATCACGTGGATCGCGTATGAAGATACTATGACTTCTTATACCTTGGGCTAGCTAAATGGACAATAATTGAAAATGGTATCAATTCTATTCCTAAGTTACAATTAATTCTAAACAAAGCAATTAGTATGTTCACATCCAACAAAATGTAGGAAAATTTCATTACTACACCAATATATAAATGATTAGGCCAACCAATAATGTAATAGAAAGTAAATTATCTAGTACATATATGATTTGACCCCAGATCACAAGGGATTGCATGATTATAACCATAAATTATAGGAATTATAAGTTAGAAGAAGAGGAGGTGGAAAAGATAGCACCGTGAATACAAGGAGAACAAGGAGACTATTCCTCGAAATGGAAAGAGCCAACAGACTGTCACTCCGACTTTCTAGGAAAACCTTTGGTTGTCATCCGGGGTAGAGGAAGGAGCTATCACCTCCAACTAATTGACCAGTCTTTTCCTCATGTTGTCTGAAACCTCACGTTGTAGGTACCGATCCTCCAGAACCTTTCCCTTGCTTAGAATCCTTCCATTAAGCATTGGTTGGGGGTGGATGATGGATTCTCCCTCTGAAAAATCACTTTAGCGGTGCTTAGGGCGTGAAAAACAGCGATGAAAATGGTGATCTCCCGGCCAATGACCTAAAACCGCATATAGATAGAAGCAAGAAAAATTATCGTGCATGCCCGGTACGCCATTAAGAGCACGGGCGTGCGTGCTGCATTTATAAAGTGGGATGATAACAGAAGATGAGCATGCGTGGGTGCTCGAGCGTCCATAAGCAAAACACACACACACACCAACATAAATATTGTTTCCATGAAATGACCGTGCACGAACAAGCCACAAGCGCGCAGGGGCGTGCGTAAACAAAATGCACACCTAACAACAAAATGGCTCATTTTGAGTTCTAGAGCACGCATGGGCAACGAATAGTCAACGCACTAGCGTGCATGAACAAAACACACGCCCGACAACAGAACACAAAAATTCTGACCAGGAATCGACTATGCAAACCAGGCACGCACACGCGTGCACAAAGAGACACACGGGCGTGCGTTAGGAAATTTGAACATAACCTTACCAAAATCACAAAAATATTCACACTTATATTTCATACAAGATTACCCAGATTTCATAAATACAACAACTAGAATAAATATGCATGAAATTATACTAAGAGCAGGGTACAAAAGCATGAAAATCACATGAATTACAAGGTAAAATAACTATATAAAATAGAGGTATCAAATACCCTCAAACTTACATGTTTGATTGTCCCACCACGTAAATACACTCAACCAAGGGGATATAAATTGATATTGCAAAGATTTATTATTCAATCATGTAATGCTACAATTCACTACTGTATATGTTACGAAAATTCAATCACAATAGGAAAATCAGGTTAGTGTGAGTTGTGATATCAATAGAACTGCAAAAGAAGACAATCCTAACCGCGGGAGTGCACAAATGACTCATCCCAAAATTATGGTAGTAAGAAAAGTAGAATCATATCAAATATGGATTCCAAACTCTCAAGCACTCAAAACAACGACAATGGAATCCACCATTAAATAACTCACATTGGCTTGCTTATAAACATCTCCTCCACAACACAAATGAACTTCAGATTTAAATTTTCTAGGGATTAGATGGGATGAAACATTAAGCTTAAGATATAGGTGTGGTGGTCAATGATAAACACGATGGATTGTCTCCACACTTAAGCAACACCAATGTGTTGGAACATGGTCTTCCGCATCTCCTAGGTTTGAGAATAAAAAATCCTATGTGTATTTGATCTTGTGTGTTTAAGTGTGCAGGATAACAAAGTCCACATGACTCAAGGATTACATAAGAAGGTTTCCCCCAAAGTTGAGCCAACAAATCCAAAACAACTACTAGCGCGGGCGGTAGTACTAGCGTAGGCGCTAGCTGTCGTTCGACGAACTGTTGGCGGCGCTCAACGAAATGCTCGTAATGGTGTTCGACAAAAATTCGCTCGACAAACTCTTTGCTGCGTTCGACGAAATTTCGTTCGACGAAATGTTGGCTTAAGCACAAATGCTGGGATTACTTATAGAAGGAGATAGCGCCAGGCGATATTCGATAGCGCAGGCGATAGCGAGGAGCACAGTAGGCAAGAGAGAATTGTTTCCTCTGATTGAAGATTCTGCCGCGCAGAATATGTCCTAATATGGGATAGCGCCGGCGGTAGCACTAGCGCAGGCGCAAGCGCTAAGTCTATAAAACGGACATGGCTCCGTCTTCTTGATCCTCTAGAGATCCAGAATTCCAGAGCTTCGTGCCACAGCATAGAGAGGAAGTTTCAGAGAGATACTCCCACAAATCTATAAAGGCTAAAGGAGATCCGTGGAGAAGATTTCAACACTCATCATCATCGTGATGAAAGACCGCATCAACTACGATCATACTCTGCGTCTTCGTCTACTTCTCCAAGAGATCCTTATTAAGGGAGTTTTTATATTATTGTCTTTTTATTTCACATCCTTTCTTGTAATCATTTAGTAAACTCGCCTCGTGTTGGCGACTAGGTCTGGGTAGGACTTAGGGCAGAAATTCGCCTCGTGTTGGCGACTAGGTCTCCGGTGTAGGTCTAGGGGGTGCTCGAGGCCATATCCGGGGAAGGGTTGGCTAGAGCGGCTTGAGGCCATATCCGGGGAAGGATCGGCTAAAGCCAACCGGTTCGTGGGGATACGAGTCGGTATAGAAAACAAAAAGAGTCTTTCATATTTCGCTTTGATTTCTAGCGTCATTGAAATCAAAATTTTGTAATCATTTTTATTAATAGTAATCATGTCTCTCCTTTTGTAATAAAAATGATTTGTTCTTCATTTCTCTAAATTGTTTATTGTCATCTCTTTTATTATAAAACAATTTAGATTTTTATTCAAAATCACTATTTTGATCTCTTATTATTTCAAGTATTACAAAATATAATATAAGTTTTTGAAAACCCATATTCACCCCCCCCCCCCCCTCTAAGGGCGCCTACCGATCCAACATGTGGTATCAGAGTGGTTTTATTACAATCGGCTTAACAACCAGGAATAATGGCGTCTCATGATCTCGCTTCTATTAGTGGGGTAAATTTTTATGAAGAAGAAAAATCTCTTAAACCGCCTTTATTCGAAGGAAGAAATTATAAAGGGTGGAAATTTTTAATGGAAAAGTTTATTAAAAATTTACATATCGAAGCATAGAATATAGCAATAGTAAGACCAGCAAATGAAACAAATAAAAAGGAACGTCACATAAATGCAAAAGCTTTAAAAAGTATTTTTTTGTGCTTTATCTCACGACATTTCAAAATTAATATACTGTTTTTCTAGTGCATACAAAGTATGGAAATTTCTTGAAGAAATGTATGATTATCCTTCTACAGGTATTGAACAATCACAAGAACCGGAGAATATGAAAGCTTGCACAAGTCTTCAAGAATGCTCCTCTCATGACGGTTCAATGGAGCACACACCAAATGGAAAAAAAGAAGAAGTACTGTCTTCAGAAGAGGAGTGCCAAAAAATGTAAAAGAAACCATATGTTCAAATCATGCCTCTCCCGAAAGCAATGTAAGGAAATCAAATCCCATATTTTGTAGTTCTATTTCTACATTACCATTGCTTCAAACTACAAAGGGTAAAATTAAGAAATTATAGAATGCTAATAAACATCTGCGCCTAGAAAATAAAAATTTAAAGGCAAAAATTAAAGAAGAATCAAATTCTAGTTTATCTAGTTCTACCCAAGGCTCCTTAGTTGAAAACATTACACCTTGTATAGAATTTAATGATTTGAAAGAAAAATGCAAGGAACTTGAAAAGGAACTTCTTTTTATAAAAGAACAAAATAAAAAATTATGTTTAGAAAAATCATCTTTGGAAAATGATTGTGCTAAGTGTAAAGAATATAAAATTGAAATTAAAGAGATGAATGAAACATTTGATGAATATAGAAACAACTATCAAGATCATATTGATTCAATTGTTTCCACTCTTAAAAATAGCACAATCGCTTATAATAAACCTAGACATAATTTAAAGATCAAGAATGATGAATTAAAATCAAAAATCAACTTGCTTATGAAAATTGTAAATACAAATTCACAATGTCAAACTATATCTAAAAACAAGTTGAATATGAATATGAACATCTTAACTAAGTTTAATAAAGGGAGTAAGGAACATAAAGGATTTGTTAATCTAAATCAAAATCACCATTATTTACAAAATTATGTATCTCCTAAAGTAAAATCAAATATGCAAAAATTTACTATGAAAAATGATTTCAAATGTCAACATTATTTTAAGCCTAAGTTTAATGAATATGGAAATTTAATGCAAAATTATAATATTAAATCTAAGTATGAGTGGAGACCCAAAATTAAAGATGAAACATTAACTCCACTTGAAAGGGTCCATTCGTACTTGTCTCCCC
Source organism: Dactylorhiza incarnata (assembly GCA_033032865.1). NCBI lineage: Eukaryota > Viridiplantae > Streptophyta > Magnoliopsida > Asparagales > Orchidaceae > Dactylorhiza > Dactylorhiza incarnata. Next base: position 6,118,122 of record JAWHQI010000013.1, read on the forward strand.
AAAAGCCATCTCGCTATATTTGGGCACCCAAAGGAACCATCCCACATGGTCCTCTTTGGATACCTAAAACTCTTATTCATTAGGTATCATCAATTGCATGAAGTAGAATCCTTTCAAAATGAAATATACAAAGTTCTACTTCATGATATGCTTTCATGTCTTTTAATTTTTCTTGTTTTCTTATTTCTTTTGAACTATCATGTCATGGTCATCCTATACAGTATTAAAAATATGATTTAATCTCTTAAAAGCTTAATATGTTTATAAAATCAAATTGATCAAAATTCAAAATCATATTTTATTTTGATGACCTATCTTTTATTCTTATATTCATTGATTCTAAATATCTTATATTATCCATATGAATCAAACTCTAAATTTGCAATAAGATATTTCAAATTAAATCTGGTTATTAGGCTATTAAGATTCTTAGCCTTCACCAACAAGTGGTTTAGTGAAATAACTTGATCTAAAAGAAAATTCAAGATCTAAATAAAAGCTCAACTTTTAATATGGTTGTCTTTGTTCACAATAAAAAAATTATATTGTGTTCACTCCTTGATGTCAAACATGATCTAAACCATCAATATTGTTCACCTATCAAAAATCACTTATATATATATTCAAAATTCTTAATTAAAAGAAAATCACTAAAATGTATTGAAAGAATTTACCGTCATAATGAATATTGAATTCACATGCACCACCATCATCTATTGATGTCCTTTGCTAAAATTCTCTAACATCATATATCATAAGTCATATCAAAGGTCTTCTAAAAAACAATTATTTCTATCACAATTATGTGAATTATAATTAATATATTAAGTGATGACAATTGATATTATAATTACTTACCATGGTTGGTGTATTATGTGTGTATTGTGATTTATTTCAAGTTTAGACCTTTGAATCATCTTGATATCAAATCAAATAAATCTTCACTCCACTCTAGGTCTATAAGTTGAAACACTATCAAACCTTGGTATAACATTAATCTCAAACTTATCATACTAACATTGTCGACTAAAGAATTTTTGTGTCTATGTTAGGCTTTATATGTTTACCAAGATATACAGGCTGGGTATTCTAATCTAGGGCTTATCCATGGTATTATTGTGCATGAACATGATTGTTAATCACTAAAATCATGCATATTTGATTTGTTCATTCATGTCATCTCATGCAAAGTTTATTTGGTAAAGTCATATACAAAATCGCTAATGTTTCATGAAATTTGCACTATCTAGACATCTCCAAAAAATCTGAAATTTCAGCATGAACCTACTATTAGGACACTTAATCAAGATCAACAATTAAAAATTTCAAAATCATCAAAAATCGTGTACTGTTTCCCGCACTAGCGCTAACGCCGGCGCTAGCGCACCTGTATGCTTTTCTGTAATTTTAAAATTTTGAAAAATTCTTAAAAATATATTAATCTATGTGTACTATTTATTTTTGCACTTCTGCTTTTATTTCATTTTTGAAAAATCAAATACAAAAATACAAAAGCCAAATTACAAAAAAATTATGTTTTGCCTTTTTGTTCTTTTGTCATTTGTTTAAATTCTATTTCTAAAAAGCAAAAATCAAATACAAAAATATAAAACAAAAACAAGTATCAAAAATTGTTATTTTGAACTTAACTTTTCTATTTACATGTATCTTGCGAAAGGGTGATTTGGGCTATCATCCCATCACATCACCTAGTAACGGGCGAACCTCTCACAAGGTAGTCCTCGGGAAGTCCAAGATCAATATTATGAGTTCAAACTTTAAATCAAATCTTTCTTCAAAATATCAAAAATACTATATGGACTTCATTGAAGTTCAAGCATGATTTAATCTATTCATTAGAACTTCTATAATGTTGCAATTTATCTTTTCAAACTACTTTGAACATTGTTTTCATCATGCTTTGATATATCTATTAATATGTGCATCAAGTATCGTTTAAAAGTTGTGTAGAACTTTGCTTAGCATGCCTCTAAGTATGAGTAAATGTTTTATGTTTGATAATGATCTTTATTCACTCACTTATTTTGGCATTGTCTACATATGTGTTTAATCTAAGAATGCTTGTGTAAGTTATGTATTAGTACAATGAATTAAAATTGCACAAGTATCTTACCTACACCCCTTTACTTGCACTTTTAAAAGTTAAGAAAAGTGGTTATGTTTTTCATAAATTATATTGGTTTGCAAAACAAGTGTATTCGGAGAACTTTGTACAAAACAAAAATCATAAAATCAAGTGACAAAGATAACTCCACCAAGCACTACTTGAACCTCCTGATAAGTCTTAATAAGCATTGTGAGGTTGAGCACCTTGGAAAGAATAGTAAAGTATCTTGTGCAAATCAAATCTTTCTTTCAAAATAAAAACCACTTACTCTTAAAGTACACCGGATCACTAATCTCAACATTAAAAATAAAATATGTGATCCCCCAAGCACTACTTTGCACCCTGATAAGTCTTAATGAGCATTGTGTGTGCAAAGCACCTTGGTAGTTGTACATTTTTGTTTGTGCATTGAAGTGTGTGGAAGTAAAATTATTTGTGTTTTATTGTGCTCTTCACTTTACATATCTCTTGTATTTTTGATTAAAACATTTGTTTACTCTATTCAAAATACACTTATGTGCACATCATTATCTTCCATAACACTTCTTCTCATGAGTATTGGATCCTAATGCAAATTCTATACTACTCTTTATTTATGAAATGCACTAGATAACCTAGCATGCTCTCTGCAATGTTTGGTATGTTTTTGAAATTGTGAATTAAAATAGCATTGTAGTAATCTCTTTTTGATAACATTATTTCATGCTTGGTTACTTTATTGTCAAACTTAAAGATTTTAATTGAAAAATGATTTACAAAAACATCTTCTTTTTTAATTTAACTCATATATCTTTTTATGGATCATCATTAATTACAATAAGATGTTACTTGTATTTCTATAAGTCTTCCGCATCATAACCATATAATTGTTTTACCTTGCACTTTCATGCTTACTTAAAGTCTTTTATTTTTGTATGCATCATCACTTGAATCTTAAAATTCTTTTCTTTCAACAAGTGGTAGACTTGCTTGGTAAACTTTATATTGGTTACTCTAAACATGAATATTTCCTTATTAAAAACTCTGATTCATTTCTATGAAAATATTGTTAACTCTGATTCATTAATGGATTTCAAAATAGCTATGTGAGTGTTTTCATAAATTCAAATATAAAAATCCATTGGCTATGAAATTATATTTTGATTTAAAACGCTTAAATGTTTCCAATAATTATTATCCATGACTTCATTTCTCACCATAGCGGGGGCGTAGGGTTGTAGACATTAGATAACCTTTATCTCTAGTCATGTCTTGTCCTTAACCAGGGAGGGTTCCAGTGGGGCCTTGCGAGGCACTGGGGGAAAGAGTGCTAGGTTGAGTTATGTCTAGTGTTTGCATATGGGACTAACTCCCCAACCTACGGCATGTATTCAGCTCCTCATGCCCATCCGTCACTTAGTACGGGGCTAGGGTGTAGACATATTGTCTGAGTAGTTTAGTTACTTGGAAATAATTACATTTTGTTTATGCTACAAACTCTGATTTATGAAAATGTTGTAATACTCAAACTCTGATCTATTTAAATGAAAAGTATTCTAAAACTCCTTATCATTTCCTTCTCTACAAGCTCGATCATGCTTTTATCTTCTTATCAATTTTTAAGTGGTGTCTCCTTACCCGCTTTTGCTAATAACAAAAGGGGGAGAACTAACATGATAAATATAATCTGCTATCAAAATATAATGCTTAATTAAGATGATAGCTTACATATTAGGGGAGCATTCACTTAGGGGGAGCATGTATTTAGGGGGAGCAATTCTAAATGCTAAAATCGTAAATTATCCTAAGTCATCACTCTCACACACACACAAGTATGTTTCTTCATGCTTATATATTAATGCTCTGATTTATCATTAATGGATTTGTTATTATCAAAAGGGGGAGTTTGTTGGAACATGGTCTTCCGCATCTCCTAGGTTTGAGAATAACAAATCCTATGTGTATTTGATCTTTATGTGTTTAAGTGTGCAAGATAACAAAGTCCACATGACTCAAAGATTACATAAGAAGGTTGCCCCCAAAGTTGAGCCAACAAATACAAAACACCTACTAGCGCGGGCGGTAGTACTAGCGCAGGCGCTAGCTGTCGTTCGATGAACTGTTAGCGGCGCTCGACGAAATGCTCGTAACGGCGTTCAACGAAAATTCGCTCGACAAACTCTTTGCTGCGTTCAACGAAATTTCTTTCGATGAAATGTTGGCTTAAGCACAAATGTCGGGAGTACTTATAGAAGGAGATAGCGCCAGGCGATATCCGATAGTACAGGAGATAGCGAGGAGCACAGTAGGCAAGAGAGAATTGTTTCCTCCAATTGAAGATTCTGCCGCGCAGAATATGTCCTAATATGGGATAGCGCCGATGGTAGCACTAGCGCAGGCGCTAGCGCTAAGTCTATAAAAAGGACATCTTGGCTCCGTCTTCTTGATTCTCTAGAGATCCAGAATTCCAGAGCTTCGTGCCACAGCATAGAGAGGAAGTTTCAGAGAGATACTCCCACAAATCTATAAAGGCTAAAGGAGATCCGTGGAGAAGATTTCAACATGTGTCATCATCGTGATGAAAGACCGCATCAACGACGATCATACTCTGTGTCTTCGTCGACTTCTTTAAGAGATCCACATTGAGGGAGTTTTTATATTATTGTCTTTTTATTTCACATCCTTTCTTGTAATCGTTTAGTAAACTCGCCTCGTGTTTGCGACTAGGTCTGGGTAGGACTTAGGGCAGAAATTCGCCTCGTGTTGGCGACTAGGTCTCGGGTGTAGGTCTAGGGGGTGCTCGAGGCCATATCCAGGGAAGGGTTGGCTAGAGCGGCTTGAGGCCGTATCCGGGGAAGGATCGGTTAAAGCCAACCGGTTCGTGGGGATACGAGTCGGTATAGAAAACAAAAAGAGTCTTTCATATTTCGCTTTGATTTCTAGCGTCATTGAAATCAAAATTTTGTAATCAATTTTATTAATAGTAGTCATGTCTCTCCTTTTGTAATAAAAATGATTTGTTCTTCATTTCTCTAAATTGTTTATTGTCATCTCTTTTATTATAAAACAATTTAGATCTTTATTCAAAATCACTATTTTGATCTCTTATTATTTCAAGTATTACAAAATATAATATAAGTTTTTGAAAACCCTTATTCACCCCCCTCTAAGGGCGCCTACCGATCCAACACAATAAGCCACAACCACAAATTTTAAACCCTCGTACAAAATTAACTTTCTTCAAAGCTTTTCATTTCTTCATTAATTTCTTTTTTGAATAGGGTGATGAATTTTATCCTCTCACCCTTCTTTTTAGAATTCAAACACCAAACATTTGGGATAATGAATTTTATCCTCTTATCCCACTCAAAATTGCTCTTCTACTCACATCACAAGAAAGGATCTTCATCAACACCGAGAATTGAGAGTGATGAATTTTATCCTCTCACTCTCCTTCTTATACATTTTCAAAACCAATTTAGGATGATAAATTTTATCATCTCATCCTTATTCTTAGAATTCTTCAAAGCTTAAGCGTGAAGGTTGGAAAGCTATATGGCTATGGTGATTATGAGAGGTGGTGCTAATCAAAAAGGAATGGAGTAGCCTCAAAATGGGTGAACAAAAGTGAAGTGATAAGGGGATGATGCAAGGGCTCAAACTATCCAAAAGAAGGCCTAGATCCTATTCCAAACCTAAATTCACATATGAACGTCACGAAGATAGCCACAAAGCAAGTTCTAGGAATTACAAAAAATTATTCTGATTTCAAGAGAGTGGGGAATTCTACCCTATGTGATCTACCACACAACTACACAATAAGGAACTCAACATTATGCACAATCTAAAAGATATATATAATTGAAGTATTTGCAATATAATTGAATAGTTGCCCATATTCTGATCTAACAAGATATAAATAGAAACTTCATAAGCAAAAATTAGGTGAACTACAAATCATATGGTCGAATGATAGACGTTACAAATAAACAATTTAACAGCAACCTGGGTTAATTATACTCATAACAAAATGAATGGGTAACATTTGGTGGCATATGAACGAAGCTATAAATATATAACAGGCGATGAAAGCACAAAAATTGATGCGAAATTGAAAATAAAGATAATGAAGGTTGCAATTTCTAACCACATAATAATACCCCCAAACTCAAATTTGGCCTTGTCTCCAAAGCGCACATATAATACACAGGAGGAGAAAGTATTAAGGCAGAAGTTACCCAATAGTGCAGAGCCATGTCAGAACACAAAGGAGCAAAAAGTATGGAGATATCCACGTCCACCACAAGAATGCATATAGGATCTCATCACAACACACATATATATAACAAAAATTCACATCAATAAGTAGATAACTGTTATTGACAATAACATATAAAATAAGAGTCACGAACTAAAGACAGACAAATATTCATCAATTGAAATACACAAATCCGCCGGCATACCGTCTCATCACAAAATCAATTGAAAAAGATAGTCAATATGGCTCCGTTCGGATCGCGAGTTTTGGTTTTAAGGAATTGGAATTCAGTAAAACAAAAAACCAGTAGGTTTTGGTTTTGACATAATTCCATTTTTGTTGTTCGGTTCCAGTAAATTATTACAAGAATTGGAATTAAGTAAATTAGGGTTAGGCGACCACTTCCCTTCTTCCTCGCCGGCGATAGGTGCCTGTCGACCACTCCCGTTGTTGTAGACGATGAGGGAGAGATAGAGGGATAGGGAGAGAGAGAGAGAGATAAGAGTGCAGAAGTCCATGGGGTAAGCTAGTGTTCTATGGGTTTGCGAATTGCGATCGAATCCCCCGATAATAACCCTATCGTCTAGCTGATTTCTCCCACGCTCTGACACCGAGAGGGACGACGAGGGCGAAGAAGATGGAGAACCGTGCACCTCATCAATCCGCCCGAAACCCTAAGCCCGAACACCATTACACCCACACCTTCGATTCTCCGCACCCGCTCTACGCCATGGCCTTCTCAACCTCCTCCACTTCGTCGTGCCTCGTTGTCGGCAGCTTCATTGAAGAGATGAACAACCGCACTTCCGCCGAATTGACACAGTGAGAGAAAGGCGCGATCGGGAAGAAGGCCGCGGGAAAACTTAGCAGAATAGGTAAGAATTCGGAATAGGTATAATGCAAATCCGTCGGTTTTGACGAAAACCATTTCCGCCGTGAATTCGGTCGTACCGAATGCCTAAAAAGAATTATTAATACTCAAAACAAAAACCTGCTGACCATTTACGATGAACCGAACGGACCATAAGAGGAAAAGATAGATAGGGAAGAGAAATCACTCGAAGGGCCCCAGGTGGGTCCGAAGGAGGAGCTGGTTCCCTGAGGGATCAACAAAGAAATATTCCATATACGGCCCAAAATTGTGCATGTACTCCGTCAGATGATCCATATGAGAGCCCAATTGGTCTATACAATGCGAAGAATCAGGGAACGCCTCCTCAAAAGACCTTCCATAAGGCTGCTCATCCCGCTCGGCCCTAGCTGCCTCAGCTGCATCCTCCTCATGCTGCTCCTGAACCTCCTCCCGCTGTTGGATCTTGTGGCGACCTTAGAGGGGGGGGGGGTGAATAAGGGCCTTTTAAAAAATATGATTTTTACTTAAGAATTTTAAAACAAATTTTACTTTTCTAAAAATCACTTATAAAAATTTTAAACCAATGTAATTTTTAAATTAATTCAAACACAAATTTCTAAGTTAAAGATTAAGCAACCATATTTGCAATTAAAGAAAAAGTCATAATTTTATAATCATGAAATTCATATACAAATAATATGATCTTAACAATGCTTAAGATCAAGGCACAAATATGATAATAAACCTTTTACAATTTGTGTTTACCAATCCTTCTCCCAAGGATCGGAAGGCTATCACTTGTCTCTCCCTAGACCAAGCCCAAGCCTATCCTCTAGATCTTCCCATGATCTAGACGTAGCACACAAGGCCACGATTTCCCACCAAGCCACGCAAGGACTTGGTCGCTCCACACAAGGAAGCGATTTTCCCTTAAGCCACGCAAGGACTTAGACGTCACGCACAAGGAGACGATTTCCCTACCAATATAAAGTGAAATGTATATAAATGAAAATACAAAATGAAAAGAACAACTCCCTAGAAATCCAGATCTCTGAAAGGAAGGTTGAAGCCTCGAGATGATCGTTGATGTAGAAGCGCGTCCGATCTCGTCTTCAATCTCAAACCTTCTAAGCACAAATGGGAGTTGATGAGGTTCTGGAGCTCTCTGGTTCGTATGCACTCAGGAAGGGACTTGAAATTCTCAATGCTTGGAATGCACGAACAAAATGAGCCAATATATAAATTTTCACTATCGCCTGGGCGACATCACTATCGGAATTCAGACAGCGCTAAACTGCCGCTCGTAGTGCTGTCGTGCGGGCAGTTGCTGTAACTTCCGAGCTGTCGCCTGGGCTACATCGCTGTCGAATTTCCGACAGCGCAAAACTGTCGTTCGTCGTGTTGCTGTGCGGGAAGTTATTGTAACTTCTCTACTGTCGCCTGGGCGACATTAGCTGTCAGAAAATTCCGACATCAAAATTTTCATACACTCAAATTGAGCTCCAGCAGAATTGTGAACATCTCATACCACACCATTAATAAAAATAGAATCAAATACAAACGGGACTTTGTTATTATCGAATCGGAAGAGTGTGAAACCCATGCTCCAACAATCTCCCCCTTTTGATAATAACAAATCCGTATAAAAAGAAATCATGTCTATTTAGGTTGTTGTTTTTAACATATGGTGTGTGCACAAAAATAACATGATATATTCTTCTTAAATGTAATCTCCCCCTAGATGAATGCTCCCCCTAAATGTTATAGTAAATTGAAATGATGTATTGTTTAGGTGGAATATTTAGGTGTAATAGATCTTTGATTTCTTGAATATACTTATAATTCTCCCCCTTTTGGTATTAGCAAAAGGTAATATGAAATGAATGAGTAGTTCTTAAGGGAAGAGATAGGATGTAGAAAATAAGAGTAAGCGGAAGCACTTGTGCTGAAAATGAATGAATATCGTGAAATAATAGTAATATGTCATAGTATTGAATAAACTCATGAAGAGATTGTATAGCCATATGAAGTAGTAGAATAAAACAAAATAACTTAAACATGATTAATGTCATTTTAAAGTATCATAGAAAGACACAAGTGTGTATAGAAATTTGGAATCTTTTCGGTCCAATTCTCATGAGATGAATGTTTATATAACATAATGGTGTGTACAGGTGATGCTTTGATCAAACATATGAAATTATTTAATTGACATGATCATTGGAATAGAAAACATAATATAAGCATAAAAAGACAACTTTGACCTTGATGATATAGCACAATAAGAGTAGAATACCATTTTTTCTTTTGCACAAGACACTTTACAATTATTTCCAAGGTGCTCAACCTCACAATGCTTATTAAGACTTATCAGGAGGGTAAGTAGTGCTTGGTGGAGTATCCTTGTCCTCAATTTAAACTTTTTTTTATCACATAATTTGTGATATCTTAATTTTGAGATATTTATAATTTTTATTTTTAATTGACCAAGGATCTCCGAATTCACTTGAATTGCAAAAGATGGTGTATATTTGGTTGTGCTAACAAATCAAGGCTGAAAGTAATATTTATGAAGTGCTATTGTATTATGTTAAAGCAAATATGATTCATGTATATATTAAATAGAAAGACATATGTATGGATCAAAAGAAGTGAACGTGATAGTTCATTATTATATATAAACAATTTCTCATACTTAGAGGCATGCGAAAATAATTTCCAATAGTCTAAAAAACTTAGTAGGAGTGTCAATACGATGATAGAGTGGAAATGAAATCATACAATCATGTAATAGCCATTTTAAAAAAAACATATGGTGTGGCATCAATTCATGAGTTGTAGCATTAATAATGACATATAACTATTGTAAAGCATCAAAGGGACCAAAACTGAAGATTAAGCAAATCGGGAGCTGTCGGAAATTTTTGACAGTCACTGTCGCCTGGGCGACAGCTAAAAATATAAATACGGCTTAAAACCGAGTCAAACCCCATTGTACATCATTTTCTGGACTGAAAGGCGAGAGGAAGCTGTCGGAGTTCGGCGAAAACCCTAGATCTAAGGTATGGTTTTTGGATTTTTAAGTTTTTGACTCAAATTTTTGTAGAGATTTGTGATTTTTGAAAGTAGAGAAGAAGAAAAATGTGTTTTTCATTTTACTTTTGATGAATGGTATAGATCTTTGAAGTTTTGTGTATAAATTGTGTAGATCTAGTGTAAATCAAGTGGATCTTGTTGGATCTTGGTGAAATATGTTTGGATTTTGTGATTTTTGGGGTTTAAGTTTTGTATTTTTTATATGGTTTAATTTCAAAAACTGAAGATTTTCCTTTTGAAGAAGGTTGAAGAAGATGAATATTAAAGGATATGTGAGAAGATGTAGTTTTGTTCTAGAAAATTTTTTTTTAACAGAAATATAGCTTGATTTTGAGTAGATCTGGAAGTCTAGTTGAAATTTTTTATAAAAAAGTTCACTGGAGTACTGTCAGAATTTTCCGACAGTCAATGTCGCCTGGGCGACATCGTCCCAGTGCACAGAACTTGTTTAACTTACTTTTGTTTTGTTATGTTTGCAGAATGGCTTCCAGTTCTAAGGCACGTAAGATTATGTCTGAAGATGCGCATAGTTCTTATCAAGTATATCCGGGGATTGAGAAAGCAATAATTGGAGTTTCAAAATATGTAGAATTTAACTCTCCTAAGCACGATCATATCTATACTCGTCTTGCTAATGCAGGTATAATATCAGTAATCTCAGTAGATATGTTCTCATCTTTCTTGATCCGAGAATTTTATAATCATTTGGAAGACCCGAGTTACACTGAATTGGATGGGGGAGTGAGATCGAGAATCTAAGGTCAACAAGTGGAAATAACACATGTTGATCTTAGAGATGAATTTGGTCTTCTTATGAGTGATCATATGCCTGACATAGTAGAGAGTTATAGAAAGGACAGAGATTGGACTCTTGTAAACATGAGTTTACATGGAAGTCAAAAAAAGACCCTAATCACGAAAGTCTCTTCACTTACTCCTGATGCCTATTTAGTTCAAGATATATTGAGAAACACAGTCATGCTGAAAAGTGGTGATACAAGGAGTATTACAACACAGTTGACGTTATTTACATATTTTATTATAGAGGAGGAACCCTTTGATGTAGCCGACCTCATCCTTGCCCAGATTCGATATGCTTTTCGATTAAAACATCCAAAATGGGTGAAGATTCATACTTTGCCAATGGGGGTTATAATTCAACGTATACTATATAAGAAGTATGAATGGATAGGTCAAGATTCTTACTTTGATGATTGTGTTCCTGAGATATACTATACGGGTACCATGAAAGTGAAGAAGGCTCATAAAAAGCCTCATCCTGGAATAGAGATTAGAGAGCCTACAATTTCTAGAGGAGGATCACTACGAGAGTCTATAGATGATCTTCGTGATTCTTTTGAAGAACACAAAAAAGAAGTGAAGAAAGATCGCAGTAGAATGCAGAAGTTTATGAAATTTCTGGTGAAGGGACTGAAATTAAAGCCGACTCCTGAAGAAGTGGCCGAATGGGAAGTTCCAGATGAAGAACTTCCACGCCAATCGGTTAGGCGGACTCGTCGTGGAAAGGCCGTAAGACGTGGACCTTTAGAAGACTGTACAGAAAGCAGCGGGGCTGGATATGAGGATTCTGAGTAGTTTTTCAGCAGGGTGCTGCTTCTGACTGATGTCGGAATTTTTTGACATCCACTGTCGCCTGGGCGACAGTGAACTTGCCCAGATTTCATTTTCTGTTAATGAACTTAAGTTTATGTTGATTTCTACTGTTTTTCTGGAACAATTTTTATGTAATATTAATGATGTGAGAATTTTTCTTAAGTCATTCAAATTCTATGGTTTGATTTAAAATTTAGTTTTTCTTTTTAAAGTTTATAGGTTTTGTGATATTTTTAATTTTATAGGTCATAAGTAGTGATATAATCATTGTGAAATGTCTAGGATTCCCAATTCTAGCCTAAGCATAGAAAAACGGGAATCCGGTAACGGTTTAGTGAATATATCTGCTAGTTGATTATCCGTGCCTATAAATGAAATGTTAATATGATTATTTTTAATGTGATCTCTAATAAAATGATGTCTCACATCAATGTGCTTAGACCTTGAATGGTGGACCGGGTTGTATGTTAAATCAATTGCACTTTTATTATCATACCATAATTCAATAGTTTGTTGTTTAATATTAAAGTCTTCTAAAGTTTGTTTCATCCAAAGAGATTGTGCACAACAACTACCAAGTGCGATGTATTCGGCCTCGGTGGTTGAGAGGGCAACAGAATTCTGTTTCCTACTCGACCATGAAATGAGTGAAGGGCCAAAAAAGTGACAAGTGCCACTAGTGCTTTTCGTATCTAGTGAACAACCGACATAATCAGAATCAGAATAGCCAAAAAGGGTAAAATCATCGCTATGAGGATACCAAAAACCAAGTTTAGATGTGCCAATTAAATATCTAAAAATTCTTTTTACCGCTTTTAAATGTGATTCTTTGGGATCGGCTTGAAATCTTGCACATAAACAAACTGAAAACATAATATCCGGTCTAGAAGCAGTCAAATATAAAAGTGAACCTATCATGCCTCTATATAAAGTTTGATCTATTGATATTCCATTTTCATCTTTTCCTAATTTTAAAGATACACTCATAGGAGTATTTTCTTGTTTTAGATTTTCAAATCCAAATCATTTTAAAACATCATGAATATATTTTGATTGGTTAATAAAAACTCCATCATGTTTTTGAACAATTTGAAAACCTAAGAAATATTTGAATTCTCCTACCATACTCATCTCAAATTCACTTTCCATCATTTTTACAACATACACAACTCTTCATTAGTGGCTCCAAAAATAATATCATCAACATAAATTTGTAAAACAATTAAATCATCATCTACTTGCTTAATGAAGAGTGTACAATCAACACCACCCATTTTAAAACCATTTTGTAATAAATATATATTTAATCTATCATACCATGCTCGTGGTGCTTGTTTTAAACCATACAAATCTTTTAACAATCTATATACGCGATTAGGAAATTTTTCATTTATAAATCCTGGGGGTTGTTCAACATAAACTTCTTCTTTAATCAACCCGTTTAAAAATGCAGTTTTAATATCCATTTGCAATAATTTAAATCTTTTATGACTAGCAAATGCAACAAAAATTCTAACTGCTTCCAATCGTGCTACGGGTGCAAATGTTTCATCAAAATCTACCCCTTCAATTTGATTATATCCTTTCTCTACAAGCCTAGCTTTGTTTCTAGTGACCCTAGAGTCACTATCTAATTTGTTTTTGAAAATCCATTTGACTCCTACCACAGGATGATCACTAGGTCTATCTACAAGAATCCAAACTTTATTTCTTTCAAATTGGTTAAGTTCTTCATTCATAGCTAGAAACCAAGATTCATCATTTAAAGCGGTGGCAACATCTTTTGGTTCTATATTTGAGACAAAACATAAATTTGAAAAACTTTCATGTAAACTAGAACGTGTACGTACCCCACTTAATGGTTCTCCAATAACAAATTCTTGCGGATGATCTTTTGAGAACCTTAGCTCGGTTGGAGGTACATATCCTTGTTCTTCTTCTTCTTCACCATCTTTTTCGTCTTCTTTCTCTACTTTTTCTTCATCATCATCATCATCATCATCATCATCATTTTTCCTCAGATTTTGTTCCACATCTTCTTCATTTTTCTCATTACCTGCAACTTTAGTATTTTCTACACAAGAAATGTTTTCATCAAATTTTACATGAATAGATTCTTCAACCACTTTAGTACATTTATTATAAACTCTATAGGCCTTGCTAGTTGAAGAATAACTAATGAAAATTCCTTCATCACATTTTTCATCAAATTTGCCTAAGTTATCTTTTGCATTCAAAATAAAGCAATTACAACCAAAAACTTTAAAGTAAGATACATTTGGTTTTCTTTGAAAATAAATTTCATAAGGAGTTAATTGTAATGTAGGACGAATCATGACACAATTAATAATATAGCATGCAGTACTAACCGCTTCGGCTCAAAAATATTTTGGCAATTTAAATTCACAAAGCATAGTACGTCCTAATTCTTGAAGTGTTCTATTTTTCCTCTCCACTACACCATTTTGCTGTGGTGTGCGAGGAGCGGAAAATTTGTGCTTTATCCCAAATTTATTACAATATGAAATAAATTTTTCATTATCAAACTCTCCTCCATGATCTGATCTAATGCATTTTATTTTTAAATCAAGTTCATTTTGAATACGTGAAATTAGTTTTACAAATTCATCAAAAGCATCAGATTTTGAATTTAAAAACAATGTCCAACAAAATCTAGAATAATCATCAATAATAACAAACGTATATTTTCTACCTCCTAGACTTTGTGTAGAAATTGGACCAAACAAGTCCATATGTAATAAATGTAAAGGTCTAGTAGTAGAAATAATATTTTTGCTTTTAAAAGATGATTTTGTAAACTTTCCTTTTTGGCATGGTGAACATAATGAAGAAAGCTTTCCATTCAAATTTGGCAAACCTTTTATAATTTTATTTTTAGAAAGCTTTACTATGCGTTTGGCACTAGAATGTCCTAGTCTCCTATGCCATAATTCAATTTCATCATTCTTTGAAATAAAACATTTAAGTGTAGAATGAGATAAATCATGAAAAGTGATTGTATAGACATTGTTTATTCTTGGTGCAGTAAGTACGATTTCATTTGTTTTAGAATCAATAATTTTGCAAAGGTTTGAGCTAGAGTCAAATAAAACATTTAGATTTTTATCACATAGTTGACTAATAGAAATTAAATTATGTTTCAAACCTTTAATATATAAAACATTTGAAATTTTAAGTTCTTCGTTACCTACTACTCCAATGCCTTTGACTTTACCCTTGTCATTATCTCCAAATGTCACTGTTCCACCTTTCTTCATCTCCACGCTAAGGAACTTTGATTTCTCGCCCATCATGTGTTTTGAACATCTAGAGTCCAAATACCACACGTCTTCCTTGTTCCTAGCCTGCATGCACACCTAAAAAGATGATGAGAGTAAAGATCTGTTTACCCAAGTGGTCGATCCCATGGTATAGGTGGACGCCTTAGGTACCCAGATTTGTTTAACATTAACTTTTCCTTTCTTCCAACATGAGCCTGAGATGTGACCAAATCGATGACATTTGGCACATACAATGAATGGTGAGGAACCATTTTTCAATGGTTTCTCTGGACTCTTGCTGGTGGAAACATCTTTATGTGTGGACTTAGAAAAATTTTCCTTTTGAAAAACAGGTTTTCTGAACCTGGAGCTGTCGCTGGTTCCGACATCAGCTGTTGGAAATTTCCGACAGCTTCCAGAGCTTCCAGAAATGTATCCTAGCCCAAATTTTGCTGTCCCATGGCATTGGTTGGCTAAAATCATATCCAGAGATTTTTTTCCAACTCCAAATTTTCCAATTGCCATGTTCAACTCATTTACTTTGGACTTTAAAATTGAATTTTCTTTTACTATCATGCCACATCTATTTGCAACATTTTTCTTATAATTCTCTAATTGAGAATGAGAGGTTTTAACAACTTTTTCTAAGTCCTTTTTCTCTTTTACAAGTAGATCAATTTTTTGATCGGACTTAGAAATAGTTTTTTCAAGTTTTTTTATCCTTGTCGAAGAGTGATCACACTCTTGACAAGTTACCTTCTCTTTCTCAATAGTTTTCAACTCATTTGATAATTTTTTGTTCACTTTTAAAAGACCTTTATTTTCAGACTTTAAAAAATCAATTTCCTTTAGGCTTTTATCCAAAAATTTGCATGTTTTCATAAATTCAGAATATAAATCATCATAAGATGGAGGAGTTACCTCAGTGTCGCTTTGGACACTGCAATCGTCGTCAGATGACTCATTTTCTTTCCCCATCAAACAGACATTTGCCTCCTCTTCCTCCTGTGTTGAGGAATCACTTTCTTCAACAGACGAAGAATCATCCCAAGTCTCTGCCTCTAACACTTTCTTCTTGTAACTTTTATCGTGCATCTTTGCTTTTTGCTCTTTCAGATACTTTGGGCACTTGCTTCTGATATGACCAATCTTCTTGCAATGGTAGCACTCCGGTAGTGGACGCTCCTCTTCATTCTCCATTTTTCCTTTGCCTTTTTGGTAGACAAAATCGTTCTTTTTGAAAAATCTTTTAAATGAATTTCTCCTCTCCGGATTTCTCATAAACTTTTTAAAGTTCCTCACAAATAGTCCTTCCTCATCTTCCTCACTTTTTTCAGATTCAGTATCAACTTCCCTTCTTGATTTCAACGCCAAGCTCTTCTTTTTGGGCTCCAAATTGTACTCTTGGCTTTGGATTTTCAACTCCACCTCATGAGTTTTCAGATTTCCAATGAGGCTCTCCAATTGTATGGTCTTAAGATCATGTGACTCAGAGATTGCAGTCAATTTAGGATTGAACTTTGGGGGAAGTGATCTTAAGATTTTCCTTACTAAATCTCCATTGTAGAAAACCTTACAAGCACCTTTGAATCGTTCACGATTTTAGTGAATCGTGTGTACATTGTCTCAATTTCTTCATCCACCTCCATTTTGAATCTTTCGAATTCTGACTCCAGTTGAAATATCTTTGAGTCCTTTACCTGCGAAGTACCTTCATGAGTGATTTCTAAGAGATTCCAAATTTCATATGCAGTATCACAAGCACAAACTCTATTAAATTCAGTGCGGTCTAGTGCGCAAAATAAAGCATTCATGGCTTTTGCATTGTTCTTACATTTTAATTTATCATTATCATCCCACTTGTCTTTTGGTTTGACCATAGTTACATCTCCTACAACAAATGTTTGGGAAGTATAACTCGTCTCGACCATATTCCAAACTTCCATGTCGAGAGCTATTAGAAAACACCGCATTCGGGTTTTTCAATAGTTATAGTCTGTGCCCGTAAAAAGTGGTGGCCTACTAATTCTTTGCCCCTCAACGAACGCGTGATCGTTGTGCGCCATTACTCCCGGTGGTAAAACCGTTTTGGAGTAACCTCGCTCTTATACCAAGTGTTGGATCTTGTGGTGCCCTTAGAGGGGGGGGTGAATAAGGGCCTTTTAAAAAATATGATTTTTACTTAAGAATTTTAAAACAAATTTTACTTTTCTAAAATTTACTTATAAAACTTTTAAACCAATGTAATTTTTAAATTAACTCAAACACAAATTTCTAAGTTAAAGATTAAGCAACCATATTTGCAATTAAAGAAAAAGTCATAATTTTATAATCATGAAATTCACATACAAATAATATGATCTTAACAATGCTTAAGATCAAGGCACAAATATGATAATAAACCTTTTACAATTTGTGTTTACCAATCCTTCTCCCAAGGATCGGAAGGTTATCACTTGTCTCTCCCTAGACCAAGCCCAAGCCTATCCTCTAGATCTTCCCAAGATCTAGACGTAGCACACAAGGCCACGATTTCCCACCAAGCCACGCAAGGACTTGGACGCTCCACACAAGGAAGCGATTTTCCCCTAAGCCACGCAAGGACATAGACGTCACGCACAAGGAGACGATTTCCCTACCAATACAAAGTGTAATGTATATAAATGAAAATACAAAATGAAAAGAACAACTCCCTAGAAATTCAGATCTCTGAAAGGAATGTTGAAGCCTCGAGATGATCGTTGATGTAGAAGCGCGTCCGATCTCGTCTTCAATCTCAAACCTTCTAAGCACAAATGGGAGTTGATGAGGTTCTGGAGCTCTCTGGTACGTATGCACTCAGGAAGGGACTTGAAATTCTCAATGCTTGGAATGCACAAACAAAATGAGCCAATATATAAATTTTCACTGTCGCCTGGGCGACATCACTGTCGGAATTCCGACAGCGCTAAACTGTCGCTCGTAGTGCTGTCATGTGGGAAGTTGCTGTAACTTCTGAGCTGTCGCCTGGGTGACATCGCTGTCTGATTTCCGATAGCGCAAAACTGTCGTTCGTCGTGTTGCCGTGCGCGAATTTGTTGTAACTTCTCTGCTGTCGCCTGGGCGACATTAGCTGTCGGAAAATTCCGACATCGAAATTTTCATACACTCAAATTTTGCTCCAGCAGAATTGTGAACATCTCATACCTGTTACCTGCACCATTAATAAAAATAGAATCAAATATAAACGGGACTTTGTTATTATCAAACCGGAAGAGTGTGAAACGCATGCTCCAACACCCGCATCCACTCCTACTCCTCTCTGACTACCCTCAGATCAACTTCACGAACCCCCTCCCGATAATGATACCTCCGCACATCCTCCTCACCTGGGGGTTGTCAATCACATACTCTAGTCTCGCACCAGGGGGATTGTGATGGACAAGACCAGTGGAAACTAAAGTGGAGAAGGGAATGGGGGAAGGCTAGCAAACCATCTTCATCCCACGGAGGACATCCCACAATGCCATCGATCTCACCACACAAGAAATATACTGCGCACCCACGATGTACTTTATGTGCACATCCTCTCCCTAGCGTAATAGGGAACCAAGCGACTACGGGTCCCAAATAGAGGGAAAATTTTTTGGCCCGGTTATCGAACCCTAAAAACGGTCCGGGTATAAATACTTCAATTCGCGAAAATGAATTTTTCCCTCCCAAATTACTGCGTCTTCTCCCTCTTCTCTTCCAGCCAGCTGCTCAAGTTTCCCCTACTCATTTTTTCCGGCGAGCTGCATCGCTTCTTCTTTTTTCCCGGAGCTGCATCTGTTCTTTTGCTTTCTTCCGCGAGCTGCGCCTCGCTCTGCGTTTTTCTTTTTTCCGGCAAGCAGCAAAGCTTTCTCCTTACTTCCTTTCTACCACCGACAATCGACTCTATCGTCCTCGCAAACTTCGTCCAAGCCGCCGTCGACGTATCTTCCGATGAGAAGTGTCGATCAGCTCCGCCACCATGGAGAAATCTGGAGAAACTTTAGAGAAGAACATTCCGGCAGTCAATGTAAGCGACCGTCCTCGTATCTCTGTATTTCCTGTAGTTCTGGTTGTAAGTTTGATGTTGTTGGAGGTGTGATTGTAGTGTTTTACAATGTGTTAATTTATGTTGATTGGGTAAAATCAGGTCGTAATTTGTTTATTTGTACTCTTATTGGATTATTCTCCGGTCGGAGTATACCTGTTTTGCAATTAAAGGTTGTTTATTTCTTAAACTAATGACTCGTTTTAATCCATAGGAGAATGACGTTGCTGTCTTTGCGACCATGCACTCTGATGAAGAAGCCTACAATATGTACAAGGATTACGCTCGCAAAGTTGGATTTAGTGTCCGCAAAGAACATATCTTATATTGGACACATACTCGAAATGTGAAGGCAAGAGAGTTTTCATATGCAAAAGCAGGCTATAAAAGATTGAATCTAGAGAAGGATGCACAAAGAAAATACCGCAAACTTGATACTCGTACAGGCTGCTTGGCTTGCTTGCATTTTGATGCTGATAAAGAGGGAAAGAATTGGGAGGTGGAGAGATTCGTAGAGGAACACAATCACCCACTCGCTCCAGAAAATGACAGTCACTTGTTGAGATCTCATCGGGAAATATCTAATGTCCAGGGAAGTCTTCTGAAGAGTATGACTAGTGCTGGGATCAAAACAATTCAAGCATACAACTTCATGGCTGATGAGGTTGGTGGATACGAAAACATTGGTTTTTGTAAAACAAATGCGTACAATTATGTACAACGTGAACGAAGAGCACTAATAGAAAGCGGCGATGCCATGAGTTTGCTCAAAATATTTAAGGAAAGACAAATGGAAGATAGCATGTTCTCCTACGATGTCCAAACGGACGAGTTAGGACGTCTGACTAGTTTTTGTCGGATGGATGGTCATAGCAAGATTGATTATGATACGTTTGGGGATGTTATCATTTTTGATACCACCTATCGATTGAATAAATATAACTTGGCTTGCGCTCTGTTTATTGGGATAAATCACAGGCAAAATGTCTTTGTAGGTGGCGCCTTCATTGCAGAGGAAACCATTGAATCTTTCTGTTGGGTTTTTGATACATTTTTAAGATTTGCTGGTGGAAAGCAACCAAGCACTATTTTTACAGATCAGGATCAGGTGATGGCCGTTGCAATTGCAAGGGTTTTTACAAGCACTCGACACCGCCTTTGTCAGTGGCATATTTGGAAGAAAGCTCCTTCAAAGGTTCCATCCTTTAATAGTGATAAAAGTGTCAAAGCTTTATTCTACCATTGCATGAGCAAATGCGACGACCCAGTTGAGTTTGATTCACATTGGAGTGAGATGATTTCAAGAGGAAACTTGAAGGACAACAGATGGCTTTCTGATCTGCACAAAATTAGAAATAGATGGTCTACTGCGTTTAATAAGGACATTCTAGACCTTGGCATTCTATCTACTCAGAGAAGCGAATCAGCAAACAATGTATTACAGGGCTGCGCAAAACCAACAAGTTCCCTTGTTGAGTGTTATACCGGGATGGAGAACATGATTTCATCTTGGCGTAGATCTGAACATGATGAAGATTTCAAGTGTAAGCATGGTACCATCACTTTGAAATTTAAAAATTGCCCTTTATTAAAACAAGCTTCCAAAGTATACACAAGAAAAATGTTCTCCATTTTTTAACAGATTTTAATGGATGGAGCTATTAGTATGTGCATTTGTGAGGAAGTTAGGTATGACGATGATCATGTTTTATATGTCACTAGACATTGTGACGCTTCTGTGGACGATAAGCAATGGGTTGTTAAAGTTAATTCGAACACATTTGATGTTATGTGTTCATGCAAGGGTTTTGAAACTAGAGGAATGTTGTGCAAAATCATCTTATGTGTATACAAATCGAAGAATATAAAACAAATAAATTCTTGTTACAAACTAAAGAGATTCACTCTTGCGGCCAAGAAAGATTTGGGCCTTTCAAAGAGCAGTTTCATGAAAGAAGTCCAACCCAGCTTAGTATTTAGAAACCATCTTCTACGGTTCACTTACGACTTAGCCCAAATGGTTGATATGTGCCATCCGGCCCAACAACATGTCTTGGCTGCCTTGACTGAATTAAGGAGAAGCACGGAAGATATTGTAGACAGAGAAGTGGGGGTGAAGAAAGGATTTACTAAAGAAAATTTTCAAAGTACTAGCGGATTGAAGGATCCAAATGGAGTACATCCTAAAGGAATGTCAAATGCTCGATTGAAGAGTTTTTCTGAAAAACCGGCAAAGAAGCAAAGTAAGTTTGCATTTTCATATTTGATTTGTAAAATTACTTTCCATATCATTGCAACTACGTTTAGTTTTAATAGTGTACAAACTATATAGGGAGGAAAAAGGAGTCTAAATCTACCACAGGAAGATTAGATGAAGAACCAAAGGAGTTTGACTTTATAGGAAGTGGCAACTTCGAGAAAAGCCCCGACAATGTGTCCCCCAATGTTTTCAATGACGCGATCGACGAAGCTGCGCCCTTCAATTTTTGTAGTGTCCCTGATGTGCTTCTTTGGTGAACATTCATAGATTTTTTTTATGTTGGTAACGCATTTGTATTCAGCATTACCTCCACATGATTTTTAATGTTTTTATTCTGTTAAATTCTGGGCGGATTCAGTTTAAGGTTGTAGGAATTGAACCGTGTTGTGCGAAAAAAAATGTAATGTTTGCTACTATGTAGATCCAGCCGCTTTTGTACCATACTTGGATTCGTCCCAGCAGTTGGGTCTCAGGGAATCATAGAAGTACCACAACTGTTCTTTTAAACTACAAGTTAACAATGCCCACTGGCCCGGCAAGTGCACTGGAATCAAAATAATATCGGCCGCTTCGACATTTCTTGGGGTTATGTGGGCTAGTAATCGACCGTACTCGGCACCGCAACTCTTATAATACTGCATATATATAATATTTTAACATAACATCACTAGATAACAAACAATATAAAAATTTAAATTATAACTCTTACCGCATAATTTGGAGAGACATATATAAAGTTTCGCCATGCCTTCGGGGATTTGCTCCTCCGAATATCCAACACAACTGCAAAGGCATCTATATGGCTATCCATTAGCAATCCTTTCCGCAATTAATCCTCCATACCCGCTCTAGTTAATGTTGTGTTGTCACAATCGAATAAACAGTCCCTATAATATATATAGAGAAAAAAAGGAGTCACAAAATAATGAAATGCTTATGTTGTACCATCTAGCATAAATCCCTATATTGTATATAAAGTATCAATGACATTTGTATTAATAATCAGAAGTTTAAGCTGTATGATTTTATTATTATAATATGATGCAAAATAAGGCAACAAAAGATAATAAATAGACAATCTAATAATACTGCATTGTACCTATATGAATCCATTAAAGATAAAAGCTTTGATGAAAGTGCCAGAATATTAAATACACATAGAACAAGCTATACAAAAATTAAATACGCATAGTCCAAGACAATCACAATTACCTCTCACCATACCGACTCAATGTTGAGTCTATTACTTCTCATGCAGCCGCTGTCAAATGCGATCGTCCCGGGAATTGGATTTCCTCTTTCCCGGTCGATTTAGAAGATAGACGTGTTCTTTTGGGGCGTTTTGAATCGGGTGTGGACTCACTAACACTAATTGTTTCCTTTAATGATTTATTTTGTGTGGGAGGAACTAACGTAACAATGGGTGAAGATGGTGTGGGGACAACTGACTCCTTCTTAATCAGGGCCATAAGAGAATCAAATCTCTCTTGGCAATATGTTCGCAATTCACGGACCTCGGTCAGAATTTTTCTTCGGATTGATTAATCTGTCTTTTAATTAACTTCTTCAATTCCTTTTCTTTTTTCTTCTTCTCCTTCTCTTTCTTGCCCTTCTCCAACAATCTTTTAACCTTCTCCCTATCCATCGACTCCTCGGCTACTTCCTTAACTTTTCCAAAAAAATTCTTCACCGGCCTCATCTTTAGAACCTCCTCAAAAGAGGAGTCTGAGTCCTCAGGACCGGGTACATCTTGCTCCTCCGTACTTAAGCCAACAAAACTTGGTCTTACCTACACATAAGATAAGTTGTGAACATCATCAACTAGTAGGGAGAACACAATTAACAAAAAAACCAAACCTAATATAGAACATGAAGCTACCTCTTTCTTTGGAAATAAAAGTCTGGGCAGATCTTCACAGAACTTATAACTAAAACCACCTTTGGCAGCCCATCGACATAAACGTGGCTTAGCCATCGCATCCACCGTCACCTGTACATTGGTGTGTTCGAAAAACCAAACCTAGAAGATAGTAAGCCAAAAAAAAGTTATTCAATAGAACCTCAATAGTACTGCATCAATATATTCAGTATTAAACATATTAAGAACTCACCACAAGAATAATGGAGCAGCCTTCGAGGTAGCCCAGACTTGAAGGTTCTTTTCGAGAGCAGCTAAGTGTATGTAGATCCTCAATTTGATTATGCAAAAATGTATGCACGGCCTTCGGCCAATTATATTTTCTAAAAGCATCTAATCCACTAAACTGTTCAAGGCATAATGGAAGTCTAAGAGACTTTAAGGGAAATAAAAACCGGCAAAGTAAGTACTTCACTAGTGCATTAACTCTTTCCACTTCCGTTTCATTAGAAGACGCCTCTATATTTGCTAATTCATTGAGATTGGTTACTAGGTCTGATTGTGTCACATTTGATAATGGTAATCTCTTAAAGTCGTACTCATGTCCCCTATTGGGTAGGCCAAGTATCAGGGCTACCTCATTGACAGTCATTTTAATGTAATATTGACCTAATAGAAATGCACCCTTATCCGGCCTATACAACCTAATGAGTCTATAGAGCAGCGGAATATTCTGTGGTAGGTCGGGTAGGGTGAAGAAATGCATCAAAGAAGAGTTAATTAAGATCTGCCTTGAGCCCTCTGTAAGGACATCAAGCAAGGGTTCTGCATGTTTCTTAAAAGTGCAAATTGCGCATCTACTGTTCAGGCATGTAATTGTTGCTTGGCCATCCATCTGCATATACAAATAGATAAACAATGTAATGTTCTGATGTGATACGGGATAGATCCGGCCGGAAATACCCTAAATCTCTAAATCTAAACAAGTGTAATGTTCTGATGTGATACGAGATAGATCCGGCCGGACTTGCAAAAATATAGGCCAAAAAAAATAAACACCCACCAACCAAAACAAAAGCAGAAAAAAAACCAGGGCAGATCTTACAACAAACAACTAAATTCTCAAATTCAGTACACAATCAGTTCTACAAATATGGCCTGGAAAATCAGTACTCAACTCCTAACCTAAGTTCATGTTAGATGAAAACAGAAATTCTGATGAAAGCTCAAATTCAGTACCCTTAGTTCATGTTATTAGATGAAAACAGAAATTTCTATGAAAGCTCAAATTCAGTACTCATTTTTTCTAACCTAAATTAATGTTAGAACAAAACAGATATTTTCCTTCATGAAATCGAAAATATTGTAGTATATTTGTGTGCTACCAAATTTTTAATCGGAACTTCATACCTAGTCGGAACGGTCGGCCTCCGCAAGTTGTAGTATGTCTGAAAAACCTAGTCAACGAACTGCCCCTCACTGCTCCTCTGCGTCACCATCGAGTTCTGCGTCGCCGTCGAGCTCTGCGTCACCGTCGAGTGACAGAAAATTTTTCCTCTACCTCCTCTGCTCTCGCGTGGCTGAAGAGTTAGGGCCCGAGCTTTCTCTGAATGAGGTTGTTCCCGGCGAGGGTTTGATCAGAGCGAGCAGATTTGAATTCGAAAGGGGGAAGCAAATGATAGTGGGGCCCGGCTGAAAGAAAATGTATTTATATTCGGACCGTTTTTAGGGTCCGATAACCGGACCAAAAAAATTTTCCAAATGGAGGGGGACAAAGCGATCCATACTATATAAGTATAGAGTTAAGGTCTTGACTTCCCATGACGTGGGTGCTCATGCTCCTTGCAGTAATATAATGGTTGAAGACATGATGCATATAACGCAAATCGGGCTGCAAAATGCAGGCGGCCTTGGCCTTGCGGGCAACATAAGGGATTCTTCTATCAGTGATATCTAACCAATAGCTTTGCGGGGGATAATCCTGCGGAAGTCATCAGCTAGATTAGGAAAGGCTAGAACACTGCCAATTCTACCTTGGAGTAAACCTAAGTGTACGGAGAACTCAACAACACTCAAGATGTAAGGAACGCCCACAATACGAAAAGTAATTGGTTGACTATATGGGTCTTCCTCTGCAGAAGGAGCCATCAGCA
Organism: Dactylorhiza incarnata; assembly: GCA_033032865.1. Classification (NCBI taxonomy): domain Eukaryota; kingdom Viridiplantae; phylum Streptophyta; class Magnoliopsida; order Asparagales; family Orchidaceae; genus Dactylorhiza; species Dactylorhiza incarnata. Next base: position 6,143,659 of record JAWHQI010000013.1, read on the forward strand.
GGGTGGAAAGGAACTCTAGGGAAAGCTTTGAGTACCCAAAGTCGACAATGCTCAACAATTCATTCCAACTACCGTGGTCAACCAAGATGTGCGCACGCACTTCAAGGTCAAGGGCTGCCAGAACATCCCACTGAATATAGCGGGGATTCAGGAAGTACTTGCCCCGGAGGCACGCATACCACTCAGCTTCACCAGGGTGATCGAATGTGAGCATAACGGCTCGGATATCATCTTCATTTTGACTAGATAAACCCTCCTACCTTCTTGATATCCTATGCACCACTGATTTCCTTTAATATTGCTTTGGACCCATTGGAGGAAAGAGGGTGAAGATCAAAAGAGATAAAGAAGAGTTCTACACTTACCTTAAATCACCAAAAAGCGGAATGTTGCTCAGCCTAAAATGACCAAAAAGAAGAGAAAGCCCAATGAACCTGTGGACTTGGTACTGCACGAAGAAGAGTGGTGGGAGGAAGGTGTCGGGCGGAAGAAAATTGCCCAGGACTCATCGGTTAGAGAGCAGGAGGCGAGAATGGAGAAAAATGAGCGTTCAGAAGAGTAAAAGCGCATGCTAGGGGTTTTGATTTATTCAAGTGCACGGCCTTGTGTGATTAAGAGAATGAGCATGTGACAGCGCACGCGTGTGAAAAGAAAAAAATTTAGGTGAGTTATTCTCACTTAAGATCATGGTGAGAGGAGCACATCTCAGCCATTGATAGCTCTAAATACTGTTGTATTTATGAATAATATTGTTGTATTTATAAATAATAAATAATGTCAGTATTTTCCCTACCGTCGGATCTAAAATCATACGGTTGTATTTACCCTCCAACTTAAACTAGGTGAAAGAACGCACCTAAGTATTTCTCGTGCGAAAAATGGTGCACGCCCATGTGCAGCGCAAAATTAAGGGAATTGATATTGGTACCCCTTAATTGGCTATTTGTACCCCAAAACACCTAATATTTAATAATATTATAATAAATTAAAAACCCTAAATGTACCCACTCCCCCTTTCATTCCACGATCGGTCTCTCCCCTCTTTTCGCAAAAACCCGCCGCCCTCTCTCCCTCCCCCATCTCCGGCTAGCGTTCCATCCAGCGACTGATGAGTCCCGATTATATACACATATATGGACTCATCTGGGCCGTTTATCTAGTCATTCCACTGCACTTTAGCCTTGTTTTAGCTTATATTTGTTATCACTTGCTATGTGCACTTCTAGGCCCATTTTGGTGTTATTTCGTATCTTTCTTTGTTATTAGTTTTCTTGCGATGTTAAGTCCCACTTTCAGTGGCTAGACTGGTGTCGTACGCTGGAACAGGTGTCGTGCAAGTGTTTCCGATGCAATTCTGCACAGGAACACTGCGCACAATCACCGGTTCTATTGCGCACGACCACTGGTCGTGCGCCACTGATCGTGTTCACTTAACCCTTTTTATGAGTTCTGTTTGGTGCAGTGCGCATGACCATCTACGCTAGTGCGCACGACCACCGGTCGTGCACCACTGCTCGTGCGCACTTACCATTTAATTTCCGAGTTCTGTTTGCTGTAGTGCGCACGACCATCAACTCCAGTGCGCACGACCACCGGTCGTGCGCCACTGGTCGTGCGAACATGTTATTTTATAATTTCTGTCTTTGCAGGCTCCGTCCAGGCAGAGCGCACGATCACAGGATTCTAGTGCGCACGACCACTGGTCGTGCGCCACTGACCGTGCGCACTGTTTAATTCCAGCGCCTATAAATTCCCTGCTCGCGATTTACGTCAGATCGACCGCCGTATTCCGCCGTTTTCTGCTCCAGTTCGTCCGACTTCGCCCCTCCATCGCCGCCCACCATCTAGAGGTGTTCCGGGCTTGCTCTTCACGCCCATCTTGAGCCGGAGTTTCCTCTCGGCCTCCTCCTTCATCCAAGAGCTCCAAAGGAAGACCTAGCCGCCATTACCATCAAGCAAGAGGAAGTTTGCAACCTCTACCGGATCGTGACACAAAGAAGACGGGTCCATTGGAGAGTCGTGACAGCTCTCTCTACCCCGGACGTAGTTGCGGACCGAGCTTGGACGCAGATTGACAATCCGGCGATTCCAACCGTGAATCTCCAACGAGCCTTCGGATTCGGTCGATTTCTTGCCTTATTCTTCTCTTATTGATGTGTATATGTTTTAAATCTCATTATTATGGTGAAGTGGCACTTGAATTAGTTATATTTACATATATATTTCATGTCGATGTGTTTGTGTAATTTATCTATTTGAGTTGCTTGAGGTGCGCCGCCGTCCATTTCCATTCCGCCGTCACGTTCGTGTGCCGCACTAGCAATTGCTAGTGGCGTGCTTGTCGAAGAGGTGCTTGCGACCCTCACTCCGCTAGCCTACTCGTCCACCCGCCTACCGAAGCGTGGCATCGCGGCCCGTATTCCATCCCGCCTAACGAAGCAGTGCGCTCAAGGCCTGCACAGTTCGATTCCGCTAGCCTACTCGTCCATCCGCCCTTGCGACGCAGCGCGCTCAAGGCCTGCCTAGTCTCCATCCCGCCAAGCGAAGCATTGCATAGCGGCATTGCATAGGAGTAGTTGATAGCTTTTATTTTATTTTCCAAAAGCCAACCCAACTCCCCCGCATTCCATCCGATTTAAGGACTTCAATCTCAAGTCCTTCCTCGAAACCTAACTCCACCTTACTGTGTTCCTTTGAGATCGATACTTGGGGATTCATTCCCATTTTATATTACTTGAACGATCGGTACACTGCCGTTTCGTGCCGCAGTCTAGCCACCATCTATAGTGGTGTGTAGGATTTGCGCCATCAAGTTTTTGGCGCCGTTGCCGGGGAACACAGTCGTGTGAATTTTCTGGAGAGGGAGAATCTGAGAGAGAAGCCCTCCCATTTGTTTATCGCATCTTTTATTTTATTTCTGCTCTCTTTATTCCATTTTCTTGTTTTATAGTAGGTTGCTTTAGTAAATTTTTGTTAGGTGTAGTATTTCGCACAATAGTGTTCTTCTTTTTTAATCGTTTTATCTTCACACTATGTGGGCACATCTCAATTTCCGTTGCCGTTGGTGTGGAGCTACCTCCCACTCTAGTGATGAATGCCCTACGGAGAATAGTAGGCATAATTCTTATAACCCAGCATATGGAGCACCGACTTCGTCTGGTACTCCATATGGTGCGCGTAAGTCTTATGGCTACTCTGCTGAGCCTTTACCGTCATACTTCTTTTCGGCTTCAGCACCCGCTGTGCCAAAGAAGCCCGCTAGGCAGTGCCAGTTTTGTCGGAGCACAGATCATGCCTTGAAGGATTGTGCTGCTTATCTTCGCCAATTGGATGAGGATGACGAGCCGGATATCCGGATCGTCCCAACTCCTAACTCTGGCGGCACACCTTCAACATCCGGTTATGTGTCTTTGTCACCTTCACATCTTGAAGGGTATGACATGGACATGGTCACCGGATGTGCGGCTGATCTATGCACCGACACTGCTGAGCTCATTCTCCATGTGCATCCACCACCTCTAGTGGATTCGATTCATTGTGAGGAATCGGTGCTCGACTTTTATCCGAGCACTATTCCTCTCCCTGTTGTGCATACTACACTCGTCTCTGACGACATTATTGATGATGTGTCACAGGAGGAGGCGGTTGATCTTAGTATTGTGCCTACTCCTATGGAGGAGGACAACCTTCTAGGTGAAGAGGAGTTTTCCTCAGCACCGGTGGAGGAAGTCCAAATCTCTAGCTTGGTCATTGTTGATCCCGCCGAATCTTGTAGCATTGATGACAATGCAAACATTATTTTACTTCCCCAACCTGATGGGAGTGAGACCGGGATCACTCCCCCGATTGATGCTTATTTATGTTCTTCGTCTTCTTTATTTCTTGATCCCCTTCCTTCATCTGAGTCTGTGCAGTTTGAATCTTCACAGGTACTTCAGGAGGACTTGGAGCTTTTTGCTCAAGTCAATGATGAGTGTGTCCTTTTATGCGAGGAGGTTGATCCCTCCTCCATTAAGGAAGCCTCATTCGTTGCCTTCTCCTCCTGCGGACCTGCTGTGGACGATACCTTGCTGGGCAAGGATAGTTTTGGTGAGATGAGTGAGGACCAGGCCTCCTGCTCTTCTTACTTTCTTTTCCCTCTACCTGTGAGGAGCAGGTATTTATATTCGGGTAGAGGCGTGACTGTTCTTTCTCCGTATAGGTACCCGCTACCGACACGGATATTAGGCCAGTTACCTGTCCACTTCTCCTTCCATAGGCCCATTAGCTAGAACTCTTAAAGTTTGAATAAGTCGTGCTGGGAGGACAATAACCCCAGTAGTTATATTTCTTTTCCTGCATTCTTATTTCTTCTAATCATGTTTAGTTAGTAGTACTCTCTTTTCAGTTTTCTTTTGTCTTTTGTTTTTGCGGAGCTGACCCCTGCAGGTATCTTCTCTGGATGGCGGATGTTGCAGCTCATTTTAGCTTACACGCCAATCTTCTGGTATGCTCACTTGCTGAGCATTGGGTACTCTCTTCCCCTAGCCTTTGCTGATTTTCATGTCATATATTATGCGGATTGTTTAGTTTAAGTCTGGGGGAGAGTAGTTTTGTTTACCCGCTCACGTGCACTATTGCACTGCATGCTAGAAGATTTCATTTAAAATGTTTTGTTTATTTTCATTGCACACCACATCACCCACTTGAGCGCGTACTCATCTGTTTGCTTGCTCTGTTGTGAATTTAATTCTTCTGCTTATTTGGGAAAGTCTAGGTGATGGTTTAGGACTATGTAGCAGAGTATAATGTTGACTCCAGTAGTTCTCCTAGTCGAGTGCTCGGTTGCATAGAAATTTGTGTAGATTAGATTTCTCTTTATACTATGGTTTTATATTTTTCTCTATTAGTGTAAATGTTGTTTACTCTACTCAAATGGTGAATCCGGTGTGAATCAAACGGTAGCGTAGGGATGTGTGTAAACGATCGCTAGACTCGTATTGCTTGAGTCGGGAGAAAGGAGAATCTTTCTCGGTGGCTAGAACTTGCCCCAAGCGATTCTTGAAGCATGGGTATACGGTTAGTCAATTGTGTGAATGTGATATAGGCCATCATCTTGGCCCGGTTGAGCCTTTGTGCCATTCCTATTATCATTTCCTCGCTAGCCCAGTTGTGCCTACCCCATTCTTTTGGTTCAGCCCCACTATTGTTCACCAAAGCCTAAACTCCAATCCTAGTCGCACACCCAAAAAGCAAGCATTTTGTTTAAATTTCAAATTGGTGGTGTTGATTGTGGTAGTACATTGTGAAAATGTGGTTGTGCATCTTTAAAAATTTGCTGAAATTGTTAAAGAAAGAAAAAGAAAAGAAGAAAAAGAAAAGAAGAGAAAGATTTGAAAAGAAAAAGAAGAATGAAAAGTTTGATTGAAAAAAAATCTGTTTGAGATTTATGTTTGGGAGTAGGCGGTGCACGCACCCATGTTGTTAAGTCCAAGTCTGGGGGTGTTGTGTACCCGCGTGTTTGTGTGGTGAATGAGGATAGTTTCCTGCATTAGCTCATTTGGGTTTAGTGCTTGAGCCGTCGTTTTTATCTTTGTTTAACCTCACCTAAACCCAAGCCCCATTTAAAACCTAAAGTCCTATTGATTCACGCATTTGAGTCAAACCAGTGCCGTGGAGAGAATGTGACCGAGCAAGCCTATGGTCACTGACACCGATGGATTTCGGTGGAGTTTATCCGGCACCCCAATCTTGAGCAATGCTCATCTCAGCGTTTAGTTTACTTTCTCCGTATGCGTGACCGAATGATTCACCGTAGTTCACCATTTTGAGTAGTTGTAATATGCTTTTACTCTTTTAGAAATATATAAACTATTTTTATAGTCAGAAATCTTTTCTACTATTTTTCTTATGCACGTGAGCATGCGACTTCGCATGGTACTCTGTATTGTAGTTTGAAGCCATCTACTTTTCTTTCCCCGTTCGCATGGAATTTGTTTGCTCGGGACGCGCAAACAGGTAAGTCTGGGGGTGTGATGAGTCCCGATTATATACACATATATGGACTCATCTGGGCCGTTTATCTAGTCATTCCACTGCACTTTAGACTTGTTTTAGCTTATATTTGTTATCACTTGCTATGTGCACTTCTAGGCCCATTTTGGTGTTATTTCGTATCTTTCTTTGTTATTAGTTTTCTTGCGATGTTAAGTCCCACTTTCAGTGGCTAGACTGGTGTCGTACGCTGGAACAGGTGTTGTGCAGGTGTTTCCGGTGCAATTCTGCACAGGAACACTGCGCACAATCATCGGTTCTATTGCGCACGACCACTGGTCGTGCGCCACTGATCGTGTTCACTTAACCCTTTTTATGAGTTCTGTTTGGTGCAGTGCGCACGACCATCTACGCTAGTGCGCACGACCACCGGTCGTGCGCCACTGCTCGTGCGCACTTACCATTTAATTTCCGAGTTCTGTTTGCTGTAGTGCGCACGACCATCAACTCCAGTGCGCACGACCACCGGTCGTGCGCCACTGGTCGTGCAAACATGTTATTTTATAATTTCTGTCTTTTCAGGCTCCGTCCATGCAGAGCGCACGATCACAGGATTCTAGTGCGCACGACCACTGGTCGTGCGCCACTGACCGTGCGCACTGTTTAATTTCAACGCCTATAAATTCCCTGCTCGCGATTTAGGTCAGATCGACCGCCGTATTCCGCCGTTTTCTGCTCCAGTTCGTCCGACTTCGCCCCTCCATCGCCGCCCACCATCTAGAGGTGCTCCGGGCTTGCTCTTCACGCCCATCTTGAGCCGGAGTTTCCTCTCGGCCTCCTCCTTCATCCAAGAGCTCCAAAGGAAGACCTAGCCGCCATTACCATCAAGCAAGAGGAAGTTTGCAACCTCTACCGGATCGTGACACGAAGAAGACGGGTCCATTGGAGAGTCGTGACAACTTTCTCTACCCCGGACGTAGTTGCGGACCGAGCTTGGACGCGGATTGACAATCCGGCGATTCCAACCGTGAATCTCCAACGAGCCTTCGGATTCGGTCGATTTCTTGCCTTATTCTTCTCTTATTGATGTGTATATGTTTTAGATCTCATTATTATGGTGAAGTGGCACTTGAATTAGTTATATTTACATATATATTTCATGTCGATGTGTTTCTATAATTTATCTATTTGAGTTGCTTGAGGTGCGCCGCCGTCCATTTCCATTCCGCCGTCACGTTCGTGTGCCGCACTAGCAATTGCTAGTGGCGTGCTTGTCGAAGAGGTGCTTGCGACCCTCACTCCGCTAGCCTACTCGTCCACTCGCCTACCGAAGCGTGGCATCGCGGCCCGTATTCCATCCCGCCTAACGAAGCAGTGCGCTCAAGGCCTGCACAGTTCGATTCAGCTAGCCTACTCGTCCATCCGCCCTTGCGACGCAGCGCGCTCAAGGCCTGCCTAGTCTCCATCCCGCCAAGCGAAGCATTGCATAGCGGCATTGCATAGGAGTAGTTGATAGCTTTTATTTTATTTTCCAAAAGCCAACCCAACTCCCCCGCATTCCATCCGATTTAAGGACTTCAATCTCAAGTCCTTCCTCGAAACCTAACTCCACCTTACTGTGTTCCTTTGAGATCTATACTTGGGGATTCATTCCCATTTTATATTACTTGAATGATCGGTACACTGCCGTTTCGTGCCGCAGTCTAGCCACCATCTATAGTGGTGTGTAGGATTTGCGCCATCAGCGACCCAGCCTTCCACCCTCCTCCCGCCGCCCTCTCTCCCTCCCCCATCTCCGTAGTGTTTGACCTCAGCGCTTGACTCTAGTCATGGTAAGTGTTCTTCTATTTTTCGTGACCCACTCCCGAATATTGGTTTTAGACCGCTCATGTGATTTCACAGGACAAGGGCTCATTTCCGTCGCCGTTCACGTCGTCCTTGCTGTGCTAAAAAATAATTTCATGCTAAAAACTCGACCCATGTTACCTCATCTCTCCTATTTTGATGTATTTATAGCAGCTGTCACCACCTTGAAGATTCAATATCAAATTGGAGTAGGAAACCACCTTGGACATTGGGACCGATGTGATCTTCAAAAATAGGTAATGAATGCGATATCTTTTGTTTTTCCACAAGCAAAAAAATTATTATGCTGAGTTCATATCAACCGCAACATATTGGCGCATTGTAAAAGGTTCTTTAAACATGATAAAGATTGTGACAACTACTTAGGTGTATGGCAAAATGTTGTTAACTCTTCATCTGAAAATGAGTTTCTCTTCCGGTGCAATCAAATGTCGAATGACTATGGAACCAAACACCCTAACGTTATTTATTATGTCACAATAACATGGATAGATCCGCACAAGGAATTATTTGTTTCATGTTGGTTGGATAAGTACATGCATTTGGGAAACACATCGACAAATCGGGTGGAAAGCGGGCATAGTCAATTAAAAAAATTTCTGGAAGTATCCATTGGAAACATCTCTACCGTATGGACTACTTTTGATCAAATGATCAACCTACAACATACGGAAATTAAGCGTATGTTTGGACATAGTAGGATTCATGTCTCCATGGGTCACAAAGGTTCCATTTATGCAGATCTTATTGGTAATGTTTCTATTGCGGCACTTGAGATGATTAAAAAGGAAGAAGATTCACTGAAAAGTAGGTGTTTGGGGCAAGTGCAGTGTAGACATATAAATCGATACACAATGGGTCTACCTTGTAGACATGAGTTGGAGCCATATGTTGATGGTGGTAACTCTTTGCCATTGTGGATGGTACACAAACAATGAAAACAATTATCTCTTCTTGACAAGGAATTTGACTCTAACATCAAAAAAGAGCCGAAATAGGTGAATGATATTGAAAATGATGTGGAAGAAATATTAAAAAAGTATAGCAACATAAGCGACTTGCAACGAAAAGAAATTAAAAGGAAAATACGTGAGATCGTCAATCTGGACGCGAGTCAAACTATGGAGCCTGCAATGCCAACAAAAACAAGAGGTCGTCCAAAGGGAAGTACAAAAAAATTTGAAGAGGAGTATAAATCTACAAAGAGGGAACCCTCCCATTTTGAGCATGTACTTCTACTAGAGCAACAAATTTAGAAAAAGAAGATGAGAAAGGCGTTCACTAGAGGGGGATTTTTAGAAAGTGTTCGCACTCAAATGCCTTTATATATGCGAACACATATATTAGACTCCATCGATGTTATGGGAGATGGTCATTGTGGATTCAGAGTTATTAGTGTTGCAATGGGTATGAACAATGATTGGATGCAAGTCCGTAAAGATTTAATAAGTGAAATTAAAAAAAAGGCACTCTACCTTGCAATTTATGGAGAGTCCAGATTATTGGAGATAGTTGAGGCTCTTGAATGTTGGGTCGTTCCAGCCCCACTACATAACTAGATGACAATGCCCGACATGGGGTTATTGGTTGCTTCATGTTATAATATCCAGTTAGTACACATTTTATTACAACAGTCATTCACATTTTTGCTGCTATATTCAACTCCCGCTGCTATCCGAAAGATTATTCATATGAGATACATAAATGAGAGTCACTACATTTTGTTACGGCTGAAAGATGAATGTACAATGCCGCCTATATTTTTGGTCTGGACAACATATCATGAAGAACAGGTAGAAGAATGGGATTTATCATATATCACAAGATTCTTCTAAGCATAAGGTAAAATAAAATTTTACGTTAAACAGTTGATATTATTTTGTACTCGCATGGTTTACTAATATTTTTTTCTTTTTCTTATTTAGGTCTTTTTTGGGAAGCGGCTACATTAAGAGATGCCTACAAAAAAAATTGATGTATGGAATGAAATATGAGTTTTGCATACTTTTTGTGTACTTTAAGAGATGCAAAGAACATTTATCATGTATCGAGCATTTAACTTCCGTTCGGTTTGGAATGAAATATGAATTTTGCGTATTGCAATAAAACGAAATCATGTATCAGACATTTAACAATTAACTTTTAACTATTTGTTAATTTTTAAATTTTTTTTGATTGGGTACAAATATCCACAATGGGTACAAATATCCACTATGGGTACAAATATAAGTGGGCTACAAATAGCCATTTAATGGGTACCAATATCAAGTCCCAAAATTAAACACTCAGAGGCACACCACGATAGATTAGCGCAAACAAGACACACGACAATGAAATGGAACCCATGCAGATATCGTAATGCATTGAGATTATTAAAATAGAATTCAAAATGAACTCAACAAATTCAAATAAAAATGCACACTCATGAAAAATGATACATGATGGGGTTATTGTCTCTCAGTAGGACTTATTTTACATTTGTACCGCCTTAACTAATTGGCATTGCAAAATTGAAATGCATATGAATTCTTTTTAATTCGTGGGTTGGTGAGTAGCATCAACACCAAGGCATTCTCCTCCTTCACCGTAAAGGCGGTTTCCCGTGCAAAGGTGAAGATAGAGGAGAGAAATCAAAGGAGCGCCTAACACTCATATTCAGAAAAGAAAATTGGGCTTTCATTATTTCCCTAGCTTGATTCATTTGGAAAATGACGTCGTTAGTGCTCCCAAGGAAGGGATTGTGCACAACTTCATTGTCTAATGAATCAAGCACGCTAATATGTGCAGAAATAAACAAAAATAAAAAGTGAAGAAATACTCACAGAGGGAGTGATCCCATAATCACTCCCATTAAGCTCCAAACATTGATCACTGCCATTGCACTACTCCTCCACACAAGCAGTGGATGAACTGCTAGATGGTCCATTGGTGATGATTTGGACTTCCACCAGTGTTGAGAGATAATTCTCACTACAAAGGATCTCGTCCTCCTTAGCACAGTCAAGAGCCAAACCAAGCTCATCAAACACCTCCTGCAAAGAATAATAGCAACTACATGATCAAAATATACAGGTGTACAATAATTAATAGAAAATGGCGGAATAATATTAACAGATTCAGAGAAATCACCTAAACTATTCTCCAAAGTTGAATTCAAAAAGTGAAACAATGTACCGGAGGGAGAAATAGACAGCTCCAAGTCATCATTTTGATCAACGATGGTGTTGATCGAGGTATATTCAAGACTCCCAATAAGGTATGGGGAACTGAATATGACTCATCATGTTGAGGTATATTTATATAACAGGTTAACAGATACTTGGTGGTTTTGGTTAGGATCCTATAGGAATCCACTTACCTGCCTGGATTTAGGGTTCTCTTATAAATACCCTGCTAGGGGCAACGAGTAGACTGTAAAGTTTGGAACAGCCTACTCGTTGCCCCTAGCAGGGTATTTATAGGTGAACCATAAATCCAGGCGGGTAAGTGGATTCTTATCAGATCCTAACCAAAACCACCAAGTATCCGTTAACCCGTTATAAAAATATACCTCAACAATCTCCTCCAATATTGTATATAACGGGGTCACATCACAGATTACTTAAGTAAGTGTTAATAACGACCAATGAGTTTTTCAGAGAACATAAATATGAGTTTTAGAATACAAAATATATAAACTCAAACACAGTCTCAAACAAAAAATAAGCATACTGAAAACTCAAACTTAAAAATGTTCTATTCAAACAACAGATCATCTGTTTCCGGGTCGAAATCAACTTTCTTTCCTCCTCTTGTAATAAAACTTTTGTAGTCACAGATGTCGGAATGTATTAAATCTAGCAATTATGTGCTCCTAGAAACCTGACTAAAAGGTGTTCTAGTTACCTTAGTTTGAGCACAAATTTCACATTTGTCGAATTTGGTTGCTGTGTCTAAGGGGATGTCGTGAATTCTAGCTAGCAAAAGTAGTTTTCTATAGTTCACATGTCCTAGTCTTGCATGTAAAGTCTTAGGATCTATCAGGTTTGAACTAACTGCGTGTACTACTTCATTTGCTAGACTCAGTCTATACATTCGATTTAAGACATAAACGCAACCAAAATAATGAGAGTTAACCATCAAAGTTACCCCTACCACCACTAATGTTAAATGACATACCAGCATTGCATAACAAGCTAACTGAAACTAAATTAACAGCTAATGAAGGTTTATATTTAACATCTTTAAGAGTAAGAGTTTTACCTGAGGAGAGCGTTAAGGTAGCATTGTCGACCCTTAGCTCATCATCTACTCCTCCATCTACAACATTGAAAGTCTCTCTAATTGCAGTGACATCCTCCAAAAGCGCAGAGTTGTTGCAGACGTGACATGTAGCACATGAGTCTAGCCACCACTCAGTACTGGCCTTTTCATTACCAACCATGCCAACAAAATTGGTAGGCGCAGTCTGATAAACCATATTGGCCATGTTATCAGTCTTTGGTGTGCTAGAGTCACCTTTCTTGGGTTGCTTACACTCGGAAGCGCAGTGACCCCACTTGTTATAGTTGTAGCACTTGCCTTTGAATTTCTTATCCTTTTTGCTGGTGTCCACAACTGCGGGTGCAGTGGGCGACAGTCTAGTCTTTCCAGGCTTAAACTTAAGATTAGGATGCGAAACTATGTTGACAGCAGAGGACTGCTTGCTAACTATCTCCATTGCATGTCTAGTCCGGTTCTCATCCTCAATGCAGATAATGCTCTTTAGATCTTTTAGACTGCCTGAGTTTTCTTCTGATACATTTCAGTCCTGAAAGAATAACACGCTGACAGGAGCTTAAAAATGATGGCTCCTGTAATGAACCCATCTGGCAGAGGGATGTTCTCATTTTTTAGCTTGTCAACAAGATTCTCAAAATCAGCAACCTGTGGCAGAATCTCCATGTCTTCAGTGAAGGTGAAGGCCATGAACTTGTCCATCAGGTGCATCTTGGACATGTTCTCTTCCTCCCGGAACTGCTCCTCCAGAGCATCCCAGATCTCCTTTGCAGTTTTTATCTTACTGTACGTCTCTGCTAGTCGATTTGAGAGACAGTTTAGGAGATAGTCGCTGACCCACTGATCCGCATCATCTCCTCCAGCATAAGACGCAAAATAGGATTGTACAGTGTAGTAGATGTTTAAGTACTTCATAACAAACTGCGTGTTTCGCTTCCAAGCACTGAACTCTGAGTTGGAGAATTTCTCCAGCTTGATCATCGTAACGGGAGTATTCCCTTTCGGCATTGTGTCTCTTTCCAAGCAGTAAAGTTCTACTAGGAAAACTAAAACACGAGTAGAAACTAGAAAGAGATCACCTGAAAAGCGTAGATACGAGGAGAACTCCGGATCCAATCCAGAACTTGTTGTGCTCCAAGTCGAGATGGCTCTGCGTCGAGAAAGCTGCAGGTCGATTCGACATTGCATCGAAAAAGGAGTTGCGTCGAGAGGGCTGAGCGCCTATTCGACATTGCATCGAATTGGATCTGCGTCGAGAGTACAGAGCATCTATTTGACATTGCGTCAAATTGGAGCTGTGTCATGAAGGTTGAGCGAGAAACTCTGCAGGTGACGACGATGGAGGTAGGTTTCATCTTGTCGAGCGAAGATCGGCAGATGTAGCATTTTCTCCTCCTTGCTTGAAGTCAACGACGATGCTGGATATCGACATCGGAGCAGCGATCGAAAAAGACCGAAACGGTGGTCGGACGGGGCTTCCTCGATCGACAACGGCGACAACTATTCAATGAGAGAGAAGGGACGTCGCTTCCTTGACAAGAGAAGATGATTCGTCATCGTCGAAGCGCACAGGAGCGGCGACGACCTCCTCCAAGACATGAGAAGTGTTGGAACATGGTTTTCCGCATCCCTTTGATTTGAGAATAACAAATCCTACTTGTATTTAATCTTGTTTGCCATTGTGTTTTTAGCTTACAGGCCTGAACAGCCATGACACTAGGTTATTGCATTATTGGTCTGGACATGCTCACCAAATGAAAAGTGGAATGTGGTCTAACGCCAGGCGTTAGGACTTAACGCTGGGCGTTGACTCTCATTCCCGAAATGAAGATTATAGCAATGAGGGAAGCAGCCGTGATTGCAGGAGCTCTTTAGGAATGATCTGACCTAACGCCAGCGTTAGCCTCAACGCCAGTGTTAGCCTCAACGTCAGCGTTAGGGTTGCCTAAAATGAATACTTCCTAAAGTGCATAATCTCATTGCTATTTTGGAGATCCGAGCCATCAAAACATTACTATTCTGGGTCAACGCCAGGCGTTAACTTCCAGTCCTATAAAAAGGTGGATTTCATCTTCTCCAACCACTGATTGATTTGATCCCTACTCCAGCACATCAGAAATTCAGTCAGGGCCAAATTTTCCAGACCATCATCTCCCGCACACATTCAAGCAAAGAATTCAAGGAGGACCGGATCAACGCTTACTCAACGCAAAGAACGCACACTTCAACTTCAAGAATATTTAGCGAGCCTTCGCCATCTCTAGAAATCTCCATAGGGTTATTTGTGTTTAGTATTTTATTTGTAGCCATTTTATTATAATCATGGAAGTAAATTTGCCTCATGTTGGCGACTAGGTCTGGGTTGGACTTAGGGAGGAATTCGCCTCGTGTTGGCGACTAGGTCTGGGTTGGACTTAGGGAGGAATTCGCCTCGTGTTGGCGACTAGGTCTAGGGAGTAGATCTAGGGGGTGCTCGGGCCTTTCTGGTGATAGATTGGTTAGCGCGGCTTGAGGCTGTATTTGGGGAGAGATCAGCTAACGCCAACAGGTTCGTGGGGATACGAGTCAGTATAGAAAACAAAAGGAGATTTTACTTTATCGCCTATGATTTCTAGCGTCATAAGAAATCAAGTTTTGTAATATTATATTTCAAGTTAATAAAATATTGTCTCTCATTTATATTTACTTGATTTCTTCTTTTTGTGTGGTTTATCACTAAATTAATCTCTTATCATTTCTAATATTTCAAAATATAACATATGTTTTTAAAACCCTTATTCACCCCCCCCCCTCTAAGGGCGCCTCAAATCCAACAAGTGGTATCAGAGCTAGGTTATTCCAAATCGGCTTAACAACCATAAATAATGGTGTCTCTTGATCAAGATCTCGCTTCTACTAGTGGAGGAAATTTTAATATAAATGAAAAAGTATTATCACCACCTTTATTAATGGAAAAAAATTATAAAGGGTGGAAAATATTAATGAAAAATTTTCTTAAAGCTTTAGATGAAAAAGTTTGGAATATTACTATTGAAAAGCCACCTAGCTTACTAACTAGAAATGAAATTGTTTTAAATGCAAAATTTATAAATAGTTTATTTTGTGCGTTTGATCAAAATATTTTCAAACTTATTTATACTTTACCTACCGCATATGAGATTTGGAATTTCCTTGAAAGAACTTATGATTCTCCTTCTATAGGTATATATGGAGTAATCACAAGAACCGGAGAATATACAAGCTTGCACAAATGTTCAAGAAAGCTCCTCACGGGATGGATCAATGGAGTGCACATCTAGTGGAAGAGAAGAAGAAATCTTATCTTCGGAAGAGGAGTGCCAAAAAGATGTCAAAGGAACTATATGTTCAAATCTTGCCTCATCCACAAGCGTTGTAAGGAAATCAAAATCACTTATTGTTTGTAATTCTATTTTTACATTACAATTGCTTCAAACTACAAAGTGAAAAATTAAGAAATTAAAAAATGCTAATAAACAATTACGCTTAGAAAATAAAACTTTTAAAAACAAAATTTAATGTAGAATCAAATTCTGATTTATCTAGTTATACCCATGTCTCTTTAGTTTAAAATATTACACCTTGTATTGATTATAATGAATTAAAAGAAAAATACAAAGTACTTGAAAAGGAAGTTATTTTTGTAAAAGAACAAAATGAAAGATTATGTTTAGAAAATTCATCCTTGAAAAATAATTATGCTATGTGCAAAACTTATAAAATTGAAATTAAGGAGATGGATGAAACTTTTGAAGAATTAAGAAATAATTATCAAACTCATGTTGACTCTATTGTGTCCACTCTTAAAAATAGCACAATAGCCTATAATAAAGCTAGACATAATCTTAAGATCAAGAATGATGAATTAAAAACAAAAAACAACTTGCGTATGAAAATTATGAATAAAAATTCACAATACATAAATTCACAATATCAAGTAATATCTAAAAACAAGTTGAATATGAATATGAATATCTTGACTATACCTAAAAATGGGAGTAAGGAACACAAAGTATTTGTAAATCAAAATCCCAAACACTATTATTTACAAAATCATTCTTCTCCCAACTTAAAGATAGAAGTGCACAAATTTCCTACAAAAAATATTTTCAATCATCATTACAATTATACTCTTCAAAATAAAGACAATCATAATGGAAATTTGATGCATAAAAATAATATTAAACCAAGGTTTGAATGGAGACCCAAAATTAAAGATGAAACACAAACTCCACTCAAAAGGGCTCATTCATTTCCATCTCCCCAAAAGCAAACACGATGTATTTGGGTACCCAAAGGAACCATCCCTCTTGGTCCTCTTTGGATACCTAAATCTCAAATTCATTAGGTATCATCAAATGCATGAAGTAGAATCCTTTCAAAATAGAATATACAAATTTCTACTTCATGATATGCTTTAATGGTTTTTTTCCTCTATTTTATGCCATCATGCCATGGTCATCTAATATAATATTTGAAATTTGACTTTGTCCCCTAACGCCTAAATGAAGTTTACAAATTAAATTAAATCAAAAGTAAAAGTCAAGTTTTCATTTATAATTGACCAATCTATTATGACTAAAATCATGCATATTTGTCTTGTTCAATCATTTTCTTTGCATATCCTATAATATTAAGCTTAAATGATTATGCAAAACTCAAAGAATTAAGGTTGTTGTTGGAGCCCATGATCAAAAATTTTAACTTCCGCAACTTTTTGCGATTTCTTCTCGTTCTTTCACTTCATTAGACAGACCTTACTTTGCACAAACATAATTGAGCAAAATCAGAAGTGAAATGGAAGAAAATCTACGCTATATGAGTAAAATATGCACACTCTGTGAGCTAACGCAGGCGCTAAGATCTAACGTCAGCGTTAGCTCGAATGTCCAATATTCTGTGTTCCTTCTTTTAGAACTTTGAAAAATTACTAAAATACGTTCGTTTATATATACTACATATTTCTGTCATTTTTTTTTTATTCAAAGATCATAAAATAAAACATCATACCAATGCTTGTCATTACAATTCCTTGAACAACTTTAAGACTAGAGTGTCATACTATTACTTCCTTATAATCCAGTATTCTAATCCAATGTCAATGAAAATATTATAGAGAGTCTTACATTACAAAATCCACCAAAGATTAAGTGATTTTTTTTGGCATCAAATTATAACTATGATAGCCTAAATGAAAATGAGAACACATCACAGAAAAAGTTCACAAAATAGATAAAAACATGATAATAGCTAACGCTGGGCGCAAGACTTAAAGCCAGGCGTTAGTCAAATTTGTCCAAATACTACAAACTAACTACTGCATAACAGAAAGCACTCTAAAACTCTCTACTCTCACTAATAGAATTTGTCCCCTCAGTACTTGTATTTCCTCGATCTCTTGACCTTCGAGTACGGCGAGTCGAGTGGCATGGCGGATCCTCCACAGGAATGTCCCAATCCCTCTCCTCTGCGGTGTCGGTTTCAACTTAAGGGCCTTGATCATATATCACACCATTTTCTCGATCCGTGACATTCTGCACATCGCATTCTCCTTGAATTCCTCAAACGACTCCTGATGCTCCTTATTTGTCTCACGAAGTGAAACTCCTTATCGTAGGGGTGGTCGAGAGGATGATGGTATATCTAGTGACCGAGGTACTCGAATGGTTGAAGTAGAAAAAAGCTCCAGGACTAGATCATTAATATAGTTAGCTTGACTATAGATGGATACTTCTCCATCACCACCCTTTGTATGATTCCTCCTAAGGGTAGTGTGTTGAGACGAGACCTCCTTGGATCCTTTAACTTAAACGTATAACGAATTTGTGAGAGTAGAAGATCTGCCACATCAAAAGCCTCTTCCTGCATAATATGGTAAGTCACAATACTCAGGTGTGCGGTGATCTTCTTTGTATCTCCGGACTTCAACATTACAGTATGTCGCAAAATATCTTGAATTATGAATGCTTATTCCCTAAGTGAAGAAACATCCGTAATCTGCTCTCTTGTCTCCTTCCCATGCAGAATAGAATTCACCTGTGTCCAGTCTCGCTCGGCCCTATACTTCTCCACCGCATCCAGACGATTCCCACTCTCTATTAACCCAAAATGATTCCTTAAGTATTCGTGTGTAATCTGGACAATCTCAAACTGAATCAGAGACATCACACCTCCATATAGTAATGTTTCTGAAGGATCAACCAAATTGTTATAAAACTCCCGAACAAAATCCACTTAAAAACAGTCGTCAGTAATCATTGATAACATTCCTGATGTAGCTAGGAGGTTCTAAATATGAGCATGACGTGGGAGGCCAATTTGCAACATCATGCGTACACCAACAATCGCCTTTTCAATCAGCGCAAAAGATTGATAAGACTCTTGTGGTTGACGGGCTGATGACTTTTTGGCACGAACCCCGTGTCCACTGGAAGAAGCCATAAACCTGCACACAACAGAACATCGGCAAAAGAAATTTCTTATCAACGCCAGGCATTACTGTTAACACCTGGCGCATGCTCTGTAACTTCCTATTACTACTAGCACACAATGCCAACCTTCAGTAACACTTATAACTCAAAACATTGGTAAAAAGGGGATAAATGGAAATTTACAAATAAAACTCCAAAATAACTAAAAGGGTAAAGCAAAGACTAAATTTTTAGAAGAATCTCAAAAACCCCTTTCTAGATCTCAAAACCCGAAACCCTAGATATCAAAATCCTAGAACTATCATATACCATATCAAAATACTTCAATACTTCAAATAACTTTGTTTTATTCACCGCGATTCCCGACAACAATGCTAAAAACTTGATTGCTAAACTATAGACGGTCGTTATCCTGGAGGAATAACATCGATAGTGCACCTGTCAAATTGATATACAACAGAGGTTTCCCACCGAGTATTGAATCACATGGAGTGCGGGTGAAGATACTAGGACTTCTTATACCTTGGGCTAGCTAAATGAACAATAATTGAAAATGGTATCAATTCTACTCCTAAGTTACAATTAGTGCACATCCAACAAAACATAGGATGATTTCACCATCATATAAAGTGGGATGATAAACATAAGATGAGCCTACATGAACAAAACACACGCCCATCAACAAAAATGTTGTTCATGAAATGACAGTGCACACAAAAGCCACAAGCATGCATGATCGTTTATGAACAAAACTCACACCCAACAACAAAATGACTATTTTTGAGTCCTAAAGCGCATACATGAAGTGCGTGAAGTGCGTGAACAAAATGCACCCCCGAAAATAGAACACATAAATTCTGCCCAGGAATCGACTAAGAAAACAGAGCACACACGTGCATGCGCAAAGAGACGCACAGACTTGCGTGAGGGAATTTGAACATAACCTTACCAAAATCACAAAAATGTTCACACTTCTTTTTCTTACAAGATTACCCAGATTTCATAGATACAACAACTAGAATAAATATGCATGAAGTTATACTAAGAGCAGGGCACAAAAGCATTAAAATCACATGAATTACAAGGGAAAATTGCTATTTAAAATAGAGGTATCACATACCTTCCCACAATGGTGACAATTCTCTTCCTTAACTAGTTCTTTCTTCTTCGGTGTAGAGGATTTGGAATGAAGATTAGACTTAGATTCGATCTTAGTTTTTTTGAATCCATTGGTCTTACCCTTACCTTTATGCACAATCAATATGTGCTAGTAGGCTTGGCCTTCTTCATATTGTTTTCAACAGTTCTCAACATGCCTAGGAGTTTGGACAGTATTTTGTCAATTTCATTCATATATTAATTCAAGACAAACTGCTCATAACTATCCAGCAATGATTGCATGATCAATTCAGTGGACAACTATTGGCCTAATGGAAAACCCAATCTTTTAAGGTTCTCAATATACCATATCATCTTAAGTACATGATTTCCTACTGGGTCACGAGATCCCATTTTGTATTGAAACAATGTCTTGCAAACATCAAACCTCTCCTGTCGAGCCTGCCCCTGAAACATTTTCTTGAGGTGCACGACTATTTCATAACCACACATGGTCTCATGTTGCTTTTGAAGCTCAAAGTTCATGGTTACGAGCATGAGGCACTCGACTTCCAAGGAGTCATCCTGATACTTCTTATAAGTATTTTTATCTACATGAGAGGTAGATTCGAGTGGATCTCCAAGAGGATATTTCTCTAAGATATAGAGCTTACACTTATGTTTGAGGACAATCCCCAAATTTCTATACTAGTCCAGGAAGTTTGTCTCATTGAACTTGTCATTCTCAAGAACAGATCGCAGAGACATGATGTGATGTGTATTATTTGTCATGAATATTCTACAAAAGTTATGCAAAGATAATTGGTACTAAATTTCAAAATACATTTTATTTTAATAAGATCTTTTATTAAAATACTCCCACCATTTTCTTCAAATTAATAACCCTTCATATCAATTCAGAGAGTTTAAGCGAGCAACTCTCTAGCGGGAAAAAATCCAAATTTCACCACCATCACGAGTCAGCTCTGGTTGATCACCCACGACATGGCAATTTATGTAGACAACTTTTATCAATTGCAACATCATGCATTTCTTATATGGTTGGCGAATAACGATTATTCACATTTATCTTATGTGCAAGCCAACCATGTTCCTTTAGACAATCAACCATTGAGGTCACCTAGTTAAGTTGGACTCAATGTTGAAAGCTGGATATCAGAATTATCCCATCGCACCCCACCAAGATAGATCGATGCACCTTACTTTGGCAAGCCCACACTTCAATGATCAAGTCAAGAAGAGTGTCATCCATCAGAAGACATCCGAATACTTAACATTATTTTAAGAATTTTTTATTGAAATATGATTAACATTTAATCGTGCTCATGTTTAAACATTTTAAACAAAATGGATGATCAACATTTAATCTTACACTTATTTAAACTATTTAAACAAGACAAATATTGCAACATTCGCATTACAGATACATCACAGATATACATATGATCCACATCGAAATATGATGCACTCCTTGCGGGGTTCCAAAGGGCTGCGCCCCTGGCGGGGTCTTAGGGGATGAGCCCATAAACAAAAAC
The DNA here is from genome assembly GCA_033032865.1 of Dactylorhiza incarnata. Taxonomy (NCBI): domain Eukaryota; kingdom Viridiplantae; phylum Streptophyta; class Magnoliopsida; order Asparagales; family Orchidaceae; genus Dactylorhiza; species Dactylorhiza incarnata. The sequence continues at coordinate 6,164,858 of JAWHQI010000013.1, forward strand.
TGCCATAATTTTCTTATATAAAATCATCAACATTTGATGTTACATGGCAACATAATGAGTTTTGGAACGATTCCAAAAGCTCATATATTCTTTCTGAAAGATTGATAATTGCCAACCTACCTCTGATATCAATGTTTGGTTTTGTTTGAGCATCTCATGCGCACTGGAATTAACAACAACCCATTTATTTGACCATGCAAAAAGATCAAGACCTGTGAATATATCTGCGTCAAAATTAAATTTCGAGAAGAATAATTGTCATGTGAGAACCAAAATGTATAACGAGATCAACATCTATATAGGTATCCACACGAATGCCGAAAACACCATGCAGTTCATCCAACGGGCTCTTGGTTGAAAAATGATCGTCCTTCTCTTCTCTTGGAATACTAGTTCTATTTCAGAGAAACTTTTTTCTCTCCTTTCCTTCTTCTCTTGGATCTCTTATGGAAAGAGAAACAAAAATGCGGCTACATGTTCTTTATGAGTCACACTCTTTGAAAACCTAAAATGCACTATGTTAGCTATGGAACAATCACATAGAGGGCGGGAGAATAGGTGATATGACTATTTTTAAATTTAAGCACAAGAACTAAATAAATAGATCACAACACAACAAACAATCACAGAAACACAGCACACAAGAACACCAAATTTATAGTGGTTCCTCAAGACAGTGTGTATTGAGTAGTCCACAGTCCCTCTGCGCCTATCTAGCAGTGTGCTAGGGTCGGCAAACTCTGCAAAAAATCAGCCCCTCAAGCCCTATAATCTCAAGCCCTCAAGCCCTACAATCTCAAGCCCTCAAGCCCTCAAGCCCTACAAACTCAAGCCCTCAAGCCCAACTCAGACCCTCAAACCCAACAAACTCAGGCTCTCAAGCCCTACAAACTCAGGCCCTCAATACCTACAAACTCATGCCCTCAAGCCCTACAAACTCAGTCCCTCAAGCCCTACAAACTCAGGACCTCAAGCCCTATAAACTCAGGTCCTCAAGCCCTACAAACTCAGAACTATTTCAGATCCTACAGCTCAGGCTTGTAAAATCCCTACAGAGAGTAAATGAAAAGTTCTTCTTTAGCTTGATGAAAATTGGCTTCTGGACTTGAAGAGAATACTATAGATCTTATATTGTTGAGTGCAAATTTCTCTTCAATCCTTTCTTCAATCTGGAACAATGCTTATCAGTCGATGTTGCTAGATTGAGACTTGGAGAACACAAAGTAAGATCATTTCGTTCTCGAGTAGTTGTTCCTTCTTCACAACCGCTTTTACTGTTTGATTGATTTTTCTATTCCACGCGGCTGTTCTCTCGTTGATTAGGGCATCCACTAATCCTTTTTATAAGACTGAGGGACCGTCTAACGGTCTACTCAGACATACTTTAAGTGTCAGAGGCCCATTCCTTAATGTCATGCACTGATTGGACCATTAGGCAGCGGCATTAAATGCGGTCAGTGCATTTTGAATTATCTTGATCTGTCTCAACGATATTAGCAATATCTCGATGACAGAGCTTGTCATCACGCCAATCCGTCTTGGACTTAGACAAATCTTCAAGTCTTCTTAAATCTTCTTCAGACAGAGATATCTCATCTATAATTATAATCACGATGACATGAAGTTATCTCTTTGATGTCGTTGAAATTATCCTGTCTTATCGACGACATAGTCTTGTTCGTTCTAACTTCTCGTCGATATCGTCTTGATCATCTTGACGATAACAACACTTCTGTTACAAACTGTCTTCATGAGTTCTGCCTTAGTCTTCTCGACGATAAGGCTCCTTTACGATGATGTCGTCGACTTAGCCGAATACTTTAACTTAATTCTTCTGGAGAGCTTCATCATATCAAACTGCACCACGATATTGTCGTGTGATTCTTGTTGACACGACGATACTGTGAATTGTTCAATTCATCGAGTTCTTACGATGATATCGTCGTGTATACTCTGTTGCCACAATGATATCGTCGGATTGTCCATATTATCTCAACGATAACTAGCATAAGCATTCTGCTGAGTTCTGCAAGTAGTCTCAGCGATATATGAATACTTAATCGATGATATGTCCAATCCTTCTCGACGATTTTGGACTTAGTGAGTTTAGATAAGTACTGGACATATGATTTATTCTCTGCAGTTATAAATAGAGCATACCATAAAATACATAGTGTTTTATCATTGACCTGAGCACTTCTTTAAATCAGGAACATTTCTGGGCACTATTCCCAACAATCTCTCCATATTTGAAGAATTCATAACTCACCTAAATGATAAATGCCACACATAGAAAGATTCAAAACTCAGACAATACAAATGATTCAACTACCAATCATTATATAAATAGAGTTAATGTTTTTATACAAAAAATTTCAATCATTTGCCCCAGAGAATTTTTAGACAAAACATTCTTAAGAGATAATATTCAATTTCTGATGCTACTTCCTTTGCCTTTCCTCTTCTGCCTTTCATAGAAACTGATAGGCTTGGGTATGTTCTTTGGAGAAGGAGGAGGACCATGAGGGAAAGCCTGCTTGTGATTCCTTCTTCTCTCCTCATTCCTCAAATGCAAGTTCCAATCTGCAGAGTAGTACACTCTCTCTGAGCCATCTTGGGGATATCCAAATTCTATCCAAGATTCATAGATAAGGTTCCTAGAGGTGGGACTCCACCTGCCTGATTGTGGATCCTTATCTATTTCCCTTAATCTCTTATGTTAGTACTTTTGCTCTGCGTTCTTTTCCTTTTTCTTGATGTGAGGGATTCTCCAGCCTCAACACCATATTCTTCTGATGTAATACTTTCAGAGGCTTATGTCCTTTCAAAAATAGAGGGAGGCTTTAGGAAGGCTTGCTTCACTTGATTTACAGTCCATATAACTTGATTGGATCCTGCAGTTATTATTGTCCTCTCCCCCTTTAGGACTTCTTCAACTATGTGATCAATTAAGGCTACTTGCACCAAATTGACCCATTTATATAGGTGTTGTTCTGCCTCATCGAAGTTGTTTCTTACTTCCAGCAGATGTTCATCCATGGTCTGAGCATTCACATTTACTCTATTCAGAATTTGATCTTTGTCTGCATTCATGAAGCTTACTACCTGCCCAAAAGCTCTCTCAGTATTGTCTGACATGGCGCCTTGATTTTGAATGATCTGATGAGTTAAATGCCCAACTTTGTTAATCTCTTCACCAACATGCTCCATGGCTAGGGCTGCTAGATGAAATAAATGAGTGCGCTGAGTGTTCAGATGATGCATGTCATCCTTCACACTCTATAGCTCAGCCTTCATCTCTTGCCTCGGGCCATCTACTCTCTGCAGGATGAATTTTTCCATTTTCTCCCTTTGAACATTTAGCAGTGCTGAGACCATGTGGAATAGGGAGCCTGAGTAAGCAGTGGATGTTTCAGCAGCATTCTCTTTTGTTTGTTGGCTCATTACTTTATTTAACAGCAAGTAGGCCTGATATAATGTTTGTTACTTGTATTTATGCTAGGTTCCAAGTTAACCCCAAAGAATCTCACCTAATTTTATTAAAAAGTATTTTGAGATATATAAAGGGTTGTCCAATTCTAGGACTTTGGTATCCAACAACATCAGAATTTGAATTAGCTGGATTCTCAGATTCTGATTATGCTGGATGCAGAGTAGACAGGAAAAGCACATCAGGAACTTGCCAGTTTCTTGGTGATAGGCTTGTGTCTTGGTTTTGTAAGAAACAAACATCTGTGTCTACATCAACATTTGAAGCTGAATACATAGCTACAGGCAGTTGCTGCTCACAGATATTGTGGACACAAAATCAGCTTCTAAAATATGGTATCAATCTAAATAATTCAATTATATTTTGTGACAATACTAGTGCAATATCCATATCACAAAATCCAGTACTCTATAGTAGGACTAAACACATAGAAATTAGGCGCCACTTTATCAGAGATAATGTGGATAAAAATAAAATTTGCCTACAGTTCATTTCTACTGATTTGCAAAAAGCTGATATTTTCACCAAACCCTTGGATGAAAAGAAACATATCTTCTTTATAAATCGGCTAGGAATGATATAGGGAGATTCAATCTGTTAAAAATTAAATTTTCTACTTATCACATCTCTTCATCGAATTGAGATCGACGAAATCTAATCGTTCGTCGAACGGAGATCGACGAAGTCATCTAGATCGTCGAACTGAGATCGACGAAAATCTATTTTTCGTCGATCCCAGTTTTGATGAAACTTTTATTTCTAATCTTTCATTATAATCAAATCTTTTACTTCATTTTAACTGAATGCCTACAGAAACTGCTTCTCTTTCCAGTTCCTTTGCACTTGATCTCTATTTAATTTTGTAGGAACAATGGCAATATTTATTCATAAAGATTGCATCCTTCCCTATATCCTCAAACGTCCCTTCTTCTAGGGGCCTAGCTCCAGGTCTTCCTGAAACTAGGCAGGGGAGATGTCTTGAAGAAGCTCCTTTTTGTCAGGGGGAGATACTTTCCTTTTGACAGGGGGAGTTGTTTTGAAGAAACTCCTTTATGATAGGGGGAGTTGTTTTATGAAGATGCTCCAGTTTCAAGAGGAAATGCTTTATGAAGAAGCATATTTTCAGTTCTTGATAAAGCTCACAGCAGTTTGCAGATTTAGGGGGAGATGTTGCAGATTCAGTTATGACAGATTCAAATGCAGATTGGTAGCAAAGCATATTCAGATTATAAAGCTATAACTCAGATATCAAATTCAGATTATATAACAGATACAGTTCAGATCAACAATTCAGAAAGCTGAAGGAAATGTCAGAATTCAGAGAAAGATCAAAGGTTCTATTTAGTTGTATTTATTTAGTTTTATTTTCAATATAATCTTCAAAACCCAGAGTATCATATTTTATATCTGATGAAATATTTAAAATCTATCAGATATATATGCTCTGTTGTTTTGTTATTTGTTTTATTATTCAAATTTTATCAAATAGTGTCCTAACCCAAATAGGGGGAGATTGTTGGAACAACCCAATTACTGATTTGGGCTAGGAGCTGATTAGGACTAAGTTGACCCCAATGTATAGTCTTAAGGGTCAAGGTTTTAGGCTGATAGATCTAAGGGAAAGATAAGTTTTCTGCGTTCGACGAACTCAATCCTCCGTTCGACGAACGACATGCTCCTATGTTCGACGAACTTTGCCAAGGTTCTGCGTTCGACGAACTCCTCTCAGCGGTCGACGAAATGCTCTCAGCGGTCGAAGAAAGCTTGTCTCAGCGGTTGTTGAACCTCGTCTCAGCGGTCGATGAACCTCGTCTCAGTGGTTGACCAAGTCTCAGCAGTTGACCAAGTCTCAGCGTTCGACCAAGTCTCAGCGGTCGACGAATTGTTTCAGATCGACGAAAGTTCTTCTCAGTTCGATGAATTCAGTTCTTCCAGGAAGATTTAGCAGTTAATCTTTCAGTTCGACGACCTCCAGCTTGAGATCGACGAACTCCAGATTGTGTTCGACGAAATTTGTTCAGATCGACGAATTCCTATTTCAGTTCAGAATTTCAAAAGGATTATTTTCTTTTCATTCTCTGAACTCAGATCTTTTATTAGCAACAGCTCTATTCTTCCAGATGAGTAAGGATATTATATTTCCTTTTATTTATTCTCTTATTTCGTAAAGAGGTCATTGACATTTAATGGAAAAGGACGCTTTTCATGGAAAAGGAAAAGAAATAAAGTGTGTCAGGTTTGCAGTTCCGAGAATATCTCTTCCAGATTATTTTATTCCTTAAATCAAGGGATTTGAATTTCAAATCAATCAGAGATATATTATCAAAAGAATAAGGAAGAAGATATACAGTCTCACGACATATTACAGAATAGAATATTATAGAATAACTGTATAGGAAAAAGAAAGAGGAAGAAGATATATAGTATTATCTTTCATTACAGCAGAACAAAAAGAAAAGAAAATAGAATGAGAAAACTGTCGAGAGGAAGAAGAAAAAAATATACAGAAAAAGCATTACAGTCTTCATCTTCTTCAAGCAGCACCCTCATTCACTGAGAATATCATCAAGATGAATCTCTCAGTCTCTGCTGCAAGTTCAGATCATCAAAGAGCAACAAATAATCTGAGAAACATTTTGTCTCTCAGATTCATCAGCTATCAAGGAAGAAATCTGTTTCAAGTGAAAGCTCCATCCTCAAGCTGTCAACAAATTTGAATCAGACAGAGCAGCTTTACATCAACATCATTCCACTAGAATCTTCTCTCAGATTATTGACAGAGAAGAACATCTAAACTCTCTTTATCCCATTCTTGTACAGGGTTATAACTCCCTTCTAAAGTTAACCCCTTGGTGGCAGGGCACTTGAACAAAAACCTGTGGTTTGGTTAGAGCATCTAATCAAAAACTAATTGGTGTTTGGACACCTGATCAAAAATCCATTGGTGATAGGGCACCTGATCAAAAACCTAGTGGAATCCTACCAAGGGTGGTAGAAGAGTAGATGTACCCAGCTTGATTGGGGAACTACTATAAAATCCTTGTGTCCTCTGTGTTGTGATTTTCTATGTGCTGTGTTGTGTGCTGTGATTTGTTTTTATTTGTTTTATAACTCACTCAATACACATATAAGTATCACTATTTTAATTCTGCTATAAAAATAAGTGAAAACTTTTTAATACTCTATTCACCCCCCCCCCCCCTCTAGAGTAACTTTAAGATCTAACCTCATTTTCAATTGGTATCAGAGGATTCATCTGATATCAGAGGACTTTCAATATTCTCTTGTGGATCACTTTCATGAGCACGATCATAACCCTGAGAGTCAGGAAGGTCCACTTGTATCTGCTCTTCTTCTATCAGCACTCCCTTCCCTTTGAAGAGAATTTGGTCAAGCCCACTATTTGGTCCTTCACCTTAAGCAACTTCTTGCTCCTTGCCTTCTTCCTTCTCTGGCTCTGTGCCTGGAAGCTGCTTAGCTTCTGGGGCAACTGGCTCTTGGACTTCTGCTTGAGCTGAAGTTCCAGTCTTGCCAGCAGGAAGAGCATCACCTTGGTCAACTAGGGTAGAGCACCCAGGATGGGTCTCCCCCTTAACCATTGCAGTATCTTGGGCTAAGCTCCCAAGATGGGACTCCCCCTCAACTGGATCACTCACCAGAATGGGGCTTCACCTCTCTTCAACCACCTCTGTGTTAGCAAATGTTGGTGTTTCCAAGGTGTTGGGGACAGTGCCCAGCAGTGTTCCTGAATTGAAGAAGTGCTCAGCCCAATGATAAGTGCAAGTTGTATTTAATGTCAAATCTAGTTCATGCTTGCAGAGATGAGACGATATGTCCAGTACTTTAATAACGTGCATAAGCATAATGTCGTCGACAAAGTATGCTTGTCGTCATCATGATGAGCAAACCTAAGCTGAAGGACAATGGAAGTTATCGTCTTGATGCACATATCGTTGTGACATCACAATGCCGACAGAATATCGGAGAGAAGACATAAGATGATGAAAAATCAACATCGAATATATCAAAGGAAGGAATGTCGTCGTGAAGATGCAGTATCGTCGACATCGTCAAAGTATCATTATCGTTGAAAAGGCAATATCTAGAAGTATCGTCGATATCGGTGTAAAGGAGAGCTGATGTCAAAGAGACTAGGGTAGCTGCTATGAAGACATCATTCCCTGACGAAGTGACTATCGACGTAATGAACATGTCGTCGAGAGAATAAAGTGATTACGACGACAATCTGCAAGAAAGAAGATCACGACGACACAGTCAGAAATGGCATATCGTTGTATATGCAGAAACACCAGGATATCTCATATCGTTGAGATATCAATGTTAGAGGCAGAAGTAAGAAGACTTGAAGATCTACCAAGGTCTAAGACAGTGATGAAGCCTGTCGTCGAGACGCTATATGTATCGTCATAAAGCTGGAAACACCAACGAGACGGAATTCAAATGTTGCGAATGCGCTGTCATGCATTTAATGCCGCCGCCTGATTGTCCAATCAGCGCGTGCTCTTAAGTAATGGGGGGTCTGACATTAAAGGACATCATAGGAGACCATTGGAAGGTTCCCCAGTCCTATAAAAGGGAACGGTGGATGCCCTAGAAACAGGTCTTTATTCGAGAGAAGAAAAGCAGTCGTTCTCATTCTCACTCAAATCTTGGAACGAAAAGAATCCCGCAGGGCATTACAATCAAACAGTTATAGCTACGGTGAAGAAGAAGAAGAGAACCAAGATTCCTATCCGGCGTCCTTTAAATTTTCAGTCATCTCCATTGACTAATAAGAAGCCGATCAACATCAGGCAAAAGAAGAAGGGTTGAAGAAGATCCAGTGCTGAAATCGACAAATCAAGAAGCATCTTCTTCAAGTCAAGTTGCCGATCTCCATCAGGCAGAAGTTTTGTTACAACCTTCATTGTTGTAAGGCTTTAGGACCAAATCTGTAAGATCTGTTTTCAGATCTAAGTGTCTAGCTTGAGGGCTGGAGAGCTGTGAGGCTTGAGGGCCAGGGCAGTGGACTTGCGGGTCCAATATTGTCAAGCTTGAGGGCTTGAGACCTGTGAAGGCATGCGGGCCAGGGCAGAGGCTAGACTTGCAGGTCTGAGCTAGGTAGGGCTTGAGGGCCTGGTTGTCAAGATTGAGGGCTTGAGACCTCTGAAGGCTTGCGGGCCAAGGAAGAGGCTAGACTTGCGGGTCTGAGCTAGGTAGGGCTTGAGGCCCTGAGTGTCGAGCTTGAGGGCTCGGTTGCAGTAGGGGCTTGCGGGCTTAGGCTGTAGGACTTGCGGGTCCGTGTTGTAAGGCTTGAGGTCCTGAAGCTTTGGCGGAGTTTGCCGAGCCTAGCACATTGCTGGGTAGGCGCAAAGGGACATAGGATAACTCAAGACACCCGGTCTTGAGGAACCTCTATAAATTCTAGTGTGTTTTCTGTGCTGTTCCTTTAACCTTCTAAATCAGTTAACCAGAAATAAAGAACATCTAAAGGGGAAGAAAACAAATTGAAAAACCTATTCACCCCACCCCTCTAGGTGATAAGTTGACACCAAATAACTAACAAGTGGTACCAAAGCGAGGTTGTTCAAAGAAAAGCTTAACAGCTTGAACAGATCTACCAGTGGGTGTCTACTTTCCACATCTATGGAATCAAGGATAGTTGTTTGCTCCAGGGAGAGCTTTGCCCTTTGGAAAGTAAGATCTAGAATATTCATGGAGGCAATGGATCCCAGAATGCTTTTAATTATTCAAAAAGGACCATATACCCCCATGACTATGATAAGAGATGAGATCCTTCTAGCCAGCTTGGACAAAGAAGCCAGAAGTATTCTAACTGGTGTAGTAGATCTGCCAACACTCCAGAAGCTGACTCATTACACAACAGCAAAGGACATGTGGGACTCCCTTGGAGTCCACATGGAAGGGTCAAAGGAAGTCTTTGGGTTGATGGCTCTATCAGATGAAGAAAATCATGATGAATCACATCATGATCAGGTATGCATCACTCACACACCTTTACTACCTGCCTCAATTAAGAAAACCAAGAGTGCATCAGATGATTGCTCATCTTCTGAAGATGATGAAGAAGACTCCTCATCATGCAACAATAAGAACCATGCTGATCTAATAGAGCGGTTTGGTGATCTCTTGGGAGCCCTGAGAAAGAGCAAGAAGCTTGTTAAGAAGCAAGCTAGGGAGCTAGAATCACTCAGACCCATTAAGGATGAGATGAATAAGGAAATGGGTATGTCCCACAATGAGGGCACCAACTCCTGTGAGCTAAAGAAATTCATAGACAAGCTTTATGATGAAAGAAGCCAAATGGAAAAACTTATCAAAAAACATGAGAATGATCTTCTTAAGGAAAGAAGCTTGGTGGCTCAATTCTCTAAGCCCAAAACTATACTGTCCATCATTGACACCCTATCCTCCTATGGAAATAGAAGGGGATTGGGTTTCAATGAAGGGACAGCAGATGCTGTGAATGGAAAAAGTGGCAAAACTAATGCAGAGCCTCATACCACCTTTCAGAAGGTAGTGCTTCCCTCAAATAAGTATGATCAGGACAGTGTCCATGGTCACTAGATGAATGGAAGCTCTTGACTATGGGAAGAGAAAGGGCATGGGGATGAGAAAATTGAAGGCTCCCATGAGGAAATTCAAATGGCCCATCATGGACCATTTGTGTTTGGTGCCCCAGCCCCCACACTCAAGGGTAAGGAAGCAACACCTACCCAATCTCTCCCAGCAAAGAAGCAGGATGATAGACCCAGTATAATCAATTCTCACTTGATCATATCTGATGCCATCAACACCATATCAGCTACCAAGCTGACATCTGTTGCTGACAAACAGATAAAGTTAAGAAGAAATAATTATGCTAGAGCAGCTAGTCAGCTCTTGGCTGAGAGAGATAGGAAGAATGTTGTTGCCTTCTCTACTGAACATAAGCATTGTGATTCTCCACCCACTTCAAATATTGTTCAGAAAAGAAGGTACAACATCCATGAATGTTGGTGTTGTGGCAAAGTGGGACACTTTGCCATTTACTGTTGGCACAACCCTAGTGTGCCTAGTGCAAAGGAGAGACTTCCTGGAAGGGCTGAGGTGAGTAGAAGAATCCACCATTATGCTAACAAGAACCTAGGACCCAAGTCACCTTGGGTTCCTAAGGGATATTAAATCTGTTATGCAGGGAAGTCCATTTAGCCAATAAAAAGCAAACAAGGCTAATGGACAATAAGTGCTCCAGGCTCAACTCTGGACTAAGAAAAACATCACCACATGCCAAGATGCACTGGTCAAGGGGGAGCTAAAAGTAAAGATAAGTGGACATCCCATCAAGGGGGAGCTACGAGCTCAAGAAGATATAAAAGCTAAGGTGAAGGTAACTATGCTGATGTTCAATACATAACCTCATCTTTATCATTTTGTTAAAGGTAATTTTTACCTGAGTAAGGAAAAATATATCACTCAAGGAGCACATATGTATGGCACTGCTAAAAGCATTGCACTGATCATACAAAAGAATGAAAAAGAACAATATCGTTTTGAACACAAAACAATATCGTCGAAATGATGATTAGTATCGTCGTAATGAGTCCTCGACATCGAATTTGTGCCTCGACGATATCTAATCATCAGCGGTCTCTTAATTAGACATGAGCTTAATCAATCATAACAGCTTAATTTGGGTTAATAAGATATTTAGCAAATGACACTTCAACTTCCAACTCGGAAACTATAAATAAGGTCAGATGTCGTAAGGTTAAAACACTTTCTACATTAGCCCTAAAAAGATGTCGTGCTCTCTACGCCTTCGAGGAGTGAACGAGTCGACTAAACTAGAATCCTCTCCGATCAAGTTAGAAATGTCGCCAAAGAAGGAAGGATTTCTCTATGAAGGAAGCGAAGTAGTGAGGGGTGGTTTCTCAGAAGGATCAGAAGAGATCCAAAGCACCATTAAGCTGCTCGAGGCCATCGGCTTGGAGTTCGCCCTCTCTAAGCTGATAGTAATATTAAAAATAGAAGTGTTGGAGTTCTACTCGAATGCCAAGGGTGGCTCAAAGGGAACTTCTGTGAAAAACTTGATCAATGGGATAAAAGTCAAAGTGAATCCTAAGAGGTTGTCCAAGGCACTTCAGTTGCCGGCCTTTGCCAAGAGGGAGGAAGATGAAACGGTCTCCCAGGAAGACCTCAACAAAGCTCTGTAATGGTGCGGACACTCCAGCAAGACCTATGGGTCTCTAGAAAGGAAGAGCTTCAATCAACAAGGAAAGCTTATGGCAGACATTGTGGGAAAATCCCTCCTCTACATGGCAGGGTCGCATGACAGGATATCCAGTCCATGTTCGAGATAATGGCAAGGATAATCCTAAGGAAGAAGACCAACTGGTGTCAGATTATTTTTAGGAGAATTCAAGACAGCTTTCAAGTTCCAAATATGGGAAGAATACTATCATTGTATCTACTGCTATCTTACCCTGAAAGATTCAACAAGAAGTATGGAGCAAAAATCCATCACATGAGAAGGATGGATATCAGGATACTGGAAAGGTCGGAGAAATTTCTGACTAAGTCTCCCAAGAAGTTGAAGACTGCAGAAGATGTGAAGAGGAAGGGAGAAAGCTCAACTGAAGGAAGTGATTCAGGCAACAGCTCGCCTCCGTCTGACTCTGAAGTACATGTGGAGACAAGGAATGTCGCCTTCCAGACCTCTGCTCTAAGTCTGGGATCCAGGATAACAGCAGGAATAGATCAAGGAAGTGCTGAAACTGAAGGGGAGAAGAACAATGAGCTCCCTGCTCAAGTGGAAGAAGTGATCAATAAGATCATAGGGGATGTGGATGCTGGTCATTCTGAACCAGCAATCCAAGAGGACCCAAGTGAAGATCCCAAAGAGGACAACCAATAGAACCCTGCTAATGAGACTAGCAAAGATCAACAAAGTCCTGAAAAGGAGAATGAGTCAAACCAGTCACCAATCAGAAAATCTCCATTTCCAATGGTTGATGGGAATAAAGAAGAGGAACCAAGACAAGCTAGTTCACCTCCAGAGAATAGGCCAGTAGATTTCTCCCTACTGCCTCAGATAAGAATGCTTCTGGAAGAGCAAAGGCTAAAAATTGAAGGTCATGTTAACTCAGCCATCAATGAGCTAAGGAGAGAACTATCTGCAGAAACTACAAGCCTAAGAAATGATGTGAAGAACCTACAAGAATACACTGCCAAAGAGACAGCACTTACTCACAAGGGTCTATCTGAGGTAGGAGATAATCAGATAATGATTGTCAACAATATAGAGAAGGCCTACATAGCAACCACCAGATGGATGGTTGAACACAAAACTAATCTCCAAGAAAGTCTAGATCACCATAATAAAGATCTAGACAGTCATCTGCTTGAGACCAAGAATCACTTGGAAGCAGGAGTCCACATGCTTAAAAACAAGATATTGGTTTCTGAGGAGAATCTCCAGAGTGGGATATCTGAACTAGACATAAAGGGGCAGAGATCAATGATAAAGGCCAGTGGTGATCATGCCATCTGGACCACAAACACCATCAGGGAAGCAATGAATCTCCCTCCTCTCCATTTTGATGAGCCTACAGAAGAGTACCTAGCTGAAAAGCAACATGCAGACATTCTTGATACTGCCACTGATAAGGGTAAAGAGAAGGAAGTACTGGAGGATGAAGAAGTAAAAATGAGGAAGAGAAAATACAGGGAGGAAATGGAGAAAAAGGATGACTATGAAAGATGGAGTCCCAAGTCCAGAGCCATCATATTAAAGGCATGGGAGCAGGTGAAGGTAAATAAAGGCGAGAGGTACAAAGTGTACAGTCCTTAAGAATGGGCTAAGTATGAAGAGCAAGAAGAAACAAGGGGAGTATACAGAAGGGACAAGCAAGCAGGCAGAATCCCTGCAGACACTCCTGAGCCTCTAAAGTATCATCCCAAGCCATTTGAATACTTCACTAGATAAGCTGGAAAGGAGCAGGAAGCCAATGCCAGGAATGCAAAGGGTGAAGCTGCTATGAGGGCGCCAGAGATATAGACAACCAAATCTTTAAGGGGTTGAATGTAAGAATGTTAAAAACTTTTGAAAACATTTGGCAGTATATATAAATGAAGTAACACTTGTCAAATTCTGTGTTCACTCAAATATAGCTGCAATGTCATCATTATATGCTTACTTGCATAAAATATCAAATCTTTTATATGAGTGGCATTTATCATTGAGTGGGTTATAACTTCTTCAAATATGGGGAGATTGTTGGGAACAGTGCCCAGTAGTGTTCCTGATTTGAAAAAGTGCTCAGCTCAATGATAAGTGCAAGTTGTATTTAATATCATATCTAGTTCATGCTTGCAGAGATAAGACGATATGTCCAGTACTTCAATAACCTGCCTAAGCATAATGTTGTCGACAAAGTATGCTTGTCGTCATGATGATGAGCAAAGCAAAGCTGAAGGACAATGGAAGTTATAGTCGTGATGCACATATCGTTGTGACATTACAATGCCGACAGAATATTGGAGAGAAGACATAAGCTGGTGAAAAAGCAACATCGAAGATATCAAAGGAAGGAATGTCGTCGAGAAGATGCAGTATCGTCGACATCATCAAGGTAGCCTTATTGTTGAAAAGGCAATATCCAGAAGTATCGTCGATATCGGCGTAAAGGAGAGCTGATGTCAAAGAGGCTAGGGAAGCTGCTACGAACACATCATTCCCTGACGAAGTGACTATCGACGTAATGAACATGTCGTCGAGAGAATAAAGTGATTATGACGACAATCTGCAAGAAAGAAGATCACGACGACACAGTCAGAAATGGCATATCGTTGTATATGCAGAAACGCCAGGATATCTCGTATCGTTGATGAGTCCCATTTATATACACTTTTATGGACTCATCTGGGCTAGTTTTCCTGCTTTTGCACTTCAATTTTAGTTCTTAATTGCTTATATTTTACTTGTTCACACTTTCACTTTATGTGCTCATTTAGACCCGTTTTCTTGACGCACGGTATGCTGCGATCGTGCGTTATGATCGGCTGGTCAATATGGTGATCTGCCCCGCTCGTGCATTTTCTTCATGCACGGTTGGCCTCAACCGTGCGTGAACAAAACGCACGACCTCCTATTGGTTGCCGGATTTTGGGTTTTTTGAATTTACCCATGCGTTTTTACGCACGATCGGATTTGACCGTGCGTGAGTAAAACGCACGAGTGCACCTGCTTTGTCTTCATGGACTTTATGTTTGTTAAATATCGCACGGTCCATGCACGGTCGTGCGTTCGACCGTGCGTGACCAATTTCTGACTGATTTTCTATATAATCTGCAGATTCCGCTCTAGAAGGATCAATTTTCTCTCTCGCGTCCAAGAGCTCCAGTTCTGCACCATTTTTGCCGCTCCATCGTCGCCCACCATCTGGAGGTGCTCCGGACATATTCTTCACGCCAATCTCGAGCCGGAGTATCCTCTCGGCCTCCTCCACCATTCAGAAGCTTCTAAGCTCCATTTCAACGGATTTTGCACTATATCCTTGGAGTTCTCCGGCAAGATCGTGGCTAAAGGCTTTTGACGAAGAAGACGGGTCCATTGGGAGGTAGAGCCCTCTTCTACCCTGGACGACAGTTGAAGACCGAGCCCGGACGAGGATTGACAACCCTAGATTCTGGCCGTGAATCTCCGATGAGTCTTCGTGCTTCGGTTGTAATCTTAAGTCCTCCTTGTTATTTTTGCTGATTCTATTTGATGTGTGTGGTTGTATGTTTCTATATGAATGATGTCCATAAACCCTAAATATTATTAGTGTAATTTTCCATGGTTTTGTGGTTATGTTTGTGGTTTATGTGATTTGAGGAGCGCCCCCATTCCACCATCCATTCCGCCTGACTACTCGCCCATTCCGTGTGCCTACTCTTCCATCCGCCAAGCTAAGCGTTGCTAACGGCCCGTGTAATCCACTTCGACTCCGCCGGTGCGACTCACTCCATCCGCAAGCCTGCTCTTCCATCCTCCTAGCGAAGCGTGGCATAGCGGCCCGTGTATTCCATTCGCCTAATGAAGCAGTGCGCTCAAGGCCTGCACAGTTCGATTCCACTTGCCTACTCGTCCATCCGCCCTTGCAACGTAGTGCGCTCAAGGCCTGCCTAATCTCCATCCCGCCAAGCGAAGCTTTGCATAGCGGCATTGCATAGGAGTAGTTGTAGTATTTTATTTTATTTTCCAAAAGCCAAATCAACTCTCCCGCAATCCATCCGACTTAAGGACTTCAATCTCAAGTCCTTCCTCAATAACTCCACCTTACTGTGTTCCTTCGAGATCGATACTTGGGGATTCATTCCCGCATTTTATATTACTTGAATGATAGGTACACTGTCGTTTCATGCCGCAGTCTAGCTACCTCCTATAGCGGTGTGCGAGATTTGCGCATCAATCGTCGAGATATCAATGTCAGAGGTAGAAGCAAGAAGACTTGAAGATCTACCAAGGTCTAAGACAACGACGAAGCCTGTCGTCAAGACGCTATCTGTATCGTCATAAATCTAGGAACACCAACGAGACGGAATTCAAATGTTGCGAATGCGATGTCATGCATTTAATTCCTCCGCCTGATTGTCCAATCAGCACGTGCTCTTAAGTAATGGGGGTTCTGACATTAAAGGACATCATAGGAGACCGTTGGAAGGTTCCTCAGTCCTATAAAAGGGAACGGTGGATGCCCTAGAAATTGGTCTTCATTCGAGAGAAGAAAAGCAGTCGTTCTCATTCTCACTCAAATCTTGGAACGAAAAGAATCCCACAGAGCATTACAATCAAATAGTTATAGCTGCGGTGAAGAAGACGAATAAGAGAACCAAGATTCCTATTCGGCATCCTCTAAAGTTTCAGTCATCTCCATTGACTGATAAGAAGCCGATCAACATCAGGCAAAAGAAGAAGGGCTGAAGAAGATCCAGTGCTGAAATTGACAAATCAAGAAGCATCTTCTTCAAGTCAAGTTGCCGATCTCCATCAGGTAGAAGTTTTGTTTCAACCTTCATTGTTGTAAGGCTTTAGGGCCAAATCTATAAGGTCTGTTTTCATATCTAAGTGTCTAGCTTGAGGGCTTGAGAGCTGTGAGGCTTGAGGGCCAGGGCAGTGGAATTCCGGGTCCAATATTGTCAAGCTTGAGGGCTTGAGACCTGTGAAGGCTTGCGGGCCAGGGCAGAGGCTAGACTTGCGGGTCTGAGCTAGGTAGGGCTTGAGGGCCTGATTGTCAAGCTTGAGGGCTTGAGACCTGTGAAGGCTTGCGGGCAAGGGCAGAGGCTAGACTTGCGGGTCTGAGCTAGGTAGGGCTTGAGAGCCTGAGTGTCGAGCTTGAGGGCTCGGGTGCAGTAGGGGCTTGCGGGCTTAGGATGTAGGACTTGCGAGCCCGTGTTGTAAGTCTTGAGGGCCTGAAGCTTTGGCGGAGTTTGCCGAGCCTAGCACATTACTGGGTAGGCGCAGAGGGACAGAGGACTACTCACGACACTCGGTCTTGAGGAACCTCTATAAATTCTAGTGTGTTTTCTGTGCTGTGCCTTTAACCTTCTAAATCAGTTAACCAGAAATAAAGAAAATCTAAAGGGGAAGAAAACAATTTGAAAAACCTATTCACCCCCCCCCCCCCTCTAGGTGATAAGTTGACACCAAATAACTAACACAAGGTTATCTGGAAGTGATCAAATATTTAGTCTCATTGCCAACGCGATATGAGCATATGGGGTCACACATAAGAGTGTTTGGAGAAGTTGTATGAATGATTGTGTTGGCCTTACTCATATAGGATATGAGTGAAGGACCAATCCTGCAACTTATTAGAGTTGAGTCGAGTCGACTAAATGCTCCACAGGTATTGTGATTATTGTTTGGAGTATGTTGACAAGTTTTTGAGATGAGTCGTCGAGAATGTCTCAACAAAACTTATCTCATGTCGTCAAAAGGGTTCATCGAATGGTCTCGACGAACTATATCAATTCGTCGAATGGTCTCAACGAATTGGATATTTTTGTTGAGTCAATTCGTCGAATTGTCTCGACGAATAAGATTTACTTGACGAAACAGTTCTTCGAATGGTCTTGACGAAATATATCAATTCATCGAAATGTCTCGACGAATTGGATATCTTTGTCGAATCAACTCGTCGAATTGTCTTGACGAATCAGATCTTCTCGACAAATCTATTCACCGAATGATCTCGACGAATTCGTCGAATGGTCTCGACGAATTTGTCGAATGGTCTCGACGAATTAACTATACTCGACGATTTCTGTTTACTCCAATTCTAATCTCGGGTGTGCGGATAGCCTCTCTCTCGCCTGGGGTATAAATAGGACACAATTTTATTCCATAAGGTATCGATCTGATTTGCGACTTCTGAAGAGAGTCGGAAGAGATCCGAAAGTCGACAGAAGAGTTCTGATCGGCCGATTTTCCCGCACCCCATCGTCGTCGTCGCCGCCTTTCCTATTGATGGGCCTAGCTGTCCGAAGGAAACCCAGAGGGCTCTCCTTCTCCAACCTTATTCTTGTGCGATAAGAAGCAAGGGTTCTTCTTCACTCGTGTGGACTTCCTAGAGGCGTCAATCATTTTCAGTGCTTGGAACTCAAAGTTTTCCTTTGGTATCAGACCTTGGAGCATCTTGGTTGAGTATTGACTCAATCCATTTTCAGGTATATTGCAAATGTTGCTTCTCCTATTTCTTGATTCATGAAATCGCAAGATCCTTTAGTTCTTTTGGGTTGTTCTTGTTTGTATATTCCGCTGCGTGCATTTGATGCATTGTTCAAAGAAAAAACAACAATAGGTTCATCTAATTTCTCTGGGAATTTTTGATTAAGAGATACCTCCCCCTCTGTCAAAGTAGGGTTTGGTATGGATGGGACTCCTTCTTCCTCAGAGCTACTTGAGTACTCCTCCTCTCCTGAGTTAACAACTTGAAGAACCTTCTTCTTCTTCTTCTTCTCTTTCCGAGCTGAAGAGACACCTTTAGGTGCTTTGGATATGGATTTATCCCTCCTGTCCAACATCTTGGAATCTAGCCTCTTAGAGTAATGTAGAGGCACTCCCATCTTCCTTTTTAGGACCTCCCCTAGGGAATTCAGAAGGAAGATAGATAGTATTCTTCCAAATGAGGGAGTCTTCAAATTACTTTTTATTCTTTGAAATACAAATTCCCTCCAGTCCGTCTTCTTGGAGAGAATTATCCTGCTCATTACTTCAAACATGTCCTTTGAGATCCTGTCATGAGAACCAGACTTCCATAACAGTACTTTTTTCGACTATATCTGCAAGAAGCTTCCCTTTGTGATTGAAATTTTCTCTTTTGATAGACCCATAGGTCTTTTCACTGTGCTCACACAAGGCATAACTTGCAGATAGGTCTTCAGTGGTCAGTTCTTCCTCTTCATCATCTGCCTCCAACCTTGGCAGTCTCAACGCCTTTCCCAGGCTCTTTGCAGTTACCTTCACCTTCTGCCCAGCTACCATTTGTTCAAACTGATTTCTCGGCCTCTTGTGAAGCTCAGGGCCCTCACCGGAATGAGGGGCAGCTAGCCCTTATTGATCCCTCGGAGAAGGTAGACTGAAGACTAGGAAAATGACTAAGACCTTCGTCACAGCGAGGAGGTCCCTCCACTAACCCGGAAGATCGTTGAGCGCTTCCCCTCCCATGCCAAAGCTGAGACTCGGGCACCTTGGAGAGCTCTGAAAATGCTAGCCAAGGAGAGCCTGAGGAGAGAGAAGCTGAAGTGAACTCCTCTCCAAAGGTGCCCATTAGGTCTTATTTATAGCTTTTCTGATCTGGCCTGCAAATAGCAGGATTCCGCCTTTTGATTTTACTATTCGCACCCCAAATGGGTCTGCTAACAGCCAAACTCCGCTGTTTGGAGAGGCTAAAGGCAGACCACCATGGGTAAAAGGGTAATTTGTCCCTAACAACCTATGGGCAAGGAACTGCGAGAACATTACTGCCGAAGCTCTCGCGGGCCTTCTCGCGAGTCCTGTTCGTGATGCCTCTCCTAGGCGATCGCCCTGCGAGGACCTCGCTGGCCCATTCTGGTGGTATCTGCCGAGGTCCAGTCTCATGAACCTTCCAAGAGACAGCCTCTTGACTTCGTCGCGCACTGAGCACATTTCACTGAACACCTCTTTACCGAACATAGGTCTTCTTCTGCCAGCGGCTTGTGAGGTATTGGTTTGACAGCCCTCGCTTGGACCAGTCTCTTGAAGAAATCTGCCGAGGTTTGGATCTCGCTACTCCTCTTGCGAGACCATCCCTTTATCTTTAATGAGCATGGAACACTTCGTCGACTTCTGATGATTTCGTCGAGCAGGGGTGAGCTCGACAATCGCAGGTGAGCTCGACGAACACGGAAGAGTTCGACGAACACGGGACTCCTTTCGTCGAGCTCAGAAAGCTTCCTCAAACTGCCCGCGAGCGTTTATCTCGCCGACCATTATCGCTCGCCTATCAGCGAGCCTTCCGAGAGAGACTTCGCCAAGGCCCCTCTCGCATGGTCTTTGGCCCAATGGCCTTCCTCTCTTATTACTTCCTTCGTCCTGTTGCCTTCTTAAACCGCGCCTCCTCGCCTGGCGAATATCTGGGTTGTACACAATCGTCGCTCTTCGCGAGGCTATTTAGGCTCGCGAAGAAAATCCAACCCCTGGTATTCGCCAGTCTTTTTGATGATCTGTCAGGAATCTTTGGTAGGACCCACCCTGGGGGCTATAAATATCGGCCCGAGCCTCAGTGACGCACGTCGTCACTCTTTTTTTCTCCTTTTTATCCCGTGTTGTAGCTGCCAGGAGATGTCGCTTTCCGAAGAAGCTGAGGCTCGCCTGAAGGCTGTGAGAGTGGGCGGGCTACCCTCCACGACCAGGGTCCCCGTCTGGATGAATCGGCCACCTCCCGCTCAGTCGTCGAAGACTAAAAAGTCGAAAGCAGCTTGCCGAACCGGGGACGACTCCGTGCTGCTGGACTCTTCCCCGGATAACCGCCCCTCCGAGAAGGTATGATCTATTCCTCTAGATAAGTCAATAAATTTGCCTGTGATTCATGCTTACTCGCAGGAGATTTTTCCCAACAAGGACATTGGCGAGCTTGGAGGTGGGTCTCGCCGAAGTCCGCCAGCAGACACACATCTCGCTGGCAAAACGCTGAAGGTACGCCTTTGATCTCGCTCACTGACTCTCCTTTCATTGACTATCGACCTATTATCCCCTCTTTTTCACAGTCTCGCTCCAGAAGACCCCGGCTCGCGAAGATTCACGGCTTTCGTTCCGTCCTTTCCTGACAAAATGGTGGACATGCCAAGGTTCAATCTCATGGGGAGCGAGGGCGCTGGCGACTCTCAACCGCCAAAGATCCCCCCAATTAACAACGCAGCCTACCCTCCCGGCTTAGGTGAATCCCTCTACCCTTACTACGGCAATGTCTTCCAGGGCCGCCCTGAGAGTTCTCGTCCCCCTCCGGTAAGCATTCTGACGCCCCCATGCCATGCGCGAACTCGAATGCGCTATCTAACCTTTCCATAATATTTTGCAGAGAGTTCTGAAAATCCGCCTACCGACTCCGAGTTTGGCGACGACGAGGTGTCCCCCCTCCCAGACCAAGTGGAAGACTTCTTAGGGGACCCAAGAGATCCGGAGACGATGAAGCGGAGAACCGCATAGTTTCTTCGAAAACATGGTAGGATGCTGATGGACCTTAACCTTCAGGCGAGATGGGATAGAGAGGTCGCCGAGGATAGGCAAGCTGTTATGATGGAGGAGTGCGCGAGACTCCGAGCCGCGGTGCCTCACGCCCAAGACGAGATGGTCACATCGCCGGAGGTGCACATCGCGAGGATGAGGGATTATGCCTTCCTGATGGATCGAGAGGTCCGTGCGGCCCAGGATTACTATAATTCCAGGGTACCGCCGAGGTCCGGGTCGCGGGGTGGCGGCAGATGGAAGTGGTTACCCCACGATTCTCGCTGACTCCTACATTTCTGCGAACTTTTATTGTCTGTTAACGCTCTCCACTACTTTGAACAATCTCCTAATTACTTGCAACTTATATTTGTGAGTTCCCATTCAGAAGTAATTATTGATAGTTGTTTATTAGCTTTCGCTTGTGATTTGTATATTCGCACATTCTTTGTTATGCTATTCTCGCAACGAGCCCTCCTGCTCTCGCTAAAACTGTCTCGCGATGAGTTCTCTTCGCTATTCTGTTTGCTCATGCTGCCCTTTGCAAAGAATTTGCTTATACTAACCTCGCAGGTAGTTCTCGCCCACGATTCTGAAGTGACGTTTTTGCTAACCGCACTCAGCGGCGCTTGGGCTCCTTCCCGCCCTTTCACTTCTGCTATAAATAGGCCGTCATAATTGTGCCAACTACCACATTTACCATCAGCCTTCTTCTTCTGCTACTCCAGAGCTCTCGCCTTTCTCCCTCTTTCTCGCGCTATTCTCTTCTTCGTAGGTCCTCAAGATGGTCGGTGATCAAAGCGAGGCTGAGGGCAGATTGAAGTGTGCATGGGCCTTCACCGACCACTCCTTCTTTCTGGTGAACTTGTCGGAGGAGGAATATCTCACTGCCGTCGCTGACTTCATCCCGCCGGATTTTACCGCTCGCCAACCTACCAAGGATGACGCAATAAATGTCCCCCTGCCTGATGAACTCGCGATCCCCATAGCTCATTTCGCGGTGGGTCTGAGGCTACCTCTGTGGCCAGAAGTTCGCCAGGTCACTACTAATCTCGCCCCTTGATGCGCGTCGGCAAGTGCACCGGTCGCTGTCAAGTAATAATTGTGGAGAATAAATTCCCCGGATGTCGGTCTCTTGAGGAATGCAGGATGGGTGATCGAATCGCGCAGTGAATATTGTTACACAAGCGTTTCACAAACACAAAGAGGGGTTTTTGGTTGGTTTTCCTAATTTTAACAACAATAAAAGAGATGCGGGTCGAGAACACCGCTTCGCAACGTGAGGTGGATGCAACGGCCGCGATGCCGTGCTTCGTGAGGCGAATGAAGTGGACTCAGGCGCGAGAGAGTGAGGGTCGCAAACACCTCTTCACAACCGTCGTTAGCTCTTGCCAACACGGAGCAAACACCTTGCGTGCGTGTGTGAGTGAGTGCGCTTGAACGTGGTGAATCACAACCAACCCATGAATAAGAACACAGAAACGTTCATTCTCATCAAGTAAATATCACAATATTCATTTAGTAAAAGATTCAAAGGGGTACAATCAAGGAAAGAGGAAGGAGATAACCGGTGGTGAAGACTAGCAGCCGTTCACGGCCGGAATGGTAGGTTGTCGGGCTACCTCCGGACTCGGGCGGACGATGCTTCCGGCGTAGAGGGCTGTCACAATCTCCCTACGTGCTCCGTCGTCTTCGACTCAAGGTCTCTTCTTCTTCTCACCGGGCGGAAAGCGAAAATGATTGCTTGGAGGCTTGCGGATGATGGAGAACACTCACGGACGATGGAGGATGTCTAGGAATGGACCGAGGAAGCTTCCCCTTGCGTAGGAGATGAAGTAGGGGCGATCCAAGGGGGCGGTCGGCGGCGTTCGGAACAGAAATCCCGCTCCCGGAATGAATAATACGCCCTAAAATCGCAACAGGCGCTTAAATAGGCGCTGGATTAAACACTGCGCACGATCATTGGCACACGACCAGTGGTCGTGCGCACTGGAATCCTGCGATCGTGCGCACTGCCTGGACAGAACCTGCAAGAGATGAAATTATAAATAAAATGTTCGCACGACCAGTGGCGCACGACCGTTGATCGTGCGCACTAGCGTCGGTGGTCGTGCGCAATAGGTGAGACAGAACTCATAAAATTACTATTAAGTGCGCACGGACAGTGGCGCACGACCGGTGGTCGTGCGCACTGGAGTTGATGGTCGTGCGCACTGCACCAGACAGAACTCGTAAAAAAGGGGTTAAGTGCGCACGATCAGTGGCGCACGACCGGTGGTCGTGCGCACTAGAACAAGTGATCGTGCGCAGTGTTCCTGTGCAGAATTGCACCGGAAACACTTGCACGCCTCCTATTCCAGCACAAACACAGATCTAGCCACCGAAAGTGGCACTTAACAACATATGAGTACTATGAAAGGAAATAAACACGAAAACACACCAAAGTGGGCCAAAATGTGCACCTAGCATGGGTTATCAATTATAAACTATAATAAGGCTAAAGTGCGTGATATTGACTAAATAATGGCCCGGATGAGTCCATGAAGGTGTATATAATCAGGACTCATCACACCCCCAGACTTAACTGTTTGCGCGTCCCGAGCAAACGAATCCGGCGGAAGTTGAAAAAGATAATTAAAATAGCGAATTACGCAGGGGAGTACAGTGCGAAGTAACATACGCATGCAAGTAGGAATTCTAGTAGAAGAAGATTCTAGCTATGCTAACTAATTTACGGAAGTACTAAAGCGTAATCAAAGATTTAATTGTACTCAGTGGGTGAATTATGAAGAATTTGACGATCATGCCCGGTATGAAAGTGACGAGACGCTGAGGCGGGTGTTGCAAAAGATCGGGGCTTAGGAATAACTCCGCTGAAATCCATCAACGTCGTGAACCATACGCTTGCCCGGTCACACTCTCTCCACGGCGCTAGCAAACTCGCAAGTCAAATCAGTAGGACTTATAGGATTAAAACGGGGCTTAGGTTACGGAATGATATGCAAAGATAAACATGACGGCTACGCAACCCAAATGAGCCAACGGCACACTGCACCTTACAAAACCAAACAACTATGCTCGTGTGACACACCCCCAGACTTATCATGAAAACCAGGTGTGCACACAGCCTACTTTACAAATACCAACAGATTTTTCTCTTTAGCTTGGGAGGATTATTTTCAGGATACTCTTCTTTTTTTTTTCTTTTATATATTTTTCTTCTTTCAAGCAACCTCCAGTTGGTTCAAAATCAGCGGATAGACATTATTTTCTCTTCAAAACACAATGATACCACACACCACACAAGTTGGAAATTATGAGCACAGTTAAAACATTTTTTTGGTTGCGGGCGTAGGAGAGGCTTCAGGCTTTGGTGGATGAGGAGGAGCTGAACATAAAAATGGTAGGCACAAATTTGGCTTGCAAAGGTGAATGAAAGGGGCATGGAATAGCAAAGCTCAAACTAGCCAAATGGTGGCCTACATCATGCTTGACTCAACAAGTAGCTCTCACCCATGCTTCAAGAGTCGCTTGGGGCAAGTTCTTAGCCCACGAGAAAGATAAACCATCCTCCCGACTCGAGCAACACACGTTTAGCGACCGCACACACACAACACCGGGTTATCATCAATTTCATTCGAATTCACCACTTGAGTACATTAAATCTAAATTTACGCAGAGATACTACACATAAATTAAATGCATAAGGAAAATCTAATTCTACTCAGGTTCTACTATAGCATGCGAAGCGACTAGAACACTACATGAGTCGACACCGCGCTCCAAATAATAATTCCTGTGTTAATAGCCTATTTCACATTCCAACCAAACTAGTTTAAACGGAACAACACAAAAGAAAGCATGCACTCAAGTGGGTGAAGTGGTGTGTGAAGATGAACGATACTAAATAACTGAAATTAAAATACTTCTAGTATGCAAATGAGATGAGCATGTGCAGTGGGTGACAAAGAAACGGCTCTCCCCCAGACTTAATCAAAACCATACAACATAATGATATGACAGTGAAAATCAAAATTGAAAGCTAGGGAAGAAGTTACCCAATGCTCAGCACGTGAGCATACCAGAAGAATGGCGTTTAAAATCAAGACAATCCGCAGCATCCACCATCGAACACAAAACCTGCAAGCAAAACTCAAAACAACAAAAGCAAAAACAAAAACTGAACTAGGAAAGGTTAGATAAAAGGAAATATATAAAAAAAACGGAAATCTGGGTTGTCTCCCAGTAGCGCTTTCATTTAACGTCCTTAAGCTGGACCAAATACCTGTATTAGCATTGTTTATAAAGAGTGCAGGAATTTAAAAAGAAAAAGTTCAGAACTAGAGTTTCACACAAAAGATAAGAGACAAGAATAAGAAATCAGCTGCCGGTGCTTGTATGAAGTCCATCTCCCAATGTCAACAACTGACACTCCTTGTTAATAGTGGCGCCATCATATAACTTCAGCCGATGTCCATTGACCTTAAACTTGTCCCCCTTATCTCCAGATATTTCAATGGCACCAAAAGGCGAGACATCGGTCACGGAGAAAGGACCACTCCACCTCGATTTAAGCTTCCCTGGGAAGAGGCGGAGACGGGAGTTGTAGAGCAGCACCTGGTCCCCAATTTTGAACTCCTTAGGAATTATATGCTGATCATGCCATTTTTTCGTTTTCTCCTTATAGATGCGAGCGTTTTCATAAGCAAAATGACGGAGCTCCTCTAACTCGTTGAGTTGGGACCGACGCACTTCGGCCGCGGCTCCAATGTCCATGTTCAACAGTTTGGTAGCCCATAATGCTTTATGCTCCAGCTCTACAGGGAGGTGACATGCCTTGCCATAGACTAATTGAAACAGAGTCATTCCAATGGGTGTTTTGAACGCAGTCCGGTAGGCCCATAATGCGTCATCGACCTTCTTAGCCCACTCCTTCTTATTTGAATGTATTGATTTCTCAATTATTCGCTTGAGCTCGCGGTTGGAGACTTCGACTTGCCCGCATGTTTGGGGGTGGTAAGCCAAAGAAATTTTGTGATGGACCCCAAACTTTTTCATGAGCTGCACAAACTGTCTATTGCAAAAATGACTCCCGCCGTCGCTGATGATAGTTCTCGGCGTCCCAAACCTGGAGAAGATGTTCTTGTGGATAAAGTGCAGCACAGTGTTGGCATCATTCGTGGCAACCGCCTCAGCTTCCACCCACTTCGAGACATAATCAACTGCCACAATAATGTAATGCTTACCATGAGACATTGGGAAAGGGCCCATGAAGTCTATTCCCCAGACGTCAAAGGGTTCGCAAACCAGCATGTTATTAAGGGGCATCTCATCACGCCGGGAAATATTCCCAGTCCTTTGACATTCGTCGCACTTGGTGACATAGGCATGGGCATCCCGGAAGAGGGTCGGCCAGAACAATCCACATTGCAGGATTTTTCGTGCTGTTCGAACGGCCCCGAAGTGCCCGCCGGCCTCCCTGTCATGGCAATGCTGTAATACAGACTGAAACTCAGCTTCCGGAATGCAACGCCTAATAATCCCGTCGCTGCATGTGTGGAACAAGAGCGGATCTTCCCAAAAATAGTATTTTGCGTCGGAGACAAGCTTCCGTCTTTGCTGAGGGGACAAACTCGGGGAGAGTGTTCTACAAGCCAAGTAATTAGCAATATCTGCATACCAAGGTGCGGTCGGGGAGGATGTAGTGATTGCAAATAACTTTTCATCCGGGAAATAGTCGTCAGTTTCCTCCACAACGCAATTAGGAGTGTCGTACTCCAAACGTGAGAGATGATCAGCAATCACGTTCTCCACCCCTTTCTTATCTTTGATTTCCAGATTGTATTCCTGCAAGAGTAAAATCCAACGAATCAGACGCGATTTGGATTCTTTCTTACTGAAAAGATACCTGAGAGCGGCGTGGTCCGTATACACGATCACTTCGGAGAGTACCAAGTATGAGTGAAACTTTTCAAAAGCGAAGACCACAGCTAGCATTTCTTTCTCCGTGGTGGTATAATTGGCTTGTGCACTGTTGAGAGTTCGACTGGCATACGCGATAGTGTGAAAAGTCTTGTCTTTCTTTTGACCGAGAACAGCACCTACGGCCACATCACTTGCGTCGCACATGATAATGAAAGGTAGAGTCCAGTCGGGTGCCACCAGAATTGGGGCTGAGATGAGTTGTCCCCGTAAAGTTTCGAAGGCGTGCATGCATGCTTCATCGAAATGGAATGGGACGTCCTTAACCAGCAGGCGAGATAAAGGCTTTGAAATGGAGGAGAAGTCCTTGATGAACCTTCGATAGAAGCCCACATGGCCAAGAAAACTTCGAATGCCCTTCACTGACATGGGTGGAGGGAGGTTTCTGATGACACTAACTTTCGCTTGATCCACTTCAAGCCCTTCGCAGGAAACTTTATGCCCCAAGACGATTCCTTCGCGCACCATGAAGTGGCATTTCTCCCAGTTTAAGATAAGATTGGTGTCTTCACACCGCTTCAATGTCTTGGCCAAATTTGCGAGGCAACTGTCAAAACTACTGCCAAATAGAGTGAAATCGTCCATAAAGACTTCGAGGAAATCCCCTACCATGTCAGCAAAAATGGCGAGCATACAACGTTGGAAAGTTGCGGGGGCATTACACAGTCCGAATGGCATTCTTTTAAACGCGAAGGTACCGGATGGACATGTGAATGTAGTCTTGTCTTGATCAGAAGGGTCAATTAAAATCTGATTGTACCCTGAGTACCCATCCAAGAAACAGTAGTAATCCTGCCCTGCTAACTTTTCTAGCATCTGATCAATGAAGGGGAGTGGGAAATGGTCCTTGCGCGTCGCATCGTTCAGCTTGCGGTAGTCAATGCAGACTCTCCACCCAGTGATCATTCGGGTCGGTAGCAGCTCATTCTTCTCGTTGGCAACGACAGTGATCCCTCCCTTCTTTGGGACCACCTGGACTGGACTGACCCATTTGCTATCGCTGATTGGGTAAATGATGCCAGCATCTAAAAGCTTTATCACTTCAGCCTTCACAACCTCTTGCATTTTCGGGTTCAGCCGCCTTTGGGGTTGTGCTGTCGGTTTGTACTGATCTTCAAGGAGGATCTTATGCATGCAGACCGTGGGGCTGATTCCCTTGATGTCAGCTAGAGAACGTCCGAAGACCTTGTGGTACCTTCTCAGCACGCCCACTAGTGCAGTTTCGTTGGCAGCGGAGAGGGCTGCCGAGATAATCACCGGATGCGTGTTTGTTTCTCCAAGAAAGACATACTTGAGAGAGTCCGGAAGTTGTTTGAGAGCCGAACAAGGGTCTGGATCAGCAGAAACGTTGGAGGGCTCTCCAATTGAATGTGCCAAATCGGGCTGGTTTGAGTGAACACCCTCCTCCTCCTTGTCTTTGTGCTGCCAACACACCTCGCGGTCATCCAACTCCACATCGTTCTGACCATCGAATTCTTCAAGTGCCTCTGCTGGCTCACACTCCGTTATTTCAAAGAGTTGCGAAGGGCTATGGACATTGAACGATATAGCATCCTCCCCCAGTCTTAGAGTGAGCTCCCCCTGCTCCACATTAATAATAGCACGAGCAGTAGCCAGAAAGGGCCGCCCCAAGATAATGGGTACATTTGTATCGACCTTCATGTCGAGAATGATAAAATCAGCTGGGAAAGCGAGACCGTTTACAATGATTGTGAGGTCCTCGACAATTCCTGATGGCTTCTTGATCGACCGATCAGCGAGTTGCAGCATTACCTGTGTTGGCTTCAAGATACCAGCACCAAGTTCACGAAAGATAGAGAGTGGCATCAAGTTGATTGATGCCCCCAAGTCACAGAGTGCCTGGCTGAAACGGTGCTGGCCAATCCTGCAAGGGATCGTGAAGCTGCCCGGATCCTTGCACTTTGTGGGTAAATTGGAAACAATGGCGGAGCACTCCTCGGTGAGGTCGATAGTTTTGAGACCCTCCAACTGCTTCCGCTTCGAGATCAAGTCTTTCAAAAACTTGGAGTAGCCCGGCATTTGAGAGATAGCTTCAATGAGTGGTATGCTCACTTGCACTCCTTTCATTACTTCCAAGAATCTGTGGAATTGCTTCTCGGATTTCTCGTTGCGCAGCCTGTGGGGAAATGGGGGGTGAGCAGCGCTTTTCGAGGGTTGTGCCTCACTCACAGGATGTGGCTCGAAATGAATCTGAGTCGGCTTCTCGTGGATGTCTTCATTAGGCTTGTCAGTGGAAACCGCAAGCGGTTCCGGTCGAGGGGGATTGTCTACACTTCTCCCACTTCTCAATCGCATGGTATTTACTGACTCAGGATGCTGAATTGCAAGTCCAGAAACAACATCAGAAAGAGTCCCAATAGTAGAGCGAAGCTGTTGGATTGCGACTGATTGGTCAATCATTTTGTTCAATACCCCAACCACCAAGGTTGCTAACTGTTCTGGTTGATCAGGCGGCACCAAATCCGCTGCTCCCTTGAGCGTCACGGCATTAACTGCAGCAGTACTTGTGGAGCAAATGACATGACTCCAATGCTGACTGGTGTGAACAATATTCACGACCACTTCCCATGCGTCCTTCCCCGATTTATTAAACAGGGCCCCACCGGCTGCCACATCAAATAGAAGACGGAATTTCTCCCGCACTCCAAAATAAAAAATCTGAATTAAGAAAGCTTCCGAGAGATCACCACGGTAACAACCCCTATGCAGGGACTGGAAACGTTCCCAAGCATTGTCTAACGTCTCCTCCTTCCCTTGTTCAAAGGTCATGAGTTCCCTGTACTTATCCAAGGCTTGAGTACGATGTTGAAACTCTTGTAAAAATCTCCCTTCGAGTTGTTTCCATGTGATCACCTCTCGTTTCCGGGTATCCCAATACCAGCTTTTGGCTTTTTTGTGCAGGGAGAATGAAAATGCCAGAATCTTCTGTGGGTCATTTTCAACTCCACTGAAAATACAAGTGTAGTAGATGTCTAAGAAATCCCGCATGTGTTGCCCCGCATCTTCATGCTCATCTCCGCTGAACTTGCAGTTCCCATACATGTACTCAATGACGTCGGCGGAGATCCCAAAGTCATGATTGTTCCTTTTTGCTTGATCCCTTAAATCGTTTAAGCTTCCATGGTAGATGCATTCCTGAATGGAGGTCATGCTGCGAATACAGAGGTGAACAAAAGAGGTGAAAGAAAGGGAAATTCTTGTGCAACAAAGCTTCACACAGACGAATTCATCGCGTCTGCATTCCCCGGCAACGGCGCCAAAAACTTGATGCGCGTCGGCAAGTGCACCGGTCGCTATCAAGTAATAATTGTGGAGAATAAATTCCCCGGATGTCGGTCTCTTGAGGAATGCAGGATGGGTGATCGAATCGCGCAGTGAATATTGTTACACAAGCGTTTCACAAACACAAAGAGGGGTTTTTGGTTGGTTTTCCTAATTTTAACAACAATAAAAGAGATGCGGGTCGAGAACACCGCTTCGCAACGTGAGGTGGATGCAACGGCCGCGATGCCGTGCTTCGTGAGGCGAATGAAGTGGACTCAGGCGCGAGAGAGTGAGGGTCGCAAACACCTCTTCACAACCGTCGTTAGCTCTTGCCAACACGGAGCAAACACCTTGCGTGCGTGTGTGAGTGAGTGCGCTTGAACGTGGTGAATCACAACCAACCCATGAATAAGAACACAGAAACGTTCATTCTCATCAAGTAAATATCACAATATTCATTTAGTAAAAGATTCAAAGGGGTACAATCAAGGAAAGAGGAAGGAGATAACCGGTGGTGAAGACTAGCAGCCGTTCACGGCCGGAATGGTAGGTTGTCGGGCTACCTCCGGACTCGGGCGGACGATGCTTCCGGCGTAGAGGGCTGTCACAATCTCCCTACGTGCTCCGTCGTCTTCGACTCAAGGTCTCTTCTTCTTCTCACCGGGCGGAAAGCGAAAATGATTGCTTGGAGGCTTGCGGATGATGGAGAACACTCACGGACGATGGAGGATGTCTAGGAATGGACCGAGGAAGCTTCCCCTTGCGTAGGAGATGAAGTAGGGGCGATCCAAGGGGGCGGTCGGCGGCGTTCGGAATAGAAATCCCGCTCCCGGAATGAATAATACGCCCTAAAATCGCAACAGGCGCTTAAATAGGCGCTGGATTAAACACTACGCACGATCATTGGCACACGACCAGTGGTCGTGCGCACTGGAAACCTGCGATCGTGCGCACTGCCTGGACAGAACCTGCAAGAGATGAAATTATAAATAAAATGTTCGCACGACCAGTGGCGCACGACCGTTGATCGTGCGCACTAGCGTCGGTGGTCGTGCGCAATAGGTGAGACAGAACTCATAAAATTACTATTAAGTGCGCACGGACAGTGGCGCACGACCGGTGGTCGTGCGCACTGGAGTTGATGGTCGTGCGCACTGCACCAGACAGAACTCGTAAAAAAGGGGTTAAGTGCGCACGATCAGTGGCGCACGACCGGTGGTCGTGCGCACTAGAACAAGTGATCGTGCGCAGTGTTCCTGTGCAGAATTGCACCGGAAACACTTGCACGCCTCCTATTCCAGCACAAACACAGATCTAGCCACCGAAAGTGGCACTTAACAACATATGAGTACTATGAAAGGAAATAAACACGAAAACACACCAAAGTGGGCCAAAATGTGCACCTAGCATGGGTTATCAATTATAAACTATAATAAGGCTAAAGTGCGTGATATTGACTAAATAATGGCCCGGATGAGTCCATGAAGGTGTATATAATCAGGACTCATCACCCCTCTTTCCTTAGATGAGAATGGATTCTTCCTCGCTTAACTGATGGTCTCGCCATCTTGCTTGCCAGGTGTTAAGACACTACAGCGTGATACCGGGTTACTGACCACCAACGCGATGGCGGTCATCGTCGCCTTCGCCTGCTATATGCGCGAGGAGCGCATCGAGTTCAGCCTTCCGGTTTTCCGGAAGCTGTTCTCTTTCCGTGCGTATAAAGATGGGACTGCCTACTTTGTGGGCTCGGGTCCCAAGGTCGATGAGACCGTCAACAAAGCTCACTACTGGGGTCAGGAGTTCCTCTTCGTCAAGGGGAACTTTGGCAACATCCCTTTCTCGCCTGTTCAGTACAGCGAGACCACTTACTGTCCTCCTACTCTCGGCGGCCACGACGCCGCCTTATACCAGTTCTTCTGCAAGAAGAACTTCGAGGTTGTGTATCTTTGCCGCAACCTCGACTCGCTACCCCCAGTGCTCGCCGGGGAAGGTAATGATCTCGCCTGCTAACTTCCATGGTTTCAATGTTTTCCACGCTAGATGTCTATCCCTCACTTTTTCAGGTGAGCGAGATCTACCACTCAACCCCCCTACGCAAGCAACGGGAAGTCTTCCTCCACCCATGCTCTCGCGACCATGGGAGCTGAGGCCTGCCGTGATACCACCACCCCGGCTGAGCTCTCTTCTCGCAAGAGATCGGAGGCCTCCAGTAGCCGGGGCCCAGCCTCAAAGTCTCTGCCTAAGAAGAGAAGCAAGAAGAGCCAAGGATCGCTCGCCCCCTTTAAGGGAAAGGGGCACTCCGAAGCCTCCCCTGGCGAGATCGACCTAACCATCCTCTCCGTGGAGAGGGGGGTCGATGAGGAGAGCGAGGAGGCTGCGAAGACCTCTGACCCGCCCATCCCAGTTAACCACTAGAACTTTGGGCTCGGCCAGAGACGCAGGGATGAGACCGGCGAGCTCCTGGTGTATTGGAAACCGGAGGTTAACAAAGCTGAAGTCTCCACTGTCCTTCCTTCCTGGGTGGAGAAGTCGACCATCAGCGGCCATGCCTATGACTTCTCCTTCGCCCTTTACGGGCGCGAGGATGTCGGGTCCTACAAGGATGAGACCTCAAAGACCCTCTCCTATGAGAACGCGAGGTCCCAGCTGCGCTCCGGTGAGCTCGCCCATATGACAGGAAGGCGATGCCTGCAACTAGAGCAACAGAATGTGGAGCTCGCGAGGGCTTATCAGGTGCTCCTCGCCGAGAATGCGCAGCTGAAGGAGAAGCTGCTCGTTGTAGCGAGCAGTGTGGTGCATTACCTAGACCTCGCCACATCTCTCTTTCAACTCTTTCACTTTCTAAACTTGTCTTTTTACCTGTAGGATGCCGTGGCTGCCAAAAAAGCTAACGCTCGCATTCAAGGCCTAGAGGGCGAGGTGGCCGGGTTGAAAGCCCTTAATCGCGAGTTGTCCCATGCCGCCATTCCCCCTTCCCCCCACCGCCTGAAGGAAGAGCGGCGAGCACGAGACGAGGAAATCCGTGAGGAGTCCATCGAGTCGGGTCGCTACATCTTCCAGACGATGAAGGCGGCCGGCCTTCTATCCGCCGACTCGGGCAACATTACTCTGGAAGACATCGTCCTGGAACTCTTCATTCCTCTCCCGCCAGTGGAGAGCGGCGATGAAGGGGAGAGGTCTGCGAGCTGAGAGGACCCAGTGCCACCAACTCGACCAAAAGACCGGTCTATTTGGTGAAGGCGCAATTGTTCTTAATATCAACGGAAAGGCGCTACGGGTCAAGTGAAGGAACGCTGGACCCAACAATCCCCCCACCCCCCCAGCGTCCAGCACGACCCGCAAGCTCAGAGGTGCTCCACATGGCTCAGAGGTGGCGCACCACATGGCTCAGAGGTGGCTTGGCACATGGCTGCGGCCGCCTAACCCCGGGTAGAGAAATTTCAGGAATTATCAGCGCCCTCCGGTCTCGAACCCGCAACCTCCTCTGATACCAATTGAGAGGACCCAGCGCCACCAACTCGACCAAAAGACCGGTCTGTTGGGTGAAGGCGCAACTGTTCTTTATATCAACGGAAAGGCGCTACGGGTTAAGTGAAGGAACGCTGGACCCAACATGAGCGATTCCTGAAAGTCCTCATTATCTATGTTTTTGTTTATCTTTTGGCTGGCGAGATCGCCGCAAATTGTAATTGAACTGCGAAATGTAAATATAGTTTTGCCTTGTTCATTGTGCTCGTCTTTTCTGTCTTGTTATTTTCATGCGCTCATATCACGTTCCTGCGTATTTTTATCGTTCTCGCCAAGCCAATTCTCGCGTATTTCGATGGTTCTGGCGTAGACTCCGATTTCAATTGGTCTCGCTTTTTCCCATGCCTTGGGACTAGGTGTTTTAGGACTACCTTCTCCTTAGGGCCTCGCACGGTATGCTCCCTCCCGGCGAGGACTCCTCTCTCACCTTTGGGGTTCTTGTAGGCCTCCTCGCGGATCCTGCTCGCAATACCCCTCCCAGGCGATCGCCCTGCGAAGACCCCGCTGACCCCTTTATTGTGGTGCAAAATCCCTCCCTCTCGCCGAGCGAGAAGGCCCTGGTCAGTACAGAGGACTTGTCAACCTGAGGCTTTCCAATCTGCCTTCATGAGAAACTCATCTCCGTGCCATCCCCTCTAGAGATCAACCGGTACCTACCGTCTAGTGAGAGCCCGGGAGCGGAATCGATCTGGGGCTTTCCAGCACCAGTACTTGTCACCTTGCCAGCCTCTCCAGAGATCAACCTGTACCCCCCCCCCCCCCCCCCCCCCCCCCCCCCCCCCCCCCCCCCCCCCGTCTAGTGAGAGCCCGGGAGTGGAATCGATCTGGGGCATTCCAGCACCAGTACTTGTCACCTTGCCAGCCTCTGCAGAGATTAACCTGTACGCCCCGTCTAGTGAGAGCCCAGGAGCAGAGTCGATCTGGGGCATTCCAGCACCAATACTTGTCACCTTGCCAGCCTCTCCAGAGATCAACCTGTACCCCCCGTCTAGTGAGAGCCCGGGAGCGGAATCGATCTGGGGCATTCCAGCACCAATACTTGTCACCTTGCCAGCCTCTCCAGAGATCAACCTGTACCCCCCGTCTAGTGAGAGCCTGGGAGCGGAATCGATCTGGGGCATTCCAGCACCAATACTTGTCACCTTGCCAGCCTCTTCAGAGATCAACCTGTACCCCCCGTCTAGTGAGAGCCCAAGAGCGGAATCGATCTGGGGAATTCCAGCACCAATACTTGTCACCTTGCCAGCCTCTCCAGAGATCAACCTGTACCCCCCGTCTAGTGAGAGCCCGGGAACAGAATCGATCTATGGAATTCCAGCACCAATACTTATCACCTTGCCAGCCTCTCCAGAGATCAACCTGTACCCCTTGTCTATTGAGAGCCCGGGAGAGGAATCAATCTGGGGCATTTGATGGCGCAAATCTCACACACCGCTATAGGCGGTAGCTCGACTGCGACACGAAACGGCAGTGTACCGATCGTTCAAGTAATATAAAACGAGGAGTAATCCCCGAGTATCGAATCTCTCAAGGAACACAGTAAGGTGGAGTTAACGTTCGAGGTAGGACTTGAGATTGAAGTCCTTAACGTCGGATGGAATGCGGGGGAGTTGGGTTGGCTTTTGGAAAATAAAATAAAAGCTATCAACTACTCCTATGCAATGCCGCTATGCAATGCTTCGCTTGGCGGGATGGATACTAGGCAGGCCTTGAGCGCGCTGCGTCGAAAGGGCGGATGGACGAGTAGGCAAGCGGAATCGAACTATGCAGGCCTTGAGCGCGCTGCTTCGTTAGGTGGGATGGAATACACGGGCCGCGATGCCACGCTTCGGTAGGCGGATGGACGAGTAGGCTAACGGAATGAGGGTCGCAAGCACCTCTTCGACAAGCACGCCACTAGCAATTGCTAGGGCGGCACCGGACACGGTGGTGGAGTGGAAAATGGAATGGGGCGCTCCTCAAGCACACAAATAAACAAAAAGGGTATTTCACATAGACATGAAATATATAGAAATAAAAGCAAGTTTAAGTGCTACTTCATCTTAATACATAGATCTAACTACATACATACATCAATAAGAGAAGAATAAGGCAAGAAATCGACCGAATCCGAAGGCTCGTTGTAGATTCACGGTTGGAATCGCCGGGTTGTCAATCCGCGTCCAAGCTCGGTCCGCAACTACGTCCGGGGTAGAGAGAGCTGTCACGACTCTCCAATGGACCCGTCTTCTTCGTGTCACGATCCGGTAGAGGTTGCAAACTTCCTCTTGCTCGATGGAGATGGCGGCTAGATCTTCCTTTGGAGCTCTTGGATGAAGGAGGAGGCCGAGAGGACACTCCGGCTCAAGATTGGCGTGAAGAACAAGCCCGGAGCACCTCTAGATGGTGGGCGGCGATGGAGGGGCGAAGTCGGACGAACTGGAGCTGAAAACGGCGGAATACGGCGGGCTGTCCGACCTAAATCGCGAGCAGCGGATTTTATAGGCGCTGGAATAAACAGTGCGCACGGTCATTGGCGCACGACCAGTGGTGGTGCGCACTAGAATCCTGTGATCGTGCGCTCTGCCTGGACGGAACCTGCAAAGATAGAAATTATGAAATAACATGTTCGCACGACCAGTGGCGCACGACCGGTGGTCGTGCGCACTGGAGTTGATGGTCGTGCGCACTACAGCAAACAGAACTCGGAAATTAAATGGTAAGTGCGCACGAGCAGTGGCGCACGACCGGTGGTTGTGCGCACTAGCGTAGATGGTCGTGCGCACTGCACCAAACAGAACTCATAAAAGGGTTAAGTGCACACGATCAGTGGCGCACGACCAGTGGTCGTGCGCCATAGAACCGGTGATCGTGCGCAGTGTTCCTGTGCAGAATTGTACCGGAAACACCTGCACGACACCTGTTCCAGCGTACGGCACCAGTCTAGCCACTGAAAGTGCGACTTAACATCGCAAGAAAACTAATAACAAAGAAAGATACGAAATAACACCAAAATAGGGCCTATAAGTGCACCTAGCATAGAGTGACCAATATGAGCTAAAACAGGGCTAAAGTGCAGTGAAAAGACTAAATAGATGGCCCAGATGAGTCCATATATGT
Source organism: Dactylorhiza incarnata (assembly GCA_033032865.1). NCBI lineage: Eukaryota > Viridiplantae > Streptophyta > Magnoliopsida > Asparagales > Orchidaceae > Dactylorhiza > Dactylorhiza incarnata. Next base: position 6,201,976 of record JAWHQI010000013.1, read on the forward strand.
GTATATAATTGGGACTCATCACACCCCCAGACTTACCTGTTTGCGCGTCCCGAGCAAACGAATCCGGTGGAGTGTGAAAAAGGTAGTTAGCAAAGAAAATTACGCAAGGGAGTACAATGCGAAGTAACAAAAACATGCAAATAGAGATTTCGTAAAAAGAGATTCTAATTATGCTAACTAATTTATGAAAATACTAGAGCGTAAATAAAGACTTATCAATACTCAGTTGGTGAATTGTGAAGAATTTGATGATCATGCCCGGTGTGAAAGTAATAAGCCACTAAGGAGGGTGTTGCAAAAGATCGGGGTTCGGGAATAACTCCGCTGAAATCCATCAACGTCGGGAACCATACGCTTGCCCGGTCACACTCTCTCCACAGCGCTAGCAAACTCGCGAGATAAATCAATAGGACTTTTAGGATTAAGATGGGGCTTAGGTTGCGGTATGATAATCAAAGGTAAAAACGAAGGCTACGCAACCAACATGAGTCAACGGGACGCTGCACCAAGCAAAACCAAAAACAAAGCTCGTGTGACACACCCCCAGACTTATTATGAAAACTAGGTGTGCACACGGCCTACTCCACAAATACCAACAGATTTTCTAAAATGCTCGGGAGGATAACTTTTCAATACGCCTTTTTTTTCAGATATTTAGTTCAATACCATATTTTTCTTTTTCTTATCCTCCGGTTGATTCAAAATCAGCAAATAGAGTTTATTTCTCCTTCACAACACGACAATTCCAAACATCACACCAAATCTAAAACATGAGTGCAGATAACATATACTTGGTTGCGACAGTGGGATAAGCTTTAGGCCTTGGTGTAAGGAGGAGGAGCTGAACAAAGGGAGTGGTAGGCACAAGTGTTGGGAAGCAAAGGTGAGCGAATAGGGTATGGAAAGCGAAGGCTCAATCTAGCCAAAAGGTGGCCTATATCACATTTATCTCAACGAATCGCCCGCACCCATGCTTCAAGAGTCGCTTGGGGCAAGTTCTTAGCCCACGAGAAAGGTAAACCTTCCTCCCGACTCGAGCAACACACAACTAGCGCTCGTATACACACAACACCGGGCTATCACCAATTTCATTCACATTCACCACTTGAGTAGAATAAATCTAAAACTACGCATAAATACTAATCATAAATTAAAAGCATAGAAATAATCTAATTTTACTCAAATTCTATTGTAGCACGCGGATGCGACTAGAACACTGCTCGAGTCAACATTGCGCTCCCAATAGTAATTCCTAAGCTATCATCCCAATTCACATTCCTAACCAAGATAGTTTGTTCAGAACAAAACAAATAGATAAGCACGCGCTCATGTGGGTGCTGTGGTGTGCACTGAAATTAAACAAAACATTTTAAATGAAATCTTCTAGTATGCAGTGCAATAGTGCACGTGAGCGGGTAAACAAACTACTCTCCCCCAGACTTAAACTAAGCAATCCGCATAATATATGACAGGAGAATCAAAATAGGGCTAGGGAAAGAGAGTACCCAATGCTCAGCAAGTGAGCATACCAGAAGACGCGTGCAAACTAAGACAACGCTGCAGCATCCACCATCCAGAAAAAGATACCTGCAGGGGTCAGCTCCGCAAAAACAAAGGAAAATAGAAAACTGAAATAAAGTGCAATAAACTAAATAAAATTAGAGAAGAAATGAAAATGCAGGAAAAATTAAGATAACTACTGGGGTTATTGTCATCCCAGCACGACTTATTCAAACTTTAAGAGTTCTAGCTAATGGGCCTATGGAAGGAGAAGTGGACAGGTAACTGGCCTAATATCCGTGTCGGTAGCGGGTACCTATACGGAGAAAGAACAGTCACGCCTCTACCTGAATATAAATACCTGCTCCTCACAGGTAGAGGGAAAAGAAAGTAAGAAGAGGAGGAGGCCTGGTCCTCACTCATCTTACCAAAACTATCCTTGCCCAGCAAGGTATCGTCCACAGCAGGTCTGCAGGAGGAGAAGGCAACGAATGAGGCTTCCTTAATGGAGGAGGGATCAACCTCCTCGCATAAAAGGACACACTCATCATTGACTTGAGCACAAAGCTCCAAGTCCTCCTGAAGTACCTGTGAAGATTCAACCTACACAGGCTCGGGTGAAGAGGGGGGATCGAGAAATAAACAAGATGAAGAACATAAATAATCAAAAATCGGGGGAATGGTCCCGGTCTCACTCCCATTAGGTTGGGGAAGTAAAATAATGTTTGCATTGTCATCAATGCTACAAGATTCGGCGGGATCAACGGTGGCCAAACTTAGGATTTGGACTTCCTCCACCGGTGCTGAGGAAAACTCCTCTTCACCTAGAAGGTTGTCCTCCTCCATAGGAGTAGGCACAATACTAAGATCAACCGCCTCCTCTTGCGACACATCATCAACAATGTCATCGGGGACGAGTGTAGTATGCACAACAGGGAGAGGAATAGTGCTCGGATAAAGGTCGAGCACCGATTCCTCACAAAGAATCGAATCCACTAGAGGTGGTGGATGCACCGGGAGAATAGGCTCAGCAATGTCGGTGCCCAGATCAGCCACACATCCAGTAACCGTGTCCATGCCATACCCTTCAAGATGTGAAGGTGGCAAGGACACATAACCGGATGTTGAAGGTGTGCCGCCAGAGTTAGGATTCGGGACGATCCGGATATCTGGCTCGTCATCCTCATCCAATTGGCGACGAAAAGCAGCACAATCCTTCAGGGCATGATCTGTGCTCCGACAAAACTGGCACTGCCTAGCGGGCTTCTTTGGCACAGCGGGGGCTGGAGCCGAAAAGAAGTATGACGGTAAAGGCTCAGCAGAGTAGCCATAAGACTTACGCGCACCATATGGAGTACCAGACGAAGTCGGTGCTCCATATGCTGGGCTATAAGAATTATGCCTACTATTCTCCGTAGGGCATTCATCACTAGAGTGGGAGGTAGCTCCACACCAACGGCAACGGAAATTGAGATGTGCCCACATAGTGTGAAGATAAAACGATTCAAAATAAAACTGCTACTATGCAAATACTAAACCAAATAAAAATTACTAAAGCAACCTGATATAAAACAAGAAGAAGGAATAAAAAGAACAGAAATAAAATAAAAGATGCGATAAACAAATGGAAGGGCTTTTCTCTCAGATTCTCCCTCTCCAGAAAACTCACACGTCTGTGTTCCCCGGCAACGGCGCCAAAAACTTGATGGCGCAAATCTCACACACCGCTATAGGCGGTAGCTCGACTGCGACACAAAACGGCAGTGTACCGATCGTTCAAGTAATATAAAACGAGGAGTAATCCCCGAGTATCGAATCTCTCAAGGAACACAGTAAGGTGGAGTTAACGTTCGAGGTAGGACTTGAGATTGAAGTCCTTAACGTCGGATGGAATGCGGGGGAGTTGGGTTGGCTTTTGGAAAATAAAATAAAAGCTATCAACTACTCCTATGCAATGCCGCTATGCAATGCTTCGCTTGGCGGGATGGAGACTAGGCAGGCCTTGAGTGCGCTGCGTCGAAAGGGCGGATGGACGAGTAGGCAAGCGGAATCGAACTATGCAGGCCTTGAGCGCGCTGCTTCGTTAGGTGGGATGGAATACACGGGCCGCGATGCCACGCTTCGGTAGGCGGATGGACGAGTAGGCTAACGGAATGAGGGTCGCAAGCACCTCTTCGACAAGCACGCCACTAGCAATTGCTAGGGCGGCACCGGACACGGTGGTGGAGTGGAAAATGGAATGGGGCGCTCCTCAAGCACACAAATAAACAAAAAGGGTATTTCACATAGACATGAAATATATAGAAATAAAAGCAAGTTTAAGTGCTACTTCATCTTAATACATAGATCTAACTACATACATACATGAATAAGAGAAGAATAAGGCAAGAAATCGACCGAATCCGAAGGCTCGTTGTAGATTCACGGTTGGAATCGCCGGGTTGTCAATCCGCGTCCAAGCTCGGTCCGCAACTACGTCCGGGGTAGAGAGAGCTGTCACGACTCTCCAATGGACCCGTCTTCTTCGTGTCACGATCCGGTAGAGGTTGCAAACTTCCTCTTGCTCGATGGAGATGGCGGCTAGATCTTCCTTTGGAGCTCTTGGATGAAGGAGGAGGCCGAGAGGACACTCCGGCTCAAGATTGGCGTGAAGAACAAGCCCGGAGCACCTCTAGATGGTGGGCGGCGATGGAGGGGCGAAGTCGGACGAACTGGAGCTGAAAACGGCGGAATACGGCGGGTTGTCCGACCTAAATCGCGAGCAGCGGATTTTATAGGCGCTGGAATAAACAGTGCGCACGGTCATTGGCGCACGACCAGTGGTCGTGCGCACTAGAATCCTGTGATCGTGCGCTCTGCCTGGACGGAACCTGCAAAGACAGAAATTATGAAATAACATGTTCGCACGACCAGTGGCGCACGACCGGTGGTCCTGCGCACTGGAGTTGATGGTCGTGCGCACTACAATAAACAGAACTCGGAAATTAAATGGTAAGTGCGCACGAGCAGTGGCGCACGACCGGTGGTCGTGCGCACTAGTGTAGATGGTCGTGCGCACTGCACCAAACAGAACTCATAAAAGGGTTAAGTGCACACGATCAGTGGCGTACGACCAGTGGTCGTGCGCCATAGAACCGGTGATCGTGCGCAGTGTTCCTGTGCAGAATTGTACCGGAAACACCTGCACGACACCTGTTCCAGCGTACGGTACCAGTCTAGCCACTGAAAGTGGGACTTAACATCGCAAGAAAACTAATAACAAAGAAAGATACGAAATAACACCAAAATAGGGCCTATAAGTGCACCTAGCATAGAGTGACCAATATGAGCTAAAACAGGGCTAAAGTGCAGTGAAAAGACTAAATAGATGGCCCAGATGATTCCATATATGTGTATATAATTGGGACTCATCAGCATTCCAGCACCAATACTTGTCACCTTGCCAGCCTCTCTAGAGATCAACCTGTACCCCCCCCCCCCCCCCCTCCCGTCTAGTGAGAGCCCGGGAGAGGAATCGATCTGGGGCATTCCAGCACAAATACTTGTCACCTTGCCAGCCTCTCCAGAGATCAACCTGTACCCCCCTTCTAGTAAGAGCCTGGGAGAGGAATCGATCTGGGGCATTCCAGCACCAATACTTGTCACCTTGCCAGCCTCTCCAGAGATCAACCTGTACCCCCGTCTAGTGAGAGCCCGGGAGCGGAATCGAACTGGGGCATTCCAGCACCAATACTTGTCACCTTGCCATCCTCTCCAGAGATCAACCTGTACCCCCCGTCTAGTGAGAGCCCGGGAGCGGAATCGATCTGGGGCATTCCAGCACCAATACTTGTCTCCTTTGTTATTCTCGCACAGCAGTTATAACCATCATACAAAGAAGGTAAGATATTCAACAAACAATATAGTAAAAAACTTTCAAGGGTAGAATCACTTTAGATCATCTCCACTTTTGGCTCGGCCGAGAGGTACACCTTCCACATCCCGGAGGTGATACCCCCCCCCCCCCCCAACTTGAGCACTTCGCTTACAATGTATGGACCCTCCTAGTTGGGGTTAAGCTTACCCACCGCGGACCCTCTTTCGGGCGCGTCGACCTTCTTCATGACCAGATTTCCTTTCTGAAAGTGCTTTACTCCGATGTGTTTGTCGAAATATCGGTCCATTCGTCGCTTGAATTCCTCCTGCCTGATGGTGGCCAGGTCCCGGAGTTCCTCCACCAGGTCCAAGGACAGCCTTTGTTCTGTGTCATTAGCCACTAGCCACTCTCCATCCCCCTCGCCTGCAGCGATCACCTTGGGGGTCTTTACTTCGAATTCTATGGGAAGGACTGCTTCAGATCCATGAGAAAGTTTGAACGGGGTCTCCCCGGTGGCGGTGTTTGGAGTGGTCCTCAGGGCCCAGAAGACGGATGGTAGCCGCTCCACCCAGTTCCCTTGGAGGTTCTCTACTTTCTTCTTTAATAGGTTGACGATTATCTTGTTTGCCGCCTCCACCTGGCCATTACTTCTCGGATGGTGAACCGATGCGAACCTGAGGTCAATGCCAAGCTGGGTGCAGAATCTAACAAATTCTTCGCTAGCAAATTGTGGCCCATTGTCTGTCACTATAGCCAGAGGGAGGCCATTCCTGCAAATTATCACTCCCCACACAAAATTCTTTACAACTTGAGATGTTACCTTGGCCAGCGCCTTCACTTCTACCCATTTGGAGAAGTAATCGATCATGACTAGTAAGAACCTCCTCTGGCCACTAGCTTGAGGGAAAGGGCCAACTAGATCCAACCCCCATATGGCAAAAGGCCAGGGAGCCGTGATGGTCCGTAGCCTCTGGGCTGGGAGGATTTGGAGTGGAGCATAGAGCTGGCACTTTGTGCAATTCCTTGTGAACTCCACTGCATCTTTGTTGAGGGTAGGCCAGAAGTAATCTTGTCTTAACACCCTCCCCTCCAGAGTTCGGCTCCCGGAGTGACTGCCACACTCCCCAGAGTGAATTTCTTCTAGGACTCTCAGAACCTCCTCCTCGGAGACACAACGGGCCAGGAGTCCCGAGAGAGTTTTCCTATATAGCCCTCCTGCATGCAAGGAATAATAAGCTGACTTATACCTGAAGCGTCGTCTGTCTATGTCCTCTTCAGGGAACTTTCCTGATAATAGGAAGGTGATGAAGGGATCCATCCACGAGGCCTGCTGATCTATCTCCATCAGCTCTCCTTCCTCGATGGTGGGTCGGAAGAGTTCTGAAACCATTCCCCCCGCTCGGGGACCGAACTTAGCTAAGAGGTCCGCGTGGGTGCTCTCTCCTCTTGGCACGTGCTTGACGGAGAAAGTGCGGAATTGCCCAATGACCCCTTGACCTTCTCCAAATACCGCAGGAGGGTCGGGTCCTTTGCCTCAAATTCTCCCTTGACTTGGCATGCTACCACCATGGAGTCCGTTGAGACCTCCACATCTTGCACTCCCATTTCTCGACCTAACCGCAGGCCCGTTATCACCGCATTGTACACTGCTTGGTTGTTGGTAATCGGGAAGTGGATTTTCAATTCTTGTTCAATCCTTGTCCCTTGGGGGCTCACCAGGATGATTCCCCCTCCATAGGAGTGCTTTCCTGACGCACCATCCACCAATATCTTCAATGCCACTGGGGGTGCGATTCATGCTCCCCCACTTCAGTTGCGTAGTCAGCCATGCAGTCGGCCACTGCTTGGGCCTTGATCGACGTCCTGGGCACGAACGTAACATTGAACTCACTCAGCTCCACGGACCAATTTGCCAACCTTCCCGAGTGCTCCACCCCTTCCATGACTTTGTGAAGTGGGTGATCAGTCACTACCTTGATCGAATGTGCCTGAAAGTAAGGTCGGAGCCTCCGGGCCGCCACTACCAATGCGAAGGCCAACTTTTCCAGAATCGGGTATCGTAGCTCCGCCTTCCTCAGCACTCGACTGACGTAGTACATGGGGAACTATTTTCTCCCTTCTTCCCGGATCAGTATTGAGCTTACTGCCTCGGACCCTACCCCCAGGTATAGGGATAGGTCCTCTCCCAGTCTCGGCCCTTGGAGTAGAGGAGTTTGAGTGAGTTGTTCTTTCAAAGCCTGGAAGGCTCCCTCACACTCCGAGGTCCATTCGAATTTTTTGTTTCCCCTTAACACCTTGAAAAATGGTGCACACTTGTCTCCCGTCTTAGAGAGGAACATACTGAGTCCGGCCAGCTTTCCAGTGAGGCTCTGAACCTCTTTCGAATTTCTGGGCGATCCCAACTCCATTATTGCCTTGACCTTGTCCGGGTTTGGATCCACCCCCGCCGGGGTGAGCAGGTGACCTAGGAATTTCCCTCGGCTAGCCCCGAAGACACACTTCAAGGGGTTGAGTTTCATCTTATACATCCGCAAAGTCTTAAAGGTCTCTTCAAGGTCTCGGAGGTGGGCTTCGAGGTCCCGACTCTTTACCATGATATCATCGACGTAGACCACCAGGATTCTCCCCTTTTGTTCTAGGAAGATCCTGTCCCTCATTCTTTGGTACGCAGCACCTGCATTCTTGAGCCCAAAGGGCATCATCTTATAACAATAACACCCATCCCCCGTGATGAAGGACACATCCATGATGTCAGGGGGGTGCATGCGAATCTGATGATAACCTGAAAAAGCATATAGAAAAGAAATTATAGGGAAACCGACGGCTGAGTCAACCAGCGCGTCGATTCTAGGCAAGGGGTAGCAATCATTGGGGCACAATTTATTAAGCAAGGAAAAGTCGATACACATTCTCCACTTACCTCCCCCCTTCTTCACCATGACCACGTTAGAGACCCAGCCTGGATACTAGATCTCTAATACAAACCCTGCCTGAATGAGCTTAACCACCTCCTCTCGGATGGGTCCTTCCAGCTTGTTGATGAGTCCTGATCATATACACATTTATGGACTCATCCGGGCCGTTATTTAGTCATTTCTCCGCACTTTAGCCTTGTTATAGTTTATATTTGATAATCCATGCTAGGTGCACATCTTGGCCCACTTTGGTGTGATTTTCGTGCTTTTTGTCTTTAGTAGTATTCTTGTGCTGTTAAGTGCCACTTTCAGTGGCTAGATCTGTGGTTATGCTGGAATAGGAGTCGTGCAAGTGTTCTCGGTGCAATTCTGTACAGGAACACTGCGCACGATCACCGGTTCTATTACGCACGACCACTAGTCGTGCGCCACTGATCGTGTGCACTTAACACCTTTTTCATGAGTTCTGTTTGGTGCAGTGCGCACGACCATCAATGCCAGTGCGCATGACCACCGGTCGTGCGCCACTGATCGTGCGCACTTACCGTTTAATTTCTGAGTTCTGTTTGCTGAAGTGCGCACGACCACCGACGATAGTGCGCACGACCACCGGTCGTGCGCCAATGACCGTGCGCAGTATTTATTCCAGTGCCTATTTAAACGCCTGTTGCGATTTTAGGGCGATCGTTCACTTCGGGAGCGGGATTCCTGTTCCGTACGCCGCCGATTTCCACCGTGGGACGCCTCCACTTCATCTTCTACGCAAGGGGAAGCCTCCTCCATCCATTGCAAGACTTCCTCCATTGTCCGTGAGTGTTCTCCATCGTCCGCAAGCCTCCAAGCCGGCATTCTCGCATTCCGCTCGGTGAGAAGAAGAAGAAACCTGCAGTCGAAGACGACGGAGCTACGTAGGGAGATCGTGACAGCTCTCTACGCCGGAAGCATAGTCCGCCCGAGTCCGGAGGTAGCCCGACAACCTACCATTCCGGCCGTGAACGGCCGCTAGTCTTCACCATTGGTTATTTCTTTCCTCTTTCCTCCATTGTACTCTTTGAACCGTGCAATACTCGAATATTGTGATGTTTATTTTGATGGAAATGAATATTTCTTTGTTGTTCTTCATGGTTTGGTGGTGATTCATTCCGCTTTCTCTCACTCACTCGCGCACGCACGCAAGGTGTTTGATCCGCGTCAGCAAGAGCTAACGGCGGTTGTGAAGAGGTGTTTGCGACCCTCACCCTCTCGCACTTGAGTTCACTTCATCCGCCTCACGAAGCACGACATCGCGGTCGTTGCATCCACCTCACTTTGCGAAGCGGTGTTTTCGACCCGCATCTCTTTTGTTGTTGATAAGATTAGGAAAACCAACCAAAAGCCCCATCTTTGTGTTTGTTGAACGCTTGTGTAACAATAATCACTGCGAGATTCGTTCACCCATCCTGCATTCCTCAAGAGACCGACATCCGGGGAATTTATTCTCCACAATTATTACTTGACAGCGACAGGTGCACTTGCCGACGCGCATCAAGTTTTTGGCGTCGTTGCCGGGGAATGCAGACGTGATGAATTCGTCTGCGTGAAGATTTGTTGCACGAGAATTTTCTTTTCTTTCACTTCTTTTGTTCACCTCTGGTATCTCCGTTTCTTTTCGATACGCACTTCTGATTACTTTCGCCTTTTCCATCATTCGCTAATCGTTTTGTTTGCTAGTATTCGTAGCATGACCTCCATTCAGGAATGCATCTATCAGGGAAGCTTGGATGATTTAAGGGATCAAGCAGAAAGGAACAATCATGACTTCGGGATCTCCTCCGACGTCATTGAGTACATGTCAGGGAACTGCAAGTTCAGCGGGGATGAGCATGAAGACGCGGTGCAACACATGTAGGACTTTTTAGAAATTTATTACACATGTGTATTCAATGGAATTGAAAACGACCTACAAAAGATTTTGGCATTTTCATTCTCCTTGCATAAAAAAGCCAAAAGCTGGTATCGGGATATTCAGAAAAGAGAGGTGACCACATGGAAACAACTCGAGGGGAGATTTTTGCAAGAGTTTCAACATCGTACCCAAGCCTTGGGCAAGTACAGGGAACTCGTAACCTTTGGACAAGGGAAGGAGGAGACGTTAGTTGATGCTTGGGAGCGTTTCCAATCCTTGCATAGGGGATGCTACCGTGAAGATCTTTCAGAAGCTTTCTTAATTCAGATTTTTTACTTCGGAGTGCTAGATAAATTCCGTCTACTTTTTGATATGGCAGCTGGAGGGGCCCTGTTTAATAAATCTGGGAAGGACGCGTGGGAAGTGGTCGTGAATATTGTTCACACCAGTCAGCACTGGAGTCATGTTATTCGCTCCCCAAGCACTGCTGCAGTTAATGCCGTGACATCCAAAGGAGCAGCGGATTTTATGCCGCTAGAGCAACCAGAACAGTTAGCAACTTTGGTGGTCGGGGTATTAAACAAAATGAATGACCAATCTGCCGCAATCCAACAGCTTCGATCTACTATAGGGACGCTGTCCGATGTCGTTTCTGGGCTTGCAAGTCAGCCTCCTGAGTCAGTGAACACCATGCAATTGAGAAGTGGGAGAAGTGTAGACAATCCTCCTCGACAGGAACCACATGCGTGTTCCACTGACAAGCATAATGAAGACACTTCCGAGAAGCTAACTCAGAGTCATATTGAGCCGCATCCCGTGAGCGAGGCACAAACCTCGAAAGTGCTGTTCACCCCCCATTCCCCCACAGGCTGCGAAACGAGAAATCCGAGAAGCAATTCCGCAGATTCTTGGAAATAATGAAGGGAGTGCAAGTGAACATACCACTGATTGAAGCTATCTCTCAAATGCCAGGTTACTCCAAGTTTTTGAAAGATTTGATCTCGAAGCGGAAGCAGTTGGAGGGGCTCAAAACTATCGACCTCACCGAGGAGTGCTCCGCCATCATTTCCAATTTGCCCATAAAGTGCAAGGATCCTGGCAGCTTTACGATTCCCTGCAGGATCGGCCATCACCGTTTCAGCCAGGCACTCTGCGATTTGGGGGCATCAATCAACTTGATGCCGCTCTCTATCTTTCGTGAACTTGGTGCTGGGATCTTGAAGCCAACGCAGGTAATGCTGCAGCTAGCTGATCGGTCGATCAAGAAGCCGTCAGGAATCGTCGAGGACCTCACAATAGTTGTAAACGGTCTCACTTTTCCAGCTGATTTTATCATCCTCGACATGAAGGTCGATTCAAATGTACCCATTATCTTGGGGCGGCCCTTTCTCGCTACTGCTCGTGCTATTATTAATGTGGAGCAGGGGGAGCTCACACTAAGACTGGGGGAGGATGCTATATCTTTCAATGTCCACAGCCCGTCGCAACTCTTTGAAATCTCGGAGTGCGAACCAGCAGAGGCGCTTGAAGAATTCGATGGTCAGAACGTTGTGGAGTTGGATGACAGTGAGGTGTGTTGGCAGCACGAAGACAAGGAAGAAGGGGGTGCACACTCAAACCAGCCCAATTTGTCACACTCAATCGGAGAACCCTCCAACGATTCTGCCAATCCAAATCCTTGTCCGGCACTCAAACAACTCTCGGATTCTCTAAAGTACGTTTTTCTTGGAGAAAATAACACGCATCCGGTGATTATTTCCGCAGCCCTGTCCGCCGCCAACGAAACTGCATTAGTGGGCGTGCTGAGAAGGTACCACATGGTATTCGGACGGTCTCTTGCTGACATTAAGGGAATCAGCCCCACGGTCTGCATGCATAAGATCCTCCTTGAAGATCAGTACAAACCGACAGCACAGCCCCAGAGGCGGCTGAACCCGAAAATGCAAGAGGTAGTGAAGGCTGAAGTGATAAAGCTTTTAGACGCTGGCATCATTTACCCAATCAGCGATAGCAAATGGGTCAGTCCAGTCCAGGTGGTACCAAAGAAGGGAGGGATTACTGTCGTTGCCAATGAAAAAAATGAACTGCTACCAACCCGAGTGATCACCGGGTGGAGAGTCTGCATCGACTACCGCAAGCTGAATGATGCGACGCGCAAGGACCATTTTCCGCTCCCCTTCATTGATCAGATGTTAGAAAAGTTAGCGGGGCAGGATTACTACTGTTTCTTGGATGGGTACTCAGGGTACAATCAGATTCTAATTGACCCATCTGATCAAGACAAGACAACATTCACATGTCCCTCCGGTACCTTCGCGTTCAAAAGAATGCCATTCGGACTATGTAATGCCCCCGCAACCTTCCAACGTTGTATGCTCGCCATTTTTGCCGACATGGTGGGGGACTTCCTCGAAGTTTTCATGGATGATTTTACTCTATTTGGCAGTAGCTTTGACATTTGCCTCGCGAATTTGGCCAAGACCTTGAAGCGGTGTGAAGACACCAATCTTGTCTTGAACTGGGAGAAATGCCACTTTATGGTGCGCGAAGGAATTGTGTTGGGACATAAAGTTTCCTGCAAAGGGCTTGAAGTGGATCAAGCGAAGGTAAGTGTTATCAGAAACCTCCCTCCACCCATGTCAGTGAAAGGCATCCGAAGTTTTCTTGGTCATGTGGGCTTCTATCGAAGGTTCATCAAGGATTTTTCCTCCATTTCAAAGCCTTTATCTCGCCTGCTGGTTAAGGACGTCCCCTTCCACTTCGACGAAGCATGCATGCAAGCCTTCGAAACTTTACGGGGACAACTCATCTCAGCCCCAATTTTGGTGGCGCCCGACTAGACTTTGCCTTTTATTATCATGTGCGACGCAAGTGATGTGGCCGTAGGTGCTGTACTCGGTCAAAAGAAAGACAAGACTTTTCACACTATTGCGTATGCCAGTCGAACTCTTAACAGTGCTCAAGCAAATTATACCACCATAGAGAAAGAAATGCTAGCCGTGGTCTTCGCTTTTGAAAAATTTCACTCGTACTTGGTACTTTCCGAAGTGATCGTGTATACGGACCACGCCGCTCTCAGGTATCTTTTCAGTAAGAAAGAATCCAAATCGCGCCTGATTCGTTGGATTTTACTTTTGCAGGAATACAATCTGGAAATCAAAGATAAGAAAGGGGTGGAGAACGTGATTGCGGATCATCTCTCGCGATTGGAGTACGACTCTCCCAACAGCGTTGAGGAGGAAACGGACGACTATTTCCCGGATGAAAAGTTATTCGCAATTACTACGTCCTCCCCAACCGCACCTTGGTACGCAGATATCGCTAATTACTTGGCCTGTAAAACCTTCTCCCCGAATCTGTCCCCTCAGCAAAGACGGAAGCTTGCCTCTGACTCAAAATACTATTTTTGGGAAGATCCGCTCTTATTCCACACGTGCAGCGACGGGATTATTAGGCGTTGTATTCCGGAAGCTGAGTTTCAATCTATATTGCAGCACTGCCATGACAGAGAAGCTGGCGGGCACTTCGGGGCCGTTCGAACAGCACGAAAAATCCTGCAATGTGGATTGTTTTGGCCGACCCTCTTCCGGGACGCCCATGCCTATGTCACCAAGTGCGACGAGTGCCAAAGGACCGGAAATATTTCCCGGCGTGATGAGATGCCCCTTAATAACATGCTGGTCTGCGAACCCTTTGATGTCTGGGGAATAGACTTCATGGGTCCCTTCCCAATGTCTCACGGTAAGCATTACATTATTGTGGCAGTTGATTATGTTTCAAAATGGGTGGAAGCTGAGGCGGTTGCCATGAATGATGCAAACACAGTGCTACACTTTATCCACAAGAATATCTTCTCCAGGTTTGGGACGCCGAGAACTATCATCAGTGACGGCGGTAGTCATTTTTGCAATAAGCAGTTTGTGCAGCTCATGAAAAAGTTTGGGGTCCATCATAAGATTTCTTTGGCATACCATCCCCAAACATGCGGGCAAGTCGAAGTCTCCAACCGCGAGCTTAAGCGAATAATTGAGAAATCAATACATTCAAATAGGAAGGAGTGGGCTAAAAAGGTCGACGACGCATTATGGGCTTACCGGACTGCGTTCAAAACACCCATTGGCATGACTCCATTTCAATTAGTCTACGGCAAGGCATGCCACCTCCCTGTAGAGCTGGAGCATAAAGCGTTATGGGCAACCAAACTTCTGAACATGGACATTGGAGCCGCGACCGAGGTGCGTCGTTCCCAACTCAACGAGTTAGAGGAGCTTCGTCATTTCGCTTATGAAAACGCTCGTATCTACAAGGAGAAAACAAAGAAATGGCACGATCGGCATATCATTCCTAAGGAGTTCAAAATTGGGGACCAAGTGTTGCTCTACAACTCCCGTCTCCGCCTCTTCCCAGGGAAGCTAAAATCGCGGTGGAGTGGTCCTTTCTCCGTGACCGATGTCTCCCCCTTCGGTGCCATAGAAATATCTGGGGATAAGGGGGACAAGTTTAAGATCAATGGACATCGGCTGAAGTTATACGATGGCGCCACTATAAACAAGGAGTGTCAGTTGTTGACATTGGGAGATGGACATCATACAAACACCGGCAACTGATTTCCCCTTCTTGTCTCTTATTTTTGTGAAACCCTACTCTTGAGAACTCTTTCTTTTTAATTCCTGCACTCTTTATAAACAATGCTAATACAGTATTTGGTCCAGCTTAAGGACGTTAAATGAAAGCGCTCCTGGGAGACAACCCAGATTTCCTGTTTCGTATTTTTTTTTTTTCTAACTTCTCTTAGTTCAGCTTTTGTATTTGCTTTTGTTGCTTTGAGTTTGTGCTTGCAGGTTTTGTGTTCGATGATGCGGATGCTGCGGACTATTCATGATCATAAACGCCAATCGTCTGGTATGCTCATTTCTGAGCATGGGGTAACGCTTCCTCCCTTCTTTTAGCTTCAAATTTCTAGATATATCGTTTAGCTTAAGTCTGGGGTAGCGGTTGTTGTTACCCACTGTGCACGAGTTGCACCGCATACTAGAAGGTTGTATCTTTATTTATCCTAGTCATTATTTTTGTTTTTCATGCTTCACACACCACTTCACCCACTTGAGTGCGTGTTTATCTTTTTGTCGTTGTTCCGTTTAAACTATTTTGGTCGGAATGTGAAATAGATTGTTAACGTAGGAATTATTATTTGGAGTGCGATGTTGACTCATGTAGTGTTCTAGTCACTTCGCATGCTATGGTAGAATTTGAGTAGAACTAGATTTTCTTTATGCATCTAATTTATGTTTAGTATTTCTGCGTAAATTTAGATTTAATATACTCAAGTGGTGAATTTGTATGAAATTGACGATAACCCGGTGTTGTGTGTGTACGAGTGCTAGTCGTGTGTTGCCCGAGTCGGGAGGAAGGTTTACCTTTCTCGTGGGCTAAGAACTTGCCCCAAGCGACTCTTGAAGCATGGGTGAGAGCGACTCGTCGAGTTAAACATGATGTAGGCCACCATTTGGCTAGTTTGAGCTTTGTTTTTCCATGTCCTTTTCATTCACCGTTGCAAGCCCATTTTGTGCCTACCATTCCTTTGTACAGCCCCTCTTCATCCACCAAAGCCTGAAGCCTATCCTACACCCGCAACCAAATTGTTTTTGACTGCGCTTATAAGTCTCAACTTGTGTGGTGTGTGGAATCATTGTGCCATGAAAGGAAAATAAAGTCTATTTGCTGATTTTGAACCAACCGGAGGATACATAAAAGAAGTAAAAGATGTTAAAAGAAAAAAAAAGAGAGTATTTTGAAAAAAATCCTTCCGAGCTAAAAAGACAATCTGTTGGTATTTGTGAAGTAGGCCGTGTGCACACCTGGTTTTCATGATAAGTCTGGGGGTGTGTCACACGAGCATAGTTTGTTGGTCTTGTGAGGTGCAGCATTCCGTTAGCTCACTTGGGTTGCGTAGCCACCGCGTTTAACTTTGAATATCATACTGTAACCTAAGCCCCGTTCTAATCCTATAAGTCCTACTGATTTGATTTGCGAGTTTGCTAGCGCCGTGGAGAGAGTGTGACCGGGCAAGCATATGGTTCACGACGTTGATGGATTTCAGCGGAGTTATTCCTAGGCCCCGATCTTTTGCAACACCCGCCTCAGTATCTTGTCACTTTCACACCGGGCATGATCGTCAAATTCTTCATAACTCACCAACTGAGTACATCTAAATCTTTAATTACGCTTTAATACTCTTGTAAATTAGTTAGCATAGTTAAACTCTCCTTCTACTAGAATCTCTACTCGCATGCGTTGTTACTTCGCGCCGTACTCCCTTGTGTAATTCTCTATGTTAATTATCGTTTTCACGCTCCGCCGGATTCATTTGCTCGGGACGCGCAAACAGTTAAGTCTGGGGGTGTGATGAGTCCTGATCATATACACATTTATGGACTCATCCGGGCCGTTATTTAGTCATTTCTCCGCACTTTAGCCTTGTTATAGTTTATATTTGATAATCCATGCTAGGTGCACATCTTGGCCCACTTTGGTGTGATTTTCGTGCTTTTTGTCTTTAGTAGTATTCTTGTGCTGTTAAGTGCCACTTTCAGTGGCTAGATCTGTGGTTATGCTGGAATAGGAGTCGTGCAAGTGTTCCCGGTGCAATTCTGCACAGGAACACTGCGCACGATCACCGGTTCTATTGCGCACGACCACTGGTCGTGCGCCACTGATCGTGTGCACTTAACACCTTTTTCATGAGTTCTGTTTGGTGCAGTGCACACGACCATCAATGCCTCCACCTCCATCCCATCAAACGCCTTCTTGAAAATAACGTTAACCAAACTTACATTATCCACCAGGATTCGGGAAACGGTGAAGTTCTCGATCGCCGTCTGAATGACCAACGCATCGCAGAATGGGTCCTCATAACCCGGCATGTCCTTCTGGGTGAACAAAATCTTTTCTGTCGGGGGAGGGGCTAGGGATGTTGAGGCTACGCTACGACGATAGATGGTATGGAGGCTCGCCTTCCGGGTTGCCTCAATCCCACCCCCACCACCCATGGATCACCCCGATCCCACCTCGGGACCCCAAATCGGCCCGGTCCTCGCACCTCTCCTCCTCTTCCTCCCGAGGCTCGACCTCCTCAATCCTCACTGGTTACTGTTGTTGCGGCGCGGGCATTCGGGCCCTTTTTGTCTCCAAGAACTCCGGGGAGGTGGCCGTCGCGTGACCTTCCTCATCATGGAAGTCACAGTACGGCAGCGTCACCTCTCCCGTCTCGACCTCCGCCATCCTATTCCTTCTTCTCCTTCCTGCTCCTGCTTCTTCTCTTGCCTCATCTCTCCTTCCTCTTCCTCCCCTTCCCCGCCTGATTGCCATGGCTGGCTGGGGTGGAGGAGGCATCGGCCTCGTACCCTGCCT
Organism: Dactylorhiza incarnata; assembly: GCA_033032865.1. Lineage (NCBI taxonomy): Eukaryota > Viridiplantae > Streptophyta > Magnoliopsida > Asparagales > Orchidaceae > Dactylorhiza > Dactylorhiza incarnata. Next base: position 6,219,542 of record JAWHQI010000013.1, read on the forward strand.
CCATTCCAATTGGTGGGGTCTTCCTTGTCCCCCATCGAAGTTACCCCTCCCCGGGGCGTAACCCCTTCCCTGGCCTTGCATTCCTCCGCCATGCTGCCTCCACTCCCCCTCCGGGCCTGGGCTCTTCCCTTCTCCTCACCTCTTGCTGTCTGACCTCCGGCTCACTGAGCTTTGCTAACCTCTTGGTGAGTTCCGGGTTGGCCTCCTCACTCTCGATTTCTTTCGCCACCTGATAGCTAAAATTTAGGATATAAATAATTTTCTCCAAATTCTACGAACTATAGGCAAGAACACTTATCGTTCAAAACATAGCATATTTAAAACAAATAAATATCAAGTGTCGTATTCCACGGGTTTGTTGACTACTTCTACTCACGCAAATTAATATTATTTTATCGGAAGTAATATAAAGTTTTGAAAATAATTAAATAAAGAGAAACATTTGATCGGGAATCCTTCTAAAGTAAAATATTTCGTAAATCTAGAATTCGAAAGAAATCGATTTAGACAAACTTGACCGTGGAGGTTCCCAAACTATGATAGAGCCTCTCTCGAGAGAACTACCACCTAACCTTAGGTTGATCGATTAAGACCCCTCGGCCAGTCGAAACCCCTAAGCTTGCTTTATGTGGTGAGCCCCACTATTGGATTTGACTCCAATCCGGAAGAATTTCATCACCCTCTCTCGAGGAGTGCAAACAATTCTTTTTACTGATGAGCGATCTACCGTATTTACGGATCTCTCGATACACTAAAATATGGATCAAACTTGATTTTCATACACTAGAAATATGAAACCAATAATTGCAAATCATCGGTAAATCTTAGTTTCCAAATCCAAACTAAAAATAAAAGATTACGAAATATAAAAACTTAGGAAATCATCCGATCAAATGCTATAAAATTAGTTAAAAATGATTTAAAAAGAAGAACAATTTTATTTCTAAGAAAAGGAATAACACATACAAGAAATAAAATTCTAAACTAAGAATTAAGAAGTGCAAGACAAGAAGTAAATTGCATAAAGAAAATACAATAAGAAAATGCTGAAAAAACTAATCTAAAAATGACCCAATCTAAGCTAGGATCGGATTCCCATCACTTTGGCAGCAGCTGGCTTTTATAGGCAGAAAATTGCTGAGTCACGCCCGTGACCAAGGGCGTGTAAGCTGCGTAATTGCGTCTTGAAAGCCCGGGAACATTGGGGAAGAAAAAACCGCCAAAATTAATCATCTCAACGGGTCACGGCCTCGGTCACCCCCGTGACCTAGGGCGTGACTTGACCGAATCTGGAAACGGCGGGAAACGGCGCGATCTGGAGTTATTCTGGCAGTTGCGGGAATGGTCACCCCCTAGGTCATGGCCGTGACATGTAGTCACGCCCGTGACAGAGGGCGTGACATGACCGAGTTTGGAAACGGCGCGATCTGGAGTTATTCTGGCAGTTGCGCGTTGGGTCACCCCCTAGGTCATGGTCGTGACATGGATTCATGCCCGTGACCTGGGGCGTGTAGGCTGGAAATGATGTGGCGGCGTGTTCTGGCAGCTGGAAGATGGCTGGGTTGAGTCATGGTCGTGACTTGATGTCACGCCCTTGGTCATGGTCGTGACTGAGGGCGTGTAATACTAAATTAGGCTGGCGGCATGATCAGGCAGCTGAGGGATGGGTTGAGTCATGGCCGTGACTTGATGTCACGCCCTTGGTCATGGCCGTGACCGAGGGCGTGTAATACTAAATTGGGCTGGCGGCATGATCAGGCAGCTGGAAGATGGCTGGGTTGAGTCATGGCCGTGACTTGAAGTCACGCCCTTGGTCATGCCCGTGACCGAGGGCGTGTACTGAAGATTTTTGCAGACTTGTCCCATTCTTTCCCCTGAACATGGATGGGGGCTTGAATTTGCTATTAGCAGCCCCAGATTACCTGAAAACACAAAATAAAGCGAATTAGATATATATTAATCTAAAATTATATAAAAACTAATTAATTACTACTAAAATACTATATAAAAAATAACTATAAATAATGCACTATCACCACCCTCTCCATCAACTCCTCGTAGGAGACGGGGGCTTTCCTCTTCAAAGCCATCTTGAAGAAACTTTCCCTCAGCCCGACCGTGAAGGCGAGCTAGAGTTCAAACCCAGGCATCTCCTGGGTGAGCAGCACCTCCTCCTGGAACCGATCCGCGTAGCGAGCCAACGACTCCTTCGGCTCCTGCTTCACTTTGAAGAGAGACTCGGCGTCCTTCTTCCTCTTCTTTGAAGTTGAGAATCGCAACAGGAAACTTCGGCGCAAATCTTCAAAGGCGTAGATCGATCCTGTAGGGATTTGATGGAACCAGTCCCTGGCCTTTTCTTTAAGGGTGACGGTGAAGAGCCGACACTTGAAAGCATATGCAATCGGCCTGATAGAGTCTGAGTCCTCAAAAGACTGGAGGTGTTGGACAGGGTCATCCCTGCCGTTGTAGTATACCCTGTCCCACTCCCCGAACCCTGTCGGGACAGGTGCAGAAAGTATTAACTCGCAGAAGGGACTTCCCCCTCCTGCCATCCTTTCTCGTTCCACACGCCCCCCGAGCTCTCTCGCCAAACTCGGGATCGCGGGGAATGCGCTCGCGAGAACAATGTTCGCCTGAACCACTCCCACAGTCGCTGCATCCTCCGGGCGCGTGCTCGCCTGCGCCGCGCTCGACGGCACAGAGCTCGCCGGGCTGGCGAACAGCACTCGCCCCTCCAGGTCTTGCATTGAACCTCCTGCGATTTCCTTTCCGGCCCTTCCCCCCCCGGGCATTCTCGCCAACCTCTGCGGGGGGAGGGGTCGCCTGAGGCGCCGGGGTCGCGAACTCACTTCGCAGCGCCGCGACAGTGAATCTGAAGGTATCGAGCACCTCCCTCCTGAAATCTGCGAAGATCATCGACGTCACCACCTGCGGTGACTCACTGAACTCCTCGCCTTGATCCTCGCCTCCTGCCATATCTACTCCTTGGAACTTTCTTGGACCAGCCATGCTCCACGCTCACTGCACCAAAATGTTGAAACCGATTTCTCGGCCTCTTGTGAAGATCGGGGCCCTCACCGGAATGAGAGGCAGCTAGCCCTTACTGATCCCTCAGAGAAGTTAGACTGAAGACTAGGAAAATGACTAAGACCTTAGTCACAGTGAGGAGGTCCCTCCACTAACCCGGAAGATCGTTGAGCGCTTCCCCTCCCAAGCCAAAGCTGAGACTCGGGCACCTTGGAGAGCTCTGGAAATGCTAGCCAAGGAGAGCCTGAGTAGAGATAAGCCGAAGTGAACTCCTCTCCAAAGGTGCCCATTAGGTCTTATTTATAGGTTTTCTGATCTAGCCTGCAAATAGCAGGATTCCGCCTTTTGATTTTACTATCCGCACCCCAAATGGGTCTGCTAACAGCCAAACTCCGTTGTTTGGAGAGGCTAAAGGCAGACCACCAAGGGTAAAAGGGTAATTTGTCCCTAACAACCTATGGGCAAGGAACTGCGAGAACATTACTGTCGAAGCTCTCGCGGGCCTTCTTGTGAGTCCTGTTCGCGATGCCTCTCCTAGGCGATCGCCCTGCGAGGACCTCGCTGGCCCATTCTGGTGGTATCTGCCGAGGTCCAGTCTCGCGAGCCTTCCGAGAGACCGCCTCTTGACTTCGTCGCGCACTGAGCACATTTCGCTGAACACCTCTTTACCGAACATAGGTCTTCTTCTGCCAGCGGCTTGTGAGGTATTGGTTTGCCAGCCCTCGCTTGGCCCAGTCTCTTGAAGAAATCTGCCGAGGTTTGGATCTCGCGACTCCTCTTGCGAGACCATCCCTTTAGCTTTAATGAGCATTGAACACTTCGTCGACTTCTGATGATTTCGCCGAGCAGGGGTGAGCTCGACGATCGCAGGTGAGATCGATGAACACGGAAGAGTTCGTCGAACGCGGGACTCCTTTCGTCGAGCTCAGAAAGCTTCCTCAAACTGTCCGCGAGCGTTTATCTCGCCGACCATTCTCGCTCTCCTATCAGCGAGCCTTCGAGAGAGACTTCGCCAAGGCCCCTCTCGCGTGGTCATTGGCCCTATGGCCCTCCTCTCTTATTGCTTCCTTCGTCATGTGCCTTCTTAAACCGCGCCTCCTCGCCTGGCGAATATCGGGGTTGTACACCTTTGATTTCATTGAGGATTCAGAATGGTTTACTCTTGCTCCTTCAAAGAACTCCAGGAGCTCTCTGTTCAGAAGGAGGCAAGGTTCACTGAGCAGATATTCTAGTCCAGCCGATTCAAGCAACCCTATCACTGACCTAATTTCTTTCGAGCAGGAGTTGAAGCCTCCTCTTTGAAGCTCACAGCCAAAAATCACAAAGGTTTCTTCCTTTTTGGGAGCCGTTGGAGAAGAGTTTCGAGAAATAACAGTTATCAGAGATGGAACAGAGGTTTGTCATGGGAATGACTTAGATAAAATAAGAGTGTAATTTTATGCTAAGCATTCATTCTATTTATAGTAGAGGTAGATGAAAGGGCGCTTACCTTTTGTTGTTTGTACTGATGAGTTGATTAATAACTCATCTGACGACTCTTATTGAACGATCCAATAACGTGTTAAGTCGCTGGATTCTGTTTCGACGATACTCCTTTTTGTCGTAGAGACTTATCGCCGTTATGTATCTTTCCAACTGAGTCCATTTGTGGTTGAGATGTGTGCCATGTCGTTGATACATCTGATTGTGTCATCGAGACAATCATTAGATACTTATCTAGCTCAGGCAATTTTCAGGACTTCTTGAGAGGTTCCTGCAACACTTAACATGTATGTTCTCTGAGACAGCAAATGAATAGTGATAAATGTAAAATGAGTTGGAAATTACTCTAAGTTTAACATCCCCAATTGGAACTTAAAGACGTTAAACTTAGCTTCGTCTAGGTGCTTTGTGAATATATCGGCCACTTATTTGTCTATGGGAACAAACTCAAGGGTGATATCTTCATTCTCCACATGCTCCCTGATGAAGTGATACATGATCTCAATATTCTTAGTCCTGCTATGTTAAACAGGGTTCTTAGCAATTGAGATATCACTTGATGAGTCAGAAAATAGGGGTGTTTTGGTCATCTTTAAATTGTAGTCTTCAAGCTGATGCTGGATCCATTATAGTTGAGCACATCAACTCCCAGCAGATATGTTTTCTGATTCTGTTGTGGAGATTGCTACACTGGTTTTCTTCTTACTGCTCCTTGCGATCAGTCTTTGTACAACCCCGATATTCGCCGAGAGGACAGACAACTAAAGGCGAGCGAGCCAGAGGGGCCGGCGAGTCAAGAGCTCGCCAAGTGCTCGCCAGGAGCCGGCGAGTCAAGAACTCGCCAAGTGCTCGCTAAGGAAGCGAGCGAGTCAAGAACTCGCCAAGTGCTCGCTAGGAGCCGGCGAGTCAAGAACTCGCCAAGTGCTCGCTAAGGAAGCGAGCGAGTCAAGAACTGGCCAAGTGCTCGCAAGGAGGCGAGCGGGTCAAGTGTTCGCTAGGAATCGGCCAAATTACCACGTCACCCTTGGTGGTCTGCCTTTAGCCTCTCCGAACAGCGGAGTTTGGCTGTTAGCAGACCCATTTGGGGTGCAGATAGTAAAATCAAGAGGCGGAATCCTGCTATTTGCAGGCCAGATCAGAAAATCTATAAATAGGACCTCAAGGGCACCTTTGGAGAGGATCTCACTTCAGCTTCCCTCTCTTTAGGCTTTCTTTGGTTAGCATTTACAGAGCTCTCCAAGGTGCCCAAGTCTCAGCTTTGGCTTGGGAGGGGAAGCGCTCAACGATCTTCCGGGTTAGTGGAGGGACCTCCTCGCTGTGACTAAGGTCTTAGTCAAATTCTTAATCATCCGTCCACCCTCCTCGAGGGATCAGTAAGGGCTAACCGCCCCTCATTTCGGTGAGGGCCCCGAGCTCTACGAGAGACCGAGAAATCGGTTTCAACATTTTGGTGCGGTGAGCGTGGAGCGTGGCTGGTTCAAGAAAGTTCCAGAGAAGGGTTATGGCGGGAGATGAGGAGCAGGGCGAGGAGTTCGGCGAGACCCCTCAGGAAGCGATGGCTAGGATGCTCGCGGATTTCAGAAAGGAGGTGCTCGACACCTTGGGGTTCACGGTCACAGCTCTGCGAAGTGAGTTTGCGACCCCGACACCTCAGGCGACCACTCCCCCAACAGCAGTCGGCGAGAGGGCACCAGGAGGAAGGGCTGGAAAAGAAGTTGTCGTCGGCTTAGGCCAGAGCCAGGAAGGCCGGGTGCTGTTCGCCAGCCCAGCGAGCTCCGTGCCGGTGAACTCAGCGCTAGCGAGCCCCATCCCAGCGAGAGCGTCACTGGCAAGTGCACGCCAAGAGGAAGCGGCGACTGTTGGAGTGGTTCAGGCGAGCACAGTCCCGGCGAGCTCAAGTTTGGCGAGCGAGCTTGGTGGACGAGTGGAGCCGGGAAGAGTGACAGGAGGGGGAAGCCCCTTTTGCGAGTTGGTGCTTTCCGCACCCATCCCGGGGGGATTTGGAGAATGGGACCGGGTGTACTACAACGGTAGAGATGACCCTGTCCAGCACCTGCAGAGTTTCGAAGACTCGGTCTCCATCAGGCCGATGTCAGATGCCTTTAAGTGTCGGCTCTTTGCCGTCACCCTCAAGGAGAAGGCCAGGGACTGGTTCCATCATCTCCCAGCAGGGTCCATCTACTCGTTCGAAGATTTGCGCCGAAGTTTCTTGCTGAGGTTCTCGACCTCAAAAAAGAGGAAGAAGGATGCTGATTCCCTCTTCGCAGTGAAGCAGGGACCCAGGGAGTCGCTGGCTCAGTATGCCGATCGATTCCAGGAGGAAGTGCAGCTCACTCAGGAGATGCCTGGGTTTGCACTCCAACTCGCCTTCACGGTCGGGTTGAGAGAGAGTTTCTTTAAGATGGCGTTGAAGAGAAAAGCCGCCGTCTCCTTTGAAGAGCTGATGGAGAGGGTGTCGGAGGAAGTCGCAAGTGAGGAAGCCAATCCGGAGCTCACCAGGAGGCTAGCAAAGCTCAGTGAGCCGGAGGTGAGGCAGCAGGAGGTCAGGAGAAGGGAAGAACCCCGGACCCCGGAGGGAGAATGGAGGCCCCCCCAGTTAGGGTGGAGCAAGGTCCGATGCAAATGCCTCCCCCTCCCCAGCAGGCCATGGCGATTGGACGAGGAAGAGGAAGAGGAAGGGGAAGAGGAGGAGAGGCGGAAACGGCGGCCGCTAGGAGAAGAAGGAATAGGGTGGCAGAGGCCGAGGCAAGGGAAGTGGCGGTGCCATATTGCATCTTCCATGATGTGGAAGGCCACTCAACGGACACCTGTCCGGAGTTCCTAGAAGTGAAGAGGGGCAGAGCGCCCGCGCCACCACAGCAGCAGCCATTAAGGATCGTGGAGGTTGAACCTCGAGAGGAGGAGGAGGAAAGGTGTGAGGATAGAGCCGATATGGGATGTAGAGGAGGGATCGGGGTGATCCATGGGGGGTAGGGGTGGAGGCGACCCGCAAGGCTAGCCTCCATACCATCTACCGCCGCAGCGTGGCTTCGACATCCACCGCCCCACCCCCAGCCGAAAAAATTGTTTTCACTCAGAAAGACATGCCGGGCTACGAGGACCCATTCTGCGACGCGCTGGTCATCCAGACGGCGATCGAGAACTTCACCGTCTCCCGGATTCTAGTGGACAACGGAAGTTCGGTCAACGTCATCTTCAAGAAGGCGTTTGACAAGATGGACGTAGAGCCTAGGAGGGTGTTGGCCTCAGATGGCCCTTTGTTCGGACTCTCAGGGGAGAGGAAGGAAGTAGAAGGGGGAGTGGGGCTTCATGTGACCCTGGGCGGACAGTCCCGGAACTGTCATTTTGTCATTGTGGACGCCCCAAGCAGTTACAACGCTATCTTCGGATGGCCACTAATTAGTGCGTTCCGCTGTGTCCCTTCCACCTTTCATCAATGCCCCAGATCGATTCCGATCCCGGGCTCTCACTAGACGGGGGGTTCAGGTTGATCTCTGGAGAGGCTGGCAAAGTAACAAGGGTTGGTGCTGGAATGCCCCAGATCGATTCCGCTCCCGGGCTCTCACTAGATGGGGGGTTCAGGTTGATCTCTGGAGAGGCTGGCAAACTAACAAGGGTTGGTCCTGGAATGCCCCAGATCGATTCCGCTCCCGGGCTCTCACTAGACGGGGGGTTCAGGTTGATCTCTGGAGAGGCTGGCAAAGTAACAAGGGTTGGTGCTGGAATGCCCAAGATCGATTCCGCTCCCGGGATCTCACTAGACGGGGGGTTCAAGTTGATCTCTGGAGAGGCTGGCAAAGTAACAAGGGTTGGTGCTGGAATGCCCCAGATCGATTCCGCTCCCGGGCTCTCACTAGACGGGGGGTTCAGGTTGATCTCTGGAGAGGCTGGCAAAGTAACAAGGGTTGGTGCTGGAATGCCCCAGATCGATTCCGCTCCCGGGCTCTCACTAGACGGGGGGTTCAGGTTGATCTCTGGAGAGGCTGGCAAAGTAACAAGGGTTGGTGCTGGAATGCCCCAGATCGATTCCGCTCCCGGTCTCTCACTAGACGGGGGGTTCAGGTTAATCTCTGGAGAGGCTGGCAAAGTAACAAGGGTTGGTGCTGGAATGCCCCAAATCGATTCCGCTCCCGGGCTCTCACTAGACGGGGGGTTCAGGTTGATCTCTGGAGAGGCTGGCAAAGTAACAAGGGTTGGTGCTGGAATGCCCCAGATCGATTCTGCTCCCGGGCTCTCACTAGACGGGGGGTTCAGGTTGATCTTTGGAGAGGCTGGCAAAGTAACATGGGTTGGTGCTGGAATGTGATGAGTCCTGATCATATACACATTTATGGACTCATCCGGGCCATTATTTAGTCATTTCTCCGCACTTTAGCCTTGTTATAGTTTATATTTGATAATCCATGCTAGGTGCACATCTTGGCCCACTTTGGTGTGATTTTCGTGCTTATTGTCATTAGTAGTATTCATGTGCTGTTAAGTGCCACTTTCAGTGGCTAGATCTGTGGTTGAGCAGGAATAGGAGTCGTGCAAGTGTTCCCGGTGCAATTCTGCACAGGAACACTGCGCACGATCGCCGGTTCTATTGCGCACGACCACTGGTCGTGCGCCACTGATCGTGTGCACTTAACCCTTTTTCACGAGTTCTGTTTGGTGCAGTGCGCACGACCATCAACGATAGTGCGCACGACCACCGGTCGTGCGCCACTGCTCGTGCGCACTTATCATTAAAATTCTGAGTTCTGTTTGCTGTATTGCGCACGACCATCAACGATAGTGCGCACGACCACCGGTCGTGCGCCACTGGTCGTGCGAACATTTTATTTTATAATTTCGTATCTTGCAGGTTCCACCCAGGCAGTGCGCACGATCGCAGAATTCCAGTGCGCACGACCACTGGTCGTGCGCCAATGACCGTGCGCAGTATTTAATCCAGCGCCTATTTAAACGCCTGTTGCGATTTTAGGGTGATCGATCACTGGCGGGAGCGGGATTCCTGTTCCGTATGCCGCCGATTTCCACCATGGGACGCCTCCACTTCATCTTCTACGCAAGGGGAAGCCTCCTCCACCCATTCCAAGACTTCCTCCATTGTCCGTGAGTGTTCTCCATCGTCCGCAAGCCTCCAAGCAACCATTCTCTCATTCCGCCCGGTGAGAAGAAGAAGGAACCTGAAGTCGAAGACGACGGAGCTACGTAGGGAGATCGTGACAGCTCTCTACGCCGGAAGCATAGTCCGCCCGAGTCCGGAGGTAGCCCGACAACCTACCATTCCGGCCGTGAACGACCGCTAGTCTTCACCATCGGTTATTTCTTTCCTCTTTCCTCCATTGTACTCTTTGAACCGTGCAATACTCGAATATTGTGATGTTTATTTTGATGGAAATGAATATTTCTTTGTTGTTCTTCATGGTTTGGTGGTGATTCATTCCGCTTTCTCTCACTCACTCGCGCACGCACGCAAGGTGTTTGATCCGCGTTAGCAAGAGCTAACGGCGGTTGTGAAGAGGTGTTTGCGACCCTCACCCTCTCGCACTTGAGTTCACTTCATCCGCCTCACGAAGCACGGCATCGCGGTCGTTGCATCCACCTCACTTTGCGAAGCGGTATTTTCGACCCGCATCTCTTTTGTTGTTGATAAGATTAGGAAAACCAACCAAAAGCCCCATCTTTGTGTTTGTTGAACGCTTGTGTAACAATAATCACTGCGCGATTCGTTCACCCATCCTGCATTCCTCAAGAGACCGACATCCGGGGAATTTATTCTCCACAATTATTACTTGACAGCGACCGGTGCACTTGCCGACACGCATCAAGTTTTTGGCGCCGTTGCCGGGGAGTGCAGGCGTGTTTCGTCTTGTGTTGTGACTTTCGTTATACGAGCAGTTGTTTTTTATTTTCTTTGTTTTTCTTTTTGTTTTTGACAGTTCATGCAGAGGCAGGTCGCAGGTGAACTCGCACCTTTTGATCCAGAAATCGAACGAACTGCTCGCGCGCGAAGGCGCGCTGTGGCTGTACAAGCGGCCATGGGTGATCAGGTAGACCCAAATGATGTTGATCCGAGAATGCCCGGCGTGGGGGAACATCAGCCTGGGATTGAGCAGGAGGCAGCTAGGCCTCGACCCCGCACGATGAGGGACTACACCACTCCAACTGCTGGGAGTGTGTATCCGGGGTTCGGGCCAAACATTATGAATAATCAGTTTGAGATCAAGCCAGCGATCTTAAACATCATCCGGAACAACGCTCAGTTCTCGGGGTTGTCCAGCGAAGATCCGCATCTGCATCTGGCGGAGTTTTCTGATATTTGCGGAACCTTCCGCTACGCAGGGATTGCTGACGACACGGTCAAGCTTAGACTGTTTCCCTTTTCACTCCGCGACAAAGCAAAGGTGTGGCTCCACTCCATTCCGCCCGGGACTACTGCAACTTGGGATGCCCTCGCATCCAAGTTCCTTGCTAAATTCCACCCTGTGGATAAGATTGTAAGCTTGCGGCGGGAGATCGCCACATTTCGCCAACTTGACCAAGAGACCCTTGCTGAAGCTTGGGAGCGCCTCAACGATCTCCTTCGCCATTGCCCTGGCCACGAGCTCCAACCATGGAATGTGGTTGAATTGTTCTACTTCGCGATCGAGCCCAACTACAGGGCAATGATCGATGCTGCGGTGGGTGGCACCTTGATGAACCACACCCCTGAGGAAGCCCTTCGAATTCTGCGCGACACTGCCTCCCACAGTACATTCTGGACTGCAGGGAGAAATGCTCCAAGAAGCGGCCGAGGTCTTTTCATGGTCGACTCTCTCCCTTCTCCATCCCCACCTGCTGCTATCATTACCTGCGAGGGATGTGGAGGAGGAGGCCACCACGCGTATGAGTGTTCGGGGAACAACGTGGCAGGTGACTTCGCACACTTGAACTTGAACGAATCTGTTAATTATGTAGGAAATCAGCCTAGGGGGGCGCCTTTCAATAATGCTTATAATCCGGGAGCGAGAAGTCACCCGAACTTCTCGTGGAATCCAAACACACCTGGCCAACGATGGGCACCGGGGCAGCATCAAAACGATGCTTACGCCTCCGGGAGCCAACCGAGGCCACCACACCCGGATTATAACCAAGGTCCCCCAATCCAAAAAAAGAGTAATTTGGAGGAAATGATGGAGAAGTTCATGCAAGCGGCCAACTCTAATATGGTGAATCAAACTGCATCCATGCGAAACCTGGAAACGCAATTGGGCCAATTGGCCCAAGTGCTAACTGAGCGATCGCAGGGGACCCTTCCCAGCAACACGGAGAAGAACCCAATTGATCAAGGGAAGAGTCTTGGGGATGTGGTAGAGGTTGAACCGAGTGAGCTGGTAATTTCTTATGCCATCAATAAGGTTGAAACAAAAGCTTTATGCGATTCCGGTTCCTCCTGCAACGTCATTGCACTGCAAGATGTTGCGAAATTACAACTTGAGATGAACACGGAGGAAAGGAAATCGCTTATTCTCGCTAACGGCACTATTATCCAATCTGAGGGGGAAGTGAGAAATGTGGAAGTAATAGTTGAGGGAACGACTGTGGTCGCGGACTTTCAGGTGTTGGGCCCCCAGGAAAATCAATCCATTCCTATCTTGGGCGTGCCGTTCTTGAAAGAGAGCGGCGCCACCCTTGACTTCGCTACGGGGTGTGTTCTCCTACCTAACAAGGCGCTGCAGCCCACTCGCCTCGAAGCTACAGCTGACACATCCACTCCTCCCCCTCTCGTGATTTCTGATGAATTTCTAAGCTGTGCAGGAAAGATACATGATCAAGAAACAAGTGAAGGAGGAAAGGAGGAGCTCCAATCAGATGAGGAAGAAGAGGTTGACTTCCGGAAAGAGTTCGACTCCGAGAAGGAGGAAGACTACAGTTCGGGAAACGTTGACTTGGATCTAGTTAGGGATGCTGATTATTTATCTTCTTGTGGTGAATCTTGTAATAAACTATCTAAGCGCTCCATCTCCTGGGCCAATCCGGTGGTCACCGCGATACCGGAGGTGACGCCACCCGCCACTAAGGCGGAAAATTCTGAAAACTTTCAACGGTGGCAGTCTCCGACTGTCACCAAACTTAAAAAGGAAAAACTTCTGCGCGACGCTCGTGCTGCCGCTCTTCGTGGCAAGGTGGCGGAGGTTAGGGGAGCATTGGGTAACACCAGTGCTGGCCCTAAAGCCTTCACCTCTCGCCTACGTGCTACGGGAGACGCGCATCATAAGAGCGCTTTTAGTTGATTTGTGTTTCTTCTGATGTGGTGAACTGCTTCTGAATATTTCTCTTTCAATTCCTGCACTCTTTAAGCACTGCTAATACAGGTATTTGGTCCAGCTTAAGGACGTTAAATGAAAGCGCTACTGGGAGACAACCCAGATTCCCTGATTTTGTAGTTTTTTTTCTAACTTCTTTTAGTTCAGCTTTTGTATTTGCTTTTGTTGCTTTGAGTTTGTGCTTGCAGGTTTTGTGTTCGATGGTGCGGATGCTGCGGACTTTTCGTGATCATAAACGCCAATCGTCTGGTATGCTCATTTCTGAGCATTGGGTAACCCTTCCTCCCTTCTTTTAGCTTCAAATTTCTAGATATATCGTTTAGCTTAAGTCTGGGGGAGCGGTTGTTGTTACCCACTGTGCACGAGTTGCACCACATACTAGAAGGTTGTATCTTTATTTATCCTAGTCATTATTTTTGTTTTTCATGCTTCACACACCACTTCACCCACTTGAGTGCGTGTTTATCTTTTTGTCGTTGTTCCGTTTAAACTATTTTGGTCGGAATGTGAAATAGATTGTTAACGTAGGAATTATTATTTGGAGTGCGATGTTGACTCATGTAGTGTTCTAGTCACTTCGCATGCTATGGTAGAATGTGAGTAGAACTAGATTTTCTTTATGCATCTAAATTATGTTTAGTATTTCTGCGTAAATTTAGATTTAATATACTCAAGTGGTGAATTTGTATGAAATTGACGATAACCCGGTGTTGTGTGTGTACGAGTGCTAGTTGTGTGTTGCTCGAGTCGAGAGGAAGGTTTACCTTTCTCGTGGGCTAAGAACTTGCCCCAAGCGACTCTCGAAGCATGGGTGAGAGCGACTCGTTGAGTCAAGCATGATGTAGGCCACCCTTTGGCTAGTTTGAGCTTTGTTATTCCATGTCCATTTCATTCACCTTTGCAAGCCTATTTTGTGCCTACCAATCCTTTGTTCAGCTCCTCTTCATCCACCAAAGCCTGAAGCCTATCCCACGCCCGCAACCAAATTGTTTTTAACTGCGCTCATAATTCTAAACTTGTGTGGAGTGTGGAAACATTGTGTTATGATGGGAAAATAACGTCCATCTGCTGATGTTGAACCAACCGGGGGTTACATAAAAGAAGTAAAATATGTAAAAGAAAAAAAAAAGAGTATTTTGAAAAAAAATCCTCCCGAGCTAAAAACAGAAAATCTGTTGGTATTTGTGAAGTAGGCCGTGTGCACACCTGGTTTTCATGATAAGTCTGGGGGTGTGTCACACGAGCATAGTTTGTTGGTCTTGTGTGGTGCAGCGTTCCGTTAGCTCACTTGGGTTGCGTAGCCGCCGTGTTTAACTTTGAAATATCATACCGTAACCTAAGCCCCAATTTAATCCTAAAAGCCCTACTGATTTGACTTGCGAGTTTTCTAGCGCCATGGAGAGAGTGTGACCGGGCAAGCGTATGGTTCACGACGGTGATGGATTTCAGCGGAGTTATTCCTAAGCCCCGATCTTTTGCAACACCCGCCTCAGTTTCTCGTCACTTTCATACCGGGCATGATCGTCAAATTCTTCATAATTCACCAACTGAGTATAACTAAATCTTTAATTACGCTTTAATACTTATGTAAATTAGTTAGCATAGTTAAACTCTCCTTCTACTAGAATCTCTACTCGCATGCGTTGTTACTTCGCACCGTACTCCCTTGTGTAATTCTCTATGTTAACTATCGTTTTCACACTCCGCCAGATTCGTTTGCTCGGGACGCGCAAACAGTTAAGTCTGGAGGTGTGATGAGTCCTGATCATATACACATTTATGGACTCATCCGGGCAATTATTTAGTCATTTCTCCGCACTTTAGCCTTGTTATAGTTTATATTTGATAATCCATGCTAGGTGCACATCTTGGCCCACTTTGGTGTGATTTTCGTGCTTATTGTCATTAGTAGTATTCATGTGCTGTTAAGTGCCACTTTCAGTGGCTAGATCTGTGGTTGAGCAGGAATAGGAGTCGTGCAAGTGTTCCCGGTGCAATTCTACACAGGAACACTGCGCACGATCGCCGGTTCTATTGCGCACGACCACTGGTCGTGCGCCACTGATCGTGTGCACTTAACCCTTTTTCACGAGTTCTGTTTGGTGCAGTGCGCACGACCATCAACGACAGTGCGCACGACCACCGGTCGTGCGCCACTGCTCGTGCGCACTTATCATTAAAATTCTGAGTTCAGTTTGCTGTATTGCGCACGACCATCAACGATAGTGCGCACGACCACCGGTCGTGCGCCACTGGTCGTGCGAACATTTTATTTTATAATTTCGTATCTTGCAGGTTCCACCCAGGCAGTGCGCACGATCGCAGAATTCCAGTGCGCACGACCACTGGGTGTGCGCCAATGACCGTGCGCAGTATTTAATCCAGCGCCTATTTAAACGCCTGTTGCGATTTTAGGGCGATCGATCACTGGCGGGAGCGGGATTCCTGTTCCGTACGCCGCTGATTTCCACCGTGGGACGCCTCCACTTCATCTTCTACGCAAGGGGAAGCCTCCTCCACCCATTCCAAGACTTCCTCCATTGTCCGTGAGTGTTCTCCATCGTCCGCAAGACTCCAAGCAACCATTCTCTCATTCCGCCCGGTGAGAAGAAGAAGGAACCTGAAGTCGAAGACGACGGAGCTACGTAGGGAGATCGTGACAGCTCTCTACGCCGGAAGCATAGTCCGCCCGAGTCCGTAGGTAGCCCGACAACCTACCATTCCGGCCGTGAACGGCCGCTAGTCTTCACCATCGGTTATTTCTTTCCTCTTTCCTCCATTGTACTCTTTGAACCGTGCAATACTCGAATATTGTGATGTTTATTTTGATGGAAATGAATATTTATTTGTTGTTCTTCATGGTTTGGTGGTGATTCATTCCGCTTTCTCTCACTCACTCGCGCACGCACGCAAGGTGTTTGATCCGCGTTAGCAAGAGCTAACGGCGGTTGTGAAGAGGTGTTTGCGACCCTCACCCTCTCGCACTTGAGTTCACTTCATCCGCCTCACGAAGTACGGCATCGCGGTCGTTGCATCCACCTCACTTTGCGAAGCGGTGTTTTCGACCCGCATCTCTTTTGTTGTTGATAAGATTAGGAAAACCAACCAAAAGCCCCATCTTTGTGTTTGTTGAACGCTTGTGTAACAATAATCACTGCGCGATTCGTTCACCCATCCTGCATTCCTCAAGAGACCGACATCCGGGGAATTTATTCTCCACAATTATTACTTGACAGCGACCGGTGCACTTGCCGACACGCATCAGAATGCCCCAGATCGATTCCGCTCCTGGGCTCTCACTGGACGGGGGGTTCAGGTTGATCTCTGGAGAGGCTGGCAAAGTAACAAGGGTTGGTGCTGGAATGCCCCAGATCGATTCCGCTCCCGGGCTCTCACTAGACGGGGGGTTCAGGTTGATCTCTGGAGAGGCTGGCAAAGTAACAAGGGTTGGTGCTGGAATGCCCCAGATCAATTCCGCTCCCGGGCTCTCACTAGACGGGGGGTCCAGGTTGATCTCTGGAGGAGCCGGCAAAGTCGTGTATAGGTTGAGCAGGTAAGACAAGAAACTCATGACAGGGGATTCTGGCTCGCGAGTGACCCCAAGAACCGGGCGAGGCGAGAACAGAGGATCACTCGCGCACGAGGATCAGTCACGGCAGGGTAATAAAGTCGATGGCTCGCAAGGTCACTCGCAAAAGGTATCGAAGCGAATAAGGAAAATGACCCAGGAGGAGTCCGTTCTCGCGACGAACCGCGGATACCGGAGGGAACCCGCCAGTGGTGTAACACCCCAAAAGTCGTGGTTCAGCGAAGTAGGCGGAGTGGTAGTGCTGCACTTGAAGAAGGCTAAATCTTCCCTTTCTGCTCTTAGCGCACGATCAGTGGCCTCATCGCGCACGACCAGTGATCGTGCGCCAGCGATCCTGCGTTAATTCAGAAGAGAATCGAGTTCTGTCTCGGACAATGCGCACGACCATTTTCCTCTTCGCGCACGACCAGTGATCGTGCGCCAGCGATCGTGCGTTAATTCAGAAGAGAATCGAGTTCTGTCTCGGACAGTGCGCACGACCATTTTCCTCTTCGCGCACGACCAGTGATCGTGCGCCAGCGATCGTGCGCCCTGTTTATTCTGTTCCGCAATTTTGAGCGGAGAAGAAGATCGGACCGTCCAAATCTTTTGGAAATTGATCCAACGGCTAGGGGTAGTTGCAGGAGACCTTTAGGGCTGATGAGAGGGGGTTAAACCCTCATATTCTCTAAGCCATTCTCTCTCCAAACCCTAGAGAAAGAAGGAGGAGCCAAGGAAGAAGAAGGTAGATCCCGCCATTGACGGAGCTCCGGAGCTCCGTTTCGCGAGCCGTTTCCAGATTTGGAGAGTGCAGCCCGGTGCGGTCGTTTCTCTCCGTGTAGAATCTCGGATCTATGGCGAAAAAGAACGCATCTAGGGTAACGATTCTTCCTCCTGAACTTTGGACTTGTATTTGTCCTTTCATTCCTCTTTCTATGCTTGCATGAGGAATCCCTTTCACCAAATGGGTGAAGTGTAGGATTTCCTCAAGTTCTTCGGAACTCCGGGTAGATTGTGTCCGTCCCCGGCATTATTGCATGTAGAAAATCCGGTAGTCGTGCGGATTTAGGCATTTTGTGTGAAGCCTATTCGTGGCCGTGAGCCCGAATCGGTGATGCTTGATTTGCGACGTTGCATTTAGGTTAGGCCTAGAATGCATGCCGGAGAATGACTCCGTGAAATCATCTATAGCAGTGCGGGAAATAAGTATAGGCGTCTTGTGAAGATGCTAACGAAAGCCCCATGCTTTGAGATTGGTTGAAGGCAAACCTTCACCACGAAATTGATGCGGAGCGTATTGCACCTCCCTTGTTGAGTATTCGTGAAACCTAGATCCTTGTGAAGGGGTTAGGTGCGTAGCGTATAATTAGTGTAGCACTTGAAAGTGCTAAACCCTTACGGGCCGAGGCGAAGCCGTACCCGCGTCGTGCGATAGATCGCGACGATTAGAGCACGGGCAAAGCTAAACCGAACCCGTTTCCATGCAGATCGGTAAGAGGTCCCTTCCTCAGGAAAGCCGTGTGATCATGGGAGAGGTCGTGGAAGGTGTCATACCTAGACCGACCAAAAGCTCTTGTTTCCACCCAAGGTTGTGGCCCTTACGGTGGAGTGTTTGTGAAATGGATGTTATGTTAGCCTCATGCGATTGCTTAGGCGGTTGTGGGGAACCTTCGGGTGAACCCAACCAACATCATGTGCATACCTAGGTTCCCTTCTTTTGATGCTCAACCTAGAAGATTGATTGTGCTTGAAACCTCACCTCGTGTAGTTGCACTTTCTTTATATTTAGTACTTGTGCTAGTATGGCTTGCTTGCAGGGTAGAAGCTCCGCCACCCCGGAAAAGGGGTGGGGTCGTTATAATTTGGTCAGCTGTGCTGACCGTTACTTTATTTGCCACCGCTTGGTGGAATGTTCTTATGCAGGTGCAGGTGAGCCTAGCGGGAAATAGCGGGCGATGGCCCTTTGCAATGTTGGCCCTCGAAGGCCAGCCCTTTTCCTGTTATTCATGTATGGCCGGCCTGCGTGCCGATGTATGCTTGGAGTTTTGTGCATTGGATGAATGTAAGGCCTTAAGGCCGTAACTCTTATTCAGGATACATTCCTATGATAGTGGACAGTTCTATTTGAATGGTTAATTAATGCTTCCGCTTACGTTTTGTACTCTCGTTTAGTTGTTACTTTTCTGGTTATCACCTTTTAACTCCTAGCTAGTGTGGTTTGTATGGCGTGGGGTCCCGGCCGGACCTGCTGTTATACTCTTCGTACTGGCAGGATGTTACAAGTGGCGAGTGCGAATGAGGTTGGCGAGAGCGACCTAGGTATAATACAATGAGAAAAGGCCGCCGACAAAATAGGGGCGAGCGCGAGCGCTAAATGAAGTTCCACATACACGAACATAAAAAGATAGGGACCTCACGGACACAATGGAAAAGACTGCGTGTGAACCATGAATAAAACATAACACAGAAAAAGATTGACAAAACGTTCCACTTCATTCCTCAAAAAAGATTACAATTCGGCGGCGGTATCGCCGGAAACAAAAAGAAAAGGAAAACTTTTACATCATTAACAAAAAGAAAAACCAAGGTGGCTCGCCAGACGGCCCTTCAACCGCTCTCTCGACCCTCCGCCTCGGAGATGGGCGCGAACAAGTCGGGAACGACTTGCTCCGCGGTGAACTCCATGGCATCGGGGATGATCATGCCCGCTCCCTTGAGAATGTCGAGGACAAGCTCCGCGATCTCCATCGACCTCTTGCGGTCGGCTTCCTTCTCTTCCCGCGATTGACCGCGAGTCCCAGTTCGCGGAGGAGGAGGAGGTAGCACCGCCGAGGCCAGGTCGTGGACCTGGGCCTTGAGACAAGTATTCTCCAACTCCAAGTCAGCGATCCGCGCGTGGAGCTGACTGACGGACGGCGTCCTACAAGAGGTGGGTTAGCGAAAGGAGAGCGAAGCCAAACTGGAAGAGACTTCCACCGAGCAACACTTACCATCCCGCCTTGAAGGCTGGCGAGGAGTCCCTCTGACAAGGCCTCTTTCCCCTTAAGCTCCGTGACTTCATCCGCGGACTTCTGAAGCTAGACTTTGAGCTTCTTGATCTCCCTATCCGCCGTGAGGTACCGACGACCCACCATGTGTGTTAGCTCCATCGCCCGGAACTGGGCTCGCATCGCCTCGTACACGACCCCTCTCGGCATGAAGGATCGAAAGAGGGAGGCGTCCTCGCGACCATAGAGACCAAAGGCGAGGGCGAACGCCTCACCCCCGGCCTTACCGGCCTCTACCCAAGAAGGGAGCAGAGAGGAGCAGGCGATCTTGTTCTGATCAGGGTCCCATGCGAGTACCGGTTCGCCTACCGCATCTACCAGCTTCATGTCGAGCCCGAAGTTGGTATGGCTTGACGGCTTGGGCCGAACGACAACCTCCCCTGGCTCGCCCCCCTCTTTGGCGAGCTCCTGATCCGCAGAAGGAGAGGGGAGGTCGGGCTCAGACAGGTCCACAACATCCTTCGCCTTGGCAGTAGAGGGAGTCTTCCTGGGTTTCTTCCCCGCCCCCTGCGAAGTAGGCCGGCGTTGGGAGGGAGGACTCTTCTTTTTCGATGAGGAGCTCGGGACGTCGCGGTAGGCCTCGGCGGCCACGCGCGCGAGCGAGACGGGGGAAAGAGTAGAGGGAGGCGCATGAGGCGGATTGAGGGGGAGATCGCGTTCTCCTACAAAGATAACGAGCGTTAGACGATAAAAAGAAAGAGGATTAAGAAAGTGGGCGAGTTCAAGCAAAACCTTCTCCCGGAAGGACAGGTGGCAGGAGGTCCACTCGCTCTCGGAGGAAGGCGACCTCGAAGTTTTTTCCTTTAATGAACTGATACAGCGCCGCGTCGCAACCACCTAGCGAGATCGGAGGGCGGTAGGCAGCCTCGTCTCGCTGAATAGGGGTGTAAGAGATGTTGCCGAAGGGACCCTTCACCAGGATGAACTTTTGCGTCCAGTAATGAGTTTTGTTCACCGTCTCGCAGACGGTAACATGCTGGCTCGCAAAGTGAGCCATTCCGTCCCTGTTCGCGCGAAATGAGAAGATCATGCAGAAGGCGAGCAGGCTGAACTCGATCCTCTCCGCCCTGAGGTAACTAGCGAACGCGACCACCACGGCGATCGCGTTCGGCGTCAGCTGGCACGGCAGGACGCCGAAGTACTTTAGCACCTGGAAAAGCCGACAAACATTAAGCGCTGTTCGCAAAGCAATTCAGGAAAGCCAAGGATGAGAAATAGATGATACCTGGCGCACTTCCGGCCAGAGAGGGAGTCGAAACCCATTTTCGAAATGAGCAACAGGAATCGCGAGCTCGTCCGGGTGCGGGTCGCTGAGGGAATCCCTATTGGTAGGACAGCGAGCCGCGAAACCGGAGTGGATGAACTGGTCAGCGGCGGCCCGATATTCCTCCTTCGTGAGGTTGGCGTAGTAGAAAATGTAGTCGAGGAAAGCCTTGGCGCACTTGGCTCGCCCCTCTGTTTCCTCCTCGCCAACCATGGTATGTGATCCGCCGAGTCACGAAGGTCGCGAAAACGAGCTAAAAATCTGCGAGAGAAACAGAAAGAGAAAGAGCGCGAGGAGGGAACAGTAAATGCGGTGGTTGAAAAGAAAAACGGTCGGCTATTTATAGGAATAAGGAGGGCGGGAAGAAGCGGAAGCATCGTTATCTGCGGATAGCGGATCCGCGCGGTACTCTCCAGCCTCCAGGGATCCAATTCACTCCTTGCGAGTCGGCAACCTGATAAAAGCTTTTCCCCACTGGCGAGCTAACACTAAAGACAATGAATCATAAGGGAAAGAAGCACGGGAGGGGCGTGAGTGCGAGTAACAGAGATGTAATTCTCATGAGAGCAAACCAAGCGGGAAAAAGAACGAGATAAAAAGCAAAAAACATGATAATAATAACAGGCTCGCAAGCGAGTCAAAGTACTGTTACTACAGATTCATAAAGATTGTTCGCGACCCCTCCTAATAAAGAGGAGGGGGGAAGAAAGACAATAGAAAAGCAATACGAAGAGCCTCAATATCGCAACCACTTCCAGCGACCGCGACCCCGGACACCAGAGCGGGGGGGGGGGGGGGGGGGGGGGGGGGGGGGGACTCGCGGGTAATGATACTCGCGGAGTGACCTGTTTGCCTGGCCCGTCAGCCGCATGTAGTCATCGATGCGAGCAATATACACCCCGGGGGAGGTCGCGTCGCCCTGATCGGTCGGTCGTATCTCAGCAAGAACGCACGTGTTCGCGTCCTCCATCGCGGCGAACCTTTCTTCATTGGCGAGCCGGTCTAACCGATTCTGCTCGTGTAGATCCCTTAGCAGGGTGGTATGCTTCTGAAATATCTCCGTGACCCGCCTCTTCATTCGCTCCGGATCGCTGGGATCCGCCAAAAAGTCAGCGACCTGGCTCGGCGAAGGAGGTGGAGACATCTCCAGCGCTCCAGACTCTGACTCGGAGAGAGGGGTCGACGGGTTACCTGCGAAGTAGGAATCAGCGACAAGGTGAATAGCAACACTCAGTGACAGCAGTCTAACCTAGTGGAGGAATTGGAGTACTGGGCCGCTGGCGGGAGGTGCCCGGCTGACCCCGGAATGCCTCAATAAAGGCAGGGGTGAGGGTCGTACCCAGACCAGGGGCGAGCGCGGGTCTGAAGCCAAGTCCAGGCTCGGCAATCAACGTCCCTCCTGGGCTCCTCTGACCTAAGACGCCGAATCCCGGAGTGGAAATATTCTGATTCGGCATGAAGGGCGAGTTCGCTGGAGGAGGAACTTGATCCTCTGGCGTCGCGAGGGAAGACACTGCATGAAAAGTAAGTGCGACTTAGCGAGTCAAGGAACGCAAGGGAAAACGAGGTAGTTCGCTCACCTCGTTGTGAAGGCGAGTCCTGTCTATCAACAACCCTCGTATCCGCAAGAAGAACGTCACCCCCACCCGTAGAGGAGAGACGGATCTCCGCGTTTGGCCTTCTCGATTCGCTCTCGTCCGGAGGATCATTCTGCGAATAGGATAAATAAAGACGAAAAGGAAGAGCACCAAATAAGCAACTGGGCGATAATACCTGAGAGGCGCGCTCGTCATCCGGAGAATGCGGCGAAGAGGAAGGACCACCCCCACCAGCCGGGCGCCGGACGGCCTTTGTCGTCCTTAGGGAAGGAGGAGGCGGAGAGCATCGCGGGGAATTCCAGGAGGCGATGACAGCGGTCTTCCCCTTCTGGGCCGCCTGCGAAGCCTTTAGGCGAGCCAACATCTCGTCCTTTTTCGACATTGCGTTGGGGGCAAGAGACTGAATAAGAAAAGCCAGAGAAAAATAAAGAGTTCAAATGACGACCAAGGAGAGTGGTATTTATAGTGGTAGGCGTGGGACCCACTGAAAGATTCTCGCCACGTCACCGAGGGGCCGACGAATATCAAGGGTTGGATGATTCTTCGCAAGCCTAAAAAGCCTCGCGAAGAGCGGGGATTGTGTACAACCCCGATATTCGCCGAGAGGACAGGCAACTAAAGGCGAGCGAGCCAGAGGGGCCGGCGAGTCAAGAGCTCACCAAGTGCTCGCCAGGAGCCGGCGAGTCAAGAACTCGCCAATTGCTCGCTAAGGAAGCGAGCGAGTCAAGAACTCGCCAAGTGCTCGCTAGGAGCCGGCGAGTCAAGAACTCGCCAAGTGCTCGCTAAGGAAGCGAGCGAGTCAAGAACTGGCCAAGTGCTCGCAAGGAGGCGAGCGGGTCAAGTGTTTGCTAGGAATCGGCCAAATTACCACGTCACCCTTGGTGGTCTGCCTTTAGCCTCTCCGAACAGCGGAGTTTGGCTGTTAGCAGACCCATTTTGGGGTGCGGATAGTAAAATCAAGAGGCGGAATCCTGCTATTTGCAGGCCAGATCAGAAAATCTATAAATAGGACCTCAAGGGCACCTTTGGAGAGGATCTCACTTCAGCTTCCCTCTCCTTAGGCTTTCTTTGGTTAGCATTTACAGAGCTCTCCAAGGTGCCCAAGTCTCAGCTTTGGCTTGGGAGGGGAAGCGCTCAACGATCTTCCGGGTTAGTGGAGGGACCTCCTCGCTGTGACTAAGGTCTTAGTCAAATTCTTAATCATCCGTCCACCCTCCTCGAGGGATCAGTAAGGGCTAGCCGCCCCTCATTTCGGTGAGGGCCCCGAGCTCTACGAGAGACCGAGAAATCGGTTTCAACATTTTGGTGCGGTGAGCGTGGAGCGTGGCTGGTTCAAGAAAGTTCCAGAGAAGGGTTATGGCGGGAGATGAGGAGCAGGGCGAGGAGTTCGGCGAGACCCCTTAGGAAGCGATGGCTAGGATGCTCGCGGATTTCAGAAAGGAGGTGCTCGACACCTTGGGGTTCACGGTCACAGCTCTGCGAAGTGAGTTTGCGACCCCGACACCTCAGGCGACCACTCCCCCAACAGCAGTCGGCGAGAGGGCACCAGGAGGAAGGGCTGGAAAAGAAGTTGTCGTCGGCTTAGGCCAGAGCCAGGAAGGCCGGGTGCTGTTCGCCAGCCCAGCGAGCTCCGTGCCGGTGAACTCAGCGCTAGCGAGCCCCATCCCAGCGAGAGCGTCACTGGCAAGTGCACGCCAAGAGGAAGCGGCGACTGTTGGAGTGGTTCAGGCGAGCACAGTCCCGGCGAGCTCAAGTTTGGCGAGCGAGCTTGGTGGACGAGTGGAGCCGGGAAGAGTGACAGGAGGGGGAAGCCCCTTTTGCGAGTTGGTGCTTTCCGCACCCATCCCGGGGGGATTTGGAGAATGGGACCGGGTGTACTACAACGGTAGAGATGACCCTGTCCAGCACCTGCAGAGTTTCGAAGACTCGGTCTCCATCAGGCCGATGTCAGATGCCTTTAAGTGTCGGCTCTTTGCCGTCACCCTCAAGGAGAAGGCCAGGGACTGGTTCCATCATCTCCCAGCAGGGTCCATCTACTCGTTCGAAGATTTGCGCCGAAGTTTCTTGCTGAGGTTCTCGACCTCAAAAAAGAGGAAGAAGGATGCTGATTCCCTCTTCGCAGTGAAGCAGGGACCCAGGGAGTCGCTGGCTCAGTATGCCGATCGATTCCAGGAGGAAGTGCAGCTCACTCAGGAGATGCCTGGGTTTGCACTCCAACTCGCCTTCATGGTCGGGTTGAGAGAGAGTTTCTTTAAGATGGCGTTGAAGAGAAAAGCCCCCGTCTCCTTTGAAGAGCTGATGGAGAGGTTGTCGGAGGAAGTCGCAAGTGAGGAAGCCAATCCGGAGCTCACCAGGAGGCTAGCAAAGCTCAGTGAGCCGGAGGTGAGGCAGCAGGAGGTCAGGAGAATTCTTAATCTTCCGTCCACCCTCCTCGAGGGATCAGTAAGGGCTAGCCGCCCCTCATTTCGGTGAGGGCCCCGAGCTCTACGAGAGACCGAGAAATCGGTTTCAACAGTCTTCTTCCAAGGAATTGGCAAGTCCCTAAAATACTCTTTCTATCTTCTATGCACCCTACATAGTCTGCATCTGAATAGCCAGTTAGTTCACACTCATTGTTCGTAGTGTACCATAGGCCAAGATTAGGTGTAACCTTCAGGTATCTTAAGATCCTCTTGATAGTGGAGTGATGAGATTCCTTGGGGTTCACCTGATACCTAGCATAAACACGTGTGACAAATATTATGTCAGGCCTACTGACAATTAGGTAAAGCAAAGACCCAATCATGCATCTGTACTTTGTGTCATCAAAGGGTATTCCCTTTTCATCCTTGTCCAGAGACACATTGGATTCCATGGGAGTCTTCATAGAAGAAGCATTCTTCAATATGAATTTCTTGACTAGATCTCTAGTGAATTTGGTCTGTGAGAGGAATATACCATCTTCATATTGTTTCACTTAGAGACCTAGGAAGTATTTGAGCTCTCCCATACTACTCATTTCAAACTTTCCCTGCATCAAATTAGCAAACTTTTTGTAGAGATTTTCATCTGTAAAGACAAAAATAATGTTATCCACATAGATCTGCACTGGCAAGAGCTAGCCCTTTACTTCCCTTAAGAACAATGTCTTGTCAATCTTTCCCCTTGAGAAATTGTTCTCAATGAGAAAGCTTGACAGGGTCTCATACCAGGCTCTAGGTGCCTGTTACAGACCATATAAGGCTTTTCTAAGAAAATAAACAAAGTCAGGGTGTACTGAATCAACAAAACCTAAAGGTTGTTCTACATATACTTCTTCTTTGAGGTCACCATTCAGAAAAGCTGACTTCACATCCATCTGATAAACTTTGGATCCTTTATGGGTCGTATAGGCCAGGAATAATCTGATAGCTTCCAATCTTGCAATAGGGGCAAAGGTCTGATCAAAATCAATGCCCTTCCTCTGTCTATAGCCCTTTGTCATTAGCCTTGGCTTATTCTTTGTAATTACCCCATTCTTATCCAACTTGTTTCAATAGACCCACTCGGTTCCAATAATGTTGTGTCCTTGGGGTCTGGGAACTAACTTCCACACTTTGCATCTCTTGAATTGGTTTAGTTCCTCCTGCATTGTTGCAATCCAGAATGGGTCCAGATTTGCTTCCTCAAATTTCTTGGGTTCAATTTGAGAGAGAAAACTTAAGTACAATGCTTCATTCAAAACCCTGCTCCTTGTCAACACTCCTTGACTGCCATCTCCTATAATTTGCACTTAAGGATGATGTCTGACTTGTCTAAGGGCAGCTGGCAGTCTTCTAGGGACTTCTTCTATGGCAGGCTCTTCAGGTTATACTTCTTCTGTTGTATCTAAGCCTTCCACAATATCTTCTTCCAATTCAATTATCACTGAATGGTCTTTATCTTTCCTTGAAGTTTCAGCCTTGTCTTCAATGGATAGCTTTTCCATTTTCTCTGTTGTGCCTGCATCCACTAATGAACTAGACCAGCGTTTATGAATAAGGCTAGTCTCATCAAATACAACATGCACAAATTCTTCTACTGCTTGGGAATTGATGTTGTACACCCAATAAGCTTTGTTATAGGAGTTGTAGCCAACAAAAATACCTTCACTGCTCTTTTCAGCAAACTTGGTTATCTTGGATTTTCCATTGTTAAGTACATAACTTCTACTACCAAAGATTTTGAAGTAGGATAAAGTAGGTTTTCTGCCTTTCATCGGCTCATAAGGAGTTTTCTTTTGGTCTTTGATGATGGAGACCCTATTTATCACATGACAAGTTGTATTGACATCCCCTGCCCAGAAGTATTTTGGTAGAGAGTCATTCATCATTGTCCTGCTAGCCTCTATTAGGGTTCTATTTTTTCTCTCTACAACCCCATTCTGTTGAAGAGTTCTAGGTGAGGAAAATTCTTGGGAAATACCAAGCTCTTGGCAGAATTCTGTCATGGCTCCTGACTGAAATTCTATACCATGATCACTTCTGAACTTGACCACAGTACAACTCATTTCATTCTGGATCTGCCTAACAAAGTTCTTCAAGTTGTCTAAGTTGTCTCAGGATCCCCCCTCCATTGTTGTAGGGATTTGAGAGATTCTACTAATTCTTCAACAACTTCATGTCCACTACTTAGAGCTTTTTTAGATTCCTTAATTTCCATGTTCAAACTAGCCTCTTCAGTAACTTTGAGGATATCTTCTTAATGTACCTCAATTTGAGAAGTTTATTTGAAATCCAAAGTATCATTGCTTGATCTATTTTCTTGATTAAGTTTTCTCAGGTGCTTATTTACTCCAGCCTTGTGCCTAGAGCAATCATTGCCCAAATACAAAAAGGGTTGGCATTTGGACATACCTGCAAAAAGGATTAATAGTCCTTAGGTACCCAATTGGAATTGGGTCCTAGGTTTATGTTAAGGAAATAATCTGAAGTACTATACTTATGAGTGGTCTGCCCTCTTCTTGCATTAGGCACAATTGGATTGAACCAACAGTCCAGAGAAAAATGACCAATCTTTCCACAGCACCAACACTCATACATGTTGTATCTTCTCTTATGCCATTCCACCTGGAAATGTTGATCGGTAGGAGTGAAGATAGCTGACCTAACAGGACTTGGGTGAACCTCACAATGGTGGGAATTTAGTTGAGCTGGTCTCACCACTTTTTGGTTCACCACCTTGGGAATAGGTTTGGATGCCTTTCCCTTACTTTTAAGTATTTATGTTGCAAATCCATGGACACGAGTACCTGGAATTTTTGCATGTGTCTTTTCAAGGGGTTTTTGAGAAACATTTGTCCTAAAGCTTGCTTTTCTATGTGTGTTGGTGAATTTACTGCTTTTTGTAGAGCAAACCTTGGTCAGATACTCATGTAAAGATTCCTGGTTTGAGAAATTTGATGCCAGTAGTTTCTCTTTATAAGAAGGTTGGGCTTCAGATGTCTTTCCCTTGACTGTTTCCTTGCTAAATCCTACACCACTCCTGAATATGAATGGTGCAAAGAATTGGTCAATGATGGGAAGGACATTCTTGGTCATTGAGAGGCTGGCAACAATTTTCTTTTCAGCCAATAACATTTCCTCAAGGTCCTTAATGACCTTGTTCTTATTTCCCAACTCAGCATTTTGGAGCTTTATGACATCCTTGAGTTTGTCTATTTCTTTGCTCAAAATAATCATCTTTTCAGCTATCTCTTGGAACTCAGATTGGGCAGATTTCAGGGATGCCAACTCCTTAGATTGATCTCTAAGAAGCTTCTTGCTTCTTTTCATAGCAATCCACAAGGCTTCATTATGCTGAACTAGGTCAGATTCAACCTCATGTGGAGATCTTGAGGACATGTTACTGCAAGCAGATCCACACTCACCCTCATGCACAGAAACTGTCATTGATTCAGAATCAGAGACAAATAAGGGGGCTCTAATAAGTACCTTCCCATGAGAGGTGTAGTCATCCTGGATTTCTTCAGTTATGGCTATAAAGCCAATGAGAGCTTCCTCCTTAGTTTCTGATAGATTTGAATCAGAATCACTAAGTGTTTTGATCTTCTTAGCAATGACTCCCTTCTCATATTCCTTTTGTCTTTTGGACTTCTTTTATCATCTCCTTGCAATGACAGCACACTAAGTTAGTTAAATCAGATTCACTTAGTTTAGATTTATACATTTCCTCCTTTGAAGATTTATGTTGTTCATATTGACTAGATATTCTGGAGTTTGAGGAGGATGTCTTCTGGCTGTCTTTTTTTTCTGGACATCTTTCTTTTAAGCTGCTTGGTGAAGAGTACTGGCTCTTTAACAATGTCATCAGTTTTTGATGAGCTTGCATCAGAAGCTTCCATGTTTTCAGAAATATTCTGAATTATCAGAATATTGTCTTTGGTACTCCTCAAGCTTTCACCCTCAAGAATCATGACCCTTTCTCTGGTGTTCCCCTTTGAATTTTCTTCTTCAGTTTCCTTCAAGTAGATATCCAAAGAAACCAACATCTTTTTTGCTATTTTACAATGACTTAAGTATTGAGATGTGGGTTCATCAATTGCATTCTCAAGTATGTATTTTGCACATTTATCCATGGATATCAGATCTACATCTTCAATGGAGAACTGTGAGAAGGTGTTAGGGACAAAAGTTCCCTCTTGAACAACTATGAATAATCTAGGATCTGATGCTTCCATGAATAACATGACTCTTAACTTCCATATGCTAAAGTTCTATTTGGTGCAGATGGGCAGCCTCATTGATCTCATCACTTGATGATGCTCACGGGCCATTTGTTTACTGCAACCCACTAAATTTGTAGATCTTGTTCTAAGATGTTAAGCCTTTGAACTAAACCTGCCTCTGATACCAATTGAAAGATATGGGTTGTCTATAAACTACACCTAGAGGGGGGTGATTAGGCGTTTTCAATTTCTTTGCTACTTTAAAGGTTTATCAATTACAACACACAAGCATCATAGAAAATACACAATGATTTATAGTGGTTCCCAACTAGACAATGTGTCTAGAGGTAGTCCACTGTCCCTCCCACCTATCTAGCAGTGTGCTAGACTAGGCAACTTCTCCAACTTAGATCTTTTCACTATAATCAAATCTTACAACTCAGGTTCACACAGAACCCTACAAAGCTCGGACATTACAAGTCCTACAAAATTAGATCTTCAACAAGATCCTACCAAACTCAGGTTCACCAAGAACCCTACCAACTCAGATCTATCACTAGATCCTACAAGCTCAGGTTCACAAAGAACCCTACCAAATTAGAAAGGAGTTGTTCTGTTGTAGAAGAGAAGGCTTCAAGATATATGCTTTGAGTACCAGACTTCTTCTTCTTCTAGTAAATGTAAGTCCAGTGACCTTGTGGATTACTGAACCTTTCTTTTGAAACTTCTTTGATCTTCACAGCACAGCCAATGAAGTCTTCTTCTCATTCTCTTTTCTTTTCTCTTTTGTAAGTATGTACCCGAATGAACTTGAGAAAGAATACAAAGTAACCGTGTTTGTTGTAGAAGAAAAATCTTTCTTTTATATTCCTCTGCACTTATGCATAAAGGTCCTTATTGATTATTGCATAATCAATTCATGCGTTTGAAAATTCTTGCAAAATTGGCATATTTAATTTATCATAAATGCCTTGCTGTTTTTGGAACTTGCAGAATATAGACATAATATTGTTCTTCATTGAATACTGTGCAACGTTTATATTCTGCAGAGAATATGTCATTTAATACTCCTTGATTGATGCGCAAGATATGTGGCATGCACATTCCCAATATAACAATATCCAAGAGAACTGGCGCATTAAATGCTGCTCTGCAATATGTCAAGACGATATTAATCCTTCAAGACGATATCATCTTGATCAGTGTATACGACATATATACTTCACGACGATATCGTCGATATACTTCCTCCTTCACGGCTCTACTTAAATATCAGAACGATACTTCCTCTTCTAGACGAAATCGTCGAGATGTTACTTTCATTTGGACTTAGACTTTTTCTTCAGGCTGATTGTCATTCTTTAAAGACGATATTGTCTTCATCTTCTAGACGACATGAGGTCTTCAAGCCGATTTTTGTCCAAGTGAACCTTTCTTTATGAACCAAGTAGATATGTCTTTTATCCTTCAAGGTTGAACTTCTTATTCAAGAAGATATCGTAGAGACATCTTAGCTTTATCTGCGATAATCTTTCTTCAAGACGATGTTCACGATATATGAGCTTTAGCTTTATCTACGACAAGCTTTCTTCACGACGATGTCGTCGACATCTGAGCTTTAGCTTTATCTATGACAAAATTTCTTCACGACGATGTCGTCGACATCTGTACTTAACTTTATCTATGACAAGCTTTCTTCATCCTTCAAGATGATGTGCTTTTATCAAGACGATATCGTCGAAACTGTTTCAACGATATGATAATTTTCTCCACGATTCTTCTACTGAGTCTTGAGGCGATATTTTACTAAGTTAATTTTCATTACTTTAATCGTCTATATACTAGTGTTGTATCTTTGATGCTTTCTCAACGATATGTTCAGTCCTAGATGATTTTAGACTTAGAGAATTTCCTGATATATGATCTATCTTTTGTAGTCATGAATAAGCTATAACATCAAATACATAATGCATTTATTATTGATCTGAGCACTTCTTCAAATCGGGAACATTGCTGGCACAATTCCCAACAGGAGCTCATAGTGGGTAGTTCTCAAGGAATCTAACTCATTGGTCTGGACTTTATGGAGTTTCTTGATGTTCTTGAAAGCTTTGCACAAAGCTTCATATTGTTGCATTAATTCATATTCAACCTCATGCGAGGATCTTGAGGATGTGCTGTTGGCAGCAGACTCACCTTCATCATCATGCAAGGAATCTGCCACTGATTCAGAATCAGAGGCAGATAGGGGAGCTCTGATTAGTACCTTCCTAGGAAAGATATTATCATCCTGGATTTCTTCACTTATGACCATAAGGCCAATTAGAGCTTCCTCCTCAATTTCTGAAGAGCTTGAATCAGAATCAATCAGGGTTCTGATTTTCTTTGCTTTGAATCCTTTTTCTGATTTCATTTTGTCCCTTGACTTTCTTTTGTCTTCATAATTCTGTTATTCCCTCTTCTTGAAGGGAAATCAACAATCATGTGACCTGTCTTGTTGTAGGAGTAGCAAACTATGTTAGTTAAATCATATTTACTGGGTTTTGATTTGTACCTTTCCTCCCTTGAGGATTTAGATCTGTCATGTTGACCAGATATTCTGGAGCTTGAAGAGGATGTTTTATGGCTGTCTCTTCTCCTTCTGGATATCATCTTTTTGAACTGCTTGGAGAAGAGGGCCAGTTCTTTGTTAGTGTTGTTAGATTCTGACGTGCTGATATCATAAGCTTCACTGCTTTCAGATCTGTTTTGAATTGCAAGGATCTTATACTTGGTTCTCCTCAAGCTTTCAGCCTGATGAGCTACGGACCTTTCTTTAGTGCTCACCTTGAGCTTTCTTCTTCAACTTTTCTGGTATTAAGTTGAAGCTCATGAGACAGCAACTTCCCATATAGGTTCTTTGTCTCCATGTTGCCCAGTTGACCCATTTCTCTGATGGCACAGATTTATATCACATTCCTTAGTGAGGGATCTAAGGAATTTATCATTCTGATCTGAGTTGGTAAATTCTCTTCCATAGTTTTCAAACTATTTACTATCTTGAAAAATCTCTCATAGTAGTTAGACATATGTTCATTCTTGCCTTGTTTGAAGGCCTCATATTCCTGATTTAGAAGGGATTTCTTGTCATCCCTTTACTTCTTCAGTCCCCTCCATATATACAATCAGGGAGTCCCACATCTCTAAAAGTGCACAGTGTGCCTCTGAGTATTCTCTTGAGGGGGGTGAATAGAGTTTTAAAACTTTTTCCTTAATTATGCACACACAATAAAACTACTAAGTACTATGCAATTAGCAATCCCAATAGCAGAATAAAGTAAACACAGATTGCAAGAAATATAAAAAACAGAAAACTGTAAATAGGGACAGCACAGAAAGGCAAACATAGAAGACACATGATTTTTATAGTGGTTCCCAAAAATGTGGGTAGTCCACTCTTCTACCTCCCTCGTAGGAATGCACTAATTGTGCCTGAGTCTTTTGATAAGGAGACTCTCAGAACCACTGAGTCTTTTGATAAAGAGACTCTTAGAACCACCGAGTCTTTTGATACAGAGACTCTTAGAACTAGTGAATCCTTTGAAAGAGGGATTAATAAAACTCTTTTACAGATGGTGAATAAAGAACAAGAAAGAGAGAAAGAGGAAAATAGAATTATGCTTTCAGAATTCTTCAGAAGCTATTTATTGCTTCTGTTTATCACTGGATCTGAATATAATGAACCCTTGCTTATGATTGTGATGATTGCAAAGGTTATTGGCTTGATCCTTATTCTCTGAGTACTTCTTGTAAACTTGCTGCTGTGTGTAGAAGAAGAAGCAGCTATGTTATTTTTCCTGTACAGAGAGATAACTTCTTTTCTGTCTTAGGGTTTTAGGAGGAAGAAGAGAAATCCCTGTTCGACAGATAAAAAATGTGTGATCAATAATTAAGTTTTTCTTTTCCTCTCAGCATACTTATTCTCCATGATTGGAATTTGAATTTCTTTCTTCTTTTGGGATGTCCTAAAAAGGAATTCCTATTGGACAGTTGATTTCCCTTTCTTCTTTTGTTCCTAACCCGTCCATCAGATTTGAATACATTCCAAGAATATTTTTGCTGTCTCCTAGAATACTCCATTCCATTCTTGGCAATAAACGAGCCGTTGGAGAACTATCTGCAGCATTGTGGACCTTCTGAAAAGGAATTAAAAGGACTGCTTAAAAGGCTTCTATTTCAGACTGTATTCGACGCTGCGTCGACTTCATCATTCTTCATATCGACGCACCTCTGAGTTCTTATATGAGTATCTTTGAATTCCTTCTTAGCTCTGGCTGAACTCAGATGTCGACGTTGCGTCGATTACTTATCGACGTATCCGTCGAGTTGAAGGCTTGTACTTGAACTTTATCTTCTATGTCGAATTGAAGTTGAAGTTGCGTCGACTTCTAAGATATCTTCGAAAGGCTCTTCCTTTTGCGTCGAGTTCCTTTCGACGTTGCGTCGACTTGACTTATACTTCGATAGGCTGATTGAGTTACTTCGACTATCAGTCAGAGTTACGTCGACACTCTAAGGAGAGCGTGGCATCCTAAGACATTTAATGACCAATTTACCCTTTCTATACAATATGGGTAATACAACCTAACTGATGAAATCACTTTAAGTAATTTGTTAGATAAATCACAAGGGTTTTTCCCAACAATCTCCTTGGCAGTTTTACAGTGAATGAGATTTTGAAGGGTTGAGTCATCAATATTGACACTCAAAATAACGTTATGTGCCCTCTTATCAAGGCCTACCAGGGCATGCTCATCCTTGCTCATATCATCATATTTCTTTGGCACTCTTAGAGAAGGATCAATGGTAGATGCAGTCATGGTTATGAAGGGACCCTCTTGAACTACCAAAAACACTATGGGATCAGTAGCTTCCATGAACAGTCTGACTCTTTCTTTCCAGATGAGAATGTTCTCTTTGGTGCAGGTTGGGGAGCTTCATGGATCTCATCTCTCTGTGCTTATCACCTTCAGCAATAGGGAATAGTTCCAAGATCTAGATCTGACTGTTAAGTCACTCTTTGATCAACCTAGCTTTGATACCACTTGTTAGTTATGGAACAATCATCTAGAGGGGGGGGGGAGAATAGGTGATATGACTGTTTTAAATTTTAAGCACAAGAACTAAATAAATAGATCACAACACAATAATCTTAAAAACATAGCACACAGGAACACCGGAACTCAGGCCCTCAATCCCTACAATCTCAGGCCCTCAAGCCCTACAAACTTAAGCCCTCAAGCCCTACAAACTCAGGCCCTCAAGCCCTACAAA
Organism: Dactylorhiza incarnata; assembly: GCA_033032865.1. Taxonomy (NCBI): domain Eukaryota; kingdom Viridiplantae; phylum Streptophyta; class Magnoliopsida; order Asparagales; family Orchidaceae; genus Dactylorhiza; species Dactylorhiza incarnata. The sequence continues at coordinate 6,253,799 of JAWHQI010000013.1, forward strand.
CTCAGGCCCTCAAGCCCTACAAACTCAGAATCTCAAGCTCTACAAACGCAGGCCCTCAAGCCCTACAAACTCAGGCCCTCAAGCCCTACAAACTCAGTCCCTCAAGCACTACAAACTCAGATCTATTTTAGATCCTACATCTTAGACTTATAAAAGCCCTACAGAGAGTAAATGAAAAGTTCTTCTTTAGCCTGATGAAAACTGGCTTCTAGACTTGAAGAGAATACTATAGATCTTATCATGCTGAGTGCAGATTTCTCTTTAATCCTTTGTTTGGTTGATTTTTGTATTCCGTACGGTTGTTCTCTCGTTGATTAGGGCAGACACTGATCCCTTTTATAAGACTGATGGGTCGTCTAACGGTCTACTCAGACGTCCATTAAGTGTCAGAGGCTCATTCTTTAATGACATGTGCTGATTGGGCCATCAGGCAGAAGCATTAAATGCGATCAGCACGTTTTGAATTATCTTGATATGTTTCGACGATATTAGTAACATCTTGACGATAGAGCTTGCCGTCACACCGATCTATCTTGGACTTATACAAATAATTAAGTCTTCTTAAATCTTCTTCAGATAGAGATATCTCGACGATATGAGATATCTCAGCTATACTTGTACTCACGATGACATAAAGTTATTTGAATGATGTCGTTGAAATCATCCTGTCTTATCGATGATATTGTCGTTTTCATTCTGATTTCTCGTCGATATCGTCTTGATCATCTTGATGGTAAGCAACACTTATATTACAAACTATCTTCACGAGTTCTGCCTTAGTCTTCTCGACAACAATGCTCCTTTACGATGATGTCATTGACTTAGCCAAATACTTTAACTTAATTCTTCTGGAGAGCTTCATCATAAAAGACTTCACCATGATATCATCGTGTGATTCTTGTTGACACGACGATTGATGAGTCCAATTTATATACTGATTTTCGGACTCATCCGGGCTATTTTTTCCTGCATTGGTACTTCATTTTTGTTTGTAATTGTTTATATTCACTCGTACGCGCTTTCACTATTAGTGCAATGTTTAGGCCCGTTGTGGTGTGCAATTGCGTGCTTTATTGTTGGGGCAAGCAAAATGTGCTCCCCATTCTTTTTATGCTTTTATACTTGTGATGGAGGTGTTTTCCCAGCGTTTGGATTTGTTGTGCAGGTGGGCAGATCATCGATATTGCCCAGAACTCATCATGTATGAATCGCACGGTCGTGCATTTTACTTGACGCACGGTCGGTTGCGGTCGTGCGCTATGATCGGCTGGTCAATAAGGTGATCTGCCCCGCTCGTGCATTTTCTTCACGCCCGGTTGGCCTCAACCGTGCGCGAACAAAATGCACGGCCTACTTTTGGTTGCCGGATTTCGAGTTTTCTGAATTTACCCGTGCATTTTTACGCACGGTCGGCTTCAACCGTGCGTGAGTAAAACGCACGGGCGCACCTGCTTCGTCTTCCTAGCTTTTATGCTTGTTAAATATCGCACGGTTCACGCACGGTCGTGCGTTCGACCGTGCGTGACCAAATTTCTGATTGTTTTCTATAAAAGCGCAGATTTCTGCCCTAATCGAGACGATCCATTTTCCCGCTCCTAGAGTTCCAATTCCGCGCCATTTTTGCTTCTCCATCTCCGCCCACCATTTGGAGGTGCTTCAGACATATTCTTGGCTCAAATCTTGAGCCAGAGTATCCTCTCGGCCGCCTCCATCATCCAAGTACTTCAAGAAGAGGATTCTACACTCATCTTCATCGCCAAGCTTGGAGTTCTTTGCATCAGACGTTGTCGGATTGTAGTTTACCTGAGAAGACGGGTCCATTGGGAGGAAGTGACAGCGCTCCTCTACCCCAGACGATAGTTGGGACCAAGCTAGGATGCGGATTGACAACCCGACGATTCCTACCGAGAATCTACAATAAGCCTCCAGATTTGGTTGTATCTCTTGCATTATTCTCTACTTGTGTGGATGTATTTGGTTGTGTTCTTCATTTTATTGATGATGTTGTGCTATAACCATATTTGCTCTTCATGAAAATTCATGTTTATGAAATGATGTTGTATGTTTATTAGTTACTAGAGGTGTGCCAACAAATCCACTCCACCCTCCATTTCACTCCGCTAGCCTACTCGCCCATTCCGTGTGCCTACTCTTCCATCCCGCCTAGCGAAGCGTGGCAGAGCGGCCCGTGTATGTTGAAAATGTCGAAGTGGAAGTCTTGGATCTGAGCGGTCTGGCAGGAGGTCGCGCGGTCTGGTGAGACCGCACGTCTGGCAATCTGCTCTGCGGTATGACTTGTATTTATTCTAGCCGCGGTCTCCTGGCGTGACCGTCGTTCTGTGTCCAAGGTGCTGAGGTAAGGCCGCGCGGTCTGCTCTATGACCGCGTGGCGGGCTTTCTATCTCAGGGCTGTGCCGGTCTGATTTGACCGCACAGGTTGGTCCAGGTTTCTAGGAATCCGGTCTTGTGGCTGTCTGGGTTTTCTGGTGGTTTTTGCGGACTAAGGCTCTTAGTCGCGCGGTCTCTATTCGCGGTCTCAGGAGAAGACTGGTATGTGAACATTTCTCTATTCTCGGTCTCAGAAGGAGGCCGGCATGCGAACAGGTGCTTGCGGTCAGCTCAGCTAGCTGAGGTGGTGTTCTGTAACCGGCAGTGTTGTGCGGTTAGGCAGCTTGCAGAGATCGGCAAGGAGACCGCGCAGTCTGGAGCGGTCTCATTTATCTTCCTTCAAGTTGTGTACTTTTTCTCTTTGGTTTTGTGTACTGGCGAAATCATGTCACGCCATGTAAACCTCTCCCTGTAATGAAGATTGTTGTTATCAATAAAGACTATATTTCCTTCATGTGCTTCTGGTTGCTTGGCTTGTGAACACTAAGTTGTATGATTCCTGCTCACTCCATAAAGATTCAGAAAAATTTCATATGGTATCAAAGCGAGGTTGGAGTGGATAGAGCAGTGAACAACTTAGTGTAGCCATCGCCTTTGTGAAGAAGGAACCAGTAGTTGAGCCATGAAAGCGAGGGGTCTTGGAATTAAGATGCTAAACTCGACCAACTTTAAGAAGTGGAGGTCTTGTATGCAGAGTTATCTTCTGGGTGAGGACCTCTGGGAGGTAGTTGGAGGAGAGAGCACGGAGGAAGTTTTTCTGGTTGGAGATAACCATCATGAGGTGAGGAACTGGAGGCGGACCAATGCCAAAGCAGAGTTCGCCCTGAAGAGGGCAATATCACCTGATTTGTTAGATCACATCTTGGGGTGTGCATCAGCTGCAGAGATCTAGAGAGCCCTGGATAGGATGTTTAACAAAAAGAATGTGGCAAGACTTCAATTCCTGGAGAATGAGCTGGCCAGATCGGCTCAAGGTGACCTTTCTATCTCTACGTTCTTCTTGAAGATGAAGAACTTGTGCGCCGAGATTTCAGCGCTGGATCCTGATGAGCCAATTTCTGAGGCGAAGCTGAAGAGGCACATCATCCGTGGCTTGCGGAAGGAATATGTTGCCTTTGTGACGTCGGTGCAGGGTTGGGCAAATCAGCCATCTCTGCTGGAGCTGGAAAATCTGCTTGCTTCACAGGAGAGTCTGGCAAGGCAGATGGCGGGGGTGTCAGTGTCTGGGGGAGATGGCAAAGTTCTCTTCATGGGAATGAAGAAGAAGTGGGATAAGAAGAAGACCGCTGGAGGAGGCAATGGGCCTTCAACTTCTGGACAGCAGGAGAGGGGATATGCTCCTAAGGCTGAAGGGAAGAAAAAGGGGGAAGGTCACAAGTGCTTCAGGTGCGGAAAGGTTGGTCACATCAGGAAGGAGTGTCGAGGAAATCTTCAGCCGGGGCATGCTGCTGCAGGAAGGGGGGAAGCTGAAGCCAGGCAGGTTGATGGAGGATGGGGAGGAGCCTTCTCGACTTCTGTTGGAGCTGAGGCTCCTATCAACTATTAGGAGGACTGTATCGTAGACTCGGGGTGTGGTCATCACCTCACCGGGGACGAGTTGAAGCTTTCTTCAGCGCAACCTTATTCAGGTAATGATGCTATTATTACTGCTGATAATACTGTGCATGCTGTCGAGAAGGTAGGGGTTGTTTTCTTGGGTAGTGATAGGGGGCCACTAACTTTGAAGAGTGTCTATCATGTACCCGGAATGAGGAAAAACCTCTTCTCTGTGACCAACGTTGTAGACGTTGGGTATCACGTTCTGTTTGGCCCGACAGAACTGAGGTTTCTTCGGAATGTGGAGGCAGTGAAGGCTGAGGTAGTTCATGTGGGGAGGATAGCTAAAGACTTGTTCATGCTTCGACAAGTTCTTACGTTGACAAGAGTAGGACAAACGACAGTGCCGTGATATGGCACGAGAGGTTGGGGCACGTAGGAATGGATAAGCTGAAAGCTATGGCGGTGAAAAGTCTGGTCAAGGGCTTCCTAGTCTATCTTCCTACGGAGACGGTCATGTGTGCGCGGGATGTCAGTTCGGCAAGTCTCATCGACTACCGTTTGACAAGTCGCAGACAAGGAGTAGTGTGCCGTTGGAGTGCATCCACGGTGACTTGATTGGACCAACTGCTACCCCAAGCCTCGGAGGCAGCAGATATATGCTGGTGTTGATCGATGATTACACCAGATATGTCTGGGTATATTTCTTGAAGGATAAGGCGGAGGAATTTGCCAGGTTTGTAGAGTTCAAGGAGCTCATGGAGGGTCGGCTTGGACTGCGGGTTAAGAAGCTGAGGACTGACAACGGAGGGGAGTTCACCTCTGGTGAGTTCTCTACTTTTTGCAGGAAGGCGGGCATCCGGAGGGAGCTTACTTGGGCGCATAATCCACAGCAAAACAGAGTTGCAGAGAGGAAGATCCGTCATCTGACGGAGACCTGCAAGTGTTGGCTGCATGCCAAGAGTATCCCAAAGTCCTTCTGGGCGGAGGGAATGTCTTGCGTTGCCTACGTCATCAACAGGATGCCTCTCAGTCCCATCAATATGAATACCCCGCATGAATTGATGTTCAAGGAAAAGCCAAGCGTGGCACACCTTCGGGTGTTTGGTTCCACCTGCTATGTGTATGTTCCAGATGCGCTTCGGACGAAGCTAGATGCGAAAGCAAGGAAGCTAGTCTTCGTGGGGGTATGATGACCGGAAGAAGGTCTGGAAGTGCATGGATCCGGAGACGTGGAGATTTGTTATGTCTCGCGACGTCGTGTTCGACGAGGTGACATCGTACAAGGGAGGTTCTGGTGTTGAGCTGCCAGAAAGCAGGGTGGAGGAGCCAGAGAAAGCTGTGGAAAATCTTCAGATGGAGCTACCTGTGTCACCAGGTGGTCCATCAATTTCTAGTTCTGAGGCGGAGGCTTCTGGATCAGGAAGTAGGGGGAGCGATGCTCCGAGTACGTCTGGAAGAGGAGCTAGGGAAGAAGCAGCTAAAGATACTGTGAGGCAGGGGAAGGCGTTGTGGAGATCAAAGCGAACTATCATTGCCCCTGATCGCTATACAGGAGGAAACATGGTGAGCTTTGTCTCATGTTTCTTTGCTGGTCCCTTGGATGAGAGGGAGCGGTCGAGCTTTGAAAAGGCCAAAGGCGTGGAACAGTGGGATTCGGCTATGCAGGAAGAGATGAGTGCTCTTGAGAAGAATGAGACTTGGTCTCTGGTGCTCAAGCCCAAGGGCATCACCCCTGTGACATGCAAGTGGGTCTACAAGCTTAAGAAGAAGGCTGACGGCAGTATCGAGCGGTACAAGGCTCGCCTTGTGGCTCGAGAGTTCTCGCAGCAATACGGTGAAGACTATGAAGAGACATTCAGTCCGATGGCAAAAATGACTTCAGTTCGGGTTGTGATTGCCTTGGCGGTGTGTTGGGGGTGGAAGATCTGGCAGCTCGACGTAAATAATGCGTTCTTGTACGGCGAGATTGACAAGGACATCTTCATGGTCCAGCCGCCAGGCTTCGTATCTAAAGATTTTCCAGAGCATGTCTGCAAGTTGAAGAAGGCCCTGTATGGGTTGAAGCAAGCGCTGAGGGCGTGGTATGGTAAAATTGCAGAGTATCTCTTATTCTGCGGGTTTGGGGCTTCAGACTCAGACTCAAGCTTGTTCATCAAGAAGAGCGGGGAGCTTCAAGTCATCGTGCTGCTTTACGTCAACGATATGATCGTGACGGGGAATTCGAAGGAGGAGGTAGCGCAGATTCAGGCAGAGCTATCTATAAGGCTTGAGATGAAGGATCTGGGAGAGCTTCACCATTTCCTTGGACTCGAGGTGAAGAGGAAGGAGAGTGGAGTGTTGGTGTCCCAGGCTAGATATGCGGAGTGAATCGTGGAGCAGTTCGGCATGAAGGAAGGGAAGTGCATCTCTACACCTCTAGAGAAGGCTATGAAACTTCGCAATGATGAGGGGAGGATTTTGGGAGATCCGATGGTGTTCCGAGCTCTGGTTGGGAGCTTGATTTATCTAACGATCACTAGGCCGGATATTGCATATGCAGTTGGCAGGGTGAGCCGTTATATGGCGGAACCAAGGATGCATCATCTTCTAGCGGTCAAGAGTATATTGAAGTATGTCAAGGCGACTTCAGATATGGGTCTCCTTTATAGGAGGGATGCGGGCTTCGAGGTGCATGGGTACATGGACGCTGATTACGGGGGAGATTCAGATGATCGGAAGTCGACATCTGGATACATCTTCATGGCGGGCCCCACGGCTATATCATGGTGCAGCAAGAAGCAGGATTCTGTGTCGGTCTCAACCACGGAAGCGGAATACATGGCTTCGGCCTTGGCAGCTCAGGAAGCCATCTGGCTTAGGAGATTGGTTGGAGACATCCATAAGGAGGTTTGGGGTCCGACTCTGCTCCGCGGTGACAACGAGAGTGCTCTCAAACTGGTTACTAATCCAGTTTGTCACGCGAGGACCAAACATATCGAGATCGAGCATCATTTCATTCGTGAGAAGGTGCTGGAGGGGTCTCTTTCGGTCAAGCATGTTCGGAGTTAGGACAACATTGCTGACATCTTCATAAAGGCGCTGGCGAAGGCGCCGTTCACTCGGCTGAGGAGTCTACTTGGGTTGTTTTCAACTTCCCACTTCAAGGGGGAGTGTTGAAAATGTTGAAGTGGAAGTCTTGGATCTGAGCGGTCTGGGAGGAGGTCGCGCGGTCTGGTGAGACCGCACGTCTGGCAATCTGCTCTGCGATCTGACTTTTCTTTAGTCTAGCCGCGGTCTCCTGGCGTGGCCGTCGTTCTGTGTCCAAGGTGCTGAGGTAAGGCCGCGCAGTCTGCTCTGTGACCGCGTGGTGGGCTGTCTATCTCAGGGCTGTGCCGGTCTGATGTGACCGCACAGGTTGGTGCAGGTTTCCAGGAATCCGGTCGGGTGGCTGTCTGGGTTTTCTGGTGGTTTTCGCAAACTAAGGCTCTTAGCCGCGTGGTCTCTGTTCGCGGTCTCAGGAGAAGACTGGTATGAGAACAGGTCTCTGTTCTCAGTCTCAGAAGGAGGCCGGCATGCGAACAAGTTCTTGTGGTCAGCTCAGCGAGCTGAGGTGGTGTTCTGTAACCGACAGTGTTGTGCGGTTAGGCAGCTTACAGAGATCGGCAAGGAGACCGCGCGGTCTGGAGCGGTCTCATTTATCTTCCTTCAAGTTGTGTATTTTTTCTCTTTGGTTTTGTGTACTGGCGAAATCATGTCTCGCCATGTATATCTCTCCCTGTAATGAAGATTGTTGTTATCAATAAAGACTATATTTCCTTCATGTGCTTCTGGTTGCTTGGCTTGTGAACTCTAAGTTGTATGATTCCTGCTCACTCCATAAATATTCGGAAAAATTTCACAGTGTAATCCATTCGCCTAACGAAGCAGCGCGCTCAAGGCCTTCACAGTTTGATTCTGCTTTCCTACTCGTCCATCCACCTTATGAAGCAGCGCGCTCAAGTCCTGCCTAGTTTTCACCTCACCAAGCAAAGCATTGCATAGCGGCATTGCATAAGAGTAGTTGTAGTTGTTTTCTTTTATTTTCCAAAAGCCAAATCAACTCTCCCTTAATTCATCCGACTTAAGGACTTCAATCTCAAGTTCGTCCTCAATAGTTAACTCCACCTTATTGTGTTCCTTCGAGATCGATACTTGGGGATTCACTCCCACATTTTATATTACTTGAACGATTGGTACACTATCGTTTCGTGCCGCAGTCTAGCTACCGCCTATAGCGGCGAGATTTGCGCATCAAGTTTTTGGCGCCGTTGCCGGGGACACAGTCGTGTGAGTTTCTGGAGAGGGAGAACCTGCGATATAAGTTCTTCCATTTGTAAATTGCATCCTTTTTGTTTTATTTCTTCCTAATCTTTTTTTTTACAGTTTTAAAATCAAGTTTTTTCTAATTGTATTTCCATTTCGTGTGTAGTAAGTCTTATTTCTGCTTATTCCATTTTTTTAATCTTCTGTGCACCATTAATGTATTCTCGTCCATCTTGCAATTGGTGCTCTTCTCATAGTCACCTTAGTGAAGATTGTTATTTAGGAAGGCGTAATAATAACTCGTATGGCTCGTCATATGGTGCTCCCGCCGCGGTTGCACCCTCATATAACAAGCCTGCTTATTATCATTACGCACCTCCTGTGCAAGCATCACCTTCTCTGGGTGGTTGGACCCCATCGTGGTCTAAACCTACTGAGAAGCGGTGCTTGTGTTGTAAGAGTCTCGATCATGCACTGAAGGACTGTGAGCAATGGAAGTTGCAATTGGCGGAGGATGATGAGCCAGCGCTTATATCCATTCCACCTCCTTCCTATGCCACTGCTCCTTCCATCATGGATGACACATATGTTAGGCCTCCAAGTCATCTTGGGAGCATAATGAATGCGTTTATTAGTGTTGTCGTTGATCTCCATGAAGACATTATGGAGTTCCCTCCTTCTTCACTACCGTCACTACCGGTGGATTCATTTTCGAAGGATAGCTCGCATCTTTTAGCTGATTCTATCATGATCCATGCTTATCCTCCATCTTTTTCTGACTTTACTACGCACTTATCTTTTGATCTTGTCGATTACTTAGATGTGCAGGATGAGCTTCTGGATCCCGAAGCTGTGCCGAGTTGCACTGAGGAGGATTTTATCCTTAGTGAGGAGGTTTCTACCTCATCACCGGAGGAGAAGGTCCAACTCATCACCAAGGTTCCTAGCTGCTCATATTCTTCCTGCAGTGCTCTTAATGCGGTCGACAATGAGTCTTTTGTGAAACCTGATGGGAGTGATACCGGGACCACTCCCACGATTGCTGATTATTTTAGTTTTTCTTCTCTTTTATTTCCTGACAACCTTTCTCTGTCTGAGCCTGTGCAGGTTGATCTTTCACAGGTACTTCTGGAGGACTTGGAGCATTTTGCTCAAGTCAATGAGGAGCGTGACCTCATATGTGAGGAGGTTGACCCCTCCTCCATAGTGGAAACCCCACTCATTTCTTTTTCCTCCTGCCACCTCCATGAAGACGACACCTCGCTAGGCAAGGAAAGTTTTGGTGAGTTGAGTGGGGATTCCTCCTCTTCTTACTTTTATTCCCTCTAGCTGTGACGAGCAGGTATTATTTGTATTCGGGTAGAGGTGTGACTGTTCTATCGCCGTATCGGTACCCGCTACCGACACGCATATTAGAACAGTTACCTGTGCATTTCCTTTTTAATAGACCCATTAGCTAGAACTGTTTTAAATTTAAATAAGGCGTGCTGGGAAGGCAATAACCCAAGTAGTTATCTTACCTTTCTTGCAATGTTAGTTTATCTAGTTTGTTTAGTTAGTTTTAATTTATTTTAGTTTGTATATTTTCTTTTGTTTTTGCAGAGCTCACCCTTGCAGGTCCTTCTTCTGGATGGCAGACGCTGCAGCTTTGTCTTGATTCACACGCCAATCTTCTGGTATGCTCACTTGCTGAGCATTGGGTACTCTCTTTCCCCAGACTTCTTTTTGAATTTTGTGGTTATATCTTTTGTTGTATTTGTGGCCCACTACACGTGCACATATCATTTGCATACTAGAAGTACATTTTAGTTCAGTTTTATAATTATTATTTCATATGCACCGCACACTAGTTCACCCACATAAGCGCGCACTCACTTGTTTGTGTGCTTCCGTTCACGCTTATTTTGGTTGGGAGTTTGAAATAGGATGTTAGTTTAGGTATTGCAAGTCGAAGTGTCATGTTGACTCCAGTAGTGTTCTAGTCGCATATTCGTGCTTGCATAGAAATTTGAGTAAAATTAGATTATCTTTATGCTTTTAATTTACAATTAGTATTTTTGCGTAGTTTTTTATTTATGTTACTCATTGGGTGAATGTGAATGAAATTGGCAGTAGCACAGTGTTGTGTGTAGGCAAGCGCTAGTTGTGCGTTGCTCGAGTCGGAAGGAAGGTTTATCTTTCTCATGGTCTAAGAACATGCCCAAGCGACTCTTGAAGCATGGGTGAGAGCGATTCAATAAGTTGAACGTGATGTAGGACATTTAGTTGGCTAGTTTGAGCTTTGTTTTCCATGACCCATTCACTTACCATTGCAAGCCAAATTTGTGCCTACCCCTCCTTTGTTTCAGCTCTTCTTTCAATCACCAAAACCTGAAGCTTATCCAATTATCGCAACCAAGTAGTGAGTTAACTAAAATTATATTTCTTATTTGGGTGTGATGTTTGGAATTATTGTGATGTGAAAAAAAGAGAGTATATTGTGTGCTGAACACATTTTTGTAAACCAATTGGGGGATAAAATAATTAGAAAAAAAAAGAAGTTGAAAAGAAAAATCTGAGGAAGGAATAGAAATGAAAAGAAATCCCTTTGAGCGTATTAGAAAATTTAGTTGGTATTTGTTGGAGTAGGCTGTGTGCACACCCAATTTTCAAGCTAAGTCTGGGGGTGTGTCACACTAGCATCTTTCTTGGTCTTGTCTGGGTGCATCGTTATCTTTTGACTCAATTGGGTTGCGTAGCCGTCTCATTTATCATTGATTATCATACCGTAACCTAATCCCCATTATAACCTGAAAGTCCTATTGATTTAACTTGTGAATTTGCTAGCACCGTGGAGAGAGTGTAACCGGGCAAGCTTATGGCTCTCGTCGTTGATGGATTTCAGCGAAGTTATCCCTGAACTCCAGTCTTTTGCAACACCCTCCTGAGTGGCTTGTTTACTTTCACACCGGGCACGACCGCACAAATTCTTCATGATTCACCATCTGAGTATAACTAAATCTCTACTTACGCTTTAACACTTTTGTAAATTAGTTAACATAGCTAGAATCTCCTTTTACTGAATTTCTATTTGCTTGAGTATGATACTTCGCATCCTACTCTTTCTTTGCAATTCTCTATGCTAACTACCATTTTCTTATCCCGCCGGATTTGTTTGCTCGGGATGCGCAAACAGGTAAGTCTGGGGGTGTGATGAGTCCAATTTATATACTGATTTTCGGACTCATCCGGCTATTTTTTCCTGCATTTGTACTTCATTTTTGTTCGTAATTGTTTATATTCACTCGTACGCGCTTTCACTATTAGTGCAATGTTTAGGCCCATTGTGGTGTGCAATTGCGCGCTTTATTGTTGGGGGCAAGCACAATGTGCTCCCCATTCTTTTTATGCTTTTATACTTGTGCTGGAGGTGTGTTCCCAGCGTTTGGATTTGTTGTGCAGGCAGGTGGGCAGATCGTCCATATTGCCCAGAACTCATCATGTATGAATCGCACAGTCGTGTGTTTTACTTGACGCACGGTCAGCTGCGATCGTGCGCTATGATCGGCTGGTAAATATGGTGATCTGCCCAGCTCGTGCATTTTCTTCACGCACGGTTGGCCTAAACCGTGCGCGAACAAAACGCACGGCCTCCTTTTGGTTGCCGGATTTCGAGTTTTCTGAATTTACCCATGCGTTTTTACGCATGGTCGGCTTCGACCGTGCGTGAGTAAAACGCACGGGCGCCCCTACTTCGTCTTCCTGGCTTTTATGCTTGTTAAATATCACATGGTTCACGCACGGTCGTGCGTTCGACCGTGCGTGACCAAATTTCTGATTGTTTTCTATAAAAGCGCAGATTTCCGCCCTAATCGAGACGATCCATTTTCCCGCTCCCAGAGCTCCAGTTCCGCGCCATTTTTGCTGCTCCATCGCCGCCCACCATTTGGAGGTGCTCCGGACACATTCTTGGCTCAAATCTTGAGCCGGAGTATCCTCTCGGCCGCCTCCATCATCCAAGTACTTCAAGAAGAGGATTCTACACTCATCTTCATCGCCAAGCTTGGAGTTCTTTGCATCAGACGTGGTCGGATTGTAGTTAACCGGAGAAGACGGGTCCATTGGGAGGAAGTGAGAGCCCTCCTCTACCCCGGACGATAGTTGGGACCGAGCTAGGACGCGGATTGACAACCCGACGATTCCTACCGAGAATCTACAATAAGCCTACGGATTTGGTTGTATCTCTTGCATTTTCTCTACTTGTGTGGATGTATTTGGTTGTGTTCTTCATTTTATTGATGATGTTATGCTATAAACATATTTGCTCTTCATGAAAATTCATGTTTATGAAATGATGTTGTATGTTTATTAGTCACTAGAGGTGCGCCACCAAATCCACTCCACCATCCACTTCACTCCGCTATCCACTCGCCCATTCCGTGTGCCTACTCTTCCATCCCGCCTAGCGAAGCGTGGCATAGCGGCCCGTGTAATCCATTCGCATAACGAAGCAGCATGCTCAAGGCCTGCACAGTTCGATTCTGCTTGCCTACTCGTCCATTCGCCTTGTGAAGTAGCGCGCTCAAGGCCTGCCTAGTTATCATCCCACCAAGCGAAGCATTGCATAGCGGCATTGCATATGAGTAGTTGTAGTTGTTTTCTTTTATTTTCCAAAACCCAAATCAACTCTCCCGCAATCCATCCGACTTCAGGACTTCAATCTCAAGTCCGTCCTCAATAGTTAACTCCACCTTACTGTGTTCCTTCGAGATCGATACTTGGGGATTCACTCCCATATTTTAAATTACTTGAATGATCGGTACACTGCCATTTCGTGCCGCAGTCTAGCTACCGCCTAGCCATTTCGTGCCGCAGTCTAGCTATCGCCTATAGCGGTGTGCGAGATTTGCGCATCAACGATATTGTGACTTGTTCAGTTCTTCTTGTTCTCACAACGATATCGTCGTGTGTACTTTGTTGTCACAACGATATCATCGGATTGTCCATATTATCTCGGCGATAACTAGCATAAGCCTTCTGCTGAGTTCTGTGAGTAGTCTCAACGATATATGAATACTTAATCGACGATATGTCCAGTTCTTCTCGACGATTTTGGACTTAGTGAGTTTAGAGAAGTACTGAACTTATGATTTATTCTCTGCAGTTATAAATAGAGCATACCATCAAATTCATAATGATTTTATCATTAACCTGAGCACTTCTTCAATTCAGGAACATTGTTGGGCACTGCTCCCAACACACTACATATGACAGTTTCACAAACCGCACATAAATATGTCGAAAGAGACTGAAGGGAGATATACGATTAGAGTAAACGTTTCCAATGCGACGTACGTCGATTTCCCAAATCGACGTGCATTAAATATTGTTCTATATATTAATCAACGTACGTCGATTTCCCAAATCGGCGTGTGTCGAATACTATCTGATAGTATAGAAATTCTGTTAAACGCATACCAAATCGATGTGCGTCGATGTCATAAATTGACGTGTGTCGAATTCGATCCGACTACTTATCAACTTGGCGTGCGTCGATTTCACAAATCGATGTGCGACGAATAGTATCCGGAAAAGTATGTCTTTATGTTAAATGCATGCCAAAACGACATGCATCGATTTCACAAATCAACTTGCGTCAAATGGTTCGTTTAACATCCTCTTCGAATACAATTCGACATATAATTAATCCTACTCATTATTTTATTATTTCCCAATTAATAAAATATTATTATGGAGTTGGTTCTTTACTTGTATCCAATACAAGTAAAAACCAACATGATTATTTATTCAATTTCCGTTCATTCTTAAAGTGCGACCTAATATGTTCATATTACGTTGACAGTAAGACTAATCGTTTGATTACTTCTAGATCACAGATTCTAACACTATGTTGTGCCCCTTCTTCTCTGTTAAAATCAGGTCAATCAGCCTCTGATAGAATGTATAGGATCAAGTGGCTTCCTTAGAGGGGAGGAGGGTGTATAAAAATTATCAAAAATGCTTTTTTTTCACAAATTAAGATCTTGAATAGAAATGGATTTTAAGCACAGTAGAAATAGAGTTGTAAGTAATTAGAATTAGTGAAAAGAAAAACCAATGCATTCATATAAAAATCTTCCTCGAACTAGTTGACCATAGCCATCCACCCTCGGATTAGGCTCACGTTCCCTAGACCGAAACCCAGATCTAGTCTCGACACGTGGGGCAAATTCCCAGCCCTAGATCTACCATAGATCTAGTCTCCACACTCGGGGAGATTTCCCACACGATAGAAAGATAAGCGGTCAAATATCAAAACCCCAAATAAAATACAAAAGAGAAATGTCTACAGAAAAACTCCCTAAAACTGAAGTCGAAGGAAGACGAGGAAGGTCCGCTCGAAATAGTTATCGAAGAATATGAATTCTCCACTTGAACAATAACTTTAAGCGCTAGTCTTAAAATCCTTTAACATTGAAGGTAGGAAGTGTTGGAGGCTCTTGAGGCAGCTAGGGCGACCCACCTATTTGAAGTTACTCGTGTTGGAATTAAAATGCTGAGAAAATAAATTGTTTTTATATTTTTCTGGGAGCTATCACATGCGGTAGTAGCTACCACCGGGCAATAACATCAAATTTTAAGTTTGTCACATTTTTTCATCCTCAGGACGTTGGAGCTTTCCATATGAAGGTTGAGCTATCGTCAAGCGGTAGTTATCTTGTAAGACCCCCCCCCCCCCCCCCCTAAAAAAACCCACCCTCTCAAGCACTAAGTGATCGCCTTGTTAGGTACAAGAATCATCACATCACATCAGAGTCACGTAGCGGAAGCAGAAGTAAGGGAAATATACAAGTCCACAACTATAAATATATCTAACCAAAAGGCCGCAGCCTATTGTTTACATAAACTTCCTCGTGGGCTACAAATAACTACAACAAAACATTCATTATTTAGACCTACACTCTAGGACTCACATCACGGAAGACAGAGGGCGAGGCTGGAGTATCCGATCGGGCAATCTCGAGGGCTGGTAAGTCATCCTGCGGTGCGGGGGATTCGCGCTGTCCCATCTCCTGCGAATGGTTATAAGAATAACCGTTAGTCACAGAGCTAAGTGGAAAACACATTCCCTCCCCGGGTCTGTATCCTGGGGGCGGGCTTAAGTACCAGAAATAGATAGCCAAAGCAAGGAAAGGGTTAGCAGCAGGTATGTATATATAACTATAGGGCCTTGCAGCAATATTATTAGTTAAATAAGGGGAGCGCGCAGCTTATAATAACATTAGTAACCCTACCTTGCACACACACAGCAGGTATTCAAACCAGTACACAAGACCCTGTGTCGACACATTTTGGACCGCTTCTCTTCCAGCAGGGTAGCGAACCCCGCGGGCCTCATCGATGTGGCCGTCGGTGACAGTAGCCAGTCCTTACACTTCTGAGCGTAGTCGTACCATATCACCTAGGACCTCCCGTGCAGCTTAGTGTACTATTTGGATGTGAGCGACATCCGGCGATTCTGAGGTTTATGCCGACCAGTGGAGGCAAATCAGCGGGTTCGAAGTGGTGATAACCCGCGGTGCACATCTCCCTGGCGCCATGAGTCGTCATCCCTCCTGCACCGATACGAACGGTTTGCAGGCATGACCGACCCACCATTTTTATAGCAAGCAATTTGTAAGCATTTTAATGGAAGGGATGACTACTCCAGGTCTACCGCGGCTTCCTTAACTCAATCGGTTACACAACTTTTGGCCAGGCGACGCAACGGAAGTGGGGCATCTTATTTGGGGCTAACCCTAGAGGAGGTACTCAACTCTTGGTTATCCCCAACTAAGACCTTATAACAATGTAGAATGTTTCGTTATCTAGCGCAGGACCTGGGTTAGCACCGTAAGCATATTATAATGCAACATAAACTGTGGAGCTGAGTAATAAATCACTTAACAAAAAGGAGGCTGAAGGCAAGGGCCGAATTAACTGGACCAGTATGAGACTGGAGTATCAAAAAGAACCAACAGAAAGCAGTAGACAACTCGCCAGTGCGAGATTGGAGTATTGAAAGGGATGGACAAAATAGTAAATAAGTGACCAGTGCGAGACTGGAGTATAAAAAGGAAAGAACGAAACAGTAAATAAGTGACCAGTGCGAGACTGGAGTATTAAAAGGAAAGAACAAAACAGTAAATAAGTGTCCAGTGAGAGACTGGAGTATTAAGAGAGGAAAAAAACGAAATAGTAAATAAGTGACCAGTGCGAGACTGTAATATTAAAAGGAATAATTGAAAGCAGTAAATGCTGGACCAGTACGAGACTGGAGAAAACAAATAACTAAGCAGGTTAGTTGTCCAATCACTCCATGATCAGGAGGCTTCAGTGTCATCTCCATTCATAGGAGGAAACTCTGTTCTTTCCCCGTTCATATGGGTCTCTTCTCTGTTCACAGGAGTCTGTTTATCTTAGTTATAGTTCGGGGTTGGCTTACATTCCATATGACTTCTTATTATTGTGTGCTTTGAGTTCACACTTTAATTATTGTGTCATTATCGATTCGTAATAATGTCTCACGATCGTGACTCGATCGTGTGTTTCGATTCCTTTAACTTAATAGATTTCTCGTAATAATTGGTGAGTCTGCCATATATCTTTAAATGACTCGCAATATTTTATAATATGCTCCAAAATAACATGTCAAGGGCCCACCAATTTTCCCGAATATTTCAATCTGTTTTAGGGTTTTATTTCGCTCGAAGCAATCTCATTTAGGCTTTTAAAATTATCAAAAGAGTTGATAAAAACTCCAAACTTTGATAACATCTGTAAGATAGCCTAAGTTTGAGCCTATAATTTTTTTATGAATTTTTCAAAGTGCTTTAGGCATTTAATACCTCCAATTAAATCTTGTAAAGGCTTTTAAATATAACTAACTAATTCCAAAAATTCCCAAATAATTACTGAGGGCAGCCCTCTTAATGAGGCACATTTTTCATGTTGAAAGTTTTTGCCATAGGAGCCTAGTTTAGTCTCAGAAAAAATTTGGAAGGGAGGGAGAGAATTGGGGTGCGGATAAGCATATCCTGGGAGAGGGGAGACAGTTAAACAGGGTGCGAGATTTCGATCCCCATAGCAGATCTGGAGCCGATACGCTGTGGGGGCACACAATTTCACGCGGGGAGGGGGGGACGAGAAGACATGGGCCGTCTGATCTCATCGTGGAGATCGGACGGGCCCCCGTTACTGGACGGGGCCGCTGAAGGTGGCTGTCGCTGCCACCGCCAGGCAGCGGCCCGCAAGTGCCGACACCTCCCCTGGTCAACTCGCCGGGGACCGGCGATCATTCCGGCGGTGGTCCGGAGGCCTGGCGCCGCCGGCCACCATCGGATTGAAGGAGGAAGAGGAGGCGAGGGCGGTGGCGCGACCTTCATGGGCCATACAGGCCAATGCGGCGCCACCCTCCCCGCTGGCAGGGCCTCCCATCGCCCCTGACTGGGTCGCCGAGGGTGGGGCTTACCTCCGGTGGTGGTCCGCCGGCCGCCGCCGGAGGTGTCCATTGTAGTGGTACAGGAAGATAATAGGAGAGGGGGGCTTGCGAGTGCCACTGGAGACGCATTCTCTGGCGGCCTTGCCGCCTCCCTTCGTCGGAGCAGAGGTCCCCAGATGGGGACCTATTTCCCCAGCACCACCACCGGCGCTAGGGGGGCTCTCACGGCCAAGCCACCACCTGGGCTTGGACAAGGCTCAGGTGGCGTGGGCGGTGCTCCGACGACTGGGGGGGCGACATGCCTCTGGGGGAGTAAGAAGGGGGAGGAGGAGGTTGTCCACCTAGAGAGGGGGACTCAGGAGGAGGAGGGTCGTCCGACCATTGGGGTGGCGGCGGTGGTGGCTCGAGGAGGGGCTTTCCGGTGGGGTAGGGCTTGGGCATGGAGGGGAGGTGGCTGGGGGAAGTGTATTCAGGGAGGGGAGGGGTCGGTCCCTTTTATAGGGAAGGAGGGGGCCTCCCTCCCTTTTTCCTAATGTAGGATTAAAGGGAGGGGTGGGTGGGGGAGATATTTATCCCCCTCCCTCTGTCCACTACCTAAGGTGGGATGCCCACCCATGGGTCAGCCCCCTCAATTGAGGGTTAGGGAAGAGCTCCCCCCCCCCCTCCTTAGGAAAATTCTAAAAGAATTAAGCTTGGGGGTGACCAAGATCAACTCTATGGTGGGGTCCCCCATGTAGGTCATGGTCCAAGGGGTCCACTAAGACTTACTGGAGTCGATTCCAAGTTCGTATGCTCCGTATTTCGTACGTTATGCCGTGGTAGTCTGCAATACCTAAAACAGACATATTTCCCGTATGACCTCATATCGGGATGGAACGAATTCCGTTGCACTTGTATTGGTCGCACAAGTCTAACGGAACTGACAGAAGTTGATTTGGAGTACGTCTGGTCACTATTCCATAATAATGTGGTTGTGATGCGCTACGACACTCAAAATGGTCATTTTCCCTAAACGACCTCGGATCGGGATGGAACAAATTCCGTTGCGCTTGTATTGGTCGTACGAGTCTAACAGAACTGACAGAAGTCAATTTGGAGTTTCCTGGCACTATATCCCCTATTCGGATCACTTTCTATCTTTTGGGGTTACTTTTATTGCGTCCACTAGGGTCTAGTGACCCAATAAAAGTCGGGATGCTACTATCCAATAAAAATAATGGGATTTTCGTCCTCGAAAATTGCCTAAGGTAGGGTGTTTTGTGACATACCTGGGGGAAGAGTGTCAGGTATCTTTCCCGAACAAGTGTTTCTGGTTCCCAAGTAAACTCCTCGCATCCACAATTTGACCATAAGATCTTGACCATCGTAATGGTCTTGTTTTGTAGTTCCTTGATCTTGGAATCTACTACCTTCACTGGTTCGAGCTGGATGGATCGGTCAGATTGTACTGATGTTGGTGGTGTAGAAAGATGTTGCTTTGGTTGGCGAAGAAGACGTCTTAGTGATGAAACGTGGAAGACTTCGTGGAGGTTTCCCAGTTCAGCTGGCAGGGCTAGCCTATATGCAACAGGGCCAATTCTCTCTATGACCTGATACGACCTAGGTAGCGAGGATCCAACTTTTTCTGCCTCTTTATCCTGGAGATCCCATGCATTGGTTTAATCTTTAGAAATACCATATCTCCTACGTTGAATTCTACCGGTCGATGACGCGCATCATAATATTTTGCTTGGCGGCTCTGCACTTCCAGCATGCGATCTCAGATTAATCTTATTTCCGACGTGGTGTCATCTATGTAGGTGACCCATAAAGCTTCTGGGTCCTCATCCTGTGCCCATGATAACGGTGTTCGACAGCGTCTCCCGTAGAGAGCCTCGTATGGTGCCATTTTGATACTTGCTTGGAAGCTATTGTTGTATGAAAATTCTACCATGGGCAGCACATGCTCCCAAGGTTCGCTGTGTTCCACTATGTATAGTCAGAGGAGGTCTTCCATCGTCCGATTTGTCCTTTCTAGTTTCCCATCTGTTTGAGGATGGAAAGCGGTGCTGAAAGACAATTTGGTCCCCTGTATGCTTGGACCCTTCTCCATTCCTTTGAAGTAAAGCAACTGTCGCGATCAGACACGATCGACTTATGTACCCCATGAAATCATACTACTTTCTCTATAAAGAGTCGGGCTAAGATGTCAACACCGTCGCCTTGTCGATTTGGGATGAAACGAGCCACCTTTGTGAGGCGATCCACTACGACCCATATTGAGTCATTTCCGGCACGAAACGGCAGTGTACCGATCGTTCAAGTAATATAAAATGTGGGAGTGAATCCCCAAGTATCGATCTCGAAGGAACATACTAAGGTGGAGTTAACGATTGAGGACGAACTTGAGATTGAAGTCCTTAAGTCGGATGGATTGCGGGAGAGTTGATTTGGCTTTTGGAAAATAAAATAAAATACTACAACTACTCCTACGCAATTCTGCTATGCAATGCTTCGCTTGGCGGGATGGAGACTAGGCAGACCTTGAGCGCGCTGCTTCGCAAGGGCGGATGGACGAGTAGGCAAGCGGAATCAAACTATGTAGGCCTTGAGTGCGCTGCTTCGTTAGGCGAATGGATTACATGGGCCGCTATGCCACGCTTCGCTAGGCGGATGGAAGAGTAGGCACACAGAATGGGCGAGTAGTCAGACGAAATGGATGTTGGAATGGGGGCGCTCCTCAAATCACATAAACCACAAATATGACCACAAACCATGGAAAATTACACTAATAACATTTAGGGTTTATGGACATCATTCATATAGAAACATACAAACCACACACATCAAATAGAATCAGCAAAAATAACAAGGAGGAGGTAAGATTACAACCGAAGCATGAAGACTCATCGGAGATTCACGGCCGAAATCGTAGGGTTGTCAATCCTCGTCTGCGCTTGGTCTCCAACTGTCGTGTGGGGTAGAAGAGGGCTGTCACTACCTCCCAATGGACCCGTATTCTTCGTCAATAGCCTTCAGCAACGATCTTGCCGGAGAACTCCAAGGATATAGTGCAACATCCATTGAAATGTAGCTTGGAAGCTTCTGAATGATGGAGGAGGCCGAGAGGATACTTCGGCTCGAGATTGGCGTGAAGAATATGCCTGGAGCACCTCCAAATGGTGGGCGGCGATGGAGCGGCAAAAATGGCGCGGAACTGGAGCTCTTGGACGTGGAAAAAGGTCGATCCTTGATTAAGACGGAAATCTGCGCTTTTATAGAAAATAATCAGAAATTTGGTCACGCACGGTCGAACGCACGACCGTGCGTGCACTGTGCGATATTAATCAAGAACAAAGGCCAGGTGTAAGACCCCATGTTCTAATTGCAAATAAAATAGAGGTGTACTGAAGCTAAGGAGCTAGTGTCAGGCGCTAGTGCTAGCGCCGGCGGTAGCGCACTTTCCGAGAAATATGTTATTCTCGAGAAATGTTGGTAGCACTCCAGATTTTTCCCAGCGGATAGATAACGCTGAGAGCTAGCGCCAGGCGTTATCGCTAACGCCAGGCATTAACCTAAGTCTTAGTGTCGATGGCCGTCGAGACGTCGAGACGTCGAGACGCAATCGGATCCCTTAAGCGGCTGTGGATAAGCTTATCCACCGCCTTAGGGGCTAACGCGCGGCGTTAGGTGCTAACGCCGGCGTTAGCTAAGAAAGTATTTATATACAGCAAATCCGACTTTTCTTCTCATTTTCTCTGAAACCCTCTGCTTTTCTGAGAGCTGTGGGCTGAGAGCTGGGAAGGAGATCCGTTGGAGGTGAGCCTTCGTTGTGTCGAGGGAAAATCCGTGAAGTAGATTGCTTGCGTGTTTGTGCCATCGTTGATTCCAGACGAATATCTTGCTGATCATGGTGCAGAAATGAATGACAAGGGTAACGATTCTCCTCCTTACATCATTGGACACGTTCGTCCTTTGATTTGCATAGTAGTAGGCAGATTTCCACTAGCGAGTGGATAGATTTCTGACAACGGGTCGATGTTATCCCCGTAGAAAAGTGCATATAGAGTCCGGAATCGAAGTGCGGTCATAGGCATGCTGTGTGAAGCCCATCTGGATAGGTTGGTCTGGATTGGTGATGTTGATATGCTATTGCACTCCGGAGAAGACTACGGGATCTATGCTGTGTTTTTCGGGTGCTGTGCACTGTTTCGTATTGCAAAAGAGATCTGGAGGTGTTTCCCAGAAAATACCCGGAAAAGAGTAGCAGAACTGAGTTCTGTCACTAACGCCGTCGGTAGCTCCCAGTGAGCTGTGTGAAGCCTGTGAAGCCTGTGAAGCCTATGTGCATGAACTAGGTGGAGCAGCAGAAGCTAAAGGACCGCATACCTTGCTTCAATGACCTAACGGGTCAAGAGCGGGCAAGGGGAAGCCAAACACGTGTCAGGCATAGTTGGATACTGACATTTATGAGCGCGGGCATCTGGCGGAACCGAAACCCCACCCTTAGCTATTGTGAAGAGGGTTGCAACCTCGGGTCACGATATGCCATTTGGGACTAGACTCAACAAGGCCGGCCATCCTTGATGGGAGTCAGCTCATAGTGAGAATCCGAGTTGAAAAAGGACTTGTTGATTGCGTGCCGTGAGTACACAATGAGTGTAAGCCTAAATCCGAGTTGAAAAAGTACTTGTCGATTAATGCATTGCTCTCAATGAAAATGAATGCTTCTAAGCGGTGCTTAGACGCACCTGTGATATATATACTACTATTGCTTGCCTGCAGGGAAGGAGCACCGCCGCCCCGAGCATGGGGTGGGGTCATTATAAATCTGGGTCAGCTAAAGCTGACCGGTTACTTATTTTCCCACCGCTTGGTGGATTTGTTCAGGCCCTAGCGAGACTAGCGGGAAATAGCGGGCTGAAGCCCCTGCTGCAGTGTTGTACTAGCCCTCGAAGGCCAAAGCTTTTGTTTACTGTTGTTCATGTGTGGCCGGCCTGCGTGCCGATGTTTGGAAGCCACCTTTATTGTGTAAACAAATATTATAAAGAACTTTTTATGTCTTTCATTCCTAGTAGCTAATGTGGACAATGTATACACTGGTTTTAATTGAAATAAAATGCTTCTGTTGTGTGACTCTTTGTGCTGAGATGGTTAAGTTATTAACTGTTTAACACTAATTAAGTAACGCGTGCTCTCTTGTTCGTTTAATATGGCGTGGGGTCCCGGTCGGACCTACTGTTATATTCTATGTAACAGGGAGGGTGTTACAAATTGGTATCAGCTATGGGTCTCGATCCCTTTCCGTCTGAATTCGTGGTCAAATTCTTTTAAGCGGTGGTGAGCACGTGTGTGTGTCACCGTTAAGACATGTAAATAACCAGTAACTGTCCACTTTAGGAATGAATTACATGTATGTGTGTAGCATTGGGATGGAACTTCTGAGTTCCATTATTGATCCATGCTATCTCTTAGTCGCTAATTGTGTTTTGTGCACATGTGTAGGCGGCTGGGAGTGGAGCGGGGCCGTCTCGACCCCCGCGTTTGACTGCGAGCAGTGCACCAACTGTGGTGCCGACTCCTCCTTCTGCTGAGACAGTGAGGTTGATAGTTGAAGCAGTGTTTGCTATGTTCACTGCACAACCTGGAGGGCATGTCCCTGGACAGCCTCCTACCCTTGGCGTGGCTCCAGTGACGGTTGTGGCAGCTGAACCTGCGACTGAAAGGCCAGTGCCGGTGAGGGCACAAAGAGCTCAGGACAAACAACTGCAGTACTTTCTAAGTTTCCATCCTCCTACCTTCACGGGGGCAGGAACCCCGATGCAAGCTGAGGATTGGCTATCGAAGGTGCGCAAGACCTTGAAAGCCACAGATACGGAGGAAGGGCAGAAAGTTACTTTGGCAACCTTCCTACTTGATGGGGAGACGCAGCTGTGGTGGGATGATATAGAGCTGCATCACCTAGAAGGAAGGCAGCTGGTGGACATCTTGTTTGACGAGTTTTCGAGATTGTTTTTGGCGCGATATCTTCCACCTGCTCAGCAAATCGAGATGGAGAACTAGTTCAACCGTTTGACTCAAGGCGATCGTATGGTTGATGATTACCTGCACGAGTTTACTCGGTTGGGGCGTTACGCGGGAGCGACCTTTGCCGATGAAGCCCGGAAGACCAATCGGTTCTATGAAGGTCTGCGAGAAGAGTTGCGGTTCCTTCTGTCAGGGGCAATGACACAGGGGTTTATAACCCTAGTTAATATGGCTCATTCCTTAGAAAAGGATATGAAGCGGTCCCAGAGCAGGAAGGAGTTAGCGGTAGTAAAACCAGAGTTCAAAGCACCGAGCTCTGCGAAGCCTGGGCGAGGCAAATGGGAGATCAAAGCGCAACCTTCTGGGTCAGCTCAATCTGCGGCTTCGGGTATGACGATTGGGCGAGGCCCACTCATATGTTATAACTGTGGTAAGCCGGGTCATATGGCCCGAGACTGTCGTGGAGGCAAGAGAGCAGCTGCGGCCTATGCGGCAGAGAAAGGGAAGGCGGCAGAGTCAACCGCATCCCCTGCTGCTCCAGCCCAGCCTAGGGTTTACAACCTTGGCCAGCAGGAGGCCATCAAACAAAGCGATGTGGTGACAGGTATGTGCTAGTATATAGCTTTTGTTATATTTTATACTTCATACCTTGTGCATTGCTTTTAACCTTCTGTGTATTAGGCTTTGTCCTAATATATAACTGTCCGGCGAGAGCACTGTTTGATACGGGGGCTTCGCATTCTTTTCTAGCCTTCATACAAAAACTTGGAGTGCCTTTGTCCTTGAGAAAGGAACGATTAGATGTGATGCTACCCAATGGTTGTTCGATGCGTGCAGATCGAGGTTGCGTTGTAAAGGTGCGAATTGGCAGTCAAGATCTTGATTTGGATGCACTGATACTGTCTCTATCGGAGTTCGATGTGATCTTTGGTATGGACTGGCTGTCGGCACAGCAAGCCTACATTGATTGCACTTCTAAGGAGGTCACACTGCGGTGGAATACCGAGCGTGCGACAATATTTGCTGGTTTGTGAGGATCGAGCAAGACATTGATGTCTGCTGTCCAAGTAGTCAAGGTCGTTCGACAGGGCACAGAATTGTGTTTTGTGCTAGTGGGGGCTACAAATTCTCAGCCCAGTTTGAGTAACGTTCCTGTTATCTCAGAGTATCCTAATGTGTTTCCGAAAGATCATCCTGGGGTGCCACCTCAGCGAGAGATAGAGTTCACTATAGAGTTGGTGCCAGGTGCCAAGCATGTGTCACGCTCTCCATACCATATTGTGCCAAAGGAGATGGTAGAATTGAAAGTTCAATTACAGGAGTTGTTAGAGCAAGGCTACATACGCCCAAGTACATCACCTTGGGGTGCTCCGGTTCTTTTTGTGAAGAAGAAGGACGGAAGACTGTGTCTATGCATCGATTACCGTGAATTAAACAAGCTGACCGAGAAGAACAAGTATCTGATTCCTCGAATCGATGACTTATTTGATCAGCTAGTGGGTTCGTCGGTGTATTCAAAGCTGGATCTTAAGTCTGGTTACTATCAGTTGCGGATTCGGGATTGTGATATCCCCAAGACGGCATTCAGTACCCGCTACGGGCACTATGAGTTCACTGTAATGCCATTTGGATTGATAAATGCTCCGTCAGTATTTATGGATCTGATGAATAGGACCTTTCGAGAGTACCTGGATCGATTTGTCATCGTATTCATTGACGATATCTTGGTGTACTCTCAGTCTGAAGAAGAACACGCAATTCATTTGCGCAAAGTTTTGGAGACCCTGCGACGGAGTTAGCTGTATGCCAAGTTCTCAAAGTGCGAGTTTTGGCTAGCTTCGATCAGTAGCGTTCCTTGGTCATGTTGTTAGTGGCGAGGGTATCGCATTGGATCCGGCAAAGATCGATGCAATCCAGAAGTGGCCCGTTTTGACAACAGTAGCGGAGGTCAGAAGTTTCCTTGGACTTGCCGGCTACTATCGGCGCTTCGTGGAGAACTTTTTGCGGATCGCTCTACCTCTCACCACCTTGACAAGGAAGGATCAGAAGTTCATTTGGTCACCAGCGTGTGCATGAGCTTTTGACGAATTAAAGAGTCGTCTGACCACGGCACCGATCTTGTGTTTGCCATGTGGTATGGAAGGCTATGAAATTTACAGCGATGCGTCAGGGAGCGGCTTAGGATGCGTACTTCTTCAGAATGGTCAGGTTATAGCTTATGGCTCTCGCCAATTGAAAGTGCATCAGCAGAATTACCCGGTCCACGACTTGTAGTTGGCGGTCGTAATATTCGCTCTAAAATTGTGGCGACACTACTTGTATGGCGTGAAGGTTGATATCTTTACGGACCATAAGAGCCTAAAATATCTGTTAAATCAGAAAGAGCTCAATATGCGACAGCGAAGGTGGATGGAGTTCCTGGGGGACTACACTTTTGAAATACACTATACTCCTGGGAAGGGAAATGCCGTCGCAGATGCTTTGAGCTGGAGGGCTTCTATGCAGGTGATGGCGCAAATCTCACACACCACTATAGGCGGTAGCTCGACTGCGACACGAAACGGCAGTGTACCGATCGTTCAAGTAATATAAAACGAGGAGTAATCCCCGAGTATCGAATCTCTCAAGGAACACAGTAAGGTGGAGTTAACGTTCGAGGTAGGACTTGAGATTGAAGTCCTTAACGTCGGATGGAATGCTGGGGAGTTGGGTTGGCTTTTGGAAAATAAAATAAAAGCTATCAACTACTCCTATGCAATGCCGCTATGCAATGCTTCGCTTGGCGGGATGGAGACTAGGCAGGCCTTGAGCGCACTGCGTCGAAAGGGCGGATGGACAAGTAGGCAAGCGGAATCGAACTATGCAGGCCTTGAGCGCGCTGCTTCGTTAGGTGGGATGGAATACACGGGCCGCGATGCCACGCTTCGGTAGGCGGATGGACGAGTAGGCTAACGGAATGAGGGTCGCAAGCACCTCTTCGATAAGCACGCCACAAGCAATTGCTAGGGCGGCACCGGACACGGTGGTGGAGTGGAAAATGGAATGGGGCGCTCCTCAAGCACACAAATAAACAAAAAGGGTATTTCACATAGACATGAAATATATAGAAATAAAAGCAAGTTTAAGTGCTACTTCATCTTAATACATAGATCTAACTACATACATACATCAATAAGAGAAGAATAAGGCAAGAAATCGACCGAATCCGAAGGCTCGTTGTAGATTCACGGTTGGAATCGTCGGGTTGTCAATCCGCGTCCAAGCTCAGTCCGCAACTACGTCCGGGGTAGAGAGAGCTGTCACGACTCTCCAATGGACCCGTCTTCTTCGTGTCACGATCCGGTAGAGGTTGCAAACTTCCTCTTGCTCGATGGAGATGGCGGCTAGATCTTCCTTTGGAGCTCTTGGATGAAGGAGGAGGCCGAGAGGACACTCCGGCTCAAGATTGGCGTGAAGAACAAGCCCGGAGCACCTCTAGATGGTGGGCGGCGATGGAGGGGCGAAGTCGGACGAACTGGAGCTGAAAACGGCGGAATACGGCGGGCTGTCCGACCTAAATCGCGAGCAGCGGATTTTATAGGCGCTGGAATAAACAGTGCGCACGGTCATTGGCGCACGACCAGTGGTCGTGCGCACTAGAATCCTGTGATCGTGCGCTCTGCCTGGACGGAACCTGCAAAGACAGAAATTATGAAATAACATGTTCGCACGACCAGTGGCGCACGACCGGTGGTCGTGCGCACTGGAGTTGATGGTCGTGCGCACTACAGCAAACAGAACTCGGAAATTAAATGGTAAGTGCGCACGAGCAGTGGCGCACGACCGGTGGTCGTGCGCACTAGCGTAGATGGTCGTGCGCACTGCACCAAACAGAACTCATAAAAGGGTTAAGTGCACACGATCAGTGGCGCACGACCAGTGGTCGTGCGCCATAGAACCGGTGATCGTGCGCAGTGTTCCTGTGCAGAATTGTACCGGAAACACCTGCACGACACCTGTTCCAGCGTACGGCACCAGTCTAGCCACTGAAAGTGGGACTTAACATCGCAAGAAAACTAATAACAAAGAAAGATACGAAATAACACCAAAATAGGGCCTATAAGTGCACCTAGCATAGAGTGACCAATATGAGCTAAAACAGGGCTAAAGTGCAGTGAAAAGACTAAATAGATGGCCCAGATGAGTCCATATATGTGTATATAATTGGGACTCATCACACCCCCAGACTTACCTGTTTGCGCGTCCCGAGCAAACGAATCCGGTGGAGTGTGAAAAAGGTAGTTAGCAAAGAAAATTACGCAAGGGAGTACAATGCGAAGTAACAAAAACATGCAAATAGAGATTTCGTAAAAAGAGATTCTAATTATGCTAACTAATTTATGAAAATACTAGAGCGTAAATAAAGACTTATCAATACTCAGTTGGTGAATTGTGAAGAATTTGATGATCAAGCCCGGTGTGAAAGTAATAAGCCACTAAGGAGGGTGTTGCAAAAGATCGGGGTTCGGGAATAACTCCGCTGAAATCCATCAACGTCGGGAACCATACGCTTGCCCGGTCACACTCTCTCCACAGCGCTAGCAAACTCGCGAGATAAATCAATAGGACTTTTAGGATTAAGATGGGGCTTAGGTTGCGGTATGATAATCAAAGGTAAAAACGAAGGCTACGCAACCAACATGAGTCAACGGGACGCTGCACCAAGCAAAACCAAAAACAAAGCTCGTGTGACACACCCCCAGACTTATTGTGAAAACTATGTAACATCCCCCAGACAGCTAGACCCCCCAGGTGAATCTGTCCTGACAAGGTCATGACAAGGCCTTGGTAGAGTAGAAATCCCTTTAACTTAGGCAAGATTAGGATTGAAAGTGCCTTGGACTGCAAATAGCAATTTCCAGTAACCAAGCTTAGGGTTGGACTTAGGACCTCAACTTGATCAATTGACCCCACCATAGCATCCCTAACCCTTTAGGGGTCCCCTCAGGGCACCAAGGGCCCATTGGGGTCAACCAAAGAGGCCAAATTGACCAAAGTCAACCCTAACCCTAAATTGGTCAAAGTAGCCTATGAAGAGCCAATCAACCCTCACCATGTCAAATTGGTCACACTCCTAGGTCTAGAATACTATAAGAGACCTAGTAGACCCAAAAGCCCCATCATGGGACCCCCAATAGTGCAAATTGACCAAAATGCCCCTTTAGGTCAAAAATGGCATTTCTTCTCAAAGTACCCAAATTGACCATCTCAATAGTAAATTGACCCTACCCTTAGTATTATCATGTCATAGGGGACCCAGTGGACCAAAAAGCCCCTTGACTGGGTCAACCCTAGGGCTCAATTTGACAAAAGTCAACCTAGCCTGTTTTGGTCAAATCAACTTGAATTGGGTCAACCAAGACTCATGTGACCAAATTGACCCCACCAATAGTTTCTAAACCTAATTTGGAATCCAAGGGACCCAAAAGCCCCATCCTAGGGTCACCCAATTGGCCAATTTGACCAAAAGTCAAAATTGCCCAATTTAGGTCAAATCTCTTGAATCTAGCCCAATCCCTTTGGGCTAAGCCCAAATTGACCACTTGACCAGCACCCTTGACTGCTAATTAACCCAGGAGAGAGAAATGAGTCGGCCTTGATGACTAGGAGGGAGAAAATCCAATGTGGAGGAGAGAGAGAAATGAAGCCATCAATGGAGGAAGATGAAACCCCCCCATTCCTCCCCATTAATGGCTGGATTCGACTCCCCAAGGGAAGGGGAGAAGGTTCCAGCCGTTTCCCGGCCTCCCAGAGGTGAATGCCAAGGAGTTTCACAATGGCCGAAATTCCCTCTTCATGGCCATTAATGGCAATTCATGCCATGGCTCTTCCCCTCCCCCAATTGACTTCTTAAGCACCTTTAGAAGCCGGAGAGGAGGAAAAACCCCCGGTTTTCAGAAGGAGTCGAGCCCTCCTAGGTGGTGGTTGCAGAGCTTGGGAAAAATGGCGGCCGGCCATGGAAGAATGACCACCGACGCGACTTCAGGCCACCACTCAGGTCCACTTCTCCATCTCTTCTCCTCTGGATAGATCTCATCTATTCCCATTTCAAAATCGATTAAGATTGGAGGCCCCTCCATTCGGATTTTTTTATATGTTCTTGGCCGAAAAACGAGAGATTCGGGGGACCAACTCCGGCCACCTCCGGCCGCCCTGTCACCGGCAATCGACAGCCCCGACCCCCACAATGGTGGTGGCTTGGGGGATTGGCCGGGAATGACCTCCGGTGGCCGGAAATAGGCTCGCAAGATGCCCAGGCGCGGGCAATCCCAGCCGCAGGTTTATCGGGGACGATAACCGGGCGCCGTTCGATCTGCTTTGAGATTCGTGCAGGCTTTAGTGTTACTTCTCGTTTTCTGTGATTAAAACTGCAGTCCCTTATTAATTCTGGTAAAAATAGAAAAAGGCCGATTCAGAGAAAGTGGTCAACATAGAAAATGTAGCCCTAGGGGTCTAGTTTGATACAAAATTGAGATCACTCAATTTGGAGTCCTGGTTAGGGCTCAGCACTCATTTTAGTGGGGCCTGTCCTTAAGGCTATTCAGAGCTTGATTTTGATGCCCACTCCATTATAGAACTCCAAATGACTTCATATTTGGGGTGTGGGCTACTCTTGTGCATATGTAG
This sequence comes from Dactylorhiza incarnata, assembly GCA_033032865.1. Taxonomy (NCBI): domain Eukaryota; kingdom Viridiplantae; phylum Streptophyta; class Magnoliopsida; order Asparagales; family Orchidaceae; genus Dactylorhiza; species Dactylorhiza incarnata. The sequence goes on from JAWHQI010000013.1 coordinate 6,284,139, forward strand.
GTCATGTCCAAAGATCAGAAGGATTGGGGAAGTTTTCCCCATGATTTTTGGGAAAGTTCAATAATCCTAGTTTAACCTAATTAGGTGCTCTAAACACCTCAAAACCCTTCCAAACTTGGAGGGGTGGTCTTAGGGGATATGTATAGGCCCTGGTTAAATTATCATGATTTATGGAGTTGTTTTGATAGGGTATTTCACCAAGATAACTTTAGGCCCCCTAGGTTTAGGCAAAACTTTGGGTGAGTGCCCCCACACTTCCACAAAGCCAAATGGCTTCATATTTGGGGTGCACCTCACCCTCCCCCATGCCAACCTCTGGTCCAAATTTGGTGGCCATTGGAGGAGTTTTGCCCTAGTAAATCAAAAAGGGGCTAAATTGCTATTTGCACCCCAAATAGGTATCCCTTGGAATTCCACTCCCCACCAAATGTGGGTAGGATCTTGGGTGGTCTTTCACTGACCCATGGTCAGTATAATGAGTAGTATGGACATGGGCAAGGTAGGGAGTTCTCTTGAGAATAGTTTGCTTAAAGGTTATGTTTAGGGCAAAAGTAAACATAAGTGAATTTTGGAGTGTGGAGGGGTTTCCTCCCACTGATTGTTGGGGTGACTTTGGTCACTGCCTTGGGAGATAGGAGGCACCCCAAGGAGCAACTTAGGATGAGTTAGGGCCTAGTGTGCCCTTAAGCCCTAGTGGTGAGGTGTATGGAGCCCTTTAGGGTTTGTGAAGGACATAGGGGAGTTTGTCCTTGGAGAGGGGTGTGTTGGACTCCTCTGACCTTTATAAGTGATATAATACCCTCACAAGAAGTTTGAGTGGAGTTGATGAAGTTTTGACCCTAACCCTAGGTTAAACCCTAATGGGGTGCAATTAGAGGCTAATGAAGGAAGAGGGGTCAAACCTTAATGGTTTGACTTGAAATTTTGGGGAGGTGGTCTTGGTGACCAGAGAATGCTACTGTGAGAAATAGGAGGGATTTGGAGTTGCAAATCCTAAGTAATAAACCCTTGGGTAGATTTGTAAATAGTTAGGGTTTGGGGTTTTAGGAAGAAACAGTACTTATTGATTTACCATCTTATGTCATAAACTTAGTTTTAATGTTATAAATCTCTGGAGGATTTGGTTAGACCAGGAGAAAACTTTTGGAGGTCCAAATTGTAATATTTCACATTGTTGGCAATTTTTGGGATGATTGAATTTGGGGTGTTAAATCTCTGTAATGACATGAAACTTTGCTGGTTGTATTTTCATACCAATATGTACCCACTGTAATTTTCTCATAATTTATGGATCAATATTTTTGGTATCTCTAGTTCATTTTGGAATTATTTACAAATATATCCATTGAGGAATTTACAAATGTAACCTCTATGATATGTGGTCAAACTGGGTAGACCTGAATATTTTAGTAGGAGACACCTCTGTATAAATTTGCATAAGGTTTAGAGATCATATGAGGGTACCTCCTTTGGAATTTATTGGTAATAAATGAGTTTTGGAATTTTTAAAAATAGTAAATCTTGCAGTATTTCCCTAAGATTTCATGACTACTGAGTAATAGGTACTTTTGATTTATGTAAAAATTGGGAGAGGCACTGGGAGTCAGAAAAGTGCACTTGTAGTTCAAACTTGAGAAAATTGCCCTTTGAGAAATTGTTTAAAAATATTAATATTATGGGGAAAATTACGAAACCCTGGATTTGATCTGATTTAAGTAGCATGGACTCCCAATAAATCCAGTAGGTCATGGAGTTGAGTATTTAGAGTACCTCCCTTCATGAGGATCAAAACGTTAAGGGTGGTCTGCGTTTAGTAAATTGGCAGTTTTGGAGTTACAGGCCAATTTGGGATACATTGATCGGAGATGTGGGAATTGAACGGTGATTGTATGGTATGAGAGGACCCTTGGAGAGATTTAAGGTTGATGAGTTCTGGGATGGTGGGGTGCCTCCCTTGGGGTGGGTCGTCCTGCGGATGACGAAAGATCATCCTTTGTCTATTAGAACCTAAAAGCCCTTAGGTTTAATTCGGGTAAAAGTATTAAAGGGGGTTTTCTTACGGGTAGCAACCAACATTATTAAGTGTCTTGGGAATGAGAACTTTGGGGTGTCAACCCATTGTAGTTCCTAGTACCGTAGCGAGCCCCTCACAGGGTAACCCTCGGGAAGGCCAAGATTAACCCTAACTCATAGGAGTAAGACATTGTACAAGATTAACTAATAACACACTCATCCATACCCTGTGGTTTCGGAAGTTTAGTTGGATTGGTTGTCCGAGCGGTGGGCTCGGTGGCTGTTGCAGCAGACTAGTTAGTCTGGTGAGCTTATGGCTCGGAAGGTTATTGATGACGGGCAGGTTAGCCCGGGGAGCTTTTGGCTCGGAAGGTTTTGATGACGGGCAGGTTAGCCCGGGGAGCTTTAGGCTCGGAAGGTTATTGATGGCGGGCAGGTTAGCCCCGGGGAACTCATGGCTCAGAGATAGGAAGTAGAACATGTTGCATGTGCACTGAAGGTGGTGGGTCTTCGGTATTGGACGGTCGTTCACACCGACGTCGATACGTTGACTCGGCGAGTGTGGTTTTACACTTAGCCTTGATAGTCTGGCGGTCCAGTCAGCAAGAGTACGCAGACGCTCCGCGGGTATAGTGGAGGCGTACAATAGGTCTAGGTTGGGTAGTGTGAATGCCAACCTAGAGGTGGGCGGGGCCCAACCCACCGCTTCCGTTTGCCACTACGGGAGTATCCTGGGAGTCTAGCTCGCTCCAAAAAGGGGGAACTAAAGGTCTATGCGCATAGAGTCATGGTGTGTGAGTTGCACTTGTATGATCATAGCATAACAGCATACCTGCATGTCATAGCATAAACATTGCATTCAACCTACCCCTAACGTATAAGTCGGTTATGGGACTTCTTATACGGTAGGCCCTGCTAAATGACCCCTTGGTCTATAGGTTTGTATGGGCATTCCTATAAATCAATGGTTACTTTTATATTACTTTACTTGCTGCTTACTGATCTTTATATACTTGTTACCATGCTTCATATTTATGTATACACCTGTGTAGCTCTAGTTCCGCCGTCACCTGCTCTTGTTTTTACCCCTTGCTGTCCTCCGCTTCATCCTCCCGCACGGTGCCTAGGAGCCATTGGGGGAGGGGTGGGGAATTGGCTGAGTCATTTTGACTGACGGTCGGTGGACCTTATCATTTTAGGAGTTCGAGGAGATGCAACACCCTTCAAGGAACAGGTACAGCAGGATCCGACGTGGTGGATCCCACGGCCATGCTACCATTGTCACCAGCCAGGACATACTCGGGTCAGATGTCCCATGATGAGTGGAACCCCTCCGGCACAGCGATCAGGAGACCGACGGCGAAGACGTAGACGTGGATTGCGAGGCAGTGATCGTAGGCCGAAGAAGAAGAAGCATCCAGTGTTGCAGCACCAGTGGAGCACGGGATCTACAGGGATGGGTCAGCCTGGTCAGAGTGCTTCAGTCTCAGTGTCTGTGACGGTTAACTTTAGCTTTACTTAGGAGTTAGCTTCCGCGAGTGATCTTGTAGTGAGGAAATGATGTACAGGGCAAGAGCTCTTATATTTTGTAACCCTTGTTATCTCTCTTTTATTCAGTTATTGTTAGTGGAGATTTACCTCTATGGTTTTAATTCATGTGATTATGTGGACTTATCTTCTCTTTTATGAACTTTTCTTGTGATCGAGTTGGCCGGCAGAATCGGCGTTTTGTGGTGGCGATCTTCCCGAGTGAAGGTGTCACCGCAAAATGGCGGTTCTGGGCCTAAGACCCGGTGTTTTTGCAAAAAAAAAAAAATGGGGTCTTACAAGTGGTATCAGAGGCAAATCTCGATCCGAAGAAAAGAAGTCCACAAAACCCTGGGCCACCCCGCGCGAGCTTAGTTTGAGGACAAACTAGCAGCGGAAGCAGTGGTGTGCCCATATGGAAATCACATGAAAAAGTCCACTTTTAACTGAATCTTTTTGTCAAGTTTTCTTTTGTAGCCTGCGGCGAACCCTGCCCCCTGCAGGGAATACCTCCGGCTGCAAAGATCTCTTTAGATAGTCCTTTAGTTAATGAGTTAGACTCAATCCCACTAGGACACGTGACTTACCTTGACAATTTATACCATGACCTAGTCTGAAATAGACCGTAAGTATAACTTTCGGTGAAGGTACGAGGATACCCCAAAAGAGGCTAGAGAAAGAGAGATTGACACATAAGCAGAATAGTATGAGACTCATAGGCTCAATCATCGTATTTGCGACAAGATTATATTAAGACAACCACTGCGACAAACACCGAGGGTCGGATAAGAATTGAAGTCCAGAAGGGACCCGTTTGGGATTGGGTGACATATTGACCCTGATAAGGTTGTCGTAGAAGGTACCTAGAAGAGTCTAAGTTGTGGAATACACCATTGAGCCCCAAGATAGAACCCCAAGTTTAAGGATTTGTGCCCTAAGAATTGTTTGCATGTTTGGGATAAATATAACTTGGTGATATCGAAGACACTTCACCCAAAGATAGATAGAGGCCAATCTTTTGTTTATTGGGGGCTTGTCCTTTGTTTATTGGGGCTTACCTTTTGTTTATTGGGCAAGTCAGGGTCGGACTTAGCTTTCCCTTAGACTTAAGTTAGAAAATTTTTATGTCGTGAACGCTACGATTTTGAAGTCGATCTTACTCGTTGTTACTTGGAAGAAGGTGAGATGGTGTAACAATATGTTTGGAATAATGATCAGTAGGAATTACCAGGACAATGGTTAGACATCATTTGAAAAGGACAACAACTTGGCCTTAATTGAATCATTGAAAGTGTAAAGCCGCCAGGATTAATCATTTAAGGATGTCGATGTCCTAGTATAGAAGTTAAGGGTGGAATTTAGATCTTATGAGTTGTAGTTAAATTTGAAAACTCTTGTGACTTCGGGCATTTGGAAGTGATCAACTTATGCTTTGATAAAAATCATGCCCCGTCATGGTTGAAAATTTTGTCCACATTAATAGCTTTATACCTGGTGAACTTGGATGATAAATAACCAGAGATCTGAGACGATGACTTGTTAGTTGTGGAATATGGAGTTGATTTCATTATGGCAAGAATGATCTGAGTTTGTCTTGCTTAAGACCATTTGAGAGTGATCAAGACTAGCATAAGTGGAAGTGACAGGACTTTGATGAAATAAGCGTGATATTATTTCCTTGATGAAATTGAATTGTGAAAAACCCCAGGGTATCAAAATTTTGTCGTTATAAATAGAATTTCATGAAGAAAGTGATTGAGAGTCATCTTATCATCATGATTGGTTAGCATATACTCATAAAAGTTCACAGGTGCACCCCCATTAATATTTAAGGATGGGATTGGGACGCTAAACGATTTGATTAGATCCGTCAATAGTAAGAACTAGAAAAGTTGTAAATTGGAAATGATTGGTTATGCGGACGCACCTGAAAGAGTAAGAATTTGAATACGAGAAGAAAACTTTAGGAGGCATAAGAGTCTGCCCAGGTTAGAGTGAAAGTTCGAGAATAGATTGACCAAGGTAGCTAGGTCACCCCAGTCAGGATAGATGATACGACGGTGTGAGTCTTGCGGCGCAAGAAGGTTACAGAGGTTAAGACATGTGGTTATTTAGGGTCAGGAGGAGCACAACTTGGAGCCACCAGAGATGATGTGGCATAGATAGTCGGTGCTCTTCGAGCCAGGAATAACTTTGACTCTTAGGGGATGTTACGTTCAGTCACTCGCGGTGAAAACCCCGCAAGCCTAACCTGAATTTCGAGGACGAAATTATTTTTTTTGTTTATTGGGATTTGTAACATCCCCCAGACAGCTAGACCCCCCAGGTGAATCTGTCCTGACAAGGTCATGACAAGGCCTTGGTAGAGTAGAAATCCCTTTAACTTAGGCAAGATTAGGATTGAAAGTGCCTTGGACTGCAAATAGCAATTTCCAGTAACCAAGCTTAGGGTTGGACTTAGGACCACAACTTGATCAATTGACCCCACCATAGCATCCCTAACCCTTTAGGGGTCCCCTCAGGGCACCAAGGGCCCATTGGGGTCAACCAAAGAGGCCAAATTGACCAAAGTCAACCCTAACCCTAAATTGGTCAAAGTAGCCTATGAAGAGCCAATCAACCCTCACCATGTCAAATTGGTCACACTCCTAGGTCTAGAATACTATAAGAGACCTAGTAGACCCAAAAGCCCCATCATGGGACCCCCAATAGTGCAAATTGACCAAAATGCCCCTTTAGGTCAAAAATGGCATTTCTTCTCAAAGTACCCAAATTGACCATCTCAATAGTAAATTGACCCTACCCTTAGTATTATCATGTCATAGGGGACCCAGTGGACCAAAAAGCCCCTTGACTGGGTCAACCCTAGGGCTCAATTTGACAAAAGTCAACCTAGCCTGTTTTGGTCAAATCAACTTGAATTGGGTCAACCAAGACTCATGTGACCAAATTGACCCCACCAATAGTTTCTAAACCTAATTTGGAATCCAAGGGACCCAAAAGCCCCATCCTAGGGTCACCCAATTGGCCAATTTGACCAAAAGTCAAAATTGCCCAATTTAGGTCAAATCTCTTGAATCTAGCCCAATCCCTTTGGGCTAAGCCCAAATTGACCACTTGACCAGCACCCTTGACTGCTAATTAACCCAGGAGAGAGAAATGAGTCGGCCTTGATGACTAGGAGGGAGAAAATCCAATGTGGAGGAGAGAGAGAAATGAAGCCATCAATGGAGGAAGATGAAACCCCCCCATTCCTCCCCATTAATGGCTGGATTCGACTCCCCAAGGGAAGGGGAGAAGGTTCCAGCCGTTTCCCGGCCTCCCAGAGGTGAATGCCAAGGAGTTTCACAATGGCCGAAATTCCCTCTTCATGGCCATTAATGGCAATTCATGCCATGGCTCTTCCCCTCCCCCAATTGACTTCTTAAGCACCTTTAGAAGCCGGAGAGGAGGAAAAACCCCCGGTTTTCAGAAGGAGTCGAGCCCTCATAGGTGGTGGTTGCAGAGCTTGGGAAAAATGGCGGCCGGCCATGGAAGAATGACCACCGACGCGACTTCAGGCCACCACTCAGGTCCACTTCTCCATCTCTTCTCCTCTGGATAGATCTCATCTATTCCCATTTCAAAATCGATTAAGATTGGAGGCCCCTCCATTCGGATTTTTTTATATGTTCTTGGCCGAAAAACGAGAGATTCGGGGGACCAACTCCGGCCACCTCCGGCCGCCCTGTCACCAGCAATCGACAGCCCCGACCCCCACAATGGTGGTGGCTTGGGGGTTTGGCCGGGAATGACCTCCGGTGGCCGGAAATAGGCTCGCAAGATGCCCAGGCGCGGGCAATCCCAGCCGCAGGTTTATCGGGGACGATAACCGGGCGCCGTTCGATCTGCTTTGAGATTCGTGCAGGCTTTAGTGTTACTTCTCGTTTTCTGTGATTAAAACTGCAGTCCCTTATTAATTCTGGTAAAAATAGATAAAGGCCGATTCAGAGAAAGTGGTCAACATAGAAAATGTAGCCCTAGGGGTCTAGTTTGATACAAAATTGAGATCACTCAATTTGGAGTCCTGGTTAGGGCTCAGCACTCATTTTAGTGGGGCCTGTCCTTAAGGCTATTCAGAGCTTGATTTTGATGCCCACTCCATTATAGAACTCCAAATGAATTCATATTTGGGGTGTGGGCTACTCTTGTGCATATGTAGGTCATGTCCAAAGATCAGAAGGATTGGGGAAGTTTTCCCCATGATTTTTGGGAAAGTTCAATAATCCTAGTTTAACCTAATTAGGTGCTCTAAACACCTCAAAACCCTTCCAAACTTGGAGGGGTGGTCTTAGGGGATATGTATAGGCCCTGGTTAAATTATCATGATTTATGGAGTTGTTTTGATAGGGTATTTCACCAAGATAACTTTAGGCCCCCTAGGTTTAGGCAAAACTTTGGGTGAGTGCCCCCACACTTCCACAAAGCCAAATGGCTTCATATTTGGGGTGCACCTCACCCTCCCCCATGCCAACCTCTGGTCCAAATTTGGTGGCCATTGGAGGAGTTTTGCCCTAGTAAATCAAAAAGGGGCTAAATTGCTATTTGCACCCCAAATAGGTATCCCTTGGAATTCCACTCCCCACCAAATGTGGGTAGGATCTTGGGTGGTCTTTCACTGACCCATGGTCAGTATAATGAGTAGTATGGACATGGGAAAGGTAGGGAGTTCTCTTGAGAATAGTTTGCTTAAAGGTTATGTTTAGGGCAAAAGTAAACATAAGTGAATTTTGGAGTGTGGAGGGGTTTCCTCCCACTGATTGTTGGGGTGACTTTGGTCACTGCCTTGGGAGGTAGGAGGCACCCCAAGGAGCAACTTAGGATGAGTTAGGGCCTAGTGTGCCCTTAAGCCCTAGTGGTGAGGTGTATGGAGCCCTTTAGGGTTTGTGAAGGACATAGGAGAGTTTGTCCTTGGAGAGGGGTGTGTTGGACTCCTATGACCTTTATAAGTGATATAATACCCTCACAAGAAGTTTGAGTGGAGTTGATGAAGTTTTGACCCTAACCCTAGGTTAAACCCTAATGGGGTGCAATTAGAGGCTAATGAAGGAAGAGGGGTCAAACCTTAATGGTTTGACTTGAAATTTTGGGGAGGTGGTCTTGGTGACCAGAGAATGCTACTGTGAGAAATAGGAGGGATTTGGAGTTGCAAATCCTAAGTAATAAACCCTTGGGTAGATTTGTAAATAGTTAGGGTTTGGGGTTTTAGGAAGAAACAGTACTTATTGATTTACCATCTTATGTCATAAACTTAGTTTAATGTTATAAATCTCTGGAGGATTTGGTTAGACCAGGAGAAAACTTTTGGAGGTCCAAATTGTAATATTTCACATTGTTGGCAATTTTTGGGATGATTGAATTTGGGGTGTTAGATCTCTGTAATGACATGAAACTTTGCTGGTTGTATTTTCATACCAATATGTACCCACTGTAATTTTCTCATAATTTATGGATCAATATTTTTGGTATCTCTCGTTCATTTTGGAATTATTTACAAATATATCCATTGAGGAATTTACAAATGTAACCTCTGTGATATGTGGTCAAACTTGGTAGACCTGAATATTTTAGTAGGAGACACCTCTGTATAAATTTGCATAAGGTTTAAAGATCATATGAGGGTACCTCCTTTGGAATTTATTGGTAATAAATGAGTTTTGGAATTTTTAAAAATAGTAAATCTTGCAGTATTTCCCTAAGATTTCATGACTACTGAGTAATAGGTACTTTTGATTTATGTAAAAATTGGGAGAGGCACTGGGAGTCAGAAAAGTGCACTTGTAGTTCAAACTTGAGAAAATTGCCCTTTGAGAAATTGTTTAAAAATATTAATATTATGGGGAAAATTACGAAACCCTGGATTTGATCTGATTTAAGTAGCATGGACTCCCAATAAATCCAGTAGGTCATGGAGTTGAGTATTTAGAGTACCTCCCTTCATGAGGATCAAAACGTTAAGGGTGGTCTGCGTTTAGTAAATTGGCAGTTTTGGAGTTACAGGCCAATTTGGGATACATTGATCGGAGATGTGGGAATTGAACGGTGATTGTATGGTATGAGAGGACCCTTGGAGAGATTTAAGGTTGATGAGTTCTGGGATGGTGGGGTGCCTCCCTTGGGGTGGGTCGTCCTGCGGATGACGAAAGATCATCCTTTGTCTATTAGAACCTAAAAGCCCTTAGGTTTAATTCGGGTAAAAGTATTAAAGGGGGTTTTCTTACGGGTAGCAACCAACATTATTAAGTGTCTTGGGAATGAGAACTTTGGGGTGTCAACCCATTGTAGTTCCTAGTACCGTAGCGAGCCCCTCACAGGGTAACCCTCGGGAAGGCCAAGATTAACCCTAACTCATAGGAGTAAGACATTGTACAAGATTAACTAATAACACACTCATCCATACCCTGTGGTTTCGGAAGTTTAGTTGGATTGGTTGTCCGAGCGGTGGGCTCGGTGGCTGTTGCAGCAGACTAGTTAGTCTGGTGAGCTTATGGCTCGGAAGGTTATTGATGACGGGCAGGTTAGCCCGGGGAGCTTTTGGCTCGGAAGGTTTTGATGACGGGCAGGTTAGCCCGGGGAGCTTTAGGCTCGGAAGGTTATTGATGGCGGGCAGGTTAGCCCCGGGGAACTCATGGCTCAGAGATAGGAAGTAGAACATGTTGCATGTGCACTGAAGGTGGTGGGTCTTCGGTATTGGACGGTCGTTCACACCGACGTCGATACGTTGACTCGGCGAGTGTGGTTTTACACTTAGCCTTGATAGTCTGGCGGTCCAGTCAGCAAGAGTACGCAGACGCTCCGCGGGTATAGTGGAGGCGTACAATAGGTCTAGGTTGGGTAGTGTGAATGCCAACCTAGAGGTGGGCGGGGCCCAACCCACCGCTTCCGTTTGCCACTACGGGAGTATCCTGGGAGTCTAGCTCGCTCCAAAAAGGGGGAACTAAAGGTCTATGCGCATAGAGTCGTGGTGTGTGAGTTGCACTTGTATGATCATAGCATAACAGCATACCTGCATGTCATAGCATAAACATTGCATTCAACCTACCCCTAACGTATAAGTCGGTTATGGGACTTCTTATACGGTAGGCCCTGCTAAACGACCCCTTGGTCTATAGGTTTGTATGGGCATTCCTATAAATCAATGGTTACTTTTATATTACTTTACTTGCTGCTTACTGATCTTTATATACTTGTTACCATGCTTCATATTTATGTATACACCTGTGTAGCTCTAGTTCCGTCGTCACCTGCTCTTGTTTTTACCCCTTGCTGTCCTCCGCTTCATCCTCCCGCACGGTGCCTAGGAGCCATTGGGGGAGGGGTGGGGAATTGGCTGAGTCATTTTGACTGACGGTCGGTGGACCTTATCATTTTAGGAGTTCGAGGAGATGCAACACCCTTCAAGGAACAGGTACAGCAGGATCCGACGTGGTGGATCCCACGGCCATGCTACCATTGTCACCAGCTAGGACATACTCGGGTCAGATGTCCCATGATGAGTGGAACCCCTCCGGCACAGCGATCAGGAGACCGACGGCGAAGACGTAGACGTGGATTGCGAGGCAGTGATCGTAGGCCGAAGAAGAAGAAGCATCTAGTGTTGCAGCACCAGTGGAGCACGGGATCTACAGGGATGGGTCAGCCTGGTCAGAGTGCTTCAGTCTCAGTGTCTGTGACGGTTAACTTTAGCTTTACTTAGGAGTTAGCTTCCGCGAGTGATCTTGTAGTGAGGAAATGATGTACAGGGCAAGAGCTCTTATATTTTGTAACCCTTGTTATCTCTCTTTTATTCAGTTATTGTTAGTGGAGATTTACCTCTATGGTTTTAATTCATGTGATTATGTGGACTTATCTTCTCTTTTATGAACTTTTCTTGTGATCGAGTTGGCCGGCAGAATCGGCGTTTTGTGGTGGCGATCTTCCCGAGTGAAGGTGTCACCGCAAAATGGCGGTTCTGGGCCTAAGCCCCGGTGTTTTTGCAAAAAAAAAAAAAATGGGGTCTTACAAACTAGGTGTGCACACGGCCTACTCCACAAATACCAACAGATTTTCTAAAATGCTCGGGAGGATAACTTTTCAATACGCCTTTTTTTTCAGATATTTAGTTCAATACCATATTTTTCTTTTTCTTATCCTCCGGTTGATTCAAAATCAGCAAATAGAGTTTATTTCTCCTTCACAACACGACAATTCCAAACATCACACCAAATCTAAAACATGAGTGCAGATAACATATACTTGGTTGCGATAGTGGGATAAGCTTTAGGCCTTGGTGTAAGGAGGAGGAGCTGAACAAAGGGAGTGGTAGGCACAAGTGTTGGGAAGCAAAGGTGAGCGAATAGGGTATGGAAAGCGAAGGCTCAATCTAGCCAAAAGGTGGCCTATATCACATTTATCTCAACGAATCGCCCGCACCCATGCTTCAAGAGTCGCTTGGGGCAAGTTCTTAGCCCACGAGAAAGGTAAACCTTCCTCCCGACTCGAGCAACACACAACTAGCGCTCGTATACACACAACACCGGGCTATCACCAATTTCATTCACATTCACCACTTGAGTAGAATAAATCTAAAACTACGCATAAATACTAATCATAAATTAAAAGCATAAAAATAATCTAATTTTACTCAAATTCTATTGTAGCACGCGGATGCGACTAGAACACTGCTCGAGTCAACATTGCGCTCCCAATAGTAATTCCTAAGCTATCATCCCAATTCACATTCCTAACCAAGATAGTTTGTTCAGAACAAAACAAATAGATAAGCACGCGCTCATGTGGGTGCTGTGGTGTGCACTGAAATTAAACAAAACATTTTAAATGAAATCTTCTAGTATGCAGTGCAATAGTGCACGTGAGCGGGTAAACAAACTACTCTCCCCCAGACTTAAACTAAACAATCCGCATAATATATGACAGGAGAATCAAAATAGGGCTAGGGAAAGAGAGTACCCAATGCTCAGCAAGTGAGCATACCAGAAGACGCGTGCAAACTAAGACAACGCTGCAGCATCCGCCATCCAGAAAAAGATACCTGCAGGGGTCAGCTCCGCAAAAACAAAGGAAAATAGAAAACTGAAATAAAGTGCAATTAACTAAATAAAATTAGTGAAGAAATGAAAATGCAGGAAAAATTAAGATAACTACTGGGGTTATTGTCATCCCAGCACGACTTATTCAAACTTTAAGAGTTCTAGCTAATGGGCCTATGGAAGGAGAAGTGGACAGGTAACTGGCCTAATATCCGTGTCGGTAGCGGGTACCTATACGGAGAAAGAACAGTCACGCCTCTACCTGAATATAAATACCTGCTCCTCACAGGTAGAGGGAAAAGAAAGTAAGAAGAGGAGGAGGCCTGGTCCTCACTCATCTTACCAAAACTATCCTTGCCCAGCAAGGTATCGTCCACAGCAGGTCTGCAGGAGGAGAAGGCAACGAATGAGGCTTCCTTAATGGAGGAGGGATCAACCTCCTCGCATAAAAGGACACACTCATCATTGACTTGAGCACAAAGCTCCAAGTCATCCTGAAGTACCTGTGAAGATTCAACCTGCACAGGCTCGGGTGAAGAGGGGGGATCGAGAAATAAACAAGATGAAGAACATAAATAATCAAAAATCGGGGGAATGGTCCCGGTCTCACTCCCATTAGGTTGGGGAAGTAAAATAATGTTTGCATTGTCATCAATGCTACAAGATTCGGCGGGATCAACGGTGGCCAAACTTAGGATTTGGACTTCCTCCACCGGTGCTGAGGAAAACTCCTCTTCACCTAGAAGGTTGTCCTCCTCCATAGGAGTAGGCACAATACTAAGATCAACCGCCTCCTCTTGCGACACATCATCAACAATGTCGTCAGGGACGAGTGTAGTAGGCACAACAGGGAGAGGAATAGTGCTCGGATAAAAGTCGAGCACCGATTCCTCACAAAGAATCGAATCCACTAGAGGTGGTGGATGCACCGGGAGAATAGGCTCAGCAATGTCGGTGCCCAGATCAGCCACACATCCAGTAACCGTGTCCATGCCATACCCTTCAAGATGTGAAGGTGGCAAGGACACATAACCGGATGTTGAAGGTGTGCCGCCAGAGTTAGGATTCGGGACGATCCGGATATCCGGCTCGTCATCCTCATCCAATTGGCGACGAAAAGCAGCACAATCCTTCAGGGCATGATCTGTGCTCCGACAAAACTGGCACTGCCTAGCGGGCTTCTTTGGCACAGCGGGGGCTGGAGCCGAAAAGAAGTATGACGGTAAAGGCTCAGCAGAGTAGCCATAAGACTTACGCGCACCATATGGAGTACCAGACGAAGTCGGTGCTCCATATGCTGGGCTATAAGAATTATGCCTACTATTCTCCGTAGGGCATTCATCACTAGAGTGGGAGGTAGCTCCACACCAACGGCAACGGAAATTGAGATGTGCCCACATAGTGTGAAGATAAAACGATTCAAAATAAAACTGCTACTGTGCAAATACTAAACCAAATAAAAATTACTAAAGCAACCTGATATAAAACAAGAAGAAGGAATAAAAAGAACAGAAATAAAATAAAAGATGCGATAAACAAATGGAAGGGCTTTTCTCTCAGATTCTCCCTCTCCAGAAAACTCACACGTCTGTGTTCCCCGGCAATGGCGCCAAAAACTTGATGGCGCAAATCTCACACATCGCTATAGGCGGTAGCTCGACTGCGACACGAAACGGCAGTGTACCGATCGTTCAAGTAATATAAAACGAGGAGTAATCCCCGAGTATCGAATCTCTCAAGGAACACAGTAAGGTGGAGTTAACGTTCGAGGTAGGACTTGAGATTGAAGTCCTTAACGTCGGATGGAATGCGGGGGAGTTGGGTTGGCTTTTGGAAAATAAAATAAAAGCTATCAACTACTCCTATGCAATGCCGCTATGCAATGCTTCGCTTGGCGGGATGGAGACTAGGCAGGCCTTGAGCGCGCTGCGTCGAAAGGGCGGATGGACGAGTAGGCAAGCGGAATCGAACTATGCAGGCCTTGAGCGCGCTGCTTCGTTAGGTGGGATGGAATACACGGGCCGCGATGCCACGCTTCGGTAGGCGGATGGACGAGTAGGCTAACGGAATGAGGGTCGCAAGCACCTCTTCGACAAGCACGCCACTAGCAATTGCTAGGGCGGCACCGGACACGGTGGTGGAGTGGAAAATGGAATGGGGCGCTCCTCAAGCACACAAATAAACAAAAAGGGTATTTCACATAGACATGAAATATATAGAAATAAAAGCAAGTTTAAGTGCTACTTCATCTTAATACATAGATCTAACTACATACATACATCAATAAGAGAAGAATAAGGCAAGAAATCGACCGAATCCGAAGGCTCATTGTAGATTCACGGTTGGAATCGCCGGGTTGTCAATCCGCGTCCAAGCTCGGTCCGCAACTACGTCCGGGGTAGAGAGAGCTGTCACGACTCTCCAATGGACCCGTCTTCTTCGTGTCACGATCCGGTAGAGGTTGCAAACTTCCTCTTGCTCGATGGAGATGGCAGTTAGATCTTCCTTTGGAGCTCTTGGATGAAGGAGGAGGCCGAGAGGACACTCCGGCTCAAGATTGGCGTGAAGAACAAGCCCGGAGCACCTCTAGATGGTGGGCGGCGATGGAGGGGCGAAGTCGGACGAACTGGAGCTGAAAATGGCGGAATACGGCGGGCTGTCCGACCTAAATCGCGAGCAGCGGATTTTATAGGCGCTGGAATAAACAGTGCGCACGGTCATTGGCGCACGACCAGTGGTCGTGCGCACTACAATCCTGTGATCGTGCGCTCTGCCTGGACGGAACCTGCAAAGATAGAAATTATGAAATAACATGTTCGCACGACCAGTGGCGCACGACCGGTGGTCGTGTGCACTGGAGTTGATGGTCGTGCGCACTACAGCAAACAGAACTCGGAAATTAAATGGTAAGTGCGCACGAGCAGTGGCGCACGACCGGTGGTCGTGCGCACTAGCGTAGATGGTCGTGCGCACTGCACCAAACAGAACTCATAAAAGGGTTAAGTGCACACGATCAGTGGCGCACGACCAGTGGTCGTGCGCCATAGAACCGGTGATCGTGCGCAGTGTTCCTGTGCAGAATTGTACCAGAAACACCTGCACGACACCTGTTCCAGCGTACGGCACCAGTCTAGCCACTGAAAGTGGGACTTAACATCGCAAGAAAACTAATAACAAAGAAAGATACGAAATAACACCAAAATAGGGCCTATAAGTGCACCTAGCATAGAGTGACCAATATGAGCTAAAACAGGGCTAAAGTGCAGTGAAAAGACTAAATAGATGGCCCAGATGAGTCCATATATGTGTATATAATTGGGACTCATCACACCCCCAGACTTACCTGTTTGCGCGTCCCGAGCAAACGAATCCGGTGGAGTGTGAAAAAGGTAGTTAGCAAAGAAAATTACGCAAGGGAGTACAATGCGAAGTAACAAAAACATGCAAATAGAGATTTCGTAAAAAGAGATTCTAATTATGCTAACTAATTTATGAAAATACTAGAGCGTAAATAAAGACTTATCAATACTCAGTTGGTGAATTGTGAAGAATTTGATGATCATGCCCGGTGTGAAAGTAATAAGCCACTAAGGAGGGTGTTGCAAAAGATCGGGGTTCGGGAATAACTCCGCTGAAATCCATCAACGTCGGGAACCATACGCTTGCCCGGTCACACTCTCTCCACAGCGCTAGCAAACTCGCGAGATAAATCAATAGGACTTTTAGGATTAAGATGGGGCTTAGGTTGCGGTATGATAATCAAAGGTAAAAACGAAGGCTACGCAACCAACATGAGTCAACGGGACGCTGCACCAAGCAAAACCAAAAACAAAGCTCGTGTGACACACCCCCAGACTTATTGTGAAAACTAGGTGTGCACACGGCCTACTCCACAAATACCAACAGATTTTCTAAAATGCTCGGGAGGATAACTTTTCAATACGCCTTTTTTTTAGATATTTAGTTCAATACCATATTTTTCTTTTTCTTATCCTCCGGTTGATTCAAAATCAGCAAATAGAGTTTATTTCTCCTTCACAACACGACAATTCCAAACATCACACCAAATCTAAAACATGAGTGCAGATAACATATACTTGGTTGCGATAGTGGGATAAGCTTTAGGCCTTGGTGTAAGGAGGAGGAGCTGAACAAAGGGAGTGGTAGGCACAAGTGTTGGGAAGCAAAGGTGAGCGAATAGGGTATGGAAAGCGAAGGCTCAATCTAGCCAAAAGGTGGCCTATATCACATTTATCTCAACGAATCGCCCGCACCCATGCTTCAAGAGTCGCTTGGGGCAAGTTCTTAGCCCACGAGAAAGGTAAACCTTCCTCCCGACTCGAACAACACACAACTAGCGCTCGTATACACACAACACCGGGCTATCACCAATTTCATTCATATTCACCACTTGAGTAGAATAAATCTAAAACTACGCATAAATACTAATCATAAATTAAAAGCATAGAAATAATCTAATTTTACTCAAATTCTATTGTAGCACGCGGATGCGACTAGAACACTGCTCGAGTCAACATTGCGCTCCCAATAGTAATTCCTAAGCTATCATCCCAATTCACATTCCTAACCAAGATAGTTTGTTCAGAACAAAACAAATAGATAAGCACGCGCTCATGTGGGTGCTGTGGTGTGCACTGAAATTAAACAAAACATTTTAAATGAAATCTTCTAGTATGCAGTGCAATAGTGCACGTGAGCGGGTAAACAAACTACTCTCCCCCAGACTTAAACTAAACAATCAGCATAATATATGACAGGAGAATCAAAATAGGGCTAGGGAAAGAGAGTACCCAATGCTCAGCAAGTGAGCATACCAGAAGACGCGTGCAAACTAAGACAACGCTGCAGCATCCGCCATCCAGAAAAAGATACCTGCAGGGGTCAGCTCCACAAAAACAAAGGAAAATAGAAAACTGAAATAAAGTGCAATTAACTAAATAAAATTAGTGAAGAAATGAAAATGCAGGAAAAATTAAGATAACTACTGGGGTTATTGTCATCCCAGCACGACTTATTCAAACTTTAAGAGTTCTAGCTAATGGGCCTATGGAAGGAGAAGTGGACAGGTAACTGGCCTAATATCCGTGTCGGTAGCGGGTACCTATACGGAGAAAGAACAGTCACGCCTCTACCTGAATATAAATACCTGCTCCTCACAGGTAGAGGGAAAAGAAAGTAAGAAGAGGAGGAGGCCTGGTCCTCACTCATCTTACCAAAACTATCCTTGCCCAGCAAGGTATCGTCCACAGCAGGTCTGCAGGAGGAGAAGGCAACGAATGAGGCTTGCTTAATGGAGGAGGGATCAACCTCCTCACATAAAAGGACACACTCATCATTGACTTGAGCACAAAGCTCCAAGTCATCCTGAAGTACCTGTGAAGATTCAACCTGCACAGGCTCGGGTGAAGAGGGGGGATCGAGAAATAAACAAGATGAAGAACATAAATAATCAAAAATTGGGGGAATGGTCCCGGTCTCACTCCCATTAGGTTGGGGAAGTAAAATAATGTTTGCATTGTCATCAATGCTACAAGATTCGGCGGGATCAACGGTGGCCAAACTTAGGATTTGGACTTCCTCCACCGGTGCTGAGGAAAACTCCTCTTCACCTAGAAGGTTGTCCTCCTCCATAGGAGTAGGCACAATACTAAGATCAACCGCCTCCTCTTGCGACACATCATCAACAATGTCGTCAGGGACGAGTGTAGTATGCACAACAAGGGAGAGGAATAGTGCTCGGATAAAAGTCGAGCACCGATTCCTCACAAAGAATCGAATCCACTAGAGGTGGTGGATGCACCGGGAGAATAGGCTCAGCAATGTCGGTGCCCAGATCAGCCACAAATCCAGTAACCGTGTCCATTTCATACCCTTCAAGATGTGAAGGTGGCAAGGACACATAACCGGATGTTGAAGGTGTGCCGCCAGAGTTAGGATTCGGGACGATCCGGATATCCGGCTCGTCATCCTCATCCAATTGGCGACGAAAAGCAGCACAATCCTTCAGGGCATGATCTGTGCTCCGACAAAACTGGCACTGCCTAGCGGGCTTCTTTGGCACAGCGGGGGCTGGAGCCGAAAAGAAGTATGACGGTAAAGGCTCAGCAGAGTAGCCATAAGACTTACGCGCACCATATGGAGTACCAGACGAAGTCGGTGCTCCATATGCTGGGCTATAAGAATTATGCCTACTATTCTCCGTAGGGCATTCATCACTAGAGTGGGAGGTAGCTCCACACCAACGGCAACAGAAATTAAGATGTGCCCACATAGTGTGAAGATAAAACGATTCAAAATAAAACTGCTACTGTGCAAATACTAAACCAAATAAAAATTACTAAAGCAACCTGATATAAAACAAGAAGAAGGAATAAAAAGAACAGAAATAAAATAAAAGATGCGATAAACAAATGGAAGGGCTTTTCTCTCAGATTCTCCCTCTCCAGAAAACTCACACGTCTGTGTTCCCCGGCAATGGCACCAAAAACTTGATGGCGCAAATCTCACACACCGCTATAGGCGGTAGCTCGACTGCGACACGAAACGGCAGTGTACCGATCGTTCAAGTAATATAAAACGAGGAGTAATCCCCGAGTATCGAATCTCTCAAGGAACACAGTAAGGTGGAGTTAACGTTCGAGGTAGGACTTGAGATTGAAGTCCTTAACGTCGGATGGAATGCGGGGGAGTTGGGTTGGCTTTTGGAAAATAAAATAAAAGCTATCAACTACTCCTATGCAATGCCGCTATGCAATGCTTCGCTTGGCGGGATGGAGACTAGGCAGGCCTTGAGCGCGCTGCGTCGAAAGGGCGGATGGACGAGTAGGCAAGCGGAATCGAACTATGCAGGCCTTGAGCGCGCTGCTTCGTTAGGTGGGATGGAATACACGGGCCGCGATGCCACGCTTCGGTAGGCGGATGGACGAGTAGGCTAACGGAATGAGGGTCGCAAGCACCTCTTCGACAAGCACGCCACTAGCAATTGCTAGGGCGGCACCGGACACGGTGGTGGAGTGGAAAATGGAATGGGGCGCTCCTCAAGCACACAAATAAACAAAAAGGGTATTTCACATAGACATGAAATATATAGAAATAAAAGCAAGTTTAAGTGCTACTTCATCTTAATACATAGATCTAACTACATACATACATCAATAAGAGAAGAATAAGGCAAGAAATCGACCGAATCCGAAGGCTCGTTGTAGATTCACGGTTGGAATCGCCGGGTTGTCAATCCGCGTCCAAGCTCGGTCCGCAACTACGTCCGGGGTAGAGAGAGCTGTCACGACTCTCCAATGGACCCGTCTTCTTCGTGTCACGATCCGGTAGAGGTTGCAAACTTCCTCTTGCTCGATGGAGATGGCGGCTAGATCTTCCTTTGGAGCTCTTGGATGAAGGAGGAGGCCGAGAGGACACTTGTAACGCCCCTGATTTTTCGTTAATTATTTTTACGTACCCTCTATGTCATAATTTTGGCGTAAGGGCGTTATGTCAGCTCGTCTGGTAGTGTTTCGAGTTTTAGCTTAGTTAAAGCTTGTGATTTAGGTCAAGCGTGCGAGATTTCGCGTCGTTTCGAGTTAAAGTGAAGATTTTGAGTGGATATCAAGATTTTAGCTTTGGGAGGCTTTATCCGGAGTTTGGCTCGTCGGAATGGAATTCTGACTTCGCCGTTGGATTCGCAGCGCCGTTTTTCAACTAGGGTGCGAATTTCATAGAAATCCGAGGTGTTTTGGTCGCCCTCGCAGTTTAAGTAAATTGGGGAATTAATTAATTACTTAAATAACAAATTTAGGTTTATATATAAGCCTAAAGCCTTCCCCTTTCCCTATTCATCCTCTTCCTCGATCAAAAGCAGCCGCCGTGGGTTAGGGCGAGAGCGGAGCTTCGTGGAGCCTTCAACCGGCGATTCCTAGGGCTGTAGTGGTCGGAATCGAGTTTGGTTTGAAGATTTGGAAAGCTCTCGGCGAGATCTTCGTTCTAGCGGTAAGCCTTTCTCGTTTCGTGGAGTTTTGGGAGCTTTGGTGGTGACCTAACCCCTCCTTTTGATCCAAAAAGTTTCAGGAATCTGTGCTCGTGTGTTTCCCTAGCCGATCCATAGCTTTCGGAGCGGAGATCTTCGAGTTTGCGAGGTTTAAGGCAAGTGGCTTCCTCCTCCTCTTTGTTTGGTTAAGTCGTGGTTTGTCTTTCTCCTGTTAGATGCTTGATAAACTGTGGGCTCGTGTTTTGAGCGTCTTGTGTGATAGTTAGAAACCCTAAATTTTCTTCCCCGCGTAGAGTCAGGGCATTTCTCCTGGAAGACACCGTCGTTCCCTGAATTTTAGCCGCTGTTTGGCCCTTCTCGAGAAGTCTTTGAGAGTCTCGAGCAGTTGTTTTAGCCAAGTTTTCGAGAAGACCCCTTTACCTCTCGAGAAATGCTTGATTTCTCGAGAAATCCCCTGATCCCTCTCGAGAAATCCCCTGATCCCTCTCGAGAAATCCCCTGATCCCTCTCGAGAAATGCTTGATTTCTCGAGAAATCCCCTGATCCCTCTCGAGAAATCCCTTGTCCTCTCTCGAGAAATCCCCTGATCCCTCTCGAGAAATCCCTTGTCCTCTCTCGAGAAATCCCTGCCTACCTCTCGAGAACCCAAGAAATCCATCTCTCGAGAAATCCTTTATCTCTCGAGAAGTTCCCTGTAGTTTTCGAAAAGAAAAGATCCTACTCTTCTCTCGAGAAATATGCCCTTCTCTCGAGAAATTGCCCTTCTCTCGAGAAACCCTTTTATCTCTCGAGAAGTTCCTTGTAGTTTTCAAGACGTCCTAAATTCTGCTGTGTTTTTGTGTGGTTTCTGGTGGTGGGATTTCAAAAAATTTGGACGGGGCTCTGCCCCGCACCCCGCAAGGGCTCTGCCCCTTGACCCCGCTTGCTGATCGGTCAGCGAGACCACCGCCAGGGGCGCTGCCCCTTGGACCCCGTTAGGGGCTCTGCCCCTAAGACCCCGCCAGGGGCGCGGCCCCTTGGAACCCCGCCAGGTGCGCATGTGATTTCGTTGCGATTCCCACGTTTTAATCTTTTGTCCTCTCTAGTGCACCTAGATGATTGTCAGTGTCCCTTCGGTGCTCCTGATCTTGAATCCCTCTTGGTGGTATTCTTTTACTCGTTGTGGTCTGTTAACTTTTGAGTTACTCTTATAGTTCTTATTGATCGAGGCGTACTTTGCCTTGACCCTATTTTTTCTTAGGGCCTTCCAGTGATTATCCTTTCGGGCTGCGTCCCGTGTTTAAATAAAATTTAAGTAATAAGAACTACTGTCTTTAGCCCTTCACAGTAGTTGTGTTTGGGGGACAGTGGGGGGGAACTGTTATAGCCTTGCACGGTAGTCGTGTTTGGGTGGTTGGGTCTAGTGGTACCCCCACCTGGTTTTGGGCTTTGGGTAGCGGAGGTAGTTAATCGCTCCCGTATAATTTGAGCTGATCAGTCTCTTTAATTGATGAAACTAAATAAATGAACGTGTTGTTCCTCTTTTGATATTTAGTGCACTTGATGCTTGTTGGTTCTTTGTTCAGAGCTCTCTTTCGGTAAATTTGGCTTGGGTTGGTACCCCTTAAGCCTTGCTTGTTTTTCTGCTAGTTTTCTGCCACTTGTAATTCCTTGCTGAGGCGTTCTTTGTTTTATTGAATGCCTCAGGTTCAGAGCCGTAACGACTAGTGGTGTAGCCGGAAGTTCAGAGTTTTTGGTAGCTGTCCACCCCGCTGCTGCGAGGTAGTTGTTGTAGTCAGCTCTCTTCTTGTTCAGACATACTAGTTTAGGCCAATGGGTTAGTGTCAAATTGTTGGCGCCCATTGTGCCTCTTTGGTACTTTCTAGTTTATTTGCCAGTTTTATGCCACTACTTTATGATCTGATACATCTTAATTTCTGGGGATGATTTATGTCTAGGTGCATTATAGTTATAAAATGACTTTCTTCATCTCCATATCACATCATTTTAACTGCAAAACCCTTATATTTAAAGTAACCTAAAGGTATTTTCTACACTTATACTACGCCTAGACATGAGCACATCATTTACCTTATGTCCTATCATCACGTGCATATAGGACCTTAAAATGAGTCAAATCAAGTATTTTCCGCTGCAAATATAATATATTTTTTGGGTGGACTAGTTGATCCACGAGCTGAGAGACACAGTTCTTCCCCTAAAACTCTAATAAATGGTTCCCAAATGATAAATTTCCATGTGATCATGTTTTGAATTAATAAGTAAGAAGTTTCCGCCTGAGCGTCTGCAGTTGTCTCCTGCATGACGTGGCATCATGACGCGTATTTTCTCTTACTCTGATATTCTTAAATTCGGAGAAAAATGCGGGTTGTGACAGTTGGTATCAGAGGGAGGTTGGTTCGACAAGTTGGTCGAGCGACTAATTCTGATATAGTTTAGTTATTTGGTTTCATTGCATACACACACCGATGTGTCATCAGTACGTCTTGGTTGAAGCATGAACACTACACTCATAGCATGATAAGAAGTATACGGGGCATATTATGTATTATGGGATGCATAATATGTGTTTGTATATGGATCCACCATAGGTGGCAACATGTGACGGTTATGTAGTATGGGATGCATAACCATCATCGCATGGATGCCCATTAGCACGTTTTCTTTTTCGTTACATGCGATATTATGTAGTATGGGATGCATAATATTTCATGTGTACGCCGCTCATAACATGCATTAAGGCTTTTCTTAGAATGCATAGCACAACATACATATCATAACATCGCATAAAGCACACGTGCCAAGCTAAAGATTTACATGATGACATTCGTACACACATGATTTCAAAACGAATAGAAAATTCATGCATTCATGCCCTTTGCACATGAGTCAAGTGGGACGATGTAGTATCGTTCCTGAATTTAGCATATCATCATGAAAATATCCCAGAGAAAGGTAGTGGAAATGGCAAGTAACCGTACATGTATGTTCTGAAACAAGCAGTGCAGTTCTAGTGTAAGGTTAAGTTTTAATTAGAGGTTTATGCGCATTAGTAGAGATGTCTCGGAGGCGTGTTGCGACTAGGTCGACCCCCCAGTCGGAGGGCGAGTCTTCGGGTGCGCAGAGTGAAGCCTTGATCGAGATTCTGCGATAGAGCAATGAGACTCTGACAAGGCAGATGGTTGCGATGCAGTCGCAGGTGGAGGCATTGTTGGCTGCCGGTGCTAGGCAGCAACCCGTAGTGCAGGCCCCAGTAGTTGGACAGACTGTACCTACCCCTCCTGCTCCCTTGGTACCCCCAGTAGCGATACCTCCGGAAATGAATTTCATTTCGCATTTTCAAAGGTTGGGACCTCCTACATTTGACGGAAGAGCAGATTTCATGGCATTAGATGACTGGTTTGTTGCCATTGAGGAGATGTTTTCGTACTCAGGAATCTCTGCAGACCAAAAGGTGATGGTCGCCGCTTACCAACTGAAAGGACTTGCTAAGAGCTGGTGGATCAGGGAGAGGGAAAATCTAGTAGGTGGATGTTCGTGGGAGTCGTTCAAGGCGATGGTGTTAAAGAAATTCTTGCCGTCGGTCGAGCAAGACCGTTTAATGAATAATTTTCTGCACCTGAAGCAAAGACAACTCACGGTTAGTGAATATGAGGTCGAGTTCTGTAAGTTGAGCAGATTTGCTCCAGATTTAGTGGCTTCTGAGGCAGGAAGAATGAAGCGATTTCTTGGAGGTCTTCGTAGCGATATTCAGCAGTTGGCGAGTGCTTATAAATCTGAAAGTTATGCTGAAGTGGTAGAAGCAGCGCTGAAAGTCGAGGCTATCGACAACGCCAAGAATCGGGGTGCTCTAATGAAAAAGGACAAGAGGAAAGTCGAAGAGGGGGAGACCCCCAAGGTATCTAGCTCGGCTCCAAAGAAAAGGAGCGGAGAGGTGTGTAGCTTCTGTGGCCGCCCCGGCCATCCAGTGGAGAAATGTTTCAAGAGGAAGGGAGCTCAGAAGCAGCAGCGAGTGCTAGCAATCCAGGGTGCTCCGAAGGGTGAGGTGCTCTGCCAGTTGTGCAGGCAGAAAGGGCATGATGTGGCCCAGTGTTGGACCAAAGATAAAGTCTGCTTCTAGTGCAAGCAGAAGGGGCACATGAAGTTCCAATGCCCGCTGATTCAACCCCCGTTGCAGCCAGTACCGCTTCGAACCTTGCCGCCGCCGCAGCATCAGGATAAAGGAAGAGGAAAGCTGAACGTGTTAACCCAGGAGCAAGCGCAGTCTTCGACCCAAGTGATCGCAGGTTAGACCTTTAGACAACTGTTTAGTCTTGTTTCCTTTTTAGTTCGCTGTATTAGACTAGTTTCTCTTCGCGCTTATAGGAAGATTTAAGGTAAAGAATCGTTGGGCGCGTGTTCTGTTCGATTCGGGTGCTACCCATTCGTTCGTAGCAAGGGCCTTCGTTGAGCATCACCGTTTGACCCCTGAGCTGGGCAACGATTCGTTCCTCATTAAGTTCCCTTCTGGTGATCTGGTGTCCTCGAACCAGTGCGTCCGAAGTTGCCCCGTTCTCTTAGGAGATTTCTTGGCTGTTGCTGATCTCAAAGTGTTGAACTTAGAAGACTTTGACGTAATATTGGGTATGGACTGGTTGTCCAGTTATGATGCGGTCATCCGATGCAAGGAAAAGCGTCTGGACTTCGTGATGGACAACGGTCAACCCATGAGCGTTTTTGGTTCTCCGTACCAGAGTTCTTCGATAATTTCTGCGGTATGTGCTCGGAAACTGTTAATTTCCGGTTGTTTGGCTTACCTTGTTTCTGTAGTAGAAGCTGTTGGTGGTTCGCCGTGTATCGAGGATATTCTGGTGGTGCGAGAGTTTCCCGATGTCTTCCCTGCTAATCTCCCTGGTCTCCCGCCCGTTAGAGATGTGGAGTTCGTTATTGATCTTGAGCCTGGTACTCGTCCAATTGCTAGGGCACCGTACCGTATGGCCCCGCGCGAGTTAGAAGAGTTGCGAACTCAGTTAGATGAGTTGTTGCAGGGTGGTTTCATTAG
Organism: Dactylorhiza incarnata; assembly: GCA_033032865.1. Taxonomy (NCBI): domain Eukaryota; kingdom Viridiplantae; phylum Streptophyta; class Magnoliopsida; order Asparagales; family Orchidaceae; genus Dactylorhiza; species Dactylorhiza incarnata. The sequence continues at coordinate 6,309,790 of JAWHQI010000013.1, forward strand.
GCCAAGTTCTTCTCCCTGGGGTGCTCCGGTTTTGTTCGTGAAAAAGAAGGACGGTTCCATGAGATTGTGCATAGACTATAGAGAATTAAACAAAGTGACCATCAAGAACAGGTATCCGTTGCCAAGGATAGATGATCTGTTCGATCAGTTGCGTGGTAGCACGGTGTTTTCAAAGATTGATCTTCGATCCGGTTACCATCAGTTGAGGATCCGTGAGTCGGACGTTCCCCGGACTGCCTTTCGTTCCCGGTATGGTCATTTTGAGTTTCTAGTCATGTCATTTGGTTTGACAAATGCACCCTCTGCATTTATGGACATGATGAACCGCGTGTTCAAGGATTTTCTGGACCATTTTGTGGTGGTATTCATAGATGATGTGCTGGTTTATTCTAGAAGTGCTGAAGAGCATGTTATGCATTTGCGCTTAGTGTTGTCTACTCTTAGAGAGCACAAGTTGTTTGCGAAGCTGAGTAAGTGTGAATTCTGGCTTTCTCAGGTGTCCTTCCTGGGTCATGTGGTGAACAAAGATGGAATTACGGTAGACCCCGCTAAAATTTCTGCCGTATTGGATTGGAAGACGCCTTCGACGCCTAAGGAGATAAGGAGTTTCCTAGGGTTGGCCGGGTACTACAGGAGATTTGTCCAAGGATTTTCAGTGCTGTCCGCACCCTTGACTAAGCTTACCCAGAAGAATACTGCTTTTGTTTGGAGCGATAAGTGCGAAGAGGCCTTTCAGGAATTGAAGAGGCGTTTGTGTAGTGCTCCGGTGTTGGCATTGCCGATCGAAGGAGTCGAGTATGCAGTTTATGTAGACGCATCTCACATTGGACTGGGATGTGTGTTGATGCAAGAAGGGAAGGTGATTGCTTATGGGTCTAGACAATTGAAGGTTCATGAAAAGAATTACCCTACGCATGACTTAGAATTCGCCGCAGTAATCTATGCTTTGAAGCTTTGGAGACACCTATTATATGGAGTGTCATGCAAGATTTTCACAGATCATAAAAGTCTGAAGTATGTCTTCACCCAGAAGGAGCTGAATCTGCGCCAGCGGAGGTGGCTGGAGTATGTGGCGGATTATGAAGTAGATATTCTGTACCATCCGGGTAAGGCTAATGTGGTGGCCGATGCCCTGAGCCGGAAAACTGCACATATCTTCAATCTTTCAGTGCAGTCCTTAGTAGAGGAGTTTATGTTGATGGATATCTCAGTCGGTAGTTGTACCGCACCTTCGAGCTTAGAGGTTGAAGAGCCTTCTTGGATTGCCCTTACTAGGCTGCATCAGAAGGAAGATCCTGACTTGCAGCATCTTCGAAGTAGGACTGAAAAAGGAGAATTACCAGATTTTTTAATCGATGATAAGGATACTTTGAGGTACCGAGGCAGATATTGCGTCCCCGCGTTGGGAGAAATTCGGACAAAGATCTGTAGCGAGGCGCATGATTCTAGTGTTTCCTATCATCCTGGTTCCACGAAAATGTATAAGGATCTGAAGCAAATCGTTTGGTGGTCGGGTATGAAGAATGATATAGCGAAGTACGTGTCTAAATGTTTAACTTGTCAGCGCGTGAAAGCAGATCATAAGAGGCCTGGAGGTAAGTTGAACCCGTTAGATATTCCAAGCTGGAAGTGGGAGAGTATTTCGATGGACTTCATTACCGGTTTGCCGAGATCTCCCAGTGGTCATGACTCGGTGTGGGTTATAGTAGATCGCTTGACAAAGTGTGCTCACTTTGTGCCGTTTAAGATTGGATACTCGATGGAGAAAATAGCAGAACTGTATTTGGATGAAGTTATCAGATTGCATGGTGTGCCTGTGAGCATTGTGTCGGACCGAGACTCAAGGTATACGTCTCGTTTATGGCAGAGTTTGCAGGGAGCCTTGGGTACTGACCTTAGGTACTCTACCGCTTATCATCCCCAAACCAATGGTCAGACAGAAAGAGTAAATCAGATTTTGGAAGATATGATAAGGTGCTATATCTTAGATCATGGAGGAGCTTGGGATAAGCGGCTTGGTTTGATGGAGTTCGCGTATAATAACGGTTATCAAGAAAGCCTTCAAATGGCCCCATTTGAGGCTCTGTATGGGAGGCGTTGTCGGACTCCGTTGTTTTGGGCCGAGGTTGGTGAGAGTCCCTTGCTAGGCCCAGAGGCTTTGGAAGAGATGAATGTTGCTGTGACTCATATCCGCGAGAAGCTCCGTATTGCCCAGGAGCGGTATGAGAAGTATGCGAATCGAAGAAGAGTGGATTTAGAGTTTGCCGTTGGAGACAGGGTGTTCTTGAAAGTTTCTCCGATGCCTGGTATTAAGAGGTTTGGAAGGAACCACAAGTTGGATCCCCGATATGTGGGACCTTTCCAGATTGTTGAGCGCATCGGAGTGTCAGCGTATAGATTGGATTTGCCTGCTTCCTTCCCTAATGTTCACGATGTGTTTCATGTAAGCCAGTTGAGGAAGTGTTTGCGTAGTGATCGGCTTGTTCTTGATTCGGTGCCAGCTTTGCAGCCCAATCTTTCGTATGTCGAAGAGCCGGTCCGAATCTTGGAGACTCAGGAGCGTGTGTTGCGAAGGAAGACGATCCCAATGGTTAAGGTTCTTTGGAAGAATCAGGGTGTCGAAAGCGCAACTTGGGAATTGGAGTCTGCTATGAGAGAGACTCATCCTAGCCTCTTCTCTTAGACTTCGGGTAAGTCTTCTTTTCTGTATCCTTAGAATTGTTTCTGTATCTTTCTTGATCCTTGGATTTCAAGTTTCGGGACGAAACTTCCTTTTAGGGGGAGTGACTGTAACGCCCCTGATTTTTCGTTAATTATTTTTACGTACCCTCTATGTCATAATTTTGGCGTAAGGGCGTTATGTCAGCTCGTCTGGTAGTGTTTCGAGTTTTAGCTTAGTTAAAGCTTGTGATTTAGGTCAAGCGTGCGAGATTTCACGTCGTTTCGAGTTAAAGTGAAGATTTTGAGTGGATATCAAGATTTTAGCTTTGGGAGGCTTTATCCGGAGTTTGGCTCGTCGGAATGGAATTCTGACTTCGCCGTTGGATTCGCAGCGTCGTTTTTCAACTAGGGTGCGAATTTCATAGAAATCCGAGGTGTTTTGGTCGCCCTCGCAGTTTAAGTAAATTGGGGAATTAATTAATTACTTAAATAACAAATTTAGGTTTATATATAAGCCTAAAGCCTTCCCCTTTCCCTATTCATCCTCTTCCTCGATCAAAAGCAGCCGCCGTGGGTTAGGGCGAGAGCGGAGCTTCGTGGAGCCTTCAACCGGCGATTCCTAGGGCTGTAGTGGTCGGAATCGAGTTTGGTTTGAAGATTTGGAAAGCTCTCGGCGAGATCTTCGTTCTAGCGGTAAGCCTTTCTCGTTTCGTGGAGTTTTGGGAGCTTTGGTGGTGACCTAACCCCTCCTTTTGATCCAAAAAGTTTCAGGAATCTGTGCTCGTGTGTTTCCCTAGCCGATCCATAGCTTTCGGAGCGGAGATCTTCGAGTTTGCGAGGTTTAAGGCAAGTGGCTTCCTCCTCCTCTTTGTTTGGTTAAGTCGTGGTTTGTCTTTCTCCTGTTAGATGCTTGATAAACTGTGGGCTCGTGTTTTGAGCGTCTTGTGTGATAGTTAGAAACCCTAAATTTTCTTCCCCGCGTAGAGTCAGGGCATTTCTCCTGGAAGACACCGTCGTTCCCTGAATTTTAGCCGCTGTTTGGCCCTTCTCGAGAAGTCTTTGAGAGTCTCGAGCAGTTGTTTTAGCCAAGTTTTCGAGAAGACCCCTTTACCTCTCGAGAAATGCTTGATTTCTCGAGAAATCCCCTGATCCCTCTCGAGAAATCCCCTGATCCCTCTCGAGAAATCCCCTGATCCCTCTCGAGAAATGCTTGATTTCTCGAGAAATCCCCTGATCCCTCTCGAGAAATCCCTTGTCCTCTCTCGAGAAATCCCCTGATCCCTCTCGAGAAATCCCTTGTCCTCTCTCGAGAAATCCCTGCCTACCTCTCGAGAACCCAAGAAATCCATCTCTCGAGAAATCCTTTATCTCTCGAGAAGTTCCCTGTAGTTTTCGAAAAGAAAAGATCCTACTCTTCTCTCGAGAAATATGCCCTTCTCTCGAGAAATTGCCCTTCTCTCGAGAAACCCTTTTATCTCTCGAGAAGTTCCTTGTAGTTTTCAAGACGTCCTAAATTCTGCTGTGTTTTTGTGTGGTTTCTGGTGGTGGGATTTCAAAAAATTTGGACGGGGCTCTGCCCCGCACCCCGCAAGGGCTCTGCCCCTTGACCCCGCTTGCTGATCGGTCAGCGAGACCACCGCCAGGGGCGCTGCCCCTTGGACCCCGTTAGGGGCTCTGCCCCTAAGACCCCGCCAGGGGCGCGGCCCCTTGGAACCCCGCCAGGTGCGCATGTGATTTCGTTGCGATTCCCACGTTTTAATCTTTTGTCCTCTCTAGTGCACCTAGATGATTGTCAGTGTCCCTTCGGTGCTCCTGATCTTGAATCCCTCTTGGTGGTATTCTTTTACTCGTTGTGGTCTGTTAACTTTTGAGTTACTCTTATAGTTCTTATTGATCGAGGCGTACTTTGCCTTGACCCTATTTTTTCTTAGGGCCTTCCAGTGATTATCCTTTCGGGCTGCGTCCCGTGTTTAAATAAAATTTAAGTAATAAGAACTACTGTCTTTAGCCCTTCACAGTAGTTGTGTTTGGGGGACAGTGTGGGGAAACTGTTATAGCCTTGCACGGTAGTCATGTTTGGGTGGTTGGGTCTAGTGGTACCCCCACCTGGTTTTGGGCTTTGGGTAGCGGAGGTAGTTAATCGCTCCCGTATAATTTGAGCTGATCAGTCTCTTTAATTGATGAAACTAAATAAATGAACGTGTTGTTCCTCTTTTGATATTTAGTGCACTTGATGCTTGTTGGTTCTTTGTTCAGAGCTCTCTTTCGGTAAATTTGGCTTGGGTTGGTACCCCTTAAGCCTTGCTTGTTTTTCTGCTAGTTTTCTGCCACTTGTAATTCCTTGCTGAGGCGTTCTTTGTTTTATTGAATGCCTCAGGTTCAGAGCCGTAACGGCTAGTGGTGTAGCCGGAAGTTCAGAGTCTTTGGTAGCTGTCCACCCCGCTGCTGCGAGGTAGTTGTTGTAGTCAGCTCTCTTCTTGTTCAGACATACTAGTTTAGGCCAATGGGTTAGTGTCAAATTGTTGGCGCCCATTGTGCCTCTTTGGTACTTTCTAGTTTATTTGCCAGTTTTATGCCACTACTTTATGATCTGATACATCTTAATTTCTGGGGATGATTTATGTCTAGGTGCATTATAGTTATAAAATGACTTTCTTCATCTCCATATCACATCATTTTAACTGCAAAACCCTTATATTTAAAGTAACCTAAAGGTATTTTCTACACTTATACTACGCCTAGACATGAGCACATCATTTACCTTATGTCCTATCATCACGTGCATATAGGACCTTAAAATGAGTCAAATCAAGTATTTTCCGCTGCAAATATAATATATTTTTTGGGTGGACTAGTTGATCCACGAGCTGAGAGACACAGTTCTTCCCCTAAAACTCTAATAAATGGTTCCCAAATGATAAATTTCCATGTGATCATGTTTTGAATTAATAAGTAAGAAGTTTCCGCCTGAGCGTCTGCAGTTGTCTCCTGCATGACGTGGCATCATGACGCGTATTTTCTCTTACTCTGATATTCTTAAATTCGGAGAAAAATGCGGGTTGTGACAACACTCCGGCTCAAGATTGGCGTGAAGAACAAGCCCGGAGCACCTCTAGATGGTGGGCGGCGATGGAGGGGCGAAGTCGGATGAACTGGAGCTGAAAACGGCGGAATACGGCGGGCTGTCCGACCTAAATCGCGAGCAGCGGATTTTATAGGCGCTGGAATAAACAGTGCGCACGGTCATTGGTGCACGACCAGTGGTCGTGCGCACTAGAATCCTGTGATCGTGCGCTCTGCCTGGACGGAACCTGCAAAGACAGAAATTATGAAATAACATGTTCGCACGACTAGTGGCGCACGACCGGTGGTCGTGCGCACTGGAGTTGATGGTCGTGCGCACTACAGCAAACAGAACTCGGAAATTAAATGGTAAGTGCGCACGAGCAGTGGCGCACGACCGGTGGTCGTGCGCACTAGCGTAGATGGTCGTGCGCACTGCACCAAACAGAACTCATAAAAGGGTTAAGTGCACACGATCAGTGGCGCACGACCAGTGGTCGTGCGCCATAGAACCGGTGATCGTGCGCAGTGTTCCTGTGCAGAATTGTACCGGAAACACCTGCACGACACCTGTTCCAGCGTACGGCACCGGTCTAGCCACTGAAAGTGGGACTTAACATCGCAAGAAAACTAATAACAAAGAAAGATACGAAATAACACCAAAATAGGGCCTATAAGTGCACCTAGCATAGAGTGACCAATATGAGCTAAAACAGGGCTAAAGTGCAGTGAAAAGACTAAATAGATGGCCCAGATGAGTCCATATATGTGTATATAATTGGGACTCATCAGCAGGCCAACTGGATTCAGATGTATGATCCACGTCTGATCAGTGACTTGGAAGTCTTGGAGATCTCCTGTGTGGAGAAGAGTTCTAGTGCAAATGCGTGCTTGAACTGGATGGAGGTGCAATACGACCTCGCGGACAGAATACGACAGGCCCTGGAGCTTGATTCGAGCATGCAACGCTATTTGGCGAAGTCTGAAGTTGGAACTGCCGCAGAGTTTGTGTTAGGCGACGGTCTGATGTGGAAAGATTTTCGATTTTGCGTCCCAAATGTGGGTAAGTTGTGGGAAGAATTGATGTACGAAGCGCACTTTACAAAGTACTCAATTCACCCGGGGAGCACAAAGATGTACCAAGACATGAAAAAGCTGTTTTGGTGGCCAGGTTTGAAGAAAGACATCGCCTCGTACGTGGCAAAATGCAAAACTTGCTCACTTGTGAAGGCGGAATGTCAGGAACCTGGTGGGTTCCCGAAGTCATTGCCAGTACCGGAATTGAAATTTGACGATATTTCTATGGATTTCGTGCACGGTTTGCCGAGATCGCAGAGTGGAAATGATGCTATTTGGGTGATCGTGGATCGCTTGACGAAGGTAGCCCACTTTATTCCTAACCGGCGGGACGTTTCAGTAGAAAAGTTAGCAAAGCTTTATGTTGATAGCATTGTACGATTGCACGGTGTGCCCCGTAGCATCGTCAGTGACCGAGATGGACGCTTTACTTCGAAAGATTGGAGGGTAATCCACCAGTTGTTGGGTATAAAATTGAAGTTTAGTACTGCCTTCCATCCTCAAACGGATGGACAGACTGAATGTACGAACAGAACTCTGGAGGACATGTTCCGTATGTGCATCCTGGATTTCGGTAAGAAGTGGGAAGATGACCTTTTTATGACCGAGTTCGCTTATAATAACAGCTATCAGGCAAGTATAAAGATGGCGCCCTTCGAGGCCGTCTATGGTAGAGCTTGCCGCACTCCCTTAGCCTGGGCGGAGACATGTGAGACGAAGTTGTTTAAGCGGAAAGAAGTCGAAGATGAAAATTCAGCTATTCGAACAATCCGTGAGAGATTGTTAGTTGCGCGAGATAGGTAAGCAAAGTACTATAATGCCAAGCACAGGAACATTGAATTCGCCATCGGCGATTGGGTGTATCTCAAAATCAAGCCATTCAAAGGTGTGTCAAGGATTCAACGCTTGAAAAAGCTGAGTCCGAGATACCTTGGACCATTCGAGATACTGGAACGTGTTGGTGAAGCGGCCTATCGGCTCGCTCTTTCGACAAAGTTGAGCGGCTTACATGATGTGTTTCACATATCTGTGCTGAGGAAGGCAGTGCCAGAGCCTAACCAAGTGCTTGTGACAAATCAAGTTCCAGTCGATGAGGGGCTAAAGGCAAAAGTTACGCCTTTATGCATCGAAGACACTGATGTTAAGCAGTTGCGGAATAAACTGATCAAGATGGTCAAGGTCCGCAGGAATAATTGCGGTCGTGAGGAGCTTTCATGGGACTGTGAGCAAACCATGCGTGACGAGTTCCCCGAATTATTCCGTTAAGGTACAAGTTATTTGTTTTTGTATCTTATTGTTATTTGCACTGTTAAAATTTCGGGATGAAATTCTTTTAAGAGGGGAAGAATTGTAAGACCCCATGTTCTAAGTGCAAAGAAAGTAGAGGTGTACTGAAGCTAAGGAGCTAGTGCCAGGCGCTAGTGCTAGCGCCGGCGGTAGCGCACTTTCCTAGAAATATGTTAATCTCGATAAATGTTGGTAGCACTCCAGATTTTTCCAAGCGGATAAATAATGCTGAGAGTTAGCGCCAGGCGTTATCGCTAACGCTGGGCGTTAGCCTAAGTGTTAGTGTCGACGGACGTCGAGACATCGAGACGTCGAGACGTCGATACGTCGAGATGTCGAGACGTCGAGACGCAATCGGATCCCTTAATCAGCTGTGAATAAGCTTATCCACCGCCTTAGGGGATAACGCGCGGCGTTAGGTGCTAACGCCGGCGTTAGCTAAGAAAGTATTTATATGCAGCAAATCTGAATTTTCTTCTCATTTCTCTGAAACCCTCTGCTTTTCTGAGAGCTGTGGGCTGAGAGCTGGGAAGGAGATCCGTTGGAGGTGAGCCTTCATTGTGTCGAGGGAAAATCCGTGAAGTAGATTGCTTGCGTGTTTGTGCCATCATCGATTCCAGCCGAATATCTTGCTGATCATGGTGTAGAAACGAATGGCAAGGGTAACGATTCTCCTCCTTACATCTTTGGACACGTTCGTCCTTTGATTTGCATAGTAGTAGGCAGATTTCCACTAGCGAGTGGATAGATTTCTTCCAACGGGTCGATGTTATCCCCGTAGAAAATTGCATATAGAGTCCGGAATCGAAGTACGGGCATAGGCATGCTGTGTGAAGCCCATCTGGACAGGTTGGTCTGGATTGGTGATGTTGATATGCTATTGCACTCCGGAGAAGACTCCGTGTTCTATGCTGTGTTTTTCGGGTGTTGTGTACTGTTTCGTACTGCAAAAGAGATCTGGAGGTGTTTCCCAGAAAATACCCGGAAAAGAGTAGCAGAACTGAGTTATGTCACTAACGCCGGGCGTTAGTGCTAACACCGGCGGTAGCTCCCAGTGAGCTGTGTGAAGCATGTGAAGCCTATATGCATGAACTAGGTGGAGCAGCAGAAGCTGAAAGACCGCGTGCCTTGCTTCAGTGACGATATGCCGTTTGGGATTAGACTCATCAAGGCCGATCATCCTTGATGGGAGTCAGCACATAGTGAGAATCGGAGTTGAAAAAGGACTTGTTGATTGCGTGCCGTGAGTGCACAATGCGTGTAAGCCTAAATCCGAGTTGAAAAAGTACTTATTAATGCATCGCTCTCAATGAAAATGAATGCTTCTATGCGGTGCTTAGATGCACCTGTGATATATATACTGCTATTGCTTGCCTGCAGGGAAGGAGCACCGCCGCCCCGAGCATGGGGTGGGGTCGTTATAAATCTGGGTCAGCTAAAGCTGACCGGTTACTTGTTTTCCCACCGCTTGGTGGATTTGTTTGTACAGGCCCTGGCGAGACTAGCGCGAAATAGCGGGCTGAAGCTCCTGCTGCTGTGCTGTACTGGCCCTCGAAGGCCAAAGCTTTTGTTTAGTGTTGTTCATGTGTGGCCGGCCTGCGTGCTGATGTTTGGAAGCCACCTTTATTGTGTAAACAAACATTGTAAAGAACTTTTTATGTCTTTCATTCCTAGTAGCTAATGTGGACAATGTATACACTGGTTTTAATTGAAATAAATGCTTCCCTTGTGTGACTCTTTGTGTTGAGATGGTTAAGTTATTAATTGTTTAACACTAATTAAGTAACGCGCTCTCTTGTTCGTTTAATATGGCATGGGGTCTCGGCCGGACCTACTGCTATATTCTATGTAACAGGGAGGGTGTTACACCAGGAAGACGAAGCAGCCGCGCCCGTGCATTTTACTCACGCACGGTCGAAGCCGACCGTGCGTAAAAACGCACGAGCAAATTCAGAAACCTCGAATTCCGGCAAACAATACGAGGTCGTGCATTTTGTTCGCGCACGGTTGAGGCCAACCGTGCGTGAAGAAAATGCACGAGCGGGGCAGATCACCATATTGACCAGACGATCATTTTGCACGACCGTGCGTCAAGTGAATGCACGACCGTGCGATTCATACAGGGTGAATTCTGGGCAGTATGGATGATCTGCCCACCTGCACAACAAATCCACATGCTGGGAACACACCTCCATCACAAGCATAATAACAGAAAAAGAATGGGGAGAACAATGTGTTTGCACCCACAAAATAGTGCGCACTTGCACACCACAACAGGTCTAAATGAGCACTTAAAGTGAAAGCGCGAACAAGTAAAATATAAGCAATTAAGAACTGAAATTGAAGTGCAAAAGCAGGAAAACTAGCCCAAATGAGTCCATAAAAGTGTATATAAATGGGACTCATCACACCCCCAGACTTACCTGTTTGCGCGTCCCGAGCAAACAAATTCTAAGCAAGCGGGGAAAGAAAGTAGATGGCTTAGAATTACAATACAGAGTACCATGCGAAGTCGCATGCTCACGTGCATAAGAAAGATAATAGAGAAGATTTCTCATTATACACAAACAGTTTATAGATTTCTAAAAGAGTAAAAGCATATTACAACCACTCAAATGTGTGAACTACGGTGAACCATTCAGTCACGCATACGGAGAAAGTAAACTAAGCGCTGAGATGAGCATTGCTCAAGATTGGGGTGCAGGACAAACTCCACCGAAATCCATCGATGTCAGTGACCATAAGCTCGCCCGGTCACATTCTCTCCACGAGACTAGATTGGTTCAAGGCGTGAGTCAGTAGGACTTTAGGTTAGAGATGGGGCTTGGGTTACGGTGAGGTAAACAATGATAAACATGGAGGCTAAGCACACCTAACCCAACATGATCATAAGATAGAGTTACCCGCACGACTATAATAAACAAGTGCACCACACCCCCAGACTTGGACTTTTGCAACATAGGTGTGTGCACCGCCCACTCCCAATACCAAAACTTACAAAATTTTCAGTTTAACTTTTTCATAACAATCTTTTTTTTTCTTTTTTTTTCTTTTTCTTCTTCATTCTTCTTTTTTTTTCTTTTCTTTTTCAGCGCATTTTTCAATGAATACACCCACAGTTTTCACTATAAAAATTACCACATCAACACCCCCCAAAATGTAAATATAACTATAACTAAAGCTCAGATTTGGGTGTGCGACTAGGTTAGGCTTTTAAGCTTTTGGTGAGATAAAAGTGGAGCTTAATCAAGAGGAAGGGGTAGGCACAAAAGGGCTAGCATGGGTAGATGATAGGCATGAAATAAAAAGCTCAACCGGGCCAAAATAATGGCCTAAGCCATTCTCACGCACTAGAACTATCCTATGCCAATGCCTCAAGAATCGCTTGGGGAAAGTTCTAGCCACCGAGAAAGATTCTCCTTTCTCCCAACTCAAGCAATACGAGTCTAGCGATCGTTTACACACATCCCTATGCTACCATTTGATTCACACCGGGTTCACCATTTGAGTAGAGTAAACAACATTTACACTAATAGAAAAATATAAAACCATAAGTATAAAAAGAAGTCTAATCTACACAAATTTCTATGCAACCGGGCACTCGACTAGGTGGACTATTAGAGTAAGCATTTTACTCTGTTACGTAGTCCTAAGCCATCACCTAGACTTTCCCAAATATGCAGAAGAATTAAATTCACTCAGAGCATGCATACAAATGAATGCGCACTCAAGTGGGTGTTGTGGTGTGCGGAAATGATGAACAATACTAAATAAATGAGATAAAATTACTTTTAGTGTGCAATGCAACGTGTGCGTGCACAATGGGTAACGAGAAGCAGCTCTCCCCAGACTTAATCTAAATAATCCAACACAAGATATAACCATGAAATTCAAAATGAAGTCTAGGGAAAGTGAGTACCCAATGCTCAGTAGTGAGCATACCAGAAGATTGGCGTGTGAATCAAGACAAAGCTGTAGCGTCTGCCATCCAGAAGAAGGACCTGCAGGGGTGAGCTCCGCAAAAACAAAAGAAAATGTACATACTAAAATGAAATACAACTAACTAAACTAAACTAGACGAAAATAAAAATGCAGGAAAAGGTAAGATAACTACTGAGGTTATTGTCCTCCCAGCACGACTTATTCAAATTTAAAACAGTTCAAGCTAATGGGAGTATGAAAAAGGAAATGAACAGGTAACTGTTCTAATATGCGTGTCGGTAGCGGGTACCGATACGGCGATAGAATAGTTACCCCTCTACCTAAATAATAATACCTTCTTAACACAGGTAGAGGAAATAGGAAGTAAGAAGAGGAGGAGAGCTGATCCTCACTCATCTCACCACAAACTAAATCCTTGCCCAGCAAGGTGTCATCTCCAGGGAGGCAGCAGAAGGAGAAGGCAATGTGTGGAGCTTCCTCTATGGAGGGGGGTCAACCTCCTCACATAAGAGGATGCTCTTATCATTGACTTGAGCATCATGCTCCAAGTCCTCCTGGGGTACCTGTGAAGACTCAACCTACACAGGCTCAGATGAAGAAGGGGGGTTAGGAAATAAAAAAGAAGAAAAACTTAAATGAACATCAATCGGGGGAGTGGTCCCGGTCTCACCCCCATTAGGTTGGGGAAGTAAAATAATGTCGGCATTGTCATCCATGCTGCAAGGGTCGGCGGGATCAACATTGGCCAATCTTAAGATTTGGACTTCCTCCACCGGTGCTGAAGTAAAATCCTCATCACCTAGAAGGTTGTCCTCCTCCATCGACGCAGGCACAATACTTAAATCGCCAGCCTCATCCTGCGACACATCATCAATAATGTCATCAGAGACAAATGTAGTAAAATGCACAATAGGGGGAGGAATAGTGCTTGGATAAAAGTCAAGCACTGATTCCTCACAAAGAATCGAATCCATGCATGGTGATATATGTGCAGGGGAGATGGGCTCAGCCATATCAGAGCCTAGATCAGCCACAACTCTGATGTGCGTGTCTGCATCATTCCCTTCAAAACTTGAAGGTGGCACAACGACGTAATCAGAGGTAGAAGGTGTGATGCCAGAGTTGGGAGTCGGGAAGATCTGGATATCTGGCTCGTCATCCTCGTCCAATTGGCGAAGAAGAGCAGCACAATCTTTCAAAGCATGATCTGTGCTCTGACAAAATAAGCACTGCCTTATGGGCTTCTTTGGCACAGCAGGTGCTGAAGCCAAAAAGAAGTGTGACGGTAAAGGCTCAGCAGAATAGCCAAAGGACTTACGCGCACCATATGGAGTACCAGACGAAGTCGGTGCTCCATATACTGGGCCTTGAGTGCTCGGGCTATTATCTCCCTTTGGACATCTATCACTAGCATGAGAGATATCTCCACACAAACGACAACGAATATTAAATGAAGCCCACATTGTGTGAAGATAACAAGATTCAAAAGAAAAACACTATTGTGCAAAATGCTACACCCAACAATAATTTACTAAGCAACCTAAGTAAAACAAGAAAATGGAATAAAAAGAATTGAAAATAAAATAAAGGATGCAATTTACAAATGGAAGGGCTTCTCTCTCAGATCCTCCCTCTCTAGAAAACTCACACGACTGTGTTCCCCGGCAACGGCGCCAAAAACTTGATGCGCAAATCTCGCACACCGCTATAGGCGGTAGCTAGACTGCGGCACGAAACGGCAGTGTACCGAACGTTCAAGTAATATAAAATGTGGGAGTGAATCCCCAAGTATCGATCTCGAAGGAACACGGTAAGGTGGAGTTAACGATTGAGGACGGACTTGAGATTGAAGTCCTTAAGTCGAATGGATTACGGGAGAGTTGATTTGGCTTTTGGAAAATAAAATAAAATACTACAATTACTCCTATGCAATGACGCTATGCAATGCTTCACTTGGCGGGATGGAGACTAGGCAGGCCTTGAGCGCGCTGCTTCGCAAGGGCGGATGGACGAGTAGGCAAGCAGAATCGAACTGTGCAGGCCTTGAGCGCGCTGCTTCGTTAGGCGAATGGATTATATGGGCCGTTATGCCATGCTTCGCTAGGAGGATGGAAGAGTAGGCACACGGAATGGGCGAGTAGTCAGATGGAATGGATGGTGGAATGGGGGCGCTCCTCAAATCACATAAACCACAAATATGACCACAAAACCATGGAAAATTACACTAATAATATTCAGGGTTTATGGACATCATTCATATAGAAACATACAAACCACACACATCAAATAGAATCAGCAAAAATAACAAGGAGGAGGTAAGATTACAACCGAAGCACGAAGACTCGTCAGAGATTCACGGCCGGAATCGTAGGGTTGTCAATCCTCGTCTGCGCTTGGTCTCCAACTGCCGTCTAGGGTAGAAGAGGGTTGTCACTACCTCCCAATGGACCTGTCTTCTTCGTCAATAGCCTTCAGCCACGATCTTGCCGGAGAACTCCAAGGATATAGTGCAACATCCGTTGAAATGGAGCTTGGAAGCTTCTGAATGATGGAGGAGGCCGAGAGGATACTCCGGCTCGAGAGTGGCGTGAAGAATATGCCCGAAGCACCTCCAAATGGTGAGCGACGATGGAGCGGCGAAAATGACGCGGAACTGGAGCTCTTGGATGCGGAAAAAGGTCGATCCTTGATTAGGGCGGAAATCTGCGCTTTTATAGAAAACAATCAGAAATTTGGTCACGCACGGTCGAACGACGACCGTGCGTGAACCGTACGATATTAATCGAGAACAGAGGCCAGGAAGACGAAGCAGCCGCACCCGTGCGTTTTACTCACGCACGGTCGAAGCCGACCGTGTGTAAAAATGCACGAGCAAATTCAGAAACCTCGAATTCCGGCAAACAACAGGAGGTCGTGTATTTTGTTCGTGCACGGTTGAGGCCAACCATGCGTGAAGAAAACACACGAGCGGGGCAGATCACCATATTGACTAGCCGATCATTTCGCACGACCGTGCGTCAAGTGAACGCACGACCGTGCGATTCATATAGGGTGAATTCTGGGCAGTATGGATGATCTGCCCACCTGCACAACAAATCCACACGCTGGGAACACACCTCCAGCACAAGCATAATAACAGAAAAAGAATGGGGAGCACAATGTGCTTGCCCCCAACAAAATAGTGTGCACTTGCACACCACAACGGGTCAAAATGAGCACTTAAATTGAAAGCGCGAACAAGTAAAATATAAGCAATTAAGAACTGAAATTGAAGTGCAAAAGCAGGAAAACTAGCTCAGATGAGTCCATAAAAGTGTATATAAATGGGACTCATCAATAGGTTGCCCATTTGGGTTCTGGAGGTTGATTTCTTGGGTCGAGCATTTGATTTGGGCGTTGTGCTCGGCCAACCAGTCCATTCCTAGGATGATGCCGAATCCGGTTATCGCTAGAATGGTTGCGAAGATTTCAAATTCCATATTTCCCAGCATCGCCTAGAAGGAGCACTTTTCTGTGGATATCATGTTTGATCCGTCCAGGAGTCGTATTTGTATTGACATTCCAGACAATCGTACGGTTTTTTTTTGTTTGTGATAAAGTCCTGGGAGACGAAGGAGTGTGTGACACCGGTGTCAAATAGCGTTTTAGCAAGATGACGTTCTACCAAAAGTAAACCAGGTAACATATATACATATACTATAATCACAGGGTTTTTTATAGATATACAGATGGAGTAACTATATAGTTTAAAAAGGCTATAGCAAACATCTCCTACTAGAACATATCAACCAAATCTACCATCGCTAACGATAGTATATACCTATCACTATGTCAAGTGCAGGTCTGTGTTGAAGGTCTATCGCGTAAGCCTAAAGCAATGCAGCTCGACCCTACCTGGCCGGGTCCCTTCTTCCTTCAGGTTGTCCCCTACGAGCTCCGCATCCTTGTCCTCTCTCTGATGCTCCCTGCACTGCTCCTAAGCCTGGCCTACCTATAACTTGGGGGCAAAAGGCTCTAATGTGTCCAGGTTACTGGCAAAGGAAGCAGTTCCCTACAAAGGGAACATCTGTAACATCCCAGCTCGAACTAGACCCCTCGAGTGACACAAGTCACTTGGAGATGCTTGGGCTAGGAGGGAGTCTTGAGGTCCTATGGTGCCATGAAGGTGCCCTGATCTACAGTAGTGGGTGTAACCATCACCCCTTGAAGTGGGAAAGCCAATGGCAAAGAATTGGGAAAAAGGGATCTAACGCCAGCGTTAGCTTTGCTAAAACTGGCGGTTGCGGCCGAATGTGTACCCGTGACCTTTCCATGGTGGGTGGCCTAAAGTACCTAAATCTAAGTCAAAGGTGCCATTAAATGGCTGGCACAAGTCTTGGAACTTGGAGATTTCATTAAATGCATATTAATGTTCTCTCTCTCTCTCTCTCTCTCTCTCTCTCTCTCTCTCTCTCTCTCTCTCTCTCTCTCTCTCCATTTCTCTCTTAAGCCCAAAGGGGCTGATTTCTTAATCAGATGACTATTCATCTTCTTCTTCCTCATTCTTCTTCTTCTTTTTCTTCCTCCTCTTCCTCACACCTTAAGGTGTTAATTTAGGATTCTTGAAAGAGCAAGGTTGGAGAAAGATTGGAGCTTTGACGACCACCACCATGACGCCATGAAGATGAGCTCCAACCATGGCCGAAAAATAAGGTGACTTCCGACCCCTCTCCCTTGGTGCTAGATCGTAGAGAAAATTAGGAGAGGTGTTGAGCTCAAAAGAGCTTGGCTTGTGAGCTAATGGAGATTCTTAGGAAAAGACCAAACCGGATCTTTCAACTTAGGGCACCGATTGTCGCGAAAGCTCCCTCAATCATTTCTTCTCTCCAACAGGAAGAGATAGGATTCGATTTCGTGAAAATCCATGGTCATATGAGGGAGTATTGGAGGAGAGAAGGTGAAATGCCCTAATTACTCAATTGGGGAAGATGATGAATAGTGTAGGTTAAAAAGGGGCCTTTAATGATAACTCTAGACTTTCCAACAATTAGGGAAAGAGAGTTTGGGTATGTGTTTTGGAGCAGGGCTGCCAGGGAGGATTGTTAGGAGGTGAAGAGCAGATGACCTTCTCTCTGTTGGCTACCGCTCGGCGGTAGCCCTACCGCCGACGCTAGTAAGTCGACGAGATGATGGGAAAGGGTAACTTCCAGTCGACCCTTGAGATCGATGAAAAGGAGGTTTGATAGAAATAGCTAGCGCCCGCCGGCGCTAGTAAGTCGACGGGACGACGAGAAAGGGTAACGTCCCGTCGACCCTTGAGATCGATGAAAAGGAGGTTTGATAGAAATAGCTAGCGCTCGGCGATAGCCCTACCACCGCCGCTAGTAAGTCGACGGGACGATGGGAAAGGGTAACTTCCCGTCGACCCTTGAGATCGACGAAAAGGAGGTTTGATAGAAATAGCTAGCGCTCTGTAACATCCCCCAAACAACTAGACCCTCAGAGTGGTTTTGTCATGACTAGATCATGACAAAACCCAAGGAAGCTTGAAGAGATCACTTGGCCTTAGGATTGAAGGGGAAGAGCACCTTGGTCTGCAAATAGCAATTTCCAGCTACCAAGCTTAAGGTTGGACTTTAGGGCCTCACCTTGACCCTTTGACCCCACCATGGCACACCTAAACCTTTGTAGGGTCCCTTAGAGCATTTAGGACCCATTGAGGTCAACCAAAGAGGCCAAATTGACCAATGTCAACCCTAGCCTCAAATAAGTCAAACCACCATATTTAGGGTCAATTAGGGTTCCATTGGTCACTAAGGGAGGCTAATGGGTCAACATTGACCCATTGGGCCTAATTAATTTCACCAATTTGACCAAAGTCAACAATTGGTCAACCTTTCCCAAAAAGAGGGGAAAAGGCTAACTCAAGCCCAATCCACTTGGGCTAGGCCTAATTGGAGTAGCCAATTAGCTTAGGAGGCTGATAATTACCAGGAGTTACCACTCAATTTCTGTAAATGATAATTAGGAGAGAGAAATCTCATTTTCTCCAAGAATGGAGGAGAGAGAAAGAGAGGGATTAATGGCATTCATGGCTTAGGGAGATCAATAGCCACCATTTACTCCTCTAATGTCTCCATTCAGTTTCCCCAATCAATTTGGAGGAGTTTAATGGACATTCCCGGCCACTTAGAGGGGGGAATTTGAGGAGTTTTCACTTGGCCGAAAATGGCCATTAATGACCATTCATGGCAATTAGGAGTTACACTCTTGCCCCTCCCCAATTAACCTATACAACTCCTTCAGTGGGTGGAGAAGAGGAGTTTCCCCACCTTACCTGAAGAATTTGAGCCCCCGAGATAGGAGATTGCAAAGGTGCAAAAGCATCAAGGTCGGCCATGGCCAACTGGAAATCGGCAAGGAGTCACCCCTCCACACAGGTCCGATCCACCTCCTCTCCCTTAGTGTTAGATCTTATCATAATTTGGGGCTTGATCCGAGCTCAATTGGGCTCGGATCGTGCCTCCGAAAGGGCTCGATTTGAGCTCTCTTTCCCCTCCTCTAAACTCCGATTCCGACCACCTCCGGCCGGTCAACCACCCCCTATCGTCGGCCACCACCTCAATGAAGGTGGTGGTGGCATTGGCTGGCTGGGAAGCGGCACAGGTGGCCCGGAAATCATCCCGCAAAGAAGCCCAGGATGGGCTGTCGCGCGCCGTCCATCCAACGGGGATGATGACTAAGAGCCGACGGATTTGCCGTGATCAGCTATTCGTATTTAAATGATTATGTTATAAACTTATTTCATTAATTCGTCGAACGGAGTAGAAGAAATTTGAGTTCATCGAACTGATGTTTGAGTTCGTCGAACTGAACCCGGAGTTCGTCGAACGGAATTAATTCACCGAACTGATAGTTGAGTTCGTCGAGCTGACCCCGGAGTTCGTCGAACGGAATTAATTCGCCGAACGAATTAATTCATCGAACTGAATCTGGAGTTCATCGAACAGAGAGTTAGTTTGCTGAACTGGATGGAGAACTGATTTCGTCGAACTAAGGCACGTCGTTTGTCGAACGCAGAACATAATTTGTCGAACGCACGCAGATCGAATTTCATCGCACTGAAGCACAGCATTCGTCGAACACAGAACAGTTTTCATCGAATGAAGATCGGATTTTGTCGAGCGCACTGAAGCACGACGTTTGTCGAACACAGAATAGATTTCGCCGAACGCGGGTCGTATTTCGTCGAACGCAGAGACTTGTTCCAACACATTTTGTCATACTTCCTGCAGTACTTCATTTTAATTATTAAAAATACTAGAACCCCTCAAATGAAAAAGTGGTCAACACCAAAGTTGTAGCCCTTGGAGTCTACTTTATTTTAAAATTAATTTCGCCCCAAAAGGAGTTCTGTAGCTCCATGTAGGTCCATATTGGTGGGACTGGTCCCTAATATTGGACAGCCACCATTTCTTGAATAACTTTTGATTGGGTTATGAGATTAACTTGAAAATTGAAACATAGGCTATTTACACCTACCCACATATCATATCCAAATATGGGAATTTTAGGAGAACCTTTTTCTAAGGTTTTTGTAATAATTTCATAATTCACACATTAATTAATTATTGGGTCAAATGACCTCCAATGCCCTCCAAATTTTGGTGGGTACTTTGTAGGGTTATCACATGACCCTGTTAAAAATCTCATCCCAATTGGGACTGATTTGGTTGGTAATTTGTCAACCTAAGTTAGGTAAAATTGTGTCAAAGTTAGGGCATGGTGTTTATCCTAGGGTATGGTGGTCAGAACTCATCACCATGAGTTAAAACCTTGGCCACTGGTTTCGGATCACCTAATACATCTTCATGAGTAAGATGGGGTGGTGTAGAGGTGGATATGCCCTAGAACCCTAGTCTTACCCCTTGGGGTGCTTATAGAGCTTTGTGAAGGACCTGTGGTCAAAAGCTATAGAATGCCCATGGAACCTAGGAGATATGTTCATGAGATGTAATTATGCCCTAGGAAATTTTGAGAGAATTTTAGGAGAATTTATTCCCCCTACATTAGGTCATAACCCCTTTAGGTAAACTTCTTTTAAGACATATTTACATACACAAATGATCTTGGATGAAGATAAAACCTTGTTAGTGCCTTTATAATCATATGATAGACCTCTGGTATTTTTTGTGTAATTAATTAGGTGATTTAACCAGCACTTCATTCACAAGACACTTATTTTACCTTAATCTCAAGAAAAATAATTGAGGTTCCAATACTCTTTGGAAAAATGTGCAACTTGGTGATAGAACATTTTAGGGCAATAGGAAGCTCTGTGAATTTTTATAGAATTTTTGGAGATCATTATCAGTAGGCTACTTCACAACATGTACAAATTATGATTTACTTGGATTAATTATTTGAGTGAGAGAATGATTTTCATAAATTGTGAAACTCTGTAATTAAGCTTTTCTGGACATAATAGAGGTCTGGTAATTTTCCTATAATTCTTTCATAAGTATTCTTTGTAGTTTCTTCATAAATCTTAAAGTTGGGATAGAAGTTAAATATTAAAAATAGAGGACATTTTCTTACTGTAAAATTGTGATATTCATTATTTACTGTTATTTTGGCATGATAGATTTATCTTAATTTTTTTTTGAGGATCATGTCTTGAGAATACCTTACACTTCATGTTCAAATTCATACTTGGCAAATATTGGAGAAATTTAAATAAATGCTAAAATGTTGGAGAAATTTAGATAAATGTTAAATGTTGAGGAAAAATATTATTCTTTGGATTTAGTCTTATAATGCCATGATAGTCCTCCAGTAAAAATCTTGTGTCATGAGGATGAATATTTGGAGTACCTCTACTTGTAAGCTTCTTATAGTTAGTTTGGTCTGCGTATAGTAAAAATGTGAAATTTGGATATTTAGGGGCCTACCAAGTGGAAGTGGCATGTAGTTGGTGCACATGGTCAGGTTGAAGAGATTGAAGGTCACCAAAAGGAGTTTATGAGATGAGAGTGTCCTTGGAGAGTTAAGGGTAAGGTGGTGTCCGGGACCGACGAAAGATCGTCTTTCCCCTTAGAAGGTCATGAAATACGTAGAGTAATTCAAGTGAATTGTTAAGAGGGGTAATCTTATGGGTAGATACCAACAACACTAAGTGTCTTGAGAAAGGGAACTTTGGGGTGTCATCCCATTATAGTTCCTAGTACGTAGCGAGCCCCTCACAGGGTAATCCTCAGGAAGTCCAAGATTAACCATAAATTGTAGGGATAAGTTGATGTACACGATTAACTTAATAATACGCACACCCACACCCCCATAGTTACGGGAGGTTAGTTGGTTTGGTTTTACGAGCGGTAGGCTCGATGGTTGAAGCAGCGGACTAGTTAGTCCGGTGAGCTTGTGACTCAGTAATGCTTGTTGGTACAGATAGGTTAGTCCGGAGAGCCGGTGGCTTGGAAGGTTATGATGACGGGCGGGTTAGCCCGGGGAAGTTATGAATCGGGATATAGTAGAACATGTTTGCATGTACATGAAGGTTTTGGATCTTCAGTATTGGACGGTCATTCACACCGACGTCAATACGTTGACTCGGCAAGTGTGGAATTTGCACTTAGCCATAAAATTCTAGTGGTCCAGCCAGTAAGAGTACGCAGATGCTCCGCGGTTTTGCGTTGAGGCGTACGATAGGTCTAGGTTAGGTAGTGTGAATACCAACCTAGAGGTGGGCGAGGCCCAACCCACCGCTTCTGTTTGCCACTACGGGAGTATCATGGGAGTCTTGCTAGCTCCAAAAAGGGGGAACTAAAGGTCTGTGCGCATAGAGTCAAAGTGTGTGAGTTGCACTTGTGTGAACATAGCATAAACTGCATAACTATGCATGTCATGGCATAAACATTGCATTTCAACCCCTACCCCTATCGTATAAGTCAGTTATGGGACTTCTTATACGATATGCCCTGCTAAACGACCCCTTGGTCTATAGGTTTGTGTGGGCATTCCTATAAATCAATAGTTACTTTCTATTATATACATGTCTTTACTTACTGCACTTTACTTATTCTTTACCTGCTCTTACTATGATCTTTTACTGCTTCAATTATATATATATATATACATGTGTAGTGTAGACATTCCCTGTACCCCTGTCATCTGCTATTGTTATACCCCTTGTTGTCCTCCGCTTCATCCTTCCCACACGGTGCCTAGGAGTCACCGGGGGAGGGGTGGGGAATTGGCTGTCTTTTTCACTAACGGTCGGTGGACCATAACATTTTAGGGTATCGAAGAGACACAGCAGCACTAGAGGCCGGTGCAGATGGAGGCGGGCCAATTTATTACAGGAGCACTAGATTCAGGATCAGGGAGTGATTAGTATTTAGCTTCTACGAGTGATCTTGTAGTGAGGACATGATGTACAGGGCATGAGCCCTTTATTATTGTAACCTTCTGTCTTTGATTTCGGTTAGGTTTATGTGGACATCTCTTTATGATGGTTTATTTATATGTGACGTGGACTTGGCTTCTATAAGTTTTTTTAAGCTTAACTTCTTTGTGATCGATAAGGCTGGCAGGATCGGTGTTTTGTAGTGTCGACCTTCCTGAGTGAGGGTGTCACCGCAAAATGGCGGTTCTGGGCATAAGACCCCGGAGTTGAAAAATAATAAAAATGGGGCCTTACAAAGTGGTATCAGAGCAAACCTCGATCCGAAGAAAAGAAGTCCACAAACCATGGGCCACCTCGCGCGAGTTTTGGTTGAGGACAAACTAAGCAGCGGAAGCAATGGTGTGCCCATATGGGAAATCACATGAAAAAGCCTACTTTTAACTGAACCTTTTAGCAAGTTTTCTTTTGTAGCCTGCGGGGAACCCTGCCCCCAGCAGGGAATACCTCCAGCTACAAAGATCTCTTTAGATAGTCCTTTAGTCAATGAGTTAGACTCAACCCCACTAGGACATGTGACTTACCATGATAATTTACACCATGCTCTAGTCTGAAATAGATCATAGGTATAATTTTGGTGAAGGTACGAGAATACCCCAAAGAGGCTAGAGAAAGAGAGACTGACACATAAGCAGAATGTTATGGGACTCGTAAACTCAACATTCGTATCAGTGACATGATTATATTGAGACAACCACCACGACAAACACTGAGGGTCGGATAAGAATGCAAGTTCGAAAGGGACCCGTTTGAGATTGGTTCATATTTTGACCTTGATAAGGTTGTCGAAAAGGGTACCTTGAAGAGTCTAATGTATGGAGTACACCAACAAGCCTCAAGATAGAACCCCAAGTCTGAAGTTGTATGCTCTAAGGATTGTTTGTATACATGAGATGAATATAACATGGCGATATAATTGATACTTAGCCCAAAATAGATAGTGGCTTATCTTTTGTTTATTGGGGCTGACCTTTTGTTTATTGGGCAAATTAATGACTGACTTGGGTTTCCCTTAGATTTAATTTAGAAAGTGTTGCGTCGTGAGCATAATGATTTTGATGTCGATCTTATTCAATGTTACTTGGACGAAGATGAGATGGTGTAACAGTACATTCAGAATAATGATCTGTAGTATTACTAGGACAATGGATAGACATCATTGATCGAACAACGACTTGACCTTAGTTGAAGCATTAGAAATGTAAAGTTGCTAGGTCTGGTCACTTAGGGATGCAGATGTCTCATTCTAGAAGTTATGGACGGAAACTAGGTCATACAAGTTGTAGTTATATTAGAGGTTCTTGTGGTTCGGGGCATTCAGAAGTGATTAACTTATGATTTGTTAAAATTCACACCCTATCATGGTGGAAAAATATTAACTACAATAATAGCCCTTATACCTTGGGAACTATGAGGATGAATAATGATAGATCTTAGACGATGACTTATTGGAATTAGAATATAGTGTTTGAGTTTACTATGATAAGAATGATCTAAGTTTATCTTACTTTGGACCATCCGAAAGTGATCAAGACTAGAATATGTGGAAGCGATAGGAATTTGTGAAATAAACGTGATGATATTTCCATGATGAAATTGAATTGTGAAAAATCTTAGGGTTTCAAAAGCTTTTACCCGTATACCTTATGAATCAAACTCCACATAAAAAGTGATTGGGAGTCATCTTCAAATATTGATACTAGTGTTGGTTGGTTAACATATGTCCATAAGATCCATGTGTACACACCCTTAAATTCTAAGGATAATTGGGACGCTTGATGATGTGATCAGTCCCATTAAATGATAAGAATTGTATAAAATCATAAAGTTGAGTTGGTTGATGACTCAGGCGTACTCGTAGGAATAAGAAGCTGATTGTGTAGAGAAGTTTTTATAGAGTCGCTGCCTACCCACATAAATGAGAAATATAGTCACCGGAAAAATGGTGTATTGCAGAATGTATATTTCCCTGGAATAAGGAAAGACAACATAGGTTTTGTGACGCACTGTGAGGCTTGTCAGCTGGTGAAGGCCAGCTACAAGAGTCTTTGGGGAACTACTATAGTCACTGCCCGTGTTCGAGTGGAGTTCGAGGACATAATTATGAATTTTACAAATAGGTTACCACTCTGAACACACCCTTAGTTGGAACAACGAGGATAGATTAACCAAGGTAGCTAGGGTCACCCTGGGCTGGAAGGACGCTCTCGTTGGTGTTTGATGGGATTTGTTGAGTAGTTTGTCTGTTATCGTGGTGTGACCAAGACGATCGTGTCGGATGGGGATGAACAGGAGAGTGAAGATTAGTCTAGGCTTATCTGGGCTCTTGGTTGACATTCAGCACAGCTTTCCACCCTCAGAGGGACAGAGGCACAAGACTCCACTATCTTGGATCCAGGATGAGGATCCCAAGGCACTCGGCTCAGAATTTATGGAGGACATAGATACCCAGGTGTGACTGATTCGAGTTAGGATGTTGGAGGCCCAGAGAAGCCAGGTCAGGTATTACGATGCGCGGCATCATACAGTAGAGTTCCAGGTTAGAGACCGGGTGTTCCGGAAGATACGACTGATGCATGGAGTCTCGCGGGTTCGCAGGCTGAAGAAGCTTAGTCTGAGATAGATGGGGCTCTACAGGATCCTGGAGTGGATCAGCTCGTTGGCTTATAGACTGGAGTTGCCACTGGAGTTAGCGGGATTGCATGACGTCTTCCATGTCTCCTCCTTTAGGAGAGCTCTACTACGGTCGGAGCAGTAAATTTCTACTATAGATGGCCTAGTAGCCTCCGATCGATTAATTCACCTGAGAGCCACTAGAACTGATGTGGCTGTGATAGTCGGTGCTCTTCGAGTCAGAAATAACTTCAATTCTTAGGGGATGTTAAATTCAGTCACTCTCGGTGAAAACCCCGCGAGCCTAGCCTTAATTTCGAGGACGAAATTATTTTTTTGTTTATTGGGATTTGTAACATCCCCCCAAACAACTAGACCCCTAGAGTGGTTTTGTCATGACTAGGTCATGAGAAAACCCTAGGAAGCTTGAAGAGATCACTTGGCCTTAGGCTTGAAGGGGAAGAGCACCTTGGTCTACAAATTGAAATTTCCAGCTACCAAGCTTAAGGTTGGACTTTAGGGCCTCACCTTGAACCTTTGGCCCCACCATGGCACACCTAACACTTTTGAGGGTCCCTTAGAGCATTTAGGACCCATTGGGGTCTACCAAAGAGGCCAAATTGACGAAAGTCAACCCTAGCCTCAAATAAGTCAAACCACCATATTTAGGGTCAATTAGGGTTCAATTGGATCAATTTGTTAGAACATGGTCTTCCGCATCTCCTAGGTTTGAGAATAACAGATCCTATGTGTATTTGATTTTGTGTGTTTAAGTGTGCAGGAAATCAAAGTCCACATGACTCAAGGATGGTTGTCCCCAAAATTGAGGCCATAATTCCAACATGGTCACTAGCGCCGGCGGTAGCGATAGTGCCCGGCGCTAGCGATGATTAGCGCGATTCCGGCAGTGTTTTTAGAAAGTGCTAGCGCCCGGCGGAAGCTACTAGCGCTGGCGGTAGCATGGCGCACAAGAGGCATAGAGCAAAATGTTGCTGCGGATTGAAGATCCTGCCGCGCAAAACATTTCTTATTCAGGGATAGCGCCGACGGTAGCTACTAGCGCTGGCGGTAGCGTGGCGCACAAGAGGCATAGAGCAAAATGTTGCCACGGATTGAAGATCCTACCGCGCAAAACATTACTTAATCCGGGCTAGCACCGGCGGTAGCGCTAGCGCCGGCGGTAGCACTGAGGCTATAAAATGGACACTTTGGCTCCGTCTTTATCATCCTATAGAGATTCCAAATTCCAGAGCCTCGGGCCACAGCATAGAGAGGAGAGTTCGGAGAGGTACTCCCACAAATCCATAAAGCCATAAGGAGATCCGTGGAGAAGATTTCAACATGCGTCATCATCATAACGAAAGACCGCATCGACTACGATCATACTCTGTAGGTCTTCGTCCACTTCTCTAAGAGATCCATATAGGGAGTTTTTATTATTGTTGTCTTCTATTTTATTTCTCTTTTTCTTTGTAAACGGTAGTGAATTCGCCTCGTGTTGGCGACTAGGTCTGGGGTAGGACTTAGGGCTGAAATTCGCCTCGTGTTGGCGACTAGATCTAGGCTAGGTCTAGGGGGTGCTCGAGGCCACATCCGGGGAAGGATTGGCTAGAGCGGCTTGAGGCCGAATCCGGGGAGGAGAAGGCTAGGGCCACCGGTTCGTGGGGAAGCGAGTCGGGATAAAAAACGAAAAGAGCTTTTATTATTCGCGTCCGATCTCTAGCGTCATAGAGATCAAGTTTTGTAAAACTCATTTAATATTAATGAAGCTTGTCTCTCTTTTTGTTTTACTTGACTTCTTCTTGTTTTAATATTGCATTATTCCAAAGTTTTTCTAAATAAATCTAAAGTTTTTGAAAACCCTTATTCACCCCCCCCCCCCTCTAAGAGCGCCGACTGATCCAACAAGTGGTATCAGAGGAGGTTATTCCAAATCGGCTTAACAACCGGGAATAATGGCGTCTCATGATCTCGCTTCTACTAGTGGGGTAAATTTTTATGAAGAAGAAAAATCTCCTAAACCACCTTTATTCGAAGGGAAAAATTATAAGGGTGGAAATTATTAATGGAAAAATTTATTAAAAGCTTAGATATCAATGCATGGGATATAGCAATAGTTAGACCAGCGGATGAATTAAATAAAAAAGAACGTCAACTAAATGCAAAAGCCAAACATTATTTATTTTGTGCTCTATCAAATGAAATTTTCAAATTAATATATTGTTTTTCTAATGCATACAAAGTTGGCAATTTCTTGAAGAAATGTATGATTTTCTTCTCGCAGGTATAGATCAAACACAGGAGGAGAAGAACATACAAGCATCCACTACTATTCAAGAAGATCTCTCTCGTAGCAAAGCCATGGAAATCATGGAAACTAACTTGGAAAAAGAGAGCAATACATCAAAAGAAAAAGAAGATGAAAATTCATCTATGATGGAGGAAGGCCCAAAAGATAACGAAGGAACTTCATGCAGACATTTTGCCTCTACCAAAAGCGCTGTAAGAAAGTCAAAATCTTCTTCTTGTGTGATAACTTCCATTTCTAGTTTCAATATACTAAAAACTGCTAAACGTAAGATCAAGAAATTGAAAATTACTAATAAAAATTTACGTTTAGAAAATAAGAGATTAAAAGCTAATGTTAATTTAGAATCAAATTGTGATGTGGTTTCACCATCTTGTCCTTTACTTGAAAACACAAAACCTTGTTTTGATTGTGATAATTTTAAGGAAAAACTTAAGGAACTTGAAAAAGAAATTATTTGTATAAAAGAACATAATGAAAAATTATCTTTAGAAAATTCATCTTTAAAAGGTGATTGTGCTACATGCAAAGGTTATAAAATTGAAATCAAAGAAATGGATGAAACATTTGAGGAATTTAGAAACAACTACCAAACTCATATTGACTCAATTATTTCTACTCTTAAAAATAACACAATTGCTTATAATAAAGCAAGACATAATTTCAAAATTAAGAGTTATGATTTGGAAACTAAAATCAACTTGCTTAAGAAAATTATAAATACAAATTCACAATATCAAGAAATATCCAAAAGCAAGTTGAATATGAATATGAATATCATAACTAAGTCTAATAATGGGAATAAGAAACATAAAGAATTTGTAAATCAAAATCACCATTATTTACAAAACTATGTATCTCCAAAATTAAATTCAAATTTGCAAAAGTTTCCTATGAAAAATGATTTCAATAATCATCATTATTTTAAGCCTAAATTTAATGAATATGGAAATTTGATGCAAACACATAATACTAAAACTAAGTTTGAATGGAGACCTAAAATTAAAAATGAAACATTAACTCCACTTGAAAGGGTCCATTCGTACTTGTCTCCCCAAAAGCCATCTCTCTATATTTGGGTACCCAAAGGAACCATCCCACATGGTCCTCTTTGGATACCTAAATCTCTCATTCATTAGTATCCCATCATTTGCATGAAGTAGAAACCAACTAAAACTGAAATGTCACTTCTCTACTTAATGATATGCTTAAACTTTCATTTTGTTTATTTTCTTGTGTTTTGTTTAAACTAACATGATATGATCACTCTATATATCGTGTGATATGACTTTCATAAACCATAATTCATAAATGAATCAATAAAAGTGAATTAAAGTCATATCATTATGTTTAGTGATCTACTTATCCTTTTTTACCTTCTAAATCCATTACCTCTTAAATGTCTTGAATTATGAATTGTAAATTAAAATTATTGCCAAGACTAATGATAATATTTTAATGGATTTAAATGGTTTATTAAAGGGCTTAGGCTAAAGATTAAAATGCGAAATGTGTTGATCTTGTTTTGTTGATTATGTTAGCCCTTATAATGAAGAAAAATATTTTTCACAAAATGCATGATTAATCCGCATCCAAACTCATCATCCTAGCATCACTTTTTGGTTTATGCTTGTGTATCTATGCTAGGTACAACATTTATGATGTTATGTGATTTGAAATCATAATAGAATACTAAAATTCCATCAAACACTTAGTTTATGGATTAATCATTACAACATATATCATTTGGCTTATTCAAACATGATATCTTGTGCTTACATTTCCTATCAGTTTCAATTTACATTATATTGATAAATATGAGTCTTAGAAAAATGAAAATGAAAATATAAGAAAATATACATCATGCGTTGACAAGTCATACACTAAATCGCTAATGTTTCATGCAATTTGCACTATCTAAACATCTCCTAAAAATCTGATATTTCAGCATGGAACTGCTATTGGGACACTTAATCAAAATCAATAATTAAAATATTCAAAATCACAAAAAATCGTTCACTATTTCTCGCGCTAGCGCTACCGCAGGCGCTAGTGTCCATGTTCAATTTTCTGTGATTTTAAAATTTTGAAAAATTTCTAAAAAAATTTTAATCTATATTTTCTACTTAGTTTTGCACTTCTGTTTTTCTTTATTTTTTGAAAAATCAAATATAAAACTACAAAAACCAAATTACAAAAAATATGTTTTTTCCTGTTTTTGTTTTTGTTGTTTAAAAGTCTATTTTTATGCAAAAATCAAATACAAAAATACAAAAGCAAAAATTACAAAAATATGCTTGTATTTGCTAAAATCAAAATACAAAAATATAAAACACAAACTATCAAAAATACTGTATGAACTTTCCTGTGACAATCAAGCATGATTTAGTCTATTATTTAGAAATTCTACAATGTTGCAATTTATCTTTTCAAACTACGTTGAACATTGTTTTTCATCATGCTTTGATATATCTATTAATATGTGCATCAATTATATTTTAAAGGTTGTGTAGAACTAAGCTTAGCATGCCTCTAAGTATGAGTAAATGTTTTATGCTTGATAATATATTTATTCACTCACCCTTTTTGGCATTGTCTACATTGTGTTTAATCTAAGAATACTTGTGTATGTTTTGTATTAGTATAATGGATTAAAATTGCACAAGTATCTTACCTACACTCCTTATTTTGCACTCTTAAAAATTAAGAAAAGTGGTTATGTTTTTCATAAATTCTATTGATTTGCAAAACAAGTGTATTCGGAGAACTTTGTACAAAACAAAATTATAAAATAAATGACAAAGATAACTCCACCAAGCACTACTTGAACCTCCTGATAAGTCTTAATAAGTATTGTGAGGTTGAGCACCTTGGAAAGAATAGTAAAGTGTCTTGTGCAAATCAAACCTTTCTTTCAAAAATAAGAAAAACCACTTACTCTTAAGTACACCGGATCACTAGTCTCAAAATTCAAAATAAAATATGTGATCCCCCAAGCACTACTTTGCACCCTGATAAGTCTTAATGAGCATTGTGTGTGCAGAGCACCTTGGTAGTTGTACTTTTATTGTGCATTAAAGTGTGTGGAAGTAATCTTATTTGTGTTTTATTGTGCTATTACTTTACATATTTCTTGTATTTTTGATTAAAACATTTGTTTACACTACTCAAAAATACACTTATGTACACATCATTATCTTCCATAACACTTCTTCTCATGAGTATTGGATCCTAATGCTAATTCTATATTACTCTTTACTTATGAAATGCACTAGATAACCTAGATATTTTCTATAATGTTTGGTATGATTTGAAATTGTGAATTGAAATAACATTGTAGTAATCTCTTTGTGATAATATTATTTCATGCTTGGTTATTTTTGTCAACCATAAAAGATTTTCATTGAAACATGATTTACATAAACATCTTCTTTTTGAAATTAATCTCATATATCTTATTATGGACTATTCTTGATTACAATAAGATGTTTCATGTATTTCTACAAGTCTTCCGCATCATCACCATATAACTTTTTCCTTGCACTTTCATGCTTATATCAAGTCTTAAATCTCAATTTTTTTCTTAAAAACAAGTGGTAGACTTGCTTGGCAGAATTTATATTGGTTGTTCCAACACGCATATCATTTTTATAGTAACAAACTCTGATTTATTTCAATATAAACGTGTATGCTAAACGCTCTTCCAACAAGTAAAACATTGCTAAAAGGATGTTGTTTCTTTCTTCCAAAATGCTTCAACTCTTATCTCTATAAAGTTAGTTTTGAAACTCAAAAACATCTCCTTTTTAACTTAAACTCTTATTTAGTATTATGGTGTTTATTTTTCGAAATCTTCCGCAAATGCTCAAACTCCGATACATTCATAATTTCAATATAGCTAAGTAAGTTTTATTTCAAAAAATTCAATTATGATTCTTCCCATTAGATTTAAAAGCTTCATGTTTCAAAAAACTATTATCCGTGACTTCATATCTCACTATAGCGGGGGCGTAGGGTTGTAGACATTAGATAAACTTATCTTTAGTCATGTCTTGTCCTTAACCGGGGAGGGTTCCAGTGGGGCCTTGCGAGGCACTGGGGGGAAAGAGTGCTAGGTTGAGTTTTGTCTACTGTTTGCATATGGGACTAACACCCCAACCTACGTCATGTTTGCAGCTCCTCATGCCCATCCGTCACTTAGTACGGGGCTAGGGTGTAGACATATTATCTGGGTCGATTAGTTATTCGGAAATAATTATTTTTATGCTTAAAACTTTTATATAAAGGGAAAATAATTACTTTTTTATGCTAAAAACTCTGATTTCCTTCTATGAAAAATTTTGTAATGCTTATAACTCTGATCTATTTCATTGAAAAACAATTCTAAAACTCCTTATCATTTACCTAAAAAGCTCGATCATGCCTTCTCTTCTATTTACAAATTCTTTGGTGCTTTGTTTCCCTACCCACTTTTACTTATTACAAAGGGGGAGAACTAACATGATAAATATAACCCGCTATCATAAACCCAACATGACAAATTCAGATGATAGCTTACATATTAGGGGAGCATTCACTTAGGGGGAGCATGTATTTAGGGGGAGCAATTCTAAATGAGAAAATCAATAATTATCCTAAGTCATCACTCTCTCACACACACAAGTATAGTTTCATCATGCTTATTTATTAATGCTTTGATTTATCATTAATGGATTTGTTATTATCAAAAGGGGGAGTTTGTTGGAACATGGTCTTCCGCATCTCCTAGGTTTAAGTGTGCAGGAAATCAATGTCCACATGACTCAAGGATGGTTGTCCCCAAAATTGAGGCCAGAATTCCAACATGGTCACTAGCGCCGGCGGTAGCGATAGTGCCCGGCGCTAGCGATGATTAGCGCGATTCCGGCAGTGTTTTGAGAAAGTGCTAGCGCCCGGCGGTAGCTACTAGCGCTGGCAGTAGCATGGCGCACAAGAGGCATAGAGCAAAATGTTGTCGCGGATTGAAGATCCTGCTGCGCAAAACATTTCTTAATCAGGGATAGCGCTGGTGGTAGCTACTAGCGATGGCGGTAGCGTGGCGCACAAGAGGCATAGAGCAAAATGTTGCCACGGATTGAAGATCCTGCCGCGCAAAACATTACTTAATCCGGGCTAGCGCCGGCGGTAGCGATGAGGCTATAAAATGGACACTTTGGCTCCATCTTTATCATCCTCTAGAGATCCCAAATTCCAGAGCCTCGTGCCACAGCATAGAGAGGAGAGTTCGGAGAGGTACTCCCACAAATCCATAAAGCCATAAGGAGATCTGTGGAGAAGATTTCAACATGCGTCATCATCATATCGAAAGACCGCATCGACTACGATCATACTCTGCGGGCTTTCGTCCACTTCTCCAAGAGATCCATATAGGGAGTTTTTATTATTGCTGTCTTCTATTTTATTTCTCTTTTTCTTTGTAAATGGTAGTGAATTCGCCTCGTGTTGGCGACTAGGTATGGGGTAGGACTTAGGGCTGAAATTCGCCTCGTGTTGGCGACTAGATTTAGGCTAGGTCTAGGGGGTGCTCGAGGCCACATCCGGGGAAGGATTGGCTAGAGCGGCTTGAGGCCGAATCCGGGGAGGAGAAGGTTAGGGCCACCAGTTCGTGGAGAAGCGAGTCGGGATAGAAAATGAAAAGAGCTTTTATTATTCGCGTCCGATCTCTAGCGTCATAGAGATCAAGTTTTGTAAAACTCATTTAATATTAATAAAGCTTGTCTCTCTTTTTGTTTTACTTGACTTCTTCTTGTTTTAATATTGCATTATTCCAAAGTTTTTCTAAATAAATCTAAAGTTTTTGAAAACCCTTATTCACCCCCCCCCCCCTTTAAGAGCGCCGACCGATCCAACACAATTGACTTTCCCCAAGTTCCATTGGTCACTAAGGGAGGCCAATGGGTCAACATTGACCCATTGGGTCTAATTAATTTCACCAATTTGACCAAAGTCAACACTTGGTCGACCTTGCCCAAAAAGAGGGGAAAAGGCTAACTTAAGCCCAATCCACTTGGGCTAGGCCTAATTGGAGTATCTCATTAGCTTAGGAGGCTGATAATTACCAGGAGTTACAACTCAATTTCTGTAAATGGTAATTAGGAGAGAGAAATCTCATTTTCTCCAAGAATGGAGGAGAGAGAAAGAGAGGGATTAATGGCATTCATGGATTAGGGAGATCAATAGCCACCATTTCCTCCTCTAATGTCTCCATTCAGTTTCCCCAATCAATTTGGAGGAGTTTAATGGCCATTCCCGGCCACTTAGAGGGGGGAATTTGAGGAGTTTTCACTTGGCCGAAAATGGCCATTAATGTCCATTCATGGAAATTAGGAGTCACACTCTTCCCCCTGCCCAATTAACCCATATAACTCCTTCAGTGGATGCAGAGGAGGAGTTTCCCCACCTTACCTGAATAATTCGAGCCCCCAAGATAGGAGATTGCAATGGTGCCAAAGCTTCAAGGTCGGCCATGGCCAACAGGAAATCGGCAAGGAGTCACCCCTCCACACAGGTCTGATCTGCTTCCTCTCCCTTAGTGCTAGATGTTATCATAATTTGGGGCTTGATCCGAGCTCAATTGGGCTCGAATCGTGCTTCTGAAAGGGCTCGGTTTGAGCTCTTTTTCCCCTCCTCTAACCTATGATTCCGACCACCTCAGGCCGGCCAACCACCCCTATCGCCGACCACCACCTCATTGGAGGTGGTGGTGGCATTGGCTGGCCCGGAAGCGGCACAGGTGGCTGGGAAATCATCCCGCAAAGAAGCCTAGGACGGGTTATCGCGCGCCGTCTATCCAATGGGGACGATGACTAAGAGCCGTCAGATTTGCCGTGATCTGCTACTCATATTTAAATGATTATGTTATATACTTATTTCATTAATTCGTCGAACGGAGTAGAAGAAATTTGAGTTCATCGAACTGAATTAATTCACCGAACTGATAGTTGAGTTCGTCGAGCTGACCCCGGAGTTCGTCGAACAGAATTAATTCACCGAACGAATTAATTCGTCGAACTGAATCTGTAGTTCATCGAACGGAGAGGTAGTTTGCTGAACTGGCTGGAGAACTGATTTCGTCGAACTAAGGCACGTCGTTCGTCGAACGCAGAATAGAATTCGTCGAACGCACGCAGATCGGATTTCGTCACACTGAAGCACGGCATTCGTCGAACGCAGAACAGTTTTCGTCAAAGGAAGATCGGATTTCGTCGAGCGCACTGAAGCACAACGTTTGTCGAATGCATAATAGATTTTGTCAAACGCAGGTCGTATTTCGTCGAACGCAGAGACTTGTTCCAACACATTTTGTCATACTTCCTGTAGTACTTCATTTTAATTATTAAAAATACTAGAACCCCTCAAATGAAAAAGTGGTCAACACCAAAGTTGTAGCCCTTGGAGTCTACTTTATTTTAAAATTGATTTCTCCCCAAATGGAGTTTTGTATCTCCCTGTAGGTCCATTTTGGTGGGACTGGTCCCTAGTGCAGGACAACCACAATTTCTTGAATAAATTTTGATTGGGTTTTTGGATTGACTTGAAAATTGAAACATAGGCTATTTACACCTACACACATATCATACCCAAAGATGGGAATTTTAAGAGAACATTTTTCTAAGGTTTTTGTAATAATTTCATAATTCACACATTAATTAATTATTGGGTCAAATGACCTCCAATGCCCTCCATATTTTTGTGGGTACTTCTTAGGGTTATCACATGACCCTGGTAAAAATCTCAGCCCAATTGGGACTGATTTGGTTGGGTAATTTGTCAACCCAAGTTAGGTCAAATTGGGTCAAAGTTAGGGCATGGTGTTTATCTTGGGCTATGGTGGTCAGAACTCATCACCATAAGTTGAAACCTTGTCCACAGGTTTAGGATCACCTAAAGCACCTTCATGAGCAAGATGTGGTGGTGTAGAGGTAGATATTCCCTAGAACCCTAGTCTTACCCCTTGGGGTGCTTATAGAGCTTTGTGAAGGACATGTGGTCAAAAGCAATAGAATGACCATGGAACCTAGGAGATATGTTCATGGGATTTAATTATGCCCTAGGAAATTTTGAGATAATTTTAGGAGAATTTATTCCCCCTAAATTAGGTCATAACCCCTTTAGGTAAACTTCTTTTAAGAGATATTTACATACACAAATGATCTTGGATGAAGATGAAACCTTGGTAGTGCCTTTATAATCATATGATAGACCTCTGGTATTTTTTGTGTAATTAATTAGGTGATTTAACCAGCACTTCATTCACAAGGCACTTATTTTACCTTAATCTCAAGAAAAATAATTGAGGTTCCAATACTCTCTGGAAAAATGTGCAACTTGGTGATAGGACATTTTAGGGCACTAGGAAATTCTGTGAATTTTTATAGAATTTTTGGAGATCATTATCAGTAGACTACTTCACAACATGTACAAATTAGGATTTACTTGGATTAATTATTTGAGTGAGAAAATGATTCCCATAAATTGTGAAACTCTGTAATTAAGCTTTTTCATTATTTACTGTTATTTTGGCATGATAGATTTATCTTAATTTTTTTTAGTATCATGTCTTGAGAATACCTTGCACTTCATGTTCATATTCATACTTGGCAAATATTGGAGAAATTTAAATAAATGCTAAAATGTTGGAGAAATTTAGATAAATGCTAAAATGTTGAGGAAAAAAATGATTCTTTGGATTTAGTCTTATAAAACCATGATAGTCCTCCAGTAAAAATCTTGTGTCATGAGGATGAATATTTGGAGTACCTC
This sequence comes from Dactylorhiza incarnata, assembly GCA_033032865.1. Lineage (NCBI taxonomy): Eukaryota > Viridiplantae > Streptophyta > Magnoliopsida > Asparagales > Orchidaceae > Dactylorhiza > Dactylorhiza incarnata. The sequence goes on from JAWHQI010000013.1 coordinate 6,345,984, forward strand.
GACTTGTAAGCTTCTTATAGTTAGTTTGGTCTGCGTATAGTAAAAATGTGAAATTTGGATATTTAGGGGCCTACCAAGTGGATGTGGCATGTAGTTGGTGCACATGGTCAGGTTGAAGAGATTGAAGGTCACCAAAAGGAGTTTATGAGATGAGAGTGTGCTTGGAGAGTTAAGGGTAAGGTGGTGTCCGGGACCGTCGAAAGATCGTCTTTCCCCTTAGAAGGTCATAAAATACGTAGAGTAATTCAAGTGAATTGTTAAGAGGGGTAATCTTATGGGTAGATACCAACAACACTAAGTGTCTTGAGAAAGGGAACTTTGGGGTGTCATCCCATTATAGTTCCTAGTACCGCAGCGAGCCCCTTACAGTGTAATCCTCGGGAATTCCAAGATTAACCATAAATTGTAGTGATAAGTTGATGTACAAGATTAACTTAATAATACGCACACCCACACCCCATAGTTACGGGAGGTTAGTTGGTTTGGTTATACGAGCGGTAGGCTCGGTGGTTGAAGCAGCGGACTTGTTAGTCCGGTGAGCTTGTGACTCGGTAATGCTTGTTGGTACGGACAGGTTGGTCCGACGAGCCAGTGGCTCGGAAGGTTATGATGACGGGCGGGATAGCCCGGGGAAGTTATGAATCGGGATATAGTAGAACATGTTTGCATGTGCATGAAGGTGGTGGGTCTTCGGCATTGGACGGTCGTTCACACTGACGTCAATACGTTGACACGACAAGTGTGGAATTTGCACTTAGCCATAAAAGTCTGGTGGTCCAGCCAGTAAGAGTACGCAGATGCTCCGCGGTTTTGCGTTGAGGCGTACGATAGTTCTAGGTTAGGTAGTGTGAATACCAACCTAGAGGTGGGCGAGGTCCAACCCACCGCTTCTGTTTTCCACTACGGGAGTATCCTGGGAGTCTTGCTAGCTCCAAAAAAGGGGGAACTAAAGGTATGTGCACATAGAGTCGAAGTGTGTGAGTTGCACTTATGTGAACATAGCATAAACTACATAACTCTGCATGTCATGACATAAACATTGCATTTCAACCCCTACCCCTATCGTATAAGTCGGTTATGGGACTTCTTATACGATAGGCCCTGCTAAACGACACCTTGGTCTATAGGTTTGTGTGGGCATTCCTATAAATCAATGGTTACTTTCTATTATTTACATGTCTTTACTTACTGCACTTTACTTTTTCTTTACCTGCTCTTACTATGCTCTTTTACTGCTTCAATTATATATATACATGTGTAGTGTAGACATTCCATGTACCCCTGGCATCTGCTATTGTTATACCCCTTGTTGTCCTCCGCTTCATCCTTCCCGCACGGTGCCTAGGAGTCACCGGAGGAGGGGTGGGGGATTGGCTTAGTCTTTTTAACTAACGGTAGGTGGACCATATCATTTTAGAGATGTTGTGTGTATCGTGGACACACTAGTGTGGGCCGGAGATAATAATTCCAGATGTATTCTGTTGAGATGTCTCCCCAGATCCATCGTTAATTGTTAGTTTACGTGAAATCGTAAAAGCATAGATGTGAATTAATGTTCCTATCATGTGAGATCCACTTGATGGTTTGGATGAGTGATAACCCTGCAATAAGGTTGATACCTTTGATTGTATTATAGCACGTAGTGATCCGTGCCTGAGGATTGGATATTGGTGATACATGCGAACCTACTTGATTAGTAGAATATGAATATGACATTGTGACCACAAGTAGTCCTGGAGGATCGGATAGAGTAATTTCCATGTTTTGGCGCACTCCACCGCACGAGATTTACGTTAACTCAGTATGGGTAGAAGTGTTGGCTTGATGTGGATTATAAGATATGGTTATATCTTATGGTGATATGTTGGGAGGCCCAGTTGTTGGGGGCCCTGGATGCTAGTTAGCATCAGTTGACTTGTATGATGTGAAAAGTGAGACGACTCCTCCGGTGAGTCCTTGGGTGCTTGATAGCACAGGTTATGCATGGAAATTACAAGAAGGCGCTCGGTTTACATATGGTGGTGTAATAATCCTGGTTGGAGGATTACTTATGGCGGGTCTACGGGCTTGCTAGTCGTGACACCGACAGAAGCTGGCATTTAGACTCTAGACCGGTTAGGATGGACTCTTGGTGCCCACTTCCCAGAGACCCCTTCCGTGTTATGAATGTTGAAACATGTTTTCCGCATCTCTTGGTTTGACAATAACAAATCATATTGTATTTGATCATACTTGTTTTGTGTTTATAGTATGCAGGATTCAGTGCTTTCAAATCTCCATGGAATTGTGTTTTGTTGTTTCTACCGCGTAGCGTTAGGACTACCGCTAGCGCTAGCGAATAAGAAACCGCTGAGAAGGAAAACGCTGAAAATGCAACTACATTCGACGAATTAGCAGTCGACAAATTTGCGATCGACGAAAGCTGAATCCCGTTCGACGAAATGCTTATCACTGCGATCGACGAAAGCGGAATCCCGTTCGACGAAATGCTTATCATTGCGGTCGATGAATTTGCGATCGACGAAAGCGGAATCCCGTTCGACAAAATGAAGACGGCGTTTGACGAACTGCATGCTCTACCACGGTGCTCGACGAACTGCATGCTCTACCGTGGAGCTATAGAACTACCGCAGGCACTAGCGATCGACGAAGCTGCACTCGACGAAATGTGAGGCCAGTTCGACGAAGATGCGCCCGACGAATGCTCTACCGCGGAGCGTTAGAACTAACGCTGGCGTTAGCATATATGGAAACTATTGACAGAAAGGAAGCAGTGGAGAAAAAGGAATGTCAACGGTCTCTATGTTTGGCAAGTACTATCGCGGCGCGTTAAGGACTAATGCCCGGCGGTAGCTTTTGGAAACATCCCGTATGCAGTTGATTGAGGAGCAGATTTGGAAGAAGATTGTGGCTGAAGGAAGGAAATCTCGCTAACGCGGGGCGTTAGCGGTACCACGGCGCGCTAGTGTTTAGCGCTCAGAATATTGCCTAAACTACCATGATCTGTGTGCTTCATTGCCTTATGTGGATACCGTTGGGCGGTAGTGGCTGAATCTATAAAAAGTCGCGCGCCTCCTCCGTTGTTGCTTGCTGATACAGGAGTAATTGAAGCCATATTTTCTGAGCACTCGTGAGAGCCTTCTTCAAGCAGCCCGAAGAACTTCGTCAACATTCGTGAACGCAAAGAACTTGAAGACCAATACGATCGCATCTACATCGACATCAAGTTCTTCTTTTGAGAGAGTTCTTTTGTTTGTGTTTTGATTTAAACTCTTATTTAACCTTTTCTTTATTGTTCGGTAGAGGAACTCGCCACATGGCGACTAGGGCCTTGCGGGGACTAGGGGGAATTCGCCACACGGCGACTAGGTCTAGGTAGGACTTAGGGAGGAATTCGCCACACGGCGACTAGGTCTAGGGAGTAGATCTAGGGGGTGCTCGAGGCCTTTCTGGTGATAGATTGGCTAGAGAGGCTTGAGGCCGTATCTGGGGAGAGATCAGCTAAAGCCAACCGGTTTGTGGGGATACGAGTCGGTATAGAAAATGAAAAGTGTCTTTCATTATTCGCTTTTATTTCTAGCGTCATTGAAGTCAAATTTTGTAATCAAGTTTATTAATGATAATCATGCCTTTTCATGTTGAATAAAATTGATTTCTTTATTCCAATCTCTTTACTCTTGATTTAACTTACTTCAACATAAAATATCAAAAGTTTTCTATTAAAGGTTAAAGATTTTAAAACCCTTATTCCCCCCCCCCCCCCCTCTAAGGGCGCCTCAAGATCCAACAATGAAGACTCGACATGATGCAAGCAGTATGCAGGGTCTCCGTTGTGTGTTCTTAGCGTCGAGGCATACATAGGCATAGGTCTGGTAGGGTTCATACCCGCCTAGTAGTGGAGGAGCCCGTTCCACTATCTCTGTTTGGCCACGACGTGAGGTGCCTGAGTGGTTAGCTTCCCTCGAAAAGCGGGAACTACAGGTCTATGTCGACATAGCAAAATGCATGGGTGATTTCATCATATCATAATCATTGCATTGCATTCATCCTTCATGATCATAGCATTGCACCACATCGGGTCCATCATATAAATTAGTATGGGCTCTTTTATATGATGGGTTCCAAATTGGAAACCTTAACTTATAAGTTTGTATGGGCATTCATATAAGTTAAGGTACGATATGAACTGCTTACTTCTGTGTTGTTTCACTACTTGCTTATACTCTGCCATTGTCATATTATTTGTTAAATGTACTTCTTATACATTTGATACACTGCTGTAATTACATCTTTCCTTGTCACCTGCTTTTGCTACTACTGACTATATTGTGGCTTTTCTTCATTCCCTTCCGCCCGGTGCCTTGGAGTCGCCGGGGGAGAGGATGTGAAGCCACTTAGTCTTTATGACTAACGGTTGTTACACCACTACTTTTAGGAGCACCCTCAGGTGGAGCAGCAGCGTACTACACAGGATGACAACCGGGCCAGGGTGACAGTGCTGGTGATTACGATACCTTGGCTACCGTCAGTGGAAGATGTGAGCGAGTGGTTGGAATGTAGCCTTAGGGCAAGTTTATACTCTGATGATTTACAAGAGTTTGTGTAGCTTCCTGTCATTTTTTTGTACTGTTTGGACACTATTACTTAATTTGTGAATCAATGGCTTGTAATGTTTTCTATTATTGATGGGTTGGCATGATGATATGTGAGAATAGCTGGCAGGATAGGCGTCTTATGGAGGGGGATAGCCCATGTGCTGACACTTCCGCAAGGCGGATGTCCTGGGCATAGGACTCCCCTTGGCCGTGTCTTGTGTTCCGGGAGGGGGTCTTACAAATGGTATCAGCCTACAATGATCCTGAGATAAAAGAAGTGCATTAAACCACTAGGCCACCCCTGCTAGCTAGATCAGTTTGAGGACGAACTGATGAAGTGGAAGCTGTGGTGTGCCCATGTGGGATTCACATTAAGTATGTCTGCTAATCGTTAGAACTAGTGCCAACCTAACTAGGACACCACCTTATTCTATGTGACCAAGACGTTTTGTGGTGTATCCTAGTCAAAATTCGACCTCGGGTATGGGTTTGGTTGAGACATAAGGACACACAAAGTGATTATGGGAAGAGTTTAGTGTGAGAGTAGATGTTCAAGTCTTACACTATAATGCGCAGCTTGTCTTATTGAGAGATGTTACCACCTCTCACCCACACTAATAGGTTAGCTGGAGGAAAAGTTGATGCAGGAACTATTATTGAAGTAGGGGGAAACTCGTAAGCCTAACAGTGTAGTTGATAACCTGACACTTCCCATTTTGGTGTATTAAAGCAATCACCATGACGAATACCAGAGGTCGAATAAGAATTTGAATCCGTAATAGGCCTATTTTTGATTTGGTCAAATGTTGACCTTGAAAAGGGTGTCGTAAATAGTAACCCTAAGGGCCTAAGAGGGATTAAGTGCAGGATAAAACTCCGAGTCGAATATTGTATGCCCTCACAACAGTGTGTGAATATAGGATGAATGTACCATGTTGGTGGTCAAAGAGACTCAACCCAGGAACTCCGGGGGGCTGATCTCTTCATTTATTGGGCTAGCGACCTACCGACTAGAGATTTCTCAGGGAACTACAATCTTCACAATCTTCAACACTGGGAAGTGGTAATCCTTGAACAATTAGTTCATCTTGAGCAGGGTGAACTGCTAACACCATGTTTTTGATTAAGAGAAAACTTCATTATCAGGATAAGAAAATAGAACGTTCCAAGGATAAACATTGTCTCTTTATGATTCCCTGAGACCTTGTGGATAAGGAAACAAGGAGAATAGTAAGCTAACCCTTGGGGGTATGCATCTGTATTAGTCTACATGTAGACTTTTGATAACATAATTGTCTGGGGCTTGATAAAATTTTGTACATATAAGAGGATACAATAAAATTTTGTATATGGGCGATTGGTAGGATGATGACAATATTTAAGTAGTAATAAGGACGTGGTAACGTGAGACTAGAAAATTTACAACAACATTAATCCTTGAGGCTTCGACCTAGAGAGAGGCTATGCATGTTTGAGGTACGAATAACATGAACTTACGTTTTGAATTCCTCTCCGGATGGTTACCCAAGGATTTGAGAATTGTTACATATCATCGTACCTGCCTCAGGAAGAGCTCCAGGTTGGCGGAGTTGCTGAGAGGGCATGATTCCCTCAAGTTTAGAAGTTCAATTGATAACTGTTCATGGTGAGGATAACACGATCAATATGCCTCATCTGATGATTTGACATCTCAATTTTATCCAAAAATAAACATGTCTTGAACGATCATTTGGCAGAGATGGTAGGGCGCTTGGAATTGATCGGACTTACATATTGCGGATTATGCCCTACTTTGGTAGTCTGCATAGCCCGTGTCGAAGAGAAATCATCTCGAACCTTGCACCATGGTTCATGTCAAGTTCAAACATACATAAAAGGTATCGACTGATTGGATGTTATTTGAACGTGCTCTCTTTACTATGAGATGCAACTTGGTCGCCGCCGGAAAATCTGATTTTTCTACATCACGGCTAATATACAAGTGCGTCGGTAAAGGGATTTATTGGGTAAGAACCCTATGTCGAGGGATATATGGCCTTAAGGATTATGCCCAAATACGAGATGAATGTATTATATGGGTGGTGGAAGAAACCTAGTCCAATTGTACGGGGGGGGGGGGGGGGGGGGGGGCCGGGGCTTATCGCTTCATTTATTGGACTAGCCATGTACCGACTTGGATTTTTCCTAAATATTATTTGGAGATGCTGTATTAAAGGCGATGATAATCATGCTGGGTCAGCGATTAAGACATTGTGGATTTTGGAGAAAGGAGTTCACAATGGTGTTCACTTCAGTGCTTGATCTGGAAAGAGGTCGCACATACTTGAGGTGCGAATAACAAAAACTTATATGTTGAAATTGTTGGGAACAGTGCCCAGCAGTGTTCCTGATTTGAAGAAGTACTCAGCTCAATGATAAGTGCAAGTTGTATTTAATGTCATATCTAGTTCATCCTTGCAGAGATGAGACAATATTTCCAGTACTTCAATAACCTGCCTAAGTATAATATCGTCGAAAAAGGCTGGACATATCGTCGACAAGTACAGGAACATCGTTGAGATGATGGGCAAAGTAAAGAAGAATGATTGTGTATGTGTCGTCGAAAAGGATCATGTGTATCGTCGACAACAGCAGGCCTATCGTCGACAACATACAGAGCAAGGAAGATTGGTGATATCGTTGTGACATCTACACGACTATATCAGAATGTCGAAGATGAAGAAGAAGACTCGAAGATATCGTTAACAAGAAGTTGTATCGTCGATAAGGCCAAAAAAGAACTGATGGCGTCGAGAAGAAGCCTTGTCATCGGAAAGGCTAAGTGTGACTGATGGCAATGGACATCGTCGTAAAGAAGGCGTGTCGTCGAGAAGACAAAGTGATCACAACGATATCAAGTAGACAAGAAGATCGCGATGACATCAGTTAGATGACTTCATGTCATCATAAGCTCGAGTACAGAAGAGATGTCTAGTATCGTCGAAGATATCACTATCTGATGAAGAATTGAAGATGAGACTAGTTCAAGGCATCGACAAAGTCCTGTCATCGAGATATTATCCATGTCATCGTAACAATGGAAATATCGTCAGACAGATTCAAATATTGCCAGACGTAATGTCAAAATTTAATGTCGCCGCCTGATTGTCAAATCAGCGCGTGCTCTTAAGGCATGGGCGGTAGTCAGAATAGGACATCGTATATGACCGTTAAGCGTCTCATCCATCCTATAAAAATAAAACAGCGATGCCCTAGAAAATAGCGAGAAAAACGAAAAAATATCCCGCCTAGCAATACAACAGTACAAGCGGCGGTGAAGAAAGAAAGTAGGCAAGAACAAAAACGATCATTTTGTGTTCTTCAAGTTGCAGTCAAGTTTCATTGTCTGCCAAGAATCGTTCAAGAAAGGTGGCCGATCAACATCAGGCAAAAGAAGAAGGGCTGAAGAAGATCCACTGCAGAAAACAACAAATTACGAAGCATCTTCTTCAAGTCAAGTTGCCGATCTCCATCAGGCTAAGTTGCCGATCTCCATCAGGCAGAGTTTTTATTTCAACTTTTATTGTTGTGAGGCTTGAGGGCCAAACCTGTAAGATCTGTTTTTAGACCTGAGTGTCTAGCTTGAGGGCTTGAGAGCTGTGAGGCTTGAGGGCCAGGGCAGTGAACTTGCGGGTCCAATATTGTCAAGCATGAGGGCTTGAGACTTGTGAAGGCCTGCGGGCCAGGGCAGAGGCTAGACTTGCGGGTCTGAGCTAGGGGTAGGGCTTGAGGGCCCGATTGTCAATCTTGAGGGCTTGAGACATGTGAAGGCTTGTGGGCCAGGGCAGAGTCTAGACTTGCGGTTCTGAGCTAGGTAGGGCTTGAGGGCCTGATTGTCGAGCTTGAGGGCTCGGGTGCAGTAGGGGTTTGCGGGCTTAGGCTGTAGGACTTGCGGGTCCGTGTTATAATGCTTGAGGGCCTGAAATTTTGGCAGAGTTTGCCGAGCCTAGCACAATGCTAGGTAGGCGCAGAGGGAAAGAGGACTACTCAAGACACACTGTCTTGAGGAACCTCTATAAGTTCTTGTGTGTTTTTTGTGCTGTGCTTTACTAATCTATAGATCTATTAACCAGAAAATAAGAACACCTAAAAGGGATAAAATAATTTGAAAAGCCTATTCACCCCCCCCCCCACCCTCTAGGTGATAAGTTGACACCCAAATAACTAACAATTGGTATCAGAGCTAGGTTGTTCAATGAAAAGCTTAACAACTTGAACAGATCTACCAGTGGGTGTCTACTTTCCACAGCTATGGAATCAAGGATAGCTGTTTGCTCCAGGGAGAACTTTGCCCTTTGGAAATTAAGAGCTAGAATATTCTTGGAGGCAGTGGATCCTAGAAAGTTTCAAATCGTTCAAGAAGGGCCATATGTCCCCAAGCGAGTGCTCAAGAAAATGACTGCAGATGAGATCATCCTAGTCAGCTTGGACAAGGAAGCCAAAGATATTATAGTTGGTGCAGTTGACATCTCAACACTTCAGGAACTGGCTCACTGCACAACAGCAAAAGAGATGTGGAAATCTCTAACTGTCCTTATGGAAGGATCAAAAGAAGATAGAAGCAGGGTAGCTGAGAAGAAAGTCAGAGCATTGAGCGACAGTGACTCAAGCTGTTCAGACTCATAAGAGAATGCTGATTTTGGACTGACTGTTCTATCTGAGTCAGAGGAAGAAATCCAGGTTGAAGTCTCACCTGAACAAGTATGTATAAGAGCCCCTCTATCCATATCAAATTCGGAATCAGAGACAAGCACATCAGAGAATGATGACATGTCCATGCAATATGATGCACTTCTGGAGGCTATCAAACAGAGCAAGATGCTCTGAAAAAAGCATGCTGATGAGATCTTAGTTCTTCAAGCCAGATACTTCGATCTCTCAGAAAAGGCTGAAAGGCTGACTCTAGAGAACGCAGATTTCTTCCAGATCAAAAGAGACTACAATGCAAGCTCCAATCTTGATCTGATGAGCAAGTTTGGAAAAACCCTGAAGGCCTTAGTAGATAGCAGTGAGTTATGTTACTCTGTAACCAAGGAGGTTGTACTTCTAAAGAAGGATAGAAATCAGGCTGGTCTCCTGAAGCCCAGGGTCAATAAAGTCAGGGGTGTGGAGAATAAATCCCCTATCAAAAGAAAGCCAGTAGTAAGCTTCTCCAAACCAGAGACCCCTCCTCCACTGGTAAATGACTGCTGCTCCACTCAAAGAAGGGAGCAAGGATTCTTTAAGAAAAATGGACCAGGCAGACCCTGTGAGAAGAAGGCAAACTTGGGGGAGGTAATCTCACCCTTCAACAAGAATGCTGGGCAACCCAATCTTGGGTATCACAAGAATGGGAGCTCCACAAGTGGAGCAAAGAACATGCCAAAAACCACAAGGGTACCTCATGAAAGGATGACCACAAGGAGACATGAAGTTAGTGGGTCTAGAGAAGAGAAGAAATCACTCAAGAAGACGGACTCCAGATGGAAAGTTGTGGATGATGATTGTCAACATCACACTCACAATCAGTACGGACCGGTACCATTCAAGTATCCTTATGTTCATACTCAAAGGACTCATGCTCACACAGCTAGCCAGAAAAGAAGATTTAACAGGTTTTAATGTTGGTGCTGTGGAAAGACTGGGCACTTTGCAATTGATTGTTGGTACAATCCAACTGCTCCAAGGGTAACGAATGCTAAACCTACAAATCGCCTTGTTCATTATCACTATGCATATCCTGGAGTAGTTAAATCCAGTATGCTCTTTAAAGCTAACAATGTCCTAGGACCCAAAACTACTTGGGTTCCTAAGGGTTTGAAATCTCAATTTGCAGGTAGTCCAAGTGCCCATATAAATCTGGGCCTTGGACAAGGTGGCTGTTCTGACCCATTGGCAGAACAGCAAAGTCTGTTTACTAACAAACTTATTGCAGGTCATCCTACTAAAAGGGGCCTTAAAAGCTGGCGTTAGCTGATAAGACTTGGAATCTATAATCATCGATACAAAAGTTGTTACGACGACACCATAGACGTTACGACGATAATGGATCGAGCTGGACGGATGCGCATCCAAGGATCACTTCGGCCACAATAAGAAGTATCGCCTAAATAAAGACGAGCCTTTTATCACGGCACTAGGATCAGTCCATCAGAGCCGTTTGATCATCTTTCAACAACGGTGTCGAAGGTACGTGCCCCTTCACCTACTTGCACTATAAATAGAGTGAATGCTCAAGAATAAAAATCACGCTTTTGTTTACCTCAAACTACTCTGTCGACAAACCACCGCCTCATCTCCGACGTGCTTCCTTCTCTCTCGCTCTAGATCAACGGCTCCCAAGAAGGAAGAAGTAATTTCCGGTTGCGAACTCCAGCGTGGAGGGTTCAACTCGTGTTCGGACGAAGTTAGGTCAGTGATAGGGCTTCTAGAATCCACCGGCCTAGAATATATGTTGTGTGAACCCTCAGTTATTCTTCACCGAGAACTGACGGAGTTCTTCGCTGAAGCTCAACTCAACCATTCCGAAACTCAGATAAAAACTGTCATAGCCGGGAAGAAGGTCAAAGTGTCAGCCAAGAACCTCAAAAAGGCGCTCCACTTGCCAAAAATTAAAGGGGGAGAGGAAGAAGAACTAACAACGGAGGATATCTCAGCCAGCTATTCCTGGTGCGGCCATACTAGGAAGACCTACGAGTCAATTAAGAAGAATGAGTTTAATCAAAAAGGAAAATTGTTAGCAGATATTGTGAGAAAGGTATTGCTATGCAAACCTGGGTCACACGACCGAATCTCCAAGGAGATGTTTGTGGTCATGGCGCGAATAATTCTGACCAAGAAGACCGACTGGAGCGGTTTTCTCTTCCAAAGAATGAAGAGCACCTTAACCACGCCCTCCTATGGAAGAATACTGTCTCTCTTCCTTCTAAATACCCTGGATGAAGTACTGCATAAAAGAATGGGAGTCCCCCTGCACTACTCAAAGAGATTGAATGCAAAGATGCTTGATCGATGGGATAGGTCTATCCCTAAACCTTCATCTGGTGTCCCGCCAGCTCCAAAGAAACAAAAGAAACAACTAGGTCCAATAGACCCCTCCGAAGAAGAAGAGTCATCAAGCAGCTCTGATGACAGTCACACACCCCCTCCTCCAGCAATCCTCTTCCATCTGAAGGTGCGACATCTACTCAAGGAAATTCTTCTGCATCAACTCCTGACCCTGCTCCCAAAGAGGCTGTTGAAGAAGAAAGAAACCCCAACTTGGGGAATGTTCCTGCTGAGGGGGAGATTCAACTTGAGAACTCAGCCCAAGACGCAGAGATGATTGATGGGGAGCTCCCTGCTGGGAGCTCATCCCAAGATGACGAGATGATTGATGGGGGCTCCCGGCAGGAGGCTTAGCCCAAGGAGATGCTCAAGTTGAGGGGAGACCCAACTGGGGTACTCTGCCCTGTAAGATCAAGGCAATGTGCCTGAGCCCCTACAAGACCTCACTCTTTCAGACTGCTGAGAGTTATAGTAGCAAGTAAGATTGTGCTTACATATCCAAGTGAGACAGTACCAGAAGATGTCAAAGGGAAAGCCAAAGTGATAGTACACATAAGTGAAGAATCATCTGCAGATATCTCTGAAGAAGCTCCACAGGAAAGAGAAGATGAGGACGAACAAGCTGCCGAGCCATCTTCGGCTCAGTCAGGTTCTCTCCTTCACATGATGTCAGCTCTACTAACTGCTCAGCGAAAACAACTAGAATAATTAATAGTAAAGACTGTGGATAATCTAAGGAAAGAGGTGAAGGGCGAGATCCAAAAAGTAAAGAGCGACATACTCCACCTCAACACCCAGTGCGCTCACTTGTACACTCTGGCAGCTCCGACAATTGAAAAGATGGGTGAGGAAGTCAACAAAGTGGGACATCAAACCCACAAGATCCTGACTAATCAAGTAACATTCTCAGACAATGTGGACTATGCGTTTGAACAGAAAAAAACAGGTGCCACCAGTAACAGGAATCAAATTCTGAATAAGATCAATGAGAATACTAATACACTAGATACCCATCTGCTTGAAGTAAGGAATAATTTGGATGTGACTAAATAACATCTGCATGAACAGCTGACTCTGGTCAAAGAAGGTCTTGAAGAACAGGTAATTGAACAAGCCCTTAAGGGGGAGAATGAGATAATAAACGCCGGTTCACATCAAGCGATGTGGATAGCAAATCAAATAAAGCAGACAATGCAAAAACCCCCCATTAGTATATGAGGCTGCCAACCCTCCTGCAAGCACTGACTAAGCAGAGTACGTCATAGATTTTGGAGAATCAGCATCTTCCAAGAAGAGAAAGAGAATTCAGAGTAACAAATACAGGCAGAAGAGACTGAGGGAGGTTGAGGTGGATCCACAATCAGGAAGATGGAGTCTAGTCTCAAGAGAAATCATAAAAGAATCATGGGTACAGGTTGGATACCCTCAGGAGAACCCTCAAAGGGTATATCAGTTAGTTGAATGGGACAAGCATCTGAAACAGCTGGAAAGGAGGAAGAATCATAAAAAAGCATTCCCACATGGTCCTCCTCCCTCTCCTAAGAAGATTCCAATGCCCATCCACTATTATCAGAGGAAAAGGCAGAAAGCCAAAGGGGCAAGCAGCAGCAGACACTGAGGAGCACTAAATTAAAATCTTAATTAGAATGGGGCAAATGAATGCTGGTGTTTATTCATGAACATCTAATCTATTTATATGCTTGGCATCTATTGTTAAGAACATTTAATCTATTTTTGTGATTGCTGCTTTATGTGTGATGTTATTATCTGAAATGATAAATCTTTTCATGTGTGGCATTTATCATTGAGGTAAGTTAGGGCTTCTTCAAATAGGGGGGGATTGTTGGGAACAGTGCCCAGCAGTGTTCCTGATTTGAAGAAGTGCTCAGCTCAATGATAAGTGCAAGTTGTATTTAATGTCATATCTAGTTCATGCTTGCAGAGATGAGACAATATGTCCAGTACTTCAATAACCTGCCTAAGTATAATATAGTCGAAAAAGGCTGGGCATATCGTCGACAAGTACAGGCACATCGTTGAGATGATGGGCAAAGTAAAGAAGAATGATTATGTCTATGTCGTCGAAAAGGATCATGCGTATCGTCGACAACAACATGCCTATCGTCGACAACATGCAGAGCAAGGCAGATTAGTGATATCGTTGTGACATCTACACGACGATATCAAAATGTCGAAAATGAAGAAGAAGACTCGAAGATATCGTTAACAAGAAGCTGTATCGTCGATAAGGCCAAAGAAGAACTGATAGCGTCGAGAAGAAGCCTTGTCATCGGAAAGGCTAAGTGTGACTGATGGCAATGGACATCGTCGTAAAGAAGGCGTGTCGTCGAGAAGACAAAGTGATCACAACGATATCAAGCAGACAAGAAGATCGCGATGACATCAGGTAGATGACTTCGTGTCGTCATAAGCTCGAGTAAAAAAGAGATGTCCAGTATCTGATGAAGAATTGAAGAAGATACTAGTTCAAGGCATCGACAAAGTCCAGTCGTCAAGATATTATCCATGTCGTCGTAACAATGGAAATATCGTCAGACAGATTCAAATATTGCCAGACGTGCTGTCAACATTTAATGACGCCGCCTAATTGTCCAATCAGCACGTGCCCTTAAGGCATGGGCGGTTGTCAGAATAGGACATCGTATATGACCATTAAGCAGCTCATCCGTCCTATAAAAAGAAAACAGTGATGCCCTAGAAAATAGCGTGAAAAACGAAAAAGTATCCCGCCTAGCAATACAACAGTACAAGTGGCGGTGAAGAAAGAAAGTAGGCAAGAACAAAAACGATCATTCTGTGTTCTTCAAGTTACAGTCAAGTTTCATCGTCTGCCAAGAATCATTCAAGAAAGGTAGCCGATCAACATCAGGCAAAAGAAGAAGGGTTGAAGAAGATCCAGTGCTGAAAACGACAAATCAAGAAGCATCCTCTTCAAGTCAAGTTGTCAATCTCCATCAGGCTAAGTTGTCGATCTCCATCAGGCAGAGTTTTTAGTTCAACTTTTATGGTTGTAAGGCTTGAGGGACAAGCCTGTAAGATCTGTTTTCAGATCTGAGTGTCTAGCTTGAGGGTTGGAGAGCTTTGAGGCTTGAGGGCCAGGGCAATGGACTTGCGGCTCAAATATTGTCAAGCTTGAGGGCTTGAGACCTGTGAAGGACTGCGGGCCAGGGCAGAGGCTAGACATGTGGGTCTGAAGTAGGGGTAGGGCTTGAGGGCCTGATTGTCAAGCTTGAGGGCTTGAGACCTGTGAAGGCTTGCGGGCCAGGGCAGAGGCTAGACTTGTGGTTCTGAGCTAGGTAGGGCTTGAGGGCCTGATTGTTGAGCTTGAGGGATCGGGTGCAGTAGGGACTTGTGGGCTTAGACTGTAGGACTTGCGGATCCGTGTTGTAAGGCTTAAGGGCCTGAAGTTTTGGCGAAGTTTGCCGAGCCTAGCACATTGCTAGGTAGGCACAGAGGGAAAGAGGACAACTCAAGACACCCTGTCTTGAGGAACCTCTATAAGTTCTTTTGTGTTTTCTGTGCTTTGCTTTACTAATCTATAGATCTATTAACAAAAAAACAAGAACACCTAAAGGGAATAAAATAATTTGAAAAACCTATTCACCCCCCTATAGGTGATAAGTTGTCACCCAAATAACTAACAGAAATTATTGAATCAGTGTACCTTGTGGGATGATGTAAATCACCACCATGTAGTGTGGGATAAATGTGACGTGCACGTGATTAATAGCATCAGGATAAGGAAGGACTGAGTTAGTCCTGCGAGCGGTAGGCTCGAGATCATATTGGGAGGACTGGGACAGTCTTGCAAAAGGTAGGTTCTATGTTATATAAGAAGGATTGGTCGAGTCCTCTGAGCCAAGATCTTGGTGTTTCACCTTGAGGCATTGCTGTATCAAGTAGTACGCGGATACCCTGTGTGTTCTTAGGGGCGTACGTAAGGTCTAGGCTATGGGGATATCATACCCTCCTAGAAGTGGACAAGCCCGATCCACTGCCCTGTTTGCCTCAACTAGGTACCTGAGTTGACACACTCAAACAGAGGGAACTGCCAAAAGGTCAAATTGCTAAATATCAAATTGTGAGCCGGATACAAGTTCGAAAGGATCATAGAGAGTGATTCCATGACGTATGCATTCCAGCGCATTGGAGTTATGACAGCTCGCTATTGGTAGCGGTGATGGTTTGATGTTATTAGAAAGATATGGTGATATCCAGTGGTATATGGTAAGGACCTGAGTGGTAGGTCCTTGGGTGCTAAATAGCACTGGGTGTACTTATAAAATAACAATTGAGTAAGGACTCTGTGGAAGTCCTTGAGTGCTTGTTAGCACGACTTGGTCGTTAGAACCGCATGTGCGTGTATGAATGGTAAGTGGTTGTATCGACCCACTGCTCATGCAGTTGTGAGGGAGATACAAATTTGACCATGATGGGTAGAGTTACAAGTCCTTACCTGTATGGAACAACGATGGCCTTCATCACGGTGAGAGCGTTCAAGTGTCTTCTCGTACATAATTTTGATTACGACTTTTGTGGGGAATTATAAAGGTACACTTGGGTGAAACTTGTGGTGATGCGCGATGCAATATGGATAAGTAAGGCCACACACAAGGGTTAAGTGGGAGTTAGGTTATACTAAACTAATAACCTTGTCAAGTGCACTCCGAACTAGATTTACATAATCTGACCCTTAACCCCAATAGCCTCAACCTAAATTTCGGGGACAAAATTGTTTCTTCGTTTATTGGATTTGTAACATCCCAGTTCGAACTAGACCCCTCGAGTGACACGAGTCACTTGGAGATGCTTGGGTTAGGTGGGAGTCTTGAGGTCCTATGGTGCCATGAAGGTGCCCTGATCTACAGTAGTGGGTGTAACCATCACCCCCTTGAAGTGGGAAAGCCTATGGCAAAGAATTGGGAAAAGGGGAGTTAACGCCGGCGATTGCTTTGCTAACGCTGGCGGTAGCGGCCAAATCTGTACCGGTGACCTTTCCATGGTGGGTGGCCTAAAGTACCTAAATCTAAGTCAAAGGTGCCATTAAATGACTGGCACAAGTCTTGGAACTTGGAGATTTCATTAAATGCTTATTAATGTTCTCTCTCTCTCTCTCCATTTCTCTCTTAAGCCCAAAGGGGCTGATTTCTTAATCAGATGAGTATTCATCTTCTTCTTCCTCATTCTTCTTCTTCTTTTTCTTCCTCCTCTTCCTTACACCTTAAGGGGTTAATTTAGGATTCTCGAAAGAGCAAGGTTGGAGAAAGATTGGAGCTTGGCCGATCACCACCATGATGCCATGAAGATGAGCTCCAACCATGGCCGAAAAATAAGGTGACTTCCGACCGCTCTCCCTTGGTGCTAAATCATAAAGAAAATTAGGAGAGGTGTTGAGCTCAAAAGAGCTTGGCTTGTGAGCTAATGGAGATTCTTAGGAAAAGACCAAACCGGATCTTTCAACTTAGGGCACCGATTGCCGCGAAAGCACCCTCACTCATTTCTTCTCTCCAACAGGAAGAGATAGGATTCGATTTCGTGAAAATCCATGGTCATATGAGGGAGTATTGGAGGAGAGAAGGTGAAATGCCCTAATTACTCAATTGTGGAGATGATGAATAGTGTAGGTTAAAAAGGGGCCTTTAATGATAACTCTAGACTTGAATAGAATTGGATATATATATATATATATATATATATATATACGTTTGAATAGAGATGAAGTTCCAACAATTAGGGAAAGAGAGTTTGGGTATGTGTTTTGGAGCAGGGCTGCCAGGGAGGATTGTTTGGAGGTGAAGAGCAGATGACCTGCTCTCTATTGGCTAGCGCTCGGCGGTAGCCCTACCGCCGGTGCTAGTAAGTCGACGGGATGACGGGAAAGGGTAACTTCCCGTCGACCCTTGAAATTGACGAAAAGGAGGTTTGATAGAAATAGCTAGCACTCCGCGGTAGCCCTATCGCCGGCGCTAGTAAGTCGACGGGACGACAGGAAAGGGTAACTTCTTGTCGACCCTTGAGATCGAGAAAAGGAGGTTTGATAGAAATAGCTAGCGCTCCGCGGTAGCCATAGCGCCAGCGCTAGTAAGTCGACGGGACGAAGGGAAAGGGTAACTTCTCGTCGACCCTTGAGATCGACGAAAAGGAGGTTTGATAGAAATAGCTAGCGCACGGCGGTAGCCCTACCGCCGGCGCTAGTAAGTCGACGGGACGACGGGAAAGGGTAACTTCCCGCCGACCCTTGATATCGACGGGAAAGAAGTGCGACAGAAATAGCTAGCGCTCGGCGGCAGCCCTACCGCCGGCGCTAGCAAGTCGATGAGTCGACCGGAAGGCATGATTACCCATCAACATCCAATGTCGACGGAAAGGTACGTCGACTGGAGCGCTAGCGCCTGGCGGTAGCGCTACCGCTGGCGCTAGCAAACAGAGAACTTTGGGTTCTCCCACTTGGGTGTGGTAGGAGTTCCTAGTCCTCATGTCAATTGGATGAATTTTAGTATCTTGATATGGGGTATTTCGATGGACAATTTAAAGAAGAATTCAGGGGACTCTTTTACCTAAATGGTCCCACCGGTTGATAGTCTATCGGATGATTAGGCTTTTGAGGACAATATGTACACTCTTGTTGGATTTCATAGTCTTGGATAAGTAGTAAGGGAGATATAAATGCCGAATGTGAAGGCCGATCGAGCCGAGATGTTGTGTGTATCGTGGACACACTAGTGTGGGCCGGAGATAATAATTCCATATGTATTCTGTTGAGATGTCTCCCCAGATCCATCGTTAATTGTTAGTTTACGTGAAATCGTAAAAGCATAGATGTGAATTAATGTTCCTATCATGTGAGATCCACTTGATGGTTTGGATGAGTGATAACCCTGCAATAAGGTTGATACCTTTGATTGTATTATAGCACGTAGTGATCCGTGCCTGAGGATTGGATATTGGTGATACATGCGAACCTACTTGATTAGTAGAATATGAATATGACACCGTGACCACAAGTAGTCTTGGAGGATCGGATAGAGTAATTTCCATGTTTTGGCGCACGCCACCGCACGAGAGTTACGTTAACTCAGTATGGGTAGAAGCATTTGTTGATGTGGGTTATAAGATATGGTTATATCTTATGGTGATATGTTGGGAGGCCCAGTTGTTGGGGGCCCTGGATGCTAGTTAGCATCAGTTGACTTGTATGATGTGAAAAGTGAGAAGACTCCTCCGGTGAGTTCTTGGGTACTTGATAGCACAGGTTATGCATGTAAATTACAAGAAGGCGCTTGGTTTACATATGGTGGTGTAATGATCCTGTTTGGAGGATTACTTTTGGCGGGTCTATGGGCTTTCTAGTCGTGACACCGACAGAAGCTGGCAGTTAGACTCTAGACCGGTTGGGATGGACTCTTGGTGCCCACTTCCCAGAGACCCCTTCCGTGTTATGAAGACTCGGCATGATGCGAACAGTACGCAGGGTCTCCGCTGTGTGTTCTTAGCGTCGAGGCATACATAGTCCTAGGTCTGGTAGTGTTCATACCCGCCTAATAGTGGAGGAGCCCGTTCCACTGTCTCTGTCTGGCCA
Source organism: Dactylorhiza incarnata (assembly GCA_033032865.1). Classification (NCBI taxonomy): domain Eukaryota; kingdom Viridiplantae; phylum Streptophyta; class Magnoliopsida; order Asparagales; family Orchidaceae; genus Dactylorhiza; species Dactylorhiza incarnata. The sequence continues at coordinate 6,365,244 of JAWHQI010000013.1, forward strand.
CGATGTGAGGTGCCTGAGTGGTTAGCTACCCTCAAAAAGCGGGAACTACAGGTCTATGTCGACATAGCAAAATGCATGGGTGAGTTCATCATATCATAATCATTGCATTACATTCATCCTTCATGATCATTGCATTGCACCGCATCGGGTCCATCATATAAATTAGTATGGGCTTTTTTATGTGATGGGTTCCAAATTGGAAACCTTAACTTATAAGTTTGTATGGGCATTCATATAAGTTAAGGTACGAAATGAACTGCTTACTTCTGTGTTGTTTCACAACTTGCTTATACTCTGCCATTGTCATATTATTTGTTAAATGTACTTCTTATACATTTGATACACTGCTGTAATTACATCTTTCCTTGTCACCTGCTTTTGCTACTACTGAGTATATTGCGGCTTTTCTTCATTCCCTTCTGCCCGGTGCCTTGGAGTCGCCGGGGGAGAGGATGTGAAGCCACTTAGTCTTTATGACTAACGGTTGTTACACCACTACTTTTACGAGCACCCGCAGGTGGAGCAGCAACGTACTACACAGGAGGACAACCAGGCCAGGGTGACAGTGTTGGTGATTATGTACCTTGGCTACCGTCAGTGGAAGATGTGAGTGAGTGGTTGGAATGTAGCCTTAGGGCAAGTTTATACTCTGATGATTTACAGGAGCTTGTGTAGCTTCCTGTCATTTTTTTGTACTGTTTGGACAATATTACTTAATTTGTGAATCAATGGCTTGTAATGTTTTCTATTATTGATGGGTTGGCATGATGATATGTGAGAATAGCCGGCAGGATAGGCGTCTTGTGGAGGGGGCTAGCCCGTGTGTTGGCACTTCTGCAAGGCGGCGGTCCTGGGCATAGGACTCCCCTCGGCCGTGTCTTGTGTTCCGGGAGGTGGGTCTTACAACATCTCGTCGTGCGGCTGGGGCGGGCTGAGGTGCTAGAGCTGGTCGAGGTGCTGGTGTTGGAGGTGTCTGTCGAAGCTGGGGTGCCTGCCTGTATGGCTGGTGGCGGTGATGCTGCCTCCTATCTCGGTCCTGCCTTTGAGGGCCTGATCCTCCCTCTTGGCCCTGAGTCTGGGGAACATCCATATGTCCCCCTCGTTGTTGGGCCACCATCCTCTGGTCCATCTCTAATGCTGCAGCGTGTGTGGCGATCATGTGGAAGGTCGACTGTGAGATCATGATCAAGGCCTATCGGAGGTCATCACGTAGTCATCGGTAAAACCTAGCAGCTCTGTCTCTATCTGTAGTTGCCAAAGTCCCAGCGAAACGGGCAAAGTGAATGAACTCCCGCTGGTATTCCGACACAGTCCTCTCACCCTGTCGGATGTGCAGGAACCGCTCCTGGAGTGCAACTCGGTCAGCAACTGAGATAAAGTGCTCCAAAAAGGCCTCACAAAACTCTCCTCAGATGATCATACTGAGTGGTCGCCCTCTGAATGTGGAGCGGCGGGCTGCCCTCCACTAGTCTCGGGCGTAGCCCTCTAACAATGACACTACTAGGGATATTTCTGCAACAAAGGGGCACATCATACCTACCAGCAACTCTTCGACTCCCTCTACCCATTCCTCCGCCTGCATGGCGGATTCGGTGCCTCGGAAGATAGGGGCCTTAGCCCCCGGAAGGTCATCAGTAGGTCTGTGGGGACGGTGGCATGCTAGGGTGGCCGTCTGAAAGGTGGCCAGCAAAGCTGTTAGTTTCCGTCCCAGGTCGGTCTCAGTAAAAGGAACTGTAGCTGGAGCGGCCGGGGCTGGTGGTGGAGTGGTAGGATGGTACTGATCCCTAGAGAAAGACCTTCTGTTACAGGACTTCGGTATCTGGAGAAGTAACAGACGAACATCATTACTTGCAAAAGTAAGGGAATTTTGCAGAACTAACTGAAATGGAAGCGGAATGCGTGTGGGTGTACTAATGTGCAGTCTAGGATCCTTAAACTTTAAACCTAAGGGTCTACCAGGATTCTACTGCGTGGTTCATCCCAAACCAAGAAACGGAACCTATGAAAGGAGGATCTAAAGACTGCCACATATGGACGGATCGTGATAGCTCTGATCCATTTGTCACCCCCAACCCCCAAACTGAACACGGTTCAGGGAGAGGGGGTCTTACTGCCCAAGACGGCCAATTAGTGCTTCCTAGGTGGCAACGGCCCACCCTCTCAAGCACTGAGTGATCGCCTTGTCAGGCACAAGAATCATCACATCACATCAAAGTCACATAGCGGAAGCAGAAGTAAGGGAAATAGACAAGGCCATAACTATAAATATATCTAACCAAAAGGTCGTAGCCCACTGTTTACATAAACTGCCTCGTGGGCTACAAATAACTACAACAAAACATTCCTTATTTAGCCATACACTCTAGGACTCACATCACGGAAGATAGGGGGCGAGGCTGGAGTATCTGATCGGGCAATCTCGAGGGCCGGTAAGTCATCCTGCAGTACAGGGGCTTTGCGCTGTCACATCTCCTGTGAATGGTTATAAGAATAACCATTAGTCACAGAGCTAAGTGGAAAACACATTCCGCCCCCGAATCCGTATCCTGGGGGAAAGCTTAAGTAGCAGAAATAGATAGCCGAAGCAAGGAAAGGGTTAGCAGCAGGTATGTATATATAACTATAGGGCCTTCCAGCGATATTATTAGTTAAATAAGGGGAGCGCGCAGCTTATAATAACATTAGTAACCCCATCTTGCACACACAAATCAGGTATTCAAACCTGTACACAAAACCCTGTGTCGACACAGTTTGGACCACTTCTCTTCCAGCAGGGTAGCGAACCCCGCGGGCCTCACCGATGTGGCCGTCGGTGACAGTGGCCAGTCCTGCCACTTATGAGTGTAGTCGTACCGTATCACCCAGGCCCTCCCATACAACTTAGTGTACTACTTGGATGTGAGCGACATCCGGTGATTCCGAGGTTTAGGCCGACCAGTGGAGGAAAATCAGCGGGTTCGAAGTGGTGATAACCCGCGGTGCACATCTACATGTCGCCATGAGTCGTCATCCCTCCCACACCGGTACGAACGGTCTGTGGGTGTGACCGACCCGTCACTTTTATGGCAAGCAATTCGTAAGCATTTTAAAGGAAGGGATGACTATTCCAGGTCTACCGCGGCTTCCTTGACTCAACCGGTGACACAACTTTTGGCCGGGAGACGCAGCAGAAGTGGGGCATCTTATTTGGGGCTAACCCTAGAGGAGGTACTCAACTCTTGGTTATCCCCAACTAAGACCTTATAGCAACATAGAAATAACCGTTATCTAGCGCAGGACCTGGGTTAGCACCGTAAACATATTATAATGCAACATAAACTGCGGAGCTGAGTAATAAAGCACTTAACAAAAAGGAGGCCGAAGGAAAGGGCCGAATTAACTGGACCAGTACGAGACAGGAGTATCAAAAAGAACGAATAGAAAGCAGTAGACATCTGACCAGTGCGAGACTGGAGTATTCAAAGGGATGGATGAAATAGTAAATAAGTGACCAGTGCGAGACTGGAGTATAAAAAGGAAAGAACGAAACAATAAATAAGTGTCCAGTGCGAGACTGGAGTATTAAAAGGAAAGAACGAAATAGTAAATAAGTGACCAGTGCGAGACTGGAGTATTAAGAGGAAAGAACGAAATAGTAAATAAGTGACCAGTGCGAGACTGGAGTATTAAAAGGAATAATTGAAACCAGTAAATGCAGGCCCAGTAAAAGACTGGAGAACACAAATAACTAAGCAGGTTAGTAGTCCAATCACTCCATGATCAGGAGGCTTCAATGTCATCTCTGTTCTTAGGAGGAAACTCTGTTCTTTCCCCGTTCATAGTGGTTTCTTCTCCGTTCACATGAGTCTGTTTATCTTAATTATTATAAGACCCCCCTTTTTTTTGAAAAACCGGGTCTTATGCCCAGGACCGCCGCTTTGCGGTGACACCCTCACTCGGGAAGGTCGCCACTACAAAACGCCGATCCTGACGGCCATATCGATCACAATTGAAGAAAAGTATACAATTGATTAACTAGAAATCAAGTCCACATCACATGAATATAATATCTCAAAATAGAAGAGGTCCACATGGAATAACTGAATAAAAGATAACAGTAGAAATAAAGGGCTCATGCCCTGTACATCAATTCCTCACTACAATTTCACTCGCAGAAGCATAATCTACTAAAGCTAATAAGACACTCAAGGATCCTGTCATCGGTGCTCCCGTGCTAGACTGTCCCGCCTCCATCTGCACCGGACTCTGGTGCTGCAACATCTCATCGGTCCCCTAAAATGATAAGGTCCACCGACCGTCAGTTAAACTTGACTCAGCCAATCCCCCACCCCTCCACCGGTGACTCCAAAGCACCACACGGGAAGGATGAAGCAGAGGACATCAAGGGGTAAAATCAAAAGCAGGTGATAATGAGTCTAACTACAAAAGGGTCAATCGGTAAGCAATATATAGTACAATGAGTAAAGCAGTAGGAAGTAAAACAGTAGTAAGTAAGCAGTATTAATAAGTAAAGCAATAGTAAAGAAAGGCACTAAGGAAAACAGTAATAAGAATAAGTAACCTTAATTTATAGGAATGCCCACAAAAACCTATAGACCAAGGGGTCGTTTAGCAGGGCCTATCGTATAAAAAGTCCCATAACCATTTTATACGATAGGGGTAGTGGTTGAAATGCAATGCTTATGCTATGTCATGCAAGGTATGCATTTTAAATGTTATGTTCATACAAGTGCAACTCACACACTACGACTCTATGCGCACAGACCTTTAGTTCCCCCTTTTTGGAGCTAGCAAAACTCCCAGGATACTTCCGTAGTGGAAAACAGAAGCGGTGGGTTGGGCCTCACCCACCTCTAGGTTGGTATCTGCACTACCTAACCTAGACCTATCGTACGCTTCAACGCTAAGAACACAACAACGGAGCTCCTGCGTACTCTGACTGGCTAGTCCACCAGAGTTTTCTTTGGTAAAGTGCAATCCACACTTACCGAGCCAAAGTATCGATGTCGGTGCGACGACCATCGACACTAATGACCCACCACCTTATGCACATACAATATGTCCTACTATATCCCGAGCCATAAGCTCCCCGGGATAACCTGCCCGTCATCATAACCTTCCGAGCCAACTACTTGCCGGACCAACCCGTCCGTACCAACAAGATTACTGAGTCATAAGCTCACCATACTAGCTAGTCCACTGCTACAACCACCAGGCCTACCACTCGTAAAACCATACAAACTAACCTCTCGTAACCACGGGGTGTGGGTGTGTGCATTATTAAGTTAATCTTACACCGCCATTTATTCCTACACTTTAGGATTAACCATTCCCGAGGACTACCCTATAAGGGGCTCGCTACGGTACTAGGAACTATAATGGGATGACACCGCAAAGCTCCCTTTCCAAGGCACTTAATATTATTAGTGACTACCCACAAGTATACCCTCCTTATCATTTCACTTGGATTACCTTACGTATTTTATGATCTTCTAAGGGGAAAGACGATCTTTCGTCGATCCCGGACACAACCTTACCCCTTAGCTTATCTGGTACACCCAACAACTAGATCCCTAGTGGTGACCTCACATCCTCTCTAACAGACTAGGTACACCATCTACCTTCTATTCCCACCTAATGATCCATAAATTACTCAGGTTTTACAATTTTATTATACGCAGACCAAATGAGTTATATGAGTTGCATAAGGGGAGGTACCCCAAATATTCATCCAAATGACATATGATTATTACTGGGAGTCCATCATGATATTCTAAGACCAATTCCAGAGAATCATATTTTTTCTTATTTAATTGGCATTTAATATAATTTTTCTCAACATTGACCCAGTATGAAATTGAGCATGAAGTGTAAGATCTTCTTATGATATGGCCCCCATAACATTATGGAAAATCTATGAAGTCAAAATAACAGTAAATACATAATATCAAAATTTTGCAGTAAGGGGTTGGCCTCTAATTATAATATTGAATAATTACCTCAAATTAGAATTTAAGGAAGGAACCACCAAAAATATTTGTCTAAAAATTATGGAAAATTTACCAGACCTTCATTTTGATCAGAAAAGTCTACTGACCAAATTTCAGAATTTATCAAGACTAATTAATCACATAAATAAATATTCCAAGTAAACTCATACTAGCGAAAATTGTGAAGGAACCTACTGATAAATAATTCCAAAATTTATACAAAAATTCACAGAGCTCTCTAATGCCCTAAAGTGTCCTACCACTAAGTTTCAAAATTTTCTAAGGGATATTTGGCCCTCATTTATTTAACATATTCTTAAGACCAAATAGATGACTTGTGAATGAAGTGCTAATTAAATTAATTCAATAATTACACAAAAATTACTAGAGATCTATTACATGATTATGAGGGTACCACCAAACTTTCATCACCATCCAAGATTATTTGAGCATGTAAATTTCTCTTATAAAAAGGTTCCCTAAAATGGTTATAACCTAAATCAGAGGGGATAAATGTTCCTAAAATTCTCAGAAAATTTCCTAGGCAATATTTCCACCCTATTAACTTGTATACCAAGTTTCATGACCAATCAAGGACATAAGCCCCTATGATCTTCACAAGGCTTAAAGTGCAACCCTAAGGTTAAAACTAGGATCCTAGGGCATATCCACCCCCACATCACCCAAAATTAATCATGGGGGTGTCTTATGTGATCCTAAACCAGTGGCCAAAGTTTCACACCACTTGGATGAGATTTGACCACCTAATTCCATCATGTGCAATTTTGATCTAGTTTGACCTAGTTTGACCAAACTTGGGTTAACTAATTGCCCAACCAAATCAGTTCCAATTGGGCTGAAATTTTTATAAGGGTCATATAATAACCTTAAGAAGCATCCACCAAAATTTGGAGGGTATTGGAGGTCATTAGACCCTATAATTAAATAATATATGAATTATTAAATTATTACTAAAACTTTAGAAAAATATTTTCTAAAAATTCCCATATTTGGATATGTTAAGGGTGTTGGTACAAATAGCCTATGTTTCAATTTTCATGTCAATATCATTTCCCTATCAAAAGATATTTAAGAAATAGTGGCTGCCCTACCCTAGGGACCAGTCCCACCAAAATGGCCCTACATGGATCTACAGTACTCATTTTGGGCTTAAACAAATTTTAAAATAAAGTACTCACAAAGGGGATGTTGACCATTTTTCATCAGAGGGGCCTAAGTATTTTAATAATTAAAATAAAACACTACATATTATGTGACAAAAAATATAAATCATTTCATAAATTAAATCCAGGCCTGTGAATGATCACGGCCGATCGGACGGCCCGTGGCTTTCATCCCCAATCAATGGACGGCTCATAGCAGCCCGTCCTGAAGCATTTTGCGGGCTGATTTCCCGGCCACCCTCACCTCTCCTCGGTCGTCAAGTGCCACCACCACCTTCGTTGAGGTGGTAGTCGGCGGTAGGAGGTCCTTTGCCGGCCGGTGGTGGCCGGAGTAGGGGTTTCAGGGAGGGGAAAGAGGCTTGAAAATGAGACCTTTTGGGAGCACGATTCGAGCTCGAATCAAGCCCCAAATCGATTGTGATCTAAGCACTAGGGGAGGAGGGGAGGATCGGACCTGATTCGTGGCCTGGTGTCGCGTAATCCGGCGGTTTGTCATGGCCGAGATCGAAGCTTTTGGAGCCATGCCTCTTTTGTTCTTCAGTGCACAATGCCTCTTGAAATGTTGGGGGTTTTCTTCCTCTCACTGCTCTGAAGGTGTTAAAGAGGCTAATTGAGGCAATGGGGGGAAGTTTCTTGAATTGCCATTAATGGCCATGAAGGAGGATTTCAGTTTCATATGGGGGGAATGAATTGCGCATCAATGTGGCCGGGAGAAGGATGGAAACTTCTCCTCTCCCCAAGAGGAGATGAATGGTGCCATTATTGGAGGAGATGGGAGGTTTCCTCTTCCTCTCCATTAACATCCCCTTCTCTCTCTCTCTCTCTTTCAAATTGGGTTTTCTCTCTCCTGGCCGATTTTCTTGAAATTGAATGGCTTATTCAGCAGCAACCAACCCCATTAGGTGGTGGACCACCTCAATTGGGTCTAGCCCAAGGGGATTGAGCTTGCTTAGGTCAACTTGGTCATTTTGACCTAAATTTGAGGTAGAGTTGACTTTGGTCAATTTGACCATTTGGGTTGACCCCAATGGGTGGCTATTCACCCATTGGCATCTCTTAAGGGTTAGGAAGGTCTAAGTAGGGTCAATTTAGCAAGATGAGGGTTAATTGACCCTTAATAGGCCACTTTGACCAAAATAGGGCTAGGGTTGACTTTGGTAAAATTGGCCAAATTGGAGGCCCCATGATGTGGCTTTTTTGTCCATTGGGTCCCTAGAATCCTCATAAGGGTCTGGGCAAGGTCAATTTGGCATGGTAGAGGCCAATTGGCCCTAATTAAGCTACTTTGACCAATTTAGGGTTAGGATTGACTTTGGTCAATTTGGCCTCTTTGGTTGACCCCAATGAGTCCCTAGTGCTCTAAGGGGACCCCTAATGGGTTAGGGATGTTATGGTGGTGTGAAAGGATCAAGGCGATACCCTAAAGTCCAACCCTAGGATTGGTATTTGAAAATTACTATTTGTAGACCACTTGGGTTTTCTCCTTCTTACCTAAATTCACATGATCTTAAGCTCTTCCTATGATTTTGTCATGACTTAGTCATGACAAAACCAACTTGTGGGTCTAGTTGTTTGGGGGATGTTACAAATTCTAATACATAAAAATAGAAATTTCGTCCTCGAAATTCAAGTTAGGCCTGTGGGGGTTCCTATAACGAGTGATTAAATGTAACATCCCAAAAATTAAGTTATACCTGTCGTAAAGAGCTCCAGGTCATCCTCGGATACTAAGGAGATCTACATGTCCTCGAACAACCGTACTAGCTCCATGGCCATCAACTGTGGCTCTGCTCCCAACGTGGTAGCTCTCCTACTCAGTGCGTCTGCCACCACATTCACCTTCCCCGGGTGGTAATGCATAGTGTACTGGTAGTCTGACAAGAACTCCACCCAGCATCTCTGTCAAATGTGTTGGAACATGGTCTTCCGCATCTCCTAGGTTTGAGAATAACAAATCCTATGTGTATTTGATCTTGTATGTTTAAGTGTGCAGGAGAACAAAGTCCACATGACTCAAGGATTACATAAGAAGGTTGCCCCCAAAGTTGAGGCATCAAATCCAAAACACCTACTAGCGTTGGCGGTAGTACTAGCGCGGGCGCTAACTGTCGTTCGACAAACTGTTAGCGGCGCTCGACGAAATGCTCATAACGGCGTTCGACGAAAATTTTGTTCGACAAACTCCTAGCGGCGTTCGACGAAATCTCGTTCGACGAAATTTTCGTTCGACAAACTCTTAGTGGCGTTCGACGAATTCTCGTTCGACAAAATATTGGATTAAGCACAATTGTCGGGAGAACTTATAGAAGTAGATAGCGCCAGGCGATATCCAATAGCGTAGGCGATAGCGAGGAGCACAGATGGCAAGGGAGAATTCTTTCCTCGGATTGAAGATTCTGCCGCGCAGAATGTGTCCTAATATAGGATAGCGCCGGCGGTACCACTAGCGCAGGCGCTAGCGCTGAGTCTATAAAAGAGACATCGTGGCTCCGTCTTCATCATCCTCTTGAGATCCAAAATTCCAGAGCTTCGTGCCACAACAGAGAGAGGAAGGTTCAGAGAGATACTCCCACATATCCATAAAGACTAAAGGGGATCCGTGGAGAAGATTTCAACACGCGTCATCATCGTGACGAAAGACTGCATCGACTACGATCATACTCTGCGTCTTCGTCTACTTCTCCAAGAGATCCACATAGAGGGAGTTTTTATATTATTGTCTTTTTATTTCACATCTTTTCTGTAATCGTTTAGTGAATTCGCCTCGTGTTGGCGACTAGGTCTGGGTAGGACTTAGGGCAGAAATTCGCCTCGTGTTGGCGACTAGGTCTCGGGTGTAGGTCTAGTGGGTGCTCGAGGCCATATCCCGAGAAGGGTTGTCTAGAGCGGCTTGAGGCCGTATCCGGGGAAGGATCGGCTAAAGACAACCGGTTCGTGGGGATACGAGTCGGTATAGAAAACAAAAAGAGTCTTTCATATTTCGCTTTGATTTCTAGCGTCATTGAAATCAAAATTTTGTAATCATTTTTATTAATCATGTCTCTCCTTTTGTAATAAAAATGATTTGTTATTCATTTCTCTAAATTGTTTATTATCATCTCTTTTATTATAAAACAATTTAGATCTTTATTCAAAATCACTATTTTGATCTCTTATAATTTCAAGTATTACAAAATATAACTAAAGTTTTTAAAAACCCTTATTCACCCCCCCCCACCTCTAAGGGCGCCTACCGATCCAACAAGTTATATCAGAGCAGGTTATTCCAAATCGGCTTAACAACCGGGAATAATGGCGTCTCATGATCTCGCTTCTATTAGTGGGGTAAATTTTTATGAAGAAGAAAAGTCTCCTAAACCACCTTTATTCGAAGGGAGAAATTAAAAAGGGTGGAAATTATTAATGGAAAAATTTATTAAAAATTTAGATATCAATGCATGTGATATAGCAATAGTTAGACCATCGGACGAATCAAATAAATAAGAGTGTCACCTAAATGCAAAAGCTATGCATTATATTTTTTGTGCTTTATCTCAAGATATTTTCAAATTAATATATTGTTTTTCTAGTGCATACAAAGTATGGAAATTTCTTGAAGAAATGCATGATTCTCCTTCTACAGGTATGGAATAATCGCAAGAACCGGAGAATATGCAAGCTTGCACAGGTCTTCAAGAATGCTCCTCTCATGACGGATCAATGGAACACACATCAAATGGAAAAGAAGAAGAAGTACTGTCTTCGAAAGAGGAGTGCCAAAAAGATGCAAAAGAAACGATATGCTCAAATCGTACCTCTCCCGAAAGCAATGTAAGGAATTCAAATCCCATTTTCTGTACTTCTATTTCTACATTACAAATGCTTCAAACTACAAAGCGCAAAATTAAGAAATTAAAAAATGCTAATAAACATTTGCGCTTAGAAAATAAAATTTTAAAGGCAAAAATTAATGAAGAATCAAATTCAAATTTATCTAGTTCTATCCATGGTTCCTTAGTTGAAAACACTACACCTTGTATGGAATTTGATGATTTAAAAGAAAAATGCAAGGAACTTGAAAAGGAACTTCTTTTTATAAAAGAACAAAATGAAAAATTATGTTTAGAAAATTCAACTTTGAAAAATGATTGTGCTATGTGTACAAGTTATAAAATTGAAATTAAAGAGATGGATGAAACTTTTGACGACTTTAGAAATGAATACAACAATCATATTGAGTCTATCGTATCCACTCTCAAAAATAGCACAATGGCGTATAATAAAGCAAGACATAATCTTAAAGTTAAGAACAATGAATTGGAAACTAAAGTAAACTTGCTTAAGGAAATTATAATGAAAAATTCTCAACACATAATCAACAATTTCAAGCAAATTTAAAAAGCAAGTTAAATCTGAATTTTCATAATATGTCTAAGCCTAACAAAGGAAATAAAAAATATCAAATGACTGAAAATGAAACTCCAAATTAGTATTACTTACAAAATCATGTTTCTCCCAACATAAAATTAAATGTTCACAAATTTCCTATAAACAATGTTTTACAAAATCATCATGGAAATTTGACATATAAGAATAATATTAAACCAAGGTTTGAATGGAGACCCAAAGTTAAAGATGAAACACAAGCTCCACTCAAAAGGGCTCATTCACTTCCATCTCCCCAAAAGCAAACACGATGTATTTGGGTACCCAAAGGAACCGTCACACCCGGTCCTCTTTGGATACCTAAATCTCTCATTCATTAGTATCCAATTATTTGCATGAAGTAGAAATCAACCAAAAAATAAAATATCAATTATCTACTTCATGATATGCTTAATTTCCTTTTTTGTTTTTTGTTTTTATTTTTGTTGAACCATCATGATATGATCACTTTATATGACTTGTGATATGACTTTCTCATATTAAACCAAAATTCATAAATAAATCAAATTGAATAAATAGTCATGTCATTTTTCAAGTGATCTACTTATCCTTTTATTTCTATCCTTCTAAATCCATTTCCTAAAAGTCTTATAAAATTTGAAAAACTAAATTTGTTATATGATATTATTAAGACTAAATGAAATAAGTGTCAAAATGGATTTAAAATGTGTATTTTAGGGGTATTAGGCTAAATTTATAAAATGCGCAAGTTTTGCTTAGGTAGTTAATATATTTGCGTCATTTTCAATTACCCCAAGTATGTTTGATCATAATCATGTTTAAATCGGAATTGAAAAAATTGCATGAATATTATTTCACTTATTTATGATCATTTCACTCATGCATATGTTGTGCAAAACTCAATAATTAAGGTTTAATAAACATGAAACTATAATGAAGATGAAACTCATGTACTAATTTTAACTTCCGCAACTTTTTACGATTTCTTCTCGTCTCATCACTTCATTAGACAGGCCTTACATTGCAAAAACATAATTAAGAAAAATCGGAAGCAAAATCAAAGAAAATCTAGGTCATATGATTAAAATAAGCACTCTCTGTGAGCTAATGCAGGCGCTAGTATCTAACGCCGGCGCTAGCCCGAGTCTCCGATTTTCTAAAATTTTAAAATTCTTAAAAATCAATAAAAATGTATTATTTTATATGTTCTAGTCATTTTTGCAATTCTACCTGTACTTGTTTTTGAAAAATTAAAATACAAAATTACAAAAGCCAAATTACAAAAAAATTATTTTGTTTTGTCTTTGGTTATTTGTTTGATTTCTATTCCTATATGCAAAAATCAAATATAAGAATATAAAACAAAAACAAGTATCAAAAATTATTATTTTGAACTTAACTTTTCTATTTACATGTATCTTGCGAAAGGGTGATTTGGGCTATCATCCCATCAAATCACCTAGTACCGGGCGAATTTCTCACAAGGTAGTCCTCGGGAAGTCCAAGATCAATCTTATGAGTTCAAACTTTAAATTAACATTAAAAATATCAAAAATACTGTATGGACTTTATTGAGAAAATCAAGCATGATTTCTTCTATCATTTAAGACTTTCTACAATGTTGTGATTCATATTTTCAAAATACTTTGAACATTGTCTTCATCATGCTTTGATATATCTATTAATATGTGCATCAATTATATTGAAAAAGTTATGTAGAACTAAGCTTAACATGCCTCTAAGTATGAGTAAATGTTTTATGTTTTATAATGATCGCTATTCACTCACTTATTTTGGCATTGTCTACATTTGTGTTTAATCTAAGAATTCTTGTGTATGTTTTGTATTAGTACAATGAATTAAAATTGCACAAGTATCTTACCTACACTCCTTTATTTGCACTTTAAAAATTAAGAAAAGTGGTTATCTTTCTCATAAATTATATTGGTTTGCAAAACAAGTGTATTCGGAGAACTTTGTACAAAATAAAAATCATAAAATAAAGTGACAAAGATAACTCCACCAAGCACTACTTGAACCTCCTAATAAGTCTTAATAAGCATTGTGAGGTTGAGCACCTTGGAAAGAATAATAAAGTATCTTGTGCAAACCAAATCTTTCTTTCAAAATAAAAACCACTTACTCTTAAGTACACCGGATCACTAGTCTCAACATTAAAAATAAAATAGGTGATCCCCCAAGCACTACTTTGCACCCTGATAAGTCTTAATGAGCATTGTGTGTGCAAAGCACCTTGGTAGTTGTACATTTTTGTGCATTGAAGTGTGTGGAAGTAAAATTATTTGTGTTTTATTGTGCTCTTTACTTTACATATTTCTTGGATTTTTGATTAAAACATTTGTTTACTCTATTCAAAATACACTTATGTGCACATCATTATCTTCCATAACACTTCTTCTCATGAGTATTGGATCCTAATGCAAATTCTATACTACTCTTTATTTATGAAATGCACTAGATAACCTAACATGTTTTCTACAATGTTTGGTATGTTTTGAAATTATGAATTAAAATAACATTGTAGTAATCTCTTTTTAATAACATTATTTCATGTTTGGTTACATTATTGTTAAACTTAAAGATTTTAATTGAACAATGATTTACAAAAACATCTTCTTTATGAAATTAAACTCATATATCTTTTTATGGATCATCATTGATTACAATAAGATGTTCTTGTATTTCGATAAGTCTTCTGCATCAAAACCATATAATTGTTTTACCTTGCGCTTTCATGCTTATTTAAAGTATTTTATTTGTGTGCATCATCACATGAATCTTCAAATTCCTTTCTTGCAACAAGTGTTAGACTTGCTTGGTAAACTTTATATTGGTTGAATTTTTTTTTGCTATAAAACTCTAATTTATTTTTATGAAAATATTGTAATGCTAAAACTCTGATTTATTAATGGACTTCAAAATAGCTATGTGAGTGTTTTCATAAATTCAAATAAAAATATAAATCCATAGGCTATGATGCTTAAATGTTTCCAATAATTATTATCCATGACTTCATTTCTCACCATAGAGGGGGCGTAGGGTTGTAGACATTAGATATCCTTATCTCTAGTCATGTCTTGTCCTTAACCGGTGAGGGTTCCAGTGGGGCCTTGCGAGGCACTGGGGGGAAAGAGTGCTAGGTTGAGTTGTCTAGTGTTTGCATATGGGACTAACACCCCAACCTACGGCATGTATGCAGCTCCTCATGCCCATCCGTCACTTAGTACGGGGCTAGGGTGTAGATATATTGTCTGGGTAGATTGGTTATTTGGAAATCATTACCTCTTTAAGCTAAAACCTCTGTTCTATAAAAATTACTCAAAACTCATTATTTCCTTCTCTCTATAAGCTCGATCATGCCTTTATCTTATTATCAACTAATAAGTGGTGTCTCCTTACCCGCTTTTGCTAATAACAAAAGGGGGAGAACTAACATGATAAATATAATCTGCTATCAAAATATAATGCTTAATTAAGATGATAGCTTACATATTAGGGGAGCATTCACTTAGGGGGAGCATGTATTTAGGGGGAGCAATTCTAAATGCTAAATGCTAAAATTATCCTAAGTCATCACTCTCACACACACACAAGTATGTTTCTTCATGCTTATATATTAATGCTCTGATTTATCATTAGTGGAATTGTTATTATCAAATGGGGGAGTTTGTTGGAACATGGTCTTCCGCATCTCCTAGGTTTGAGAATAACAAATCCTATGTGTATTTGATCTTGTGTGTTTAAGTGTGCAGGATAACGAAGTCCACGTGACTCAAGGATTACATAAGAAGGTTGCCCCCAAAATTGAGCCATCAAATCCAAAACACCTACTAGCGCTGGCGGTAGTACTAGCGCTGGCGCTAGCTGCAGTTCGACAAACTGTTAGCGGCGCTCGACGAAATGCTCATAACGGCGTTCAACGAAAATTTCGTTCGACAAACTCCTAGCGGCGTACGACGAAATCTCATTCGACAGAATTTTTGTTCGACAAACTCTTAGTGGCGTTCGACGAATTCTCGTTCGACGAAATATTGGATTAAGCGCAATTGCTGGGAGAACTTATAGAAGGAGATAGCGCCAGGCGATATCCAATAGCGCAGGCGATAGCGAGGAGCACAGTTGGCAAGGGAGAATTGTTTCCTCGGATTGAAAGATTCTGCCGCGCAGAATGTGTCCTAATATGGGATAGCGTCGGTGGTACCACTAGCGCAGGCGCTAGCGCTAAGTCTATAAAAGGGACATCGTGGCTCCGTCTTCATCATCCTCTTGAGATCCAGAATTCTAGAGCTTCGTGCCACAACAGAGAGAGGAAGGTTCAGAGAGATACTCCCACATATCCATAAAGACTAAAGGGGATTGATGCGATATTTCGGCAAGTGCACCGGTCGCGCAAGTAATAAAGTTTGGGAATAGGATCCCCGAGTGTCGGTCTCTTGAGGAATGCAGGTTGGGTGAACGAATCGCGTTGTGTGACTATTGTTACACAAGCGTAAACAAACACACAAAAGGGGGGGGGGGTTGGTTGGGTTTTCCTACTCTTAACAACAATGAAGGAAATGCGGGTCGAAAGCACAGCTTCGCAAGGCGAGATGGATGCAACGGCCGCGATGCCGTGCTTCGTGAGGCGGATGGAGCGTGCTCTAGTGCGGGAAGGCGAAGGTCGCAAACACCTCTTCACAAACGTCGTTAGCTCTTGCTAACGCGGATCGAACACCTTGAGTGCGTGAATGAGTGAGTGGATGAGTGGAGGCGAAGCGATTCACAAGCAAGTAATGATGAAAAGAGAAGAAACATTCATTTCATTTAAACCAAACATCATGATATTCAAGTTTAAAAGATTCAAAGATTACAACGAAGGAGAGAGGAAAGAGATAACCAATGGATGAAGACTAGCGGCCGTTCACGGCCGGAATGGTAGTTTGTCAAGATACCTCCAGACTAGGGCGGACTGTGCTTCCGGTGTAGAGAAACTGTCACGATCTCTCTACGTGGTTCCGTCGTCTTCTACCTCAGGATTCCTCTTCTTCTCACCGGACTGAAGTGGAAAACAGCTGCTTGAGGGCTTGCGGATGGTGGAGAATGCTCCCGGACAATGGAGAAATACTTGGAATGGTTGGAGAGGACTTCCCCTTGCGTAGGAGATGAAGTGGAGGTGTCCAGGAATGGAAATCGCCGGCGTACGGACTGCCACTCGCGCTCTCGGCGGCTCTCCCCCCGCCCTAAAAGTGGAACAGGCATATATATATAGGCGCTGGAATGAATACTGCGCACGGTCATTGGCGCACGACCAGTGGTCGTGCGCACTGGAGTTCTGCGATCGTGCGCGCTGCCTGGGCGGAGCCTGAAATGAAAGAAATTTATAAAGTACATGTTCGCACGACCAGTGGCGCACGACCAGTGGTCGTGCGCACTATCGTAAGTGGTCGTGCGATAAGCAAGACAGAACTCATAAAATGGGCGTTAAGTGTGCACGATCAGTGGCGCACGACCAGTGGTCGTGCGCGATAGAGCCAGTGATCGTGCGCAGTGTTCCTGTACAGAATTGTACCGGGAACACCTGCACGACTCCTGTTCCAGCATACTACACCAGTCTAGCCACTGAAGGTGGCACTTAACACTGCATGAAAACTAGTAACGAAGATGAACAAGAAATAACACCAAAACGGGCCTAGAAGTGCACTTAGCATGGAGTATTAAATAGGAATGAAAACATGTCTAAAGTGAAGTGCAAAGACTAGAAAATCGGCCCAGATGAGTCCATAAATGTGTATATAATTGGGACTCATCACAACCCCAGACTTACCTGTTTGCGCGTCCCGAGCAAATGAATTCGGCGGAGTGTGAAAATGGTAGTTAACAAAGAAAATTACACAAAGGAGTACAATGCGAAGTAGCAAAAGCATGCAAATAGAAATTTAGTAAAAAGAGATTCTAACTATGCTAACTAATTTACGAAAGTATTAGAGCGTAAGTAGAGATTTAGTTATACTCAGTTGGTGAATTATGAAGAATTCGAACGATCATGCCCGGTGTGAAAGTAACAAGACACTAAGGCGGGTGTTGCACAAGGTCGGGGTTTAGGAATAACTCCGCTGAAATCCATCAACATCGTGAACCATACGCTCGCCCGGTCACACTCTCTCCACGGCGTTAGCAAACTCACAAATCAAATCAATAGAGCTTTTAGGATTATATTGGGGCTTAGGTTGCGGTATGATATTCAAATTTAAACACGATGGCTACGCAACCCAAGTGAGCTAACGGAACGCTGCACCACACAAAACCAAAAACAATGCTCGTGTGACACACCCCAAGACTTATCATGAAAACTAGGTGTGCACACGGCCTACTTCACAATTACCAACAGATTTTCTATTTAGCTCGGAAGGATTTCTTTACGACATATTTCATTTTCAGATTTTTTTCTTTTAACAACATACTTTTCTTCTTTTACTTATCCTCGGGTTGGTTCAAATTCAGCAAAATAAAACATGATTTTCTTCACAACACACAAGTTCCAAACATCACACAAATTGAGAATTATGAGCGCAGTTAAACAGCAATTTGGTTGCGGGCGTAGGATAAGCTTCGGGATTTGGTGGATGAAGAGGAGCTGAACAAAAGAGTGGTAGGCACAATTTTGGCTTGCAAGGGTGAGCGAAAAGGACATGGAACGACAAGGCTCAAACTAGCCAAAAGGTGGCCTACATCACGTTTAACTCGACGAGTCGCTCTCGCCCATGCTTCGAGAGTCGCTTGGGGCAAGTTCTTAGCCCACGAGAAAGGTAAACCTTCCTCCCGACTCGAGCAACACACGACTAGTGCTCGTACACACACAACACCGGGTTATCACCAATTTCGTTCACATTCACCATTTGAGTATAACAAATCTAAAACTACGCAAAAAATACTAATCATAAACTAAACGCATAGAAATAATCTAGTTTTACTCAAATGCTACTGCAGCATGCGGGTGCGACTAGAACACTGCTCGAGTCAACATCGCACTCCAAATAGTAATTCCTAAGCTAACACCCCAATTCACATTCCTAACCAAAATAGTTTATTTGGAAACTACACAAATAAGAAAGCGCGCACTCATGTGGGTGAAGTGGTGCAAGAAGCATGAAAACAATGATGATGATAAAGATAAATAATAAACAAACTTCTACTATGCAGTGCAACTCGTGCAGAGTGGATGACAACATACTCTCCCCCAGACTTAGTCTAAACATTACATCACAGAAATTGGAAGCTAAGGTGGGAAGAAGTGTTACCCAATGCTCAGAATTGAGCATACCAGACGATTGGCGATTAAGATAAAGAGCAGTCCGCAGCATCCGCACCAAAGAACACAACACATCTGCAAGCACAAAACTAAAAACAGCAAAAACAAATATAAAAACTGAACTAAACATGTTAGATAAAAATAAAATCAGGAAATCTGGGTTGTCTCCCAGCAGCGCTTTTGTTTTATGTCCTTAAGCTGGACCAAATACCTGTATTATGATTGTTTAAAGAGCACAGAAATTAAAGGAGAAGTTCACAGAAGCAGTTTCACAAATTCAGACAACACAAATCAGTTATAGGCGCTCTTATGGTGCGCGTCTCCCGTAGCTCGTAGGCGGGAGGTGAAGGCTTTAGGGCCAACACTGGTGTCACCCAGTGTTCCCCTAACCTCCGCCCTCTTGCCACGGAGAGCGGCAGCGCGAGCGTCGTGCAGAAGTTTCTCCTGTTTAAGTTTAGTGACAGTCGGGGACTGCCAACGTTGAAAGTTTTCAGATTTTTCCACCTTGGTGGTGGGTGGCGTCACTTCCGGCGTCGCGGTGACTACCGGATCAGCCCAAGAGATGGAGCGCTTAAATTGTTTATTACAAGAATCAAAACAAGAAGATAATGGGACAGTGTCCCAAACTAAATTCAAGTCAATATTTTTCGAAATGCAATCTTCCTCCGTCTCGGAATCAAATTCCCTCCGAAGATCTACTTCTTCCTCACTGGACTGGTGCTCCTCCTTTTCTCCTTCAATTGGTTCTTTATCTTCTTCATTTCCTGCACAACTCAGAGATTCATCAAAAATAAAGAGAGGGGGAAGAGTGGATGTTTCAGTTATAGCTTTGGGGCAAGTGGGCTGCGGCACCTTATTGGGTAGGAAGACACACCCCGTAGCGAAATCAAGGGTGACACCACTCTCTTTCAAGAACGGCACGCCCAAGATAGGGATAGAGTGATTTTCCTGGGGTCCCAACACCTGAAAATCAGCAACCACAATCGTCCCCTCAACTATCACTTTTACATTTTTCACTTCCCCCTCAGATTGTATAACGGTCCCATTAGCAAGCATAAGGGATTTCCGATCCTCCGTGTTCATCTCAAGTTGCAATTGCAACGCAATGACGTTGCGGGAGGAGCCGGAATCGCACAAAGCTTTCGTTTCAATATTATTGATGGAACAAGAAATCACTAACTCACTTGGATCAGCCTCTACCACATCGCCGAGACTCTTCCCTTGATCTATTGGGTTCTTTTCAGTGTTGCTAGGAAGGGTCCCATGCAACCGCTCGGTTAGCACTTGGGCCAATTGGCCCAGCTGCGTTTCCAAGTTCCGCATGGATGCGGTTTGGTTCACCATATTTGAGGTAGCCGCTTGCATAAATTTTTCCATCATCTCCTCCAGATTACTCTTTTTTTGGGCTGGGGGGCCTTGGTTATAATCCGGGTGTGGTGGCCTCGGTTGGCTCCCGGAGGCGTAAGCATCGTTTTGATGCTGCCCCGGTGCCCATCGTTGGTCATGCGTGTTTGGGTTCCATGAGAAGTTCGGGTGACTTCTCACTCCCGGATGATAAGCATTATTAAATGGCACCCCCTTAGACTGATTTCCTACAAAATTAACGGATTCATTCAAGGATAAGTGCGCGAAGTCACCTGATACGTTGTTCCCTGAACATTCGTACGCGTGGTGGCCGCCGCCTCCACATCCTTCGCACGTAATGACAGCAGCAGGCGCGGTGTAGGAGGAAGTGAGTCGACCACAAAGAGACCGCGGGCGTTCCTTGGTGCATTTCTCCCGGCAGTCAGAATGTACTGTGGGAGGCGGTGTCGCGCAGAATCCGAAGGGCCTCCTCTGGAGTGTGGTTCATTAGAGTACAACCCGCAGCAGCATCGATCATTGCCCTATAGTTGGACTCGATCGCAAAGTAAAATGTCTCTACCACATTCCACGATTGGAGCTCGTGGTTCGGGCAGCGGCGGAGAAGATCATTAAGGCGCTCCCACGCCTCGGCAAGGGTCTCTTGGTCAGCTTGGCGAAAGGTGGCGATATCCCGCCGCAGGCTCACAATTTTATCAACGGGGTGGAATTTGGCCAGGAACTTGGATGCAAGAGCATCCCAAGTCGCGGCGGTCCCAGGAGGAATAGAATGGAGCCACACCTTGGCCTTGTCGCGAAGTGAGAATGGGAACAGTCGCAGCTTGACTGTATCGTCAGGTATTCCAGTGTAGCAGAAAGTTCCGCAGATATCGGAAAACTCTGCCAGGTGCAGGTGCGGGTCTTCACTGGTCATCCCGGAGAACTGAGCATTATTCCGGATGATGTTCAAGATCGCAGGTTTGATCTCGAACTGGTTGTTCATAATGTTGGGACCAAATCCCCGATACACACTCCCAGCTGTCGGAGTGGTATAATCTCTCATCGTTCTGGGTCGAGGCCTCACTACCTCTTGCTCATCTCCAGGTTGGTGCTGCCCCACATCGGGCACTCTTGGGTCAGCATTGTTTGGGTCTACGTTGTCACCCATTGCCGCCTGTACGGCTGCTGTGCGCCTTCGTGCGCGAGCGGTCCGTTCGATCTCTGGATCAAAGGGTACAAGTTCCCCCGCGGCTTGTCTCTGCATGCACAGTCACAACAAAAAGAAAACAAAACAAAGGAAATCAAAAACAACTGCTCTTGTAACAAAAGCTCACAACTCAAGACGTTACACGCCTGAACATTCCCCGGCAACGACGCCAAAAACTTGATGCGATATTTCGGCAAGTGCACCGGTCGCACAAGTAAAAAGGTTTGGGAATAGGATCCCCGAGTGTCGGTCTCTTGAGGAATGCAGGTTGGGTGAACGAATCGCATTGTGTGACTATTGTTACACAAGCGTAAACAAACACACAAAAGGGGGGGGGGGGGGGGGGGGGGTTTGGTTGGGTTTTCCTACTCTTAACAACAATGAAGGAAATGCGGGTCGAAAGCACCGCTTCGCAAGGCGAGATGGATGCAACGGCCGCGATGTCATGCTTCGTGAGGCGGATGGAGCGTGCTCTAGTGCGGGAAGGCGAGGGTCGCAAACACCTCTTCACAAACGCCGTTAGCTCTTGCTAACGCGGATCGAACACCTTGAGTGCGTGAATGAGTGAGTGGATGAGTGGAGGCGAAGCGATTCACAAGCAAGTAATGATGAAAAGAGAAGAAACATTCATTTCATTTAAACCAAACATCATGATATTCAAGTTTAAAAGATTCAAAGATTACAACGAAGGAGAGAGGAAAGAGATAACCAATGGATGAAGACTAGCGGCCGTTCACGGCCGGAATGGTAGTTTGTCAAGCTACCTCCAGACTCGGGCGGACTGTGCTTCCGGTGTAGAGAAACTGTCACGATCTCTCTACGTGGTTCCGTCGTCTTCTACCTCAGGATTCCTCTTCTTCTCACCGGACTGAAGTGGAAAACAGCTGCTTGAGGGCTTGCGGATGGTGGAGAATGCTCCCGGACAATGGAGAAATACTTGGAATGGTTGGAGAGGACTTCCCCTTGCGTAGGAGATGAAGTGGAGGTGTCCAGGAATGGAAATCGCCGGCGTACGGACTGCCACTCGCGCTCTCGGCGGCTCTCCCCCCGCCCTAAAAGCGGAACAGGCATATATATAGGCGCTGGAATGAATACTGCGCATGGTCATTGGCGCACGACCAGTGGTCATGCGCACTGGAGTTCTGCGATCGTGCGCGCTGCCTGGGCGGAGCCTAAAATGAAAGAAATTTATAAAATACATGTTCGCACGACCAGTGGCGCACGACCAGTGGTCGTGCGCACTATCGTAAGTGGTCGTGCGATAAGCAAGACAGAACTCATAAAATGGGCGTTAAGTGCGCACGATCAGTGGTGCACGACCAGTGGTCGTGCGTGACAGAGCCAGTGATCGTGCGCAGTGTTCCTGTACAGAATTGTACCGGGAACACCTGCACGACTCCTGTTCCAGCATACAACACCAGTCTAGCCACTGAAGGTGGCACTTAACACTGCATGAAAACTAGTAACGAAGATGAACAAGAAATAACACCAAAACGGGCCTAGAAGTGCACTTAGCATGGAGTATTAAATAGGAATGAAAACATGTCTAAAGTGAAGTGCAAAGACTAGAAAATTGGCCCAGATGAGTCCATAAATGTGTATATAATTGGGACTCATCAGGGATCCGTGGAGAAGATTTCAACACGCGTCATCATCTTGACGAAAGACTGCATCGACTACGATCATACTCTGCGTCTTCGTCTACTTCTCCAAGAGATCCACATAGAGGGAGTTTTTATATTATTGTCTTTTTATTTCACATCTTTTCTGTAATCGTTTAGTGAATTCGCCTCGTGTTGGCGACTAGGTCTGGGTAGGACTTAGGGCAGAAATTCTCCTCGTGTTGGCGACTAAGTCTCGGGTGTAGGTCTAGGGGGTGCTCGAGGCCATATCTGGGGAAGGGTTGGCTAGAGCGGCTTGAGGCCGTATCCGGGGAAGGATCGGCTAAAGCCAACCGGTTCGTGGGGATACGAGTCGGTATAAAAACAAAAAAGACTCTTTCATATTTCGCTTTGATTTCTAGAGTCATTGAAATCAAAATTTTGTAATCATTTTTATTAATCATGTCTCTCCTTTTGTAATAAAAATGATTTGTTCTTCATTTCTCTAAATTGTTTATTATCATCTCTTTTATTATAAAACAATTTAGATCTTTATTCAAAATCACTATTTTGATCTCTTATTATTTCAAGTATTACAAAATATAACTAAAGTTTTTAAAAACCCTTATTCACCCCCCCCCCTCTCTAAGGGCGCCTACCGATCCAACAAAATGTTCAGCTCCTTCTGCGTATCCACGTACTTTAGATTCTTGAGATCTGAAAATATGTCGCAGTGGACGCCATAGAGATAGTCCCGCCAGATCTTCAGAGCGAATACGACCGCTCCCATCTCCAGGTCATCCACCAGGTAATTCCGCTCATGGTTCTTCAACTGGAGGGAAGTGTATTCTATCACGTGTCCATTCTGCATCAGAACGGCACCCATCCCCTGGTATGACGCATCTGTGTACACCTGGAATCCTTCCTTTCCCGATGGAAGGGCAAGGATGAGGGCCGTCGTAAGCCGGCCCTTTAGCTCCTGGAAGGCCTCCTCGCACTGCGGCGTCCAAATGAATGGAGTATCCTTCTTCGTCAGGGATGTGAGTGGGAGGGCTATCTGGGAAAACCCCTGTACGAACTTCCGGTAATAACCGGCAAGCCCCAAGAAGCTCCGCACATCGGTGGCCGTCTTCAACAGTGGCCAATCCCGTACTGCCTGGATCTTTGCCAGGTCCACTGCTAGACCATCTCCACTGATAATATGACCTAGGAAGGCCACCTCCTTCAGCCAAAACTGACACTTGCTAAACATCGCATACAGGCGGTGCTCCCGTAGTTTCTCCAATGTTAGTGCCAAATGACGTGCATGTTCTTCCTCCGTCCTTGAATAGATGAGGATGTCATTGATGACACGATGACAAAGATGTCGAGATATGGTTCGAACACCCGGTTCATCTGGCTCATAAATGCCGATGGTGCATTTGTGAGCCCGAACGGCATCACAGTGAACTCATATAGTCTGTATCGGCTGCTGAAAGCCGTCTCTGGATGTCCTCCTCCTGAATCCGCAGTTGATAATAACCTGACCTCAAATCCAGCTTTGAGAAGCAGTGGGCTCCTTCTAGATGGTCAAATAGCTCGTCGATCCTTGGTAGCAGAGACGTATTCCGGACAGTCAGCCGGTTCAGTGCTCTGTAATCAATGCACAATCGGAGCGTCCCATCCTTCTTCTTCACAAATAGCACCGAAGCTCCCCAATGTGAGGAACTCAGTCTAACGAACCCTGCTTCCACCAGCTCCTGCAGCTGGCTCTAAAACTCCACTAGCTCCTTCGGGGCCATCCGATAAGGAGCTATGGATACCGGTTAGCCCCCGACACCAACTGGATCTGAAAATCCTTCTCGCGGTGCGGTGGCAGCCCTGGAAACTTTTCCGGGAATACGTCGGCAAAATGCCGCACTATTGGGATACTAGCCACAGAATCCTTCGCCTCGATCTCCTCGAATAACACCTGGTATACCTCATCTCCCTGTTGTTGGGCCTTGACGGCCTGAATAGATGATAATAAGAGGCGGGAGGGAGGTTTGATACCTTCCACTACTACTTCCGTGTCCTCGTGTTTCAGAACAATCCTCCTTGCCAGGAAGTCAATCCGTGCATGGTTCCAATACAGCCAATTCATGCCTAGGATCAGATCAAAGTCCTTCATCTTCAAGAGCATTGTCGGCGCTTCGAACAGCTTTCCTCCAATCTCCACATTCATGTTGCACTTTGTGTTTGTTACTATCTCTGATCCGTCTGGGAACCACACCCTCCTGTGAATGCCCTTGAAGTGTTGGACTTGGTCCAGATCGTCCACGAATTCTTCCGAGATGAACGAGTGTGAGGCACTAGTATCAAATAAAGTGTATGCGGGCTTGCCGCAGACAAGTACTATACCTGGGTGGTTTTTGTTTGTTTGGTTCAGTGCTAAGGTAAAACTAAAGTTTACTAAGTACTAATGAACATAAAGCAAAAGACATTAAAAGTACCTGTAATGACCCTTGCGGGGTCCCGGGGCTGAGCTACGTCCAGGGCGTACATCTGGTCCCTGTTCTGTCTCCAGTCTCCGCCTAAAATCCACGTCCTCGGCCCCTGAAATGCTTAGCCGGTGGGCAGCCTGTAGTGCTGGTGGGCATTCCTCTGTGGGCAGTTCCTCCGGATGTGGCCTGGTTGATGGAAGTGGTAGCACTCCTGTGGGGGAGGTGACCCACCTCCTCCAATTCTCGGCATCTCCCGCATCTGTAAAGGCTAAGCAGCCAACACTACCGGCTCCCTCTGCTCCTGCCTCTCCTCCTAGCGGGCTCGGTCCTCCGCTCTTCTCTCCCCAATGTAATGACCCTTCTGCTGGTCTCTCCTGCCACTCCTTCACTGATCCTCTGTCGGCCTCTTCGTACCTCGAACAAGGTGTTGGTCGGCTTCCAGCTTCTTAGCCATCTCCAAGATCTTGGCCATGCTGCCGTCAAAGACAAAAAGGAGGGTCTGCCTCAGCTCGTCACAGAGGCCCATATAGAATCTCTTTGCGTAGCCTGCATCATCCAGCTGATAGGAATCCGCAAACCGGGCCAGGTTTGTGAACTCCCGGTGATACTCCACCACTATCCTGCTACCCTGCCTCAACTGCAGGAACCTGTCTTCCAGCTCATCCCTTGCTGACTGTGGTACATAGTGCTCCAGCAGTGTCGTCTTGAACTCATCCCATGAGATGTCAGCCGCCTCCAATCCAGTATAGGTGGTGTCTAGTAGTGACTTCCACCACCTCTTTGCATGAGATTCCAGGCATGAAACCACTAGGGGTACTGCCATGTCTGTCGGTCACTGTTTACCTGCCAGCATATCGTACATAATGTCCACCCACTCCTCAGTCTGCACAACTGTCTCTGTCCCGAGGTATGATGGAAGGGAAAGACCTCGGAAGGCACTCATCTAGTTGGCCCCGGGATTTGGTTGAGGAGTCGGTGCCTGTTGTGCCCTGAATGCCTCTAGTATGGCAGTCAATGTTTGTCCCACCTCCGACTGCTGGAACGGGGTAGGAGCCGGTGGTGGTGGGACGACGTTTGGAGTCGGAGGTACTCCATGATGTGGGATAGGGTTTGTCGCGGGCTACAAAAGAAAATTAACACTCGTAAGAGGGTTTGCCTAAGAAATTCAGGTAAAGGTGGACTTTTCATGTGATTCCCCATATGGGCACACCATTACTTTTGCTGTTTAGTTTGTCCTCAAACTAAACTCGCGCGGGGTGGCCCAGGGTTTGTGAACTTCTTTTCTTCGGATCGGGGTTAGCTCTGATGCCAGTTTGTAAGACCCTTTTTTTTTTTTTGAAAACCCTGGTCTTATGCCCAGGACGGCCGCTTTGCGGTGACACCCTCGCTCAGGAAGGTCGCCACTACGAAACACCGATCCTGCCGGCCATATCGATCACAATAGAAGAAAAGTATACAATTGATTAACTAGAAATCAAGTCCACATCACATGAATATAATATCTCAAAATAGAAGAGGTCCACATGGAATAACTGAATAAAAGATAACAGAAGAAATAAAGGGCTCATGCCATATACATCAATTCCTCACTACAATTTCACTCGCGGAAGCATAATCTATTAAAGCTAATAAGACACTCACGGATCCTGTCATCGGCGCTTGATGGCGCAAATCTTAGAACACCGCTAAAGGCGGTAGTAAGACTGCGGCATGAAACGACAGTGTACCGATCGTTCAAGTAATATAAAATGGGAATGAATCCCCAAGTATCGATCTCAAAGGAACACAGTAAGGTGGAGTTTATTATCGAGGAAGGAATTGAGATTGAAGTCCTTTAGAGCGGATGGATGCGGAAATGGGGGATTTGGTTTGCGAATAATAAAATAAAATATTACAACTACTCCTATGCAATGCCGCTATGCAATGCTTCGCTTGGCGGAATGGAGACTAGGCAGGCCTTGAACGCGCTGCGTCGCAAGGGCGGATGGATGAGTAGGCTAACGGATCGAACTATGCAGGCCTTGAGCGCGCTGCTTCGTTAGGCGGGATGGAATACACGGGCCGCTATGCCACGCTTCGGTCGGCGGATGGGCGAGTAGGCTAATGGAATGAGGGTCGTCGGCACCTCTTCGACAAACACGCCACTAGCAATTGCTAGTGCGGCACACGAACGTGACGGCGGGATGGAGGATGGAATGGGGCGCACGTCAAGCAACTCAAACAACAAACATTTCACATAAACATGAAATATATGGAAATACAAATTAGTTTAAGTGCAACTTCATCTTAATACACAGATCTAACTACATACACATCAATAAGAGAAGAACAAGGCAAGAAATCGACCGAATCCGAAGGCTCGTTGTAGATTCACGGTTGGAATCGCCGGGTTGTCAATCCGCGTCCAAGCTCGGTCCGCAACTACGTCCGGGGTAGAGAGAGCTGTCACTACTCTCCAATGAGCCCGTCTTCTTCGTGTCACGATCCGGTAGAGGTTGCAAACTTCCCCTTGCTTGATGGTAATGGCGGCTAGGTCTTCCTTTGGAGCGCTAGGATGAAGGAGGAGGCCGGGAGGAAGCTCCGGCTCAAGATTGGCGTGAAGAACAAGCCCGGAGCACCTCCCGATGGTGGGCGGCGATGGAGGGGCGAAATCGGGCGGAACGGCGGAGCAGGGTGAGAAAAACGGCGAGGATCCGACCTAAAATCGCGAGCAGGGCAATTTATAGGCGCTGGACTGAACAGCGCGCACGGTCGTTGGCGCACGACCAGTGGTCGTGCGCACTATCATCCTGTGATCGTGCGCCTGACTGGACGGAGCCTGAAAGGGGAGAAAATTATAAAATACAATGTTCGCACGACCAGTGGTCGTGCGCGCTATCATAAGTGGTCGTGCGATAAGGAAGACAGAACTCAGAATTCAGGGGGTAAGTGCACACGATCAGTGGCGCACGACCAGTGGTCGTGCGCAAGAAAACCAGTGATCGTGCGCAGTGTTCCTGTACAGATTTGTACCGGGAACACCTGCACGACTCCTGCTCCAGCATACAACACTAATCAAACCACTGAAAGTGACACTTAACCATGCATGAAAACTAATAATGAAGATAAACAGGAAATAACACCAAAACGGGCCTAGAAGTGCACATAGCATGTAATAACAAATATGAGCGAAAACATGCCTAAAGTGTAGTGCATAGACTAGAAAATCGGCTCAGATGAGTCCATATATATGTATATAATTGGGACTCATCACACCCCCAGACTTACCTGTTTGCGCGTCCCGAGCAAACAAATTCTACGCGAATGAGGAAAGAAAAGTAGATGGCTTAAAATTACAATACAGAGTACCATGCGAAGTCGCATGCTCACGTGCATAAGAAAAATAGTAGAGAAGGTTTCTAATTAGATAAACAGTTTATATATTTCTAAAAGAGTAAAAGCATATTACAACCACTCAAAATGGTGAACAACGGTGAATCATTCGGTCATGCATACGGAGAAAGTAAACCAAGCGCTGAGACGAGCATTGCTCAAGATCGGGATGCGGGACAAACTCCACTGAAATCCATCAGTGTCGGTGACCATAAGATCGCCCGGTCACATTCTCTCCACGACACTAGATTGGTTCATAGCGTGAGTCGGTAGGACTTTAGGTTAGAGATGGGGCTTGGGTTACGGTGCGGTAAACAAAGATAAATATGGAGGCTAAGCACACCTAACCCAACATGAGCATAAGATAGAGCTACCCGCACGACGATAATAAACAAATGCACCACACCCCCAGACTTGGACTTTTGCAACATAGGTGTGTGCACCGCCCACTCCCAATACCAAAATTTCAAAATTTTCAATTCAACTTTTTTTCATAACAATCCCCCTTTTTTTTTCTTTTCTTTCTCTACTTCATTCTTCTTTTTCTTTCTTTTTCTTTTTTTTTCAGCAAAAATATCAATGAATACGCCCACAATTTCCACTATAAAAATTACCACATCAACACCCCCCAAAATGTAAATAAAACTACAACTAAGGCTCAGATTTGGGTGTGCGAGTAGGTTAGGCTTTTAAGCTTTTGGTGAGATAAAAGTGGGGCTGAATCAAGAGGAAGGGGTAGGCACAAAGGGGCTAGCAAGGGTAGATGATAGGCATGAAATAAAATGCTCAACCAGGCCAAAATAGTGGCCTACGTCATTCTCACGCACTAGAACTATCCTATGCCAATGCTTCAAGAATCGCTTGGGGCAAGTTCTAGCCACCGAGAAAGATTCTCCTTTCTCCCGACTCAAGCAATACGAGTCTAGCGATCGTTTACACACATCCCTACGCTACCGTTTGATTCCACCGATTCATCATTTGAGTAGAGTAAACAACATTTACACTAATAGAGAAAAATATAAAACCATAGTATAAAGAGAAATCTAATCTACACAAATTTCTATGCAATCGAGCACTCGACTAGGAGCACTACTGGAGTCAACATTTTACTCTGCTACATAGTCCTAAGCCATCACCTAGACCTTCCCACATAAGCAGAAGAATTAAATTCACTACAGAGCACGCATACAGACGAGTACGCGCTCAAGTGGGTGTTGTGGTGTGCAATGAAAATGGTCAACAATTTCCAATAAGCTAAAATAAAAGTACTTCTAGCATGCTATGCAAGAGTGCACGTGAGTGGGCACACAAACTGCTCTCCCCCAGACTTAAACTAAACAATCCACAAAATGTATGACATGACAATCAGAAAAGGCTAGGGAAAGAGAGTACCCAGTGCTCAGAATTGAGCACACCAGAAGATTGACGTGTAAGCTAAAATGAGCCGCAGCGTCCGCTATCCAGAAAAAATACCTGCAGGGGTCAGCTCCACAGAAACAAAAGAAAATAGAAAACTGAAAAAAAAAGAATACTACTAACTAAACTAAACAAGATGAAATAAGAAATGCAGGAAAAGGTAAGATAACTACTGGGGTTATTGTCATCCCAGCACGACTTATTCGGATTTTATACAGTTCTAGCTTATAGGCCTATGAAAAGAAAAGTGGACAGGTAACTGTTCTAATATGCATGTAGGTAGTGGGTACCTATACGGAGAAAGAACAGTCACGCCTCTACCCGAATATAAATAAAACCTGCCCATCACAGGTAGAGGGAAAAGGAAGTAAGAAGAGGAGGAGGCCTGGTCCTCACTCATCTCACCAAAAACATCCTTGCCTAGCAAGGTATCGTCTTCAGGGAGGCAGCAGGAGGAGAAGGCAATGAATGGGGCTTCCTCTATGGAGGAGGGATCAACCTCCTCACATGAAAGGATACACTCATCATTGACTTGAGCACAAAGCTCCAAGTCCTCCTGGGGTACCTGTGAAGACTCAACCTGCACAGACTCGGATGAAGAGGGGGGATCGAGAAATAAACAAGACGAAGAACATAAATAATCAAAAATCGGGGGAGTGGTCCCGGTCTCACTCCCATCAGGTTGGGTAAGTAAAATAATGTTTGCATTGTCATCAATGCTACAAGATTCGGTGGGATCAACAGTGGCCAAGCTAGAGATTTGGACTTCCTCCACCGGTGCTGAGGGAAAGTCCTCTTCACCTAGAAGGTTGTCCTCCTCCATAGGAGTAAGCACAATACTAAGATCAACCGCCTCCTCTTGTGACACATCATCAACAATGTCGTCAGAGACGAATGTAGTATGCACAACAGGGGGAAGAATAGTGCTCGGATAAAAGTCGAGCACGGATTCCTCACAAAGAATCGAATCCACTAGGGATGGTAGATGCACATGGAGAATAGGCTCAGCAATGTTGGTGCATAGATCAGCCGCACATCCGGTGACCGTATCCATGCCATTCCCTTCAAGATGTGAAGGTGGCAAAGACACATAACCGGATGTTGAAGGTGTGCTGCCAGAGTTAGGAGTTGGGACGATCCAGATATCCGGCTCGTCATCCTCATACAATTGGCGAAGATACTCGGCACAGTCCTTCAAGACATGATCAGTGCTCCGACAAAACCGGCACTGCCTTGCGGGCTTCTTTGGCACAGCGGGGGCTGAAGCCGAAAAGAAGTAAGACGGTAAAGGCTCAGCAGAGTAGCCATAAGACTTACGCGCACCATATGAAGTATCAGACGAAGTCGGTGCTCCATATGCTGGGCTATAAGAATTATGCCTACTATTCTCCGTAGGGCATTCATCACTAGAGTGGGAGGTAGCTCCACACCAACAGCAACGGAAATTAAGATGTGCCCACATAGTGCGAAGATAAAACGATTCAAATAAAAAAACACTATTGTGCGAAATACCACATCTAACAAAATTTACTAAAGCAACCTAATTAAAACAGGAAAATGGAATAAAAAGAAATAAAACAAAAAAATGCAATTACAAAAGGAAGGGCTTCTCTCTCAGGTTTTCCCTCTCCAGAAAACTCACACGACTGTGTTCCTCGGCAACGGCGCCAAAAACTTGATGGCGCAAATCTTAGCACACCGCTAAAGGCGGTAGTAAGACTGCGACACGGAACGGCAGTGTACCGATCGTTCAAGTAATATAAAATGGGAATGAATCCCCAAGTATCGATCTAAAGGGAACACAGTAAGGTGGAGTTTATTATCGAGGAAGGACTTGAGATTGAAGTCCTTTAGAGCGGATGGATGCGGAAATGGGGGATTTGGTTTGCGAATAATAAAATAAAATATTACAACTACTCCTATGCAATGCCGCTATGCAATGCTTCGCTTGGCGGAATGGAGACTAGGCAGGCCTTGAACGCGCTGCGTCGCAAGGGCGGATGGACGAGTAGGCTAACGGATCGAACTATGCAGGCCTTGAGCGCGCTGCTTCGTTAGGCGGGATGGAATACACGGGCCGCTATGCCACGCTTCGGTCGGCGGATGGGCGAGTAGGCTAACGGAATGAGGGTCGTCGGCACCTCTTCGACAAGCACGCCACTAGCAATTGCTAGTGCGGCACACGAACGTGACGGCGGGATGGAGGATGGAATGGGGCGCACCTCAAGCAACTCAAACAACAAACATTTCACATAAACATGAAATATATGGAAATACAAATTAGTTTAAGTGCAACTTCATCTTAATACACAGATCTAACTACATACACATCAATAAGAGAAGAACAAGGCAAGAAATCGACCGAATCCGAAGGCTCGTTGTAGATTCACGGTTGGAATCACCGGGTTGTCAATCCGCGTCCAAGCTCGGTCCGCAACTACGTCCGGGGTAGAGAGAGCTGTCACTACTCTCCAATAAGCCCGTCTTCTTCGTGTCACGATCCGGTACAGGTTGCAAACTTCCCCTTGCTTGATGGTAATGGCGGCTAGGTCTTCCTTTGGAGCGCTAGGATGAAGGAGGAGGCCGGGAGGAAGCTCCGGCTCAAGATTGGCGTGAAGAACAAGCCCGGAGCACCTCCCGATGGTGGGCGGCGATGTAGGGGCGAAATCGGGCGGAACAGCGGAGCAGGGTGAGAAAAACGGCGAGGATCCGACCTAAAATCGCGAGCAGGGCAATTTATAGGCGCTGGACTGAACAGCGCGCACGGTCGTTGGCGCACGACCAGTGGTCGTGCGCACTATCATCCTGTGATCGTGCGCCTGACTGGACGGAGCCTGAAAGGGGAGAAAATTATAAAATACAATGTTCGCACGACCAGTGGCGCACGACCAGTGGTCGTGCGCGCTATCATAAGTGGTCGTGCGATAAGGAAGACAGAACTCAGAATTCAGGGGGTAAGTGCACACGATCAGTGGCGCACGACCAGTGGTCGTGCGCAGAGTTCCTGTACAGATTTGTACCGGGAACACCTGCACGACTCCTTCTCCAGCATACAACACTAATCAAACCACTGAAAGTGACACTTAACCATGCATGAAAACTAATAATGAAGATAAACAGGAAATAGCACCAAAACGGGCCTAGAAGTGCACATAGCATGTAATAACAAATATGAGCGAAAACATGCCTAAAGTGTAGTGCATAGACTAGAAAATCGGCTCAGATGAGTCCATATATGTGTATATAATTGGGACTCATCACACCCCCAGACTTACCTGTTTGCGCGTCCCGAGCAAACAAATTCTACGCGAATGAGGAAAGAAAAGTAGATGGCTTAAAATTACAATACAGAGTACCATGCGAAGTCGCATGCTCACGTGCATAAGAAAAATAGTAGAGAAGGTTTCTTATTATATAAACAGTTTATATATTTTTAAAAGAGTAAAAGCATATTACAACCACTCAAAATGGTGAACAACGGTGAATCATTCGGTCATGCATACGGAGAAAGTAAACCAAGCGCTGAGACGAGCATTGCTCAAGATCGGGATGCGGGACAAACTCCACTGAAATCCATCAGTGTCGGTGACCATAAGCTCGCCCGGTCACATTCTCTCCACGACACTAGATTGGTTCATAGCGTGAGTCGGTAGGACTTTAGGTTAGAGATGGGGCTTGGGTTACGGTGCGGTAAACAAAGATAAATATGGAGGCTAAGCACACCTAACCCAACATGAGCATAAGATAGAGCTACCCGCACGACGATAATAAACAAAAGCACCACACCCCCAGACTTGGACTTTTGCAACATAGGTGTGTGCACCGCCCACTCCCAATACCAAAATTTCAAAATTTTCAATTCAACTTTTTTTGATAACAATCCCCCTTTTTTTTTCTTTTCTTTCTCTACTTCATTCTTCTTTTTCTTTCTTTTTCTTTTTTTTTCAGCAAAAATATCAATGAATACGCCCACAATTTCCACTATAAAAATTACCACATCAACACCCCCCAAAATGTAAATAAAACTACAACTAAGGCTCAGATTTGGGTGTGCGAGTAGGTTAGGCTTTTAAGCTTTTGGTGAGATAAAAGTGGGGCTGAATCAAGAGGAAGGGGTAGGCACAAAGGGGCTAGCAAGGGTAGATGATAGGCATGAAATAAAATGCTCAACCGGGCCAAAATAGTGGTCTACGTCATTCTCACGCACTAGAACTATCCTATGCCAATGCTTCAAGAATCGCTTGGGGCAAGTTCTAGCCACCGAGAAAGATTCTCCTTTCTCCCGACTCAAGCAATACGAGTCTAGCGATCGTTTACACACATCCCTACGCTACCGTTTGATTCCACCGATTCATCATTTGAGTAGAGTAAGCAACATTTACACTAATAGAGAAAAATATAAAACCATAGTATAAAGAGAAATCTAATCTACACAAATTTCTATGCAATCGAGCACTCGACTAGGAGCACTACTGGAGTCAACATTTTACTCTGCTACATAGTCCTAAGCCATCACCTAGACCTTCCCACATAAGCAGAAGAATTAAATTCACTACAGAGCACGCATACAGACGAGTACGCGCTCAAGTGGGTGTTGTGGTGTGCAATGAAAATGGTCAACAATTTCCAATAAGCTAAAATAAAAGTACTTCTAGCATGCTATGCAAGAGTGCACGTGAGTGGGCACACAAACTGCTCTCCCCCAGACTTAAACTAAACAATCCACAAAATGTATGACATGACAATCAGAAAAGGCTAGGGAAAGAGAGTACCCAGTGCTCAGAATTGAGCACACCAGAAGATTGGCGTGTAAGCTAAAATGAGCCGCAGCGTCCGCTATCCAGAAAAAATACCTGCAGGGGTCAGCTCCACAGAAACAAAAGAAAATAGAAAACAGAAAAAAAAAGAATACTACTAACTAAACTAAACAAGATGAAATAAGAAATGCAGGAAAATGTAAGATAACTACTGGGGTTATTGTCATCCCAGCACGACTTATTCGGATTTTATACAGTTCTAGCTTATAGGCCTATGAAAAGAAAAGTGGACAGGTAACTGTTCTAATATGCGTGTAGGTAGTGGGTACCTATACGGAGAAAGAACAGTCACGCCTCTACCCGAATATAAATAAAACCTGTCCATCACAGGTAGAGGGAAAAGGAAGTAAGAAGAGGAGGAGGCCTGGTCCTCACTCATCTCACCAAAAACATCCTTGCCTAGCAAGGTATCATCTTCAGGGAGGCGGCAGGAGGAGAAGGCAATGAATGGGGCTTCCTCTATGGAGGAGGGATCAACCTCCTCACATGAAAGGATACACTCATCATTGACTTGAGCACAAAGCTCCAAGTCCTCCTGGGGTACCTGTGAAGACTCAACCTGCACAGACTCAGATGAAGAGGGGGGATCGAGAAATAAACAAGACGAAGAACATAAATAATCAAAAATCGGGGGAGTGGTCCCGGTCTCACTCCCATCAGGTTGGGTAAGTAAAATAATGTTTGCATTGTCATCAATGCTACAAGATTCGGTGGGATCAATAGTGGCCAAGCTAGAG
The DNA here is from genome assembly GCA_033032865.1 of Dactylorhiza incarnata. Lineage (NCBI taxonomy): Eukaryota > Viridiplantae > Streptophyta > Magnoliopsida > Asparagales > Orchidaceae > Dactylorhiza > Dactylorhiza incarnata. The sequence goes on from JAWHQI010000013.1 coordinate 6,401,066, forward strand.
ATTTGGACTTCCTCCACCGGTGCTGAGGGAAAGTCCTCTTCACCTAGAAGGTTGTCCTCCTCCATAGGAGTAAGCACAATACTAAGATCAACCGCCTCCTCTTGTGACACATCATCAACAATGTTATCAGAGACGAATGTAGTATGCACAACAGGGGGAAGAATAGTGCTCGGATAAAAGTCGAGCACGGATTCCTCACAAAGAATCGAATCCACTAGGGATGGTGGATGCACATGGAGAATAGGCTCAGCAATGTTGGTGCATAGATCAGCCGCACATCCGGTGACCGTATCCATGCCATTCCCTTCAAGATGTGAAGGTGGCAAAGACACATAACCGGATGTTGAAGGTGTGCCGCCAGAGTTAGGAGTTGGGACGATCCGGATATCCGGCTCGTCATCCTCATCCAATTGGCGAAGATACTCGGCACAGTCCTTCAAGACATGATCAGTGCTCCGACAAAACCGGCACTGCCTTGCGGCTTCTTTGGCACAGCGGGGGCTGAAGCCGAAAAGAAGTAAGACGGTAAAGGCTCAACAGAGTAGCCATAAGACTTACGCGCACCATATGAAGTATCAGACGAAGTCGGTGCTCCATATGCTGGGCTATAAGAATTATGCCTACTATTCTCCGTAGGGCATTCATCACTAGAGTGGGAGGTAGCTCCACACCAACAGCAACGGAAATTAAGATGTGCCCACATAGTGCGAAGATAAAACGATTCAAATAAAAAAACACTATTGTGCGAAATACCACACCTAACAAAAATTACTAAAGCAACCTAATTAAAACAGGAAAATGGAATAAAAAGAAATAAAACAAAAAAATGCAATTACAAAAGGAAGGGCTTCTCTCTCAGGTTTTCCCTCTCCAGAAAACTCACACGACTGTGTTCCCCGGCAACGGCGCCAAAAACTTGATGGCGCAAATCTTAGCACACCGCTAAAGGCGGTAGTAAGACTGCGGCACGAAACGGTAGTGTACCGATCGTTCAAGTAATATAAAATGGGAATGAATCCCCAAGTATCGATCTCAAAGGAACACAGTAAGGTGGAGTTTATTATCGAGGAAGGACTTGAGATTGAAGTCCTTTAGAGCGGATGGATGCGGAAATGGGGGATTTGGTTTGCGAATAATAAAATAAAATATTACAACTACTCCTATGCAATGCCGCTATGCAATGCTTCGCTTGGCGGAATGGAGACTAGGCAGGCCTTGAACGCGCTGCGTCGCAAGGGCAGATGGACGAGTAGGCTAACGAATCGAACTATGCAGGCCTTGAGCGCGCTGCTTCGTTAGGCGGGATGGAATACACGGGCCGCTATGCCACGCTTCGGTCGGCGGATGGGCGAGTAGGCTAACGGAATGAGGGTCGTCGGCACCTCTTCGACAAGCACGCCACTAGCAATTGCTAGTGCGGCACACGAACGTGACGGCGGGATGGAGGATGGAATGGGGCGCACCTCAAGCAACTCAAACAACAAACATTTCACATAAACATGAAATATATGGAAATACAAATTAGTTTAAGTGCAACTTCATCTTAATACACAGATCTAACTACATACACATCAATAAGAGAAGAACAAGGCAAGAAATCGACTGAATCCGAAGGCTCGTTGTAGATTCACGGTTGGAATCACCGGGTTGTCAATCCGCGTCCAAGCTCGGTCCGCAACTACGTCCGGGGTAGAGAGAGCTGTCACTACTCTCCAATGAGCCCGTCTTCTTCGTGTCACGATCCAGAGGAGGTTGCAAACTTCCCCTTGCTTGATGGTAATGGCGGCTAGGTCTTCCTTTGGAGCGCTAGGATGAAGGAGGAGGCCGGGAGGAAGCTCCGGCTCAAGATTGGCGTGAAGTACAAGCCCGGAGCACCTCCCGATGGTGGGCGGCGATGGAGGGGCGAAATCGGGCGGAACGGCGGAGCAGGGTGAGAAAAACGGCGAGGATCCGACCTAAAATCGCGAGCAGGGCAATTTATAGGCGCTGGACTGAACAGCGCGCACGGTCGTTGGCGCACGACCAGTGGTCGTGCGCACTATCATCCTGTGATCGTGCGCCTGACTGGACGGAGCCTGAAAGGGGAGAAAATTATAAAATACAATGTTCGCACGACCAGTGGCGCACGACCAGTGGCGCACGACCAGTGGTCGTGCGCGCTATCATAAGTGGTCGTGCGATAAGGAAGACAGAACTCAGAATTCAGGGGGTAAGTGCACACGATCAGTGGCGCACGACCAGTGGTCGTGCGCAAGAAAACCAGTGATCGTGCGCAGTGTTCCTGTACATATTTGTACCGGGAACACCTGCACGACTCCTGCTCCAGCATATAACACTAATCAAACCACTGAAAGTGACACTTAACCATGCATGAAAACTAATAATGAAGATAAACAGGAAATAACACCAAAACGGGCCTAGAAGTGCACATAGCATGTAATAACAAATATGAGCGAAAACATGCCTAAAGTGTAGTGCATAGACTAGAAAATCGGCCCAGATGAGTCCATATATGTGTATATAATTGGGACTCATTCGCGCTCCCGTGCTAGAATGTCCCGCCTCTTCCTGCGTAGGCCTCTGGTGCTGCCAACGTCGTCTCCTTGGTCCCCTAAAATGATATGGTACCGACCGCCAGTCAAATTTGACTCAGCCAATCCCCCACCCCTCCCCCGGTGACTCCTAGGCACCGCGCGGGAAGGTTGAAGCGAAGGACATCAAGGGGTAAAATCAAAAGCAGGTGACAATGAGTCTAACTACGGAAGGGTCAATCGGTAAGCAATATATAATACAATGAGTAAAGCAGTAGGAAGTAAAACAGTAGCAAGTAAGCAGTAGTAATAAGTAAAGCAATAGTAAAGAAAGGCACTTAGGAAAACAGTAATAAGAATAAGTAACCTTAATTTATAGGAATGCTGACACAAACTTATAGACCAAGGGGTCGTTTAGCAGGGCCTATCGTATAAGAAGTCTCATAACCAATTTATACGATAGGGGTAGGGGTTGAAATGCAATGTTTATGCTATGTCATGCAAGGTATGCAGTTTAAATGTTATGTTCATATAAGTGCAACTCACACACTTCGACTTTATGCGCACAGACCTTTAGTTCCCCCTTTTTGGAGCTAGCAAAACTCCCAAGATACTTCCGTAGAGGCAAATGGAAGCGGTGGGTTGGGTCTCGCCCACCTCTAGGATGGTATCTGCACTACCTAACCTAGACCTCTCGTACGCCTCAACGCTAAGAACACAACAACGGATCTCCTGCGTACTCTTACAGGCTAGTCCACCAGATTTTTCTTTGGTAAAGTGCAATCCACACTTACCGAGCCAAAGTATTGATGTCGGTGCGACGACCGTCGACACTAATTACCCACCACCTTATGCACATACAATATGTCCTACTATATCCTGAGCCATAAGCTCCTCGGGCTAACCTTCCCGTCATCATAACATTCCGAGCCAACGGCTTGCCGGACCAACCTGTCCGTACCAACAAGCATTACTAAGTCACAAGCTCACCGGACTAGCTAGTCCACTGCTACAACCACCGAGCCTAACGCTCGTAAAACCAAACAAACTAACCACCTGTAACCACGGGGTGTGGGTGTGTGCATTATTAAGTTAATCTTACACCGTCATTTATTCATACACTTTAGGGTTAACCATGGACTTCCCGAGGACTACCACGTAAGGGGGCTCACTACGGTACTAGGAACTATAATGGGATGACACTGCAAAGCTCCCTTCCCAAGGCACTTAATGTTATTAGTGACTACCCATAAGTATACCATCCTTATCATTACACTTGGATTACGTACCCTATGTATTTTATGACCTTCTAAAGGGAAAGACGATCTTTCGTCAGTCCCGGACACAACCTTACCCCTTAGCTTATCGTGTACACCCAACATATAGATCCCTAATGGTGACCTCACAACCTCTCTAACAGACTAGGTACACCATCTACTTTCCATTCCCACATAATGATCCATAAATTACTCAGGTTTTACAGTTTTACTATACACAGACCAAATGAGTTATATGAGTTGCATAAGGGGAGGTACCCCAAATATTTATCCAATTGACTCAAGATTATTACTGGGAGTCCATCATGATATTCTAAGACAAATTCCAGAGGATCGTATTTTTTCCATATTTAATTGGCATTTAATATAATTTTTCTCAACATTGACCCAGTATGAAATTGAGCATGTAGTGTAAGATCTTCTTATGATATGGCCCCCATAAAATTATGGAAAATCTATGAAGTCAAAATAACAGTGAATACATAATATCAAAATTTTGCAGTAAGGGGTTGGCCTCTAATTATAATATTGAATAATTACCCCAAATTAGAATTTAAGGAAGGAACCACCAAAAATACTTGTCTAAAAATTATGGGAAAATTACCAGACCTTCATACTGATCAGAAAAATCTACTGGCCAAATTTCAGAATTTATCAAGACTAATTAATCACATAAATAAATATTCCAAGTAAACTCATACTAGGGAAAATTGTGAAGGAACCTACTGATAAATAATTCCAAAAATTATACAAAAATTCACAGAGCTCTCTAATGCCCTAAAGTGTCCTACCACCAAGTTTCATAATTTTCCAGGGGATATTTGGCCCTCATTTATTTAACATATTATTAAGACCAAATAGATGACTTGTGAATGAAGTGCTAATTAAATTAATTCAATAATTCCACAAAATTACCAGAGATCTATTATATGATTATGAGGGTACCACCAAACTTTTATCACCATCCAAGATTATTTGAGCATGTAAATTTCTCTTATAAAAAGGTTCCCTAAAATGGTTATAACCTAAATAAGAGGGGATAAGTGTTCCTAAAATTCTCATAAAATTTCCTAGGGAATATTTATACCATATGAACTTGTCTACCAAATTTCATGACCATTCAAGGACATATGTCCATATGCCCTTCACAAGGCTTAAAGTGCAACCCTAAGGTTAAAACTAGGATCCTAGGGCACCCCACATCACCCCAAATTAATCATGGGGGAGTCTTATGTGATCCTACACCAGTGGCCAAAGTTTCACACCACTTGAATGAGATTTGACCACCTAATTCCATCATGTGCACTTTTGATCTAGTTTGACCTAATTTGACCAGACTTGGGTTAACTAATTGCCCAACCAAATCAGTCCCAATTGGGCTGAAATTTTTACCAGGGTCATATAATAACCCTAAGAAGCATCCACCAAAATTTGGAGGGGATTGGAGGTCATTAGACCCTATAATTAAATAATATATGAATTATTAAATTATTACTAAAACCTTAGAAAACTGTTTTCTAAATATTCCCATCTTTGGATATGTTACGGGTGTAGTAGGTACAAATAGTCTATTTTTCAATTTTCATGTCAATATCATTTCTCTATCAAAAGATATTCAAGAAATAGTGGTTGCCCTACCCTAGGGACCAGTCCCACCAAAATGGCCCTACAGGGAGCTACAGTACTCCTTTTGAGCTGAAACAAATTTTAAAATAAAGTACTCACAAAGGGATACAACTTTGATGTTGACCACTTTTTCATCATAGGGGCCTAAATATTTTTAATAATTAAAATAAAACACTACATAATATGTGGCAAAAAATATAAATCATTTCATAAATTAAATCCAGGCCTGCGAATAGATGATCACGGCCGATCGGACGGCCCATGGCTTTCGTCCCCAATCAATGTACGGCTCACAAAAACTCGTCCTGAAGCATTTTGCGGGCTGATTTCCCGGCCACCCTCACCTCTCCTCGACCGGCAAGTGCCACCACCACCTTCGTTGAGGTAGTGGCCAGTGGTAGGAGATCCTTTGTCGGCTGGTGGTGGCCGGAGTAGGGGTTTTGGGGAGGGGAAAGAGGCTTGAAAATGAGACCTTTTGGGAGCGCGATTCGTGCTAGAATGAGCTCGAATCAAGCCCCAAATCGATTGTGATCTAAGCATTAGGGGAGGAGGGGAGGATCGGACCTAATTCGTGGCCTGGTGTCACGTAATCTGGCGGTTTGCCATGGCCGGGATCGAAGCTTTTGGAGTCATGCCTCTTTTGGTCTTCAGTGCACGATGCCTCTTGAAATGTTGGGGGTTTTCTTCCTCTCACTGCTCTGAAGGTGTTAAAGAGGCTAATTGAGGCAATGGGGGGAAGTTTCTTGAATTGCCATTAATGGCCATGAAGGAGGATTCCGGTTTCATATGGGGGGAATGAATTGGGCATCAATGTGGCCGGGAGAAGGCTGGAAACTTCTCCTCTCCCCAAGAGGAGATGAATGGTGCCATTATTGGAGGAGATGAGAGGTTTCCTGTTCCTCTCCATTAACTCCCCTTTCTCTCTCTCTCTTTCAAATTGGGTTTTCTCTCTCCTGGCCGATTTTCTTGAAATTGAATGGCCTATTCAGTAGCAACCAACCCCATTAGGTGGTGGACCACCTCAATTGGGTCTAGCCCAAGGGGATTGAGCTTGGTTAGGTCAACTTAGGTCATTTTGACCTAAATTTGAGGTAGAGTTGACTTTGGTCAATTTGACCATTTGGGCTGACCCTAATGGGTGGCCAGTCACCCATTGGCCTCTCTTAATGGTTAGGAAGGTCTAGGTAGGGTCAATTTGGCAAGGTGAGGGTTAATTGACCCTTAATATGCCACTTTGACCAAAATAGGGCTATGGTTGCCTTTGGTAAAATTGGCCAAATTGGAGGCCCCGTGATGGGGATTTTTGATCCATTGGGTCCCTAGTATAATTATAAGGGTTGGGGAAAGGTCAATTTGGCATGGTGGAGGCCAATTGGCCCTACTTAAGCTACTTTGACCAATTTAGGGTTAGGGTTGACTTTGGTCAATTTGGCCTTTTGGTTGACCCCAATGGGTCCCTAGTGATCTAAGGGGACCACTAATGGGTTAGGGATATTATGGTGGGGTCAAAGGATCAATGTGAGTCCCTAAAGTCCAACCCTAGGCTTGGTATTTGAAAATTACTATTTGCAGACCACTTAGGTTTTCTCCTTCTTACCTAAGTTCACATGATCTTAAGCTCTTCCTATGGTTTTGTCATGACTTTGTGATGAGTCCCATTTATACACACTTTGATGGACTCATCCGGGCTAGCTTTCGCTCTCTTGTGCATCATTTTTGAGTTATTATTGCATCTATTTCTCTTATGCTCATTCATGCGCACTTGCGTGCTTTGTGCTCCTTTTAAGCCTGTTTGGTGTGCGTCTGCGCTCCATGTTATTGGGGGTAAGCACATGGTGCTCCCCAATCCTATTTATCCGTCTGATTGGTGTTGGAGGTGTATTCCCAGCTGGATTGTTGTTCTTACAGGTAGTCGGATCACCCTATTGTACCCCAGAAATCATGTTTACTTGTATCACACGATCGTGCATTTTTCTTGACGCACGGACGGCTGCGGTCGTGCGTTTTCATCTGGGGAGGAAAATCGGTGATCTGATTTGTTCGTGCATTTTTACACACGGGCAGTTGCCCGTGCATGAAGGAAACGCACGGTCGCCTGTTTCATCTGTTTTCCAGCCAATCTGAATTTGTTCGTGCATTTTTGCGCACGGGCGGATTCGCCCGTGCGTGAGTAAATCGCACGGGCGCTGCTGCTTCTTCCTCAAGCCTGGTTTCGCGTTAAATAATGCATGGTCGTGCGTTCCCCTGTGCGTGCCTGTTTAGTATTTAAAGCGGGAAATCTGCAGCAAGAAGGAGACCCGCGGGAAAAGCTTCTAAAGCCCACCATTTTCGCCCACTTCGCCGATCCACCACCATTTTGACCTAGGAGGAGCTCCGGTGACCTTTGGCTTGCAAATCTACCTCCAAAGCTCCCTCCTTGGCCTCCTCCATCATCCTCGAGCTCAAGAAAGCCATAGACGGAGAACTTCCGCAGCATTCCAGGTGTCGAACAAGAGCTACTTCAAGCTAGACCACGAAGAAGACGGGTAATAGTAGAGGAAGGTGACAGCTCCTCCGGACCCCGGACGCAACTGAAGACCGAGACAGACGAGGCTTGACAACCCTACGATTCCGGCCGAGAATCTTCAGCATAGTCTTCAAGCTTTGGTTGACTCTTTTCCCCTACGCTTGTTTCAGAGTTTCTCTTTATATGTATTTCAGATTGTGGATGATGTTCATAAACCTTATGTTTTAGTTGTTATGATTTCATGTTTGTGAGATCCTTTGTGGTTTATGAGATTTGAGGAGCGTCGTAGTCCGCCATCCACTCCACCGCTTACTAGTGCTCCGCACTAGAAATTGCTAGTTGCGTGTTTAGTGACGAGGTGCCTACGACCCTCATCCGCTAGCCTTCTCGTCCACCAGCTCACCGAAGCACGGCATCGCGGCATGCACTCCATCCCGACAAGCGAAGAGGAGCTTTAGGCCCGCATTTTCTTTCTTCGTTGATAGCATTGGAAATCCACTTTCAAAACCACCATTTTTATTAAGTGTTTTAGAATCTTTATAAGAGTTTCCCTAGTAGGCAAATCATACTACCCAACTTGCAGTCCTTTGAGAACGATATTCAGGGAGTTTCTCCCTACTTTTATTACTTGACAACGACCGGTGCACTACCGTCGTACCGCATTTCGCGCTTGCTAATTAGCAGTCCTGAAATCGCGCGTCAAGTTTTTGGCGCCGTTGCCGGGCATTGCAAGCGTGTATGATTCGCCCTTCTCGGGAAATTAGTTTAAAGTTATTCTTGTTTTTGATCTTCTTCTTTTGTGTTATGGTGTGTGTATGAACAGACGAGATTTCGGTGGCTTTGCAGCTTTTGACCCTGAAATAGAGCGTACCCTATGGGCGCGTCTCCGTGCTGCTGTCACCATGGATGCTAATGGAAATCAGATCGATCCCGTGGTGGGAAATGCACCAGGAGGTGGTCAGGCTGCTGACGAGAATGAAGTAGCTAAGCCACGACCCAGGACCATGAGAGACTACACTACGCCCACTGTTGGGAGTGTGTACCCCGGATTTGGCCCGGCCATCACAAATAACAACTTCGAGATAAAGTCGGCTATCATGAATATGATCCGCAACAAGGCCCAATTCTCTGGGTTAGTCAGTGAAGACCCCCATCTTCACTTGATTGAATTCGCAAAAATTTGCGGGACATTTAAGTACGTCGGGATTGCTGATGAGACAGTGAAACTCCGGTTGTTTCCATTCACCCTCCGTGACAAAGCGAAAGCATGGCTCCGCACCATACCACCTGGTACAACTACCACTTGGGACGCTCTGCAAGAAAAATTTCTGGCGAAGTTCCTTCCTGTCGACAAGGTGGTAAACTTGAGGAGGGAGATCGCAACCTTCCGACAGCATGATCAGGAGACTCTCGCAGAAGCATGGGAAAGGTTCATGGACCTTCTCCGGAAATGCCCCCAGCATGAGCTGCAACCATGGACCATAGTAGAAAATTTTTACTTTGCAATTGAGCCTAACTTCAGGGCCATGATTGATGCAGCTGCAGGCGGAACTCTGATGAACCACACTCTCGAAGACGCATTGCGGATCCTCCAAGACACTGCCATTCATAGCTCATTTTGGACTGCTGGAAGAAACGCTCCAAGGAATGCTCGGGGACTCTTTGAGGTGAGAACATCTGGTGCATCCGCTGAGATGGCATCAACACCTTACGAAAGTGCGATGCTGCTTAAGAGGCCTCCCCTCCCTTCTGCCCCAGTGATGGTTATCTCATGTCAAGGTTGTGGAAGCCCGGGGCATCACGCATATGAGTGTCCTACAGGTGAGCAACCTAACGAAGTATCTTATGGTGAAAGTGTTAATTATATTAATGATCAAAACCGCGGAGCCCCTTTTAATAATGTTTATAACCCGGGTGTGAGGAGTCATCCGAACTTCTCTTGGAAACAAAACGTTCCTGGCCAACGATGGCAAGGAGGCTCGCATCAATTTGATGCTCAAGCCTCCGGTAGCCAATCGCGGCCACGTCAACCGAGTTATGATCAAGGTGCTCCTGCTCCTAAGAAGAGCAACTTAGAAGAAATGATAGAGAGATTTATGCAAGCCGCTAACTCGAATATGGTTAACCAAGCTGCGTCCATGCGAAACTTGGAGATGCAATTGGGCCAATTGGCTCAACTGCTAACCGAGCGTTCGCAAGGGACCCTTCCCAACAACACTGAAAGGAACGCAATCAATCAAGGGAAGAGTCTCACCGATGCGGAATTGAGTAACCCAAGTGAGTTGGTAATCACTTGCTCCATAAATAATGTCGAAACTGCTGCCCTGTGTGGCTCTGGTTCATCTCGCAACGTCCTTGCACTGCAGGACGTTGCTAAAATGCATCTTGAATTAAACACGGATGACCGGAAGTCCTTAGTGCTAGCGAATGGGACCGTCATTCAGGCGGAGGGAGAAGTGAGAAATGTTGAAGTTGTAATCGAGGGGACGGTGGTGATCGCCGATTTCCAAGTATTGGGACCCCGTGAGAATCAATCCATTCCCATCTTGGGAGTACCGTTCTTGGAAGAGAGCGGTGCCACTTTGGACTTCTCCGCGGGGTGTGTCATCTTACCTTGTAAGTAACACCCCCTACTTGCCCCAAAACTGCAACTAAAACATTTATTCGCTCTCCCGACTTTATTATTAATGAACAACTTAGTAATGCAGAAAAAAGATCGTTTATGGAGGAAAGGAAGAGAAGTTGTCGAGTAGTGAAGAAGATGATGTTGACTCTCGGAAAGAAGATGACTCCGAGAGGGAGGAGAGCTTCATTTCTGAACCTGTCGAGCCAAATGCAACTCGGGACAACGTCCCATTTTTAATCTGCAATAAACTGTGTAATAAACTACTTAAACGCTCTATCTCTTGGGCTGATCCAGTTGCCACTGTGGCAACGGAAGTGATGCCACCCACCACCAAGGTGGAAAATTCTGATGACTTTCAACGCTGGCGCTCTCCAACAGTGGAGAAGCGTAAACAGGAAAGACAATTGTATAGTGCACGCTCTGATGCTCTCCAAAATGGCAAGATGGCGGAGGCTAGGGGAAAATTGGGTGATACCAATTTTGGCCCTACAACTTTCACCTCCAGCCTACGAGCCACTGGAGATGTGCACTACAAAAGTGCTTATAGCTGATTTAATTTTTCTTGTTCTGTGATCTTTGTGTGTGTGAACTCTTATTTAAAGTCTCTACGCTTTATGAACTATGCTTAATACAGGTATTTGGTCCACCTTAAGGACGGTAAACAAAAGGGCTTCTTGGGAGACAACCCATGGGGGAACCATTCAGTTCCGACCTTTCGTTAAGATTTTTGTTTATTATGTGTTGTTTTGGGCTTTTTGCTAACATCGAAAGTTTAAGCTCTCGCTTGGGAGATGAGGAAGGAGCACTTTAAAGAAGGAATTGCCGCACTTCTGGCATGCTCATTCGTGAGCATAGGTCCACTCTACCCCTATTATCCTTATTCATGAATTCTCTATTTTATATGGTTTTGATCGAGTCTGGGGGAGAGATAGGTTATGCACGTGCATGCACTTTGCATAGCATGTTAGAATGTGCTGAGTTAGGATTTTCAATTTTGTTGCACACATTGCATACATTTGCACCTAGTTCACGCGTACTTAATCGCGCGCGCTTATTGGGTATTGCTGCGAGGTTCCCCGCTCGTAAGAATTGGATTGCTAGTGTAGGAGTGAGGGGTGGAGAAAAATGTTGACTCGAGTAGTGCTCCAGTGGAGTGCTCCCGTCACGCCTAGAAATTCAATTAGAGTAGAATAAAATTCAATGTTATAACTTAATTATTTCTATTATAGTAGTTGCAATTTATTTTACTCTAGTGGTGAATCCGGTGAATCCAACGGTAGCATAGGGTCGAGTGTAGCAGAATTAGTAGTAGCTTATTACTAGGTTCAGAAGGAATGATAACCTTTCTCGGTGGCTAGAACTTGCACTAGGCGACTCTTGAAACGGTTGCGTTGAATAACTCGTTTTAAAGCGTGATGTAGGCCGTTTCTTGATCCGTTTGTGCTTTTAAAATCCTAACCAATGTAATCACCTTTGCAAGCCCACTTGATCCTACCTATCCTTCTTGCTTATCTCCACTTAAATTTCACCAAAGCCATACGGCCAAACCTATATTCGCACCAACAAATGAGTTTGAAAAGAAGTTTATATATCTACCACGTTTGGTGTTATCTATGTTGTGTATGGAAGCTTTGAGAAAGCTAAAGGAGAAGTATATAAAGTGCTTACTAAAGATTTATTTGTCGAGAAGAGAAAAAGAAAAAGAAATAGAAAAAATAATTGTGCAAAAAGAACTTTCAAGTACAATCTCTCGATAAAACAATGTATGGTTGGCGTAGCACACACCTAGTGTCCAGTTGAAGTCTGGGGGTGCTGTGTGGTTCTTGAAATTGTTGAATTGGTGATTTTATTCTCTTGAGTACTCAGGTTATGTTGAGTGCGATGCCCATCGTTCTTCTACTTATCTAACCTAAACTCAACCTAAGCCAAATCTTAACCTATAAGTCTTATTGATTTTAGATATAAGTCATCTCATGCAGTAGAGAGAGTGTGAACGTGCAAGCCTATGGACACCGACTTTGATGGATTTCTTAGGAGATTGTACCGAATTTTGATTTGAGTAATACTCTACTCATTAGTCACAATATTGTCCCTTGTGCGCGACCGAAAGATTCACCGGGATTAACCATCCGAGTAAACTAGATTTCAAATTACTGTTCTAGAAATAGTTAAATATAATCTTGAGTTAAATTCTATTCTAACGTATTTCTACGCACGTGAGCATGCGACTTCGCATGGTTCTCTACCGCTCAAATCTGCTCTAACATCCAATCGTTCCGACGGGAGAGCTAAGTAGTTTGCCCGAGACGTGCAAACGGTTAAGTCTGGGGGTGTGATGAGTCCCATTTATACACACACTTTGATGGACTCATCCGGGCTAGCTTTCGCTCTCTTGTGCATCATTTTCGAGCTATTATTGCATCTATTTCTCTTATGCTCATTCATGCGCACTTTCGTGCTTTGTGCTCCTTTTAAGCCTGTTTGGTGTGCGTCCACGCTCCATGTTATTGGGGGTAAGCACATGGTGCTCCCCAATCCTTTTTATCCGTCTGATTGGTGCTGGAGGTGTATTCCCAGCTGGATTGATGTTTTTACAGGTAGTCGGATCACCCTATTGTACCCCAGAAATCATGTTTACTTGTATCGCACGATCGTGCGTTTTTCTTAACGCACGGACGACTGCAGTCGTGCGTTTTCATCTGGGGAGGAAAATCGGTGATCTGAATTTGGTTGTGCGTTTTTACGCACGGTGCGTTGCCCGTGCGTGAAGGAAACGCACGGTCGCCTGTTTCATCTGTTTTCCAGCCAATCTGAATTTGTTCGTGCGTTTTTGTGCACTGGCGGATTCTCCCGTGCGTGAGTAAATCGCACGGGCGCTGCTGCTTCTTCCTCAAGCCTGGTTTCGGGTTAAATAACGCACGGGCAACGCACGGTCGTGCGTTCGCCCGCGCGTGACTAAAATTCTGCCTGTTTAGTATTTAAAGCAGGAAATCTGCTGCAAGAAGGAGACTCGCGGGAAAAGCTTCTAAAGCCCGACATTTTCGCCCACTTCGCCAATCCACCACCATTTTGACCTAGGAGGAGCTCTGGTGACCTTTGGCTTGCAAATCTACCGCCAAAGATCCCTCCTTGGCCTCCTCCATCATCCTCGAGCTCAAGAAAGCCATAGACGGAGAACTTCCGCAGCATTCCAGGTGTCGAACAAGAGCTACTTCAAGCTAGACCACGAAGAAGATGGGTAATAGTAGAGGAAGGTGACAGCTCCTCCGGACCCTGGACGCAACTAAAGACCGAGACGGACGAGGCTTGACAACCCTATGACTCCGGCCGAGAATCTTCAGCATAGTCTTCGAGCTTTGGTTGACTCTTTTCCCCTACGCTTGTTTCAGAGTTTCTCTTTATATGTATTTGAGATTGTGGATGATGTTCATAAACCTTATGTTTTAGTTGTTATGATTTCATATTTGTGAGATCCTTTGTGGTTTATGAGATTTGAGGAGCGTCGTAGTCCGCCATCCACTCCACCGCTTACTAGTGCTCCGCACTAGAAATTGCTAGTTGCGTGTTCAGCAACGAGGTGCCTATGACCCTCATCTGTTAGCCTTCTCGTCCACCCGCTCACCGAAGCACGGCATCGCGGCCTGCACTCCATCCCGACAAGCGAAGCGGAGCTTTAGGCCTGCATTTTCTTTCTTCGTTGATAGCATAGGAAAACCACTTTCAAAACCCCCCTTTTTATTAAGAGTTTTAGAATCCTTATAAGAGTTTCCCTAGTAGGCAAATCATACTACCCAACTTGCAGTTCTTTGAGAATGATATTCGGGGGTTTCTCCCTACTTTTATTACTTGACAACGTCCGGTGCACTGTCATCATACCGCATTTCGCGCTAGCTAATTAGCAGTGCTGAAATCGCGCGTCACTTAGTCATGACAAAACCAACTTGGGGTCTAATTGTTTGGGGGATGTTACAGTTATAGTTCAGGATTGGCTTACATTCCATATGACTTCTTATTATTGTGTGCTTTGAGTTCACACTTTAATTATCGTGTCGTTATCGATTCGTAATAACGTCTCACGATCGTGACTCGATCGTGTGTTTCGATGCCTTTAACTTAATCGATTTCTGGTAATAATTGGTGAGCCTACCATATATCTTTAAATGACTCAGAATATTTTATAATATGCTCCAAAATAACATGTCAAGGGCCTACTAATTTTCCCGAGTAATTCAGTCTATTTTAAGGTTTTATTTTGCTCGAAGAAATCTTATTTAGGCTTTGAAAATTATCAAAAGAGTTGATAAAAACTCCAAACTTTGATAACATCTGTAAGATTACCTAAGTTTGAGCCTATAATTTTTTATGAATTTTTCAAAGTGGTTTGGGCATTTAATAACTCCAATTAAATATTGTATAGACTTTTAAATATAGCAAACTAATTCCAAAAATTCCCAAAACATTACTGAGAGTAGCCCTCTTAATGAGGCACATTTTTCATGTTGAAAGTTTTTGCCATAGGAGCCTAGTCTAGTCTCAGATAAAATCTGGAAGGGAGGGAGAGAATTGGGGTGCGGATAAGGAAATCCTGGGAGAGGGGAGACAGTCGGATGGGGGGAGAGATTTCGATCCCCACAGCGGATCTGGAGCCGATCCGCTGTGGGGGCACACAATTTCACGATGTGGGGGCACACAATTTATGAATTATTAATTATTTCTTATAAATCTGAATTTTAATTTCTTAACTTATTTTGACATGAGTTTTATAAGATTTGAAGTACATAATTAGAAGTAAATCTTTTTGAAAATGTCCTATAAATTCTTCTCATACTTATAAATTAGTTTTTGCTCTGGAATAGCAAAAGCTTAAGTATGGGGTATTTGATAGTGCATTATTTATAGTTATTTTTATATAGTATTTTAGTAGTAATTAATTAGTTTTTATATACTTTTAGTTTAATTTATATCTAATTTACTTTATTTAGTGTTTCTAGGTAATCAAGGGCTGCTAATAGCAAATTCAAGCCCACAGCCGTGTTCAGGGGATCCAGAACAAATCTGCAAAAATCCTCAGTACATGCCCCAGGTCACGGGCGTGACCTGGGGGCGTGACCATGGTCACGGCCGTGCTCCGTTTCCGCTCCCAGAAATCAGTGCCACGTCGGTTTATGATTACACGCCCCAGGTCACGGGCGTGACTCGCCAGACATGCATTCAATACAAACAGTTTCCGCCGCCGAGCCGTTCCAGCTTACACGCCCTTGGTCACGGGCGTGACCAAGGGGCGTGACCTCTCCCGCAACTGCCAAATTAACTCCAGATCGCGCCGTTTCCTAACTCGGTCAAGACAGGCCCTAGGTCACGGGCGTGACCTAGGCCGTGACCCGTCGAGATGATCAATTTTGGCGGTTTTTCTTCCCCAACGTTCCCGGGCTTTCAAGATGCAGTTACGCAGCTTACACGCCCTTGGTCACGGGTGTGACCAAGGGTGTGACTCACCAATTTTCTGCCTATAAAAGCCAGCTGCTGCCAATGTGAAGGGGATCCGATCCTAGCTTAGATTGGGTCATTTTTAGATTAATTTTTCAGCATTTTCTTATTGTATTTTCTTTATGCAAATTTACATTATGTTTTGAAAATCTCAATTCCTAGCTTAGATTTACTTTACCTGCAATTGTACTTTTCTTTCCTTAGTTATAAAAATGTCTTTCTTTTCAATTATTTTTAGATAAATTTATAGCATTTGATCGGATGAATTCTTAAGCTTTACTTATTTTGTAATCTCTCATTTTCGTAGCTTTAGTTTAAGAATTATTACGATCCACTTTTGATTTTTCTCGATTGATCTCATATTGCCGGTATATGAATATCAATTCTTGATCCATTTTCTGGTGATCGAGAGATCCATGAATTTGTGTAGATCATTCATTAGTGGAAAGAGTTGCATGCATTCCTCGAGAGAGTGAGTAGAAGTAATCAACAAACTCGTGAAATACGACACTTGATATTTATTTTTAAATATCCTATGCTATGAACGATAGGTGCTCTTGCCTATAGTTCGTAGAATTTGGAGAAAATTATTTATATCCTAAATTTTACGTATCAAGTTTTTGGCGTTGTTGCCGGGGATTATTTTTGTTGATATTTTGAAAGCGTAAATTTTTTTACTTTTATCATTCTCTTTCTCCGCCCCCATTTCTCTTTTTGTTTTCTTTTAAATTCCTTTCTATTAGGTGACGGTTGTTTAATTTTCTTTTTCCCAAAAAAATGATGTTATCTCAATTGGCCGCCAAAGTTGCTGAGCTTCAAAACAAAGTCAATCTTTTGGAAGCCGCACGAGAGCGCCAAATAATTTGTAATTTTTGTGGTGCAAATCATTTTAGTGAGGAATGTTCATTTTATTATCAAAATAGGTTTTGTTATCAAAATGATTTTTCTATGAAAGATAATTCATATGAAATTTCTTCTTGCTCCGATAATAATTATTCGTGGTGGCAAGATCACCCGGATAGTTTACGGTGCAATGAAGAAATTTCTTTTGATCAAAATTTCTATTCCTCCACTTTTTATCCGCAAAATTCTTTTGATCAATTTTCTTCTCTTGGTGATTCTCCGGATCATCCTATTCAAAATTTGAATAGTTTTTCCAAAGAAGAAAATAATATTTTATGCCAAGAATTTATTAACATAATGGGTGTTCCGAGCGAAATAGAAGAAGAACATGTTTCATCTTCTACTTCGCCCGACTCTATTTCGCTTTCTCATGAATTTTTAAACCAACCACATAAATATTTTGGAATCAAAATTCATGAAAATTTGGTCGCCCATGAATTTACTCCCTTTGGTATTAATTTTTCAGATAATAATTTTATTTTTGAAAATAAACAACCGGAGCTTAATCATGAATTTTCACATGAAACTCCTCCTTGTGAAAAATTTTCTGACTTGCTAAATTTTGATTCTAACGATTTTCATGTATAAGATAAGTCGTTGCAACCAAACGTCTTCACCGATCCATTTGCCGCTCATCTCCAACAATCCAAATTACCTAAGGTATGTATAGGTAATTTGGATTCACAATTTCACGCTAACGGACAACGAAAGAATCAAGAGTATAGCGGAGGAGTCGCCGGGCACCAGATTTCGGCATATTCACCTCAGCGTGAATTAAGGGAGTTGCCTGTGCATTTTCAATTTAAATTTCCTTTTAGCTAACCCTTAACCGTCTAGCTTAAAGACGGGAAAAAGAAAGCGCTCTTGGGAGGCACCCCTTGCTTATCCTTTTTGCAAATTTTCTTTTCTTTATTTACATTTTCTTTTCAAGTTTTTCCCTCTTCATCCTTGTTTATAAACATTGGGGACAATATTTATTTTTAAGTATGGGGGTGTTCTCTAATGTTTATTTTTATTCAAAAAAAAAATAAAAAAAAAATTAGAAAAACACTTTTAATACAAAAAAAAATTCAAAAATATTTAAAAATCATAAAAAAATCTTCTTTTGTCTTCTTTTTCAATTTTGTTCTTAAATTAAAATACCAAAAAAATTTAAAAAATTAAAAATTTAATTTCTTGCGAAAGGGCCGTGTTGGGTTTTCATCCCACAAAACCGTCTAGTATCTTGCGAGCCCGTCATTGGGTAGCCCTTGGGAAGTCCAAGAATATTAAAAAAAACATTTTGTTTTAATATAAAAAATAAAAAAAAAATCTAGTAAAAAAAATTTTGTATTATTAAATTTCTCCAAACTTCATTTATGCAAAATCAATTTTAATTAAGAGTTGTCTTTATAGGCTTTTTAAAGAGTTTTCTTTTTATGAATTTTTAAATCATATATTTCTCTTCAAAATATGTTAGATTTAATTTTTAGATGAATTTGATTTAATGAGTTTTTCATTATCTTGATTTGTTTAGAATATTTCTTAGTTTTACTTTCTCACTTTAAAATATCATAATTCAATTTTGTAGAAATTGTGTTAAATATCTATAGATTTTACTTATATTAACTTGAACTTATGGTCTCTTTTAGATTACTCAAATTATTTTCTATACTCTTAAAATGTATCTTTGGAATTTATTTAACCTTTAAACTCTAGCCCTTCCCCTACCTTTCTTATTAACCCTTTTTGTTTGGCATAAAAAAAATATTTGAAAAGATCATATGTCATGGAATGAGAGGATAAAATTCATCATTCCTAAACATATGCACCAAAATTAGTAAAAGATTATATGGCATGGAGTTGAGAGGATAAAATTCATCACTCCTAAACATATACATTTGGGAAATAAAAAAGAAGAAGAAATTAAAAAAAAGATGGAAATGAAAGGATAAAATTCATCATTTCCCATATTCAAAGTAACTTCTTCAATGCCAATTTTACCCCATTTAGCCAAGTTCACTTGTTTATCCAAGATATTATTGAGAGAGCATAGTTAATACTTTATAGTTTTCTAAAAGTTTCTCATGATTGTAAAGTTTCTATAATTTTAATCTAGAAATATTTTACTTAATTCAATGCAATTTTGTTTATGAAGATTTAGTTAGAGAATTTCAAAACTAAAATTTATTCTACTTGTTGCGGGTCGCTTAGGGCTCTTGGTAGACCGGTCGAATTGAACCACCTTAGCTCGGGAGCGAACCAAGCGCGCAAACAGTCACAGAGAAATTCGCTGAGTACGCCGGGACGTTTTAACGTGGAAAAACCCGGAAAGGGTAAAAAAACCACGCGGCCGGGGCTGTGCCGACCAAACTTCACTATCTTCTGAGAGGTTACAATCCGGTGTTAAGAATTCGAGCGCGACAGGCCGCCGCTCGTTACAATATTAGGGAGAGAGAAAGAGAGAGAGAATGTTTCGAGGGTGACAGACCACCTCTCGAAAAAACTAAGTCTTTTTCTACTGAGAACGGTAGAGAACGAAAGTGAGAATGTCATGTCCGCTTTCGTGAAGACGAAAGCGAGAACGTTGTTCGCTTTCGTGAGAACGAAAGTGAGACTGCCGAGTCGCCTTTCGGGACGAAGGAAAACTTCAAGTCCACGAAGGAGATCTTCAAGCGCCGAAGGAGAAATCCGTGGAAATCTTCAAGGAGCTCTCTCTGGTTTTCAAGGCGGGATCCCCTCAAATGAAGCCTAGGGGATCCTTTTATAGCTTTGGCCAGGGGTAGCCCGGTAATTTTGCCGTTGTAACCACCATAACCACCTGGGAGGACAAATTGTATTTTCCGGTTCAGAGCCAACGAATCACCATTTTTCGTAAATGACCATCCCGCCCTTCGAGGAAAGGCGACAAGCTGTTCCTGAAAAGTGAGAAACTGAAAAGACAAAAAGTGAGCGAGCCGAGTCGGAAAAGTGACCGAGTCGGAAATGTGAGCGAGCTGAGTCGGAAAAGTGACCGAGTCGGAAATGTGAGCGTGCTCCGAGCGCGCTCAGAAGCGTTCTGAGCGCGCGACGAACATGGAAGCGCTTTGAATGCGCTTAGAGGCATTCTGAGCGCGTGTGAGCGCGGAGGCGTCCTAAGTGCACTCAGGAGCGTTATGTCGAGGGCGCGAATATGGGAAGGCCCCTTGCAAGCCCCCCGGTGAGGAAAGCGGAAGGAGGAGGAGGCTCGGCCGTCCCCCGCCTCGGGGAGGGGCGCGGCGTGGGCGCACCCCGCAAAAAAAAGGGGGGTGCGGCTTGGCCGCACCCTGTAAGGGGGGGTGCGGCTTGGTCGCACCCCCAAAAGGAGGGGGTGCGGTCCGGCCGGCCGCACCACTTGCGGCGAGGCCGCACCCAGTGGGTGCGGCTTGGCCGCACCACACGGGTGTGTCTTGGCCAGACCCCGTGGGTGCGTCTTGGCCGCACCCTATGTGGGGTGCGGCTTGGCCGCACCCCATGTGGGGTGTGGTCGGCCGCACCCCATTAAGGGTGTGGTTTGGCCGCACCCCACAGGGTGCGCGGTTTGACGCGGCCCGCTCACCGGCGGGAGGGGACGGCGTCGCCGTGCACGTTGCGGTTGGCGTACTTGGCGCGTATTTTCGGATTGGCGGTTGGTGGCGGGAATGACGGTTCCGGCTTTGATCTCCCACTCTCTCCCACTAAAGTAGTTGGGGGAGTGGTTTATGGGAGTAACCGCCATCCGGTTCTTCATAAATGAGAGCCCGTGATGAATCCTCATCATAAGCCCCCCAAACCTTCGGAGTCCGACCACTGTGCGAAGGAGTACGAAGGTTTCATCTCCTGCGGCTGTTTGCCGCGCGCGTCCCCCGCGTGCGGCGGTTAACCGAGCACGCAGGGTGCCGGGTGTGCGCGCCTCGCTGCTCATGCAGTTTGTCGTGCGCGAATTGCGTTGCGCGCATGAATCGTTGCTTTCATGCGGTTGGTTGGCATAATTGCGCGCTGGCTGGTTGAATTCATTTGACACGCGTCTTTCGGGATCTTTATTCACATGCATTTATTTTGTTGGATATATGCGCTGATGCGCGCGAATTTTCCTTTGCAGGCTTCGAAACGAAGTGGTCAGTCGAGACCGATGCGTTTTATAAGATTTGAAGTACATAATTAGAAGTAAATCTTTTTGAAAATGTCCTATAAATTCTTCTCATACTTATAAATTAGTTTTTGCTCTGGAATGGCAAAAGCTTAAGTATGGGGGTATTTGATAGTGCATTATTTACAGTTATTTTTATATAGTATTTTAGTAGTAATTAATTAGTTTTTATATACTTTTAGTTTAATTTATATCTAATTTACTTTATTTCGTGTTTTCAGGTAATCTGGGGCTGCTAATAGCAAATTCAAGCCCACAGCCGTGTTCAGGGGAAATTCCAGAACAAATCTGCAAAATTCCTCAGTACATGTCCCAGGTCACGGGCGTCACCTGGGGGCGTGACCATGGTCAAGGTCGTGCTCCGTTTTCCGCTCCCAAAAATCAGTGCCACGTCGGTTTATGATTACACGCCCCAGGTCACGGGCGTGACCTGGGGCGTGACCTTCAGGTCACGGGCGTGACTTACCAGACATGCATTCAATACAAACAGTTTTCGCCGCCGAGCCATTCCAGCTTACACGCCCTTGGTCACGGGCGTGACCAAGGGGCGTGACCTCTCCCGCAACTGCCAAATTAACTCCAAATTGCGCCGTTTCCCGCCGTTTCCTGACTCGGTCAAGACACGCAGTAGGTCACGGGCGTGACCTAGGTCGTGACCCGTCGAGATGATCAATTTTGGCGGTTTTTCTTCCCCAACGTTCCCGAGCTTTCAAGACGCAATTACGCAGCTTACACGCCCTTGGTCACGGGCGTGACCAAGGGCGTGACTCACCAATTTTCTTCCTATAAAAGCCAGCTGCTGCCAATGTGAAGGGGATCTGATCCTAACTTAGATTGGGTCATTTTTAGATTAGTTTTTCAGCATTTTCTTATTGTATTTTCTTTATGCAGATTTACTTTATGTTTTGCAAATTTCAATTCCTAGCTTAGATTTACTTTACTTGCAATTGTACTTTTCTTTCCTTAGTTATAAAAATGTCTTTCTTTTCAATTATGTTTAGCTAAATTTATAGCATTTGATCGGATGAATTCTTAAGCTTTTCTTATTTTGTAATCTCTCATTTTCGTAGCTTTAGATTAAGAATTATTACGATCCACTTTTGATTTTTCTCGATTGATCTCATATTGTCGGTATATGAATATCAATTCTTGATCCATTTTCTAGTGATCGAGAGATCCATGAATTTGTGTAGATCATTCCTTAGTGGAAAGAGTTGCATGCATTCCTCGAGAGAGGGTGACACAAATCTTCCGGATTGGAGTCAAATCCAATAGTGGGGCTCATCGCATAAAGCAAGCTTAGTGGTTTCGACTGGCCGAGGGGTCTTAATCGATCAACCTAAAGTTAGGTGGTAGTTCTCTCGAGAGAGGCTCTACCATATTTTAGGAACCTCCACGGTCGAATTATTCTATCGCTTTTGGTTATGAATTTAGATTTTACAATTTATTTAACTCAAGAAGAATTTCCGATCAAATGCTCTTTTCTTCCTTTTCTCTTTTATTATTCAAAAAAATCTTCTTAAATCTAGATAAAATAATATTAATTTGCGTGAGTAGAAGTAATCAACAAACCCGTGAAATACGACACTTGATATTTTTTTTTTAAATATCCTATGCTATGAACGATAGGTGTTCTTGCCTATAGTTCGTAGAATTTGGAGAAAATTATTTATATCCTAAATTTTACGTATCAAGGTCCCCGAGTGGGGACCTACTCCCCCAGCGCCACCACCGGCGTTGGGGTGGGGGCTCTCACTGCCAAGCCACCACCCGGGCCAGGACAAGGCTCGGGTGGCGCGGGGGTTGTCCACCTGGAGAGAGGGGGGCTCGGGAGGAGGAGGATCGTCCGGCCATTGCGGTGGCTCGGGGAGGGGCTTTCCGGCGGGGTAGGGCTTGGGCAGGGAGGGGAGGTGGCTGGGGGAAGTGTGTTCAGGGAGGGGAGGGGTTGGTCCCTTCTATAGGGAAGGAGGGGGCCTCCCTCCCTTTTTCCCGATGTGGGACTAAAGGGAGGGGTGGGGGAGATATTTCTCCCTCTCCCTCCCTCCACTACCTAAGGTGGGCTGCCCACCCATGGGTCAGCCCCCTCCTTTGAGGGTTAGGGAAGAACCCCCCCCCCCCCCCCCCTAGGAAAATTCTAAAAGAATTAAGCTTGGGGGGGGGGGGGGGGGGTGACCAAGTTTAACTCTATGGTGGGGTCCCCCATGTAGGTCTAGGTCCAAGGGGTCCACTAAGACTTACTGGAGTCGATTCCGAGTTCGTATGCTCCGTATTTCGTACGTTATGTCGTGGCAGTCTACAAAACCTAAAACAGACATATTTCCCGTATGACCTCAGATCGGGATGGAATGAATTCCGTTGCGCTTGTATTGGTCGTACGAGTCTAACGGAACTGACAGAAGTCGATTCAGAGTACGTCTGGTCACTATTCCACAATAATGTGGTTGCGACGCGCTACGACACTCAAAACGGTCGTTTTCCTTAAACGACCTCGGATCGGGATGGAACGAATTTCGTTGCGCTTGTATTGGTCGTACGAGTCTAACAGAACCGACAAAAGTCGATTTGGAGTTTCCTAGCACAATATCCCCTATTCGGATCACTATTAGTCGTTTGGGGTTACTTTTATTGGGTCCACTAGGGTCTAGTGACCCAATAAAAGTCGGGATGTTACAGATCTAGAATGGGAAGATGGTAAATTTGAATTTCCTTCTCCTTTCTCTTCTTGATGCACTGCAACACGATGTTAATATATTGAGGTTTGCCTTTTTCGCCGAATGGTAGTAACTATCACGGGTGACAACAGCCTCAAATTTCTCGAAGTACACAAGCACTCCTCGAAGCAAGTCAATGTACATTGAGTGATATCCCTGGGCGACAACAACTACAACTGGTGGTAGCCGGTAGGACGCAATTTTGGTTTTGGACTTGTTGTGTTAGCTTGGCTCTTGATGTAGCACACATGTCTTGTATAAGTGGTAATTCTTGGACCTGCGTACTATGAAACACTTGTAAATCTGGATCAGATACACATCGAGATTTGTTATTCTCAAGCAAATGATATGTAGAATCATGTTTCAACAAATTCTCATTTTTTATAATAACAAATCCCGAGTTTGAAAAATAAATAATACAGTAAAATAATGTACACAGTGGTGTGCATATAATAATCATTAAAACTGGCCAGGACAAGTATATGATATGGGTGCATGAATAATTAATACAAGAATGATTAAGCTCCCCCTAAATGATAGCTCTCCCTAAATTAGTGTCCCCCCTAAGTATGATATTTCTCAATCTCTCATTTTCTCTCCCTCTTTGTTATTAACAAAAGAAGATATTACTACCGCAAAAGAAATAATCATGATAAAAACACGACGATATAAATAATAATCATAAAATCCAAACGATAGAATCAAAAAACATAAGGGTTCGTACGTTTGAACGTAATTAGCTTTTTGGAATTGGCATTGAAGATTAGAAATCCAATTCTACTGTTCGACGCAACGGAATTTAAGCGGATATTGGCTTTCATGTGAAAACTCATGACTTTGACTATGAACTAAAAAATCAAATAGCCAATTCTTACCTCCGCCCATGGGTTTTCCGCATAATCGAATGTTTTCGCTAGAATATTTCGACCTACACGTGTGTTTTTCGCCCGAACGTGCGTTTTCCTGCAGGGTGTGTTTTTCGCCCGGGCACGAGTTTTTCAGACGTGCACGTGCTTTTCGAACGGACGTTCATTTTCTCCCAGGCGGGCGTTTTTCGCCTAGGAGCGCGATTTTTCGCTCGAGCGCGCGTTTTTCACCCGAGCCCGTATTTTTCTCCGGGCGGGCATTTTTCGGCCGACAGGGTGTACTTTGGCCTGCCGGGCGCTCTTTTTTCGCTCAGGCACGCGTTTTTCGCCCGAGAGCGTGTTTTTCGGTCGGGCGTGCGTTTTTCGACCAGGGCACACATTTTTTGACCAGCGCGAATTTTTTCCGTTCAGGGACACATTTTTCGGCCCGGGCACGGATATATCCATCGGGGCGTACGTTTTTCGCACAAGCGCGCATTTTTCGCCCGGGCGCACGTTTTTCGCTCAGGCGCGCATTTTTCGTCCGGGCGCGCGTTTTTCGCCCGGGAGCGCGTTTTTCGTCGGGCGCGCGTTTTCCGCCGGACGCGCGTTTTTCGCGCAAGCGCGTGTTTTTCGCCCAGGACCGTGTTTTTCGCCCGGGCGCACGTTTTTAGCCCGGTCGTGAGTTTTTCACCCGGTCGCAGGTTTTTCGCACGGGCGGGCATTTTTCGTTCGGGCGCACGTTTATCGCCCGGGCGAGCATTTTTTGCCTGGGGACGCATTTTTCTCCCGGGCGTGCTTTTTTCTCCCGGGCACGCGTTTTTCGCTAGGACACGAATTTTTCCATCTGGTCGCACGTTTTTCGCCCAAGCGCGCATTTTTCGCCCGGGAGCGAATTTTTTGCCCGGGCGCACATTTTTCGCCTGGGCAAAAAATGCGCGCCCTGAAAAAAATGCGCCCCCGGGCAAAAAAAATTAGGCTTGGGCGAAAAATGCGCGTCTTAAAACATATTATGCAATTTAATGCGTTCGGCGCTGACGCCTATTTTGAGTTTTATAAATTTATTGTATAATGTAAATTCTAATACCAATTCCACCATTCAGTCGAACAACTTTTGTGCCTCAATTCCAATTCTGTTGACTGAATTCAATCTTACCGTCGAACAACAAAATTGGAATTCTGTAAAAAGCCAATTCATGTAGATATTGATTTTCGCCAAAAAACCAATTCCAGAAAACCAATTCCGTTCGTTTCGTTCAAACGAACGGACCCTAAAAGATAATCATGAAAATCATAAAATCCACAAAGATTATCGCGATGAATATCAGATGAAATAACGTTGTTAATATCAGAGATGTAGCTTTAAATTTCATAAATAAAAATGAATAGTCAAATGTATGCAAAATCAAGAGATAAAGATTATAATGTTACAAACATTGAAAGATAAATAAAGAGATATTGTAATGATCATGACAAACAATCTAGAGCTTTACATACAATGCAAGAAAATATTCAATAATGCTTATAGTCAAATTCTTATGTATGAAAGTGTTACAAGCATTGTTTTAAATGTCCTCCGACATGTTCGACATGTCTCCCGACATCTCATTTTTTAGGGCAAAACGATATGTATTTCTAAAAAAAATAGATTGTCCTTTTGTAAAATATAAGCTTATCAGGAGGAGTCATGCTTGGGGGTTATCCTCGTCATTATTCATTGTTACATATTTTTTATTATAAGATGAACAATGGTCCAAAGTAATCAAAATCAGCCCACATAGACAGATAGACGTTCACTTGTGCACAAACATGCAAAAAATAAACCACACTTCTCTTCATGTTATTTATGAATATCCATGGATCACATGAAGGTAATCGATGGAGTGTTAATGATTTATTAGTGCATGACAACATGTCGAGATATAGACAATACACATACATGTTAATAATATCATTATCAAGAGTAACAAATATGATGAGTGATATGTGTGTTTTAAAATT
This sequence comes from Dactylorhiza incarnata, assembly GCA_033032865.1. Lineage (NCBI taxonomy): Eukaryota > Viridiplantae > Streptophyta > Magnoliopsida > Asparagales > Orchidaceae > Dactylorhiza > Dactylorhiza incarnata. Next base: position 6,427,705 of record JAWHQI010000013.1, read on the forward strand.
ATTTAAAATAATTCCACACATATACATAGAGGCAGGTATAAACATCATGTCATAATTTCCTACACAATATGATCAAAATACATATGAAGATTGACTAGCATGAAAAGTAACTACAATGTATTCTAAGGTTAAACAATGCAAATCAGCTATTGTAGAAGATCTTAGAAGTTTAGATGCATCATGCTATTCATTGTGTTGTAGCTTAGCAGCTGTGTTTTTAAAATTTTGAATAGAGAAATAAGACCAAACACAAAAATGAATAAAACAAAAAATAAAGAATATTTTGGACTTTTGGGTTATCTAATTTTTTCTGTTTTAATGGTGAATAAAAAAGGAAATATAAGGAAATAAGGAAAAACTTGAAAACAAGTATTGTTATAGAGGCGAGTTAAGTACCAAATCAGTAATAAAGCTACTATAACATGTAAATGAACAAAGGAAAAATAAAATGATAAATTTTTGACTGCGTAGGCCAGCGGTATGTGATATCACCATGCAGTATCTCGTTAAGATAGAATTAAAGATAGACTGAATATTTTTGCAGATTAGAACTATCATGTATAGTCAAACAATCATAATTTAAGACAAAAGTGCAACAATGTTCTAATCCATTGTAGTGATATGCATCATCTCATTTAAAGCAAACTTATTTGACAAAGTGACATACTAAAAATTTACTTACAAATATGCATGCGTAATAGTTATGTGATCATTAGACATGAATATCATCATAATGCAAAATATGATCATACAAACTAATCAAACATTAATGCAACTAAGAATTACAAGCCATGGTAAAAACTATTTTGATAATATTGGTTTTCCAGAAATAAACAACTTTTTATAAATTTTTTATTTATCCAAAGCAAGTATGAAAACCAAAATGCAACAATCAAAATATAAAATTAAAACATGGAAAACGTCCATAGCAAAGAAAAGACAAAAGACATTGTTTTTAATTTTATTTTTCTTATATTATGAAAAACAAATAAGCAAAGCCAATAAAACAGGCTTGAAAGCTCAAAAGGAAAATAAGCAAACAAATCAAAAAATGTGAAAGGAAAGATAAAATTTCTAACTCCAATAAGAATGAGTTATAACACATGAGTTAGGAAGATGCATGATAAAAGATAAAATATACTTGATGTAAGTTCCAACAAATACAAATGCAAATTAGATAATCTCAAAATCATTAAGCAAAGTACACTTATAGACTTAAGAATATACACATTATTCTTTAAAAAGATGGTGAAATATATTTAGTAATGATTATATTCCATAGATCAATACTTAGAGAATAAGAAAAAAATTCATGCAGGATAATGAACACCAGTGAATAATAGAAGATCCATCTGAGTTATAAGATTTTATGCAACCCAAGATGCTTAATAGCAATGTCAAAAAGATATATCTCATTAAAATCATCCCGAGAGATGACCGTGACAGTTGTAGACAATTAAGTGTGCATTCGTTTAAGCTTAATACTTCGGTAGTGATTAAAAATGATATTTTTTAGGTGTTTGGCAAACGATTAGCTGAAAACACAAGACAAACACCATTTCTTGAAATTTCAAACAGCTGGGCTTTATCCACGTTCAAGCGGTAAGGGATGAACATGAAATCAGAATTATTATCAAATTTGATTGAAAAGATAGAGAAGATGCCAAAATAGCTAGGGTTTCAAGATTTAAGATTTTAAATTTTCTTGGGCTTGAAGGATTTAAGAGTTTTGAGACGCCTGAACTTGTGCAACTTTGCATGAATTTGATTGGGCTCAAATCTCAAGCAATGAGTTGCCATGTTGAAATTTTTTTACGATAAAACAGCGGTAAGAAATCATAAAAAAACAGGTTTTTATTGATTAGCATGTGTACTCAAATTTGCGATCATGCTATCATACATGAAACCTTGAAGGCAAAAAATAGGTTGCCAGCATAAATTTGACACCTTTGCATTATTACCATCTTCGCCTACCGGCTCAGCTCCCTACGCAGTACTCTTCGCCTATCAACTTAGCAATTCGTATATAGTTTTCTCTCTATCAACCAAAGGTAATAATGAACTCGAAAAATTTCACATTCTTCAGAAGATTTCAAAAACATTATAAATATCAAGCCATCATAAACCACCAACCCTAATCCGAGTTTAGAGTTGATGATGAAAGGACTCTAAGATCAGCAACCCACTGATTCTAAATATCAAGTAGTGCCGTGGATAATCGAGCCAGCAAAGAAAGAATGATAGAAACGCAAATCTGTGCACGACAGCCGAAAATTGTGCTAAATTCACGGTTTTCATAAATTTGTATGCATGGGTCGGTGAAACGCCTAACCCTGGCCTCGCCAAAAAACGAGGAGCGGTGGTGGGGTTCCACCGATCTGCAGAGTGCACGATCTGGGCCTAAGAAATTACACTTCAACAAAAAGTCAGGCTATTCACGTGCGGTGACAAATTATTCACAATGGAAAAGATATTTACAAGGGGGGATGTTTCAAATTGATTATGATAGAAGATATCGCAGCACTAAAAATTCACTAAATCTGCGGTCACCAAGAAGAGCAAAAAGAAGAAAAGCGCATCCTCATATTTCGCGAGTTTCACTGGTGGTTTACAGAAATAAACAGCTATGGAAATCACGGCTGTATCGATTTCTTCTTCAAGATATTTACAATTTGCTATGCGGAATAAACTCTAGCTGCTGAGAACATGGAAGTGTAGCCGTTACATGAAACCTTGAAACACATGGGCAAACAGGTATAAAAGCTTCAGTGATTTCAGAACAAAACCTGCAGTATTTGATCTAGAAATCTACAGTATAGCCGTAAATCCTGAACTTGAGTAGGAAAAAATGAGCACCTTATGACCAATTACTAACTAATCAAATGCCTCCAGCTCCAGCGAACTTACTTACGGAACTATTTTTCGTGCTGAAACAGTTGATCGGAATTTTGTCAAATCAGTGCAGAGCAAACTTTAACCTCATAGAACAACAATACCTCACATTAGACTGGTTGATAAGCTTATTGGATGAGATCTCTGACTCCGGCACCTTCTCGTCGTTCTACCCCAGCCGATCATATATTGTCGGTCAACTTCAAATTCGGGGTTATCTTTGTCATCAGCCATAGAAAATGAGGTTGGAGGATTTATCTGGACTACGGGGATGGCGGCTGAGGCATTTATCCGCCGTCGTTTCTGGCTGGCACGAGGTTGTGCTCCAATCCGATGAGCTTTTCGTCTCCCCGTCCCCACTTGCCAAGACAATCCAGATGCTTTCATCGATTCCCCGATGACCCGGAGGTCTTCGATAGTCTCTCGTCTAGATAATGATGCAAGTGAAGGGAGAATGTCCTTCTGGAAATCCTTTCTCTGCCTTCTCTTTCTCCCTTGGGCTCTCCGAGGTTTTGCTAGGAGTATCGAGGCCTTGCTCCACTTATCCAACTCTGTGTTTTCTACTTCCCTAGTCCTGCACCATAATTTCTCCGGTGTCATCTCTTCCAGTTGCAGAGTCATTAACTCAAAAATGTCGAAACCGTCACCTAGAGGTTCATTTGATCTTATGATATTTTGGTTTGACAAAATCATTTCGGCAAACAAATACAAGGATGAGCCATGGATGACATCCTTGTGCTTAAATTCATCCACTGATAGCCTGACTATGTTCTCTGCTGCCTCCTTGATAAGCATCTCATGGGAGCACAATTCTTCCTGTAATCTCATGGAAGTGATGTTGACTGGCTCTTCCAGATCGATCAAGGTTACAATTCTTGGAACTGGAATTGGATCCAAATGATTTGATGGAAATTCCCCTTGAACTTTTGTTGAGCTATCTGAGGAATCTGGATCATCCGTGATCAGAAACACGGAATTCAGATCGATGTAATTCCGAGAGTTCCTTATGTTATTTTCCCCGGAGGTTGACTTTTTGGAGCTGCACTTTTTGATGTCATAAGACATGCCGACGCGTCTTAACTTATCAGTTACTAGGTTTTTTTCATTTGAAGAAGATGCTAAATTGTGCTCGAAATTAGAGTCAATAAACTTTGCAGGACTCAAACTGTCAGATAGGGGATTGATCTTTATTTCGCTCTCCCTTTTCTGCAAAGATGATGATAAAACTTCCAAGTCGCATGAAGGAAGACTCTTAGCATTTTCAGTTTTCCACTCATAAACTCGATCAATATTTTCGGATAATAGATCCAAATGGGAGGGAAGCCTACTTGGTTTTTCAGATTTTCCATATATGCTACTTGCTGCCTTATTCTGCTGAGCATTTAGTCGATTTTGAGTCCCAGAAAAGGAAATTTCTGCGTCTACATCGAGTTTTTTATTTATGAATGGGAATTTTAGCTTCTGTGAATCATGTAATGTAGAATGAGATCGAAAGAGGAACCCATCATTTAAGCCATTGGGATGAGACAAAGAATTATCTTCAAATCTAACGGGTGAACGCAAATCACTACCAACCTGCCAATTTCCTGAAGCAGCATTATGATCTTCGGTGGAAGTGCCAGAAATAAAGAACTTTTTCAATTTAGTAGTACTTGGAGTTGCTGGAAATGTGGACGAAGCGTGGTTTTCATCACCTGACAACTTCATCCAAGTTGGACCCAGGGGCAAGGAGGTAACACTGCTATCCAAATTAAGAGAAGTTGAGAAAGAGTTGGGCACTATGGAAGGAAGCTTTCCTAAATCTGAGTGTCTTATTTGAAAACCGCCTTCTTCATGCATATATCGCGTTGATGCTACATTATGATCAGTTGAAACTATGCCACTCGCCTCATTAACATCCAGATTTATTGGTTCACATAACATCGAGAATTTCCCTTTATGTGAAATTGGGTCAGATTTCCCTGTGAAATCAAGAAAAAAGAAGTTTTGCTTGGAAATTTATCTTCAGATACAAAAAATTATCTACCAGGAGGTGTATAAGATAATCTAACCGCAATTGTTTATAGTAAGCTGCTGTTAAATACTTCCATGAACAGATTAAACATTCTAACATCAAAGGACATTTTCCTAATGGATCAGAACTAGGCAATTACCCATGAAGAGGATGATTTATTTTCAACACAAAGGAAAAACAGAAAGTTTTATACCATTATAATTCATAGATGAATTTCACTATTGGAGAATCCACATCTCAGATGGATTCTCCAATCACAAATTTGATCACAGACCACAATTAATACTAATTATTACCCCAAGTAAATCAGGATGAGGCATTTGAAGGGCATTTCACAGTAAAACCCCTTCTTTCTTGCATCACAATAGTAAATAAGTAGACAGTTGAATCGAGATTTGTCCAGTGAAAATTGACCAAGCATTAATTCAATCAGATGGATGGTTAGCATTCCTCTTGTGACTAACCTTAATCTACTTTTGGAGAATATTTGATAGCTTCGGATACTTGTCGTGATCGATTTGTAACAAATGGCTCCTCATAGGCAACTTGTCGCGGACGACTTGCTTTGAGCGACTTCTCATCTCCAAGCTGTGGATGTAGCTAGGTCGTCCTAAATGATTTAGCTAAAATCAATATTGGTCTGACCCACTTTGACAACTTTCTTGACTAGCCAGAGCAAGGTAGATAAGCGTAATATATAGACAACTATAAAACCAATTCTGATGTTTCAGCCTTGCCAGTACTCTTGTTGAGAGGATAGGTTTCACATTTTATGTTATTCACTAGAAAGCTCCTGATGAGGATGTTGCACTTCACTCAGAGCACAAGTATCGAGAACCACTTAAGGATGATGCTTATAATCGACGATTATGGGATCCTCGTCTAGACAGTCAAAGGCAGTCATCACGTTCAATGTGATTTTTCACATGTTGTATGTATTTGAATTATTATTATTTTTAATGTGATATTTTGGGAATCATGTTAACTGCCCCAATTGGGTGATCATATCCATCAAATTCTGTTGTGATATTAGTTTAATATTATTATTTAAGTCTTTTAGTCTATATGGTATTAGTCCCACATCTTGAGTTCATCTTTATGTGTCCCTGTATTTCCATATAATGCCCCTATGAGGATAAATAAAACACAACTTCTATTTCATTTTTATTTCTTCTAACACGGTCTCAGAGCTTGAATTGACTCCTCCCTGAAATTTGATTGCCCTAATTATGGGCAACGTACATTTCATGGTGGTTTCCTCTCTCGATTCCTACTGACTTCTCCTCTCCCGCTAGCGTCAATCCATTTGAGCTCCTCGATGACTTCCGTTGGCCCTCATCGATTCCGACTGTGCTTCTGCGGATGATCCCGCTTCATGTCAGCGTATTCGTTGCTTCCATCCGCAGACGGCAAGGGTCCTGTTGCTGCTCCTCGTCTTCGTTCCCGTCGACAAATGCATCTGTTGATTTCATCGACGATTTTTTCTTCCCCTAACAATCTCGTCGACGAAGGGCTCCGCTTCTTCTGGACCCGCCGAGCCCATCGCTGATCGTCGACGACGTTACCATCACTGCTCCTGATTTTGTCTGCGTGCGACGTTCATGTCGCTATTCCTGGCTGTTCTATCGGTTCCAGTAGACGATCCATCTACGTATGATCCCTCCTGGAGCTTTTTCTGCCGATGATGCTTCCTGCTAATCCGAAGCTTACATTGATGATCCTGACAGCTGCTTTTGTCTTAGATGCCGCCAACTGCTACTTCCGCCCGTCGTCAATCCCACATATGCTAATCCAGTTGTCAGTTGACGATGGCTTCCTCTGCAGTTTTGGCCGTCTCTTGCACTTCCTTTTCTGATGTCGACCACTCTGTTGCTTCAGCTCCGGACGTTTCTTACCGCTGCCCTATTTTTTCTGATGATTCCAGTCGATTCTAGCCGTTACATCCCCTTCTAAGGTGGTAACCTCTCAATGATGGAGCCTCTTGTTAGTTTGATTGTTTTTTATGTGTCATTAATCATCCTTGCAGTATTGTTGTTAGTGTCGTCGTAATGTTTGTGTGTTTTATGCCTATATGCACGCGTTTTTCACGTGACGGGGAGTGTTTGGGATGAAGGCGACTCGGATGATCTTTCCTGACCTTTTGCCTTCGTTCCACATGACCTCTAGGCGTAAGTCGTATGTTGTTATGCGTCTCCCCATATTTCTTTCGATTGGTCGTGTGTTGGGACACGACTGATGTTGGTGTTCTAATCTCGGTGGGCTGTGTCGCGTGGGATCATGTCGTGCGGGACTGTGCCGTGTGGGACCGCCTTTGTGTGGATTATCCCCGACAGATTATCCATGGTTGCCCGTTTGATGATTTGCTCCTCATTGTTTGTTCCCTTCTGCATGTTGTGAGTGTAGGTGATGCTGGTTGACCTTTCTATCCAGCGGGGTGTATCATGTGGGAGTAACCCAGATAAAACGTCTGTTGATTTCTTTCCAACGAGTCCATGTCGTTTGTGGGACCTACGTCGTGTGTGGGTCTACGTCATGTGTGGTTATGTCCCTGACTTGATTCCTTGGTTAGGAATTTTCCTCGGTGGCTCGACTGTTATTTTGTCCCACATCGCCTACCTCCATTGTCGTTATTATGATGTCCAAGCTGAAGGTTCCCCCTTCAGCATGAGGGAGAGTGTTGTGATCTTAGTTTTATATTATTATTTAAGTCTTTTAGTCTATATGGTATTAGTCTCACATCTTGAGTTCGTCTTTATGAGTCTCTGTATTTCCTATATAATGCCCCTATGAGGATGAATAAAACACAACTTCTATTTCTTTTTTATTTATTCTAACAAATTCATTTACACTAATCCATTCTCTATTCACACTCATGAAATACTAGGTCTTGTATCAAAAGTTTGGTTTCCTGTGAAGCCTCCCGATCACACGCGCATGTGCTGAAGTTTGTCATGTCCATTCTGGAGGTGTCGAAGCCTCCAAAAGCCGTCGCCTTAGCCCCATTTGCCTTCAGCCACTGCTGCAATAGCTTCCTTGAGCCCATGTGCATCCCCCTCTCTAGCCAACGGTTCCTCCCATACGCAAGTGCAGACCTCGTCAATAGCTCTGTTTTCTCCAAGCACCACCAACCACTAGAACTCCTTCCCCAACCACATAGCAAGTCCCAACACTGTCACTGACCCCCATTTCCCCTTCTCAGTTCCCACTCGACAATGCTTCCTTCCCCATCTCCACCAAGACTCACCCCCTTGTTGATCCGCATTTCCCTTCTCAGCCCCCACTCGACAACTTCCTCTCTTGCTGACCCACCACAAGTTCAATGTTGCCCTTCCTGCCTCCATCCTATCACTAGAGCCCACTTTCCCGTCCTCAGATCACTTCTGAAAATCGTTCCTCCCAGCCATAGTACTTGATAAGTTCTAATTCTAGTCTCAGATTCCTTGGGATTGTCCGGATATGCCCTTATGTCTAATGATAAAAAAACTCACTATTTTGAAAATTTTCCTTCGGTACACATGTAATTATTTGCCTGACATTTAATTTTCTACCACTTTCAATCGGGTGTGATTGTTATCTGTTGTTATTCTTATTAGAATTATTTGTAACCTGGTTGCTAATGCGAGTTTTAATTTTCAATTATTTAATTAATTGTGTGTCGGAATCTTGGATATTGAAACATTTAAGTGTAGCGTTAGTTGTTAATCCTATTCTTGAATTGTGTGTTTCCTTGCATTTACAAGTAATTAGGTCAGTATCGAATCCTATAGCCTTATCCTTCGTCAAATTTGACATCAAGGCCCAAGATTTAGAGCTTTGTGTATTCTATACAGTGGTAAGGTCTATAAGTCCCTATGGAAGGTCCTAGTAACCATAATGCACAACTAATGAGTTCTACCACAGAGATGTTGTTGGGAAAACTCTTGAATTTTATAAACCAGATTATCTCTAAAATGATATAGCTTAATCCTTAATCATGTATAAAAAGGCTCTGCTCTTCTCCTTTTATCTACATGCAAAGTCACTCAGCTAAAGTTCACGTGTTATGAAGATTCGTCAAATACATGCTACTTTTGTAGAATACTATTCGACAATAGCTGCCTTCGTAGCTTTCGTCGAATTATATTCATAAAATGAAGCAGTATTAAAGACGAGCTTTCGTCGATTTCTATTTAGACTATGGAGTTGTACTGAAGACAAGTTGTTAGCAAGCTATCATTGATTTATATTCATAGCATGAATAAATATTGAAGTCAAGCTGACGGGAAGCTTTAGTCGAATGGCTTAATAAAAGGAAGCAAAAGTAGGCAATAGTCGAATGACTATTAGAGAACATTACAAGGCAAAGCTTATAATGAAGATTTTAGAAGTCATATGATGAATTCTTATTGACACATAAGTATGAAGTTGAAAGAAGTTAGTAGTCGATTTCTATTCAGCCAACAAGGAAGAATGAAGTGCTAATAACAATTCTGAGTTGTGTATAACAAAAACTCCCACATTGGGAGGCTTTAGTTGATTTCTAATTGACTAACACACTTATTCTCCGAATACAACCCGATTACTTTAGAAGTCGTTAGTCAACTAGAGTTCGACTAATGATTTCATTCTCTGAACGAAGATACTTTCCTTTAGAAGTCATTAGTCGAATGGAATTCGACTAAAGGGAAGCCCGGTGCACAAAGCATCCCCGCGCAGCGAGGGTCCGGGGAAGGGTCCCACCACAAGGGTGAAATCTAAGCAAATCTTACCCCGCATTTTTGCAAGACGCTGCTTCCAGGACTCGCACCCGTGACCTTAAAGTCACACCACAACACCTCAACCAGTGCTCCAAGGCTCCCCTTCAGTCGAATGGAATTCGACTACTGTGTTAAAATCAAATATGAAGGATTATCAGAGCTTATCAGAAAGCAATAGCCGAATGGAATTTGACTATCTAGATAAAAGAATAATATAGCCATTAGGCATTCTTTTCAAGCTCGTTAGCAGATCAACAAAAGTAAAGGAGATGTGTGATATAAAGCTCTTATCATTTCAAGACTATCAGAATTAAGGAAACTACTTTTGTCATTGTCTGATAAGAGATTTGAATTAGGGTATTTAAAGGATTCTTAAGAGGATGAAGAGCTCTCTCTTGCACTCCAAAACTATCTGATCTTCTTGGCCTTCATTTTGCTACCTTAATCTTCAATCTCAAATAAAAATATCTTTGTTCTTCCTTCTTTTCTTTGAAGAATGACATAAGATTACAAACAGAATCCACACAAAGAAACATACTCAAAAGTGATCTCAGTTTGCCTGAAGATTGCTCAATGTGGAAAATCTGACTGATTCCTAAATCCATATTATAAAAAAAGTCTTGAAAATTTATCTTACAACGATTCAGTAGTTCTAAGAGTCCTCTTATCAAATGACTCGGGCTTGTGGATAGACAGTGGATTCCCACTGCGATAGAATAGAAGAGTACCTAAGTTTGGGGAACCTCTATAATTGTTGTCTCCTATAGCTAAATTTACTTTACTGCATTTTGTTTGCTCCTTTCCTCCGAGTTTTTGTGACTGTAATTGTGATTAGAGGGCAATAGTTTTTAATACTCTATTCACGCTCCCTCAAGAGTGATGTGCATTAATATTCTCATGACTTTCCGCACTTTCAGATGTCGAACGCCGAATTACAGAAGCTTGTTACCGACATCCAGTCGGAGGAGCCGGAATGGCAAGTCTATTCGAGGAGGACGCGCGCAGGACCAAGCGACAGCACTAGGCCCGGCGCCGAACCGGGGAATTTGGAGAAGACCGTCTAATGGGCCGACCGGCCTAGTTATCTTTCAGCGTTTATTATGTTTTGTTTATTTTGTGAACTCTTGTTGATGAGGTGGTTTCCCCCTATATAAGGGAGCACCTAGGGTTATGCTTGTATCTTTTGATCAATCAACTTTGGAGGGGCTGCTCCCCTTCTCTTTCTCTCACTTTCTCTATTTCTCTCCCTCTCTATTCTCCCGCTCGTTACCTTCCAGCAGCCGGAAATACCGCCCGGCGACAGCTCCAGCCGTTATCTCTTCGCTACCGCCCCGCCTATCGCCCGCCCGTTACACTAGAGGTAACATTGGTCCGACCTGCCATCTCCGCCCGCTCTCGCTCAGCCGCCGGAAACCCTAATGGCTCCTAACACGCACCTCCACCCCGCTGATCCCTCCACTGCCGCCGACGCCGACATCTCTGTCGCGGAACGCTTCGCCCTCCATGGGTCCCAGATCTCCAACCTCCAAGCAGCGGTGGACGAAATCCGATCTACCCAGCAGGCCTTCCTCGCGTGCGTGGAGGCGTTGCTGCCGTCGCCAGGCACTCCGCCGCAGCAGCCCCCACCCCCGGCCGACACAACGTCTGTCCTCGGTCAGCCCCCGTCTCCGCTTGCGGCCGGCTTCCGTGCGCCGACGGCGCCCCCGCCGTTTCCCGTCGTTCCACCAATGGCGACTGGTCGCCTCCCTATGGCACCCTTCTCCGGGACAGATCCTATGGGCTGGATCGCACGTACGGAGCAGTATTTCGACTTGAATGGTACCCCCCCCCGGCGGACCGCGTCGGCACGGCCATGGTTGGTATGGACGGCTCGGCCCTCCATTGGGCAAGTTGGCTTCGCCAAGTGCAACCTCTCATTCCGTGGCATGAGTTCAAACAGGAGATGATCAGCCGTTATGACTCTCGCTACACGGGCTCCGCTATTGAGCGCCTTTGCTCCGCCCGCCAATCAACAACGGTGGACGCCTACATCGATGAATTCGTTGCTCTCGTCACACAAGTGCCCGGCCTTCCGCCCAACCATTACCTAGGGTTTTTTCTGCAAGGTCTCCTTCCCAATATCCGCTCTCGCATTCGAACTCATCACCCGAGAACAGTATCGGAAGCCCTGGAACTTGCCCGTGCCGTCGAAGCGGACATCGGCCCTCGGCACTCCGGCCCACCCTCGTTTCGTCCTCCTCCAGTGAGGGACAACGGCCCACGGCCGGCCCCTGGCATCCACGGTCGGCCGCCCCGCCCGGACGGCCCCAACCGCATCTCCACCGTCGACTACAATGACCTTCGGCGCCACGGTTTATGTTTCCGCTGTCGCCAACCATACTCGCCTCAGCATGTTTGCCCGGTCAAAGAATTCCACGCTATCTTTAGCGACAGTGAGGGTTACGCTCTCGCCGAGGAGTTGCCACCCTTGGAGCCACCACCCGACCCAACGACAACCGACCTCGAGGACGCCCCCCTCACCGTGCTGGAGCTGCCATTCTACTCCGTCGGGGGATTAACGGGGCCCCGCACCATGAAATTGGCCGGCACACTACACAACCGCACCATCATTGTGATGGTGGATAGCGGGGCAAGTCACAACTTCATGTCCTCCCACCTGGTGCAGGAGCTCGCCATACCAGCGGATCCGTCACCGGACTTTTCGGTGTGCTTGGGCGATGGCCGCCGCCGTCCGACTTTGGGTCAATGCCGGGATGTGACCTTGACCGTGGGGCCGTGCCGCGTCACGGCTGACTTTTACATGTTCGAGCTCGGAGGCCTCGACGCTATTCTCGGCGTGGCGTGGCTCGAGACTTTGGGAGACGTCCGAGTAAACTGGGCCTCGATGACGATGGATTTTCAGCAGCAGGGCCGTCAGTGCCGCTTGGTGGGCGACCCTACCCTCCTACGCTCCCCGCTGTCGTATCGGGCGATGACACGCGTCGCCGACGTCGATTTCTCGGCCTGGTTATGGCCCCTTCAGGCGAGCCCGTCTGCAGCAGCCGCCCCCATCAAGGCCGACATGGGGGCCATCCTCGCGGAGTTCGAGGATATTTTCACCGCACCCTCAGGTCTTCCACCTTCCCGGCCGACCGATTACGCCATTGTTCTTCATCCGGGGTCGTCGGCGGTATCCGTGCGGCCTTATCGTTACGGGCACGCCCAAAAGGATGAGATAGAACGACTCGTTCAAGAGATGTTATTGGGCGGTATCATACGGCCCAGTGCGAGTCCTTTTTCCAGCCCAGTGTTGCTAGTACGCAAGAAAGATGGCAGTTGGCGGTTTTGTGTGGACTACCGGGAGCTTAACAAGGCCACGGTCCCGGACAAGTATCCTATCCCGGTTATTCAGGAGCTCCTGGACGAGCTACACGGCGCGACGTGCTTTACCAAGCTGGACCTCCGGGCCGGCTACCACCAGATTCGGGTCCGGCCGGAGGACGTGGCAAAGACGGCGTTCAGGACACACGACGGACACTTCGAGTTCTTGGTCATGCCGTTTGGGCTCACCAACGCCCCCGCGACATTCCAAGCAACCATGAACGAGATTTTTCGGCCCGTTCTGCGTAAGCATGTCCTTGTTTTTTTTGATGATATCCTTGTCTTCAGTCCCACTTGGCAGGATCACCTCCGTCATGTCCGGGAGACGTTCGCCACTCTCCGTCTACATCAGCTCACGGTCAACCACAAGAAGTGCACCTTTGGCACGGCAACGGTCAGTTACTTAGGCCATACTATTTCGGCCCAGGGCGTGGCCATGGAGGAAGACAAAATTCAAGCGGTGCTGCGTTGGCCGACTCCCGCCTCCTTGCACGACGTCCAGGCTTTTCTCGGCTTGACGGGCTACTACAGACGCTTTATCAGCAATTACGGCGGCTTGGCCCGCCCCCTCACTCAGCTGCTGAAGAAAACCGAGGAGGGGCCATTCACATGGCCGCCGACGGCCATGGAGGCTTTCACGGCGCTCCAGTCAGCTTTGGTCCACGGTCCGGTCTTAGCCATGCCGGACTTCCACCAGCCGTTTGTCGTCGAGTGCGATGCCTCGGGCACCGGCGTCGGCGCCGTCTTGATGCAGGCCGGACGGCCAATTGCGTATTATAGTCGGGTGTTTTCTACTGCGGTGCGCAGCCGCTCAGCGTACGAGAACGAGCTAATGGCACTGGTTTTGGCGGTACAGCATTGGCGGCCTTATCTCCTGGGGAGGCCCTTCGTCATCCGCACCGATCATCACAGCCTTCGCTACCTGCTCCAGCAAAAGATAGCCACACCGACGCAGCAGGTTTGGGTGGCCAAGCTGCTCGGCTACGACTTCACGGTGGAGTTTCGTCCAGGCAGGACGAACCGGGCGGCCGATGCGCTCTCCCGTCGCCCGCATGCGCCAGAGTTGACAGCCATTTCCCGGCCGGTGTGGGACGACGCCGCGGCCATTCAGCAGGAGGTGGACCGGGACCCCCAGCTTCAGGATATTCGGGCCGCCCTGTTGGTTGACCCCGCGTCCCGACTGCCATTTACACTGATCGGGGGCCGACTCTTTTACCGGGACAGACTAGTTTTATCAGCATCGTCCGCGCGGATTCCGGCTTTGCTGGTGGAGTTCCACTCCACCCCGACAGGGGGTCACGCCGGGGCATTTCGGACATACCGTCGGTTGGCGGCCTCGCTCTTTTGGCCCCACATGCTTAGATAGGTGAAAGCATATGTGGCGGCATGCCTTCCATGTCAGAAGGCCAAGTACGAGACGTTGTTTCCCAGCGGCCTCCTGCAGCCCCTACCGATTCCTGAGCGTGTCTGGGAAGACATTGCTATGGACTTCATCACCCGGTTACCCCGCTCCAACGGCTTCGATTGCATCTTGGTGGTCGTGGACCGCCTAACTAAATACGCGCACTTCATCCCGCTCCGCCACCCCTACACTGCGGCGTCGGTCGCCGATAGCTTCATCGCAGAGATAGTCCGTCTTCATGGGTTTCCCCGTTCGATCGTTAGCGATCGTGACCCCCTCTTTCTCAGTAGCTTCTGGACTGAGCTATTCCGCCTGCAGGGGACCAAACTCCGGATGAGTACAGCATATCATCCGCAATCGGATGGCCAATCCGAGGTGCTCAACAGGTGCTTAGAGACTTACTTGCGTTGCTTCATCGGGGAGCGACCCGGTTCGTGGGCCAAATGGCTTGGTTGGGTAGAATACTCATACAATACCGCCTACCACCACGCCGCCAACACCTCGCCATTCGAGACCGTATATGGCCGACCTCCGCCGACCGTGCTCCGCCACCTACCCGGGGAATGCCCGGTGGCTAGCTTGGCGGATCATCTACATGATCGAGATGTTATTTTGGATAGTTTGAAACACCACCTTCGAAGGGCTCAGGCGAAGATGGCCTCTTTTGCCAACCGGAAACGCAGGGACCTACAGTTCCAAGTGGGAGAGCGGGTATTCATTAAACTCCACCCCTACCGCCAGCTCACGGTAGCCCGTCGCACTTGCCCCAAGCTTGCCCCGCGTTTCTTTGGACCATTTGAGATCCTCAGCCGCATCGGGGCCGTGGCATATCGCCTCCGCCTTCCGGACACCGCTCGCATACATCCCGTGTTTCATGTCTCACAACTCCGACGAGTGATAGGCGATCACCCCGTCTCCGACCATATCCCGGCCGACTTGGACACGGCCAGTTCCGAACCACTCTACCCGGAGGCCATTCTTGATCAGCGGAAGACCACGACGGGAGCTCCCCAACCAGAGGAGGTTCGAGTGGCTTGGCGCAACCGTCCTCGTACGTCCGCCACTTGGCTCCTGCGAGACGATTTTCGCCGCCAGTTTCCAGATTACTGCCATGAGGACAAGGCCCATTTTCCAGATGGCGGTATTGTTACCGACATCCAGTCGGAGGAGCCGGAATGGCAAGTCTATTCGAGGAGGACGCGCGCAGGACCAAGCGACAGCACTAGGCCCGGCGCCGAACCGGGGAATTTGGAGAAGACCGTCTAATGGGCCGACCGGCCTAGTTATCTTTCAGCGTTTATTATGTTTTGTTTATTTTGTGAACTCTTGTTGATGAGGTGGTTTCCCCCTATATAAGGGAGCACCTAGGGTTATGCTTGTATCTTTTGATCAATCAACTTTGGAGGGGCTGCTCCCCTTCTCTTTCTCTCACTTTCTCTATTTCTCTCCCTCTCTATTCTCCCGCTCGTTACCTTCCAGCAGCCGGAAATACCGCCCGGCGACAGCTCCAGCCATTATCTCTTCGCTACCCGCCCCGCCTATCGCCCGCCCGTTACCCTAGAGGTAACAAAGCTCCTATTAGATGTTTGACCAATATAGTCGAGGAGTTAGAGGTTTATGATAATTCAGGTCAAGCCATCCTCATCCACAAGACCTCGCCCGACTCCCTCTTGAGATGTTAGGAGAAACTCGTGATTTCAGTGACATCACTGACAATCCCTTTCGGCATCTAATGACTTGGATCGCTTACCCCCCCCCCCCCCCCCCCCCCCCCCACCATTAGAGGATTCCAAGCTTGCTTATGGTCTTCCTTAGAGAGACCCTTGCATCACCGCGTAGATTATCTTTGGCCTCAACCCCCCTTATGCAGAGATCATGTTGATCTTCGAGCACAATTTGAGTATGGTACATATGAGTACTATCATGATTATCAGAAGCCTCATAGAGGAAACTATCTCAAGGATGACATCACACACCACATTAGGAAATCTATGCCATCTTTAAATGTACAATTGGACCCAAATATGCTTACTGCTTGGGTTTTAGACATGAATTATTATTTTGGCCAGTACGAAATGTCGGATGAGCGTAGGGTTAGGTTTGAGGAGATGAGACTTCACGGTCAGACAAAGATTTTGATGCAGGAAAGGCGTCACACCTATCTGCCACCCTGACATCACCACCAGGGGGCCCACCTTAGCATTTCACCAAGACGATTTTATCAGGGCTGCAACCGGTACACCGCAACCCATCTCTGGCCCCACCACAGGGCGCAGCGGGTTGCTAAGCCCGGGGATCGAACACCCGACCTCCTTGATAAAGAATCTTCAGGCAGGCTCTCATCATCAACTGAGCTGACAGTCCTATGTGAAAAGAGCGGTGTGTCGACGCTCAAATGCTAACCTACGTGAATGTGCGTAATGGATGCGAATGAACCCAATGTAATTTATGTATGCATGTTTTAAAATTAGTCCGAAAACAAATGCTAACAATTATATTTATATAAGTTAGACAAATCTACACAAGGTGAATCTAAAATTTCAAGCACACGAATTATATCAAGCACTTTCTCTGCACGGAGGATGTTCAACCACAAATTGCACGAATAAATGTTATAGAATTAAAAGAACTGAAACAATCGCACTAGCAATCTCAATACCCAAACAAGTACAACATGTTCATTTTGACGTATTCAATAACAAAGAAAATAAACACAATACTAAGAAATATTCACATGCATAAAGATCTGGCAACGGGAATTTGGCGACGGACGATTGCCACGGGTTCAGGTCGGCCTAGACATCAACTTTCGTGGTTGGGGACGAGGGAGGAGTGGATCCACATGAGGGAGGACTGTTGGGTTGAATCAGAGGGGAGAACTTGATGAAAGAAGTGTGTTGGATTTCCAGATGACGAGGGATTTTAATGAATGGTGGTATGAACTTCTAGAAGGGGATAATGGCTTGCTAGAAGGTTTATTTTAGCCTCCCTGAGAAGAAACTGAAGGAGTCTTGAGTCGTGAAATTACTGGGGGTCAACAAGAAAATGAAAACAAGAAGCTGAGAGGCTTTTCGAATGACAATGGGATGGCTAGCAAGCGAGAAAAATGAACGACGTAGAAATCTTGATGCTCACCTGCGACTACAGACGAGAAAGATGAACAGTTACAGTCGGCTCAGGAGACGGGAGTTAGCGATGGAGGAAAACACAAACGGGAAACTTGCAACTCTTTTGTCGTGAGGAAGGGGGTGATGAACAGTTGGCTTGAGAATGGAGATGGATAGCAGTCGAGCGACGATATGCGGCTGGGTTCATCTCCGTCAAGGAGGAAGAAGGTGAACTGTAGCGATGGTTGGCGTTTTTTCCTTCAACGAAGAATAAATCGTGGGTAAAAGAGGGAATAACAGTGGTTCCACGATAATATGGCTTTGGCTCACGGGAGCAGTAGAAAAACATAGGGAAATCGGAAATTAAAAGGAAAAATGAAAAATTACTGAGGCGTAGCACCCTGGGATCTCGCGGCGTCGCACCACGACTGATTGTCGATTCTAGATTCTCTCACAAAATTCAACAACTGAAAAATGAGAACCTCCACCCCTATTTAAACGAGTGGGGCGGTTGGGCACCCGACGTGAACGGCTATGATCGTCTGTTACGCCCGGTATCCTAAAACACTAAATACAAGCCCAATAAAATAAAATACATATAAAATGTAAAACGAAACCCTGGACGCACTCGTGGTCTCGAATCGCTGATCCGATCAACGCACCTCCTGCAAATTTGCAAAAACGGGTGCCGCCAAGTGGTGGCCCGATCTCCTCTGATCACAAACATGCCGCCGATCCCCATCAAATTTATTAGACAAGCTTAGAGTGTGTGATAGAGGGTGAAA
Source organism: Dactylorhiza incarnata (assembly GCA_033032865.1). NCBI lineage: Eukaryota > Viridiplantae > Streptophyta > Magnoliopsida > Asparagales > Orchidaceae > Dactylorhiza > Dactylorhiza incarnata. The sequence goes on from JAWHQI010000013.1 coordinate 6,446,001, forward strand.
TTTTCCACCCCATTCCTATTTTGACAAACACGAAGAAAATGAGTACTTTTCGGTATCCTATAGGAGTCAACTCCTTGATCAGTTATATAGCTTATGACAAGAGACTCTGTCGTTGTCGATTATATGTTTGATTCAATGAGTTAGTAGTAAGGAACGACATTCTGGAGGAGCCTGATGCGTCACACGGGCAAGTGCACCACAGTTGTTCAAGTAATATAAAACGACAAGTAAATCCCCGAGTATCGAATCTCCAAGGAACACGGTGGGGTGGATTTAACGGTCGAGACCAGACTTGAGATCGAAGTCTTTTTAGGTCGAGGTTTCTGGGGGTTGTTTGCTACCAAAAAAATGCAAAAAGAGAACTAATTACTATGCGGGGCGCCGGCACCGCTTCACACCTCCGCGGGTCGCTGGCCTCTACTTCGCTTGTTGCACCTTGCAAAAACAAGGACAACCAATCGCTCGCCGGCTGGTGTCTAGCTCAACGACAACGCAACCCGGCTCTTACACACTAAAAACACAAGAGGGTAAGTGATGTAGGGGTAGGCTGTGGGTGCGCAAAACCTATGACTCTAGTGAAAGTGCACGTGCGGAATGCTAAACCTACGCTAAATGCAATGCGACAGTCGGCAACGGCGATTAATAATTAGAGCAATAAAAATCTTGTAACACCACACAAAATCACAAAGAGTTAAAGCAATATTTAATTTAGCGGTTAAGCGTGGCTTTCCTCCGCATCGGAGGGCCAAAAGCGAGCACGCGGCGAATTTGTCACACCTGCAATTATAATTGTATGCGAACAAATACCCACCAGTATAATTCCAAACAAGCACAAGGAAAACACCAAGTAATACTACTGAATCAAATGTCAAAGTACAACGAAACACTGACAAAATAGTGAGCTGAACCGAAACACTGGAGAACTGGAACTCGGAGGCGTAGATCGGCGATCGAAGAAGGAACCAGAGGCGTGACGGGGTGGTGGTGGCTGTCCACGGTGGAAAATGAGGAGATCGAGCCGGAAATGGATAGATCCGGCCACTAGGGGATAGATCCGGGTGGGGGATGGATGGATCCGGTGTATGATAGCGGATCCGGGGTGTGGGATGGCGTATGGTCGAGGGAATAACAGATCGGGAAGCAAGAATCCTAGATCTGGACTGATCTAGGATTTTAGGGTGAAATAGGGGTGGATCCACGTGAGAGGGAAGGGGGATGGTCGGCTAAGGCAGAGGAGGGGCGGCTGAAGGTAGGCGGCAAGGAGGAGGGGCGGCTGAGAATAGGCGGCAAGGAGGAGGGGGTGTGGGTGGCTGACGCTGGGCAGCAGGGAGGTGGGCGGCTGGAGGAGGGGGTGCGGATTGCTGTAGGAGGGCTGCAGGGAGGGGCGGCTAAAAGGTTGGCGGCGGGCTGCTGGACACCAGATTGGCGGTGGTTTGGGAGGGCCTAGGGTGGTCGGCGGTGGCTGAGAGGTGGGGAGAAAGAGGGGGAAGGATAGGGGGTACCTTGGGGAGAAGATTGAGCACCTAGGAGTCATCACCTAGGGTTCCAAGGCGTCGACACCGCGAGTTGATCGCTGGAATCCGGGAATGATGTTCTCCAAATTCTGCAATGCCTCAAATCAGCCCCCTAAGAGCCTATTTATAATTAAAACAAAACTAGGGCATCCCAATAAACGACCATGATTGGCCGGATGGAAAGCCCATGAAATAAAACAATAATAAGTCGAAATACATAAACGAATATATGAATTCGACTCGCGACAACAATCCAGACACAACCGCAGAGTCGGATCGGCGAGCAGATCAAGCTTTCCTGCGCGAATATACGAACATGGGTCCCGCCTTGCGGCGAGCTCTTCCAGGTGCACGATCAGATGGATCCCCATCAACTCCCCCGACTGAAAATCCTTCATCTCCGATGAATGGAGATGATCGTACTGAAGTCGAAGCACAGGGGCGAGTCGATCGAGCTCCGGCGGCAATATCCAACCGTCGTCAGCATCAGGGCGGCCCCGCCAGTGTACCAAGTAATGGCAGCGCGGCCCATCCGTAGTAGAAACAAACTGGTGGGCTCTGATCTCAGTAATGCCCTCATCTCTCATCTCTCGAGTGGTAGAATCCGATGCGATCGGTGGTGCCGAAGGTGAAACCAGAGAAGACGAATCCCCGAGTGGGTGGGTGGCAACAGGGAGTGGACTGTAGTGGTTATCGGTCAGAGGCGGAGTATGGGTGGGGGCAGGCAATGAAAGTGGGGGTGGAAAAGGGTGGGCATCTCCACCGCTCGGGTCCACATGGTCGTAAGGTTCGTAGTACGGTGTCAGATCCTCGACATTAAATACCGGATGATTGCCCATACTCACCGGAATATCGAGTAGGTAGGCGTTTGTCCCAATACGATTTATAATAGAGTAGGGGCTCATTCGCCTCGCGCTCAACTTTTTGGCAGGTCCCGAGGGGAGCCTCTCCGGTCAAATTCGCACCATTATTTTATCGCCTACATTAAATACTTGCTCTCGCCTATGCTTATTTGCATGGGTTTTGTAATTTTCATTGCTCATTATTTTTCGGCGGACCAACTCATGCAACTCATGCAAATGTTGTGCGAAGGACTCAGCAGACTCACTAGGGCAAGACTCTAGAGGGCTCGGTAAGAGGTCAATGGGCTTCCTAGGGTCGTATCCTGATACTACATGGAATGGACTTAACCCGGTAGACCTATTGACTGAACTATTGTAGGCGAACTCTGCAATCGGTAAATCTAAGTCCCAACTACCTACATGCTCACCAACTAGACATCTCAAAAGGTTTCCTAAGCTCCTATTTACTACCTCGGTCTGCCCGTCCTTCTGTGGATGATACGCCGAGGAGAACCTAAGAATGGTACCGGTCTTGTGCCACATGGTTTTCCAAAAGTAACTCATAAATCTCACATCGCGGTCTGACATAATCGACTTGGGTAGGCTATGCAATCGAAAGACATCCCTCATAAAGATAGATCAGGTTAGGGCCTTAAGGGCGGGGATGGGGCTCGAAGAGGAGCCTCACGCTGGTGGCGGTCTACTGGAGGTTGGCCATCTCTCGGGTGTGGGTTAGGACGTGGAAGATCATCGGGGTCGTCAACAAGCGAATCGTCACGCTGTGTTGGAGTGTCCCTGGCATTTTCTAAGTGGTCTAGGCGAAGATTCACCTCGGCGAGATCATGACGCACATCGTCGAACTGGGCACCTAAGGTGTCAAAACGATCTAGGATAAGACGTTGAAACTCAGCGAAGGCGGTACCCGAATTCGAACTCGCCGTTCGGTCGTCGGTGACTTGAGGATCTACCATGCTTCTTCTAAAGAACCTACCACTACGGAGCATGCAAAGGCCTAACCTATGCTCTGATACCAATTGATGTAGGGGTAGGCTGTGGGTGCGCAAAACCTAGGACTCTAGTGAGAGTGCATGTGCGGAATGCTAAACCTACGCTAAATGCAATGCGACAGTCGGCATCAGCGATTAATAATTAGAGCAATGAAAATCTTGTAACACCACACAAAATTACAAAGAGTTAAAGCAATATTTAATTTAGCGGTTAAGCGTGGCTTTCCTCCAGATCGGAGGGCCAAAGAGAGCGCGCGGCGAATTTGTCCCACCTGCAATTATAATTGTATGCAAACAAATACCCACCAGTATAATTCCAAACAAGCACAAGGAAAACACCAAGTAATAATACCGAATCAAATGTCAAAGTAGAACGAAACCCTCACAAAATATCGGGTTGAACTGAAACACTAGAGAACTGGAACCCGGAGGCGTAGATCGGTGATCGAAGGAGGAACCGGAGGCGTGACGGGGTGGTGATGGCTGTCCACGGTGGAAAATGAGGAGATCGTGCCGGAAATGGATAGATCCGGCCACTAGGGGATAGATCTGGGTGGGGGATGGATGGATCCGGTGTATGATAGCGGATCCGGGGTGTGGGATGGCGTATGGTGGAGGGAATAATAGATTGGGAAGCAAGAATCCTAGATCTAGACTGATCTAGGATTTTAGGGTGAAATAGGGGTGAATCCACGTGAGAGGGAAGGGGGATGGTCGAATAAGGAAGAGGAGGGGCGGCTGAAGGTAGGCGGCAAGGAGGAGGGGCGGCTGAGGATAGGCGGCAAGGAGGAGGGGGTGTGGGTGGCTGACGCTGGGCAGCAGGGAGGTGGGCGGCTGGAGGAGGGGGTGCGGATTGCTGTAGGGGGGCTGCAGGGAGGGGCGGCTAAAAGGTTGGCGGCGGGCTGCTGGACACCAGATTGGCGGTGGTTTGGGAGAGGCCTAGGGTGGTCGGCGATGGCTGAGAGGTGGGGAGAAAGAGGGGGAAGGATAGGGGGTACCTTGGGGAGAAGATTGAGCACCTAGGAGTAATCACCTAGGGTTCCACGGCGTCGGCACCGCGGGTTGATCGATGGAATCCGGGAATTATGTTCTCCAAATTCTGCAATGCCTCAAATCAGCCCCCTAAGAGCCTATTTATAATTAAAACAAAACTAGAGCATCTCAATCAACGACTATGATTGGCCGGATGGAAAGCCCATGAAATAAAACAATAATAAGTCCAAATACATAAACTAATATATGAATTCGACTCGCGACAACAATCCAGACGCAACCGCGGAGTCGGATCGGCGATCCGATCAAGCTTTCCTGCGCGAATATACGAACATGGGTCCGCCTTGCGGCGAGCTCTTCCAGGTGCACGATCAGATGGATCCCCATCAACTCCCCCGACTGAAAAGCCTTCATCTCCGATGAATGGAGATGATCGTACTGAATTCGAAACCCAGGGGCGAGTCGATCGAGCTCCGGCGACAAAATCCAACCGTCGTCAGCATCAGGGCGGCCCCGCTAGTGTACCAAGTAACGGCAGCGCGGCCCATCCGTAGTAGAAACAAACTGGTGTGCTCTGATCTCAGTAATGCCCTCATCTCTCATCTCTCGAGTGGTAGAATCCGATGCGATTGGTGGTGCCGAAGGTGAAACCAGAGAAGACGAATCCGCGAGTGGGTGAGTGGCAACAGGGAGTGGACTGTAGTGGCTATCGGTCAGAGGCGGAGTATGGGTGGGGGCAGGTAATGAAAGTGGGGGTGGAAAAGGCTGGGCATCTCCACCGCTCGGGTCCACATGGTCGTAAGGTTCGTAGTACGGTGTCAGATCCTCGACATCAAATACCGGATGATTGCCCATACTCACCGGAATATCGAGTCGGTAGGCGTTTGTACCAATACGATTTATAATAGAGTAGGGGCTCATTCGCCTGTCGCTCAACTTTTTGGCAGGTCCCGAGGGGAGCCTCTACGGTCGAATTCGCACCATCACTTTATCGCCTACATTAATAATTAAAGTTAAAGCAATGAAAATCTTGTAACACCACACAAAATCACAAAGAGTTAAAGCAATATTTAATTTAGCGGTTAAGCGTGGCTTTCCTCCGCATCGGAGGGCCAAAGCGAGCGCGCGGCGAATTTGTCTCACCTGCAATTATAATTGTATGCGAACAAATACCCACCAGTATAATTCCAAACAAGCACAAGGAAAACACCAAATAATACTACTGAATCAAATGTCAAAGTACAACGAAACACTCACAAAATAGCGGGCTGAACCGAAATACTGGAGAACTGGAACTCGGAGGCGTAGATCGGCGATCGAAGGAGGAACCGGAGGCGTGACGGGGTGGTGGTGGCTGTCTACGGTGGAAAATGAAGAGATCGGGCTGGAAATGGATAGATCCGGCCACTAGGGGATAGATCCGGGTGGGGGAAGGATGGATCTGGTGTATGATAGCGGATCCGGGGTGTGGGATGGCGTATGGTGGAGGGAATAATGGATCGGGAAGCGAGAATCCTAGATCTGGACTGATCTAGGATTTTAGGGTGAAATAGGGGTGGATCCACGTGAGAGGGAAGGGGGGAGGTCATCTAGGGCAGAGGAGGGGCAGATGAAGGTAGGAGGCAAGGAGGAGGGGCGGCTGAGGCTAGGAGGCAAGGAGGAGGGGGTGTGGGTGGCTGACGGTGGGCAGCAGGGAGGTGGGCGGTTGGAGGAGGGGGTGCGGATTGCTGTAGGAGGGCTGCAGGGAGGGGGCGGCTGAAAGGTTGGCGGCGGGCTGCTAGACTGCAGATTGGCGGTGGTTTGGGAGAGGCCTAGGGTGGTCGGCGGTGGCTGGGAGGTGGGGAGAAAGAGGGGGAAGTGTTGGGAAAAACACCTTTGATTTAACTTAACAAATTACCTAAAATTGATTTTATTTCTTAGGATTGAATTACCCATTGTATAGTGAGGGTAATCTGGTCATTAGATGTCTTAGGATGTCACACTCAACCTAGGGTGTCAAGACCAGATCAAGACAAGCACAATATGGGCAAAGTTAACATTTGCGTCGAATGGAAATCGACGCAACATCGAATTATTGTCGACGCTACTCTGACTAGAAGTCCAAGTAGTTCAACCTTCTGTCGAAGTATTCCAAGTCGACGGTACGTCGAATAGATATCGTCGCAGAGGCCATGGCCCTGTCGGAGCACTTGAGGAAGTCGATGCAGCTTCTACTTCAACTCGGAGCGGAAGGAAATATCTGTCGACGCAACGTCGACTTCATCTCGACGTAGATAATGAAGCTCAGAATCATATCTTCAACTCGACGGTTACATCGATTGGGTATCGACTCAACGTCGACTAGCAGAGTTCAGTCAGAGCAAGGATGAATTCGAAGCTGCTCCTATAAGAACTCGAAAGTGCGTCGATAAGAAAGGAAGAGAACTCGACGCTACGTCGAATACAATCTGAAAAGGGAAACCTTTTCAGCTGTCATTTTGGACCCTCTCTCATGGCCCACTTCTCTCAAGACCGTTCTCCAATGGCTCCTTAATTACCTCAAATGGAATAAAGAATTAACTGAGGTCAGAGAAAAGCTTTCTTGGAAACAAGCTTAAATGTTGGTGGATGGGTGGAGAAGTAAATAAGGAAAGAAAGATTTATTGTTCAGACAAATATACCCTTTCAGGACTTACCTGAAAGGGAAACAAATTCAAATTGAACAGAGGGACAATAAAAGGCAAGAAAAGAAAGAGAAATACAAGACATTGATCACAATCGGCTGCAATGTTCCATTAGGGTCTCCTTCTTCCTCTCTCTGACAGGAACCCTAATAGAAGAAAATACAGAGAAGAAATATCTGCTGCTCTTCTTCTCTCTAAGAACAGAACAGAACAAGGCTGCTCATCAGCACAATCATATAGCAGCCAGAATTCAATCAGAAAGAAGATAGAATGATCTGACAAACATAGCTTCTACAAATCATCACCATCATAAGCAGAAGTTCATCAAGAGCAGATCCAATGAAAAGATACAAAAAGTTGTTCTTCATACAACCATCATAAGAATTCTGAAAACTGAATTCCTACACCCTTCCTCTTCTTCTTTCTCTTCCTAATACCCTTCTGTAAAAGAGTTTTATTAATCCCTCTTCAAAGGATTCAGTGGTTCAAGATCTCATTATCAAAAGATCTGGTGGTTCAAGATCTCCTTATCAAAATATCTGGTGGTTCATGATCTCCTTGTCAAAAGATCAGTGGTTCTAACAGTCTCCTTATCAAAAGACTCGGGCACAGTGGTACATCCGTACCAGGTGGTAGAAGAGGGGAGTATCCACATTTTGGGGAACCTCTATAAAAATTCTGTGTGTCTTCTGGATTGCTTTTCTGTGCTGTCCCTTATAGATTAGATTTTATTTTCTGTCTTTTATTTCATTACTTACACTGCAGGTACTTTATTCTGAGATATATCTTGTGAAGCATAATACTTAGGTTTATTGTATTTGCACAACTAGAATAAGAATAATTTATAAATCTCTATTCACCCCCCCCCCCCTCTAGAGGAATCTCAGAGGCACACTGTGCACTTTCATTTGGTATCAGAGGGAGGTTGATTATTAAGAGGTTAACATCTTGATCAAAAAGACCTCCAACTCTTATTTATTTTCTATAAACATATTTTATAAAAAAATGACTACTAAGGATTATGCTTCCACAAGACCCCCAATGTGTAACTTGAATAAGTTCACACTCTGGAAGGCCAGGATAAGGCTTTACATTAATTCAATTGATGAAGACATCTATAATGTTCTTCTCACTGGTCCTCCTGCTCCAGTTAGACAAAAGGAAGGAGAAACCTCAACAACTGAGGCTGTCCCAAGAAAGGAATGGACAGAGGCTGAGAAGAAGGTCAAGGCAAGTGATGCCAATGTTGGATCTTACGGCGCCCTTAGAGGGGGGTGAATAAGGGAATAAAAATTCTTTTTATAATTTTAAGATAATTACTAAATTGTTTTATAATATGTGAAGGTAAAATAACAATTTAGCTAAATGAATAGAAAAATTATGCTTTGCAATTTTAGAAACAAGCACTAAATTGTTTTATGATGAAAGAGATTGAAATAAACAATTTAGATTTAGAATTGAAAACTTAGAACACAATATAATAGAGAATATGTCAAATGAGAGAAATCAAGTAAACACAACTAGAGACATGATTATATTATATGAAAAGGTGTTTACAAAAATTGATTTCAATATCGCTTGAAATCGGAGGCGACAAATATGTAAATAATTTTTCCTTGTCTATACCGACTCGTATCCCCACGAACCGGTTGGCTTTAGTCTAACCTTCCCCGGATAAGGCCTCAAGCCGCTCTAGCCAATCCTTCCCCGGATATGGCCTCGAGCACCCCCTAGATCTAATCACCTAGACCTAGTCGCCAACACAAGGCGAATTTCCCCCTAAGTCCTACCCAGACCTAGTCGTCAGCACAAGGCGAATTAACTAAACGGTTACAAAGAAAGTATGGAATGGAAATAATGAAAACAATAATAAAAACTTCATATATGAGATCTTCTGAAGTTAGAGATGAAGGATCGCTGTAGTATAAGCGAGGTCGAAGCGATCGTCTTTCGGATGTAGCGTGACGTAGTCCTCCTCCAGAATTCTCCTTAAGCTTTTTGTGGGAGATCCATCTTCGGCAGCATAACAGCACTGGAATTGTGGCACAAGCAACCTCTCTGGGATGGATTATCAAAATGATCGAAGTTGGCTTCAATTTATAGACCTTGGAGATAGCGCCTGCGGTAGCTCCTAGCGCCTGCGGTAGCGTTCGTGTGGAGCGGTTGCGAAACCGTCGGCTGCGTGGCTCTGTGCACGAACTTGAGATAGCGCTGGCGGTAGCGATAGCGCTGGCGGTAGCGATAGCGCTGGCGGTAGCGATAGCGCTGGCGGTAGCTCTCGCGTGAAACGGTTACGAAACTGTCGGTGGAGTGGCGAACTGCACGAGCTCAAGCTAGCGCCTGGCGTTAGCGTTAGCGCTGGCGGTAGCGCTAAGGAACTGCTGAGACGAGGCTAACCGCTGAGACGGAAACTGAGATGAAACCGCTGAGACGGAACCAACTGAGCTAGCACCTGGCGTTAGTGCTGGCGTTAGCGATAGCGCTGGCGTTAGTGCTGCTCCTTTCAAAAGATTGTTCCAAGCTGTTTTATATCTGTGGAGTATTGCACCTATAGTTCTTGCACACTATAAACACACTACAAGCAATATCAAATACAATATGGGATTTTTTATTCTGAAACAAAGGGATGTGACACACATGTCCAACAATCTCCCCCTTTTGATAATAACAAATCCTTTAAGCAAGAAATCAACAATAGTGTTTATAGATAAGATAAGCAAGATAAAAGTGCAACTATCGTAAATGATATGCATGATAATGTGCATACTCCCCCTATCTTAATGTTCCCCCTACATAAATGCAATTTATGTGTTACTCCCCCTAAATGATAGATTTCATGAATTAGTCTCCCCTTATTTATCTATATTTCTCCTATATAGATTTCTTCAATTAATCTCCCCCTTTTGGTATTATCAAAAGAAGGTGGGGTGAGGGTAGTAAGGAGGAATTTATATATCATGATCGAGCTTTTTGAAATATAAATAATGATAAAGAGTTTAAGCATAGCATATATAAGAGATTCCAAATATAAAGATAAGAGTTGTAAGCAGGCGGAAGATTATAATAAACATCTTTTTGTAAGCATGAAAAACATAGTAAAAAATATGAGTTTTAGTTCAAAATTGAAAGATGTTTTAACCTTTTGAAATCTCAAAGTTTTTCATAAACACACCAAGCATGAAATGAGCATATCAAAGAGAGATTATACTACAATGTTACTTAATTTTAAATTCAAGAAATACCAAAACATTGTAGAGATCATGCTAGGTTATCTAGTGCATTTCTTATATAAAGAATAGTGTAGATAAAGCATTAGAATTCAATACTCATGAGAAGAAGTGTTATGAAAGATAATGATGTGCACATAAGTGTATTTTGGGCAATGTTAACAATTGATTTAAATCATCAAAATACAAGACATATGTAAAGTAAAATGCACAATAAAACACAAGTAAATTACTTTCACACACTTTTAATGCACAAAGTTTTAACAAAGTGGTGTAATAACCAAGATTTGCACAAGACACTTTACTATTCTTTCCAAGGTGCTCAACCTCACAATGCTTATGAAGACTTATCAGGAGATTCAAGTAGTGCTTGGTGGAGTTATATTTGTCTACATATATAATTTTTGTTCACATTTGTGAGACAATCATTCTCTGAATACACTTGTTTTGCAAACCCAATTTTTTTTTAAACTTTAACCACTTTTCTAAATTTCATAAGTGCAATTCAAATGTAGTGTAGGCAATAAACTTATGCAAGTTTTAATTCATTGTACAAATACAATACACAAGCAAGCATTTTTAGATTTAAACACACATGTTGATTACCAAAAATAAGTGAGTGAAAGGTATCATTATCAATCATAATACATTTACTCATACTTAGAGGCATGCTAAACTTGGTTCTACACATATTTTTCAATATTTGATGCACTTTAAATAGATATATCAAAGCATGATAAGCAAAACAATGTTCATAGTAATTTGAAAGAATAAGTTTTAACATTGTAAATAATTCTAAATAATATAATTCATGCATTCTTGATATTGGCAATAAAGATCATACAGTTTTTTTTTATCATTTTTAAATCAAACAGAAAATCACAAAAAAATATTTTTTTACTTTTTGAATTTTGATTTTTTGTAGTAGATTTTTCATAATATGAATAAAACACAAATAACAAAAAACATATTTTTTTATTTTTCAATTTTGAACTTTTGTAGTAGATTTTTCATAATATGAATAAAACACAAATAACAAAAACATATTTTTGTATTTTTGAATTTTGAACTTTTGTAATTGATTTTTCATAATATAAATAAAACGAAAATAATAAATGTCAGAAATTCAAAAACAAATTAGTACATATAAACTAACATATTTTTATGGATATTTAGAAATTTTAAAAATCAGAAAATTCACAAACCCACGCTAGCACCGGCGCTATCGCTAGCGCTGGAAACAGTACGTGATTTTTTGAGAATTTTAAATTTTTTATTTTTGATTTTGATTAAGTGTCGTTAGAGTAGTTCCATGCTGGAATTTCAGAATTTTTGAAGATCTCTAGGTGGATCAAATTGGCATGAAACTTTGGCTTTTCAAATTCTTGTGTTTCACAAAACCATTTAAATATGAAGATATAAACTATGAAGACACAAGAGGACATTTTTTATTAAACAACCCAAAATATGCATGATTTAAGTGATAAGTAAATAAAATGATCATGCAAAGAGTAATATAAGTACGTCCTGAGATTAAAGACTACCCCGACTAAATGTCTACACTCTAGTCCCGTACTAAGTGACGGATGGGCATGAGGAGCTGCACACATGCCGTAGGTTGGGGTGTTACTCCCATATGTACACACTAGAGAACGCTCAACCTAGCACTCTTTCCCCCCAGTGCCTCGCAAGGCCCCACTGGAACCCTCCCCGGTTAAGGACAAGACATGACTTAGAGGTTAGGTCTCTAATGTATACAACCCTATGCCCCCGCTATTGTGAGATATGAAGTCAAAGGTGAATAATCTTTGGACAACCTATGCCTTTTAGACTATGGGTTGATTTATAAACTATGAGTTTTGTTTAATGTGATGAGTTATAAAGCCGCATAGTTTTTCAACTATTATGAGATGCCGATATGAGATAACTAGCACAATTACTAATATTCAATAAGTGACAATGCTAGTATGATGAGTTTTGGGTTTAATGTCATGTCATAAGATTAATATTAATATTGCATGTATTCCAAAATAGAATTTCAAATTATAGATCTAGAATGGAGTGATGATTAAGTTTGATTTATACTTACATTACAAAGTTGATTCTAGAGTCTACAAATATGAGAGATACATGCAATCAATATCAAAGCATATCCATACACCAAATGTGAAGAGACAATTATTCATATTTCTATCATAATATTCATAATTCCTAGCTAATAGACATTATTGATTTTAGATATTTCTTGATATAACATGAATTATGATTTATGATTAGAGAGAATTTTGCATAGAATATTTGTTGGATCATCATAATGTATGCGATTTCTAATCCTTCTAGACTTATGATATAGTGATATAGTGATTTTCTTTTGAAAAAATATGTTTGATTTGTAAGTCTAGAAAAATGATGATCATTCAATCATATAAAAGACAAAGATCATATATATATATATATAGTTTTGAAATAGAATGCCATTCAATAATTGAATTTATTGAATATAAAAGACAAAAATCATATATATATAGTTTTGAAATAGAATGTCATTCAATAATTGAATTTATTAATCTTTGGTTTTGCATGATAACATATGATTCATGAAACAATATTCATAAATATTCTAATGATTAATCCATAAACTATGTGTTTGTTGGTATTTTAGTATTCTATTATAATTTCAAATCACATAGTTATCATCAAATTTAAATAACATTGTACATGTTATAGCTAGCATAAATATATAATCATAGACCAAGAAGCGATGCTAGAATGATGAGTTTGAATGCAATGTTATTACATAGGATTAATGGAGATAATGTTGCATGTAATATGAGAAGTTTTTAAATTAATTTTCTTTAGACCTAGAATGAAATGATTAAACTTTTGATTTGATCTTAATGATACAAGATGATTCTAAGGTCTAAATTACATGCAAACATTGGTGACACACATCATACACATAATATCTAAATTAATATATGAAATAATTATACTAAGGATAGCATGTGATGAAAAATCTATAGACACAGAAATTTCCAAATCAAGCAAACTAAGATAGTTTTTTTTTTTTAAAACGGAGTTGAAATTGGGCAAATTGACAGCACCAAAAGAACTCAAATGGGCAATCCTAGTTCGCCGTTGGATGGAGATTTTTGTGCTCTTTCCGAAAATATATTAAACGCGAAAATCAGGCGAGCGGATCAAAAGATATGGATGTTTGAAGTTTTGATCGTAAACTCGCACTTTTGAAAGATTAAATATGCGTTTAGATGAATTTTTGTTTTCATTTTTTCTAGATAATATTCTTCATTATAAGGGTTATCATATGCAGCAAACAAATATAGAATCAAAAAAATGTAGCACATTTTAATTTTTTGGTTTAAGCCCTTTTAATAAATCATTTAAATACAATCTTTAAAATAGTTTCAATAGTCTTGATAATAATTTCAATATTCAATTTCTAATGATAATTCAAGACAATTAAGGGTAAAGGATTTAAAAGGATAAAGTACAATCAAAGATGAGATATAGATCACTTTGAAAAATATATATGACTTAATGTTCAATTTTAATTCAAATTTGATTTGATAAACATTAGGCTTAATATATGAAAGTCATATTCCATGATATATAAAATGATCATAGCATGTTTGTTTAAAAAATAAAAAATAAAAGAAAAGAAAAGAGACAATAAGCATATCATGAAATAGAGTAGTGATATTTTATTTTTATTTGTTTCTACTTCATGCAAATGATAGGATACTAATGAATAAGAGATTTAGGTATCCAAAGTTGACCATGTGTAATGGTTCCTTTGGGCACCCAAATATGACATGACGACCTTTTATGAGACAAGGGTAAATGAGCCTTTTCTATTAAAGTTGATGTATCATTTTTATTTAAGGGTCTCCATTCATACCTTGGTGGTTTATATTTTAAATTCATATTATGATTATATGACATCTTTATATGATTATATTTGTTTGAAAAATAATTCATTTGTGATTTATGTTTATTCAAATTATTTTTCAAAATAGATTTATGTTGATAATCATAATAATTTTCATTATATGGATTCTTTGAAATTTTATAAGAGTGATTGTCTTTCTTTAGAAGTGATTGTTGAAAGAGTGGGTTACAATACGTTTTAGAACATTGATTATTATTTTGATGATTTTCACTTCCACTCTTTCTTATAGACATACTCTTATAATATGAAGGATAATATTTTTGATTTTCATGAAAAGGAGTTTTTAAATTTGAGTCATGATTGAAAATATATTGAGACTTATAATAGTGACTCTTAAGAATTTTGTGAGGGTCATAATTCTTTTTGAAACTAAACTCCTTTTGAGTTGATGTATAAAAATGATCCTTTTTAGAAATGATTTTGTAATTTAATTTATCCTTGTTATTCAAAATCTTATGATGAAATTCATTACATGACATTTGAAATTTTTCAACAAAAGATTTTAATTATATTAACTTACAAGATAAAACATCATTTTCAATTAACAATTTTTCATTATGCCTTTTAGAAATTAAGAGCCCTTTTTCAATTTTCTTGAATTTTTCTTTTAATAAATTGCAATCAAGACAAGGAATAGGAATTTTAACTAAAGAGCGTGAAAGAGAATTTATCACATCAATATTTGATTCTACATTATCGTTTGCTTTTAAATATTTATTTTCTAAACGTAATTTGGAATTAGCAATTTTTAACTTTAAAATTTTATGTTTAGCAATTTTAAGCATACGAGAAGTAGAAATAGAATTTGTTACAAAAAGAGAAGATTTAGATTTTCTTACCTTGCTATAGTTTCCGTCTTCTCTTTTGCTTGATGTTTTGTCAACAAATGAGTCCAACATTGTGACGTTGTATTCTTCGTCCTCCAAGCATGAGTCTTCATCGATTTCTTCTCTTGGATCCATAAGAAATTCCTCGTCGATTTCTCTCTTAGATTTATCTTCCTCCAAGAATGAGTCCTCATTGATTTCTTCTCTTAGATCCATAAGGAATTCCTCTTGTTCATCATTTGTGGAAGGAAGACTATAAGAATTCTCAAGAAATTTCCAAACTTCATAAGCAGTAGGAAATGTATAAATAAGTTTGAAAATATTTTGATCTAATGCACAATATAGACTATTCATTGATTTGGCATTTTAAAATATTTCATTTTTATTAGGAATACTTGGGGGCATTTTAATTATAATATTCCATACTTCAATATCCAAAGATTTAAGAAATTTTTCCATAAGAAATTTTCACCCATTATAATTTTTGCCTTCAAATAGAGGTGTTGCTAAAGATTTTTCATTTATAAGAAAATTTCCCCTATTAGTAGAAGCGTGATCATGAGACGCCATTATTCCCGGTTGTTAGACCGATTTGGAATAACCTGCCTCTGATACCACTTGTTGGATCTTACGGCGCCCTTAGAGGGGGGTGAATAAGGGAATAAAAATTCTTTTTATAATTTTAAGATAATTACTAAATTGTTTTATAATATGTGAAGGTAAAATAACAATTTAGCTAAATGAATAGAAAAATTATGATTTGCAATTTTAAAAACAAGTGCTAAATTGTTTTATGATGAAAGAGATTGAAATAAACAATTTAGATTTAGAATTGAAAACTTAGAACACAATATAATAGAGAATATGCCAAATGAGAGAAATCAAGTAAACACAACTAGAGACATGATTATATTATATGAAAAGGTGTTTACAAAAATTGATTTCAATATCGCTTAAACTCGGAGGCGACAAATATGTAAATAATTTTTCCTTTTCTATACCAACTCGTATCCCCACGAACCTGTTGGCTTTAGCCTAACCTTCCCCGGATAAGGACTCAAGCCGCTCTAGCCAATCCTTCCCCGGATATGGCCTCGAGCACCCCCTAGATCTAATCACCTAGACCTAGTCGCCAACACAAAGCGAATTTCCCTCTAAGTCCTACCCAGACCTAGTCGCCAACACAAGGCGAATTAACTAAACGGTTACAAAGAAAGTATGGAATGGAAATAATGAAAACAATAATAAAAACTCCCTATATGAGATCTTCTGAAATTGGAGATAAAGGATCGTTGTAGTATAAGCGAAAGCGATCGTCCTTCGGATGTAGCGTGACGTAGTCCTCCTCCAGAATTCTCCTTAAGCTTTTTGTGGGAGATCCATCTTCGACAGCATAACAGCACTGGAATTGTGGCACAAGCAACCTCTCTGGGATGGATTATCAAAATGATCAAAGTTGGCTTCAATTTATAGACCTTGGAGATAGCGCCTGCGGTAGCGTTCGTGTGGAGCGGTTGCGAAACCGTCGGCTGCGTTGCTCTGTGCACGAACTTGAGATAGCGCTGGCGGTAGCGCTCGTGTGAAACAGTTACGAAACTGTCGGTGGCGTGGCGAACTGCACGAGCTCAAGCTAGCGCCTGGCGTTAGCGTTAGCGCTGGCGGTAGCGCTATGGAACCGCTGAGACGAGGCTAACCGCTGAGACGGAAATTGAGATGAAACCGCTGAGACGGAACCAACTGAGCTAGCGCCTAGCGATAGCGCTGGCGTTAGCGATAGCGCTGACGTTAGTGCTGCTCCTTTCAAAAGATTGTTCCAAGCTGCTTTATACCTGTGGAGTATTGCACCTATAGTTCCTGCACACTATAAACACACTACAAGCAATATCAAATACAATATGGGATTTGTTATTCTCAAACAAAGGGATGTGACACACATGTCCAACAGCCAAGGCCATGAATATTCTGTTGTCAACAATGTCAGATGACATTTTCCAGAAGGTTGCTGAATGTCAATCAGCAAAGGAGATCTGGGATTCACTCACCACAATGGTGGAAGGAAGTGCTGATAAAAGAAAGGACAAAAGTCTCTTCTCATATCCCAGTATGAGAACTTTCAAAAGAATGCTGAAAAATCTATTGCTAATATGTATGACAGATTCAGTCTTATCATTAATGAGCTCAGAGGCTTAGACAAGGAAATATCCTTGACTGAAATTAATGATAAGATTCTCATGTGCTTCCCCAGCTCATGGGATTTAAGGATCTGGGCAATCAGAGAATCCAGATGCCACAGAGAGATCTCAACTGAAGCTTTGCTAGGAAAGCTTAAGTCATATGAGATTAGCCCTGCAAGTTGAGTCGAGCCGGCTCGTGAGCTCGATGAGCCGCTCGAAAAAAGCTCGACTCGAGCTCGAACCAGTTGAGCTCGAGCTCGAGCTCGACGAGCTCGAGCTCGATTTCGAGCCGAGCTCGAGCTCGATTACTCTTGTTCATGAGCTCGCGAGACGGCTCGCGAGCATTTTTTGGGGTATTTTTTTTAAAAAATATATATAAATAAAAATAAAATGGGGTTCATGAGCAAAAAGCTCGCGAGCAGCTCGAGCTCG
This sequence comes from Dactylorhiza incarnata, assembly GCA_033032865.1. Classification (NCBI taxonomy): domain Eukaryota; kingdom Viridiplantae; phylum Streptophyta; class Magnoliopsida; order Asparagales; family Orchidaceae; genus Dactylorhiza; species Dactylorhiza incarnata. The sequence continues at coordinate 6,463,650 of JAWHQI010000013.1, forward strand.
ACTCGAGCTCGCGAGCTCGAAAGCTCGAGCTCGAGCTCAATATACTGGTCTCGAGCTCGAGCTCGAGCCAAGCAGGGTGAGCTCGACGAGCTCGAGCTCGAGCTCGAGCTCGAAATATTTAGCTCGAGCTCGAGCTCGAGTTTGGGATTTTTGCCAAGCTCGACTCGAGCTCGACTCGTTTACACCCCTATATGAGATGTTGCTGAAGAATAGGGCTGAATCAGAAGAAAGGGAAATGAATTCATCTCCTACCCAAAGGAGCCTTGCTCTGAAAGCTACTGAAGGAGAGTCTTCTACTCCTGAGGATGAAATGTTCAGTCTACTAGCAAGAAGATTCAAAAAGTGGGTCAAGACTGAGGACTCAAGGAGAAAAGAAAGGGATTCAAGGCCCAGGTATGATAAAACTCCAAGGAATGAGGTTATCTGCTATACCTGCAACAAACCAGGGCACATTGCTCCTGAGTGCCCACAAGAGCAAAGAGAAAGAAGTAACAACAAAGAGGAGAAGAAGAAGAAGTCCTTCAGAGGAAAAGACAAGAAGAAAGCCAAAGGCTTCATTGCTGAAACATGGAGTGATTCTGAAGCAGAATTAGACTCCTCATCATCTGAAAGTGATGATGAAGAAGAAGCAGTAGCAGCCTGCATGATGGCTCTTGGGATGGCATCAGATGATGAAGATGATCAGGTATCTGTCTTTGATGAATTTGATTTTACTTAAGAGGATTTTAAATCATGCTTCAAAGATTTTTGCATTGAACATCTTAGGGTTGAAAAAGAACTAGGCATAGCTAGAACTGAACTAGAGAACCTTAAGAAAAATGAAATGCACCTAATTAATCAAAATCTAACAAATGAAATTAATAGTAAAGAGTCTGAATTGATTGAACTTAGAGAGGAAAACATAAACTTAAAAAAAGAGCTAGCAAAGGCAAAGACCTTTGAGGACTCACTCAATGGGAGGAGTCAGAAGCTCAAGGATATCACAGAAAATCTCTCTATGAGATTTAATCACCTAGGATTAGGAGCAGAGCCCTCCACCAGCACTGAGGCACCTAGAAAACCTGTCAGGAAAAATCCAGTGTCATTTGTTAGACCTAGTGAATATCAACCAAGTGAGAAGAGTGCATCATCCAAGGGTAGAGATAACAATCATCCAGATAGGATTGACAAACCTAAAAAGGCAAATCTGAATAAAAAAGAAAAACCCCTAAGCAAGAATCATTTAGAGAAGTTAAATAACAACAACCAAAATGCAAAAACAAAACCTAGGATAATCAAACATTGCACTGATTTGTTATATTTTGATACAGTTTATACTCACTTCAAGTATCAAGATAAGAGATTTGGGAAATCCATTCCCCATCATCCCAAAGGGTATCATGGACCTGTCGGAGTTCTTGAGGAAGTCGACGCAGCTTCTACTTCAACTTGGCGCAGAAGGAAGCATCTGTCGAAGTAATCTAAAGTCGACGCAACGTCGACTTCATCTCGACGCAGATAATGATGCTTAGAATCATATCTTCAACTCGACGGTTACGTTGATAGGGTATCGACGCAACGTCGACTAGCCGAGTTCAGTTAGAGCAAGGATGAATTCGAAAATGCTCCTACAAGAACTTGAAGGTGTGTCGATAAGAGAGGAAGTGAACTCGACGCTACGTCGAATACAGTCTGAAAAGGAAAACTTTTTCAGCTGTCATTTTTGACCCTCTCTCATGGTCAACCTCTTTCAAGGCCGTTACCCAACGGCTCCTTAATTGCCTCAAATGGAATGAAGAATTAACAGAGGACAGAGAAAAACTTTCTTGGAAACAAGCTCAGATGTTGGTGAACGGGTCGAGAAGTAAAGAAGGAAAGAAAGATATACTGTTTAGACAAATATACAATTTCAGGACTTACCTGAAAGGGGAACAAATTCAAATTGAACAGAGGGACAATAAAAGGCAAGAGAAGAAAGAGAAACATACAACATTCATAACAATCGGCTGATATCCTCTCTCCAAGGTTTTTCTCATCTCCTTCCTCCCTCAGGAACCCTAACTGAGAACATACAGAGAAGATAAGAACAACTGCTCATCATCACAATCATACAGCAGGCTGATCTTAATCAGAAGAAAAGTACAAAGGCTCTGAAAGCTGTTCTTTATCACCATCTCATAACAGCCAGATCTCAATCATCAGAATCACAAAGGATCTGACAATCAAAGCTCGTGCAAAACATCACTATTATAAGCAGGAGTTCATCAAGAGCAGATTCAGTGATTGATACAAGAAGCTGTGTATCATACATCCTTCATAAGAATTCTGAGAACAGAATTCCTACACCATTTCTTTTCCTCCTTCTCCGTCTAAATCCCCTTCTGTAAAAGAGTTTTATTAATCCCTCTTCAAAGGATTCAGTGGTTCAAGATCTCCTTATCAAAAGATCTGGTGGTTCAAGATCTCCTTATCAAAAGATCTGGTGGTTCATGATCTCCTTGTCAAAAATCAGTGGTTCTAAGAGTCTCCTTACCAAAAGACTCAGGCACAGTGGTGCATCCCTACCAGGTGGTAGAAGAGGGGAGTACCCACATTTTGGGGAACCTCTATAAAAAATCTGTGTGTCTCCTGGTTTGCTAATTTTCTGTGTTGTCCCTCATAGCTAGTTTACATTACTGTTTTCTGCTTTATATTTCAGCACTATTTTATTCTGCCTGAGATCTTGATTGAGCATAAATCCTTAGATTATTTTATTGTATTCACAGTTAGAATAGAAATATTTTTTAAATCTCTATTCACCCCCCCCCCTCTAGAGGATTCTCAGAGGCACACTGTGCACTTTCAATTGGTATCAGAGGGAGGTTGATTATTAACAGGCTAACATCTTGATCAAAAAGGCCTCCAACTCTTATTTATTTTCTATAAACATATTATATAAAGAAAATGAGTATTAAGGATTATGCTTCCACAAGACCCCCAATGTGTAACTTGAATAAGTTCACACTCTGGAAGGCCAGGATAAGGCTTTACTTGAATTCAATTGATGAAGACATCTATAATGTTCTTCTCATAGGTCCTCCTGCTCCAGTCAGACAAAAGGAAGGAGAAACCTCAACAACTGAGGCTGTCCCAAGAAAGGAATGGACAGAGGCTGAGAAGAAGGTCAAGGAATGCGATGTCAAGGCCATGAATATTTTGGTGTCAACAATGTCAGATGACATCTTTCAAAAGGTTGTTGAGTGCCAATCAGCAAAGGAGATCTGGGATTCACTCACCATAGTGGTGGAAGGAAGTGCTGATGAAATAAGAGACAAAAAGTCCCTTCTCATATCCCAGTATGAGAACTTTCAAAAGAAAGCTGAAGAATCTGTTGCTAATATGTATGAAAGATTCATTCTTATCATTAATGAGCTCAGAGGCTTAGACAAGGAAATATCCATGACTGAAATTAATGATAAGATTCTCATGTGCTTCCCTAGCTCATGGGATTCAAGGATCTGGGCAATCAGAGAATCCAGATGCCACAGAGAGATCCCAACTGAAGCTTTGCTAGGAAAGCTTAAGTCATGTGAGATGTTGCTGAAGAATAGGGCTGAATCAAAAGAAAAGGAAATGACTCCAGCCTCTACTCAAAAGAGCCTTGCTCTGAAAGCTACTGAAGGAGAGCCTTCTACTCCTGAGGATGAAATGTTCAGTCTGCTAGCAAGAAGATTCAAGAAGTGGGTCAAAACTGAGGAATCAAGGAGAAAAGAAAGGGACTCAAGGCCCAGGTATGATAAAACTCCAAAGAAGGAAATTATTTGCTATACCTGCAGCAAACCAGTGCATATTGCCCCTGAATGCCCACAAGAGCAGAGGGAAAGAAGCAACAGCAAAGAGGAGAAAAAGAAGAAGTCCTTCAAAGGAAAGGACAAGAAGAAAGTCAAGGGCTTCATTGCTGAAACATGGAGTGATTCTGAAGCAGAATTAGACTCCTCATCATCTGAAAGTGATGATGAAGAAGAGGCAGTGGTAGCCTGCATGATGGCTCTTGGAATGTCATCAGATGATGAAGATGAGCAGGTATCTGTTTTTGATGAATTTGACTTTAGCTCTGATGATTTTAAATCATGTTTTAAAGATTTCTGCATTGAACATCTTAGGGTAGAAAAAGAGTTAAACACAGCTAGAACTGAACTAGAGAACCTTAAGAAAAATGAAATGCACCTAATTAATCAAAACCTAACAAATGAAATTAATAGTAAAGAGCTTGAATTGATTGAACATAGAGAGGTAAACAAAAACTTAAAAGAAGAGCTAGCAAAGGAAAAGGCCTTTGAGGACTCTCTCAATGGGAGGAGTCAGAAGCTCAAAGACATCACTGAAAATCTCTCTATGAGATTTAATCACCTAGGATTAGGAGCAGAGCCCTCCACCAGCACTGAAACACCTAGAAAACTTGCCTGGAAAAATCCAGTGTCATTTGTTAGACCTAGTGAATATCAACCAAGTGAGGAGAGTGCATCATCCAAGGGTAGAGATAACAATCATCCAGATAGAATAGACAAACCTAAAAATGCAAATCTGAATAAAAAGGAAAAACCCTAGGCAAGAATCTTTTAGAGAAGTTAAATAACAAGCAAAAGGCAAAAACAAAACCTAGGATAATCAAACATTCTGCTGATTTGTTATATTTTGATACATTTTATACTCACTTCAAGTATCAAGATAAGAGGTTTGGAAAATCCATTCCCCATCATCCCAAAGGGTATCATGAAAAACCCTTCTATTCTTTCATTGAACCTTATAATGGTAAAAGCAAAGGGCACAAGGTAACATGGGTTCCTTCTAATGTTTGAATTACCTGTGCAGAGTTAGATAGGGTCCCACTCAGGAGAAAGTGGAGTGGGAAGTAAGATGTAGATTTTGATTAAGGAACAAGATTTAGTAACGGGAGTAATTTCTGCCTTGAATCTTTCCTAATGGTCATTAAAATTATATTATAATCTATTTTCAATAAATATAGTTGCTGGGAAAAACAGCAAGAATTTTCTAAAAAAATAGGTCTGTTTATTAAGAGGTGCGTCGAATAGAAGTCGACGTACCATCGACTTCTACTCGACGTCAGCGTCAAGAAGCACACAGAGTGGACAATTCGAATAGATCTCGACGCAACGTCGAGTTCCTATCGACGTATGCGTCGTATTGATTGGACGATGATCAAAGTCGAGGCAGCGTCGATTGCAAATCGACGCAACGTCGACTTGACTACGTCGACTTAAGGTTTGGTGGACAATCTCCAAAAAGCTATTGCGTCGACTGGATAACGTCGAATTGGTTGTGCGCCCAGAATTGTTTCTAGAAGCATTCTCGACTTATTTTAGCGCGCCAAATACTAATCCTTATCGACGGTGCGTCGACATAAACCCTAAGTTGCGACGAATCATCTTCTTTTAAGCAACTTCAGCGTCGAAATCATTGCGCTTTCGAATTTTCCTCCTCTTGCTCTCTTGCCTTCTGTACCTCCCATTCTCTCTCGTTTTCTCTATTTTGCAGGTACATCCAATCTCAATCAATGGCCCCTCCTAAGATTAATTCTGGGTTCGATGTAGATGTTGATTCGTTCAGTGCAGCTGCCGAAAACTTCAAAGCTATACTTGGCTTATTTCAGGAGGCTGGCCTGTCTAAGCTTATTTCAACAAGGTGTAAGATTCTAGATGTAGAACTTACAGAGTTCAAGGACAATGTACATGCTGCAGATGATGGGTCCCTTCAAGGGACAGTTTCTGGATAAGATATCAATATAACTGATGAGCTTTTGTCCCAAACATTTGATCTACCTACTGGAAGTGATTCAGAAGAACTGACAGGAGAGGAGATGAAAAATGTCCTGGAGATTATGCAATTTAAGAAAGACATACCTATAAACCTGAAGAAGATCGACTTGGGTGAAGAATATAGGTTCCTGACTGACATTGTTGGGAAAGTTCTATTGTGCAAAATCTCAGTCCATGATGCAGTTCCAAAGCAGCAGCTGCAGATTATAGGCACTCTTGTTCTCAAGAAGAAGATAAATTGGGGGAGATGACTTCTGAAGATGATTGGACATAAGTATGCTCATAAAGAGAATGCTTATATGAGAATAATGAGTCAAGTGCTTTTTCAACATTTCTCAAGCATTTGCAAGTCAAAGGGAGTGCTCATTCCCCCTGGAAAAAGGATCAACATTGAAATCTTTTCTAAGTGGACCAGGCAAATTGTGAAGCCTGGTCAAGCTCCAGTCTCTCCTCCTCCATCTCCTCCTCAAGAGCCTGGAAGGCAACTACCAGACCCTCCAAGGGGTAATATCCCTCTTCCCCTATCTCCACCTCCTCTGGACACTGTTCCAGATCTCCATCATGAGGAAATTCCATCTCAACAACAACAACATCACCAATCCCCATCAGACCCAGAGCCATCTTCCCAAATGCCTCATCAGCTACCATCCACATTTACTCCACCTCCTCCACATATTCATGTCTCACCAGAGTTTTATCAGCCACTCTCACCTATCCAAGAAGAATTCCCTCCATCAACTCCTCCATCTACCGCTCATATCCCCAAGATTGATCTTGAGCAAATCATCTCAAAGGCAGTTGCCATTGCCTCCTCCATATTTACAGATCAGGTGGCCTCTCAGGCAAGAAGGTTTGATAGAAAATACTCACAAATGCAGGGTGAGTTATTAGCCTTTAAAAGATCTCTACAGAGCCTCAAAGATTGTATATCTTCCTCCATGGTCACAAAGGAATTCTTAACCTCTCTAGCCAGCAAGGTTAAGAAGGGGGAGAACCTATTGGAGGAAGAAAGACCTGTTCTAGATTTGAGTGAACAGGGTGTAGGTGGTGCTCAAACTCCTGACAAAAAGACCTCCTTCCAAGGTGCACAGATCCAGGGGGAGCCTGCAGGTCAGGGGGAGTCTGCTCCAGAAAAACAGAATGATGAAGAAAGAGTACAAGCAGATAATGAGGGGATTGACAAAGAGATGGCAGATATAAATCAGTATCTGTCAAATGTGAATGAGGAGAAATTAAATGGTGCAGATTAGGGGGAGCCTTCAATAGTTCAGGGGGAGCTTGCTCTAGTTGTTCAAAGAAATTTGGATGCAGAAATGGCAGTTGTAAGCACAACAGTATTTCAGGATGAGCCTCTGCTTGAAATAGATGAGGTTACCAAGATTGCTCAGGAAGCTGTCCACTCCTTATCTAGTTAGTTCGTTCATCCGCTCCTTGCCCGGCTCCTAGCTCAAGCGCATTCGTCAAATCCGGTCCTTCGTACTCCTAGGAAGTTAGTAGCTCAAAGTCAGTGTAGTTAGTCCGATCCTACTTGTCAAGTGTAGTATATGAAGTATACAGCAACAGCCTTTAGAAACTCCATACTCCGGGACTAAACTCACAGAAAAAGGAGAGAGACTCCTCGGCAATGAAGAAAAGCAGGCTGAAGTGAATTCACACTCTCAGGGGGAGCTTCCCAAAGACATCACTACTGAAGATAATGATGAGCTCTTGCAGATTGCTACAAGGAAAGTTGCTTCAAAAGTATTTTCAAGGAAGAGAAGAACTCCTGAGAAGGAGCAGTAAGGTACTATGTGAAAATTTATAGTTCCTGAGAAACAGCTGTGGATATCTACATAATTCTTGACAATTGAATGAAATGGCTTGTGATTTCAATCTGTCATTTTTCTTATATCTATGTTGTCATGTATGTAATTTTGGTTTATGCAAAGAAATGTGTAAAATCACTTTGAACAAACTGTAAAATTTGTTAAGATAAATAGGGGGAGATTGTTGGGAAAAAACTCTTTGATTTAACTTAACAAATTACCTAAAAGTGATTTTATTTCTTAGGATTGAATTACCATTGTATAGTGAGGGTAATCTGGTCATTAGATGTCTTAGGATGTCACACTGAACCTAGGGTGTCAAGACCAGGTCAAGACAAGCACAATATGGGCAAAGTTAACATTTGCGTCGAATGGAAATCGACGCAACATCGAATTATTGTCGACGCTACTCTGACTAGAAGTCCAAGTAGTTCACAATTATGTCGAAGTATTCCAAGTCGACGGTACGTCGAATAGATATCGACGCAAAGGCCATGGCCCATGACGAAGCACTTGAGGAAGTCGACGCAGCTTCTGCTTCAACTCGGCGCAGAAGGAAATATCTGTCGAAGTAATCTAAAGTCGTCGCAACGTCGACTTCATCTCGACGCATATAATGAAGCTCAGAATCATATCTTTAACTCGACGGTTACGTCGATTGGGTATCGACGCAACGTCGACTAGCAGAGTTCAGTCAGAGCAAGGATGAATTCGAAGCTGCTCCTACAAGAACTCAAAGGTGCGTCGATAAGAGAGGAAGAAAACTCGACGCTACGTCGAATACAGTCTGAATGGAATAAAGAATTAACTGAGGTCAGAGAAAAGCTTTCTTGGAAACAAACTTAAATGTTGGTGGACGTGTCGAGAAGTAAAGAAGGAAAGAAAGATTTATTGTTCAGACAAATATACCCTTTCAGGACTTACCTGAAAGGGAAACAAATTCAAATTGAACAGAGAGACAATAAAAGGCAAGAGAAGAAAGAGAAATACAAGGCATTGATCACAATCGGCTGCACTGTTCCATTAGGGTCTCCTTCTTCCTCTCTCTGACAGGAACCCTAATAGAAGAAAATACAGAGAAGAAATATATGCTGCTCTTCTTCTCTCTAAGAACAGAACAGAACAAGGATGCTCATCAACACAATCATATAGCAGCCAGAATTCAATCAGAAAGAAGGTAGAAGGATCTGACAAACATAGCTTCTGCAAATCATCACCATCATAAGCAGAAGTTCATCAAGAGCAGATCCAATGAAAAGATATAAGAAGTTGTTCTTCATACAGCCATCATAAGAATTCTGAAAACAAAATTCCTACACCCTTCCTCTTCTTCTTTCTCTTCCTAATACCCTTCTGTAAAAGAGTTTTATTAATCCCTCTTCAAAGGATTCAGTGGTTCAAGATCTCATTATCAAAAGATCTGGTGGTTCAAGATCTCCTTATCAAAAGATCTGGTGGTTCAAGATCTCCTTATCAAAAGATCTGGTGGTTCATGATCTCCTTGTTAAAAGATCAGTGGTTCTAAGAGTCTCGTTATCAAAAGACTCAGGCATAGTGGTGCATCCCTACCAGGTGGTAGAAGAGAGGAGTACCCACATTTTGGGGAACCAATATAAAAATTATGTGTGTCTTCTGGATTGCTTTTCTGTGCTGTCCCTTATAGATTAAATTTCATTTTCTGTCTTTTACTTCATTACTTGAACTGCAACTACTTTATTCTGAGATATATCTTGTGAAGCATAATACTTAGGATTATGGTATTTGCATAACTAGAATAAGAACAATTTTTAAATCTCTATTCGCCCACCTCTAGAAGATTCTCAGAGGCACACTGTGCACTTTCGGGAAGGATATGGGGTACCTTGGGGAGAAGATTGAGCACCTAGGAGTCGTCACCTAGGGATCCACGATGTCGGCACCGCGGGTTGATCGCTGGAATCCATGAATGATGTTCTCCAAATTCTGCAATACCTCAAATCAGCCCCCTAAAGGCCTATTTATAATTAAAACAAAACTAGGGCATCCCAATCAACGACTATGATTGGCCGGATGGAAAGACCATGAAATAAAACAATAATAAGTCCAAATACATACACCAATATATGAATTCGACTTGCGGCAACAATCCAGACGCAACCGCAGAGTCGGATCGGCGATCCGATCAAGCTTTACTGCACGAACGTTGGTCCCGCCTTGCGGCGAGCTCTTCCAGGTGCACAGTCAGATGGATCCCCATCAGTAGGCCTCCTAGGCTACTCCAATGGAAATGAACACACAAGTTTCAAATCACATATAATATTCCAACATCATAAAGACATAAACACATTATGTCCATTCCAACCATCATCATAATAGAAGAAAAGACAACTAGCTCTACCTAATGTGCGGAAAAAGAAGAAAGAAATACAAACAGTGCTCGAGACTTTTCCGTGGATGGGAGGGCACTCCGGAGTATGAATTCGTGTTGGCCTCGATCGTCGGTTGTCGTCCGGGGTAGGAATCACCAACTCCCAATGGACCCGTCTTCTCGAGGGTCTTGCACTGTCCACATTTCCTCTTCAAGATCCTAGCTTGCGGAGAGAGAGGAGTGCTTTATATTCAACTTGGAGCTCTTGGATGATGGGGAGAGCCTAGGGGATGATCCATAGCCCTTAGAGGGAGAAAAACGGCGAACAGGAACCCCGGGAGGAAGAAAAGACCGAACTCCCGCTAGAAATCGTGACCTGCGTATTTATAGGACAAGCAGAAATTTTGACTGGGCACGGGTGGGCGCACGACCAGTGGTCGTGCGTGAAGGAAATTCCCCTACTCGTGCGAGAAGAAACCTGTACTGGTGAGACAATGTCGACGCTTGAAGGGAAAATATTGAACGCGCACGACCAGTGGTCGTGCGAGAAGGAGATCCAGTACTTATGCGGCCACCCGTGCGAAGTTGAGGGGGTTCTCGGAAAAAATCTGGCAAATGAACGTGCACGACCAGTGGTTGTGCGCAAAGGAGTCCACTGTCCGTGCCTGAACAAAAACGCACGACCAGTGCCCTTTCACATGAAAAGGGCCAAATCACCAGGGGGAAGATACACGACTCCTGTACCTGCATGAAACACCTCCCGCACTTCCAGAAATGAACATCCACACAACTACAATTACACTATCAAAGTATGAAAATGAAATAAGGAGAGGGAGTCTCCTTCATGCATGAAATGAATACAAATATGCTCTAAATAGCTAAAACATGCTCAAACAACACAAGATTGGATTATAAGAGATTTTATGCTAGAATCAAACACAAGATGAGCGAAATCAAATGAAAACCAAACTATTCTAGAGCCTAAATCACTATGGGTCTGCTCAGGGTGCAGGAATTGGCTTTGGGTTCTAGAAAGCCAATTCTGTTGTTCGGCGGGAAAGATTTGTATTGGAATTGGCTTTGAGGCCAAAACCGATTGTATTCTAATTGCCCTAAGAAAGCCTTCCGCGAAAACTTTATTTCCCTCGGTTTTCCCTGATCCCCCCCCCCCCCCACCCACCCCCGTTGATTTTGACCCCGTTGATTTCGGCTGGTCTCCTCCCGATAGATAAGGGCTTTGCTAGGTTTCAAGGTTCGCGATCGTCTACTTCTCCGGCGATCCCCCATCTTCACCTCCGTCGACGACGACGAGAAGTACACCCTCACCCCCAGGTTCGCGATCGTCTCCTCCTGCGTCCAAAAATGCTTCCAGATCACGCATCCGACGACAACTTCTCAAAGTCCAAAAATGCTGAAGGGTGGAAAAAGATGGACTTTGCCGAGCATATTAAGAAGCTTGAAGGAGTACAGGTTCTGTTAATTCCTGGAAATGGCGGAAGCTACACGCAAGCATAAACTCTAGAAAGTCAATTCCTGCGCGCCGCACATGTTTTATTTCAATTCTGTTGACTGAATTTCATCCTGCAGCCGAACAACAGAATTGAATTTCTGCACAAAGCCAATTGCTGCAGATATTGGTTTTTTAACCAAAGTCAATTTCAGAAAGTCAATACCTGGGCGCTGAACGGACATATAGTGATTTAGACTTTAGAATAGCATGGTTAAAGGCAGAATAACAGAATGGAGAAATTCTCTATAACAACTCCTCTCTATTCTAATCATGCTATTAATAGAAATATGTATAATAAATATGAATATTTATACTATAATAAAATAGATTGTTGGTATAATCTACCAGCAACCTCCCATCCTAAAGGGTACAAGGACATTCCCCTACTTGTGCGAGAAGAAACATGTACTCGCGGGACAATGTCGGTGCTTGAAGGGAAAAAAATATTGAACGCGCACGACCAGTGGTCGTGCGAGAAGGAGGTCTCGTACTCGTGCGGCCACCCGTGAAAAGTTGAGGGGGTTCTCGGGAAAAATCTGGCAAATGAACGTGCACGACCAGTGCTCGTGCGCAGAGGAGTCCACTGCCCGTGCGGGAACAAAAACGCACGACCAGTGCCCTTCCACATGAAAAAGGGCCAAACCACACGGGGGAAGCTACACGACTCCTGTACCTGTATGAAACACCTCCAGTACTTCCAGAAATGAACATCCACACAACCACAATTATAATATCATAGTATGAAAATATAATAAGGAGAGGGAGTCTCCTTTATTCATGCATGGAATGAATACAAATATGCTCTAAATAGATAAAACATGCTCAAACAACACAAGATTGGATTATACTAGATTTTATGCTTGATTCAAGTAGAAGATGAGCGAAATCAAATGAAAACCAAGCTATTCTAGAGCCTAAATCACTATATGAAATTCGTTCATAAAATACCCCCAAACTTGAATTATTGCTCGTCCCGAGCAAGCCATCTACCTACGGGGAGTAAGAGAGGCTAATTACAAATCAACAAACGAAATAAGATAGTGGACCGAGAAGTCTCATGCCCATGGGGAATAAAAATAGGCTAGAAGAGATCTCTAAGCATAAAATATAATTACACTATATTTAAACACACTATCATAACGACTATATCCACTCCTAACAGGAGAACAAAGCGATCTGTCCTAAGTATGGCGTAAGCGAAAGTAGTGACGCTGAGTTTGTATTATAGACGGACAACTACTAGGGTGGCTTCCAAGGAAATCCATCAATACAATGATCATAGGCTCACCCGATCACGCCTTCTCCACTACACTCGATACTAATCAACTTTACGAATCCTTAGGGCTTAGGTTAGGATCAATATTTTGACTAAGGCTTAAGGCGAGGAAATCAAATATAGATAAAAGAAGGGTTAAACTCACACTTCAGCAAAATAACGAGTTCGCATAAAAAATAACTACCATCAAGGAGACTCGTTGACAACTATCGGGAAAGACAAAAAGATTTGCATATGTTGTTTATCGATCTGGAGCCTAGGCACAGGCGCGCGCCTGAGACACGCGAAGCGCAAAAATGGGAAAAAAATAAAATCAGTGAATTGGGCGCCCAATTCATGAAATATCAGCGAATTGGGCGCCCAATTCGCTGAATTTCTGCGAATTGGGCTCCCAATTCGTAGAAATTCAGCGAATGGGGCGCCCAATTCGCAGAAATTTCAGCGAATTGGGCGCCCAATTCGTTGAATTTCCATGAATCGGGCGCCCAATTCGCTGGTTTTCCATGAATTGGGCGCCCAATTCGCTGATTTTCTATGAATTGGGCGCCCAATTTGCTGAATTTCTGCGAATTGTGCGCCCAATTCGCTGAAATTCAGCAATTGGGCGCCTAGGTACGCCCAGGGTGCGCCTCGGGTGCGCCTAGGCGCGCCTCAGGCACATCGCCCGCCTAAGCCTTGCTGGGGCACAACGGGGTGCGCCTGGTGCGCCCGGCGCCTCAGGCGCGCCTAGGCGCGCGCCTTGAAAACTTAGGGTGCAGGGTGGTAAACGTTATTTTATCGATGACCGCCGATTGGAGGAGATGAAGAGGATGAAGAAAGATGAAACTTGGAGATGGAAAGCTTCTGATCTTCTTGAATGTTGTTGCTGGGTCTTTGGATCCATATCGTTCATTGCTAGCTACTATTTTAAAGCAACGTATAGTTGATTTCTCTGATGGTTTTGTAATAGCACTAATTAGAACTTTCTAGCTTTTGCTTTATGCTTAGACTCTTATTAAAACTGCATAATACAGGTATTTAGTCCATCTTAAAGACGGTAAACAAAAGCACTACTGGGAGACAACCCAGATTTGGTTGTTTTTATTTCTCTAATCCGCTAATAGTTTATATTTGCTTTTGCTTGGAGCTGTCTTTCCTGCAGGTGCTTGCGTTATTTTGGGATGGCGGAGGCTGCTCTTTTTCATGATTTTCATGCATCTTCAGTAATGCTCAATATCTGAGCATGGGGTACACTCTAAACCTCTCCCTACATATTTTCAAATTACGATCACATTTCTATATATAGTTTCATGTAAGTCTGGGAAAGAGTGAATTCATGGCGTTACCTTATGTGCACCAATCACATTACATTAGGAGCATGCTAGAAGATTGATTATATCCTTTTGATTTTTCTCTGTCACGCACACCACGACACCCACTTGAGAGCGCACTTATTTGTCGATGCATCTCGGGTAAATATTATTTTTTGTGTGATTGGAAGATCATGATGCTGACATAGGATTGAGTGGCGGAGTAACATGTTGACTCTGGCAGTGCTCCTAGTCGAGTGCTCGTGTCTCGTGTTGAAATTCTTGTAGAATTAGTTTTTTCTCATGCATTTAATTTTATAATTTTCTAGTTGCGAGAATACTGTTTATTCTACTAGTAATTCCTGAATCTAGTAGAATACGACGGTAGTATAGGTGAGTGTGTAGACGATCGCTAAATGTATTGCTCGAGTCGGGAGGAAGGATATTCTTTCTCTGTGGCAAAGAACTTGCCCCTAGCGACTCTCGAAGCATGGTTATAGGTTATTTCGTTTATGCAAGCGTGATATAGGTCATTCTTTGGCCTGGTTGAGCCTTTGCACCATTCCTACATGCTCTATCCTTGCTTAGCCCTTTTGAGCCTAAACCCAACCATTTGGTTCAGCTCCACATTCAATTCACCAAAGCCAAAATGACTATCCTAATCGCACACCAAATTCTGAGCTCAAGCGATTTGTGCATATAAAAATTGGGTGTTGATGTGGTGTATTTTTGTAATTGTGGTGGCAATGCGTTATTGAAGATTTAGCTGTGTTTGTATTATTTGTGCAAAGTTATAAATTTGAAAAGAGAAAAAAAATGTGTGAAAAGAAATGAGAGTAAAGAAATGTATTTGGGAGTAGGTGGTGTACACACCCCATAGTTTCATGTTTAAGTCTGGCGGTGTGATGTACACGTCTTCATTATTGATGGGATAGTGTTTTTATTGCGAGCTCATTTGGGATAGGTGTGCTAACCATCACGTTTATCATTGTTTACCGCACCGGAGCCTAAGCCTAAATCATAACCTAAAGTCCTATTGATTTGCACTCTGAACGTAACTAGTGTCGTGAAGAGAGTGTGAACGGGCAAGCTTATGGCCATCGTCATTGATGGATTTCTTTGGAGGTTATCCCGATCCTCGATCTCTAGCAACATTCCACTTAGTGATTGAGCTACTTTCCCGTACGTGTGACTGAAGGATTCACCGCGATTCAAATTACGAGTAGCAATAATAAGTAGAAACGCAATTTAGAAAATTATAATCAACTTCGCATGTTTAAAAGATTCTTCTACAAAAATTTCTACGCGCGCGAGTAAGCGACTTCGCAGAGTACTCCACATATTCAATTACTTTGCCAGCTCATGATTATTCTAGTCCACATGGGAGATAGTTTGCTCGGAAAGAGCAAACGAGTAAGTCTGGGGGTGTGATGAGTCCAATTTATATAGGGGTTTTCGGAATCATCTGGGCTCGTTTTCACGCACATGCACTTCACTTTTAGTTCATTATTGATATTTCATTTGAACATATTTCTTCACGAAGTGCACTGTTTTGGTCCGTTATGGTGTGCAATTGCGCACTATGCTGCTGGGGGTAAGCACATGGTGCTCCCCATGTCTTTATTTTGTTGTTTTTGACTATTTCTGTATGTTGGTGGTCTGTGCCCCAGCTTATTAGTTTACATTGCAGGTGGGCAGATCTTCATTCTATTGAAATTCTAACCTGGAGATTTCTGCGATCGTGCGTTTCCTTGCAATCTGTTGTCTGTTAGTGCTATCTCCCGACAACTACAATGTTCTGCTTCATTTACATCTACCACTTGTTTTTTCAGGATCTTTGATCTAAGAAGACGATTGTTACTGAGACTGAATGTGAGGGTCTCTACTTCCTCGATGTTGTTCATGTTCCATTTACATCCACCGTCTCCAACTCTCTACTTTAGTGGCATCTTCGCATTGGACATCCTCCGCTCCTCCTGTTGCACCAACTCTTGCCATCGTTCAAGTCGGAGGTCTCCACCTTCGACTGTGAGGCTTTCCAGCTTAGCAAGCATCATCGCTCTTCCTATCCTGCCAAACTATGTAGGAATTCTGTTCGTCCGTTTGACCTTATTCACTCGGACATTGGGGTCCTTGTCCTACCAAGTCTGTTGATAGGGTTAGATTGTATTGTATAAATTTTATTGATGGCTTCTCTCTATGCACCTCTGTGTATCATCTTAAAGAACGCACATAACTGTTTACTGTATTTTCTGTCTTTTATAATGAAATTCGCACACAGTTTGGTCCTTCTTTGAAAGCTATTCGCGCTGATAATGCCAAAGAATATGTGAGCAATCAATTCTCTTTTTGCATGTCTAATGATATTATTCATTAGACCAGTTGTGTATCTACTTCCCAACAAAATGGAGTGGCAGAAAGAAAGAATCGTCATCTCATGGACGTTGCGCGGTCTCTTCTCTGCCAAATGAATATTCTCCGCTGCTATTAGGGACATGTTATCTTCACTTCTTGTTTCCTTATCAATCATTTTCCCTTCACTACTCTTCAAGGGACGACACTGTTTTCTATTTTGTACCCTAACGCCGCTCCGTTCTCCCTTACCCCTCGAGTGTTTGGGTGTACTGGCTTCGTTCACTCTCCTGTGGCTGGTTGCGACAAACTCTCCGTTTGTGCTATCAAGTGTATCTTCTTTGGGTACTCCTTGACTCAGAAGGGCTATCGATCCCTCTTCTCAAACGGTAGTATGTTTTGGCTGACGTTACCTTCTTTGAGTCCACTCAATACTTCTCCACCAACTCTACACTTATCACTCAAGTAGATCCTCTTGCCTCTACTTCCTCTTTTCTCATTGTTCATGCCCCTCCATCGGATATCCCACCACCGCAACCTCCAATTCTACCGTCACCTTCTCCTTCTCATAGTCCACCCTTCCCTTTCATCTACTCGGGGACTCTCACTGTCAGTTCTCTCCTCTTCAAAAGGATCCGACAACGAAGACATCTCGGATCTTGATGATCTCATTGCCCTCCGCAAAGGGGTCCGAGCATGCACTCAACATTCCATTAATGTTGTAGTGTCGTATGCACAACTTAGCCTTTCTTGCAGGGATTTTGATCTCGCCATCTATGTCATCGTCTTCCTAGCTACTTATCATGAAGCTCTTCCTAACTATATGGATGGGGAAATGTATGTTTTTACGTCTAGGGGTACTTAGACTCTTTTCCCTACCTCTCCTGAAGTTGATGTTGTTGGTTATTGTTGCGTCTTCGTCATCAAATATCGCCCTGACGGCACAGTGGATCGATACAAGGCTCGTTTGGTTGTTAAAGAGTTCACTCAGACATAAAATGTTGATTTCTTCAACATCTTTTCTTTCGTTGCCCGCATCAGTACTATCTGGGTTCTCTTCTCTGTGACTGTCAACCAGGATTAGCCAATGTATCAACTGGATGTTAAGACCGTCTTGCTCTACGGGGACTTGCAAGAAGTCTACATGGAGCAACCTCCTGATTATGTTGTTCAAGGGGAGTCTTAAGTATGCAAGCTAAAGAAGGCTTTTTATGATGTCAAACAAAGTCGTTGTGAATGGTTTGACAAGTTCAGTCAGGTCAACTCTACCATTGGGTTTTCCAAAAGTTCTGCAGACCATTCTCTTTTTATACGGAAGACCACTCAAGGGCTGGTTGTTCTCGCTGTGTATATCGATGACATTCTTCTCACTGAAGATGGTTCCTCTGGGATAGCAATGATAAAGAAACATCTGCACAAACACTTTGTCACCAAAGATATGGGTTCTCCAAAATACTTCTTGGGCATCGTTGCAAAAAGGAACAACTTTGTTGTTCTCTCCCAACACAAGTATGCGCTCGACCTTCTCAATGAAACTGGTCTTCTTGGTGCAAAACCTGCTCGATGTTCTGTGGATGTAGGAGAAGACAAACTTTGGAGTGAGACGTGACAATATAGGAGCCTTGTTGGTGAACTCATTTATCACACCGTAACAAGACCAGACATCTGCTATGTTGTTGGAAATATCAGTCAATTCATGCAAGCTCCCAGAGTGTGTCATCTGAAGATAGCTTTAAAAATGTTGGAATATATCAAAGGGTCTCAGGGTAAAGGCCTATTATTTTAAAAGAACAATCATCCGCAAATAGAAACATATTCTGATGTCAGTTATGTAGATGACAAAGGAGATTGTAAATCCACCTCAAGATTCTGCACATTCGTTGGTGGAAATCTTGTCACATAGAAAAACAAGAAACAGGCAATGGTGTCCAGTTCAAGTGATGAAGCTAAGTGTAAAAGTATGGCTCAAACCGCATGTCATTTAAAATAGTTCGAGCACTTCAGATGAATTTGGGAGAAGTTTACAATCATCATCTACCTATGTTATATGACAATAAAGTCTATCATTTATATATCAAAGAATTCAGTCTTCCATGAACGAACAAAGCATATCGAAGTCTACTGTGACTTAGTCAGAGAGGAAGTTTTGAAGAAGCATATCTACACTCTGTTTGTCTCGTCAGATAGAGAACTGGTTGATATCTTCACGAAACCAGTCTCTTCATCTTTTTCAAATATTTGTGTCAAGCTGAGAATGATTGACATATATGCTCAAGCTTGAGGGGGAGTGCTAAAGCACAAGATGAAGGAGTCCATGCGATTGATAAGGACGGGCGGTCACCCTTGATGTAACCGCCCAATGTTGATGCATGTTATAGTCCGGGTGGTCACCCTTCGGTGTAATCGCCTGGTGTGCAGTTAATAGCTGTTTGTTGTAGTCTGGGCGGTCACCCTTAGTGTAACCGCCCGATGTGCTTGTTGTAGTCCGGGTGGTCGCCCTTGGTGTAACTGCCCGGTGTGTTATATGTTAAGTTTGGACAGTTACCTGCATTATAACTGCCCGGTATGATTCTTTTGTATTTAGTCTCACATCATCAATTGTGCATTCTCTCACCTCCTATGTTCTATATAAAGAGGAGTGCACTCATGTAAGATTTAGATTTTTTTTGAAATAAAATTTCTATTATTTTTAATTTACACATGTATATAAAAATCATGGAAAGTGAAAATCATAACATAGTTAATTCATCGTGTTGATATCAATAACACTAAGACAATACATAAGACGTAAACTTAATGGAATACAATGTTTAAGATTAAAACTTATGTGGACGTTCCCTTAAGATTAATCATGTCGACCACTAATAAGAAGGTAACAAATTAATGGAACATTTAAGATTAGCAGCGTTAAGCGGGTAATCCGTTATATTGTTCACGTCGGCCACTATAACAAGATAAATATGAGGCACGGCCGAGTGTTTTCTCTCGTGATTGATGAATGCAAGCCATCATACTCATGAGATGCAGTAGACCGTATGAGCCTCAAATGGGGAGTCGACGAGTCATGTAAGATTATTAGATGTGAGTTTATGTCCGTGACTGAGACATACTAGAGCACTTATGTTCGTCATTAGGGATTCAAATCTCTAAAATGTGCATAAGAATTTACACTACTAAGAATAAGAAGAAAGAGAATATAAGTCATTTCAACTCTAAATATAAGTCGGAACCTAGAATCCCTACACTTTAATGATTCTAAATTAGAGAAAATTTAGAATATGACCAAAACATAAAAAAGATGAATTATGTTCACAAATTTACTTTTATAGAAAAATATGAATAGTACCATAGTTAGTAAACTTTCTTTAATATAAAATATTATTTTAAAGCATGCATGCATATTTTATTTAAATTAGTTTTGTGTCACTGAGAGGAAGCGGTTTCTTACTCACCAGTTGGGCTGACCCTATTTTCGAACATTTCTTTTCAGTGAGCTCAGGTCGGGAGATTCGCTTAGGATAAGCTTCCGAGGATTTCCACAATTAGTTTGTATTTCATTTTAGTTTGATGAATCAAATATATATTAACTAAAGGTACTTCTTTAACCTTAACTCCATTATTTAATTTCTTTTGATGTGTACTATAGATATTTTCTACTATGTACCAATTTTATTATTGTTGCTTTGTTTGCTTCATATCACAAGTGTCGATCGGGCTTTTGAATTAATGTTAAACTAGATAAGAGTGTTACAATGGGAGCATGCATGAATCTACTCAGAATGCCAACGACATAAGTAATATTAGGACGAGTATGACATAAGTACATAAGCATATCAACCAATCTCTGGTAGATAGAAGTGTCAATTTTGTCTCTTTTTGTGCCTCATCAACTTTGTGAGTGGCCTCAATAGGGTATCCACTAGAGCGCATCCAAACATACCAGTTTTTTCCAAGAGGTCAAGGACATATTTTCTATGTGATATGAATATCTCACGACTAGACCTTACTACTTCGATCCCCAATAAGTATTTCAACTTTCTCAAATCTTTAACTTCAAATTCTGTGCACAATTGCTTTTTCAGGTGAGTGATTTCCTCAATATCATTCCATGTGATGATGTCATCTACATATACAATGAGCACAAACACGTGTGTTCCTCTCTTTTTAACAAAGAAAACGTGATCGACATGTCATGTTCGTGGCCTAACCGTACCATAGATTTATGAAACCGCCCAAGCCAAGCTCTAGGGAATTATTACAGACCATATAAGGATTTTTTAAGAAGACAAACTTTCTCAGTAGACCCTTATTGGGAAAAACCAGGGGGTAGCTTCATGTAGACTTCTTCCAACTCACCATGCAAGAAGACATTTTGACATCTAACTGTTGTAGGTTGTTGAGAGTGAAAACTATATTTGATTGATTATTCAAGTAGACATCTCCCGTTTATATATAGAGGGAGATGAGATATAAGACGCAGGGGCAAAGGTTTTCTGATAATCAATTCATTGGGTTTAGGTGTACCCTTGAGCCACTAATCGAGCTTTATATCGCTCCACAATCCCTTCTTGATTCTACTTAAACGGAGAAGATCTAACATGACCCAACCGTTCTTTTTCCAGGAGGAAAATGTGCAAGTTATCAAGTTCCATTTTTGTCTAAAACATACATTTCTTCCTCCATAGTCTTCCAATTCAGCTATCTTGATAACCACCTACTAGTTCTTAGGAATCACAATAAAGGAAAGAGATGAAATAAAAGATAGATGATAATACGAGATATAATTAGTTATATGATGTTTGGTACTACCCATGTTACCTTTGAGATGAGCAATGACAATATGGAGATCGTCATCAGAATATGGAGCTGAAACAGGCATCGACAGAGGTTGAACATCAGGGGACTGTGCGTGCTCGGCATCATGGGGCTTGCACGAGTATGCATGCAATATAGGAGACAACAATCATGAAGAAAGCGGGAGTAGGAAGGACATGTAAAGGGATGTGGAAGAAGCAATGATAGGAAGGCGAATGTTAGAGGTTTCGTCATCAGCATTGCTCGTCTCCCTCTGACGAGGACCAAAGTAAGACTCCACTCACGAAAGGTAACATCAATGGTAGAGAAGAAGCAATGAGAAGGAGGGTGATAATATCGATAACCATTGGTGGTGGAAGAGTACCAAACAAAGACACATTTGGGAGAATGGACATCCAATTTGTAACGATGTGGAGTATGAACATGAACAAAACAGGCGCACTCGAATATACAAGGGAAAATGTGAGAAGTGTGAACAAAGTATTTAGTAGAAAGACGAGTAAGAGGAGTAGCATATTGTAGAGAGCGAGAGAGAAGACGATTCATAAGATGAGTCACGGTCAAGAAAACATCGATTGGTAGCCCTAGTGTCTATGATCCATTCAGATCGAGATGTAGATGCATCATGGGCACTCGAGAAACCTGATATTGCAAAGACAACATTGGAATCAGTGGTTGCAGTCTGAGTGAGAATGTAACTTGGGGTAAAATGTCTCAACTCCTCAGTAGAAAAACCCACTGAGGGAAGAATGTTCTCATAAACTTCACTAGCATGGGCAAAATACTGTAAGCGGGCACCAAAGTGTTGGCCGCCGCCACAATTATTGTTTCGACCACGAATCACCCGTCCCTCTACTAGTGAGAGCAAGATGTGGATGCAAACGATACCAAGTCTGCATAATATGGCATTTTCTCTCATAGTGGCCACACATGAGTATGATTGGGTGGACCACGACCAATCTCAGCAAGAGCGGAGTGATCTATCTGCGTGGTGAAACCAAGAGAGCGGCGACAATTCTCATCACTTAAGACCATGATGAATGCTTCATGAAGAGAGGGAAGTGCCTCACGATGAAGAACGTATAAGCGAGCAATATTGAACTCCATGTTGAGGCTCATAGAGAAGACAGACACCCAAAAATGGTATGTGTCCTTCTAAAGATTGGCAACACCCCCAATGCACATTGGAATAAAGGTATGGAAGTAATCCAATTCTTGATAGACGTTCAAATTCAAAATAGTAGGCTGAGACAGACAAAGGTCCGTGTTTCAGTTCCAAAGCACGACGAATAAGCTCATATATCTGCGTCGTGCTACAAATCTGCGAGAAATTCTCGCGAGCTCAAGTCAAGATTTCATGGGCAGAATCGATGAGCATATAATTGTGGTATACTAAATGGGACATGAAGTGGAGTAACTATGAGACAACCAATGAATTATCTGCATTTTTCTCTATGAGGGATTGGTTTGTGGTAGTTCAACAATGGTTCCATCAGTATGCTCATGCAACCGGTGACTTTGGATAGCATGTTGAGCTGCCCTGGATCATTCAAGGTAATTTGTGTCATCTAATTCCACTGCAGTAATCTTCAGTTATCCTGATTGCTCATGGATTCGAGGAGGGTTACATGCAGGGATAATTTGAGGAGTAAACGAGATATCTAAAGAGTCACTCATGGACGAGGAAAGGCACTCTAGTAGAGATACTCAATCGGAAAAAATAATATGAAGAAGCATCACATCCTATGAACCCCTTTTAGATCGATCCATCGGAGAGGGTACCATAAGATGTGTCCATGACGTCTCTGGCGGCAGTCATGAAGGATAAAACGGTTGGAGACCAAAAACCGCCCACTGGACAGACATGGGAAGCTGAAGGAGCCTTGGGCTGGAGGGAAAACGCGGACAAGGAGCTGAGGCATCCTGGGAGTGGCGAGGCAAAAGTTGTGACCCTCTTGGAAGAAGATTTGGCCCTCCTAGAGTTGACGAGGGTCCGTAGGGTCTGCGGGTGAAGACTGACGAAGGTCCGCGGGTAAAGACGAGGCCCAAAGGAGCGTTGATGAGGGTCCGTATACCTAGGCGGCGAGGGGCTACTGGGTCACTAAAATGAGCATCGAGACGAGATCGGGAGCAGCGGGATGGGATTGGGAGCGGCTAGATGGGATCGAGTCGACGAAGAGAGTGGCGATACGCGATCAGGGGGCTCGCTCTGATACCAAGTTGAGAGGAGCATAAAAAATTAGATTCAAAAAATTGGGGTAACGCACAAAAACCCAAGTCCTTATATACTGAGACGAACAACACAACACAAGACAAACGCGATGTTACAAACAAAGGAATATAAATAAGTGTCCACACAACTAGACCATCGACTAGTTTAAACAAGTCCGGGCACTAATTCCCGCTGACAATGTTAAATGTCATTCCATTATGGCCTAACAAACATTTCGCTCCATAATATACATAAATACTCCAACTTTCACGTAATGATTATGCTGAAAATAGTCTCACATTGGGAAACTAATATAAATTTGTGCACTTATATAGATCCATGGTCTTTTCACCTACAACTAATTGGTTTTACATTGGATGTTTAGGTTCTAACATGGTATTATATTGGGCTTCGTCGAACATCTAACTCTCATGTCACTCAATTAAGAAAAGTAAATCCGTGGCTTAGAGGCCAAAGACCCTACATGGGAGGAGCCGTGATGAGAAAAGTCATACATTGGGAAACTAATTTATCTTTGTGCATTTAATATTGATCCTAATCCCTCCCCCACTCCCACCCCCAGCCGTGTGCACTTAATATAGATCTTAGACCAATCCACCTAGAACCAATTTGTTTTATATCGGATGCTTATATAGTTACATTCCAATAGCTTATTCATTAAATATTTGTCTTTTACCTGATAAACACTGACGCTCATTTATGGATTCATCCACAGCATCATCAGTTGTATACAACTATGGCTGAGAGAAGTTTCGTTAGGTAAAGTATTGGTTAAAGAAAATCTAAAATTGCAATTATTCAAATAGCATCCCTAAGAGGCATTAGGATTGATGGGGTTCCCTAAAAATGGGTTCAACCGGAGATTTTTTACAGCGACCTTGACCGGCTCGCCGATACAATTCCACGGGCCCATTCTCAAGCAATTCCAAGTCGGTCTTCCAAACGGACGCTGGAACGCACATACACACGTAGACGCTAACCGCACCCCTCATCATGAAGTAGGCAACCCCCACTCAGTGAGGAAAACATCATTCCCCAAGTGGAAGGAGAGGAAATCGCCCAAGTGCGGTCTCCCAAGAGCAGCCACCGCCGCACCGTCCGTGCGAACACCGTCGCACGGCCGCACACGCGAGGCCAGCACGCGGGGAACTATCCTGTGCGCGCGCCGGACGTGCAGCCCCCGCCGCGTGCGCCGGCCGCGCAACCGCACCCAAGAAGCCCGCTCGCGGAAAACTCTCCGGCGTGCGCGCCTGCACCGGCCGTGCGGCCACCACCGCAAGGCCGCACCCGCGCGTGCGGGGAACTCTACTGCGTGCGCGCCGGCCGCGCGGCCGCCGCCACACCGTTCGTGCGGACAGCCTCACAAGGCCGCACCCGCGCGCGCGGGGAACTCCCCTGCGCGCGCGCCAGTTACACAACCACCGCCGCACACCCGCACCCGCACGGGAAACCACTCCATCACGTGCGGCCATCGCCGCAATGTCTGTGCGGCCACCACCACACGGCTGCACCCACGTGGCCAGCATAGGAAACCTCTCCAGCACGCGTGGCCTACGCCACAATGGCGGTGCGGCCACCGCAACACGGCCGCACCCGCATGGCCCGTGCGCGGGGAACTCTCTCGCGCATACGCCAGTCGCGCGTCCGTGTGGCCTCCGTCGCACGACCGCACCCGCGGCCACCGATGCGTGACCGTCGCCGCACGGGGCCATTGCCACGCGGCCCGCACTGGAGACTTCTCCCACGCGGAGTACCTTTCGCATGCCCACGCTGTCATTCTTCACATTATCCCCATCATGGGGTGCGAATAGTAATATCCTCCAGCATGGGGGTGCGCATAGTAAAATTCTCCATGGCGGTACACATAGTAAAATCCTCCATTATGGGGGTGCGGATAGTCAAATCCCCCATGACGGGGGTGCGGATAGTCAAATCCCCCCAACATGAGGTGCGAATAGTAAAACATTTTATCATGGGTGTGCGGATAGCCACACCTCCTAATGACACAATTACCAAAACGCCCCCCTCAGAAGCTATAAAAGGGACCCAGAGCCCTCATCTGAGGACCTTATCTTCTACGCCAGAGAGAGCTCCTGAGTCTTCTTTCGAAGATCTCCCAAAGTTCTCCTTCGGCGTTTGAAGATCCTTCGAAGATCTCCTTCATCTCCTTCGGCGCTCGAAGATCTCTTTCGGAGCTTGAAAATCCCTTCGAAGATCTAATTCGGCGCTCAAAGGTCTTCTTTGGCACTCGAAGATTTTCTTGGGAGTTTGAAGACCCCTTCGAAAATCTCCTTCGGTGCTCGAAGAACTCCTTCGGCGCTCGAAGATCCCTTCAAAAATCTACTTCGGTGCTCGAAGATCTCCTTCGGCGCTCGAAGATCTCCATCGGAGTTCGAAGATCCCTTGAAGATTGCTCGAAGACCTCCTTCATAGTTCGAAGATCCTTTGAAGTTTGCTCGAAGATCTCCTTCGGCCTTTGAGGATTCCCTTGGAGCCTCAAAAATCTCCTTTGCTCCTCGAATGTCCCCTCGAAGACAGCTCAAATACCTCATTCACTCCATCCTTCGAGCCCAGAGTTCCGTTGCCGCATTCATCATTCCCGATTACTTCTAAGCACGCTCCTCAGCACTCCACTCTAAGCGACCTCTGCGGTCCAGAAGAATCATTGTAACGAGCGGTGGCCTGTCGCCCTCGAGAGATAACTTTTGCAACCCTCTAGAGAATAGTAGAACTTGGTCGGTGTAACAACCCCTAAAATCCAATAATAGTAATAAATATACCCCTCCCCCCTTTTTAGCTAGCCGCACCCTAGCCTTCCCCGATATAACTCACGGTTCAGGGATTAAATCCCGTCGCTTGCTAGCCGACCCTCCCGATTTCCGCTCCCGCTCCGTCTCCCGCGCGCAGATTTATCGCCGCCTCCTGCTCCCGGATCCGCCTCCAGCCGACGCCGCACCCTTCTCCTCCGATTCCTCTAGCCGACGACAACCCTTTCCCCTCCTTCAGCCGACGCCTCCTCTTGCTTCCCCGTCGTCTCCTCTGCGCCCTAGACGTCGCCTCCTCCTCTTGCTCAGGCCGACGACTCCTCCTGTCTCAAGGCCGATAGTTCTCCCCCTCCCCTCTAGCAGCAAGGCCTCTCCTCCTTCTCGTGAGCAGCAGCCTCTCCTCCTTGGGCTTCGATTCCAACAACTTTCTTCTCCTCCAAGGCTGGCAGACTCTGCCTCAAGATGACAGCCACCCTCCACCTCCTCTTCCTCAGGCCAGCAACACCTTTCCAAGCCGGCAGCCACCGTTTCTTCCTCCGGCAGCCCTCTTCCTCTCCGATTGGGCCGGTGTTTGCGAGATGTGCCTCCTTGGGCTCGGTTTTGGCCTCCTTGGGTAAGGAATTCCTCCTTCCCCTCCTATTTCAGATTTTCTTGCGTTTGCTTGGAAAGTTTGCGCTCCAAATTCGGATATTTTGCGATTCAAGATTTTTGCTTGATTTATAACCGTCCAATTTCTAGGTTTTTCCTGCTCCCTAGCGTCGTTCGTCGCTCCAATTGGCGGGATCTCTTGAGGACCCTTCCGATTTAGGATTTTCTCCTAGCCTTAAGCGCCGCCAAATTCTGATTTCCGCGTGGTAATCTCTTCTCCCCTCACTTTCGAGGGAGATAATTTTTGCTAAAACCTTCTTTTGTTTAATTTCTGCGTCGTAGAATGCATGTGTTAGCGTAATAATTTATACTACATCGCTTTTGTTGTGCTTGATCAAGTTCGGATTATGATTTCTGTTTTTTCTTGCGCTGCTTCGCCGCCGCCGTCAGTTTTAGCCTCATTTAAGGCAAGTAGAGATCCCTCTCTCTTGCAAACTTTGAATTTATTTAGTCTATCTGTTCTTACGATTTTATGACTTCGCTTTGAATACATGTTTCATCAAATAAGCTCAGTTCTTAAATGCCTGGATTGACTTGTTAATAAATTGAGGTATTACGCGTTGGAATAACACGAATTGTGAATGAGAATGGTGATTACTTGAATATTCACTTAGATGAATTGTGTCTCATTTATTGGAAGATGAGTTAGTGGACGAAAGTGGTTTAAATTGGATTTCCACTTAATTGAATTGCATCTCATTTGATGGATAAATGGAAGACTAGTAGATCTTTTCGAGCAGGAACATTAATTGTTATAATGATAAATGTTAAGATCCTGATAGCAACTAGATGAATTGTGCTTAATATAAAATATTCGGCTCCTATACATGTTTACTTAGAAGATATTCGTGTCTTTGAATGATGTAATCTAAGGGAATACTTGATATCCTGGAAAATGATGAATAATAATCTTATTACTCGTGAATACTTGAACCCGCAAGTTTCAAAACTCTCTATCGAGTTCTCTGAGTCATCGAATCTTGTTTCTTATACTTGTCTGGTTCCAAGACTTGGTTAAATAACGTTCTATAACTTGATTCCTCCCGTTTCACGTTTGTAAAATATACTCTTGTATATCTGAATCAGTATCTTGGTTACATGTCTTGATATGCTAGAATCCACGAAATCATGCATTAAGTCATTAATAACGTAAGTTAACATTGAAAGGTAAGGTTTAATTGATGAAACTCCTTGACTTGGGTTCCCTCTTGAATCCCTAATGGGAACAAAGGACCGGTCATAGCGAGCTTAAATTTCTGAATCACTTAGGTCCTGCGTGTCCTAAGCAAATTTTGAAAGCTAGGGTTTAGATGGTGCATCGTCTTGATTGCATGGTCACGGTAAGCAAGAAATACTATTATTCTAGTAAGACTTACACTTGAACTTGAGTGTGAACCATGTGCAACCACTGTAAACACCTACGCATTTCAACGATTACACCTTATGTCGTTACAAGAATGTTTATGCTATACTCCGGAGTAGGCTAATATTTCCTGACAGTTCTGCTTGTTTCAGTTACTTACTTGTTTCACTGGCTTGCCTCAGGATTAATTGGTACCTTAAAATTTCTAATTTCTTCTGTGCGTACCTAAATTTATAGCTTGTTTACTGTTGATTTTCATGTTCTGAGGCATTTTCCCTCTGTTTGGACTTGCCTTAGTGTTCGTGTCTGCGCCGCCTGCTCTCTGAGGCCGATCTGCGTCAAGCTTCAGGTTTTGTGTTTATGTTTCATTTCTTTTACTGTCGGATATTTATGTTATGTAGTAATTACGATCAACCATTTTCTCTTGTTTCATAGACAACTGCTAGGCTAAATATTATATGTACTAGAATTTGACATGTTTTGCATGCTCATTCATTTGCGATGATCACTGCATAAATTTCTGTTCCAGAACTTGTATCTTGAGCTTTTACTAAAATGCATGTGCACCTGTTTCAAGTTATCATATTTTAAAGCTTCCGCATCAAAACAACTGTTTTTCTTCAGATTAATTATTTTAAAACTTATTATCAGCTTCTGTGCTTCTGCCTTAGCAGACATGATTTTTTTTTCTCCCATGCCTGTGGCATCACGGCCCGCCCCGAAGCGCACTCTGACTCTTGTCGAGACGGGTCGTGACAGTAGGCACCGATTCGGCCCCGTGGTTTTTTCCTCTTTCCGGGGTTTTTCCACGTCAAAGGCATTTTTGTCAATTGTTGGTCTTCTCTGTGACTATTGGCGACCGGCTCACTCTCGAGCTGAGACGGTTCAATTCGACCGGTCCATAAGAGCGTCGAGCAACCCGCAAAAAGGACAAAATAAAGCTTTATACAATTCTCTGGAATATCAACAGGGACGAGGAAGGAGTTCAGAGAAATTTGCAAATCAAGATGTTATTTTTGTGGCACAAAGTCAAGGACTTACGGATCACAATGGCTGCCAATAAGGCAAAACTAACTATCCTAATTTCCATTTTGATTACTGCTAGAGTTAAGGATCAATTGACTGGAAAAGGATAAAACATTCATTCAATTGAGGAAAACATAATGAATGGTTGAGCTATGAAATCACAAGTATATGAATATGCAAACATTTATCCAGCTCAAATCAAACGATAAATATACAGTATCTTTTTAGGGGAAAAATCAACCAAATGATATAAACTAAGTGGTTGAATATTTTGCTCTATAGAAAATGCATGTCTGATTGACTTTTATCAGTATCAGTAAGCAGGAATAGATTTTCACTGTTCACTTATTTGTTAAACTTGTAGTAGAGTGCTCTTTCTCCCGCATGATTTCCTAATACTATCACAAAAAATTGCCCGACACTTTCTAACTAGCACAATGTTACACATACCTTAAGCACATATATTAAGCGAAATAGCTCTACAAATTGGTACCTAAAACCATGATTGAGAATAACAGAAAAGAAGTAATAAAGTGGGAAAAATATCAATTACCATCATTGGAAAACTAATATCAACGTATAAAAATCACCAAGAAGAATATATAGGTCTTACCAGGTTCATTGGAACATACAGTCCCTTTATATGTTTCATCCTTTGCATCTTGAAAAAGCTTAGAGAAAACCCTTTCATGGCAATCACTTCCTTTAGGGAAAGCATTTTGCAGGCTTAATTTGGTCAAGCTTAACGAGAAACAATTGAACCCATGATTGTCTTCCTTTTGAGTTCTTTGCCCAAAAACCTGAACAGGAAATGAATCAGATGCCCCCTCCAAGAATGAATGCTCATTAGATTCAATTGAATCAGCCAAGCTGGTAAAAAGATTCTTGGTGTGATGATAATTCAATTTGTAAACATCTTTTCCCATTGAACCATTATCACTAGATAAATTGAGCTTCAATTCAATCTCAGAATCTCCTTTACAGATTCTGGAACAAGTAAATGTGTTTAATGATGATGAACCAGGAAATGCCTCCTTCGAACTTTCTGTATCATCAACATGTCCACAGGCAGGAAGTTGAAGACCAAGCATTGTCTTGGGACATTTTCTAAAACTGGCATCTGGTTCAGCAACTCTTTGTAGAGCCTCAGTTTGAAGAAAACCACAAGAAGATTGCTGATTTCTTTCAAGAAAATTGATAGGGGAAATATTATCAACATTGTATCTAGACTTCTCCTTTTCCTGGCTATTATTCATGGCATGCAAATGAGAAATTTGAAACATTTTTGTGGCATATTCAGATTGTATTTGAGAAGTATAAGAACTTGTTTTTGATGGGACTTCATGCTTGGAAGACCCAGATGAACCATTCTTTTGAAACTCGACCATCAGGTCCTTTTGTATGCTATAAAGACGGTGAAGTTCATAAACCTGGATCACAACAAGATAGTAAGAAGTTTGGTCATTATACAGAGAACAAAATCAATGATTTTAATAATTAGCATCATAAAATAAGCCCTGTTCATGGGTACATAAAGCGAAGTGAAACGATCATTATTCAGGTAGACTTGCTGATAAAACTGAGGTTAATTTATTAATAATAGCAGACACGTAGAGCTCATGAAATCAAGGTCCCATACGTTCTTAGCATTTTAAAATATAATTATATACAACAGATCACATTGGCAATTTGGTGAATGAAAATTGTCCAATAATAAAGTGGTTACTGAAAAGGAAACAATTTCTAATTTGTATGACCTAAGTCAAGGTGACCGAATCATCCCAGTTTCATGATATTAAGGGCCCGTTTGATTTAGTGATTTGGCTCCATTCCGTTTCCTGTAAGCGCACCGCCTGCTGTCATTATGTTTGTTTTTGCACCTTCCGATTCGAGCCCGACCGTTTCGATCGCTCTTAAAAATTCTCCAGTTACGTACCCGGGAACCCTATCTCCGGCCAGCGTCGTTCGCTCTTTTCTTCTCCCGCGGGCAGCAGGCGACAGCAGATCCGGTCGCGTTTCTTCTTCCCTCATCTCCGTCGAAGGTCGGTGATCAAAAGTTTTTGTTCTCTGTTTTCCATCTTCTTCCCGTTCTCCATCGAAAAGCCGATCTCTTGCTTCTTCCCGGTTCTACAGCGACGACGACATCAGAGCTCGGGGAGCTTCATCTCAATGGAAACGGCTGGATCTGTCTTCTTCATCGACCTTCCCCCCTCTCCAGTACGGTATCTGGATCGATCTGCTTTGCTCGTATACCACCTGGATCTTGATTTGAGCGGATTTCTCTACAATTTCTGGATTCATTTCTGTGAGGTAATATACATTTTCTTGAATCATTTTCCTTGAATGTAGATCTTGGACTCTTTTTCTCTTCATTTTATTGATCGGGTATACTTTTTTGGTATAAATTTTTGGTGATACCATCATTTCTCTTCATTTTTTGATGACTCTGCCAAGTGTTTGGATACAAATTTTTGGTGAAAGCTGACTAGTGTTTTGATCATGTAATCAAAATTGTGTTCTATTACGAAGGCCCCCGGCTAGTTGGACCCCGGTGCACCCGGGTGGTAACGCATTGAGGCGACCCCGAGCCTTAGCCGTAACATGTTCCCTGTTTGAATGTATATTGTTCCTTTATCTTTGCTTGAATCATAGCTGCCTAGTGTTTTTATCCTGGTAATGTTTACTCTGCCAAGTGTTTGATCAAAACATTACTTGACTAGTGCTTTGATCGGGTATACATTACCTGCAAGATCAAAACATCTTTACCTGGAAGAACCATTTATTCCTTCTCCGAATTACCTGCAAGATCAAAACATTACCTGCCAAGTGTTATATGTCAGGGAAAATTACCATCTTTCCTTGTTTTTCTGCACTCTGTTTGGTTCAAACAAAAATAGATATAAAATTATGTGTGGTTCTAAGAATATATAGATTCATTTTCTGTTTTAAATTACATGTTTTAAAGATCAGATATTTGTTGTCCTACCTCTATATATTTGGTTGTGTGCTTGCATGTGTTTGTATGTGTCTGTATGTTGTCTATGTGTGTGTATGTTGTTTGTGTGTGTTGTGTGTATGATATGTTAGTGTCTTAAGTTTGATTGCGTATATATGTGTTATGCACAATGAATAATTCAGGGGTAAACATAGAGATGGCGGTGTTTGCTTCATGGGAGGTCAATGATATGATATTTTGTGATCTATGCTTGAAAGAAATAGAGTTGGGCAATAGACCAACAACTCACTTTAGCAGAGATGAATCGACCAACCCGACGAACAAATTTTAACACGCATGGGGAAGTCATATGATCGGACTCAAATGAAAAATAAATGGGATCAGTTGAAGAGAGAATGAAAGTTATGGCGAGAGCTAAAGTGGTGTGAAATATGCCTCAGATGGGGATCTAATTCGCAAAACTATTGCTGCTTCATAAGAGTGGTGGAAAGAACGAGTACACGTGAATATATTTTTGTTATGATTTACTCACTATGAATTTAACATTTCTTCTACTAATCAATTTTTTGTTCATGTTAGGTTGAGCCGAATGTGAAGAAGTTTCGATACAGTGACATATCCCCAGAATTAGAAGAGAAATTGGAAATGATGTTCAGCCAAGTGGTTGCAACGAGGGTGATCTAGCATGGGTACCAATTCAAGAAGTTTAGGTCTCGAATCAGTTGATGAACATGAGATATCTGCTGATGATGATATGCAAGAAACAGAAAAATTACCTACCTCTTCACAAGCAAATAAGAAGAGGAAGGATAAGGGAAAAAAGAAGATAAGTGGAAGCAAAAAGGCAATGAGTTCTACAATGGATGAGATAGCTGAAACATCACGCATAATTGATTGTTGCATGATGGAGCCTCCGAAAGTCCAAATACCTTCTGCCTTATTTACAATCCCAGAAGTAATCACAAAGCTTGGGAATTTCCCGTTATTATTGGTGGCCTTGATTTATATGATTACACAATCATGTGTCTTAGGGACAAGTCCAACCGAGAGACTTTTTAAGTATTCCAGAAGATTTAAAAGTGAAGTAGCTAATGGCGCGATATAGGAACAATTCGCAGTAGTTTACTTTTTAAGTTTTTAGTTTTGTTGAACTCTATGATAGTTGATGGACTCTATATGTATTACCTGTGATATATGTTTGTTGGACTTTATTTATGCATTTGTGATACATCGATGTTAGCATGAAATTTTGTTATTTATTAATGTTTGCATGGAATGTTGTTGGAATATTATCATGAAATGCTAGCATGAAATGTTTTTATCAATTAATGTTAACAATTTTGCTTGTTGCACAGTTACGATGTCAGCATCAGATATCTCAGATAGTTCTAATGAGTAGACTCAGGAGAGAGTAGCAAATTTGGTCTATTGTAATAGAGCTATTTGTGGTCAACAATATTTAACATCGGTCGGGTGTCAGTAGCACGAGGCTATTTCATCATCATCAAGAAGTAATCCTCGCATGACATCACATCAAACCGGGGCTCGGTAGGTTGGAGAACTTCTTAATGGACATCCTGTGAGATTTCTCGATTCTTTCAGGATGTCGAAGGTCATATTTGTTGATTTGTTTCAATTACTCGAACAAAATTATGAGTTGCATGGATCCAGGAGAACTACTTCACGGGAAGTGCCGGCAATAACGTTGCAAATTTTATCGTACAAAAAAACAATTAGATTTGCAAGCGAACGATTCCAGCACTCGACAAAAACTATAAGCTGATATTTTTCAAAAGGTATAACAGCCTTAAAGAAACTATCTTCAGATGTCATAACGCCTACAAATGAACATTTCAAAAACATTCCACAACAGCGTCCACCGCTCATCCCATGGCGAACTATATATCCTTACATCGCATGTCCCCGCCGCTTCATCACTTTGTTACTTCATTATCCTCTATTTCTGTACCTAACTCTGTACAGGAGGCTCTCCAACATCCAGGCTGGCGGGCAGCCATGGACGAAGAAATGACAGCTCTCTGGGCTAACCAGACATGGGCCATGGTCCCTCTCCCTCCAAGCCGGACTCATGTTGGATGCAAATTGGTCTTTGTCATGCTCCTGATGGGACAATTGATCGTCTAAAAGCCCGACTAGTGGCTCGTGGCTTTACCCAATAACAAGGTCTCGATTATGAGGAAACATTCTCTCCAATTGTCAAGCTCAACACAGTTCGTGTCCTCCTCTCTGTGGTTGCGCATCACCAATGACCCTTACATCAACTGGATATCAAGAATGTCTATTTAAATGGCGACCTACAAGAAACATTATACATGCAACAGCCTCCCGTGTTTGAGACCACGAGAGAGTCCCGAGTTTGTCACCTTAAGAAGTCAATCTATGGTCTCAAACAATCCCCTTGGGCATGGTTTGACGGGTTCAGTAAGTCTATTCGGGAAGTTGGATTTACTCGGAGCTCGGCAGACTTCTCTTTGTTCACTTGGCATCGAACAACAGGAACGGTTCTTCTGTTGGTATATGTTGATGACATCCTAATCACTGAAAATGATTCAAAGGGAATACAAGCGGTCAAACAACACCTTAGCTCCGTCTTTCAAACAAAAGATCTGGGGAACCTTCGATACTTCCTTGGTCTTGAGATTGCGAGACGTCCTGATGGACTTGTCCTCTCTCAACGGAAGTACTGTCTCGATCTTCTTCAGGATGCTGGCTACTCTGGATGCAAGCCGATTAACACTCCTATGGATGTAAATCACAAGTTGTGCACACACGCTTCTGATGATGATTTTCCTTTTCCAAATCCAGAATATTATTGACGGCTTGTTGGAAAAATGATTTACCTAACGGTCATGAGACCAGATATATCCTTTGTTGTTGGGGTTGTCAGCATGTTTATGCATTCCCCTTGAATGTCTCATCTTCAGGCTGTCGAACGCATCCTAAGATATCTAAAAACAGCCCCTGGTCAAGGGCTGGTATACAAAACCTTGTCTTCTACTCAAACTTTGGTTGCATATTCTGATGCAGATTATGTTGGTTCCCTGGAAGATTGGCGGTCTACTAGTGGGTTGTGTACCTACTTTGGAGGTCACCTTGTCATCTGGCGTAGTAAGAAACAAGTTGTCGTTGCTAGATCTTCAGCTGAAGTAGAATACCGTTCGATGGCATCAGTTGTCTCTGAACTCACGTGGCTTGAAAGTCTCCTCGCTGATCTAGGAGTAAAACTTCCCTCACCAGCTGTCTTACTATGTGACAGTCAAGCCGCTATACACATAGCTAAGAACCCGGTCTTCCACGAAAGAACGAATCACATCGAAGTGGACTGTCACTTCATCCGGGAGAAAGTTCAAATAAAGAAGTTAGAACTAAAACATGTTCCGGGTACTGACCAAGTTGCTGATATTCTCACAAATGCCTTACCAAGTACCCGATTTTATCAATTCCTGTCCAAGTTTGGTGCCTACACTTGTACGCTCCAGCTTGTGGGGGAGTGTTAAAAATTTCCGTGTAAAGGCCCATTTGGAGCCCATTTATTTTCTTGTTTCTCTCCCATCTTTAGTCTCACATTGTGTATAAGGAATTTCTCTCTCTTTCTCCCTCCTATATATTTGTATTCATACATTGTATTTATGATATATAAGAGAATATAGAAGGTTCAGTTTTTGTCTACAAACGCTAACGTCCCTTTTTGAATTTTACTGAACTCTTTCGTGTGCGTCGTATGCACGATTCTTGTTGCTCTCTGTATTGGTGAATGTGTTCCGGGAGCACCTACATTGCTCTTGCAGAGAGGTCGCGACTTGATGGCGGTTACGAGCGGTCGTCTGCTGGAGACAACAAACTCTCACGTCGTTTCGATTCTTGAGGCGACGCTATAAATTAAGGTCACCTTCCCCTTGTCTTTCTGTAAAGAGAGATGGCGCGAACTCCTCCTGCCTCCCAGCGTTCTGAGTGTGCGATCTCTTTCTTGAGTGGCGAGCCCCCCCCTCAAGCTTACTGACGCAAATCTCACGGGCTTTCTATCCAAGTACCTGCTGGATGACCGCTTCCTCTTACAATTGCCGCATGGAGAAGAGGGGGCCAACACGGTGTTTGTTGATGAGCTCAAGGTTCCTTTCGACCACTTTGATGTGGGTTGGACGTTCCCCATCCTCCACGAGAGGATGGAGATACTGAACTTACCGAACATGGCATCTGACTGGCAGGCACGAAGGAGGTAATTTAAACAGCAACTAACCGCGCGTACCTGGGCTAACTTTTTCCTTCGTGCTTATAGTTGTCTTGATGGTGCCAGCTTCAAGCCGTTCAGGCCGCCTGGGGAGGTCTTGACGGCCGCTAAGAAACAGCGCGCCAGGGAGCGAAGGAGGGCGCTCGAGTGCTCGTGAAACAGGGTGTTCGCTTGGTAAGAGAGGTCGAGTCCATCCGGTGACGGAGGATGTTGCCGACGGTTCCGCCCCCTCCATCCCGGAGGGGAATCTTCTTAACGAGGAAAAGAATCCGCTCCTGCTTTGGGAGCCAGGGGCAGTCACAATTAGCAGCAGGCTCCCCTCGTGGAAGGAGTCTGAGCGGGTTCTTCCTCGAGCGCTCTCGATCTCGATTTCGACCGCGGTTTGTGGTTCCGGAGATTTGGAGGGGATAAGCGGGAATCCTGCGCGAGACCTCCCCGTGAAGGCTGTCGCGGCGAGCTTGAGATCGCTCACTTATAATAGCGTTGTCTGGAGCGTCCTTGACGATGCTTTGGCGGCGAATTCCCACCTGCGAGAAAAACTAAAGGTATCGATGAATTACAGAACCGAAAGTATATTTCTTACTTGCGCGGGAGACTTCTAATCTTGTGGTCGCTTTTGATCCAGGCCAGCGCGACAACGGCTAACTCGAAGTTCAGGCAGGAGGCTCTCAGGATTGGCAAGGGTTCGGCGGGAACGAACCTCGAACTTTTGAAGGAAAAGCGGGGCCTTGAGGCCTGAGTACGGAGATATCGACTACGAAACGCTTTATGCGGATTACGAGGAGGTCCATATTTCTAGCCTAGGACAGAACCCTGCTAGAAGTGCGGGCGTGACCGATCCTAGCACGACTACCCGCACGATAGGCTAAGCGGATACGGATGGAGATGGCGAATCCGGGGCTGAGGACTAGTGACTTCATATATATATTTGCTTTATGGGGATGACCGCGTCTCCTATCATATGCATGCGGCTTCCCTGACTTATTTTTCATGGTTGAATAATATTGCCCCTGTTTTCCTTTGACTTTTCTTTCCCTTTTTCTGCTTGTTTCTGCATGTTAGATATAAAAATAAGTATACTTAACAATTTACGACGTACCCATTTGTCGGCGTGACCGCCTCTAAGAGTGATCGCACATTATTGTTCTCATAGAAGGAATCATCACGACGACCCTATCCGCCGGGTGCTCGTTCATTTAGGATATCCATACGGGCGGGACACGGCTATCCCCGCAAGTGCCCTCCATACGAGACAATTATGAGGAACATGACCGGGCGCAACTACTCCTAGGAGTGTTCGCCGGATAAGGTGCGGAAAACGAATTATCAGGGCGACCCTGCCCGCATGGTGTTTGCTTATTAAGAATGATATAAATATAAGTCGGGCGCGGCCACCTCCCAGAGTGCTCGCCCATTGAGATAGAAGGAACCAAGGCGACCCCATTTGCTGGGTGTCCGCCCATTAAGATTAAAAACCAAGGCGACCCCATTCTTATAACCGGGTGTCCACCTATTAAGAGAAAAGCCAAGGCAACTGCTAGTAGGAGCACAGATGGTGGAGAGAGCACTGGGAGACAATTGTTTGTTCAACAAAGTACAGTTCGCCAACATTCATACCACTGTCAAGCGTCCGCTTCATAGCCAGATCCTGAAACACACAAACATCAGGGGAAAAGGTCACGGAGTAATTTAAAGAATTAGTCAAATAATAGAACGAAGATTGCGAGGAAATGAAGGGACATGCAAAACATAAGAAAGAGAAAGGGCAGGATAACAAGAGATGGTTTCTTTGCCAGCAATAAAGGAAAGGGAACCATTGGCAGCAATAACCTGATCACGACCAGAGAGAGGAGTATAGGAAAAACTGAGGCAAATCCGGTCATGTGATCAGTGGCACCTGAGTCAATGATCCACTAGGAGTGGGAGGAAGACACAACATGGGCACTCGAGATACCTGACGTAGCAAAGGCGGCAGCGGAATCAGTCGATGTAGAGTCAAAATGGGAACGTAGCAGGCGGCGGACGGTATCCTGCTCCTCAGTAGAAAGACCCCCGGAGGGAGGGGGTTGTCCTCATAAACTTCAGTGGAATGGGCAGAATACTGTGAGCGAGCACTAGACATACAACCACCACCACGATGGTTGCCTCTCCTATGGGCACCAGTTCCCCGATCAGGTGGGGCAAGATGAGGATTGAAAGTGCACCGTGAGTCCTCTGAGTATTCTGTGCAGGGGGGTGAATAGAGTTTAAAAACTTTTCTATAAAGTATGCACTGAACAATAAATTAAACTAACAACTATGCATTCAGATTTCTAATCCAGAATAAAATAAACATAAGAATTAAAGAATAGACAACACAGAAATTTCACAGCACGGATTAGACAAGATCTATAGTGGTTCCCCAAAATGTGGGCAGTCCACTCTTCTACCACCTTGGTAGGCACTATCCAGTACCTGAGTCTTTTGATAAGGAGACTCTTAGAACCAAGGTCTGAGTCTTTTGTTAAGGAGACTCTTAGAACCAACCACTGAGTCTTTTGATAAGGAGACTCTTAGAACCAAGGTCTGAGTCTTTTGTTAAGGAAACTTTTAGAACCAAGCTAGATCTTCAGATAAGGAGATCTTGAACCATTGAATCCTTTGGAGAGAGATTCTAAAGACTCTTTACTCAGTTTCCAAGAGAGAAAGAAAGATTAAAGGAGAAGAAGATAAATGAAGATAATTCTTCTGATTGAATCCTCCTGCAACCGTCACTGATGATTCAGGCAATTAGTGTTTTTGATAGATCTATGTTCAGTAGATGAATCCTTGCTTGAGAAAGAGTAAAATGCAAGGATTGTTAAGCTCTGATCCTGATAATCTTTGTATATCTGAAGGCTTCTTGCTGTGAGAGAAGAAGAAGAAGCCTTGAGTATTTCCTGTACAACGATTTGTTCTGTAGTTCTGTCTGAGAGAAAGCTTGAGGAAGAAGAAGACAGGATAATAAAATCGTTACTGTTCTCAATCTTTTTTAGTATACTTATTCTTCTGTCGAATAACATTTGAATTACTTTCCTCTTCTGTCAATCCCTTTTTGAATAACATCCAAAAATGTTTTTGTTGTGTCTCTGAAGTCCTTCATTCCATTCTTAGTTATGAACGACCCGTTAGAATTCAAATCATTTCCATTTATGACTTCTGAATCGGCTTTAGAAAAGAATAGAGAAAGTAGTCTAATTCTGTGTCTGTATTCGACGTAGCGTTGAATACGCCTTCTTATCGACGTACCTATGAGTTCTAATAGAAGCTGCTTCGAAATCCTCCCCAGCTTAGAAATGAACTTTGATCTCGATGTTGCGTCGAATACTTATCGACGTATCCGTCGAGATGAAGGCCTAAACTCTGAGCTCTTCCTTCTGCGTCGAATGTAATTCTAAGTTGCGTCGACTTCAATGTTGCTTTGACTGGCCCTGCCTTCTACGTCGAGTACATTTCGACGTTGCGTCAATTTCAACTGATGCATCGACTACTAGTCTGAGTTATCCTTCTATTCGAAGTTACTTCGACTTGCAGTCGAAGCTGCGTCGACTTCTATTCGACGCAGGTTTAACTAAACTGAATTTTGCACTCTTTTGGACTGGCCTTTGACACCCTAATGAGAGTGTGACATCCTATGACATCTAATGACTAAATTACCCTCTTTATACAACATGGGTAATGAATCCTAGATGATGAAATCACTTGTACATAATTTGTAAGATAAATCCAGAGGATGTTTTTCCCAACAATCTCCCTCTATTTATCTTAACAAATTTTATAAATATTTTAAGTGATTTCAGTCAAACTGAAAAATAAAGCAGAGTACATATGAATATGCTATAACAGAATAAATTCACACATCATTTCATAAAGACATAGACTAGAATGATATGAGAAACTTCCAAATGTAATAGATCAGATTGTCTACCATAGTTGTATCTCAAATGTGTTCACTGAGAACTTATGAGAGTAATTGTTCATTTGCTGATTACTTGATTTTCACTATTCTTTTGGAGAGGTTGTTCTCTTCCTGGAGAAGACATGTGGTGTCACTTTTCTTGGTGGAAATACAAGGGGCTCATCTCCTCTTCAGCAGTCTTATCATCTTCTTTGTAAGGCTCCACCTGAATTAATGCAGCATCTTCAGCTATTTGGGCAGCCTCTTGAGCAATCTTGGTGACATCTTCTATGATATGTTCATTGGTTGTGAGGGGCTCCCCCTGGATTGATGTAGGCCTCTCTGGATCAGTAACAATCTCAACCTCTTGAGTAATCAAAAGTTGGTCTTGAGCATTCTCAAGTTCTTGTACAAGCTTTTCCTTCTCCTGGCCAATCTCCTCTTCTTGGGTAGGCATTTCCTCCTCTTGAACATTCTCCCCCTTCTGAACCTTGCTAACAAGGAAAGTTAAGAAAGACTTTGTGACCATTTAGGACATAAAAGTATTGAGTGCCAAAATTGATTCCTTTGAATCTTGCAGTTCTGACTCCATCTGAGAATATTTTCTTTAAAATTTTCTGGATTGACTCTATAGTAGGTCAGCAAAAGTCCCAGTGGCCAGACCCACTGCTTTAGTAATTGTTTGGCCCATGTCAAAATGATATATAGAATGAGAGGTAGAGGGTGTGTCAATGAGAGGTGTTGATATGTTAATTTGAGGAGGTGATTAAGATTGAGATTGTACTAAGAGAGCAGGATGGATGACTGTGAGGTTTTCTTCAGGAGGAGTGACAGATGGTGGTTGTTGTAGGGAGGAAATCTGTGTTGCAGGTTATGTTGTTGTATCTGGTAGGGTTGTCTGAAGGCCATGATCTAGATGTTCATTTCTAACATCTGTTACGACAGTTTCATGGTCTCCAAAGGGAGCAAATGAGGATTCCTTAAAATTGATTAAGAAAATTCATCTCCAAAGGGAATAACTTCAATAGGCATCTTGCCCTTCCATCCTCCAAGACGCATCCACATCTAGTGCAAGGCCAACTGTTGGTACTTCTTAAGAATTAGCAAATTTGAGTCTTGTTGGTCCAACTTTATTTGGCAGGCCTATTCTTTCAGCAACAATCTTGGACATGAAGAAGTTTGTTGCACTTGTGTCCACAAGGGACTCCTCTTTGTGCCTCTGATCTCCACATCCACCATTATATTCCCTTGACTTATCACTTTTCATTTAGCATTGGTGTGGCTCGATCTCCCTAGCTTGAAGTTGCACTTCGCTCCTACTCGATCGACAACGACCCTTAATTTCTCCAAGGTGGAGCAATCATTGACTTTGCGCGGTCCTCCGCAAAAAAACACCGCAAAGGTGGGCAATCGTTGTACGAGCTTCTTGTTCTTAC
This sequence comes from Dactylorhiza incarnata, assembly GCA_033032865.1. Taxonomy (NCBI): domain Eukaryota; kingdom Viridiplantae; phylum Streptophyta; class Magnoliopsida; order Asparagales; family Orchidaceae; genus Dactylorhiza; species Dactylorhiza incarnata. Next base: position 6,505,431 of record JAWHQI010000013.1, read on the forward strand.
CCAACCTCCTCAAGTAGACATGGCATTGAGGCATTGAATGATACTTAGCCTTGCCACTTCTTATGGCTCTTCTTCATCCTCACTTGTTGCCACATCTTTTTTCAATATAGCAGTCAAGAATCCAAACTTTAGACAATAAATCATGTGATGGGGTCGCTTGCATACAAAGTAGGAGGGAGGTCTCTTCTCTTCCTTGTATCTTCTTTGATGAGGCGCAAGATTCTTCAATTCAAGTTTAGCTTCCTTAATATTATCATGGTGGTATGTCTTGTTCTAGGTTGAACTCACTGAGTGGCTCGGCTGCAGCGATTGTCTCATCAACAGTATGGGGTCCTCGTCTCCGTATTTCATCTTTTTCCCATGTTTGTAGTTCATCCACAAAGTAGAATTGATGATCCTCCTTTGACATGTCAGGGATTTGTAACAATATAGTTGTAAACTCACTAACATTCTATAATTGTTCTTTTTTCTTTCAACTCCCTCAACTTCTTTCATGCTTGATACACAACATTTTTTGGGAAGAAATGACATTTAAGTTCTTTCTTGAACTCCTCCTATGTGTCTAACTGACACGATCCTTTTACAATATCCGTCTACTTTCTTTGCTACCACGACGTAGCATTATCATCGAGAAACTGGGAAGCAGTTTGTACCTTGGTTGCATCATCTTTTAGATGACATCCCTCAAAATAATTCTGAATCTTCCATAGGAAGTTATCAACCTCTTTGGCATCCTGTCAATCTAAGAATGAGTCTGGTCGGGGAATATCCACTCAAGAATGACAGGGATGGTGATAGCATCTCCATTAGCAATATCCTTCTTGCATATGGCTAGATTTTTCTCCGGGTGCATGATTTTTCTTCTTAATTCACTAGATTGTTCCTCCAACTCATCGATACGTTCATGTGAAGTTGAATGGTCGTCAAAGGCATATTGGAGTTTCTTCTCTAGCTCCTCTCAAAAGGCTTTTCACTCTCTACGTACCTGGTGGTTATTGATCTCCATGGCCACCATGCACTTCTCAAAATCTATCATAGCAAGCTCTTGGTGGTTCTCTTTGCGAGCCCTGCTTTGGTCGCGTTTCTTCTTACCTGTTTGGTGTGTAGCATCTTTACCTCGCTCCTCAATCATGTTGGAATCTTCAACCACCATCCTTAGTTTTGTTGTAGCACTGCGTGTGCGACCTCGCTCTGATACCAACTATCATCTGCATACAACTTTGGCACAAGGCCCGAGCGACACTTAACTTTTTTCTTCAAAAACTTGTGTTAACGAAGTCTTACTCCAAAATGATGTCGCGGAATGAACGTACTTCTGAACAAAGTTACAAGACAGTTATAAAGATGGTTGATCAAGACATACAAAGATCAACACATACACCAACACACGACTCACACAAGTGGAGATACTCTCAAAACAAGCTCCATACCATAGACGATGGAAAGAGGAGACTTTCCATTTTATAGGTCTCCTCCCATTTTCCTACAAAACCTAAGAAAGATCTAAACTTCTCCACACAAGAAAGAAATTATATTCTTTCATACTCTTCTACACATTTCCAGACCTTACTTGCATGACCCTTCTCCACAATTCTAGAATGTTCAAGACATATCCACACTAGTCTAGAAGATTCTCCACACATCTTGGATTCTCTAAAACCTAACAGAGTATTCTACTTAACTCTAGAATACTTTAGAAGACTCCATATAATTCTAGATTAATCTAGAACCTTTTACGGAATACCTCAGGTATGGTTGAAACAAGTCATGGGACAATTGAGTTAACATTGGAACCATGACATCGTGCTCGTTTATTGGCCCTGATTCTACCTGTTGGTTTACTGGGTTTGGTGAACCTCCCCGACTGTCATCTTCGCCCTAATGAGATTTACCTCCTCTAAAATTATAATCATATCTTGTAGCTTGGCTCAGCCTTCAATTATGTCGCTTTTCTACTGCAACGGCTCTCTGATGAGCCTTTGATATGCTCTAAAAAGAAAATGAATTGGATGCGTCATGTATGGGTTGGTGCAAGCCTCATAAGTATCTAGACACTTGTTGCTCCTCCATCTCCAATAAATCATTTTGTGAGAGGAGTTGATAGAAATCCTTGGGGTAATTGTCAACCGATATGCTACCAACTTTGTCGAGATATTAGGAAAATGGTCAACATAATGAAACAATTCTTGTAAATTGGGCAGTCATTGAGGAGTTGCATTTGAACTCTCTTGTGCTTCGGGGCTTTGGTTTGCAGGCCGATAAGATCACTGAGATTGAACAGCCAGCTAGGTTGACTTGGCTATTCCTTTTTTATTGAAAAGGAGTCAGTTGTCTATGCGAGTAACCTTCTTTTATCAAAGCTCATCATCAAACAACCAAGGCACAACAAACGACAAGCCTCACCAACATCGACACTAAAATTTGTGTTCTCTTTCCACCACTTTAAAACTACAATGCAGTGACGACCTACAGACCGACAACAACAAGGACATTCAACCGACCCTAGCATGTTTTGTAGTCCTAACCAATGAGCACACCACACCATTGAGTACTACATTAAGGATGTACAACCTTCATCAACTTGTGAGCTTCTCATGCGTCCAACCCTTATTGCACAGGGGTTGAAGTCTATCGTGCAAGGCCAATTGCTCATTAATTAGGCATTCAATCCTAATATTTTTATCCAGTAAGACCCTTTTCCACCATGTAAGGGACTATGCCCATAGTTACCGGGCAAACGAAGGATCAAGGCAAACGATTGATCAAGTATCTTGTTGATTCAAAATCATCACCATCACTACATTCATTATCACAAATAAGAATGGATTGTGTCTGAAGGAAGGAGCTTGTATTATGGTCATAATTTAAGGTATTTTAATGATGAGCATATTTTGTCATATTTTAAGTTTATTGTTGCATTTAGTCTTTTATGTCACGTTTAGGTAAGTTTGTGATTTTTTCGCTTGTTTGAACCTTTCTGCAATTTGACTGCGTGAGTTGTATCTATATGCCCCTTATGGATTTTGGACCGGTAGGCATGAAATTTGATGCCTCTCTAACCCTAGAGGTCTTGGCAGCTCTCTCGTCGTAGAGCCCTGGATAGGTAGCCATAGGCTTCTGGCTCAATAATACCTCTAATTCCGTCCATCCTCATCCTTAGATCCATATTACGAACTCAGCCTGTAGCATTCACCTTTACCCTCATGTACCTTTTTCAATGGCTCCCACCAAGTCGAGGCTCATTGACGCAGGGTAGGCTATGCGACTTGGGTGTGACGACGCTAATGTAACCCTAAGTGAAAATGCAAGACGGACTCAATGACTTTAACCAAAATGATGCATGGGCAATTTCATTTTAATCCGAAAATAAAACTTAGCAGTTATACTTATATAAGTTCGGCAAATTAATCGCAAGGTGAACTTGAATTTCAAGTGAGCAAGTGATGTTATTCGATTACGCACGAGGTGCTTTCAACTATGAACCTCCACAAATAAACTTAATAGGATAAAAGGAAAATGCAAACAACTACGCAACGAGCCAAATTCCCAAACAAATATGAAGTGTTTCCCAATATTCAACAATGAAGCAATTAAAACACGGTACAATAATACCTCACAAAGCAATGGAAATCCGGCGGCGGACAAGTCATGTTGGATGGTTGTTGTGTGGGGTGAACTTGACTGCAGGTATTGAGGCTTGCAGTGAGGATGGATGCTGGAATGTTTCCCAAAATTGTGGCATGCTTGTTGGAGGCGGGAGTGGACTGTTACTGAGTGGGGGAAATGGAATCAGAAAACAGAGCAGAGGGGAGTTCTGGGTTAGAAGAAGACTCGATGGGGAAGAGTTTGTTCGATATAGGTTGTAGATGACACAATCAGGAGGTTTGCGGAGGTGGATGTGGGGATGTTTCCGGCTAGAAGTAGAGGGGTAGGTTGCGATCAGATGGAGTAGAGGCGTTGAAGTCGGGCGACTGAGAAGGTGAAACCAGGAAGTGTTGCGGTGGATCCACGATGTTAGGGCAGATGGTGAGTAGTCGACCCGGGCGACAGGGGACGAAGATTAACAGGGATAGTTCGATCGAGGCTGTCTCCTCTTCCATCGAGGGAAAGGTCTGCAACAAAGCGGGGTGGGCAGTTTTCTCCTTATGAACGATGGAGATGAGGTATATTTGCAATGGCAGATTTGTCGAACTGAAAGGCTTTTGCGGGAACAGTGGTGGAGGGGAGGGTGGACGATGCTGGCGACGACGAACAGGGAAATCGCGGCTTGCGGTTTTTTTGTATGGTTACAGAAATGTGTGGCTCGGGCGTGGAGGTTGCAATGAAATGGAAAGAGGGTCTGGCTGGGATTGAAAGGGAGAATCATGGGATGATGTGGAATTCACAGGAAACTAAAAAGGTAACTGAAAAATAATCGGGACATCGCACCCTGGGATCTCGCGGCGTCTCACCACGAATGATGGTCGGCCTGAAATCGCTCACAAACAAACAATGAAAATAAATGAAGCATCCGCCCCTATTTATAATAAGAGGAGCGGTTGGGCGCCGGGCGTGAACGACTATGATTGGTCGTTACGCCCGATGTCCTAAAAGGCTAAAACACTAAATACACATCCAAATAAATAAATAATAAAACGGCGATCCGGACGCGCTCGCGGTCTCGGATCGCCGATCCGAGCAGCGCTTCCTGCACGAATACACGAATATGGGCCCCGCCGACTGGTGACCCGTAGTCCAGCGTTGATCTCCATCACTCGCCCTTTCAACTTCAAGGAGATGAGCTTCACCATCTTGTCTTCGGGAACATCCTCGTAAGCAAATGTGCTCTACTATGATTGCCTAGCTGATTAAATCTCCTGCCTTTTTAAAGACCCATGGACTACAAAAGCCACTTGATTTGGGAACAAAAGGAAGCCCAATTGCACATCATCGATGTTTTCTATAATTTACATGTGGTTACACCATAAATTCACCACCTACAATCCTCCATACGGCTAAATTGTTACAATGTCATTGTTAAATATCAATCTAAAGAAGCCCTCCGTAAACTTACTAGGAGGTGACTAGCCTGAGTTTTAAATCATATATGCCTGATACGAAAGATTAGAATTGATGGGCAACTACTTAGTGACACTATCTGATGCATGCTACCCCTCCGACGAGACCGTGATGGTCGAAGACTCACAAATCGCCCCCTCACGTTCTAAGTGACGTACGCACAACGAAGACGCGGCCAATCCTCTTTGCGATAATAACATTCACACACCAACACAATGCTTCGCTAAGCCTGTAGAGATCAAACAAGGGCTATATGCAATGTTCGATCAAGCGAAAAGGACCTACACGATCCGAACGAGTGTTGTTGCGCCAAAGAGATCCACCAAAGAAATGATTCGAAAAGTGGGAGATCTCTTCCAACAAAAAGAAAGCTAAGGGCCACCAAGCCTCTCGATCACAAAAAAATCAAGAAAACCAACGAAGAAATAATCCGGAGAAAACCACGATTCAATCAAGGCTTCAAAAGTAAAGCAGCCGTTTTTTCTTCACAAGAAATATGATAACAAGATGAATCACACACGAGTGGAGGAAAGAGATCGTTACCCACACTCGAGGAAGATGTTACGTGGCCAATCACTCTACTACGGTCCACCGGGGGCACACTGAAGGAGGCTTGGATGTGTTCAGGTCGATGGGAGGGGATCGGGTCGACGAAACCACCGTGCATGCGATGTTCTGGAGGAGCTCGGGTCGATGGGAACTCGTTCTGGTCGCCGGCGTCCTGGAGTAGGGGTTCAGGAAGGTGCGGTGGCCGACTTGTGCGCGGGGAAGAGGGTGGAGTCACTCCACGGGGAAGGGAGGGGAGGCCGCCGGAGTCGCACCGCGCGGAGGAGCTGGCGAGTCGCACGCCGATCAGGAGAACGGGACAAGCCGCAAATCTCAGGTTTATGGTTTTTTTCTTCAAGCCAATTCCTCTTCTCATCATAAAAAAACTTAAATATGGATTACAAGCATAATGGATATACGCAGTCCAGCATTAATAAAATACAATAAAACATGGAAATATCAAGGCTATACGTAGTCCGGCAGATTCAGATGCACATCATTTGATTGAGTTGGGTCGCGGGCGGAAGTTGTAGCGGTGCCGTGAATCTTTAACTTGTAACGGGGGGCTTCATCCGTCAGTTTGTTGGCACCCGCATCACCAAGTGGAGGGTCGTCGGTTCCATCAATCTTCCCCCTCTCAAAAGAGCTCATCAAAGATGAGTTGGCTTGTATGTATTGGCGGAGAAGAATATCATCTAAACGAGCCACCTCCGCTTCCGGTAGCCATGAATCGTCAGAAGTTGGGCGTTCACGCCAATGGACCAAGTAGCGGCGAGTGGCCCCGGACGGGGAAGAGAGAACTTCATCAGAGAGGATCCTGTCAGGCACAAAACTGGTCTTGGAGAACCTTGGGAACACATTAGCATCATAAGGTGAAACAGTAGTAAAACAATCATCCAACATACCTCCAGTAGGAGCAGTAGTAGAATGCGATCCGGGATCAATCTCACCCCCCAACCCAGTAGAAGAAGTGGTAGAAGACGTGAATGGAGAGTGAAATATTTCAGGTGGCGGAGAAACATACAACGTTAAATCCGAAACGTTGAAAATAGGGGGTATACCCCAATCAGTGGGTAAATCCAAAAGATAAGCGTTGTCTCCCAATTTCTTTGCAACTCGAAATGGACCAGCTCTCCGATTAGCTAACTTGTTTATGGATCCCGCAGGCATCCGTTCAAGAATGAGACGAACCAAAACCAAATCATCAACATTAAAGTGGGTTGCTCTCCGACGCAAGTTAGCGTGCGATTGGTAAGACGAATATTGCTTGGTCAACTTCTCTTGTATGTGCTTGTGTAGACTATGAACGTGTTGAGCGAACTCTTGTGCAAATTGACTTGACTTATATGAGGGAGGTAAAGGGATTAAGTCAAGTGGCACGGGTGCCTTATAACCATGCACGATTTCGTTGGGAGACAAATCAGTAGATCTATTTTTTGAGTTGTTATACGGAAGTTGGGTATGAGGAAGAGGTAAGTCCCAAGTGCCCTTGTGATCACCCACAAGACACAGTAATAAGTTTCCCAATCTTCTGTTTACCACTTTCGTTTGACCATCCGTTTATGGATGATAGGCCGAAGAAAACAAAAGCTTGGTGTCCATTAACTTCCATAACGTCTTGCAAAAATAACTAGTAAACTTAACGTCCCTGTCAGTAACTATAGTTTTAGGAACGCCACAATGCCCAACGACTTCTTTAAAATATGATTTAGCAATATGAGATGCATCGTTAGTCTTATTGCAAGGAATGAAATAGACAATTTTAGAAAAACGGTCTACCACCACTAGAATAGAATCATGATGTTGGAAGGTTGGAGGAAGGTCAAGTATGAAGTACTTACTCACGTCCTCCCAAGGAACGGACGGAATGGGAAGAGGGGTGTACAATCCAGCGTTCGTCTTAGTGCCCTTGGCTAGTTGACATGTGCAGCAACTACTCACAGCCTTTCCAACTAAAAATTTCAACTTAGGCCAAAAGAATTTCTCTTCAACTAAGGTAAGCGTTTTGTCACGGCGAAAGTGACCGCCAGGTCCCCACTATGAAGCTCCCAAATAATATGGTGGCGAAGGGAAGAGCGTGGAATGCACAATTTTGTGTGTTTAAATAAATACCCATCGCGAATATAAAATGCGGAAATGGTCGTAAGGGAGTCATTTTGGGTGGCGAAATATATATCCATGAAATTTGGGCATAAGACATACTCTTCTTTGACACGCTCGAATCCTATAACCTTCACGTGCATAGTGGATAATAATAATGATAGACGACTAAGGGCGTCGGCTACGCGGTTGTCGGTTCCCTTAAGGTGCTTAAGTATGAATGTGTACTCTTGTACGAAAGACACCCATTTAGCATGACATGGGCTGATTTTGTGTTGGGAATTGATGTATCGTAATACCTCATGGTCTGATAGTAACACAAACTCCTTGGAGAGGAGATAGTGCCTCCAATAGTGCAAGCATCGAACTACCGCATAGAACTCTCTATCATAATTAGAGTAATTTAACTTCGCGCCGGATAGTTTCTCACTAAAATAGCTAACGGGATGCCCTTCTTGACTCAAAACTCCTCCAATACCTATACCGGATGCATCACATGCTAATTCAAAGACCTTGGAAAAATCCGGTAAACGAAGAATGGGTGCTTCCGTCATGAGGGTCTTGATAGTTTGAAACGCAAAAATGGCGGACTTGGTCCATTCAAACTCGCCCTTCTTCATGCATGTCGTAATTGGAGCCATGACGCTACTAAAGTTCCGAATGAAACGATGATAAAATGTAGCGAGCCCATGGAAACTTCGTACCTCACGGAGGAATTTGGGTTCCGGCCACACTCGGATGACTTGCACCTTACCCGAATCAACCTTGATACAGTCCGAGCTAACGATATATCCTAAGAACTCAACTTCATGAACAAAGAAGGTACATTTTTTAAGGTTAAGGAATAACTTTTTCTCCCTCAAAGTAGTGAAGACTGTCCTCAAGTGGGACAAATGATCGACGAAAGTAGTGTTAAACACCAAAATATCATCAAAATAAACAACGACTAATTTCCCCGTGAAGGGTTGGAAGATTTGTGTCATCACCCGTGAGAAGGTGCTCGGGGCATTAAAGAGCCCAAACGGCATGACGAGCCACTCATATAACCCCTCTTTAGACTTGAATGTTGTCCTCCATTCATCCTCTTCTCGTATTCGGATCTGATGGTAGCCACTCCTAAGATCCAATTTAGAACAGATCGTGACTCCGGCTAGCATGTCCAAGAGATCATCCAATCGGAGTATGGGAAATCTATACTTTATAGTGATTTAATTTATCGCTCTACTATCTACGCACATCCTCCAAGTACCATCTTTCTTGGGTGCCAAAAGAGCTGGAACGGCACAAGGACTCTTGCTATGACGGATAAATCGCTTACCTAAAAGATTCGATATTTGGGTTTGGAGCTCTTGGTGGGCCGCAGGATGGAACCTATAATGGGGTTGGTTGGGCAAAGAGGATCCCGGGATGAGGTCGATGGCGTGTTGGATCTCTCGTAGGGGTGGTAAAGTGGAAGGCAATTCTACCGGGTAGACATCCTTGTACTCTTTCAACAAGTCCTTCAACTCTTCCGGTAATCCCTTTAAAACGTCATGTTCCACTATAGCATGCAAGAAAACTAATGCATAAATCACTCTGTCAAGAAAAGGATCACTGTTAAACTCTTTTCGACCCATCAAACTTATAGTTTTCTTCTCTACCGGTATGATCGTGTCATTGGAAGGAACAGTAGCGCCTTTGGGAGGGGTCGGCTTAAGTGTTATGGTCTTACCCTTAAACTTAAACTCGTAAATATTGGCCCTCCCAAAGTGAGTGACGTCATGGTCATATAACCACGGTCTCCCAAGAAGGACATGACATGCAATCCATGGGGATGACGTCACACCAAACTTGCTCCGAATAAGCCTTGATGATAAGGGGAACTAGGCAACGCTTAGTGATCGGAAGGGAAGACTTATTAACCCAAGCAACGGGTAAGGGTGTGGGTGCAGTTCGGTGGATAAGGATATGCGTGTCACCGCATTTTCCGAAATCACGTTCATGCAACTCCCACTATCAATTATGAGCTTACACAAATTTTCCCCACTCTTAAAGATTAAAGAAAATATGTTGGTCCTATTCCAGTCATCCAAAGCTCGGGGAGTAGTTAGAATACACCTCATTACAATCATATTGTAATCGTCTTCTAAGTCACTAGGTACTCCGTCAGGATCAGACTCTTCATTTGCCTCATACACGATCTCGGAGGGTTCATGCGAGGCTTCTAAGAGTGCTAGGGCCTTGGGCTTGGTTAGGCACTCTACCGCGTAATGGCCTTGAATCCCACATGCGTAGAAAGTGGCATTCGTCTTATTAATCCTACCAACGGGCACTCTCCACCGGTTGGATTCCTCGCATTCCTAGCCGTAATAACGATAGAATTCGGGTCAGTGGACTTGAACTTCCCTTGTCCTTAAAAGTGGAGGCGGTAGACGTTCCGGGGGCTGATTTTCCCTTCTGCCAAGATAGTGTTTTGGATTTGAGGGCAATGTTCCTTTCAATGTCCAAGTCCGCATTGAAGGTCGTGTTCAAATCCGTGTGCCCGTAGCGTAAAAGCTTATGCTGGATATCCGAGTGGAGCCCTTTCCGGAACCTAGAGAGGGTCACCTCCGGCATCTCCCTAACCTCGTATCTAACCATCATGTCGTTAAGCATGGCCATATAGTCAACAACCGACGTACCTCCTTGCCTAAGGGCGGCTAAATCATCAAACATTTGTGTTCGATGGTACATTGGAACGTATTGATCGGCTAATAAATTCTTCATGCCTTGCCAACCAATTGGTGGCATAACATTCACCGCTGCTAAGCGCCTCTCCTCATTTAGCCAAAATATTTTGGCCCTGTCCAACAGCTTCATCCTAGCCAATTGCACCTTAAGCCTATCGGTCAGGTTATGCCACTCAAAATAGCACTCTATGTCCATTATCCAGTTTAAAAAGATTTGGGGTTCCCCTAGCCCGTCGTATGAAGGGGCTTCAATTTTAACAGCCCTAGTGATGTCAAACTCACGTGGTGCACGTTGCTTTTGGTGGTGGGCACGCGGGGAATGGTCGGTAACATCCTCCTCTTCTAGTGGTTGGTGGCGGTTGGGTGGAATAGGATTGATGGGGGGGTGGTGCCGCTTGGTTAGCCAATAGTTGCGTGATCATATTCCTAAGCTCGTTGACGTCCCGTCGAAGGGCTTCAACAGGCGTGTCGGATTTTGGCCTACCTCCCGGTCGTCCCCCATTCGGGAAGAAGAGGAAGTGGTGTACTCCGTCTCGTGCCTCGTGCGCATGCAAATTTAAAAAAAACAATTTTTTAGCTGAATTTTAAAGTAAGAAGAGTAATTTATAAAATACTAACGAGGGCGCTTAAGAGACGTAGGACGGTGTCGATTAGGAAATCGGCACGAACCTGGCTCTGATACCAAATTGATGCAGGCTACCCCTCCGACGAGACCGTGATAGTCGAAGACTCACAAATCGCCCCCTCACGTTCTAAGTGACGTACGCACAACGAAGACGCGGCCAATCCTCTTTGCGATAATAACATTCACACACCAACACAATGCTTCGCTAAGCCTGTAGAGATCAAACAAGGGCTATATGTCAATGTTCGATCAAGCGAAAAGGACCTACACGATCCGAACGAGTGTTGTTGCGCCAAAGAGATCCACCAAAGAAATGATTCGAAAAGTGGGAGATCTCTTCCAACAAAAAGAAAGCTAAGGGCCACCAAGCCTCTCGATCACAAAAAAAATCAAGAAAACCAACGACGAAATAATCCGGAGAAAACCACGATTCAATAAAGGATTAAAAAGTAACGCCGCCGTTTTTTCTTCACAAGAAATATGCTAACAAGATGAATCACACACGAGTGGATGAAAGAGATCGTTACCCACACTCGAGGAAGATGTTACGTGGCGAATCGCTCTACTACGGTCCACCGGGGGCACACTGAAGGAGGCTTGGATGTGTTCAGGTCGACGGGAGGTGCTCAGGTCGACGAAACCACCGTGCGGGCGGCGTTCTGGAGGAGCTCGGGTCGACGGGAACTCGGTCTGGCCGGCGGCGTCCTGGAGTAGGGGTTCAGGAAGGTGTGGTGGCCGACCTGTGCGCGGGGAAGAGGGTGGAGTCACACCACTGAGAAGGGAGGGGAGGCCGCCGGAGTCGCACCGCGCGGAGGAGCTGGCGAGTCGCACGCCGATCAGGAGAACAAGACTAACCGCAAATCTCAGGTTTAGGTTTTTTTTTTCTTCAAGCCAATTCCTCTTCTCATCATAAAAGAAACTTAAATAGGGATTACAAGCATAATGGCTATACGCAGTCCAGCATTAATAAAATACAATAAAACATGGAAATATCAAGGCTATATGTAGTCCGGCAGATTCAGATGCACATCATTTGAATGAGTTAGGCCGCGGGCGAAAATTGTAGCGGTGCCGTGAATCTTTAACTTGTAACGGAGGGGCTTCATCCGTCAGTTTGTTCGCACCAGCATCACCAAGTGGAGGGTCGTCGGTTCCATCAATCCTCCCCATTTCAAAAGAGCTCATCACCGATGAGTTGGCTTGTATGTATTGGCAGAGAAGAACATCATCTAAACGAGGCACCTCTGCTTCTGGTAGCCATGAGTCGTCAGAAGTTGGGCGGTCACGCCAATGGACCAAGTAGCGGCGAGTGGCCCCGGACGGGGAAGAGAGAACTTCATCAGAGAGGATCCTGTCAGGCACAAAACTAGTCTTGGAGAACCTTGGGAACACATTAGCATCATAAGGTGAAACAGTAGTAAAACCATCATCCAACATACCTCTAGTAGGAGCCGTAGTAGAATGCGATCTGGGATCAATCTCACCACCCAACCTAGTAGAAGAAGTGGTAGAAGACGTGAATGGAGAGTGAAATATTTCAGGTGGCGGAGAAACGTACGGCGTTAAATTCGAAACGTTGAAAAGAGGGGATAGACCCCAATCAGTGGGTAAATCCAAAAGATAAGCGTTGTCTCCCAATTTCATTGCAACTCGAAATGGACAGGCTCTCCGATTAGCTAACTTGTTTATGGATCCTGCAGGAATCTGTTCAGGAATGAGACGAACCAAAACAAAATCATCAGCATTAAAGTGGGTTGCTCTCCGACGCAAGTTAGCGTGCGATTGGTAAGACGCATATTGGTTGGTCAACTTCTCTTGTATGTGCTTGTGTAGACTATGAACGTGTTGAGCAAACTCTTGTGCAAATTGAATTGACTTATATGAGGGAGGTAAAGGGATCAAGTCAAGTGGCACGGGTGGCTTATAACCATGCACGATTTCGTTGGAGGACAAATCAGTAGATCTATTTTTTGAGTTATTTCGCAAGTTGGGCATGTGGAAGAAGTAAGTCCCAAGTGCCCTTGTGATCACCCACAAGACACCGTAATAAGTTTCCCAAGCTTCTGTTTACCACTTCCGTTTGACCATCCGTTTGTGGATGATAGGCCGAAGAAAACAAAAGTTTGGTGTCCATTAACTTCCAAAACGTCTTCCAAAAATAACTAGTAAACTTAACGTCCCTGTCAGTAATTATAGTTTTAGGAACGTCACGATGCCCAACGACTTCTTTAAAATATAATTTAGCAATATGAGATGCATCGTTGGTCTTATTGCAAGGAATGAAATAGGCCATTTTAGATAAACGATCTACCACCACTAGAATAGAATCATGATGTCGGAAGGTTGGAGGAAGGCCAAGTATGAAGACCATACTCACGTCCTCCCAAGGAACTGACGGAATGGGAAGAAGGGTGTACAATCCAGCGTTCGTCTTAGTTCCCTTGGCTAGGTGACATGTGCGGTAACAACTCACAACCTTTCCAACTAAAGATTTCAACGTAGGCCAAAAGAATTTCTCTTCAACTAAGGTAAGCGTTTTGTCACGGCCTAAGTGACCGCCCGGGCCCCCACTATGAAGCTCCCAAATAATATGGTGGCGAAGGGAAGAGCGCGGAATGCAATTTTGTGTGTTTAAATAATATGGTGTCTTCGGGAACATCCTTGTAAGCAAATGTGCTCTACTATGTTTGCCTAGCTGATGAAATCTCCTGCCTTTTTAAAGACCCATGGACTACAAACGCCACTTGCTTTGGGCACAAAAGGAAGCCCAATTGCTCATCGTCGATGTTTTCTATAATTTACATGTGTATGTTACACCATAAATTCACCATCTACAATCCTCCATACGGCTAAATTGTTACAATGTCATTGTTAAAAATCAATCTAAAGAAGTCCATGGTAAACTTACTAGGAGGTGACTAGCCTGAGTTTTAAATCATATATGCCTGATACGAAAGATTAGAATTGATGGGCAACTACTTAGTGACACTATCTGATGCAGGCTACCCCTCCGACGAGACCGTGACGGTCGAAGACTCACAAATCGCCCCCTCACGTTCTAAGTGACGTACGCACAACGAAGACGCGATCAATCCTCTTTGCGATAATAACATTCACACACCAACACAAAGGTTCGCTAAGCCTGTAGAGATCAAACAAGGGCTATATGCCAATGTTCGATCAAGCGAAAAGGACCTACACGATCCGAACGAGTGTTGTTCCGTCAAAGAGATCCACCAAAGAAATGATTCGAAAAGTGGGAGATCTCTTCCAACAAAAAGAAAGCTAAGGGCCACCAAGCCTCTCGATCACAAAAAAATCAAGAAAACCAACCGACGAAATAATCCGGAGAAAACCACGATTCAATCAAGGCTTCAAAAGTAACGCCGCCGTTTTTTCTTCACAAGAAATATGCTAACAAGATGAATCACACACGAGTGGAGGAAAGAGATCGTTACCCACACTCGAGGAAGATGTTACGTGGCGAATCGCTCTACTACGGTCCACCGGGGGCACACTGAAGTAGGCTTGGATGTGTTCAGGTCGACGGGAGGGGCTCGGGTCGACGAAACCACCATGCGGGCGGCGTTCTGGAGGAGCTCGGGTCGACTGGAACTCAGTCTGGTAGGCGGCGTCCTGGAATAGGGGTTCAGGAAGGTGTGGTGGCCGACCTGTGAGCGGGGAAGAGGGTGGAGTCACACCACCGGGAAGGGAGGGGAGGCCGCCGGAGTCGCACCGCGCGGAGGAGCTGGTGAGTCGCATGTCGATCGGGAGAATGAGACAAGCCGCAAATCTCAGGTTTGGGGTTTTTTTTCTTCAAGCCAATTCCTCTTCTCATCATAAAAGACAACTTAAATAGGGATTACAAGCATAATGGCTATACGCAGTCCAGCATTAATAAAACACAATAAAACATGGAAATATCAAGGCTATATGTAGTCCGTCAGATTCAAATGCACATCATTTGAATGAGTTGGGCCGCGGGCGGAAGTTGTAGCGGTGCCGTGAATCTTTAACTTGTAACGGAGGGGCTTCATCCGTCAGTTTGTTGGCACCCGCATCACCAAGTGGAGGGTCGTTGGTTCCATCACTATCTCAAAAAGGCGCGAAAGAGCGACATGACCGCTGCTAGTGGAGCTGGCAAGTGAAACATAGAAGCTTCATTGCTCCTACTATTCCGCCTTCCTCAAGGTTACGGGTTCCCCTTCTCCTATGCTTGTGTTGGTAAGACCGGACTATATTCTATATTGCCAATTCTTAAAATAAATCCCGTTTTGGAGCCTTCCTAATACTTCAGAATTCTAAGGACCTACTCATAATGGCATATAACTTTGGGTTATATATGAACTGGCTCACGAGATTAACAATGAAGGAGATGTCAGGCTTGGTAATGATCAGGCAAAATAACTTTCACACAGGCCTTTGAAATACTCATGTTTCTTCATCAAATAAAGAGTCATATTAATGGATATTGTTGTTGGGTACACTAGGAATATCCACTATCTTGAACCATACTTCTAATATTTCAACAAGTACCAGAAGATAGGCATTTTAATCCTTAGTAAGTAGCAAAGCATATCCAAATACTTGATTCCAAAAAGTAAGTCATATATTTTATAGTAATATTATGTTTTTAATCATTTTCGTGAGAATAATATCATCTACATACAAAACCATTTCAACAACCATAGCTATCTTCCAAAGAGGATTAGAGACAGCGTCATAAAAGTAATTAGGAACAATAATATTGAAAATAGATGCAAAATAAGAGTGCAAGAAAGGAAAACATAATAATACCTGACATCGATAATGATCTATCTACTATACCAGGGAGGAAGAGAGAGAAAGATGGCCATAAAATAATCTTAAATCTTTGGACCTGGAGGAGGTATATGGTGGATCATGAATAGAAATCTGTTGTCTACTATTACGTACCCGGGGGAAGAATCCGGCGGGAAGGGCCAGCGGAGATGAGGGAGATGAGAGGGATTAGGGTTGAGAAGAACTTAGGGAGCAACCCTAAACCTTAACATTCATCCAAGATAAAAAAAAACTAATACAAGCATACTCCCCTTATATAGCCGTGGGGGTGCGAATAAAAATATCCGGTCTGCGGATAGCGAAAGACAAAACGACATCAAAATAAAAACAATCCCTAGGTCGAGCATCGACGGTCTCCTCCTTAATCGGTGGACTAGCATCTGTTACCTTCCTCTGCGCGTGAACTTGCCTTGGCGTGCGCGAGCGTAACAATGCCGTCGTCAGGAAAATACGTCTTGTCCTCAAGGCAGTAGTCAACGAACTGGCGGTCGGAGTAGCCCTGGAGGAGTCTTGTGGCTTCGAACGTTGGGCGGGTAATGCAAGCAGCATGGGTCTCCTGCAAAGTATACTCCCCCGGAAGGTGGTAGCGGCGAACAAGTAGCTTGGCGGTGTAGTACGGCGCCACAAGTCGTACTTCTTCCGGACTGGAAGACAAAGGCTAGAAAAAGGGTGAGCGTCGGGATGAAGGAGCCCCCCCATTCGCATCACTTGCACCAGATGTTCGAGTCCATCCTTCTGCACCTGATCAGAACAGTACGGACGCGCCGAAACTGTCGCGGTCCTTGGCCGGAGGGAAAAGGCGCAGTCGGTCGACCGGGCCGGTGGTAGTGTTGTCGGAGGCTGGACGACGTCGTCGAGCGCGGTGGGAAGCTCTGGATGGTCCGATGGGGATGGGGGAGGCACATCGGACAGTCATGAGGGGGTGGAAGCCCCGCGGAAAGGTCGAAGTCAGTGGTCTACTGGATCGTGCAGGGGGCGAGAGCAGAGGAGAGACAAGTCGCCGTCGAGGCGACACGGTTGGCCCTCATGGAGAAACTGCATGGACATAGTCGCCCAATTGACGCGCACCTCACCAAGCGTGCGGAGCCAAGGCACCCCCAAAATGACGCCGATATCGGCGAGGCTAAACGCGGAGAAGTCCGCGGTCACGGAACAGGACCCCACATAAAGATTCATGGCAGGGTAATGGCCCTTCGTCGGTCTGCGTCGCCCATCGCCAAGGCGGATCGAAAAATCTGGGGATGGAACTGCGGAAAGTTGGAGCTGCTGCATCAGTCGCTCAGAAATAAGGTTGTGGCTCGCGCTGCTGTTCACCATGACACTGATCGGGCGATCATGAAGCGTGCCCGGAAACGTCATGGTCTGCGGTCCGGAGAGTCTGTCCCCCACCCACCGAGACACAAGATAACTCCAAGCGGTGGAACGTAGCCGTGGCGGTGTCGAATGGAGGACCATCTGCTGAAAGCTCCGAGGCCTCAAAGTCAGCCAGAGTAACTTCAGGGTCGTTGTCGCTAATGATGGCGTGGAACTCCTTTACAAAGCACTCATGGTTGGGGGACTAGGGTTGGCGGCACCAAAAACACAGGCCCTTGCTGCGGAGCTCATTTTAATCACTTTTTGAGAGGCGATGAGGGGTCGAGGGCCACCCTGGGCGGGGTCCCCCATGCGGAGGGCGTGGCAGAGGAGCTGGGGCGGGCGGACGCCAAGGAGTCTGCGGAGAGGGGTGGCCTGCCGGAGGAGCCGGAGGTCTAGGGGAGAGGTTGGACGCCATTAAGCGCGCCAAGTCAAGGGCGTCGGCGACCGTTCGAGGGTGGTGCGTGCGGAGAAGAGAGTGAATCTATGGCAGCAGGCCATGCATGAAGAATCCTAGGTAATGGTCAAGCGGAAGGTCGGGAACGTGGGTGGCCATGGCGACAAACTCATTAATGTAGTCGTCCAGGCCGTCTATCTGGAAGACGCCGCAAAGTCGCTCGATAGCGGAGGAGCCGGAGTAACGGGTGTCATATCGCCAAATCTTCTCATATTTGAGCTCGGCCCAGGAGAGGGATTTGTTAGATTGACTGAGCCACAGAGCCCAGTGGAGCGCAGAGCCATCGAGACCGACAAGAACGGTGGACACCTGTCCTACTCCAACGTGAAGTTGAGGTCGAAGTACTGTTCCGCCTTCGCTATCCAACTCATCGGGTCGATGTCAACGAAAGTAGGAATTTCAAGGGAGAGAACGGAGCGGACCGGAGTCGGGTGGGATGGCAGCTCGGGCGGAGGCCTCGCCGGAATGGCGTCGAGGAGGGAGCCCTCGTCCGCGGGCGAGCCGAAGCCAGAAGCGGCGGAGACGGCGGCCGAAGCTTGAAGCGAGTCAATCTTGGAATGGAGGGCAAGGAAGCATGCATGGAGGCGACGTGTTGCTCTAGAGCCTTCAAGCGATGGCTAAGGACGTCGACGGCGGTATCCGGAGCGGGGTCACCGGAGGAGCGCGTGTTTGGAGCCATGGGGCTGGAGCTGGAGGGTGGCGGTTGGAGGGGATGAAACCGAACGATGTCAGAGGGACAGAGCCGTTGTATCGGGGCAGGACGAGGCCGACAAGAGCCGTCGGCGGCGGATCTGGGCGCTGGAGGCTGAATCGAGGCAGGGCGAGTCCGACATGAGCAGTCGGCGGCGGATCTGGGCGTTGGAGCCAGGATCGGGGCTGGGCGAGTCCGACATGAGTAGTCAACGGTGGATCCAGGCGCTGGAGGCGGGATCAGAGCAGTCGGTGGGATCGACGCGTCGGGCTGGGGGCGCTTCTTGTTCGCAAAACTACGCGCGGAAGAGCTGGGCGGGATCGGGGCTGGAGGCGGGATCGACAGCGAGCGGCTGGGAGTCGCACGAAACAGTCGCAGTAGAGTACCGGCGGCCGGAAGGCGGGCGGTGAGGCAGGTCGGAACAAATATTACGTATCCGGGGGAAGAATCTGACAAGGGGAAGGTTCGGCGGAGATGAGGGAGAAGAGAGGGATTAGGGTTGAGAAGAACATAAGGAGCAACCCTAAACCTTTACATTCATACAAAATAAAAATAAAAAATTAATACAAGCATACTCCCCTTATATAGTCGTGGGGGTGCGAATAACAATATTCGGTCTGTGGATAGCGAAAGACAAAACGACATCAAAATGAAAACAATCCCTAGGTCGAGCATCGACGGTCTCCTCCTTAATCGGTGGACTAGCATCTGTCACCTTCCTCTGCGCGTGAACTCGCCTTGGTGTGCGCGACCGTAAATCTACACACTAGACTTTTGTCTCTAAAAGACTTGCAGCTTCATATCTAATAGACTTGTTAATGTAGGGTAGGCTGGGAGCGAGCGGACTCTAAACATGCAACCATAAGTGTAGTGTCGGGGTAATAATTCATGTCTAGCCTAGGATGATGTGTGTATGCAATGAGAGATCCAACAATAAATTACAAAAAAAAGTTAGGCATAAAACCCACGTAGTTAACATAAGCAGTTGCCAATAATTTTGAAAACAAACAAATTAGGCTTTCCTCCGATTAGAGGGCTAAAAGCCAACACGCGCAAGAGATAAAAGTACTGCAAGCGAAGATTACTTTCTAACAAATAATCTACAAGAATAAAACATCTATAATCATATAAGAGTCCAAAGCCGTACAACAGTGCTGAAATAAATAACACAATACAACTACGAAACTCCACCATCTCATCAATCCTTATCATTCTCCCCGGCTTGAAAGAATTCATCTCCAGAAGACCGGAGATGGGTATTCTTTCAGTGTATGTCGGGTAAGAATCGATGTGGCTCTTCAAATGTCATTCAAGTATTATCGATGAAAGAGCGGACTCTCTAATGAACATGGCACCTTTAGGGATTGAAGGAGGGTGGCGAATGCAAGATGAAAACAATAGGATACAAAGGATTACCTAGGAGTCGTCACCAAGGGCCTCAATGAGTCGCCACCTAAGGCCCAAGGAGTCACCGTGAGAGGATCGCCACCAGGAACTTTCTTTCTCCAAAATATGCAATCCCTAATGACGTGTGTATGTAATGAGAGATCCAACAATAAATTACAAATAAGAATTAAGGCATAAAACCCACGTAGTTAAGGAATAAAACCCACGCAGTTAACCTAGGATGATGTGTGTATGCAATGAGAGATCCAACAATAAATTACAAATAAGAATTAAGGCATAAAACCCACGTAGTTAACATAAGCAGTTGCAAATAATTTTGAAAACAAACAAATTAGGCTTTCCTCCGATTAGAGGGCTAAAAGCCAACACGCGCAGGAGATAAAAGTCCTGCAAGCGAAGATTACTTTCGAACAAATAATCTACAAGAATAAAACATCTATAATCATATAAGAGTTCAAATCCGTACAACAGTGCTGAAATAAATAACACAATACAACTACGAAACTCCACCATCTCATCAATCCTTATCATTCTCCCCGGCTTGAAAGAATTCATCTCCAGAAGAACGGAGATGGGTATTCTCTCAGTGTATGTCGGGTAAGAATCGATGTGGCTCTTCAGATGTCATTCAAGTATTGTCGATGAAAGAGCGGACTCTCCAATGAACATGGGACCTTTAGGGATTGAAGGAGGGCTACGGATGCAAGGTGAAAACAATAGGATACAAAGGATTACCTAGGAGTCGTCATCAAGGGCCTCACGGAGTCGCCATCTAGGGACTCAAGGAGTCACTGTGAGAGGATCGCCACCAGGAACTTTCTTTCTCCAAAATATGCAATCCCTAATGACGGTTGCATATACCTCTTATTTGTAATAAAGCATGATTTAGGCTGACCATCTTGGATAGTTATGATTGGTCGTACACGATGATTGTTCGATCTCACTAAATAAAACACTAAAAAATTAAAACAAATACATGAAAATATAGAAACGTCCATTTGTGCGCAACGGCGGACTCGGATCATCTATCGGGTGACGCCAAATATGGCAGGTGACAAATCAGCCTCAAACCGGCCCAAAACTCATGCTCCACCATTTCGTCGAGCCCTATCACTTGTATCTCCTTATCAACAAATTTCCATTCAAATGGCATGTTTTCCCTAGTTAACATCAACCAATATAGGAAGAGGTGGAGCAACTAGATTAGTATAAGAACCTCCAATCTTTAAACTAATCAAAGCCTTTCTTTTATCATAATAGAAAGGAATATACTCAAAGAATGTAACATCATCGAGATAAATCTCTTATGCATGTTAGGACAATAACATTTATAACATTTTTTGTTAGTAACATATCTAATAAACGCACATTTGATCACTTGCGGCCTATCAAATGCAACTAGATGAGCAAATACACAAAATACACCTTAGGAGGACCCTAAATAGAGAGGTATTTGGTATAAGAACTTGAAAATGATATTTCACCCAATGTGCTAAAAGGTATAGGATTAATCATATAAAAACATAGTCAGAACGGATTCATTCAACATACTCTTAGGCACATCCATTTCTTGTAACATACATCCAGTGGTGCCCAAAATGTGTTTTTCTCTCAGCAACTCTATTCTGTTGCGATATTTTGGCATAAGGGACTCAAAGGATAATCCTCTTCTAGCATAAAAAATCTTGGAGTCGTCTATAGGTATATTCTCCTTTATTATCACTCTGAAAAGTATTAATCTTGACCTTAATTGAGCTTCAATATGATTATAAAAAACTTATAGTATCACTCACTTCATTTTTTCCTCTTCAGCAAGTATATCTATGTGAATCTAGAACAATCATCGATAAAATAAACTAAGTGCAAAAATCCAACAAAAAAACAAAATGGGGATGTCCACACAACCCAATGCACAAAATCAAAATTGATAAAACTTCTAACCGTATTAAAAGAATAATTGGTTCTACAATGTTTGCTAAGCTCACAAACTTGACATAATATTCTCATTATCATTGATAAATTTGCTAGTACAAAATAGCCATTAGATTTTTCAAACTAGTATGGCAATCCTTTATGCCATAGCATCAACCTATCAGTATCAACAACTCTCCCTACCTCCAAAGATGTCCTCCATCCATAATATACACCTCATATGACTCATGTCCACTGCTAACATCTTCCCATTAGCAAGATCACGGAAAATACAATGAGAAACAAAAAAAATGAAAAATTAATTTGGTTGCTTAGTGAGACTGATAATAGACAACAAGTAATTAGAAAATAAAAAAAAAACTAGCATTACATACTTAAAAGTTATGTTACCAAGCCGACTTCGAGCTTAGCTCAGCTTGAAGCTCAGGTCAAAAATAAAAAAGAGGATCGAAGACAGACGATTCTAAGCCAGCTTGCAACTGTTTTGAGCTAGCTCGAAATTAAAGACCTTTTAAAAAAAGATAGGCACATTTTAATGAACTGCATTGAGATGGAGTATATGTATGTATTTTTGATGTATTTCTTAACATATGAGAAAGACAATGCGAGGTAAATGGTGAGAAATACATTAAAAATATTAAATACATCAATTTTACATGCGAGAAATGAGATTTAAGAAATACCTATTTTACATTAAAAATGTCATTGTTATATATGAGATTGAGAAAATCCTACTCTTGATCAATGACATTTCAAATAATTTTTTAAGCAAAATTTTATATTTCATTACCTAGTATAAAGAAATACAAGAGGGTTTCAAAGTCTTATCTGGTTATCCTATTAATCTGTTACCCACTAGAAATCTCAGAGTTCAACTCCATAAAAAATATACAAATACAACTACTACAATGAAATGCAAAAATCAAGAGAGAGCACGGGATGAAATGAGCTTGCGAAGCATCATTAATGAAAAATAAAAGTTGTATTTATCCCATGCCAATCATCTTGGTGACTTTGAATTGCAAAATGGAACCAACAGAACTTTAATTGCCTACAAATCTGCAGGCTGGAGCATTGCTATTACATGATCAATCTATAAGCACTGTTTTAAATGTCCTCCAACATGTCTTCCAATACATCGTTTTTTAAGGTAAAACGACATTTTTACATGATCAATCTATATATATACCAACACGACTTTTTAACATAATATCCGTTATTCTATTTTATGTTATGTTAGCAGACTAGCAGTATATATTTAAATCACATATATATATTATATTATAAATTCTTAAATCAATTAAACATATTATTTCGTTCATTTTAATGTGTTATTCTTACAATTAATTTTATATAATTATTCCACACTATTTTTCTTAATTCGCATTACCAAAATATAAAAAAGTTCAACACATTTATTAGTTGATTTTTTTAATGCTTTCAACATAAATTTATTAAACTTGGAAAGACTTATTATTAATCAAGGATATTTAACTTTTAAATCTTCTTTATTTTCTATAAAACTTATGTTTATTAAAATAAAATTATTGTATAATATTAAAGATATTTTACATGTATCTATTTGTACGTGTTGATAATATTTTATTTTGGATAATATACCTGACCCATTGCCCGTCTAGTTGTTATGTTAATTTTTTACCATTGGAACATATAATTATACTTAGTATACATAAAAATAATTTTTATTTATTTATAAGATATAGAACTCCGAAGGGGAGACTTGGCGCACCGGTTAAGGTGTTGTCGTGTGACCTTGAGGTCACGGGTTCGAGTCCTAGAAGCAGCCTCATACAAAAATACAGGTAAGGTTTGCCTATATTTCACCCTTGTGGTGGGGGGGGATTTTTGGGACCGGTACCCGGATGAAAAATTTTTCCGTCAGGGGGATCTCCTAGGAGATCATCTCGATCTCCTAGGAGATCATCTCGATCTCCTAGGAGATCATATCGATCTCCTAGGAGATCATCTCGATCTCCTAGGAGATCATATCGATCTCCTAGGAGATCATATCGATCTCCTAGGAGATCATATCGATCTTCTAGAGAGATCATCTCGATCTCCAAGGAGACCGATTACCCTTCCGGTCCCACGCGCAAAAAGTGTATGCCACACGTCCCCTCGTTATTGGTCGCAAACGGAAATTTGGAAACAGAGATCGGTTGGAAATATTTCTCTGTGGTAGGACCCTTCCTCGGACCCTCGTTGTGCGGGGATGCTTTGTGCACCGGGCTGCCCATATAAGATATAGAAATCCGATATTTTAAAATATCTCTGACATGTTTCTGACATCCATTTAAATACTCAATCTGACATATCGTCGACATTCGATATTTGACAATAAGTAATTGAAAGGAATGAATGAATTAGCATAGAAGCTGCGTTAGCAATTAGCATTACCGTAAGAAACTTTATTAACCATGGAAGCTGCACATTAATGATGATGAGATTTGCAAAATGTCCTCGAATTCAAATAGAATATTGTCATGTTGGGGAATTTTGAACATTTAATTTACTTGAATGACTTTTCTGAGAGGGAAGATCCAAACCCTAAGAGACCGAAAGTGACAAAACCCACATTTATGAAGAGATTTTCTCAGAAAGAACGTGGTCAATTGCAACAGCAAGGGGACTATGTTTCAAATGTGATAAGCCTTATGTGTCAGTACATATAGGCAAGCAGTTATCTAGTTAGAATTGGAAGATGAAGGAGAAGAGGTGCAGGAGGAAGACGATAAGCCCGGCCAAGAGATTTCATTAAATGTCATCACAAGAGTCCATACCTCTGGTACCATGAAGCTTTGGGTAATGATATGTGGGTAGCTCAAGAGAATTTTTGATTGATACGAGGAATGCTTACAATTTTATCAGAGAAGGGGTCGTCAGGTAGTTGGGCCAATCAGTGAGTGTGTATGGGCATGAAGGTGGTAGTGGCTAACGAAGAAAAGTGTAAAGTCTAAGGATTTGTGTTGGGATTCAATTGTAGGTGGGTAAGGAATTCTCTTTGACCGACATCTACGTGATTCTCTTGGCAGGGCTTGACGTCGTATTCGGAATCAAGTGGTTGAGCCAATGGGGGGGATATTGTATTGAACTTCACCGCATTAACTACGAATTTAAATGGGTAGAAAATAGGTCTTCTTGATAGGACTCAAGGACAAACAAGGGTCTTTATAACACTATTTGCAAGGTGCGGACGGCTACAAATGCTACATGGATGGATATTTTATTAAAAGAGTTTAGAGATGTGTTCAAGGCGCCGGTGGGACTACCACCCCAGAGAGCATAAGATCAACACATGTGTCTTCTTCCTAGTATCACCTGATAAAGATTCAACCCTATAGCTACCCTTTTCCTGCAGAAAGATGAGATTGAGCGGCAGTGTGGAACCATGCTTCAACAAGTGATTATCCAGCCTAGTCAACCCCTTTTTTCTTCATTGGTCCTGCTATTGGCCAAGAAGGACGGAATATAGTGGTTTTGTGTTGATTTAAGAGAATGCAATGACAAGACAATGAAGGAAAAATTCCTCATACTTACGAAGGAGAAATTACTATATGAACTTCATGGGGCCAAGGACTTTTACAAATTAGAGATATGATCTGGCTAACACCATATTAGAATGACAATGGAAGATGTTGCCAAAATAGTGTTCAGAACACATAATGATCGCTTCGAGTTCTTAGTCATGCATTTTAGGTCGACCAATACGCCTTCCATCTCCTAGAAAGTAGTGAAGGACGTATCCATCTCTCTATGCAAATGTGTGCTTGTTTTATTCGCTGATATTTTAATTTACAACAAGACCTGGGTGGAGCATCTCAAATACGTGTGTATTGTGCTAACCTTATCAAGAAATATCCTTGAAAGGGCTAAGTGTGATTTTGGCACGGGTCGTGTACACTACTTGGCTCGCACAGTTCATGGACGTAGGGTGTCAATAGACCCCAATTAAATTTCATCCAAAAAGGAATGGTCAGAATCACGTACTCCTAAAACTCTACGCAACTTTCTCAGGCATACTAGATACTACCAAAGGTTTATTCAAAACCACGAGATAGTTATCCCACCAAGGAGCCTCCAGAAATGACATTCCTTCTGGTGGAAGGGCAATAGAGCTTCTGCCTTTTGGGCGATTTGTTAAAATACAAACTAATACTCTCTCACCGGGTGGTGAGTGTATCCAAGAAGGTAACTAATTGCTTAAAAGGTTCCGGTCCTGAAGAAATCAGTTAAGGAAGAAAAACCCTAAGGTTTGCTCTCTCTCGCTCTCAACATGGTATTAGAGGGGAGCTTCTTCCCGTCGACCTGAATGCTCGACGTGCGTTCCTCCTATCTTCTCCTGCGTGCGTTCTCTTCGTATTGTTGGGTCGTCGATTGTCGGCTCGTGTTCGTCTTCAGCCCTGCCGTGCTCTGTCGTCTCCCACTGCCGTCGATCTAAAGATCTGTGTGTCCCTCTACCGTCTCCCTCTGTCGTCTCCCTCTCCAGTCGTTGTCGTCTCCCTCTCCAGCAAATCTGCGTGTCGAGTCCAGCCGCTGTCGTGATCGGTCGTCGATCTGAAGATCTGATCGTCTTCCGCCTCTGCTGTGATCTGTCGTCGTTCTGGAGGTTAGTCTCTGTCGCTGCTTCCTGCTACTGTCGTGGTGTCGTCCTGGAGCTTCGTCCCTACCGCCGCTTCCAGCCGCTGCCAGTCTGCTTCCAACCATCTCTTCCAGCCGCTGCTGCTGTTGGTTTCCTGTGGGTTCCCAAAATTCCAGTCGGCTTGTGTGCCCGTATGGAGGACAACTTGAAAAGTGCAAGTGCCTCTGAAGGGGGTCGTTAACCAACCCAAACACTACAGTGGAGGGAGCTCTAACATGGCCTTCAATCAAGGGGTCACTCACATCAGGCTCAATGGGAGAAACTGCCTCCTATGGGCTCAATCTATGTGGATATTCATTGGGATTCGTCGAAGACTTAGGTTTATCACCAGATCCAAGTCGGCCCCAATCAAGGTTGATCCTCTATATGAGGAATGGGAAGGTGAGAATCTTACTGTGATAAATTGGTTTGTCAATTCTATGGAACCCAAGATTGCAAGTCACTTCATGTTCTATCAAACTGCAAAAGAAATGTGGGAGTTAATCGAGCGAAATTACTCAAAAAATGGCTTGGCTAGAATATATCAACTCCAGACTAAGCAGATTCACATGACAGGGATGAGTGATTTTGAGGAATATTATAGCAAACTGACCCATAAGTGGGCAGAACTTGATCAATATTCTGCTATTCAGACTGTCGAAGATTACAAGATGGAACTTATGCAACAGAGGGTGTTTGAAATGTTTTCTGGTCTTCCTCATGAACTCAAATTTCAGAGAGTTCAGATGCTGGGAAGAGATTTTGTGCCTGATTTGGAAACAGTGGTTCACTATATTCGAGGGGAGACAAGCCGCATAAACCCCACTCGGTCAGATGTTCATATTGGCCATGAGAAATCTGCCCACATCGCTGAGCAGAAGAGGTGACAGTCAAGAAATATGAGACAAGATGATAAGAGTCAAATGAAGTGTCCTCACTGTGGAAAGAAAGGACATGGGAAAGAGAAATGTTGGGAACTTCATCTTCACTTGGTTCCTTCAGGGTGGACCCATGGTTCTGATGGGAAATATGTGAGACCTCAAACAACTATGTATACCAACTTAGAGAATACTGGATATCTCCTGGCAGAAAATGAGAATTTGACGAGGGAACTCAAGGCTCTGAAAGCCAATAATGCTGGAAGAACTGTATCTGGAAGACCTTTTTCTAGTGATTTGGCGGGAACTGCTGCCCATGTTCACACTACTTCTGTGTCCTCAAAAGGACCCTCTCCTCCTTGGATCATTGACTCGGGGGCCTCCGATCATATGACTGGGTCTTCTCTGGGGGTTTCTTCTATTTCTCCTGCATCTGGGAATGTGAAACTCGCTGATGGATCCTCGGCTTCCGTGATTAGTAAAGGGGTTATTCATCTCTCTCCCTCTGTTTCTCTCAAATCTGTAGTTATTGTTCCCTAATTTCCCACAAATCTTTTATCTGTGAGCAGTTAAACCAAACAACTCAACTGTTCTATTACTTTTTTCTCTTCTCAATGTGCATTCCAGGATCTGGCGAATGGGAAGACGATTGGTGGTGGTCATGAGTTAGGTGATGTGTATGTCATGGACAACCGTCAAGATTTTGGTGCACAGTTGCCAACCAATCATGATCAGTTGATGTTATGGCACAAGAGATTTGGGCATGCTAGTTTGAAGACCCTAAAGGTTATCTTTCCGCATTTTGTTGATGTTAAAAAAACTACTCTTAATTGTCAGTCTTGTGAATTAGCTAAGCACTGTGGAACCATCTATGCTCTTAGCCAGAGTCGAAGTGTGAAATGTTTTGATTTCATACATTCTGATGTCTGGACATCTCCTGTTTGCTCTGTGAATGGATTCCAATATTTTGTCTCTTTTATTGATGATCACTCTCGCTTTACTTAGGTGTATCTTATGAAAATGAAAAATGAGGTTTCAGAAATTTTTCAGTTATTTTATCATCTATGTGCTGACCCAGTTTGAAATTAAAATTAAAATCCTTAGAAGTGATAATGGAGGTGAATATACTAGTAGTGATCTTCAGAGATTCTTGGGAGACCATGGCATTACTTTCCAAACTTCCTGTCCGGGGGCTCCTCAGCAGAATGGGATCGCCGAGAGAAAAAATCGGCATATCATGGAGACTACTCGTTGCCTATTGCAAAAGATGCACATCGCTAAGGGGCTATGGGATGAAGGTGTTCTCACATCTGTTTACCTAATTAATCGGATGGTCACTGGCACTTTGGAGGGAACGTATCCTCTACAGCTTCTTTGCCCAGATATGCCTCTATTAAATATTCCTCCTAAAATATTTGGATGTGTTGTCTTTGTCCACTTTGTGGGTCCTCATAGAGATAAACTAGGCCCTCAAGCGACCAAATGTATCTTTGGGGGATATGCTGCAAATCAAAAAGGGTATAAGTGTTATTCTCCTACTCTCCGAAGAAAATTTATATCAGAAAATGTCACCTTCGAAAACACTCCTTATTACTCCGATGAAGGCAAAACTGTTACTATTCAGGAAAAGAGTAAAGAGGAGTGTGATGCGATCCCTCCCTTACCGGTGCTAGTTGATGTGATTGCTCCTGCCCGTATGGATATTCCGGTCAGGAAGGAAGGACCCACCAATGAGCTTCGGGTGTACAGAAGGAGGAAGGATCTTCAAGTCTACAAAAGAAGACTAAATAAAAATATTGGGCAAGAATGTCACACTCATGATCCATCACCCACAAACCACTCCGCTAGATCCAAAAACCAACACTACTCAAGAGACCACTCCAGCTCTTCAAATTCATAGTGGTAATACCAGATACCATATTGATGTTGGAGTTACCATTGTGATCTAGAAGTGGTCAAACATGTAATGTCACTGCCAACGCGATATGAGCCTGCAGGGTCGCACATAAGAGCATGTGGAGAAGTTGGAAGATTGACTGTGTTGGTAAAGGTTACCAATCATCATAAAGAATGGGGAAGTCCAGCAATTGTTGCTGTCTGAATTCGTCGGATATGACTTGTCGGATTCGTCGGATCATTCCGTGGAATCCCGACGAATTGTCACAGAGATCCTTCACTCGGCAAATGTTGCTGTCTGATCGGATTCGTCGGAATTCGTCGGATCATTCCGTGGAATCCCGACGAATTGTCACAGAAACCCTTCACTCGGCAAATGTTGCTGTCTGATTGGATTCGTCGGAATTCGTCGGATCATTCCGTGGAATCCCGACGAATTGTCACAGAAACCCTTCACTCGGCAAATGTTGCCGTCTGATTGGATTCGTCGGAATTCGTCAGATTGTCCCGTGTAAACTCGACGAATGCTGATTCGTGAAATCCCGACGAATTGTAACAGAAACCCCAATTCTGCTGTGTGGTCTGCGGATAGCAATTCTTCTAGAAGCCTGTTTATGCTTTGGGTATAAATAGATCTTCTTTTAGGGTTCTCAGAACTTACAAAAGGTTTAGCCGACGGAAGTGTTCCGCTCTCGCTCGAACCCTAGACGGAAAGTGTTCCGCCCGCCCAGTTCGCCTCCGTCGACCTCCTCTCCGTCGATTGTCGCCGGGATTGTTCTTCCTGGAGCGAACCTAGCAGTTCGTGGAAGTGCAAGGTGCAGTTGTTCTTCCTTCCGAGTTGCGTGCGACGTGACTTGGCGTTCTCCCGGCTCGTGTGGACTTCTGTAGAGACGTAGACAATATTCTACGTGAGAACTCGCACAGCCGACGACAGGATTCAACTCGTGGAGCATCTAGGTTGGATTTGATCCAATCCCACTAAGGTAATTTTTGCCTAGTATTTTTATTAACTTCTTGATTCAATATTCATGGCCGATCCAAGTCTTTTTGGGTTGTTTCTCTTTTATTCCGCTGCGCCTACATGTGATGTATGGTCATAGAAAAACCCAACAGTGGTATCAGAGCGAGGTTGCGGTCATGAATGTTGTTTCAGAAGTTAGGTTATTCCAGTACGTGCAAATCTAGGTATTTGGAAGCGTTCTAAATGTCAAGATCTTCTTGGAATATCACATTTGATGTGATTTTGTGTGGTTTCTGGTGCTGGGATTTCAAAAATTTGGTCGGGGCTCTGCCCCGCACCCCGCAAGGGCTCTGCCCCTTGACCCCGTTAGGGGCTCTGCCCCTAAGACCCCGCCAGGGGCGCGGCCCCTTGGAACCCCGCCAGGAACGTCTGGGATTTCGTGGTTATTTCTAATTGTTAGAAATTGTTGTCTCCTTAGCAGTAACCGTCCCTCAAGTGGTTAATGAACCATTGTATTGTTTTGGATTTTGAATCCAACAATGAGAGACGAGTTTGTCTACTGCTTTAAGTCGAGTTGCCTTTGCCTTTGTCCAATGCATGTAAATCTGAAGATTTGGAAGAGTTCTAAATGTCCAGATTTAGCCCTTTCGTCTATCAAAGGTTGATAGTCTTATGTTGTGCACATAAGGGATGCATGTGGATTTTAGAAAGCTTGTTTTTCCTGTTGATGTGCACTTGATCAAATGTTGATCATGGTTAAGTGTTAACCTATTATTAAAAAAATTAAAAACCCTTCATCAAATATTAAGTGTTCGGATGCCTTCCGATGGATGACACTCTTCCTGCCTCGATCGATGAAGTGTGGGCTTGTCAAAGCAAGGTGCATTAATCTATCTTGGTAAGGGTGCGAGCGGATAAGTGTGATATCCCACTGTCGACATCGGGTCTAACTTAACTAGGTGACCTCAAAGGTTGAGTGCCTAGAGGCATAGGGTTGGCATGCACCATATGATGGATGCGAATAAGGAGTTATTCACCAGCCAGACAAGAGTTGCATGAGAATGCAATTGGCAAGCGTTGCCTACCTAAATAACCGCATTATGAGAGGAACGCCAAAGCGGACTCGTGGTGTTGGTGAAATACGGATCTTGTCCACTAAGAGAGTGGCTCGCATAGACTCTCCGAATTGATAGTGAGGGCTATCAATTTGAATAAAATAGTGGGAGTATTTAATTGAAGTCCAAATTAAAATAAATTGTATTTTGAAATTAAGGTACTGATTAAATTCTGCATGAATTCTTGTAGAATTCCATGGCAAGTGGTTCACATTCCACCTTGTCCCTGAGAGCTATCCTTGAGAAGGACAAGCTTAGTGGGACGAACTATATGGACTGGTATAGGAACCTGAGAATTGTTCTCAGGCAAGAGCGAAAGCTCTACGTCTTGGAAGAAGAAGCCCCCGAGGTGCCGACCGGGAACTCGTCCCGTGTTGATAAGGATGCTTATAAGAAGTATACCGATGACGCCTTAGACGTCGAGTGCCTTATGCTTGCCACCATGAACTCTGAGCTTCAGAAGCAACACGAGAACATGGGGTGCAAGGAGATTGACGAGCACCTAAAGAAAATGTTTCAAGGGCAAGCTCGTCAAGAGAGGTTCGATGTCACGAAGGCCTTATTTCAGTGCAAAATGGGAGCTCGAGACTCAGTTGGTACTCACGTACTCAAGATGATTGGGTATATAGAGAACCTGGAGAGACTGGGTTTTCCTCTGGGTCAAGAGTTGGTCACAGATCTTATCCTGCAATCGTTGCCGGATAGTTATGAGCAGTTTGTCTTGAACTACAACATGAATGAAATAGACAAGACACTGCCCGAGCTCCTAGGCATGTTGCGAACTGCCGAGATAAACATGAAGAAGGCCAAGCCTGCTAGTCCCATATTGATGGTACATAAAGGCAAGGGTAAGGCCAAGGGCTTCAAGAAGACGAAGGTGGGACCTAAGTCACATCTTGAGCCCAAATCTTCTGCGCTGAATAAGAAGAGCACCGTGAAGGAAGGGAAATGCCACCACTGTGGCAAGGCTGGTCATTGGAGGAGGAATTGTCCTTCGTACATTAACGATCTGCGGAAAATGAAGGGAGGTATGACTTCCGCTTCGAATATTTACGTTATAGAGATAAACCTTTCTCCTCCTTCATCTTGGGTATTGGATACCGGATGTGATTCTCACATTTGTACAAATGTGCAGGAACTGGGAAGGAGGAGATTGCTGAGTAAAGGAGAGGTGGACCTGCGCGTCGGCAATGGAGCAAGAGTTGCTGTTGTAGCCGTAGGGGTTTACCGTCTTTCTTTGCCCAGTGGGCTTGTAATAGAACTTAATAATTGTTATTATGTTCCGGCCATAACTAGAAACATTATATTCATTACATGCTTAGACATGATTGGATTTTCTTTTATGATTAAGAACAATTGTTGTTCTATATTTAAGAATGATGTTTGTTATGCTGTAGCTCAATTGATTAATGGTCTTTATGTTTTGAACCTGGACCATCCGATCTATAATGTAGATAATAATAAAAGACTAAGAACAAATGACTCAAATCCTACATATATCTGGCATTGTCGTTTGGGCCATATAAACGAGAAGCGCATATCCAAGCTCCATAAAGATGGACTATTGGACTCATTTGATTATGAATCATTCGAGCGATGCGAGTCTTGTTTGTTAGGCAAGATGACTAAAGCCCCTTTCACTGGTTATACTGAGAGGGCTGAGGATCTCTTGGGTGTTGTACATAGTGATGTATGCGGACCCATGAGTTCTATGGATAGAGGTGGGTATTTCTACTTCGTTACATTTACTGATGATTTCAGTAGATACGGATACGTGTATCTTATGAAGTGCAAATCCGAAACTTTTGAAAAGTTCAAAGAGTTTAAGAATGAAGTGGAAAACCAATTGGGTAAAAAGGTTAAAGCACTCCGATCTGATCGAGGTGGCGAATACCTGAGTCATGAGTTCCGTGATCATCTGAAAGAGTGTGGTATTGTATCACAGCTCACTCCACCTAGGACACCGCAGCATAATGGTGTGTCTGAGAGGAGAAATCGTACTTTGTTAGACATGGTACGGTCGATGATGAGTCATGCAGACTTGCCTGTTTCCTTTTGGGGTTTTGCTTTAGAGACTGCTGCAATAACACTGAATCGCGCTCCAACGAAAACGGTTCTAAAGACACCATATGAGATATGGACTGGGAAGCGTCCTAGTATGTCATTCATTAAATTTTGGGGCTGTGAGGCATACGTACGACGTCAAATGCCTGATAAGCTGGAACCCAAATCAGATAAGTGTTATCTGGTGGGATATCCTAAGGAAACGAAAGAATATTACTTTTACCTACCGTCTGAGGGCAAAGTGTTTGTCGCAAGGACGGGTGTCTTCTTGGAGAAAGAGTTCTTGTCAAGAAAGACGCAAAAGGTAGAACTTGAAGAAGTTCAAGAACCACAAATAGTGAATGAACCAGAATTGAATTCTGAGCCAGGACTACAAGATGTTGTAGCTAGAGAACCTGCTCAAGAGACACAAGTCCTACGTAGATCTGGTAGACCAAGATTTGAACCTGAGAGATATGGATTTCTCGTGTCTCAAATAGGTAATGTGTTGCTTATGGATCATGATGATGAACCAGCGACCTACCAAGAGGCTATGAATGGACCGGACTCCGACAAATGGCTTGAGGCTATGAAATCCGAAATGGACTCCATGTATACAAACCAAGTTTGGA
This sequence comes from Dactylorhiza incarnata, assembly GCA_033032865.1. Classification (NCBI taxonomy): domain Eukaryota; kingdom Viridiplantae; phylum Streptophyta; class Magnoliopsida; order Asparagales; family Orchidaceae; genus Dactylorhiza; species Dactylorhiza incarnata. Next base: position 6,539,293 of record JAWHQI010000013.1, read on the forward strand.
ACTTGGTGGAACCACCTGAAGGGGTACGACCCATAGAGTGCAAGTGGGTCTTCAAGAAGAAGACCGACATGGATGGGAATGTACAGACATTCAAAGGGCGACTGGTGGCTAAGGGTTTCAAGCAAATTCATGGTGTTGACTATGATGAGACCTTTTCCCCTGTTGTCATGGTAAAGTCCATTAGGATATTGCTTGCTATTGCTGCGTATTATGACTACGAGATCTGGCAGATGGATGTCAAAACGGCTTTCCTAAATGGAAACCTCCTTGAGGAAGTGTACATGACACAACCCGAGGGTTTTGTATCCCCAAATGAAGCCACTAAAATATGCAAGCTGAATAGGTCCATCTATGGATTGAAACAGGCCTCTAGAAGTTGGAATCTTCGTTTTGATGAGAAGATCAAAGAGTTTGGTTTTGTCAAGAATGAAGATGAACCGTGTGTTTACAAGCGAATCAGTGGGAGCATTGTTGTCTTCCTGATATTGTATGTAGATGACATACTGTTGATCGGGAATGACATACCTACCCTGAAAGTTGTTAAGAACAACCTAGGGAACTGCTTTTCTATGAAGGACTTGGGTGAAGCGACTTACATACTCGGTATTAAGATCTATAGAGATAGATCGAAGAAGTTGCTGGGTTTGACCCAGAGTACGTACATTGAGAAGGTGTTGAAGCGGTTCAACATGCTTGAGTCCAAGAAAGGATTTTTGCCCATGTCTCATGGTGTAAATCTCTCTAAGGACCAGTGTCCAAAATCTTGTGAAGATAAGGACCGCATGAAGTTGATTCCATATGCTTCGGCAATTGGGTCAATCATGTATGCAATGTTATGTACTCGACCCGATGTCTCTTTTGCTTTGAGCATGACTAGCAGGTATCAGTCTGATCCCGGTGAATGTCACTGGATAGCCGTAAAGAATATCCTGAAGTACTTGAGAAGGACTAAGGATGTATTCTTGGTGTATGGTGGAAAGGAAGAGCTCGTTGTAAGTGGTTACACGGATGCCAGCTTCGAAACTGATAGGGATGATTCGAAGTCTCAGTCTTGTGTTTTGCCTGAATGGAGGAGCTGTGAGCTGGAAGAGTTCCAAGCAAGAGACAGTTGCTGATTCTACAACTGAGGCCGAGTATATCGCTGCGGCAAATGCATCGAAGGAGGCTGTATGGATTAGGAAATTCATCGGCGAGCTAGATGTAATTCCTAGCATTGTTGGTCTCGTAGTTCTCTACTGTGATAACAATGGTGCAATTGCACAATCTAAGGAACCTAGATCCCATCAGCGCTCCAAGCACATACTTCGGCGGTTCCATCTTATTCGTGAGATTGTCGAACGAGGAGATGTGAACATTTGCAGAGTGCCGACTGAGGAGAATATTGCAGATCCACTGACAAAGCCTCTCGCGCAAAGAAAGCATGATGGTCATACTAGATCAATGGGTATACGATACCTGAGTGATCAACTCTAGTGGGAGTCTTGCGGGTTGCATGTAAAATAAATATTCTGTTGGCTGTTTAAAATTTATTCATATGATGAATTGTGTACCAATTATTTCCTTTTACAATTAATGGCAAGTTCTTTTATTACGATATACTGTTTCTATATGATAGAATAAAATTCGTGATAAATACCCTTAGAATGTTCGCTTCCATAGGACATCAAGTACGTGACTTGAATGTGAGAGCCTATGATCTCGAAGCTTCATTCTTAAAAGGTCCCTGGTCGAGGTATCATCGTAGAAGCTAAGGGTGATGATGATACATTAAGACTAGCATGTGTGTGGACTGATGACCGGTTCTCACAGGTCATGATATTGTGATATCAAGTCATCACGTGGGTACTTGTTAGTGAACAAGTTGTACTGGACAGACCCAACCTGAGACTACTTTGTGGATTGTTACTTAAAAGTGTCACAAGTAGGTCTCATTTGACAATGGTGTTGTGGTCCTTTGACCTGAAGTCACAGCATTCATCGAGTGAGGAAGAGCGTGCTTTGATGTCATCTAAAGTCTTCCTTGAAGAAGGTTGATGATAAGGGTGGTCGTTGGGTACGTTACGAATCATTTGGGTGTTTGGGTGTGAGCAGATATGGGATTTGTCCTCCTATATAACAGGAGTTGCATCCATGGGCCCCTTGATGGAATTGGACTGAGAAATGCATGGCCATGCTTGGTTGAGTCATTATGTGATATTGAGCTCACCATTCTCTGGAAGTCCGTTCTAGATCAAGAAACTTGGATTGAGCTATAAAGAGGGTGACACGGTCCATGCCTCTAGTTCTTTCCGGATGTAAGGGACAAAGGGACAAAGACAACGCTGGAACATTGGTCATAAAGGCTTATGAGTTGTGAACTCTTATTGCTTGGGGAGCAATGATGCATTGCTAGATGTCGTTCATTGTTTGTGAGGTTTTTGTTTGATACTTTCAAGATCAAGTGGGAGACTGTTGGAGTTACCATTGTGATCTAGAAGTGGTCAAACATGTAATGTCACTGCCAACGCGATATGAGCCTGCAGGGTCGCACATAAGAGCATGTGGAGAAGTTGGAAGATTGACTGTGTTGGTAAAGGTTACCAATCATCATAAAGAATGGGGAAGTCCAGCAATTGTTGCTGTCTGAATTCGTCGGATATGACTTGTCGGATTCGTCGGATTCGTCGGATCATTCCGTGGAATCCCGACGAATTGTCACAGAGATCCTTCACTCGGCAAATGTTGTTGTCTGATTGGATTCGTCGGATCACTCCGTGGAATCCCGACGAATTGTCACAGAAACCCTTCACTCGGCAAATGTTGCTGTCTGATTGGATTCGTCGGAATTCGTCGGATCATTCCGTGGAATCCCGACGAATTGTCACAGAAACCCTTCACTCGGCAAATGTTGCCGTCTGATTGGATTCGTCGAAATTCGTCGGATTGTCCCGTGTAAACTCGACGAATGCTGATTCGTGAAATCCCGACGAATTGTAACAGAAATCCCAATTCTGCTGTGTGGTCTGCGGATAGCAATTCTTCTAGAAGCCTGTTTATGCTTTGGGTAAAAATAGATCTTCTTTTAGGGTTCTCAGAACTTACAAAAGGTTTAGCCGACGGAAGTGTTCCGCTCTCGCTCGAACCCTAGACGGAAAGTGTTCCGCCGCCCAGTTCGCCTCCGTCGACCTCCTCTCCGTCGATTGTCGCCGGGATTGTTCTTCCTGGAGCGAACCTAGCAGTTCGTGGAAGTGCAAGGTGCAGTTGTTCTTCCTTCCGAGTTGCGTGCGACGTGACTTGGCGTTCTCCCGGCTCGTGTGGACTTATGTAGAGACGTAGACAATATTCTACGTGAGGACTCGCACATCCGACGACAGGATTCAACTCGTGGAGCATCTAGGTTGGATTTGATCCAATCCCACTAAGGTAATTTTTGCCTAGTATTTTTATTAACTTCTTGATTCAATATTCATGGCCGATCCAAGTCTTTTTGGGTTGTTTCTCTTTTATTCCGCTGCGCCTACATGTGATGTATGGTCATAGAAAAACCCAACAATTGATAAGTATGTTGGGTATCTCTCTATCTCTCACTCCTTGAAAGCTTATCTTGCTTCTGTTTCCTCTACTTCTATTCCTAACAGCTTTTTAGAAGCTAGCTTGAACCCCCATTGGCTGAAAGCTATGGAGGAGGAGATGGATGCCCTCCAACGTCAAAAGACTTGAGAAATTGTTCTTATCCCTCACGGGCGTCACCCCGTTGGATGCAAAATGGATATATACTACTAAATTTCTACAGGATGGAACTCTTGATAGATATAAAGCGAGACTGGTGGCGAAAGGCTTTACTCAGATTGAGGGAGTTGATTTCCAAGAAACATTTGCTCCTGTTGTTAAACTGAACTCTGTTAGAATCTTGTTGTCAATTGCAGCTCATAAGTCCTGGACTCTGCACCAACTCGATGTAAAAAAATGTTTTCCTCCATGGTGAATTGGAGGAAGAAATCTATATGACGCCACCTCCTGGCATGGATGTTCCTAGATGATATGGGTGTCGCCTCAAGAAAGCCTTGTATGGTCTCAAACAGTCACCTCGTGCCTGGTTTGCCAAGCTAAGTAACAAACTCTTGGAGTTAAACTTCACTCGTTATACCTTTGACCACTCAGTCTTTGTCTACAGAAAAGGGGAATGTACCACTATTCTCATAATTTATGTGGATGATATCATAATTACTGGAAATGATGATTGCCACATTACTCAAGTGAAAAGGAAATTGGCATCTGCCTTTGAAAACAAGGATTTGGGCCTCATTCGATACTTTCTCGGAATTGAGATTGCTCGATCCGCCGGGAAGATTATGATCTCTCAGCGCAAATATGTCTTAGACCTTCTCAGTGAAGTTAGATATTGGGAGTCAAACCTGTGGATAGTCCAGTAGATCCTAATTATAACATTCACAAGGAGACTTCTCCAGATCTTGAGAGGAAGTTAGAATTTCAACGTATTGTGGGAAAGTTGATTTATCTGACAATCACCCGACCCGATATCTCCTTGGACGTTAGCCTGGTCAGTCAATTCATGCACAGTCCTAAAGTTTATCATCATCAAACTGTTCTTCGAATCCTCAAATACTTAAAAAAGGAACTCGGCAAAGGTATTCTATTTCATGACCATGGCCACCTAAGGTCCATGGATACTGTGATGTTGATTGGGCAGGTTCATCACTGGACAGAAGATCTACGAGTGGTTACTCTATCTTTGCTGGTGGCAACCTCATCTCCTGGAGAAGTAAAAAACAAAATGTCGTTGCTCGTTCCTCCACTGAAGCAGAGTATCGTGTCATTGTTGTCACTACCTGTGAACTCATCTGGGCTAAATCTATCTTGGGAGAAATGGGCATTCCTGTTCTTGAAGCCATGCATCTTCACTGTGATAATCAAGCTGCGATTCATATTGCCAACAATCCGGTCTTCCATGAGAGGACAAAACACATTGAGATTGATTGTCACTTTGTGCGGGACAAAATACAGGATCAGTCTATTATGATGGTGTTTGTGCCTTCGGAAGATCAACTTGCAGACATATTCACCAAAGTTGTTTCTGGCAAATCCCTTCATTCATACTCCCTCGGGCTTGGGATGCTGGATGTTTATGGTATTAGCTTGGGGGGGGGGGGGGGGGGGGGGGGGGGTTAAAATACAAACTAATACTCTCTCACCGGGTGGTGAGTGTATCCAAAAAGGTGACTAATTGCTTAAAAGGTCCCGGTCCTGAAGAAAACAGTTAAGGAAGAAAAACCCTAAGGTTTGCTCTCTCTCGCTCTCAACACGATTAAAGTTGTCTTTCAGACCCTTCAAACTACCTTATTTGCCACACTAGTGTCGCAACTACCAGATTTCCCATAAGATTGACTGTGACGCGCCTAGATCAAGTATTGGTGTGGTGTTGCATCAAGGGGGGACCTCATATCATTCTTCAAATCTCCACCTTGCATCACATCATCACAAACTACCGGTGTTTTGGCGGGAATAAAATGTTCTATGATGTAAACTATATTTTTTTTATTTTAAAAGAGAATTTAATTCAGAGGAAAATGGATGGTGAATTTGTTAAGGCGCGCATCATTCGATCGAGACGGATGAATCGCAAGTGAAAACAAATGTCTGTGACTATTAACCGAGATGCTTAGCAAGTTCATATATGTGAGATTTGGTGCTTTCACAAATGAAAGTAGAACCACAACAACATTCAGAAATTGATGACAAGGAGATCAAAGAAAGCATAAGCCCTAAACATTTAGAGATCACTTAAAGTGGTATAAAAAATGAGCAATGAGGGGGGATCAGAGGATACCTTCTTTTGGAGAGTGACCTAAAGCTTTCACATGGTCATGTTTGCATACTTTTGGAGAGCTAGACTGCGAGGAAGGATCAAAACAAGGAACTGGCTCAGATAGGGATTTCTAGGCTCGGGAAAAATTAAGGTGGTTGTTTGGGCTTGGGAGTGGGATATAGGAGTTGAACAGTGGGTGAAAGAGTTTTGGCTTCTGTCAAAGAAACATGAAGGAACAAAGTTGCACAGAGTTTGACAATGACATCATGTGAGGGTGGCGATGGACGACGGGGCTGAAGGCTCTAGAGGAATAGTTGGCGGTACCAAGGAGGAACTCCAGCAGCGACGGCTGGGGCTGGAATGTTGTTCCGATTACTAGAAGGGGAAGTCGGGACCTGACGTCGTCTGGGAAGAGAGATCAAGAATCGAGTCTATTGTTCTTGATTTCTATTTTTCCCGCATGTTTGGAAATGTGACCCAAATCTCACTCCACTAGACCAACATGAAGCCCAAATTTCACTAAAATTGAGGTCAGAAAGATAAAGCTCCTAATGGGAGTCGAAATCAAGGAGATGTGGCTGTAAAGTGACTAAGATATGTACTATCTGACAAAGTGCATATGCTACCCTATTTGAAACATTGGGTTTGTTTTTCAAGTGAAAAGTGAATTCTTGTAGACAAGGGCATGTTTGATGTGTCGTCGTACTTCCTTCAGTGAGGTCAGAAGCCAAATTTCATCATGGTAAGTATTTAATACAAATTCATGTTGAATCAGGTAGTGTCGTCAGTGTTGGAGAGCCTGAACTATAGCAGAAAACTCAATATCATATATGGAGTATTGAGTTTTTGCCTCGTTCAGTTATTCGCTAAAGAAGGTGATGGGCCAACCTTCCTAACTCAGAACGGCCTACAATCGAGGCGTCGCATCTACCTCAAAAACTGTTACGCACACACACTCACCGGAGGAGCCACGCATCATCAAAACTATCGAAGAGCGCATGCGGAAACCTCCTTAGTTAATTTCTGTAATTAATTGGTATTAATTAATTAATTCATATTAATTAATTAATATTAATTAAGTATTGTTTTTAGTGTGTATTGTCATGTGAGCCCTCTCCTCCCTATATAAAGAGGAGGTATGGGAGTGTTTCTTTATCTTTGAGATCTTAGGGTTTTGGCTCTCATTTGAGAGAGGGGTCTTAGGAGGAACCAACCTCCTAGATCTTGGCCGGCGTCCGCGCCGGATTGTATCTGTTTTCCCGTTTATTGCAAGCATGTCTCGTTCTTTGTTCGATGGTGTATCAATGGTCCGACCTGCCGACCTCCGCCCGCTGCCCTGTCAGCCGCCGAGTACCAGCAACCCCTACAACCACCTTCTCGATAGGCTCGACCGTAATACCGATCTGATGAACGACATCCTCACGCACCTTCGCAACCTCCAAGGCAGTCGCCACCTTCACGTGGTTCCCTTTCTCGAAGCACCAGCAACCGCTTGCCCGCTCCAGGCCTCCCGGATTCCGGTTGCAGCAACGGAAGGCCACGCCGCCAGCACTGATTCCGCACCTCTTCCAACAGCAACCACATCTCCTGCACTGCTTCCGGCTGCAGAGGGTCGCACCTCCAAAGTCGTGGAGGCACCCTCGGGCGTCGTCGGCCGCCCGATCCAGCACGCGGCGAGTCCAGCGGCCGTAGCCACAATCGCACCTCCAGCGCCGCCTCCAGCTGCAGACGCAGTAGCCCGCACCCCGAAGTCGTTTAGCAGCGACAGACGGCCACACCTTCAGCGTCGTCGGCCGCCAGATCCAGCCGCAGCAACTGCGCACTACGCGCGCCCTTCTCGCACCAATTCCGGCCGCAACTCCCGCGCCTCCGTCGATCTGGGTGATTCCAGCAAGGGCACTGCTGGTGGAGCCCGCGCCTCCCTCAACGTCACCCCTTCCCTGCAACTTCACGCGACGCCCGCACAGACAAATCCCCCTCCCGCCTATGTCGCCCCATCTACTTTCCCTCTCGAGCCCCCCGCCTTCCTATTTCTCATTTTCAGACTTGGCATGCCCACTCTCCCAAACCGCCAGCTACCCCCCTTCACTCCAAGACAAAATAGTAACCGGCCCCCCTCTTTTCTCTCACCACCTTTTATCATTTCACTGTTTTTATTCAAATTCTCTCTACCCCACGGCGACAAGCTGCGCGTCGCTTCCGTGCTTAAGGATCCCGACAAATATTTCGAACTCGCCCTTGAGGACAAGGCCGATTTTCAAGACCGGCATATTGTTACGCACACGCACTCACCGGAGGAGCCATGCATCATCAAAACTATCGAAGAGCGCATGCGGAAACCTCCTTAGTTAATTTCTGTAATTAATTGGTATTAATTAATTAATTCATATTAATTAATTAATATTAATTAAGTATTGTTTTATTGTTTATTGTCATGTGAGCCCCCTCCTCCCTATATAAAGAGGAAGTATGGGAGTGTTTCTTTATCTTTGAGATCTTAGGGTTTTGGCTCTCATTTGAGAGAGGGGTCTTAGGAGGAACCAGCCTCCTAGATCTTGGCCGGCGTCTGCGCCGGATTGTATTTGTTTTCCCGTTTATTGCAAGCATGTCTCGTTCTTTGTTCGATGGTGTATCAAAAACCTTCTAAAACTTCGGATGCGTGAGTACGAGGGTAATAGTCAGCTTGTCTTTCAAAACTGAAAATGTGCTCTGTCTCATCGGTCCAAATAAAATCATACACATGGGCAATAATGGAACTAAAGTTTCTAACGAACTAACGATAGAAAGAACCAAAATATGAAATCCACGTGCCAAAAGCATTACTAGCCACCCATATAGTCTTTCATTGGTCTTAAAAGCGGGTTTACATTCATCCTCGAGTCGGGTCTGGATCTGATGGTAGCCACTCTTTAGTTCAATCTGGAAAAAAAAAACTTGGGGAGTCGCTGAGAATTTTGAGCATATCATCCAAACGATGAGCCGAAAAGCAGTATTTGATAGTAATTTTATTTATCACATTGTTATCGATGCACATGCACCAACTCCCAACTTTTTTTGGACCTAGGAGTTGATGGTGCATGGGCTCATACTCTTCCTAATATGGTTTTTCTTAATCTGGTATGTGACCCTCCGATGGAGCTCTTAGTATTCCTTAGATCTCCTATGATAATTCAGAAGTTGTGGGAGGCTAACACCAGACATAAGGTAGATACAATGTTGTATGTCTCACATGGGAGGGAGGTGGTTAGGTAGTTCATCAAACATAATGTCTATGAACTCTAAAATACGGAGATGCGCCTAACTAGGAATCACAATACTACTAGCGTAAGTATCTAGAACGGCTAAGATGTAAATGACCTTGATATCCTTCATCTCTTCCTAGAACAGAGGTCCATATAAAAGTATAGATGCAGAAGGAATTGAGATCGCGGATATCAGTGGGGATGAACTATCACAATACTGTGTAGGGACTCCCTCAGTTGTCTTGGGCACAAGATTATTCTTTTAGGGTAAGAGAACAATTTTGCATCCATCTCGCTCAAATGAATGAAACTTTCCCCTACCATCATGGGTCACGTGCCTATCATATTCACAGGATCGACCTAAGAGAATATGGCAGACTTCTATTGTCGCAACATGACACCAAATTACATCTCTATAGACACTATCTATGGAAAACTCCACTAAGCACAGATGGGTAATGTTTGCCCGGAAAACCGCTTCTCGGGTTGGACCATTAGCAGACCGCTCGAACTCCTGGGTCAGGCCGCTGGGTCCCGGGATCAGCGGTTCCCAGTTCAAGAAGGGCCAGGCCGGGCGGCCTGGTGTCATTTCCGGATCGCCCCCAAAGGGAGAAGATCGTCAAGAGCTAAGGCAAAAAGTTCATCCGCAGTCTCAGCTAGAAGGCCGCGCGGGTTGTCCCATAGAAACTCGAGGTTCCAGCCCCGAAGAACAAGCCGGGGCTCCAGATCAAAGGCTATCCGAGTTACCTTGTGAAAAACGGCTAAGTCATGACCAGAAGGCAGACCGCGGCCTCAATCTCCAGGCCGCTCGGTCTGCATCATTGACTTAGTCCCGGTATCCTCAGCCTCAAGTCAGACGGGTAGGGAAGGCAGGCCGTCAGGTCGCGCGGCCTCTTTCTTTTTTCTTCTTTATGCATCCCGTCACCGCCTGCCCGTTTCTCCTGTACCCGGGCAGGAGGTTATTTTATCCCTGCCCATTCGGGCAGGCCCCCAAGCCTATAAATAGGGGGCGGCACTGTTCACAAGACACGCACACTCGAATCGAAGAGCTCGCTTGTCGGAGCTCCGGTCTCGAGTTTCTGGTCTCGCGAACTGTTTGACCGGCCGGCTTCTGCTTTCCTGCACTTGTAACCGCTACTTTTCAATCAAAGGAAAGCCCGTCGCAAGAGTGGCATTTGCCGCGGCGGGCGAAGTCCGGCCTCGACCGCTGCTAGCGGTCTAAATTCTCTAACCAAATAGTAACCGATAATCCGCAGCCCTCGATTTTCTTCGTGAGCGCACTTTTGAATCGAACAGAAACACGCGACCTTCAGATCGCGGACTATCAGCGAAATCTTTGGTTCAGAATGTCAGACCGCCAGTTCCCTCCAAGAGACCGGTCCGATCATAGCGATGACTCCCTGTGGGAGGCTCTGGAGCAAACTAAGAGAGAAGCCGACCAGGCTCAGAAAGCAACTGATCAGCGTCTGGACGCGATCAGTCAGGCTCTAGCTCTGCTAACCAAGCGGTTAGCCCCCCAACAGGCCGCGGTTAACCCGGCCATGACCCCTGTTCTACCTCCTCCACCTCCATACCCATTTGCGCAGGTCGCTCACTCCCAACCGCCACCAGAAGGTTCTGCGGATCGGCAGAATTTCTACCAAGAGGCCGCGCGCTGTATGCCGGCTCGAGTCCTTGACTTCCAGGGGGCGGCTTCTCAGGCCGCTCGCTTTTCCAATCCGCCTGAGGTCGCCGCCTACCAGTCCTACCCGGCCGGAGCACCTGCCCGCTCCTATCAGGCGGCCTGTCCGCAAATGACCGCAGCAGAGATCCCCTACCACCCTGCTTTTTCTCTATACGAGGATGCCGAGGAGAGTTCTCCCTTCACGGATGAGATCCGGGGAGAGCCGGCTCCGAATAACTTTCGAGAACCACGCTTATCAACATATGGTGGGGAGTCCGATCCGGCAATTCATCTTCAAGCGTTTGAATCGGCTGTTGCTCTGAGGACCATCACTGATGCAACTAAGTGTAAGCTCCTGGTGACGTCCTTCGATGGACAAGCCAGAGAATGGTTCTATGGATTGCATCCTCGATCCATTAGATGTTTTGCAGAACTGCGTAGAGAATTTCTGCTTCGATTCTCTACCTCGAAAAAGAGGAAGAACGGTCCGGCAGCCCTATTTGAGATACGGCAGCAGGAAAACGAAACGTGGGCCCGCTTCGTCGACCGTTTCCAAAGGGAGATAATGGAGGTGCAAAACGTCGATCCAGAGTTGTATAGGGTCGCTCTGATGCATGGCCTCAGGGAGGGGCCGCTGAAATTTGAAGCTCAAATCAGGGAGCCAAAAACATACCAGGAGATGATTAGTCTGGCTAACAAATTTATCAGGGGAGAAAAGACTAATCCTGGTTATGTTGCCAAATTGCTCAGCAATAACGATCAGTTTAATCCCGCATCAACTCATCAGCAACGTTACAATCATCCATCTCGGCCTGATTTCGAACCCCGGGCTCAGAGGGGGAGGAATCTTAAGCCTAAACAACCATTCCTCGGCCATCAACGGTTTCAAGATCAGAAACCGCCGTTGGCCATCGCACCCACTCAACCCATGGGAGCTCCGCAAATAATGCCTGTATATCTGCCGCAGTACATCGCACAACCATCCCCAACTATCCCATCCATCCGATATGATGAATCTCAGGAGTCGTTCACCCCTCTCAGCGTCACCATGAACGAGGTCGTGCAGATTCTCCAAAAGAGGCCTGACTTCAAGAGGCCTCCTCCCTTGAAATCAGAAGTTCGCAACCGGAACCCTAACTTTTATTGTGAATATCATAAAGAGGAAGGGCATCAGACTGAGGATTGCCGGGCCCTCCGGTGGTTGATAGAGAAGCTCCTGAAAGAAGGGAAGCTCCGAGGGTTGATTCGGCAAGAAACCCCGGTTGAGCCGCGAACCGAGAAGAAGAAGGAAGTGGTCGAAGTGACCTGGGAGTGTGCTGATGTGGAAGAGGCAGGTTGCTATGGGGATATACATCCCACAACCGAGTGTATAGAGGTGAATGACGTTGGCCCTCTTGGCAACGTCTATTGCATTCATGGTGGGGCAGGAGTAGAATCTTCTCGGAAATCTAGCATCGGGAGAGTTACGAAGCAAGAAGTGGCAGTCGCCTCCACTTCTACTCCAGAAAGGGCGGTCGTTACCTTCGGCCAAGAAGATCTTTCCCCAAATGCAAATCCTTTTGATGATGCAGTGGTGATAAAGGCGGTTATTGAAAACTACACCGTGCACAAAATTCTGATTGATACCGGCAGCTCAGTTAATCTCATTTTCCGTGAAACATTCGAAGCCCTTAAAACTGGAAAGTCTTTACTCTCCACGGAAGGGCCCCTCTATGGCTTCTCGGGAGAGAAGAAGGAAGTGGAGGGGTGCGTAAAGCTTTTGGTATCGCTGGGGGGTATAACAAAGCTGATAAACTTCGTGGTGGTGGAAGCCCCAAGCAGCTACTGTGCAATTTTCGGAAGGCCAATTCTGAACGCTTACAGAGCGGTAGTATCTACTTTCCATTTGGCCTTGAAGTTCGCCGCTGAGGGGCGTCAATATCGGATCCGGAGTGATCCAAGGGTTGCTCGCGAATGCTATGTAAAGACAGTTAATGTGATCACCGAGGCACCACTTCACAAGGCTCAGAATGACATCTACGAGGTGTCCAAGCTCCCTGAGGAAATCAAAGAAAGCACAGAGCGGAAAGGAGTTTACCTGGAACCTGCCCAGGAGATCCAAAAAGTCCCCATTGCTGAAGGGGAAGAGAAGAAGTTGATCATCAACGCCGAGCTGTCGGAAGAGGAAAAAGCTCAACTAACCTCCTGCCTGTTGGAGAACTTGGACATCTTCGCCTGGTCAGCGGAGGACATGCCTGGGGTAGATCCAGACGTAGCATGTCATCACCTCAACGTTTCTCCTGAATTCAAGCCGATCCAACAAAAGAAGAGGGAGGTGGCAACAAAGCTGGCATTGCCCATCAGAGAGGAGGTTTCCAAGCTCCTAAAAGCGGGTTTTATTTCTGAAATTCAATATCCAACGTGGATGTCAAACATTGTAATGGTTCCAAAATCTGGTGGGAAGTGGCGCATGTGCGTGGACTTCACAAAGCTCAATAAAGCGTGCCCCAAAGATTGCTATCCCTTGCCTCGGATAGATGTTTTAGTAGATTCCGCGGTAGGATATAATTTCATGAGCTTTCTAGATGCATTTTCTGGTTATCACCAGATTAAGATGCATAAACCTGATATCCCGCATACATCCTTCATTACCAATGATGGATGTTATTGTTATCTTGTCATGCCCTTCGGGCTCAAAAATGCGGGGGCGACATATCAGAGGATGATGGACACAGTATTCAAAAAACAGAAAGGGAGAAATCTTGAAGTATATGTAGACGATCTTCTTCTAAAAAGTAAAACTTTTTCAATCCATCTGAAAGACCTCGTAGAGACGTTCGCTACTCTACGGAGGTTCAAATTAAAACTAAATCCTTTGAAATGTGTGTTTGGGGCCAACAAAGGAAAATTTCTGGGACACCTTCTCACTCCTAATGGCCTCGCGCCAAACCCAGATAAAGTAAAGGCCATCCTAGACATGACCCCTCCTCGCAATCCGAAGGAAGTGCAGCAACTTGGGGGGAGGTTGGCAGGATTGAGCCGATTCATTTCCAAGTCAGGGGATAAAAGCGCTCCATTTTTCAAAACACTTAGGGGAGGATCTAAGTTCGAATGGAGTGAAGAGTGCGATAATGCTTTCGAACAGTTGAAAAAGCAATTAACCTCAACCCCTCTTCTTCAAAGCCCTCGCGAAGGGGAAACACTATTCTTATACTTGGGAGTGGGCCCAGATGCGATAAGCTCTGTCCTGGTGCGGGAAGAAAAAAAGAAGCAGTTTCCTATATATTATGTCAGCCACATCCTCAAAGATGCGGAAACTAGATATTCAATCTTGGAGAAATTAGCCTTGGCTTTGGTCATGTCATCACGAAGGCTCCGCCCCTATTTTCAGGCTCATCCCATTCAGGTGGTCTCGGACCATCCACTAAAGAGCATCTTGGAAAAGCCGGATCATTCAGGAAGGTTGGCCAAATGGGCAATCGAGCTAAGCGAGTTCGAAATATTATACATTCCCAGAACGGCAATAAAGGCACAAGTATTGGCAGATTTCTTGGTAGACACGATGGAGTCTAATCCAGAACAAGTAGTGCAATCTCCCTTGGCTTGGATCATTTATGTGGATGGGGCTTCTGGCAGAAACTCCGTGGGAGCCGGAGTGGTTCTGATCAGTCCAAATGGCATCAGGCTGGAGCAGGCTATCAAATTCTTCTTTTCAGTTACAAATAACCAGGCCGAATACGAAGCATTCTTGGCCGGCTTGAGACTCGCGAAGGAGCTTGGGATAGAACACGTTCATGTGAAAACTGATTCTCTTGTGATGGCTTCGCAGGTTCTAGGGAATTATGAAACAAGAGAACCGATATTGAGAAAGTATCTATTTTTAGCTAAGAAAGAAATTGGGAGATTCAAATCCTTCATTATCGAACACATTCCGAGAACACAGAATGAAGAGGCAGACGAATTGTCAAAGTTTGGTCTTCCATCAGGAGGGGTGAACTCAGAACTCTTTCGTCCGGCAATAGATGAGACAGAGGAAGAGGAGCTCATGCAGATCGATCAGCATCCTTCCTGGAAAGACCCCTATGAATTATTTCTGTCAAAAGGAGAGTTTCATTCATCAATCAGGGACAGAAATAGATTCAAAAGAAAGGCAGCCTACTACTACTTGATGGCAGGAGTCCTGTATAGGAAAACTCTGATTTCTCCCTCAGCGCGATGTGTCTCAGAAGAAGAAATTCCGATCATACTTCAAGAAATTCATTCAGGAGAGTGTGGTAGTCATTCAGGAGCGAAGACTTTGGAGAAAAGGATCTTGCGGCAGGGATATTTCTGGCCGACCATGAGGAAAGATGCTGAAGCATTTGCCAGGCGATGTGTCCAGTGCCAAAAGTTCGCTCCTCTTCAACATTTGCCTGCTCAGTCGCTCAGGTCGATAACCGCGCCGTGGCCCTTTGCAGTATGGGGAATGGATCTTATGGGACCCTTTCCGATGGCCAGCGGTCAACGCCGTTTCATCCTTGTAATGATCGACTATTTCAGTAAGTGGATTGAGGCAAAAGCGCTGGCGAAAACAACAACTCAAATTGTCAAAAACTTCATCTGGGGGGAAATAATCTGCCGGCATGGAATTCCGTTAGCAATTGTTACCGATAACGGTCCACAGTTCAACAATTCCGAGATGAAAAGCTTCTGCGATCAGGCGGGAATTGATCTGCGATTTTCCTCAGTACATCATCCCAGGACCAATGGTCAGGTGGAAGCAGCGAACAGGCAAATCCGGCAGCTCTTGATGAAAAGGGTCTTAAATCAAAAAGGGAATTGGGCGGACTAGCTTCCTTCCATCCTTTGGACTCTTCGTACTACGCCATCTTCAGCTACAGGGGAGACGCCGTTCAAACTATCTCATGGCTCAGAGGCTGTTGTTCCCGTAGAATTTGAAGTGGTCACTCCAAGGGTTATGTATGCAAAAGAGGGAGGAGAATCATGGATGGATGAAAATGATGAGGCTATGAGGTATAGTCTGGATCTGATCGAGGAGCTTCAAGACGAGGCAACTATCAGACAGGAGGAAGTTAAAAGGAGAATGGCAAAATATTTTGACAAGAATGTCAGAGTAAAGCAGTTCGCAAGTGGTGATTTGGTATTAAAGAAAGTAGATGCTGCAGCCAGGTCTGGTAATGTTGGAAAGCTGGATCCTAATTGGGCAGGACCTTTTATCATCAAAGAAGTATTAAAGAACGGGGCCTACCGTCTCCACACCAGTGAAGGGGAAGACATCCCGCGTACTTGGAGCGGTGACGATCTTAAACGATTCTATCCTTGAATTATCTCTTTTATTCTCTACATCTCTTTTGGTATTAAATAAAAAGCCCTATACTGACACCTCTTCTTGTCTGATGGTTCTCTACATTGTGAATGTAAATATACATATCTCACTCCCCAAACCTCTGAGATATCGCCGAATTCTGCTCGAACCCCCTCGGATTGTAGTCGTAGCGTAAAACCCACCAAGACCATGTGATGCGGGGAGTTTTCGCACACGTGTAGTGGTAGCTTGCCAATTCCGCTGCGGAGGTCTTCAGAATTTTGGATCCCGGCCGATATCTGACACACCCCTGCATCAAGGGAGGTCTAGGTGATTGTCAGCTCTATCATGCCCCGAAGGGATATAGTTACAGCTTTGATGATCTTTCTGAGGAAAGCAATGTTCGCCGCCGAGGCCCACCTGCCCAACTGATCATCATAGTCTGTGACCATCGAATACTCTTAGGTACTCTCGAAACGGTGCCTAGTTGGGCCCACAACTGAGTTGATCTCTCTGAGGAAAGCAATGTTCGCCGCCGAGGCCCACCTGCCCAATTGATCAACTCGGCTTGTAACCCTAGGCAAGAGAGCGGATGAGTCGTTTACAGCTCTTATGACCACTTGAGGAAAGCAATGTTCGCCGCCGAGGCCCACCTGCCCACTTGGTCATTTGAGTCTGTACATACCTTTTTTATTCTTTCTCTACAGGGAGGCATTTGCCTCTTATGGTTTCTTGTATAAGAACAATTCGAGGAAGATTTGGTTAAAACAGGTGCAGGTGTTCGTCTACCCTAATAAAGGGTTATGATATTAAGACCGTGCGGTCTGAACATCCAGACCGAACGGTCTGATTGGATATAAGTTGGGATATTTCCTGGCAATTATATAATGACCCGAGTGGTTATCCAACCGGGCGACCTTATCAATTTTTTAATTGGGTATCTCCGGAACTGATCATCTATTACCCGGGTGGCATTCAAGCCGGGCGAGTCCATTCATCTTTTATAAGTTGATATTTCGGGAACTAATATATATAATTGCTCGGATCTCATTCTGGCCGGACGGTTTTATCTATCTATCCATCCTTTAATAAGTTGGATGTTTTTTAGATTTAGTCATATGATTATCCGGATTGTGTTCTAGCCGGGCGAATCTGTCTGTCTTTAAACTAAGTTGGATATCTCCAAAGCTGATTATCTGATTGTCCGGGTTGCATTCAAACCGGGCGGGATCATCCATCCTTTATAAAGTTGAATATTTCTGGAGCTAATTATATGATCGCTCAGGTTACATTTTGACTGAATCGGATCTATCTATCTCTCCATTCTATCAAGTTGTATTTCTGGATCTGGCTATATGATCCGGGTTGAATTTTAAACCGGCCGGGCACTATCTATTCCTGAATGAATAGTCGAAATTGGATATTTCTGGATCTGAATATATGGTCGCTCGGATTGTGCTCTAACCGATCAGGTTAAGCTATTTCTTAGCGAAAATTATCTCTAGACACAATGGATTACTCGCCAGGACTGAATCCGAACCGCGTGAAAGTTGTTCATTATTTATAGCAGCAAGTATAAAGTATCTTCAAATGAAAAGAAGCCGCGCGGTCCGAATTTTAGTCGCATGAATCTATCTGTTATGGTCTATACCGATTAGAAATCGAATATCCTGAGATCCAAATAAATAATCGTGCGGGTTGGACAAAGGATCGTCGAAGACAATCAATCATCACTTATGCTCGGACCAGGATGTCCGCGCGGTTAGAACGAAAAGAGCAAAAGAAAAGAAAAAGGGAAAAGACAAGGTATCAATCACAAGTAAGTAGTAACAGAAGGACGGCCAGACAGGTAAAAATTTCTATTCATTTCTTCAAAATATGTTAAAACAAAATATTGACCGCCCGGCTAACAAAAAGAAACCGGCGGTTACAAAAGTTAAAATCAAAACGAAAGCACTAGTCTGCCGACTTTCTCTTCTTCTTGACAGGAGAATTTGGGTACACACCATCGATGTCAACCTCCGGCGAATAACCTTCGCTTAATGAGGAGGAGCCGGATGAACTGCTGTCACTAGACCGCCCGGTCTTGCTTGCAGAACCGGTGGTCCCGGAGGACAAGTCATCCTCATCATCCTCATCAGCATCACCGGCTTCATTATCCGCGTCGACATCGTCGGCGGCTTCACCACTTCCATCGCCCCCTTGATGGAGTACGATCTCCCTGCCCGCATCGGCCTCCGCCTCCTCGCCCACCTTAGTCTTTCCTTTTTGCCTTCGGCTGATTTCGTCAAGTTGAGTCTTCAAGGTGGGGAAGAGGTCGGAGAAGGTGGTACCCTCGAACCCTTCGGTCAGACCGCCCCGGTCTTCCATAAGACCCAAGGCTTTGTTGATCCCCTGGGCCACATGAGGCAGCACCTCATCTTGGAAAGCCGGGTTGGTCATCTCATATTGCTTCTGCAAGAAGGGGAAAAATGAATTAGGCCGCTCGGGCTAAACAAAAGGAACCGCGTTGTCTTGTGAGAAACTCACCGCCACGACTTCTTGAAGCCGCGCGTTCTCCTCTCGAAGCCGCGTATTCTCCGCGGCCTGCTCCTCGTACTTCTTCTCCAGGTGTTTCTGAACAGAAACTAGCCGCTTATACGACAGGGCCATGAAGTGATTGGCCGAAAACCCCCAGGCGCCGGCTTGAGCCGCTAGCCGGGGGAGCTCTTCTTCAGGGGTTCTCATCAGCTTCCTTAAAGTCTTTCGACCATACAAGGCGGTCCCGGCGGCTAGGGCATGGCGTTCAATTTTGTCGCTCCCCCATGGAGGAAGAGCGGTGGATACCCGGATCCGGCTTCCATCCCTATGCCAAAGGACGGTCGGATTGCCCTGCAGATCGGGCGGGTTCCCACAAGAGCGAAGGAGCTCGTAGTCATCAGGAGAAGCCGGGCCTTCTTCCTCAGACGATAGCGATCTGTTTCGCTTCAGCCTCTTCTCCCTTTGAGTCAAAACCGGGACGACTGGCGTGACCGGCTTGTTCGCAGGGACGGCGTGGGCAGCTGTAAAGAGAAAACAAAAGTGTAAATAACGAAGTCCGCGCGGTTACATACAGGCGGTCTAAAAGAACTTACTATGCTCAGGGAGGATATCCTCCAGCTCCGAGAACAGCGGGATGTAGTGGTTGATATCCAACCGCTCGTTCTCAAGGAACGCGAAGGTGTCCGCCTCAATCTTTCCGACCTGAGGGATCTGGAAAACTTCTTCCCCTCGGACTTGCGGGTTGGTCTGCAACAGTCCGAAGTTGCCTTCGAGCATTACGAACCGCTCCGACCAGTCGGAGACTTTGTTCGCCAAATTGACGATCT
The DNA here is from genome assembly GCA_033032865.1 of Dactylorhiza incarnata. Taxonomy (NCBI): domain Eukaryota; kingdom Viridiplantae; phylum Streptophyta; class Magnoliopsida; order Asparagales; family Orchidaceae; genus Dactylorhiza; species Dactylorhiza incarnata. The sequence continues at coordinate 6,558,635 of JAWHQI010000013.1, forward strand.
TCAACCCATGGCAGCCGAAGTAGAGGTGCCCCCTGTAAGTTGAAGTCCCCGAGTCGGAGGCAGCCCGCACCGAGAAGAACTTTCTGAATAGGTCGAGGGAGAACCTGATCCGCTCGAACCGCAGGTACGAGATGAAACTATATATGGAGGCGATGGAGTTCGGTGGAAGTTGACCGGGTACGACCCCGTAATGGTCGAAGATGGCTATGACTTCAAGCGGCAGTGGAAACTTGAAGCCATATTCGAAGTGGTCGACCGGGATAGCTATCTGGTGCGGATTGGAAGAGTTAATCCGCTCATCGCGTAGAGGAAGCCGCGCGAGTAGATTACTCCCTGCCATGTGTTTTGCGATGAAATCGTCCAGTTCGCTCTGAGTAAGGCGGCATTCCGGATGGTCCCCTGAATGGAATGCTAAGGCCGCATCAGCTCGGACGGCTTTAACTTTAACAGGTCGCTGCGACTTGTTCTTGGATCGCGCCATCCGGAAATCGTGAGAATGACTTCGAAGAATTCCCTACTTATAGATTTCTATGATCTGTGAATAGTAAAATCATATCGCGACTATACATTCTAACCGCGCGGTCAATGACCTAAGTGGTTAGATTCACCAGAAAAATAAAAGAAGCAAAGGCATCCAGGAAAACAGAAGCAAGCATACATCACAGATCGAGCGACCTGAAGTCGGTTCGAATAAAGCATGAGATCTAAAACAGAACACAAAGTATAGCGGTTAAATAAGAGACCGCACGAGTTATCCAGAATACAAGACAAAGAACATTGTTCAAACCAATAAGCCACGCTTATAGTACAAATTGTTCTCAAAGGCCGGTCACGGCTGACGGCGTTCTGGGGAGACATCCTCTCTGTGAAGTCGCGCGACCTGGTCACTGGTTGTGTTCAGGAGAGAGTAAATCTGGCTTGTATGATAATGAAGGTGGTTGATTGTGCTATGAAGCCGCCCAGCATCCCTTTCGACCCGCGTAGCGGCAATCATACGGGGGGTTGCGGCGGCCTCGTCAATCATTGGATCAGCCGCCCGGACTGGGGGAGGATTCGAGCCCGCTCTAATAGTCGGGCGGCTAACAGCTACCACCCCATCGTTCATATTTCGCCGACCAGCGACGACTTCTCTGGTTAACCGCAGGAATTTATCCCGGTAATATTTCGAGTCGCTCTCAAATTTAGCAGAGGCTCTCTTCTCCTTCTCCAGTTGAGCGGTTAGAGCAGCTCGCGTAGCCACCACTGCTGCCCGCGCGGCGTCAAGCTGAGTCTCCAGGACTTTCTCCTTTTCTGAGCCGGATTTCCTGTTGATCTCCGACTGCGCCTTCAGCGCCTCTTCAGCCTTCTTCCTCGCAATCTGCTCAGCCTCCAGAGCGGTCCGAGTGGCGGCCTCCCGGTCTTCTACCTCCTTCAAGCGGGCTCTCAGGTTGACCAGATCTTCCTCGAGATGGTCAAACAGCTGCAGTCCTTCCGGCAAAGTCGTTGCACTGGTTGGAATCAGTGGAACTAACGGAGGCGGGCTGGCCTCAAGGTCGCCCGGCTTCGTAACCTGATCCACGCTATCTGAAAGAAGCCGCTCGGTTATGAAAAGTAAGAGCATGCAACGCCATATATATATATACAAATGAACATAAATACAAGAGCAGTGCCTGGACGGACAGGCCACTTAGACCGTTCCGGATTCATCCTCTGACATTGCTCACGCCAGAGTCTTTCCGTACTTTGTCTAACAGAAGGGAACCGGGCCGCTAAAGAAAGGAGGATCGGCGGCGGGTTCACTAATTTATTATGGCGAGGCCGCGGAATGGAGAAGCGGACAGCTTTATAGTCCGTGGAGCCCTTACCTGCCACAAGAGGATCAGGCCGCGACGGCTTGTTCAAAGTTCGTTCCGCCCCCTCCTTCTTCACCATCATTATTTCTTCCCCGGTCATCGCTGGGGGAACTTCCTCCCGCGCTTTCAGCATTTCTTCAAGCTCCCTCGTTCTCTCTTCGACCTCCAAGGCAGTCCGGGCGGCAGCTTCTCGTTCTTCGGCCTCCGTCCGAGCGGTCTCTTCAGGCCGGACTGTATTATCAGTGGCAGAGGGATTTTGTCTGGAAACAATCGGGCTGTCAAGAAGCTGATCTCGCTTCACCAGCTCATCCATACCCCTGAAGATCCCATTAAAAGATAAGCTGCTCGCCGAGTCCGGAGGCAGTTCGCCCGGTTTCGTATCAGGGGTAGCCGGTGATTCATTTGACTTGTTGGGTGGAGGAGTCGCAAGGCCTAGCTCCTCCTTTAGTCGCGAATTGGTCTGGAGGAGGGATTCGGTCGGTTTCTTAAGAGCCGCCCTTTCCTTAGCGGCTAACCTCTTGACCTTCTTCGTTATCCGCTCGGTCACGGACCCGGTCTTCTTCCTTTTCCTCTCCTTCTTGCTCGGAGCTGGGCTAACTTCTTTGGAAGGGCTAGGGTAGTCGTCCACGGACAAAGGGGTATTCAGATCGCCCGCCCTTGGGGAGTTGACCGCCTCTTCCTCCAAGTTTCTAACTAGCAGATGGGGGTTCCCAGAAGGAGTAATCTCCATGCCAAACGAGTCGTTTTCGCCGGTCTTCTTCGAAGGGCTACCGGTATCAGCTTTTTCAGGAGGAGCGGTCTCCTCTTTGTTCAGCGGGTTGGCGACCTGTTGACCAGGGTCTTCTAAAGGAATCAGCGGGTCACCAAGAAGAGGCCTCGAACTGTTCGCCACGGGCTCTGCAGGAGTCTTGGAAGTTGTTAAGTCCACGACCGGTTTGGGGCTATCCGCTGCGGCCTTCTCGGCCCGCTTTCTCTTTTTCCGGTCCTTCCGGTCTTGCTTTTCCTTCTCCTTATTCGATTTCTCCGACGATTCGCGCCTCTTATCTTCCACCCTCTTCTGATCTCCGCTGGGATCCACGCGGTCTAACACAGCGTCCAGGAAGTCCATTGCGGAAGAATTGCCGGTCTTAAAAATTCTAACCGCAACTGGCGAGTAATACCCCGTGATTTCAGGAAAAACTCCGCAGAATGAATTCTCTGGCTCTCTTATAGAATTTAAGGCAGGTCGGATGCGATCTCCCGGTCAAAGCTAATATTTTCGAAATTCTCTTGAGATTTGAAAATATGCGGGGATTATGTTTGCCCGGAAAACCGCTTCTCGGGTTGGACCATTAGCAGACCGCTCGAACTCCTGGGTCAGGCCGCTGGGTCCCGGGATCAGCGGTTCCCAGTTCAAGAAGGGCCAGGCCGGGCGGCCTGGTGTCATTTCCGGATCGCCCCCAAAGGGAGAAGATCGTCAAGAGCTAAGGCAAAAAGTTCATCTGCAGTCTCAGCTAGAAGGCCGCGCGGGTTGTCCCATAGAAACTCGAGGTTCCAGCCCCGAAGAACAAGCCGGGGCTCCAGATCAAAGGCTATCCGAGTTACCTTGTGAAAAACGGCTAAGTCATGACCAGAAGGCAGACCGCGGCCTCAATCTCCAGGCCGCTCGGTCTGCATCATTGACTTAGTCCCGGTATCCTCAGCCTCAAGTCAGACGGGTAGGGAAGGCAGGCCGTCAGGTCGCGCGGCCTCTTTCTTTTTTCTTCTTTATGCATCCCGTCACCGCCTGCCCGTTTCTCCTGTACCCGGGCAGGAGGTTATTTTATCCCTGCCCATTCGGGCAGGCCCCCAAGCCTATAAATAGGGGGCGGCACTGTTCACAAGACACGCACACTCGAATCGAAGAGCTCGCTTGTCGGAGCTCCGGTCTCGAGTTTCTGGTCTCGCGAACTGTTTGACCGGCCGGCTTCTGCTTTCCTGCACTTGTAACCGCTACTTTTCAATCAAAGGAAAGCCCGTCGCAAGAGTGGCATTTGCCGCGGCGGGCGAAGTCCGGCCTCGACCGCTGCTAGCGGTCTAAATTCTCTAACCAAATAGTAACCGATAATCCGCAGCCCTCGATTTTCTTCGTGAGCGCACTTTTGAATCGAACAGGTAATAAGAATGATCATACTGCAGGTACAAAAGAGGGGCTATAGGGTTTTCGAAGAGTTGCATTTTTAGCTTTAGTTTGTTTACCTTGCGTTGAGGTGTAAAGTTTCCCATATTACGGTTGTCGATGATGATGGAACAAAATTTTCCTTGAATGCATGGGGTGGTGTGAAAGATGTTGTGTCTCAACCACTCTTCTTCTGCAGGAACTCTTGGTGTCAAGATACTAAGTTGCATGACAGACTAGTTGGTCAGTGTGTTCTCCTTCAACTTCAAATTCCCCGCCAAAGTTGGGCTCAACTGGGAAGTAATTCAAATAAACTTTGAATTCATGTTCTTGATCGTCTTCGGTTTTTACGGTCGCTACAAACTACCTATGAGGATATTCAAAGGATTTGTGCACCGGGACCCGGCTACATGCATATGAAACAGCAAATGACCCATGGGTTAGTTCAAGAGCCTATAACTTCCCTGTCATTGAATAAGGCAGGAGTAGGAGTGTTAGCGGACCCTAAGGGACAACTAATTATGGGAGCCATAGGTGCGATGCTAAGGGTAATCACAGAGGTAGGTTTATCAGTAGGCCTAGGCCCCGAAGTCCTTTTCTAAAGCGAGGACTACTCTATGCGCTCTACTAGATGCTTCACATAAGTCTCAATAAACATATAGCTCAAGTTGTTCTAATGAAATATTGGAGCTTATTCAAATAATGAGACACCATCATATAGTCGTTTTCACGAATACCTAGCCTAGACTACAGGACTAGAACTAGGAACCTTCAATATAGATTTGTAAATAATATGCGGGTAGCACATCGCTTTCGTAGTTGATTCTTAAACTCTACCTGGGTGGTCATCTGGGTCATGCCTAAGTTAAATTGTGTGGGCTCGAACTAACCCCAACCAGACTAGTGTTGGTCCCTTAAACATAAGGGTGACATACTCCACTAGCATGTTAATAAGCATATGCTTCCAAGTTGTACACCTCTCCATGCAATCACACCAGCCAATACAACCCTTCGGTCCTAATAAACCCTCAAAGTCTCCTATAGCTAACTTAACTCATGAATCACAGCAAGGTTGGTTTAGAGGTTCAGGATTTTGAAGGATGTGTTCCTCTTCTCTAGGGTTTGGGTGGTCATGTGAAGGTGGGTCACGATCTATACCGAAATGGATATTAGCTTCAATGTTGTTAATGGTAGTTTGCAATCTGTTTATGACTTGGCGGATGTCCACATGTTTGTGGTGAAAGTGTCGACTAATCGCATGAGGTTTCCCATTCATTGATTCAAGTTATCGGCACTTGTTTCTAGGCATGCCACATGAAACTTCATTTGAAAAAATGTATTTTTTAAGTTTTAAAATATTAAAAATTTGCTTTTTCATTTAAACTCAAAAAGAAATTTTTTCTTTAAATGGATTGTTTAATTCACGATAAGAGTGAATTAAGTGGGAAAAAATGAATTGTGAATTTGTTATGGCACATCATTCCGCGAGACAAGTGAAACAAATGTGAAAACAAATGTCTATGGCTATTAACCTAGATGCTTAGTAAGCTCATATAAGCAATATTTGAAGCTTTCATACACGAAATTTGATCCACAACAATATTTAGAAATTGACAACATGAATGTTAAAGGTAAGACAAGCTCTGAAAATAAGAGATCATTGAAAATTTGCATCATATTTATAGCATCAAAAATGAGTAGTGAGAGGAGATACCTACTTTTGGAGAGTAGCCCAAGGGCTTTCACATGCATAGGCTCGTATCCTTTTGGAGGGCTTTGCTATGAGGAAGGATCAAAAATAGAGAACTAGTTCGGATAGGGATTTTTGGGCTCAGGGATGATTAGAGTTGTTTTCTGGACTTGGTAATGGGCGTTAGGCGTGAACAATGGGGGAAAGAGCAGTTTCGGCTTCTGTCGAAGAAACAAAAAGGGGAACAAAAATGCACGGGGTTCGACGGTGACTGTATATGAGGGTTATGATGGATGATGGGACTGAAGACTCTAGAGGAGTGGACAACGATACCAAGGAAGAACTCCAGCAGCGGCAGCATGGGCTAGGATGGACGTTTTGATTAATGGAAGGGGGAATTTGAGACTCAACATCGCATGGGAAGAGAGATCCGAAACATTCTTTTGTTCTCGATTTATATTTTAAGGTCTGATTTGGACAATGGGTATCTGCTAGATTAAATAAGAGGGAGGGCTTTTAATTGAGCATTAATTGGGGAGTTCAAAGTTATTTTAAAGTAAATATGGGGAGAAAGTTAAGGGTTAGAAAGGGGAGAAACCAAGGGTACGGATTTTGACTCTTACTATCCCCTCCTAAAAATTTAGCAATTAACTTAATTAAAATCATCATGGAGGATTAATTTTGAAATTAAATTAAATTTTATAATGAGAAATATTTTTAATTATATTGCTTGCTCCTAAAGATGTTGAACCTAATAGGTTTAATTGGTAAGATACTAAGAAACAACAACAAATTAGATATGCCAAGTTAGTGTTGGAACCATAGCCAGATTAGTAAGATAATAAGATGTTGAACCTTCTCTTTAGAAAATCCAATCATTTTTCAACTGATTGATCCTAAAAAACACAAATGAAATTTACAAAAGATAATTTTATAATTTAAGTTTTTCTGAGTTTGTGAACATAAACAAGATTATGAATAATTTGGGGAAATGCAAGATATTTTTTTTAGATTGAGTATATGAACTAAGTTTATGTTCCTTGATGGTAAAACCTGCAAGAGTTATTTTCATTAATATATAAGCAAGAACGTCGACTTGGAGGTTGGATAAGCAGAAAGAGCTGGAACTGGAACTCTGGTCGTCGGCCTGAAACTCTAAAAGGGATGCGCAGCCTGCTAGGTCGTCGGCCTATAACTATGGAAGGGATGGGAGGACGACGGCGTCGACTGGAAAGAAAAATGTTGGCGGTCGGAGCTCGGCAGAGATGTTGGCGGTCGCGGTCGGAGCTTGCCGAGATGCAGAAAGACTAGGAAATAGGGTTTCGTAGAGGCGCGGGTGGGGAGTCGGGACTCATGAAGCAGAAGCGAAGCGGAAATAAATTAAGTCACTCAGTTTTTTATATTAGATTTGGATCATTAGGATCGGGTCAGGATCGTGATCCTAACGATCCTACAATCTGGATCGCAATCCGGCGTGGAGAAGCCCTGGTTTCGATCCTAGGTAAGATTCGAATCGAATAAAATTGAGATCATAGGATCGTACGATCCTACGATCTGGATCGCGATCCTGATAACATTGGTTACGACTAAATGACACCACCTTGGCTATGTCCTCTGCATATTACGTGCAGTCGAACAGGAAAAAAGAGGTAGTTAATCGGGTGTTGGAGATGTATCTGTGTAAGTGCATTACTTTATGGATGAGAAACCCAAGGAGCGGGTCTGATGGCTACCATGGGATGAGCATTATTACAACACACCCTGAGACCCCCCATTGCAAACAAAACCATTTAAACCAGTATTCAGGAGGGAACCCCCACGTCTAGTCCCTTTCACACACCTTACAACACATGTAGAAGATGTACATCAAGGGCTATTACAACCCGAGACCACTTGTTGCAAACACAAAACAACATGAAACAATACTATATTGGGTTGCATAGGAAAATACAATACCGACGAAGAATGGGTATGTTGAAATCGTGACCTCATAGGCAGTTACTCGTATCCCAAAGGGGGACCAACACACTCTCAACGTGATTTTTGCAGACCTTACCAAATTATAAAACGCATCAGTAAGGTAGCTTATAATGTGTGTCTACCAGTGAATTCAAAAATCCACAATATTTCATGTCTTGACACTCGAGCATTTCCGAGGAGCACCTCTTGTCAACATTCTCCAGCTACCAGTTATTACTACAGAAGAAAGGATACAATTCGGACTAATATGTTTGTCTTCTTTGCACACGAGTTGACAAAAGGGTTAGGAACCATTAATGCAATAGGAACAATAGACTAAAGAAGAGACCACATAGGAAATGTGGGAAGCACTTCGTCGGGATTACGAGTGGTCCAACTTGAGGACAAGCTCATTCAGGAGGAGGTAACTGACGCTGTAGATACATTATGGAGGCGCACAGACACGTGACAATAAGCAAAGGCTGCATCGGATCATGACGACAAAATATTGGAACGAGCAATTTTATCTTTTGAATCAACGTACTTTTGAGTTGTCATACGATGTTTATACTTTTTAAGTTGGGAGGGTTTATGCAGGTGGCACCTCCCATATATATATATATATATATATATGGAGAGAGAGAGAGAGAGGAGGGTTCAGGTGCGAAGAAGGTTCCGTGCGAAGATGCGAACAGGACATCACGGCCGTTGACGAAACCAGATCCAACGGCGCGGCTCCTTCCAGCAGCACTTTCGCAACTTCTCGCAGCAGTGGCGGCCGGCGACGGAGGGCTTGCCGGCCTCCGGCCGCCCTAGAGTCGTCGGCGGGAACGCGAGCGACTCCAGGGCGGTCGGTGGCCAACGAGCCCGCTGCCGCCGGCCGCCACTGCGAATAGAATGTTCAAACCAGCGGCACGCCGACGAACCCAGGGCGGCCGGTGGCCGGCGAGCCCGCAGCCGCCGGCCGCCGCTTGTTTGAACCTTCTATTCGCACCTAAAATCACTTCGCACCTGAACCCTCCTCTATATATGTGTGTGTGTGTGTGTGTGTGTGTGTGTGTGTGTGTGTGTGTGTGTGTGTGTGTGTGTGTGTGTGTGTGTGTGCGTGTGTGTGTGCGTAGATTGCAAGAAAAATGACATAAGCTTAACCTAATAAATTATCTCCTCTCCGTAAATTTCTCTCTCTCCACTTTCATGATACCTATAGCCGACAGTAACCAAGTGGAAACACTTGACCCCACCCAAGCATGAGCTATCTTACCCACTTGTCCACCGTCAATGACCACTTCCATCAACACCATTGGGGGGCATAAGGAAATCGTAGGAAGAAATTCTCCTCCCATAGTATTGATTTGTCACTCTCATAGTCGGTGACTTAATCCTACACTAGAGCATACAACATGGGGTCCAAGATGTGTCTATTTTCTTTTGAAAACTCTATTTTATTGAGTTTGGAGTCCCCCGTAGGTGAATTCTCTTCCATTATCACTTCAAAAACAAATCTGGGCTTCAAATTGTGTTTTGACATGATTATTAAACACTTTAAATATATAACTCCATTTTTTTATTCATCAAGTATATCTAAGTGAATCTAGAATAATTATCAAATAAAAAAATCAAAGAGCTGATATCCATTGAAAGAACTAACAGTGATGTCCACATCTGAATGCACCACATCAAAATGAAAAGGACTTCTATGAGTACTAGGGGAATAATAGGTTTTACAATGTGTCACAAACTCACTCTCGACGTATAAGTTTTTATTATCACCGACAAATTTATTAGTAAAGATAGTATTAATAATTCTCGCATGAACATGACAAATCTTTGATGCCTTCGTATCAACCACCCTCCTTGCTCCAAGGCATTTACTCCATCCATAATATGCACAACGTCATACTCATGTCCATCACCAATTTTCTTCCCGCTCACCAGATCATGGGAAGACATTGATGATGGACAAAAACGTTGGTAGAACAATTGATCTAATAATACTACGTAGATATAACAAGTTACTGAAAACGAAGAAACATCCAACACAGACTTATTGACAGATCACGGGAAACACTTATAATGCATTTACCATAAGCTGAGGCCAGTGAGACATTGGCAAATCTCACAGTCACGGAACGGGACCTGGGAGGTGACTATTACGGGTTTCCTGTAGTGTGTTGATATATCATCGAAGAGATGACTGGAGGTAGCGTAAAGGTGGCAGAGATTTAAGGGAGTCGTGCACAATCGAAGGAGAGGAGAAGGAAGAGATGAGTCTTGCTCAACTTTAACCTTAATCTATCGAGAAAAGTGAAACAAAGATTTAATTCATGCTTTTCATTCATGATCTTAAGAGTCTTTAAATAGAACAGGGGGGGACATAAACATAAATAAGTTCGAACATTTGGACTTACATAAAACGAACCTACGTTAGACTCGATGAACATATAGCATGATTAAAAGGCATGACATGCATAACATTGCTAAATAATGACAAGGGTGTGACATTAATTAAACATACGCAATAATGGATAACTGGTCTTGTGGACCGATAACATCCTCTAACCAGAGTCCCCTGTCATATGATCGGAAGCTCAAAAATCAATAATTCATGGAAAAGTCATCTCACAGATGAGTAAGAGAAAACTTAAGCAACAACCTTTGAACTTAGTTTCATTTCCAACCGAGCAAACGACAAGCATCCAACCATGCCTGAAAGCTCAACACGAAAACAAGGACCTAAGATAATAATCTGACAATAGTAGGAGAAACATAAAAGAAACTCAATGAAATGGACCAACAACAAATGACATGTGCACTGCTAACAAAAATAATCCTCGAAAGATGTCTAGTTGAAAATAGAAATGAAGAAGAACGATAAAATAGTTGACATAGAGCAAACAATTACAAGAACATGCATAAATTACTGCAATTCCTGCAAAGATACGAGACACGACAACACAATTGAAATTAGAGGACAAAGTATAATTTGCCGAAAATAAGAGAAGCAGCGTAAAATTCTCACTGAGACCAAGTTTAATCAAAGACAAAGCAATATAAACATAACAAAGAATATCTTGAAGTAAAGAGGTAAACAACTCCACCGGGGCAATATTAGAGATGACAAAGGAGAGGAACCGTAAACAAGGTTCTCAATTTCAGTTTGAAGACACGCTTAAACATTAGAGTATGAAATCCAATTATTATCCCCTTTGATCTTCACTCCCAACACAGTTGTGAAAATCAACCGGAATGTCGGTTCTAGGGACAAAACGGCATGAAATCGATATTTATTTCCAAAAATATTGTTTCATGATATATCGGCCGATATATCGCGCATATTTTATTTTATTTTTTGTATTTTGTTATTTTCTAACATTAATAATGTTTGCCCGGAAGTCCGCGACCTCTCCTTTTCGGTCATAATCGTCGTTCACGGTGGTCTCGATTTTCGGAGACCGCCCAGACCGCCTATTTCCTCTCCGGCAGAATTCCAAGTCACATGCGGCCATGCTCCAGTGAGACCGCGCGGTTTGGTTCCTCTTTCATTTTTGTTATTTGCACCCACTGTATCTTCTCTTCACTGCCCCAGCTCTCTTGTATCCCGGGCAGCCCATAATTTTTTGGACCTGCCCGTTTGGGCAGGCCCCCGCGTCTATAAATAGAGGGGTGGGGTACCAGAAAAGGGACTTTTGTTTCGAACCTCCATCTTGCAACTTGAGCAAGCGATCTCGAATTTTGTCACCTTTCCTACCTCCCACCCTTACCTATTTTAGACCCTCACTTGTAACCATTTTTGAGATCAATCGAAGCAGCTTTTCTCCTAGAGATCTCCCCTCTGGCATCCTTCGTCCCGAGTAACATGCACTCCGCAGTCTTCTCCCATCTCTTTTTAGTGTGAGTTTTGGAGGTACAATTTTTGTGTCAACAGAACGAACACACGACCTTCAGATCGGAGTGTCTAGGCGAAACCAGCGGACAGTCGAAATGTCAGACTGCGAGATTCAGCCTGGTCAGTTCGCTGGCGGTCTCCCTCCGTCAGGCAGCGTGAGCTCCCTTGAAGAACTTGAGCTTCGTTTCGAGCTCCGCCTCGAGCTGTCTCGTCGCGAAACCGCCCGTCAGTTGGATTCCCTGAATCAGCTCCTTTCTTCGATCTCCCAAAGGCTTCTCCCTCAGACCGATCCTCCTGCATCCCTAAACCCTAAACCCTAAACCCTAAACCCTAAACTCCTGATCCTCTGGTCGGCGGTCACGCTCCTGATCACGCGACCCCTCAGCTCACAGCTCCCTTGCGGTCTCAGGGAGAAGAGTTCGCAGCTCTCTATTCCTTTAGAGCAGCAGCTCAGGTGCCTCCAGCGCGAGCCCTGAATTTTCAGGAGGATTATGTTTATCCTCCAGCTCATGTTGCTGCCCTTTCTGCTCCTTTCGATGCTTTCGAAGCAGAGGAGTCTTCCCCCTTTTCTGATAAAATTCGTTCGGAGCCAACCCCCAACGGCTTTAGAGAGCCAAGATTACCCATGTTCACCGGAGAAAGTGATCCAAGCTCTCATCTCCAAGCTTTTGAGTCTGCAGTCGCTCTGAGGTCTCTCTCAGATGCGATGAGATGTAAGCTCTTAATCACCTCTTTAGATGGGCAAGCACGGGAGTGGTTTTACAAACTACCTCCCCAGTCCATCTCCTGCTTTGTCGTCTTAAGGCAAGAGCTTCTTTTGTGGTTCGCCACCTCAAAGAAGAGGAAGAGTGGCCATGCAGCCCTCTTCAGGATTAAGCAGGGAGAAAAGCGAGACTCTAGCTCGCTTTGTCGATCGTTTTCAAAGAGAGATCCTTGGTATAAGGGACGTCGATCCCTCGCTCTACATGGTGTCCTTGGTAAATGGCCTTCAGGAAGGTCCTCTCAAGTTTGAGGTCACCACCAAAGAGACGAGCCTTTATCAAGAGCTAATAAGCATTGCGAATCGGTTCATAGAAGGGGAGATCAGCAACCCCAACTATGTTTCTAACTTGACGTGCAGAGCCAGTCAGAAGGGCTCTGCTGGCTTCTTTCCAGCCCAGCCATCAGCAAAGCCACCACGTCAAGAGTTTCAACCTCCGACTCAGAGGGGAAGGAACTTCCGCCACCATCGTCTCTATCAGGGACATCAGCAGTTTCAGCCCAAGGGGCCTCTGCTGCCAGTCCCGGCTACTCCAGCTCCGCAACCGATACCTGTTCATAAGGTTCATTTTGTTCAGCCGCCTCTCCCAGCTTCTTCTCAACCGTCCTTCAATGACTCTCAAGACTCATTCACCGAGCTCAACATCTCAATGAGCGAGGTGGTTCAAGTTCTTCAGAAGCAGCCCTTCTACAGGAGGTCTGCCCCATTGCAGTCAGATCCCAAGTACAAAAACCTTTCCCTCTATTGTGAGCATCACAGGGAGAGATGCCATTTGACAGAAAATTGCAGAGCTCTCCGCATGCTGGTGGAGAAGCTCCTAAAAGAAGGAAAGTTGCAAGAGCTGGTCCAGAAGGGAGATCCTTCCAAGGCTTAGATCTCCAAGAGCAAGGAGGTGGCAGAAGTTCATTGGGAGTGTGAAGAGGTGGATGGCGTTGGCCATCTCAGCAACGTTGGCTATTCAAGCGAGTGTGTGGACGCAAATGACGAGGGTGCTTTAGGCTACCTCTTTTGCATCCAAGGAGGAGCAGGGCTGGAATCCTCCAAGAAGGCTAGTCTCGCAAGAGTCTACAGGTCAGAGGTCGCTGCTACCTTTTCTTCTGCTCCAGTTCGAGGAACGGTCACCTTTGGGAAAGAAGACCTTCCTCCAACCGCCAACCCTTTCATGACGCAGTCATCATCAAGGCAGTGATCGAGAACTGTACGGCGGAGAATATCTTAATCGATACCGGGAGCTCAGTGAACCTCCTCTTCAAACCAACCTTTGAAGCCCTGAAGACTGGAAAGACTCTTCTTTCCACCGAAGGGCCCCTCTACGGCTTTTCCGGGGAGAAGGAGGTAGAAGGAAACGTCACCCTCTCGGTGACGCTTGGAGGGACTACAAAGCTCGTCAAGTTTATAGTCGTTGAAGCTCCTAGCAGCTACAACGCAATCTTTGGAAGGTCAATTCTGAACGAGTATCAAGCGGTGGTTTCCACCTACCACCTGGCCGTGAAGTTTGCCTTGAATGGAAAACAGCACCGGATCAGGAGCGATCCGAAGAAAGCCCGGGAGTGTTATGTAAAGACGGTCAATGTGACCGAATCATCTCCTCCAGTGATAGCTGAGATCTCCCCAGTTCCTAAAGCCTCCAGCCATGCAGAAGCTGCAGAAGAGGTCGTGGAAGAGGAAGCTAGAGATGGAGTTCGCTTGGAACCTGCCCAAGCCACTCAGGTTGTCCCTATCAGCAAGGAAGATGAGAGCAAGAAGCTCTCAATCAATGCGGAGCTGTCTGAAGCTGACAAGAGCCAGCTCATCTCCTGTCTCTTGAAGAATCTGGATGTCTTCACTTGGTCGGCGGATGACATGCCAGGAGTTGATCCAGATGTTGCGTGTCACCATCTCAACATCGATCCAAGCTTCGCTCCCATCAAGCAAAAGAAGAGGGCGGTGGCGGTGACCCTAGCTCAGCCAATCCGGGAGGAAGTGGAAAAGCTCCTCAAGGCCAAATTTATTCAAGGGATTCAATACCCAGATTGGGTGTCGAATGTTCTAATGGTCAAAAAAGTCGGTGGAAAGTGGCGTATGTGTGTGGATTTCACTAAACTCAATAAAGTTTGTCCCAAAGATTGATACCCGTTGCCTCGGATAGATTCTTTAGTTGATTCCGCTGTTGGGTATTCATGTATGAGTTTCTTAGATGTATTCTCCGGCTATCATCAAATAAGAATGCATAAGCCCGACATCGCTCATACCTCGTTCATCACGAATGACGGGTGTTTTTGCTATCTCGTAATGTCTTTCGGGCTAAAGAATGTTGGTGCAACCTATCAGAAAATGATAGACATCATTTTCAAAAATCAAAAAGGGAAGAAACCTAGAGGTCTATGTCGATGACCTCATAAAAAGCAAATCCTTCTCTTCTCACCTTAACGATCTCATTGAAACGTTTGCAACTCTTCGTACCTTCAATATAAGATTGACCTCGTTGAAATGCGTCTTCGGAGCAAGCAAAGGAAAGTTTCTCGGCCATCTGCTCACTCCGGAAGGGTTGGAACCGAATCCTGATAAGGTGAAGGCCATCCTAGAAATGTCACCTCCCAAATCCTCCAAGGAAGTTAAGTAGTTATGAAAGTGCACAATTAACCTCACTAGAATTCTCTAGAGGGGGGTGAATAGAGATTTAAAAATTATTTTGTGCAAAGTTAATATATATGTGTATGATCACAGATTAGAGCTTCCTACACACCAACAAGAATTAAGCAAGAAAATAAAGTAAATGCAAGAAAATAAATCACAGCACAACACAAGAAAATATAGTGGTTCCCCAAACTTTGGGTAGTCCACTTTTCTACCCCCTTGGTAGGAATTCACTATCTTGCACTGAGTCTTTTGATAAGGAGACTCTTAGAACCACCCTGAGTCTTTTGACAAGGAGACTCTTAGAACCACTCTGAGTCTTTTGACAAGGAGACTCTTAGAACCAACTGAGTCTTTTGACAAGGAGACTCTTAGAACCAGTACACTGAATTTTTTTGGAGAGAGATTCTAAAAACTCTTTTACAATGTTTAAGTGAGAAAGAAAGAAAGGAGAAGAAATAAAAACAAGAAAGAATCTTCTTCCTAGCAAGAAGATTGGAAGCACAAGAAGTGAATTGAATCTTTCTTCTATAGAGAGAAGAAAATTTGCAGCCTTTCTCTCTTTGTGAGAGCTATCAGATTTTGCAGCAGTATGACTTCAGAAGCAGAAGAAGAAGAAGTGCTTGAATGTTGCTGCAGAGCTTTTTCTCAATTTCTCTCTTTTCTCTTGGGAGCTTTTCCTCTATTTCAAATGTGTGTGGTAGATCACTCTTGTTTATTTTCTGTCGACCTCCTCTTTATTTATAGCTCTGTTAATTCAACATAATACTATAGGAGGATAATCAATTAGCAGTTAGAGAGAATAGAAAGAAAAAATGTTTCCATACTGTTTATTTCTGTAGAAGGAAAGAATGAATTCTGATTTCAAATAATATCCAAAATAGAGTTAATCAGATTAGCCAAGAATCAAATAGAAGGAAAGAATGATTCAGAACGGCTATAAAATATTAACATTATTCCATACAAATCAGATTTACTGAAAGAAGGAAAGAGATCTGGCGCATATTTAAGTCTGTCAAATAAATCGACGTGCGTCGATTGCCATTCGACGCAAGCGTCGAGTACATCCTGTCTGGACGTCGAGAGGTGAATAAGGAAGGTGCGTCGACTAAGGTGCGTCGACTTCACTAGTTGCGTCGACTAGAAAACAGAGTAACGTCGACAACACATACGTCGAAATCTTCCTAGAGTTACTTCGACTTAATCTGAAAGAGACGTCGACTACATTTCGACGTTGCGTCGAACACTATTCGACGCATATTTACTTAGCCTTGTTTTTCATTCTTGGAATTCATATTTGACTCATTTTCCCAACAATCTCCCCCTATTTGTCTTAACCCTTCTTAGAGAGAAATTTTATTAGCATATAATTAACACAGCATAGTATTTGTATAGATAAGAAATATATTGAGTAGAAGGAAAGAATTAGGAAAAGAAAGCACATGACAAGTATTTGTCTTTCACAAGAATTAAACTAGAAACTTCTTTTTGTACATGAAGTTGACAAAAGCAGAATAAAGTTTCCTAGATAAGTCATTAATGGCATCAAAAATGTATCCCCTGGCTCTATCAGGTCTTTCCTGGACATTCCTGATGATTGTATGCAGTTTTTCCAAGAGTTTATCACCATCAGGAATAGTGTCATTTATGGAGTACCCTTTGCTGATGATGATTGCTGCCTTTTCATCAATCATCTCAATGGTAATGTTGTGAGATTCTTTTTGTGCAGGCTTGGGCTCAGGAGGTCCTTTGTTATCAACCTTTGGCCTATAGAGTTTCTTCTTTTCTGGTTCCTGTTTCTCAGGAACTTCATACATCTTTCCTTTTCCTTTCCCTTTCCATGGTGAGTTAAGCCATTTGTCTAGCTTTGCAGGCCTTGTAGGCTTCTTATAGGGAATGTAGGTTTCTTCTGTACACCTTATACCCTTCTTGTCTTTTTGACCCTTATCCAGGATAATCCCTGCCTGAGGATTTTTCTTTTGATAAGCTTCAATATCAAACAACTTATTTGGAATTCTGATAGAAGATTCAGCAAGAATTTGTTCCTTAGTCATGCCCTTGTTAATCTTCTCCATCCAGGCCCTCCTTTTATCTTCCACTTCTTTCCTAGCTGCTTCATATTCATACACTTCTCTTTCTCTTATCTCTTCATGCCTCTTTTCCATGTCAGGATCATGGTACTCCTTGACAGGACTGTTAGGACAGATACTAGGCATCTTTTCAAATCTTTTTATTTGCTCACATGCTTTTCTATACTTCTTTTCTTTTGCAAACTCCTTCCTTTCTTCTTTAGAAAAATTTTGCCAGTGGGGAGTGACTTCCCTTTTTCTCTTTATCTGTCCTCCTGGACTTTGCCTAGGTATGATCTGTTTAGGGAGTCTTGCTGCTTGTGGAGGTAGAGGTAGCAGAGGAGGTAGAGAAGAAGGTAGAGGAGGAAGTTGAGGAGGAAGAGGAAGAGAGGAAGGAGGAGTTTTCTCTTTGGGTGGAGAGGGAGTTATTTCAAGAAGAGTTCTTAGATGTTCTGCAATAGAGGGCAGAGTGATTTCTGGTAGGGTGATCTCTGCTGAGGGATGAATGTCTCCTCCAGACTCTTTTGTAGGGATGTCCTCAAGTAGAGGTGTCTTCAGCTTGATGTAACTGGCAGAGAAGCCAGAAGAGTGATGTTGAAGTTCTTCCTCACATAAGGGTGCATCAATCCATATCTGCCCATTCCAATCATCAGAGGTGGCTGCTTCTTCCTCCCCCTGGATTACTGGGTCCTTTACTACAGGAATCTCCCCCTGGTTATAAGGATCATCAATTCTGAATGCTGAATCCACAGCATGCTCCCCTTCAGTGTTGTAAGAGGAGGATTCACCAAAATGTTTGATGAAAGTGTAGTCAGAGTGATTTGAGAGGAGTGGAGCCTATAAGAGAGTTAGAGAGAATACTTAGTGTTGGAGAGAAGAGATTTAAACCTGAGCTTTTAGTTGAGATCAAAAACCTGGCAAGAGGGGTTTCTGGAGCAACTCTCCCCCTGGTTTATATCTTTCAGGAAGGATGTAAACCTTTATGGCGACAGAGGTTCCTCTTGAAGAAGAAGATGAAGCCCGGGAAGAGAGGCAGACAGGGTGGCCAATTTGGCTTCACAGGAGGTGATCATATTGGCACATTCATTGGAGAAGTTAGTTAATCGTGTCTGGAAGTCATTGAGAAGATTTTCCAGAGCATTGTTCATTGCTTTGATAAGGTCAGTTTGAACAGGAGTAGGCGCCATTGATGCAGGAAGAGAGAGAGGTAGAAGACGCAGTTTTGGCGGGTCCAGAGAGGTATTTGTTATGAAATAAGAAGTACTATTTAAAGAAGATGAAACGTCGAGAAAGGAAACAGAAATCAAGGTAATCCAGTCGTAAAAGAAAAGGAAGTAAGGATTTGATTCCAATTTTAACCAGAAGTCGACGTTACGTCGAATTGATGTCAACGTATGCGTCGATATGTAGTCGGCGTTCCGTGAAGGTTTTGTCAGTCTAAAGATTTGTCGACGAGGTCATAGACTTGCGTCGATAAGAAATCGACGGTACGTTGATAGTGGATCGACGTAACTTTAACTGAAAGAAATCAGAACCAGCGTCGAGGTCTTCTCGACGGTACGTCGATATGTATTCGACGCATCTCCAGGAAACTTTCTTAGATATTCTGATGTCTTTAGATTTCCCTAACAATGAGATTTACAAGCTTCCATCAAGCATCCCCAAGGTGTTTATGAAATAGTTATGCTTAGTTTCATCTAAAGGTTTTGTGAAGATGTCTGCTCTTTGATTGTCTGTGGGAATATATTCTAAGGTTATTTTACCCTTCTCAATATTGTCTCTAAGGAAGTGATGTCTGATTTCTATATGTTTGGTCCTACTATGAAGGATTGGGTTGGATGCTATGGATATAGCACTAGAGCTATCACAATAGATCTTAGAGTTGTGTATTTTCAATTTGTAATCAAGTAGTTGATTTTACATCCACAGGATTTTTGAACAACAGCTCCCAGCAGCTATGTATTCAGCTTCAGCTGTTGAAGTTGAGACTGAGGTTTGTTTCTTACTAAACCATGAGATCAATCTGTCACCTAGAAATTGGCAGGTACCAGATGTGCTTTTTCTATCAACCCTACATCCAGCATAATCTGCATCTGAGAAACCTATTAATTCAAAGTTGGTTTCTGCTGAGTATCATAGTCCTAGTTCAGGGGTTCCCTTTAGGCATCTAAGAATCCTTTTTACAGAGGTGAGATGGGATTCCTTTGGTTCAGCCTGAAATCTAGCACATATGCAAGTGGCAAACATGATATCAGGTCTGCTTGCTGTTAGATATAGAAGGGATCCTATGATGGCCCTATAAGTCTTTTGATCTACTGATTTTCCTTTATCATCTTTTTCTATGATGGCATTGGTTGTCATGGGTGTTTTCATGGTAGATGCTGATTCCATACCAAACTTTTTGATTAGTTCTTTGGTATATTTTGATTGTGAGATAAAGATTCCTTCACTACTTTGTTTTACTTGTAACCCTAGGAAGTAGGAGAGTTCACCCATACTACTCATCTCAAATTTAGATTGCATAAGATTAGCAAATCTTTTACATAGTTTAGGATGGGTTGAGCTAAAGATAATGTCATCTACATATATTTGAACAAGGAGGAGTTGGTTTTTATGTGTTCTAGTAAAAAGTGTCTTGTCTACTTTTCCTCTTTCAAAGGAATTTTCTAAAAGAAAATTTGAGAGAGTTTCATACCAAGCTCTAGGTGTTTGCTTAAGACCATATAAAGCTTTGTTAAGTCTATAAACAAAGTTAGGGGAAGAGGGATTAACAAAACATGGTGGTTGCTCCACATATACCTATTCTTGCAGATCTCCATTTAAAAAGGCACTCTTGACATCCATTTGGTAGACTTTCATCTTCATGAAGGCTGCATAGGCAAGAAAGAGCCTGATTGCCTCTAATCTGGCTACTGGAGCAAAGGTCTGATTGTAGTCTATCCCTTCTTCTTGTCTATATCCTTGTGCTACAAGTCTTGCCTTGTTTCTCACAATTATTCCAGTGGAATCTAGTTTGTTCCTGTATACCCATTTTGTACTAATTACAGGGTAGTTTCTTGGTCTTTCAACTAGGTTCCATACTTTGTTTCTCTCAAATTGGCCTAGTTCTTCTTGCATGGCCATAATCCAGTGAGGATCACAATTTGCTTCCTCAAACTTCTTTGGTTCAACTTGTGATAGGAAGCATTGGAGCATTATCCCATTGGAGACTTGGTGTCTTGTTCTTACTCCTGCATTGGGATCTCCAATCACTTGAGCTTGTGGATGATCTTTCAAATTGATTCCTGTTCTGCCTGAATTTGTCAGTTGTTCTTCTACTTCATTCTCAATGGGATCATTGTTCAATTGTTCTTCCTGGACCATGTCCTCTTGTGGAAGAGGGTCTTGAGTGCTCTTTTCTGAGGTTTCTTGTTCAGACTCCTCACTTGGTTCCTCTAACTGGTTTTCCTTTCCATTTTCTGTGTTCTCTAGAGCTAGTTGCTCAAGCTGGGTTTCTATGCTGTTGTTTTCCTGTGGAACAGAACTGGTGGGAGTTTCCTCCCCCTTAAGCAGCATGTTAGTTTCATCAAATACAATGTGCATGGATTCTTCAATCTTAAGAGTTCTTCTATTGTAGCACCTATAGGCTTTGCTGGATGATGAATATCCCAGAAATATTCCATCATCAGACTTCTTGTCAAATTTGGCAAGATGATCTTTCCCATTGTTTAGAATAAAGCAAGCACATCCAAAAATTTTAAAATATTTAACAGTGGGTGTTTTATTTTTCTGGAGCTCATATGGAGTCTTTGATTTAGTTTTGTGTACGAGGCTTCTATTTAGAACATAGTTTGCAGTGTTGACTGCTTCAGCCCAAAAGGTTTTTGGTAATCCCGACTCTGCAAGCAGGGTTCTACCTGATTTTATTAAGGTTCTATTCTTCCTCTCAGCAACTCCATTTTGTTGGGGAGTTCTAGGTGCTGAGAAGCTTTGTTTAATACCTTCTTCCTCACAGAAACTACAAATCATCTGATTCTCAAATTCAGTCCCATGGTCACTTCTTATAATTGAAACATTTGTATTGAACTCAGATTGAATCTGTCTTATGAATTTTGAGAGAATTTTATGGGTTTCAGATTTAACTTCTAGAAAGAATACCCAGCTAAACCTAGAATAATCATCAACAATGACCAAGGTATAGGATTTTCCAGCTAAGCTTTGAGTGGATATGGGACCAAAGAGATCCATGTGTAGTAAGTATAAAGACCTGGGAGAGTCATCCTTACCAATGGGTTTGAAGGATGATTTGGTTTGCTTTCCTAGTTGGCAAGGTCTGCATGGAGAATCCTTAGAGTACCTACCCTTTGGTAAGCCTCTGACTAGGTTATTCTTAGCTAGTTTACTGATTGTTTTGTAGTTTAGATGACCTAGTCTCCTATGTCATAATTCATTTTTATCAATAATATTGTTGAATAAGCAAACTTCTGTGGGTGAAGAGCTAAAGTCCACTACATATACTCTCCCTTTTCTAATTCCATTTAGTACTGTAGCACCAGTCTTGATATCTATAATATGGCAGAATAGTGTAGTGAATTTTACCTCATACTTACCATTCTCACATATCTGACTTATACTTATCAGATTGTGTTTTAGTCCTTTGACTACTGCCACATTCTTGAAGGTGACTTTCCCTTCTTTGAAATCTCCAAATCCCTTGGTTTGGCCACAGCTAGAGTCTCCAAAGGTTACTGATGGTCCAAGTCTATCCTCAAAGTTGATTAATAGGTTTTTGCAACCTGTCATGTGCATGGAGCATCCACTGTCCAAGTACCACACCATCCTGGAGATGTGATACATCTGCACATAAAAGTTTAAACATTAGTTTAGACCCTGCTGAGCTGGGGTCCCTTTCTCTCATTAGTAAAAGATTTAATAAAAGAATAAGTGGGTTTTTCAGGATATCCTTCCTCCTTATGGGGTACTGGCTTATCATACCAATCTTCTTGGATGATATCACAGAAATAGTGTTCATAATAGAAGGACATGGATTGAGGGACCTGTTTGGAAACAGAAAATTTTCTGTCTGATTTATTGCGTCGATAGGGATTCGACGTAGACTTATGGTTGCGTCGATATGAATTCGACGTAGGTTTCTGGTTGCGTCGATATGAGGTCGACGCTTCCTTCATTCTGAGTCTACTTTTAGTCGAAGCATGTGAGAGATTACGTTGAGTGGAGGTCGACGCGATTTGGTGTATGCGTCGATTAGAAATCGACGCACGTGGATAATAATTCGACGTATGTTCAGAATTTTTGTGAGGATACTTTCCTAAGATTCCTTTATCTGTAATGGGATTAGGTTTATTAAAAACAGTGGTTGTTTCTGGACCTACTTGTGATCTAATTCCTGCTAAATGATTCTCCCTAGTGAATTGAATGGGATGTTTCCAGACAGGTTTGCTGAATGTTTGTGATTTAGATGCTTCATTAGTATTCAGCTTTAGTTGTCTAAATCTATCAGTGAGATTCTCAGAGATGTTCTTGAGCTTCTGACCTCTTCCATTCAGAGAGTCCTCAAAGGCTTTAGCCTTTGCCAGCTCTTTCCTTAGTGTTAGATTTTCTGAATGAATTTTGTCTAATTCCTTCTTTGAGAGCTCTTGATTGAGCTTATAGTTTTCATAGTGTGTATTCACATGTTTGAGATTTCTTAATTCAATTCTTAATTCTTTTACTTCTTTTTCAGATTTGATTAGATCTAAACAGAATTCTTTGAAATCTTGTTTGAAATCAGTAGAAGAGAAATCTATATCATCAAGTATATTTACCATAGATGTATCATCAAGCTTCTCAGTGGCCATCAGACAGGTTTCCTCTTGCTTGACCTCTTCCTGATCATTGTCTGATGAGGTACTTCCTTCAGATTCTGAATCACTCCAAGATTGAGCAATGAATCCTCTTTCTTTCTTTTTCTTCTTTAGATCTGTTCTTTTCAGATCTTTCTTAGTGTTGTTCTCCTTAGGACATTCAGGTGCAATATATCCAGGTTTCCTGCAAGAGTAACAGATAATCTCTTTAGTAGGTGTTTTATTATACCTGGTTTTTGAATCTCTTCCTCTGGATCCTTCTGTTTTGATCCACCTCTTGAACTTCCTAGCCAGGAAGCTGATTAGTTCCTCATCACTAGTAGATGGTTCACCTTCAACAGCTTTCAATGCAATACTCTTTCCTTTTGAGAGTGGAGAGGCCTTTTCTTTCTCACCTCTGGTTTTCAACAGTTGTTCATAGGATTTTAATTTACCCAACAGAACATCTGTTGATATTTCTTTTTGACTTCTGTAGTCTTTGATTGGCCAGATTCTTGAGTCCCAAGAGCTAGGAAAGCAAGTCAGCAATTTATCATTTATCTCAGTGAGAGATATGTCCTTCTCAAGTGTTCTCAATTCATTGACTATGAGGCTGAATCTTGAATACATGTCAGCAACACTTTCACTTTCTTTCTTTTGGAAGTTTTCATATTGGGAGATCAGTAGTGCCTTTCTATCCTTTTTCTCATCAGCACCTCCCTCTACCATTTTGGTGAGAGCTTCCCATACTTCCTTAGCTGACTCACAATCAGCAATCTTTTGGAAAATTTCATCTGAGAGGGTTGAGACTAGGATATTCATAGACTTGGCATCATGTCCTTGGGCTTTATTCTCATCTTCTGTCCATTCAGCTCTTGGAACAAGTGTTTCAGTCACTTTTCCACTTGAATCCTTCCTGAATGGCTTGGGGGGACCTGTCAAGATCACATTAATCAATTCATCATCAATAGAGTTTAAATAAATTCTAATTCTTGTTTTCCAAAGTGCAAACTTTTTCAGGTTGCAAATTGGTGGTCTGGTGGAAGCATAATCTTTGATTTGTGCCATATGATAAAATAGTTTTGAAAAATATATATATATGAGAGGTAGGATCTTTTTGATCAAGGAGTTATCCTTTTTAGATCAACCTCCCTCTGATACCAATTGAAAGTGCACAATTAACCTCACTAGAATTCTCTAGAGGGGGGATGAATAGAGATTTAAAAATTATTTTGTGCAAAGTTAATATATATGTGTATGATCACAGATTAGAGCTTCCTACACACCAACAAGAATTAAGCAAGAAAATAAAGTAAATGCAAGAAAATAAATCACAGCACAACACAAGAAAATATAGTGGTTCCCCAAACTTTGGGTAGTCCACTCTTCTACCCCCTTGGTAGGAATTCACTATCTTGCACTGAGTCTTTTGATAAGGAGACTCTTAGAACCACCCTGAATCTTTTGACAAGGAGACTCTTAGAACCACCCTGAGTCTTTTGACAAGGAGACTCTTAGAACCAACTGAGTCTTTTGACAAAGAGACTCTTAAAACCAGTACACTGAATTTTTTTGGAGAGAGATTCTAAAAACTCTTTTACAATGTTTAAGTGAGAAAGAAAGAAAGGAGAAGAAATAAAAACAAGAAAGAATCTTCTTCCTAGCAAGAAGATTGGAAGCACAAGAAGTGAATTGAATCTTTCTTCTATAGAGAGAAGAAGATTTGCAGTCTTTCTCTCTTTGTGAGAGCTATCAGATTTTGCAGCAGTATGACTTCAGAAGCAGAAGAAGAAGAAGAAGAAGTGCTTGAATGTTGCTGCAGAGCTTTTTCTCAATTTCTCTCTTTTCTCTTGGGAGCTTTTCCTCTATTTCAAATGTGTGTGGTAGATCACTCTTGTTTATTTTCTGCCGACCTCCTCTTTATTTATAGCTCTGTTAATTCAACATAATACTATAGGAGGATAATCAATTAGCAGTTAGAGAGAATAGAAAGAAAAAATATTTCCATAATGTTTATTTCTGTAGAAGGAAAGAATGAATTCTGATTTCAAATAATATCCAAAATAGAGTTAATCAGATTAGCCAAGAATCAAATAGAAGGAAAGAATGATTCAGAACGGCTATAAAATATTAACATTATTCCATACAAATCAGATTTACTGAAAGAAGGAAAGAGATCTGGCGCATATTTAAGTCTGTCAAATAAATCGACGTGCGTCGATTGCCATTCGACGCAAGCGTCGAGTACATCCTGTCTGGACGTCGAGAGGTGAATAAGGAAGGTGCGTCGACTAAGGTGCGTCAACTTCACTAGTTGCGTCGACTAGAAAACAGAGTAACGTCGACAACACATACGTCGAAATCTTCCTAGAGTTACTTCGACTTAATCTGAAAGAGACGTCGACTACATTTCGACGTTGCGTCGAACACTATTCGACGCATATTTACTTAGCCTTGTTTTTCATTCTTGGAATTCATATTTGACTCATTTTCAGGGGTTAAGAGAAATCATTTTCCCAACAAGTTAGGTGGGAGGATGGCAGGCTTGAGTCGTTTTATCTCTCGCTCAGGAGATAAAAGTGCCCCCTTCTTTTAAACTCTTCGTGGAGGAGCTAAGTTTGAATGGACGAAAGAGTGTGACGATGCTTTCAATCAGCTCAAGAAGCAATTAACGTCAACTCCTTTGCTCCAAAGCCCGAGAGAAGGAGAAGAACTTTTTCTATATCTTGGAGTTGGCTCTGATGCTATCAGTTCCGTGCTAGTCAGAGAAGAGAAGAAGAGGTAGTTTCCAGTTTATTATGTGAGCAGGATCTTGAAGGATGCGGAAACCCGATATCCGATTCTTGAGAAGTTAGTCTTAATGCTCGTGACTTCAGCACGGAGACTAAGACCTTACTTTCAATCTCATTTAATTCAAGTTGTCATCGATCTTCCGCTCAAAAGTGTGTTGGAGAAGCCAGAACATTCAGGTAGATTGGCGAAGTGGGCAATAGAGCTCAGTGAATTTGACATCTCCTATATTCCCAGAGTAGCAATCAAAGCCCAGGTGTTAGCAGATTTCATGATTGATGCAAAGGAAGCTAACTCAGAGAAAGAGGTTGGAACACCTCTAGCTTGGACGATCTTCGTCGATGGAGCTTCGGGGAGGAACTCATCCGGAGCTGGAGTTGTTTTGATTAACCCAAATGGGGTTAGATTAGACAAAGCTTTGAAGTACTATTTTCCAACAACGAACAATCAAGCCGAGTATGAAGTCTTGCTCGCCGGTCTCGGATTTGCAAGAGAGCTAGGAATTGAAGATGTCCAAGTCAAAACGGATTCTCTGGTAATGGTGTCTCAAGTGAATGGAACCTTTGAAACTAGAGATCGAGTTTTGAAGCAATACTAAGCTCTATTGAAGATTGAGATAGGCAAATTCAAGAGCTTCACTATTCAACACATTCCAAGGGAAAATAATGCAGAAGCTTATGAATTGGCAAAGTTTGGTCTCCTTTCAGGAGGAACCACCTCAGAATTGTTTCATCCAGCTATTGAAGAGGGAGATGTTATGCAGATAGATCAACGTCCATCTTGGATGGATCCCTTCGTCCTCTACCTCTCAACTGGGGAGTTCCACGCGACGATAAATGATAGGAAATGGTTTAAACTGAAAGTAGCTTACTATTATTTTGTTGCAGGAGTGCTCTACAGGAAAACTTTTCACTCACTGCTGGCAAGGTGTGTCTCTGAGGAAGAGATCCAAATTGTTCTTCGAAAGGTTCATTCAAGAGAATGTGGCAGCCATTCGGTAGCTAGAACTTTAGAAAAAAGGATTCTGAGGCAAGCTTACTTCTGGCCTCAAATGAGAAAAGATGTAGAGAAGTTTGCAAAGAGGTGTGTTCAATGTCAGAAATTTGCTCATCTTCAGCATCAACCAGCTCAGCAACTCAGGTCGATAGCAACTCCATGGCCATTTGCAGTCTGGGGAATGGACTTGATTGGGTCTTTCCCCTTGGCTAGTGGACAACGCAGGTTTATTCTGGTAATGATCGACTACTTCAGCAAGTGGATCGAGGCAAAAGCGTTGTTAAAACCACTACTCAAGTTGTAAGGAATTTCATCTGGGGAGAGATAGTATGCAGGCATGGAATTCCTATGACAATTATCACAGATAATGGTCCTCAATTCAACAACTCAAATCTAATAAATTTCTGAGATCAAATCGGCATCAAGTTGCGATTCGCTTATGTGCATCATCTGAGAAGTAACGGGCAAGTGAAAGCCGCTAACAAGTTAATGATAAATATCTTGAAGAAGAAAGTGGAAAATCTCAGAGGCAATTGGGCAGAACAGTTACCTTCGGTATTATGGGCTTTGAGGACAACTCCAACCTCAGTTACTGGAGAGACTCCTTTTAAATTATCTCATGGCTCGGAAGCTCTCATTCCGGTTGAGTTTGAAGTAAGAAGTCTGAGGGTGTTATTATGTCAACAAAATCAAGATAGCTGGATGGAAAAAAATGATGAAGAGTTGAGATGCAGCCTCGACCTCATTGAAGGGTTGAGAGATGCGGCAGCAATTAGGCAAGAGGAAGTGAAGAGAAGAATGGCCAAGTATTTTGATAAAAATGTCAGAGTCAAAGAATTTGTTGTTGGTGATCTTGTCCTCAAGAAGGTGGATGCAGCAGCAAGATCTGGCTCAGTTGGAAAGCTCAATCTAAATTGGGCAGGACCTTTTAGAATCAAAGAAGTGCTCAAGAATGGTGCTTACCATCTCCAAACTTATGAAGGAGAAGAGTTGTCACATACTTGGAGCGGAGATGATCTCAAGCGCATCTTTTCTTAAAAGCTTGTATTTTTACTTCTTTCTTTTCTTCTTCTTGCAAGCATTCTAATGATGTGGTTTTAATCTCTTGTACTCCATATATTGAAAGGGAAGCATCGAGATAGATTGTTATCAAAGACTAAAATCCTACCAAGCGAGACATCGACGGGTCCTACTTGATGCCCCCTCGACTTGAAGCTTGAGATGTAAATCTACCATGACCACAGGTAGCGGAGAGATTTTGCATTTGTGTAGTAGTAGCTCGCCAAGCTCGTGCGGAGGAACTTTAGGATACCGGGTCCTTGCTGACATCTGACACACCTCTGCATCAAGGGAGGTCTAGGTGAATGTCCAGCTCTGTCATGCATTACAGGACATCATTACAGTTTTGATGATCCATAGAGGAAAGCAATGCCGGTGAAACTCCTCAGTATGACTGCACCTGCCTTACTGATCATCTTGATCTGTGACCCTCGAATACTCGTTGGTGCAAGGATAGCCGAGGGGCGGTCAGGAGCATCTGTGACCGTCGCCTGAGCCCTCGAGTTGTTAGGGTGTTACAACCTTAATGATCTCTTGAGGAAAGCAATGTCGGTGTAGCTTCTACAGCATGACCGCACCTGCCCTTTTGATCATTTAAAGTTGTTCACCTCTCTTCTTCCCCCCTCTTCTTCTTAGGGTATTACAACTTTAATGATCTCTTGAGGAAAGCAATGTCGGTGTAGCTTCTACAGCATGACCGCACCTGCCATTTTGATCATTTAGAGTTGTCCACCTCTCTTCTTCCCCCTCTTCGTTTTAGGGTATTACAACCTTAATGATCTCTTGAGGAATGCAATGTCGGTGTAGCTTCTACAGCATGACCGCACCTGCCCTTTTGATCATTCTAGTTTGTATGCCTCTGACCGTCAAGGTCTCCTCTTCTTCTTAGGGTATTACAATCTTAATGATCTCTTGAGGAAAGTAATGTCGGATCGGTATAGCTTCTACAACATGACCGCACCTGCCCTTTTGATCATTCTGGTTTGAATGCCTCTGACCGTAAAGATCTCTTCTTCTTAAGGGTGCTACAACCTTAATGATCTTTTGAGGAAAGCAATGCCGGTGTAGCTTCTACAGCATGACCGCACCTGTCATTTTGATCATTTTGAGTTGTGCATCTCTCTTCATCTTCTAATTAGGGTGTTACGATCTTAATGGTCTCTTGAGAAAAGCAATGTCGGTGTAGCTTCTACAGCATTACCGCACCTGCCCTTTTGATCATTTCAGATTGTACACCTCTTCTTCTCTATCTCAGGCTTCAAGCCTCTATTTTTACTGTGAATGGGCGGTCTGGAGTTTTTGAGACCACAAGTTTTCGAGATTTCTGGTTATATTATTAAGGGGTAGTCTGGAGCATCTGAGACCACCGCCTATACTCCTTGATTATCTAATATGTTAAAATGCGGTATGGAACATTTAAGACCGATGTCTATGGCTTTTAGTTGAACTATGAAGGGGGGCGGTCTGGAGCATTTAAGACCGCCGCCTAGGTCTTCTCTATACATTCTTCAGTTAAGAGTTGGTTTGAGATATCCGGGATCATCAACTACAAGACTTGTCTAATATTTATTTTATAGTGGACAGTCTAAAGAAACTGAGACCACAGATTGAATACTTTCGCTTATCTTTTTTCTGGAGCATATGAGATTACTCTTGAGGTCTCTCTTCTAATTTTTCTACTAAGGAGCGGTCTGGGAAAGTTGAGACCGCTCGCTATCTATCTCTAATAAAAGTTCAAGATTTTTCAAGGTCTGGTTTATCATCCGCAGAAGGAACGTTCTGGATTATTTGAGACCGCCACTCATCTCTTACTTAAAAATTGTTCAAAGTGAATTGCAATGTTCAGAAACATCGTTTACGAATTATTACGAATTGATATCTCAGCAGAAGTTTTCAATTGTTGGAGATCGCTATTTACAAAGCGAGCTCATCTAAATATAGTGACCTCAAAATATGGCACTCATATGATTAAAGTTAATGCTTCTTGTCTTATTATAGGGCGGCCTGACGAACAAGAAACCGCCATTATTGGTCATCGTAGACTCTGAACATAAGTCATTACATGGTATCTTCTCTTATACAGCAGACATTTCAAGCTCAGCAACATTTAAGGCATTGAGATCGAATGTCAGTCTTTACTCTAAAAAATGAGGTCGCGCATAATAAAGATAAGCATTCTCCTGCTAAGTCCAGAGACTGATTGTTATCTGTTGTGATCGATTTCTCTTCATTAGGGACTATGATGAGATCGCAAATAATAAGATCGACACAAGCTTATTTAATAATAATAAGAATATCCATTCACAAGAGACAAAGGTATGCAAAAAAATTTCATTTCATTCTTTTTCTAAATACAGAGTTCACGCAGTCTCAGAACTGGCGGTTACAATTCAAAGAGAATAAAAGAAAGGTTGTTGTACAAAATTCCCGGCCTCCTAATCGCTCTTCAGTCTCTTCGGAGATCGATCTTCTGATGATGAAGAATCGGTCTCTTCGGAAGACTCATTCGAGCTTCTTTGTGGAATCCTTGACCCAGAGCTTGAGACCACAGCAGAGCTCGTGTCGTCGCCACGACATATTAGCTCCCGCTCACGGCAGCGTGATCGCTTCCTTTATCTGCATCCTCATCAATCTCGACCTCCTCGTTCTCTTCAGCGGTCTCGGAAACCATGACCAATTCCTCCTCTATCATTTTTGCCATCTCAAGAAAGAAATCGGCAAATTGAACTTCTTGGAACTCATGGAGAGATTGCCCATATGGTGGTTCAAGACCGTGCTCCTGGCGGTCGCTTGCGCAGCGAGGTAAGGAAGTATTTCGGTCTCCATATTATATACCTCCTTAGCGTTACTCTCTCCATAGAGCACGGAGGTGACCGCGTGGGCATGACGCGTCAACTTCCCGCTCCAGAGAAGAAGGGCGGTGGACACCCTCACGCTTTTTCCTTTTGGATTCCACTTGAGGAGAGGCTTCCCCTTGGCGTCCTTCAGCTTTCTGCCAAAGCCGGTCAGAGGGAAAGGCTTGCTGGAGGCCTCTGACTCTTCGGCGGGCTCGGTGGCCTCCCTCTCGCGGTCTCTCTTCATCCACATCTCTCTTTGGGTGAGCACCTCTTCATCCGGCGCGACCGGATCGACTGTAGGGACTGCAAAGGTCGCAGAAAAAAGAAGAGAGTTAGAAAAAATCAAAGGAAAATGATGCTAATATCGCAGGAGAGTGCGGAAAATCTTCTAACGCTCTTCTGGAGTAATCTCGGCGATCTCAGACCAGATCGTCAGGTAATGAAGGAGATCGAAGCGTTTGCTCGCCAAGAAGGCGAGGAGCTTGTCCTCCTTTTCCAAGATGTTTTTGGGTCTGCAGAAGACCCCTTCTGCTCGGCAGGCCGGTGTGGATTTGAGACCGCCGAGGTCGTCTTTAAAGACCAAGAACCTCTCCGTCCAGAAAGGTATCTTGTTGGGGAGGTTGAGCACCTTGATGTCATTACAAGAAAAGTATAGGAGCCCCTTGAACTCCTTCTTCCCCTCCTTCAACGACTTCACAGTGAAGGTCGCGCGGAAGAGGGTCATTGTAAATTTTATTCGTGCCGATCTCAGGTAGTTGATGAAGACCGTAATGAGACCGATTGAGTTCGATGGTAGATGGGCGAGCACAATCCCGTAGTACTCCATCACCTCCAGAACCTCCCAGGGGAGAGGGAGCATCAGACCGCAATCGAAGTGATCGATTGGGATGACGAACTTGTTCTCCTCGCCAAAATTCAAGCCTTCATCCTCTGAAGGAAGCCTGACGACGATCTGGTTCTGTATCATGTGCTTCTCCAAAAAGTTCACATATTCATCTCTTGAAAGCCTGCAAGGCTTGTGATCGGCTTCAAGGAAGATTTCAGCAGCAGTGGCTCGAGCGGACACCATTATTGGAGATCGCTGAGATCGGTGTTTTGGGCGCATTCAGAAAGTGTGAAATGAAGATTCTAAAGCCAGCTTTTATAGAAGCTGAGGGATAATTTTGTAATGATTACTTTTACTGAGACCGTCCAGTAAGTTGTGTAGACCGCTGAACCTGCATAAGTTAAAAGAAATGGCAAGCAGTATAGTCGGTCTTAATAAAATGAGACTGCAGTATCTCAAGCAGCAAGACAGAAATATTCTAAGAAAAAGAGATCAGCATCACAAACAATCACAGATATCGCATAGAATGAAAAATCAAATTGTCACAATATATTACAACAAGTTCAAATTGTTCAGAATTAATGTCTCAAGAACGCATGAAATCAACAATAAAAATCTATCTCCTGGGCTGACGCTTTCTTCCAATGAAGGCCGCGACGTCCTGCATCTCATTGATGGCGGCCAGAGGGGTCGCCAAACTATGGTTTGCTGACAACGCAGCGCGGTGGATCTTCGTGACGTCCTTGTCTACCTGGTCCAAAGGAACCACGACAATCTCAGAAGTCGGTCTCTCTTCTGGGAGACCGCCAGAAGTTCCCGCTCTCATGGACATTTGAGCGGGACCAGCTCTGAGTGTCGCGACCTCAGCGGTCAGAGCGGCGGTCTTCCCTTTATAATATCCAGCGTCTTTCTTAGCTCTTCGAAGCGACCTGATGAGCTCGGCATTCTTCAGATCGCACTCCTCGCGGATTCGTTTTTCGTTGGCTCGTAGTCTCTCTTTGAAATCAGCGATCTGAATCTGGAGTTGATCATCTCGAGCCCGGAGTTGATCGTCTTGTCCACGCTCTCGAGACCGCATAGTGCGGACATCCTCAAAGATGGGTATGAGGATATCCGCGAGCTGTGGAGGTATTATCAGTTTTTGCGGGATCTCTCCTTCAGGGGTCGCCTCGACCTCATCAACATCTGTGATCAAAAGGGGAGAACTGTTAGCTCAATTACAACGACTCAGAAAATGAAAGAGATCACGCAGAGAGTGTACTTGGATAGAAATCAAGACCGCAGTCATGAAGAGCATTTTCAACATCTTTTGAGACTGCAAGGTCTGCGGTCGGCATAAGGCGGCCTGAACCTCTAAAGCGCTCTAGGTTCATTCATTCCAACTCTCTTTTTTGCGATCTCTCCCCTTCCTTTCTTCTCTTTTTTAGTTATGCATTGCTGACAAGAATGTCATCTGTTTCGATGATGACGATCTCACGCCGCTCTTTTGGAGATCTAGGTCAAAAAGCAGGCAGAGGAAGAAAGTCTGGCGGCCTCGCGATCAGCTTCACCTTACCGTTCCGCAGAGCAGAGATCGCTGCCACGCGGTCTGTCGCTGCCTTGTCCATCTTGGACTCCTGATCGGCAGAAAGATCCTTCAGCCCGTTAGATAGCGTGGTCTTCTTCTTCTTGAGTTGTCGGGTCCCTTCTTCTTCCTCCTCTTCTTCCTTCTTCTTCTTCTTCTCAGCGGTCTTCTTTTTCTTCTTGTCCTTCTTCTTCTCCTCCTCCTCAATTCTCTCCTCCTTTTCCAACTCTACCTCCTTCTCTTCTCTCTCTTTATCTGCAGCGATCAATGTTGTCTTTTCCTCCTCTTTCCTTTCCTTCTCTGCAGCGATCTGTGTTGTCTTCTCCTCCTCTACTTTCTTCATCCTCTCCTCCTTTTCCTTCTCCTCTCTTTCCTCCTTCTCCTTCTTCTCTGCCTCTGCTTTTCGCCTAGCCGCTTCCTCTGAGGTCTTCTTCTTCTCAGCGATCTCTCGCTCTTCGGCAGCCTCCCGAAGTTGTTCAGAGTCGAAGGGGTCGAGTACCTGAGAGACCGAACATACAAGATCGTTAGAAGAATTGTCATCAAGATAAGCTATCAACTCCGAGTCCGCTCCCCTTAAAGACATTGAGACCGCGAGAGGAAAGGAGAGATCGGTTTGCTCACTTACCTTCTTAGATACATCCTCAACAGGATGTCCGAGACCACCTACTGCAGGAAGTGTGGCCGCCTTGACCAAAGCGTTCTTGGCGGTCACTTCTTTGTTTTCATCACTTTTCTGTCTCTTGGCAGTCTGAACAGAAGAATCTGCCACCTTTCTTTTTGTCTCTTTTGCAGGTCCCAGCCGATCTGTGATCTGTTTCCTGAACTTTTTAGCTGAGGACTTCTGCTTCTGCATCTGAGCTTTAATGGCCTCAGTAGAAGCGGTCTCGCTAGACTGAACAGCAGCCTGGTTGAGAACTTCAATCGACTCATTGCAGTCAAAGGTGATGGAGACATCGGGGAGATTCAACACTGGAGGCCCCAAAGAGTTGGACGACACATCGACAATGTTCGAGGTCGCCAAGGCCGCGCCTTCCTTTGCCAATTCTGGCTTTTTTCCTTCTGGGGGAGAGCTGACGGTCTCCTTCGCCGCATCTGCCTTTGCCGGAGCCTTGGAGGCTTTGACCGCCAGCGTCTTCCTAGAGCTTGCGGTCTCCTTTCCTTTAGCTTTCTTCTTTGAAGCAGCTGCCTTTAGCGAACTCCTGGCCTTCGCCCGCTGAGTTAGAGCAGACATCATGTCCATCTTCAAGAGCTCGATGCGGTCTAAAAAAGGGTGATCGTTGATACTACAAGCTCAAAATACCTTCCAGAAAGTTCTGGATTCTGAAGCTTTGAAGCAGTATTTATAGAATTTTCCGCATTTATGACGATCGCGGTCTCAGCGGTCAAAGCGAACATTTCTGATGGTCCAGCGAAACTTGAAAATGTGTGTGGATCATGTTTGCCCGGAAGTCCGCGACCTCTCCTTTTCGGTCAGAATCGTCGTTCCCGGTGGTCTCGATTTTCGGAAACCGCCCAGACGGCATGTTTCCTCTCCAGTAGAATTCCCAAGTCACAGGCGGCCAGGCTCCAGTGAGACCGCGAGACCGCGCGGTCTGGTTCCACTTTCATTTTTGCTATTTGCACTCCCTGTATCTTCTCTTCACTGCCTCGGCTCTCCTGTATCCCGGGCAGCCCGTAATTTTTGGACCTGCCCGTTTGGGCAGGCCCCCGCATCTATAAATAGAGGGGTAAAGGTACTAAAAAAGGGACTTTTGTTTCGAGCCTCCAGCTTGCAACCTGTGCAAGCGATCTCGAATTTTGTCACATTTTCTACCTCTCACCCTTACATATTTAAGACCCTCTCCTGTAACCTTTTTTGAGATCAATCGAAACAGCTTTTCTCCAAGAGATCTCCCCTCTGGCATCCTTCATCCCGAGTAAGCTGCACTTCGCAGTCTTCCCCCATCTCTTTTTAGTGTGAGTTTTGGCGGTACAATTTGTGTGCCAACAAATAATATCGGCACACTCAATGATTTTATTCCTCCGGCATTTAGGTTCATTTGTGCCCTAACTCTCGACTATTTCCTCTGCTTTCTACTTGAACAGTCCTGCTCTGGCATCTTTGAGCTCCTCTCATCCTCTATTCATCTATGATGACTTCACTTTGTAAAGCATCATCGGGTATTCGGGTTCCTTTTTGGTTTAGGGCATTCTGTAATTATGTCGTTGATGTTGTAGTCATCTTGGTTCCTCTCTTTAGTTTCTGCCTCGATTTCTCCTTTCTCACCTACACTGTAAATTTTTTGTTTAAAGTTTCTCTTTGCTACATTGTCAGATAGCCTAGACAACTAGTTCTGCTCTTTGATTCCTCTATCTAGTTCCTCTCTCAGGCTCATCTTTAGTTCCTCTCTCTGATGTTATTCTCTCTCTAGTTCCTATGTTGGTTCATCTCTCATCCTCTATTACTATGTATTGTCGTCCTACAGGTGTTAACTCTCTCTGTCTCTATGGTTCTAAGGTAGCATATGACGTCAAAGTGGACTCTAAGCAATGCAAAGTATATGTGTAGTGTCAAAGAAATAACTCGTATCTAACCTAGGATGATGGATGATTCAAAAGACAATCCGACAATAAATTACAGTTGATATTGAAAGCATAAATCTCATGCAATTATCACAAACAAATTGCAAATTTTAGTAAGTGAGTAAGCTAGGTTTTCCTCGAGGGCCAAAAACTAACATGCGCAAGCGATAAAGGTCATGCAAGTCACGATTAGTCACAAGCAAATACACTAGAATAGTAACACATCCATAATTGTATAAATAACAAGGTCGTACAATAATAATGAATAATAATGAAACTAAAACAATAACCACTCACAAATGAGGGGGAATGGTAGATGGCGCTGAGATCCGATGACCGTGGAGGAGATGGCGGCTATCCGGAGGAGTGAATGGCGTTGTCTGATGGTTGTCGGATGGAGAGTGGGGCTGGTTATGGGTTGACTTAGGTGGGGTGGTATGGAGGGGTTGGTAGGGGTTTAGAGGGTGATAGGGTGGTTTAGAGGAAAGGAGTGCTAGGAATGGATGGTTGAAGGGTTGGGGTGAGAGATTGAAGGGGGAATGGATCAGGTGATTTGAAATGTCCTAGGAGGGCTCCGCGGTAAGTGGTGTGGGTTGTAACATGGCTGTAAGGGAGAAACAACAATAGTTGTTTTGGGCATGGGTTTTAGGTAAGTCGGTTGTTGTTTGGGAGGAATGGGATTCGGCTGATGTTTGAAGGAGATGGTGGGGGAGTTGGCAAGTCTAATGTCACGACCCGTCTCGACAAGAGTCAGAGTGCGCTTCGGCGAAAAACGCGCGCCCCGGCGAAAAACGCGCGCCCCGGCGAAAAAACGCGCGCCCCGGCGAAAAACGCGCGCCCGGGCAAAAAAACGCGCGCCCGGGCAAAAAACGCGCGCCCGGGCAAAAAACTCGCGCCCGGGCAAAAAAATGCGCGCCAGGGTGACAAAACATGCGCCCGGGCGAAAAATGCGCCCCCGGGCGAAAAACGCGCGCCAGGGCGAAAAACGCGTGCCAGGGCGAAAAACGCGCGCTAGGGCGGAAAATTTCTGCCCGGGCAAAATTTGGGCGTCCGAGCGAAAAACGCGCGTTCGGGCAAAAAACTCGCGTCCATGCGAAAAACTCGCGCCCGGGCAAAAAATTGTGCGCCCGGGCGCATAAACGCGCGCCCGGGCGAAAAACGCGCGCCCGGGCGAAAAACGCGCGCCCGGGCGAAAAACGCGCGCCCGGGTGAAAAACGCGCGCCAGGGCAAAAAACACGCGCCAGGGCGGAAAACGCGCGCTAGGGCGGAAAATTTCCGCCCGGGCAAAATTTGGGCGTCCGGCCGAAAAACGCGCTTTCGGGCGAAAAACTCGCGTCCGGGAGAAAAATTGTGCGCCCAGGCGTATAAGCGCGCGCCCGGGCAAAAAATGCGATAAATCGAGCGTGCCAGACTCGCCCAATTCCGATATGTCTAGCTAGATTTTGTGCTTAGGCTAAAATCAATTCCATGATATTCAACTCAAATTTCAATTATTAAAGCTACCTAACAAGCGAACGGCGTAATTGGAATTCGACGTCGAATTTCAATTCCAAGTCTTCAATTCCGTCCAAACGAACGGGGCCATATGGAAATTGATCAATAGCCGATGGAGAGCAAGAGGGACAATCATCTACATCTAGTGGGATATTATTTAAACTCTAACTTTTTATTACGAGATTAAGGTTGACGCAAGGTATATGCATGATTTTATTGATTGTCTCTCGAGGTTATATCAGAATGACCGTTCTACTCAGCATCATACTACCTTTGAGCTTGATCTTTACAAATACCAGTATGGATTATTTGGTAAAAACATGACAAAGAGACAACTGCTTAGCACTACCTTGAATACAGGTATATTTTGATATTTTATGTTGATCGTTGAATGTTGATTTAACTAAAACTTGTATATATTACATCGTTGAAATGATTTAGTATTTTTATTTATCCCTAGTGCGTTGGTGGAGGGAAAATGGGGTTGATACTCCCAAACTTCGGGCTTTGGCAATGAAAATTTTGAGATCGACTACTACTTCACCTGGCTATGAGAGGAACTGGAGCACTTTTGAGAAGCTTAGATTACTAATACTTTAATAGAAATATCTAATTTTAAGTGTATGAGTTTATAAATTAATTATATTTTTTAAATTGTATACATACATTAAAAGAAGAGTAGACTCAATGGCAAAAGATTGAACGATCTTATTTTTATAAAGTTTAATGCTACGTTGAAATTAAAATATTCTAACACATCTTGAGATCCTTTGGCAGTTAAGAGTCAAGATTTAGGAAAGGTACAAGATTGAATGGTGGGTGGGGTTGATGGTGATAATGATGTGGTGATAAAGAAGTCTTTTCTGGGGAGGGCTTGACGTAGGCGCAATTTGGAGATAATGTCGACACCGATCTAGATACAAGGAATTTTAGAATTATCAAGAGCAAAGCCATCACTAAAAAACAAAAGGAAAGATAATAATATTAGAGAGGAATGAGGCAGAAGATCTTGAGTCGTTAAGTTCATCAAATGAGAATCATGTTCCGTCAACAATCCCGAATATAGAGGATTACAAGACAATCAATAATAAGGTATATTTAAAATTTAAGGATTTTTAATTTTTTTAAAACTTTAATGTTCTAGTTGCAAAATATTTATTTAGAAACATCGGTATATTTACAAACTATTTTTTTTATTTGGTTATGCTTATTGTATTACTTATAGCATCATACCTAAATCAAAATGAATCTACAAATGACGGACGCGCGATGCACTAACCCCAAATGAATGCAAGCATGCACGTGAAAACGGTAAAGACACTCGGCAACCGTAATGATAATGTGAATGACTTAGCAAGCAATCCCATGAATGAGGAGCTCGGAGCAGAAGCCCTAACTCTAATGTGATGCAAACGCAATGACTCAATCATGAAATTATTTCGTACGGGCAATTAATTAAATAATATTAATTTCAAATCTCGCGCAAACAATACAATTAATCACAGATATTACAATTTAGGCAAACAGATAATAAATGCAAATTAACTGAAACTGCTAAGATTAAAGGCAAGGGCAAATAGAGCACACATAAATAAAATGAGTCAAACCAACTGAGCAAAATATGAGTAGAAATGATAAGGTGTATCCTTGCAATGTAGATGAAATTGAAAATACATCTGGAACTTACAAAGTAAAGGGTCGTAGATGTAGAAATCTGGTGGTTGCAGATGTGGTGCATGCACTCGGGAGAAACAACGATTGTTGGACGGGGGTTGTCGGAGGAGGGAGGGTGACTTTCTGGGACTGGAGTGACTGGTTGGGGCTTTAGGATGGTCGGGGCTTAGAAGGGAGTAAGGGGGAGGGTCGGCCGAGGCTTGGAGGCTTGGGTATGGGTCGGTCTAGGGGTGCATGGAGATTTGTAGTTGTTGGAGGTAGAGGCGGCAGGAGCCCTCAGCGTCGGCACCGAGGAGCGTGAGAGTCGACACTCACGACAATCAAGCAACTCTTCTTGTATAATCGTTGAAACTCTCAATATTTGTTGCCCTAGCCTGATTGAATATAAATAAGAGGGGATTTAAGTTAAATCATCTGACAGCCTCAAACGCACGATCGGATAATTTAACGTAAATCTCAAAATACAAGTCTGAAAAATAAAATAAAAAGTACATAAAATATGAAAAATCGTGCTGGTGGCAATCCTGGGCTCTGATCATCCGACCGACAATCCAACAATGTCGAAAATAAAAAATTACCCAAATGAGGCGCAATCGATCTCCAATAATACCGTTTTTATATGTGTAACATAAAATGTTCATAGTAATTTGGTAGATTTAGAAGTTTAATATATGTTAAATTGTTTTTTGTCGTAAGATCTGAAATTGATTGATTGAATAATAAAAGGGGTCTCCTCCTTTATATATAGGAGAGACTAAGAGGTACAATAGAAAGGAAATACTACAAAAAAATAATATGAGACATTCAACACTCCCCCTCAAGTTGGGCTTGTGATGTCTGTCAAACCCAACTTGGACATAATATTTTCAAAAACTCTAAAATTCAACCCCTTGGTGAGGACGTCTGTCAGCTGTTGATCTGATGGGACAAATGGAGTGCTCACAGCCCCACTCACTACGTTCTC
The DNA here is from genome assembly GCA_033032865.1 of Dactylorhiza incarnata. Lineage (NCBI taxonomy): Eukaryota > Viridiplantae > Streptophyta > Magnoliopsida > Asparagales > Orchidaceae > Dactylorhiza > Dactylorhiza incarnata. The sequence continues at coordinate 6,598,173 of JAWHQI010000013.1, forward strand.
CTTGATGAAATGACGATCGACTTCAACATGTTTCGTGCGATCATGCTGAACTGGATTGTGCGCGATACTGATGACCGTCTTGTTATCACAGTAGAGACGGATGGGACCCTTGCCCTTAATCCCAAGATCAGACATAAGGCACTGAATCCACATTCCTTCACATATTCCATGGGCCATAGCTCTGAATTCGGCTTCGGTACTGGACCTGGCAACCACCTGTTGTTTTTCACTTCTCCAGGTTACTAAATTTCCCCCAACTATAGTGCAATATCCAGAAGTAGATCTACGGTCATCCACTGACCCCGCCCAGTCGGCATCTGTGAAGACTTCAATGGTTAAATCTTTGTTGGGAGTAAACAAGATGCCACGCCCAGGAGAGGTTTTAAGATACCGAAGGATCCTGTGGGCAGCATCCAAATGGTGAGATTTAGGGGAATGCATGTATTGACTAATAACTCCAACTGCATAAGATATATCCGGGCGAGTATGGGATAGGTAGATGAGTATCCCTACAAGGCGTTGAAACCCATTGATATCTGCAACGACTTCACCTCCATCCCTCCCCAATCTGTGGTTAGCTTCAATAGGGGTGTCCGCAGGTCTACACCCACTCATTCATGTTGTTTGCAGCAAGTCAAGGATGTACTTTCTCTGGGAGATAAAGATGCCATGCCTGGACCTAGCAACTTCAATGCCAAGAAAGTACTTGAGATTCCCGAGATCTTTTACCTCAAATTCACTAGCCAATCTTGTCTTCAAATTTCTAATTTCGTCTGTGTCATCCCCAGTTATGACAATGTCATCCACATAAACAATTAACGCAGTCACTTTTCCTTGTCTGTGTTTAACAAACAGAGTATGATCGGCATTACTCTGAGTATACCCAAATGTCACCATGGCTCTTTGGAACCTTTCAAACCAAGCCCTCGGAGATTGTTTAAGGCCATATAACGCCTTCTTCAATCTGCATACCTTTCCTTCAGATCCCTGAGAAACAAGACCCGGAGGTAAATCCATATAAACTTCCTCTTCCAAATCCCCATGGAGGAAGGCAATCTTCACGTCCAACTGGCTGAGGCTCCACCCTTTGCAGGCCGCACAAGAGAGCAAAATTCTGATTGAATTCATCTTTGCTACAGGAGCAAAGGTTTCTTGATAGTCTATTCCAGCCGTCTGTGTGTATCCTCTGGCAACCAACCTAGCCTTGTGACGGTCCACAAGTCCTTGAGGGTTTTTTTTAACAGAGAAAATCCATTTACATCCAACCACGGTCTTGCCTTGAGGGAGAAAAACAAGGTCCCGTGTGCAATTTTTCTCAAGAGCCATCATCTCTTCCAGCATAGCTTCTTTCCACTTTGGATGCCCTAAAGCTTCCTGCCATGAGGTAGGGATGGATATGGAAGACAAAGAAGTAACAAAGGCTCTATGTCAGGATGACAAAGAGTCATAAGTCACATAATGAGATAATGGATGGCAAGTGGAGGCACGATTACCTTGGAGACCAGTAGGCAGATCAGGCGGTAGCTCTGGTATAATGTGCGAGACCGGATTGTTTGTACCCCTTCGTCGACGAGTATACACCTGCAGAGGAGGAGTCGGTCGAGGGGGCAATGTCGAAGGCAGAACACCTGAGGAAAGAACAGGCGGATAGAGAGGAGCAATAGGTAGAGGAATAGAGGAAGAGCTCACTTCCATGGTACAAGACTCCCCCTGAAGTGAGCTCCCATAATAAGACTTGGATTCATGGAATGTGACATCCATGGAGACAAAAGTCTTACGAGTCACAGGGTGAAAACACTTATACCCTTTTTGAGTAGGTGAGTAGCCAATGAAAACACACCGAAGTGCCTGGGGATCAAGTTTGGATGTGTGGTGCACATGGACATAACACACACACCCAAAGATACGCGGAGGGGTCGCAGTAGGAGTAATGTTGAGGACATCCAACGGGGTTTTATGGTGAAGGATACGGGTGGGCAAGCGATTAATAAGATGCGCCTCCGTAAGAACAGCGTCCCCCCAATAATATTTGGGAAGGTGCATCTTAAGTAAGAGGCATCGAGCAACCTCAAGAAGGTGCCGATTTTTACGCTCAGCGACCCCATTCTGGGACGTTTGGTGGATGATACCCAAGACAGAAAGGTATCGCTCAAAATGAGAGTCCATGTACTCTCGACCATTATCACAGCGCAACACTTTTACAGTGGCATGGAACTGAGTAACGATCATTTGATGAAAGCGTTGAAACAGAGAAAAAACATCAGATTTGGATTTCATGAGGTACACCCAAGTGCAACGAGAAAAACAATCGATAAACGTTACAAACCATTTACAACCAGAAATAGAAGCATGCGGGGAAGGTCCCCAAACATCAGAATGAATAACTGCAAAGGGAGTATCACTAGGGGGGAGAACTGAGGAAGAGAGGTCGTTTGTGCTTACTTAGTTCACACACATCACAAGTAAAATCATTAAACACAGAGTTTGACATAGTTGGAAATAAAAGTTTCATAACAGAGGGAGAGGGATGTCCTAGGCGACAATGCCAGGAATCCAAATCAGGAGAAGACGCCACATGAAGAGCACGAGGAGGAGCCGAGCTGGAGGGGTCAAACAAGTACAGTCCATCACACAGGCTACCAGAGCCAATCACCTTCCCCGTCTTCAGGTCCTGAAAAATGCAGGAAGAGGGAAAAAAGTCACACAACAATTCATAGACTTAGTCAAGTGACTAATAGACAGAAGGTTTCGAGTAAACTTAGGAACGTGTAGCACAGACGAGAGAGTGAGGGAGGAGCAGGGAATGGTGCCCTTCCCCGCAATTGAGGAAAAGGAACCATCAGCAACACTCACTTCATCGCGACCAGACAAAGGAGAGTACGAGACAAAACCTGAAGAAGAGCCAGTCATATGATCGGTGGCTCCGCTGTCGATGATCCACTGAGTGGGGACATGGCTGGTGGCAGAATGAGCACCTGGGGGCCCCTGATGGGCATAGGATGAGGACGAGGTAGAGGGCTCAGAAGATTGGTCGTGCATCATACGTCGGAAGGCCAGAATCTCATCCGAAGAGAGAGCAAATGTAGCAGCTGGAGGGAAATTTTCTGAAGCTTCTGAGAGATGAGCAGAGCGTGGCAGAGGAGGACGGACAGTAGAGCGACCATTGCCACGACCACCACGAGAAGCAGGACCACCCCGGCAAGGAGGAAATCCATGGAGCTTGAAGCAGGTGTCCTTGGTATGACAGGCCTTCCCGCAATAATCACACATCCGATGATCCTTCTCACCCGGGCGCGGCTTGTAGTCACGAGAGGGACGACCAAACTGAGCAGCAATAGCAGAGCCCTCCGGTGCGGAGTCGGGATGTCGAGTCTGACGGCGATCAAATTCTTGCTGAACAAGGCTGAAAACTTCCGGTAGAGATGGAAGAGGAGACCGCCCAAGAATCTGGACACTAATAGGATCAAAGTCACGGTGCAGACCATGGAGAAACTCAAAGATCCGGTTGCATTCTTCCCGGGCCCGAACAAGAACTTCATCTTCAGGGGATACCAGAGTGAGAGCATCAAAGTGATCATACTCTTGGTAGAGCTGAGAAAACTCCAGATAATATGAGGAAGGAGAACGGTCACCCTGCCGCAGGAGAAAAATCCGTCGACGAAGCTGAAAAATATGAGCAACATTGCCACGACACGAATAAGTAACCTCAGCGCGCTTCCAAATATCTGCTGCAGTGTCCAGAAAAAGGTAATTCCGAGCTATGTGCTCCTGCATGGAGTTGAGAAGCCAGGACATCACCAGGGAGTTTTCCGACTCCCATTGAGACCACTCAGAGGAAGCCAGATCAGGAGCCTTTGTAGTGCCGGTAACATATCCAAACATACGGCGACTCTTCAGGGCCAGAGTAATCGACCGAACCCACGGGAGATAATTTGCACCATCAAGCTTCATGGTAGTAATTTGAGGAGATCCATGGTCATGGAGAGGACGGCCGGAACCTAAGGACGACATCGGGGAGGACTCAACACGTTCACCGGAGGACATATTGGGAGACTCACTAGTCCCGTCCATAGCAACCCGAGGATAGAAACCACGGGAAAAAAAAGAACAACAACCCTAGCAACTTCTCATAGAAAGAGAAGAGCACGGACGAACCCGGCGGAGAAGCCGAGTCAGATGCACAGGGGAGGAGATCCGCACTGATGAGAGGGCATCACCTCAAGCACCGAAGACACCGGACGCAAGGAAGAGATCCATTACTGTTGCATACCTCCTGCGTCCGGAACCTGCGACGAAATCTGCGAGCGGAAGAGCGACGAAACTGGCGAGCGGCAACCTGCGACGAAACTGTCGAGCGGCTGCGACGAAGCGGGCTAGCGGCGACCTGCGACAAAACGGGCGAGCGAGGACCTTCGGGCTGACGGGACCCTGCGGGGAAGGCGGAAGCGGAGCGGGGAAGGTGAGCGGAGACTGCGACGGGAGAAGGTTGGCGGAAGCAACGACGCGCGGCGGTTGGCGAAAGCGGAACGAACGATTAGGGCTCGCACTCCTCTGATACCATGTCGTAAGATCTGAAATTGATTGATTGAATAATAAAAGGGGTCTCCTCCTTTATATATAGGAGAGACTAAGAGGTACAATAGAAAGGAAATACTACAAAAAAATAATATGAGACATTCAACATTTTTATATATTAAATATATCACTAAACATATATATAATTACATACATAAATAATTAAATATTGAAATCTAATATATTAAAACCGACATAAAAAATTCTAACCAATGTGTCCCGACATCCAACATATGCAACATTGACTCACAAACGTCGGTGTATTTGAGGTTCAACTTTTATTCCCTTTGATTCTCACATTTTAACAATATGGAACATATACAGGAAGATATATAATTCTTTGATTTAATGTACATTAGTGAATTGGATATTTATTTTGTGCACAAGTGTGAATAAGCATAACTGTACAAGTGTGAATAAGCATAACTGTACAAGTGTGAATAAACATACCTGTTTTCTGAATATAGCCTCATGTTCAAGCATCGTCCGCTTCAACATTTCTTTGTCATATTCAGAATATCCGTTTAACCGACTCAGCAAGCAATCATTATAGAAATGCTCATTGAATGTCTTGCGGATATAAAAAGGAGGCCAACCATTGTCTGTGTCCGCATTGAGATCTTTCATTTTAGCATGCCCTGGAAAGTAACTCCTGTAATGAACTTTTGTTCCCATCCCTGCCATTTTTTAAGACAATGTACAAAGTGAAGTAATTGAAAGCATCAAGAAAATTTATTGCCTAAAGATAACAAAGGAAAAAAAATAAGTAATGCAATGCGAGACTTTCTTTGGGAAAATGATCCAAAAATTTCAATTTGCATAAGAGTGTAGAGTTGGGATGCTATGATAACTTGTAATGGAGTGTTATTCGTTATTAACAAAAGTATAAATCTTTAATTTTCTTAAACGTCTGGTTTGGCAGTTGAATGCTTAGTGCATGTCAACTTTGAGTTGTTATTTGCAGATTGGATTAAGAACGCTCGACTTGTGTTCTAGAATCAGGTTTGCGTACTTAAATGAAACCAATCAACCATGCAGTACTTAAACTTCTTATATTGCATATCAGACACTTTCAAGATGGCGAGCTATTATAGTAGATTTAAATACGAAGATGACCTTTATTTCAGGATCAGAGCGCAAGTAAATTTCGTAAGCATTGCCGTCGGACCAAGGTAATGGATTGCATTTCACGATTACTCGGCAAGTCGGCATTATTTAAAATAAATAAATAAAAATAAAATAACATAAAATAATATACCTCGTATTAATTTTCATCTCGATTCGAAATTCGCATTTCACTAATTTAGAAGGTGTTTAAATTGTTAGTGGCATAATTGGTAAGTAAAGATAATTAGGAGGGAGTTATGATTTTCCCCCTCATGAAACCGTGAGTCACGGTTATTAGACCAAGCCCGATTATGAGGGCCTGCCCTAATTTCTCTTGCTCGGGGCGAGGGAGGGAAAAATAAATGCGTGCCGCGGTTTCTCGACTCGATTGCCACTGGGAGAGGAAGAAATAGGGTTACGAGAGGAATGAAAATCAAAACCGTGACTCGACTGGAGGCATGGACGCTCCTTCGACCCAGTTTCTTCGTCGATAGCAGACGGGGCTTCCTTCTCCCTCGCCAGAATAGCTTGTCGACGCCCCCCTGCTGCAAGAGGAGACCCGACGACCTTTCTCTGCAACTTTCTGACTCACGGCAAGCCTTTTCCCAGCCGTCGTTTGCGTCAGATAATCATCGATTTCGATTCTCCATGATCCATGCAGTGTTTTTACTTATAGAATTCATATTTCCTCCTTCCTCTGCAGTCGTGAGGAGCAAGGACAAGTAACACCAATCTCTTTGTGTGATCCCGCTGCTCTTTCAGGTGACAATTGATTTCTAACTTGAGTTCCTTGCAGTTTCTTCCTCCTAATTCTCAATGTAAGATGTTAGGATTTATAATTTCCTCCATCCTCAGATTCTGGAATCGAAGTTTCCTTCTTTCCTTCCACGGCAGCCCCGTTGACGTCGTTTTCGTCAGCCATTTCTGCTCATGTATCATTCATCTCTTACCAAATAATTTTTTTTAGAAGAAATTCATTTGATATCCAGCCGACTCTAAGTGGAAGAGATAATCCCAATGTTTAGTTTCCAAGCGCTATAACTTTCTGATCTAATTTCAAATTTGAGTGTGCACTATTGGGAGTATATCAGAGAACTCCACTTTATTTTCCAAATTCAACTTTGTAAAACATACCGCCGCGCCGCGTCTACGAGCGTTGCAATACTGAGGTAAGAAATTCGACTCATTTTGGATCGACAGTACCAATTATGAAATATATTGCCTAATTCGCTAAGAAATTCATGTAAAATATATAGCATTACTTGTATATTGTTTAAGTGCATGTTAATAAGTTACCAAGCGAATACCAGACACATGAATATATGTTACACGTAACCGATAAATAAATATTAAATGACAATCAGTTGAGCAATTCGATAGTTAACTTAGAGCATGAAAAATGAACTCCCCTACGCATGATCAGTGTTAACAAAAGATGTTACGTGTAACTAAGTCAAATGTGAAAGCTCCATGCACGTAATAAGTCTCGGACTAGTGACCTCATATGCATATGACCAGCAGTCTATATGAGCCTCATACGTGGGGTGGCCAGCCACATTTCCAGACTTGGTAATTTTCAGATACGAGTCAGTGTTCCACTCAGGGAACACTTCAGTTCAGGGCACCCTCGGGTCGCCATTTGGGCTCTCTAATCAGATTAAGTTCAATAAATCATAAAACATGAAATTTAATTACTTAATCTTTAGAAAGAATCCAGGGTACAAAAATCAATACAAACAAGAACTCAGATAATAAAACAGAATATATAATACATCAATATAGAAAAAAAATCTAAAAAAATCTACAGACTGTTTATTTAGAAACAGGCATTAATAATCAAAAACTCATACTTTTATATACAAACTATTTAAGTATTTTTAGTGGTACTGGGAGTAGTAGTCTTTCTTACTCACCAGCTGGGCTGACCCGTCTTCGGACATTTCTTTTCAGGGGTGACCGGTGAGGAGTTGCGCTTAGGATAAGTGTTTGCGGTTCTACACATTTGTTTGCCCTTCCTTTCAGATGTCTTTCATTTTGGTGGTTGTACTTTTAAATTGAACTAAATGTAATAGAATTATCTACAGTTTTCATTGTATCAAACACTTTTTAAGATTTCAGTAATTCAAATAATATGATTCTTTTCAATTCTAGTTGGCTCTGTGAATTAGAAATTGAGATACCATTTTTACCCTTTAGCTGCATATTATACTTTCACTGTAATTTTTCAGTTCTTACTTTCATTTGTCTGTTATGTACTAGTTTTAGTACCGTTGCTTAGTTTACTTCTTATCATGGGTTCCGATCAGACTGTTGATTGTTGTTAAACTAGGTTGGAGTGTTACAATTGGTATCAGAGCTAGGTTTAGAATCTCGTGACCCAGAAAATTCACCAAGCTTTAGGATTTCATTTGAATCACTCTTTCGACATTTGAGTCATCAAGTTTCATCTAGCTCTTAGTTATGCTTGTGTATTAAAATATTCTTCATAATAAATCATTCATTTATGTCACGTTCATAAATAATTTCTCTCTTTACATCTTTTAGGCACCCCGTAGCGGTGAGACAGGCAAGCCTTCACGGCAGAACACCACTCCTGAGATCGTTATGGATGGCATAAATGCGCCAGACGCGCCAGCACCTACTAACATGACAACTCAAATTTTCAGGGCAGCAGCTTTAGCCCTTTTGGAGTTCAGGAATGCACTTCCTGCATGGGTCACAGCTCCAGTCCCTGCACCAGCTGTCGGGAGATAGGGATGGACGGCTACCTGAGAAACTTTAGAGATCTCCACCCCTCCAACTTCAGTGGAGAAGAAACCCCGATGGAGACGGATGACTGGTTGATTAAGACACGAGATTTACTTAACGTGATGCAGTGCCCAGAGAACAAGAAAGTGCCTCTAGCAACTTTCCTCCTTCAGGATGAAGCCAATCTTTGGTGGATCAGACACTTAGCGGACGAGCCTGCTAGTAAGAAACTAAGATCATATTTCCTTTAGAATTCAATGTCATTCTAACATGTTGTTAATACGACCTTTTCCTTAAGTCAGGACGTTCAGCGGATATGTTCACCTGGAACGACTTTTCTAAAGCACTCGCACGCTGGTTCGTACCTCCTTCAAAGCGTCGAAGCCTCCAGGAAAAGTACCTCATACTCAATCAAGGGGATAGGACCGTCATGGTCTATGAACGAGACCTTACCCACCTATTTCTCTATGCTGGCATATTGCAAGGAGACGAAGCTGAAAAGTGTAACCGCTTTGTAGATGGCATGCGTGACTCACTGAGACATCCTCTGATGCCATGGTCAATGCCGACTATAGAAGCATGATCGGTACTACGAGGAGGTTGGAAGCAGATCAACTTAGGGTACAAAGGCACATTAGTTCCAAGCGACCCCAAGATGCGTCACATCAACATCAGAATAGAAACAACCATGAAACTGGAACAAAAAGCAAAATTCGGGCGAGAAGAGAGGAAATCAGCCCGAAGCCAGGGGCAAGGATTACTCTCAATGCCCAAAGTGCAACCGCTACCACCTAGGAGAATGTTTGGCTACTTCTGGCGTCTGCTACAAATGCCAGCAATCATGACACTTTTCCCATTTCTGCCCAGTATATGCGAGCAATCAGGGAATATAATCTTAAGTCTTAGTGTTTCTCTACACCTCTAAGTTCTTTCTACATAGTCTAAAACCTATTTTGGTGACATGTCTTACAGTCGAAGTTTGAAGTTGGCGGTCTGAGCAGGACTGACAAGGGAAAAACGGTGTTGGACGCCAACTCAAAACCAGCTTCAGGACGAGGTCTAATCCAGCCTAGAACCTATGGACTTGGCCATTGGGAGGCCAAAGAGCAGGAAGATGTGGTTACAGGTATGGATTTGTTGAATTAAATTGTTAAATTTTCACTTCCAGTAACACATAACTAAAGTGACACAAGCATGCATATAGGTATACTCATAATCCAAAACGTACCCTCCAAGGTTCTCTTTGACACGGGTGCATCTAGGCCTGTAAGCAAAAACCAACTGAACCGCCAAACCGAACCGAACCAAACCAAACCGCACGGTTTGGTTCGGTTTCAGTATGTCACGGTTCGGTCGCGGTTTTGATTTTAGAAAAACCATACGGTTCGGTTCGGTTCATGATTTTGCTTGGCAAACCGAACCGAGTCGAACCGAACCAAACCATAGTGTATAATAATATGTAATTACATTTATATTTTTTGTAATTAACAATATTCATATTTTGATTTAATTATGTTCATAGTATATCATATTTTGGTCACTGTTTTATCGTTTTTAAATTTTTATTATATAATTAATTGATTATATATTTATATCTCTATTTCAATTCACGGGTTTTAGAGGACAGCAAATACCAAATAAGCATCGCTCGATCGCTCTCGCTCAGACGCTCAACTAGGATTTCCCATCCCCGCTTGCCGCTTGGTCCTTTCCAATTCCACAAGAAATTGATTTGTCGAGTGCTTGATTTGTGCTCAAGATTGGTAGCGGGCTTTGCCAATTCCACAAGAAACTGAGGCAAGATTAACTGATATGGCCGAGCTTGAGTCATGTAAGATAACAAAAAAAATAGTTTATATTTTATTATTTATTTTAAATATATGATTAATTATATATCTATTTTTTTAACTTCTATATTTCCAGCTATTGCGGAGAATCCTGGACTTTGTGGAGCTTTTGCATCATTTAAATTGACATGTTGTGCTTCATATAGAGTAATTTATAAATTTTGCATTTATTTTGTTTTTCTAAGTATAAACTCTTGTTTGTGAATGTAGTTGTGATTTTAAAACATTCTTAGATTACATATTATTTAAACCACCAAAACCGAACCATTCGGTTCAGTTCGGTTACAATGTTTGAGCGGTTTGGTTCGGTTCCAAAATTTTGGAACCACATAGGGGTGGTTCGGTTTACGGTTTTGCTTGAAAACCGAACCAAACCGAACCGTTACAGGCCTGTGCATCACACTCATTCATAGCGGAATCTTTTGCAATTAGACTCGGCTTAGAAATCCTTCCAGGCGTGACATCATTAGATGTCATGATGCCTAACGGTTCAACTATGCAAACCAGTCGCAAGTGTAGGACTCCAGTGTTGTTCGGAGAATCTGAAGTCATCGTAGAGGCGTCCCTTCTACCTATTGCTAAATTTGAATTGATTTTGGGTATGGACTGGCTGTCTAATATAAATGCTAAAATAGACTGCAGGAACAAGGAGATTCAATTAGAAGGACCCGGACAGTCCCTTATCATCTTTCGTGATATGAAAGGATTTTCCAAGCTGATTATCTCATCCATTAAGGCATTCAGGAGTATTAATAAGGGTTGTGCAGCTTTTCTAATACTGGTGCATGTTGAAGCTAAGAGCACCTTGCAGGAGGTCTCGATTTTCAGATGTCTTTATTGAAAAACTGCATGGGGCCCCTCCTGTAAGAAAGGTTGACTTTCAAATTGACCTTATTCCGGGATCTCTACCAATAGCCAAGGCTCTATATCGCATGGCTCCCAAAGAATTAGTAGAGTTAAAGATCCAGTTGCAGGAGTTACTTGATTTGGGATTCATCAAACCCAGCACGTCGCTTTGTGGTGCACTTGTTTTCTTTGTTAAAAAGGATGACAGTTTAAGATTTTGCATAGACTACCGCAAGTTAAACAAGCTTACCATTAAGAACAAGTATCTTCTTCCGAGGATAGATGAATTATTTGATCAGCTTGAAAATTCTTGCACTTACTCCAAGTTAGATTTGAGATCAGGCTACCACCAGTTGAGAATTCGAGACGAGGATATTCAGAAAATAACATTTCGCACAAGATACGGACACTATGAATTTGTGGTCATGCCTTTCGATTTGACTAATGTCCCGCCAGCTTTCATGGATTTGATGAATAGAGTTTTCCGAGAATTCTTGGATCGTTTTAATATCGTCTTCATAGATGACATTATTGTTGACACAAAAAATGTACCTCCACAACTTCACGCTAGGGGATACTGGGGGAAGACTGTGAGTTGTCGGTTACTTTCTGACTAGAGAATTGCAAAAAGAAAGGGGGACGTAGAGCGGCGAGACCAGACTTACCCGCCACGACAAATACCACTTGCGGTGGGCAATTTATAGATCAAAAGATACGATTACAGAGAGAAGAAAACTAATCGGCAATTAAGTGACCGGGAAGGCACTAGATTCGAGACCGCTGCCACAGAAAGAGAGCTTGAGGATTAGAATCAACGTCCCATCTAGGTACTGATCACCCCTATTTATAATTGGGGGTCTGCCCAAACGGGAAAGCTCTAAAATTACGGGTTGCCCAGGGTACAGCAGAACAGGGCAGGGGTGAGAGGTTACATGAGGTGCAAATAGCAAGAAAAAGAAAACAGAAACCTGACCGCGCAGTCCGGCGGTCAGCCTGGAGCATGGTCTATGTTATTCATGTTGATAACTGCCAGAGAATATTGGGTGATCTAGGCGGTCACCAAAAATGTAACCGCACTGACCGATTTTGAGATGGATAACAGTTGGTCGCGGAATCCCAGGTAAACATGATCCCTGCAGATTTTCAAGCTTTTTGGAACTTCAGAAATGTTTGTTTTAACCGCGTAGACCGCGACATGCCTTTAATGCTGAGAATTCTATAAATACGACTGAGAAGACTTGGAATTCCAGAACATTCTTCTAAAACAGTGAGCTTTTCTCCTTTTGCGGCCAGAACAATTCAAATCGCGACGATCAAGACTACCATGAATATTCTGAGGAAGCTTAAGGGAGTGAAGACGCGGTCTTCTCCTTTGAAAAAGACTGTTGTGAAGAAAGGATAACCGCGCGGTCACCGATGAACCTCCAAAAGTTGGTGAAAGTTCAAAGACAGTTAAAGCTGGTGCGACCGCGAAGAAACCCGCTGAGGGTAGAAAACTGGCAGAGGGTGGAGAGAGTTCCCTCCAAGTTACTAAAGTAGTTGAACCTGTGAAACAGACCGTTGTTATATAGGGAACTATCACCTAGAGGGGGGGAATAGGTGATATTGCTGATTTGAAATTTAAGCACAAAAGCCAAAAGAATAGATCACAGCACAGCAAACAAACACAGAGCACAGCACACAAGGACAATAAATTTATAGTGGTTCCTCAAGACAATGTGTCTTGAGTAGCCCACTGCCCCTCTGCGCATATCTAACAGTGTGCTAGAATCAGCAAACTCCACCAAATCTCAGATCTACTCCACAGATCTTACAGCTCAGGCATTACAGGCCCCACAACTCAGATCCTTCTAGGATCCTACCTCAGGTTCCATGAACCCTACAACTCAGGCACACATGGCCTTACAACTCAGATCTATCTCAGATCCTACCTCAGTTTCTCACAGAACCCTACAGCTCAGACTTATAAAAGTCCTACAGAGAAAGTATAAAGTACAAGAATGAAGAACACTTCACACAGTAAAGAAACTACTGGAGAGTTCTTCTGAAGCCAGATGTTGACGGCCTTTGACTTGAAAAGAAAACTATAAAGATTTTATCTTATAGAACACTGGCTTCTCTTCAATCATTTCTTCAATCCGGAACACAGCTTAACAGTCGATGTTGCTTGACTGGGACTTGGAGAACAGAAAGCAAGAGTATTGTTCTCGAGAGATTGTTCCTTCTTCACACAATCGTTTTTACTGTTCGATTGATTCGATTATTCTTTGTTAGAAATTAGGGCAGACAGTATTCATTTTTATATGACTGGGGGACCTTCTAACGGTCTACTTAGAGGTCCTTTAAGTGTCAGAGACCTATTCCTTAACGACATCCATTGATTGGATCATCAGGCGGCGGCATTAAATGCAGACAGTGCATTTCAAAAAATCTCGGTCTGTCTCGACGATATAAGTGACATCTCGACGACAGAGCCTGCCGTCTCAGCGATCCATCTTGGACTTGGACAAATCTTCAAGTCTACTTAAATCTTCTTCAGAGAAGGATATATCGACGATAAGGGATAACTCAGCTACACATGCAGTCACGGCGACATGAAGTCGTCACGTCGATATCGTCGTGAACATCTTGCTGACATGAAGTCCTCTCGTCGATATCGTCGAGATCATCCCGACTTCTCGTCGATATCGGCGAGATCATCCAAACAATACTGAACACTTCAGCTGCAACCTTTCTCCACGAATTCTAACTTAGTCTTCTTGACGACACTGCTTCTTTACGACGATATGTCTTCTTAGCCAGATACTCTTTACTTAAGATTTCTGAAGAACTTCATCACGTCAGACTTCTCAACAATATCGTCATGTGATACTTGTTGACACGACGATACCGTGACTTGGTTGATTCTTCTTGATCTCACAACGATATCGTCGTGTGTACTTTGTTGACACAACGATATCGCTGTGTTATCCTTAATGTCACGACGATTAATGACATAATCCTTCTGCTGGCCTCTGCGAGTAATCTCAACGATATATACGTACTTATTCAACGATATATCCAGTCCTTCTCAACAATTTTGAACTTAGAGAGATTAGAGAAGTATTGGACATACAGTCTATACTTTGCAGTCATAAATAGATCATACCATCAAATACATAGTGTTTTTATCATTGACCTGAGCACTTCTTTAAATCAGGAACATTGTTAGGCACTGTTCTCAACAACCGTCACGGTCACCCTGGACCCGTCGCCTGAAGTGGATGTAGTCAACACTCCTTCCTCAGAGAAAATTGCTTTGCGGTTAGATGACACTGAAATAACTTTTGACCCGGCTCAGACCCTTATCGCGCTTGCGGAGTCTCCGTATCTGGCCGATCTTGATGCTGTCGAGAATTTTCAAGCCAAAACAGGAGGCGGTCAGCAGGGCAGCTCACCTGTCCGTGATGAAGTCGGCACAGATCAAGTTGTGATAGCTTATTATGTGTGGGTTGTTAGCCAATATATGAATTTCCCAAAGGCGAGACATCTCAATGCGGCTCATAGGATCTCGAGGAACTTGAAGATATCGCTAGGCAGAGGAATCCTATTCACTTCTAATACTGATTTGAAAATCGAGGTGTATACTGACGCGGATTGGGCAGGTTCTATAAAAGACAGCATCTTGGTATTGTTCTTTCGTTGGTGGTAACCTGGTTACTTGGAGAAGTAAAAAACAATCAGTCGACTTCATGGGGGCAGTCCTATCCGTCTGTACTGTGACAACAAAGCTGCAATCAGTATCGTCAACAACCCTGTTCAGCATGACCGCACCAAACATATTGAAGTGGACAGACACTTCATCAAGGAGAACATTGAGAAAATGATCATTTGTACTCCTTTCATTCCTTCAGAGGAACAATTAGCTGATATTCTTACTAAAAGTCTGGGAATGAATGTTTTATGTGGCTTCATCGACAAGTTGGGCTTGACGAATATAGCATGTCCAACTTGAGGGGGAGTGTAGGCTTTATGTTGGTTTTATATTAGCCTCATATTGTAACCACTTATATAAGAGGCCCTATTCACGCATAATACATTATTATTTACGGTTCTATTTCCTTTCTCCACACAAATAATAATATACCACGTATTATTTTTCATCTTGATTTGAAATTCGCATTTCACAAATTTATAAAGTGTTTAAATTGTTAGTGGCATAATTGTTAAGCAAAGATAATTAGGAAGGAGTTATAATTTTTCCCCTCATGAAACAGTGAGTCACGGTTATTAGGCCAAGCCCGATTTCACCCCCCTCCCACGATTCCCATTCCTCTCGTAACCCTATTTCTTCCTCTTCCAATCGCAATCGAGTCGAAAAATCATCGCACGCGTTTCTTTTTCCCACCCTCGCCCCAAGCAAGAGAAATTAGGGCAGGCCTCCTTTTCATTCGAGTCGACTGGCGGCGTGGATGCTCCTTCGACCCAGTTTCATCGTCGATAGCAGACAGGACTTCCTTCTCCCTCGCCAGAATCGCTTTTCGATGCCCCCCTACTACAAGAGGAGACCAACGACCTTTCTCTGCTACTTTCCAACTCACAACAAGCCTTTTCCCAGCCGTCGATTGCGTCAAGTAATCATCGATTTCGATTCTACGTGATCCATACTGTGCTTTTCCTTATAGTATTCATATTTACTCTTTCCTCTACAGTCGCGAGGATCAAGGACAGGTAACACCGATCTCTTCGTGTGATCCCGCTGCTCTTTCAGGTGACAATCGATTTTTTCCTCGAGTTCCTTGCAGTTTCTTCCTCCTAATTCTTAATGTTAGATGTTAGGATTTATGATTTCCTCCATCCTCAGATTCTGGAATCAAAGTTTTCTTCTTTCCTTCCACGGCAGCCCTATTGAGGCCGTTTTCATCGGTAATTTTTCCTAAGGTATCATTCATCTATTACCAAATAATTTTTTTATAAGAAATCCATTTGATTTCCAGACGACTCTAAGTGGAAGAGATAATCCTAATGTTTAGTTTCCGAGCCTATAACTTTCTGATTTAATTTCATATTTGAGTGTGCACTCTTGGGAGTAGATTAGAGAACTCCGGTTTATTTTTCAAATTCAACCTTGAAAATCATGTTGCCTCGCCGCGTCTATGAGCGTCGCAATACTGAGGTAAGAAATTCGACTTATCTTGGTTAGACATATCACCGGTTATGAAACATACTGCCTAATTCGCTAAAGAAATTCATGTAAAATATATAGCAGTACTTAAATATTGTTTAAGTGCATGTTAATAAGTTACCAAGCGAATACCAGACACATGAATATATGTTACATGTAACCGATAAATAAATATTAAATGTCAATCAATTAAGCAATTCGACATATAATTTAGAGCATGAAAAATGAACTCCCCAATGCACCATTAGTGTTAACCAAAGATGTTAAATGTAACTAGGATAAATGTGAAAGCTCCACGCACGTAATAAGTCTCAGATCAGTGACCTCATACTCATATGACCAACAGTCTATATGAGCCTCAGACGTGGGGTCGTCAGCCACAAAAAATGTAACTAGGACGAGCTAGTAGAGTAAATGATCGCATCATTCTGCACGCCTTCAAGGATAACTTTGTCCGGGAATGTTGATGGGAGAAAATGGTGGTTGTGACCCAACATATTTTGAGGAGGGAGATGTGGACGACCAAGTGTACGGAGGAATATATGGTACATGCAGCTTTTAGGCTATGGAATTAATGCGGGAAATGATTCAAAAGGGGGCGAAAAAGCGGTGTGCGACAAAATATTGGCAATATTGCTGAAGGAGAACGAATACCAAGGTGTTAGGTCGAGCTCATGGTATGTCATTGTTGTCACGGTCAATGAGGACATCATGCATTGTTAGGGGAGTTGAGAGTTGATGCGTAATCGAGCGACCAGGAGACCGCAATCGATGATATGTTTATCGAGTTCGTGGTTTTGTGTTGTTCCTCAAATGTAGGCGGGGATGGATGGGAGGTTTGCAACCATAGAGGGATTTAAAGGGGGTCATATAGCTGCAATTGTTGTTATCTCTAATGATCATGCATTTGAATCCTAACAGAACCCTAAATAAATATATGATAATATCATATAGACACGGATTCATAGAAGTACAAAATAATATCATATCATACGAGCTTTTAATACTCATACCTTCTACTTCTTGTTGTTTAAAAGCATAAAATAATATATAATATCATAAGAGATTTTACTATTAGTACCTTCTTCCATATCGCAGGACCCACTTTGCAAGGCAATGTTATCATAGGAAGAAAGGTTAGGATAGCCAAAATTTCAATCATCTACCTTCTATGCTTAGAAATCTTGCTATTGCTCAGGGCAGGTTGCCATACCCTAGCATTGATTCAGTTTCCTCTTGCAACATGTTGAGGAGATGAATTATTAGTAACAAGAAATTTAAATTGTACAAGGATTCTTGGAAAGGGCAGAATGAATCCTAGATTATCTTCAGGCAAGTTTCTTTATATAATGTACACATGCACTTGGATGTTTATTGATTAAAGGGCAATGTTATACGCAGTCATATAATGGCTAATCGCAGTCCATCATAACACTTGAAATTACATGTTTTCTTTTGTTTAATCACGCCCCGACCTTATTCGCTGTCCCGCTCGCCCCCACAGCCGAGCCCTAATCCCGCGCGTGAAACCTCCATGCTCCCGCTCGCGAGAAGTTCCCGGTTGTCGATTCCATCATCGTTCCCCCAGACGATCCTGGAGTACTTTCCCCGGGTGATTATGGTGTCCTTTCTCGTCGACTTCCCCTCTCATTCATGTCTGTTTCGCAGGTATTTTTCTGAATGTAATGGTGTGTTTTTCGCAGACGTTTCTGGTGTCCTTTCCCCAGGCGATTCCGGCATCCTTTCCAGTCGACTTCTCCTCCTCTCATTCCAGTAGGTCCTCTCGTTCCAGTAGGTATCGCACTCAATACAGCCCTAATTGTGCTCGTCCAGTTTTTGAATGAAATGTGTCTATGGATTTTGATTTATATACACATGTATTTACCCTGCAAAGTGCAGAAAATGTGTTGTTGAAGTTGCACTTAGCAGTGGTAAAATCTCTGCTAGTTGTGGAATCATATATTGCGAGTTGCACCTTAATGTCAACTATGTTATTTGTGTGGTTTAGTTTAGAGTAGAGCACAGCATGCTCCTCAGAGGTGATCTTGCACCCTATTCAAGCGAAATTAGGCAATAGGAAGGAATTGAGAATTATTGTTGTGATGGGAAATTAGGCTAAGATTAAGGTTAAGGTTGCTATTGTAAAGCTAAGATTAAGGTTATTTCAGATAAACATACTTGCTAAGGTTGAGGTCACTATTGAAAGCTCACTGTTGATTCCATGATTATGTTAATTTTGTTTATATTGTTTTAATGTAGTAGTAATTTTGTTGATTCTCTCATTGAAAAAATTTGTGTTGATTGATTTTAGTTTTTTGGTTGTTATGAAACATGAAATTAGTATTGTGTTATTGCAAGCTTGAATTTGAAATGTCACTTACACACGAGGAATCAGCTAAGCCCGCACAAACAGATGTTGGAAAACATTTTGTAACAAGCACAGTATTTCTTAGTAAAGAAGATTTAGTTCAATGGGCTCGCACTGTTGCTATGCGGCTTGGCTTCGTAATTATCATTCAGAGAGTTGATCCACTTAAAGATAGGCCAAAGCCTCGGGTTAAACTTGGTTGCGATAGAGGCGGTTGTACTCGTGATAGCCAAAGTAAGAAAGGTTGGGTCAAAATAATTAAGGAAGACTAGATCCAAGCGTATTGGTTACCCATTTATTTTACAGGGACAGAAAGCCACAGAGCTAGATGAGTGGACATTAGAAGTTAAATGTGGACTTCATAACCATGAATTTGTTTATCTAGAGGCGCACTCTTATGCATGTAGACTAGATCAGGATGAGGAAAAGATTGTTGAGGAGATGGACGTTGCAGGGGTTAAACCCAGAAAAATACTGGCCACTCTGAAAAAAAGAAATTCGTCCAGCTCTACTGTGATGCGGACAATTTATAATGAGAAAGTAAAACTTCATAAGAAGGAGTTGGCAGGTGCAACCCCAATCCAGTTTCTTTACAAATGTATTGGTGAATCCGGTTATGTTAGTCACAGCACCGTGAATAGACTCACTAATAACTTGGAGAGTTTATTCTTTGCACATCCTACAGCTGTACAACTTAGCAAAATATTTTCAGATGTTTATATCATGGATTGCACATACAAAACTAACCGATTCAGGTTGTCACTGCTCTATATGGTTGGTATGACTTCAACCTATATGTCCTTCTTTTCCTCGTTTGCTTTTATATGTAATGAAACATAATCGAGTTATACGTGGGCTCTCCAATGTTTCAAAGGTATTCTAGATCAGAGTTCTCTACCGAACGTATTGGTTGTAGATAGGAAAGTTGCACTAATGAATGCTATTAAAAATGTATTTCCTCATGCCAAGATAATTTTATGTCAAGTTCATATACACCGTAACATTCTAGCTCATTGTAGGTTCTAGATGGGATTCTTGCTCATTCTTGCGCAATTGGCGATCTGGAGGATGCTTATATTTTCCCATCATTTGAAGGTTCTAGATGGGATTCAGGTTAGGTTTACTTTTTGAAACTTATATCATGCTCATAGTAATTCAAAGTGCATATGCTATAAGGATAGATTTTATTGTTGGTTGGTCATTCTGCCTGCAAGTTCTTTAGTAATGTGATAGTGAAGAGGAACATGTGCAATGCATGCTTCTTCAGCAACCAATACTGAGAGTTATGCGCCATTAAAGGAGGTACTAACACTTTAATGTATTCTGGACTCTTACATTTGTCCCTCTGCTCAACTATTTCTTCATTGTTCTTAGAGCTGATGACAATGGTGAAGGTACTCATGCTAATGTGTGCCTCTTGCCTAAAAGACAAGTCGCGGATGAAGAAGTCTTCTTCTACATATAAAATGGAACATCCTGTGTGAAGATTTGGCTTGAAAAGCACCAGAATTTGTGCACACCTCTTCTTTTACTTGCCATGCTCTTCTTTCAGGACCATCTTCCCGTTGATTAATGTTTTGATCTTGGGATTGGTTGTAAATCTTTAATGTTTTGATCTTCTAATTGGATGCACTTTTAAAACTGATGCTGATAAATGTGTGATAATTTGAAAATATATATTTCATTGTATTGGTAATGCATTTTCAAACTATTCTTAATTTACAAATTTTTGGACTGCGAATAAAGACATTGGACTGCGAATAAATGTATTGGGCTGCGAATATCGATGGACTGTGATTAGCCATTATAGGACTGCTTACAACAATGCCCTTATTAAATAAGCATAGTTACAAATTGGTAATTGAGTTTGGGAGGGCATGTTTAAACGTGTTGTTCATTCATCTTATATCACTTTAATTTTAAATATTATTTATTCCAATTCAACTTATAATTGGGTCTCTCATATTACGGATAAGTGATAACTATGATATTTAGCATGGATGTTTAAGAGATGCTAATTCAATTCTTCAAAGAGAATGTTGTCTTTAGATCTGGTTCCTATGTTTGACATATGCAATATAGAGAAATCCCAAATATGTACTAAGTTTCTAAAACCATACATGTTGGAGAAACATATTTTCTGTTATTTTATGTATTTTATTATGTGCATGGGTTTTGTCCCACACCGTGAGTCTAGTGTTAGGTGTCTATGTATTCACCTATATAAAGCCCCCTATGTGGATGAATGAAATCACTCCTTTCTTTTCTCTCCTAATTAGTTTCAACATGGTATCAGAGCTAGGTTAGGGTTCTGGAGTCTCCCGATCCCGTTTCCGCTCCCGCGACCTGCTCGTTTTCCGCTACCGCACGCGATACCACTCACGCTTCCCGCTCGCTAGTCACTTCCCGTCCCAGCCGCATTTCGCGTCTCCCGTTCTGCGGGCCTCTCCCAGAAGTGCACATCAAGCAGCAGCAGCAGCGCGCGGGTCTCGTGCGTCAAGCAACAGCAGCAGCGCCTCTCCCAGCAGCAGCGGTCTCTCGTCCTCTAGGGGCGCCGATCTCATGGGTTTTTGATTCCCTCATTTCCAGCGTGCTCTATCCGGTTGTTGTTATTCTTCCTTCCATTTCTATTGGATATGTGAGTTCTTTCCCTCTTTCTATGAGGGTTGCCCTTATCTTCCGTCACCTATTGTGATCCTTCGTGTGTGCCCACGATTTCTATTCGGGCCCTTCTATGGAGGGGAGTGACTCCACTACAAATATGTCTTCCGGCGGGCCTGCTCCTCCTCCGCCTCCGGCCTCCATTGGTTCGGGCCGTGTAAATCCTGAACATGGCACCCCTCAAATCACTACTATGAAATTGGATGGTTCCAACTACATTCCTTGGGCACGATCTATTATTCTTGCCCTCAAAAGTCGCCGGTTGTTTGGCTATGTCAGCGGCACGACGAAGGCTCCGCCTCGTGCTTCTCCAGAGTGGCCTCAGTGGGAGTCTGAGAACTCTCTTGTGATGTCCCGGTTGCTTAACTTTATGATGGAGCCCATCGCTCGGAATTATCTCTTCTTGGATACGGCTATGGATATCTGG
This sequence comes from Dactylorhiza incarnata, assembly GCA_033032865.1. Lineage (NCBI taxonomy): Eukaryota > Viridiplantae > Streptophyta > Magnoliopsida > Asparagales > Orchidaceae > Dactylorhiza > Dactylorhiza incarnata. The sequence goes on from JAWHQI010000013.1 coordinate 6,619,916, forward strand.
AAGCGCGCGGAGACCACCTACTCATGCCGAGGAAATGCGGCTCAGATCTAACAACTTCGACGCCGAATATTCCTCCTGCGTCAGGGCGATCAACCAACATCTGCCTACTACTCGGAGTTCACCCAACTCTACAGGAGTATGACCACTTTGATTCTCTAACCCTTGTGTCTCCTGAAGATGAGGTGTTGGTGAGAGCAAGGGAAGAACGGAGTTGCATCTTCAAATTTCTTCACGGCTTACATCGTGATTTTGAGCATTCAGATTCTGGGACGCTCTCCTCTTCCTTCTTTACCTGAAGTATACAGCCTCGTTCAGCAGGAATTTGACCATCGACAACTCTCCTTCCCGACTCTGCCACCGAGGGCTCTGGCCTTGTCACTCTTTCTCACCTCGGGGTTCGTCCAGCTCGTGACACCAGATCAAAGCCTATGGAGAAAGATCGCATCGTTTGTGATTATTGCGGGAAGCCTCACCATAGCAGAGATACTTGCTTCAAGCTCCAGCCTCCATGGTTTTCCTTCTCCCGGGGGTGTTCTTGCTCCTCGCGGTGGCCGAGGCTCCGGTCGCTCCCAGAATCGATCAACCATGTCCCGATCTGCTCAACTTATCTGATGTTGTGGATGATACCTATGTTCCTCTCCCTCTAGATTCCAACAAGTCACCTCCCGCTCTGTTAGCTGAAGAAATTCTGGCCTTCCGCCGGTTGATGCATGGAGCTCCTACTGGGCTCACTAGTTCCTCTTCCTATGCCTATCAAGGATCCGCAGGTGCTCATTCTGCCTTCACCCACCTATCCTCACAGTGGATCATTGACTCTGGCGCCACTGACCACATGATTGGGTCAGCCACAGGTTTTGTGTCCTACACCCCTCTGTCCGGGAGAGATAAAGTGAGCATTGTCGATGGCTCCTTATCTCCCATTGCTGGGAAAAGATCCATTTCATGCTCCTCTCTGACGCTCTCCTCTGTTCTTCATGTTCCTGCTTTCACTCAAAATCTTTTGTCCATTAGTCATTTGACTAATTCTATGGACTGCTCGGTGACTTTTTTCCTACCTTTTGTGTTTTTCAGGACCTGAAGACGGGGACGGTGATTGGCTCTGGTAGGCTGTGCAACGGTCTCTATGTGTTCGACCCCTCTTCCTCCACTTCCTCCAACCTCACTCCGCGTCCAAAAGCTCTTCATGCTGATCGGGCTTCTGATTTGGATTCCTGGAATTGTCGCCTTGGACATCCCCCTATATCTACTATGAAGCTTCTGCTTCCTGCTATTTCTCCTACTTTGTTTAGTGTTTTTCATTGTGATGTATGTGAACTTGTTAAACACCATCGTAGTTCTCTCCCTCTTATGTCTCCACACAACTCAGTTCCGTTTGCCCTTATTCATAATGATGTTTGGGGGCCAGTCCTACTGCGTCTATTTCTGGTTGCTCCTGGTTTATTTCTTTTATTGATTGTTACTCTCGTTGTACTTAGGTATATTTAATGAAACATAAAAGCGACTTGTTTTCTCTCTTTCAACGCTTCCACAACATGGTCACCACACAGTTTGGTGCTACCATTAAGATCTTGCGCAGTGATAATGGCTGGGAGTATATTGACTCCCGCTTCCACAACATGGTCCACGTGCGCTGAAGTGTGTCTTCATTGGATACTCTCCTACCCAGAAAGGCTATAAGTGTTTCCATCCCATTACTAAGCGGACATTTGTTACGATGGATGTCACCTTCCGGGAATCTGAAGCCTATTATGGGACCTCTCTTCAGGAGGAGACAAGTACTACGGAAGTGAGTTCCCCTCCTTCTGTTCCTTTGCTAATTTCTCCATCATTACCTCCTGTCCCTAGTGATCCGGCTGTTCCTTTGCCTATTTCTCCGTCATTACATCATGTCCCTAGTGATCCGGTTGTCCCTCCTATCCCTGTGAACCCAGTGTTGCATCCTCTATTGCAGGTTTACACACATCGTAAAAGGGACACGAACACACAGGCCTTGCCCAGGCTACTAGGGTTACCACTTGATCCATCTTCAGGTACTGACAGAGGTAATTCTACCATGCATCCTCTTTCTCACTTTGTGACCTATGACTCTTTATCTCCGTCACATAGAGCATTTGTCACCTCCTTGTCTTCCACATCTATTCCTCGTTCTTAGCAGGAAGCTCTTGAGCACAGTGAATGGAAGGCAGCCATGTTGGAGGAAATGGTGGCCCTAGACAAGATTCATACTTGGGATCTTGTCCATCTGCCTAAAGGGAAAACTGCAATGGGATGTAAGTGGGTCTTCTCTGTGAAGCAAAACTCCCAAGGCCTTGTTGAACGATACAAAATTAGGTTGGTTGCTAGAGGATATACGCAAGCTGTCGGTATTGATTATCAAGAGACATTTGCTCCGATTGCTAAAATGAATTCAATCTGGATTTTGCTTTCATGTGTCGTGTGTAAAGGATGGAGTCTCAGTCAGTTGGATGTGAAGAACGCATTTCTTCACGGTGATCTTGAAGAAGAAGTCTACATGTCCCTGTCTCTTGGTGTTCTTCCAAAAGGATCAGTAGGAAAAGTTTGCAAGTTGAAGAAAGCCCTGTATGGCTTGAAGCAATCTCCACGTGCTTGGTTTGGGAGATTTTATCGGGCAATGATGTCATTCGAATACAAACAGAGCAATGTCGATAACACCGTGTTTGTGAAACACAGGGATGGAAAGTTAGCTGCTCTTATTGTCTATGTAGATGATTTGCTTGAGACGAATGGAATGATTGGATGCAGACCAACTGGCACCCCAATTGAGGCCAATCACAAGCTTGGTAGAGATGGTGGAGAAGTGGTGGATGACATACCAGGTTTCCAACGACTAGTGGGGAAACTTATCTATCTCTCGCATACCCGTCCGGACATCTCGTATGCGGTGGGTGTCCTTAGCCAGTACATGCACTCACCAAGATCACATCACCTCGAGGCTGCATACAGAGTTCTGAGGTATCTCAAATCCACTCCTGGCAAGGGCATTCTGTTCTCACCCAACGAGGCATTAACAGTAGAAGTCTATACTAATGCGGACTGGGCATGTTCTATTGATGACCGAAGATCTACTTCAGGATATTGCTCTCTTGTTGGGGGTAATTTGGTGACCTGGAGAAGCAAGAAGCAACACGTGGTCGCTAGATCTAGTGCTGAGGCCAAGTTCCGAGCAATGGCACGGGGGATATGTGAAGGGTTGTGGATTCAGATTATTATGAGGGACCTGGGTATAGAATGTGCTGGTCCAATCAGGATATATTGTGATAATAAAGTTGTTATCAGTATTGCCCACAATCCAGTACAACATGATCGTACTAAACACGTGAAGATTGACAGGCACTTCATGAGAACATAGTTAGAGGGATTGTAAGTGCTCCATTTGTTCCATCGAACCAGCAGCTCGCAGATGTGCTTACCAAGGGCTTGAGTCAGTGCTACTTTGACATGATATTAGGCAAGTTGGGCATGACAGACATTACACGCTCAACTTGAGGGAAGTGTTGGAGAAACATATTTTATGTTATTTTATGTATTTTATTATGTGTGTGGGTTTAGTCCCACACTGTGAGTCTAGTGTTAGGTGTCTATGTATTCACCTATATAAAGCCCCCTATGTGGATGAATGAAATCACTCCTTTCTTTTCTCTCCTAATTAGTTTCAACAATACACAATGAAATATGTTAATGGAATGTCGTGCTTATTCTTAATAGTAAAAGCAATATTTTATTGATTTTTTTTCATATTTATTTGCTTAGATTTTAAGATGAGGCATTTGAAATTTTTGTTTTTTTGAAACAAAGGTAGAGAACCACTCAAGAAGACAATTAAGATCTGATCATAGGCATGAATATAACTCTATTAAGTATTAATTTTTTAACATTTCTAAGTGTATATATGGTATCATACATGAAGTACCTGCTCAATTTTCTCAATAAAATAGGGTAGATAAAGTTAAAAGTAGATATCTTTTATATGATTAATGATATGTTGGGTAGTTCACATTTGCATTAAAATCTGCATGCCACATACTAAATAAGTGCCTTTTAAGAATAGACCTTAGGAAATAGAGAAGATCTTTTTTAAATATTTTGTACTCAAAGGATGCATTGCAAAGGTTTATGTCCCTCCCAACAAGACTGTTGAAGAAATTTAAAAAAAAAACATTTACAGCCCATGTAAAGGCCTCTTTTGTATTATTGATTAGTCCCGCATCTTGAGCTGAAGTTGAGTTTTCACTCATCTGTCCTATAAATATATGTACAAATTCTTGTATTATTGATGAATGAGAAATAAAAAAAATATCATTCTTCTTTGAATTCACGGTTTGTTTATATGGTATAAGAGTCAAGTTATTCCTGGCGTCCAAAATCTCGTCATTTTTTTTTGCTGCACTATTTTTTAATTCTTCACAGGTACTCGCAGTCGGCGTACCTGGAGATCGCCTGGTTCGTCTCCTCCTGCAGCTATTGGACTAAGCTCCTCTGCCCCGCTTTATAGACCCTTCAATCTATCGAGTTCTCGCTGCCAGTTCGTTTGAACTCACCGCCTCCATGACTGCCCGCAGTGCACCTGTACTCCCCGACTCATCTTCTCTGGAATTCGCAGGAACTCGGTATTTTGAACTTGTCGTCGCTCTAACGTCACTGCACTCGCGGAAGCCAGCGTTTATCCTCGCCGGTAGTATCTCATCTGCTTCAATTAGACTCGCCGACGCGTGCCTCCTGAGCTCGCCGCTCCTACTTTCCTGGAGCTCGTCGCTCCTAATTTCCTGCAGCTCGTTGCCTCGTCTTCACGCGGCCTCTTCTCGCATTTTAGAGCTCTCCGCTGCTACCTTCCAACACCCAACGGCTTGAGCTTGCCTGCCTCCTGAGCTCGCGGTTCCTGTTGTCCTGGAGCTCGCCACTCCTGCTTTCCTAAAGATCGGCACTCTTATTTCTTGAAGCTCGCTAGATTTTCTCCGAGCAAACTCTTCTCGCAACATACTCCAGGGACCTCCTAGAGCTCGCAGCCTCTTATTCCAGCGACCTCTTCTCGTGCCTCTGAAAACTCGTCGTCTCCTTGTTTCAAGCATTTTTATTGCCCGTACCAAGTGCTCATTGAGACCTTCCTCCTAGCGCTTGCTTCTATCATGGGGATGAATGTTTCTTCCGCCTCCTCCACCATTTAGGCCACGCTCGCCCCAACTCCCATCTATGAAGTTCACGATGAACTCAGAATTACCATTATCTCCCGTACTGTGAATAAGAATTTTGTAGAGTGGTTCTACTTTGTGTGCCCTGTCCTCCAAACCAAGGGTCTTCTCTACCACTTAACTTGTGACGCACCTGTTGAGCCTACTGAGCAATGGCACCGGGATGATAGGCGAGTCCAGTCATGGATCTTAAACTCCATGGAAAGTGAATCATATCGAATGGCTATGCACCACGAGACCGCAGAGGCTATGTGGGATGAATTGAAGTTAATATACTCCGGGCAGGACAACCTCCAACATTTGTTTGATCTCTTTCACGATTTTCAGGTCGCCAAACCTGGTTCGGATGGTGACCTAACATCTTTTGTGGCCCAGGACAAGACTCTTGTCGAGGCTTGGATTTATCCCAGACTCCTAAGATGAATTTCACTACCCAACGAGCTCAGAGGGAAGTTGTAGGCATAGCGCTAATGATGGCCCCACTATTTTGTCTATCTCGAATGTGTGCTCAATGATTGTGAAGATCACTTCGCCCACCAATGTCTTGTTGACTCCTCCTACCCTTCTCCAACACTCTACTGACGCTCTTCCTCCACTTAGTGGGCCCCGGGGAGATCATCATGGGTCTCAGGGTGGTGGACGTGATGGTCTCAATCGCTCCAACAGGAAAAACACTCGCCTCTGTACTCACTGTGGCCGGACAAATCATACTGAGGCCACCTATTATAAGAAACATGGGTTCCCGATGTAGTCTTCCACATCTCAGCACCATGCTTCTCCTGCGGTGGACGTTTATATCACATCCCACTCAGACATTGACACCTTACAAGAGGAACTCCGACATCTCCGAGGGCTGGTTACTCGGACTTCTAGCTCTGTCTCCTCTATTTCCAACGAAAGTATATCATGTTTTTCCCACAGTCCCTCTTGGATAAGGGACTCAGGTGCCACGAATCACATTACTTCGCAAAAATCTTCTCGATACACGAACTTTACTTGTCCTAAGTTCATTGCAGTGGCCAACGGAGAAACCACCCCGGACTGCGGATCTGAAGATGTGTCTCTCACCCCGTCTCTTTCTCACTGCTCTGTACTTCATGTTCCTGGCTCTCAATTTAGGCTTCGTTTGGTTCGGCTTATTTGCTCCGGTGAGTTTAGACAAAAATGTCATTGTCATACCAAACATTTTATGCTTATAACTAGTTTCTTTTCTTGGTAATGATAGTAACATTTGTCATACCAAACATACATTCTATGACAATGACGATTTTGTCCAAACTCACCGGAGCAAATAAGCCGAGCCAAACGAACCCTTAATCTCATCTCTGTCAAGTCGTCTTACTCATGAGCATGACTGCTCCATCAAATTTTCTTCTTTTTCCTTTGTGGTACAAGATCAACGGACGCGGAATATCATTGGTAAGGAACGTCTGTCAAATGGGCTCTATATTGTGGACCTTCCCACCATTGCTCTCTCCTTTGTCACCTCCGTTGATTGGCACGGGCGTCTTGGTCATGCTCCTCTCCCTATCCTACAGAAAGTTGTTCCTGGTTCTTTTTTCTCTGAATTTATATATGACTTATGTATCTATGGGAAACAACATTTTTGTACATTCTCCCCTCATTGTACTAGCCTAGTAGGAGCTCTGGATTTAGTTCATTCCGATATTTGAGGATCTTATAAAACTACTAGTTTATCTGGATACCGCATGACGTGGTTTATTTGTTGGGTGGTCGCTCTAAATTATTACGTGTCTTTTGTTCTTTCATCACTGAGACCGTACTTAATTTTCGCGCTCGATTAAAATACTTCGAACCGATAATGGGTGTGAATATACGAGTCATGCATTTCAGGAAATTTGTAATATATTCGGTATTATCCACCAAACATAATGTACTTATACACCACAACAAAATGGTGTGGTTGAGCAGAAGAACCGCCACCTCCTCGAAGTTGCACGTACACTTATGTTTTAAATGCATGTCCTCAAGATCTACTGGCACTTTGTCGTCCCTATCGCATGTTATTTAATTAATCACATGCCCTCAGTTACTCTAGACTTTGACACGTCATTCTCCATCCTCTTTCCTTCCACACCCCCTTTCTCTTGACTCCCCGTATCTTCGGGAGTGTTTGCATCGTTCATCATACTTGGCCCTACGATGGACAGATTATCCCCACAGGAAACCAAATATATGTTTGTCGGTTACTCTTGCACGTAGAATGGCTGTGTGTTATTCTCCCACTTATCGAAAAACTGTCACCTCCGTTGATGTCACCTTCCTAGAGGATCAACCCTTCTACTCGTGATGAATTCACACTTGTTATCTCGCGTCCTAACATCCCTCTCAATGACAACACACCTCTGCTCCCAACTCCGATACTGCCAACACTGCCTCCTCCTCCTATCAGTGTGTACACTCGTCGTCATCCTCGGTCTGATGTCCTGAGACAGTTGCCACCTAATGATGACACCCCACAGCCAACTAATCTGACTACGGTTATCCCCCAGAATGCAGTCATCTATCGCCCACCCTCTCGCTAATTATGTTTCTATTCACCGCTTATCTCCCGACCTTCGCAGGTTTGTCACTTCCTTGTCCTTTGTTTTCACCCCCTCTTCTGTGCAGGAAGCTCTTCAGCATCTGAGATGGCGGGCCACGATGGATGAGGGAATGGCTGCCCATTGGGCCAATCAGACCTGGGATCTAGTCCCCCTTCCTCCTGGCCAATCTCGGGTGGGTTGTAAATGGATCTTTACTATGAAGCATCGTCTTGATGGAACAGTTGAGCGAATCAAAGCTCGTCTTGTGGCTCGCGGGTTCACTCGACAATGACGAGGTGTTCTCATCGGTTGCTAAGTTGAATACTGTTCTGGTATTGATTTCTTTGGCCTTCCACGGCATTTATATATTTTAAATTAAAAAATAAATCTAAATATAATATTTAAATACAGGTCGGGCTAGGCCCAGGCTAAGACTGGACCCGGGCCTGCAATCAAGCCCTCCTTTTGAAGGAGGGCCTGGGCATTGCAAAAGCAAAAAAGCCCAGGCCTTCCTGGCCCGCATCTTTCGGGCCTTTGAACACGACTATTCTTGTATATGTTGATGATATTCTCATCTCGGGCGATGATCTGAATGGTATATCTATAATTAAGAAGCACTTGGCCTCACATTTTCAGACCAAAGATTTGGGTTACCTCTGATATTTCTTGAGTATTGAGGTAGCTCGTCAACCTGATGAACTCGTCTTGTCATAATAGAAGTACTGTTTCGACCTTCTTCACGATGCAGGCTATTCAAGATGCGAGTCTTCTGATACACCAATGGATGACAACCATAAGCTTTGTGCTCACTCATCCAACTTTGATCTACTTCTCTCTAACTCTGAGTACTATTGTCGTCTTGTTGGCAAGCTTATATATCTGACTGTCACACGGCCTGATATATCATTTGTTGTTGGGGTTGTCAGACGCTTCATGCATGGTCTTCGGGTGACCCACCTCCAGGCTGTCGAGCGAATCCCTCGGTATCTAAAGAATGCTTCGGGACAAGGGCTTGATGCATAAGTCCTCTTCTCTATCATTAATTGCATACTCTGCTGCGGACTATATCAGATCCCCCGATAATCGACGATCTACAAGTGGCTACTGCACTATTTTGGAGGACACCTGGTAACTTGGCGAAGCAAGAAGCGGGCAGCGGTGGCACGCTCATCAGCGGAGGTTGAGTATCGATCAATGACGTTTGTTGTTTTTGAACTTAAGTGGTTGGAGAGTCTTCTTACTAATCTTGGTATAAAGCTCTCTTCTCCGGTCATTCTCTAATACGATTGTCAAGTTGCCATACATATCGCCGCAATCCCATTTTTTCATGAACGCACCAAACATATTGAAATCGATTGTCATTTCATCTGGTAAAAGGTTCAACTTCGTAAACTTGATTTAAGACATGTAACCCCCTACCAGCCAAATTTATGATGTCCTCACCAATGCCTTACCACGCCCATTATATCAACAATATGTTTCCAAGCTTGGCACATACAATCTATATGCTCCAGCTTGCGGGGAGAGTTGAAGAAATTAAAAAAAAAATCCATGTACAGCCCATGTAAAGGCCTTCTTTGTATTATTGATTAGTCTCACATCTTGAGTTGGAGCTGAGTTTTCACTCCTCCATCCTATAAATATATGTACAAATTCGTGTATTATTGATGAATGAGAGATAATAAAATTATCATTTTGTTTTGAATTCCAAGTTTTTCTACAAAGACAAGGAAATATTCAAAATACAATCTTATATAAGTAACTCATGCGACCTTTGTACTTAATATAGATTCTAGACCCCTCCACTTACAATCAATTGGCATTGGCATTGGATTGGACATAAATGTTAAAATATGTTTTCAGAGAAGGCTAGGCCCAAAGGCCAACTTCCATGTAACCCAACTAAAAAAAATTACGTGTTAGAGGCAAAATACTTTGCACATGAGGTGGTGTGTTGAAAATATAGTCTCACATTGAGAACTCATATAGCCTTGTGCAATTAATATATATTTATTGGACCCTTCCGCCCACCAACAATTGGTTTGGGTGGGATGCATAGGTTCCAATAAAACTAGGATCTAAACCTAGTGATATATTTTCTTGGAATATGTCGTATATACATTTCTTGCTATTAAGCAGTTGTTGTGGATATCCTCCGACATGACCGACATGTCGGCCGACATAAAGATTTCATGGACAAAACGACGCGTTTTCGATATTTTTTGCAAAATATCCTTTTGTAATATATCCTCCGATATATCTGTTATTGACTGATATATTCACCAATACATCGGCCGATATATCCCGACATTTTATCGACTGATTTTTTTCAATTTCTTTTAATTATTGTCTATGGTCTAATAGACAATAAACCGAAATTGTTTCATTGCTTAGGTTGTTTTTTCCTTCCTCTGACTTTCTTTCTTACTCAAGTTCGTCATCGACTTCAATTATGCATGGTCTTTGAATTATGGACTAAAGGTTCCTTATCTTCCATTGTCATTGATAACTTCCTGACTTTCTGCTTCCTCTTACTTTATTTCACGCGTTATACCGTTATTACTTATGTAGCACAAAATGTTTATATTAGTTTGATAAATTTAGGAGTTCAATGAATATCAATTATTAATATATTAATATATATAAATTAAAAAATGATTAAATTTATATATAATTAGTACATATAAATAATTAAATATTAAAACTCGATATATGAAATATCCCCGATATATCCCCCGACATATTAAAACCGATATGAAAAACCTAAACCGACGTATCCCCGATATCCGACATCTACAACCTAAGTATTAAGTGAGGTAACGATATTGTGATATGCACCCTTTTCGAGTAAGATAGGAGCTCCAAAAATTAGAAGTTGAGAGAGCAATCACGGTTTAGGAAGTTCAATCTTTTATACAATATGGTCAAGGAAGATGTATTATTTATAGGAGAGGTCTTACAAGAGAAATTAAGTAATTATAATTAAATAAAGTAATAACGGATTTAGAGAGCTCTCAATGGGCAATATGTTGTGGAGTTCTCGACAGTGAATACACAGTGAAAGGAGAATGTGAGATGCTTGAGTACTTGCAGGTGTTCTTGGGGACGAGTTCATTGTAGGATTTCTCAACAATGTGTACTTGCCCGTATTGTTAAGGTAATCATCGAATTCCTGCAAAGGGGCGAGCTAGTTGAGTAGGTGATTGCATCATTCCCCACACCTTCAAGGTCAACTTTGTCCGAGAAGGTTGACGGGAGCGAGTGGTGGCAGTGGCCCAACATATTTTTGAGGAGGAAGATGTGGAAGACCAAGTGTAGGTGGGAACTATATCGTAAGTGCATCATGTGAGTTATGAGATTAATGCGGGAGATGATTTAAAAGGGGCCGAAAATGGCATGCAACAAAATATTGGCAGCATTGCTAAAGGAGAATGAATGCCTAGGTGTCAGGTTGAGCTCATGGTAAGTCATTGTTGTGGCAGTCAGTGAAGGCTTCATGCATTGTTGGGCGAGTTGGAAGTTGGCTTGTAATCAAGTGAGTAGGAGACTGTCGTCGAAGATATGGTTATCAAGCTCATGGTTCTGTGTCGTTCCTCAAATAGTCGAATGTAGGCAGGGATGGTTGGGGGTTTGCAATCATAGAGGGATTTAAAGATGGCCATATGTCTGCAATTTTTGTTATCTCTAATGATCCTGCATTTGAATCCTACAAAACCTTAAATAAATATATGATAAAACCTTAAATAAATATATGATAAAACCTTAAATTTTCCCATGATCCTATACAATAAATTTCTAACATTTAATGTGGTCCTATTACAAGTGCGGATATGTTCGGGGACTGTGGCATTGCTCTTTCTAAAATCAACATTCTCCACAATCTAGCTGCAGTTCTCAATCGGAACCCCATCAGGGCAATGAAAAAAAATACATGACCAGCAAGTGAAGTCATAAGATAATTTAGATCAATAGTGAGCTGTAAAGAAAAAATAAAAACAATCAAAATCTGAGCCAAAATACAATCGAAATCCAGCAACAAAAGGATCAATCATGATAAACAGTGTAAACCCCATGAAAACCGAGTCCCCAGCCCGCACAGAACACAAAATTGAACACCGAACAACTCATATCAGCTCCAAAAATCCAAATCCAAGCAATCCTCAGAAACCCGTCAAGACAAATACAGAGAACTTGATAAACACTAGAAGCAGCAAGCGAAATGGATCAAAAACTTAAAACCCCAAATTACCTCCTCTAATTCTCTAACTATATGCGTAGCCCGCTTCAGACGTTTCAAGACCATGACCACGAGGACGAAAACCCAAAAGTCCGCACCTTTCTCCCTCCTTGGAGATCAACGATGTCCAGCCCATTCTTACTTCCGCGTACAAAAACAACAGAGGAAAGGACAAGGAAAAGGCGTTCCTTCAATTACCGGAAATAATAATTTAGGCAATATAAGACTACATCAACGGACCAAGGAGTCGAAATGTTTGGAAGAATCTTGCCGCTCGCAACCACAAACTGGCCGAGATCGTCATCAGATTTGGATATCTCATCTCCTGGGCCAGAGGAAGGAGAGAGACGGAGAGATCCGAGATAATAAAATCTCTTTCGACCTTCTCCAAGAACAGCGACAGGGAAATTTGTCACTATGCGGATTCTTACTTATTCCAAACCTTTGTCGCCCTCCATTTTTTTCCCTCGGTTGCCTTTATTGGCAATTGTAATTTGTGAGGAGCCACGAATTGCTTCTCTCACCTCCACTTTCCCTTATTCCTCCATTTCATCCACTCTTCTTCTTCCTGTATAGACTGTAGCGGAGGATTATGAGATTCGCCGGCGCTTTCTCACTTCGTGGAAAAGAGAGAGAAACTATTATGCCTTTTTTATAGCCGGACAAAAAGACCACCTGCTGCTTCGGTTCACAGCCTCCAAATCTTTTAACCCAATGAGTTGATATCAACACTACAGTTTTGGCTATCCGTACTCTATTTGTATGAGTTATTATACGTCTTTTGGAAATGTCATGTAGATGCATTTTTAGGAAAGGAGTTTAACATGAAAGTTGTAGACCACGTCGAGATCTACAACTTTTGAACACTTCCTAAAAATGCATATACAAGGCGTATTTTCAAAATTTCGTTATAGTTACGCTCATGTTTCAATCAGGGCGGCAATACGTCTTCTGCGTGCATTTTTAGGAAAAGTGTTCAGCACGAAAGTTATCGATCTCTAACTTTCGTGATGAACATTTTTCCTAAAAATGCATGTACAAGACGTATTTCCAAAAGGCGTGTAATAACTCATACAAATAAAGTGTGGATAGCCAGAACTACAGTGCGGATATCAGCGCCCTTGATTTAATAATTTAAGAGCATTATTAGCAGTCTAAAAGCTGTTATTCACACGCCTAAAATAAAATCTAAAATACTTATTTCTTCCTATTAAAACTTCCACGGCTCCCCCCCCACCCACCCCGGTCGGGCCTCACTTCGGTCTGAATGAATCGGACTTAAATTGCCTTTTATTTATTTCATAAAGTACGTAAACTTCGAGGGCTTCATTCCTCTCCTGTGCATTTCGGAGAAGAGACGAAGAGCTTCAATCCTGACCTCCGAGCACGTGCATGTCCCCATCCTGGAGAAGCTAACGATCATCGCGTTGAACACGACCACATTTGGATTAGGTATGCAATCGAAGATTCAAATGGCTTCTTCTAATCCCCCGTTCTTTGCATACATGTCGAGCATCGCACTTCCGTCGTAAGCATTCAAGTCCAACCCAACCTTGTGAAACAAGCATGAAGCATCTTCAGAACTTTTGGGGGTTCATCAATGGTGGAGCTGGCAGTAAGAATGCTTCTCAGCGCATAAGTGTTCAGCTTCACCCCAGTCCTGTGCATCCAAACAAGAACATCCAAGGCCACCTCCGGCCAGCCGATTCGAACGTATGCTGACAACAACAAATTCCACGAGACCGAATCCAATTCTTCGGCGTGATCGAAAGCAAGCCTAACTTCATCGATCTTCTCGCACTTGGTGTACATAACCATTAGAAAATTGATCAAGAAAGGCAGGTGAGTGACGTCTGTTGGAACTTTAGTTTTGATTTGAGTTAGGATCCATCTGTTATATCTAAGCTTCTATCATAACACATTGTATAACTTAGATCAAACCCCCTTAAGTCAGATGACTAAGAAAATAATAAATATGATGCGATCGAATCAGAGAAAATAATATAAGAGAAAGATAAAAATTACACAAGTTCTCTGCGTTCGACGAACGACTATTTGCGTTCGACGAACGGCGCTCTGCGGTCAACTAAACCAACCGTCTCAGCGGTCGACGATCCCGTCTCAGCGGTTCAACGGTCGACGAACAGACCTCGTCTCAGCGGTCGATGAAAAGCTGCGATCGACGAACTCAAGGATGCGTTCGACGAATTCTCAACAGAAGCTCAGAACGACGAATGAAATGATCAGATCGACGAACTTGAAGCTGAGCTCGACGTAAATATTATCAAAAATTATATTTCTTCTTTCTCAGCTCGACTAAAAGAATATATATGTTATCAAACTTAATAAAGCAATATTTTATTTATATATTGCTACATATATTGCTGTCTTAACATTATAGTTGTTGCATCACTTAATGTTATAGTCGTTGCAGACAACAGTTTGTCTTCTCGAGGTGTCAAGAAAATTAAAGAGACTTTTTTTCTCTTTCCCTTTTCCCATAAAAAAGAGGAATTCAAAATAAAGAGTGTAGCTTCTTCAAATAAAAAGAGACAGAGAAAGAAAAAGAGAAACAGAGCACAGAACAGAGATATTACTCTATCTTGTTTTTGCTAACTCTTCTCTTGCAGATCATCTATATCCTGAGACACAAATCAATACTACTTGCTCAGGATCTAAACAAAAAGAAGAAAAGAAGAGTATTCACAATCTAGAGAAGGAGCTCCATCCACAAGCTGTCATCAAACTAAATCAGACAGGGGGAGCTATCTTCAACATCTTCATCAAGTGTCTTCTCAGCAAAAGAGAAGAACAACATAACATTTTCTGTTTTCTTTATTTCTCCCATCTTGTACAGGGTTATAACTCCCTTCAAAAGTTAACTCCCGGTGACAGGCCACCTTAGCAAAAACCTGCATCTTGGTTTTGAGCGCATGATCAAAAGCTCTGTGGTGTGTGGACACCTGAACAAAATCACCTTGGTGTGAGGGCACCTGATCAACAACCTCCAGTGGATTCCTACCAGTGGGTAGAAGAGTAGATGTACCCAGGTTTTGGGGTACTACTATATATCTTGCGTCATCTGGATGTTTGCTTTGTTTTATGTTTTATTTCTGTTTTGCTGTGCTGTGATTTTTTATGCACTCTTACTATTTGTGTTTATTACTCAGCAAACACTTATATATATAACATTATTATTGAAATAAATCTAAACAAGAGCTTTAACATATTAAGAACTAACCTCCCTTTCAACGTCACTAACCACAAGCAAACCATGAAAGACTTTACTGAATCCTGATCAAGTCCTCTTTCCTTGCACATTCGTGCAAAGCACTGACGTAGCTAAATTGGAAAACACAAGCATTCTCAAAATTTGCATTCGTGAACGCCTTAAAAAGTCATCCTCTACAATCTCCTGATGAGGAAGACGAGGCAGCTTCCTCCTTTGAGCCCAGAGGAATGTGTGGCCGAGATGGAATCGGATGATCGGAGTGGAGATCTCAAGGAGTACTCATTTTGAGGTGAACCTGAATTCGGAGCCACACTGGTGGTGTTTGATCCATTCAAAATCCCGCCAGCCCAAAATGAATCGGATGGCTAGCAGCATAGAAAGTTTTGTTGTTGCTGTTGTTGTTGTTCATATGTTTTGACGAAGTATAGAAACAACATCATGATGTTATGATATCACTATATGGACAGACGCTATATTTGGTTGCTTCTTCTTCTTCTTCTTCTTACTACTGTATGATAACTCTGGCATTTTTACTACTCTATGTTAGCCCAACAAATAATTCTTGCTCGTGTGTTCGTTAATATATTTCACAATTTGTGTTTTAAAGTTTTCTTTTTTTACATTTCATTTTGTTTATTTATTTTGTTTTGCATGAAAAAAAAGTCATCTTCTACAATCTCCAAAATCTTCAGGCAGCTTAAGATGGAAAGAAATTGAGCAGTTAAGGATGAGGAAGGGAAGCCAATCAAATTATATTTATATTTATTAATTAACAAAATTTACATATAATTGGGGCTAATTTGGGTGCATACTACTTGAATTAAATTGAGATAATAAAATCCCATATAATAAGATCGCATTAATGGACATTAAGTATATATGCATATCATTTAGCCAAATTATTAAGTTGATTATTCATTAATATGAGCCCATAAAATAGAAAATATTTAACACACCCATTTGGGATAAGGTGATTGTAATTTTAATACTGGTCATAAGTTTTAAGATTTTAATGGTCTAACTTGATGTTGTGTTTTGGAGCACCACGCCAAGCGGAGCTTAAAATCTATGAAGGCATTTGTCCCACATTGCTTGTAAAGAAACACTTTAGGTGTTTGAATACATTTTTCTCCTCTTTGGTATTTTTAAGAGAAACACAAGAAACCGCAGCAAGTGGGGATAAGCTTAAATCTATAACACTTTAGGTGTTTAGTGTCCCCCGAAAGTCACATGCAATCTTGTTCATAGTGAACCATGATTATGACATCCTCCCTTCCTTTTTTCTTCCCTCTTCTTTCTTTCTTCCTCTCTCGCTCCCTTCCTTTTTTTCTTCCTTTCCCTCTTCTCTCTTTCTCCCTCTCTCCCCCTTTCCTTCTCCCCCCACCCCCCCCCCCCCCCCTCTTTTCTTTCTCTTCCCTCCCCCTTCTTTCCCCCTCATACCAAAGAGGAAGCCGGCGGGGCCTTACTTCAGTCCAACTGAATCGGACTGAAATTGCCTTTCATTTATTTCATAAAGTACGTAAACTTTGAGGGCTTCATTCCTCTCCTGCGCATTTCGGAGAAGAGACGGAGAGCTTCAATCCCAGCCTCCGGGCATGTGCTTGTCCCCAGACTGGAGAAGTCGGCGATCATCGCGTTGAACACGACCACATTTGGATTAGGTATGCTATCGAAGATTCAAATGGCTTCTTCTAATCCCCCGTTCTTTGCATACATGTCGAGCATCGCACTTCCGACGTAAGCATTCAAGTCCAACCAAACCTTTACGAAACAAGCATGAAGCATCTTCAGAACTTTTGGGGGTTCATCAATGGTGGAGCTGGCAGTAAGAATGCTTCCCAGCGCGCAAGTGTTCATCTTCACCCCAGCCTTGTGCATCCAAACAAGAACATTCAAGGCCACCTCCGGCCAGCTGATTTGAACGTATGCTGGCAACAACAAATTCCACAAGACCGAATCCAATTCTTTGGCATGATCGAAAACAAACCTCGCTCCATCGATCTTATCACACTTGGAGTACATGTCCATTAGAGAATTGATCAAGAAAGGTCGGTGAGCGATGCCACTAACCACAATCAACC
This sequence comes from Dactylorhiza incarnata, assembly GCA_033032865.1. NCBI lineage: Eukaryota > Viridiplantae > Streptophyta > Magnoliopsida > Asparagales > Orchidaceae > Dactylorhiza > Dactylorhiza incarnata. The sequence goes on from JAWHQI010000013.1 coordinate 6,637,219, forward strand.
CATGAAAGACTTTACTGTTCCTCAAGTCCTCATTCCTCGCGCATTCGTGCAAAGCACCGGCGTAGCTAAATTGTAAAACACAAGCATTATCAAAATGTGCATTCGTGAACACTATATAAAGTCATCTTCTACAATCTCCCGAGGAGGAAGACGAGGCAGCTTCCTCCTTTGAGCCCAGAGGAATGTGTGGCCAAGATGGAATCAGATGATCGGAGTAGAGATCTCAAGGAGTACTCATTTTGTGGTGAGCCTGAATTCGGAGCCACACTGGTGGTGTTTGATCCATTCAAATCACGCACGCTTAAAATGAATCGTATGGCTAGTAACATAGAAAGTTTTGTCGTTGTTGTTGTTGTTGTTGTTGTTGTTCATATGTCTTGACGAAGTATAGAAATAACATCATGATGTTATGATATCACTATATGGACAGACGTTATATTTGGTTGCTGCTTCTTCTTCTTACTACTGTATGATAGCTCTGGCCTTTTTGCTACTGTATGTTAGCCCAACAAATAATTCTTGCTCATGCGTCCGTTAATATATTTCACAATTTGTGTTTTAAAGCTTTCTTTTTTTACATTTCGTTTTGTTTATTTATTTTGTTTTGCATAAAAAAAGTCATCCTCTACAATCTCCAAAATCTCCAGGCAACTTAAGATGGAAAGAAATTGCTCAGTTAAGGATGAGGAAGGGGAGCCAATCAAATTCTGTTTATATTTATTAATAAACAAAATTTACATATAATTGAGGTTAATTTGGCTGCATACCACTTGAATTAAATTGAGATAATAAAATACCATATAATAAGATCGCATTAATGGACATTAAGTATATATGCATATCATTTGTCCAAATTATTAAGTTAAATTATTCATTAATAGGAGCCCATAAAATAGAAAATATTTAACACACCATTTAGGATAAGGTGTTGAATAATTTTAATACTGGTCATAAGTATTAAGGATTAAATGGTGTAACTTGATGTTGTGTTTTTGAGCACCACACCAAGTGGAGCTTGAAATCTATGAAGGCATTTGTCCCACATTGCTTGTAAAGAAATACTCTAGGTGTTTGAATACCTTCTTCTCCTCTTTGGTATTATTGAGAGAAACACAAGGAACCGCATCAAGTGGGGATAAGCTTAATTTCGTAACACTTTAGGTGTTTAGTTTCCCCCAAAAGTCACATGCAATCTTGTTCATAGTGAACCATCACTATGACATCCTCCCTTCCTTTTTTCTTCCCTCTTCTCTCTTTCTTCCTCTCTCCCTCCCTTCATTTTTTCTTCCTTTCCCTCTTCTCTCTTTCTCCCTCTCTCCCCCTTTCCTTCTCCTCCCCCTTTCCTTCTCCTCCCCCTCTTTTCTTTCTCTTCCCTCCCCCCTTCTTTCCCACTCATACTAGAGAGGCTCCCATCGGGGCCTCACTTCAGCCGGACTGAATCGGACTGAAGTTGCCTTTTATTTATTTCATAAAGTACATAAACTTTGAGGGCTTCATTTCTCTCCTACGCATTTCAGAGATGAGACAAAGAGATTCAATCCCGACCTCCGGGCACGCGCCTGTCCCCATCCTAGAGAAGCCGACGATCATCTCATTGAACACGACCACATTTTGATTATGTATGCAATCGAATATTCGAATGGCTTTTTCTAATCGCCCGTTCTTTGCATACGTGTCAAGCATCGCACTTTCGACGAAAGCAATCAAGTCCAACCAAACCTTTGTGACACAAGCATGAAGCATCTTCAGAACTTTTGGGGGTTTGATGCACAAATCTCGCACACCGCTATAGGCGGTAGCTTGACTGCGGCACGAAACGGCAGTGTACCGATCGTTCAAGTAATATAAAATGGGAATGAATCCCCAAGTATCGATCTCGGAAGGAACACAGTAAGGTGGGGTTGACTAATGAGGAGGACTTGAGATTGAAATCCTTAAGGTCGGATGGATTGCGGGAGGCTTGGTTTGGATTGCGGAAAACAAAATAAAATAGCTACGGCTACTCCTATGCAGGCCTTGAGCGCACTGCTTCGCCAGGCAGGATGGAAGGCTACACGGGCCGCAATGCACCGAATCGCTAGGCGGATGGACGAGTAGGCTAGCGGATGGGGTGGAGAGAGCGGCGGAATGAGGGTCGCAAGCACCTCTTCGCAAAGCACACCACTAACAATTGTTAGGGAGGCACAACACAACAAACAATCCACACCACAGGACACACCTCAAATGAAAATATAACAAGATTACTCAATCACATAGACATGATTTCATACTAATGTTAACAAAAATAAAAGTATACTTCATCAAACATATAAGAAATCCAACTACACTATCAACTACAAGAGGAGGTGAGTGTGCGAAATCGACCGACTCCGAAGTCTTGTTGAGGATTCACGGAAGGAATCATCGGGTTGTCAATCCGCGTCCAAGCTCGGTCCTCAACTGCGTCCGGGGTAGAGAAGGCTGTCACTACCTTCCAGTGGACCCGTCTTCTTCGTGTCACGAACCAGAGGAATGATCACAAGCTGCTCCAATCTTGAAGAAGAAGGCTAGGTTGACTCCCTTCTTGAAGCTCTTGGATGAAGGAGATGGCCGAGAGGAAGCTCCGACGAAGATTTGGTGATGAAAGCTTGCCCGGAGATCCTCCCTAAGGTGGGCGGCGCTGGAGGAGTCGGAACCCCCCGAAATAGGCGGAAAACGACGGTCTGGCAGTGATCCCCGACCTAAAATCGCGTCTTTCTATTTATAGACGGAGCAGAAATAAACAACGCGCACGGTCAACGGCGCACGACCAATGGTCGTGCGCGAAGAAATGCCTCTGATCGTGCGCGAAGAACCTGTAGCATAGCCAGATCTGCACAAAATCGCACGGTCAGTGGCGCACGACCAGTGGTCGTGCGCGAAGAAGGCCAATGATCGTGCGCTGTCGCTCAATCAGGGCTCAATCAGGGACGGGAATTAACGCACGACCAATGGTCGTGCGCCTGGTCGTGCGAGAAGGAAAACGCACGACCAGTGGCTTTTTCGACCGAAAATCCCCCAGAACCCATCCCGAGTGTCGCACAACCCTTGGACCTGCATGAAAATATACTAGACCACAGAAATACATGAAATCACACCAAGATGGGCATAAATGTGCACTAAGCAATGAAATGGGCAACGTGATCAAATAGAATTGAATATAGGCCTAAAGTGAAGTGCATGTGCATGAAAACTAGCCCAGATGAGTCCGGAATTCACTATATAAACTGGACTCATCACACCCCCAGACTTACCTGTTTGCACGTCCCGAGCAAACACATCCTAAGCAGGCGGGGAAAAATAAATAGCTAGCTTAAAATTACATCGAGGAGTACCATGCGAAGTCGCATGCTCAAGTGCATAGAGAAATAGTAGATAGGGTTTCTAATTATTCACATAGTTTATATATTTCTAATGGAGTAAATAAATATTACTACTACTCATAAAGGTGAATCACGGTGAGTCAATCGGTCACGCATACGGAGAAAGTAAAATACACGCTGAGATGAGCATTGCCCAAGCTGGGGTTTGGAACAAACTCCACCGAAATCCATCGGTGTCGGAGACCATACGCTCGCCCGGTCACATTCTCTCCACAGCACTAGATTAGTTCAGAGCGTGAGTCGGTAGGACTTCAGGTTTTTCATGGGGCTTGGGTTACGGTGAGGTAAACAATGATAAACAGGACGGCTTAAAGCACCTAACCCAAATGAGCTTAAACAATAACTCTATCCCCGCAGCAACAAAAACACGCGGATGCACCACACCCCCAGACTTGGATTTGAACGCATGGGTATGTGCACCGCCTACTCCAAAATACATATCTCAAAGAGATTTTCAATTAAACTCCTTCTCATTTTTTTTTCATTTCTTTTTCTAATTATATATTTTTTTAAATTCAACAAATGTTCAAGGGAGTACAACCACTTCTCCAAGTTTAACATCACCACAGCAACATTCCAAAATACAAATTTGAAAACAGCTAAAGCTCAGCTTTGGGTATGTGACTAGGATCGGCTTTTTGGTTTTGGGTGGAATAAAATGTGGGGCTGAATCAAAGGGATGGGGTAGGCACAAATGGGCTAACGAGGATAAGATATCAGGATTGGCACAAAAGCTCAACCGGGCCAAAATGATGCCCTACGTCATTCTTGCACAACAGAATTATCCAATGCCAATATTTCAAGAATCGCTTGGGGCGAGTTCTTAGTCACCGAGAAAGGTTATCCTTCCTCCCGGCACAAGCAATACACGTCTAGCGATAATTTACACACACCCATATACTACCTTTTGATTCCAACCGGATTCACCATTTGAGTAGAGCAAATATTATTTACACTAATAGAAATGTATAAGACTAATAGTATAAACAGGAATCTAATCTACACAAATCTCCATGCTCACAAAAGCATTAGACTAGGTACACCAGAGTCAACATATTACTTCACTATATAATTTAAAGGCCAGCACAATGATTTGCCCGAACCTTACTCACGAAGTGAGTTTAACTTGCGGCACGCAAACAGCTAAGCATACGCTCAAGTGGGTGCAAGTGGTGTGTGTTGCAATGATCTGAACAAAATAAATCAATAAAAGCTTCGAGTATGCATATGCAATGTGCACGTGAGCGGGTAAACACAACTACTCTCCCCCGGACTTAAACTATGCATTAAGATATTCTAAAACAAAGTTCGGGGAAGAGGGTACCCAATGCTCAGCAAGTGAGCATACCAGAAGACGCGTATGACCAGGCCGCACCTCCGCCATACGAAGAATCACGACCACCGCTTTCCATAGGAATGTCCTGCAGGGGTAAGCTCAGCAAAAACAAAAGGAAAATAGAAAAGCTAAAACTGAATTGAAATTTAACTAACTATTCTATTTAACAAAAAATACAATGCAAGAAAATTAAGATAAGTACTGGGGTTATTGTCTTCCCAGCATGACTTATTTGGCATTTGTACAGTTCTAGCTTATAGGCCTATGGAATAAAAAGTGCACAGGTAACTGTTCCATTATCCGTTTCGGTGGCCGGTACCGATACGGCGATAAAACAGTTACCCCTCCACCTGTATAATAATACATGCGCAGCACAGGTAGAGGAAATAGGAAATAAGAAGAGTAGGAGGCCTGGTCCTCACTCATCTCACCACAAAATAAATCCTTGCCTAGCAAGGTATCGTCTTCAGGGCGACAGCAGGAGGAAAAGGCAATGAATGAGGATTCCTCTATGGAGGGGGGGGGGGTCAACCTCCTCACATGAGAGGATACACTCATCATTGACTTGAGCAGAATGCTCCAAGTCCTCCTGAAGTACCTGCGAAAACTCAACCTGCACAGGCTCAGATATAGAAGAAAGGGGGTCAAGAAATAAAAGAGAAGAAGAACATAAATAACAATCAAGCGGAGGAGTGGTCCCGGACTCACTCCCAATAGGTTGGGAAAGTAAAATAATGTTTGCATTGTCATCAATGCTACAAGGCTCGGCGGGATCAACAAGGGCCATGCCTGGGATTTGGACTTCCTCCACCGGTGCTGAGGAAAGCTCCTCTTCACCTAGAAGGTTGTCCTCCTCCATAGGAGTAGGCACAATACATAGATCGCCAGCCTCATCTTGCGACACATCATCAACAATGTCGTCGGAGATGAGCGTAGTAGAATGCACAATAGGGGAAGGAATGGTGCTTGGATGAAAGTCAAGCACTGATTCCTCACAAAGAATCAAATCTACGCTAGATGATGGATGCACAGGGGAGATAGGCTCGGCCATGCCAGAGCCTAGATCAGCCACGCATCTGGTGACTGTGTCCACATCATACCCTTCACAAGATGAAGGTGACACAGACACATAACCGGATGTTGAAGGTGTGCTGCCGGAAGTAGGACTCGGGACGATCCGGATATCCGGCTCATCATCCTCGTCCAATTGGCGAAGATACTCGGCACAGTCCTTCAGGGCGTGATCCATGCTTTGACAGAACAAGCACCGTTTTATATTACTCCTTGGCCCTTGAGGGGCCGGGGAGGAATATAAAAATGGTGTATGCGGCGAGGACGAGTGGCCATAAGACTTGGGCACAGGGCATGAATAACCATAGGAAAATGGTGCTCCGTACACCGGGCCACGAGAATTATGCCCACCATCTTCCGTAGGGCATCTATCACTAGCGTGAGAAATATCTCCACATAAACGGCAACGAATATTAAATGCAGCCCACATTATATGGAGATAGCAAGCTTCACAATAAAGACACTATCTTGCAAACTGTTACACCTAACAGTAATTTACTAAACAACCTATTTAAAAACAGGAAAATAGAATAAAAGAACTGAAATAAAAATAAACGACGCAATTTACAAATGGGAGGGCTTCTACCTCTCGTCTCCCTCTCCAGAAAACTCACACGTCTGTGTTCCCCGACAACGGCGCCAAAAACTTAACGCGCTATTTCCACACCGCTAATTAGCGGGCACGAAATGCGGTACGACGGCAGTGCACCGGTCGTTGTCAAGTAATAAAAGTAGGGAGTAGCTCCCCGAATATCGTTCTCAAAGGACCGCAAGTTGGGGAATACGATTTGCTCGTTAGGAAATTAATTATGGGGGGTTCTAAGTTTAACAAAACAAGAGGGGGTTTTGGTTGTTTTATAGAACGGGAAATGAGAAAACTAAACACTATGCGGGTCGCAATCACCGCGTCGCTTGGGAGATGGATTTAGTGCAGGCCGCGATGCCGTGCTTCGCTTAGCGGATGGCCTGTAAGCATATGGATGAGGTGAGTGCAAATGCGAGAGTTGAGGGTCGAAGGCACCTCTTCGCTATCGCTTCTAGCTTTTGCTAGAGCGAGTGCTAGAACATGTGGGTGTAAGTGGAGCGGGGGCGGAGCGCATCACAACACAGCATAACGTAAAGACAAGTTCATAAATAAACTTCCATTCATAGACAAATAGATGTTCATTTAGTTCATTACAACCATTAAGAGTACAAATCACAAAATGAGAAGGGGTAGAAGTAACCACGAGATGAGAAGCCTCGTCGCGGATCGTGGTCGGAATGGGGGGTCGTCACGCCTCCTCCGAGCTCAGTCCTTGGTTGCTTCCGGGGTGTAGAGGCTGTCACTACCTCCAACCGCTGTCCGTCTTCTTCTCAGAGCTGGGTTCACTTCTCCTTCACCCAATGGAGATGTCTTCCTCTTGGAATGCTGGCCGTAGATGGCGGAGAATGCTTCCGGAACCCTAGATGGACCTTAGGATCAATGGATGAAGCTTTCCCAAGGGGAGGAATGGAAGGAGGGACCTTGGAGAGGTGGAACGGCGGAGTCGCGCGCAGAAATCGCGCCTAAAACTGTCCAGGAATACCTAAAATCGCGGAACAACGGCTTAAATAGGGAGCAGAATAAGTACTGCGCACGGTCAGTGGCGCACGACCAGTGGTCGTGCGCGAAGAAGGCCAATGATCGTGCGCTGTCGCTCAATCAGGGCTCACTCAGGGACGAGAATTAACGCACGACCAATGGTCGTGTGCCTGGTCGTGCGCCTGGTCGTGCGAGAAGGAAAACGCACGACCAGTGGCTTTTTCGACCGAAAATCCCCCAGAACCCATCCCGAGTGTCGCACAACCCTTGGACCTGCATGAAAATATACTAGACTACAGAAATACATGAAATCACACCAAGATGGGCATAAATGTGCACTAAGCAATGAAATGGGCAACGTGATCAAATAGAATTGAATATAGGCCTAAAGTGAAGTGCATGTGCATGAAAACTAGCCCAGATGAGTCCGGAATTCACTATATAAACTGGACTCATCAGGGTTCATCAATGATGAAGCTGGCAGTAAGAATGCTTCCCAGCGCGTAAGTGTTCAGCTTCACTCCATCCTTGTGCATCCAAACAAGAACAAACAAGGCCACCTCTGGTCAGCCGATTCAAACGTATGCCGACAGCAACAAATTCCCTGAGACAGAATCCAATTCTTTGGCATGATCGAAAGAAAACCTCGTGTCATCGATCTTCTCGCACTTGGAGTACATGTCCATTAGAGAATTGATCAAGAAAGGCCGGTGAGCGACACCACTAACCACAATCAACCCATGAAAGACTTTATCGTTCCTAAAGTCCTCTTTCCTTGTGCATTCGTGCAAAGCATTGATGTAGCTAAATTGGAAAACACATGCATTCTCAAATTTTGCATCCATGGACACCTTAAAAAGTCACCTCTACAATCTCCTAAGGAGGAAGACGTGGCAGCTTCCTCCTTTGAGCCAGAGGAATGTGTGGCCGAGAAGGAAACGAATGATCGGAGTGGAGATCTCAAGGAGTACTCATATTGAGGTGAGCCTGAATTCGAAGCCACATTGGTGGTGTTTGATCCATTCAAAATCCTGCCCGCCCAAAATGAATCGGATAGCTAGCAACATAGAAAGTTTTGTTGTTGTTGTTGTTCATATGTCTTGATGAAGTATAGAAACAACTTCATGATGTTATGATATCAGTATATGGACAAACGTTATATTTGGTTGTTGCTGCTTCTTCTTACTACTGTATGATAACGTTGGCCTTTTACTACTGTATGTTATCCCAACAAATAATTCGTGCTCGTGCGTCTGTTAATATACTTCACAATTTGTGTTTTAAGGCTTTCTTTTTTTTTACATTTTGTTTTGTTTATTTTTTTTGTTTTGCATGAAAAAAAGTCATCATATACAATCTCCAAAATCTCTAGGTAGCTTAAGATGGAATGTAACACCCCCATCCGTTAATAAGCATATGACAGAAGGTCCGGCCGGGGCCCCACGCCATATACTACCAAACAAACGGGAACGTCACTTAATTGAAATACCAAATGACACTAAACAACGAACCTAACTCAGAGCATTCTATGCGGAAGCAAAAGAGAGAAAGATCGGATAAACCCCAAAACCCGTACCCGGGTATGTCCACTTATAATAATAGGAATAAAAGGTTTTACACAACAAAAGAGGCACGACGACCTTACAGTTTACCAACATCGGCGCGCAGGCCGGCCATACATGAAAAGCAAAGGACATCAAAAGGCCTTCAAGGGCCACAACATCACAAGGGCTTCAGCCCGCTAAGAGCCCGTTATGTTCCCGCTAGGTCCAGCACGTGTTCAACAAGTCCACCAAAAATGGTGGCAAAACAGGGCAACGGTCAGCTAAAGCTGACCAAATTATAACGACCCCACCCCTTCGAGGGGGTGGCAGTTCTAACCATCCCTGCAAAACAGTCTCAGCAGCATATATATATAAGAGTGCGACTAGCAAAGTCCACAGCGGTTCATACATATGCAACATCACAAATGTGGGAATGGCCCCCACGTCCCGTGCTCTCAAGCACTCTTTGGTGTACTCCGCCTTCCACCACCATCCACTCTTGATGGCTTTGCCCTTCGAGTCTAAAGTCGGTGGCCCGAATACCAGGGCGCTCCCGTACTTTAATTGTGAACAATCCGTAGTCCGAAGACTCTTTCCCATTGCCTCCCGACGTGCTGTACGAGCCTTACTAGTCAGGTGCTGCAATGGTGCGGTTTCAGGTTCGCCAAATGCCCGTTGTTCACAACTCTCGTTGTACAACACGAAGAGCGGGTATGGCGTCCCCTCAACCCAGGTATTCTAAATTAGCCGGCTCTACGGGCCGCTAAGTCATCCACCAGGACACCCTCACAGGTCGGGCACACAGGCCTCAGGTCCTCTCAACAGGTGGACACAACAAAATCACCAGAACCAAGTCTGGGAGCTGTCGCCTGGCGATATTCAATATCGCCAACGACAGTAAACAGAACTCCTTTTCCGCTTCTAACATCGGGTGCTTCCCGGGGCACACCCCCAGGCGCTGCTGCGCATGCAGTAGCACCCTCTAGTCCTACGAAACAGGATATCAACACGGAATTTTCAACCGGCACACATAATATCAAAAAGCATCACCAATCCGGACGAACCGTCTCGGATGGGCTTCACACAGCGCGCTTACGTCCATTTCACGCATGGACTCTACATGAATGCAAGATTTGACGGGGATAACACAAATCGACCCGTCGGAGGCTACGACCTCACCCTTTTGGGTAGGGGCCTCAACGATGCACGGAACGGACTAGAACATGTCCAAATGAGGGTAAAGAGAATCATTACCCTTGCGAGCCGCTTCGGAGCCATCGCTTGAACACGCACGATGAAGGCGGAAACCCTTGCTGCTCCCCGCTAGTGCTTCCAATCGGCCACCTCCAACCAGTGCAAGAACTCTATCCCTAGTCGACAAGGGGCTCGGCTCGGGCTTCTCCTTCCAGCAGCAAAACGAGAAAGAGAGAAGGGGGCTCGGGTCCTCCTCCAGGCCGACGAGAGAGAGGAGGGAGGAAGATCCTTCCTTTTAGCTTGCGGCTGCCCAAGCTCCAGGAAATCGAGAGAGAGGGAGATGAGGGGGCTGGTCCTCCTTGCCGACGGGAAAGAGGGAGATGAGGGGGCTGCTCCTTGCTCCAGGCGACGGGAAGAGAGGGATGAGGGAGAGAGAGAGATGAGGGGCGACGGGGGAGAAGGAGATCGGGAGGGGGTGCGGCTGCTCCACGCGAAAAGAGAGCGAGAGGGAGATATCGAGAGGGGGGTCGACTGCTTAGGGTTAAGGGGGGGGGGGGGGGGGGGGGGGGTAGGATTTAGGTTTTAATTAAAACCTAGCTAAAATCACTATCCGCAGACCACTCCGCTAAACGCACACCAAACCCTCTAAACGCACACCGAAATCGAAAAGAATGGATTCGGGGCGTTACAAATCTCTCCCCCTTAAAGAAATTTCGTCCCGAAATTTAAAGCACCAACAACGAAATGAAATTCGTCATACCTGAGTAAACAAATCAGGGTACTTCTCGCGCATGATCTCTTCTGGCTCCCAAGAGAGCTCCTCGCGGCCACAATTGTCCCAACGGACTCTCACCATTTTGATGGCCTTTCTCCGCAATTGCTGAATATCAGCATCGATAATGCAAACCGGAGTCACCTTGGTAGTTAGGATACTCTCCACTGGCACACTGACGGCCTCCAACACAGATTCAGGCTCTCGCACCGCCTTCCTCAACACAGAGATATGGAAGACATCATGCAGCCCACTCAGCTCCGTCGACAAAGCAAGTCGGTAAGCTGCTTGGCCGATGCGCTCGGTGATCTCGAATGGCCCTACATACCTCGGACTCAGCTTTTTCAAGCGCCGGATCCTCGACACTCCTTTGAAAGGCTTTATCTTCAAGTATACCCAATCGCCAACGGCGAACTGGACGTCACGGTGCTTCGCATTATAGTACTTCTCCTGCCTATCCTGCGCAACCAAAAGCCTCTCCCAGATCATACGTACCGTCGAAGTCACCTCTTCGACGTCTTTCCTCTTGAAGAGCTTCGTCTCGCCCGTTTCCGCCCAAGCTAAGGGAGTGCGGCACTTCCTGCCATAGAGGGCCTCGAAAGGCGCCATCTGAATACTCGCCTGGTAGCTGTTGTTGTATGCGAACTCAACAAGAAAGAGGTGATCTTCCCACCCCTTGCCGAAATCCAGGACGCACATCCGGAGCATGTCCTCCATCGTCCTGTTGGTACGCTCAGTTTGGCCATCCGTCTGCGGATGAAAGGCCGTGCTAAACTGCAGCTTCGTACCCAATAGACGGTTGACTAGCCCCCAGTCGCTCGAAGTAAAGCGTCCATCTCGATCGCTGACGATGCTACGGGGCACACCGTGCAGTCGTACTATCGTATCAACATACAGCTTCGCCAACTTTTCCACCGAGTCATCCCTCCGGTTGGGGATAAAGTGCGCCACATTCGTCAGCCGGTCTACGACTACCCAGATGGCATCGTTCCCGCTCTGCGATCTCGGCAGCCCATGCACGAAATCCATGGAAACATCATCGAATTTCCACTCTGGAACTGGTAATGACTTCAAAAAGCCACCGGGCTTCTGACATTCCGCCTTCACTAGCGCACAAGTGTGGCACTTGGCCACGTAGTGAGCGATGTCCCTCTTCATACCCAGCCACCAGAAAAGGACCTTCATGTCCTTGTACATCTTCGTGCTCCCCGGATGAACTGAATACCTAGTACGATGCGCTTCGTACATCAACTCATCGCCTCTCCACAGCAACCCGTCACGCACCTGAAACTGGGCATCCGGCCCACCACCAGCCTACTCCGCGTAGCGCTTTAAACTCGGATCGAGTTCTAAAGCCTGGCGGACTCTATCTGCGAGGTCGTACTGTACCTCAGTCCAACTCAAACAAGCACCGGCACTGCTTCTCTTCTCTACGCAAGAAATACCCAAGGCCTCCAGGTCACGTATCAGGTGCTCATCATGCATCTGAATCCAGTTGGCCTGCGCTGGAGCCCTGCGACTGAGTGCATCTGCGACAACATTACCCTTCCCGGGAGTGTAGTGGATCTCAAAGGTGTAGTCCCCAAGGAACTCCATCCACCTTTGCTGCCGCATATTCAGCCCCTTCTGCGTCAGAAGGTACTTCAGGCACTTATGGTCCGTGAAGATGTCGATCTTCAGGCCATACACATAATGCCGCCAAAGCATCAGGGCAAATATCACGGCCGCCAACTCCAAGTCGTGGACCGGATAGTTCCGCTCGTGCACCTTCAGCTGGCGAGAGCCGTATGCTATTACCTTGCCATGCTGATGCAGAACACAGCCAAGGCCGCTCCCAGAAGCGTCGGTGTAGATCTCGTAGCCCTCTGTGCCGCAAGGCAAACATAAGATCGGCGCCGTGGTAAGCCGCCGCTTCAACTCCTCGAAAGCCTGCGCACACGCGGGCATCCAAATAAACTCCTGCATCTTCCGTGTCAGCGTCGTAAGAGGCAGCGCGATCCGTGAGAAGTTCTCCACGAAGCGCCTGTAATAGCCGGCCAGCCCGAGAAAGCTACGGACCTCCGCTACAGTAGAAAGAACAGACCACTCCCTGATGGCCGCAACTTTCACCGGATCTACCGCCACACCCGCTCCACTAACCACATGGCCTAAGAACGCCACGGAAGGTAGCCAAAACTCGCACTTCGAGAACTTGGCATACAGCTGGTTCCTCCTCAGAACCTCTAAGACTACTCGCAGGTGATCACCGTGCTCCTCCTCGGACTGAGAGTAGACCAGTATGTCGTCAAGGAAGACGACCACAAACCGGTCGAGGTACTCTCGGAAAGTCTGGTGCATCAAGTCCATAAACACCGAAGGCGCATTATACAGCCCAAACGGCATCACAGTGAACTCATACTGCCCGTACCTTGTACTGAAGGAAGTCTTCGGGATGTCGCACTCCCTGATCCGCACCTGATAATAGCCGGACTTCAAGTCCAGCTTCGAGTATACTGTCGAACCAATGAGCTGGTCGAACAAGTCATCTATCCTCGGAAGAGGATACTTGTTCTTCTCGGTCAGCTTGTTCAGCTCCCGATAATCGATGCAAAGCCGCAGGCTACCGTCCTTCTTTTTGACAAAGAGGACCGGTGCACTCCAAGGTGAGGAACTCGGACGCACGTAGCCCTGCTCAAGCAGCTCTTGCAACTGCAGCTTCAACTCCGACAACTCCTTCGGAGCCATACGATACGGCGAGCGGGCCACAGGCGTAGCGCCCGGCACCAACTCAATCGTGAAATCTATCTCCCGCTGCGGTGGAGCACCGGGGAGATCGCTCGGGAACACATCGGGGAACTCTGAAACTACCGCAACATCCACTAGGCTGGGCCTCGGCGTTGCATCCTCCACTAGAGCAAAGAATAACTCTGCTCCCTGACACACTGCCTTGGACACCTGGAGAGCAGACATCAGCATCTTGCTCGATCCACGCATGCCCGCAAAGACCGCCTCACGATCGGCACACTGCCCAAACCTCACCTCCTTGGTGGTGCAATTGATGCACGCACGCTGTTCCGACAGCCAGTCCATACCGAAGATTACATCGAACTCAACCAGGGGGAGTAACGATGCTTTCAGGTCATACTCCTGACTTCCGACTAGAAACTTCACACAACAACTTCTCTCCACGCGCATCGAATATCCATTCGACAGTAGGACCTCCAGTCCATCTGCAGAAGCAATCGACGACGCACCAATACGTTGGACAAAGTCCGACGATAAGAAGGAGTGTGAAGCTCCAATATCGAAAAGCGCTCTTGCCGGAACGCCTAAAATATTTACAAAGCCTACGCCGCTAAACAAGGTTAGCATAAATACTAAAACAGGTATATAAAACAGTAAGGACTGTATCTTAAATTATACCTATCACGACGTCCTTGGCTTTGATAGCCTCCTGCTGACCAAGATTGAAGACTCTGGGTTGCAGGGGAGCCATACAGGAGGCAGTGGACTCAGCCGCCTTCCCCTTCTCAGAATAAGATGGCCCAGTCTTCTTCTCTGACCTTGGAAGTTCACTGCGGCAATCTCGAGAGAAATGGCCAGGCTTGCCACAAGTAAAATAAGTAAGAGGGCCACGTCCAGACGACGCGCCCGAAGCAGAGGGAGCTGGCCCAGATAATCGAGCCTTCTTCCAGCGATTCGACCTTTGCAACTTCGCCGCACTCGGCGCCTTGCTCTCCGGCACTGTCTCAGCCACAGCCACCTTGCCCTTCTCCCTGAGCATGTCCTGCTCAAGCGCTCGGGCAGAACCAACGAGGGTCGTGAAACCCTGCGTCAACGGCCCTGTCAGAAGGTACCCCAACTCACTACGCAAGCCACCGTAGAACCTGTTCACCCTTCTCCCCTCGTCATCGAAAGAAGTCCCAGCGTAACGCCCGAGGCGGGTGAACTCATACAGGTAGTCGTTAACCAGTCTATCACCATGCGTCAGAGTCAAGAACTGGTTCTCCATCGCGATCTGCTGCGACGGAGGCACATACCTTGCCAGAAAGATTCCCGAGAACTCTTCCATCGGCACATCAACCAGTCGCCTTCCCGCAAACTGGCTCCTCTCAACCTCATCCCACCACCGCCTGGCTTCCTTTTCCAACAAGAAAGTAGCGAAGGTCACTTTCTGCGCTTCATCCGACTGTGTCGTTGTCAGAATTCGCTCCACATGCGACAGCCAGTCCTCGGCCTCAGCTGGGGATTCAACCCCGGTAAACGGAGGAGGTCGAAATCCCAGGAAGTGCTTCAGTTGCTGGTCAGCAGCACGCCTCACGGGGACCTGCTCCGCTCTTAGTGGCTCTAGGGCCACTTCCTGCACCAGCGGTTGACCTTGCCTTCCAGGCTGGCCATTCAACGCAGCTAGAATGCCTTCTGTAACTAGCCGAACCATCTCAGCAGACGGAGGTGTAGGAGCCTCAGCAGACCCACTACTCTCTGCCAAGTCACGGGAACGCGACGGTCCCGCTGCACTTCGAGTGCCCTACACAAGTGCAACACACTGTTAGGCGACAACACAGTCACAACTAACAACAAAAGGAACACTCAGGTTCCAAAATCATGCAATAATTGTTGGTTTGTTGTTACATTTTATTCCTAAGTGGACATTTTTGGGTTTATTTTACGTCTCGACGGTAGCGCACACACGTGCTCACCACCCCTTAAAAGAATTCATCCACGAATTCCTTAAAAGGATACGGAAACCTTAGAAGCTGATACCAATTTGTAACACCCCCATCCGTTAAGAAGCATATGACAGAAGGTCCGGCCGGGGCCCCATGCCATATACTACCAAACAAACGGGAACGTCACTTAATTGAAATACCAAATGACACTAAACAACGAACCTAACTCAGAGCATTCTATGCGGAAGCAAAAGAGAGAGAGACCGGATAAACCCCAAAACCCGTACCCGGGTATGTCCACTTATAATAATAGGAATAAAAGGTTTTACACAACAAAAGAGGCATGACGGCCTTACAGTTTACCAACATCGGCGCGCAAGCCGGCCATACATGAAAAGCAAAGGACATCAAAAGGCCTTCAAGGGTCACAGCATCACAAGGGCTTCATCCCGCTAAGAGCCCGCTATGTTCCCGCTCGGTCCAGCACCTGTACAATAAGCCCACCAAAAACGGTGGCAAAACAGGGCAACGGTCAGCTAAAGCTGACCAAATTATAACGACCCCACCCCTTCGAGGGGGTGACAGTTCTAACCATCCCTGCAAAACAGTCTCAGTAGCATATATATATAAGAGTGCGACTAGCAAAGTCCACAGCGGTTCATACATATGCAACATCACAAACGTGGGAATGACCCCCACGTCCCGTGCTCTCAGGCACTCTTTGGTGTACTCCGCCTTCCACCACCATCCACTCTTGATGGCTTTGCCCTTCGAGTCTAAAGTCGGTGGCCCGAATACCAGGGCGCTCCCGTACTTTAATTGTGAACAATACGTAGTTCGAAGACTCTTTCCCATTGCCTCCCGACGTGCTGTACGAGCCTTACTAGTCAGGTGCTGCAATGGTGCGGTTTCAGGTTCGCCAAATGCCCGTTGTTCACAGCTCTCGTTGTACAACACGAAGAGCGGGTATGGCGTCCCCTCAACCCAGGTATTCTAAATTAGCCGGCTCTACGGGCCGCTAAGTCATCCACCAGGACACCCTCACAGGTCGGGCACACATGCCTCAGGTCCTCTCAACAGGTGGGCACAACAAAATCATCAGAACCAAGTCTGGGAGCTGTCGCCTGGCGATATTCAATATCGCCAATGACAGTAAACAGAACTCCTTTTCCGCTTCTAACATCGGGTGCTTCCCGGGGCACACCCCCAGGCGTTGCTGCGCATGCAGTAGCACCCTCTAGTCCTACGAAACAGGATATCAACACGGAGTTTTCCCCCGGCACACACAATATCAAAAAGCATCACCAATCCGGACGAACCGTCTCGGATGGGCTTCACACAGCGCGCTTACGTCCATTTCACGCATGGACTCTACATGAATGCAAGATTTGACGGGGATAACACAAATCGACCCGTCGGAGGCTACGACCTCACCCTTTTGGGTAGGGGCCTCAACGATGCACGGAACGGACTAGAACATGTCCAAATGAGGGTAAAGAGAATCGTTACCCTTGCGAGCCGCTTCGGAGACATCGCTCGGACACGCACGATGAAGGCGGAAACCCTTGCTGCTCCCCGCTAGTGCTTCCAATCGGCCACCTCCAACCAGTGCAAGAACTCTATCCCTAGTCGACAAGGGGCTCGACTCGGGCTTCTCCTTCCAGCAGCAAAACGAGAAAGAGAGAAGGGGGATCGGGTCCTCCTCTAGGCCGACGAGAGAGAGGAGGGAGGAAGCTCCTTCCTCTTAGCTTGCGGCTGCCCTAGCTCCAGGAAATCGAGAGAGATGGAGATGAGGGGGTTGCTCCTCCTTGCCGACGGGAAAGAGGGAGATGAGGGGGCTGCTCCTCCTTGCTGAAGGGAAAGAGGGAGATGAGGGGGCTGCTCCTTGCTCCAGGCGACTGGAAGAGAGGGATGAGGGAGAGAGAGAGATGAGGGGCGACGGGGGAGAAGGAGATCGGGAGGGGGTGCGGCTGCTCCACGCGAAAAGAGAGCGAGAGGGAGATATCGTGAGGGGGGTCGACTGCTTAGGGTTAAGGGGGGGGGGGGGGGGGGGGGGGGGGGGGTAGGATTTAGGTTTTAATTAAAACCTAGCTAAAATCACTATCCGCAGACCACTCTGCTAAACGCACACCAAACCCTCTAAACGCACACCAAAATCGAAAAGAATGGATTTGGGGCGTTACATGGAAAGAAATTGCTCAGTTAAGGATGAGGAAGGGGAGCCAATCAAATTCTGTTTATATTTATTAATTAATGAAATTTACATATAATTGTGGCTAATTTGGCTGCATACCATTTGAATTAAATTGAGATAATATAATAAGATCGCATTAATGGACATTAAGTATATATGCATATCATTTATCCAAAATATTAAGTTAAATTATTCATTAACAGAAGCCCATAAAATAGACAATATTTAACACACCCATTTGGGATAAGGTGATGAGTAATTCTAATACTGGTCATATGTTTTAAGATTTTAATGGTCTAACTTGATGTTGTGTTTATAAGCACCACGCCAAGCGGAGCTTAAAATCTATGAAGGCATTTGTCCCACATTGCTTGTAAAGAAACACTTTAGGCGTTTGAATACCTTCTTCTCCTCTTTGGTATTATTGAGAGAAACACAAGGAACCACACCAAGTGGGGATAAGCTTAAATCCATAACACTTTAGGTTTTTAGTGTCCCCCGAAAGTCACATGCAATCTTGTTCATTGTGAACCATGACTATGACATCCTCCCTTCCTTTTTTTTCTTCCTTTCCCTCTTCTATCTTTCTCCCTCTCTCCCCTACCTTCTCCTCCCCCTCTTTTCTTTATCTTCCATCCCCCTTCTTTCCCCCTCATAACAGAGAGGAACCCGATGGCCCCCCACCCCCACCCCATGTGCCCTAACCCTCGAGCAAAACCCACCTCCCATTCCGTGAGTCTTTTGATCGGCGTTTCTAAAACCCTCTTGGTTCCTGCTTGCCGCATTCGTTCACAAAATTGCCTTGATCGATTAAATAGTTTGGAGGCAGAATCAAATTGATATTTTATTCATCTTCGACATAATATATAGATACATGAGATTTGTACATACAACAACCACAACACTCAAGCCTTTATCCCACCATAGTGAGGTCGGCTATATGGATCCTTTGTCTCCATTGCGCCCTATCTTTAATCATAAAAGGAATAAATAAATTGTTTTACATGGTGATTTTATGAGATAACTCTTTAGGAAATGAATCAAGGAGGATAGCTGTCATATAATGACATATTTGTGTGGAGAAATAAAACCTTCCCTTTCATGCTTGGGTTTGAATATATTTCCATTAGGAGTCTTCCTTGAATTGTGCTTTCCATGAAGGTCTTCCTTGAATCATGTGATCATAATCTTGCCTTTCATCAGTCCCCTTCAAGTTGGTGTTTGTAGGTCTATAACGCCCAACTTGGCCATTAAAGTCGTAAATCTTTCTTCCCCCAACGCCTTGGTGAAGATGTCCGCAAGTTGCGCACCGGTCCAAATCTTTTCCAGTGCAATCTCATTTGACTGTATTCTCTCTCTCTCTCTCTAACAAAGTGACAATCCATTTCCACATGTTTAGTTCTTTCATGAAATACTGGATTTGCGGTAATATGTAGTGCAACTTGATTATCATAAAACAATATAGTGGGATCGGATTGTTGTGCCTGCAAAATATTTAATAACCAACGTAGTCATAATAACTCACTAGAGGTAGTGGTCATCGCCCTATATTTAGCCTCTGTCGATGATCTTGCCACAATCATTTGTTTCTTTGTTCTCCATGTTATGGGGGAGCCGCCCGAGATGATGAAATAATCAGTACAAGACCTTTGTGTCGTAGGACATCCCCCAATCGGCATCGTAGTAGGCTTTGAGTGCTAGGTCATCCGTTGACATTAGCATTATTCCTTGGCCTGACGCAGTCTTTAAATATCTAAGCACTCTCTCGGACGCCTTCATATGTTCTTCTCGAGGCGAACAAATTGACTTAGCACATTGACTGCATATGTGATGTCCGGTCTTGTGATGGTTAAATAAAGTATACGCCCACTAGTCATCTGTATCACCCTTCATCAATAGGTCGGCCATCACAATTAGCTCATTAACTTGTGGTTTTGCTCCATTGGGAAGGCATTGGTGTTGGATCGTGAGGCGCCCTTAGAGGGGGGGGGGGGGGGTGGGTGAATAAGGGTTTTTAAAACTTGATTATTTAATATAAACCTTTTGTTGTTTTTCTTTAAATCAAATTTAAATCAAAACTTAAGAGGAGTGAATCAATTTAAAACAAAACAAAAAGAACATGATTTTCATTAAGATTTAAGATTACAAAATATGTGATTTCTATAACGCTAGAAATCGAAGGCGAAATATGAAATCTTCTTTATGTTTTCTATACCGACTCTTCTCACCAAGAACTGGTTGGCTTTAGCCGATCTTCCCCAGATTCAGCCTCAAGCCGCTCTAGCCTTCCTATACCCAGAAAAGGTCTCGAGCACCCCCTAGATCTACTTCTTAGACCCAGTGGCCAACACGGGGAGAATTGCTCCCTAAGTCCTACCCAGACCTAGTCGCCAACACGAGGTGAATTTACTTCCAAGAAAATAACAAAAGGTTACAAAATATTTGAACACAAACTAAAACTCCCTATGAAAATTTTTGGAGATGGCAAAGGCCGCTGAATGTTCTTGAAGTTGAAGCGCGCGTTCTTTGCATTGAGTAAGCATTGATCCGGTTCTCCTTGACTTCTTTGCTCGAATATGTGCGGGAGTTGAAGTTTTGGAAAATATGTCTCTGATTGAGTTTCTGGAGTACTGGAGTAAGCCTCAAATCAATCAGTAGTGAGAGACGTCGAAATCATCCAATTTATAGACTTTGAGCTAATACCGGCGTTAATTTCTAACGTCGGGCGTTGACCATGTATAACAACATATTGATGGCTCGGATCTTCAGAAGAGGAAGAAGATTCTGTACTTTAGGAATAGTTTTATTTTAGGCAATACTAACGTCGGCGTTAAGGCTAATGCAGGCGTTGGGCAAATCATTCCTAAAGTTCCTCTTGCAATCACGGCTGCTTCCTCCTTGCCATAATCGTCGATCGATAATGCCGACGTTAAGTACTAATGCCGGGCATTGAGTTTCTTTCTCTTTTTATTCAGTCGGCAAGCCATCCCGTCAATCGGCATCCCATCCCGTCGATCGGCAGACCATCCCGTCGATCGCTAACGCCCAGCGTTAAGACCTAACGCCTGGCGTTAGTCATCTTTCACTCCTTCTGCTCGTAGATAGTTCCAGACTAGTATTGCAGCAACCTAGTGTCATATCTGTCCAAACCTGCATGCTAAAAACACAATGGCAAACAAGATCAAATACAAGTAGGATTTGTTATTCTCAAATTAAAGGGATGCGGAAAGCCATGTTCCAACAATCTCCCCCTTTTGATAATAACAAATCCAATAGAGATAAATCATAATCATATATAGGATATGTGTTTTTAGAAGGATATATGACACAAATCATAGTGATAATAATAAGAGTTATAGTTCTTTTAGCATTATGCTCCCCCTACTTAAGTGCTCCCCCTACTTAAGTGTTCCCCTTAGTGTATGCACCCATAGACTAGATTCATGCTCTCCCTTAATCTAGTGAATCCTATTCCTCCTTGTGATTTATCATTTTATTCTCCCCCTTTTGTTATTAGAAAAATAGGGTGGAGTAAAAAAAAGAGAGGGCAAAAGGTAGAACATAACTAAGACAGGAAGTAAGAGTTTTGGTTTAACATAAGATAAATCTTGATCGAGCTAAGGGAGAGAGTGGCACAGTGGAAAAAAATATGATAAGCATGAAACAACATCATTCAAAGATTATACCAAAGGAATGTAATCACTTGCTATTAAATTTATTTTAAGAGTGATACTACTTGTTAAGAGAGATGTAATTTTGTTTGACAAAGCACAAGTGAAAACAAAATGTAGAAATAAGCATGAGAACACATGGTATAAGGATACATGATCAAATAGGAATGCGGAAAGATAAAACAAAGTTATTAAGATTAATA
Organism: Dactylorhiza incarnata; assembly: GCA_033032865.1. Taxonomy (NCBI): domain Eukaryota; kingdom Viridiplantae; phylum Streptophyta; class Magnoliopsida; order Asparagales; family Orchidaceae; genus Dactylorhiza; species Dactylorhiza incarnata. The sequence goes on from JAWHQI010000013.1 coordinate 6,658,818, forward strand.
TTTTTGTAATAGTTTGACTATTTCAACAATATATTTAGACTCTTCACATTTGAGCATTTTAAATTTGAAAGTTTTCATAACAAATAGGCAAGCATGAATCAACATATTCATAAAGATAATAACTACAATGTAACCAATTCGTATTTCAAGTAAAGAAAATATTGTAGAAGTCATGCATTGCAATCTAGTGCTTTTACTTAAGTTTTGAGAGAATTATGTAAATTTGCTTTAGGATCCAATTCTCATGAGTAGAAGCTTTATGAAAATCAATGATATGTGCATAAGGTGTTTTGAAAAAGTATATAAGTGAAATAATCAAAACACGTGACATATGCAATGAAATACTAACAACAACATTAAGAATGTAATCTTATAATTACTTTCACACATCATATTTTAGAATAAAATTTCAAAGCATAAAACATAAGTACAACTACCAAGGTGATTCGCCCATACAATGCTCATTAAGACTTATCAGGGAGCGAAGTATTGCTTGGGGGATCACATAAGCATTTGTATACAAATTTTCTTTTAATGATCTGGTGTACAAATAGAAGTGAGAAAAAGAGATATGTTTGCACAAGACACTTTACAATTCTTTCCAAGGTGCTCAACCTCACAATGCTCATTAAGACTTATCAGGAGGGTGAGTAGTGCTTGGTGGAGTTATCTTTGGCATATTATTAATTTATTTTTGTGTTGAGGCCAAAAGTCTCCGAATTCACTTGTTGTTGCAAACATGTATAATTTTGAAGTAACACTTCTATGTGTGCAAGAAATTTATTTTCAAAAGACGGTGTAGGTAATTTAGACATACAACATAATGTGTTAAAACTATTACACTACACATGCATGCTAGACTAAGATTATGAACACATGTAGATTACCAAAATAGTGAGTGTATGAATCATTGATAAACATAAAATATTACTCATACTTAGAGGCATGCTAGGCAATCATACACAATTATCTATAGACTATTTCATTGCACATAATCAGATTAAGGTCAAGGCATGACAAAAAACAATGTTTAGGAAATTTGAAATTAAAATTAGACATTGAAGAAAATCCTTGTGAGTATGCCAAAATCAATTTTGACCATTGGAAACAAAAAATAACAAAGATGTTTGCTCATGTAAAATTTTAAAGTCAAACCATAATTTTGTAAAGAGTTAAAGCAAAACAAATAACAAAAACATATTTTTGATCATTTTGAATTATTTTTTTTTGTATTTTGGAATAAAACAACAACATTAATAACAAAATAATTTGAAATCAGACAAACTAAACTGAAGAAAATCAATAGAAAAATGCCAAAAATATACTAGTGAAAGCAGAATTTTGATCTGGAGAAAAAGGCTAACGCCTGGCGTTAAGTAGTTAACGCCGAAACAGTACTCAATTTTTGAGGTTTTTGAAAAAAAATTTCTTTGGAATAGGGAGTATGTACACCTTCTTAGGGTAGAAATTTCAGAGAAAGTTGATATGTTTAGAAGGCTTATTTAAGCATATTTTGGTGGTTTTAAAATATTTTTTTATCTTTTATATTTGAAAAATATATATTTTTTATTATTTGGAAGGAGAAATAGCATGTGGTGATTTTTAATTTGTTATATCTAAGACTCCTAATTCTAGTCTAAGTAGAGCAAAGATATTTTCAATAATGTAAGAAAAGAGGCTAACGCCTGGCGTTAGAGTCAACGCCCGCGTTGAGTCTACTTTATATAAAAAACCCTAAATCCGAGTTCTTTTCTTTTCTCTCCATTTCAGCCCATTTCTCTCCAGTTTTCGCTGATAGCCCTCTTCAGATCTTGGTAAAGTTGATGTTTTTCTTCTTATATTTTGTGATTAATTCATTTTTCTACCCCTAAATTGAAATCCTTTTAAGTATTGAAGTGTTTTGTTATGGTATATGATAGATCTAGGATTTTGGGATCTAGGGTTTCAGAATTTTTGAGGTGTAGAATGGGGTTTCTTGAGATTCATTTCAAGGATGAATATTTGCTTTACCTTTTTAGTTGTTATGAGTTTTATTGGTGTTTTTCGAGTTATTCCTTCCTTTTTACGAATTTTTTGAGTTTTAAGTGTTACTGGAGGTTGGCATTGTGTACTGGAAGCGATAGGACATTTTCAGAGCATGCGCCTGGCGTTAGCAGTAACGCGTGGCGTTGAAGCAAAATGTTCTTTTGCTGAATTTTATTTTTGGTGTCCTTATGTGCAGGTTATGGCCGGCTTCTTCTAGTGGACATGGAGTTCGTGCCAGAAAGTCATCAACCCGTCCACCACAAGAGCCTTATCAATCTTATGTGGGGATTGAAAAGGAGACTGTTGGAGTAGGCATGGTACATAGACCTCCCACGTCATGCTCATATTCAGAACCTTCTGGATGAATCAGGGGTTGCATCAGTTATTTTTGATGACTGCTTTTCAACAGATTTTGTCAGGGAATTTTACAACAATGTGTTTGATCCATCAGAAACAGAACTCCATGGAGGAGTAACGTCAATAATACAGTTTGAAGCGGTTCAAATTACAGATGAAGACTTAAGGGATGAGTTTGGGTTAATAGAGAGCGAGAATCGTTTAGATGTGGTTGAGAAATATAGGGCTGAGCGAGACTAGTCACTTGTGAATCAGGTTTTGCATGGGAAGGAGACACGAGAGTAGATAACATATGTTTCTTCTCTTAAGGAAGACGCATTCATAATTCAAGACATTTTGTGACATACTATAATGTTGAAGTCTGGAGATACCAAGAAGATCACTGCACAGCTGAGTATAGTGACTTATCATATTATGCAGGAAGAATGTTTTGATGTGGCAGATCTCATACTTCCCCAGATCCGTTATACCTTAAAGTTGAAGGATCCAAGGAGGTCTCGTCTCAACACACTTCCCTTAGGAGGAATCATACAGAGGGTGGTGATGGCGAAATATGTGTATATAGTTAGAACCAACAATATTAATGATCTTGTCCCGGAATTTTATTCAACTTCTACCATTCGAGTTCCTAGGTCACGAGATATACCATCATCTTCTCGACCACCTTTACGACGAGGAGCATCACTCCGTGAGACAAATCGGGAGCATCAGGAGTCGTTTGAAGAATTCAAAGAGAATGCTACATAAAGAATGACACAGATCGAGAAAATGATGCGATACATGATCAGGGCCCTAAAGTTGAAACTGACACATAAACTATAAACTATAAACTATAACTCCCTATGAAAAATTCTGGAGATAGTAAAGGCCGCTGAATGTTCTTGAAGTCGAAGCGCGCATTCTTCGCTGTTGCCCGGAAAGCCCACGATCTCCTCATATAGGTCAAAATAATCGGTCTCCGCGGTCTCAAGTTTGGAGACCGCCCAGACCGCCAGCAGAAATCCGAATCCTCCAAGTCCCAGGCAGTCAGAAGATCGCCAGATCGCCAGACCGTGCGGTCTGGTCTCTTTTTCTCCTTTTTGGTTATTTGCACCCCTTTTCCCTGCCCCGGCTCTCCGGTATCCCGGGCATCCCGTAGTTTTTAGATCTGTCCATTCGGGCAGCCCCCTCGTCTATAAATAGAGGGTTAGGGGTACCTGAAAAGGGACTTTTGCTTCGAGCCTCCAGCTTACAACCTGTGTAAGCGGTCTCGACTTTATGTGATCATTTTTCCCCTGTTTCTCAGCATCTTTTGTCTTCAGTAACCTGCACTCCGCAGTTTCCTCCCATCCCCCTAGTGTGAATTTTGGAGGTACCATTTTTGGCACCAACAGAACGAACACGCGACCTTCAGATTCAGAGTGTCCAGGTGAATTTTCTGACTTTCAAGATTCCTGAGCGTAGAGGTCGCCCAGCCCGGTCTTCCAGCGACCACCCCCAAATCGATCACGATTCCTTGCAATCCCTTGAGCGCTGTTTCGAGCTTCGCGTCGAGCAAGCTCTCAGAGAGGCCGCTCGAGCTCGGCACGAGGTCGCCTCTGCCCAACAAGAGATCGCGCGGATTCAGCAGGAGGCCGCTCGCGAGCGTCAAGAGGTCGTCCGGACTCAGCTTGAGTCCGCCAAGCAGATTGAGGTCATGAACCAGGTTCTGGCCGCGATCTCTCAAAAGATCTTTCCTCCTCCTAGACAGGTCGCTACCCCTGACCGCATGGCAAGCGGTCAGCCTTGTGATCGCTCTAATTTTTAGCTCGCAGCTCCTCAGCGATCTCAGCATGAGGAGTTCGCTGCCCGTCATAATTCTTATAGAGAAGCCGCTCAGGGGCCTCCGACCCAAGCTTTGAACTTCGAAGAGGATTTTGCCTATCCTCTAGCCCCTCCTGCTCCTTTCTTTGCTCCCCCAGGTGCCTCTGGAATGGGGGAACCTTCCCCTCTTTCTGATAAAATTCGTCGAGATCCTATTCCTAACGGCTTCAGGGAACCTCGTCTCCCCGTGTTCTCGGGAGAAAGTGATCCCATGTACCACCTCCAAGCTTTTAAATCTGTCGTTGCCCTCCGAACCATCTCAGATGGGGTGAGATGTAATTTGTTAATAACTTCTCTTGATGGAGTTGCTAGGGAGTGGTTCTACAAGCTTCCCTCCCAATCCATCCCGAGCTTTGCCGTCTTAAGGAATGAGCTCCTCTTGAGGTTTGCAACCGCCAAGAAGAGGAAGAGTGGTCCTGCGACCCTCTTCAAAATCAAGCAAGGAGAAAATGAGACTGCCGCTCATTTTGTCGACCGATTCCAGAGAGAGATCTTAGGGATCAGAGATATGGATCCAGCTCTTTATATGGCAGCCTTGATTAGTGGCCTGCAGGAAGGTCCTCTCAAGTTCAAGGTTACCACTAAAGAGCCCGACTCTTATCAGGAGTTGATTAGCATTGCCAATCATTTTATAGAGGGGGAAATCAACAACCCCACCTATGTAACCAATCTGACCAATAGGGCTAGTCAGAAAGGCTCTGCAGGATTCTATCCTGCCCCATCTTCCTCAAAGTCTCACCAAGAGTGTCCTCCTCCCGCTCCGAAAAGGGGAAGGAATTTCCGTAACAATCATTTCAATCAGGGGAACCAGCAATTCCAGCCCAGAGGACCTCTGATCCCAACCCCCGTGGCTCCAGCTCCGCAAGCCACTCTTGTTCATCAGATTCAATATGTTCAGCCCCCTCTCCTGACCCTCCAACCATCCTATAATGATTCCCAAGAGTCTTTTACAGACCTTGGTGTCTCCATGAAAGAAGTAGTTCAAGTGCTGCAGAAGCAGCCTTTTTTCAAAAGGCCGTCTCCCCTTAGCTCTGACCCAAATTCCCGTAATCCTACTCTTTTCTGTGAATATCACAGGGAAAGAGGTCATCTAACAGAAAATTGCGGAGCCCTCCGAGTAGTAGTGGAGAAGCTCTTAAAAGAAGGAAAGCTTCAGGACCTTCTTCAAAAAAATGATCCCTCCAAAGCTTCAACTTCCAAGGCCAAGGAAGTAGTAGAGATCCGCTGGGAGTGCGAGGAGGTCGATGATGTTGGCCATCATGGCAACATCGGTTTCCCCGGTGAATGTGAGGATGCTAATGATGAGGGCGATCTAGGCAACCTTTTCTGTATTCATGGTGGAGCAGGACCAGAGTCTTCCAGGAAGGCCAGCCTGAAAAGGGTCTGTCGTTCGGAGGTTGCTACTACCTCCTCAACCCCGGTTGGAGGAATAGTCACTTTCGGGGAGGAAGATCTTTCTTCAACTTCAAATCCTTTTGACGACGCGGTCATGATAAAAGTAGTAATATAAAATTATACGGTAGAGAAAATTCTTATTGATACTGGGAGCTCGGTGAACGTGCTCTTCAAGCCGGCCTTCGATGCTTTGAAGACAGGTAAGCCTCTTCTCTCAACTGAAGGGCCTCTTTATGGTTTTTCAGGGGAAAAAAGGAGGTAGAGGGACTCGTTACTCTCTCTGTAAATTTGGGAGGAATAGTAAAGCTTGTCAAATTCATAGTCGTTGATGCTCCTAGCAGCTACAACGCAATCTTTGGGAGACCAATTTTGAATGGATATCAGGCAGTGGTCTCGACATACCACCAAGCAGTAAAATTTGCCCTAAATGGCAAGCAGCATCGGATCAGGAGTGACCTGAGGAAGTCCAGGGAGTGCTACGTAAAAACTATCAATGTAATCATGTCTTCTTCTCCCCAGGAAGCTGCGATGGCTATCTCAGCCCAAATTCCCGAACCAATCAAAATTGCTGAAGAGGCTGAAGAAGAAGATGTAAGAGATAGAGTTCGCTTGGAACCTGGCCAAGCGACTCAAGCTGTTCCCATCAGCAAAGGAGATGAGAGCAAGTGCCTCTCTATAAACGCTGAATTGTCTGAAGCCGACAAGAGTAGCCTGATCTCTTGCCTTCTGAAGAATCTGGATGTCTTCGCCTGGTCAGCGGACGACATGCCAGGAGTTGATCCAGATGTCACTTGCCACCATCTCAATATTGATCCAGATGTCGCTTGCCACCATCTCAATATTGATCCAGTATGTACACCTTCTTAGGGTAGAAATTTCAGAGAAAGTTGATATGTTTAGAAGGCTTATTTAAGCATATTTTGGTGGTTTTAAAATATTTTTTTATCTTTTATATTTGAAAAATATATATTTTTTATTATTTGGAAGGAGAAATAGCATGTGGTGATTTTTAATTTGTTATATCTAAGACTCCTAATTCTAGTCTAAGTAGAGCAAAGATATTTTCAATAATGTAAGAAAAGAGGCTAACGCCTGGCGTTAGAGTCAACGCCCGCGTTGAGTCTACTTTATATAAAAAACCCTAAATCCGAGTTCTTTTCTTTTCTCTCCATTTCAGCCCATTTCTCTCCAGTTTTCGCTGATAGCCCTCTTCAGATCTTGGTAAAGTTGATGTTTTTCTTCTTATATTTTGTGATTAATTCATTTTTCTACCCCTAAATTGAAATCCTTTTAAGTATTGAAGTGTTTTGTTATGGTATATGATAGATCTAGGATTTTGGGATCTAGGGTTTCAGAATTTTTGAGGTGTAGAATGGGGTTTCTTGAGATTCATTTCAAGGATGAATATTTGCTTTACCTTTTTAGTTGTTATGAGTTTATTGGTGTTTTTCGAGTTATTCCTTCCTTTTTATGAATTTTTTGAGTTTTAAGTGTTACTGGAGGTTGGCATTGTGTACTGGAAGCGATAGGACATTTTCAGAGCATGCGCCTGGCGTTAGCAGTAATGCGTGGCGTTGAAGCAAAATGTTCTTTTGCTGAATTTTATTTTTGGTGTCCTGATGGCGCAAATCTCACACACCGCTATAGGCGGTAGCTCGACTGCGACACGAAACGGCAGTGTACCGATCGTTCAAGTAATATAAAACGAGGAGTAATCCCCGAGTATCGAATCTCTCAAGGAACACAGTAAGGTGGAGTTAACGTTCGAGGAAGGACTTGAGATCGAAGTCCTTGAGTCGGATGGAATGCGGAAACGGGGTGATTGGGCTTTTGGAAAATAAAAGAAAATACTATAAACTACTCCTATGCAATGCCGCTATGCAATGCTTCGCTTGGCGGGATGGAGACTAGGCAGGCCTTGAGCGCGCTGCGTCGCAAGGGCGGATGGACGAGTAGGCAAACGGATTGAACTATGCAGGCCTTGAGCGCGCTGCTTCGTTAGGCGGGATGGAATACGGGCCGCGATGCCACGCTTCGGTAGGCGGATGGACGAGAAGGCTAGCGGATCGAACTATGCAGGCCTTGAGCGCGCTGCTTCGTTAGGCGGGATGGAATACACGGGCCGCTATGCCACGCTTCGGTAGGCAGGTGGACGAGTAGGCTAATGGAATGAGGGTCGCAAGCACCTCTTCGACCAGCACACCACTAACAATTGTTAGGGCGGCACAACACAACCAACTATCCACACCACGGGGCACACCTCGAATGACAATATAACAAGATTACTCAATCACATAGACATGATTTCATACTAATGTTAACAAGTAAAAATATACTTCATCAAAATGTTGGTTCTAGCTACATATACATCAATAAGAAGAGAACAAGGCAAGAAATCGACCGAATCCGAAGGCTCGTTGTAGATTCACGGTTGGAATCGCCGGGTTGTCAATCCGCGTCCAAGCTCGGTCCGCAACTACGTCCGGGGTAGAGAGAGCTGTCACGACTCTCCAATGGACCCGTCTTCTTCGTGTCACGATCCGGTAGAGGTTGCAAACTTCCTCTTGCTCGATGGCGATGGCGGCTAAACCTTCCTTGGAGCACTTGGATGAAGGAGGAGGCCGAGAGGAAACTCCGGCTCAAGATTGGCGTGAAGAGCAAGCCCGGAGCACCTCCATATGGTGGGCGACGGTGGAGGGGCGAAACTGGGCGGAACCGGGCGGAAAACGGCGCTGAAAATCGGGAGAGTGACCTAAAATCGCGAGCAGGGAATTTATAGGCGCTGGAATAAAACAGTGCGCACGGTCAGTGGCGCACGACCAGTGGTCGTGCGCACTAGAATCCTGTGATCGTGCGCTCTGCCTGGACGGAACCTGCAAAGATAGAAGTTATAAAATAACATGTTCGCACGACCAGTGGCGCACGACCGGTGGTCGTGCGCACTGGAGTTGATGGTCGTGCGCAATACAGCAAACAGAACTCAGAATTTCAATGATAAGTGCGCACGAGCAGTGGCGCACGACCGGTGGTCATGCGCACTGGCGTTGGTGGTCGTGCGCACTGCACCAAACAGAACTCGTGAAAAAGGGTTAAGTGCACACGATCAGTAGCGCACGACCAGTGGTCGTGCGCAATAGAACCGGTGATCGTGCGCATTGTTCCTGTGCAGAATTGCACCGGGAACACCTGCACGACTCCCATTCCAGCACAACCACCAATCTAGCCACTGAAGGTGGCACTTAACAGCGCATGAAAACAACTAAAGACAATAAGCATAAAATCACACCAAAGTGGGCCTATAAGTGCACCTAGCATAGAATGACCAATATGAGCTAAAATAGGGCTAAAGTGCAGTGAAAAGACTAAATAGATGGCCCAGATGAGTCCATAAAAGTGTATGTGATCAGGACTCATCACACCCCCAGACTTACCTGTTTGCGCGTCCCGAGCAAACAAATTCTAAGCGTACCGGGAAAGAAAAGTAGATGGCTTAAAACTACAATATAGAGTACCATGCGAAGTCGCATGCTCACGTGCATAAGAAAAATAGTAGAGAAGATTTCTGATTATATAAACAGTCTATATATTTCTAAAAGAGTAAAAGCATATTACAACTACTCAAAATGGTGAACAGCGGTGAATCGTTCGGTCATGCATACGGAGAAAGTAAACTAAACGCTGAGACGAGCATTGCCCATGATCGGGATGCGGGAAAAACTCCACTGAAATCCATCAGTGTCGGTGACCATAGGCTTGCCTGGTCACATTCTCTCCACGACACTGGTTTGACTCAAATGCGTGAATCAATAGGACTTTGGGTTTTAAATGGGGCTTGGGTTTAGGTGAGGAAAAACAAAGATAAAAACGACGGCTAAAGCACTAAACCCAAATGAGCTAATGCAGGAAACTATCCTCATTCACCACACAAACATGCGGGTACACAACACCCCCAGACTTGGACTTAACAACATGGGTGTGTGCACCGCCTACTCCCAAACATATATTTTTGTTTACACAGATTTTTCATTAAAGCTCATCTTTTTCTTTTCTTTTCACTTCTCTTCTTTTTCTCATTTTCTTTTCTTTTCTTTTCAAAACATTTTCAGCAAATTTATCAAAGATGCACATCCACATTTCCACAAAAGTATCACAACATCAACAACCCAACTCATGAAAATAATAAACAGCTAAAGCTCAGATTTGGGTGTGCGACTAGGATTGGCTTTTGGGCTTTGATGAAATAAAAGTGGGGCTGAATCAAAGAACGGGTAGGCACAACTGGGCTAGCGAGGATATAGCGGTAGGGATAGGCACAAAGGCTCAACCGGGCCAAAATGATGGCCTATATCACATTCACACAATTGACTAACCGTATACCCATGCTTCAAGAATCGCTTGGGGCAAGTTCTAGCCACCGAGAAAGATTCTCCTTTCTCCCGACTCAAGCAATACGAATCTAACGATCGTTTACACACATCCCTATGCTACCGTTTGATTCCACCGAATTCACCATTTGAGTAAAGTAAACAACATTTACACTAATAGAGAAAAATATAAAACCATAGTATAAAGAGGAATCTAATCTACACGAATTTCTATGCAACCGAGCACTCGACTAGGAGCACTACTAGAGTCAACATTTTACTCTGCTACATAGTCCTAAGCCATCACCTAGACTTTCCCAAATAAGCAGAAGAATTAAATTCGCTACAGAGCTTGCATACAGATGAGTACGCGCTCAAGTGGGTGCTGTGGTGTGCAATGAAAATGAACAAATAATAAAACTGAAACTAAAATACTTTCTGGCATGCTATGCATGAGTGCACGTGAGTGGGTGCAAAAACTGCTCTCCCCCAGACTTAAACTAAACAATCCACAGAATATATGACATGATAATCAGAAAAAGCTAGGGAAAGAGAGTACCCAGTGCTCAGAAATGAGCACACCAGAAGATTGGCGTTTAAACCACGACTAAGCTGCAGCATCCGCCATCCAGAAAAAGTACCTGCAGGGGTCAGCTCCGCAAAAACAAAAGAAACAGAAAGAGATAAACTACAATACTACAGCTAACTAAACAGGATTGCATAAAATAAAATGCATGAAAAGTAAGATAACTACTGGGGTTATTGTCATCCCAGCACGACTTATTCAGATTTTGTACAGTTCTAGCTTATAGGCCTATGAAAAGAAAAGTGCACAGGTAACTGTTCTAATATGCGCATCGGTAGCGGGTACCTATACGGAGAAAGAACAGTCACGCCTCTACCCGAATATAAATAAAACCTGCCCATCACAGGTAGAGGGAAAAGAAAGTAAGAAGAGGAGGAGGCCTGGTCCTCACTCAACTTACCAAAACTATCCTTGCCCAGCAAGGTATCGTCTGCAGCAGGTCCGCAGGAGGAGAAGGCAATGAGTGGAGCTTCCTCTACGGAGGGGGAATAAACCTCCTCACATGAGAGGATGCTCTCATCATTGACTTGAGCAAAACGCTCCAAGTCCTCCTGAAGTACCTGTGAAGATTCAACCTGCACAGACTCAGATGAAGGAAGGGGATCAAGAAATAAAGAAGACGAAGAACATAAATAAACATCAATCGGCGGAGTGATCCCGGACTCACTCCCATCAGGTGGGGGAAGTAAAATAATGTTTGCATTGTCATCAATGCTACAAGATTCGGCGGGATCAACAGTGGCCAAGCTAGAGATTTGGACTTCCTCCACCGGTGCTGAGGAAAACTCCTCTTCACCTAGAAGGTTGTCCTCCTCCATAGGAATAGGCACAATACTAAGATCAACCGCCTCCTCCTGCGACACATCATCAACAATGTCGTCAGAGACGAGTGTAGTATGCACAACAGGGAGAGGAATAATGCTCGGATAAAAGTCGAGCACCGATTCCTCACAAAGAATCGAATCCACTAGAGGTGGTGGATGCACTGGGAGAATGGGCTCAGCAATATCGGTGCCCAGATCAGCCACGCATCTGGTGACTGTGTCAATGCCATACCCTTCAAGATGTGAAGGTGGCAAAGACACAAAACCGGATGTTGAAGGTGTGCCGCCAGAGTTAGGATTCGGGACGATCCGGATATCCGGCTCATCATCCTCATCCAATTGGCGACGAAAAGCAGCACAATCCTTCAGGGCATGATCTGTGCTCCGACAAAACTGGCACTGCCTAGCGGGCTTCTTTGGCACAGCGGGGGCTGGAGCCGAAAAGAAGTATGACGGTAAAGGCTCAGCAGAGTAGCCATAAGACTTACGCGCACCATATGGAGTACCAGACGAAGTCGGTGCTCCATATGCTGGGCTATAAGAATTATGCCTACTATTCTCCGTAGGACATTCATCACTAGAGTGGGAGGTAGCTCCACACCAACGGCAACGGAAATTAAGATGTGCCCACATAGTGTGAAGATAATACGATTCAAAATAAAAGTGCTATTGTGCAAAATACTACACCTAACAAAAATTACTAAAGCAACCTAATATAAAACAAGAAGAGGGAATAAAAAGAACAGAAATAAAACAAAAGATGCAATTTACAAATGGAAGGGCTTCTCTCTCAGATTCTCCCTCTCCAGAAAACTCACACGACTGTGTTCCCCGGCAACGGCGCCAAAAACTTGATGGCGCAAATCTCACACACCGCTATAGGCGGTAGCTCGACTGCGACACGAAACGGCAGTGTACCGATCGTTCAAGTAATATAAAACGAGGAGTAATCCCCGAGTATCGAATCTCTCAAGGAACACAGTAAGGTGGAGTTAACGTTCGAGGAAGGACTTGAGATCGAAGTCCTTGAGTCGGATGGAATGCGGAAACGGGGTGATTGGGCTTTTGGAAAATAAAAGAAAATACTATAAACTACTCCTATGCAATGCCGCTATGCAATGCTTCGCTTGGCGGGATGGAGACTAGGCAGGCCTTGAGCGCGCTGCGTCGCAAGGGCGGATGGACGAGTAGGCAAACGGATTGAACTATGCAGGCCTTGAGCGCGCTGCTTCGTTAGGCGGGATGGAATACGGGCCGCGATGCCACGCTTCGGTAGGCGGATGGACGAGAAGGCTAGCGGATCGAACTATGCAGGCCTTGAGCGCGCTGCTTCGTTAGGCGGGATGGAATACACGGGCCGCTATGCCACGCTTCGGTAGGCGGGTGGACGAGTAGGCTAATGGAATGAGGGTCGCAAGCACCTCTTCGACCAGCACACCACTAACAATTGTTAGGGCGGCACAACACAACCAACTATCCACACCACGGGGCACACCTCGAATGACAATATAACAAGATTACTCAATCACATAGACATGATTTCATACTAATGTTAACAAGTAAAAATATACTTCATCAAAATGTTGGTTCTAGCTACATATACATCAATAAGAAGAGAACAAGGCAAGAAATCGACCGAATCCGAAGGCTCGTTGTAGATTCACGGTTGGAATCGCCGGGTTGTCAATCCGCGTCCAAGCTCGGTCCGCAACTACGTCCGGGGTAGAGAGAGCTGTCACGACTCTCCAATGGACCCGTCTTCTTCGTGTCACGATCCGGTAGAGGTTGCAAACTTCCTCTTGCTCGATGGCGATGGCGGCTAAACCTTCCTTGGAGCACTTGGATGAAGGAGGAGGCCGAGAGGAAACTACGGCTCAAGATTGGCGTGAAGAGCAAGCCCGGAGCACCTCCATATGGTGGGCGACGGTGGAGGGGCGAAACTGGGCGGAACCGGGCGGAAAACGGCGCTGAAAATCGGGAGAGTGACCTAAAATTGCGAGCAGGGAATTTATAGGCGCTGGAATAAAATAGTGCGCACGGTCAGTGGCGCACGACCAGTGGTCGTACGCACTAGAATCCTGTGATCGTGCGCTCTGCCTGGACGGAACCTGCAAAGATAGAAGTTATAAAATAACATGTTCGCACGACCAGTGGCGCACGACCGGTGGTCGTGCGCACTGGAGTTGATGGTCGTGCGCAATACAGCAAACAGAACTCAGAATTTCAATGATAAGTGCGCACGAGCAGTGGCGCACGACCGGTGGTCGTGCGCACTGGCGTTGGTGGTCGTGCGCACTGCACCAAACAGAACTCGTGAAAAAGGGTTAAGTGCACACGATCAGTAGCGCACGACCAGTGGTCGTGCGCAATAGAACCGGTGATCGTGCGCATTGTTCCTGTGCAGAATTGCACCGGGAACACCTGCACGACTCCCATTCCAGCACAACCACCAATCTAGCCACTGAAGGTGGCACTTAACAACGCATGAAAACAACTAAAGACAATAAGCATAAAATCACACCAAAGTGGGCCTATAAGTGCACCTAGCATAGAATGACCAATATGAGCTAAAACAGGGCTAAAGTGCAGTGAAAAGACTAAATAGATGGCCCAGATGAGTCCATAAAAGTGTATGTGATCAGGACTCATCATGTCCTTATGTGCAGGTTATGGCCGGCTTCTTCTAGTGGACATGGAGTTCGTGCCAGAAAGTCATCAACCCGTCCACCACAAGAGCCTTATCAATCTTATGTGGGGATTGAAAAGGAGACTGTTGGAGTAGGCATGGTACATAGACCTCCCACGTCATGCTCATATTCAGAACCTTCTGGATGAATCAGGGGTTGCATCAGTTATTTTTGATGACTGCTTTTCAACAGATTTTGTCAGGGAATTTTACAACAATGTGTTTGATCCATCAGAAACAGAACTCCATGGAGGAGTAACGTCAATAATACAGTTTGAAGCGGTTCAAATTACAGATGAAGACTTAAGGGATGAGTTTGGGTTAATAGAGAGCGAGAATCGTTTAGATGTGGTTGAGAAATATAGGGCTGAGCGAGACTAGTCACTTGTGAATCAGGTTTTGCATGGGAAGGAGACACGAGAGTAGATAACATATGTTTCTTCTCTTAAGGAAGACGCATTCATAATTCAAGACATTTTGTGACATACTATAATGTTGAAGTCTGGAGATACCAAGAAGATCACTGCACAGCTGAGTATAGTGACTTATCATATTATGCAGGAAGAATGTTTTGATGTGGCAGATCTCATACTTCCCCAGATCCGTTATACCTTTAAGTTGAAGGATCCAAGGAGGTCTCGTCTCAACACACTTCCCTTAGGAGGAATCATACAGAGGGTGGTGATGGCGAAATATGTGTATATAGTTAGAACCAACAATATTAATGATCTTGTCCCGGAGTTTTATTCAACTTCTACCATTCGAGTTCCTAGGTCACGAGATATACCATCATCTTCTCGACCACCTTTACGACGAGGAGCATCACTCCGTGAGACAAATCGGGAGGATCAGGAGTCGTTTGAAGAATTCAAAGAGAATGCTACATAAAGAATGACACAGATCGAGAAAATGATGCGATACATGATCAGGGCCCTAAAGTTGAAACTGACACCGACAGAAGAAAGGGATTGGGAGGTTCCCGTGGAGGATCTGCCACGTCACTTGACTCGCCGTACTCGAAGGTCAAGGGAACGAGGCAGTTCAACTACAGGGGAATCATACTCAATTAATGAAAGTATACAATTTTAAAGTGCTTTTCAGTTCTGTAATAACAGTTTTTAGTATTTGGACAATATTGTCTAACGCCTGGCGTTACTGCTTGCGCCCACCGTTAGTTGTTATCATTCTTTTCCTTTTATTTTTTTAGTTTTATCTAATCTGTGAACTGTTTCTGTGCTGTGTTCAAGTATTTATCCAGGATTTCATAGTTTTTAATTTTGGAGCACAACAAATTTCACTTAATCTTTGGTGAATTTTACAAAAAAAAACTATCTAAGATATTTTATAGGTATTGGATTAGAATATTGAATTGTTTAAGGATGTAATGCTATGTTTTTCTAGTTTTAAATTTGTTTGATGACTTGTACGGATAAGCATTGGTGTGACGTTTTATTTTATGATTTTGTATTAGGGTTTCAACATCACTCCTAATTATTATTTTTTGAGTTTTGAACAATCATTTGATATTATAGGATACTCATATCTTATGTGATAATAGATTGATCATTTAAGAGATAGAAACTTGACTTTTAATTTGATTTAATTTGTAAAATTTAATTTTTTAAGAAAAGTTAAACTTTCAAATATAAAAAAAAACTTAAAGTGAATCATGAAGTAGATATTTGTACATTAAAAAAAACTCTACTTCATGCATTTGATGATTCTTAATGGATATGAGATTTAGGTATCCAAAGAGGACCATGAGGGATGGTTCCTTTGGGTACCCAAATACATCGAGTTGGCCTTTGGGGAGAAAAGGATGAGTGGGCCCTTTCATTTGAGATTAGTGCATCATTCTTAAGTATGGGTCTCCATTCATACTTTGGGTTAATGTTTTTATACTTGAAATTTCCATGATGATTTTTTAAAACATTGTTTATAGGAAATTTGTTCATTTTCATTTTTATGTTGTGAGAAGAGTTTTGTTGTAAATGATAATAATGATAGTGTTTTGTAGTTTCATTTGCAAGCTTTTGATGTTTTTCATTTCTTTTGATTGGCTTTTAGATAAATTATGAAAATTCATATTCAACTTGCTTTTGGATTTTGCTTGATATTGTGAGTGTGTGTTTTGAAAATATTTCTTTATAATTTCCTTAAGCAAGTTGACTTTATTTTCTAATTCATAGTTTTTAACTTTGAGATTATGTCTAGCTTTATTATACGCAATTATGCTATTTTTAAAAGTGGAAACAATTGAATCAATATGATTTTGATATTTATTTATATATTCCTCAAATGTTTCATCCATCTCTTTAATTTCAATTCTATAGTCTTCACACTTAGCACAATCATTTTTCAAAGAAGGGTTTTCTCAACATAATCTTTCATGTTGTTCTTTTACAAAAATAAATTCTTTTTCAAGTTCTTTGTATTTTTCTTTTAATTCATTATAATCAATACAAGGTGTGGAGTTTTCAAATGAAGAGCATGATGGAGATTTAAACACATCATTTTTGGATTCTACATTCACATTCGCTTTCAAAGTTTTATTTTCTAAACGTAGTTTTGCATTAGCCCTTTTTAATTTCTTAATCTTACGTTTAGTAGTTTGTAGCAATTGAAATGTAGAAATAGAGGTACAAAAGATGGATTTTGATATCCTTACATTGCTTGTGGACGATGCGATATTCGAACATATAGTTCCTTTGACATCTTTTTGGCACTCCTCTTCCAAAGATAAGATTTCTTCTTCTCTTCCACTTGATGTGCACTCCATTGATCCATCATGAGAGGAGCTTTCTTCAATATCTGTGCAAGCTTGTATGTTCTCCATGTCTTGCGTTTGTTCAATACCTGTAGAAGGAGAATCATAAGTTCTTTCAAGAGAATTCTAAATTTCATATGCGGTAGGTAAATTATAAATAAGTTTGAAAATATTTTGATCTAACGCACAAAATAAACTATTCATAGATTTTGCATTTAAAACCATTTCATTTCTATTTATTACGCTAGGTGGATTTTCAATAGTAATGTTCCAAACATCTATGCCTAAGGACTTGAGAAAATTTTCCATTAAATTTTTCCACCTTTTATAAATTTTCCCTTCGAATAAAGGCGGTGCAAGTGATTTTTCATTTATATAAAAATTTTCCCCACTAGTAGAAGCGAGATCATGATCAAGAGACGCCATTATTCCCGGTGGTGAAATCGTTTTGGAATAACCTAGCTTTGATACCACTTGTTGGATCGTGAGGCGCCCTTAGAGGGGGGGGGGGGGTGAATAGGGTTTTTTAAAACTTGATTACTTAATATAAAACTTTTGTTGTTTTTCTTTAAATCAAATTTAAATCAAAACTTAAGAGGAGTGAATCAATTTAAAACAAAACAAAAAAACATGATTTTCATTAAGATTTAAGATTACAAAATATGTGATTTCTATAACACTAGAAATCGAAGGCGAAATATGAAATATTCCTTTTGTTTTCTATACTGACTCTTCTCACCTAGAACCGGTTGGCTTTAGCCGATCTTCCCCAGATACGGCGTCAAGCCGCTCTAGCCTTCCTATACCAAGAAAAGTCCTCGAGAACCCCCTAGATCTACTTCCTAGACCCAGTCGCCAACACGAGACGAATTGCTCCCTAAGTCCTACCCAGCCCTAGTCGCCAACACGAGGCGAATTTACTTCCAAGAAAATAACAAAAGGTTACAAAATATTTGAACACATAAACTATAACTCCCTATGAAAAATTCTGGAGATGGTAAAGGCCGCTGAATGTTCTTGAAGTCGAAGCGCGCATTCTTCGTTGTTTGCCCGGAAAGCCCACGATCTCCTCATATAGGTCAAAATAATCGGTCTCCGCGGTCTCAAGTTTGGAGACCGCCCAGACCGCCAGCAGAAAGCCGAATCCTCCAAGTCCCAGGCAGTCAGAAGATCGCCAGATCGCCAGACCGCACGGTCTGGTCTCTTTTTCTCCTTTTTGGTTATTTGCACCCCTTTTCCCTGCCCCGGCTCTCCTGTATCCCGGGCATCCCGTAGTTTTCAGATCTGTCCGTTCGGGCAGCCCCCTCGTCTATAAATAGAGGGGTAGGGGTACCTGAAAAGGGACTTTTGCTTCGAGCCTCCAGCTTACAACCTGTGTAAGCGGTCTCGACTTTATGTGATCATTTTTCCCCTGTTTCTCAGCATCTTTTGTCTTCAGTAACCTGCACTCCGCAGTTTCCTCCCATCCCCCTTGTGTGAATTTTGGAGGTACCATTTTTGGCACCAACAGAACGAACACGCGACCTTCAGATTCGGAGTGTCCAGGTGAATTTTCTGACTTTCAAGATTCCTGAGCGTAGAGGTCGCCCAGCCCGGTCATCCAGCGACCACCCCCAAATCGATCACGATTCCTTGCAATCCCTTGAGCGCCGTTTCGAGCTTCGCGTCGAGCAAGCTCTCAGAGAGGCCGCTCGAGCTCGGCACGAGGTCGCCTCTGCCCAACAAGAGATCGCGCGGATTCAGCAGGAGGCCGCTCGCGAGAGTCAAGAGGTCGTCCGGACTCAGCTTGAGTCCGCCAAGCAGATTGAGGCCATGAACCAGGTTCTGGTCGCGATCTCTCAAAAGATCTTTCCTCCTCCTAGACAGGTCGCTACCCCTGACCGCATGGCAAGCGGTCAGCCTTGTGATCGCTCTAATTTTCAGCCCGCAGCTCCTCAGCGATCTCAGCATGAGGAGTTCGCTGCCCGTCATAATTCTTATAGAGCAGCCGCTCAGGGGCCTCCGACCCAAGCTTTGAACTTCGAAGAGGATTTTGCCTATCCTCAAGCCCCTCCTGCTCCTTTCTTTGCTCCCCCAGGTGCCTCTAGAATGGGGGAACCTTCCCCTTTTTCTGATGAAATTCGTCGAGATCCTATTCCTAACGGCTTCAGGGAACCTCGTCTCCCTGTGTTCTCGGGAGAAAGTGATCCCATGTCCCACCTCCAAGCTTTTGAATCTGTCGTTGCCCTCCGAACCATCTCAGATGGGGTGAGATGTAATTTGTTAATAACTTCTCTTGATGGAGCTGCTAGGGAGTGGTTCTACAAGCTGCCCTCCCAATCCATCCCGAGCTTTGCCGTCTTAAGGAATGAGCTCCTCTTGAGGTTTGCAACCGCCAAGAAGAGGAAGAGTGGTCCTGCGACCCTCTTCAAAATCAAGCAAGGAGAAAATGAGACTGCCGCTCATTTTGTCGACCGATTCCAGAGAGAGATCTTAGGAATCAGAGATATGGATCCAACTCTTTATATGGCAGCCTTGATTAGTGGCCTGCAGGAAGGTCCTCTCAAGTTCAAGGTTACCACTAAAGAGCCCGACTCTTATCAGGAGTTGATTAGCATTGCCAATTGTTTTATAGAGGGGGAAATCAACAACCCCACCTATGTAACCAATCTGACCAATAGGGCCAGTCAGAAAGGCTCTGCAGGATTCTATCCCGCCCCGTCTTCCTCAAAGTCTCACCAAGAGTGTCCTCCTCCCGCTCCGAAAAGGGGAAGGAATTTCCGTAACAATCATTTCAATCAGGGGAACCAGCAATTCCAGCCCAGAGGACCTCTGATCCCAACCCCCGTGGCTCCAGCTCCGCAAGCCACTCTTGTTCATCAGATTCAATATGTTCAGCCCCCTCTCCTGACCCTCCAACCATCCTATAATGATTCCCAAGAGTCTTTTACAGACCTTGGTGTCTCCATGAAAGAAGTAGTTCAAGTGCTGCAGAAGCAGCCTTTTTTCAAAAGGCCGTCTCCCCTTAGCTCTGACCCAAATTCCCGTAATCCTACTCTTTTCTGTGAATATCACATGGAAAGAGGTCATCTAACAGAAAATTGCGGAGCCCTCCGAGTAGTAGTGGAGAAGCTCTTAAAAGAAGGAAAGCTTCAGGACCTTCTTCAAAAAAATGATCCCTCCAAAGCTTCAACTTCCAAGGCCAAGGAAGTAGTAGAGATCCGCTGGGAGTGCGAGGAGGTCGATGATGTTGGCCATCATGGCAACATCGGTTTCCCCGGTGAATGTGAGGATGCTAATGATGAGGGCGCTCTAGGCAACCTTTTCTGTATTCATGGTGGAGCAGGACCAGAGTCTTCCAGGAAGGCCAGCCTGAAAAGGGTCTATCATTCGGAGGTTGCTACTACATCCTCAACCCCGGTTGGAGGAATAGTCACCTTCGGGGAGGAAGATCTTTCTTCAACTTCAAATCCTTTTGACGACGCGGTCATCATAAAAGTAGTAATAGAAAATTATACGGTAGAGAAAATTCTTATTGATACTGGGAGCTCGGTGAACGTGCTCTTCAAGCCGGCCTTCGATGCTTTGAAGACAGGTAAGCCTCTTCTCTCAACTGAAGGGCCTCTTTATGGTTTTTCAGGGGAAAAAAGGAGGTAGAGGGACTCGTTACTCTCTCTGTAAATTTGGGAGGAATAGTAAAGCTTGTCAAATTCATAGTCGTTGATGCTCCTAGCAGCTACAACGCAATCTTTGGGAGACCAATTTTG
Source organism: Dactylorhiza incarnata (assembly GCA_033032865.1). Classification (NCBI taxonomy): domain Eukaryota; kingdom Viridiplantae; phylum Streptophyta; class Magnoliopsida; order Asparagales; family Orchidaceae; genus Dactylorhiza; species Dactylorhiza incarnata. The sequence continues at coordinate 6,679,410 of JAWHQI010000013.1, forward strand.
AATGGATATCAGGCAGTGGTCTCGACATACCACCAAGCAGTAAAATTTGCCCTAAATGGCAAGCAGCATCGGATCAGGAGTGACCTGAGGAAGGCCAGGGAGTGCTACGTAAAAACTATCAATGTAATCATGTCTTCTTCTCCCCAGGAAGCTGTGATGGCTATCTCAGCCCAAATTCCCGAACCAATCAAAATTGCTGAAGAGGCTGAAGAAGAAGATGTAAGAGATAGAGTTCGCTTGGAACCTGGCCAAGCGACTCAAGCTGTTCCCATCAGCAAAGGAGATGAGAGCAAGTGCCTCTCTATAAACGCTGAATTGTCTGAAGCCGACAATAGTAGCCTGATCTCTTGCCTTCTGAAGAATCTGGATGTCTTCGCCTGGTCAGCGGACGACATGCCAGGAGTTGATCCAGATGTCGCTTGCCACCATCTCAATATTGATCCCAACTTCATCCCTATCAAGCAGAAAAAGAGAGCTGTTGCAACGACTCTTGCCCAACCCATCCGAGAAGAGGTGGAAAAGCTGCTGAAGGCTAAGTTTGTTCGAGTAGTTCAATACCCTGAATGGGTATCAAATGTTGTAATGGTCAAGAAGTCTGGGGGAAAATGGAGGATGTGTGTCGATTTCACCAAACTCAATAAAGCCTGCCCTAAAGATTGCTACCCCTTGCCTCGGATAGATTCATTAGTAGATTCTGCGGTAGGTTATTCTTTCATGAGTTTTTTAGATGCTTTTCAGGTTATCATCAAATCAGAATGCATAAACCCGATATACCCCATACTTCGTTTATCACAAACGACGGTTGCTTCTGTTATCTCGTAATGCCTTTTGGGCTAAAAAATGCTGGAGCAACTTATCAAAAAATGATGGATACAATTTTTAATGATCAAAAGGGAAGAAATCTAGAAGTTTACGTTGATGACCTTCTAATAAAAAGCAAATCATTCCCTTCTCATCTTAGTGACCTCTCGAAAACTTTTGCAACCCTTCGAACTTTTAATATGAGGTTGAATCCGTTGAAGTGTGTTTTCAGGGCAAGTAAAGGAAAATTTCTTGGTCATCTCCTTACTCCAGAAGGGTTAGAGCCCAACCCTGACAAAGTAAAAAGCTATTCTTGAAATGCCACCCCTAGGTCTCCTAAGGAAGTTCAACAGCAGGGAGGAAGAATGGCAGGACTGAGTCGCTTTATCTCTCGATCTGGAGATAAAAGTGCTCCTTTCTTCAAGACCCTCCTCGGAGGGGCTAAGTTTGAGTGGACAAAAGAGTGTGATGATGCTTTTAATGAGCTTAAAAAGCAATTAACCTGAACCCCTTTGCTCCAAAGCCCAAGGGAGGGTGAGGATCTTTTTCTCTATTTAGGAGTTGGTACTGATGCTGTAAGTTCAGTTTTGGTGCGAGAAGAAAAGAAGAAATAATTTCCAGTTTACTATGTGAGCAAAATTCTGAAAGATGCAGAGACACGTTACCCGATTCTTGAAAAGCTGGCCCTAATGCTTGTAACTTCAGCTAGGAGATTAAGGCCCTACTTTCAAGCTCATTCGATTCAAGTGGTCACTGATCTTCCATTAAAGAATGTTTTAGAGAAGCCAGAGCATTCAGGAAGGTTGGCTAAGTGGGCGATAGAGCTCAGTGAGTTTGATATCTCCTATGTTCCGAGGGTGGCAATCAAAGCTCAAGTTTTAGCAGATTTCATGGTTGATGCAAGTGAGTTTTCATTAAAGAAGGAAATCGGAACGCCTCTAGCTTGGACAATATTTGTTGATGGTGCTTCGGGCAGGAATTCATCTGGGGCTGGAATAGTTTTGGTCAATCCAAATGGGGTCAGATTGGATCAGGCTTTGAAGTTCTATTTCTCAACAACTATTAATCAAGCAGAATACGAGGCTTTGCTAGCCGGTCTTCGATTCGCTAGGGAATTGGGAATCGAGGATGTTCAAGTTAAAACGGACTCTCTAGTGATGGCATCTCAGGTTAACGGAACCTTTGAAACCAGGGATCAAACTTTGAAGCAATATCTAGCCTTGGTGAAAGGAGAGATTGGAAAGTTCAAAAGTTTCTCTATCAAACATATTCCAAGAGAAGAGAACTCGGAAGCGGATGAGCTGGCAAAATTTGGTCTTTTTTCGGGAGGGACCTCCTCGGAGCTTTTTTGTCCTGCAATCGAGGAAGGAGAAGTTATGGAGATAGATCAACGTCCATCTTGGATGGATCCATTCATCCTTTATCTTTCAACCGAAAAGCTCCACTCCACGGTAAAAGACAGAAAGAGATTTAAACTAAAAGCAACTCATTATTACCTTGTTGCAGGAATCCTTTACCGGAAGACCTTTTTGTCACCTTTGGCCCGATGTGTCTCGGAAGAAGAGATCCGGTTGTCCTTCAGGAAATTCATTCAGGAGAATGTGGAAGCCACTCTGGAGCTCGTACATTGGAGAAAAGAATCCTAAGGCAAGGATATTTCTGGCCTCCAATGAGGAAGGATGCAGAGAAATTTGCGAAGAAATGTGTCCAGTGCCAAAAGTTCGCTCCTCTTCAGAATCAACCCGCCCAACAGCTTAAATCTATAGCAACCCCATGGCCGTTTGCAGTATGGGGAATGGATCTGATTGGGCCTTTTCCTATGGCAAGTGGGCAACGCCGATATGTTATAGTCATGATTGACTACTTCAGCAAGTGGATTGAGGCAAGAGCATTGGCTAAAATTGCTACTCAAGTTGTGAGAAATTTTATCTGGGGAGAAATAGTCTGCAGGCATGGGATCCCGATGGCAATTATCACGGATAATGGTTCTCAATTCAACAATCCTCAGCTCATAAGTTTCTGTGGACAGATCGGTACTAAATTATGTTTTGCTTCTGTGCATCATCCTAGAAGTAATGGGCAAGTAGAAGCTGCCAGCAAGCTCATAATAAATCTTTTGAAGAAAAAGGTAGAAAATCTTCGAGGAAATTGGGCGGAACAGTTACCATCAGTACTATGGGCCTTGAGAACGACCCCCACCTCAGCTACAGGAGAAACTCCTTTTAAGTTGTCACACGGTTCAGAAGCTCTTATTCCTGTCGAGTTTGAGGTAAAAAGTCCAAGGGTGTTATTGGCTCAACAAACCAGGATGATTGGATGAAAGAAAATGATGAAGATCTAAAGTGTAGCCTTGATCTCATTGAAGAGCTGAGAGATACGACGACGATTAGGCAGGAGGAAGTTAAGAGAAGGATAGCGAGACTCTTCGATAAAAATGTCAGAATCAAAGAATTCACAATCGGAGATCTGGTCCTAAAAAAGGTAGATATAGCAACAAGATCTGGTTCGGTAAGGAAGCTTAACCCAAATTGGGCAGGACCATTCATAGTGAAAGAAGTACTCAAAAATGGTGCTTACCATCTCCAGACTTATGAAGGAGAGGAGTTGCCTCACACCTGGAGCGGTGATGACCTTAAGCGTTTTTTCTCTTAAAAATACTTATGATTTTTTCTTCTTCCTCTTTGTTTATCTTTTCTCTTCTTGAACATTATGATGATATGGTTCTAACCCTTTTTTTGGTATATAAATGATAAGGGAAGATATCAAAAAACAAATTGATATTAAAAGCTAGAATCCTGCCAAAATAGATATCGACGGATCCTACTTCTTTCCCCCTCGACTTGAAGCATGAGATGTAAATCTGCTAGGACCACAGATGTTGGGGAGATTTCGCATCTATGTAGCAGTAGCTCGCCAAGATCGTGCGGTGGACGTTTAGGATGACGGGTCCTTGCTGACATCTGACACACCTCTAGATCATGGGAGTTCAGGTGAATGTTCAGCTCTGTCATGCTTTTTAGGACACTGTTACATTTTGAGTGATCTCCTAGGGAAAGAAATGTTGGTATAGCCTCCGCGGCATAACTGCACCTGCCCTATGGATCATTTTTGTTCTGTAACTTTCGAATACTCATTGGAGCGTGGTTAGCAAAAATGGCAAGTTTAAAACAGATTTAAATGATCCCTTGAGGAAAGCAATGCCGGTGTAGCCCTCGAGGCATGACCGCACTTGCCCTTGAGATCATTTTTGAACTCTTTCTCTTGAGGAAAGCAATGCCGGTGTGGCCCTCGAGGCATGACTGCACCTGCCCTAGAGATCGGGCGGTCAAAATAGCTTGAGACCGCAAATTTCTATTCTCACCCTCAGAAAAGGAAATCTGAGTTATTTGAGATCGCTGGCTTGATCATCTCCAGAACTTGGATAGAAGTGATCGCCAAGATGATTTTTTAGAGAAAGGATGAGAACGATCTGGATTGAACGTGATCGATAGATCGCAAGCTCGGTATCGCCTCTTATAGCTCAGATTGTATGGGGAGTATTCATAAACATTCTTTGTTATACACCAAGTAATAGCTCGAAAATTGAGTCCTTGTCGCGTGGAGACCTGAAGATGGTGAGATCGCTGACTTATGATCGCCAAGGTCTATTATTCTCTCTTCAACAAGCCAGCAAGGATTTCGTCGAACATAGATTATCCTTCAGTTCGTCGGACGTAGGAAATTAATTCAAATGGCGATCTCAAAAATGTTGAGACCGCCGGTTTATTTCCTCCAGGACTTGGTTGTTTGAAGTTGCCGGTTGAGTTCTTTATTTCTTCAGTGGTTTTCTCTTCAGCGATCTCAAATATGTTGAGACCGCCAATTTTTTCCCTCCACGACTTGGTTGTTTGAAATTGCCGATCGAGTTCTCCATTTCTTCAGTGACATTCGAGAATATTCTTTCCTGTTTTACGCGCGATCAGAAAAAGTGAGATCGCATGCTATCCAGTTAATAATATTTTAAGTTCCTGGTAATCTGGTATAATGAAGATCGCTAGATGTGACCGCTGCAAAGAAAGTACCGTAAGATGTTTTCAATTCCAGTGCTCAGACTCATAAAATAGTATGGATAATTGAAAGATCGCACCTTATGCTTATATAAGGAATTATTCAAAGGATTTTTATGAAGATTTATAAAAACTAAGGCATTGAGATCGAATGCCAATTTCACCTTGTAATGAAGAGACCGCATAGGTATAGTCAGTATTGAAGAAATGCAAAAATAAATATCTGATCGAAAGAGGTAAGAAAAATATGGCAAAACAATTCTTCATATTCATTCAAAATGTTTAGGTACATCAGACCGACCGGTCTTCAAAAAATGAAAATTACAATATTATCTATTTGCTTCTCGATCTCTTGGGAGACCGCTCATCCGAAGAAGAGGACGAGTCGGCCTCGTTAGATGATTCTTCTGAGCCCTTCCCTTGAACCTTGGATCCAGAGCTTGAGGCCGCTCCCGAGCTCGTGTCCTGGCCCTGCACATACTGGCTGCTGCTTAGCTGGGTTTCATCCTCGATCACAACATCTTCTTCACCATCATCAGCGGTCTCTTCCGTAGTTAAAGATTGTTCATCAATCCTCCTTGACGCCCGAGGGAAAAGAGCAGCAAAGGTTGTGTCTTTGTACTCTTCAGAAAGACCGCCTCGATTGCGAAGCTCCGTGATTACATGCTCGGCGGTCTCCCTTACATGATGCGCCATTGCTCTTTTAAAATCAGGATTGTGTATATCATAAGCCATTTCTTTCGCTCGCTGTAGAAAAGAAATTATCAGACCGCGCGGTCTAGACGAATTCAGGAAAAAATATCTAGTAGAGATATAATACCAGCAGATCTTCATTCGCTTTCAAGACACTTCGGAGGGTCCGCCCCATATGATGTTGAAGAGTCACGTTCCGAAGGGCCGTTTGAGCGCAAATATCTGGGAGCAAGTCGGTCTCAATATCGAATATTTTAGTTGTATTTTTCTTTCCATATAAAGCCGCGGTCACAACAGTGGCATGGTGAGTCAGCTTGCCGCTCCAGAGGGGGAGATCGGTAGAAACACTCACGGCCTTTCCTTTTGCGCCCCATTTGAGTAAAGGTTTGCCTTTTAAATCTTTCTGATGGCGCATATAGCCATGAAGAGGAAATGGCTCCGAAGCGGTCTTAGAGGAATTATCGGTCTCAGCGGTCTGAAATGTTTCGTCCCTCTTCAGCCTTCTTTCCCTTTGGGTAAGTACTTCTTCAGCAGGTGCTATTAGATCTTCCGTCGGAATTGCAAAGGATGCTGAAAATAAGAAGTTAGAAAAGTAACGGAAAATGTGTAAGAAATATTGGGAGATCGCTGGAAACAACTCACTTTCCTCAGGAACGATCTCAGCGATCTCGGGCCAGATCGCCAGATAATGAATGAGGTCCAGGCGCTTTCCAGCCAGAAATTCCAGAATCTTTAACTCTTCTTTTGAGATCGATTTGCTCTTCTGAAAAATCTTGTCAGGTCGCGTAGAAGGGCGACTCTTGAGACCGCCAAGATCACCTTCTAATACAAGGAACCTTTCTGTCCAGAAGGGAACCTTGTTTGGAAGATTGAGAACTTTGAATCCTTCAGTAGAAAAGTATATTAACCCTTTGAATTCCTCTTTCTTTTGACCTTCTTTCAGGACCTTAGCAGTGAAGGACGCACAGAACAGTGCCATCGCGAACTTTATCTTCTCCGATCTCAGGTAGTTTATGAAAACACTAATGAGACCGATTGAGTTCGGCGGCAACTGGGCGAGCACCAGCCCATAATAATCCATGATCTCCAAAAACTCCCAAGGGAGAGGAATCCTCAACCCACACTCAAAGTGATCAATGGGGATGATAAACTTTTTCTCCTCCCCAAAACTGAGCCCTTCGACCTCAGATGGCGGTCTCACGACGATCTGAGTCTGAATCATGTGCTTCTTCAAGAACTCAACATATTCCTCTTTTGAAAGATGGCAAGATTTGTGATCGGCTTTGAGGAAAACTAAGGCAGCAGTAGCTCGAGCGGACACCATTTTTTGAGATCGCTGTGACCGGTGCTTAGGGCGCATACAGAAAATATAAAGTCAAACCCAAAAAGATGGCTATTTATAGAGAGCAAAAGATGATTTCGTCATCATTACATTTTCTCGAGACCTCCCAGCAAAGTCTTTCAGATCGCCGGTACCTGCAAGAAAGTCTAGAGCGCCGATATCTTTTCGATCTCAAAGAGGAGAGACCGCAACATCTCAGATCACATAATATAAACAAACAACACAAAATAACAGAGATCGCAAGCAGCAGAAATTAAAAGCATATTACACAGTAAATTGTTCATCATATTACAGAAACCGTTCGAAAACGAAATGCCAAATGTTTATTTCATATGAGGCCTTTTTCTTCCTACAAAGGCCGCGATATCTTGCATTTCATTAATAGAGCTGAAGACCGATGCAAGACCCTGGTTAGCGTTCATCGCGGCCCGGTGGATCCTTGACATCTCTTTGTCAACCACCTCCATAGGAACAACCATGATCTCGGAGCTCGGTCTCACTTCTTGGTGATCGCCTGATGGTCCCGGTCTCATCGTCATTTTCGTGGAGCCGCTCCTCAGCGGACAGAGCAGCAGATTTTCCCTTGTAATATTCAACGTCTTTCTCAGCTCGACGGAGTGCCTGAGTGAGCTCTCCAATCTTGAGACTGCTTGCCTCTTCAGCTTTTTGATGAGACTAAATGAGCTCGCCGGCCGGATCATAAGCTGAACGAAGCTTCTCTTCAAGATCGCGGATCTGATCATGGTAGGCCCGTTCCCGAACCAACATAGACCGAACATCCTCAAACATAGGATTGAGGATATTAGCAAGTTGGTCGGAGACTGAAACCCTCTGCACTGGAAGTTCTCCCTCTTCCATCTCAAGAATATTTTCATCTACGGACAAAAGAGCAAAGGTTAGTTCGGTTTTCAAAAGATTCAAAGTAACAAGGTTCGCACAGAAAGAATACTTGGAAAGGAATCAAGACCGCAGTCACGCAGTATATTTTCAGTGTTAACTATGACCGCTGGTTCCGCGGTCAGTACAAGGCAGTCTGATCCCCTAAAACGCTCAAGGTTCATTTTCTCCAATTCTTTCTTTTGTGACCTTTCCCCTTCTTTCCTTCTTCTTTTTAACTCTGCATTGCTAACAAGGATGTCATCGGTTTCGATGACGACGATCTCATGTTTTCTTTCTGGAGAATCGGGTCGGACCGTTGGAAGAGGAATATTTTTCAGCGATCTAGTCATAACCAGAGCCTTACCAGTTCGCAGAGCGGAGATAGCATTTGCGCGGTCTTCTGCTGCTCGGTCTAATTCTTCCTCTTGAGCGACAGAAAGGGTTTGAAGACCGCTTGACAATGCAGCCTATTCCTTAGCAATCTGCCGGCTCTTTTCTTCTGCCTCCTTCTCTTCTTCCTCTTTCTTTTTCTTTGCAGCGGCTTGAGCTGCCTCCTTCTCTTTTTCTTCTTTCATCTTTGCAGCGGTCTGGGCTGCCTTCTTCTCTTCTTCGTCTTTTATCTTTGCAGCGGTCTGGGCTGCCTTCTTCTCTTCTTCTTTTTTCTTCTTCGCAGCGATCTGAGCCACCTTCTCTTTTTCCATTTTCTCCTTTTCTTCTTGTTAAGCGGCAATCCGACCTGCTTCTGCTTCTTTTCTTCCCTTCTTTTCTCGATCCCTCCTTTCCTTATCTTCTCTCAGCTTCGCTTTAGCGGCAGCGATCTCCTTCTCTTTTTCCAAAATCTCTTTTTCGGCGGCAGCTGCCTTGAGACTTTCTGCCTCAAAAGGGTCAAGCACCTGTAAGGAAGAACAAGAAAAATCGTTAGAAGAATCGTCTTCAAGGTAGGCGATCAGTTCAGGATCTGCCTCTCTTGAAAAAGTCGAGATCGCAGGAAGAGAAAGGAGACCGGCCGCATCATTTACCTTCGAAGGAGCACTCTCAGGATTCTCGAGACCGCCACCCTCGGGATGAGAGATCGCCTTAGGGGCGGCCACTTCTTTAGCATCATCATTTTTCGGTTTCTTAGCACTTTGAGTAGAAGGATTTAAGTTTTTTCTTTTACTCACTTTGGAAGAATCCTGAGCGCCACCTAACCTTTGCATAATCTGTTCGGCTTCAATTTTCTTTTCCCGCAAACCAGCCAGGATAACTTCTTTGGAGGCGGTCTCATTATGCTGCACAGTGGCCAGGCCGAGCGCTTCCACAGTTTTCTGATAATTGAAAGAAATGGAAAAATCAGGAAGGATCAGTTCAGGTCCTGAAGAGCTAGACGATAAAACAGCAGCAACATAAAGTGGCGGAACCTCATTTTCGGGGAAGGCAGCTGTTTTCTCTGGAGAAGGTCGCGCGGTCTCCTTAGACGCGCCCGCCTTCGGGGAAGCCTTAACAATTTTCACCACCTTCTTCGAGGTAGCGATCTTCTTCTTCTTTTTCTTCTCAGGGGAATCCTTTCCCGGAGAGTCAAACGCGGACAACAATGACGACATTATGGAGTTCGCTTTATCTACTCTTTTGAGACCGCTTGCAAGGTAAGTTCGTTTGCTTTTTCAAAAAATTATGATTTCTCAAACCATGGAGGGGTATTTATAGCTCAGGGCGCATTTATGACGATTGCGGTCTCGGCGGTCAAAGCTTACATTTTCGAAGTTTCAGTGCAACTTACAAATGTGCGGGGATTATGTTTGCCCGGAAAGCCCGTGATCTCCTCATATAGGTCAAAAGAATCGGTCTCCGCGGTCTCAAGTTTGGAGACCGCCCAGACCGCCAGCAGAAAGCCGAATCCTCCAAGTCCCAGGCAGTCTGGTCTCTTTTTCTCCTTTTTGGTTATTTGCACCCCTTTTCCCTGCCCCGGTTCAAAGTTTGGAGACCGCGCGGTCTGGTCTCTTTTTCTCCTTTTTGGTTATTTGCACCCCTTTTCCCTGCCCCGGCTCTCCTGTATCCTGGGCAGCCCGTAGTTTTCAGATCTGCCCGTTCGGGCAGCCCTTCGTCTATAAATAGAGGGGTAGGGGTACCTGAAAATGGACTTTTGCTTCGAGCCTCCAACTTACAACCTGTGTAAGGGTCTCGACTTTATGTGATCGTTTTCCCCCTGTTTCTCAGCATCTTTTGTCTTCAGTAACCTGCACTCCGCAGTTTCCTCCCATCCCCCTAGTGTGAATTTTGGAGGTACCATTTTTGGCACCAACATTCGTGTTGAGTAAGCGTTGATCAGTTTCTCCTTGACTTCTTTGCTCGAATATGTGCGGGAGTTGAAGTTCTAGAAAATATGTCTCTGATTGAGTTTCTGGAGTACTGGAGTAAGGCTCAAATAAATCAGTAGTGGGAGACGTTGAAATGATCCAATTTATAGACTTTGAGTTAACTCCGGCATTAAGTTCTAACGATGGACGTTGACCATGTATAACAACATATTGATGGCTCGGATCTTCAAAAGAGGAAGAAGATTCTGTACTTTAGGAATAGTTTTATTTTAGGCAATACTAACGCCAGTGTTAAGGCTAACGTAGGCGTTGGACAAATCATTCCTAAAGTTCCTCCTGCAATCATGGCTGCTTCCTCCTTGCCATAATCATCGATCGATAACGCCGACGTTAAGTACAAACGCATGGCGTTGAGTTTCTTTCTCTTTTTATTCAGCCGGCAAGCCATCCAGTCGATCGGCATCCCATCCCGTCGATCGCTAACGCCCGACTTTAAGACCTAACCCATGCATTAGACATCTTTCACTCCTTCTGCTTGTGGATAGTGCCAAACCAGTATTGCAGCAACCTGGTGTCATATCTGTCCAAACCTGCATGCTAAAAACACAATGACAAACAAGATCAAATACAAGTAGGATTTGTTATTCTCAAATTTAAGAGATGCGGAAAGTCATGTTCCAACAGCTGGGACTGCATGATTTCATGCCACTATATTTTAAGATATCCAATGTGTACTTATGTTGACTGAGGACCATCCCTTGCACTGATCGCTATACTTTTATTCCTAAGAAGTATTTAAGCGGTCCCAAATCTTTGATGCTGATTTTTTTTATCAAGATGCACTTTTGTCTATTGTATCTTTTCCATATTATTACCTGCTAGGATCACATCATCAACATATATCAATGCTGATATAAATATTTCCTTTTCTTTATATATAAATAGCGAGTGACCAGCTGATGAGCGCATTTCATATAGTGTTTTAGGCTCTATTTTATCTTGCTTTTCCATTGATATCACTCATCTATTTGTAGACTTCATCATAAAATCAGTTATATTCGAATTGTTTGTAATGTGAGTTTTTTGTTGCTATTTAGAGCATGCTAGCTTTCTTTTTCATGCATGAGGGAGACCTCTTCTCCCTCTCATTTCATTTATATATTTAGATCTGTGATGTGTGGCTATGTGGATGCATTATTCTGGTGGGTATGACTATTTTTCATGCAGGTACAGACTAGTGTAGAATTTCTGGGGAGTTTCGGCCCCATTTCGCATCGTTGGCCACTGATCGTGTGTTTTTCTTCACGAACGATCAGTGGATCCTTCGCGCATGACCAGTGGTCGTGCGCGCTATTTGGCCAGAATTTTCCAAACGATCGCACGAGTACTGGCCCTCCTTCACGCACGAGTGTAGGATTTCTTCGCGCATGACCAGTGGTCGTGCCTTAAAAATCTTCTCGATGCTTTTGCCTTCCACCAATTCTAGTAGATGCAAGCTTCTTCATGCACGAGTAGAGTACTTTCCTTCACCCACGACCAATGATTGTGCGCCTACTCGTGCATGTTTATCACTTTTTCTCCACCAGAACATTTTGGTACAGGTTCCTTCGTGCACGAGTACATGAATTTCCTTCGCGCATGACCACTGGTTGTGCACCTACTCGTGCACGTTCAAAATTTTGCGCGACCTATAAATAGCCTGTTTCGCGATTTCTTCCGTCTGCCCTATTTTTTGTTCTATTTTCAGCGCTGTTTCGCTTGTTTTCGCCCCTCTAATCTATGGTTCTCCCCTAGGCTCCTCCCCATCACCAAAGCTTCAAAGATCAAGATTTCCTCCAAGGATTTAGGCTCCATTGAAGGTGATTTCGTGGATTTCAATATGATCGTTTCAAAAACACCGAGAAGATTGGCGAGAGGTAGTGACAACTTCATTGACCCTGGACGACAACCAAGGATCGTGCTAGGAGTCTTGCTACCTCCTTCACTTCCGAGGAAAAGACTCGAGCATTGTTTGTATTGCTTTCCTATTTCTCATCCTATTTAGGTTTGTTTCCTTTTGGATTTCTTCATATATGGTGATAGTGGAGTTTGTATGAACATAACATGCACTCATATTTATTTATATGTGTTTAATCTTAATTGAAAATCATTATTGTTATGTTCACGAGTCTTTGCTTGGAGGGGGTTTGGTGGTGAAAACTTGATTTGATTGTGTTGAGTGTTGCTACGACAACATGCGAAGCGGAGGCTTGCAACCCGCAGAGGAGCAAAGCGGAGGATTGCGAGCCGCGAAGGAGCGATGTAGTGGTCGGCGACCCGCAGAAGAGTGAAGCGGTGTCGGCGACCCGCATAGTTAGTTAGTTTTCTTTTATTGCAATTAGTTGTTAGTAACAAATCAAACCATGTGCAAAACGCCGACATAAAAAAACTTCTATCTCAAGTCTCACCTCAATAGATTACTCCACATTACCGTGTTCCTCGAGAGATTTGATATCCGGGGATTTACTTCCTCAAATTTATTACTTGACAACGACTGGTTCACTGTCGTTCGGACCGCAGTCTCGCTCCCGCCTATAGAGGTGCGGCGGGATAGCACGTCATATTTTTGACGCCGTTACCCGGGAACACGGCCGTGTGAGTATCTGGAGAGAGAGCTGAGAGATAAAAGCCTTTTTCCATTTGTATATACCGTTTGTTTTGATTTTGTTGTTTTATTTCTATTTTTCCTTGTTTTCCTTAATTTTAATTTTTAATAGCATCTATTAAATTTCTTTCTTCCTAATCTCATTTTATAATTTATAACAGGTTTTCCCTATTTAGAAATTCATCTTGTGTAGTTAATTTTTGCAAAGAATTTTTTTTCTATTCCCGCATCAATTCAAAATGTATATAAATGTGAGATGCATATGGTGTGGATCAATTGTTCATACAAGTGATATGTGCTATGTGGGAAGCGCTGAACATAAAGTATTTTGCGCTCTATATGGGAGTCTGGCCTCTCGGCCTATTAACTTTGTATCTCCCCTTTTGACATCTCCATCTAGCGTGCCAAATAATTATAACCCTGTGCCACCACGACTGACACCTTCTCAGTTTTATGACTCAGCTCCTTGGTTGCCGACGAGTAGGCTAAGAAGTGTTTGCTTTGTCATAGTACGAATCATGTCTTGAAGGATTACATCATTTTTAAATGACAAATAAAGGAAGACGATGAACCGGCTATCCAGATCGTGTCTCCCTCCCCTCTTGATTGCACTCCCTCAACTTCTGATTCATACTATGACAATGTGGAGTCATCTCCACATTTATATTCTTCATCTCTTTTTGATCCACATGCTGAGGAACACGATCTTATATTCTTTGATTGTGATATTACTGTTCCTCCGCTTTCTTTGCAAGAATTTTCTACTCCTATTTGTATTGATCCTGTCGAAGTTATTGAGCAGGGTGATGATCCAAAACCTAAGGTTGCGCCAAAGTGGGACGAGGATGTTGTTCTCTCCGATGGGGAGAATAACTACTTTGAGCATGATGGTGGCCGAAGTGGGATGAGGAGGATGCCCTTTTTGATGAGGAAGTTTTCACTTCTTCATTGGACGAGGAGTTCCAACTCACCACCGAGGCCCTTGAGTTCTTGTGCCCCCCTCGCTATGATTCTTATAACACCGACATCGATCTATCTTTGGATCCTTTTGGGAGTGAGACCAGTACCACTCCCCAATTTCTATTTATTTAAGTCTTTCTTCTCTTTAATTTCCTAACCCCCTTCAGTGTCTGAGCCTGTGTAGGTTGATTCTTCACAGGCACTCCATGAGGACTTGGAGCATTTTGCTCATGCCAATGAGGTAAGCATCCACTTATATGAGGAAGTTGATCCCCCCTCCATAGAGGAAGCTCCGCTCATTGACTTCTCCTCCTGCATCCGTCTTGAAGAAGAAGACACCTTGCTGGGCAAGGACATATATTTTGGTGAGAATAGTGAGGAGGAATCCCCCTCCACTTCTTACTTTCTGCTTCCTCTACCTGTGAAGTGCAGGTATTATTATTTAGGTAGATGAGTAACTATTTTATCGTCGTATCGGTACCCATTACCGACACACATATTAAAACAATTACATGTGCATTTTTCTTTCCATACTATTATAAGCTAGACCTATTAAATTTCTGAATAAGTCGTACTGGGAGGACAATAACCCCAGTAGTTATCTTAATTTCATTTACATTTTATTTCTCTAATCTAGTTTAATTAGTTAAATTTCAGTTTTGTTTTAGTTTACATGTTTGTTTTTCTTTTCTGCTAATCCATTTTTAGTTTGTTTTTCTATTTTGTTTTGTCGGTGCTAATCTCAGTGCAGGATTCCAGTGAAATTGCAAAAATCTTTTAGGCGAGCCAGACCTGGGAGCAAAGTTTTGATTTAGATTTGGTAACTTCCAGAATGCCCCATTCTCCGGCATTGGGTAACATTTCTTGTAAGACCCTTTTTTTGCTTTGTTTATGGGTCTTACACCGAGAACCGTCGCCTTACGATGACTCCAACACATGGGGAGGTTGTCACCGCAAGACGTCGATCTTGCCAACAGTTCAACATACACATGCCAACCATTCATCACAGACTAAATAGATAAAACACAGTCCACATCACATTATATAATAAATAAAGTCAAGGTCCACAGATGAGATGAAATAAATAAGTGAGCAGAAGAGTAATGAGATAATTAAGGGCTTATGCCCCAGTACATTTATTCCTCACTATAATCTCTCATACTTAAGCAAACTATACACTTATTAAGGAAAGCATGGAAGACTGCATTTGGAAGATAATATCTTGTCACACTCACAAGGGTTGCTCCAGCTGCTGCAGATACTCCGAGTCCCGGCCGTGCTACCGCATTACACCCTGTCCTCTCTATGTGTTGGGTATGCTGCTCCTGAGGCTCCTGTTGTTATGCCACATTCGGTCGTTAGTCAAAAAGACTAAGCGGTTTCCCCGTCCCCTCCCCCGGCGACTCCTAGGCACCGGGCGGGAGGAAGACGCAGAGGACTGTTGGGATCATTGTCCACAATGTCTTAGATTTGAAGAAGTCCATTCCTAAGTCAAAGATATATCTCAGAATGTATTTGATATACTCTCTAGAATTAATGTGCAGGAGATCAGGTCAGGCAAAATGCTCATGGAATTCATCCAAGTTCACAAGCGTCGAGACATCATACATCGCTCGACGCCTGTGACCCAGAAGCATTGACTCATGTCCATTACTCAAACAGACAAGGTCGCCGCTGAAGTTCTGAGACCAAGTTTGGAAGCGTCGAGCCAAGTTATATCGCTCGACGCCTTGGAAAGAGAAGTGTCGACTAAACTTCAGTCAGCTCAACGCCTAAGAAGGAGGAGTCGAGAGCTTCAGTCTAAGAAGCATGCGTCGAGTGTCTACATATCGCTCGACGCCTAATTGAAAAAGCGTCGACAGAGATGCTCAGTGCTCAACGCCTCTTCTACAAATACTCTGAACTGAGGAATTCCTTCTACAGTTAGTTGTGCCTTTGTTTCTTTCGAAGACATTGAAGACCGTTGAAGACTTAACGTCATGCTGACGTGGAGGAGCGTAACAGACGTTGCAGATGGTGGGCTATAAATAGAAGGCATGACCTATGGGTTATGTAGTTAATTGAGTTAGTTTTTCCTATCTTTCGAAAGCCATTATCGTCTCCATCAGTTTGAGGGAAAGTTTGAGAAAGAATCTGGAGAAGTCATCTTCCCTTTCAGAACCAATCTAACTTGAAGATTTCATTCAGCAATCTGGTGCTGATACATCTTTCTGAAAGTAGAAGATCTAGAAGGAAGAATCTGCCTTCCTAAGAAGAAGAACAGTCATCACAGCCTGTCGAATCAAGAATATCATTTGCTGCTGTTGTTCTATTGAAGTTTTCTGTCTGATCATTCGGACAGATCAAGAAGACTCAACAATCTAAAGAATCTGAGTCTAAGTATTTGTTATTCTCTTTATAAATTCCTGTAGGATCTGAGTTGTCAGATCTGAGTGTAGGATCTGTCAAGGATCTGAGTTGTAAGATCAGGTGTGATCTAAGTTGTAGGATTCAGGGGTGAATCTGAGCTGTAGGCCTAGTTATAAAGGCTGAGGTAGAATCAGTGAGATCCGAGTTTGTAGGATCTGCTGAGATCTGATAGGGTAAGATCTGTGAGATCTGAGACTGTAAGATCTGTTGTGATCTGAGCTGTAAGACCTGTTAGTGGTCTGAGATCTGGAGGAGATATAAACCCTATCTAGCACACTACTAGAAGGGGAAAAGGGGGAAAGTGGATTACCCAAGATAAGGGGAACCACTATAAAAATCAGTGTCTTTTCTGTGTGTGTTTTTATTCTTGAAAGCTCTGATCAGTTTTATTTTTGGTTATCATCAAGAACTGCAATAGTTTTTAAATAACCTATTCACCCCCCCTCTAGGTGATTATCTACCCTTAATTAAAGTCTTTCAAGTGGTATCCGAGGCAGGTTGTTCAAGAAAAGGTTTAACAGCCTGAACAAGATCTTCTAAGGGTAGATTTCTGAAGTCGTGATGGCTAATACAGAAGGAAGCAAAGAATTCACATCTATGAAGCTTCCAATCTGCAGAAAAGAAAACTTTGGGATTTGGAAAGAAAGGTTCAGACTTTTCATGGAAGCATCTGATCCTAGGATTTACATAACTGTTCTAGAGGGACCTTTTGTTCCTATGAAAGTTTCATTTACAGATGGAAGCATCAAGACTCCTAAAACTTATTCTGAGATGACCAAAGATGAAGTGATTCTGGCCTCCATGGATAAGAGAGCTCAGAACATCATTGTCAGTGCTATTGAAGATTCAACCTTCCAAAATTTAGTCCATTGCAAAATTGCCAAAGAAATGTGGGAATCTCTCATTGTCTATATGGAAGGGACTGAAGAAGTCAGAGATGACAGGAAGTCACTTCTAAATCAACAATATGAAGCCTTCAAACAAGACAAGAAAGATTCAATAGCAGTCTGCTATGAAAAATTCTTCAAAATTGTAAATGGTCTAAAAACTTATGGAAGAACTTTCTCAGATTATGAGCTGAATGATAAATTCTTAAGATCACTGAACAAAGAATGAGATATCAAGATCTATGCAATCAGAGAAATGGGAAATCTGGGAAACATTCAGCCACAGAATTTATATGGGAAACTCTTGTCCCATGAACTTCATCTGAATACCAGAAAAGCCGAGGAAGGACACAGCAGGCAAAATCCTATTGCTCTGAAAGCAGAAAGCTCCAAGAAAAGCAAAGAAAGAATGTCATTATCCCCTAGGATTCCATCTGAATCAGAAGAATCAGAAACCAGTAATTCTGATTCTGAAATATCAGATGGTGAACTGGCACTCTTTACCAAACAGCTAAAAAGAATGTTGAGAAGAAAACAACACTAGAAATCTAGACCTTCATAGTCATCCAGATCTAAGAAGCACTCCAATTATTCAGAGGGGTTCAAACAAGACTCCAAGAAGGGCAGGTACAACTCTAAACACAATAAATCTAATTCAGAAGAAATTGTGTGTTTTGGTTGCAGGAAATCAGGACACATGATTGCTGATTGTCCTTCAAAGAGAAAGAACAACAAGAAATCTGATGAAAGGATGCACAAATCTGACAAGAGACATGAGAGGAGTCTAATAGCCAAGAAAGGCAAAGTCACTCTTAGTGACAGTGAATCTCAATCATCAGACTCAGATAGTGAGGAGGCACTCATAGCTCTGATGGCTGCAAATGAAAGTGAAGACACTATAAATCATAGACCTATGATAAGAGCCACATTATCAAGGTCTGATAGTGAAGAGGATGAAGAAGAAAATGCAGGACTCATGGCACTGAGTGATCAAGAAGATCAGGAGACAACTACTGATGTAAAGGTACTAGATAAAACTCCTTTATCTGATTCTGAACCTGAAATAGATTCATTTTCTTCTGATGAAAATAACTCACAATCTAATTTTCATGAAGATGAAATTATAGAAAATATCAATTACTTCTTAAAGCACTCAAAAAGAGTAAAAGACACAATAAAAGATTACAGAAAGAAATATCTGAATTAAAGCAAACTAATTCCCAAAACTCTGAGACAGCTGAGAGGCTGAATCAGACAAGCAAAGAACTTAGCAAACTAAAAGTCATGTCTATTATTCACATACAGACTTTAAGCAATAAGGAGAAGTTAATCAAAGAACTTGAAGCAAAACTCCTAGCAGAAAGGAAACTTGTAGCAAAGTTCTCTAAACCACAAACTATCCTTCCTATAATAGACACATTTTCTACACAATACAGATATGACATAGGATATGATAGGAAGGAAGATAATAACCCTAAAAGTAATGACAAGGCACCTATGCAACCTATAAAATTTAACAAAGCCATGTCTATCACAAATAAGCATGATCAAAAAGGTGTGCATAAATTTTATAAGGGTGAATGTCCTAATAGCAAAGATGATTCAATTCAACCAAGTAACAATAATGCCAAATCACTTTGCAAAGAAAAAGTATTAACTAATCATGACTCCTTTGTATTTAAAGCAAATACAAAATCCAAAAGAAAGGAACTAAGACCTGAAGTGAAAACCACTGCTATCCAGAAAGCAGAACCAGTAAAAGTTACTAAAACAACTTACATAACTCCTTTGAATAAGGCAATTAAGCAAAATATGAGTCAATATAAAGAAGAAAGATGACCTCCAAGGAGATATAATAGATAAGAATGCTGGTGCTGTGGAAGGGTTGGGCATTTTGCACTTGACTGTTGGTTCAATCCAACTGTTCCAAGATTCAACTCTGGGAGACCAGTATTTAGATCTATGGCAACTCTCACAGCACCAAGGATTATTCAACAACTAAATGTTCCAGCTCATACTAACAAGGTTCTAGGACCCAACTTGGTGTGGGCTCCTAAGAAAAGGTAATTTCTTCTTGCAGGGTTGTCCAAAGACCAATCAACTTCCTATCTGGTACTTGGACCGTGGGTGCCCCATGAACATGTCTGGAATAAGAAGTCTTCTGGGAAGGGGCGAAGATTGTCTGAAATAAACAAGCGAAGGAATCATGTCACTGTAAAATATTTCAACATCATAATACCTGTCATAATGAAGACATTTTAGATTAAATAAAACACTAGTAATAAAACGCTAGTAATTCAATACATTAGAGACACCTGACGCGACTACTGTCAGTTCTTCGATAAATACAAACATGCACGGGTATCGAGCGACTCTTCACCTTCCCGCACTATAAGTAGAACGACTACCTATAGTCCAAGCTATCGACTCTTCCACAATTCTCTTCTTTGTCTCCGTCGATTCATCTTCTCACCCCCATGGAAAAGGAAGGCAGCATCCTGATGGCGCGAATCTCACACACCGCTATAGGCGGTAGCTCGACTGCGACACGAAACGGCATTGTACCGATCGTTCAAGTAATAAAAAACGAGGAGTAATCCCCGAGTATCGAATCTCAAAGGAACACAGTAAGGTGGAGTTTATTATCGAGGAAGGGCTTGAGATTGAAGTCCTTAGGTGTTCACGAAGGTGGGTGGATTGGTTTTGCAAAGTAAAATAAAAGCTATCGACTACTCCTATGCAAT
This sequence comes from Dactylorhiza incarnata, assembly GCA_033032865.1. NCBI lineage: Eukaryota > Viridiplantae > Streptophyta > Magnoliopsida > Asparagales > Orchidaceae > Dactylorhiza > Dactylorhiza incarnata. The sequence continues at coordinate 6,699,112 of JAWHQI010000013.1, forward strand.
GCCGCTATGCAATGCTTCGCTTGGCGGAATGGAAAACTACGTAGGCCTTGAACGCACTACTTCGTTGGGCGGATGGGCGAGCAGGCTAGCGGAATCGAACTATGCAGGCCTTGAGCGCGCTGCTTCGTTAGGCGGGATGGAGTACAGGCCGCGATGCCACGCTTCGGTAGGCAGATGGATGAGTAGGCTAACGGAGTGAGGGTTACAAGCACCTCGTCGACAAGCACGCCACTAGCAATTGCTAGTGCGGCACCGAACACAATGGTGGAATGGAAATTAGATGGTGGCGCACCTCAATAAGCACATATGAACTAAATGATTCCAAATAAATGAAATAAACATTAAGCAATATTGTTCATAGCACACATCATCAATATATAGAGGAAACTAGTTTATACAATCAACAACACAAGGAAGGAAAAAGAGAGTAAAGGAGTCGACCACATCCGAAGCCTTGCTGAAGATTCACGGTTGGAATTGCTGGGTTGTCAACCCGCGTCCTAGCTCGGTCTTCAACTGCGTCCGAGGTAGAGGAGGGCTGTCACTTCCTCCCAATGGCTCGTCTTCTTCGTGTCACGATCCAATCTCCTCCGATACGCGATCTCCTTGCGCAGTGTTCCTGTACAGAAATGGGCGTTAAGTGCGCACGATCAGTGGCGCACGACCAGTGGTCGTGCGCGATAGAGCCAGTGATTGTGCGCAGTGTTCCTGTACAGAATTGTACCGGGAACACCTGCACGACTCCTGATCCAGCATACAACACTAGTCTAGCCACTGAAGGTGGCACTTAACACTGCATGAAAACTAGTAACGAAGATGAACAAGAAATAACACCAAAACAGGCCTAGAAGTGCACTTAGCATGGAGTATTAAATAGGAATGAAAACATGTCTAAAGTGAAGTGCAAAGACTAGAAAATCGGCCCAGATGAGTCCATAAATGTGTATATAATTGGGACTCATCACACCCCCAGACTTACCTGTTTGCGCGTCCCGAGCAAACGAATTCGGCGGAGTGTGAAAATGGTAGTTAACAAAGAAAATTACACAAAGGAGTACAATGCGAAGTAACAAAAGCACGCAAATAGAAATTTAGTAAAAGGAGATTCTAACTATGCTAACTAATTTACGAAAGTATTAGAGCGTAGGTAGAGATTTAGTTATACTCAGTTGGTGAATTATGAAGAATTCGAACGATCATGCCCGGTGTGAAAGTAACAAGACACTAAGGCGGGTGTTGCACAAGGTCGGGGTTTAGGAATAACTCCGCTGAAATCCATCAACGTCGTGAACCATACGCTCGCCCGGTCACACTCTCTCCACGGCGTTAGCAAACTCACAAGTCAAATCAATAGAGCTTTTAGGATTATATTGGGGCTTAGGTTGCGGTATGATATTCAAATTTAAACACGATGGCTACGCAACCCAAGTGAGCTAACGGAACGCTGCACCACACAAAACAAAAAACAATGCTCGTGTGACACACCCCCAGACTTATCATGAAAACTAGGTGTGCACATGACCTACTTCACAATTACCAACAGATTTTTTATTTAGCTCGGAAGGATTTCTTTACGACATATTTCTTTTTCAGATTTTTTTTCTTTTAACAACATACTTTTCTTCTTTTACTTATCCTCCGGTTGGTTCAAATTCAGCAAAATAAAATTTATTTCTTCAGCACATCACAAAGATTCCAAAAATCACACCAAATCAAGAACATGAGTGCAGATAAACATCTATTTGGTTGTGAAAGTGGGCAAAGCTTCAGGCCTTGGTGAATGGAGGAGGAGCTGTAACAAGGAAGTGGTAGGCACAAATGTTGGCTTGCAAAGGTGAGCGAATAGGACACGGAAAGCTAAGGCTCAAACTAGCCAAAAGGTGGCCTATATCATATTTAACTCAAAGAGTCGCTCTCGCCCATGCTTTGAGAGTCGCTTGGGGCAAGTTCTTAGCCCACGAGAAAGGTAAACCTTCCTCCCGACTCGAGCAACACACGACTAGTGCTCGTACACACACAACACCGGGTTATCGTCAATTTCGTTCACATTCACCATTTGAGTATAACAAATCTAAATTTACACAAAAATACTAAACATAAATTAGATGCATAAAGACAATCTGGTTCTACTCAAATTCTACCATAGCATGCGAAGTGACTAGAACACTGCTCGAGTCAACATCGCACTCCAAATAGTAATTCCTAAGCTAACGTCCTATTTCACATTCCTAACCAAAATAGTTTATTTGGAAACAACACAAATAGGAAAGCGCGCGCTCATGTGGGTGAAGTGGTGCATGAAGCGTGGAATAATGATGATGGCAATGAAAAATATAAGCAAACTTCTAGCATGCGGTGCAACTCGTACGCATAGTGGATAACACATGCTCTCCCCCAGACTTAATCTACACATTACATCACAAAACTGAAAGCTAGGAGGGAGAAGTGTTACCCAATGCTCAGAATTGAGCATACCGGAGGATTAGCGTTAATTTCGTGCACAATCCGCAGCATCCGCCAACACGAAGTACAAAGCACACCTGCAAATGGTGCAACTAAAAGCAGCAAAAATAGATAAAAAAACTGAATTGAAACAAGTTAGAAAAACAAAAACAGCAAGTCTGGGTTGTCACCCATGGAGGTGAACCAGTTCCTGCGAATAAGATTAAGCACATGCGCACATAACAGAAGGGACAAAATATGAAAACAAAATTCACAAAACGATGCCCAGATGAGCATCCAGAATCAAAGTGTTATTATTACAACAAAATAAAGTAAGCTCATACGACTCGAAGAGACATAAAAAAAAAATAAACAGCAGCAAGAACAAGATAAGACTGAGATTGGCCTGCATACGGGGTGGAAAAATCACTCGTCGTCGCTGTCACTGTCTAAAACAACGACGGACGGCGGAGGTCTGGAAGAAGATGCGGCACGGCCAGGAGGTGGGGGTATATTCAGTCCTCCCCGCAAGGCTTGCTGATACACGAAGTCCGTCAGCCAATACTGGTTCGCTTCCAAGTCGGAAAGGCGCTGGTTGAAGCTTGGGACCTCCGGTGCTCGTGAAGAACTACCCTCCTCCTTGTGTTTCTGCTCCGGCTTGGATGACTGACGCCGCGACTGCGGGAGGGCTAACTCTCGGTGAGTGGTCGGCGACTCAGCCGGCTCTCCGTGCTCCTCATCAACTTGCCTCTCCCTAGGCGCATCACCTGGCATCACGACCACAAAACGCCTGCTACTCTTCTTCCCCACAACCCGCAGTAAATGAAAGCTCACCATGGTGGCCCTGGAGATGAAGGAGGGCGCAGTTACCTGCACCATCGGAGGCAGCTGACTCCAAACCCCCAATCCCTTAGCAATGCGAGTGATATAATATGCACCACCAATGGCACCAGTGAGACCGTAGATGGCCTCGTGATGGAGGAAGAGAGCGAGCAAGTAGCCCAGATGCAAGGGCAGGCGGAATTCCATACTATATAAGCAGGTCAAATCTTGCCACCCCACGACATTCTGACTGAGAGCTCGGGCGACAAGAGAATGACTAAGAACGTGCTGCAGGTATCGGAGAGCAGGCGCGACAATCCAGGTGGATTTGCTCTTCCTGGCAACATACTCTTCGTCACGACCTGTGAGGGCACACCACGCAGCACGCGGGGTGACGTCGTCAGGGAAGGAGATACTCGTACTCGAAAAATCAATCGCCGCAGCCTCCTCCTCAGTGTAAAAACCTGCGCTCACCGCCAACTCCGCCAGAGAAAGAGTGAAGGCTCTCCCCATCATTCGGAAAGAACATTTTCCTGGACGTAGGCCGCAGGGCAGCAACTCCCACTCGAACGTTGCGAGAAACTCCAATGTGAGCTCCCGGTAGCCGAGGTCATCACACTCAAACACCCTGCTCCAGTGATCAAACGAATAACGAAGGCGGACGGCCTCCCCCAACTCGCCATTGTCGCCGATAGAATTAAGCTCGTTCCAATCGACTAAACGTTGGGACATAAATGGCTTCTCCTTCAGTGAGTTGTATCGCCGTGTGTGCGAATCCTTGGAAAAGGTGGCCATTCGAGCAAGGATCTGAGCTGGAGAGGCAGAGGGACGGCCAGAGCGGTGGTAGGACTTGGCGAAATGGCGAGTACTGGAACTCATGGTGGGATTAGGGTAAGGGAAGGAGGAAGAACCGAAATGGGCTCACCGGAGGGAGGGAGGACGCACGATCGGCGAGCACCCAGTGGAAACGGCGCACGAACAGTAGCGAGAGGACGACAGGAGCGAAGACCTAGGATGCGCACACAGGGCTCGGGCGAACCGGTTTTTATAAAGAAACTGGGCCGATCGCACGATCAATGATCGTGCGCGATAAATAATGCGCACGACCATCGATCGTGCGCGAAGGAAATTTTCTGGCGTCCAACTTCTTCATGAAAACTGAATCCGCCGCGCCTTATGAGCGTTCCAGGGTCCACCGCGCATGAGGGGCCAAACGCAGCCGTAATAAAAACTAATTTAAAGTAAGAAAATAGGGTAGAAAGGAGAACAATGCAAATACGAAGAAAAAGATTAATCCTAGATAACTGTTGGGCTACATGTCCCCCCAACGGGACTTATTTAAGAGTTTTAGATGTATATTAACTGATAGGCGTATGATAGTGAAAATGAACAGGTAACTGTTCTAATACGCGTGTTGGTAGTGGGTACCGATACGGCGACAGAATAGTTACTCCTCTACACAAATGATAATACCTACTTAACGCAGGTAGAGGAAACAGAAGATAAGAAGAGAGGGGGGTATCCTCACTCAACTCACCAAACATATCCTTGCCTAGCAAGGTGTCGTCAACAGGGGGACAACAGGAGGCGAAGGCAATGAGTGGGGCTTCCTCAACGGAGGGGGAATAATACTCCTCACATGAAAGGATGCTCTCATCATTGACTTGAGCAAAAAGCTCCAAGTCCTCCTGAAGTACCTGTGAAGATTCAACCTGCACAGACTCCGATGAAGGAAGGGGATCAAGAAATAAAGAAGACGAAGAACATAAATAAACATCAATCGGGGGAGTGATCCCGGTCTCGCTCCCCTCAGGTTGGGAAAGTAAAATAATGTTTGCATTGTCATCAATGCTACAAGAATTGGTGGGATCAACGGTGGCCAGGCTTAGGATTTGGACTTCCTCCACCGGTGCTGAGGAAAACTCCTCTTCACCTAGAAGGTTATCCTCCTCCATAGGAGTAGGCACAATACTCAGATCAACCGCCTCCTCCTGTGACGCATCATCGACAATGTCGTCAGTGACGAATGCAGTATGCACAACAGGGGGAAGAATAGTGCTCGGATAAAAGTCGAGCACCGATTCCTCACAACGAATCGAATCCACTAGAGGTGGTGGATGCACATGGAGAATAGGCTCAGCAATGTCGGTGCATAGATCAGCCGCACATCCAGTGACCGTATCCATGCCATTCCCTTCAAGATGTGAAGGTGACAAAGACACATAACCGGATGTTGAAGGTGTGCCGCCAGAGTTAGGAGTTGGGACGATCCGGATATCCGACTCGTCATCCTCGTCCAATTGGCGAAAATACTCAGAACAGTCCTTCAAGACATGATCAGTGCTCCGACAAAACCGGCACTGCCTAGCGGGCTTCTTTGGCACAGCGGGTGCTGAAGCCGAAAATAAGTAAGACGGTAAAGGCTCAGCAGAGTAGCCATAAGACTTACGCGCACCATATGGAGTACCAGACGAAGTCGGTGCTCCATATGCTGGGCTATAAGAATTATGCTTACTATTCTTCATAGGGAATTCATCACTAGAGTGGGAGGTAGCTCCACACCAACGACAACGGAAATTAAGATGTGCCCACATAGTGTGAAGATAATAGGATTCAAAATAAAAATGCTATTGTCCAAAATACTACACCTAACAAAAATTACTAAAGCAACCTAATTAAAACAGGAAAATGGAATAAAAAGAAATAAGACAAAGAAATGCAATTTACAAATGGAAGGGCTTCTCTCTCAAGTTCTCCCTCTCCAGAAAACTCACACGACTGTGTTCCCCGGCAACGGCGCCAAAAACTTGATGGCGCGAATCTCACACACCGCTATAGGCGGTAGCTCGACTGCGACACGAAACGGCAGTGTACCGATCGTTCAAGTAATAAAAAACGAGGAGTAATCCCCGAGTATCGAATCTCAAAGGAACACAGTAAGGTGGAGTTTATTATCGAGGAAGGACTTGAGATTGAAGTCCTTAGGTCGATGTTCACGAAGGTGGGTGGATTGGTTTTGCAAAGTAAAATAAAAGCTATCGACTACTCCTATGCAATGCCGCTATGCAATGCTTCGCTTGGCGGAATGGAAAACTACGTAGGCCTTGAACGCACTACTTCGTTGGGCGGATGGGCGAGGAGGCTAGCGGAATCGAACTATGCAGGCCTTGAGCGCGCTGCTTCGTTAGGCGGGATGGAGTACGGGCCGCGATGCCACGCTTCGGTAGGCGGATGGATGAGTAGGCTAACGGAGTGAGGGTTGCAAGCACCTCGTCGACAAGCACACCACTAGCAATTGCTAGTGCGGCACCGAACACAATGGTGGAATGGAAATTAGATGGTGGCGCACCTCAATAAGCACATATGAACTAAATGATTCCAAATAAATGAAATAAACATTAAGCAATATTGTTCATAGCACACATCATCAATATATAGAGGAAACTAGTTTATACAATCAACAACACAAGGAAGGAAAAAGAGAGTAAAGGAGTCGACCACATCCGAAGCCTTGCCGAAGATTCACGGTTGGAATCGCTGGGTTGTCAACCCGCGTCCAAGCTCGGTCTTCAACTGCGTCCGAGGTAGAGGAGGGCTGTCACTTCCTCCCAATGGCTCGTCTTCTTCATGTCACGATCCAATCTCCTCCGATACGCGATCTCCTTGCTCGATGTTGGCGATCTTTGGGCTAGAAACCTCTCCTTGGAGCTCAAGGATGATGGAGGAGGCCTAGGGGGGCGGAAAACCTGCAAAAGGGGCGAAAACAGCGGAGCTGGGCGGAAGGAATGCGTCGATCCCGACCTAAATCGCGAGCAGGACAATTTATAGGCGCTGGAATAAACAGTGCACACGGTCATTGGCGCACGACCAGTGGTCGTGCGCACTAGCATCCTGTGATCGTGCGCCTGCCTGGACGGAGCCTGAAGGATAAGAAAATTATAAAATACATGTTCGCACGATCAGTGGCGCATGACCAGTGGTCGTGCGCACTGTCGTAAATGGTCATGCGATAAGCCAGACAGAACTCATAAAATGGGCGTTAAGTGCGCACGATCAGTGGCGCACGACCAGTGGTCGTGCGCGATAGAGCCAGTGATCGTGCGCAGTGTTCCTGTACAGAATTGTACCGGGAACACCTGCACGACTCCTGATCCAGCATACAACACCAGTCTAGCCACTGAAGGTGGCAGTTAACACTGCATGAAAACTAGTAACGAAGATGAACAAGAAATAACACCAAAACGGACCTAGAAGTGCACTTAGCATGGAGTATTAAATAGGAATGAAAACATGTCCAAAGTGAAGTGCAAAGACTAGAAAATCGGCCCAGATGAGTCCATAAATGTGTATATAATTGGGACTCATCACATCCCAGGATCAGGAAAATCCTTAGTTCAAAATGACCCTCTCTACCACTGTATTTCAATTCTTCTAGCCACTCAGAAAGAACAAATAGAGAACTTTATACAGAAGATCATAAGTGAATTTAGGAATGAGACCAAAACAGAGATAGAATCAATAAAGAAGGAAGTCCTTACTCTCAACACTCAACATGCTCACTTCACAGAACTGATTCTGAACAGGATCACTGTCCATGAGCAAAACTTGAATGCCCGTATGTTGGAAGTTAGAGACTTCGTGGATGCAGGAAATCAGGTAGCCTTGCAGCAATTAGTCGGATTGCAAAACTCCTTATCTGAAGACATCCAGGAGATGGAGGAGAATGTTAAGGAGGAGATCAAGGAGGAAGGTAAGAAAAATATATGTGCCTGCTCACTCCATGCAATGTGGGTGAGTAATCAAGTAAAAGAAGCGCTTCATGTCACCCAGTGTCAAAATGCACTCACTGAACCCTCTTTAAGATCTGACTCTGATGCTTATGGAGGCAATTCAGATGAGTCATCTTTATCTAAGAATTGAAGAAGAACATCTAGTGTGGAGTACCGGAAGAAAAGGCTAAGTGAGATTGAACAGGACCCCGAAGCCGGTAGGTGGAGTCCCCGTTCAAGGGAAATCATCACAGAATCGTGGATCACGTTCGGACACCCTCAGGTCGACTATGGAAGAGTATACTCTTCAATAGAATGGAATCGACATCATAAAGAGCTGGATGCAAGGAGGTATCACAAATTGGCTTTTCCCCATGGTCCTCCTCCGCCTCCAAAGAAAATACCGAAGCCACTGCACTTCTATAAGCGAAAGAAGAAGAAGGAAGACTGCACCAGCAAAGTCGTCTTGCCTTTCAATAATTAATCATTTATCTCTTAAGCTCATGTCATGTTAAGAACAATTTATCCAATTATATGACTCATTTTAAATATGAATGATTATAAGGCATATGCCTGTGATGTTTTAGGGGAATGATATTCACAACATGCAATCACTATTATGTTTATTGCTTGCTGTTAAACTAACAACATGCCATGCACTTTGTGTGTCTATCTTGGAAAACACCATTATATATGCGTATGTGCTAGACAATAGTTGCAGATTTTGCAGGATGCAAAGAGGACAGAAAAAGTACATCAGGCACATGCCAATTCCTTGGCAAAAGACTGATATCTTGGAGTAGCAGGAAGCAGACCAGTGTGGCTATTTCTACAGCATACTCTGAGTACATCTCAGCTGGAAACTGCTGTGCTCAGCTACTATGGATTCAACACCAACTCCAAGACTATAAAGTTCAGCTAAGTAAATCTCCTCTATTTTGTGATTCAACTAGTGCTATTGCTATAACTAATAATCCTGTATCACATAGCAGAACTAAGCACATAGAAATAAGATACCATTTCATTAGAGAACATGTAGAAAATGGTGATATTTCAATTGAATATGTCCCCACTGATAAACAAGTTGCTGACATATTTACTAAACCCCTGGATGAAACAAAATTCAATAATTTTAAAATTGAATTAGGTATGTTAAAAATGGATTAAAGTTGTATTGGATTAAATAAATGAAAGTAATGTTTGAGTCCTAAAAAGTAAGTGGAGAAGTTTTCTGGCATCGAAAGAAGATACCTGGCGTCGCGAGAAATCACCTGGCGTCGAAAGAAGATACCTGGCGTCGAGAAGACATCTGACGTCGAGAAAATACCTGGCGTCGACTGAAGATAAATGGCGTCGAGCGATCTCAACGCTTGAGCGAACATAGCTAGGCCGTCTCGACAGGGTAAATTTGAATCATTAGATCAATCTTGTCAAACAAGTTCGGCGCGCGGCCATTCATCTTCTTGAATTAGAATTTCTATAAATAGGGAAGACACTTCGTTAGTGCATGAGCCCTAGAAAATTTCTCCTTCAATTCTCTCTCTCTTCGATCATCAACCACAATGCCTCCCAAAAGCAGTGATTATCTATATGAAGGAAGCGAGCTTGTTCGAAATGGATTTCAATCAGCTCCTGTAGAAATCAAGACAACCATCGATTTAATCTACAAAGCAGGACTGGAATTTGTGCTATCTGAACCATCTCTTATCTGGAAACGAGAGGTATTAGAGCTTTTCTCCAATATAGTAATAGACTCCATCAATTCAAAGCTTAAGACCAGTGTGAATGGTAAGAAGATTAAGATCACTCCATCAAGACTCGCTAAGGTACTAGAACTGCCTAGGTTAAAAAGGAATGAAGAAGAAGAAGAAGTGACCTCAGAACAGATTAAATTATCACAAATCTGGTGCAGAATTGAAACATCGTGAGAAATCACAGGAAGTGTTATTAGAAAAGGAATGAATTCAAAAGGAAAATTGCTAACAGATGTGATAAGAAAGGGCCTGTTGTGCAAGACTGGATCTCATGACAAAATTTCTAGAAAAATGTTTATTCTACTAACCAGGATCATTCATTCTTTAAAAACTGATTGGGGGAGGGTGGTATTTGACAGGATAATTGAATGTATCCAAATACCCAACATGGGTAGGATATTATCTTTGTATTTAGTAAAAGTCATTCCTGACTCTTTGAATAATAAACTTGGATCAAAGATAAACCACATGAAGAAAATGGATATTAGAATGATAGAGAGATGAGACAGAGTCTTATCAAATCCTCCTCCAGCAGATCTTTCTCCCAAGCAGAAGAAATCCAAGAAGAAAAAGAAGAAGAAGGTTTCTTCAAGTTCATCAAGCTCATCCTCTTCCAAAAGAAAAACTAGATCTTCTCCAATTCATGATCCAAACCTTACATCATCTGAAGAAGAAGAAGGGAACAATGCAAGGGACAGTTCTCCTGATATTCCAAAGGATGAGAATGAGAAAGGAGAAGAAGAAAGAGGAAGTCTTCATGTATCCCCTGCTAGACTTGAAGGGATTTTTCTAAATGAGAAAGAGGCTCAAGATGAGATTCCTGCTCAGAAAAATTCTGAAATGAGCAAAGCAGCAGTTGAGGGGGAGGCTTAGGATGAGATCCCTGCTCAGGATAAAATTGATCTGATCAATGCAGAGATTGAGGGGGAGCCTCAAGATGAATTTCCAGCTGAAGATAATGCACCATTTGAGGGGAGTCTCAGGCTGAGATCCCTGCTAATGTGATTTCTGTAGCTGATGCTATGGAGGTAGAAGGAGAGCCTGTAGCAACAAAGAAACCTGTTGAGAAGATTATCAAGATAGAATCCTCTAGCTCCCATATAAGCCAGAGAAATGATTCTTTCATGAGAGAAGAAAGCAGTAGAGGTGTTGAATTGGAAAAGGAAATCAATGTGGATCTTAGTCCTATTCTACCTCAGCTGAAGGTGTTGCTTAATAATCAAAGAAGATTATTAGAACAGTATATTGAGGAGAATAATACAAAAATAAAAAATGAAGTAGATTTTCAAATGAAATTGGTTAGATTTGAAGTCAATCATCAGATGACTGCTTTAAGAAAGGAAATGGTAAAGTTTTTCACAAGAGCTGCTGCTTCAGTAGATAATACAGCTGATCAACTTAATGCAATCAAAGAAACATCAAAGGTTCTTAAAGAGTCACAAGCTGGAATTACAAAGACAGTGGATGATGTTCAGACAAATCAAGGAATTCTAAGTAGCAACATGCAAGTTTTGTATAAAGAATAGGTTGCACAAGTTCTTACAGGTACAAATAAGATTGAAGCTAGACTGCAACAACAGAAAGCTGATATCTTTGCTAAAATTGATGAGAGCTCTACTATTCTGAAAGATCAAGCAAAGTTGCATGCAGATACCATAGATGACCATCTCCTTCGGGTGAAGAAAACAATTGAAAGTGGAATTAATCATATGGAGGGTCAAGTGAGGTTTCAAAAGAATGTGATAAGAGATCATATAGTTGAAGAAGTCCTAAAGGGGGAGAGGTCAATGATTCAAGCCAGCTCTGAGCATGATGTGTGGACCTCAAACTCTATAAGAGAAATCTTAGGATATCCTCCCATTGATTATGAGAATGATCAAGTTTCTGAGACCAGGCCAGCTACTCTTACTCAGGTTCAAAAGCAAATTGCTAAAATGTATAGTCCTGAAGATAAAAACAAAAGAGAGCACTTTACTAGTGAGCAAGTTGAATCTAGTAAAAGAAAGTTCAGAGAGGAGGTTCAATCAAGAGTTGATTTTGAACATTGGTCTCCATCTTCAAGAGAATTGATTTTGTCAGCATGGGAAGCTGTGAAAAGTAACCCAGAGGAAAGAGAAAAGTGGTATTCTGATGCTGAATGGTTAAAGCATAGGGATCAAGAGGAACTGAATATCAAATTCAAGGCTGACAAAAGGGCTGGGAAGGTTCAGGCAGGAGATATGGAGCCAATCAGATACTTTCCAAAGCCATTTGGCTATTTCAAGAGAAGAAAGGAAGTTGCTGAAGCACTTTCCAAAAGAGCCAAAAGAGGAATTGAATTCAAGGATCCTGAGCAGCTTTAGAAATTTTAATTTTTACTAAGTATTTTCAGAAGAATGTATTTGATATATTTTTGAACAATCTTGATGAATTCCCAGTGCTAAATATTTTTCACGTTCATATATATATATATGCCTGTGATGTGATTCTTTCTCTTTTCATGACATGTCTTATTCTGAATTGCTTGTGTTTTTGCACTTATGTGAAAAATCATGTCTGAAATACTTTCTGTGGATAGAATGTTTTGGTTATCCAATGTTATAAGGAATTATTCTATGTATTTTGATTACCTGTATAGAAATTAGAAAATATTGATTATCTTTGAAAAGAGAGATATATCATTGACTGAGTTTATGACTTCTTCAAATAGGGGGAGATTGTTGGGATCATTGTCCACAATGTCTTATATTTGGAGAAGTCCATTCCTAAGTCAAAGATATATCTCAGAATGTATTTGATATACTCTCTAGAATTAATGTGCAGGAGATCAGGTCAGGCAAAATGCTCATGGAATTCATCCAAGTTCACAAGCGTCGAGACATCATACATCGCTCAACGCCTGTGACCCAGAAGCGTTGACTCATGTCCATTACTCAAATAGACAAGGTCACCGCTGAAGTTCTGAGACCAAGTTTGGAAGCGTTGAGCCAAGTTATATCGCTCGACGCCTTGGAAAGAGAAGTGTCGACTAAACTTCAGTCAGCTCAACGCCTAAGAAGGAGGAGTCGAGAGCATCAGTCTAAGAAGCATGCGTCGAGTGTCTACATATCGCTCAACGCCTAATTGAAAAAGCGTCGACAGATATGCTCAGTGCTCAACGCCTCTTCTACAAATACTCTGAACTGAGGAATTCCTTCTACAGCTAGCTGTGCCTTTGTTTCTTTCGAAGACATTGAGTACCGTTGAAGACTTAACGTCATGCTGACGTGGAGGAGCGTAACAGACATTGCAGATGACAGGCTATAAATAGAAGGCATGATCTATGGGTTATGTAGTTAGTTGAGTTAGTTTTTCCTATCTTTCGAAAGCCATTATCGTCTCCATCAGTTTGAGGGAAAGTTTGAGAAAGAATCTGGAGAAGTCATCTTCCCTTTCAGAACCAATCTAACTTGAAGATTTCATTCAGCAATCTGGTGCTGATACATCTTTCTAAAAGTAGAAGATCAAGAAGGAAGAATCTGCCTTCCTAAGAAGAAGAACAGTCATCATAGCCTGTCGAATCAAGAAGATCATTTGCTGCTATTGTTCTATTGAAGTTTTCTGTCTGATCATTCGGGCAAATCAAGAAGACTCAACAATCTAAAGAATCTGAGTCTAAGTATTTATTATTCTCTTTATAAATTCTTGTAGGATCTGAGTTGTCAGATCTGAGTGTAGGATCTGTCAAGGATCTGAGTTGTAAGATCAGGTGTGATCTGAGTTGTAGGATTCAGGGGTGAATCTGAGCTGTAGGACTAGTTATACAGGCTGAGGTAGGATCAGTGAGATCCGAGTTTGTAGGATCTGCTGAGATCTGAGAGGGTAAGATCTGTGAGATCTGAGACTGTAAGATCTGTTGTGATCTGAGCTGTAAGACCTGTTTGTGGTCTGAGATCTGGAGGAGATATAAACCCTATCTAGCACACTGCTAGAAGGGGAGAAAGGGGAAAGTAGATTACCCAAGATAAGGGGAACCACTATAAAAATCTGTGTGTCTTTTCTGTGTGTGTTTTTATTCTTGAAAGCTCTGATCAGTTTTATTTTGGTTATCATCAAGAACTGCAATAGTTTTTAAATAACCTATTCACCCCCCCTCTAGGTGATTAGCTACCCTTAATTAAAGTCTTTCAACGACAACAAGCGGTATATCAAAAATAGGTGACAGTGCTCTCACTCACATAGTAGTAAACCAAAAACTAATATGAGATCTACTAGCAACAATAAATCTCTAACAATTCAACTATGTAAGAGTAAGATATAAAGAGCAGAAATAAAAACAACAATATATGTAAAAGAAGTACGACTAACTATCACCATAGAAAAGTAACCTTATCTTATAAGGAAAGCCCATATAGTCTTATAAGTTAAGGGGTTGTTTTGCATATACTCATCGTATAAAGGAGCCCATACTAGATTATACGACGAGGTTTATAAGGTATGCGTCTGATGCATATGTTATGTAGTGCAATGCAATATTTATATTATTGGTTCACACACATGCAACTCACCCACACGACTCTGCATATACAGACCTTTAGTTCCCACTTTTAGGAGGTAGCTAACCTCTCGGGCACCTGCCGTCGTGGTTAAACGGTGGCAAAGGAGCGGGCGTCTCCTCACCTAGGTGGGTATAACACACTACCAGACTTACGTCCTAACGTACGCTATGGCACCTAGTCCTCCGTACTCATGAGCTCCTGCATACTCTTGCTGGATCCATCGGGACCAGACCTTTTATAAGGCTAAGTGTAGGGTTATTAGGGAATGTGACCTTCCGGAAGCGCAGTAAAACAACTTGGCCCTCTGAACACACACCACTTGCCGAGTCATCGTACTTCCGTCGGTGTGTCGGCTAGGCTAGTACCGAAGACCCACCACATTCTATGCACATGCACTTATGTGTCATCTCTATCATTCGAGCCTCCAGCTCGCATGACTATCCAGTCCTCTATTACATATTCACCGAGCCTATTGCTCTCAAGACCAACCCATCCTTCATAAATACTGAGCCTATAGCTCCAAGGACTAACCAACCCTTCTATATCATAACCACACCGAGCCTCCATCCCGCAAGACTAACCCATCTTAAATACACATATTCATCCATACTTTTAGTGTGTTGCCCATCATTTTCCATTATCAACTTAATTATATTAATTTTTATCTTGTGATTTAGTTATACTTAACGATTTAGAGTGAATCTTGAACTTCTCGAGGTCTACCCGGTGAGGGCCTCGCAGCGGTACTAGAAGGTGTGATGGGATGACATCTCAAACCTCCCATTCTCAAGATATTTACTTTTATTGGTGGCTACCCATTTGTTCGATCCCACACTCTCTAGTTACTGTAGAATTCAAAGGTGGATTATAATTTATAGGAAGGGGAAATGTTGACTTTCAATTGAACTTTAACACTACCCTCCCTTGGGGACTATGTGCAAACTCACTCCTAACCATGCCCTAAGGTTCAAATTCTAGAAGTTTAACATACTTTTATCACCTCCTTTGCTCACCATATTGTCTTCTTCATGACTTTAGCCTTATCAAGCATTTTACTAAACGCAACCCAAACCTACCTAGGAATTGTTCCAAAATGAACCGGCCTACCCACAATCCTATGTGGTTCATGATAGTTCCAAGGTTGTTGGATCGGTGTATGATGATCAAAGGATGTCCAAAACACTAAATGCAGATTTGATATCCGCAGACCAACTTGACTCTGAGTGTAATCAAGGCCCTCATGAGGTGTATATGACTATCATGTTCAAAGGACTTCAAATTTATTCCTGAAACTCTACATGTCAAGTAGTGTCTTCATAATCAATCTTGTTCATTTTTCATTAAGGGCCTAATTATTTAACCTTCCATAATTATTTGTTGACTTCCAATTTCAACATGAGGTATGGTTTTCTGGTGGTTGTCTTTGCTACAAATTTTTTCGAAGGTTCACCTAGGTTAAAATTACGCATTCCCAGAATTTGGTAATTTTTCTATTTTATCTTCTGCCAATAATAATTTAATACAAAAATTGGGCTTAAACAACATTTACAAAGGATCATCATACTTATTTCAACTAAAAATTGCAAGAAAATTCCCAGGGCTTAATATTGATCCAAAATGAAATCCTACAAATTTTTATCATTTTCCAGATAGATATGATCGCTTAAACAAATTTTGCTAAGTATAGCCATAAACACATTGTAAGAAGATCACCAAATTTAATACAACTAAAAGTTACAAGAAAATTCCCAGGGCGTAATAATGATCCAAAATGAACTCCTGCAAAGTTTTATCATTTTCCAGACAGATATGACCACATAATCATTTTTTGCTAAATATAGCCATGAACTCATTTTAAGAAGATTACCAATTTCAAATCAACTAAAAATTACAAGAAAATTCTCAGGGCTTAATAATGATCCAAAATGAACTCCTACAATGTTTTATCATTTCCAAGAATATTATTACCCTAATTAGCCAAAAATCTCATAATAGTGATTAATCAATAATTGCACATGAACCATGAAAAATACTGCTCTAAAAATTCCAAGTAAATTCACACTGACATATAACACTATATTATAGGTCTAGACAAAATTTTGGAATTTTCCAGAATATTTCAGCCATAATTATTTCATTAATTCGCATAGTGTATAATCCCAACAAATTAATTTCATAAAGTAAGCGATGCTCAATAATTCTCAATTAAATTCCAGAGGTGTATTATGTCCTAACAATGCTTAGGGCAGTGTTGTGTATTTTTCCTAGGTGATTTGGTCACTATCAATTTACATAATAAAAAAAGTGACATATAGAGGAATATCAAAATACCTAGAAATTATAAGTCCAAAAATTCCAACCTCTCGAAGGGTGATACACTTTCTCAAGTTACATGCATGGACAAAATCTCACTGCCATGTAGTAAGCCATTTGGGAGAAATTTACCAAATACAACCTTGGTGCTAAATGCACACCACTCTCCCAAACCCTACTATTACAGGCCTGTGGAATTTCCCAAACATGTGTAACATCCCCCAAACTGCTAGGCCCCTAGAGAATTTTTGTCATGACAAGTCATGACAAAAATAGGATAAGTGACCTAGAGCCCTAGGATGATAATGAAAGAGGTGAAATACACATGGTGTGCACTCAGCCACCATGGACCACTCTAATGAAAAGTGAACTAAAAAGAGGCTAAAACATCTTATGCACCTCACATAACCTTGGATATTTCCCTAGGATGAGTCAAGTACCCAAAATAGGCCAAGGAGGCCCCATGAACTCCACAAGTTAAGAAGTAATACACATTGGTGTGCATTTAGCAATTTTTGATGTCCTAGCCTAAGGGTGACCAAAAGACTCCAAAAAGCCATCATAACCTCACTAGGATCCCTATGACTCTCCAAGGAGGTAAGTAGGCCACTAGGGACCCTTGGGGTCAAACAAATTGGTCAAATTGACCAAAACTCAACTTTGAGCTATCCTAGGTCAAACCACCATAATTAAGGGCAATTGAACTCCAAATGATCAAATTGGACCCACCCTCTTATGGCAACCTCCCTAGGGGACCTAATGGACCCAAAAGCCCCATCATAGGGCCATCAATTTGGGGAAATTGGGCCGATTTCTAAAAAGCCCCAAATTGACCTAAATGTGCTAAAAACCCAAATTAATCTCCAATTGACATGGTATGACCAAATTGATCACCCATAAACCCTAAGGGGAGTATATGAGACCTAAATGGACCATGGTGTGCATTCAACCATGGAGAATTAGGTCAAAATCAACAAAATACCCAAATTGCCCCTATAGGCAAATAAGTGCAATCAAGCCCCATTTGACCCCACCTTGACTCAATTCTTCTTGGAGTAGGTCCATAGGGTCTTAGGAAGCAATGTTACTCAGTCACATTGAGTGATGTGAGCTTAGATCAAGCCCCAAACCCAAAACCCCCAAATTGGCCTATTTGAGTCAAGTGAGCCCAAAGCTCAAATCAAGTGGGCTTAACCAACCCCATGACTCCAATAACCAGCCCTCATGATAACTGAACCCCAAAACCACTGGAATTTCGAAATGGAGGGATTAATTGCAAGGGATTTGGATTTGAAATGGGGAAGAAGACAAAGAGAACATGGAGGAGGGAATTGGGGAATGGGTGCCAAATGGCACCCCATTTTCATTCCCCAAGCTCTTCTCTCAGCTAGGGGATTTAATTCCTTCTATTTTGGGCAGTGGGGAGGAGGATTTGATTGGCTGCCATGGGCGGCAAGGTGGCTGGCCGAATGGCCTTAATGGCAGCCAGCCATATACACTCCATCCCTCTCTTTTCTCCTCACCAACAACTTCAGAACCCTTCAAGCAGTCGAGACCCCTCCTCAGACATAGATTTCGAGCTCAGCTACACAGGAAACGCCATGGACACCGAAAATAATGCCCAGGTCTTCCTCTGCCGCAACACCCGCCGCCAAGGCCGCATTCAGGCAATGTTCCTTTCCCCCTCCTCCTGTGCTAGCATCCCTTCTCTCCTCCCGTCAAATTGAGCCATGTAATGGCGGATTCACTTCGCAATTTTTCATGCTCCTAGCCGCAAAAAACGTAAGATGCCGGAGAGCTCCTCCGGCCACCTCCGGCCAAACGGCCGCCGCCACCCGGAAGCCCTATGTCGGGTGGAGGTGTTGGCTTGGGCGATTGGCCGGAGACGGCCTCAGTTGGCCGGAATCGAGCCCGCAAAACGGCCCAGGCGCGTGAAATCTGGGCTGTTGGCTCATCGGGGAAGACGACCCGTGGCCGTTGGATCTGGGAGATCGGTTAAACGCAGACCACATTTTAATTATTATATGTATTCATGAAATCTGTCACACATATTAGCCCGACTTTGTAGGCTGGATTTGAAGCCCTTAGAGCCCAAAAATCAAAAAATGCCCAGAGACAAAACTTGTAGACCTCTGAGTCTACTTTACATAAGAATTAAAATCAGGTCATTTGGTGACATGTAGCTCCCTCGGTAATGATTTTAGTGGACTGTGTACATAGAGTGCCCTTGACACAAAATAATTAATTTAGTGAGTTCTACAACTCCAAATAGGCTGAGATTTTAAACAAGCATGTGTCATGCCCAAATACAGCCCCTGACCAAAAATGAGAATTTTTGGATAATCTTTTTCTATAGTTTTGGTAATAATTTAATTATTCATGCATGGTGAAATTAAGTGGGTATATGAACCCTAAAGACCTCAAACCTTTGGTGAGGGACCTATTAGGCCATGACATGGCTCTGGTAAAAAAAAAAGGTTCCATGAAATTTTGGCATGTGCATGTTTGGTATTGTTCACATGTATGCAAGTAGTGTATGGGAAAATGTGGTGCATTTAGCCTAAAAGTGGAATTTGATGAATCTCTCTCAAATGGCTCACTCTTGGCAATGAGGTTTTGTCCATGCATGTGTTATGACTAAATGCATCACATTTAGGTAGCTTGGAAATTTTGGGCTCATAATTCCTAGGTTGATTAATATCCCCTGTAGGTCACATTTTAAGTTTTTATATAAGTGTACTTTGTTATGTTAACAATTTTGTACAACACTTGCATGTTGAATTCAACTAGGTTAAACTCATTTATGAAGATTGCAATGAACATGAACATTGTAGTCCTTTAGGTTACCTTTAAAATGCCACTGACTTCATACCATTTGGCTAAGTATAGCTCTCTCTATGTCATTTTTGGTGTGACATGTCTATAATAGTGTTTTGCTGTGTAAAACATTTTGTACAGCTCTTGCATGTTGAATTCACCTAAGTTAAACTCATTTCTGAAGATTGAACTCAACATGAACATTGTAGCTCTTTAGGTTACCTTTAAAATGCCACTGATTACATGTCATTTGGCTAAGTATAGCTCCTTCTATGCTATTTTTAGTGTGACATGTACAAATCTGTAATTTGTTAAGTTAAACAATTTGTACAGCACTTATATGTTGAATCCACCTAGGTTAGGATCATTTCTGGAGGAAATGATCAATATGAATTCTGTAGATATTGATGTCACCTTTAAAATGCCACTAATTTCATGTCATTTGGCTAAGTATATCTCCTTCTATGCTTTTTTTAGTGTGACATATACAAATCTGTAATTTGTTAAGTTAAACAATTTTTACAGCACTTATATGTTGAATCCACCTAGGTTAGGATCATTTATGGAGGAAATGATCAATATAAATTCTGTAGATATTGATGTCACCTTTAAAATGCCACTTATTTCATGTCATTTGGCTAAGTAAAGCTCCTTCTATGCTATTTTTAGTGTGACATGTACAAATCTGT
The DNA here is from genome assembly GCA_033032865.1 of Dactylorhiza incarnata. Classification (NCBI taxonomy): domain Eukaryota; kingdom Viridiplantae; phylum Streptophyta; class Magnoliopsida; order Asparagales; family Orchidaceae; genus Dactylorhiza; species Dactylorhiza incarnata. Next base: position 6,719,235 of record JAWHQI010000013.1, read on the forward strand.
AATTTGTTAAGTTAAACAATTTGTACAGCACTTATATGTTGAATCCACCTAGGTTAGGATCATTTCTGGAGGAAATGATCAATATAAATTCTGTAGATATTGATGTCACCTTTAAAATGCCACTTATTTCATATCATTTGGCTATGTATAGCTCCTTCTATGCTATTTTTAGTGTGGCATGTACAAATCTATAATTTGTTAAGTTAAACAATTTGTACAGCACTTATATGTTGAATCCACCTAGGTTAGGATCATTTCTGGAGGAAATGATCAATATGAATTCTGTAGATATTGATGTCACCTTTAAAATGCCATTGATTTCATGTCATTTGGCTAAGTGAAGCTCCTTCTATGCTATTTTTAGTGTGACATGTACAAATCTATAATTTGTTAAGTTAAAGAATTTGTACAGCACTTATATGTTGAATCCACCTAGGTTAGGATCATTTCTGGAGGAAATGATCAATATGAATTCTGTAGATATTGATGTCACCTTTAAAATGCCACTGATTCTATGTCATTTGGCTAAGTATAGCTCCTTCTATGCTATTTTTAGTGTGACATGTACAAATCTGTAATTTGTTAAGTTAAACAATTTGTACATCACTTATATGTTGAATCCACCTAGGTTAGGATCATTTCTGGAGGAAATGATCAATATGAATTCTGTAGATACTGATTTCACCTTTTAAATGCCACTGATTTCATGTCATTTGGCTAAGTATAGCTCCTTCTATGCTATTTTTAGTGTGACATGTACAAATCTGTAATTTGTTAAGTTAAACAATTTGTACAGCACTTATATGTTGAATCCACCTAGGTTAGGATCATTTCTAGAGGAAATGATCAATATGAATTCTGTAGATATTGATTTCACCTTTAAAATGCCACTAATTTCATGTCATTTGGCTAAGTATAGCTCCTTCTATGCTAGTTTTACTGTGACATGTACAAATCTGTAATTTGTTAAACAATTTGTACAACACTTATATGTTGAATCCACCTAGGTTAGGTTCATTTCTGGAGGAAATGATCAATATGAATTCTGTAGATATTGATGTCACCTTTAAAATGCCACTGATTTCATGTCATTTGGCTAAGTATAGCTCCTTCTATGCTATTTTTAGTGTGACATATACAAATCTGTAATTTGTTAAGTTAAACAATTTGTACAGCACTTATATGTTGAATCCACCTAGGTTAGGATCATTTCTGGAGGAAATGATCCATATGAATTCTGTAGATATTGATATCACCTTTAAAATGCGGCTGATTTCATGTCATTTGGCTAAGTATAGCTCCTTCCATGCTATTTTTTGTGTGACATGTACAAATCCTTAATTTGTTAAGTTAAACATTGGGTGCATTTAGCAAGAATGTAATAAAAGATAATTAAGGTCAAATACATCTTGGATTAATATGAGACTTAGGTTTGGTTTTTTTTAGACCAATATTGAACTACAGTAATTTCCCCGAAATTTATCGAAGCCTTAGCCTAGCACTTGTAGTGTAAACCCTTATCTGCACACCAAAAGTAATAAATGATAAATAAGGTCAAGTAATTCTTGGGAAAATGGGAGACTTGGGGTTTGAGGTTCCTAGACCAATACCACGTTAGGGTAAAAATTATTAGAACCTATAGAGATACCTGATAGATACTCAGGGTACAAAACCCTATTCGCACACCATCCGTTTTAAGTAGAGTTCATGAGTAAACACCCCCTGGTAAATCATAGAGACTAAGGTTGAGGTTTCAGATTGATACCCATAAGAACCTATGACAAGACTTGGGACTCACTTGGACATAATAGGATTAAGATTTTGCCTTGGAGGTCAACTTAGTTCAATCCCACCTTGGTCTGCGAACACTAGAAACTGAAAACATTGATTTGGACTCCTTTCTCATGGTCACCACCCCCAGACTTACTAACTCTAGGAAAGTTGCGGATGCCTAATTGGGTTAAGGTTTTACTACCCAAGTGCAGTCATTAAAATAAAGACGGGGTGTGTTTAGCGAAACTAGCGATTCAGGGAATTGACAAGGACCCATTGAGGGAGGCAAATGATGACTTAGCAAGAAGTGAAAACTGTGATAGGAAGACAACGCAAGGAAATAGTCGACTATTAGGAACGACGTGGTTCGGTGATCCACAGGTCACCGACTCATGCCCGTTTGAGTCAAATGGTAATCCACCCTAGGATTTTTTTTAAAGCAATTGGAGAGTAAATGAGTGTACTAGAATGGGTAGTGACTAAGTAAAACAAATATCCTGGAAAGGGGGATTTGGATTTAGTCACCATCATGTTCCCTAGTACCGTTGCGAGCCCTTCACCAAGTAATCCACGGGAAGTCCAGGATTCACCCCAAGCTTCTAAGTTCAACTAAAATTATAGACAAGACTAGCTAAGTAGGAGAACTTGACAAGTTAACTTCCATCCCAACCGGAATGGGTTATAAGGAGGACTGGGATAGTCCTGCGAGCGTTAGGCTCGGGTTATAAGGAGGACTGGGATAGTCCTGCGAGCGTTAGGCTCGGGTTATAAGGAGGACTGGGATAGTCCAGCGGGCGGTAGGCTCATAGTTTGATGTAAGACTAGTAAAGTCTAGCGAGCGGTAGCCTCGTAGTTTGATGTAAGACTAGTAAAGTCTAGCGAGCGGTAGGCTCGTAGTTGATGTAGACTAGTAAAGTCTAGCGAGCGGTAAGCTCGTTGTTTGATGTAAGACTAGTATAGTCTAGCGAGCGGTAGGCTCGTAGTTTGATGTAAGACTAGTAAAGTCTAGCGAGCGGTAGGCTCGTAGTTGACGTAGACTAGTAAAGTCTAGCGAGCGGTAGGCTCGTAGTTTGATGTAAGACTGGTATAGTCAAGCGAGCGATGGGCTTGCTATTTATGCGGTCAGATCAGTAATACGATCTGGAGGCTCGATGGTAAGATAAGATATTTGTATATAGTGCATGTGCATAGATTGTGGTGGGTCTCCAGTTCTGTCTTAGTCGTCACACCGACAGCAGTTCGTTGACTTGGCAGTGCTAGAGGTTTACAGAGGGGCCAGGTTGTTTCTACTACGCGTCCGACGGGACGGTTTTCCCCAAACTCTGCCTGGCCAAATAAAGGTCTGGTTTCTTTGGATCCAGCAAGAGTACGCAGGAGCTCGTGGGTACCAGGTACCGGTAACACATCATACGTTAAGGCCTAGGTCTGGTAGTGTGACATACCCACCTAGGTGAGGAGACGCCCGCTCTTCTACCACCGTTTGACCACGATGGGAGGTGCCCGAGAGGTTAACTACCTCCGAAAAGTGGGAACTAAAGGTTTGTACGTACAGAGTCGTGTGGGTGAGTTGCATGTGTATGGACTAATAATACAAACATTGCATCATTGCATTGCATATCATAGCATATCATTTCTGCACCAACAGAGACCTCATCGTATAAACTAGTGTAGGCTCTTTTATACGATGAGTTTACTTCCTGCCAGATCCCTTGACTTATGTGCTTTGTGTGTACGCATATAAGTTAAGATTAGTTTTCTTAGCTGCTTTACAAATTACTTTAACTGCCCTCATTATTTGCTAGTGTAGCTTTCCTTATGTTGTTACTCTACATTGTGTCTGATAGTAGAACTGCTAGAGTAATCTTAACTTTCATTATTTGCTAGTGTAGCTTTCCTTATATTGTTACTCTATATTGTGTCTGATAGTAGAACTGCTAGAGTAATCTTAAATTTCATTATTTGCTAGTGTAACTTTCCTTATGTTATTACTCTAAGTTGTGTCGGATAATAGAACTGTTAGTATAGACTTGGTTTTGTATTCTTGCTAGTTTTCTTTGCCACCTGTCATCTGCTTGTTTTCATTACCCCTTGTTGTCCTCCGCTTCCTCCTCCCGCACGGTGCCTAGCAGTTGCGGGTGGAGGCGGTGAGGAATATGCTGAGTCTTATAGACTGATGGTCGGTGGACCCTATTATTACAGGGAGAGCAGGTCAACCCCCAGAGGGTGGAACCTGGGGCAGTGTCCAGGCCCAGAGTTGGACTCTCAGCAGCTGCCGGGAGAGCTCCGGTAAGCAAGACCCCTCATCTACCTACTTTACACATTTACCCAGGACAGAGGGCGGAGCTGTATGCCATCGAGGGTGTCGAGCCTTGTGGATGTTTGGACTGCTACATCTTGCTAGGAGAGAGGCAAAGAAATCATTGTCTGATCAGGCTTAGTGCCTTAATTGTTTTTCTATGTTATATTTCCGCACTCTGATTAGTAGCACCCATTCATGTATAACTTTCTCATGTTGGACATGTTATCTTTATATTATGTGATTGTTGTGGACTCCTGCGTTTGATTTATACTTTTCTTGACGATTATGGTTGGCATGGATAATGTTGATTAGCCGCCAGGATTGGCGTGTTGTGGTGGCAACCATGTAGTGAAATGGTACCACCGCAAGATGGCAGTTCTGTGCGGTAAGACCCGATATTGATCGCAAAAAAAGGGGTCTTACAAACTGGTATCAGCTTAACCAACTTCGATCCAAAAGGAGAAAGTCCACAACCCTAGGGCAACCCCGCTCGAGATAGTTTGAGGACAAACTAGCAGCGGAAGCAATGGTGTGTCCATAGGAAAAATCACGTTTAATCGTCCATCAAAATGAGATGTTATAGGCCAACCTTTTCTAAGCAAACCTTTTCTTATGCAGCCTCCGGTGAACGTCCCCACCCGGGGGACGATTCCCCATGTACAGAACTTGATCCCTCCAGTACAAGAGGAAGTCCCTCCGGCACAAGATGCGGTTCCTCCCCCACCAGCTCCCACCCAGTTCCAGCAGACAGAGCTGGGCCAGACGTTGGCCGCCATTCTGCATGCATTTTCTCAGCAGCAGGCCCCGGTTCAGGCCCCCACCTAAGGGGAAAATTGGTTGAGCGTCTTCCGTGGCCTCTCCCCACCATCCTACACGGGGTTCGAATCGGTAGTGCAGACAGAGGAATGGCTAGATGCAATCCAGGAGATGCTGACAGGGATCCGTTGCCCAGTGGACGTAGCAGTGTCCCTGGCTGTTTCTGCCTTGAAATCTCATGCCAAGAGATGGTGGAAGTCAGCCCTGGACACCACCTTTGCAGACTTGGAATATGGTGACATCACATGGGATGGGTTCAAGGAGGCGCTGCTGGAGCACTTCGTGCCACAAACTGCTAGGGACGACTTGGAGGAACGATTTCTGCATCTAAATCAAGGAAACCTATCAGTGCTAGATTACCAGCGGGAGTTCTCACATTTAGCACGCTTTGCTACAGCTCATCAGTTGAGTGACTCCGGGTATGCCAAAAGGTTCTTTAAGGGCCTCCAAGATGACCTCAGACACTCCCTGCAGTACGTGGCAGATTCCAGTCTAGCCCGAATCATCGAGGCAGCAAGAAGACTAGAAGCCGATCAGTTGATGGTACATGGCCGATGGAAAAGGCCAGCAGAATACGGAAATGGGAACAGAGGACGAGACCACCTACAACGTGGTGGATTTGTCAGACATCAGAGAGGCAGAGGACGGCCTCATCCAGACCCCCGACCAGAGCAGAGGCCCCTGACTGTACTTGCACCTCAGCCGTTATGGATCCAGGAGCCCCAGGGGCAGGCAGGCGGGGCATCCTCCTCCGGTGTGCTTCTGGTGTCATCAACCAGGCCATGTGTGGGCCCATTGCCCTCAGAGGTGGGGTAATCCCCCACCCGTACCTATAGCAGTACCGCCGACACAACAATTCAGGGGTCGAGGCCGAGGACGTGGCCGAGGCCGAGGAACACCAGGTAGAGGCAGGCAGCCGGAGCAAATGTATGCACTGGACCTTGCCGAACCCAGAAATCCAGAGGATGTGATCACAGGTACCTCAATTTTTCCTTACATAATTGTTTAACTACTTTGCCGATCTTTAGCTTACGTCAAACAATAAAATAAAATCACAAAATCACCCAGGTATAGTGCTAGTATGTAAAAAGCCTGCGTACACCCTTTTCGATACGGGTGCCTCCCACTCATTCGTTTCGGCGGAATTCATGGACGACTTGGACCAAGTGCAGCACTTCGAAGGCGTCGAAAGGAAAGTGCGACTGGCGGACGGATCGGAGATAGAAACATGTGCCAAGTGTAACATGAATGTTGAGATCGGAGGGAAGATATTCGAAGCGTCGGCAACACTGCTAAAGATGAAGGGCTACGATCTAATCTTGGGCATGAATTGGCTGTACTGGAACCATGCCAAGATCGATTGTCAGGCAAAGAAAATCATGCTAAAACACGAGGGCGACGATGTGGTGATCGAAGGTATTAAACCTATTTCTCGTCGTTTAATCTCATCAATTCAAGTCGTCAAGGCCCACTTGCAAGGAGATGAAGTCTTCATGATCTGCTTTGAAATGAAATAGGAAAGTAATCCCCTGACTGATATTCCCGTAGTCCAAAAATTTCATGATGTCTTCCCAGAAAAACTACCCGGACTACCGCCACACAGAGAAAAGGACTTCCAAATTCAACTAGTACCTGTAGCTAGGCCTGTGTCCAGAGCACCCTACCGAATGGCCCCGAAGCAATTAGCAAAATTCTGCACCCAATTGTAGGAGTTGGTAGACTCGGGGTTCGTCCGGCCAATCTCGTCGCCGTGGGGAGCTCCGGTGCTCTTTGTGTAGAAGAAGGACGGGACTCTTCGATTGTGTATTGACTACCGGGAGCTCAACAGGTTGACAGTGCGTAACACTTACCCTCTACCCCGGATTGACGAGTTGTTTGATCAGCTAGAAGTGGCGCACTGGTTTTCAAAATTGGATCTGAGATCAGGGTATTATCAATTGCGGATCCAGGAAGAGGACATACCGAAGACAACCTTCAGTTCTAGGTATGGCCTATACGAATTCACGCTGATGCCTTTCGGACTCACAAATGCTCCTTCTGCGTTTATGAGTCTAATGAACCGCGTATTTGAGGCCTACCTGGATGTCCTCATCATCATTTTCATAGACGACATCCTGATCTACTCAAGGACGGAGGAGGAACACGCTCAGCACCTGGCACTCGTACTGGAGAAGCTCCGAGAGCACAAACTTTATGCCAAATTCAGTAAGTGCCAGTTCTGGCTTAAGGAAGTAGCCTTCTTGGGCCACATCATCAGCGGAGCTGGATTAACAGTGGATCCGGCCAAGATTCAGGCAGTGCGTGATTGGCCCCAACCAAAAACAACATCAGATGTGAGGAGCTTCTTAGGGCTTGCCGGTTATTACCGGAAATTTGTGAAAGGGTTCTCTCGGGTTGCCCTTCCCCTCACATCTCTAAGCAAGATAGATGCACCATTCTTATGGACGCCAAAGTGTGAAGCTGCCTTCCAAGAATTGAAGAGCAGACTTGTCTCCGCTCCGATCCTTGTCCTTCCGTCAGGGAGGGAAGGATTTCAAGTGTACACGGATGCATCTTACCAAGGAATGGGGGCGGTGTTAATGCAAAACGGGCATGTGATTGCTTACGCTTCACGACAACTGAAGAAGCACGAGCAGAACTACCCGGTACATGATCTAGATATGGGAGCCGTGGTGTTTACGCTAAAGATCTGGAGGCATTATTTATATGGAGTGCATTGCGACATCTTTTCAGACCACAAAAACCTGAAGTATGTGGACACCCAGAAGGATCTAAACCTCCGACAAAGAAGATGGGTAGAATTTCTGTGCGATTACCAGTATGCGATGCAGTACCATCCCGGGAAGGCGAATTCTGTGGCAGACGCACTCAGCCGAAGAGCGAGTACTTCTAACTCGGGGCCCCGACTGATGACGATGGAAGTGATAAAAGTACTGCAGGACTTGAAGATCACCCTTGTATCCAAAGCCAACCCCGAAGTTTACGAAGAATACTTGGCTTCGATGAGCATGACCTGTGATATTCAGGATCGTATCAAATTTTGGCAAAGGCAAGATGCGTCCTTAGAACCGATATTTTCAGCCCTGGAGTCAGGCCCCATAGGGAACTTTACCTTACGTGATGGTATTGTCCACTACCGAGGGCGGATTCTTATACCTGCGGGGGACAGGATCCGAGAAGACATCATGGCGGAAGCACATAGCAGCAAGTACTCTATACATCCAGGAATTTCCAAAATGACGGCAGACCTGAGGAAGTCGATGTACTGGCCCGACATGAAGAAGGATATCGCTCACTTCGTTACACACTGCGTATCCTGCCAACTAGTGAAAGCCGAGTGCAAGAAGCCTGGAGGATTATTACAACCCCTACCCGTGCCAGAATGGAAATTCGAAGGCATATCTATGGATTTTGTACACGGACTGCCCCGCTCCAACTCTGGGAATGATTCCGTATGGGTGATCGTGGACCGATTGACAAAGGTGGCACGGTTTATTCCCGCCAGGAAGGGTGCTCCGGTCGGAACATTAGTACGGCTATTTGTGGAGAAGTTTGTTCGGTATCACGGAGTCCCTAAATCGATCGTGTCTGATCGGGATGGCCGGTTCATGTCTCGGGAATGGAAAGCTGTCCAAGCCTATCTGGGATCTCAGTTGACCTTCAACACCGCCTTCCACCCTCAGACAGATGGTCAGACTGAGCGTACTATTCGGACAATGGAAGACCTAGCATGCCTTTGCATCTTGGATCGCAGGGAACCTTGGGAGAGATTGCTGCCGCTCGCCGAATTTTCTTACAATAATAGCCATAAGTCCAGCATCGGCATGGCCCCCTACGAAGCTTTGTATGGTCGGAAATGTAGGACCCCGCTGTCATGGGTCCAGGATGAATATCCAGAAGTGCTGAGGTCGAAGTTTAAAGAGGACACAGACGCTCTGGTGCGACTGATTCGGGAGCGAATGCTAGAAGCCCAGAGTCAACAGGCCAAATATTATGACGCGCGACATCGAAAGGTACAGTTCCAGGTGGGAGATAAAGTTTTTCTGAAAATACGTCCGGTGCATGGCGTCACTCGGGTGCGGAGGTTAAAGAAGCTCAGTCCTAGGTATATGGGGCCCTATAGAATCCTGGAGCGGATTGCCCCCCTGGCTTACCGACTGGAGTTACCACCAGAATTAGAGAACCTGCACGATGTCTTCCACGTCTATTCACTCCGGAGAGCCATTCTTAAGCCAGAACAACAAATTGCCCGCACCTCGGGCCCAGTAGCGACAGATCGGTCAGTCCGTTTGGAGCCTATCCGGATTGACGACTCTAGCATCCGGGTTTTACGACGAAAGAAGGTGCCACTAGTAAAGGTCCTTTGGTCCAACCACGGACAGGAGGAGCATACTTGGGAACCACTGGATCTAATGCAGCAACGCTACCCAGAATTATTTGAATCAGGTAATACCCGATTGCTAGAATGTACTTGATTTTATTTTGACTTAATCTGAAAACCCGTACACCCGATCTTAATTTCGGGGACGAAATTGTTTTGTTTTGTATTGGGATTTGTAACATCCCCAAACTGCTAGGCCCCTAGAGAATTTTGTCATGACAAGTCATGACAAAAATAGGATAAGTGACATAAAGCCCTAGGATGATAATGAAAGAGGTGAAATACACATGGTGTGCACTCAGTCACCATGGACCACCCTAATGAAAAGTGAACTAAAAAGAGGCTAAAACATCTTATGCACCTCACATAACCTTGGATATTTCCCTAGGATGAGTCAAGTACCCAAAATAGGCCAAGGAGGCCCCATGAACTCCACAAGTTAAGAAGGAATACACATTGGTGTGCATTTAGCAATTTTTGATGTCCTAGCTTAAGGGTGACCAAAAGACTCCAAAAAGCCATCATAACCTCACTAGGATCCCTATGACCCTCCAAGGAGGTAAGTAGGCCACTAGGGACCCTTGGGGTCAACCAAATTGGTCAAATTGACCAAAAGTCAACTTTGAGCTATCCTAGGTCAAACCACCATAATTAAGGGCAATTGAACTCCAAATGATCAAATTGGACCCACCCTCTTATGTCAACCTCCCTAGGGGACCTAATGGACCCAAAAGCCCCATCATAGGGCCATCAATTTGGGGAAATTGGGCCGATTTCTAAAAAGCCCCAAATTGACCTAAATGTGCTAAAAACCCAAATTAATCTCCAATTGACTTGGTATGACCAAATTGATCACCCATAAACCCTAAGGGGAGTATATGAGACCTAAATGGACCATGGTGTGCATTCAACCATGGAGAATTAGGTCAAAATCAACAAAATACCCAAATTGCCCCTATAGGCAAATAAGTGCAATCAAGCCCCGTTTGACCCCACCTTGACACAATTCTTCTTGGAGTAGGTCCATAGGGTCTTAGGAAGCAATGTTACTCAGTCACATTGAGTGATGTGAGCTTAGATCAAGCCCCAAACCCAAAACCCCCAAATTGGCCTATTTGAGTCAAGTGAGCCCAAAGCTCAAATCAAGTGGGCTTAACCAACCCCATGACTCCAATAACCAGCCCTCATGATAACTGAACCCCAAAACCACTAGAATTTCGAAATGGAGGGATTAATTGCAAGGGATTTGGATTTGAAATGGGGAAGAAGACAAAGAGAACATGGAGGAGGGAATTGGGGAATGGGTGCCAAATGGCACCCCATTTTCATTCCCCAAGCTCTTCTCTCAGCTAGGGGATTTAATTCCTTCAGTTTTGGGCAGTGGGGAGGAGGATTTGATTGGCTGCCATGGGCCGCAAGGTGGCTGGATGAATGGCCTTAATGGCAGCCAGCCATATACACTCCATCCCTCTCTTTTCTACTCACCAACAACTTCAGAACCCTTCAAGCAGTCGAGCCCCCTCCTCAGAAAGAGATTTCGAGCTCAGCTGCACAGGAAACGCCATGGATGCCAGAAATAATGCCCAGGTCTTCCTCCGGCGCAACACCCGCCGCCAAGGCCGCATTCAGGCAATGTTCCTTTCCCCCTCCTCCTGTGCTAGCATCCCTTCTCTCCTCCTGTCGAATTGAGCCATGTAATGGCGGATTCACTTCGCAATTTTTCATGCTCCTAGCCGCAAAAAATGTAAGATGCCGGAGAGCTCCTCCGGCCAAACGGCCGCCGCCACCCGGAAGCCCTATGTCGGGTGGAGGTGTTGGCTTGGGCGATTGGCCGGAGACGGCCTCAGTTGGCCAGAATTGAGCCCGCAAAACGGCCCAGGCGCGTGAAATCTGGGCTGTTGGCTCATCGGGGAAGACGACCCGTGGCCGTTGGATCTGGGAGATCGGTTAAACAAAGACCACATTTTAATTATTATATGTATTCATGAAATCTGTCACACTTATTAGCCCGACTTTGTAGGCTGGATTTGAAGCCCTTAGAGGCCAAAAAGTCAAAAACTTCCCAGAGACAAAACTTGTAGACCTCTGAGTCTACTTTACATTGGAATTGAAATTAGGTCATTTTGTACTTGTAGCTCCCTCAGTAATGATTTTAGTGGACTGTGTACATAGAGTGCCCTTGGCACAAAATAATTAATTTAGGGAGTTCTACAACTCCAAATAGGCTGAGATTTTAAACATGCATGTGTCATGCCCAAATACAGCCCCTGACTAAAATGAGAATTTTTGGATAATCTTTTTCTATAGTTTTGGTAATAATTTAATTATTCATGCATGGTGAAATTAAGTGGGTATATGAACCCTAAAGACCTCAAACCTTTGGCGAGGGACCTATTAGGCCATGACATGGCTCTGGTAAAAAGAAAAAGGTTCCATGAAATTTTGGCATGTGCATGTTTGGTATTGTTCACATGCATGCAAGTAGTGTATGGGAAAATGTGGTGCATTTAGCCTAAAAGTGGAATTTGATGAATCTCTCTCAAATGGCTCACTCTTGGCAATGAGGTTTTGTCCATGCACGTGTTATGACTAAATGCATCACTTTTAGGTAGCTTGGAAATTTTGGGCTCATAATTCCTAGGTTGGTTAATATCCCCTTTAGGTCATATTTTAAGTTTTTATATAAGTGTACTTTGTTATGTTAACAATTTTGTACAGCACTTGCATGTTGAATTCAACTAGGTTAAACTCATTTATGAAGATTGCAATCAACATGAAAATTGTAGCCGTTTAGGTTACCTTTAAAATACCACTTACTTCATACCATTTGGTTAAGTATAGCTCTCTCTATGTCATTTTTGGTGTGACATGTCTATGATAGTGTTTTGCTGTGTAAAACATTTTGTACAGCTCTTGCATGTTGAATTCACCTAGGTTAAACTCATTTCTGAAGCTTGAACTCAACATGAACATTGTAGCTCTTTAGGTTACCTTTAAAATGCCACTGATTTCTTGTCATTTGGCTAAGTATAGCTCCTTCTATGCTATTTTTAGTGTGACATGTACAAATCTATAATTTGTTAAGTTAAACAATTTGTACAACACTTATATGTTGAATCCACCTAGGTTAGGATCATTTCTGGAGGAAATGATCAATATGAATTCTGTAGATATTGATGTCACCTTTAAAATGCCACTAATTTCATGTCATTTGGCTAAGTATATCTCCTTCTATGCTATTTTTAGTGTGACATGTACAAATCTGTAATTTGTTAAGTTAAACAATTTGTACAGCACTTATATGTTGAATCCACCTAGGTTAGGATCATTTATGGAGGAAATGATCAATCTGAATTCTGTAGATATTGCCGTCACCTTTAAAATTCCACTGATTCCATGTCATTTGGCTAAGTATAGCTCCTTCTATGCTATTTTTAGGGTGACATGTACAAATCTGTAATTTGTTAAGTTAAACAATTTGTACAGCACTTATATGTTGAATCCACCTAGGTTAGAATCATTTCTGGAGGAAATGATCAATATGAATTCTGTAGATATTGATGTCACCTTTAAAATGCCACTAATTTCATGTCATTTGGCTAAGTATATCTCCTTCTAGGCTATTTTTAGTGTGACATGTACAAATCTGTAATTTGTTAAGTTAAACAATTTGTACAACACTTATATGTTGAATCCACGTAGGTTAGGATCATTTCTGGAGGAAATGATCAATATGAATTCTGTAGATATTGATGTCACCTTTACAATGCCACTGATTTCATGTCATTTGGCTAAGTATAGCTCCTTCTATGCTATTTTTAGTGTGACATGTACAAATCTATAATTTGTTAAGTTAAACAATTTGTACAGCACTTATATGTTGAATCCACCTAGGTTAGGATCATTTCTGGAGGAAATGATCAATATGAATTCTGTAGATATTGATGTCACCTTTAAAATGCCACTAACTTCATGTCATTTGGCTAAGTATATCTCCTTCTATGCTATTTTTAGTGTGACATATACAAATCTGTAATTTGTTAAGTTAAACAATTTGTACAGCACTTATATGTTGAATCCACCTAGGTTAGGATCATTTCTGGAGGAAATTATCAATATGAATTCTGTAGATATTGATGTCACCTTTAAAATGCCACTGATTTCATGTCATTTGGCTAAGTATAGCTCCTTCCATGCTATTTGTAGTGTGACATGTAAAATCTGTAATTTGTTAAGTTAAACAATTTGTACAACACTTATATGTTGAATCCACCTAGGTTAGGATCATTTCTGGAGGAAATGATCAATATGAATTCTGTAGATATTGATGTCACCTTTAAAATGCCACTAATTTCATATCATTTGGCTAAGTATAGCTCCTTCTATGCTATTTTTAGTGTGACATGTACAAATCTGTAATTTGTTAAGTTAAACAATTTGTACAGCACTTATATGTTGAATCCACCTAGGTTAGGATCATTTCTGGAGGAAATGATCAATATGAATTCTGTGGATATTGATGTAACCTTTAAATTGCCACTGATTTCATGTCATTTGGCTAAGTATAGCTCCTTCTATGCTATTTTTAGTGTGACATGTACAAATCTGTAATTTGTTAAGTTAAACAATTTGTACAACACTTATATGTTGAATCCGTCTAGGTTAGGATCATTTCTGGAGGAAATGATCCATATGAATTCTGTAGATATTGATGTCACCTTTAAAATTCCACTGATTTCATGTCATTTGGCTAAGTATAGCTCCTTCCATGCTATTTTTAGTGTGACATGTACAAATCCTTAATTTGTTAAGTTAAACATTGGGTGCATTTAGCAAGAATGTAATAAAAGATAATTAAGGTCAAATACATCTTGGATTAATATGAGACTTAGGTTTGGTTTTTTTTAGACCAATATTGAACTACAGTAATTTCCCCGGAATTTATCGAAGCCTTAGCCTAGCACTTGTAGTGTAAACCCTTATCTGCACACCAAAAGTAATAAATGATAAATAAGGTCAAGTAATTCTTGGGAAAATGGGAGACTTGGGGTTTGAGGTTCCTAGACCAATACCACGTTAGGGTAAAAATTATTAGAACCTATAGAGATACCTGATAGATACTCAGGGTACAAAACCTTATTCGCACACCATCCATTTTAAGTAGAGTTCATGAGTAAACACCCCCTGGTAAATCATAGAGACTAAGGTTGAGGTTTCAGATTGATACCCCTAAGAACCTATGACAAGACTTGGGACTCACTTGGACATAATAGGATTAAGATTTTGCCTTGGAGGTCAACTTAGTTCAATCCCACCTTGGTCTGCGAACACTAGAAACTGAAAACATAGATTCGGACCCCTTTCTCATGGTCACCACCCCCAGACTTATTAACTCTAGGAAAGTTGCGGATGCCCAATTGGGTTAAGGTTTTACTCCCCAAGTGCGGTCATTAAAATAAATACGGTGTGTGTTTAACGAAACTAGCGATTCAGGGAATTGACAAGGACCCATTGAGGGAGGCAAATGATGACTTAGCAAGAAGTGAAAACTGTGATAGGAAGACAACGCAAGGAAATAGTCGACTATTAGGAATGACGTGGTTCGGTGATCCACAGGTCACTAACTCATGCCCATTCAAGTCAAATGTTAATCCACCCTAGGATTTTTTTTAAAGCTATTGGAGAGTAAATGAGTGTACTAGAATGGGTAGTAACTAAGTAAAACAAATATCCTTGAAAGGGGGATTTGGTCTTTAGTCACCATCACGTTCCCTAGTACCATTGCGAGCCCTTCACCGGGTAATCCACAGGAAGTCTAGTGTACAACCCTCATTCTCCGAGGGTGGGCCCCACTAAAGGCCACGTAGACGGAGGTCAAGGCAGGAGTCAACAATCCAGAAGACGAAAGAAGATCAAGGGTTTTCGTTGTGCGAGAAGGTACTCGCTCGCCCCATTGCGAGAAGGAAAGGCCTGCTCGGTCAAGCGAGGAAGCCGTGAGCTCGGGCCTACTCGCCTATAGGCGACTTAGCCAACCAACTCGCCTATTAGGTCTGAGGTTCTTACCTGCTCGCCCACATATTACCTTGTTTAAAAAACCTACTCTAGGGGGTCAGGGATGGCCATCTGCTTCCACGCCCCCAGGATTTTCTATAAATAGACCCCCAGGGGTACTAGAAATGGCACTTGTAAAAATCATAGTTGCACCCCTCCCCCTTTGACAATCAAGATAGCAAGTGCCTACCTAGTACCGAGCTCGGCCGTTCGTGGTTTTGGAGGAGAAGACTCTCTAGAGCTTTTGGGTACGTGGTGGGACCTCCCTGCCGCAGCACCTGGGGTTGTATCTCTTTTCTCTTCATTTCTTCCGTAGTGGCTAACCAAAACCTTTTCGCTGAACCGCTGGGCAAGTAGCCTCAGGCCGCATTGATCCGAATTTTGGGGCCAGGATTTTCTAGGCTTCAACACTTTGGTGCGGTGAGCGTGGATCGCGGCCAGAGGAAGAAAGTCTAGTAGAAAAGTGAGATGGTAGCAGCTAGCGACCACGAGGAGGCGGCGGGAAACTCGGCTCGGGGAGGCGAGTTCGTATCGTTGGCTGTCTTCGAAGCATTCACGCAAAGGATGGAAGGCGCCATGCGAGTAGCTCTTCTACCTCCCACGGAAGGGACGGCGACCTCGCCTCATCGCCCGGGCCCGTCCGAGGAAGGTGCTCGCACTCAGCGAGTAGGGAAGGCGCACGTCGAGGAACTCGAGCGGCTGAGGAAGTCACAGTTTGGTCTGCAAGCGTCTCAAGGACCTGGAGGAACTCGTTTTCGCGAGGAGGACGAGCAGGCGAGATTCTATCATACTCGCCAGGTGAGCGAGTATGGAGGAGATACTCGGCCAGATGATGATCGTCGCCAGATAGGAGGGAGGAGCCCGTTCTGCGAGGAGATCCTCTCCGCACCAGTACCGGAGGGGTTTAGGGATCCCTCGATGAATTATTACTCGGGAAGAGAGGACCCTATCCGTCATATCTAATGGTTCGAGGATGTTGCTTCCCTTCGGACCATGTCAGACGCCTTCAAGTGTAGGCTGTTCGCGATTTCCCTTCGAGGAAAGGCAAGAGACTGGTTTCACCAGTTGCCGGAAGGCTCCATCTACTGCTTTGAAGACCTTTGCCGGGGGCTGAACATGCGATTCGCCACGGCAAAGAAGTTGAAAAAGAGGCTACGGCCCTTTTCCATCTGACCCAGGGGCCAAAAGAAACGCTGGGGGATTACATTGATCGTTTCCAAGAAGAGGTGCTACACATCCAAGAGGTGGATGGTCGAACCCTGCGATTGGCTCTAACCTTCGGCCTTCGTGAAGGCCTCTTTAAGTTGGAGATCGGTAGGAACCCTCCATAATCCTACGCCAACCTCATCGAGAGGGCCAACCAGTTCGTCCAGGGTGAAGCTTCCAACCGCGGCTTCCTAGCCAGGCTCACCCGAGTGACCAAGGAGGACGAGGAAGAGGAGGAGGAAAGTCCCCCCGAGAAGAGGAAGAAGGAAGAGCCCAGGAGGGCTGAGAAACGGAAGCCAGAAGGAAGAGGCAGAGAGGAGAGGAGAGAAAGAGAACCCAGGAAGGAGGAGCCGAGAAGGAACGAGGAAAGAAGGCTCATCGTGGCCCCAGAGCGTCGGGAAGAAGAAAGACACTACCAAGTCCCCGCTAACCGACCACCATGGAGGCCGGCCAGGGGACCTCAACGTCAGGAGCGGGGAAGGAGATCCCCGGAGAGAAGGCGTTATGACAGGCCAGAGAGGCGCCAGGAGGGAAGAAGGGAGGAAGCAATGGCGGTTGCCAGGCGCGGCAACCGCCAGGGCCGGAAGAATAAGAAGCAGAGGAGGCCACAGGTAGAGGAGATTCCTCTCTACTGCAAGCTCCACCAGGTGGAAGGGCATGGCATGATGGCCTGCCCGGATTTTTGGGAAGCAAGAAGAAGGCTGGCAGCAGCAGAGGCAGGAGGAGAGCAGCGGAGAATAGAAGCTCCGATCGAGCAGCCGGCGGTTTAGGACGCCGGCCGAAGGAGGAACGAGGACCGAGTCGACCACGGAGGTCGAGGAGAAGTGGCCCCAGGAGGAAGAGGAGTGGGGGTGATCCACGGGGGTGCAGGATTAGGAGCTTCTCGCAAGGGAAGTCTCCATCAAATCTATCGAAGGAGCGCCGCTTCGACCTCGCAGGCACCGCCCCCATTGGAGGAGATCACCTTCTCTGAAGAAGACATGCTAGGGAATGAGAACCCCTTTCATGATGCCCTCGTAATCCAGGCAGCAGTAGAATACTATACCGTTGATCGAATCCTGATCAATAACGGTAGCTCCGTCAACGTCATTTTTAAGAAGACGTTTGACGGGTTGGGCGTCGGAGCAGGAAGGATCCGGGCACCGGATGGTCCTCTTTTTGCTTCTCCGGGGAGAAGCAGGAAGTGGAGGGAGGAGTAGATCTCCTTGTCACACTCGGGGGCACCCCTCTCCAGTGCCGTTTCGTCATCGTGGATGCCCCGAGTTGCTACAAGGCCATCTTCGGGAGGCCACTCCTCAACACCTTCAAGGCCGTCCCATCCTCATACCATCAGTGTCTCAAGTACTGTCAAGGGGACGTCCAGGTGAGGATCAGGAGCGATCCAAGAGCCGCCCGCGAGTGCTATCTCAGCTCGGTTAGCACCATCAGCTGGATGGCTGACGCGGAGGAGTTCGAGAGGGTTACTGGAGGCACGGCCCGACTAGAGACGTCTGAGGAGATGGAGGAGATAGAGGTACTCTCCGCAGCGGGAGTATCAGGACTGCTGAAGATCGGTGGATCGCTGAAGGTCACCGAGAAGGTGGAGATGTCAACGTGCCTACAAGATAACGTTGACGTCTTCGCCTGGAGTGCTGCTGAGATGCCCGGGATCGACCCAGAGGTTGCCTGCCACCACCTCAACCTCGACCCCGCGGTGAAGCCCGTCCGCCAGAAAATAAGGTCCACCGCCACCGTGCTGGCCGGACCTATTCGGGAAGAGGTGAAGAAGTTGCTGGATGCAGGTTTTGTGTCGGAGATCTAGTACCCAGGCTGGGTCTCCAATGTTGTAATGGTTAAGAAGGCTGTAGGCAGCTGGAGAATGTGTGTGGACTTCTCTTTATTGAATAAAAGTTGCCCCAAGGATTGCTATCCCTTGCCTCAAATCGACGCGCTGGTTGATTCAGCCGTCGGTTTCCCTGTAATGAGTTTTCTTGATGCATTTTTGGGATACCACCAGATCCGGATGTATCCACCCGATTGCCGCGATGTTTCCTTCATCACCGGGGACGGATGCTATAACTATAAAATGATGCCCTTTGGGCTAAAAAATGCAAGGGCCACCTACCAGCGGATGATGGACCTTGTCTTCAAGGAGCAGAAGGGAAGGAACCTGGAGGTGTACGTGGACGACCTCTTGATCAAGAGCAAGAGCGTCCCGGAGCATATAGCTGATCTGGTGGAAACCTTTGCGACGCTGAGGAAGTTCAAGATGAGGCTCAACCCAGCGAAGTGCGTGTTCGGAGCTGGAAGGGGGAAGTTTCTGGGACATCTCATCACTCCGGGAGGGGTGGAGCCGAACCCTGACAAGGTTAAGGCAATCCTAGAGATGCCCTCACCAAAGACCATGAAGGAAGTTCAGAGGCTGACAGGGAGGTTGGCAGGTCTCAGCCGCTTTCTGTCCAAGGCTGGGGAGAAGTGCTCTCCGTTCTTCAAGACGCTTCGCAAAACTGAGAATTTCGCATGGTCCGACGAATGCGAAAAGGCGATCGGAAGGCTGAAGGAGCAGTTGACTCAGACACCTCTCCTTCAGAGCCCGAAAGAAGGTGAAGACTTACTCCTTTATTTGGGAGTAGGGGTGGAAGCAGTAAGTTCTGCGTTGGTTCGAGAGGAAGGAAAGAAGCAGCTCCCCATCTACTATGTCAGCCAGGTGCTCAGGAAGGCGGAGTTGAAATATCCCATCTTGGAGAAGCTCGCCTTCGCCTTGGTGGTATCGGCACGAAAGCTGCGGCCTTATTTTCAAGCTCACTCCATCCGGGTCATAACTGATCATCCCCTACGAAATATCCTGGAAGGGGTGGAGCATTCGGGAAGGCTGGCGAAATGGTCGGTAGAACTCAATGAGTTCGACGTTTCCTTCTCGCCCCGGGTGGCGATCAAAGCGCAAACAGTAGCAGATTTCTTGGCCGACTTCTCGGCGGAAGCAGAACCGGGAGAGGAGGCTTCTACTCCCATCCCTTGGAAGATGTTCGTGGACGGAGCCTCAGGCAGGAGCTCTGTAGGGGTAGGCATCGTTCTTGTCAGCCCACAGGGAACTAGGATCGAGCAAGCAGTCGAGATCCTCTTCCCCGTAACGAACAATCAAGCCGAGTATGAAGCCATCGTAGCAGGCTTGCGCCTCGCAAAGGAGCTGGGCATCCAAGACGTCATGGCTTTCACCGATTCAATGGTGGTCGCGTCTCAGATTCGGGGGGAGTTCGAGGTACGCGACACCACTCTGCAAAGGTATCTCTTAAAGGTGAAAGGATTGATTGGAAGCTTTCAATCCTTCTTCGTCGAGCACGTACTAAGGGAAGAGAATTCGGCAGCAGATCGTCTAGCCAAGTACGGACCGAGAGCAGGAGGGACAATCACGGAGTTGTTTCGACCATCCATTGAGGAAGGAGAGATGATGGAGATCGATCATCGTCCCTCGTAGATGGATCCGTTCATTTCCTTCCTAAGTTCTGGACAACTTCCGGCGGAAGAAGGGGATCAAAGGAGGTTCCGGTACAAGGCGGCCTACTACTTGTTGCAAGATGGAGAGCTATATCGCAAGACCATCTCGGGCCCTCTGGCTAGATGTGTCTCGGAAGAAAAAATACCTTGAGTGTTGGAGGAGATCCACTCGGGAGAGTGCGGAAGTCATTCTGGGACTCGCACTTTGGAGCAAAGGATCCTGAGGCAAGGTTACTTCTGGCCTACTATCCGAAAGGATGCCGAGACCTTCGCAAAGAAGTGTCAGAAGTGCCAGCTCTTCGCCCCTCTCCAGTTACAGCCGGCCCAGCATCTTCGTTCAATCACCGCCCCATGGCCGTTCGCTATCTGGGGAATGGATTTGATAGGTCCCTTTCCTCCAGCTAGCGGCCAGAGGAGGTTCGTCCTCGTCATGATCAACTACTTCTCTAAGTGGATCGAGGCCAAAGCTTTGGCCAAAACCACCTCTCAAATCGTGAAGAACTTCATTTGGGGAGAAATCGCCTGCAGATTTGGGATTCCCCTCGCCATCGTCACCGACAACGGTCCGCAGTTCGCCAGTTTAGAGCTGGAGGATTTTTGCAGACAGCTCGGGACTGATCTCAGGTTCGCGTCAGTACATCATCCCAGGAGCAATGGACAAGTGGAGGCCGCCAACAAATTAATTATCAACCTACTGAAGAAGAAAGTCGAGAACCTAAGAGGTAATTGGGCGGAGCAGCTCCCCTCGGTGTTGTGGGCTCTGAGAACCACTCCTAACTCAGCCACAGGGGAAACCCCGTTCAAACTCTCTCACGGGTCCGAAGCTCTCATCCCAGTAGAGTTCGAGGTCAGGAGTCCTAGGGTGATTGCGGCAGAAGACGGAGATGAAGAATGGAGATTAGAGAAAGAGGAAGCCCAGAAGCTGTCCCTCGACTACATCGAAGAGCTTCGTGATCTAGCCTCGGCTAGGCAGGAGGAGATCGAGCGTCGCATGGCACGACACTTCGACAAGCACGTTCGACTCAAACACTTCCAAGTAGGTGACCTAGTCCTGAAAAAAGTGGATGCAGTCGGGAGATCGATGACCGTAGGAAAGCTCAACCCTAATTGGGAGGGACCGTTCATCGTTCATGAAGCACTCACAACAGGGGGGTATCGCCTACAAAATCAGGAAGGGGAGCTCTTGGGGAACACATGGAGCGGCGATGATCTAAAGAGGTTTTACCCCTGAGTAAGGATGTATACCCTTCTCTTATGTAAACTGATTGCTTAATAATAAAACCCACTGAAACAAGGGACGAAGAAGATTTTTCAGAATAGCAGGCCGTAAAAGAAGAAAGCGGGTGAAGTCGATCTCCTAGTCGAGCGGGGCCCCCGACTTGATCCTTGTAAAACCCAGAATGGATGATGGGACGGTGCCTCGGTAGTGCGTTCTCCCAAAAACCAAGCCTCTGCATCGACGGTCGAGATCAACTCCCCCCTTGCACGTTGGTCGAGTTACCCTCCGACCGCATCTCTCATCCGACTGGGGAGATTATCAGGAAGAAGTCTGGGCGCCGACCTCCCAATTCGACGAAGAAATGATCGACTTAACCGATCAGGGGACCCTTGAATAAAGGTGTTATGTACCCCCGAGGGATGAGAACCCCTCACGAAGTGTTTCGTTTCCAATTATTCTTCTTCGATCATGCAAGTTGATGTGCTTAAGTGTGCTTAACTCCCCGTTCAATTGTTGAGCAGCAGGAAATAGGTTGTTGCGACATTCGGCATCCGAGCAGGATGGAGACCTTGGGATGTTGTGTTCCCCTGGAAGGTGCTCCTCTGGAACCTCCCCGACAGTCATTCCCTACTATGCCAACCCCTTCAACAGCAGGATGGAGACCTTGAGATGTTGTGTTCCCCTGGAAGGTGCTCCTCTGGAACCTCCCCGACAGTCATTCCCTACTGTGCCAACCCCTTCAACAGCAGGATGGAGACCTTGGGATGTTGTGTTCCCCTGGAAGGTGCTCCTCTGGAACCTCCCCGACAGTCATTCCCTACTGTGCCAACCCCTTCAACAGCAGGATGGAGACCTCGGGATGTTGTGTTCCCTTGGAAGATGCTCCTCTGGAACCTCCCCGACAGTCATTCCCTACTGTGCCAACCCCTTCAATAGCAGGATGGAGACCTTGGGATGTTGTGTTCCCCTGGAAGGTGCTCCTCTGGAACCTCCCCGACAGTCATTCCCTACTAAGTTGTACTCCTCAATGGCACCTGCTTCGCACTAGAATGAAGACTATCGGGGATATGAATCCCCTTGGCCCCGACCGTCTTTCCCTATCTAACGCCATTTCTTAGAAGTCAGGGTGCGAGCATGATGCCAACTCGCAGGGACGCGAGTAGGTATACAGGCGAGAAGCAAATCTGGCGACGAGTAGGTCAAAGGAGAGAGTAAGGCAGATGGTCGGCCGATCCGATTTCTTACTAAGCCATCCTAACGAAAAAGGCGAGGAAATATGCGAGCCTATGAGCCTAGCGAGATCACATCAGCACAAGGAAAATTCACCGAGAAAATAAATATTTCTATCAGAATGATTGTGATCTACCAAAAATATATATACTCGCAGAGCCGCGAGAAGCATAAGAAATGTCAAAAAAATAAACAGTTTACTTTGACGACGACGGCGGAGCATACTCGGCCGAATCCGATTCATCCTCTTCCTCGCGGTCGTCCTCATCGCTGGCATTTAGGATGTCCGATAGAAGGCCCTCCGTCGTTAAGCTATCCGCCCCAGGTGCCAGCAAGCCGGCCACCGAAAGCTTCGCAAAAATTAAGTCCCCGACGGCTAGGGCGATTTCTCGCCGAAGGGACGAAAGCTCCTGCGATGTCATGAACGAGCCAGGGGTTCGGCGAGAAGGTCCTGCTTCCGAGAAGGAGAACGCCGCCATCATCGATTCTAGCTCGGCGTTACGAACCTGCGACGCCTCCAGCAAGGCTTGGCTCGCCCGCAGGTCGCATTCAAGCTTGGAGATCGTCTCCGCCGCCACCAACTGCTCTTCCTGAACATGCGAGAAGGACAGGTTAGAAGATATGAAGCGAAGACAGTGAGTTTTAATCCAAGCTCACGTAAGGTACCAAGATCACCTCGAAACTCCGGCTGGACTCGGCTTTGTCCTCGGCCACCTTGGCGCGCTTTAGGGCCTCGTTCTCTCGCTTCTCGGCCTCCAGCGTTAGCTTCCGATAAAGCGCAAGCTCCAACTCAGAGCCGAGAAGATTCCGCGCGGTCTGGTGGAATAGCTCAGAAGCTCGCAGCATTGCGCGCGATCCCTGGTCGGCAAGAAAGCGAGGAGTAACGTCTCGCAAAACCTTCGCATCATCGCGACCGTAGAGGCCGAACAAGACGCTGAAGGCATCATCGTTCGGGACCTCATCCTCGCTCCACGAGGGTAGGAGAGTGCTCAAGGTCACCTCGCTACGCTCCCGACTCCAAGCGATCAGAGGCTCGCCGTCCAAGCCCCTGTTCAGCGAACCCTGCCCAAAGTTGGGATGGTTCTCAGGGGCACTATCTTCCTCCTCGCGAGCCCGCTCCTCGGCCGCACGCTGGGCAACTTCCTTCCTCTTCCTTTTCTTAACCGCGGGAGGTTCGTCCTCGGCCGGCCATCCAGCTGCGCGAAGGATCTCAGCCTCGGCGCCGACCCCGGGATGGATCTCCACGACCGGAGACCCCTGCTCGCCATCTTCCTCCTCACCTTGTTGCATTTGCGTCGGGTCGACCACAGGAGAACGAGGAGGTGGGGTCTGACCCCCCACAGGGAGGATCGTGGCGGGAAGATGCCGACAAGCTAAAGATAGTCGTTAGACCAAGAAACGAAAGTAAAATTATTAGCAGCGGCTAAGGAAGGTTACCCTCGGCAGGCGGCATATAGGCGAGATGGTCCACGTCCTTTCGCCAGAATTCGATGTCAAGTTTCTTGTTCTTTAGGGCAAGGAAGAGCTCCTCGCGCCGACCCCGGAGCGATGGGGTGGCGAGCGCCCCGGAAGGTCTCTGTTGAGGGCGATTTGGTATATGCGAGAAGTCACCCGTGACGAAGATGAACCTCTCGCTCCACCGGTGGACCTTGTTCGAAGTCCCGACCACCTTACAGTGATGGCTGCCGAAGAAGATCACCCCCTCCTTGGTCGCTCCCATGTAGAAGATCTTGCGGAAGACGTCCAAGTCAAAAGCGATCTTCTCGCTCCGAAGGAAGCAGAGGTAGCCGATGATCATTGCTAACCCATTCGTATTAATCTGGGCGGGGACCCAGCCGTAATACCGAAGAATCTGGCAGAACTCGGGCCAGAGAGGAAGGCGCAGGCCGACCTCGAAGTGCGACAAGGAGAAGGTGAGCTTGCCCTCTGAAAAAGTATTAATCCGCTCATGGGTAGCGGGAAGGCCAACCCGGAAGCCTTGCGCGAGGTGTTGATGGACGAATCTCTCTAGATCGTCCGTGCGGGTGATGGGTTTCTTGAACTTATGGGCGACAAAGTTCTCGGCATAGGACAAGCGACGGGTCTCCGCTTCCAAAGAAGGAGTCATCGTAACAAGTAGGAAAAAGGAGACGAGAAGGAAAGACGATTGAAGAAATTCGAGAAAGCGCACCGATTTCGGACCCCTACCCCCCCTATTTATAGAAGTAGGCAAAAGGGAAAGGGGGGGATCGCGACAATGATTAGTGCGAGGTACCTACCTACTCGCTGACGAAGAAATCGCGCATATATGTCTTACGCGTTAACAACTTTCTCGCTGTTAGGCGACGATCGCAAGAAACGCGAGAAAGCCCTGCAGAAGACAGATCCAGATAAAAGCAAAGCGATAAGATTTGAAAGTCGCAGCACGCAGATAATCCTGGATTATTACAACACTCGCAGAATAATGTTCAAGCAATATAAATCAACAAGCAATCCTAGTTGACAGGGGGATCGCCGCGCCTGTCCGAGGTCGCACCAAATCGCCCGTTGAACCCCAGCTGACACGCGAAGGCCATCTGTTCATTCGCTCTCGCCAGGAACTCCTCGCCAAGCCGAATGTGCTCCTCCATACGATTCAACGTCCCAAGGGACCCCATACTCGCGCGAAGGCTGCGCACTTCGGCCTTCAGCGCCTCATAGCGATGTTCTATGCCGACCATGCGACTGTCCAGCTCCGTGACGAGATAGTGCTTTCCCTCCGCCATCTGTAGCCGATGCTCGAATTCTTCGATATTCGAGACGCGCCCTTCAAGCGAGGTTATTCGACGATGAACCTCGTAGGCCAGCAACCTATCTACCTTTATCTCCAGGTCGAGGTAGGCGGAGGCCATCTTTGTCCTGTACTCGCGAGTAGTAAGTCCAAGCGCGTCGATAAAGGCAGACCCCGGAGACGTGGCATGGGCTGGAAGATGGCGAGTTAGAGGAAGAATCACCCTAAAACAGTGCTCTACGATAATTATACCTGCCCGCACAGGTGCCGTTCTCAGTTGATGACGAGGAGGCGAAGGAGATCGCCGAGGAACGTCCCGACGAGGAGGAGAGGCAATCCGACGAGGGGATGGAGTTCGCCGCGGACTGGGTCTTCGCCAAGGAGGTCGGCGAGGAGACGGTGAGCGCCGAGAAGTGTGCCGGCCCCCTGGTCGCCCACCTCTTCCGTTGTGCGACGACGACCCACTGTCAGTGCGCCGAGGAAGCTGAGCCGCGGGGACAGCCGAGGAAGATCCTCCCTCCCCCCTTTCTCCAACAATAGTAACCCGGGAGTTCTTTAGCAATACGTGATTCCCGCCTGTCACGCGCTCAGGAATAGGGGACGGAGGCCGAAGCGGTTCTCGCTCGGGGATGACCCCTGCGGGAAGGACCGGTGGGGGCGGCAGGTGCTAAGAACCTACACGCTCTATCACCGGGGATGTCTACGTATTCGTCCTCACGGGAGATTCACCTACAAAAGAACGTCAGCATCAACAAAGAGTCCCCACAGGAATCGCAATATCTCGACAAAGCGCTTACCTTCTCGAAGAGGGTCCTGGTTGGCATTCTGGGGTTCGTCCTCGGCAGCAGTTAGAACCATTTCGTCAACCAACCTCTCCACAGTCAACGACGCAAGGGAAGGCTCAGGCGCGGAGGTCGCCGGATTCGCCCGAAGAACCTCCTCGGCCAAGGGGCTAAGGTGACGATCGGAAGCCCCCCTTTTCCTCTTGGGAGTTTCTGAGCTTTTCGTCTTTTTCATTAATTTCATCAACAGCTCGGTCTTCGCGAGCATCTGCTCGGCGGACAGCATCTCGTCGGTTCTAAAAAAGTGGCGTGCCAAGGAAGGACCACCCCCCTCTATTTATAGACTTGCAGGGGTCCTAGGCCTATCGAGTAGGTGGGTTTCCCGCCAGAAGAGGCTCGTCGAATAAGGTTTGGATGATTCTTTCCGACCAACTATGTTGCTCGCAAAGAGCGGGGATTGTGTACAACCCTCATTCTCCGAGGGTGGGCCCCACTAAAGGCCACGTAGGCGGAGGTCAAGGCAGGAGTCAACAATCCAGAAGACGAAAGAAAATCAAGGGTTTTCGTTGTGCGAGAAGGTACTCGCTCGCCCCATTGCGAGAAGGAAAGGCCTGCTCGGTCAAGCGAGGAAGCCGTGAGCTCAGGCCTACTCGCCTATAGGCGACTTAGCCAACCAACTCGCCTGTTAGGTCTGAGGTTCTTACCTGCTCGCCCACATATTGCCTTGTCTAAAAAACCTACTCTAGGGGGTCAGGGATGGCCATCTGCTTCCACCCCCCCAGGATTTGTCTATAAATAGACCCCCAGGGGTACTAGAAATGGCACTTGTAAAAATCATAGTTGCACCCCTCCCCCTTTGACAATCAAGATAGCAAGTGCCTACCTAGTACCGAGCTCGTCCATTCGTGGTTTTGGAGGAGAAGACTCTCTAGAGCTTCTGGGTACGTAGTGGGACCTCCCTGCCGCAGCACCTGGGGTTGTGTCTCTTTTCTCTTCATTTCTTCCGTAGTGGCTAACCAAAACCTTTTCGCTGAACCGCTGGGCAAGTAGCCTCAGGCCGCATTGATCCGAATTTTGGGGCCAGGATTTTCTAGGCTTCAACATCTAGGATTCACCCCAAGCTTCTAAGTTCAACTAAAATTATAGACAAGACTAGCTAAGTAGGAGAACTTGACAAGTTAACTTCCATCCCAACTGGAATGGGTTATAAGGAGGACTGGGATAGTCCTGCGAGCGTTAGGCTCGGGTTATAAGGAGGACTGGGATAGTCATGTGAGCGTTAGGCTCGGGTTATAAGGAGGACTGGGATAGTCCAGCGGGCGGTAGGCTCATAGTTTGATGTAAGACTAGTAAAGTCTAGCGAGCGGTAGGCTCGTAGTTTGGTGTAAGACTAGTAAAGTCTAGTGAGCGGTAGGCTCGTAGTTGATGTAGACTAGTAAAGTCTAGCGAGGGATAGGCTCGTAGTTTGATATAAGACTAGTATAGTCTAGCGAGCGGTAGACTCGTAGTTTGATGTAAGACTAGTAAAGTCTAGCGAGCGGTAAGCTCATAGTTGATGTAGACTAGTAAAGTCTAGCGAGCGGTAGGCTCGTAGTTTGATGTAAGACTGGTATAGTCAAGCGAGCGATGGGCTCGCTAATTATGCGGTCAGATCAGTAATACGATCTGGAGGCTCGATGGTAAGATAAGATATTTGTATATAGTGCATGTGCATAGATTGTGGTGGGTCTCCGGTTCTGGCTTAGTCATCACACCGACAGCAGTTCGTTGACTCGGCAGTGCTAGAGGTTTATAGAGGGGCCAGGTTGTTTCTACTGCGCGTCGGACGGGACGGTTTTCCCCAAACTCTGCCTGGCCAAATAAAGGTCTGGTTTCTTCGGATCCAGCAAGAGTACGCAGGAGCTCGTGGGTATCGGGTACCGATAACATAACGTACGTTAGGGCCTAGGTCTGGTAGTTTGACATACCCACCTAGGTGAGGAGACGCCCGCTCCTCTACCACCGTTTGACCACGATGGGAGGTGCCCGAGAGGTTAGCTACCTTCGAAAAGTGGGAACTAAAGGTCTGTACGTACAGAGTCGTGTGGGTGAGTTGCATGTGTATGGACTAATAATATAAACATTGCATCATTGCATCATTGCATTGCACATCATAACATAGCATTTCTGCACCAACAAAGACCTCATCGTATAAACTAGTGTGGGCTCTTTTATACGATGAGTTTACTTCCTGCCAGATCCCTTGACTTATGTGCTTTGTGTGTACGCATATAAGTTAAGGTTAGTTTTCTTAGCTACTTTACAAATTACTTTAACTGCCCTCATTATTTGCTAGTGTAGCTTTCCTTATGTTGTTACTCTACATTGTGTCTGATAGTAGAACTGCTAGAGTAATCTTAACTTTCATTATTTGCTAGTGTAGCTTTCCTTATGTTGTTACTCTACATTGTGTCTGATAGTAGAACTGCTAGAGTAATCTTAACTTTCATTATTTGCTAGTGTAACTTTCCTTATGTTGTTACTCTACGTTGTGTCGGATAATAGAACTGTTAGTATAGACTTGGTTTTGTATTCTTGCTAGTTTTCTTTGCCACCTGTCATCTGCTTGTTTTCATTACCCCTTGTTGTCCTCCGCTTCCTCCTCCCGCACGGTGCCTAGGAGTCGCGGGTGGAGGCGGTGAGGAATATGTTGAGTCTTATAGACTGACGGTCGGTGGACCCTATTATTATAGGAGAACCAGGGAGAGCAGGTCAACCCCCAAAGGGTGGAACCTGAGGCAGTGTCCAGGCCCAGAGTTGGACTCTCAGCAGCTGCCGGGAGAGCTCCGGTAAGCAAGACCCCTCATCTACCTACTTTGCACATTTACCCAGGACAGAGGGCGGAGTTGTATGCCATCGAGGGTGTCGAGCCTTGTGGATGTTTGGACTGCTACATCTTTGCTAGGCGAGAGGCGAAGAAATCATTGTCTGATCAGGCTTAGTGCCTTAGTTGTTTTTCTATGTTATATTTCCGCACTCTGATTAGTAGCACCTATTCATGTATAACTTTCTCATGTTGGACATCTTATCTTTATATTATGTGATTGTTGTGGACTCCTGTGTTTGATTTATACTTTTCTTGACGATTATGGTTGGCATGGATAATGTTGATTAGCCGCCAGGATTGGCGTGTTGTGGTGGCAACCATGTAGTGAAATGGTACCACCGCAAGACAGCGGTTCTGGGCGGTAAGACCCGGTATTGATCGCAAAAAAGGGGTCTTACAACATGAACAAGCCCAAATTGTCTAGAATTTTTACCAGAGGCATATCATAACCTAATAAGTCTCCCACCAAAAATATGGGGTCTTTGGGGTTCATATATACCCACTTAATTTAATCATGCATGAATAATTAAATTTTTACAAAAACTATAGAAAAAGTTTTTCAATAAAATCTCATTTTTGGGCAGGGGGTGTATTTGGGCTTGAATCATGTATGTCCAAAATTTCAGCCCATTTTGAGTTGTATAACTCCCTAAATTAATTATTTTATGCTAAGGGCACTCTATGTACACAACCCACCAAAATTGGTGCTGAGTGAGCTACAGTCCCCCAAAGCACATGAAACAAATCTCTAAATTTAGTTGAGACCTAGATCTATAACTTTCATATAGAGCATTTCTCCTGATTCAACCTCTAAGGGGCTTAATGAAATTAGTTGAAAAGGGCTGATAAATGTGACAAAATGATATAAAATCTGGAGTTATTAAATCAGATAAAATGAGCTAATCGGATGGCTAGGGATTTCTTCCTCCTTGAGCCAAGGGTCTAGATTGATTCCTCCTCGAGATTCATTGAAGCTCAACTCCGGCCCCGTGAGGTCGTCTCCGGCCAGACAACCGATGCTACCACCTCCGACCGAGGGTTGGCTGTCGATTGCCGGGGAAATGGCAGCCGGAGGTGGTCTATACGAGAAATGGGAGGCAGGACTTGAATGAGCTAAGGGCTCAAAATTGAAGATGGCGAATTCATCATTTCTCAACGATACTCAAAAATAAAATGAGAGGGATCTAGCACTAGGGGAGGAGATGAGGAATTCCTGCCTGATTCGAGCTTTGGGAGCTTGTTCCTCTTGGTGCCATAGCCGACCATCTCCATTAGAGGACCATGCTGATATCCCCCCAGTGATTGATTCCTTCAATAACCATGGGGCTTTCACTCCTCTCTGCTCATTGATGCTAATATGAGTCTCAAATGGAAATGAGGGAGACATAATCCCTAGTTGCCATTATGGTAGATTTCAGCCAAGCTTGGGGAGCCTCAGCTTGCTGCCATATGGCCTCAATTCTGAGGGAAATTGATGGGGGATCTTCAGAGAAGCTCAGGAATGAGCTTTAGGAGGTGGATTGAGGGCCATGTGGCCTTCATCCCATGAATTTCTCCTTGGATTCTTTCAAATTAGGAAAAATCCCCAAATTATCCCCTTGCATGCCATTGCATGCATGTACTTGGGGTCATTAGAGGTCCTTCTGGCCATGGGCTATAAAGTGGGCCTCAAATTGAGGCCTTAGCCCTTGGGAATTGGGTCTAATTCCATTTAAACCCATTTTAGGCTAAGTTGACCAAGTGTTGACTTTGTAGTTGAAATGGTCAAATTGATGAGTTGGCTGACCCCACATGGTGGTCATGGGAACATTGGCACCTTTAATGGTGGATTGGGACATGGTGAGGCCCACATTGGGGTCAATTTAGCCTAATTAGTCCAATTTGGGGTTATGTTGACCAAGGGTTGACTTTGGTCAATATGATGACATTGACTGGGCCCAATGAGCCAATATTGACCCATTGGCCTCCCTTGTTGGTTAAGGGGACTTGGGGGAAGTTGATTAGGCCAGTTGGACCCTAATTGATCCTTAATAAGATGATTTGACCTATTTGGGGCTAGAGTTGACTTTGATCAATTTGACAAATTGGGTTGACCCTAATGGGTCCATGGGGACCTATTGGTCTTCTTGAAGAATCATAAGCGTCAATGTGAGGTTGTATTGAGATATTGAAGCTCATTTGGTTAATCCTAGGCTAGGTGACCTAAATTTGCCAAATGTAGACCGGGGTGTTTTGATCTTATCACTTGGGCTTCTAAGGCCATCTTGGGTAGCCTAGCCTTATGTCATGACACTTATCAGGATAAAATCCTCTTGGGGTCCTAGTAGGAATGGGGATGTTACATTTCTATCCTTCTTTATTTTCCTGCATTCCCCGTATTCATTAGCATATATATTTGCATTGAGGACAATTCATCATTTAAGTCCGGGGGATATATTATGTTATCAGATTGCTCGAGCACACACCATTTTGCATTCTGTTTGTGCTTATTTTTCAATTTTGCTCTTTAAAATTTTTATCGCTCATTGCATTTTATTCCCTCACCCACTACTTTGTGACGCAAATTATTATTATTATTCCTTTGTTGTTTATTTACTTTATGGTGTGTAGGTTAGAATAATTTATTATAATTTTTTTGGAATTTGGTAGTGAACCATAGACTTGTGGAGTGCTTCTAGTCGAGTGCCCATTTTATCGGATAGAAATAGATTTAGAGTTAATTTTTCAGCATATGTTAAATATATTGTATTTTTACTTACTATCGTTAGTTATATATCCACTCCTCATTAGAACGCGATAGAGTATGACGCTAGTGTAGAGAAGTGTGTAGATTCATTAGTGTTGTATTATAGGCTAACGTCGAGGGGGTGTCCTTGTTGGAGTTACCATTGTGATCTAGAAGTGGTCAAACATGTAATGTCACTGCCAACGCGATATGAGCCTGCAGGGTCGCACATAAGAGCATGTGGAGAAGTTGGAAGATTGACTATGTTGGTAAAGGTTACCAATCACCATATAGAATGGGGGAAGTCCAGCAAATGTTGCTGTCTGAATTCGTCGGGTTTACACGGATAGAATTCGTCGGATTCGTCGGGATTCGTCGGATTGTTCCGTGGAAACTCGACAAATTATTACAGAGTCCCTTAACTCGGTAAGTGTTGCCGTCTGATCGGATTCGTCGGAATTCGTCGGGTCGTTCCGTGGAAACTCAACGAACTGTTACAGAGTTCATTAACTCGGCAAATGTTGCCGTCTGACATGATTCGTCGGATTCGTCGGGATTCGTCGGATTGTTCCGTGGAATCTCGACGAATTATCACAGAGAGCATTAACTCGGCAAATGTTGCCGTCTGATGTGATTCGTCGAAATTCGTCGGATTGTCCCGTGAAAACTCGACGAATGCTGTTCCGTGGAATCCCGACGAATTGTAACAGAAGCCCCTATTCTGCTGTGTGGTCTGCGGATAGCGATTCTTCTAGAAGCTGTTTATCCTTTGGGTATAAATAGGACTTCTTTTAGGGTTCTCATAACTAACGAAATAGAAGCCGACGGAAGGAGTTCCGCTCTCGCTCGAACCCTAGACGGAAGTGTTCCGCCGTTCTGAATCGCCTCCGCCGACTTCCTCTCCGACGATTGTCGCCGGTGTTGTTCTTCCTGAAGCGGATCTAGCAATCCGTGGAAGCGCAAGGTGTAGTCTTCTTCTCCCGGCTCGTGTGGACTGCTGTAGAGACGTAGACATTATTCTACGTGAGAACTCTTGCAAAGCCGACGAAGGCAATCTTCTTCTTGGAGCATCTAGGTTGGATTTGATCCAATCCCGCCAAGGTAATTTCATACCTAGCATTTTGATTAACTTCTTGATTCAATATTCATGGTCGATCCGAATCTTTTGGGTTGTTTCTCTTCATTTCCGCTGCGCCTACATTTGATGTATGGTTCTAGAAAAACCCAACAGTCCTTTCTTAGTGTCTAGAACTCGCCCCTAACTATCTTCAAAGCATATGCACTAAAAAGTGATTAACTCTATGAAAATGATTTAGGACTTCTTTTGGATAGTTTGAACCTATGCATCCTAACCTACATTCACTACCCTTATGTACACAATCTTGAGCCTATCACCAATTTTTTGTTGATTCACCCTCACCATTCTATCACCAAAGCTAAAATGCCAACCCAATTGCGTACTTAAAAATTTGAGCTTAAATTCTTATTTTTCTTGATATGAAATTGGGATCCCATGTTGTGATGTGGTGGAAAGCCAAAATTATTATTATGTTTGGGCGCTGCCCCTTGGACCCCGTTAGGGGCTCTGCCCTTAAGACCCCGCCAGGGGCGCGGCCCCTTGGAACCCCGCCAGGAACGTCTGGGATTTCGTGGTTATTTCTAATTATTAGAAATTGTTGTCTCCTTAGCAGTAACCGTCCCTCAAGTGGTTAATGAACCCTTGTATTGTTTTGGATTTTGAATCCAACAATGAGAGACGAGCTTGTCTACTGCTTTAAGTCGAGTTGTCTTTGCCTTTGTCCAATGCATGTAAATATGAAGATTTAGAAGAGTTCTAAATGTCCAGATTTAGCCCTTTCGTCTATCAAAGGTTGATAGTCTTATGTTGTGCACATAAGGGATGCATGTGGATTTTAGAAAGCTTATTTTTCTGTTGATGTGCACTTGATCAAATGTTGATCATGGTTAAGTGTTAACTTATCATTAAAAATTAAAATCCCTTCATAAAATATTAAGTGTTCGGATGCCTTCCAAGGGATGACACTCTTCCTGCCTCGATCGATGAAGTGTGGGCTTGCCAAAGCAAGGTGCATTAATCTATCTTGGTAAGGGTGCGAGCGGATAATTGTGATATCCCACTGTCGACATCGGGTCTAACTTAACTAGGTGACCTCAAAGGTTGAGTGCCTAGAGGCATAGGGTTGGCATGCACCATATGATGAATGCGAATAAGGAGTTATTCACCAGCCATACAAGAATTGCATGAGGATGCAATTGGCAAGCGTTGCCTACCTAAATAACCGCATTATGAGAGGAACGCCAAAGCGGTCTCGTGGTGTTGGTGAAATACGGATCTTGTCCACTAAGAGAGTAGCTCGCATGGACTCTCCGAATTGATAGTGAGGGCTATCAATTTGAATAAAATAGTGGGAGTATTTAATTGAAGTCCAAATTAAAATAAATTGTATTTAGAAATTAAGGTACTTATTAAATTCTGCATGAATTCTTGTAGAATTCCATGGCAAGTGGTTCACATTCCACCTTGTCCCTGAGAGCTATCCTTGAGAAGGACAAGCTTAGTGGGACGAACTATATGGACTGGTATAGGAACCTGAGAATTGTTCTCAGGCAAGAGCGAAAGCTCTACGTCTTGGAAGAAGAAGCCCCCGAGGTGCCGACCGGGAACTCGTCTCGTGTTGATAAGGATGCTTATAAGAAGTATACCGATGACGCCTTAGACGTCGAGTGCCTTATGCTTGCCACCATGAACTCTGAGCTTCAGAAGCAACACGAGAACATGGGGTGCAAGGAGATTGACGAGCACCTAAAGAAAATGTTTCAAGGGCAAGCTCGTCAAGAGAGGTTCGATGTCACGAAGGCCTTATTTCAGTGCAAAATGGGAGCTCGAGACTTGGTTGGTACTCACGTACTCAAGATGATTGGGTATATAGAGAACCTGGAGAAACTGGGTTTTCCTCTGGGTCAAGAGTTGGCCACAGATCTTATCCTGCAATCGTTGCCGGATAGTTATGAGCAGTTTGTCTTGTACTACAACATGAATGAAATAGACAAGACACTGCCCGAGCTCCTAGGCATGTTGCGAACTGCCGAGATAAACATGAAGAAGGCCAAGCCTGCTAGTCCCATATTGATGGTACATAAAGGCAAGGGTAAGGCAAAGGGCTTCAAGAAGACGAAGGTGGGACCTAAGTCACATCTTGAGCCCAAATCTTCTGCGCTGAAAAAGAAGAGCACCGTGAAGGAAGGGAAATGCCACCACTGTGGCAAGGCTGGTCATTGGAGGAGGAATTGTCCTTCGTACATTGACGGTCTGCGGAAAATGAAGGGAGGTATGACTTCCGCTTCGAATATTTACGTTATAGAGATAAACCTTTCTGCTCCTTCATCTTGGGTATTGGATACCGGATGTGGTTCTCACATTTGTACAAATGTGCAGGAACTGGGAAGGAGGAGATTGCTGAGTAAAGGAGAGGTGGACCTGCGCGTCGGCAATGGAGCAAGAGTTGCTGCTGTAGCCGTAGGGGTTTATTGTCTTTCTTTGCCCAGTGGGCTTGTAATAGAACTTAATAATTGTTATTATGTTCCGGCCATAACTAGAAACATTATATCCATTTCATGCTTAGACATGATTGGATTTTCTTTTATAATTAAGAACAATTGATGTTCTATATTTAAGAATGATGTTTGTTATGCTGTAGCTCAATTGTTTAATGGTCTTTATGTTTTGAACCTAGACCATCCGATCTATAATGTAGATAATAATAAAAGACTAAGAATAAATGACTCAAATCCTACATATCTCTGGCATTGTCGTTTGGGCCATATAAACGAGAAACGCATATCCAAGCTCCATAAAGATGGACTATTGGACTCATTTGATTATGAATCATTTGAGCGATGCGAGTCTTGTTTATTAGGCAAGATGACTAAAGCCCCTTTCACTGGTTATACTGAGAGGGCTGAGGATCTCTTGGGTGTTGTACATAGTGATGTATGCGGACCCATGAGTTCTATGGCTAGATGTGGGTATTTCTACTTCGTTACATTTACTGATGATTTCAGTAGATACGGATACGTGTATCTTATGAAGTGCAAATCCGAAACTTTTGAAAAGTTCAAAGAGTTTAAAAATGAAGTGGAGAACCAATTGGGTAAAAAGGTTAAAGCACTCCGATCTGATCGAGGTGGCGAATACCTGAGTCATGAGTTCCGTGATCATCTGAAAGAGTGTGGTATTGTATCACAGCTCACTCCACCTAGGACACCACAGCATAATGGTGTGTCTGAGAGGAGAAATCGTACTTTGTTAGACATGGTACGGTCGATGATGAGTCATGCAGACTTGCCTGTTTCCTTTTGGGGTTTTGCTTTAGAGACTGCTGCAATAACACTGAATCGCGCTCCAACGAAAACGGTTCTAAAGACACCATATGAGATATGGACTGGGAAGCGTCCTAGTATGTCATTCATTAAAATTTGGGGCTGTGAGACATACGTACGACGTCAAATGCCTGACAAGCTGGAACCCAAATCAGATAAGTGTTATCTGGTGGGATATCCTAAGGAAACAAAAGGATATTACTTTTACCTACCGTCTGAGGGCAAAGTGTTTGTCGCAAGGACGGGTGTCTTCTTGGAGAAAGAGTTCTTGTCAAGAAAGACGCAAAAGGTAGAACTTGAAGAAGTTCAAGAACCACAAGTAGTGAATGAACCAGAACTGGAATCTGAGCCAGGACTACAAGATGTTGTAGCTAGAGAACCTGCTCAAGAGACACAAGTCCTACGTAGATCTGGTAGACCAAGATTTGAGCCTGAGAGATATGGATTTCTCGTGTCTCAAATAGGTAATGTGTTGCTTATGGATCATGATGATGAACCAGCAACCTACCAAGAGGCTATGAATGGACCGGACTCCGACAAATGGCTTGAGGCTATGAAATCCGAAATGGACTCCATGTATACAAACCAAGTTTGGAACTTGGTGGAACCACCTGAAGGGGTACGACCCATAGGGTGCAAGTGGGTCTTCAAGAAGAAGACCGACATGGATGAGAATGTACAGACATTCAAAGGTCGACTGGTGGCTAAGGGTTTCAAGCAAATTCATGGTGTTGACTATGATGAGACCTTTTCCCCTGTTGCCATGGTAAAGTCCATTAGGATATTGCTTGCTATTGCTGCGTATTATGACTACGAGATCTGGCAGATGGATGTCAAAACGGCTTTCCTAAATGGAAACCTCCTTGAGGAAGTGTACATGACACAACCCGAGGGTTTTGTATCCCCAAATGAAGCCACTAAAATATGCAAGCTGAACAGGTCCATCTATGGATTGAAACAGGCCTCTAGAAGTTGGAATCTTCATTTTGATGAGAAGATCAAAGAGTTTAGTTTTGTCAAGAACGAGGATGAACCGTGTGTTTACAAGCGAATCAGTGGGAGCATTGTTGTCTTCCTGATATTGTATGTAGATGACATACTATTGATCGGGAATGACATACCTACCCTGAAAGTTGTTAAGAACAACTTAGGGAACTGCTTTTCTATGAAGGACTTGGGTGAAGCGACTTACATACTCGGTATTAAGATCTATAGAGATAGATCGAAGAAGTTGCTGGGTTTGACCCAGAGTACGTACATTGAGAAGGTCTTGAAGCGGTTCAACATGCTTGAGTCCAAGAAAGGATTTTTTCCCATGTCTCATGGTGTGAATCTCTCTAAGGACCAGTGTCCAAAATCTTGTGAAGATAAGGACCGCATGAAGTTGATTCCATATGCTTCGGCAATTGGGTCAATCATGTATGCAATGTTATGTACTCGACCCGATGTCTCTTTTGCTTTGAGCATGACTAGCAGGTATCAGTCTGATCCCGGTGAATGTTACTGGATAGCCGTAAAGAATATCCTGAAGTACTTGAGAAGGACTAAGGATGTATTCTTGGTGTATGGTGGAAAGGAAGAGCTCGTTGTAAGTGGTTACACGGATGCCAGCTTCCAAACTGATAGGGATGATTCGAAGTCTCAGTCAGGGTTTGTGTTTTGCCTGAATGGAGGAGCTGTGAGCTGGAAGAGTTCCAAGCAAGAGACAGTTGCTGATTCTACAACTGAGGCCGAGTATATCGCTGCGGCAAATGCAACGAAGGAGGCTGTATGGATTAGGAAATTCATCGGCGAGCTAGATGTAGTTCCTAGCATTGTTGGTCCCATAGTTCTCTACTGTGATAACAATGGTGCAATTGCACAATCTAAGGAACCTAGATCCCATCAGCGCTCCAAGCACATACTTCGGCGGTTCCATCTTATTCGTGAGATTGTCGAACGAGGAGATGTGAACATTTGCAGAGTGCCGACTGAGGAGAATATTGCAGATCCACTGACAAAGCCTCTCGCGCAGAGAAAGCATGATGGTCATACTAGATCAATCGGTATACGATACCTGAGTGATCAACTCTAGTGGGAGTCTTGTGGGTTGCATGTAAAATAAATATTTTGTTGGCTGTTTATTATTTATTCATATGATGAATTGTGTACCAATTATTTCTTTTTACAATTAATGGCAAGTTCTTTTATTACGATATGCTGTTTCTATATGATAGAATAAAATTCGTGATAAATACCCTTAGAATGTTCGCTTCCATAGGACATCAAGTACGTGACTTGAATGTGAGAGCCTATGATTTTGAAGCTTCATTCTTAAAAGGTCCCTGGTCGAGGTAGCTAAGGGTGATGATGATACATTAAGACTAACATGTGTGTTGACTGATGACCGGTTCTCACAGGTCATGATATTGTGATATCAAGTCATCACGTGGGTACTTGTTAGTGAACAAGTTGTACTGGACAGACCCAACCTGAGACTACTTTGTGGATTGTTACTTAAAAGTGTCACAAGTAGGTCTCATTTGACATTGGTGTTGTGGTCCTTTGACCTGAAGTCACAGCATTCATCGAGTAAGGAAGAGCGTGCTTTGATGTCATCTAAAGTCTTCCTTGAAGAAGGTTGATGATAAGGGTGGTCGTTGGGTACGTTACGAATCATTTGGGTGTTTGGGTGTGAGCAGATATGGGATTTGTCCCCCTATATAACAGGAGTTGCATCCATGGGCCCCTTGATGGAATTGGACTGAGAAATGCATGGCCATGCTTGGTAGAGTCAACATGTGATATTGAGCTCACCATTCTCTGGAAGTCCATTCTAGATCAAGAAACTTGGATTGAGCTATTATGAGGGTGACACGGTCCATGCCTCTAGTTCTTTCCGGATGTAAGGGACAAAGGGACAAAGACAACGCTGGAACATTGGTCATAAAGGCTTATGAGTTATGAACTCTTATTGCTTGGGGAGCAATGATGCATTGCTAGATGCCGCTCATTGTTTGTGAAGTTTTTGTTTGATACTTTCAAGATCAAGTGGGAGACTGTTGGTGTTACCATTGTGATCTAGAAGTGGTCAAACATGTAATGTCACTACCAACGCGATATGAGCATGCAGGGTCGCACATAAGAGCATGTGGAGAAGTTGGAAGATTGACTATGTTGGTAAAGGTTACCAATCACCATATAGAATGGGGGAAGTCCATCAAATGTTGATGTCTGAATTCGTCGGGTTTACACGGATAGAATTCGTCGGATTCGTCGGGATTCGTCGGATTGTTCCGTGGAAACTCGACGAATTATTACAGAGTCCCTTAACTCGGCAAGTGTTGCCGTCTGATCGGATTCGTCGGAATTCGTCGGGTCGTTCCGTGGAAACTCGACGAACTGTTATAGAGTTCATTAACTCGGCAAATGTTGCCGTCTGACATGATTCGTCGGATTCGTCGGGATTCGTCGGATTGTTCCGTGGAATCTCGACGAATTATCACAGAGAGCATTAACTCGGCACATGTTGCCGTCTGATGTGATTCGTCAGAATTCGTCGGATTGTCCTGTGAAAACTCGACGAATGCTGTTTCGTGGAATCCCGACGAATTGTAACAGAAGCCCCTATTCTGCTGTGTGGTCTGCGGATAACGATTCTTCTAGAAGCTGTTTATCCTTTGGGTATAAATAGGACTTCTTTTAGGGTTCTCATAACTAATGAAATAGAAGCCGACGGAAGGAGTTCCGCTCTCGCTCGAACCCTAGACGGAAGTGTTCCGCCATTCTGAATCGCCTCCGCCGACTTCCTCTCCGACGATTGTCGCCGGTGTTGTTCTTCCTGAAGCGGATCTAGCAATCCGTGGAAGCGCAAGGTGTAGTCTTCTTCTCCCGGCTCGTGTGGACTGCTGTAGAGACGTAGACATTATTCTACGTGAGAACTCTTGCAAAACCGACGAAGGCAATCTTCTTCTTGGAGCATCTAGGTTGGATTTGATCCAATCCCGCCAAGGTAATTTCATACCTAGCATTTTGATTAACTTCTTGATTCAATATTCATGGTCGATCCGAATCTTTTGGGTTGTTTCTCTTCATTTCCGCTGCGCCTACATTTGATGTATGGTTCTAGAAAAACCCAACAGTCCTTTCTTAGTGTCTAGAACTCGCCCCTAACTATCTTCAAAGCATATGCACTAAAAAGTGATTGACTCTATGAAAATGATTTAGGACTTCTTTTGGATAGTTTGAACCTATGCATCCTAACCTACATTCACTACCCTTATGTACACAATCTTGAGCCTATCACCAATTTTTTGTTGATTCACCCTCACCATTCTATCACCAAAGCTAAAATGCCAACCCAATTGCGTACTTAAAAATTTGAGCTTAAATTCTTATTTTTCTTGATATGAAATTGGGATCCCATGTTGTGATGTGGTGGAAAGCCAAAATTATTATTATGTTTGGGTGCTTATTTAGAAAGATATATAAAAATCTGAAATGAAATGAAAAAAAATCTGAGAAAAGAGAAAGAAAAAAGAGAGGAAAAGAAACATATTTTGGGTTAGACTTTGGAGAGTGACCCCATTTCAAAAATCAAGTCTAGGGGTGTCACTCTCTTCTTTTTGTGGTAGTCATTTTCTATGTTAAGCTCAAAATAGTTTGCTTAAGTGTGAAAAACCATCATGTTTATCTTTGTGATATCTCACCCTTAAACCTAAGCCTACAAGTCATCCTAATCTAAGTCCTAATGATTCATAGAGTTGGTTGGTATTGAGTGTAGGGGAGAAGGTGTGATCGTGCGAGCCTATGTCCATTGTCATTGATGGATTTCTTTGGAGGCCACCCTAGTAGTTCTGGATCCGTAATATCACACTCAGTGTTACTACTTTTGCCTGCACTATACTTAGGACAAATCGCTTAGTTCTTTTGTTTAGGAGTGGATATAGCTGTACGATAGTTTGTTTAAATGCAGTGTAATTAGATTATATGCTTAGAAATTTCCTTTAACCTATTTTTATTCCCCATGGACACGAGACTTTTCGGTCCACTTTCTTATTTCATTTTTGATTTGTAATTAGCCTATCATACTCCCCGTAGGTAGATGGATTGCTCGGGACGAGCAATAATTCAAGTCTGGGGGTATTTGATGAGAGCATTTCATATAGTGTTTTAGGCTCTATTCTAGCTTGCTTTTTCATTGATATCACTCATCTATTTATAGACTTCATCATAAAACCAATTATATTCCAATTGTATGCCATGTGAGCATTTTGTAGCTATTTAGAGAATGTTAGTGTTGGATCGGTAAGTGCCCTTAGAGGGGGGGGGGGGGGGGGGGGAGGGGTGAATAAGTGTTTTAAATTTTTTTCTTATATTTTGAATATCTTGAAATAATAAGAGGTTAAGATGGTGAGGAATCAAACAAACTAAGTAAAATAAAATAGAGACATGTTTTATTAATATGAAATATGGGTTTACAAAAATTGATTTCTATAACGCTAGAAATCGGTGGCGAATAATAATAAACTCTTTTTGTTTTCTATCCCGACTCGCATCCCCACGAACCGGTGGCCCTAGCCTATTCTTTCCCGGATACGGCCTCAAGCCGCTCTAGCCAATCCTTCCCCGGATATGGCCTTGAGCACCCCCTAGACCTAACCTAGATCTAGTTGCCAACATGACGTGAGTTTCTGCCCTAAGTCCTACCTAGACCTAGTCGCCAACACGAGTTCACTAAACGATTACAGAAAAGATATGAAATTGAAAGACAATAATATGAAAATCTCCCTCTTGAAGAACTTCTGAAGTTGGTGACGAAGAACCGCTGTAGTATAAGCGTTGATGAAGCGATCTTCGGTCGGATCCGGCGTGAAGAAATCCTCCTTCAGAAATTCGTGGAACTTTGGTGGGAGATCACTTTTCGGTAGAGTAAGGGTCTGGAATTCTAGCACTTCACCTCTCTCAAACTTGTGTATTGAAAATGAGAGAAGAGGCCTCCATTTATAGGAGTGAGCACTAGTGCCTACGCTAGCACTACCTCCATCGCTATCCCATATTAGGGAGCATTCTCCGCGCACGTATCTTCATTCCAGGGAAACTCCACCGCCTTGCC
Source organism: Dactylorhiza incarnata (assembly GCA_033032865.1). Taxonomy (NCBI): domain Eukaryota; kingdom Viridiplantae; phylum Streptophyta; class Magnoliopsida; order Asparagales; family Orchidaceae; genus Dactylorhiza; species Dactylorhiza incarnata. The sequence continues at coordinate 6,761,301 of JAWHQI010000013.1, forward strand.
TATTGTGCTCCGCGCTATCGCCTGTGCTATCCGCTACCACCTGGCGCTAGTGCTTTCTAAATATGCTGCCGAAATTGCGCTAATCATCGCTAGCGCCGGGCGCTAGGTGCTACCGCCGACGCTAGTAGGCTTGTTGGAATTATTGGCTCAATTTTTGGGGCAACCTTCTTATGTTATCCTTGAGTCATATGGACTTTATTTCTGCACACTTAAGCACACAAGATCAAATACACATAGGATTTGTTATTCTCAAACTTAGGAGGTGCGGAATACCATGTTCCAACAAACTCCCCCTTTTGATAATAACAATCCATTAATGATAAATTAGAGCATTAATATATAAGCTTGATGAAACATACTTGCGTGTGTGTGAAAGTGATTTCTTAGGATAATTGTCATTTTTGGTATTTAGAATTTCTCCCCTTAAATACATGATCCCCCTAAGTGAATGCTCCCCTAATATGTAAGATATCAATTTAATTAATCATGTTAGTTTTCAATTTTGATAGCAGTGAATATTTATCATGATAGTTCTCCCCCTTTTGTAATTAGCAAAAGTGGGTAAGGAAGCCGGAGACACAAAAAGGATTTTTGATAATAAGATAAGGCATGATCGAGCATGTTAGAGGAAAGGAAATGATAAGGAGTTTTATAATACTTTTCATAGAAATAAATCAGAGTTTTTAGCATAAGTATTTTCATTGAAATAAATCAGAGTTTTTAGCTTAAAAGAAATAATATAACATTTACCAAGCAAGTCTACCATTTGGTAAAAAAAATTGAAGTTTGAAGACTTGAGATAAGCATAGAAAGAACACAAGGTAAACGTAATGTTGCGAAAGACTTATAAAATTACAACGAACATCTTTTTGTAAGGCATGACGATGCATAAAAAGAAATATGAGTGGAAGTCAAAAATGAAAAAGATGTTGTTTGTAATCCATTTTTCTTTTAAGTTTGATAATAAAGTAACCAAGCATGAAAGAGATGTATCAAGAAGAGACTACTACAATGTTATTCCAATTCACAAATTCAAAACATACCAAACATTGTAGAGAGCATGCTAGGTTTGTTGGAACATGGTCTTCTGCATCTCCTAGGTTTGAGAATAACAAATCATATGTGTATTTGATCTTGTGTGTTTAAGTGTGCAGGAAAACAAGTCCACATGACTCAAGGATAACATAAGAAAGTTGCGCCAAAATTTGAATCAGAAAAACCAACATGCCCGCTAGCACCAGCGCTAGCGCTAGCTCTAATTTGATAAAATCTCAGAAACAGTTATGGAAGGTGCTAGCGCCAGGCGATAGCAGCTAACACAGGCAGTAGCAGCTAATGCAGGCGGTAGCAGCTAATGCAGGCGGTAGCAGCTATCGCAGGCGGTATCTACTAGCGCCGGCAGTAGAGCAAAGCACAAGAGGAAGGAGGCCAGCTTGCTTAAAATGAAGGATTCTCACGAGGAGAATATTGCCTAATCTGGGATAGCGCCGACGGTAGCGATAGCGCAGGCGCTAGATCCAAGCATATAAAAAGGACCCCTTGGATCCATCTTCTTCATCCTCTCCCACTCCCAAATTCTAGAGCTTCGTGCCACTTCAGATAGAGGAAGGTTTAGAGAGATACTCCCACAAATCCATGAAGGCTTAAACAGATTCGTGGAGAAGATTTCAACACACGACATCATCGTGACGAAAGACCGCATAAACTACAATCATACTCTGTGGGTCTTCGTCTACTTCTCCAAGAGATCCACATAGAGGGAGTTTTTATATTGTTGTTATTTATTTTACATCTTTTCTTGTAATCGTTTAGTGAACTCGCCTCGTGTTGGCGACTAGGTCTGGGTAGGACTTAGGGCAGAAATTCGCCTCGTGTTGGCGACTAGGTCTAGGGTGTAGATCTAGGGGGTGCTTGAGGTCATATCTGGGGAAGGATTGGCTAGAGCGGCTTGAGGCCGTATCCGAAGAAGGATCGGCTAAAGCCAACCGGTTCGTGGGGATACGAGTCGGTATAGAAAACAAAAAGTGTCTTTCATATTTCGCCTTGATTTCTAGTGTCTTTGAAATCGAATTTTGTAATCAATTTCATTAATAGTAATCATGTCTCTCTTTGTGTAATAAAATTGATTTGATCTTCATTTCTCTAAATTATTTATTATCCTCTCTTTCTTATAAAACAATTTACATCTTTATTCAAAATCACTATTTTGATCTCTTATTATTTCAAGTATTCCAAAATATAATATAAGTTTTTAAAACCCTTATTCACCCCCCCTATAAGGGCGCCTACCATTCCAACAAGTGGTATCAGAGCAGTTTTATTCCAATTGGCTTAACAACCGGGAATAATGGCATCTCATGATCTTGCTTCTTCTAGCGGGGTAAATTTTTATGAAGAAGAAAAATCTCTTAAACCACCTTTATTTGAAGGAAGAAATTATAAAGGATGGAAAATAGTAATGCAAAATTTTCTTAAAGCTTTAGATGAAAAAGTTTGGAATATTACTATTAAAAAGCCACCTAGCGTATTAAATAAAAATGAAATGGTTATAAATGCAAAATCTATGAATAGTCTATTTTGTGCGCTAGATCAAAATATTTCCAAACTCATTCATACTTTTCCTACTGCATACGAGATGCGGAATTTTCTTGAGATAACTTATGATTCTCCATCTACATGTATAAAACAAACGCAAGAATTGGAGAACATAAAAGCTTGCAAAGATGTTCAAGAAAGCTCCTCTCATGATGAATCAATGAGCACATCAAGTGGAAAAGAAGAAATCATGTCTTTGGAAGACAAATGCCAAAAAGATAAAGATAACAAAGGAACTCTATGCTCAAATCTCATCGCGTCCAAAAGCGCTGTAAGGAAATCAAATTCCATCTTTTGCAATTCTATTTTTGCATTACAATTGCTACAAACTTCTAAGCGTAAAATTAAGAAATTAAAAAAATTTAAATTCATAATTATGTTTAGAAAATAAAAACTTTAAACCTAAAATTAATGTAGAAACAAAGATTGATGTGTTTGATTATTCTCCACCTTGCACTTTAATTGAAAATATAAAACCGTGTTTTGATTGTAATAATATTAAAGAAAAATTCAAGGATTTTGAAAAAGAACTATTAATTGTAAAAGAACAAAATGAAAAATTATCTTTAGAAAATTCATCTTTAAAAAGTGATTGTGCTACATGCAAAAGTTATAAAATTGAAATCAAAGAGATGGACGAAACATTTGAGGAATTTAGAAATGACTATCAAAATCATATTGACTCTATTGTTTCTACTCTTAAGAATAGCACAATAGCTTATAATAAAGCTAGGCATAATCTAAAGATCAAGAATGATGAATTAAAATAAAAAATCAGCTTGCTTATGAAAATTATAAATACAAATTCATAATATCAAACTATATCTAAAAAAAGTTGAATATGAATATGAACATCTTAATTAAGTTTAATAATGGGAGTAAGGAACACAAAGGATTTGTAAATCAAAATCAAAATCATCATTATTTACAAAATCATGTTTCTCCCAACTTAAAAATAAAACTACACAAATTTCCTATGAACGATACTTCAAATTATAATTTTCAAAATAAAGATAATCACAATAGAAATTTGATGCATAAGAATAACAATAAACCAAGATTTGAATGGAGGCCCAAAATTAAAACTGAAACATTAACTTCACATGAATGGACCCATTCATCAATATCTACCCACAAACCTACACGTTATATTTGGGTACCCAAAGGAACCACCACACTTGGTCCCCTTTGGATACCTAAATCTCTTATTCATTAGGTATCACCAAATGCATGAAGTAGAATATTTTCAAAAATGAAATATTCAAATTTTCTACTTCATGATATGCTTTAATGTCTTTTTCTTATTTTTTAAGCTATCATGTTATGGTCATCTTATATATTATTAGAAATATGATCTTATCTCTTAAAACTTAATGAGTTTATAAATCAAATTGATCAAAATTCAGAATCATATTTTATTTTGATGACCTATCTATTTTTCTTATATTCATTTCCTATAAATATCTTATATTATCCATATGAATGAAGCTATAAATTTGTTATGAGATATTTATCTAAATTAATAAAATCATGAACTTCACTTTTTTCTCTTTCAATTTTTTTGAGAGATGTCCATAGTTCATAAATCATTGTTAATCCTATTTTTATGCATGAACATCACTTTACATTAAAATCATTTAAATCATGCTTATTTGGTTTTTTTAACATGATATCATGTGCTTACATTTCCTATCATTTTCAACATACATTATAATGATGAATATAAGCATTAATAAAAAAATGAAGATATAAGAAAATATATTTCATGGCATTGTCATCTAATATAATTGAAATTTGACTTTGTCCCCTAAAGCCTAAATGAAGTTTGCAAATCAAAAGTTAAAGTCAGGTTTTCATTTATAAATTACCAATCTATTATCACAAAAATCATGCATATCTGTATTGTTCAATCATGTCTTCTTTGTTTGCATATCCTATAATATTAAGCCTACAAGGTTGTGCAAAACTCAAGAATTAATGTTTAATGAATATGGAGCTTTAATGAATATGAAACCCATGTTCTAAAATTTTAACTTCCGCAACTTTTTGCGATTTCTTCTCGTCTCTTCACTTCATTAGACAGGCCTTACATTGCACAAACATAATTAAGCAAAATCGAAAGTGAAATTGAAGAAAATCTAGGCTATATGATTAAAATAAGCACTCTCTGTGAGTTAACGTAGGCGCTAGGACCTAACGCCAGTGCTAGCTCAAGTGTCCAATTTTTTGTAATTTTAAAATTCTGAAAAATCACAAAAAATACATTATTTTATATGTACTACTCATTTTTGCATCTATGCATATAATTGATTTTTGAAAAATTAAAATACAAAATTACAAAAAATATTTTTCTTACTTTCTTTCTTTGGTTATTTGTTTGATTTCTATGTCTATATGCAAAACTAAATACAAAAATATAAAACAAAAACAAGTATAAAAAAATATCTTTTGAACTTAACTTTTCTATTTACATGTATCTTGCGAATGGGAGATTTGGGCTATCATCCCATCACATCTCCTAGTACCTGGCAAACCCCTCACAGGGTAGACCTCGGGAAGTCCAAGATCAATCTTATGAGTTCAAACTTTAAATCAAAATTATTCTTCAAAATATCAAAAATACTGTATGGACTTCATTGAAAATCAAGCATGATTTAACCCATCATTTAGACCTTCTACAATGTTACAATTCATCTTTTCAAACTACTTTGAACATTGTTTTTATCATGCTTTGATATATCTACTCATATGTGCACAAATTATAATAAAAAGGTTGTGTAGAACCAAGCTTAGCATGCCTCTAAGTATGAGTAAATGTTGTATGATTGATAATGATATTTATTCACTCACTTATTTTGGCAAAGTCTACATGTGTTTTTAATCCAAGAATGCTTGCTTGTGTATTGTAATTGTACAACGAATTAAATTGCACAAGTGTCTTACCTACACTACATTTATTTGCACTCTTAAAAATTAAGAAAAGTGGTTGTGCTTTCAAAATTATATTGGTTTGCAAACTTGTGTATTAAGAGAACTTTGTATAAAAAATAATCATGAAATAAATTGGCAAAGATAACTCCACCAAGCACTACTTAAACCTCCTGATAAGTCTTAATAAGCGTTGTGAGGTTGAGCACCTTGGATAGAATAGTAAAGTGTCTTGTGCAAACCTTCATTTTTACACCACTTATTCTTAAGTACACCGGATCACAAAAAAAATATTGAAAAATAAAGTATGTGATCCCCCATGCACTACTTTGCACCCTGATAAGTCTTAATGAGCATTGTGTGTGAAAAGCACCTTGTTAGTTGTACATTTTTTCTATGTGCATTGAAGTGTGTGGAAGTAAAATTATTTGTGTTTTATTACTTTACTCTACATATGTCTTGTATTTTTGATTAAATCATTTGTTTACTCTATTCAAAATACACTTATGTGCACATCATTATCTTCCATAACACTTCTTCTCATGAGTATTTGATCCTAATGCTAAGTTCCATACTACTCTTTATATATATAAATGCACTAGATAACCTAGCATGCTCTCTACAATGTTTTGTATGTTTTGAATTTATGAATTAATATAACGTTATAGTAATCTCTTTTTGAAAACATTATTCCATGCTTGATTACTTTATTGTCAAAATTAAAGATTTTAAATGCAAATTGATTTACAAAAATATCTCCATTCTTGGAATTTAACTCATATATCTTCTTATGAATCGTCATGTTTATAAAAAGATGTTTTCTTGTATTTCTATAAGTCTTCCGCATCATAACCATATAATTGTTTTTACCTTGCGCTTTCATGCTTATTTAAAGTCTTTTCTTGTGTGTGCATCGTCACTTGAATCTAAAAATTCCTTTATTTCAACAAGTGGCAGACTTGCTTGGTAAACTTTATATTGGTTTCTCTAAAACATGAAAATATTGTAATGCTAAAACTCTGATTTATTAATGGATTTCAAATTAGCTATGTGACCTTTTCATTAAAAATTCAAATTAAAATATAAATCCATAGGCTATGAACTCATCATTAGGTTCAAGCGCAAAATGTTTCCAATTATTATCCTATGATTACATATCTCACCATAGCGGGGGCATAGGGTTGTAGACATTAGATTACCTAACCTCTAAGTCATGTCATGTCCTTAACCAGGAGGGTTCTAGTGGGGCCTTGCGAGACACTGGGGGGAAAGAGTGCTGGGTTGAGTTTTTTCTACTGTTTGCATATGGGACTAACACCCCAACCTATGACATGTATGCAGCTCCTCATGCCCATCCGTCACTTAGTCCTGGGCTAGGGTGTAGACATATTGTCTGGGTAGATTGGTTACTTGGAAATCATTACCTTCTTATGCTTAAAACTCTTATATAAAGGGGAAGAACAAACATGATAATATTTCTGCTTAAAACTCCTTATCATTTCATTTCCTCTAAAAAGCTCGATCATGCCATATCTTATTATCAAAAATCCTTTTTATGTCTCTTGCCTCCTTGCCCACTTTTGCTAATAACAAAAGGGGGGAGACCAATCATGAAAAATATTCACCGCTATCAAAACTGAAAACTAACATGATTAATTAAATTGATAGTTTACATATTAGGGGAGCATTCACTTAGGGGGAGCATGTATTTAGGGGGAGCAATTCTAAATACCAAAAACGACAATTATCTTAAGTCATCATTTTCACACACACACACACAAGTAGGTTTCATCATGCTTATATATTAATGCTCTGATTTATCATTAATGGATTTGTTATTATCAAAAGGGGGAGTTTGTTGGAACATGGTCTTCCACATCTCCTAGGTTTGAGAATAACAAATCCTATGTGTATTTGATCTTGTGTGTTTATGTGTGCAGGAAAACAAGTCCACATGACTCAAGGATAACATAAGAAAGTTGTGCCAAAATTTGAAGCCAAAATTCCAACATGCCCGCTAGCACCGGCGCTAGCGCTAGCGCTAGATCTGATTTGAGAAAATCTCAGAAACAGTTATGGAAGGTGCTAGCGCCAGGCGATAGCAGCTAACGCAGGCGGTATCAGCTAGCGCATGCAGTATCTACTAGCGCCAGCGGTAGCACAAAGCACAAGAGGAAGGCGGCCGGCTTGCTTAAAATGAAGGATTCTCACGCGAAGAATATTGCCTAATCTAGGATAGCGTCGGCGGTAGCGATAGCACAGGAGCTAGCTCAAGGCTATAAAAAGGACCACTTGGATCTGCCTTCTTCATTCTCTCCCACTCCCAAATTCCAGAGCTTCATGCCACTTCATATAGAGGAAGGTTTAGAGAGATACTCCCACAAACCCATGAAGGCTTAAGCAGATCCGTGGAGAGGATTTCAACACATGTCATCATTGTGATGAAAGACCACATCGACTACGATCTTACTCTTTGGGTCTTCGTCTACTTCTCCAAGAGATCCACATAGAGGGAGTTTTTATATTGTTGTTATTTATTTCACATCTTTTCTTGTAATCGTTTAGTGAACTCGCCTCGTGTTGGCGACTAGGTCTGGGTAGGACTTAGGGAAGAAATTCACCTCGTGTTGGCGACTAGGTATAGGGTGTAGATCTAGGGGGTGCTCAAGGTCATATCTGGGGAAGAATTGGCTAGAGCGGCTTGGGGCCGTATCCGGGGAAGGATCAACTAAAGCCAACCGGTTCGTGGGGATACGAGTCGGTATAGAAAACAAAAAGAGTTTCATATTTCGCTTTGATTTCTAGCCTCTTTGAAATCAAATTTTGTAATCAATTTTATTAATAATAATCATGTCTCTCTTTGTGTAATAAAATTGATTTGATCTTCATTTCTCTAAATTGTTTATAATTCTCTCTTTCATATAAAACAATTTAGATCTTTATTCAAAATCACTATTTTGATCTCTTATTATTTCAAGTATTCCAAAATAAAATATAAGTTTTTACAACCCTTATTCACCTTGAAAGTGGAGGTTAGATCTTAAATTAACTCTAGAGGGGGGGGGGGGGGGGGGGGGTGAATAGAGTTTAAAACTTTTTCCCTTAGTTTTATTGCAGAATTAAAAAAGTGATATATATATATATATGTGTGTGTGTGTGTATAGACAGTGAGTAATAAAAACTGAAATAGAAAATCAACACAGCACAACACAGAAAAGAAATCAAACACAAAAGACACAAGGAGCTATAGTAGTTCCCCATTAAACTTGGGTACATCTACTCTTCTACCACCCTTGGTAGGAAACTACTAGGATTTTTGATCAGGTTCCCTCACACCAATGAGATTTTGATAAGGTGCCCAAAAACCAACTAGATTTTTTGATCAGGTGTCTTGCCACCAATGGGGTAAACTTTTGAAGGGAGTTTTAACCCTGTACAAGATGGGGTAAGGAAGGTTAGAATGTTCTTCTCTGTCAAGAATCTGAGAGAAGACACAAGATATTGATGATGAAAGCTCCCCCTGTCTGATGGAAGTATTTGACAGTTGGTGGAGAAGCTTTCTCTTGAATGAAGATCTTTCTGTAGCAGATGAATCTGAGAGAATGAATTCTTCAGAATATTGTTGCTCTTTTGAAGATCTGAACTTGCAGCAGAGATCTGAGAGAGAGAGAGAGATCTTGAAGATGTTGTTCTCAGAGAAATGGAGATGCTGCTTGAGGAAGAAGAAGACTGAATATGTTTTTGGCTAAGTGTTCTTTTTTTTGTATTCTTGTTGTAACCTTTCTCTGTATATTGGAAAAATGTGATTTGAATTCTGTCGAATGAATAAGACAATAAACTCTGTCTTGATATCTAGTATCTTTGGAATAGAATAATCAGAATTTAATTCTTTCTTGGAACTGCAACAGAGACCAAACGACTTTGGCAGGTCCTTTTATTCCTTAGCCGTGAAATATTCCTTTGCATTAATTGTCAACGACTATCTTTGTCTTGGAATAAAGGAAAGAAAGGAATATAATAACTGAATATAATATCCTTACTTATCTGACTTGAATACGTCCAAAGATATTTGAATAGATCCGTTAAAGTCGTCGATCTGTGTTTAGAGAACTGACAAATAACTGATATTTAAGTATTAAATAATCTGGAGACTGTATTTGTCGATCTGAGCTTCAGTAAAGAATTTGTCGACCGCTGAGACGCTGAGACGCTGAAGATCATCGACCACTGAGATGCTGAGACTGGAGCACGCCATTCGTCGAACGCAGATAGCCGTCGTCGAACGCTGATAGCCATTCGTCGAACGCTGATAGCCATTCATCGAACGCTGAGAACTTGAATTTATCCTTAAGTTCTAGCTAATCTAACAGCCTAAAAACCTGACCCTTAGACTATACAATGGGGTCAACTTGATCCTAGTCAATATATAGTGATCCTAGCCCAAATCAGTAATAGGGTTGTTCCAACAATCTCCCCCTATTTGGGTTAGGTTACTATTTGACAATCATTCAAATAATAAACACAAAAAGACAAACGACAAAGCATAAATATATCTGACAGAATTTAAATGCTTCAGCAGATAAATTAAAACAAAGTGCTCTGAGTTTAGAAACATTACAGTCATAATAAAATTAAGAAATTAAGAACTCTTGTCCTTTTTGGAGGAGGGCTTGAAGATGATCTGTCTATTTGGATTTTCTGCTTCCTTCTTGCTTATATACAGATTTTCAGCTCCCAGTATGGTTTGAGATTTACCTTCTATAACCACTGCTGCTGGATGCTTCTTTAAATATTCTTCAGCATTGAAGATGTGCTTGGAGCCATACCTTTCAAATTCTAGCTTTCTGAACTCTGACAATGTTGAAATATGAGAGTAATCTTTTCCTTCAGCCTTTGCTTTGTTGATCTGAGCTGTTGCAGTAAATTCTCTGAATCTAGCCATCTGAGCTATCTTTTCTGCATCTGACTCAACTGGGGAAGGAGGCCTATCATCAGATATTTGAGGCTTGCACTCTGAAGAAACTTTTCTGGTAGAACTTGAGGGAGGTCTTGATGACCTAGAACTTTAAGAACCACTAGAACTAGCTGGTCTCCTTGATTGCTGAGGAATAAAATTCTGAGAGGAAGAAGAGAATGTTGCTGAACCTGCTGGAGGAGGAGGAGGATGATTATATTTGACAGGCTTGTCAGAATAATAACCAGTCTTCCTCATCTTCTTTCTTCTCTTGTTCTCATTCCTGGAAAATTTCATCCAGTCTGGGATATCTTTATCAAGAGGAATATTATGAAGGATATAATAAGGAATATCATTATTTGAACATGGAGGCTTAGGGACAGCCTTTGACTTTGGTTTCCTTTTCTTTCTTTTCTTGGATAATGAATCATCAGAATCACTATCATCTTCATTAGAATCAGAAGATTGAATTGGGTCATCATACAAGTCATTGATCAATTTAAGAGCTTTAACTCTTTGCTCTTTAGCTTCATAAGCTGCATCTTTTGCTTTCCATATTTCATCAAAATCTGGAATAGGAGAGTCATCAAAAACAAAAACTGGAACATCAAAACTCTTGAGAATTTCTTCTAAAACTACAACTGATTGTTCTGCTTGAACTGGAGCTTGAGTTTGGATTTGAACTGGAACTTCAAAATTCTTGAGAAACTCTTTCAACACAACTTTATCTATAGGAGCAGTATATTGAACTATTGCTTTTGAATATTCTTGATACTTTGGCAGATTTGAGAAAACTGAATTAAACTTAGATAGCAAAGAAATAATATCTAGAGAAGGATGAATATAGATATTATTTATCTCTTCTATAACTGGAATTTCTAAACCTGTAAATAAATCAACCATTTCTGAATCATACTCTGTAACTGAATCTACAAAAACTGGAGCTTCTGCTGCTTCTGGAGCTTCTTCATGAGACATCTCCCCCTGCCTAGCTTCAGGAAGACCTGAATCTAGGCCCCTAGAAGAAGGGACAGAATAAGAGGAAGGGAATGAAGATATTTTAGCAGATAGATCAGAAATGGCTTGAAGAACTGGAGCAAATTTTGCATCCAGGATGGTATCTAGCTTAGGAAGAATATTAAGAACTGGAGCAAGTTTTGCATCCAGGAGTTGGTCTAGCTTGGGAAGAAGGTGATCAAGGATTTGATCAATCACAGATTGGAAATTGACATAGATGAATTCTGGTGGATTGGATGAAAATGATGGTGTAGAAGAGGATGGAATGGAGAAGGGTACAAATATGTTTGTAGCATGAGCAGATTGTTGAGGGGTGTTTTGATGGATATGACAAGAATGGTGGATGGGTGACTGGTGGTCATCATGTATGGGAGATGGAGGTGGAGAGGTGTGAGGAGGTAGAAGGTCAAATGAAGGAGGTGAAATGTCATCAATGGGTGTTGGAGAATTTGGAGTGGGAATTTGTGCAGGGAAAATATGCTGAGTAGGTGGAGGTGGGAGAGGAGGAGAAGAAACAGGAGAAGGAACTTCTGGAAGGGTTGAGGGAGTGACTGATACAGTCCTAGTGTCTTCAGAAGCTTGCCTTGCTGATCTGGGATTCTTCTTTGGAATCACCTTATTCCACTTGGCAAAGAGAGCTGAGGTCAGCCTCTTGCTTGCATTTATTGTCAGCTTGGGAGAGACCAAAAGGTCTTGGTGCCTTTCCTGCAGAAAGATTCCGAAAACTCTTCCACATTAGACATTATCCTTAGAAACCTTCTTCTTAATTAGCTCAAAAAGAACTGATAACCAATTCAGTTTCTTCTTTTCCATCAAGGCCACCATCAAAAGAAATCGGTGCCTGTTAATGTAATCATGACCAAATGTCTTGCCTAATAAGTCTTTTCCAACAATATCAGCCAAAAACTTGTATTCCACTGACAAGTTCTTCTTCAACAAATGGTTAGGGTTTCCATTTGAGTGACCCATCTTAACCAAAGAATCATCAAACTCATCAGAGCTTAACTCTAAGTCATCATCACCGTTTACAAAGCCAAAAACTTCAGAGAGAATTTCTGGGGTTAGAAAAACCTGATGTCCTGATATAGTTCCCGATAAACTTTCATCTTCTGCCCTAGCAGTGTAAACCCATTCTTTGATTTCTGCAATATGTAGCTTTGTCCTTGTGCTCATGAACTTTTTCATCTGTTGTTCCTCGAAAAGTTGAAGAATGTCTTTGAAAACTTTGTCTGACTGAGCAAACAATTCCATATCAATGTCGAATCCTGCGTCGAACTTCATGGAATAAAGAGCGGCTTGAGAAATTGCCATTGAAACCTGCAAGAGATAAAAAGATCAAGTGTAGAGAGGAACTGGAGGGAAAGCGATTTATGTAGCCGCAAACTTAGAAAGAAAATAAAAATGAGATTAAATAGAAAGATCGGAGAAGGGGGCACATTCATGGAGCATTGTTCGGCTAAAACCTAATAAAAGCAGAAGTCGAAAAGACTTTAGGTCTCCGTCAGACAGCGTTCGACAAAAATATCTTTTTCATCGATCACGGTTCGACATGTGAGATTTTCTTTGTCGATTCTGAAGTTAAAAGGTTTCGTCGACCACCATTCGACAAATGATTCAAATTCGTCATCCTCCGTTCGACAAATTGAGGGGATAAATAGAAATTTAAATTGTTTAACAGATTGAATCTCCATCTATCATTCCTATCTGATTTATAAAGAAGATATGCTTCTTTTCATCCAAGGGCTTGGTGAAAATGTCAGCTCTTTGCAAATCAGTAGAAATAAATTGTAGGTAAATATTATTTTTATCCACATTATCCTTAAGGAAGTGGTGCCTAATTTCTATGTGTTTAGTCCTACTATGGAGACCTGGATTTTGTGCTATAGATATTGCACTAGTATTGTCACAAAATATAGTTGAATTATTTAAGTTGACACCATAGTCTAGGAGCTGATTTTGTATCCACAACATCTGTAAGCAGCAACTGCCAGCAGCTATGTATTCAGCTTCAGCTGTTGATGCAGACACAGATGTCCGTTTCTTACAAAACCAAGACACAAGCCTATCACCAAGAAACTGGCAAGTTCCTGATGTGCTTTTCCTGTCTACTCTGCATCCAGCATAATCTGAATCTGAGAATCCAGTTAATTAAAATTCAGATGTTGTTGGATACCAGAGACCTAGATTAGGATAACCCTTTATATATCTTAAAATCCTTTTTAATAAAATTAGATGAGATTCTTTGGGGTTAACTTGAAACCTAACACAAATACAGGTAGCAAACATTATGTCAGGCCTACTTGCTGTTAAATAAAGTAGTGAGCCAACAATTGCTCTGTATACTTTTGAATCAACAGGTTTCCCTGATTCATCATTATCAACAACAACATTTGAGGGCATGGGTGTTTTCATGGTGGAAGAATCAGACATACCAAATCTTTTCACTAATTCCTTAGCATACTTAGATTGGGATATAAAGATTCCATTTGGAGTTTGCTTCACTTGAAGACCAAGGAAGTATGATAACTCACCCATACTACTCATTTCAAATTTAGATTGCATTAGATTAGAAAATCTTTTGCATAAATTTGAATCAGTAGAGCCAAAAATAATATCATCTACATATATTTGAACTAGCAAAGTTTGATTTTTATGTATCCTGAAAAATAGGGTTTTATCTACTATGCCTCTACAGAAATTGTTTTCCAAAAGAAAACTAGCTAAAGTCTCATACCATGCTCTGGGAGCTTGTTTGAGACCATAGAGAGCTTTCTTAAGCTTAAATACATAAGAGGATTGAGTTGCAGAGATGAAACCTGGTGGTTGTTCTATATAGACTTCTTCTTTGATTTCTCCATTTAAAAATGCACTCTTCACATCCATTTGATATACCTTGAACTTCTTATATGCATCAAATGCAAGAAAAATTCTGATTGCTTCAAGTCTTGCAATAGGAGCAAAGGTCTGATCATAATTAATCCCTTCTTCTTGTGAATATCCTTGGGCTACCAATCTTGCTTTATTTCTTACAATGTTGCCTTTTTCATCTAGCTTGTTCCTGAAGACCCATTTAGTGCCAATGACTGGATGGCCCTTTGGTCTTGGAACCAAATCCCAAACCTTGTTCCTTTCAAATTGGTTAAGCTCCTCTTGCATTGCAAGAATCCAATTTGGATCTTGTTCTGCATCTGTTATAGTTTGAGGTTCAACTTGTGATAGGAAACAAGTATGCATCTGATTTTGGTATAGTTGATGCCTTGTTTGAACACCTGCTGAAATATCTCCAATCACTTGTGATATTGGGTGATCTCTAACTATGATGTGGTCAACAGTTGGAGCTGGTTCAATAATAGTATCTTCTTGGGGAATTTGTTCAGCTGTCACTTGAATTGATTTGTCAGCAAGATCTACTGGATGATCTTCTTCTTCACTATCTTCAAGTGTTTGAGTTGTTGGAAGTAAAGAATCTCTTTTCTCTAGATTTAGCTCACTTAGCTCTTCACATAGATCTGATACCTGCAAAGTATTTATGGTAGAGGTGGTATTCCTCTCCTCATTTAACATGTTAGTTTCATCAAAAGAAACATGCATGGACTCCTCTATCTTAAGAGTAGATTTTTTGTAGACTATATGTAAGACCCCAAATGGCATGTGCACCCAAAATACCAAAAATGAGCATGAACTAAAATCAGGGAGCTAGCGCCAGGCGCTAGCGATAGCGCCGGCGCTAGCATTTCGAGAACTCCCGAGAAATGGTCCCGAGAAATCCCGAGAAATGGTTCCGAGAACTCCCGAGAAATGGAGCAGGCTGAAACAGATGAGCTAACGCCAGGCGCTAGCGCTAGCGCCGGCGGTAGTGTCTCTTAGCGGTACCGACTCAGGCTAGCGCCAGGCGCTAGCCACTAGCGCCGGCGGTAGCGGGAAAATCATATATTCTCCAAAATCCGACTCTTTTCCCATTTCTCTGCCTTTTCCTGCTCTGAGAGCTGAGAGGAGAGCTGAGGGCAGAGGTTTGGGAGCAAGGAGGGAGATCCGTTGGAGTTGAGCTTTCGTCGTGCCAGGAGGTAGTTGTGAAGAAGCGTCTGCGTGCGTGTGCCACCGCGGATTCTAGCCATCTCCCTCTCACTTCTATGGCACCGAAACGGCCTACAAGGGTAACGAATCTCCTCCCCAATCCTTGGACATGTACGTCCTTTGATTTGCATGCGTTTTGGAATACTTCTACTAATTAGTAGATCGACTATTCCGGTGGGTTGAAGTGATTTCCCCACAAATTGCATATAGAGTCCGAAACGGTATTACGAACATAGGCATGCTGTGTGAAGCCCATCCGGACAGTTCGAGCCGGATTGGTGATGCTTAGTGCGTGTAAAGTGCCAGAAATAATTCCGTGTACGTGCTGTGATGCGGGTCATGAGTACTATTTGTACAAAAATATGACCTGGAGGTGTTTCCCAGGCTGTACCCGAAATTTGGTGGCAGAACTGAGTTCTGTCACTAGCGCCGGGCGCTAGCGTTAGCGCCGGCGGTAGCTCCAAGTGAGCTACTGTTGATGTCTGGAGGTGGTTTCCCAGAGGTGGCAGTACAGATTTCTATTACCAGTGCCGGGCAGAACTAAGTTCTGTTGCTAGCGCCGGGCGCTAGTGCTAGCGCCGGCGGTAGCGCCCAGCACGCAATTTGTGTGATTCAGTGTTACCCAATGTCCTAGGGACTGGATATATAGTAGATAAAGCTGTGGAATTTGCAAAGCCCAGCTTTAAGTGTCGGGCACAAGGTGACGCTTACCCGTATCGTGTAGAGTTGAATCGCGATAATTGAGCACGAGCCTAGCTGATCCGAACCCGCCCATAGTAGTGGTGAAGAGGTCGCCCCTCGGTGCACCGGACTATGGAAGAGTGCCGGAACTTCGTGTGTACGGCCTATCTCAATTTGCTTGTCTAAGTTGAAATAGGACTTAGCGTAAGGGCGTAACTCAGGGAGTATGCCAAAGTGTGCCTTGAGAGCACGAAGCGGGTGGCTTGGTTTGCCTCCGTTGGTGTTGTTTGCGGATATATATATATATATGCTGCTGACTCTTACTTGCAGGGAAGGAGCACCGCCGCCCCGAATGTGGGGCGGGGTCGTTATAAATCTTGGTCAGCTAAAGCTGACCGGTTGCCTGTTTTCCCACCAATTGGTGGATTTGCTTATACAGGTCCCGGCGAGACTAGCGGGTGATAGAGGGCTGAAGCCCCTGCTGCTGTGCTGTGCTGGCCCTTGAAGGCCAAAGCTTTTGTTTACTTTTGTTCATGTGTGGCCGGCCTGCGTGCCGATGTCTGGAAGCCACCTTTTTGATGTAAACAAACAATGTAAATAACTCTTGTTTTATTTCATTCATAGTTGTAAAGTGGACTTGTTATGAACTGGTTTTAAATAAAAATAAATATGCTTCCGTTATGCGACTCTGATGTTGAGATAGTTATATTTGTAACTGTTTAGACACTAATTCTCGTAACGCGCTCTTCTGTTCGTTTCATATGGCGTGGGGTCCCGGCTGGACCTACTGTTATATGCTATGTAACAGGGAGGGTGTTACAAATTGGTATCAGCTACGGGTCTCGGTCCCTTTCCTTCTGAATTCGTGGTCGAATTCATTTACGGGGTGGTGAGCATGTGTGTGCGTCGCCTTTAACTCATATAAATAACCAGTTTTGTCCACTTTGGGAATGAATTACATGTATATGTGTAGCATTCAGATGGAACTTCTGTGTTCCTTTATTGCGTTATGCTATCTCGTAGTCGCTAATTATGTTTTGGGTACATATATAGGCGACTGGGAGTGGAGCGGGGCCTTCTCGACCCCCTCGTTCGACTGCAAGCAGTGCACCAACTCCGGTGCCGACTTCTCCTTCAGCTGAACAGTAAGGATGATTGCTGAGGCAGTATTTGCAATGTTCACTGCGCAGCCAGGAGGGCATGTCCTTGGACAGCCTCCTACCCCTGGAGTGGCTCCAGTGCAGGCTCCAGCAGCTGAACCTCCAGTGCAGGCTCCAGCAGCTGAACCTGAGGTGGAAAGGCCAGTGCCGTTGAGGGCACGAAGAGCTACAGATCAACAGCTTTAATACTGTTTGAGTTTCCACCCTCCCACGTTCACGGGGGCAGGAACCCCGACACAAGCAGAAGATTGGATGTCAAAGGTGCACAAAACCTTGAAGGCCACGGACACGGAGGAAGGACAAAAAGTGACTTTGGCAACCTTCCTACTAGATGGGGAGGCGCAGCTGTGGTGGGATGAGTTGGAGATACATCAGCTAGCGGGAAGGCAGCTGACCAATATCTCTTTTGATGAGTTTTCCAAACTGTTCTTGGAGCGATATCTTCCTCAGGCCCAACAGATAGAAATGGAAAACCAGTTCAACCGTCTGACTCAGGGTGATCGTACTATCGATGATTATCTGCATGAGTTCACACGGTTGGGTCGTTATGCAGGCGTGACATTTGCGGATGAAGCGCGTAAGACAAATCTGTTTTACGAAGGCTTGCGAGAGGAGTTGCGGTTTCTTATGATGGGTCCAATGACGCAAGGGTTTATGACCCTGGTCAACTCAGCTCGTTCTTTAGAGAAAGACATGAAGCGGTCCCATAGTAGGAAGGAGCTAGCAGTAGTCAAGCCAGAGATCAAAGTATCGAGCTCGACAAAGTCGGGGCAAGGCAAATGGAAGAAAGGAGCGCGACCGTCTGGGTCAGCTCAATCTTCAGCATCGGGAGTAACTGGACGAGGCCCAATCATCTGTTACAACTGCAGCAAGCCGGGACATATAGCACGTGACTGTCGTAGTCAGAAGAAGCTAGTTGCGGCCTATGTGGCAGAGAAAGGGAAGGCGGCAGAGTCAACCGCATCCCACGCTGCTCCAGCCCAGCCTAGAGTTTACAACCTTGGCCAACAGGAGGCCATCAAACAGAACGATGTGGTGACAGGTATGCGATAGTATATAGCTTTTGTTGCTTTTTATACTTCATACCTTATACATTGCTTGGTAACCATTGATGTCCTAGGCTTTGTCCTGATCTTTAACTATCCGGCAAGAGCACTATTTGACACGGGTGCTTCACATTCCTTTATATCAAAGGCCTTCATACAACAACTTGGAGTGCCTTTGGCGTTTAGACAGGAACGATTAGATGTGCTGCTACCCAATGGGTGTTCGATGCGCGCGGATCGAGGTTGTGTAGTCAAGGTACGAATAGGGAGTCAAGACTTTGATTTGGAAGCACTGATACTCCCGCTTTCGGAATTCGATGTAATCTTTGGTATGGACTGGCTGTCAGCGCAGCAAGCCTACATTGATTGCACGTCTAAGGAGGTCACACTGGGGCGGAATACCGAACGTACAACTACGTTTGCTGGTTTGCATGGATCGAGTAAGACACTGATGTCTGCTGTCCAAGTGGTCAAGGCGGTTCGGCAAGGTGTATAGTTATGTGTTGTGCTAGTGGGGGCTGCAAAGCCTCAACCCAGTTTGAGTGATGTTCCTGTGATTTCAGAGTATCCAGATGTGTTTTTGAAAGATCTTCCTGGGGAGCCACCTCAGCGAGAGATTGACTTTACTATAGAGCTGGTGCCAGGTGCCAAACCTGTTTCACGCTCTCCGTACCGAATTGCGCCAAAGGAGATGGCGGAATTGAAAGTTCAATTACAGGAGTTTCTAGAGCAGGGTTATATACGTCCAAGTACCTCCCCTTGGGGTGCTCCGGTCCTTTTTGTGAAGAAGAAGGACGGAAGCCTGCGTCTATGCATTGACTACCGAGAATTGAACAAGCTGACCGAGAAGAACAAGTATCTGATTCCTCGAATCGATGACTTATTCGATCAGCTAATTGGGTCAACGGTATATTCAAAGTTGGATCTCAAGTCCGGCTATTACCAGTTACGAATTCGGGATTGTGATATCCCTAAGACAGCATTCAGTACTCGCTACAGACACTACGAGTTTACAGTGATGCCGTTTGGATTGATGAATGCACCGTCAGTATTTATAGATCTGATGAATAGGACCTTTCGAGCGTGCCTTGATCAGTTTGTCATTGTCTTCATTGACGATATCTTGTTGTACTCTCAGTCTGAAGAAGAACACGCGATTCATTTGCGTGAAGTTTTGGAAATCCTGCGACGTAGTCAACTATATGCCAAATTCTCTAAGTGCGAGTTCTGGCTAGCCTCAGTGGCGTTCCTTGGTCATGTTGTTAGTGGCGAGGGTATCGCAGTAGATCCGGCAAAGATTGATGCAATCCAGAAATGGCCCGTTTTGGCGACAGTAGCGGAAGTCAGGAGTTTCCTTGGACTTGCCGGCTACTATCGGCGCTTCGTGGAGAACTTTTCATGGATCGCTCTACCTCTCACCACCTTGACGAGGAAGGATCAGAAGTTCGTTTGGTCACCAGAGTGTGCACGGGCTTTTGAGGAATTAAAGAGGCGTCTGACCACAACACCAATTTTGTGTTTGCCATCTGGTGCAGAGGGTTATGAAATTTACAGTGATGCGTCAGGGAGCGGCTTAGGCTGCGTACTTCTTCAGCATGGTCAAGTAATAGCTTATGGCTCTCGTTAGTTGAAAGTGCATGAGCGGAATTATCCGGTCCACGACTTGGAATTGGCGGCCATGATTTTTGCTCTAAAGCTGTGGCGGCACTATTTATATGGTGTGAAGGTTGACATCTTTACAGACCATAAGAGCCTTAAGTATTTGCTAAATCAGAAGGAGCTCAACATGCGACAACGAAGGTGGATGGAGTTCCTGGGGGACTACACTTTTGATATACACTATACTCCCGGGAAGGGAAATATAGTCGCAGATGCTTTGAGCCGAAGGGCTTATGCATAGGCCAACTGGATTCAGATGTATGATCCACGTCTGATCAGGGACTTGGAAGCCTTGGAGATCTCCTGTGTAGAGAGGAGTTCTAGTGCGAATGTGTGCTTAAACTGGACGGAGGTGCAGTATGACCTCGCGGATAGAATACGACAGGCCCTGGAGCTTGATTCGAGCATGCAACGCTATTTGGCAGAGTCTGGGGATGGGACTGCTGCAGAGTTTGTGATGGACGATGGTCTGATGTGGAAAGACGGTCGGTTGTGCGTCCCAAATGTGGGTAAGTTACGGGAGGAATTGATGTACGAAGCACATTTTACCAAATACTCAATTCACCCAGGGAGCACAAAAATGTACCAAGACATGAAAAAGCTGTTTTGGTGGCCGGGATTAAAGAAATACATCGCCTTGTACGTGGCAAAATGCAAAACTTGCGCACTGGTGAAGGCGGAATGTCAGAAACCTGGAGGTTTTCTGAAGTCGTTGCCTATACCGGAATGGAAATTTGATGACATTTCGATGGATTTCGTGCACGGTTTGCCGAGATCACAGAGTGGGAATGATGCCGTATGGGTGATCCTGGATCGCTTGACAAAGGTAGCCCACTTTATTCCAAACTGGAAGGATGATTCAGTTGAAAAGTTAGCAAAACTTTATGTTGATAGCATCGTACGATTGCACGGTGTGCCCCGTAGCATCATCAGTGACCGAGATGGGCGCTTCACTTCGAATGATTGGAGGCTAATCCACCAGTTGTTAGGTACAAAGCTGAAGTTTAGCACTGCCTTCCACCGTCAGACGGATGGACAGACTGAACGTACGAACAGAACTCTGGAGGATATGCTCCGAATGTGTGTCCTGGACTTCGGTAAAAAGTGGGAAGATCATCTATTCATGATCGAATTCGCTTACAATAACAGCTATCAGGCAAGTATAAAGATGGCACCCTTTGAGGCCCTCTATGGTAGAGCTTGCCGCACTCGCTTATCTTGGGCGGAGACAGGTGAAACGAAGCTGTTTAAGCGAAAGGAAGTCGAAGAGTCAAATGCGGCTATTCAAACAATCCGTGAGAGATTGTTAATTGCGAAAGATAGGCAGGCGAAATACTACAATGCCAAGCACAGAAACGTCGAGTTCGCCATGGGCGACTGGGTTTATCTCAAGATCAAACCTTTCAAGGGTGTGTCCCGGATTCGGCGCTTGAAAAAGCTGAGTCCAAGATACCTTGGACCGTTTGAGATACTAGAACGTGTTGGCGAAGCTGCCTATCGACTCGCTCTTTCGACTGAGTTGAGTAGTCTGCACGATGTGTTCCACATATCAGTATTGAGGAAAGTTGTACCAGAACCTAGCCAAGTGCTTGTGTCTACTCAGGTACCGGTCGATGATGGGTTGAAGACAAAGGTCATACCTATTAGCATCGAAGACACTGAGATCAAACAGCTACGGAATAAATTGATCAAGATGGTCAAAGTCCGCTGGAACAACTGCGGTCGTGAGGAACTTACATGGGAGCGCGAGCAAACTATGCGTGAGGAGTTCCCCGAGCTGTTCCTATAAGGTACAAATTGTATTTTGTATCATTTTGATTATTTGCACTATTAGAATTTCGGGACGAAATTCATTTAAGGGGGGGAGAATTGTAAGACCCCAAATGGCATGTGCACCCAAAATACCAAAAATGAGCATGAAATGAAATCAAGGAGCTAGCGCCAGGCGCTAGCGATAGCGCTGGCGGTAGCGTTTCGAGAACTCCCAAGAAATGGTCCCGAGAAATCCCGAGAAATGGTTCCGAGAACTCCCGAGAAATGGAGCAGGCTGAAACAGATGAGCTAACGCCAGGCGCTAGCGCTAGCGCCGGCGGTAGCATCTCTTAGCGGTACCGACTCAGGCTAGCACCAGGCGCTAGCCACTAGCGCCGGCGGTAGCCGGAAAATCATATATTCTCCAAAATCCGACTCTTTTCCCATTTCTCTGCCTTTTCCTGCTCTGAGAGCTGAGAGGAGAGCTTAGGGCAGAGGTTTGGGAGCAAGGAGGGAGATCCGTTGGAGTTGAGCTTTCGTCGTACCAGGAGGTAGTTGTGAAGAAGCGTCTGCGTGCGTGTGCCACCGCGGATTCCAGCCATCTCCCTCTCACTTCTATGGCACCGAAACGGCCTACAAGGGTAACAAATCTCCTCCCTAATCCTTGGACATGTACGTCCTTTGATTTGCATGTGTTTTGGAATACTTCTACTAATTAGTAGATAGGCTATTCCGGTGGGTTGAAGTGATTTCCCCACAAATTGCATATAGAGTCCGAAATGGTATTACAGACATAGGCATGCTATGTGAAGCCCATCCGGACAGTTCGAGCCGGATTGGTGATGCTTAGTGCGTGTAAAGTGCCGGAAATAATTCCGTGTACGTGCTGTGATGCGGGTCATGAGTACTATTTTGTACAAAAATAGGACCTGGAGGTGTTTTCCAGGCTGTACCCGAAATTTGGTGGCAGAACTGAGTTCTGTCACTAGCGCCGGGCGCTAGCGTTAGCGCCGGCGGTAGCTCCAGGTGAGCTACTATTGATGTCTGGAGGTGGTTTCCCAGAGGTTGCAGTATAGATTTCTGTTACCAGTGCCGGGCAGAACTAAGTTCTGTTGCTAGCGCCGGGCGCTAGTGCTAGCGCCGACGGTAGCGCCCAACACGCAATTTGTGTGATTCAGTGTTACCCAATGTCCTGGGGACTGGATATATAGTAGATAAAGCTGTGGAATTTGCAAAGCCCAGCTTTAAGTGTCGGGCACAAGGTGACGCTTACCCGTATCATGCAGAGTTGAATCGCGATAATTGAGCACGGGCCTAGCTGATCCATACCCGCCCATAGTAGTGGTGAAGAGGTCGCCCCTCGGTGCACCGGACTATGGAAGAGTGCTGGAACTTCGTGTGTACGGCCTAGCTCAATTTGCTTGTCTAAGTTGAAATAGGACTTAGCGTAAGGGCGTAACTCAGGGAGTATGCCAAAGTGTGCCTTGAGAGCACGAAGCGGGTGGCTTGGTTTGCCTCCGTTGGTGTTGTTTGCGGATATATATATATGCTGCTGACTCTTACTTGCAGGGAAGGAGCACCGCCGCCCCGAATGTGGGGCGGGGTCGTTATAAATCTTGGTCAGCTAAAGCTGACCGGTTGCCTGTTTTCCCACCAATTGGTGGATTTGCTTATACAGGTCCCGGTGAGACTAGCGGGAGATAGCGGGCTGAAGCCCCTGCTGCTGTGCTGTGCTGGCCCTTGAAGGCCAAAGCTTTTGTTTACTTTTGTTCATGTGTGGCCGGCCTGCGTGCCGATGTCTGGAAGCCACCTTTTTGATGTAAACAAACAATGTAAATAACTCTTGTTTTATTTCATTCCTAGTTGTAAAGTGGACTTGTTATGAACTGGTTTTAAATAAAAATAAATATGCTTCCGTTATGCGACTATGATGCTGAGATAGTTATATTTGTAACTGTTTAGACACTAATTCTCGTAACGCGCTCTTCTGTTCGTTTCATATGGCGTGGGGTCCCGGCCGGACCTACTGTTATATGTTATGTAATAGGGAGGGTGTTACACTATATATGCTTTACTAGATAGAGAGTATCCAAGGATTATGCCTTCAGCTGCCTTAGCTTCAAACTTCCTTAGATATTTCTTATCATTGTTATGCACATAGCATTTACAACCAAAAATCTTAAAATAGCAAACCTTAGGCTTTTTATTCTTGCGTAGTTCATAGGGAGTTTTACCCTTAAGTTTATGTATCAGGCTTCTATTCAACACATAATTTGCTGTGTTCACTGCCTCTGCCCAAAAAGAGAGTGGCAAATGAGCATCAGCAAGCAATGTAGTTGCTGATTCTATTAGTGTTCTATTTTTCCTTTCAGCTACCCGATTTTGTTGAGGACTTCTAGGAGTAGAGAAACACTGAATGATCCCTTCTTTTCCACAGAATTCTCTCATCAAGAGAGACTCAAACTCAGTTCCATGATCACTTCTGATCAATGCAACTACAGTAGAGTACTCAGCCTTGATGTACCTGAGAAAGTCTGTTAGAACTTTGATGGTGTCAGACTTGTTCCTAAGAAAGAACACCCAAGTGAATCTTGAGAAGCCATCTACAATAACTAGAGAATAATGATTCCCTCCTAAGCTCTATATAGCAGTAGGTCCAAAAAGATTTAAATGCAACAACTACAGAATCCTAGGTGAATCACTCTTGGATAAAGACTTGAAACGACTTCTAGTCTGCTTACCTAACTGACAAGACCTGCAAAGTCCTTCCTTCTTGTATGAACCAGAAGACAGTCCTCTGACAAGATTGTCCTTAGAAAGCTTAGATATAGTTCTAAGGTTAATGTGTCCAAGCCTTTTATGCCATAATTCATTTGTCTTACTTATTGAATTAAATAGACAGATGCCTGAATTGGTAGAGTCAAAATTGACTAGATAAATGTTTCCTTGTCTAATATCAGATAATACATTTATGTTTTTATTTTTGGTAATAAGACATTGGGAAGGGTTAAAAGTTACCTGATAACCTTCATCACATAACTGGCTTATGCTGATGAGGTTGTGCTTGAGACCTTTGACATATGATACTTCTTTGAAGGTGACTGCTCCAATCTTGACTTGTCCATATCCTTTTGTCTGTCCACAGTTGGAGTCTCCAAAGACAACTTTGGGTCTAAGCTTTGCCTTATAATTGCTCAGGTTGGCCTTGTTTCCTGTCATATGCTTTGGGCATCCACTATCCAAGTACCAATATTCCTTTATCTTTGGATAGCTGTGTACCTGCAAAGACAGAAAAATAAACTAGTTATTTTTGACCCAGACTACCTTGGGTCCTTTTGTCTTACCACAATATTCAGAAATAAAGGACATTTCAGGTTGATCCTTATAGCCTTGTGGATGATATCTCCTTGGAGGTATTATCCATTCAGTGAAAGGATTTTTAGTTTGTTTTGAATTAGAATTCTTGAAATTTTCTGTATAGTATCTGTTCGACGAATTTGGGTAAGTTCGTCGATCGCCGTTCGACGAATGTACATGATTTCATCGAGCGTCGTTCATGTAATAACTATACTGGAAATCTGTTTTCAGTTTTCGTCGATCTTCGTTTGACAAATTGAAATCTTTTCGTCGAGCTCCGTTTGACGAATTCTTCTGAATTCTTTTATTCATAACAGACTTGTTTGAAATATCTTTATTTGCTTCTACAGCCTCTTTGCTTTTAGCAGAAACGAATTTTATAGGTGTAGAAAGTATGTTCTTCTTAATTAGAGGTGGCTCACTTGATGAAGCACCCAAGCCTAGTTTGCTATTAAGTCTAGCATTTACTGTGCTTGTAATGTCCATCAGTTTGATGCTTCTCCCATTTAGGGATTCTTCAAACCTTTTGTCTTCAGACAACTTGCTCTCAATGAGAACAATATGTTCCCTGGAGGCAGCCAAATCTTTCTTAAGATTTACATTTTCTTCACTTATATTTTTCATTTCAGCTAGCTTACTTCTGAGTGAGATTATTTCTTTCTCAAATTTTAGTAAGTCTAAGCAAAGAACCTTTAATTCAGCTTTGAATTCAACTGAAGTAAAATCAAATTTATATATTACCTGATCTGCATCATCTTCTGCTTCTAGTTCTGATCTTTCTTCATCAGAATTGTTGGCTGAGGCATTGATTGCCATCATGCAAAAGTTCTTCTCTTCTTCATTATCTTCATCATCACTGGATGATGATGGATTTCCCAACTCACTGCCTGAGTCATAAATGGCCATCAGACATTGGTCATTGTCTTTTGTTTCTTCTTCATCATCTGAAGAACTGGATGATGATTCTGATTCAGTTTCACTCCAAGATTCTGCTATAAATCCTCTTCACTTCTTTTTGTGTTTGTGGGAGGAAGACTTGCTGGAGTTTCTTTTCTCTTCTTTGTCCTTTTTCTTTTCTTTCTTCTGGTTTTCTGGAAAGTCTGGCGCAATATGTCCTGGTTTCCTGCAACCAAAATATATAATTTATTTAGAATTGTTTTTGTCATACCTTGGCTTTTCATAGCTTCTAGATGACTTTTTCCTGAAGTATTTTCTTGCCATCTTGTAGAATCTTTTGGCAAACAGACTCATCAACTCCTCATTGTCAGGAGTCTTTCCTTCTTCTTCTGTAGCTTTGAAGGAAATATTCCTGTCCTTCTTTGTTGAAGAGGAGGTGCTCACTTGTTCAGCTTCCCTTGTCTTGATGAGTTGCTCATAGGATTTGAGCTTTCCTAGCAGTGTCTCAGTAGTTATCTCATTAAGACTTCTGGATTTCTTGATAGGCCAGATCCTAGAGTCCCAAGTGCTGGGGAAGCACATTAGGATTTTGTCATTGATCTCAGTTAATGAGATTTCCTTGTCCAGTGTTCTGAGTTCACTTATGATTACACTTAATCTAGTGCATATATCTGCAACTGATTCTTCTTCACCCTTCTTGAAGTTCTCATACAGAGAGATCAAGTGAGATCTTCTACCCATTCATCAGCAGAGCCTGCAACCATATTGTTGAGAGAGGTCCATATCTCTCTAGCTGAGGTGCACTCCACCACCTTCTGAAATATGTCATCAGACATTGTTTGAGCCAGAATGTTCATGGCTTTTGCATCAGCACTCCTTTGCTTTTTCTGTGCTTCTGTCCATTCAGGAGGTGGGACAACATTGTTGGCAGTTTTGGTTTCAACACTAGTTGTTGCTGTGGGAGCTGGAGGTCCTGTCAAAATCACATTAAAAATTTCTTCATCAATTGAGTTCATATAAAGCCTAATCCTTGCTTTCCACAGTGCAAACTTACTGAGATTGCACATAGGAGGTCTTGTGCTTGAATACTCTTTGTTTTGTGCCATGAGTTTTTAACAGAAACTAAATAAAATAAAAACTCTAAAAGAATTTAAGATCTAATTAATCTTTGTGATTCAGGTGTTAGCCAGTAAAGAATCAACTTCCTCTGATACCAATTGAAAGTGGAGGTTAGATCTTAATTTAACTCTAGAGGGGGGGGGGGGGTGAATAGAGTTTAAAACTTTTTCCCTTAGTTTTATTGCGGAATTAAAAATAGTGATATATATATGTATAGAGAGTGAGTAATAAAAACTAAAATAGAAAATCAACACAGCACAACACAGAAAAGAAATCAAACACAGAAGACACAAGGAGATATAGTAGTTCCCCACTAAAATTGGGTACGTCTACTCTTCTACCACCCTTGGTAGGAAACTACTAGGATTTTTGATCAGGTGCCCTCACACCAATGAGCTTTTGATAAGGTGCACAAAAACCAACTAGATTTTTTGATCAGGTGTCTTGCCACCTGTAACATCCCCAATCCTACTAGACCCTTTGGAAATGTTAGGGCATAGTGGTGAGATGAGTGGCCACAAGGGCCTTAGGCTAGGGTAGAAATGGCTAAGTGCACACCAAAGCTCAAAAACCAACCTAGCCCTAAGCCCCTCAACTAAATCAATTGACCCTTAATTGTCCAAATTGACCTCACATTTGTTTCCCTAACCACTAAGGGAGACCAATAGGATGGAATTTGCACATGGGTGGGACCCAATTGCATGAAATTGACCAAAGTCAAACTTTACCTAATTTTGGTCAAATCTACACCCTTTGGTTAAATTAAACCAATTGGGGCCCCACCATGGACCAACCAATGTTGGGTGATGTCAAGGGACCCATGACCCCCATGTGGGGTCAACCCACTCACCTTGTTGACCAAAGTCAACCATGGTCAACATAGCCCATTAAGGGGAATTCTAAGCCTAATTTGAATGGAACCCAACACCCCATCATCTAATCAATCACTTATGGACTTAGGACATGCCCATATCAGCCTTAGACTGAGCTCAAACCTTAGGTTTGATTAACCAAATGAGAGGGGGACCAAAAGTGATTAAAAAGCATAAAGCTAAAAGAGAAAAGCAAAAAGCAAACCCCCCCTCTAACACTCCACCTCAAATCAGCCTAGGGGCCAGCCCTGATTGCTGATGATCTAGGATTGACCCAGAGGGAAGCAGGAGGCCAGCAGGTGCAGGAGGGTGGCAGCAAGGAGCTGCCCGAGAAAGCTAGATTTCAAAACCGGCTATAGAGGCCTCCCCACCTCATTCCAGCCACACCATCAGCTTCAGAAGGGAGAGAGCAGTCGGGAACGACACCTGGAGCAAGGACATTGAAGGAGAATCGAGTTCGGGAGCGAGGTCGCCGGAGCAAAGCATATCCATGGTGAACCGTCGCCGGAGCCGCCGTCACGCCCCAATCACGGTTCGTTTCTCCTCCCCTCACCCCATGCTAGCTTCCTATCACAAAACAAAGAAGGATCGGGCTCAATTGAGCCCGAATCCCGACCTTAAATCCATGAAATTCGGCTCGAAACGGGAAGCCTGGGATCGCCGGAAACCGCCGCCTTCGGCCGCCAGTCGCCGGTGGATGGTAGCTCCGACCACCACGAAGGTGTCAGTGGTGTTGGCCGGCGGTGGTGGTGGCTGGATCGCCGACAAACTCGATCGCAAAATTGCCCAGCGCAGTTCAATCTCAGCCGTTGGCTGGAGGAGGAAGACGAGCTGGCTACCGCTAGATCTGCTTTAAGATGCGTGCGCGCCTCTTTTCTTTAATTAAATTAATTCAAACTCTTGGATTTTCTGCCCTTATTTATCAAGCCACTTCTATAATTAATTAGGGTCCCTTAATGACTGAATTAGAAAAAGTGCCCAACATGAAAGTTGTAGGCCTTGACCTTAGCTTTCATTAGGGCTTGAGTTCAGGTCATTTGGTGATCCACAACTCCCTTTGGAGCTGTTTTACTAGGGCTGGTCCTACACTAGGTCAGTCCACTAAAATAATTATCTAGCCTAGACCTCTCAAGATATGAAGCTGAGATTTTAACCATGGGTAGGTATACCCTAGGGTCACCCTCTGCCCAAAGATCTGCCCTTGATGGGCACTTTTACCTATAGTTTTTGTGGTATTTAAGATATTTAAATAATGTTAATTTTTGGAGCATATGAAGTCCAAATGACACCAAATTTTGGTGGCAAGCTCTTTAGTACATGAGTAGTGTCTGACTAAGATTTCACTCCATTTGGAGTTGATTTGATGTGGAAAATGAGAAACCCTAATGAGGTCCCTTAAAGCTCAAATTATGGTTTAGGCCATATGAGGAGTTGAGTGAGTTGGCCTCCTCCAATCTGGATGATATTTAGGTAATCATATATAATTGTATGTGACACCCCTTAATGGAGCATTTGGAGCCATTAGGGTGGTGTGTCCTAAAACCCTAAGGGTAAACCCTTAAGGTTGCAAATTAGGGCTTGTGAAGGACATAGGACCAAATATCCTTGCCTTGGCTCATAACTTGGTAGACATGTTTGTAGGAGAATTCATTGGCTTAGATAATTTAATGGGAATTTTTAGAGTCATTTTTGTATTTTTCTCCTATTAAATGAAATTGCCACTATTTCCTTAAATAAATAAAATGCATGGTCAGAGGACCTTGTATGGATTGGATATTTTAACAGTGGCTAAATTAGGATGAAAATAGGCTATGGTAATTTTAGTAGGATTTATTGAAGTGTTATTTCTTGTGGAGGAATTTTTAAGTGCTTACTTGCTTAGAGGAATTTAATTATAAAAATAGTCAAATCATTGGGCAAAATTATGAAACTTGGTTATCTATCATATTTTGTTTATATATGCCCATGATAATTATTTGGAATCCTGTGGATTTGTATTTCATGTACTTCATGTAGAAATTGGTATTTACTACACTTGGATGTTAAATCATTTTAATTAGTCAAATCATATGGTGATGATGTAAATATTTGGCAGAGGACTCTAGACCCCCATTTAAACTCTTGGTAATTTTTATAGAATTTTTAGATGTGAAATATTATTTTTCCTAATTATAGTGGCATTTTGGTAATTACACAACTATGAGGATTTAGTAGGCCACATGGCATCCTAGGGTCATGAAACTCAGTAAACCACCTTGATATGGAATATTACCTTACTGATAATTTTCATGTAGCTTGTAGAAGTATTTTGAGGATAGATCATGTGTAATTTGACCTAAGGCCTTAACTACTTTAAATAATAATAAATGCCAAATTAATATGGAAAATTATGGAAATTGGAACATACCTTATTAAGGTCAGTGAACTAAAGGTAATCACCAACTAAAGTAATTGTCTTGAGAAAGAGGATGGTGGGGTTGAGCCCATTAAATCCTTAGTACTGTTGGGGGCCCCTTTACGGGGTATACCGCGGGAAGTCTAAGATTCACCCTAAATATAATACTAACTAAATTGTAGGCAAGAGTAGCCTAATTAGGTCAGCAAACTAGTATGGATCTCCTTCGAGGAGGAGATGAGTTGGATCAACTTGGGTGTTAGTCCCTGAGACGGAGGCTCGGGTAGACTTAATAACACCTGTTACTTATACAACTAGTGGCGAGTCTTCGGTACTAGGCTAGTCGTGTCACCGACGGTAGTTCGTTGACTCAGGTGAGGGTGAGGTTTAGATGGCCGGTAAGTTTGAGTACCGCGGTCTGGAGGACAATCCCTAATAACACACCCCGACCTTAAAGTCTGGTGGATTCCAGCAAGAGTACGCAGGAGCTCCGCTGTTGTGTTCTTAGCGTTGAGGCGTACGTGAGGTCTAGGCTTGGTAGTGAGCATACCCGCCTAGGATGTGGAGTGCCCGATCCACTGCCACCGTCAGCCACGACGGTCGGTACTCGAAAGGTTGGCTTCCTTTCTAACAAAGTGGGAACTATAAAGGTCTGTGCGCATAGAGTCGTGTGTGTGAGTCACATTGCATAAACACATTAAGTCATCATAAGCATAGCCTAGCATAACATACACATTAGCATACCCCCATCATATAAATTAGTATGGGCTCTTTTATATGATGGGTTACCTGGACATCTTAACTTATATGTCGTATGGGCGTTCATATAAGTTAAGGTACGAATCTGTGATGGTAGATTAGTTTTACTTACTGCACCACATTTTTATTACTGGTTTACTTCACGCTCTACTTTACTGCCATTTATTTGCACTATACTGCTAGCTAGTTTTACCGCTTTTCCTATACTTGCTAGATTAGTGCCATGTCACCTCTTTCCTTGTTAACCCCTTGTTGTCCTCCACTTCTTCATCCCGCTCGGTTCCTAGGAGTCGTGGAGGGAGGCGAGGAAAAAATGACTTAGTCTTTATGACTAATGGTCGGATGTGGCCGTAACAGGAGTCCGAGGAGACGGAGCTGTCCCACGCGCAGCTGGACGAGATGGCAGGACCTGAGCAGCAGATGCAACGCACTACCACGACGCCACAGGTTGATGACTAGACAGTTAGCTTTCAGTTTTGAGACTTTGTAGTTTCCGCATGTTGTAGAGAGAGAGAGAGAGAGTACTCATTTTTGGATATGTATCGGGCTTAAGCCCCTTTTGCTTGTACTGTCTCTTTTTGGACATTTCTATTTCATTATATACCTATATGATGTTGTGACATGTGGACATGCCTTTAATTCTGCACTTACTTTTGGCATATATTTACTTATGATCGTATAGCCGGTAGAGTCGGTGCTGAGCGGGGTTAGCCAACCCAAGTGTTGGTGACATCGCAAGGCAGCGATTCTGGGCGAAGATCCACCTCAACTGTGCGATGCGGGAGAGGTTCGAGTTTTCATGTACCCGAATGGGTTTTGAGAAAAGAGATCTTACAAATGGTATCACTGAACGAACAATCATAAGAGAACAGTCCACAACATACTAGGTCACCCCGCTCGAGCTTAGTTTGCGGACAAACTAGGCAGCGAAAGATATGGTGTGCCCATGTATGGAATCACATAAAACAGTCCAATAATCAATAAGTAAGACCAAAATTTTTAACTAAATCCCTATCTTTTGTAGGCCCCAGTGAGCAGGGAGCCTCAGGTCAGTATCCCTCCCCCTCCGACTACCACTACTCTTCAGCAGTCGGAGTTGGGACAGGCGTTAACAGCCATTTTAGAGACCTTCAGGGCCCAGTCCATCCCGGCACCACTGCCAAACCCAGGAGCGAACTGGTTGAGCACCTTTAGAGGTCTTTACCCACCGACCTACCGAGGGACAGAGGATGCAGTGAAGACTGAGGAGTGGTTGGACACCATTCAGGAGATGCTGCCCGACATCGGTTTCCCAGTCAGCAAGGCAGTATTTTTGGTAGTATCAGCCCTTGATGCACATGCCAAGAGGTGGTGGAAGTCGCTGCTGGAAACCACTTTCAGAGATAGGGAGTACTCAGATATTTCTTAGGACGAGTTTAGTGCCACTTTCCTGGAGCACTTCATATCCAGCACGGACAAAGATGAGATGGAAGAGAGGTTTCTACACCTCACTCAGGGGACACGCTTAGTGATTGAGTACCAGAGGGAGTTCTCCCATTTAGCCAGATTTGCGAGGTCTCATGCCGCAGATGATCGCACTCTTGCGAAGAGATTCTACAAGGGGCTTTGAGACCCGTTGAGGCAGGCACTCTTGTTTGTTTCTGAGGGCAGCCTAACTCAGATTATCGAGACGACAAAGAAGTTGGAGGCAGATCAGATCAGAGTGCAGGGCGGAAGGAAGAGACCAGCTGAGGCCATGTACCAGGGGGAGAGCAGCAGAGGCTCGCAGCGGGGCAGACTTATGAGGCACCGGAGGGGTGGGGCATGTTCTCGTCCTCAGATTAAACCAGTACAGCAGCCCCATCCCTTACCAGCCCCACAGCCCCTACGTACCTGGGGGCCCCAGAGATTTGACGACCGGGGACGCGCTCCAGTAGTGTGCTTCGAGTGCAACCAGCCAGGTCACGTCAGGGCCCATTGCCCTCGTTGATTCCTTCCACCACCTCCTCCACCACCAGCAGTTAGCACCTCCGGCAGCCCCTCCAGCACAGCGGGGCCGAGGCCGAGGACGGGGTCGAGGCAGGGGGTATCACGATAGAGGTAGGCAGCAGGATCAGGTTTACTCCTTGGATCTTGCACAACTGAGGAACCCGGAGGAAGTTATAGCAGGTAATTTAATGCTTTCAGTACTTTAATTTATTACTGCTTAAATTTACCTGCATTTTCAACCTTCTAGATTAGAAATAAAACAAACAATCCACCTTCCCCAGGAATTATAGTGGTGTGTGGCAAGCCCGCTCACACCCTATTCGATACTGGTGCCTCGCATAACTTTGTTTCCGAAGACTTTGTTAAAGGCTTGGACCAAATCCATTATTACACGGGACCCACCAGGAGGGTGCGCCTCCCCAATGGATCAGAGATCGAGGAGACGACCAAGTGCACCTTGAAGGTGACCATCGACGGCCTAACACTCGATGCTCCAGCTTCGGTGCTGAAGCTCGCCGACTTCGATCTTATCTTGGGCATGACGTGGCTCGCTTGGAACCACGCCCAGATAGACTGCCAAGCAAAGAGAGTGGTGTTGCGATACGATACCACCTTCACGACATTCGAAGGTATTGGACCAATCTCCCGCTGTTCTTTATCATCTGTTCAGGTAGTCAAGGCCCACGAGCAGGGCGACGAGGTATATCTTGTATGCTTAGAGATGGCGGAGGTGGAGGCTTCCTTATCAGACATTCCCATAGTACGGGACTTCTCTGACGTATTCCCGGAGAAGTTGCCCGGACTGCCACCGCATCGAGAGGTAGATTTTCAGATTCAGCTGGTGCCAGGAGCGAGACCTGTGTCTCGGGCACCGTACCGCATGGCACCCAAGGAACTGGCAGAGTTTAGGGTGCAGTTGAAAGAGCTGGTAGATGCAGGTTTCGTCAGGCCGAGCTCTTCGCCTTGGGGAGCGCCGATATTATTTGTGAAGAAGAAAGATGGAACCCTCAGATTATGTATAGATTATCAGGAGCTCAATAGGTTGACGGTACGAAACACCTATCCGTTACCGAGGATTGACGAGCTCTTCGATCAGTTGCAGGGAGCTCACTAGTTCTCCAAGCTCGACTTGAGATCGGGATATTATCAGCTACGGATTCGAGAGGAGGACATACCGAAGACAGCTTTCAGCTCCAGGTATGGATTGCATGAGTTCACAGTGATGCCCTTTGGGCTCCCTAATGCCCCCTCAGCCTTCATGAGCATGATGAATAGGGTGTTCAAGGCCTTTCTCGACATCTTCGTTATCGTGTTCATCGATGACATCCTAGTGTATTCCAGGACGGAGGAGGAGCACGCTGGGCATCTGGCCCTAATACTGAGGAAGTTGAGAGAGCACCAGATGTATGCGAAGTTCTCCAAGTGTCAGTTTTGGCTATGGGAGGTGGCTTTTCTGGGACACGTCATCAGTGGAGAAGGACTGGCAGTGGATCCGGCCAAGGTGCGGGCTGTTCAGGAGTGGCCTCGACTGCAGCCAGCTTCAGATGTGCGGATCTTTCTAGGATTGGCAGGCTATTACCGGAAGTTTGTGGAAGGGTTCTCCAAGATTGCCCTTCCGCTCACTTCTTTGACCAAGAAGGATGCCCCATTCGTCTGGTCTCCGCAGTGTGAGGCGGCCTATTTGGAGCTGAAGGGCCGACTCACCTCTTCCCCCATTCTTTCCTTTCCATCTGGGAAGGAAGGATTTCAGGTTTACACAGACGCATCATTTCAGGGGTTGGGAGCAGTGTTGATGCAACAAGGTCACGTGGTCGCGTAAGCTTCCCGTCAGTTGAAGGTACATGAGAGGGGGAGCTATTAAATGACGCCCACATAGTGTGAAGATAAAATGATTCAAAATAAAGAGAACTATTATGCAAAATATTACACCTAACAATAAATTACTAAGCAACCAAGTTTTAAAACAAGAAAATGGAATACGAAGAAATAAAACAAAAGGATGCGATAAACAAATGGAAGGGCTTCTCACTCAGATTCTCCCTCTCTAGAAAACTCACACGACTGTGTTCCCCGGCAACGGCGCAAAAAACTTGATGGCACAAATCTCGCACACCGCTATAGGCGGTAGCAAGACTGCGGCACGAAACGATAGTGTACCGATCGTTCAAGTAATATAAAATGGGAATGAATCCCCAAGTATCGATCTCAAAGGAACACAGTAAGGTGGAGCTATCTATCGAGGAAGGACTTGAGATTGAAGTCCTTTAATCGGATGGATGCGGAAACGGGGGATTTGGTTTGTGGAAAATAAAAGAAAACAACTTAAACTATTCCTATGCAATGCCGCTATGCAATGCTTCGCTTGGCAGGATGGAATCTACGTAGGCCTTGAGCGCGCTACTTCGTAAGGGTGGAT
This sequence comes from Dactylorhiza incarnata, assembly GCA_033032865.1. NCBI lineage: Eukaryota > Viridiplantae > Streptophyta > Magnoliopsida > Asparagales > Orchidaceae > Dactylorhiza > Dactylorhiza incarnata. Next base: position 6,796,950 of record JAWHQI010000013.1, read on the forward strand.
GGACGAGTAGGTAAGAGGAATCGAACTATGCAGTCCTTGAGCGCGCTGCTTCGTAGGGCGAGTGGATTACACGGGCCGCTATGCCACGCTTTGCTAGGCGGATGGACGAGTAGGTAAACGGAGTGAGGGTCGTAAGCACCTCTTCGACAAGCACGCCACTAGCAATTGCTAGTGCGGCGACGAACGTGATGGCAGGATGGAGGATGGAATGGGGCGCACCTCAAGCAACTCAAACAACAAGTATTTCACATAGACATGAAATATATAAAAATACAAACTAGTTTAAGTGCTCTACTTCATCATAATACAAAGATCTACACATATACACTTCAATAAGAGAAGAACAAGGCAAGAAATCGAACGAACCCGAAGGCTTGTTGGAGATTCACGGTCGGAATCGCTGGGTTGTCAATCCGCATCCAAGCTCGGTCAGCAACTGCGTCCGGGGTAGAGAGAGCTGTCACGACTCTCCGACCCGTCTTCTTCGTCTCACGATCCCGCGGAGGTTGCAAACTTCCTCTTGCTTGAAGGAAATGGTGGCTAGATCTCCCTTGAAGCTCTAGGATGAAGGAGGAGGCCAAAGGGATGAAACCCTGGTGGAGATGGCGAAATCGGCGCTGTTGTACGACGCGTACGGAACTCTTTTGTTTTAGGTCGAAGCTGCAGCTTTTATAGAAAAATGTTAGAAATTTGGTCACGCATGGTCGAACGCACGACCGTGCGTTGACCGTGCGATACTTAAGCTCAGTAGGCGTGCAGGGGAAGAAGGCATGCGCCCGTGCGTTTTGCTCACGCGCGACCAACACCGCCCGTGCGTCCAAACGCACGGGTAAATTCTGACGCTCAGAAATCATCAAGAAACAGGTCGACCGTGCGTTTTACTCACGCACGGGCGAATCCGCCCGTGCGTCAAAACGCACGAGTAAACTCCGACGCTCCATTCTGCCCAGACACAAACGCACGACAGCCACTGACCGTGCGTCAAGGAAACGTACGACCGTGCGATATGCACAGAAATTACATTGGGGAAAATGAGACGATCAGGTCACCTGCATACAAGAAACACAAGCTGGGAAAGTACTACCAGCAGCACAGAGATAAAGAGGATACATTGGGGAGCACGCAGTGCTTACCCCCAACAACAAAGTGCGCAATTGCACACAAAAACAGGCATACTATGTACTACAAATAAAAGCATGAATAAGGGAAATATGAACAAAACTGAATCACAAAAGCAAGAAAACTAGCCTAAATGAGTCCGAAAATATATATATAATAGGGACTCATCACACCCCCAGACTTACCTGTTTGCGTGTCCCGAGCAAACAATTCCTACGCAAGCGGGAATATGAAATAACTAACTAAAAATTACAAAATGGAATACCATGCGAAGTCGCATGCTCATGTTCGTATAAGAAAACTAGAGAAGATTTTTAATTATACACAGAGTTTATGAATTTTAAAAACATAAATAATTGTTACTTCTACTCAAAATGAGAATTACAGTGAATCATCTGGTCACGCATACGGAGAAAGTAAACTGAACGCTGAGGCGAGCATTGCCAAAGATCGGGGTGCCGTAAAAACTCCACCGAAATCCATCGGTGTCGGTGACCATAGGCTTGCCCGGTCACATTCTCTCCACGACACTAGATTGGCTCAAGGCGTGAGTCAGTAGGACTTGCAGGTTTTGAATGGGGCTTGGGTTATGGTGAGATAAACAAAGGTAAACCTGAAGGCTAAGCACATCCAACCCATAATGAGCTTTAAGTCAAGCTACCCACACAGCTATAAGCTTACAAGTGCAACACACCCCCAGACTTGGACTTTTGCAACATAGGTGTGTGCACTCCCTACTCCCAATCATAAATTTATACAAAGATTTTTCATTAAAATCATTTTTCTCTTTTTTTTTTCTTTTTCTTCTTCATTTTTCTTTTATTTTCATTTCTTCTTCAGCATATTTTCTAATGAGCATAACCACAACTTCACATAAAAAGCAACACAGTCACACCCCAAACATGAAAATAATAATGAAATTTAAGCTCGGTTTTGGTTGTGCAATTAGGTTGGGCTTTTAGGCTTTGGTGAAAAATATGTGGAGCTGAATCAAAGGAGGGGGTAGGCACAAAATGGGCTAGCAAGGAATAAATGATAGGAATGGTACACAAAGCTCAACCTGGCCAAAATGATGGCCTACGTCATTCTCACGCACTCAAACTATCTTATGTCAATGCTTCGAAAATCGCTTGGGGCAAGTTCTAGCCATCGAGAAAGATTCTCCTTTCTCCTGACTCGAGCAATACGAATCTAGCAAACGTCTACACACATCCCTATGCTACCATTTGATTCACACCAGATTCATCATTTGAGTATAGTAAACAATATTTATACTAATAAAAATGCATAAAACTAATAGTATAAAAAGAAATCTAATCTACATGAATTACTATACTTGCATGAGTACTTGACTAGAAACACCGGAGCCGACATATTATTCCACTACATAATTTAAAAGCTAGCATAAACATTTTCTCATATGCAAAAAGGAATGAGTTATACTCGTGACGCGCTAAAGGTAAAGTACACGCTCAAGTGGGTGCTAAGTGTGCAGACAAAATGAACAAAAATGATTCTTAGATAAAGAAGCTTCTAGCATGCTAAATAACTGTGCTCGTGAGTGGGTACACAAACAGGTCTCCCCCAAACTTAAACTATGTATTAAGATATTCTAAAACAAAGTTTTAGGGGATGAGGGTACCCAATGCTCAGCAAGTAAGCATTCCGGAAGCCTGTAGTGAAGCTCTACGAAGAATCACGACCACCACCTTCACAAATAGAAAATACCTGCAAATGGTGGTCTCCACACACGAAAACTAAAATAGCACAAAATAAGCTAGTTTTTGCAGGGGATAAATTAAAAGACAAGAAAAATTAAGATAACTACTGGGGTTATTGTCCTCCCAGCACGACTTATTTGGCTTTTGTACAGTTCTAGCTAATGGGCCTATGAAAAGAAAAGTGAACAGGCAGCTGTTCTAATATGCGTGTCGGTAGCGGGTACCGATACGGCGATAAAACAGTTATTCCCCTACCTAAATAACGATACCTGCTGAACACAGGTAGCGGGAATAGGAAGTAAGAAGAGGAGGAGGCCTGGTCCTCACTCATCTTACCACAAAATAAATCCTTGCCTAGCAAGCTGTCATCTCTACGGAGGTAGCAGGAGAAAGAGATCAATGGTGGAGCTTCCTCATTGGAGGAGGGATCAACCTCCTCGCACATGAGGATGCTATCATCATTGACCTGAGCTGGAAGCTCCAAGTCCTCCTGATGTACCTATGGATACTCAACCTGCACAGGCTCAGATATAGCAAAAGGGGGGTCAAGAAATAAAAGAGAAGAAGAACATAAATAAAAATTAGGCGGGGGAGTGGTCCCGGACTTACTCCCATCAGGTTGGGAAAGTAAAATAATGTTGGCATTGTCATCAATGCCACAAGATTCGGCGGGATCGACAGTGGCCAAGCTAAGGATTTGGACTTCCTCCACCAGTGCTGAGGAAAGCTCCTCTTCACCTAGAAGGTTGTCCTCCTCCATAGGAGCAGGCACACTTAGATCGCCAGCCTCATCCTGCGACACATCCTCAACAATGTCGTCAGAAACGAATGTAGTAGAATGCACAAAAGGGGGAGGAATAGTGCTTGGATAAAAGTCAAGCACTGGTTCCTCACAAATAATCAAATCTACGCTAGGAGATGGATGTACAAGGGAGATGGGCTCAGTCATGTCAGTGCCCAGCTCAGCCACGCATCTGGTGACCGTGTCCACATCATACCCTTCATAAGATGAAGGTAATATGGCCACATAACCAGATGTTGAGGGTGTGCTGCCAGAAATAGGAGTCGGAACGATCCGGATATCCGGATCGTCATCCTCGTCCAATTGGCGAAGATACTCGGCACAGTCCTTCAAGGCATGATCCATGCTCTGACAAAACAAGCACTGTCTTACAGGCTTCTTTGGCACAGTGGGTGCTGAAGCCGAAAAGAAGATTGACGGTAAAGGCATAGCAGAATAGCCATAGGAATTTCGCGCAGCATATTGAGTACCAGACGAAGTCGGTGCTCCATATGTTGGGACAGGAGTGTTAGGGCTACTATCTCCCTTAGGACATCTATCACTAGCATGAGAGATATCTCCACACCAACGACAACGAATATTAAATGATGCCCACATAGTGTGAAGATAAAATGATTCAAAATAAAGAGAACTATTGTGCAAAATACTACACCTAACAATAAATTACTAAGCAACCAAATTTTAAAACAAGAAAATGGAATACGAAGAAATAAAACAAAAGGATGCGATAAACAAATGGAAGGGCTTCTCACTAAGATTCTCCCTCTCCAGAAAACTCACACGACTGTGTTCCCCGGCAACGGCGCCAAAAACTTGATGGCGCAAATCTCGCACACCGCTATAGGCGGCAACAAGACTGCAGCACGAAACGGCAGTGTACCAATCGTTCAAGTAATATAAAATGGGAATGAATCCCCAAGTATCGATCTCAAAGGAACACAGTAAGGTGGAGCTATCTATCGAGGAAGGACTTGAGATTGAAGTCCTTTAATCGGATGGATGCGGAAACGGGGGATTTGGTTTGTGGAAAATAAAAGAAAACAACTTAAACTACTCCTATGCAATGCCGCTATGCAATGCTTCGCATGGCGAGATGGAATCTACGTAGGCCTTGAGCGCGCTACTTCGTAAGGGCGGATGGACGAGTAGGCAAGCGGAATCGAACTATGCAGGCCTTGAGCGCGCTGCTTCGTAGGGCAAGTGGATTACACGGGCCGCTATGCCACGCTTCGCTAGGCGGATGGACGAGTAGGCAAACGGAGTGAGGGTCGTAAGCACCTCTTCGACAAGCACGCCACTAGCAATTGCTAGTGCGGCGACGAACGTGACAGCGGGATGGAGGATGGAATGGGGCGCACCTCAAGCAACTCAAACAACAAGCATTTCACATAGACATGAAATATATAAAAATACAAACTAGTTTAAGTGCTCTACTTCATCATAATACAAAGATATACACATATACACTTCAATAAGAGAAGAACAAGGCAAGAAATCGACTGAATCTGAAAGGTTGTTGGAGATTCATTGTCAAAATCGCTGGGTTGTAAATCCGCGTCCAAGCTCGGTCAGCAACAGCGTCCGGGGTAGAGAGAGCTGTCACGACTCTCCAATGGACTCGTCTTCTTCGTCTCACGATCCGGCGGAGGTTGCAAACTTCCTCTTGCTTGAAGCAAATGGTGGCAAGATCTCCCTTGAAGCTCTAGGATGAAGGAGGATGCCAAAGGGACGAAACCCTGGTGGAGATGGCGAAATCGGCGCTGCTGTACGGCGCGTACGGAACTCTTTTGTTTTAGGTCGAAGCTGCAGCTTTTATAGAAAAACGTTAGAAATTTGGTCACGCACGGTCGAACGCACGACAATGCGTGGACCGTGCGATACTTAAGCTCAGCAGGCGTGTAGGGGAAGAAGGCATGCGCCCATGCGTTTTGCTCACGCACGACCAACACCGCCCGTGCGTCCAAACGCACAGGTAAATTCTGACGCTCAGAAATCATCAAGACACAGGTCGACCGTGCGTTTTACTCACGCACGAGCGAATCCGCCCGTGCGTCAAAACGCACGAGTAAACTCCGACGCTCCATTTTCTGCCCAGACACAAACGCACGACCGCCACCGACCGTGCGTCAAGGAAACGCACGACCGTGCGATATGCACAGAAATTACATTGGGGAAAATGGGACGATCAGGTCACCTGCATACAAGAGACACAAGCTGGGAAAGTACTACCAATAGCACAGAGATAAAGAGGATACAATGGGGAGCACGCAGTGCTTACCCCCAACAACAAAGTGCACAATTGCACACAAAAATAGGCATACTATGTACTACAAATAAAAGCATGAATAAGGGAAATATGAACAAAACTGAAGCACAAAAGCAAGAAAACTAGCCTAAATGAGTCCGAAAATATATATATAATAGGGACTCATCACTCACCTCTTCCCCCATCCTTTCCCTTCCATATGGGAAGGAAGGATTTCAGGTTTACACAGACGCATCATTTCAGGGGTGGGAGCAGTGTTGATGCAACATGGTCACGTGGTTGCGTACGCTTCCCGTCAGTTGAAGGTACATGAGAGGAACTACCCAGTGCATGACCTCGAGCTCGGAGCGGTCATCTTCGCCTTGAATATCTGGAGGCACTACCTATATGGGGTTCATTGTGAGATCTTCTCAGACCACAAGAACCTCAAGTATATTGATACGCAGAAGGACTTGAACCTACGTCAATGGAGGTGGTTAGAGTTCTTGTGCGACTACAGTTACACATTACATTACCATCCAGGCAAGGCCAACACCGTAGCGGATGCTTTGAGCAGGAGAGGAGGTACACCAGGAGCAGAGAGCCGTGTGATGGCTATGGAGCTGACTCAGGCATTGGAGGGCATGCACATTTCATTTGTATGCAGGGCCGACCCCGAGACATATACAGAGTATCTAGCGACCTTGAATATTGTCTGCGATATTCGGGACCGCATTCGGGAGGCACAGTTTAAGGATCCTGCCTTGGAGCCAATATTCAGATCGTTGGTGGATGGAGTGGCAGGAGACTATTCTTTGAGGGAGGATCTTATTCACCATCGAGACCGAGTCTACATCCCAGCTGGAGGAGGTATTTTAGAGGAGGTGCTTAGGGAGGCTCATTGCTCCCAGTATTCAGTGCATCCAGGGATCACGAAGATGGCAGCAGACCTTCAGAAGGTTGTGTTTTGGCCGGGGATGAAGAGGGATATTATCCAGTATGTGACGCACTGCGAGGGCTGCCAGCGCGTGAAGGCGGAGTGCAGGAGCCCGGGAGGAATGTTACAGCCATTACCAGTACCTGAGTGGAAGTTTGAGGACATATCGATGGACTTCGTGCATGGTCTACCTCGCCCCCGCTCTGGGAATGACTCGATATGGGTGATAGTGGACAGGATGACGAAGGTAGCTCGGTTTATTCCAGTATGGAAGGAGGGGCCGGTCGGTGACCTTGTAAGGGTGTTTGTGGAGCAGGTGGTCAGATATCACGGGGTGCCCAAGACGATAGTTTCAGATAGAGATGGACGCTTCACTTCGAGGGAGTGGAAGGCGGTTCAGGCCTACTTGGGATCCCGGTTGACATTCAGCACGACGTTTCATCCGCAGACTGACGGTCAGACTGAGCGCACCAACCGGACTATGGAAGACCTTCTACGTTTGTGCATTTTAGATACCGGCAAGCCCTGGGAGAGACTGTTGCCCTTGATAGAGTTTTCCTATAACAACAGTCACCATGCTAGCATTGGAATGACACCATATGCCGCATTGTATGGGAGGAAGTGCCGCACACCACTTTCCTGGATCCAGAACGAGGACCCGAGGTCGTTAGGTTCAGATTATATTGAGGAGACGGATGCGCAGGTGAGGCTGATCAGGGAGCGGATGCTGGAGGCCCAGAGCAGACAGGCAAAGTACTATGATGCGAGGCATCGTATGGTGGAGTTCCAGGTAGGAGAGCGAGTGTTCTTGAAGATTCGGCCTATGCACGGGGTTTCTCGAGTGCGGGGGCACAAGAAGCTCAGTCCTCGGTACGTGGGGCCTTATTTGATCCTGGAGCGGATCGGACCTTTGGCGTACAGGCTGGAGCTACCGCCAGAGTTGGAGAACCTGCATGATGTCTTCCACGTCTCTTCGCTTCAGAGAGCCCTGCTTCATCCTGAGCAGCATGTTTCATCTACATCAGGCCCGGTGGCGCCCGATCGGTGAGTCCTACTAGAGCCCATCCGGATCGACGATGCGGAGGTCAGAGTCCTGCGGCGGAAGAGTGTACCATTGGTGAAGGTGTTGTGGTCCAACCACGGGCGAGAGGAGCACACATGGGAGTCCATGGACCTCATGCAACAACGCTACCCGGAACTCTTCACTTCAGGCACAACCTAAACCTCCTTGCAAATTTCTTTTTACCTTATATTGCGTAGAACCCGTAGACTCGATCTTAAATTTCGGGGACGAAATATTTTTTTTGTTTATTAGGATTTGTAAAATCCCCAATCCTACTAGACCCTTTGGAAATGTTAGGGCATAATGGTGAGATGAGTGGCCACAAGGGCCTTAGGCTAGGGTAGAAATGGCTAAGTGCACACCAAAGCTCAAAAACCAACCTAGCCCTAAGCCCCTCAACTAAATCAATTGACCCTCAATTGTCCAAATTGACCTCATATTTGTTGCCCTAACCACTAAGGGAGACCAATAGGAAGGAATTTGCACATGGGTGGGACCCAATTGCATGCAATTGACCAAAGTCAAACTTTACCTAATTTTGGTCAAATCTACACCCTTTGGTTAAATTAAACCAATTGGGGCCCCACCATGGACCAACCAATGTTGGGTGATGTCAAGGGACCCATGACCCCCATTTGGGGTCAACCCACTCACCTTGTTAACCAAAGTCAACCATGGTCAACATAGCCCACTAAGGGGAATTCTAAGCCTAATATGAATGGAACCCAACCCCCCATCATCTAATCAATCACTTATGGACTTAGGACATGCCCATATCAGCCTTTGACTGAGCTCAAACCTTAGGTTTGATTAACCAAAGGAGAGGGGGACCAAAAGTGATTAAAAAGCATAAAGCTAAAAGAGAAAAGCAAAAAGCAAACCCCCCTCTAACACTCCACCTCCAATCAGCCTAGGGGCCAGCCCTGATTGCTGATGATCTAGGCTTGACCCAGAGGGAAGCAGGACGCCAGCAGGTGTAGGAGGGTGGCAGCAAGGAGCTGCCCGAGAAAGCTAGATTTCAAAACCGGCTATAGAGGCCTCCCCACCTCATTCCAGCCACACCATCAGCTTCAGAAGGGAGAGAGCAGTCGGGAATGACACCTTGAGCAAGGCCATTGCCGGAGAATCGAGTTCGGGAGCGGGGTAGCCGGAGCAAAGCATATCCATGGTGAACCGTCGCCGGAGCCGCCGCCACGCCCCAATCACGGTTCGTTTCTCCTCCCCTCCCCCCATGCTAGCTTCCTATCACAAAACAAAGAAGGATCGGGCTCAATTGAGCCCGAATCCACACCTTAAATCCATGAAATTCGGCTCGAAATGGGAAGCCTGAGATCGCCGGAAACTGCCGCCTCCGGCCGCCAGTCGCCGGTGGATGGTAGCCCCGACCACCACGAAGGTGTCGGTGGTGTTGGCCGGCGGTGGCGGTGGCTGGATCGCCGTCAAACTCGATCGCAAAATCGCCCAGCGCGGTTCAATCTCAGCCGTTGGCTGGAGGACGAAGACGAGCCGGCTACCGCTAGATCTGCTTTAAGATGCGTGCACGCCTCTTTTCTTTAATTAAATTAATTCAAACTCTTGGATTTTCTGCCCTTATTTATCCAGCCACTTCTATAATTAATTAGGGTCCCTTAATGACTGAATTAGAAAAGGTGCCCAACATAAAAGTTGTAGGCCTTGACCTTAGCATTCATTAGGGCTTAAGTTCAGGTGATTTGGTGACCCACATCTCCCTGGGGAGCTGTTTTACTAGGACTGGTCCTACACTGGGTCAGTCCACTAAAATAATTATCTAGCCTAGAACTCTCAAGCTATGAAGCTGAGATTTTAACCATGGGTAGGTATACCCTAGGGGAACCCTCTGCCCAAAGATCTGCCCTTGATGGGCACTTTTACCTATAGTTTTTGTGGTATTTAAGATATTTAAATAATGTTGATTTTTGGAGCATATGAAGTCCAAATGACACCAAATTTTGGTTGCATGCTCTTTAGTATAGGAATAGTGCGTGCCTAAATTTTCACTCCATTTGGATTTGATTTGATTTGGAAAATGGGAAACCCTAATGAGGGCCCTTAAAGCTCAAATTAGGGTTTAGGCCATATGAGGAGTTGAGTGAGTTGGCCTCCTCCAATCTGGATGATATGTAGGTAATGATATATAATTGTATGTGACACCCCCTAATGGAGCATTTGGAGCCATTAGGGTGGTGTGTCCTAAAACCCTAAGGGTAAACCCTTAAGGTTGCAAATTAGGGCTTGTGAAGGACATAAGACCAAATGTCCTTGCCTTGGATCATAACTTGGTAGACATGTTTGTAGGAGCATTTATTGGCTTAGATAATTTAATGGGAATTTTTAGAGTCATTTTGTATTTTTCTCCTATTAAATGAAATTGCCACTATTTCGTTAAATAAATAAAATGCATAATCAGATGACCTTGTATGGCTTGGATATTTTAACAATGGCTGAATTGGGATGAAAATAGGCTATGGTAATTTTAGTAGGATTTATTGAAGTGTTATTTCTTGTGGAGGAATTTTTAAGTGCTTACTAGCTTAAAGGAATTTAATTATGAAAAATGTCAAATCCTTGGGAAAAATTATGAAACTTGGTTATCTGTCTTATTTTATTTATATATGCTCATGATAATTATTTAGAAGCCTGTGGATTTGTATTTCATGTACTTCATGTAGAAATTGGTATTTACTACACTTGGATGTTAAATCATTTTAATTAGTCAAATCATATGGTGATGATATAAATATTTGGCAGAGGACTCTAGACCCCCATTTGAACTCTTGGTAATTTTTATAGAATTTTCAGATGTGAAATATTATTTTTCCTAATTATAGTGGCATTTTGGTAATTATACAACTATGAGGATTAGTAGGCCACATGACATACTAGGGTCATGAAACTCAGTAAACCACCTTGATATGGAATATTACCTTACTGATAATTTTCATGTAGCTTGTAGAAGTATTTTGAGGATAGATCATGTGTAATTTGACCTAAGGCCTTAACTACTTTAAATAATAATAAATACCAAATTAATATGGAAAATTATGGAAATTGGAACATACCTTATTAAGGTCAGTGGGAGCCTAGTATAATTATATCAGACCCTGGTGATGAGTTTTTAGAAGGATCTCCTTTTGAGGCTTGAGGTTAGTTCAACCTAGTGGTCTGCGATTAGTAAAAACAGAATTTTGAATTTTAGGCAATTCAGACCCCTAAGTAGTGTTTGGAAGTTATGCCCATTTAGTAATTGAGTATAGCTCACAATGATTCAAGGAGGGTCAAGCCTAGGGTTGACAGTGAGACGGTGCTAGGGTTAGTGCATGAGGGTGGAGGTACGTCCAACCCAATTGGGTGAGACGGGTGTTGAGCTAAGTTACTTTAATTATATGAAATAATGAGGGGTGAAATAAAGGTTAATCACCAACTAAAGTAATTGTCTTGAGAAAGAGGATGGTGGGGTTGAGCCCATTAAATCCTTAGTACCGTTGGGGGCCCCTTTACGGGGTATACCGCGGGAAGTCCAAGATTCACCCTAAATATAATACTAACTAAATTGTAGGCAAGAGTAGCCTAATTAGGTCAGCAAACTAGTATGGATCTCCTTCGAGGAGGAGATGGGTTGGATCAACTTGTGTGTTAGTCCCTGAGCCAGAGGCTCGGGTAGACTTAATAACACCTGTTACTTATACAACTAGTGGCGAGTCTTCGGTACTAGGCTAGTCGTGTCACCGACGGTAGTACGTTGACTCAGGTGAGGGTGAGGTTTAGAGGGACGGTAAGTTTGAGTACCGCGGTCTGGAGGACAATCCCTAATAACCCACCCCGACCTTAAAGTCTGGTGGATTCCAGCAAGAGTACGCAGGAGCTCCGCTGTTGTGTTCTTAGCGTTGAGGCGTACGTGAGGTATAGGATTGGTAGTGAGCATACCCGTCTAGGATGTGGAGTGCCCGATCCACTGCCACCGTGATCCACGACGGTCGGTACCCGAAAGGTTGGCTTCCTTTCTAACAAAGTGGGAACTATAAAGGTCTGTGCGCATAGAGTCGTGTGGGTGAGTCACATTGCATAAACACATTAAGTCATCATAAGCATATCATAGCATAACATACACATTAGCATACCCCCATCATATAAATTAGTATGGGCTCTTTATATGATGGGTTACCTGGACATCTTAACTTATATGTCGTATGGGCGTTCATATAAGTTAAGGTATGGATCTGTGATGGTAGATTAGTTTTACTTACTGCACCGCATTTTTATTACTGGTTTACTTCACGCTCTACTTTACTGCCATTTATTTGCACTATACTGCTAGCTAGTTTTACCGCTTTTCCTATACTTGCTAGATTAGTGCCATGTCACCTCTTTTCTTGTATACCCATTGTTGTCCTCCGCTTCTTCCTCCCGCTCGGTTCCTAGGAGTCGTGGAGGGAGGCGAGGACAAAACGAGTTAGTCTTTATGACTAACGGTCGGATGTGGCCGTAACAGGAGTCCTAGGAGACGGAGCTGTCCCGCGCGTAGTTGGACGAGATGGCAGGACCTGAGCAGCGGATGCAGCGCACTACCACGACGCCACAGGTTGATGACTAGACAGTTAGCTTTCAGTTTTGAGAGTTTGTAGTTTTCACATGTTGTAGAGAGAGAGTACTCATTTTTGGATATGTATCGAGCTTAAGCCCTTTTTGCTTGTGCTGTCTCTTTTTGGTCATTTCTGTTTCATTATATACCTATATGATGTTGTGACATGTGGACATGCCTTTAATTCTGTACTTAGTTTTGGCATATATTTACTTATGATCGTATAGCCGACAGAGTCGGTGCTGAGCGGGGTTAGCCAACCTGAGTGTTGGTGACACCGCAAGGCAGCGATTCTGGGCGAAGATCCACCTCAACCGTGCGATGCGGGAGATGTTCGAGTTTTCATGTACCAGAACGGGTTTTGAGAAAAGAGATCTTACACCACCAATGGGGTAAACTTTTGAAGGGAGTTTTAACCCTGTACAAGATGGGGTAAGGAAGGTTAGAATGTTCTTCTCTGTCAAGAATCTGAGAGAAGACACAAGATATTGATGATGAAAGCTCCCCCTGTCTGATGGAAGTATTTGACAGTTGGTGGAGAAGCGTTCTCTTGAATGAAGATCTTTCTGTAGCAGATGAATCTGAGAGAATGAATTCTTCATAATATTGTTGCTCTTTTGAAGATCTGAACTTGCAGCAGATATCTGAGAGAGAGAGTGATCTTGAAGGTGTTGTTCTCAGAGAAATGGAGATGCTGCTTGAGGAAGAAGAAGACTGAATATGTTTTTGGCTAAGTGTTTTTTTTTGTATTCTTGTTGTAACCTTTCTTTGTATATTGAAAAATTGTGATTTGAATTCTGTCGAATGAATAAGACAATAAACTCTGTCTTGATATCTTCTATCTTTGGAATAGAATAATCAGAATTTAATTCTTTCTTGGAACTGCAACAGAGACCAAACGACTTTGGCAGATCCTTTTATTCCTTAGCCGTGAAATATTCCTTTGCATTAATTGCAACAACTATCTTTGTCTTGGAATAAAGGAAAGAAAGGAATATAATAACTGAATATAATATCCTTACTTATCTGACTTGAATACGTCCAAAGATATTTGAATAGATCCGTTAAAGTCGTCGATCTGTGTTCAGAGAACTGACAAATAACTGATATTTAAGTATTAAATAATCTGGAGACTGTATTTGTCGATCTGAGCTTCAGTAAAGAATTTGTCGACCGCTGAGACGCTGAAGATCGTCGACCGCTGAGACGCTGAGACTAGAGCACGCCGTTCGTCGAACACAGATAGCCGTTCGTCGAACGCTGATAGCCATTCGTCGAACGCTGATAGCCATTAGTCGAACGCTGAGAACTTGAATTTATCCTTAAGTTCTAGCTAATCTAACAGCCTAAAAACCTGACCCTTAGACTATACAATGGGGTCAACTTGATCCTAGTCAACATATTGTGATCCTAGCCCAAATCAGTAATTGGGTTGTTCCAACACACCCCCCATCTAATGGCGCCTACCAATCCAATAAGGTTATCCAGTGTATTTTATTTATAATGAGAGTATAGAATTTTAGCATTAGGATCCAATACTCATGAGAAGAAGTGTTATGGAAGATAATGATGTGCACATAAGTGTATTTTGAAGAGAGTAAACAAACATTTTAATCAAAAATACAAGACATATGTAGAGTAAAGTGCACAATAAAACACAAATAATTTTACTTCCACACCCATTAAAGCACATATAAAAGAATAAGTGGTGTAAAAAAAGTTTATGGTTTGCTCAAGATACTTTACTATTCTTTCCAAGGTGCTCAACCTCACAATGCTCATTAAGACTTATCAGGAGGTTCAAGTAGTGCTTGGTGGATTTATCTTTGTTATTTTGTATTATTCATTTTTTGTTTTGTACAAAGTTCTCTGAATACACTTGTTTTGCAAACCAATGAAATTTTGAAAGTACAACCACTTTTCTTAATTTTAAGAGTGCAAATAAAAGTAGTGTATGTAAGATACTTATGCAAATTTAATTTATTGTACAATTATAATACACAAGCAAGTATTCTTAGATTAAGAGCATATGTAGACTTTGCCAAAATAAGTGAGTGAATAATGATCATTATCAAACATAAAACATTTACTCATACTTAGAGGCTTGCTAAGCTTAGTTCTACACAACACTTTTTCAATACAATTTATGCACAAGTGATTAGATATATCAAAGCATGATAAAAACATTGTTCAAGGTAGTTTGAAAAAATAAATTTCAACATTGAAGAAGTATTAAATGATAGATTAAATTATGTTTGATTTTCACAATAAAGTCCATACAGTTTTTTTGATAATTTTTAGGTTTTATATTTTTGTAGTTGATTTTTGCATTTAGAAATAGAAATTAAACAAATGAACAAAGAAAAAGGAGTAAAAGAAATATTTTTTGTAATTTGGCTTTTGTATTTTTTTTTGTTTTAATTTTTCAAAAATCAATTCAAAACAGAACTGCAAAATTAAATAGTACATATAATAATGCATATTTTTAGGGATTTTTAAATTTTTTAAAAATACAGAAAAACAGACAGGTGCGCTAGCGCCGGCGCTAGTGCTAGCGCGGGAAACAGTACACGGTTTTTAGGATTTTGAAAAATTTAATTTTTGATATTGGTTATGTGTCAATAGTTTAGTTTTATGCAGAAATTTCAGAGGATTTAAAGATGTTTAGATATGGAAAAATTGCATAAACTATTGCGTTTTAAGAACGCGTTTTAACCCGAAAGATCTAGGACACCTAATTCAAGTCGTAATAATCGAAATTTTACATCGGGGAGAGGTTTAGTGAATATGTCAGCAAGTTGGGAGTCCATACTAATGAAACTTACTTTTACATGCTCTTTCTTAATATGATCCCTAATGAAATGATGACGAACATCAATGTGTTTGGATCGAGAGTGGTGTACGGGATTATTTGTAAGATCTATGGCACTTTTGTTGTCACATTTAAGATCAATGTTTTTGAGATGAAAACCAAAATCCTCTAGAGTTTGGCTCATCCATAACGCTTGTGCACAACAACTACCAAGTGCGATGTATTCGGCCTCCGTGGTGGAGAGTGCAACCGAAGCTTGTTTCCTACTAGACCATGCAACTAATGAGGGTCCTACAAAGTGACAAGTACCGCTAGTGCTTTTTCGATCTAGTGAACATCCGGCATAATCCGAATCAGAATAGCCATGAAGTGTAAATGAATCATTGTGTGGGTACCATAATCCTAATTTAGATGACCCTAATATATAACAAAAAATACGGTTTACCGCATTTAAATGAGATTCTTTTGGATTGGCTTGAAAGCGAGCACATAAACATACAACAAACATTATATTTGGTCTAGATGCACTTACGTAAAGAAGAGATCCTATCATTCCTCTATATAAAGTTTGATCAGTGGAGATTCCACATTCATCTTTTCCTAGTTTTAAAGAAGTACTCATAGGAGTAGAAGCTTGTTTATGGTCTTCAAATCCAAATCGTTTAAGCATATCGTGAACATATTTTGTTTGGCAAATAAAGATACCATCATTTCGTTGTGAAATTTGAAAACCAAGAAAAATAAGAGAGTTCCCCTACAAGACTCATTTCAAATTCATTTTTCATTACTAAGACTACTTTATTACATAACTCTTTATTAGTGGCTCCAAAAATGATATCATTAATATATATTTGTAAGATAATTAAATCGTTATTATTATGCTTAATGAAGAGTGTGTTGTCGGCACTTCCCATGACATAATCGTGCTTTGATAAAAACAAAGTAAGTCTATCATACCATGCACGGGGCACTTGCTTTAAACCATAAAGCGCTTTTTCTAATTTATAAACATGATTTGGAAATTTTTTGTTTATAAAACCGGGGGGTTGTTCTACGTAAACTTCTTCTTTTATAAACCCGTTTAAGAAAGCACTTTTAACATCCATTTGAAATAATTTTATCATTTTAAAACTCGCAAATGCCAAAAATATTTGTATAGATTCTAAGCGAGCAACTGGTGCAAAAGTTTCTTCAAAATCTACCCCCATGATTTGAGAAAAGCCTTGAGCGACTAAGCGAGCTTTATTTCTTGTAATCCTAGATTCACCATCTAATTTATTTTTAAAGATCCATTTTACACCAACAACAGGATGATTAGATGGGCGTTCTACTAGGTTCCAAACTTTATTTCTTTCAAATTGATCTAACTCTTCATTCATAGCCAAAAACCAAAATTCGTCATTTAAAGCGGTTGAAACGTTTTTAGGTTCAATTTCGGAAACAAAGCAAATATTTGAAAATATTTCATGAAGAGAAGACTGAGTTCTTACCCCAATAGATGGTTCCCCAATGACTAGCTCCTTTGGATGATTTTTTGAGAAGTTCAAGATTCTTGGGGGCACATATTCATCTTCCTTGGCCTTCTCCTCCTCTTCTTTGGAAGGTTCCTCTTCATCGTGCTCCAAAGATGGCAAAGGTTCATCATTTGTACATGTAGGAAGTCTTTCTACACAAGGAATAAATTCATCAAACTTTATATTAATAGACTCTTCAACCTTACTCGTTCTTTTGTTAAATATTCTATAGGATTTACTAGTTGAAGAGTATCCAAAAAATATTCCTTCATCACATTTTTCATCAAATTTTCCTAAAGAATCTTTTGTATTTAGAATAAAACATTTACAACCAAATACTTTAAAATATGATATGTTAGGTTTCTTTTGATAATATAGTTCATATGGTGTGAGATTTAAAGATGGACGAAGCATGACTTTATTCATTACATAACATGATGCGCTTACAACTTCGGCCCAAAAGTGTTGAAACCGGCTACTCGGTCTCTGTGGAGTTCGGGGCCCTCAACGAGGCTGAGGGGCGACCAACCCTTACTTCCCCCAAGGGAGAGCTCTAGGTTGAAGGTGTCGGAACTAAGAACTGGACCAAGGGCTTAGCGGGGAGGTCCCGCCACGTACCCGGAAGTCCCCTTGGAACTTCCCCTCCCAAGCCACTACTAAGCTTGGGCACCACTGGAGCCTCTCCTCACCCCCTAGAGAGACTTGGGGAGGGAGAGGGAGAAAGAGAGAGCTAGCCTAGGATGAGAGATCTCTCCAAATGGTGCCCCCTTGGTCCTATTTATAGGATTTTTGAAGTTGGGCTGCAAATAGCCAAAAACTGGTCTGCCAGATTACCAGAATACCCCTGAATTGGGCTGCGGATAGCTGAATCCCGCTGTTCTAAAATGCTAAATGCAGACCACTGGACTGCGAATAGTAAACTGGATGAGGGGGGCCGAGTTGGCCTCTCCGCCGAATGTTGGGCGAGAGGGGGGGTCGAGCTGGCCTCTCCCCTCTCCGCCGAATGCTGGGCGAGAGGGGGGTCGAGCTGGCCTCTCCCCTCTCCGCCGAATGCTGGGCGAGAGGGGGGGTCGAGCTGGCCTCTCCCCTCTCCGCCGAATGCTGGGCGAGAGGGGGGGTCGAGCTGGCCTCTCCCCTCTTCGCCGAATGCTGGGCGAGAGGGGGGGTCGAGTTGGCCTCTCCCCTCTCCGCCGAATGCTGGGCGAGAGGGGGGGTCGAGCTGGCCTCTCCCCTCTCCGCCGAATGCTGGGCGAGAGGGGGGGTCGAGCTGGCCTCTCCCCTCTCTGCCTTCCTCCGGAGCGGGGGGCGAGAGGAGCTCGCCCCCTTCCTTTGCTCGCTTCCTATATGAGCTGGGCGAGCGGAGGTCTCCGCCTCCTACCGCTCGTCCTCCCTCTCTCTATCCGAGGGAAAAGCACTCGACGAATACTGGGTTATACAAAAAGGACTTAGGTAATTTATATTCAGATAGCATAGTACATGCTAGTTCTTGGATTGTCCTATGCTTTCTTTCTATAACACCATTTTGTTGAGGTGTGCGTGGAGCGGAGAACTCATGCTTAATACCTAACATTTCACAAAAAAATTTAAATTTTTCATTTTTAAATTCTCCTCCATGATCTGAGCGAATGCATTTTATTTTTAAATCTAGTTCATTTTGAATACGAGTACATAATTTTGAGAATTCACAAAACATAACAGATTTGGAAGAGAGAAATAAAGTCCAACAATATCTAGAGAAATCATCTATTAGAATGAAAGTATATATTCTACCACCAACACATGCGGTGCTAACGGGACCAAAGAGATCCATATGAATTAATTGCAATGGTTTTGAAGTAGAAATTTTGTTTTTGCTTTTTAAAGACGATTTTGTAAATTTTCCTTTTTGGCATGGAGAACATAGTGAAGACAAATTTCCATTCAATTTAGGCAATCCTCTAATTAATTCCTTTTTGGCTAGTTTTAAAATAAGCTTTGTACTAGCGTGACCTAAACGTCTATACCATAGTTCTAACTCGTCATTTTTAGTTATAAAACATTTTATAAATGATTTGGAAAGATCATGAAACGAAACTATATAAACGTTGTGAATTCTAAGTGCAGTTAGTAAAACATCTTTTGTGTTAGGATTAAATATTTTGTAAAGATTAGTGGATGATTCAAATAATACATCTAATCCTTTATCACACAATTGACTAATAAATATTAAGTTATGTTTTAATCCTTTTACATAAAGAACGTTAGAGATGAGAAAGGATTCGTTACCCACAGTAACTACTCCCATGATCCTTCCTTTACCGTTATCTCCAAACGTTACGATCCCTCCTTTCTTCTTTTCTAGGCTAAGGAACTTTGCTTTGTTGCCCGTCATGTGCTTGGAGCAGCCTGAGTCCAAGTACCACACGTCCTCCGTTTCCTTAGCCTTCCTGCAAATCTAGAAAGAAGATGAGAGTAAAGATCCGGATACCCAAGAGGTACCATTCATAGAGTAAGTGGATTTCTTAGGTACCCAGATTTGTTTAAAAGATCGTTGTTTTATATTCCTGCAAGAGCTAGACGTGTGTCCAAATTTAAGACAATTTGCACATGAAATAAGGGCGGTTGAGACCCTTTTCTGAATTTCTATATTGCTCATGCTGGATGATGTTTGAACTTTAGAAAAAATAGAAGATTTTTTAACTGTTGAGCTACCACCGGCGTTAGTGGCTAGCGTCGGGCGGTAGGGCTCACTTTGATATCCAAGCCCAAACTTTCCAGAACCATAACATTGGTTTCCCAAAATCATATCCAGGGATTTTTGACCTATCCCAAATTTTTTTATGGCCATATTGAGGTCATGATTTTGTTTTTTAAGAGATGTATTTTCTTGTACAATCATAACACATTTATTTTCAAAGCCCTTTTTGTTATTTTCAATTTGTAAGAGAGTGGTTTTTAGTTTTCTCTCTAAGTCCCCCTTTTCTTTTGCAATAGTTTTGATTTGTGAGAGGGCCTTAGAAAGAGAAACTTCAAGTTCTTTTGCCTTACATAAGGAGTGCTCACACTTTTGACATGAAACCTTTCTCTTTTTAAGGGAAATTAATTTCTTAGTAAGCTTATGATTTTCTTTGATGATAGATTCATTTTCATGATTTAAAATAATATTATCTTCTACACTTTTATCATAGGCTTTGCAAGTTTGAACAAATTCATCATAGAGTTCTTTGAAGGGAGGAGGAGTTACCGTAGTGTCGCTAAGAACACTGGTTTCGTCATCGTTGCTTTTTGCCATTAAACATAAGTTTGTTTCCCCTCGCTGCTTGACTCAGATCCCCTTGATTCATCAGAGGAAGAATCATCCCAAGTTGCGGCTTTTAATACTTTCTTTTTCTCCTTCGCTTTGTATCGTTCTTTTGCTCCTTTTGATACTTCGGGCACTGGCTCCGAATGTGCCCTGTCTTTCTGCAGTGGTAGCACTCTGGTGGTGGTCTTTCTTCTTCATCTTCACTTCCTTTTTCTTTCTTTGATGAAGAGGAAGACCCTTTTCGTCGAGCATCCTTTTGGAAGTATTTCCGGAAGGTGTTCCTTCTCTCTGGATTTCTAATGAACTTCCTGAAGATCTTCACCAAGAGACCTTCTTCATCTTCATCATCATCATCGATGCTCTCCTTCTTTGATTTTAGTGCCAACACCTTCTTCTTTGGCTCTTTTTTGTATTCATCGTGTTAAATCTGGAGTTCTACCTCATGGGTTTTGAGATTCCCAATAAGGTTCTCGATCTGGAGCGTTCTTAGGTTGTGCGACTCCGAGATGGCCGTCACCTTTGGATTGAACCTTGGAGGTAGAGAGCGAAGAATTTTTCTGACCAAGTCCCCGTCTGAGTAGATCTTTCCAAGTGCTTTTGAAGCGTTGACGATCTTGGTGAAGCTTGTGTACATCGAGTTGATGTCCTCTTCGGTATCCATCCTGAATTTTTCATATTTCGACTCCAGTTAGAATAGCTTTGCATCCTTTACCTGCGATGTACCTTCATGAGTAACTTCCAATTGATTCCAAATATCATAAGCAGTTACAAATGCAAAAATTCTATTAAACTCAGTTTTATTTAAAGCGCAATATAAAGCGTTCATCGGCTTAGCATTATTTTTGTACCTTAGTTTATCTTTATTATCCCATTTATCCTTAGGTTTTAGTAACGTATCCTCTCCCACTACAATTGTAGGAGGAGAGTACCGAACTTCTACCATATTCCATACTTCCACATACATGGTCATAAGAAAACACATCATCCGATTTTTCCAGTAGTTGAAATCTGACCCAAAAAAAAGAGGTGGTTGACTAACACCCTGACCCTCCGGAAAAGCGAGATCATGAGACTCCATTTATTCCTGGTTGTTATACCGATTGGAATAAAACCGCTCTGATACCACTTGTTGGATTGTTAGGTGCCCTTAGAGGGGGATGAATATAGGTTTTAAAACTTTTTCTTATATTTTGAATATCTTGAAATAATAAGAGGTTAAGATGGTGAGAAATCAAACAAACTAAGTAAAATAAAATAGAGACATGTTTTATTAATATGAAATATGGGTTTACAAAAATTGATTTCTATAACGCTAGAAATTGGTGGCGAATAATAATAAACTCCCTTTGTTTTCTATCCTGACTCGCATTCCCACGAACCGGTGGCCCTAGCCTATCCTTCCCCGGATACGGCCTCAAGCCGCTCTAGCCAATCCTTCCCCGGATATGGCCTTGAGCACCCCCTAGACCTAACCTAGATCTAGTCGTCAACACGAGGCAAGTTTCTGCCCTAAGTCCTACCCAGACCTGGTCGCCAACATGATGCGAGTTCACTAAACGATTACAGAAAAGATATGAAATAGAAAGACAATAATATGAAAATCTCCCTCTTGAAGAACTTCTGAAGTTGGTGACAAAGAACCGCTGTAGTATAAGCGTTGATGAAGCGATCTTCGATCGGATCCGCCGTGAAGAAATCCTCCTTCAGAAATTCATGGAAGTTTGGTGGGAGATCACTTTTCGGCAGAGTAAGGGTCTGGAATTCTAGCACTTCACCTCTCTCAAACTTGTGTATTGAAAACGAGAGAAGAGGCCTCCTTTTATAGGAGTGAGCGCTAGCGCCTGCCCTAGCACTACCGCCAGCGCTATCCGATATTGGGGAATATTCTCCGCGGGCGTATCTTCATTCCAGGGAAACTCCACCGCCTTGCCTCTTGTGCTCCGCGCTACTGCCTGCGCTATCTGCTACCACCTGGCCCTAGCACTTTCTAAAGATGCTGCTGAAATTGCGTTAATCATCGCTAGCGTCGGGCGCTAGGTGCTACCGCCGACGCTAGAGGGCTTGTTGGAATTATTGGCTCAATTTTGGGGGCAACCTTCTTATGTTATCCTTGAGTCATATGGACTTGTTTCTTGCACACTTAAGCACACAAGATCAAATACACATAGGATTTGATATTCTCAAACCTAGGAGGTCCGGAAGACCATGTTCCAATAGTTAGCATTCATTTTCATGCATGAAGGAGACCTTTTCTACCTCTCATTTCATTTATATACTTAGATCTGTGATGTGTGGCTGTGTGGATGCATTATTTGGGCGGGTATGGCTGTTTTTCATGCAGGTTCAGACTTGTGTAGAATTTATGGGGAGTTTCAGCCACATTTTGCATCATTGGCCACTGATCATTTGTTTTTCTTCACGCACAATCAGTGGATCCTTTGCGCATGACCAGTGGTCGTGCACAATATTGGACAGAATTTTTCAAACGATCGCATGAGTACTGACCCTCCTTCACGCACGAGTATAGGATTTCTTTGCGCACGACCAGTGGTCGCGCCTTAAAAATCTTCTTGATGCTTTTGCCTTCCACCAGTTCTAGTTGATGCAAGTTTCTTCGCGCACGAGTAGAGGACTTTCCTTCGCGCACGACTAGTGGCCGTGCGCATACTCGTGCGTGTTTATCACTTTTTTTCCACCAGAAAATTTTGGTACAGGTTCCTTCGCGCACGAGTACATGACTATCCTTTGCGCACGACCACTAGTCGTGTACCCACTCACGCGCGTTCAAAATTCTGCGCGGCCTATAAATAGCCCGTTTCATGATTTCTTCCGTATACCCTATTTTTTGTTCGATTTTTCATCGCCATTTAGCTCGTTTTCGCCCCTCCAAGCTAGGGTTCTCCCTTAGGCTCCCCCATCATTAAAGCTTCAAAGATCAAGACTTCCTCCAAGGATTCAAGCTCTATTGATGGTGATTTCATGGATTTCAACGTGATCGCTGCAAAACCATTGAGAAGACCGGCGAGAGGTAGTGACAGCTTCATTGAACCCGGACGACAACCAAGGATCGTGCTATGAGTCTTGCTACCTCCTTCACTTTCAAGGAAAAGACTCGGACAACGTTTGTATTGCTTCCCTATTTCTCATCCTATTTAGGTTTGTTTCCTTTTTGGATTTCTTCATATATGGTGATGGTAGAGTTTGTATGAACATATCATGCACTTATATTTATTTATGTGCTTAACCTTAATTGAAAATCATTATTATTATGTTCATGAGTCTTTGCTTGGAGGTGGTGTAGTGGTGAAGTGTTGATGTGATTGTGCTGAGTGTTGCTAAGGCAACGAGCGAAGTGCAGGTTTGTGACCTACAGAGGAGCCAAGCGGAGGATTGCGACCCGCGGAGGAGCGATGCAGAGGCCGGTGACCCGCAGAAGAGTGAAGCGGTTCCGGTTACCCGCATAGTTAGTTAGTTTTCTTTTATTGCAATTAGTTATTAGTACCAACTAAAATCCCCCGCAAAACACCGACATAAACAGACTTCTATCTCAAGTCTCACCTCAATAGATTACTCCACCTTACCGTGTTTCTTGAGAGATTTGATATTCAGGGATTTACTTCCTCAAATTTATTAATTGACAACGACCAGTTCACTATCGTTCAGACCGCAGTCTCACTCCCGCCTATAGTGATGCGGTGGGACAATGCATCACCAGCCTTCGACTGCACAAAACCGATTGCCAATAATGCTTTGATAAATTTATAATACCAATTTTACGATGCTTGTCGCAGTCCATACAATGACTTTCTTAACTTATACACTCTTGTTTCGGCTTGCTTTGCAAATCTGTTCGGAGGTACGACGCATGTCGCTATGGTCCAGCAATGCCCCCAGGTGTTGGGGAGGGGGGGGGGGGGGGTACGATGCGGACACTATGACCCACATTAGTCGAATAGAAGGGCATGTACCCTGGGCCTAACTGGCCGCCCCGTGGATCCTGCCTAGGGTAACCAGCTCTATAAAGGAGCAGTAGCACCTTCCCCAAACAGTCCGGGTTTTTGGAAGAGTTGGTAGCATTGAGTCCCTACAAGTGGTATTAGAGGAGGTCACGGGTACAAAAACCCACAGTCATTTATGGGGAGGATTGTTGGGAGGTACGACGCATAGCACTTTGGTCCAACAATGCCACAGGTGTTGGGAGGTACAGCGCGGGCGCTATGACCCATATTAGTCGAATAGAAGGACGTGTCCCCTGGCCCTACCTGGCCGCCCCGTGGATCTTGCCTAGGGTAGCCAGCTCTATAAAGAAGTGGTATCACCTTCCCTAAACAATCCACACTTTTGGGGGAGTTGGTAGCGCCAAGTCCCTACAAAATCCTCAATATATTCACGTGTACAGCTCCTCCTTTAAGTATCAATTGAGAAATGCATTGTTCACGTCAAATTGGTAAACTATCCAACCCTTTTTTACTGCAATCAATAAGAGACATCTCACAGTGATGATTTTAGCGACTGGTGCAAAAGTCTCATGAAAATCGATCCCTTCCACTTGCTTGAACCCTCTTGCGACCAATCTTGCTTTGAAACTTTTACTTCCCTGTTTGGTTGATATTTTATTTTGTAGACCCATTTTGAGTCTATTGCCTTCTTTCCGGATGGGAGCGGTTCAAGGGTCCATGTCCCATTTTCTTCTAGGGCATATATTTCCTTCTTCATTGCTACACGCCAATGCTCATGTTTTTCTGCCTGAAAGAATGTTTTACGCTCATCATGGGAGGTGATGGCCACTAGAAAAGCTTTTTGTCAGTGTGAAAACCTTTTATAGGATACATAATGTGATAAAGGATATTCCGGTGAGTTGGCAGATGATGGTATGATGGAGGGTGGCAAGTCAGTTACGAAAGACTCCAAATGCTGCTGTTGTTTCCTGATGTGTTGATTGTGCCGAGCCTGTGTTTGATGATCAATTGGACGTAACTGTTCTTGTTAAGTAATTATTAGGCTGGCCATTTGAAGAGTGTCCACTTCATTTCACTGATCAACATTGCTTATGATCTCCTCCTTGTTATAATCTTCATTCACAGTGGGTGGTGATTCAGTTTCCCAAATTAGCTCACTGTTTCATTTTGATCCTTCGACGTTGTCCCAGTTCGGCCCCATGCTTGGGATCCAGTCCTCTTCTGGTTCAATGACAACCACTTTTGATCTTTTCTCCTGATGTCTTACCATCTTTTGAGTTGATATATCCCTGTTTATGCAATTGAGAGGATACACATCCTCCAAACAAACTACATCCCTTCATGTATAAATATTCCCTTTTTCAATATCATAAAGACGATATCCCCTTTGCCCATTAGGATATCCCACAAAAACACAAGGTCTCCCCTTTTCACCAAATTTATCTCCCAGCTTACCATTATTATGAGCGTAAACAAGGCAACCAAAGACTCTCAAGTGGTCGTAGTTTGGTTTTCTCCCCATCAATAACCCATAAGGTGTTTTATTTTTATGACCTTTGAAGGCAACCTATTTATGAGATAGGCTGCGGTCAAAACACACTCGCCCCAAAAATCGGCTGGTAGCCCCGCTTGAAATCACAATGCCCTTGTCGTCTCCAAAATATGCGTATGCATTCTTTCTATGACTCTGTTTTGTTGCGGTGTGTCCGTGCACGAGGTTTGCAGTAAAATTCCATATTCCTTGTAATAATTTAGCATGTAATTTGATTGGAATTGCCCTCCATTATCCGCTATAATTTTTTTTGACTTTCTTTTCAAATTGTCTCTCAACCATGTTGCAAAACATCATGAGATAGTGACTAACTTTAGATTTTTGTTTCATCAAATATGTCCATACTCCTCTACTGTAATTATCTATGATGGTGAGAAAATAATGCCCCCTCAGAAAAAGGATGGAACTTTGTAACCTCCCCATATGTCGCAATGAATTAGATCAAAACAAGCAGTAGATTTAATTTAACTAATAGGAAGAGGTGATCTCGTTTGTTTAGCTCTTTAACAAGCGTCACAATACATGATTATAAAAGATATTACTAGTTTTGGGAACAGTGCCCATCAATGTTCCTGATTTGAAGAAGTGCTCAGATCAATGATAACTATAATTTGTATTTGATGTGCATTTGATGTGACATGAACAGGTCAGAATATCATATTCACTAAGTATAACATATAAGGCTCAAGTAAAAGCATCTAAGGCAAATATCGCCGTGTTAACAATATACACACTACGATATTGCTGAAGTGTCTAGCAACATCGTTGAGAAGACTCATGAGGATTCGAAGAATACTGCAAAGTATAGACTATGTGTCCAGTACTTCCCTAATCCATCAAAGTACAAAATCGTTAAGATGGACTGAACATATAGTCGAATAAGCACTGACATATCGTCGAATAAGCACTCATATATCGTCAAGATTACTCTCAGAGATACGCAGAAGGTTCTTGTCAGTTATTGTCGAGATAATATATATAATTCGACTATATAGTTGTGACATCAAAGTACACACAAGGATACCGTCATAAGAACAAGAAGAATCGATCAAGTATAGTATCGTCATGTCAACCGAAATCACACGACGATATCGTTGTAAGGTCTAAGAAGACTTAAGTCAAAGTATTCGGCAATGTCGATGACATCGTCGTTAAGATCTTGTCGCCGAGACGAGAAAGGAAGCTCTCTGAAGACCTAAGTTAAAGTGCTCGGGAATGTCGATGGCATTGTCTTAAAGAAGCCTAGTCGTCGAGAAGGCTAAGGGAGGCTAAGGGAGAACTCGTGAAGATAGCTTATGGAAGATGAATCGCTTGTCGTCAAGATGATCAAAACGATATCGATGAGAAGTCAGAGTGATCAAGACGATATCGTCTATAAGACATTATGGTTTCAACTACATCGTCGAGAAGACCGCAAGTCGACAACAAGATTACGATGACATCTTTAAGATGACTTCATGTCATCGTGAGTGCAAGTGCAGCTGAGATATCTTATATCATCAAGATATCCTTCTCTAAAGAAGATTTAAGAAGACTTGAAGTTTTTTCCAAGTCCAAGATGGATCTGCGTAACGACATGTTCTGTCATTGAGATGTTTTCAATGTCATTGAGACGTTGCAAATGTCATTGAGACAGATCAAGATATTTCAAATCACGATGTCTGCATTTAATGCCGCCGCCTGATGGTCCAATCATCGCATGCCATTAAGGAATGAGCCTCTGACACTTAAATGACATCATAGAAGACCATTAGTCGGCTCCTCAGTCATATAAAAGAGATAAGTGTCTGCCCTATTTTAAGACAGAGAAAATACGCAAGAATTAATAGAACAATAACAAGGATGTGTAAAGAAGGAACAAGAATCCGAGAACAAAATGATCTTCGTCAAGTGTTCTCCAAGTCTCAGTCTAGCAACATCAGCTGATAAGAATTGTTCCAGATTGAAGAGGAATCTGTGCTGTCCAAGAAAAGATCAATAGTATTCTCTTCAAGTCCAGAAGCCAATCTTCATCCGGCTAAAGAAGCATTTCTCATTCTTTCTCTGTAGGGCTTTTACAAGAAGCCTGAGTTTGTAGGATCTATTTCAGATCTGAGGTGTAAGTCTTGAGTGCCTGAGTTATAGGGCTTGAGGGCCTGAGTATTGTTGGTTCTATTTCAGACCTGAGTTGTAGGGCTTGAGGTCCTAAGTATTATAGGATCTGTTTCAGATCTGAGTTGTAGGGCTTGAGGGCCTGAGTTGTAGGGCTTGAGGGATTGAGTATTGTTGGATCTATTTCAGATCTGATTTGTAGGGCTTGAGGGCCTGAGTATTGTAGGATCTATTTCATATTTGAGTTATAGGGCTTGATGGCCTGAGTTGTAGGGCTTGATGGCCTGAGTTGTAGGGCTTGAGGGCCTGAGATTGTAGGGCTTGAGGGCCGTAGTTTTGGCAGATTTTGCCGACCCTAGCACACTGCTAGATAGGCGCAGAGGGATAATGGACTATTCAAGACACACTGTCTTGAGGAACCACTATAAATCTATGGTGTTTTCTGTGATGTGCTCTTAATCTCTAAATCGTTATAGTAGGACCTTCATTGAAATAGACTCAAAAGAAAGAGGGTCAAGAGATTTTAAAGTACCTATTCACCCCCTCTAGGTGATTAGACAACATCCATAACTTACAAGTGGTATCAGAGGGAGGTTGTTCAAAGGAAGCCTAACATCTTGAACAAATTTTCCATTGGGTGTGTCAAACCATCAACTAAAAAATATTAAAGTTTTATGAAGAAAATGAGAAGATCTAATATTAAGAAGTTTAGATCTCTAAGTTAAAGTAGATGCAACTCTTCTTATTCTGAAGAAGAAAGATGTATAGGGCTATATGAGAAAGGAATCAGAGAACCCCTGACTCTCTCAGACAGTGAATCTGAGGACTCTGTGGCTAGAGAAGGGATAAGAGCACCAATCACACTCTCAGACTGTGACTCTGAGGATGAGGAGTTCTATGGTTTGGTTCCTTTATCAAATGAAGAAAGTCATGATGATTCACATCCTGCTCAGATATGCACTACTCACACATTTCCAATACCTGCTTCATTTGAAAAGACCAAGATTGCACCAGATGATTGCTCATCATCTAAAAATGGTGAAGAAGATTGCTCATCATGCAATACTGAGAACCATACTGAACTAATAGAATAGTTTGGCACTCTCTTGGCAGCTCTTAAAAAGAGCAAGAAATTTGTCAAATCTCAAGCTGAGGAAATTAGCATTCTCAAGCCCTTCAGATATCAAATTGATGAGAAGACCAAGGAGGTGACTAGATTGTCCAAAGAGCATATCCTACTTCAGAAGAGATCTGATGCTCAAGATAAGATAATCAAGTCTCTAGAGAACAAGCTTATAGCAGAGAGAAAGCTTTCGACTAGATTCTCTAGTCCCAAAACGGTTCTCCCTATTATAGACTGCTTCTCCACTCAAGACAGAGGAGGACTAGGATATAATAAGAAAGTTGGAGAGACTTCCCAAGCTAGAACTATCTTTCAAAAAGGTGTCTCTCCACAAGCACCATCAACCAAACAGAAGGGAAAGACTTTACCTCAAAAACCTATTCCCAAGGAAAGATCATTGACTGTGCAACTAACTCTAAAATCAAGGCACAATCACATGATCAGTAGAAATGCATGTTGTAAAGCAGCCTACTCATCTAGTCACCTATCCTCTACACAAAAGGTGACTCAGAAAAGGAGGTACAATAGATTTGGGTGCTGGTGCTGTGTCAAGTTTGGGCACTTTGCTGTAGATTGCTAGTTCAACCCAATAGTGCCTAAAGCAAGTTATGAGAAGCCAGTCAGTGGTTTGACTGCAAAAGCTGCAGTAGGTAGAGATGTTTCTTACTGTGCTAACAAGAACCTATGATCCAAATTCATTTGAGTTCCTAAGGGATGTTGGAACAACCCTATTACTGATTTGGGCTAGGATCACTATCTGTGACTAGGACTCAAGTTGACCCCTTTGTATAGTCTAAGTGTCAAGGTTTAAGTGTGTCTGAGTTAGCTAGAACTTAGGAAAAATTCCAAGTTTCTGTGTTCGACGAACATCTTTCTGCATTCGACGAACTCCCTTCTGAGTTCGACGAACGTCGTGTTTTAGTTTGACGAATTTGCTCCTCTACTCGACGAATTCAGTCCTCCAATAAGTTCGACAAATTCTATCTTTTAGTTCGACGAACTCCAGATTAAGATCGACGAACTCAGCTCTGTGTTCAACTAATAAGTAACTAAATGTTCAGTTCGACAAACTCATCTTTCAGTTCGACGAACCTAGCTCTCAGCTCGACGAACTTAGCTTTCTGTTCGACGAATTTCTTCTTCAGCTTGACAATTTCTGATGGATCAGTTCTCTATTTTCTCTGAACTCAGATCGACTAATCAGCAACGGATCTATTCAATTATTTGGACTTATTCATTATCAGATAAGTCAAGATTTGATCTTTCCTTCTATTATACCTTTCCATTCTCTTCTTTCGAGAAAGTAGCCGTTGACATATTGGAAAAAGGTACTTTCATGGAAAAGGAAAAAGAATTAAAGTATTATTGCTGAATCAGATTGCAGATCCAAGAATAATCATTTCAGATTATTTTATTCCTTAATCAGAAGATTTGAATTTCAAATCAGTCATATATCTAAGGAAAAAGAGATATAGAAGATAACAAGGAGATATATTAGAGAATAGAGAAGAAAAGAGATATACCAGTGAAATACTCAGAGTGACAGACATCTTCATCTTCTACAGCAGCATTTTCATTCCCTGAGAACATCAACATTCTTCTCTCAGTTTTCAGCTGCAGGTTCTTAATCTTCAAAGAGCAACAATAATCTGAGAAACTTTGTCTCTCAGATTCATCTGCTATCAAGGAAGATCTTCTTTATCCAAGAGAAAGCTCCATCCATTATCTGTCAAGAATTTCTATCAGATAGGTGGAGCTTTACAACATAACAATCCACTAGTCTTCTCTCAAATTTTGTTGACAGAGAAGAACTTCATAAACACCTTTTATTTACCTTTTTACCTCATCTTGTATAGGGTTCTAACTCCCTTCAAAAGTTAACCTTTGGTGGAAGGGCACCTGATAAAAAACCTGTGTTTTGGTTTGAGCACCTGATCAAAAGCTTAGTGGTGTTTGGGCACCTGATCAAAAATCCCATTTGTGATAGGGCACCTGATCAAAAACCTAGTGGATTCCTACCAAGTGTGGTAGAAGAGTAGATGTACCCAGTTTGATTGGGTAACTACTATAGATCTTTGTGTCTGTTGTGATTGTGTTTTTCTTTCTGTACTGTGCTGTGATTTTTGTCTAGCTTTTATACTCACTCTGCTACACATATATATATCACTATTTTAATTCCGCTATAAAATAAGTTAAAAACTTTTAATACTCTATTCACCCCCCCCCCCCTCTAGAGTTAAGCTAAGATCTAATACCTCACTTTCAATTGGTATCAGAGGTTTGTTGATTGGTTACACAGGTTAACACCTGAATCAAAAGATCAATTAGATCTTAACTTTCTCTAGAGTTTTTTTATAAAAACTCATGGCACAGAACAAAGATTACTCAAGCACAAGACCTCCTATGTGCAATCTCAATAAGTTTGTATTATGGAAGGCAAGGATCAAATTATATATGAATTCTATTGATGAGGATATTTTTAATTCCATTTTGACAGGACCTCCTACTCCATTAGCAACAACAAGTACTGAAACAGCAACCGACAATAATGCTGTTCCACCTCCTGAGTGGACAGATGCTCAGAAGAAACAAAGAAATGCAGATGCCAAAGCAATGAACATATTGGCACAAATAATGTCTGATGATATATTCCAGAAGGTTGTTGGCTGCACCTCAGCCAGGGATATCTAGAATTCCCTCAACAACATGGTGGTAGGTTCTGCAGATGAGAGAAAGGACAAAAGATCTCATCTCATCTCCCAATATGAGAACTTCAAAAAAGGAGAAACTGAAACAGTTGCAGACATGTACAACAGACTCAGTCTCATCATCAATGAACATAAGTCTTTTGGATAAAGTGATCTCAATCACTGAAGTGAATGATAAGATCCTAATGTGCTTCCCCAGCACATGGGACTCAAGGATCTGGCCAATCAAGGAAGCCAGAAGGCTAAATGAGATCTCCACTGAGACCTTGTTAGGCAAATTAAAATCCTATGAGCAGCTTATCAAGTCCAGAGAAGCTGAACAATCTACCTCCTCTCCAGCCACCAAAAAGGAGAGAAGCATTGCTTTCCAAGCAACAGAAAAGGAAGATAAAGCTCTAGAAGAAATGAAGTTTATGAGCCTCCTAGCCAAAAGATTCTACAAAATGGCTAGAAAGGACCTCAGAAAGAAGGATTTCAGATCTAGAGAAAAATCAAGGTCTGACAAAACAAACACTAAAGAAATTATTTGTTTTGGATGCAGGAAACCTGGACACATTCTACCTGAGTGTCCAGAAAATCAAAAGAAGGACAAGAGAAAAGATAAAGAAGAAAAGAGGCACTCCAGCAAGCCATCCTCCCACAAACACAAACACAAGGGAAGAGGCTTTGTAGCTGAAACATGGAGTGATACTGAGTCAGAGTCATCATCCAGATCCTCTAAAGATGAAGATGAAACAAATGAAGAGGATCAATGCTTGATGGCTGTTTATGACTCATGCAATGATTCAGAACATGCATCATTATCCAGCTCTAGTGATGATGAAGATTAAAGAAATTTCTGCATGATGGCTATCAATGCCTCAGGAAATAATTCAGATGAATCAGAATCTGACAATGACAGTGATCTGGTAATCTCTACCTTTGATTTTAATTCAAATGATTTTAAAAATGAATTCAAAACTCTTTGTTTGATTTAATTGAATCTGAGAAGGAAATAATTTCCCTCAGAAATAAGTTGGTTGAAATGAATCAACTGACTGAAGATAATGCCAATCTTAAGAAAGAACTGTCTACCTCCAAAGAACATATTGTTCTCATTGAGAACAAATTATCTGAGGCTAAAAAGTTTGAAGAATCCCTCAATGGGAGAAGCATCAAACTGATGGACATCACAAGCAATGTGAATGCCAGACTCAATGGCAAATTGGGCTTGGGTGCTTCATCAAGTCAGCCACAACTTCTTAAGAAAAATATTTTATCTACTCCAGTATAGTTCATTTCTGCCAAGAGCAAAGAGGCAGTAGAAGTAGGTAAGAATACCTCAAGCAAGGATGTTAAGAATAAAGGAATTCAAAAACATTCGTCGAACGGCGCTCGACAAAATCACATGAATTCGTCGAACGGAGATCGACGAATGTTGAAGACAGATTTTCAGTACAGCTATTACACGAATGGCGCTAGACGAAATTACTTCAATTCGTCGAACGACGATTGACTAACTCAGCCAAATTCGTCGAACAGAAAATGTACTGAATTTCAAAAGAATTCTCATTCCCAATATACTAAGAATCCCTTTACTGAGTGGATTATTCCTCCAAGGAGATATCATCCACAAGGCTATAAGGATCAGCCTGAGATTTCTTACA
The DNA here is from genome assembly GCA_033032865.1 of Dactylorhiza incarnata. Classification (NCBI taxonomy): domain Eukaryota; kingdom Viridiplantae; phylum Streptophyta; class Magnoliopsida; order Asparagales; family Orchidaceae; genus Dactylorhiza; species Dactylorhiza incarnata. The sequence goes on from JAWHQI010000013.1 coordinate 6,830,125, forward strand.
TTTTAGATTTTTGTGGTAAGACAAAAGGACTCAAGGTAGTTTGGGTCAAGAACAACTAGTTTATTTTTCTGTTGTGCAGGTACAAAACTATCCACACATAAAGGAACATTGGTATTTGGATAGTGGTTGCTCTAAGCACATGACAGGAAACAAGGCCAGCCTAAGCAATTAAAAGGCAAAGCTTGGACCCAAAGTGATTTTTGGAGACTCCAACTGTGGACAAACCAAAGGATATGAAAAAAATCAAAGTTGGAGCAGTTACCTTCAAAGAGGTAGCATATGTCAAAGGTCTCAAGCATAACCTCATTAGCATAAGCCAGCTATGTGATGAAGGTTATCAGGTAACTTTTAATCATTCTTTATATCTTATTACCAATAATAAAAACATTAATGTGTTATGTGGTATTAGACATGAAAATATTTATTTAGTCAATTTTGACTCTGCCAATTCAGACATTTGTTTATTTAATTCAATAAGTAAAACAAATGAATTATGACATAAAAGGCTAGGACATATTAACCTTAGAACTATCTCTAAGCTCTCCAAGGACAATCTGGTAAGAGGACTGCCTTCTGGTTCATACAAGAAGGAAGGAATCTGCAGGGCTTGTCAACTAGCAAAGCAGACCAAGAGTAGTTTCAAATCTTTATCCAAGAGTGATTCACCTAGGATTCTATACTTACTGGATTTGGATCTTTTTGGACCCACTACAATACATAATCTAGGAGGGAAGCATTACACTTTAGTTATTGTAGATGACTTCTCTAGATTCACTTGGGTGTTCTTTCTTAGGAACAAGTCTAACACCTTCAGTGTTCTGACAGACTTTCTCAGGTCCATCAAGATTGAGTATTCTACTCTAGTTGCATTTATTAGAAGTGGTTATGGCACTGAGTCTGAATCTCTTCTGATGTGAGAATTCTGTGAAAAAGAAGGAATTAGACAATGTTTCTCTGCTCCTAAAACTCCTCAACAAAATGGGGTAGCTGAAAGGAAAAATAAAACATTAATTGAATCAGCAACTACATTGCTTGCTGATGCTCACTTGCCACTCTCTTTTTGGGTAGAGGTAGTGAACACAACAAATTATGTGTTGAAAAGGAGTCTGATACACAAACTTAAGGGTAAAACACCCTATTAATTACTTAAGAAAAAAAAGCCTAAGGTTAACTATTTTAAGATTTTTGGTTGTAAATGCTATGTGCATAACAATGATAAGAAATATCTAAGAAAATTTGAAGCAAAGTCTGCTGAAGGAATATTCTTTGGATACTCTCTTTCTAGTAAGGCATATAGAATTTATAACAAATCAACTCTTAAGATAGAAGAGTCCATGCATGTGTCTTCTGATGAAACTAACATATTGAATGAGGAGAGGAACACCACCTCTACCAAAGATATTTTGGAGGAACCAGCTTTATGTGAAGAGCTCAATGGACTAGATCTACAGAATGAAGATTCTCTACTCCCAACAACTCAAACTATTGAAGACAGTGAAGAAGAAGATAATCCAGAAGATCTTGCTGATAATTCAAATCAAGTGACAGCTGATCAAATCCCTCAAGAGGAAACTATTGCTGAACCCATTCCAACTGTTGATCACATCACAATTAGAGATCATCCAATATCCCAAGTTATTGGAGATATCTCAGCAGGTGTTCAAACAAGGCATCAACTCAACCAAAATCAGATGCATACTTGTTTCCTATCACAAATTGAACCTCAATCCATAAAAGATGCAGAACAAGATCCAAACTGGATTCTTGCAATGCAAGAGGAACTCAATCAATTTGAAAGAAATAAGGTTTGGGATTTGGTTCCAAGACCAAAGGGCCATCCAGTTATTGGCACCAAATGGGTCTTTAGGAACAAGCTAGATGATCAAGGCTTCATAATAAAAAATAAAGCAAGATTGGTAGCCCAAGGATACTCTCAGGAAGAAGGAATTGATTATGATCAAACCTTTGCTCCTGTTGCTAGACTTCAAGCTATAAGGATATTTCTTGCATTTGCTGCCTTCAAGAAATTCAAAGTATATCAGATGGATGTGAAGAGTGCATTCTTAAATGGAGATATCAAAGAAGAAGTCTTTGTGGAACAACCACCAGGCTTTGACATCGACATGGTGTCTTTTGCTCATTCCGACCAAGTATTCCAGGAAATTCTTCGACTTTTCGAAGAGCAACAGTTGAGGAAGTTCATGACAACCAGAATAAAACTTCCAGTGGCAGAGATAAAAGAATGGGTGCACACCATACAGTCAGAGAATGCAACAACAATCTTAGGATCAATTTCAGGAAACCAGGTTCCTCTTACCCCAGAGATTTTAACAGCAGTTTTTGGTTTGATGAATGGTAATGATGAATTAGATATTACTTCTGATGAATTCAACAATGCTTTGGAGAAAATGGGTCACACCAGTGGAAACCCTAATCATCTTTTAAAGAAGAATTTGTCCATTGAATACAAATTCTTGGCTGAAATAGTTGGAAAAGTTTTGCTAGGCAAATCTTCTGCTCATGATTATATTACTAGGCACCAATTTATTTTGATGGTGTCCTTAGTTGAGAAGAAACAAATCAATTGGGGATTAATTCTCTTTGAATCAATAAAGAAGAAGTAAAGCAAATTAAGTGTTTGCTATGGAAGGATTTTAGGCATTGTGCTTTAATAAAATGCCCAGACCTGTTGGTATCACCAATGGTCTTTATAAATGCAAGCAAGAGGCTGACCTCAGTTCTCTTTGGCAAGTGGGAAAGGGTGATTCCCTAGAGGACTCCAAGGGCATAATCTTCCAGGACAGCTTCTGAAAGCACCAGGACTGACCCAGTCACTCCCTCACCCCTACCAGAAGTTCCTCCCCTTGAATCTTCAACTCCTCTCCCCTCTCAACCTCTTCAGCACACCTCTCCTAAGGAAGTTCCTCCCTCAGATAATCCCATAGACACTCCTTCCTCTCCTCCACTCCAGACAAACCTATCTTCAGTGCTTCGATCATACCATATCCCAGCTGATGATTCTCTTCCCCCTCATGATTCTCTTTCCCCCTTCATTCCACCTCCATCTTTTGACCTCTTGTCTCCTCCATATTCTCCACCTCACTCTCCTATCCATGTGGATAATATTCCACCCCTATCAGATGTTGCCAACATCTTCATACCCTCATTTATTCCCTCTTCTTCTATCCCAACACCATCATCATCTCAGCATACCTCAGATTTTGTGTATGTTGATTTCTCCTCAATAACTGACAAGATATTTAATCATATCTCTCCTAAGCTAACTGCTCTTCTTGATGAGAAGCTAGCTCTAGTTCTCCAAGCCATATCTGATCTTTCCTCTACACATGCATCCTTCCCTACCTCCTCTACACCTGTCCCTTAGGGGCCTAGATTCAGGTCTCCCTGAAACTAGGCAGGGGGAGATGCTTGATGAAGAAGCTCCAGATATTGCAGGATCAGATATGATCATTGAGTTTGAAGCAGCTCCAAGTTTAGATACAGTTATTGATGAATCAGTTCCAGTTATAGATTCAATAAATAATATTTCTATTACTCCCTCAATAGATATTATTTCTTTATTGTCAAAGTTCAACTCAGTTTTCAGCAGTCTACCTAAGACTTAAATTTATTCAAAATCTATAGTTCCATATACAACTCCAGTAGATACAGCTTTACTAAAGAAAATCATCAAAAGCTTTCAAGTTTCAGTGACAGTTCAGGCTCTAGTTAAAGTTGCAGGTTCAAAAGAGGTTGGCTTGGTGAAATCACCTCCAACATTTGTTTTTGATGAATCCCCCCTTTCTCCTCCAACATTTGTGTTTGATGATTCCCCTCTTCTAAAGGATATTGATTTTGATGATGATATTGCTCCTCAAGAACAACAAGATGTTGTTAAGGCTATTCAAGAGATTGATGATTTGTACAATGCTCCTGTATAGTCTGATAATGATAGTGATAATGATGATGATTCAGATGCAAAATCTTTAAAGAAAAGAAAGTCAAGAAGCAAAGAAAAGGTTGTTGCTGTTCCTAATCCTCCCTCTTGTATAAATGATACTCCCTATTACATTTTGCATAACATAACCCTCACCAAGGATTCTCCTGCATGGATGAGATTCTCCAGGAATGAGAACAACAGGAGAAAGAAAATGAAAAAGACGGGCTTCTATTCAGATAAGCCAGTAAAATTTAATCACCCTCCTCCTCCTCCTCCAGCAGTAGGATCAACATGGATGTCCTCTTCTTCCTCTCAGAAATCTGTCCCCCAGCATTCAAGAAGATCTGAAGGAAGTCATAGAAGCTCCAGTGGCTCCCATAGTTCTAAATCAGCCAGAGCTCCTCCTTCAGGATCTGCCAGATCTTCTTCCTAAGTCTATAAGTATCATGTTTCTGATGGCTCCTCTCACAGAAAAAGAAATTCTGATAATCAGTCTTCATATCAGGCCAGTGAATTTGATGAAAGGCCTCCATCTCCAGGTAATCCAGAATCAGATAAGAAAGCTCATATGGCTAGATTCAAGGAATCAATTGCTACAGCTTAGATAAATAAAGCCAAAGCAGAAGGCAAAGATTTCTCTCAGTATACTACAATGTCTGATTTCAGAAGACAAGAATTTGAAAGGTACAACTCAAGGCACCTCTTTAATGCTGAAGATTATTTAAGGTTGCACCCAGCAGCAGTGGTTCCTCATGCATCATCTCAAACACTACTGGGAGCAAATGACCTCTATATGAGTAAAAGAGAATCTGAGAACCCAAATAAAGAAATCATCTTCAAGACCTCTTCAATGTGACAGAGTAAAGCTTCTATTCATTTGGTTTTGATTATTTCTGATTTCAGGGTAAATATTTCTAAACTCAGGGTGATATATTTTCTATCTGCTGAAATGATTTAAAATTCTGTCAGATATATATATATACTCTGTGTTTGTTGTTTGTTTTATTTATTATTTGTCAAATAGTATCCTAACCCAAATAGGGGAAGATTGTTGGAACAACCCTATTACTGATTTGTGCTAGGATCACTATCTGTGACTAGGACTCAAGTTGACCCCTTTGTATAGTCTAGGGGTCAAGGTTTAAGTGCGTCTGAGTTAGCTAGAACTTAGGAAAAATTCCAAGTTTCTGTGTTCGATGAACATCTTTCTACGTTCGGCGAACTCCTTTCTCAGTTCGACGAACGTCGTGTTTTAGTTCGACGAATTTGCACCTCTTCTCGACGAATTCAGTCCTCCAGTCAGTTCAACATATTCTATCTTTCAGTTCGACGAACTCCGGATTGAGATCGATGAACTCAACTCTGTGTTCTACGAATAAGTAACTAAATGTTCAGTTCGACGAACTCAACTTTCAGTTTGACGAACCTAGCTCTTAGCTCGACGAACTCAGCTTTCTGTTCAACGAATTTCTTCTTCAGCTTGAAAATTTCTGATGGATCAGTTCTCTATTTTCTCTGAACTCAGATAGACTAATCGGCAACAGATCTATTCAATTATTTGGACTTATTCATTATCAGATAAGTCAAGATTTGATCTTTCCTTCTATTATTCCTTTCCATTCTCTTCTTTCGAGAAAGTAGCCGTTGACATATTGGAAAAAGGTACTTTCATGGAAAAGGAAAAAGAATTAAAGTATTATTGCTGAATCAGATTGTAGTTCCAAGAATAATCATTTCAGATTATTTTATTCCTTAATCAGAAAATTTCAATTTCAAATCAGTCATATATCTAAGTAAAAAGAGATATAGAAGATAACAAGGAGATATATTAGAGAATAGAGAAGAAAAGAGATATACCAGTGAAATACTCAGAGTGACAGACATCTTCATCTTTTACATCATCATTTTCATTCCCTGAGAACATCAACAATCTTCTCTCAGTTTTCAGCTGCTGGTTCTTAATCTTCAAAGAGCAACAATAATCTGAGAAACTTTGTCTCTCAGATTCATCTGCTATCAAGGAAGATCTTCTTCATCCAAGAGAAAGCTCCATCCATTATCTGTCATGAATTTCTATCAGACAGGGGGAGCTTTACAACACAACAATCCACTAGTCTTCTCTCAGATTTTGTTGACAGAGAAGAACTTCATAAACACCTTTTTGTTTACCTTTTTACCTCCTCTTGTATAGGGTTCTAACTCCCTTCAAAAGTTAACCTTTGGTGGCAGGGCACCTGATCAAAAACCTGTGTTTTAGTTTGAGCACCTGATCAAAAGCTCAGTGGTGTTTGAGCACCTGATCAAAAATCTCATTGGTGATAGGGCACCTGATCAAAAACCTAGTGGATTCCTACCAAGTATGGTAGAAGAGTAGATGCACCCAGTTTAATTGGGGAACTACTATAGATCCTTGTGTCTGCTGTGATTGTGTTTTTCTTTCTGTACTGTGCTGTGATTTTTGTTTAGCTTTTGTACTCACTATGGTACACATATATATATCACTATTTTAATTCCGCTATAAAATAAGTTAAAAACTTTTAATACTCTATTCACCCCCCTCTAGAGTTAAGCCCAAGTAGCCAACCAAAAGTAAATATGGCAAATGGACAATAAGCAATCCAGGTATAAATCTGTAATAAGAAGAAATTCATCACAAACAAAGGTATCATGCTTGGCATAATTATTGGATCTCACAATTAGTCCAACAACCCAGGTATATGTCCCTTCACAGTCTAAAGTAAGAAATATTCAAATAAATCACATGTTTAGAAATAGAGTAAAACACACATTTGCTCTAAGTCATTACATGAAGAAGAGTAACCTGACAATTATGAAGAGAAATGAAAAAGGGGTAACTAAATGTGAGTTCAGTTCTTCATCAGAGTGAAACAACACATCAAATCCAAAACAACATGCAAAGACTTAGGTTGTTGGATGATTGTACATGAAGACTTGTCTTCTAGAAAAAGTAGTGCAACCGTTGAGGGGGAGACTCATGCTGAGCTCTCAACACAAGAAACTTTGCTGCAAATCAGGGATGAGGCTGTTGTGGAGGGGGAGTCTCAAAATGAAGTCACTGCTCCAGAGGTTGAGGAGACTGCTAACACTGAAGATGCTATGCAAGAAGTCTAAAGAAGCTACAATGTGAATCTGAAAAGAGGAGCATGATGAAGAGGAGCAAAAGGTGTCAACTGATGTAGAAGGAATGAAGGATGATGTTGTTGCTTATAATGATAATCTTAGTGAAGCTTCTGTCCAACTAAACAATGCTGCAGTTGAGAGGGAGCATACAAGGATCCCTGTGTAGGATAAGATGGATCCATCGACCCCATCTGCTAAAACATCCAATTTTCCTAACTGTGATGGTCTAAGAAGTCAAGAGCAGGAGGATCAAAGGAAGGAGAAAGGTATAGAGAATAAAAGGAACTAAACTGGCTCATGTGATAGCTAAAAGCAAAGGTGGTTGAAATTCTATTTTGAAAACATTTAACTTAGCTGTAAAATGACAATAAAGTAGTGACACTCTTAAATATGCAACTACTTCAGCATATAAATGTGAAGCTAACACGCAACACACTAATGATGCAAAAGAACAAACAAAGACAATATCGTTGTGTATACAAAATGATATCCTCGTAACAACAATGCGTGTCATCAAAATGACAGTTTGTATCGTCGAAATGACTCCACGACTTCGTCGTAAAGTCACGGCGATACTTAAGTGTCTACTTGAGAATTCAGAATTCTTAAATAAATCGATCACGACCATTCAATCTGATTTAATTAAACATTTAACAAACGACACTTTGCCTTCCACACCATAAATTATAAATAGGGTCAGATGTCTCAAATTAAAAGCACTTGCTACATTTGCCCTAAAAAGCCGTCGTGTACTCCTTGACTTCGGAGAGTGAATAAGACATTACTGGTGAACCCTCCCTTGATTAACCATGAAATGACACCGAAGAAGGAAGGATATCTGTATGAAGGAAGTGAAGTAGTAAGGAATGACTTCACGAAGGCTCCAGAAGAAATTCAAAGCACCATAAGACTGCTCGACTCCGTCATCTTGAAGTTCATTCTTTCGGCACAAACAGTAATAATGAAGAGAGAAGTTCTGGAATTCTACTAGAATGCCAAGGGTGGCTCAAAAGGAACGTCCATCAAAAGTCAAATGGGATAAGAGTTGAGGCAACTCCAAAGAGATTGGCCATGGTTCTGCAGCTGCTTACCTTGCCAACGAGGAGGAGAATGAAGAGGTCACCCAAGAGGACCTAGATAAAGATCTCGCAGGGTGTGAGCATTCCAGGAAGACCTATGGGTCTCTGGAATGGAAGAGCTTTAATCAGCAGGGAAAGCTACTAGCTGATATAGTGGTAAAGGCCCTTCTTTGCAAGGTAGGGTCTCATGACAGGATATCCAAACAAATGTTTGATAAAATGACCAGGATAATCCAAAGCAAGAAAACCAACTGGGCACAAATCATTTTCAAGAGAATACAAGAGAGCATTCAAGTGCCCAATTTAGGAAGAATACTATCTCTTTATCTGCAGCTATCATATCCTGAAAACTTCAACAAGAAATTTGGAGTAAAAATCTATCACATGAGAAGAATGGATATTAAGGTACTAAAGAGGTGGGAAAAGGTCTTAACAAGGTCTCCCAAGAGGTCACAGGCTACAGAGGATATGGTGAGTGAAGAACAAAGTTCATCAGAAGAAAGTGAGCCCATACACAATCCAGAGCTGCCTAACTCTGAAGAGAATATGGAGCAGAGGAATGTCTCCCGCCAAACCTTAGCACTGAGCTTGGGGTCCAAGACCACTGTTGGAACAGATTAAGGGGATGTTGAGACTGAGGGGGAGCAGGACACTGAGCTCCCTGATCATGTGGAAGATGTCATCCACAAGCTCACTATGGCTGAGGATGTTATCCATTTTGGACAAGCAGTCTAAGAGGATCCAAGTGAAGCTGAACAGGAAGCCAGTCAAGATAAATCTGTTGATGAGACTAGGAGAGACCTATCAATTGCTAAAAAGTCAAGCATGCCTGAGGATGAACCAAGACAAACATCCCTTAGAAGATCTCCATCCCCTATATTTGATGAGGCTGAAGGGATGGACATCTATCTCTCCACCATAATGCAGAAGAAGGCAGAAGGACAACCTGTCAATCCTAACTCTTCCCCAGAGCAAAGACTAGAAGACTCCTCATTGCTGCCTCAAATAAGGATGCTCTTGAAAGAGCAAAGGTTCAAAATTGAAAGCTATGCTGACACTGCTGTCAATGAGATAAGAAGGGACCAATCTAATGAGACTATAAATCTAAGAACTGATATGAAGAGCCTGCAAGAAAACACTGCCAAACAACTAGCACTTACTCACCAGGGTATAACTGAAGTTCTAGAAAATCAAAGCATGATATGCAACAACATAGAGAAAGCCTATATAGCCACTAACGGGTGGATGAATGAACACAAAACCAATCTCCAAGAAAAACTTGATCAACACAATCAGGAACTGGAGAGTCATCTACTCAAGACAAAGAACCATCCGGAAAAGGGAATTCACATGTTTAAAGATAAGATTCTGAATCTTCAGGAGAACATCTAGAGGGAAATATCAAAAGAAGTCATAAATGGGGAGAGATCAATGATAAAGGCCAGTGGTGAGCATGCCATCTGTGATAAATATTTAGAGGTTAAGGAGTGAAGTAATAATGTGGAACACTTCAAGACAATCCACAAGAATGACAATCAGTGACAATGGGAAGACCGAATAGTGATCTTGTATTAACTATCTCTTTACAGCTCGAGACACATATGGCAAGACATGATTTATAAGAATCACAAATGAGAGAAACACCAGACAAAAAACAGTCTGCCAGCGAACTGTCAAAGCAGAGACCGCCAGACCGCACGAACAACCAAGACGCACGGCTATCCCTGAGACCGCGCGAACAGAAGCAAGCTTGATGACCTATGAACTGTCAACCCACAACCATAGACCACACAATCTGCTGCCTTATTCAACTACTGAAAACCAAATAATCTGTCCACACTTCGAGACCGCCTGACCGCGAGGTCGCCTGATCATAGAAGCTTCAGCGAACAGAAATCCAGAACTGCACAAGCTGTCGCCAAACCGCAAGCTGAGACCGCCTGACCGCTGAGATCGCCTGATCACCAATTTCACCGCGAACAACCCAAAGAACTACACCACAGATCGCCCAGAGGAAAGCCGCTGGCGAGCTGGTTATTCACAACTGGGAAGTGACCAAGGTAGAAGACCATATCTTGTTGGCCGCTAACCTGTGAACACAACAACCGGTCAAACTGCTTCCAAACCGCGCGACCTCAAATATGAGACCGACACAAACAACCCAAGTTGTAGTTCTTATAGTTCTCACTATATGCCTCGGGTTCTGAGCAAGCCAATTGATGTCATCACCGCCCCAAGGGATACATACACCACCTTATTAAACCGTGTGGTTACCAAACAAATCACCCAGTCTCATAACAAGACTAAAGAGACTTCTTCAGTAACCCTGACCGAGCAGAACAAGTCATCAGACCGCACGGTCACTGCAAGAAGGCAAACTGATGAGTCCTGATCATATACACTTTTATAGACTCATTTGGGCTGTTTTTCTAGTCATTTCACCGCACTTTAGCCCTGTTATAGTTCATATTGATCAATCCATGCTAGGTGCACATCTAGGCCCACTTTGGTGTGATTTTCGTGCTTATTATCATTAGTAGTATTCATGTGCTGTCAAGTGCCACTTTCAGTGGCTAGATTTGTGGTTGTGCCTGGAATAGGAGTCGTGCGAGTGTTCCCGGTGCAATTCTGCACAGGAACACTGCGCACGATCACCGGTTCTATTGCGCACGACCACTGGTCGTGCGCCACTGATCGTGTGCACTTGACCCTTTTTTATGAGTTCTGTTTGGTGCAGTGCGCACGACCATCAATGCCAGCGCGCACGACCACCGGTCGTGCGCCACTGCTCGTGCGCATTGACCATTAAATTTCTGAGTTCTGTTTCATCTATTGCGCACGACCACTGACGCTAGTGCGCACGACCACCGGTCGTGCGCCACTGGTCGTGCGAACATGTTATTTTATAATTTCTGTCTTTGCAGGTTCCGTCCAGGCAGAGCGCACGATCACAGGATTCTAGTGCGCACGACCACTGGTCGTGCGCCACTGACCGTGCGCACTGTTTAATTCCAGCGCCTATAAATTCCCTGCTCGCGATTTTAGGTCATCACCCCGATTTTCAGCGCCGTTTTCCGCCCGGTTCCGCCCGATTTCGCCCCTCCATCGTCGCCCACCTTAGGGAGGATCTCCGGGCAAGCTTTCAACGCCAAATCTTCGCCGGAGTTTCCTCTCGGCCTCCTCCTTCATCCAAGAGCTCCAAAGGAAGACCTAGCCGCCATTACCGTCAAGCAAGAGGAAGTTTGCAACCTCTACCGGATCGTGACACGAAGAAGACGGGTCCATTGGAGAGTAGTGACAGCTCTCTCTACCCCGGACGTAGTTGTGGACCGAGCTTGGACGCGGATTGACAACCCGGCGTTTCCAACCGTGAATCTTCAACGAGCCTTCGGATTCGGTCGATTTCTTGCCTTGTTCTCCTTTATTGTTTGTTGTAATAGCTAGATCTTATGTATTTTGATGAAGAACACTTGAACTCGTTATTATATCTATATATTTCATGTTTGTGAAATGCTTTTATGGTTTATGTGTTTATGAGGTGCGCCACCATCCATTTTCCATCCCACTATCGTGTCCGGTGCCGCACTAGCAATTGCTAGTGGCGTGCTTGGTGAAGAGGTGCTTGCGACCCTCAATCCGTAAGCCTACTCGCCCATCCGCCTACCGAAGCGTGGCATCGCGGCCCGTATTCCATTCGCCTAACGAAGCAGCGCGCTCAAGGCCTGCATAGTTCGACTCCGTTAGCCTACTCGTCCATCCGCCCTTTCGACGCAGCGCGCTCAAGGCCTGCCTAGTCTCCATCCCGCCAAGCGAAGCTTTGCATAGCGGCATTGCATATGAGTAGTTGATAGCTTTTATTTTGTTTTCCAAAAGCCAACCCAACTCCTCCGCATTCCATCCACGTTAAGGACTTCAATCTCAAGTCCTTCCTCGAAACCCAACTCCACCTTACTGTGTTCCTCAAGAGACCGACACTCGGGGATTTTCCCCATTATTATTACTTGCGCGACCGGTGCACTTGCCGAATCATCGCATCAAGTTTTTGGCGCCGTTGCCGGGGAACACAGTCGTGTGAGTTTTCTGGAGAGGGAGAACCTGAGAGAGAAGCCCTTCCATTTGTAAATTGCATTTCTTTGTCTTATTTCTTTTTATTCCTTTTTCCTGTTTTAATTAGGTTGCTTTAGTAATTATTGTTAGGTGTAGTATTTTGCACAATAGCATCTTTATTTTGAATCGTTTTATCTTCGCACTATGTGGGCACATCTCAATTTCCGTTGCCATTGGTGTGGAGCTACCTCCCACTCTAGTGATGAATGCACTACGGAGAATAGTAGGCATAATTCTTATAGCCCAGCATATGGAGCACCGACTTCGTCTGGTACTCCATATGGTGCGCGTAAGTCTTATGGCTACTCTGCTGAGCCTTTACCGTCGTACTTCTTCTCGGCTCCAGCTCCCACTGTGCCAAAGAAGCCCTCAAGGCAATGCCAGTTTTGTCAGAGCACAGATCACGCCCTGAAGGATTGTGCTGCTTTTCGTCACCAATTGGATGAGGATGACGAGCCGGATATCCGGATCGTCCCAACTCCTAACTCTGGCAGCACACCTTCAACATCCGGTTATGTGTCTTTATCACCTTCACATCTTGAAGGGTATGACATGGACACGATCACTGGATGTGTGGCTGATCTGGGCACCGACATTGCTGAGCCTATTCTCCCGGTGCATCCACCACCCCTAGTGGATTCGATTCTTTGTGAGGAATCGGTGCTCGACTTTTATCCGAGCACTATTCCTCTCCCTGTTGTGCATACTACACTCGTCTCAGACGACATTGTTGATGATGTGTCGCAGGAGGAGGCGGTTGATCTGAGTGTTGTGCCTATTCCTATGGAGGAGGACAACCTTCTAGGTGAAGAGGAATTTTCCTCAGCACCGGTGGAGGAAGTCCAAATCCTAAGCCTGGCCACCGTTGATCCCGCCGAATCTTGTAGCATTGATGACAATGCAAACATTATTTTACTTCCCCAACCTAATGGGAGTGAGACCGGGACCACTCCCCCGATTTTTGATTATTTATGTTCTTCATCTTGTTTACTTCTCGATCCCCCCTCTTCACCTGAGCCTGTGCAGGTTGAATCTTCACAGGTACTTCAGGAGGACTTGGAGCTTTTTGCTCAAGTCAATGATGAGAGTATCCTCTCATGTGAGGAGATTTATTCCCCCTCCGTTGAGGAAGCTCCACTCATTGCCTTCTCCTCCTGCGAACCTGCCGCAGACGATACCTTGCTGGGCAAGGATATTTTTGGTAAGATGAGTGAGGACCAGGCCTCCTCCTCTTCTTACTTTCTTTTCCCTCTACCTGTGATGGGCAGGTTTTATCTTTATGCAGGTAGAGGGGTGACTGTTCTATCACCGTATAGGTACCCGCTACCGACACGGATATTAGGCCAGTTACCTGTCCACTTCTCCTTCCATAGGCCCATTAGCTAGAACTCTTAAAGTTGAATAAGTCGTGCTGGGATGACAATAACCCCAGTAGTTATCTTTCTTTTCTGCATTTTTATTTCATCTAATCATGTTTAGTTAGTAATATTTCTTTTCAGTTTTCTATTTTCTTTTGTTTTTGCGGAGCTGACCCCTGCAGGTATCTTTTCTGGATGGCGGATGCTGCAGCTTCATTTTAGCTTACACGCCAATCTTCTGGTATGCTCACTTGCTGAGCATTGGGTACTCTCTTCCCCTAGCCCTATGCTGATTTTCATGTCATATGTTTTGTGGATTGTTTAGTTTAAGTCTGGGGGAGAGTAGTTTTGTTTACCCGCTCACGCGCACTATTGCACTGCATGCTAGAAGATTCCATTTAAAATGTTTTGTTTATTTTCATTGCACACCACATCACCCACTTGAGCGCGTACTCATCTGTTTGCCTGCTCTGTTGTGAATTTAATTCTTCTGCTTATTTGGGAAAGTCTAGGTGATGGCTTAGGATTATGTAGCAGAGTAAAATGTTGACTCTAGTAGTGCTCCTAGTCGAGTGCTCGGTTGCATAGAATTTCGTGTAGAGTAGATTTCTTTTTATGCTATGGTTTTATATTTTTCTTATTAGTGTAAATGTTGTTTACTCTACTCAAATGGTGAATCCGATGGAATCAAACGGTAGCATAGGGATGTGTGTACACGATCGTTAGATTCGTATTGCTTGAGTCGGGAGAAAGGAGAATCTTTCTCGGTGACTAGAACTTGCCCCAAGCGATTCTTGAAGCATTGGCATAGGATAGTTCTAGTGCGTGAGAATGACGTAGGCCATTATTTTGGCCCGGTTGAACTTTTTATTTCATGCCTATCGTCTACCCTTGCTAGCCCCTTTGTGCCTACCCTTTCCTTGATTCAGCTCCACATATATCTCACCAAAGCCTAAAAGCCTAACCTAGTCGCACACCCAAATCTGAGCTTTAGTTATGAATTTATTCACATCTTGGGGGGTGTTGATTGTGGTGTTTATTTTGAGAATCTGTGGGTGTGCGCATTTGAAAAAAAATTCTGCTGAAAGAAAAAGATAAGAAAAAGAAAATTGAAAGAAAAGAAAAATGAAAAAAAGAGAGAAGAAAGAAAAATGAGTTTTATTGAAAATCATGTCGAGAAATTATGTATTGGGAGTAGGCGGTGCACACACCTGAGTTGCAAAAGTCCAAGTCTGGGGGTGTTGTGCACTTGCATTCGATTTTGGTGCACGGGTAGTTATTCTTAAAGCTCATTTGGGTTAGGTGTTTTAAGCCGTCCTGTTTATCATTGTTTACCTCACCGTAACCCAAGCCCCATCTCTAACCTAAAGTCCTACTGACACATGCTATGAACCAATCTAGTGTCGTGGAGAGAATGTGACCGGGCAAGCTTATGGTCACCGACACTGATGGATTTCAGTGGAGTTTTTCCCGCATCCCGATCTTGGGCAATGCTCGTCTCAGCGCTTAGTTTACTTTCTCCGTATGCATGACTGAATGATTCACCGTTGTTCACCATTTTGAGTAGTTGTAATATGCGTTTACTCTTTTAGAAATATATAAACTGTTTTTATAATCAGTAGTCTTTTCTACTATCGTTCTTATGCACGTGAGCATGCGACTTCGCATGGTACTTTGTATTGTAATTTTAAGCCATCTACTTTTCTTTCCCCGTTCGCGTAGAATGTGTTTGCTCGGGACGCGCAAACAGTTAAGTCTGGGGGTGTGATGAGTCCTGATCATATACACTTTTATGGACTCATTTGGGCTGTTTTTCTAGTCATTTCACCGCACTTTAGCCCTGTTATAGTTCATATTGATCAATCCATGCTAGGTGCACATCTAGGCCCACTTTGGTGTGATTTTCGTGCTTATTATCATTAGTAGTATTCATGTGCTGTCAAGTGCCACTTTCAGTGGCTAGATTTGTGGTTGTGCCTGGAATAGGAGTCGTGCGAGTGTTCCCGGTGCAATTCTGCACAGGAACACTGCGCACGATCACCGGTTCTATTGCGCACGACCACTGGTCGTGCGCCACTGATCGTGTGCACTTGACCCTTTTTTATGAGTTCTGTTTGGTGCAGTGCGCACGACCATCAATGCCAGCGCGCACGACCACCGGTCGTGCGCCACTGCTCGTGCGCATTGACCATTAAATTTCTGAGTTCTGTTTCATCTATTGCGCACGACCACTGACGCTAGTGCGCACGACCACCGGTCGTGCGCCACTGGTCGTGCGAACATGTTATTTTATAATTTCTGTCTTTGCAGGTTCCGTCCAGGCAGAGCGCACGATCACAGGATTCTAGTGCGCACGACCACTGGTCGTGCGCCACTGACCGTGCGCACTGTTTAATTCCAGCGCCTATAAATTCCCTGCTCGCGATTTTAGGTCATCACCCCGATTTTCAGCGCCGTTTTCCGCCCGGTTCCGCCCGATTTCGCCCCTCCATTGTCGCCCACCTTAGGGAGGATCTCCGGGCAAGCTTTCAACGCCAAATCTTCGCCGGAGTTTCCTCTCGGCCTCCTCCTTCATCCAAGAGCTCCAAAGGAAGACCTAGCCGCCATTACCGTCAAGCAAGAGGAAGTTTGCAACCTCTACCGGATCGTGACACGAAGAAGACGGGTCCATTGGAGAGTAGTGACAGCTCTCTCTACCCCGGACGTAGTTGTGGACCGAGCTTGGACGCGGATTGACAACCCGGCGTTTCCAACCGTGAATCTTCAACGAGCCTTCGGATTCGGTCGATTTCTTGCCTTGTTCTCCTTTATTGTTTGTTGTAATAGCTAGATCTTATGTATTTTGATGAAGAACACTTGAACTCGTTTTTATATCTATATATTTCATGTTTGTGAAATGCTTTTATGGTTTATGTGTTTATGAGGTGCGCCACCATCCATTTTCCATCCCACTATCGTGTCCGGTGCCGCACTAGCAATTGCTAGTGGCGTGCTTGGTGAAGAGGTGCTTGCGACCCTCAATCCGTAAGCCTACTCGCCCATCCGCCTACCGAAGCGTGGCATCGCGGCCCGTATTCCATTCGCCTAACGAAGCAGCGCGCTCAAGGCCTGCATAGTTCGACTCCGTTAGCCTACTCGTCCATCCGCCCTTTCGACGCAGCGCGCTCAAGGCCTGCCTAGTCTCCATCCCGCCAAGCGAAGCTTTGCATAGCGGCATTGCATAGGAGTAGTTGATAGCTTTTATTTTGTTTTCCAAAAGCCAACCCAACTCCTCCGCATTCCATCCACGTTAAGGACTTCAATCTCAAGTCCTTCCTCGAAACCCAACTCCACCTTACTGTGTTCCTCAAGAGACCGACACTCGGGGATTTTCCCCATTATTATTACTTGCGCGACCGGTGCACTTGCCGAATCATCGCATCACAAACCTACTTGAACATTTGGCCGACTCAGAACAAGTTGCCAGAACAACCGCGTAAGCCCCGCGATCACCTGCGGTCTCCCAGAACAGACTGCCCAAGGCAAAACCTTGGCCAGAACACCCGCGCAGACCGCGCGGTCTCTACGGTCTCCTTTATTCAGACCGCCCATAACCCTTCCACTTCTACTTTAAAAATTCAACACCCCCTTGAAGTGGGAAGTGGAAGTCAATCCAAGCAAGCTTCGTAATCGACCAAATGGTCCCTTCAACAACGGCTTTATAAATATGTCAGCAATATTATCCTTGCTCTGCACATGCTCCATAGTCAAAGATCCCTCCAACACCTTCTCACGAATGAAATGGTGATGAACTATAGCTTCGTACGCGCATGACAAACTAGATTGTTCACCAGTTTGAGAGCACTCTCATTGTCACCATGTCGCAAAGCAGGACCTCGCACCTCCCTATGAATGGTCCTCCACAAGCCTCCTCCATATGGCTTCCTGAGCTGCCAAAGCCGAAGCTTTGTGTTCCGCTTTTGTGGTATAGATAGACGCAGAATCCTGCTTCTTGCTGCACCATGATATAGCTGTAGAGCTTGTCATAAAGACATATCCAAAAATCGATCTCCGATCATTTGAATCTCCTCCATAATCAGCATCCATGTATCCATGCAAGCAAAAGCCTGAATCTCTCCCGTAAAAGAAACCCAAATACGAGGTCGATTTGACATACTTCAAAATCCTCCTAGCCACCATAAGATGAGGTTTCTGAGGCTCTGTCATAAGCCGACTCACTCTGCCAACTGCATAAGCAATATCCGGCCTCGTGATTGCCAAGTATATCAAACTTCTGACCAAAGCTCGGAACACCAAAGGATCGGTAAGAACCTTCCCTTCATCTCGTCGAAGATGAACTCCAACCTCCAGTGGAGTAGAGCTACTTTTCCCTCCTTCCATGCCGAATCTCTTCACAATCCGATCTACATAGCCTTTATGGGAAACAAGCATACCGCTCTCTTTCCTCTCCACTTCGAGTGCAAGGAAATGGTGGAGCTCACCCAAGTCCTTCATCTCAAATCTAATAGCTAGCCCAGCATGAAGCCTAGCTACCTCCATCTCAGAATTTCCCATGATGATCATATCATCAACGTACAATAACACCAAGACCTGAAGCTCCCCCGTCTTCTTTACGAATAAGCTCAAATCAGAATCAGAAGCAAAATATCCACAGAACTAGAGGTATTCTGCAATCTTGCCATACCACGCCCGAGGTGTCTGCTTCAAGCCGTAAAGAGCCTTCTTGAGCTTGCAATGTCATGGGTGCTCTTCAAAAACATAACTAGGTGGCTGATCCATGAAGATATCCTTGTCAATCTTGCCTTAAAAGAAAGCATTCTTAACATCGAGTTACCAAATCTTCCAACCTTGGCAAGCTGCCAACGCGACCACCACTTGCACCGAAGTCGTTTTGGCAACAGGACTGAAGATTTCTTCATAATCTTCCCCATACTTCTGAGAGAATCCCCGAGCTACAAGGCGAGCCTTGTACCTCTCAATTCTACCATCAGCCTTCTTCTTCAGCTTGAAAACCCACTTGCAAGTCACCAGAGTAACACCCTCAACCTTAGGCACCAAGTCCCAAGTCTCGTTCTTCCTGAGGGCAGCCATCTCTTCATCCATGGCTCCTTCCCACTCATTGAATTCAATGACGTTTTCAAAACAAGATGGATCTCTCTCATCTAGGGGACCTATGAAGAAACATGAGATGAAGCTCACCAGATGTCCCCTTGTATACCGATCTGGTGGAATGATAGTCCTCTTGGACCTCCTCAGAGCTTGACTCTGAACCACCTCTTCAGCTACATGTTCTGAACTGGCTCTCCTTCCAGGCATATTTGGAGCATCGCTCCCCCTGCTTCCAGAACCTGAAGCACCTGACCCTGAGCTAGAAACACCCGGAGCACCTGGAGAAACAGGCAACTCCACCAGAACCTCCTTGATAGCTTCTCCACCATCTGACCTGCCTTCTTGTAACTCAATATAAGAGCTATCTTGGTATGCCGTTAGCTCATCAAATACGACATCCCTTGAGACCACATATCTCCGTGTCTCAGGATCCATGCATCTCCAGCCCTTCTTCCGGTCATCATAATCGACGAACACTAGCTTCCTTGCTTTCACATCTAGTTTCGTTCTGAGAGCATCAGGAACATGCACGTAGCAGGTAGATCAGAACACTCAAAAGTGTTCCACGCTTGGTTTCTCCTTGAACATCAAATCATGAGGAGTCATCATGTTGATAGGACTGAGAGGCATCCGATTGATGACATTGGCCGCACAAGACATTCCCTCTGCCCAGAAGGACTTTGGAATACTCTTGGCATGAAGCCAGCATTTGCAAGTCTTTGTCAGATGATGGATCTTCCGCTCTGCAACTCCATTATGTTGTGGAGTGTGAGAACAAGAGAGCTCTCTCCGGATGTCATGCTTCCTGCAGAAGTTAAAGAACGCATTTGAGGTGAACTCCCCTCCATTGTCGGTTCTGAACTTCTTGATCCGCAGGTTGAGCTGACCTTCCACCAGTTCCTTGAACTCCACAAACCTCTCGAACGCCCCTGACTTCTCCATCAGAAAATATACCCAAGTATATCTGGTTAAGTCATCAATCAAGAGTAGCATATACCTGCTACCTCCAAGACTGGCAGTGGCAGTTGGTCCAAACAGATCACCATGAATACATTCCAATGGTGCTTTGCATCTGCTTTGTGATTTGTCAAATGGAAGACGTTGAGTCTTACCAAACTTATAACCTACACAAACGTGACAATCACCGAAAGATGATTGACTAGGCAGACCTTTCACAAGGCCTCTTCCCGCCATAGCCTTTAGCTTATCCATCCCAATATGCCCAAGTCTTTCATGCCAGATAGCAGCGCTGTCGTTAGCCCTCATCTTATCAACATAGGAGCTTGTTGATAGAACAAACAAGTCCTTCACCCGTCTCCCTACATGAATGTTCTCAGCTTTCACGGCTGAAACATTTCAGAGAAATTTCACTTATGTTGGACCAAACAGAATGTGATAACCAGCATCAACAACATTGGTCACTGAGAAGAGGTTCTTCTTCATTCCCGACACATGATAAACACTCCTCAAAGTGAGTGGACCTCTATCGGTGCCTAAAGAGACATCACCCTCCTTCTCTACTGCATGCACTGTGTCATTAACTGTAAGGATAACATCATTACCTGAGTATGCTTGCAAATAGGAGAACTTCGACTCATCTCCGATGAGGTGATGACCACACCCAGAGTCCACTATCCAATCATCCTGATAGTTGATGGAAGCCAATGCCCGAACACAAGTGCCCATCTTAAAAGCACCTCCACCACCCCAACTACCTTCAGCATTGGAACCAGCCTCCTCCTTTCCTGCAACATGCCCTGGCTGAAGATTGACTTTGCAGTCTCTCTTGAAGTGAACAAGCTTGTTGCACCTGTAACACCTCGACCCTTCCTTCTTCTTCCCTTCAGACTTAGGAGCATAGCTCCTCTCTTGCTAATATGAAGTAGATGGACCATCATTACCAGATGACTTCTTCTTCTTGTCCTATCTCTTCTTCTTGCCAGAAAAGAGAACCTCACCTTCTCCCCCAGAGACTGACATCCCCGCCATTTGCTTAGCCAAACTCTCTTGCGAAGCAAGTAAGTTTTCCAGCTCCAGAAACGATGGCTGATTGGCCCAGCCATGCACAGAAGTAACAAAGGCCACATACTCCCTCCACAAGCCGCAGATTATGTGCCTCTTCAGCTTCGCTTCTGAGATAGGCTCATTCGGGTCCAAAGTCGATATCTCTGCGCATAGGTGCTTCATCATCAAGAAGAACGTTGAAATGGACAAGTCACCTTGAGTTGCCTTTGCTAACTCATTTTCCAAGAACTGTAGCCGAGCTATATTCTTCTAATTGAACAAGCCATCCAAGTCTGTCCAAATCTCAGCAACATACCTACATCCTATGATGTGATCAAACAACTCCGGAATGATAGCTCGCTTGAGAGTGAACTCAACCTTTGCATTTGTTCTCTTCCAAGCCTTCACGAGCTCAACATTCCCTTCAGCAGGAACAACAGCTTGTCTGGCTTCTCCTCCAACTACCTCCCATAAGTCCTCGCCAAGAAGATAGCTCTCCATGCACGACTTCCACTTTTTAAAGTTAGTCTGCGTAAGGAGCTCAATACCAAGACCTCTAGCATATCCTCCTTCCATTACTATCTCACTAATTGACAATCAACTTGCAGAAACCCAAGCAGAAGACAACGCTGATTACTGCTTAGTAACCTACCTCTGATACCATGTTAAATTTTTAAAGGTTAAGGAGTGAAGTAATAATGCAGAACACTTTAACACAATCCACAAGAATGACAATCAGTGACAATGGGAAGACCGAATAGTGCTCTTGTATTAACTATCTCTTTACAGCTCGAGACATACATGGCGAGACATGATTTATAAGATTCACAAAGGAGAGAAGCACAAGGCAAAAAATAGGCCGCCAGCGAACTGCCAAAGCAGAGACCGCCAGACCGCACGAAAAGCCAAGCCACACGGCTATCCCTGAGACCGCGTGAACAGAAGCAAGCTTGATGACCTGCGAACTGTTAACTTGCAACCACAGACTGCACAACCTGCTGTCATATTCAACTGCTGAAAACCAAACAATCTGTCCACACTTCGAGACCGCCTGACCGCGAGGTTTCCTGATCATAGAAGCTTTAGCGGACAGAAAACCAGAATGGCACAAGCTGTCGCCAAACCACAAACTGAGACCGCCTGAGCGCTGAGATCGCCGATCGCCAAGTTCACCGCGAACAACCCAAAGAACTACACCACAGATCACCCAGAGGAAAGCCGCTGGCGAGCTGGTTATTCACAACTGGGAAGTGACCAAGGAAGAAGACCGTATCCTGTTGGCCGCTAACCTGCGAACACAATAACCGTTCAAACTTCTTCCAAACCGCGCGACCTCAAATATAAGACTGGCACAAACAAACAAAGTTTTAGTTCTTACAGTTCTCACTATATGCCTCGGGTTCTGCACCCCTATTTATAGGCAAGCCAAAGGATGTCGACACCGCCCCAAGGGATACATACACCACCTTATTAAACCGTGCGGTTACCAAACAAATCGCCCGATCTCATAACAAGACTAAAGAGACTTCTTCAGTAACCCTGACCAACCAGAACAAGTCGTTAGACCGCACGATCACTGCAAGAAGGCAAACCTACTTGAACATCTGGCCGACTTAGAACAAGTTGCCAGAACAACCGCATAAGCCGCGCGATCACCTGCGGTCTCCCAGAATAGACCGCCCAAGGCAAAACCCAGGCCAGAACACCCGCGCAGACCGCACGGTCTATACGGTCTCCTTTATTCAGACCGCCCAGAATCCTTCCACTTCTACTTCAAAAATTCAACAATCTGGACCTCTAAGGCTATCTGAGAATTAATGAATTTCCCTCTCCTGAACTATGATTACCCTGCTGATCAACCTGCAGATATTCCTTCTACTGCTGCTGATCAGAGTAAGGAAAAGGAGATATCAGAGGAAGATGAGGTAAAGCTGACAAAGAAAATATACAGAGAAGAAATGGAGAAGAAGGATGACTATAAGAAGTGGAGTCCCAAATCCAAAGCAATAATATTAAATGCATGGGAGCTCATTAAAGTAAACAAAGCTAAAAGATATAAATTATATAACTCTCAAGTGTGGACTAAATATGAAGATCATGAAGAGTCAAGAAGAAGCCACAGAAGAGACATGCTGGCAGGAAGAATCCTAGCAGATGCTCTAGAACCACTCAAATATCATCCCAAGTCATATGAATATTTCACCAGGCAATCTGAGAAGAAACAGGAAGCTGCTTGTAAGACCCCAAAATAGAAAATCAGAATTTTGGAATCCAGAGCTGTCGCCGGCGACAGTGGCTGTCGCCCGGCGATAGCGTTCTGTTAAGAAGGTTCTGTCGTGAGCTGTCGGACGGCGTTGACTGGTCATTGTCGGTTCATTATCGCTGTCGCCAGGGCGACAGCGGCTGTCGCTGGGCGACAGCTCAAAGTTATACTTTGCATCCGAAATCGTGCCCATTGATTGCACTTTGACTTTGGGGGCTGGTTTTGGCTTGAGTGGCTCAGTGGATGCATTGGGTGGCCGAAATCCTCCTTCCTTCCTTATTTCCTTAAGGATTTTAATTTGGAGAGAGAGAGGAGCTTGGAGAAGAAGAAGCCAATAGTAAACCCTAGATTGGAGCTTGGGTTTGGTGGAGCTACACTCATCCGATCCCCTCGAAGTTGGTGGCTACGCGTAGAGGAGGGCAAGGCGCGCCTTTCCATCCATGCCGAAAGTCAAGCCATTGGCTCGCAGCAGCGTTTAAGGGTAACGAACTTTTCTACCCTCTTTTGGACATGTTCTAGTCCATACCCTTGCATCGTTGAGGCCCCTACCCAAAAGGGTGAGGTCGTGGCCTCCGACGGGTCGATTCGTGTTATCCCCGTCAAATCTTGCATTCATATAGAGTCCATGCGTGAAATGGGCGTAGGCGCGCTGTGTGAAGCCCATCCGAGACGGTGCGTCCGGATTGGTGATACTTTGTGGTATTGTGCGTGCCGGGGGAAAGACTCCGGGTGTTATACTGCTTCGTAGGACTAGAGGGTGCTACTGCATGCGCAGCAACGCCCGTGGGTGTGCCCCGGGGAGCACCCAAAGTTAAAAAGCAGAAATGGAGTTCTGTCCAGCTGTCGCTGGCGACAGTGACTGTCGCCAGGCGAAAGCTCCCCAGAATTGGGTTCTGGTGAATTTGGGTGTTCTCAGGAAGTGGGAGTGCTACTGCATGTGCAGCAATGCCTGGGGGTGTGCCCCGGGAAGCACCCACAGCTAGAAGCCAAATTGGGGTTTTGTGCACTGTCGCTGGCGACAGTGAATGTCGCCAGGCGACAGCTTCCCAGACTGAGTTCTGGTGATGTTGTTGTGCCCACCCGTTGAGAGGACCTGAGGCCGGTGTACCCGACCTGTGGGGGTGTCCTGGTGGATGACTTAGCGGCCCGTGGAGATGGCTAATTGAGAATACCTGGGCTGAGGGGACGCCATACCCGCTTTTCGTGTTGTACAACGAGAGCTGTGAACAACGGGCATTTGGCGAACCTGAAACCGCACCATTGCAGCACCTGATTAGTAAGTCTCGGACAGCATGTTGGGAGGCAATGGGACAGAGTCTTTGGACTACGTTATGTTTACAATTAAAGCACGGGGGAGCCCTGGTATTCGGGCCGCCGACTTTATCCTCGAAGGGCAAATCCATCTAGAGTGGATGGTGGTGGAAGGCGTAGTACACCAAAGAGTGCCTGAGTTCACGAGACGTGGAGGCCATTCCCACGTTTGTGATGTTGCATATGTATGAACTGTTGTGGACTTTGCTAGTCGCACTCTTATATATATATATGCTGCTGAGACTGTTTTGCAGGGACGGTTAGAACTGCCACCCCTGGAAGGGGTGGGGTCGTTATATTTTTGGTCAGCTTTAGCTGACCGTTGCCCTGTTTTGCCACCGTTTTTGGTGGGCTTGTTGTACAGGTGCTGGACCGAGCGGGAACATGGCGGGCTGAAGCCCCTGCGCTGCTGCGGCCCTTGAAGGCCTTTTGATGTTCCTTCTGTTTTTCATGTATGGCCGGCCTGCGCGCCGATGTTGGTAAACTGTAAGGCCGTCGTGCCTCTTTTGTGATGTAAAACATTTTATTCCAAGTTAATAGAAGTGGACATACCCGAGTTCGGGTCTTGTGGTTTATAATTCTGTCTCTCTCTCTTTTACTTCCGCATAGAATGCTCTGAGTTAGGCTTCGTGGTATAGTGTCGTTGTATATTCAATTAAGTGACGTTCCCGTTTGTTTTGTAGTATATGGCGTGGGGCCCCGGCCGGACCTTCTGCTATATGCTTCGTAACAGATGGGGGTGTTACAAATTGGTATCAGCTTCTAGGGTTCCGTATCCTTCTAAGGAATTCGTGGACGAATTCTTTTAAGGGGTGGTGAGCACGTGTGTGCGCTACCGTTGAGACGTAAAATAAACCCAAAAATGTCCACTTAGGAATAAAATGTAACAACAAACCAACAATAATTGCATGATTTTGGAACATGAGTGTTCCTTTTGTTGTTAGTTGCGACTGTGTTGTCGCCTAACTGTGTGTTGCACTTGTGTAGGGCACTCGAAGTGCAGCGGGACCGTCGCGTCCCCGTGATGTGCATGAGAGTAGTGGGTCTGCTGAGGCCCCTACAGCTCCGTCTGCTGAGTTGGTTCGGCTAGTTACTGAAGCCGTTCTAGCTGCGTTGAATGGCCAGCCTGAAAGGCAAGGCCAACTGCTGGTGCAGGAAGTGGACCCAGAGCCACTAAGAGTGGAGCAAGTCCCCGTGAGACGTGCTCCTGAGCAGCAGCTGAAGCACTTTCTGGGATTTCGACCTCCTCCGTTTACCGGGGTTGAATCCCCAACTGAGGCCGAGGACTGGTTGTCGCATGTGAAGCGAATTCTGACAGCGACACAGTCGGAGGAAGCGCAGAAAGTGACCTTTGCTTCTTACTTGCTGGAAAAGGAAGCTAGGCGGTGGTTTGATGAGGTAGAGAGGCGCCAGTTTGCGGGAAGGCATCTGGTTGATGTGCCGATGGAAGAGTTCTCGAGAATCTTCCTCGCAAGGTATGTGCCTCAGTCGCAACAGATCGCGATGGAGAACCAGTTCTTGGCTCTAACACAAGGTGGTAAACTGGTTGATGACTACCTGCATGAGTTCACCCGCCTCGGGCGTTATGTTGGAACTTCTTTCGATGATAGGAGAGAAGGGTGAACAGGTTCTATGGGGGTTTGCGTACTGAGTTGCGGCACCTTCTGACAGGGCCGTTGGCGCAGGGTTCACGACCCTCGTGGGTTCAGCCCGAGCACTTGAGCAGGACATGCTCAGGGAGAAGGGCAAGGTGGCTGTGGTCGAGGCAGTGCCGGAGGGCAAAGCGCCGAGTGCGACGAAGTTGCGGAGGTTGAGTAGCTGGAAGAAGGCTCGAGTATCTGGGCCAACTCCCTCTGCTTCGGGCGCGTCGTCTGGACGTGGCCCTCTTATTTGTTTCACTTGTGGCAAGCCTGGCCATTTCTCTCGAGATTGCCGCAGTGGGCTTCCAAGGCCAGAGAAGAAGACTGGGCCAGCTTATTCTGAGAAAGGGAAGGCAGCTGAGTCCACTGCCTCCCGTATGGCTCCCCCGCAGCCCAGAGTCTTTAGTCTTGATCAGCAGGAGGCTATCAAAGCCAAGGACGTCGTGACAGGTACAATTTAAGATACAGTCTTTACCGTTTTATATACCTGTTTTAATGTTCATGCTAACCCTGTTTGGCGGCGTAGGCTATGTAAATGTTTTAGGCGTTCCTGCGAGAGCGCTTTTCGATACTGGAGCTTCGCACTCCTTCTTATCGTCGGACTTCGTCCAATGTATTGGTGTGCCGTCGATTGCTTCTGCAAATGGACTGGAGGTCCTACTGCCGAATGGATATTCGATGCGTGTGTAGAGGAGTTGCTGCGTAAAGGTTCTAGTTCGTAGTCGGGAGTATGACCTGAAGGCATCGTTACTCCCCCTAGTTGAGTTCGATGTTATCTTCGGTATGGACTGGCTGTCGGAACAGCGTGCGTGTATCGATTGCACCACCAAGGAGGTGAGGTTTGGGCAAGGTGCCGATCGTGAGACGGTCTTTGCGGGCATGCGTGGATCAAGCAAGATGCTGATGTCTGCTCTCCAGGTGTCTAAGGCAGTGCGACAGGGAGCAGAGTTATTCTTTGCTCTTGTGGAGGCTTCAACGCCGAGGCCCAGCCTAGTGGATGTTTCGGTAGTAGCAGAGTTCCCCGATGTGTTCCCGAGCGAGCTCCCCGGTGCTCCACCGCAGCGGGAGATAAATTTCACGATTGAGTTGGTGCCAGGCGCTAAGCCTGTGGCCCGCTCGCCGTATCATATGGCTCCGAAAGAGTTGGCAGAGTTGAAGCTGCAGTTGCAGGAGCTGCTTGAGCAGGGCTACGTGCGTCCGAGTTCCTCACCTTGGAGTGCACCGGTCCTCTTTGTCAAAAAGAAGGACGGTAGCCTGCGGCTTTGCATCGATTACCGGGAGCTGAACAAGCTGACCGAGAAGAACAAGTATCCTCTTCCGAGAATAGAAGACTTGTTCGACCAGCTCGTTGGTTCGACTGTATACTCGAAGCTGGACTTGAAGTCCGGCTATTATCAGGTGCGGATCAGGGAGTGCGACATCCTGAAGACTTCCTTTAGTACGAGGTACGGGCAGTATGAGTTCACCGTGATGCCGTTTGGGCTGTCTAATGCGCCTTCGGTGTTTATGGACTTGATGCACCGGACTTTTGGAGAGTACCTCGACCGGTTTGTGGTCGTCTTCCTTGATGACATACTGGTCTACTCTCAGTCCGAGGAGGAGCACGGTGATCACCTGCGAGTAGTCTTGGAGGTTCTGAGGAGGAACCAGCTGTATGCCAAGTTCTAGAAGTGCGAGTTCTGGCATCCTTCCGTGGCGTTCTTGGGCCATGTGGTTAGTGGTTCGGGTGTGGCGGTAGATCCAGTGAAGGTTGCGGCCATCAGGGAGTGGCCTGTCCTTTCTACTGTAGCGGAGGTCCGTAGCTTTCTCGGGCTGGCAGGTTATTACAGGCGCTTCGTGGAGAACTTCTCACGGATCGCGCTGCCTCTTACGACGCTGACACGGAAGATGCAGGAGTTCATTTGGACGCCCGCGTGTGCGCAGGCTTTCAAGGAGTTGAAGCGGCGGCTTACGACGGCTCTGATCTTATGTTTGCCTTGCGGCACGGAGGGCTACGAGATCTACACCGACGCTTCTGGGAGCGGCCTTGGCTGCGTTCTGCAGCAGCATGGCAAGGTTATAGCGTATGGCTCTCGCCAGCTGAAGGTGCACGAGCGGAACTATCCGGTCCACGACTTGGAGTTGGCGGCCGTGATATTTGCCCTGAAGCTTTGGCGGCATTATGTGTATGGCTTGAAGATCGACATCTTCACGGACCATAATAGCCTGAAGTACCTTCTGACGCAGAAAGGGCTGAATATGCGGCAGCAGAGGTGGATGGAGTTCCTGGGGGACTTCACCTTCGAGATCCACTACACTCCCGGGAAGGGGAATGTTGTTGCTGATGCACTCAGTCGCAGGGCTCCAGCGCAGGCCAACTGGATTCAGATGCATGATGAGCACCTGATACGTGACCTGGAGGCCTTGGGTATTTCTTGCGTAGAGAAGAGGAGCGGTGCCGGTGCCTGTTTGAGTTGGACTGAGTTGCAGTACGACCTCGCAAATAGAGTTCGCCGGGCTTTAGAACTCGATCCGAGTTTAAAGCGCTACGCGGAGGATGCTGGTTGTGGGCCGGATGCCCAGTTTCAGCTGCGTGATGGGTTGCTGTGGAGAGGTGACCATTTGTGCGTCCCCAGGGCGGGTGAGCTGCGCGATGAGTTGATGTACGAGGCGCATCGTACCAGGTATTCAGTTCATCCGGGGAGCACGAAGATGTATAAGGACATGAAGGTCCTTTTCTGGTGGCCGGGTATGAAGAGGGACATCGCTCACTACGTGGCCAAGTGCCACACTTGTGCGCTAGTGAAGGCGGAATGTCAGAAGCCCGGTGGCTTTTTGAAGTCATTGCCTGTTCCGGAGTGGAAGTTTGATGACATTTCCATGGATTTCGTGCATGGACTGCCGAGGTCGCAGAGCGAGAACGATGCCATCTGGGTAGTCGTTGACCGGCTGACGAAGGTGGCACACTTTATCCCCAACCGGAGGGATGACTCGGAGGAGAAATTGGCGAAGTTGTATGATGATACTATAGTGCGACTGCACGGTGTGCCCCGTAGCATCGTCAGTGATCGTGATGGACACTTTACTTCGAGCGACTGGAGGCTAGTCAACCGTCTTTTGGGTACGAAGCTGTAGTTTAGCACGGCCTTTCATCCTCAGACGTATGGCCAAACAGAGCGTACCAACAGGACGATGGAGGACATGCTCCGGATGTGCGTCCTGGATTTTGGCAAGGGGTGGGAAGATCACCTCTTTCTTGTTGAGTTCGCGTACAACAACAGCTATCAGGCGAGTATTCAGATGGCGCCTTTCGAGGCCCTCTATGGCAGGAAGTGCCGCACTCCCTTAGCTTGGGCGGAAACGGGCGAGACGAAGCTCTTCAAGAGGAAAGACGTCGAAGAGGCGACTTCGACGGTGCGTTTGATCCGGGAGAGGCTTTTGGTTGCGCAGGATAGGCAGGCGAAGTACTATAATGCGAAGCACCGCGACGTCCAATTCGTCGTTGGCGATTGGGTTTACTTGAAGATGAGGCCATTAAAGGGCGTGTCCAGGATTCGGCGCTTGAAAAAGCTGAGTCCGAGAAACCTTGGACCATTAGAGATCATCGAGCGCGTCGGCGAGGCGGCTTATAGGCTTGCGCTATCGGCGGAACTGAGCGGGCTACACGATGTATTCCACATATCCGTGTTGCGGAAGGTAGTGCAGGAGCCTACGCAGGTGGTCGCGGCGGATCAGGTGCCCGTGGATAGTTGGCTTAAGATGGCGGTCAGGCCTGTTAGCATCGAGGATGCTGAGGTGCGTCAGTTGTGGAACAGGGCGATCCGTATGGTAAAGGTCCGTTGGGACAACTGCGGTCGTGAGGAGCTCTCATGGGAGCATGAGCAGACCATGATGGAGGAGTTCCATGAGCTGTTTCGGTGACGTTTATCTGTTTTTCCCCTTTGTGTAAAGACATTTTTGGATATATATATGTGTGTTTTTACAAATTTCGGGTCGAAATTTTTATAAGGAGGGGAGGGTTGTAAGACCCCAAAACAGAAAATCAGAATTCTGGAATCCAGAGCTGTCGCCGGCGACAGTGGTTGTCGCCCGGCGATAGTGTTCTGTTGAGAAGGTTCTGTCATGAGCTGTCGGACGGCGTTGACTGGTCAATGTCGGTTCATTATCGCTGTCGCCAGGGCGACAGAGGCTGTCGTTGGGCGACAGCTCAAAGTTATACTTTGCATTCGAAATCGTGCCCATTGATTGCACTTTGACTTTGGGGGCTGGTTTTGGCTTGAGTGGCTCAGTGGATGCATAGGGTGGCCGAAATCCTCCTTCCTTCCTTATTTCCTTAAGGATTTTAATTTGGAGAGAGAGAGAGGAGCTTGGAGAAGAAGAAGCCAATAGTAAACCCTAGCTTGGAGCTTGGGTTTGGTGGAGCTACACTCATCCGATCCCCTCGAAGTTGGTGGCTACGCGTAGAGGAGGGCAAGGCGCTCCTTTCCATCCGTGCCGAAAGTCAAGCCATGGGCTCGAAGCGACGTTTAAGGGTAACGAACTTTTCTACCCTCTTTTGGACATGTTCTAGTCCATACCCTTGCATCGTTGAGGCCCCTACCCAAAAGGGTGAGGTCGTGGCCTCCGACGGGTCGATTCGTGTTATCCCCGTTAAATCTTGCATTCATATAGAGTCCATGCGTGAAATGGGCGTAGGCGCGTTGTGTGAAGCCCATCCGAGACGATGCGTCCAGATTGGTGATACTTTGTGGTATTGTGCGTGCCGGAGTAAAGACTCCGGGTGTTATACTGCTTCGTAGGACTAGAGGGTGCTACTGCATGCGTAGCAACGCCCGGGGGTGTGCCCCGGGGAGCACCCGAAGTTAAAAAGCAGAAATGGAGTTCTGTCCAGCTGTCGCTGGTGACAGTGACTGTCGCCAGGCGACAGCTCCCCAGAATTGGGTTCTGGTGAATTTGGGTGTTCTGAGGCAGTGGGAGTGCTACTGCATGTGCAACAATGCCTGGGGGTGTGCCCCAGGAAGCACCCACAGCTAGAAGCAAAATTGGGGTTTTGTGCACTGTCGCTGGCGACAGTGAATGTCGCCAGGCGACAGCTTCCCAGACTGAGTTCTGGTGATGTTGTTGTGCCCACCCGTTGAGGGGACCTGAGGCCGGTGTACCCGACCTGTGGGGGTGTCCTGGTGGATGACTTAGCGGCCCGTGGAGCCGGCTAATTGAGAATACCTGGGCTGAGGGGACGCCATACCCACTCTTCGTGTTGTACAACGAGAGATGTGAACAACGGGCATTTGGCGAACCTGAAACCGCACCATTGCAGCACCTGATTAGTAAGTCTCGGACAGCATGTCGGGAGGCAATGGGACAGAGTCTTCAGACTACGTTATGTTCACAATTAAAGCACGGGGGAGCCCTGGTATTCGGGCCGCCGACTTTAGCCTCGAAGGGCAAAGCCATCTAGAGTGGATGGTGGTGGAAGGCGTAGTACACCAAAGAGTGCCTGAGTGCACGAGACGTGGAGGCCATTCCCACGTTTGTGATGTTGCATATGTATGAACTGTTGTGGACTTTGCTAGTCGCACTCTTATATATATATGCTGCTGAGACTGTTTTGCAGGGACGGTTAGAACTGCCACCCCCTGGAAGGGGTGGGGTCGTTATATTTTTGGTCAGCTTTAGCTGACCGTTGCCCTGTTTTGCCACCGTTTTTGGTGGGCTTGTTGTACAGGTGCTGGACCGAGCGGGAACATGGCGGGCTGAAGCCCCTGCACAGCTGCGGCCCTTGAAGGCCTTTTGATGTTCCTTCTGTTTTTCATGTATGGACGGCCTGCGCGCCGATGTTGGTAAACTGTAAGGCCGTCGTGCCTCTTTTGTGTTGTAAAACATTTTATTCCAAGTTAATAGAAGTGGACATACCCGAGTTCGGGTCTTGAGGTTTATAATTCTGTCTCTCTCTCTTTTACTTCCGCATAGAATGCTCTGAGTTAGGCTTCGTGGTGTGTCGTTGTATATTCAATTAAGTGACGTTCCCATTTGTTTTGTAGTAAATGGCATGGGGCCCCGGCCGGACCTTCTGCTATATGCTTCGTAACGGATGGGGGTGTTACACTGCTGCCAAGAAAGCAAGAAATGAAATAGCTGTGAGGGAACCAAAGACATAGATGGCTGGCTGGCATATGAAGTAATGCTGAAAACTTCAAAACATATGTTACTACTTATAATTTCTCAATGAAATGATATGCGTCAAACTGTCTCATTCTGTGATCACATAAACTAAACTGAAATGTCACTATTATATGCTGATTTCCTTTAGATGTACTTTATCATTGAATGAGTTATGACTTCTTCAAATAGGGGGAGATTGTTGGGAACAGTGCCCAGCAATGTTCCTGATTTAAAGAAGTGCTCAGATCAATGATAAGTACAATTTGTATTTGATGTGACATGAACAAGTCAGAATATCATATTCACTAAGTATAACATATAAGGCTCAAGTAAAAGTGTAATGCCCTCAATATTTCGACGTTTAGCAAATCTGGGGCGTGGTCTGCGATTAGGAGCTTTGAGGTGCAAATAGAGAGCTTGGTGTGCGGATAGCAATTTCAGTTTAGGGTTTTATTAAAAACCCCAAACCCTTCCCCCTCTCTCTGAGCCCTTTTCCCGATCTCTCCCCTCTCGAGCGGCGAGCTCCCTCTCTCTCGCTTTCGTACAGGGCGCTGCACAGGAAGCCGACCCCCCTCTCCCGATCTCTCTCTCGTTCTCATCGCACAGGGAAGCCGACCCCCTTCTCAATCTCTCTCCCTCTCGGTTCTAGGAGGGGATCCATCTCCCCCGTCGCCGAGTGGTGAAACCTCCGGAGCTCCCTTGGTCGCCACCGCCGTCAGGTGGGAGAAGGAAGGAGGCTTTGCCAAGAACTTGTAGAGGGATACCCGGCTAGGGCTTAAGTTCAAAGTGTAACGGTCCAGGCCCGCCAACACGGGACCCAGCTGGACCGCCGGCACCCTCCCGGCCCAGGCCTGCCAACATGGGACCCAGCTGGCACCGGAAGGGTTCAGCCTAACCAGATGGTCTGCAGACCATGCACCCCAACCCCTCTCTATCCCACCACAGGGCACAGTGGGTTGTTGCAGCTCAATTGGTGATGAGAAGTGAAAGTACTCCATAGTTAAGCGTGCTCGGGCTGGAGTAGTCACGGTATGGGTGACCTCCTGGGAAGTCCATGCGCTGCCGCTTAACTGGCTCAATTCTCATCAAAGGGGGACTGCAGTCTCCAACAACCCACTGTGCCATGTGGTAGGATAGAGAGGGGTTGGGGTGCATGGTCTGCAGACCATTTGGTTAGGCTGAACCCTTCCGGTGCCAGCTGGGTCCCGTGTTGGCGGGCCAGGGCCGGGATGGTGCCGGCAGTCCAGCTGGGTCCCGTGTTGGCGGGCCTGGACCAGTTGTAAGATCCTTCTCCCGCACCAGGAGAGTTCCCGGATCTTATGCCCAGAACCGCCGCCTTACGGTGACGCTAACACACGAGTTAGCCGTTTCCGCAAGACGCCGATCCTGCCGGCAAGAACGGTCAACTAGGCCAACAAGAATAAGAAGAAAATAAGTAAACAAGTCCACAATCACACACATCTGTATATATACATCCAAATGTAAATTTTCCATCAATGAGTACAATAAATGAAAGAGTAAAAGGGCTTATGCCCGGTACATATCCAAAGTAGAACAAAATCTCACTCTCTCACTCTACATCTATGCGGAAGCTAAGCAAACTCTCAAATCTTCAAACACCTGTCTTGTGGCAGAAGTACTGCGCGACTTCTGCTCTCCAGATCCTGCCATCATGTCCTGACTGGTCGTGCGGCTTCTCCAGCTCCTCAAACTCCTACGGTCACAATCGACCGTTAGTCATAAAGACTAAGCCGATTTTGTCCCCGCCTCCCCCCGCGACTCCTAGGCACCGAGCGGGAGGAATAAGCGGAGGACAACAAAGTGGAGTAAACAAAAGCAGGTGACAGGGAAAACTAAGCTAGCAGTGTATATATAGGCAAGCACTACTCTACCAGTATAAACAGGTAAGAGAGCAGTAAAGAGCAGTAAAAGAAGTAAATGGTAAAGCAGTGCGCGCATGTACAACAAGTAAATAAATAATTCTACACTACCATCACATGAGTACCTTAACTTATATGAATGCCCATACAAACTTATAAGTTAAGGTTTCCGGAAATGTAACTTATCATATAAAAGAGCCCATACTAATTTATATGATGAGGGTCTGCAATTATGTTCTAGGTTTACGTATGATATGTTATGCATGCTATGATATGATTCATACAAGTGCAACTCACCCACACGACTCTGTGATCACAGACCTTTAGTTCCCACTTTTCGGAGTTAGCTAAACTCTCTGGTACCGCCGTTGTGGCTACGACAGCGGTGGAGCGGGCATCTCCACCCCTAGGTGGGTATACACACTACCAGGCCTAGACCTCCCATACGCCTCTGTACACGTCCTAGGTGCACTCTAGAGTCTTGCGTATTCTTTGCTGGAACCTACCAGTCTTAAAGGCCGGGTGTGCGTCCTATTGGGGATCGTCCTCCAGACCGCAGTATAAACAACCTACTGGCCCCTCAACCTCACACCCGCCTAAGTCAACGTACTGCCGTCGGTGTGACGACCGGCCCATACCGAAGACCCGCCACTAAATGTTTTTATGCACATAAAATTTGTCACCACCCGAGCCTCAAGCTCGCAGGACTAACCCGTCCTGAATAAAACTATCACCCGAGCCTCCAGCTCGCAGGACAATCACGTCCTGATATACAATCTCTCATCCCCAACTCGGGATGTGGTCTACCATGTCATTTAACCACCTAATTAGACTACTCTAGTCTAGTTATTGTTATACTTGGAAGTTTAGGGTGAATCCTGGACTTCCCGAGGGCTACCCGGTGAAGGGTTCGCAAGGTACTAGGGTATGTGATGGGATGATGCCCAACCCCTTTCCAGGACAATTAATATTATTGGTGACTATCCTAACCTAAAGTTCCATCCTCTTATTACTATTTATGATTTAGGTGTTTTCATGATTTATGTTTCTCCCATTTCTAAGCAACCATTCTCTTGAATGGTGCTCAACTCTCAAGAATCTTCATCTTCTAAGTGGTCTATACTCATCTCTTGTTATAATCCAATTCTCACTGATTTCCTATGTGATTTTATTGACCTAATCATCATAATGAGTTTTCACTATCCGCAGACCACGACAAATAACTAACTTAGATTCCTATGATGGAACCTTGGTCAAATTGCTTCCAAATGACTTCCAATTTTTATCATAGATTCATAATGGATGTAATAAGGAATGGTCAGAATCCAAGCATGTTTCATATAATTTTGACCTCTATAAAAATTCATTAATTAATAATCTGAATCCCAAATATGAAGGAGGTATCATGCTAGTGAATTCAAACTTGTTAAATATCCTTCCAGAGGTGAAATGTGACATGACAACAAGATTTCCAATGATTCATATTTTTTCAGCAATTATATAACCATGATTCCTACTTTTCAATAAATGAATGAAAATATAATTTTACACATCAAGTACAATATTTTGACTTCCTAAAATTCTGGAAAAATTACAGTAGCATCAAATTGACATAAAAACACTATTTCCAGAAGATCACAATTTTCCAACCATTTTAAACCCACAATTTCTATTTATCTTTAAAGGGGTGATAAAATGACTTTACACTACAAGTACTGAAATTTGAATTTCGTAAAATTCTAGGAAAATTACAGTAGCATCATATTGACATAAAAACACTATTTCCAGAAGATCACAATTTTCCAACCATTTTAAACCCAAAATTTCTATTTATCTTTAAAGGGGTGATAATATGACTTTACACTACAAGTATGAAATTTGAATTCCTAAAATTCTGGGAAAATTACAGTGGCACTATAATGACATGAAATCATTAATTCCAGAAGATCATAATTTTC
Organism: Dactylorhiza incarnata; assembly: GCA_033032865.1. Taxonomy (NCBI): domain Eukaryota; kingdom Viridiplantae; phylum Streptophyta; class Magnoliopsida; order Asparagales; family Orchidaceae; genus Dactylorhiza; species Dactylorhiza incarnata. The sequence continues at coordinate 6,866,056 of JAWHQI010000013.1, forward strand.
CAATAAGTTTAAACCCACAATTTCTATTTAGCATAAAAGGGGTGACAAAATGAATAAAGGGTATTTCAACATGAATAATTTCTCTAAAAATTCTATAAAAATCCCAGAGATTTATAATTGTATTCCTAACTATCTTCCATAGTTTGACAATTATCTCATGCATATAATTCAGTGAAACCCTAGTATTCAGATTTTTGACCTAAGGGTATTTTTGTCATTTACTAAATGTAAAGCCTCTGAAATTTTCTACAAAAATTTTTAGAGGTCTTGCATGCTATATAAATAAATTCTCCAGAGCCTTATAATTTTCTACATGGTGTTTGTCATGAAAATCTCATGAATACTCATATGTGGCTTAATCCACATTAGTTCAAAATGTGGGGTTTTTGCTCCCAAAAACCCCAATATTCTTTAAGGTGGTATGTTTTGATATAAGGAAGGTTCCACCAAAGTTTCAGAGGCTAACTCCTAGCCATTTGGGCTAAATACACAAAATATCATTTTTGCTATTGGCACATCATTGTGCTTTAGGGTAGAGACATCCAAGTGGAAAATACCCTAAATGGAGAGATCCATTTGGCCTCAAATTTTAACCATAGTTTACTATTGTCTAAATGAAGGTGACACCCAAGTTTGGGGTCATTTGGAGTTATATAACTCTAAATATTTTATTTATTTAATTTTCTAAGTTTTGAACAAAACTATAGAAAAATTATCTCCTAAAAATGTGATTTTTATACCTAAGCTAGGTATAGGGCTCATTCATGCATGGCCAAAATGGTAAGTCCATCAGATCTACCATTTGGGAGATATACACATTTTAATATCTGGATTCTATATTGACCAGTCTCACTAAAGTGAGTGCTGGGGGTTCTACAGTGCTCCAAATGAGCTGATTCAAATTTCTAATTAAAGTAGACATCTAGATATACAACAGTTATCTCTGGTCACTTTTCATGAAATGGCTACTAAGGGCCTCAAATAATTTGTACAAGATACTGAATTAAATGTGACAGAATTAATAAAACTATATAACATTCCATTAATAACACTATTCATCATCTTCCTCTTAACAACCCGAAAATGGCAGTTGCAGGGCTGATTTTGACGGCGATTTCCCGGCCACCTGGTCACCCCCTCTGCCGTAAAACACCACCACCTCCATCGTTGATGTGGGGGCTATGGATTCCCGGCGAAACCGCCGCCGGAGGCGGCCCGTACGGCAATTTTGAGCATGGCCTAAAACACCATTAAATTCCGAAAATTTCCATTTTTCTCACCATGGATCGGGCTCATTTGAGAACGATGTCTCTCCTAATGGATCTAGGATGCTAGCACAAGGGGAGAGGAGGAGAAACCAGACCTTAATGGAGCTTGACGGAGGCGGCGGCGGCGGTTGGCCATGAATCTTCTCCTCTCCGGCGAGCTTGCTCAAAACTTCATTCCTCCACCATTTGCAGTGATTCAAAGGTCGATTTCATATGCTTTCCTCGTTCTAAAGCTAATGGTGGAGTCTATTTGGGCTGAGGAGGGCTCTAACCATGCCAACCATTAAAGGGGAGCTCGGCCTACACTTTGGATGCTTCACCAAGGTGCCACTTGGCATGGGGACAACAGGAATTTGGCTGGGAATTACTGAGGGAGCTTAGTGAAATGCTTTGGGAGGAGAATTGAGTGCCAATTGACACTCAATCCATGAATTCCAATTTGTCTCTTCTCCAAATTGGGGGAAAATCCAATTTTGCCCCCTTGCATGTCAATTCCTCTTCAAATCTGAGGGCATGCATGGTCAAGTGCCATTGAGTTGCAGGATGGGCCTCCTATTGAGGCCTTAGCCCATAGGGTTTGGTTTAATTGATCCAAAATTTCCATTTAGCCCAATTTTGACTTATGTTGACTTTAGTGGTTGACTTGGTCAACTAATGGGTTGACTGGTCCAAATTGTTGGTCTTGAGTCCCTTGACACCATCCAATGTTGATTGGGTCATGGTGATGCCCTAATTGGGCCAATTTAGCCAATAAGTGTGATTTTGACCAAAATTGGGGAAGTTTGACTTTGGTCAATTTGACCAATTGATGATCACATGACGAGGCTTCTGAGTCCATTGGGTCTCTCTTAGGGTTTGACATGTAATGGTGTGGTCAATTTGGTCATATGAAGTCTAATTGAGCCAATTTGGGTTGAATTGGGTTATGTTGACTTATAGTTGACTTTGGTCAATTTGGTTAAATTGGACAAACTTGGTGACCATATGTTAGTGCTTTTGGGTCACTTGAGTTTCTCTTAGGGTTAGGAGCCTATTTGCAAGCTCAGTTTGAGTTGGTGAGTTCAATTTGAGGTAATTTGGGCAAGGTTGACTTTTTCATTTTTGGGTGCTTATAGCAATTTTCCTAAGTTCGGGTTGACCTAGGGTCATACTATGAGCTCTACTCACAACTCCAACCCTACACCTGACCCAAGGGGTCTAGAAGGAAATGGGATGTTACACAAAGCTTCCTCTACCAAAAATCTGCTAGGGTGTTGCCGCCCTGGTGCTAGGTTGTGCGTCTACCTGATGTCGTCTAGTTGGATGTGGCCGACCTAGGGAAAGAAGAAGAAGAGACGTATATGGTTTACTAGAAATCGACATGTGGAGAGCAGCTTTCGTACGTGGTCAGCCGCTACGTTCGCTAGCTGTCAAATCCAGGCGCGTTCCAATGAATCCGCAGCGCGCGCCAAGGGTAACGATTTCTTCCCCCGGTCTTAGGACCGTCTTTTCTGTATTTCTGTTCTTACATTTGCTAATCGTGCAATGAGAGTCCCCTCACATCATTTCGGTTGAGGATGGGGACTCCGTCAGGGCGTGGGATTGCGACCCCGGCGTATGTTTGTGTGAGCTGCACGTAGAGTCCCTCTCCCTCTACGCGGTGGAGAGCGGGGACTTCGCCATGGCGTGGGATTGCGACCCCGGTGTAGTTTTTCTGCTTTTGCTTTTGCTTAGGAGGGCCAACCATCTCCAATTGGATGTGGTGTGTGTTTCCCTCGGTTCATTGTGAACCCCCTCCGGGTCGATTGTGTCCGTCCCCGGCATAAACTGCATTAGTAATCCGACGCGCGAGTCTGGATTTAGGCATGCTGTGTGAAGCCTACCTGCGGCGTTCAACCCGAATCGGTGATGTTGTTGTGTTGTGCATTGCGGTTAGCCTTAAACACGCGAACGGGAATGTCCCGTGTTATTTGCCGTAGAGATCATAGGATTCATGGGTTTCGTTCATGAATACCCCGTTCCTAGGCGGGCTTAGGTGAGCTCGGTAGAATGACGTTCGTGAGGATTGTGCGGAACGGGTGAGTTTCCCCGTCACGACGTTTCAGGACCGGGAGTAGTGCTATGCTCTCTGTCGCGCTCCTTTGGACAGTGGCGGATTGTGTCCCCCCCCCCCCCTGTCGCGCTCGTTTGGACAATTGCGGACCGTTTCTTCCCGCTGTCGCGCTCGTTTGGACAATTGCGGACCGTTTCTTCCCGATGTCGCGCTCATTTGGACAACTGTGGACCGTTTCTTCCCGCTGTCGCGCTTGTTTGGAAAATTGCGGACCGTTTCTTCCCGTATGCGCTCGTTCGGACGGTTAGAAACTGTCTTCTCCTCTGTCGTGCTCGTTCGGATGGTTGGAGCTGTCTTCTCCTCTGTCGCGCTCTGTTAGATAGATACGTACTTTGTACCTTGCTATCGCATTCCGTCGAATCGATGCGTAGTGTAGCTTACCTACCTCTACGCTAGAGTGCGAAAGGTCACGCCTCTCGTCAAGAGTACTCGGTTTAGAATTCCTCTGTGTTTTAGGTCGTGTGACCTTGGGAGTCAACGACGCGTGTGCTTTGCTATGCTATGGGGACCCCCGTGTGTGCCCCTCGGTCCTTTGTTTTGGTGCTTTTGTTTTCGTGCGTGCTTGCAGGAGAGCGATGTACTCGCCCCGGAGTCCGCTATGATGGCCGGGGGGAGGGGTCATTACGTTGTGTTGGTCAGCCCCATGCTGACCTTCGTTGCACCGCCTGTTTGTTCTTGGTTTCAGGTGGCGGAGCTCGCAGTGGTGTGTAGTGGGCCGGAGCCCATGGGTTGCTGAGGAGCTGGTTAGGGTCCTCGCTGTTTTGGAGTTTTTCTTGTAGCCCTGTTATTTGTCTTTACCTCTTTTGGAAGCCATGTAAGGCCTTAAGGCCGTGTCTTTTCGGAACTATTTTCCTTGTTGATGTGAACATTCTAGCCCCTTTGTTTTGGGCTTGTGTTTAGCTTCCGTTTATGTTTACTCTGAGTTTTATTAGCATGTTTTCTTGTATCAATTATTAACGTTCTAGATTTTGTGGGTATTATATGTCGTGGGGTCCCGGCCGGACCCATGTTATATTCTATTTGCAGATCAGGGATGTTACAAAAGGCATCTAAGGCAAATATCGTCGTGTTAAAAATATACACGCTACGATATTACTGAAGTGTCTAGCAACATCGTTGAGAAGTATCATGAGGAGTCCAAGAATACTGCAAAGTATAAACTATGTGTCCAGTACTTCCCTAATCCATCCAAGTACAAAATCGTCAAGAAGGACTGAATATATAGTCGAATAAGCACTGACATATCGTCAAATAAGCACTCATATATCGTCGAGATTACTCTCAGAGATAAGCATAAGGTTCATGTCAGTTATCGTCGAGATAATTTGGATACTTCGATGATTTCACCGTGACATCAAAGTACACACGCCGATATCATCATAAGAACAAGAATAATCAATCAAGTCTAGTATCATCGTGTTAACCAGAATCACACGACGATATCGATGTAAGGTCTAAGAAGACTTAAGTCAAAGTATTCAGCAATGTCGACGATATCGTCATTAAGATATCTTGTCATCGAGACAAGAAAGGAAGCTCTCTGAAGAACTAAGTTAAAGTGCTCGGGAATGTCAACGACATTGTCGTAAAGAAGCCTAGTCGTCGAGAAGGCTAAGGGAGAACTCGTGAAGATAGCTTATGGAAGAATAATCGCTTGTCGTCAAGGTGATCAAAACGATATCGAGGAGAAGTCAGAGTGATCAAGATGATATCATCCATAAGACAATATGGTTTCAATGACATCATCGAGAAGACTGCAAGTCGACAACAAGATTACGACGACATCTTTAAGATGACTCCATGTCGTCGTGAGTGCAAGTGCATTTGGGATATCTTATATCATCAAAATATCCTTCTCTAAAGAAGATTTAAGAAGACTTGAAGATTTATACAAGTCCAAGATGGATCAGCGTAATGACAAGTTCTGTCGTCGAGATGTTGTTAATGTCATCGAGACATTGCAAATGTCAACGAGACAGATCAAGATATTTCAAATCGCATTGTCTGCATTTAATGTTGTCGCCTGATGGTCCAATCAGCACATGGAATTAAGGAATGAGCCTCTGACACTTAAAGGGCATCATAGGAGACCGTTAGTCGGCTCCTCAGTCATATAAAAGAGATAAGTGTCTGCCCTAATTTTAAGATAGAGAAAATACACAAGAATTAATAGAACCGTAATAAGGCTGTGTAAAGAAGGAACACGAATCCGAGAATAAAATGATCTTCATCAAGTGTTCTCCAAGTCTCAGTCCAGCAACATCTGCTGATAAGAATTATTCTAGATTGAAGAATGGATTGAAGAGGAATATGCACTGTACAAGAAAAAATCAATAGTATTCGCTTCAAGTCCAGAAGCCAATCTTCATCCGGTTAAAGAAGTATTTCTCATTCTTTCTATGTAGGGCTTTTACAAGCCTGAGTTTGTACGATCTATTTCAGATCTGAGCCGTAGGGCTTGAGGGCCTGAGTTGTATGGCTTGAGGGCCTGAGTATTGTAGGATATGTTTCAGATTTGAGTTGTAGGGCTTGAGTATTGTAGGATCTGTTTTAGATCTGAGCTGTAGGGCTTGAGGGCCTGAGTTGTAGGGCTTGAGGGACTGAGTTGTAGGGCTTGAGGGCCTGAGTTGTAGGGCTTGAGGGACTGAGTTGCAGGGCTTGAGGGCCTGAGTATTGTAAGATCTGTTTCAGATCTGAGTTGTAGGGCTTGAGGGCCTGAGTATTGTAGGATCTGTTTCAGATCTGAGTTGTAGGGCTTGAGGGCCTGAGTTGTAGGGCTTGAGAGCCTGAGATTGTAGGGCTTGCGGGCCTGAGTTTTCGCGGAGTTTGCCGACCCTAGAACACTGCTAGATAGGCTAAGATGGACAGTGGACTACTCAAGACACTCTGTCTTGCGGAACCACTATAAATCATTGGTGTTTTCCGTGATGTGCTATTAATCTCTAAATCCTTATACTAGGACTTTCATAGAACTAGACTCAAAAGAAAGAGGGTCAAGAGATTTTAAAATACATATTCACCCCCTCTATGTGATTAGACAACATCCATAACTAACAACTAGAGTTTTGCCAAATCTCTTGGACCTTTTCATTTGATGCATGCCCAAGTCTCATGTGCCAGATGTTTGAAGCAGTATCTTTATTAATTGTCATTGCTACACCACCATATTGCACTAGTTCTAAGCGGTATAAGCCATCATGCTGCCTACCCACTCTAATCATCTTCCTCGTAGGTAAGTCGTGCATTACACAAAAATCCGCAACAAAGGTTAGTGCATGATTAAAACTTTTTGTAAGCATACTTATTGAAAGAAGATTGCATTTTTGAAGTCGGGGATGTGCAAAACATGATTTATTTTTATCTTATTTGGAAGATTTTCCCTTCCAATATTCTTCACTGAAATTGTGTCCCCATTAGGGATTTTCATAGTTAGTTCATCCAAGGCCCCAACCTTCTCAACTAACAAATTGCCTTCACAAGTTATGTATTTCGTTGCCCAATAATATATTATCCATGGCTTGTTGCAATTGAGATTACCTACCATGTTTGCAATTGGAGTTGCTGGAGCAACATGTTTTGACATATTATTTCCAAGGATAAGGTGTTGCATTATCCCGTTGAACTATTCCTGGGTTAGGCCTGGAATAGGACTTGTGTAGGATGGAGCCGTGAGAGGGCTTGATTCAACTTGAGCAGCTCTTGGTTGTCATATTCCTTTCTCCTTCTTGCTTCCTTCATGAGTCTTCATGTTCCAGTTGGGAGGGTATCCAATGATTTCAAAACATTGGTCAGTGTTGTGCCCAAACTTGTTGCAATGTCCACACTTTGGCTTCTCCTTTCTCCAAATTATCGATATCCATTTATTTTATGTGCCTGGAATGCTGCAACCTCTACTATTATCCTCTGAATCCCAGAGATTTGTCTTTGTTTTTTCGTCCTCCGCTACGATGTGATAATCATGACCCAAGCTTATCATCGATTCACTGCTTAGGATCTGAGTTTTAATGATGTCAAAGATGTTATCCAATCCCATGAGAAAGTCATAATGTTGCTCTTTATCTCCTATTATTGCCAACTTCTTTGGAACATCGTAGATGCATCCATTGCATGTCCACTTTGGCATCGGCAAAATGGATTGCATCTCATCCTATAGTCCCTTCATCTTGGTGTAATATGAGGATACGGGCAACTTTCCTTGCTGGAGGAGGGTTATTGCTCGCTTTATCTCATAAGCCTGGGGAGCACTCCCCTTCCCAAACCTCTCTTCAAGATCTACCCAAATTTATTGGGCTATTTTGGCGTAGCGTACACTATTTTTGACGTCTTTGTCCATGGCGCTCTTCAACCGTCCCTTTACCATGGCGTTGCAACGCATCCAAAACGCTAAGTTCGGTGAGTCTGCCGTCGACATAAGAATGGTCCCATCGACAAAACCAATTTTATTTTTGGTGAACAGAGCATTACTCATGTCATTTACCCATTCACCATTGTTTCCGTCGTGAAGCAGCTCACATACATTGATTTGGCCTGGATTGTCTGAGCCTTGTATGTAGTAGGGGGACAATGCGTCCATACCCCTTTGCTAGTTCGCAGAAGGAACGACCTCCATGTTTTCTCCCCGAGCATTGGCGTCCATCGATGGCATCACTAGTGAAGAGGCAACGAAAAGGTTGTGGAAGATCTACCAACCCAGTCTCTGATACCATGAAAAATAGTTTGGAGGCAGATTCAAATTGACATTTTATTCATCTTCAGCATAGTAAATAGATACATGATATTTGTACATAAAAGGAATAAATAAATTGCTTTACATGATAATTTTATGAGAGAGCTCTTTAGAAAATGAATAAAGGAGGATAACTGTCATATAATGCCATATTTGAGTGGAGAAATAAAACCTTCCCTTTCATTCTTGGGTTTGAATATATTTCTATTAGGAGACTTCCTTAAATTATGCTTTCCATGAAGGTCTTCCTTGAATCATGTGAAAATAATCTTGCCTTTCATCAATCGATGCCCTAGTTACCCTTCCAACTTTCTCCTTTCATTGTTAGTGACTCACTCGGCATATCTCTAGGTTATTTTTCCTTCCTATGTAGGCGAGCAGCGCCGATGAGTAGCAGAGCATTCGAGCAGAGCTGGATGTACCAGAGTCTCAATTGGTTCCAGCTTCCCTGAGAGAGGTTCTTGATTTCCCTGAGAGAGGTTCTCGATCGGTAACAACATACATCTTGGCAATGTTAGAATACCATGTTCTCAACTTTATTTTGTACCTTTTAAATGTGTTCAAGTTTCCTGTTCAGTTGAACTTCATTGCAAAATCTTCCATTTTGTTTAATTTTCTATTTTCTGTGGCTCTTTTATGAGAGGTTCTTATTTTATGATAGTCCATGATGGAGAAGCAACTCTTCTGTGATCCATCCCCCAATTGTATTTTAAAATGTTTCTCTTCTTTTATCTGTACAACCTCGTATTCGTCGAGTGGGTTCCCGGGTCCCAAAGGGTCAAAGAGCATGCGAGGTAAGTCAAGAAGAGCACTCGCCCAGGTCAGGAGAGGCGGGGAAGGCTCAGTGCGAGCACGAGCCTCATCCACAAAGTACTCGCTCAATTAGGAGTGCGAGTGCACGAGAGGCCAAGGCGAGTGAGTGAGGAACCCCACTTGCCAAGCAAGCCAAGTATCAGGCGAGTGGTGCCCCTACGGACCGCCAGCCAAGTGGAGCTTAGCGCACGAGAAGTCGGGCGAGTGGTGCCTTCACGGACCACTTACCTAGAAGTCTTTATTGAGGAAATTACCTAGATACCCTTTGTGGGCTTCCAATAACCCTTCAGAGCATCGGAGTTAGGCTGTAAGCAAACCAATTTGGGGTGCAATTAGTAAAACTAAAAGGCGGATTTACGCTATTTGCAAACCAAACTAGAAAAACTATAAATAGACCCTTAAGGGCACCATGGAGGGGATCCGATCTCTTGGGCTCTCTCCTCCTAACTAGTTTTGGTTGGATCGTATTGCCCTCCAAGGTGCCTAGTTGAGCATTGGTTTGGGAGGGGAAGCTCTCTAAGATCTTTCGGGTATGTGGCGGGACCTCCTCGCTACAACTTTGTGTCTATTCATTCTTCTTCATCCACAATCAAGAGTATTAGTGAGGGAGAAGTATGTGTGGGCTACAACCCCCAGTGGGTCCAAACTCAAGAGACCAGTCTATGGTTTCAACATTTTTGGTGCGGTGAGCATGAACCATAGTCTATACAAGAAAATCCCTAGCTGAACTGCATGGCTGGAGGTGAGGAAGAAAGATCTAACCCATGCCACTCACAGCCACTTGCGAGTGGGGTAATGATGGGAATGTTCGAAGACTTCAAGCGGGAGGTATTGCAGACCCTACATCTCGCATTCACTGTCAGGAGCGAGTTCGAGACACCCACGGTCCCGATGGTCGTGCCCAGATGGTAGGCGAGAATGCTCCCGATCAACGACCTGGGAAGGAGGTGGTGGCGGAAGGGAGCGGGGTAGATTTCCCGGGGCGGTAGCTTTTCCCCAGCCCGGCGAGTGCTGAGGTGTGTGAGCTGACTCTGCGAGATCACACCACTCGCCAAATGGGGGAAGGGAGCCTCTTCTGTGAGTTGATCCTCTCAGCCCCGGTTCCGGAAGGTTCAAGGTGTTGCAGCATATGTTCTGCATCTCTTGGTTTGAGAATAACAAATACTGTGTTGTATTTGATCTTGTATTTTGTGTGTTTATAGTGTGCAGGTTGTACAGGAACTATAACGACACATCCCTATGCGTAGTATGCTAAATGGAGACGATTCTTTGGAAAGAGAGTTAACGCCCCACTTTAACTCTTAACGCCCCGCTTTAAGAAGTTAATGCCCCGCTTTAACTCTTAACGCCCCGCTTTAACTCTTAACGCCCCGCTTTAAGAAGTTAACGCCCCGCGTTAAGAAGTTAACGCCCCGCGTTAAGAAGTTAACACCCAGCGTTAACTTATCATCGAAAAAGGATGATGTCGAGAAGGGTATGACATGGAGAAGAAAGTGCATCGAGATGCCAGTGACAACACCAATGTTGACTCTTAACGCCCGCGTTGAGTCCATAATCTCTTCCACAATCTCGACGGTTACACGGTCTCAGCCACCACTATACACGATCCCTAACACTGGCATTAACTACCTAACGCCACGCGTTTGCTCCCGTGCCTATTTAATGAGCAACCCCTCTCATTCTACAACAAGGATTCTATTGCCTCTAAAGCCAGAATTCTGATTCTTTTGAGAGAGGCTCATCTACAACAATTAATAGATCTCCCTTGGGCTAACATGAAGATCTAAAGAAGATTTTTAAGGAGAAGGTCTACAACGCATATTCTATACAAAGGACGAATGCTTCAAGAACGCCAACGTCTACATCGCCTTCGTCTTCACCTTCAGAATTTCTTGAGGAGTTTCTCTTACTTTATTTTTATTGTAATCTTTTATTTCTTTTTGTAACGGGTGTGCAAAAATTGTTCTGGGAGAACGTCGAATTCTGTGAAGGATTCCGTGGGAAATTCGCCGCCTTGTGTGTGACGACTAGGCCTTGTGAGGTTTAGGGGGAATTCACTGCCTTGTGCGCGGAGACTAGGTCGAGGTTAGATCTAGGGGGTGGCTAGAGGCCTTATCTAGGGTAAGATAGGCTATAGCCACCGGTCCTTGGGAGAAGGACCAGTGAATCGCAAAAAGAGTCTTTCATATTCTCACCTTGATTTCTAGCGTTATATAAATCAAACATTTGTATAATCAATTTCTTATGCAATAAAATCACGTCCTTTAATGTTTCATTCAATTAATTTTATTTCTTCTTTAAGAATGTTTTAAATTATATTTTTCATCAAAGCATTACAGCAAACATTTGTGTAATAATTTTCTTATGAAATAAAATCATGTCTTTTAATGTTTCATTCAATTGATTTTATTTTCTCTTTAAAAATGTTTTAAATTATTTTTAAAGCAAAACACTAAAGCAAAATATATTGTAAGATTCATTTTGTTCATTAACTTATGAAATTCAATTTCTGTCACTAACGCCGGGCGTTAGCACTAGCGCTGGAGTTAGTGGAGAAAAATTGAATTTCGTCTTCTTTTAAAAGGAATCGTCAATATAATCTCATCTGAGATATTAAAATATATTTTCCTAAAAAGTATTCCGAAACTTCGGTCACAAACTCTGATAAATATAATTAAGAATTAAATTCCATAAAACCCTTATTCACCCACCTATAAGGGCTTCTAAAGATCCAACACGTGGTATCAAAGAGTAGGTTATTCCAATACGGCTTCACAACCCGGAATAATGACGCTTCATTATCTCGCATCTTCTAGAGGGGATTCACCACCTTTATTTATGGGTGAAAATTATAATGTGTGGAAAACTCTTATAGAAAAATTTCTTAAATCTTTGGATATTGAAGTTTGGAATATTACAATTAAAATGCCCCAATTATTCTAAATAAAAATGAAGTGTTTTTAAATGCCAAATCTATGAATGGTCTATACTGTGCACTAGATCAAAGTATTTTCAAACTTATTTATACGCTTCCAACTGCTTTTGAAGTTTGGAAATTTCTTGAGAATTCTTATAGTCTTGCCTCCACATATGATGAACAAGAACAATTCCTTATGGATCCAAGAGAAGAAACCGATGAGGACTCATGTTTGGTGGAAGATCTATCTAAGAGAGAAGAATGCATCGTCACAATATTGGACTCAAATTATGACAACACATCAAGCAAAAGAGAAGACAGAAATTCTACTATGGAAGAGGAATGCAGAGAAGATGTCAAAGGAACCTTTGGTTCAAATCTTGCCTCATCCCATAGCAATGTAAGAAAATCAAAATCTTCTCATTTTGTAACAAATTCTATTTTTACATTTCGTGTGCTTAAATTTGCTAAACGTAAAATTTCAAAGTTGAAAAATGCTAATTCCAAATTACGTTTAGAAAATAAAACTTTAAAAGCAAACGCTAAAGTAGAATCTTATATTGATGTTTCAAATTCTCTTTCATGCTCTTTAATTAAAAATGCTAAACCTTGTTTTGATTATAATACTTGTAAAGAAGAACTCAAGGTTTTGGAAAAAAGTCTTTTAACTTCAAAAGAGCATAATGAAAAATTGATTAAAGAAAATGATGTTTTAATAGATAAACTAGAATCAATAAAAATGTGTATTAAACAATTTTCATGTAATAAAAAATATCTTATTTCTAATTTATCAAATCATCAAAAGTACAAAAGCTTAACTTCACATTATAAGAGTAGGTCTATAACTAAGAGTGGAAATGAAAATCAACAATTAAATAAGAACTTTTTTACTAATGACCATATTCATTCACTCTTTCAACATTCAATTCTTAAGAAAGACCATCACTTTTATAAACTCTCTAAGAATGATTATTCTACAACTCTTTATGATTATCAACATCAATCTATTTTGAAAAATAATGTTAATAAACATAATTCCCAAATGAATTGTTTTTCAACCAACTATCACCACAAAAAGATGTATAATCATAATATGAATTTGAAAGACAATCAACCAAAGTATGAATGGAGGACCAAAATTAAAAATGAAATACTAACTCCACTTGTAAGGGTCCATTCATCATTATCTCCCCAAAATCCAACACGATGTATTTGGGTACCCAAAGAAACCATCCCACTTGGACCCCCTTTGGATACCTAAATATCTCATTGATTAGTTTCCAATCATGAATTAGAAATAAATTAAAATGAAATATTCAATACTCTACTTCATGATATGTTTAATGTCTTTTTATTTTGTTTGTTTTCTTATTTTTGAGCCAACACACTATGGTCACTAAGATATATTATGCAATATGACTTTCACATTTTAAGCCTAATGGTTAACAAATCAAATTGAATTAAATTGAATATAAAGTCATAAAGTTTTCAAGTGATCTATCTTTTCGCTTTCTAGGTTTTATCATTTTTAAATGCATTGCCTATAAATGTCTTATTTTATCATTATAAATTGAATGCTAAATTTGCTAAGTGATATTATCAAGACTAATGAAATTACTTTCAAAAATGGATTTAAATAAGATTTTAGGGGTCTTAGGCTAAAATATTAAATGCACAACTTATTGCATATTTGTCTATTTTCTTTGTTGCATATGATACTATAATGGAAAATCATGATCTAGAAAAATCAAAATTGAAAAATTACAAAAATGATGAATATGATTTCACATACTCCACCATGACTATTGATATCCTATGCTAAAATTCAGTATTATCATATATCATTATTCATGATCTATCAAGAATTATCTTAAATCAACTATTTCTATCAACCTTAAGAATTATAAAATATTTGATGGTTATTGGTATTATAGTTTCATATCTTGTTTTGTGTGTATGATGTGCATCTCTATTGTTTGCATGTATCTCATTATATTTAGACCTAAGAATTAACTTGATATCAACGAGATGAAATCAAATTGAATTGTCACTTCAATTTAGGTCTATGAAAATTCAAAACTCTATGATTGAATACATGCAACTCAATTATATATTTGTCTATCTTTACATAGCCTTGCACCTTGTTGTACTAACTCATCATACTAACATCTTCACTTATCATAGATAGAAATCAATGTCCATGCTAGTTATATCTTGCTATGCTCAAGTAAAATATATTACTAAAATATGAAAATCATAATTTCCATGTAGTTGTTTGCATGAATAAAAATTTTCTAAATGGATTTAAAATCAACAATCTTCGATATAATTATAAAATCCAAAAACTAACCATACAATTATACCATTCTTCATATATTTAAGGCTTACATGCTTAGTATGTCCATAATCATTAACCTATGACATATGTCTCACGATAGCGAGGGCGTAGGATTGTGTGCATTAGAGACCTAACCTCTAAGTCATGTTTTGTACTTAACCGGGAGGGTTCCAGTGGGGCCTTGCGAGGCACTGGGGGGAAAGAGTCTTAGGTTGATCGTCGTCTTTTGTATGCATATGGGATTAACACCCCATCCAACGGCATGTGTGCAACTCCTCATGCCCATCTGTCACTTAGTACGGGGCTAGAGTGTAGTCATGTTGTTAAGGTATTTTGATCATAGATATACTTATATTATATTCATTGCATGAACATCATCTCACTCTTTAAAATTAAATCATGCATATTCTTTTTGTTCTATCTTTGCATCTTGTGTTTGCATATTTTATTATTTTGAGCTTTAATGATTTTGTAAAAGATGAGTATTTGAAAAATCATCAAAAACATGCTTAAAAGAGCCTTCAAATCTTCTCCAAAAAGTCCGAAATTTCAACAGTAAGAAAGCCTCTTTATAATACAACCGAATTAAGAATTTTTTTTTCAAAAAGTCAAAATTTGCAGTTCTATTTTGGCGTTAAGAAGTTAACGCTCGACGTTAGCCCCTTTGCTCCAAAAATTTTTATTTTTGAAAAATCTCCTATATTTTCTCATGCATTATTTTGGGTTTATTTCTTTGGCATAGAATATCATTTACTGATAGGTCTGTTAAAGACTTCTATGTTTTCCAGAAAGTATTTGAATTTGAATATTTAAAAACAAATACAAAATTACAAAACAATTTCAAAGAACAAAAATATGTTTTTCTCTTTATGTGTGTTTATCGTTTTGTACTTATATAAAGATTCAAATTTAAAAAAAAATTAATTGTTATTTATTGCCATTGTCAAGGATGATTAAATATATCAATTAAAGATTAAATACAATGTTTAATTTAACTTCCAAGTTTCTTAAAAAACATTATTTTGTATTGTCATGCCTTGAAAATTATCTTATTATGTGCAATGAAATTGATTGTAGGTAAACATGTGTAGAAACGCTTAGAATGCCTCTAAGTATGAGTAATTTATTATGTTTGATAATGATTTATTCACTCACTTATTTTTGATAATCTACATGTGTTTACAATCTTATACTTGCATGACTGTCTAGTGTAATAACATAAATAATTAAAATGCATCAATAGATTACCTACGCAACATTGAATTGGTTATTACAATTCTTTTTCTTTCATGCACTTATTCTTTAGATAAATGTGGTTTAAAATGTAATGTTTGCAAAACAAGTGAATTCAGAGTCCTTAGTCACTAAAGTAAAAAGCAAATAATAAATGACAAGGAAAACTCCACCAAGCACTACTCACCCTCCTAATAAGTCTTAATGAGAATTGTGAGGTTGAGCACCTTGGCTAAGAATTGTAAAGTGTCTTGTAGCAAACAATTTATACACCACTTCTCTTAGTACACCGGATCTCAAAAAAATGAAAATAAAGCTAAAAAGTATAAAAGTGTTCCCCAAGTACTACTTTGTACCCTGATAAGTCTTAATAATCATTATGTGTAGAGCACCTTGGTAGTTGTACTCATTATTTATGTGCATTGAAATATTGTGGAAGTAATATTATTTGTCTATTTTAATATTGTGTTATTTCATTATATATGACATGTGTTTTTGATTGATTCATTTGCATGCTTTATCAAAACACTATTTTGTACACATCATTATCTTTCATAAAACTTCTACTCATGAGAATTTGATCCTAATGCTCATCTACTCAATTCTCTACAAACTTAAGTAAATGCACTAGATAACAAAGCATGGCTGCTACAATGTTTATGTTCACTTGAAATGCAAATTTTATTACATTGTAGTTTTGTATCTTTTCTTGATATTATAAAATCATGCTTGAAATTTTATCATAATGGTATAGCATCTCTTGAATCTCTAACTCAAACATCGACTTTTCAAATTTAAAACTCTTTATCCTTTATATGATTTTATCTTTTAAAATGATGTTTATGTTTAAGAGTGCTTAATATATTCTTCCACTAAGCTTACTACTTATGCTCTTTCATGACTATTATTTTTTCAACAAGTGGTATCTTAAAATAAGAATGCTTACTTTATCATCTCAACTATGTTGCTTACTACTTTATGTTCCATCATGCTTATATTTTTCTCAACAAGTAGTATTTAACAAGCTTTTCATTGCATCCTATTTTTCTTCTCTACATAGATCATATTAATCCTTATTGTATAATCTCACCTAAACCCTCTTTTGATACTACCAAAAGGGGTGAATAAATTGCATAAATCTAATATTTAGGGGGAGTGCATTACAATAATATCAAACTCAAAATGTATCTTTGTAGGGGGAGTAATCATATAGGAGGTGTATACACTATCCTATGCTCGATCATGACAATCCTTCAATAAGTTGTTCCTAATCAATCTTAGTAGATATACACTCATCCCTATCCACTTTTGCTAATAACAAAGGGGGAGAATAAATTGAGAAATCTAGTGTTGAAACCAAGACTTGGTCTCTTGTGGAGCTCGGTGTTGAAACCGATTTCTCGGTCTCTTGTGGAGCTCGGGGCCCTCACCGAAATGAGGGGCAGCTAGCCCTTACTGATCCCTCGGAGAAGATAGACAGACTAGAAAGAAGACTAAGACCTTAGTCACAGCGAGGAGGTCCCTCCACTAACCCGGAAGATCATTGAGCGCTTCCCCTCCCAAGCCAAAGCTGAGACTCGGGCACCTTGGAGAGCTCTGGAAACGCTAACCAAAGAAAGCCTGAGGAGAGAGAAGCTGAAGTGAGATCCTCTCCAAAGGTGCCCTTGAGGTCCTATTTATAGATTTTCTGATATGGCCTGCAAATAGCAGGATTCCGCCTTTTGATTTTACTATCCGCACCCCAAAGGGGTCTGCTAACAACCAAACTCCGCTGTTTGGAGAGGCTAAAGGCAGACCACCAAGGGTAAAAGGGGAATTTGACCCTATTGGCCTATGGATAAGGAATTGCGAGAACATTACTGCTAAAGCTCTCGCGGGCCTTCTCGCGAACCCTGTTCGCGACGCCTCTCCTAGGCGATCGCCTTGCAAGGACCTCGCTGGCCCATTTTGACGGTATCTGCCGTGGTCCGGACCGTTGGGGGCCGGTCTCGCCGAGGTTTGGATCTCGCGACTCCTCTTGCGAGACCATCCCTTTGGTTTCGCCGAATAGGGGTGTGGCCGACGAAGCTGGGGGAGCTCGACGAACACTAGAGAATTCGTCGAACACCCCCACGAGCGCTTGTCTCGCCGACCCTTCTCGCTCTCCCTTCAGCGACCCCCCGAGAGGGAAGACTCCCTTCCTTATTACCTCCTCTGTCCTACTGCCTTCTTTAAATCGCGTCTCCTCGCCTGGCGAATATCGGGGTTGTACACAATCCCCGCTCTTCGCGAGGATATTTAGGCTCGCGAAGAAACATCCAACCCCTAGTATTCGCCAGCTCCTTGATGATCTGTCAGGAATCTTTGGTGGGGCCCACCCTGTGGGCTATAAATATCGTCTCGAGTCTCCAATGGCGTGCGCCGCTACTTCTTTTCCTTTCCCTTTGTTTGATACTATAGCTGCCTGGAGATGCCTCTTTCTGAAGAAGCCGAGGCTCGCCTGAGGGCGATGAGAGCCGGCGGGCTACCCTCCACGACCAGGGTCCCCGCTTGGATGAACCGGCCACCCCCCGCTCAGTCGCCGAAAGTCAAGAAGGCGAAGGCTGCTCGTCGTACCGGGGACGACTCCGTGCTGCTGGACTCCTCCCCGGACGATCGCCACCATGAGAAGGTACGAGCTACTCCTCCAGTTCACGTCAATAAATTTGCTTGTCATTCATTTCTAGTCGCAGGATGCTTCGCTGAGCAAGAACTCTGGAGAACCCGCTGAGGGGTCTCGCAAAAGCCCGCAGGCGGATATGAACCTTGCTGGGAAAAACGTCATCAATATGATTTTAATCTCGCGTGCCCTAATGTTTCTGGTCAACTATATATGACCTCCGTTCCTTACTTCTTACAGTCTCGCCCCTGAAGTCCCTGGCCCGCCAGGCGTCGCGGCCTCTTTCTCCGCCTCCGCCTCCTGACCAAATCATAGATAAGCCCGAATTCCAGCTCCTGACGAGCGAGGAGACCGGTGGCTCTGTGCCGCCAAAGATCCCCCCGACCAACAGCGCAGCCTACCCTGCCGGCCTGGGCAAATCTCTCTATCCTCACTACGGCAACGTGTTCTAGGGCCGTCCTTCGACTTCTCTCCCCCCGCTTTGTAAGCATTTTGACCTCGCCGAAACCCCACGCGAACTCACGCGCGCCCTCTAACCTTTCGTAATATTTTGCAGAAATTCCCGAAAACCCGCACACCAATTCCGAGCTGGGCGACGTCGAGATGTCCCCCCTTCCTGACCAGGTGGAGGAATTCTTAGGGATCCGCGAGATCCTGAGATGATGAAATAGCGAGCTGCGGAGTTGCTGAGGAAACATGGGCGAATGCTGATGGACCTCAACATGCAGGCGAGACGGGACAGAGAAGCCACCGAGGACAGGCACGCGGTCCTGATGGAAGAGTGCGCGAGGCTCCGACAGGCGAGACAGCCTGACCAGGATGAGAATGCCATGACGCTGGAGGTTCATATAGCTAGGATGAGAGACTACGCCTACCTCATGGACAGGGAGGGCCGTTTGGCCGAGGATTATTATAACTCCAGGGTACCGCCGAAGTCCGGGTCGCGGGGTGGGGGCAGGTGGAAATGGTTACCCCATGATTCTCGCTAATTGCTGTGTTGTTGTGAATTATTATTCGTAATGGGTGTCGTTGTTTTTTAGACAATCTCGCCATGGCTTGCAACTCGCATATTCGTCACTTATGTTGGCTTTTATTTCTTTTGACAATAAGTATCACTAGCTTTTATTGTTTCTCGCTCGCTCCCAATAAATCGGTTTTATTTTCAAGTTATATTGCGCTCGCGAGGACCTTCTGTTCTCGCTAAATATATACCGCGAAAAAGTTGTTTGTACTAACGCTGCAGGTCCCTCTCGCCCACGTCCATAATGTGATGTTTTGCTGCTGCCCGCGCCCGCCGGCGCTTGGACTTCTTCCCGCCATTTTGCTTTGCTATAAATAGGAGGCCATAACTGAGTCAACCACCGCATTTACTCTCGACCTTCTTCCTCCTCTGCTTCAGAGATCTCGCTCCTTCCCGTTCTCGCTTTTATTCCTTTCTCGCAGGTTACTAAAATGGTTGGCGACGCTAACGAGTCGGAGGGTCGGCGAAAGATCGCTAAGGCTTTCGCCGAGCACAGCTTCTTCCACTGCAATCTGACTAATGAGGAGTACTTCAGCACGGTTGCCAACTATGTCACCCCTCCCTTCGAGGCACGCCGTCCTAGCGAGAACGATGTGATCAACGCCCCGCTAGTCGACGAGTTGGCCATTCCCACCGCCCATTTCGCGGTCGTCCTACGCCTTCCCCTGTGGCCGGAAGTTCGCCAGGTATTAATCACTCTCGCTCGCTTCTTATTCTCTGCAGTCCAAGCCTCGCTCGTTATGTGAACTAATACCGTTCTCGCTGCTCGCAGGGTGCTCAAGCACTATGGCGTTGTTCCGGGCCAGCTTACCCCTAATGCCATGGCGGTGGTTACAGCCTTTGCCTCCTACCTTCGCGAGGAGCATATTGAGTTTATCCTCCCGGCCTTCCGGAAGCTGTTCTCGTTCCGCGCCTACAACGATGGGATGGCCTACTTCATGGGCTCGGGTCCTAAGGTTGATGAGACTGTCAACAAGGCCCACTTATGGGCCCAGAAGTTTCTCGTCGTCAAGGGGAATATCGGCAATATCCCCCTCTCTCCAGTTCAACATAGCGAGACCACCTACCGGCCTACCGCCCTCGGTGGCCACGACACCCTCCTCTATCAGTTCTTCTGCAAGAAGAACTTCGAGGTCATTTATCTCCGCCGCAATCTCGATTCGCTACCTCCGGTTCTCGCCAGGGAAGGTAAAGATCTCGCTTAGCACCTACAACTTTATTCCCTGCCATACCGTACTTATCAAAATTTCAATGTTTATTTCTAGGCGAGCGGGATCTTCCCCTCCATCCCCCCTACGCGAGCAACCGAAAAACCGACGCTACCCTGGCTCTCGCGACCATGGGGGTGGAAGCTTGCCAAGGCGCCATCACTCCAGGTGAGCCCTCTTCTCGCAAGAGACCGGGGACTTCTGGTAGTCATGACGCTCCCTCGAAAGCTCCGCCAAAGAAGAAGAGCAAGAAGAGCGGGGTCTCGCTCGCCTCCTCGAAGGGGAAGGAGCCCCGCGAGGTCGCCTTCGATGAGTTCGACCTCACCGGCCTCTCTGCAGGGGGTGAGGACGACGAGCACTGCCAGGAGGCTGCTAGAACCTCCGTCCTCCCCATCCCGGTAAACCATTACAACTTCGGCCTCGGCCAGAGGCGCCGGGATGAGACTGGCGAGCTCCTGGTCAACTGGAAACCGGAGACCAACAGGGTGGATATCTCCACTATCCTCCCCTCCTGGGTGGAGAAGGAGACCGTCAGCGTTCATGCCTTTGACCTCGCGTTCGCTCTTTATGGTCGTGAGGATGCGGGGTCTTATAAAGATGAGACTGCGAGAACCCTCGCTTTCGAGAGCGCAAGGTCGCAGTTGCGTTCTGCCGAGATCGCCCATATGACGGGGAGGCATTGCTTACAGCTGGAGCTTCAGAATGTGGAGCTCGCGAGGGCATATCAGGGGCTCCTTGCCGAGAACACGCAGCTGAAGGAGAAGCTGCTCGCTGCAGAGGGCAGTGTGGTGAGTTACTTAGACTTCCTCATCTCCTTTCCTTTGGCTGTTTCGCTTTTTTAATTGAACTTACTTACAGGATGTCGAGGCCGCCTGGAAAGCCGACGCTCGTATCAAGGATTTGGAGGGAGAGGTGGCTGGGCTAAAGGCCCTAAACTGCGACCTTACCCGTGCCGTCATTCGCCCCTCACCTCACCGTCTGAAGGAAGAGCGGCGAGCGCGAGATGAAGAAGTCCGCTTGGAGTCTACGGATTCGGCTCGCTACATCTTCCAGATGATGAAGGCGGCCGGACTCCTAATCGCCGACGCGGCCGACCTGACTTTGGAAGATATCGTCCCTGAGCTCTTCCTCCCGCTTCCGCCAGTGAAGAGCAGCGACGACGAGGAGGGGTTCGCGAGCGACTCCTGAAGCTCACCGCCATTCCCCCCCTCTTTTTTTGTAACTTTTCATCGGCGAGATCGCCATGGATTGTAATCGAACGTTGAAATGTAAATGCAAATTCTACTTTGTTCATTGTGCTTTCTCCTTCCTGTTTTGTTATCTTCGTGTGTTGAATGTCTCGTTCTCGCTTATCTCGATATCCGCCTTCGCGGAGGTTATTCTTGCGATGGTTGTTCTTGCCCCTCACGTTATCGAATAGATAGGCATAGGACATTTTTACTGCTCGCGCCTTTCACCATTCGCCTTAGGATTATTACCCTCTTAGGCATGCTCTTTTCTCTGGGTTTCGCAGGGTACCTTCCTTCTCGGCCAGAGCTCGCCTCTTCTCCTGTGCCAGCGACCTTTCTGCCGAGCACCAGGAACCCTGGAGAGCCTAGGGTTGATTTTCGTCACTCGCATACTATCGTGTGAGATCTCTCTTCGTCGAGCGAGCCGGCCCGCCGAGCGAAAAGGATCGGGTCAGCTCAGAAGTCTCGCTAACCTGATGCATTTCATCCTGACCCTATAGAGAACTCATAATCTTGCCCGGGAGCGGAATCGATCCTGGGCATTCTATCATAAAGACTTGTCACTTTGCTACCCTCTCCAAAGATCAACCTGAACCCCCCGTCTAGTGAGAGCCCGGGAGCGGAATCGATCTGGGGCGTTCCAGCATAAAAACTTGTCACCTTGCCAGCCTCTCCAGAGATCAACCTGAACCCCCCGTCTAGTGAGAGCCCGGGAGCGGAATCGATCTGGGGCATTCCAGTATAAAAACTTGTCACCTTGCCAGCCTCTCCAGAGATCATCCTGAACCCCCGTCTAGTGAGAGTCCGGGAGCGGAATCGATCTGGGGAATTCCAGCATAAGAACTTGTCACCTTGCTAGCCTCTCCAGAGATCAACCTGAACCTCCTGTCTAGTGAGAGCCTGGGAGCGGAATCTATCTGGGGCATTCCAGCATAAAAACTTGTCACCTTGCCAGCCTCTCTAGAGATCAACCTGAACCCCCCGTCTAGTGAGAGCCCGGGAGCGGAATCGATCTGGGGCATTCCAGCATAACAACTTGTCACCTTGCCAGCCTCTCCAGAGATCAACCTGAACCCCCCGTCTAGTGAGAGCCCGAGAGCAGAATCGATCTGGGGCATTCCAGCATAAAAACTTGTCACCTTGCCAGCCTCTCCAGAGATCAACCTGAACCCCCCGTCTAGTGAGAGCCCAGGAGCGGAATCGATCTGGGGCATTCCAGCATAAAAACTTGTCACCTTGCCAGCCTCTCCAGAGATCAACCTGAACCCCCCGTCTAGTGAGTGCCCGGGAGCGGAATCGATCTGGGGCATTCCAGCATAAGAACTTGTCACCTTGCCAGCCTCTCCAGAGATCAACCTAAACCCCCCGTCTAGTTCGAGCCCGGGAGCGGAATCGATCTGGGGCATTCCAGCATAAGAGCTTGTCACCTTGCCAGCCTCTCCAGAGATCAACCTGAACCCCCCGTCTAGTGAGAGCCTGGGAGCGGAATCGATCTGGGGCTTTCCAGCATAAACACTTGTCACCTTGCCAGCCTCTCCAGAGATCAACCTGAACCCCCCGTCTAGTGAGAGCCCGGGAGCGGAATCGATCTGGGGCATTCCAGCATAAGAACTTGTCACCTTGCCAGCCTCTCCAGTGATCAACATGAACACCCCGTCTAGTGAGAGCCCGGGAGCGGAATCGATCTGGGGCATTCCAGCATAAGAACTTGTCAGCTTGCCAGCCTCTTCAGAGATCAACCTGAACCCCCCGTCTAGTGAGAGCCCGGGAGCGGAATCGATCTGGGGCATTCCAGCATAAGAACTTTCACCTTGCCAGCCTCTCCAAAGATCAACCTGAACCCCCCGTCTAGTGAGAGCCCGGGAGCGGAATCGATCTGGGGCATTCCAGCATAAGAGCTTGTCACCTTGCCAGGATCTCCAGAGATCAACCTGAACCCCCCGTCTAGTGAGAGCCCAGGAGCGGAATCGATCTGGGGCATGTTGAAATTGTTGAAGTGAAGTGGAAGGGAGTCCGACCGGTCTGAAGGCTGGAGACCGCAGAGACCGCGCGGTCTGCGCTGGTGCTCTGGCGGTTTGGTTCTGCGATCTCTCCCAACTGTTCTGGCGATCTGCTGAGATCGGTCAGGTTGCTTCTTGGTTTGGTCGTTGGTTCTGGCGACCTGTTGCGAGTTCTTCCGGTCTTGTTCTGGGCGGCCTGTTCTTGGTTGACCGCAGTGACCGGGCGGCTTGTTTAGGCTGTTCTGGCGACTTGGTTCAAGTCGGCCAGATGTTTGTCCCTGCTTAGGCGATCTCAGGAAGGGTGGTCACTGTGTCCGCGCGGCTTGTACGCGGGCTGCTGCTGTCTTGCGGACTTGTGCTGGATCTTGTCCAAGTGTTGTGTCCGCGCGGTCTGTCTTATGAGACCGCTGGCGATATGATGGGCGGTTATTGTATCTCGGTTTGTGCGGTGACGACATCCGTCTATCCGCCTATAAATAGCGGTGCAGGGCCCATCATTCCTAACAAGAATTGTAAGAACAAGAGCCCAGATTGTTTCTTGCGGCCTCAAGTTTGAAGTCGCGCGATCTCGGAAGTGAGCTAACCGGTTGGTGTGTTCGCAAGTTTGCGGTCAGCAGGTTGCGGTCTCCTTCCTTGGTGATTTCCGGTGGCTTGAATAAACAGTTCGTCTGCGGTCTGTCAGCGAACTGGTTTATTGTGTTCTTGTGCTGTTCACAACGAGCTCAGTGATCAGGCGACCTTCAGCGGTTAGGCGGTCTGAGTTGCGGTCTGGCGACAGCTTCAGTTCTTTGTTCCAATAAGCTTCAGTTCGTGCGGTCTGGGATTGCAGTCTGGCAGTGCAGGTTGTCTGCTTCTATTTGCGCGGTCTCAAGGTCTGCGGTCTGACTGTGCAAGCGGTCTGGGAGTACAGCAGAGCAAGCCGGGCGACCTGAGCCTTTTTGCGGTCTGTGCGGTCTCTGCTTTCGCAGACTGCCAGTTTCAGTTTTGGTGTGTTTTTTGTTCTTCTCATCTCCGTGATTCTTATGAATCATGTCTCTCCATGTATACCTCGAAGTGTAAAGCAGTTCTGTTTCAATAAAGATTTCTTGTGTTGCTATTTTGGCATTGTGGTTGTTTGGCTATAACTCTTGTTGATACAACTCCTGCTTACTCCTAAACGGTCTTTCAATAATTTTAACATGGTATCAGAGGTAGGTTTCTGGAGTGGATAAGCAGTGATCAACTAGAGTTGCCATCGTCTTTGTGAAGAAGAGACCACATAAATTGCCATGGAAGGTGGATATGCAAGAGGTCTTGGTATTGAACTCCTCACATCGACTAACTTTAAAAAGTGGAAGTCGTGTATGGAGAGTTACTTGCTTGGCGAGGATCTATGGGAGGTAGTTGGAGGAGAAGACACACAAGAGGTGTTTCCAGCAGGAGATAATATGGCAGAGGTGAGACTTTGGAGGAGGACGAATGCTAAGGCAGAGTTCACTCTCAAGAGGGCTATCTCACCGGAGCTGTTTGATCACATCATTGGATGTAAATCTGCTGCTGAGATTTGGACATCCTTGGATGGGTTGTTCAATAAGAAGAATGTAGCGAGGCTACAATATCTTGAAAATGAGTTGGCGAAAGCCTCTCAAGGTGATCTTTCTATTTCCACCTTCTTTCTCAAAATGAAGAACCTCACAACAGAGATTTCTGCGTTGGACCCTGATGAGCCTATCTCTGAGGCAAAACTGAAGAGGCATATCATCCGCGGGTTGCAGAAGGAGTATCTTGCCTTTGTGACTTCAGTTCAAGGTTGGGCAAATCAACCGTCGTTGTTGGAGCTGGAGAACCTTCTTGCTTCGCAAGAAAGTTTAGCAAGACAGATGGCGGGGGTTTCTATCTCCGGGGGAGAAAGTGATGTGATGTTCTCTGCGAAGAAGAAGAAGAAATGGGAGAAGAAGAAGCCGGGTCATGATGGACCCTCCACTTCAGGTCAGCAAGATAGAGGCTATGCCCCTAAGTCTGATGGGAAGAAGAAAGGAGAGGGACTGAGGTGCTTTAGATGCAATAAGACCGGGCACTTCAAGAAAGATTGTCGGGTGAATCTTCAGCCGGGACATGAAGTGGAGAAGGAGATGCCAAAGTCTGATGAAGTTGGATGGGGAGAAGCCTTTGTGTCAAATATAACGGCGATGCACGTTAAGGCCTTGGCTTCCATCAACTATGATGAGGACTGGATTGTTGATTCGGGGTGTGGGCATCACCTCACCGGGGATGGATCAAAGTTCTCTTCTTTGGCGCCTTACTCAGGTAACAATGCTATCATTACGACTGATAATTCTATTCATCCAGTAGAACACGAAGGTGTTGTCTCTCTGAGCAGTGATAAGGGTCCACTCACGTTGAGGAGTGTTTATCACGTGCCTGGTATGAAGAAGAATTTCTTCTCTGTGACCAATGCGGTCGATGCTGGTTATCACGTTCTGTTTGGCCCAATAGAAGTGAAGTTTCTTAAAACTCAACCGGAGATAAAAGGAGATGTTATTCACGTCGGCAAGCGGGTGAAGGACTTGTTCGTTTTATCGACAAGTACCTATGTTGATAAGATGAGGACAAATGATGGCGCGGCCATCTGGCATGAAAGGTTGAGGCATGTAGGCATGGACAAATTGAAAGCTATGGCGGTAAGGGGCCTTGTCAATGGCTTGCCTAGCTTGTCCTCCTATGGAGACGGTCATGTCTGCGAAGGATGTCAGTTTGGTAAGTCCCATTGACTTCCATTTGACAAATCGCAAACAAGGTGCAAAGTGTCGTTGGAGTGCATCCACGGTGATTTGATGGGACCGACTGCCACCCCAAGCCTTGGAGGCAACAGATACATGTTGGTGTTGATTGACGATTACACCAGATATGTCTTGGTGTATTTTTCGAAGGAGAAGTCGGATGCATTTGCAAAATTTGTGGAGTTCAAGGAGCTGGTTGAAGGCCGGCTAGGCCTGCGGGTTAAAAAACTTAGAACTGACAATGGTGGGGAGTTCACCTCTGGTGAGTTCTCAAGTTTTTGCAGGAAGCATGGCATCGGGAGAGAGCTTACTTGTGCCCATACTCCACAACAGAATGGCGTTGCCGAGAGGAAGATCCGTCATCTGACGGAAACTTGCAAATGCTGGCTTCATGCTAAGAGTATCCCAAAGTCCTTCTGGGCGGAGGGAATGTCTTGTGTAGCTTATGTCATCAACAGGTTGCCTTTAAGTCCTATCAATATGAAGACCCCTCACGAATTGATGTTCAAGGAGAAGCTGAGTATTGCACACCTTCGGGTGTTTAGGTCAACCTGCTATGTGCATATTCCTGATGCTCTTCGGACAAAGCTAGATGCGAAAGCAAGAAAGCTAGTCTTTGTTGGGTATGATGAGCGGAAGAAGGGATGGAGATGCATGGATCCTGAGACACGGAGGTCAATTGTTTCACGGGATGTGGTCTTCGATGAAGTAACTTCCTACAAGGGGAGTTCAGGAGTTGAATTACTGGAAAGCAGGGTTGATATAAGAGGGAAGGCTGCTGAAGATCTTCAAGTGGAGTTGCCTGTTTCACCAGGAGCTCCAGCTGTGTCTAGCTCAGAGGCGGAAGCTTCAGGTTCTGGAAGCAGGGGGAGCGATGCTCCAAATTCACCTGGAAGAGGAGCTAGTTCTGAAGAAGCAGCTGAGGAGGTGGTTAGTCAGGGCAACCTCTTAGGAGGTCGAAGAGGACTATTCAACCACCAGATCGATACACAGGAGGAAACATGGTGAACTTTGTTTCATATTTCTTTGCTGGTCCCTTGGATGAAAGGGAGCCGTCGAGCTTTGAAAAGGCCAGAGGCGTGAAGGAGTTGGACGTTGCGATGCAAGAAGAGATGTCAGCTCTCGAGAAGAATGAGACTTGGTCTCTGGTGCCCAAGCCCAAGGGCACCACTCCTGTCACTTGCAAGTGGGTCTTCAAGCTGAAGAAGAAAGCTGACGGTAGAATCAAGCGTTACAAGGCTCGCCTTGTTGCTCGTGGGTTCTCACAGCAGTACGGAGAAGATTATGATGAGACGTTCAGTCCAGTGGCAAAGATGACTTCGGTTCGATTTGTTATTGCCTTGGCGGCTTCGAGTGGTTGGGAGATTTGGCAACTCGACGTGAAGAATGCTTTCTTATACGGCAAGATTGACAAGGATATCTTCATGATCCAACCGCAAGGCTACATCTCGAAGGAGTATCCAGACTACGTCTGTAAGTTGAAGAAGGCCCTGTATGGGTTGAAGCAAGCGCCTCGAGCATGGTACCGGAAGATTATAGAGTATCTCTTATTCTGCAGATTCTTTGCTTCAGACTCTGATTCTAGCTTGTTCATCAAGAAGGAGGGGGTGCTTCGGGTGATTGTGCTGCTGTATGTGGATGACATGATTGTCACCGGGAACTCGAAGGAAGCTGTTGCAAGAATCAGGGCTGAGCTTGCTATCAGATTCGAGATGAAGGAAATGGGGGAGCTCCACCATTTCCTTGGACTCGAGGTCCAGAGGCGGGAGAGCGGAGTGCTCATTTCTGAGGCTCGCTATGCAGAGCGGATTGTTCAGCGATTCGGCATGGAGGAAGGGAAGAGCAGCTCTATACCTCTGGAGCAACATCATAAACATCGGAAGGATGAGGGAAGAGTTTTATCTGAACCATTGATGTTCCGAGCTCTGGTTGGGAGCTTGATCTACTTGACGATCACAAGGCCAGATATTGCTTATGCAGTAGACAAGGTGAGTCGGTACATGGCGGAACCACGGAAGCCTCATCTTCTGGCGGCAAAAGGCATCTTGAAGTATGTGAAGTCGACCTCTGATTTGGGTCTCCTATATAGGAGAGGGTCAAGCTTGGAGTTGCATGGTTTCATGGATGCTGATTATAGGGCAGACGTGGATGATCGGAGATCAACGTCTGGTTATGTCTTTATGACGGGCCCCACAGCTATTTCTTGGTGCAGCAAGAAGCAAGACTCGGTGTCTGTATCTACCAGGGAAGCGGAGTACAAGGCTTAGGCCTTGGCAGCTCAGGAAGCCGTTTGGCTCAGGAGGTTGGTGGAGGACGTTAATCAGGAGGTTCGAGGTCCCACCTTGCTACGCGGGGACAATGAGAGTGCTCTCAAGCTGGTTAACAATCCAGTCTGTCCCGTGAGGACCAAATATATAGAGATTGAGCACCATTTCATTCGTGAAAAGGTGTTGGGAGGATCTCTTATGGTCGAGCATGTTCGGAGTGCGGACAATGTCGCAGACATCTTCACAAAGCCGCTAGCGAAGGGACCGTTTACACGGTTAAGGGAGTTGCTCGGGCTAGTTTCCACTTCCCACTTCAAGGGGGAGTATTGAAATTGTTGAAGTGAAGTGGAAGGGAGTCCGACCGGTCTGAAGGCTGGAGACCGCAGAGACCGCGCGGTCTGCGCTGGTGTTCTGGCGGTTTGGTTCTGCGATCTCTCCCTGCTGTTCTCGCGATCTACTGTGATCGGCCAGTTTGCTTCTTGGTTTGGTCGTTGGTTCTGGCGACCTGTTGCGAGTTCTTCCGGTCTTGTTCTGGGCGGCCTGTTCTTGGTTGACCGCAGTGACCGGGTGGCTTGTTTGGGCTGTTCTGGGGACTTGGTTCAAGTCGGCCAGATGTTTGTCCCTGCTTAGGTGATATCAGGAAGGGTGGTCGCTGTGTTCGCGTGGCTTGTGCGCGGGCTGCTGCTGTCTTGCGGGCTTGTGCTGGATCTTGTCCAAGTGCTGTGTCCGCGCGGTCTGTCTTATGAGACCGCTGGCGATCTGATGGGCAGTTATTGTATCGCGGTTTGTGCGGTGACGACATCCGTCTATCCGCCTATAAATAGGAGTGCAGGGCCCGTCATTCCTAACAAGAACTGTTAGAACAAGTGCCCGGATTGTTTCTTGCGGCCTCAAGTTTGAAGTCGCGCGATCTCGGAAGTGAGCTAACCGGTTGTTGTGTTCGCAGGTTTGCGGTCAGCAGGTTGCGGTCTCCTTCCTTGGTGATTTCTAGTGGCTTGAATAAACAGTTCGTTTGCGGTCTGTCAGCGAACTGGTTTATTGTGTTCTTGTGTTGTTCGCAGCGAGCTCAGTGATCAGGCGACCTTCAGCGGTTAGGCGGTCTGAGTTGCGGTCTGGCGATAGCTTCAGTTCTTTGTTCCAATAAGCTTCAGTTCGTATGGTCTGGGATTGCGGTCTGGCAGTGCTGGTTGTCTGCTTCTTTTCGCGCGGTCTCAAGGTGTTTCTGCGGTCTGACTGTGCAAGCGGTCTGGGAGTACAGCAGAGCAAGCCGGGCGACCTGAGCCTTTTTGCGGTCTGTGCGGTCTCTGCTTTGGCAGACCGCCAGTTTCAGTTTTGGTGTTTTTTTTGTTCTTCTCATCTCCGTGATTCTTATGAATCATGTCTCGCCATGTATATCTCGAAGTGTAAAGCAGTTCCGTTTCAATAAAGATTTCTTGTGTTGCTGTTTTGGCATTGTGGTTGTTTGGCTATAACTCTTGTTGATACAACTCCTGCTTACTCCTAAACGGTCTTTCAAAAATTTTAATAGGGCATTCCAGCATAAGAACTTGTCACCTTGCCAGCCTCTCCAGAGATCAACCTGAAGCCCCCGTCTAGTGAGAGCCCGGGAGCGGAATCGATCTGGGGCATTCCAGCATAAGAGCTTGTCACCTTGCCAGCCTCTGCAAAGTAGCTATAACTATCAAGTGAGATAAAATATTCAAGTAATCATCATAGTAGGATTTTCAAGGATAAAATTTCTTCAAATCGTCTCCACTTCTTGCTCGGCCGAGGGGTACCTCTTCCACATCTCGGAGATGATACCCCCCTGTTTTGAGCACTTCACTTACAATGTATGTACCCTCCCAATTGGGGTTGAGCTTACCTACCGCGGCCCCTCTCCCAGCCGCGTCGACCTTCTTCAAGACCAGGTCCCCTTTTTGAAAGTGTTTTACTCGGATGTGTTTGTCAAAATATCGGGCCATTCGCCGCTTGATTTCCTCCTGCCTGATGGTGTCCTGGTCCCGGAGTTCTTCCACCAAGTCTAAGGATAGCCTTTGTTCTTCATCGTTGGTCACCAGCCACTATTCATCCCCTTCACCCGAGGTGATCACCCTGGGGGTCTTTACTTCGAACTCAATGGGAAGGACTGCTTCGGATCCATGGGAAAATTTGAACGGGGTCTCCCCAGTGGCGGTGTTAGGGGTAGTCCTCAGGGCCCAGAGAACGGATGGTAGTTGCTCTACCCAGTTCCCTCGGAGGTTCTCCACCTTCTTCTTCAGTAGGTTGACGATTACTTTATTTGCCGCTTCCACCTAGCTGTTGCTTCTTGGGTGGTGAACCGATGCGAACCTGAGGTCGATGCCAAGTTGGGTGCAGAAGCTAACAAATTCTTCGCTAGCGAGTTGCAGCCCATTGTCCGTCACTATAGCCAGGGGGAGGCCGTGCCTGCAAATTATTTCCCCCCATAAAAAATTCCTCACAACTTGAGATGTTACCTTGGCGAGCGCTTTCACTTCTACCCATTTAGAGAAGTAATCGATCATGACCAGTAAGAACCTCCTTTGGCCGCTAACTTGAGGGAAAGGGCCAACTAGGTCCAACCCCCATATGGCGAAGGGCCAGGGAGCAGTGATGGTTCGGAGCCTCTAAGCTGGGAGGAGTTGGAGTGGGGCATAGAGCTGGCACTTTGAACACCTCCTTGCGAACTCCGCCGCATCCTTGCTAAGGGTGGGACAAAAATAGCCTTGCCTCAACACCCTCCCTTCCAGAGTTCGGCTCCCAGAGTGACTCCCACACTCCCCTGAGTGAATTTCTTCTAGGACTCTCGGAACCTCCTCCTCTAAGATGCAACGGGCCAGGAGTCCCAAGAGAGTCTTCCTGTACAGTCCTCCTGCATGCAGAGAGTAATAAGACAACTTATATCTGAAGCGTCGCCTGTCTATGTCTCCTTCAGGGAACTTCCCTGATGACAAGAAGGAGATGAAGGGATCCATCCATGAGACCCACTGATCCACCTCCATCAGTTCTCCTTCCTCGATGGAGGGTTGGAAGAGTTCTGAAACCGTTCCTCCCGTTCGAGGACCGAACCTGGCTAGGAGGTCCGCCGGGGTGCTCTCTTCCCTTGGCACATGTTTGATGGAGAAAGTGTGGATTTGCCCGATGACACCCTTGACCTTCTCCAAGTACCGCAGGAGGGTCCGGTCTTTTGCCTCAAACTCTCCCCTGACTTGGCATGCCACCACCATGGAGTCCGTCAAGACCTCCACATCTTGCACACCTAGTTCTTGAGCTAACCACAGGCCCGCTATTACCGCCTCGTACTCCTCTTGGTTGTTGGTAATTGGGAAATGGATGTTCAAGGCTTGCTCGATCTTTGTCCCTTGGGGACTTACTAGGATGATTCCCCCTCCATAGGAGTGCTTTCCTGACGCACCATCCACCAACATCTTCCACGCCACTGGGGGAGGTGGTTCATGTTCCCCCATTTCGGATGTGTAGTCGGCTATGAAATCCGCCACCGCTTGGGCCTTGATTGATGTCCTGTGTATGAACGTTATATCGAACTCGCTCAGCTCCACGGACCATTTTGCCAATCTTCCCGAGTGCTCCACCCCTTCCATGATTTTGCGAAGCGGGTGATCTGTCACTACTCTGATGGAGTGTGCCTAAAAGTAGGGCCGGAGCCTCCGATCCGCCACCACCAATGCGAAAGCCAACTTCTCCAAGATTGGGTATCGGAGCTCCGCCTTCTTTAGCACTCGGCTGACATAGTAGATTGGGAATTGCTTTCTTCCTTCCTCATGGATCAATACTGAACTTACCGCTTCAAGTCCTAATCCCAGGTATACGGATAATTCTTCTCCCGGTCTCGGCCCTTGAAGTAGGGGGGTTTGGGCGAGTTGCCCTTTCAAGGCTCGAAAAGCTTCTTCACACTCCGGGGTCCATTCGAATTTCTTATTTCCCCTCAGCACCTTGAAGAAGGGTGCACACTTCTCTCCCGCCTTGGAGAGGAACCTGCTAAGTCCGACCAGCTTCCCCGTGAGGCTTTGAACTTCCTTCGGGCTTCTCGGCGACCCCAACTCCATTATCGCCATGACCTTGTCTGGGTTAGGCTCCACTCCTGCCAGGGTGATCAAGTGGCCTAGGAACTTCCCTCGGCTAGCCCCGAAGACACACTTCAAGGGGTTGAGTTTCATCTTATACTTTCGTAGGGTCCCGAACATCTCCTCAAGGTCCCGGAGGTGGGACCCAAGGTCCCGGAGGTGGGACCCAAGGTCCCGGCTCTTTACCATGAGATCATCGACATAGACTTCCAAGTTTCTTCCCCTTTGTTCGCGAAAGACCCGATCCATCATTCTTTGATAGGTAGCACCTGCGTTCTTGAGCCCAAAGGGCATCATCTTATAATAGTAGCATCCGTCCCCCGTGATGAAGGAGACATCTTTGATGTCCGGGGGGTGCATGCGAATTTGGTGGTAACCTGAAAAAGCATCTAAGAAAGACATCACAGGAAAACCGACGGCTGAGTCCACCAGCGCGTCGATTCTAGGCAGGGGGTAGTAATCTTTCGGGCATGATTTATTAAGAAGTTAAAAGTCGATAAACATGCGCCACTTACCTCCTCCCTTCTTCACCATGACTACATTGGAGACCCAGCCTGAATACTGGATCTCCGATACAAAACCTGCTTGTATGAGCTTTTTCACCTCCTCGCGGATTGGTCCCTCCAGCTTGTCCGCCGTGGCCCTTTTCTTTTGGTGGATGGGGCGGGTGCCCGGGTCGAGGTTGAGGCAGTGGCAAGCCACATCCGCATCGATCTCGGGCATCTCTGCGGCGCTCCAAGCGAAGACATCCACGTTCTTCTGCACGCAGGCTAGGATCTCGGCCTGCTCCCCCGGACTGAGCTCTCCGCTGACTCGGACCTTTTCCACCACCCCAAGCTGAGTGGTGACTTCAAGATCCACGACCTCATCCATGGCCTCCAGCCTAGATTGCTCTCCCCAAGCATTTTCCTTCTCTCCATCGCAAGCGAGCGCTTGGGCTCCTTCTTCCATCTCTGCTTCTCCCACCATCATCAGCTCCTCCACCCCTCCTTCTCGGGCACCCTTCCCGTTCCCCTCTTCTTCTCCTCTCTCCACCCTGGGCCTCTCAGCGACCCCTTCCTGGGCCTCTCAGCGACCCCTTCCTGGGCATGAACTTCCTCTTCCTCCATCCTCTCCTCCACTCCATTATTTCCTCCGGCCTCCGACGCCTCCTCCATCATTTTATCGAACTCCTCCGCTTCTCCCATCCAGGTGATGGTGTTGACAGCCGTCACATAGCACTGTCTTGCCATCTTGGGGTCTCCCCGGACTCGGACCTGGATTCCACCCGCGTTGAACTTGAGACATTGGTGGAAGGTGGAAGGGATGCATCTGAACGCGCTGATGAGAGGCCGTCCGAAGATGGCACTGTAGCTGCTCGGGGCATCCATTATCACGAAGCGGCAGTTTTGAGACTGCCCTCCGAGAGTCACATGGAGTCCTACTCCACCTTCCACCTCCTTCCTTTTTCCAGAAAAACCGAATAGGGGGCCATCTGAGGCCAACACCCTCTTGTCCTCTACCTTCATCTCGTCAAACGCCCTCTTGAAGACGACGTTGGCCGAGCTCCCATTATCGACTAGAATCAGTGAGACGGTGAAGTTCTCGATGGCGGTCTGGATGACCAGCGCATCGCAGAACGGGTCTTCATAGCTTGGCATGTCCTTCTGAGAGAAAGTAATTCTCTCCTCCGGGGGTGGAGCAGTGGATGTTGAGGCCACGCTCCGCCAATAGATGGTATGGAGGCTAGCCTTGCGGGATGCCTCCACCCCTACCCCCCCCCCCCCCCCCCCCCCCCCCATGGATCACCCTGATCCCTCCTCTACTCCCCACATCGACTCTGTCTTCGCACTTTTCTTCCTCCTCCCTTCGAGATTCGACCTCCTCAATTCTCACCTACTGCCTCGGTGTGGGCACTCAGCCCCTTTTTGTTTCCAGGAACTCTGGGCAGGTGGTCGTCGCGTGACCTTCCTCATCGTGGAAGTCACAATACGGCAACGCCACCTCCCCTGCTTCGCCTTCCGCCACCCTATTCCTTCTCCTTCTTGCTCCCGCTTCTTCCCTCGCCTCTTCTCTCCTCCCTCTTCCTCCTCTTCCCCTCCTGATCGCCATGGTTTGCTGAGGTGGGGGAGGAAATTGCCTCGGACCCTGCCTCCCCCCCAAATGGTGGGGTCTTCCTTGTCCTCCATGGAAATTACCCCTTCCCAGGCCGTAACCTCTTCCCTGACCTTGCATTCCTTCAGCACGCTGCCTCCACTCCCCCTCCGGGGCCCTGGGCTCTTCCCTTCTCCTTACCTCTTGCTGCCTGACCTCCGTCTCACTGAGCTTTACTAGCCTCTTGGTGAGCTCCGGATTGGCTTCCTCACTCTCAATCTCCTCCGGCACCCTCTCCATCAACTCCTCGTAGGAGACGGGGGCTTTCCTCTTCAGCGCCATCTTAAAGAAACTTTCCCTCAGCCCGACCGTGAAGGCGAGCTGGAGTGCAAACCCGGGCATCTCCTGGGTGAGTAGCACTTCTTCCTGGAACTGATCCACGTAGCGAGCCAACGACTCTTTTGGCTCCTGCTTCACTTTGAAGAGGGAGTTGGCGTCCTTCTTCCTCTTCTTTGCAGTTGAGAATCGTAATAAGAAGCTCCTGCGCAAATCCTCGAAGGCGTAGATCGACCCTGTGGGGAGTTGTTGGAACCAGTCCCTGGCCTTTTTCTTTGAGAGTGACGGCGAAGTGTCGACACTTGAAAGTATCCGACATCGGCCTGATGGAGACTGAGTCCTCAAAAGACTGGAGATGTTGGACAGGATCATCCCTGCCGTTGTTGTACACCCTGTCCCACTCTCCGGACCCTGCCGGGACAGGTGCAGAAAGTACCAACTCGCAGAAAGGGCTTCCCCCTTCTACCACCCTTTCTCGTTCCGCTCGCCCCCAAGCTCTCTCGCCAGACTTGAGCTCGCGGGGACTGCGCTCATGAGAACAGCATTCGCCTGGACCACTCCCACAGTCACTGCATCCTCTGGGCGCTCGCTCCCCCGCGCCGCGCTCGCCGGCATAGAGCTCGCTGGCACGGAGCTGGCCGGCACGGGACTCGCCGGACTGGCGAATAGTAATCGCCCTTCCATGTCTTGAACTGAACTTCCTGCGACTTCTTTTCCGGCCCTCCACCCCGGGGCGTTTTCGCCAACCGCTGCTGGAGGAAGGGTCGCCTGAGGTGCTGGGGTCGCGAACTCGCTCCGCAGCGCCGCGGCCGTGAGCCCGAAGGTGTCAAGCACCTCCCTCCTGAAGTCCACGAAGATCCTCGACGTCACCACCTGCGGTGGCTCGCTAAACCCCTCGCCTTGATCCTCGCCTCCTGTCATGTCTGAACCTTGGAACTTTCTTGGACCAGCCACGCTCCACGCTCACCGCACCAAAATGTTGAAACCGATTTCTCAGTCTCTTGTGGAGCTCCGGGCCCTCACCGAAATGAGGGGTAGCTAGCCCTTACTGATCCCTCGGAGAAGATAGACAGAAGTCTAGAAAGAAGACTAAGACCTTAGTCACAGCGAGGAGGTCGCTCCACTAACCCGGAAGATCGTTGAGCGCTTCCCCTCCCAAGCCAAAGCTGAGACTCGGGCACCTTGGAGAGCTCTGGAAACACTAACCAAAGAAAGCCTGAGGAGAGAGAAGCTGAAGTGAGATCCTCTCCAAAGGTGCCCTTGAGGTCCTATTTATAGATTTTCTGATATGGCCTGCAAATAGCAGGATTCCGCCTTTTGATTTTACTATCCGCACCCCAAAGGGGTCTGCTAACAACCAAACTTCGCTGTTTGGAGAGGCTAAAGGCAGACCACCAAGGGTAAAAGGGGAATTTGACCCTATTGGCCTATGGACAAGGAATTGCGAGAACCTTACTGCTGAAGCTCTCGCGGGCCTTCTCGGGAAACCTGTTCGCGACGCCTCTCCTAGGCGATCGCCTTGCGAGGACCTCGCTGGCCCATTTTGACGGTATCTGCCGTGGTCCGGATCGTTGGGGGCCGGTCTCGCCGAGGTCTGGATCTCGCGACTCCTCTTGCGAGACCATCCCTTTGGTTTCGCCGAACAGGGGTGTGGCCGTCGAAGCTGGGGGAGCTCGACGAACACTGGAGAATTCGTCGAACACCCCCGCGAGCGCTTGTCTCGCCGACCCTTCTCGCTCGCCCTTCAGCGACCCCCCGAAAGGGAAGACTCCCTTACTTATTACCACCTCCGTCCTACTGCCTTCTTTAAATCGCTTCTCCTCGCCTGGCGAATATCGGGGTTATACACTCGATCCCTCAAAGATGAGGGGCAGCTAGCACTTACTGATTCCTCGGAAGGAACATACCGAAGACTTGGAACTAGACACAGAGCCTTGGTCGCATGGAGAAGGTCGCACCACACACCCGGGAGATCTTTGAGCGCTTCCCCTCCCAAGCCAAAGCTGAGACTGGGCACCTTGGAGAGCCTGAGAGCTAAACCCAGATAACCTAGGGAGGAAGACGCTCAGAACACTGAGATTGGAATCCTCTCCAAAGGTGCCCATTAAGGTCTATTTATAGTTTTTCCAGTCTGGTCTGCTAATAGCGGTATTCCGCCTTACTCTTTTACTATACGTAGCTCAAAATGGTCTGCCAACAGCCAAACTCCACTATTCGGAGGGGCTAACTGCAGACCACCAAGGGATTCCAGGTAAAAACACCCTTGGACCCCTTCTGGTCGAGCCACCCACAGGGGCTCCTCTCGCGACCCGGGAGGACCTGACTCGCCCGCCTTCCTGCGGGCGGACCTCGAGGGTCCAGGCTTGCTCGCCTTCCCTCGAGCAGTTGGCGAGAGCCCAGCTCGCCCGCTCCCTGCGAGCCTGCTTTGGGACTCTGGCTCGCCCTCCCTTTTACTCCTCTTGCGTGCTGATTCCTTAGTCTTCGCTCACCTCCTGGCGAATACCAGGGTTGTACACAATCCCCGCTCTTCGTGAGGTTACCTTAGGCTCGCGAAGAAATGTCCAACCCCTGGTGTTCGTCGGGCCCTTGATGACGTGGTGAGAATCTTTTGGTGGGACCCCTGCCCACTGCTAAAAATACCATTCCTTCTGGCCGATGCATGAACTTTTTTTCCCTCACTCCCTTCACTGCTCGCTACTATTTTCAGTGAGATGTCCAAGAAGGAGGAGATACTTGCTCGCCTCAAGGCCTCACAGGCGGTCCAGAGGGCCAAAGCTACCAAAATCGTCCCCTGGATCTCTCCGCAACCTGCTCCGCCCCCTCCTTAGGTTAAGAGGGCTAAGACCGTCCGACGGCTGTCCGGGTAGGATGAGTCATCTCCACTGCCTCCCTCTCCCCGCCACGAGCTTTCCTCGCAGGTTCTGCTAAAAAAGGACTCGATACTCGAAATAGTATTCGCTTAACTTTGCTTCCTTGCTCGCAGGACCCTCCCGCCGAGGAAAATCTTATCAGGCCATCGCCAACGGGGTCTCGCCCCACGTCCCCCGGGAGGATTGATCCCCCCTTGATGTGAGGGACCAATGACCTGCGAGCATTACCCTCGAGTCCCGGTAAGTCATTTGCCTTGCCATCTCTCGCTCTTCTTGGACCGCTGACTCGCATGATTCCTTTTGCAGAGTCTCCTCTCGCAAACCCGAAGAGGCGAGTCCCCACTCCGGTGGGCTCGCCGGCTCCACCAAAAATGAACATCATAACCCCTGGATTCGGCATTCTGGGCCAACGGAGCCCAGATGGCTGACTACTTGCCGAACCCCGGGTGGCAGATGAGACGACGTACCATCCTGGCCTGGGAAAATCCATTACCCCAGCCTTTACTAAGGCCTTCTAAGGTCAGCCAAGCTCTTCTCGCCCGCGACCCCGTACCATTCTCATCTTGCCAGGTTAAACAATTTCTGCCGATTGCCTCTTTTGCTGCCTCTTATGCTGATTTTTTCATTCGCAGGCGTTCCCCCGACCCCGCCCACCGAATCAGAGCATGAAGAAGTGGATATGTCGCCACCGCCCTCGCTGAACCAGATCGCAGATTTCCTGGGGGACCCCGACAACTTGGGGCAGATGCAAAGGCGAGTCACCGAGATATTCTAGAAGCATACTCTTATGCTGCGAGAGCTATTGATATAGATTTTTCGGTTTTGAAATTTAGTGAAAGGTTGAGATTTTCTCCAAAACTATATCCGATAAAGGCAAGTGTACCTTATCGTCTATAGTATAGGATATTTGGAAATACCGAGGTCGTATTCCACGGGGCGCGTTGATTACTTCTACTTCGAGGAAAATCACTATTATCTTATCTAATGATATTTTGGAGGTTTTGATTACTTAGTTAAAAAGAGACATTTTGCAAACTTAGTGAATGATTAAAACGATAATAAAAAGACTTAATGCACAACATAGTGGAGGGGAAAAAGGAAAGAAATCTTAACGTTGCATGAAAGGAGAAGTACTTAAGGAGAAAGAGCAAATGAAAGAGAGTAAGCTAATTTTTATTGAAAATCAAAACTATTACAATCTTAAAGAGAGATTACAAAGCTAGGGAAATGAAGATTACAAGCTTAAAAAGAGCTGGTACATGAAAGTTAAAATAAAACATTGCATGAATTGAAAAGGAAGACATGAAAGCTTAAAGACATGAACAATTACATTGAAAACCTCACTAACAGCTCTAGCAGCACCTCCCCCACTCCAAAATTCTGAACCCTGGACTCAAGGAGAACCTCTGAATTTATAGGAAAAAATTTCATATTACACGCCCTTGGTCACAGACGTGACCAAGGGCGTGACTGCACTATTCACATCGGATCCGACAGCGGCATGGGCTTTCTGGACGGCGTGGCGAGAAATGACATGTCACGGGTGTGACATGTCGGGTCACGGCCGTGACTTTGGACGGCTGCATTAAATGCGGCGTGGGCTGGAATTTGGCGCGGCGGCGAAGCAGAGATCACGCGGGCAAGTCACGGCCGTGACATGTGGGTCACGGGCGTGACTCAAGTTGACTTCTCGACTGCAGCTCCATGTCTCGACGGCGGCTCTACGTGGAAGATTCTAAGATTACACGCCCCCGATCACGGGCGTGACCTGGGGCGTGACCTAGTGTGGACTGGTTCAAACAGCGTGGCATCGATTCTGGACTGATCTTCAGGTTACACGCCCTTGGTCACGGGCGTGACCGAGGGCATGACATGCCATTTTTCCCGATTTGTCCCAAAATTCTGCAAAAATTGAAATTAAGCTAAGTTAGAAATAAAATTACAAAAAGAACTACTTATAACCTAAAATTGACATAAAATGGAAAATTCATATTAAATATTTACAAAATTTTCTATTAAAAAGTTATAAAAATACTACTTATCAAATACCCCCATACTTGAGGTTTTGCTATTCCAGAGCAAAAGTGTGAGACATAATTTATAAGACATCCTTAAAAAAATTTTAATTTAAAACTAAAATTTCATTTAACCAAAAGTTAAATTAAGAGTAAATTCAAGGGGGAGTTAAGTCCTAAATTATGATGATGATTTGAAAAGAGGGAAAAATGTTTAGGCAAGAACTTCTCAAGAAAATTAAGTAGTTTGACAAAATTGTAGAAATTATAAAACTAAATTAAATTAAAATTATAAGAACTCTACCTTAAAAGAAACTTAAGGAAAAGTAAATTACTAAATATTGCTCTCTCTCCATAATTTTCAACTAAAACTAGAACAATGATAATTGGCTAAGGGGGATTTCATAAAATTTGGCATAAGAAGAGACATTTTTGAATGGAGGAAATGAAATTTATCATGAAATTTCCTTTTTTTTCTTTCTTTCTTTTTTTTCTCTTCTAATAAAAACCAAAAATGTATATGGTTTAGGAGTAATGAATTTTATCCTCTTACTCCATGCCATATAATCTTTTCAAATATTTTGGGTGCATATGTTTTAGGGAATAATGAATTTTATCCTCTTATTACCATGACATATGATCTTTTAAAGTTCATTTTTTTATATGCCACAAAGGGGGTAAGGAAGGGAAATAAATCTAGCTAGCTTTAAATTATATTGAGAGCAAATTCTAGTAACATTAAATTTCCTAAGATCTAAAAAGTTAGAAGAAAATATAATTGAAATCTAAAGAGGTTTAGGAAATTCACTACAAAATGAAGCCATTTAAAAATAAAAAGAGAAGTCATGCTAACAAAATTCTCTAATCAATTTAAAATCATAAGATGATTCTTAAATCAAGATTACCTCAAATTTTAAATTAACAAACTATGATAAGCAAAATTTTAGCCAATTAAAAACTTAAACATGCTTATAAATATTCTCAACTAGATTTCTAAGAAATCACAAAAACAACAAGAAGGAGGGATATAAGAATTTTTGGAATTTTTGATATTATCTTTTTTTTTTAATTTTTGAATTTTTCTCATTAAAAACTATTTACAAAGAAAGGAAACTAGCTTTAAAACTTAACAATTTTTGTAAGTCTTGGACTTCCCAAGGGCTAACCGGTGAAGGGTTCGCAAGGCACTAGGAGGTGTGATGGGATGAAATCCCAAACGTCCCTTTCCAAGATTTAAATTTTCGATTTTCTAAATTTTTTTGAGTTTTTGGATTTTACAAGTGCTTAAATAAAGGAAATCATAGAAACAAAATTAAAATTTTCTTTTTGTTGTTTTTTTTTTCTTTTCATTTTTTTTTTGAAAATTTTCTTTTTAAAACTATTTACAAATATTTACAAAGGGCTATTTACACCCTCATACTTAAAGTTAAACATTGTCCCCAATGTTTAAAAATAAGTATGAAGTAAGAAAAGGTAAAAGTAAATGCAAAAACGAAAGAAGAGAAGGAAAAAGGGCTTCCCTGATTTTTTTTGAAGCTTTTGTGGGGAAGCCGCGATTACCTGCAAAAGTTGTTAAAGAAGAAAAGAAAAGACAAGAGAAAATAACAAAAGATAACTTTGGGGTGCCTCCCAACAGCGCTTTCTTTAAGGTCGCGTAGCTTGACCCACTTGCCGATCATATTATAGGTTGAAATACAATCGAATCACTCTTTTCATTAGTTAACTCTCCCGGAAGATATAATTTAAGGGGGTGGCCGTTTACTTTGAAGGTACCTTTTTCCGGGTGGGAAATTAAAATTGTCCCATAGGACCAAACCTCTTTAACAATAAATGGTCCGGACCATCGGGATTTTAGTTTTCCCGGAAAAAGGCGAAGGCGGGAAT
Source organism: Dactylorhiza incarnata (assembly GCA_033032865.1). Classification (NCBI taxonomy): domain Eukaryota; kingdom Viridiplantae; phylum Streptophyta; class Magnoliopsida; order Asparagales; family Orchidaceae; genus Dactylorhiza; species Dactylorhiza incarnata. The sequence goes on from JAWHQI010000013.1 coordinate 6,907,828, forward strand.
TATAAAGGAGGACGAGATCGCCCGGCGAAAAAGTTTTTGGAAATTTTATATGCTTATCGTGATTAAACTTCGTTCGCTCCTTATATAGTTTATTGCTCTCATACGCATTCGCTCGCCACTCATCTAATTCGTTCATTTGGAATTTTCTTTGTTCTCCCGCTAGAGTGGAATCGAGGTTTAAAAATTTAAGCGCCCAAAACGCGCGGTGTTCTAATTCGACCGGAAGGTGGCAAGCCTTTCCATAAACCATTCGATACGGTGTACAACCGATAGCGGTCTTGTACGCCGTTCGATAGGCCCATAGCGCGTCATCGAGCTTTATTGCCCAATCCTTCCGATTGATAGAAACTGTTTTTTCTAAAATCCGTTTTAATTCTCGATTAACAACTTCGACTTGGCCGCTCGTTTGTGGGTGATATGCGGTGGATAATTTGTGAGTGACACCATATTTCGCTAAGATTTTTGTAAAATGAGTATTGCAAAAATGGGTGCCCCGATCACTCACAATAGCGCGCGGCGTGCCAAATCGAGAAAATAATTTTTTTAAGAAATTAACGACGACTCGCGCATCATTCGTGGGGATAGCTTGCGCTTCCGCCCACCTCGATACGTAGTCGACCGCCACTAGAATATATTTATTTGAAAAAGATGGAGGGAGAGGACCAACAAAATCGATACCCCAAAGGTCGAAAATTTCGTATTCTAAGAAAATGTTTTGGGGCATCTCATCCCGGTGGGAGATGTTCCCCGACCGCTGGTAGCTGTCGCAAGTACTCACAAGGGTGTGAGCATCTTTGAAGAGCGAGGGCCAATAAAAGCCCGCCTCCAGCGCCTTCCTTGCGGTTCGGTTTGAATGATAATGACCTCCGGTGGGTCCCTCATGACAATGACGTAAAATTTTAAGGCCTTCCTCACTCGAGACGCATCGTCTTACTACCTGGTCTGCGCATACACGGAATAAAAAGGGGTCCTCCCAAAAGTAATTCTTTAAATCAGAAAAGAATTTCTTCTTTTGCTGACTCGAGAATTCTTTTGGCAGGACCCGGGCTACTAAATAGTTAGCCAGATCTGCAAACCAGGGGGTAGACGATGAATTAATATTTTCGAGAGTAAGGAGGCGCTCTTCGGGAAATTTATCATTAATGTCAGATTCTATTAATACGTCCGAGGCGGGGTTTTCTAAACGGGAGAGGTGATCGGCCGCCAAGTTTTCGGCTCCCCTTTTGTCCCGAATCTCTAAGTCAAACTCCTGCAAGAGGACGATCCATCGCAAAAGACGAGGCTTGGCGTCCGATTTGCTTAAAAGATACCTAAGTGCGGAGTGATCCGTGAAGACGATAACTTTCGAGAGGGTGATGTATGACCTAAACTTATCGAAGGCAAAAACGATCGCTAGAAGCTCTTTTTCGGTAGTGGTGTAATTCGCTTGTGCCGACGTGAGTGTTTTGCTCGCATAATAAATAGGGTGGAAATACTTACTCACCCGTTGGCCTAAAATGGCACCAACCGCAATGTCACTCGCGTCGCACATAATTTCAAAAGGGAGCGACCAATCCGGCGCGACTAGAATCGGGGAGTTTATAAGTTTTTTTTGATAAGTTTAAAGGCCAAATGGCATTCATCGCTAAAAATAAATGAGGATTCCTTTTCAAGAAGATGGGTTAACGGCTTGGTGATTTTGGAAAAATTTTGTATAAAGCGCCGATAGAACCCCGCGTGGCCTAGGAAACTCCTAATAGCTTTTACGTTTGTGGGAGGGGGAAGTTTTTCAATTACTTCAATCTTGGCCCTATCGACCTCGATCCCCTTGCCCGAAATTTTATGGCCAAGGACTAGTCCTTCCTTGACCATAAAATGGCATTTTTCCCAATTAAGCGCTAAATTCGTTTCCTCACATCGCTGCAACACGCGCTCGAGATTTTTTAAACAGTTTTCAAATGAACTCCCGTACACGGAAAAATCGTCCATAAATACTTCCATCACCTCCTCCACTAACTCGTCAAAAATTGCCAGCATACATCTTTGGAATGTAGCTGGCGCGTTACAAAGACCAAATGGCATCCTTCGATAAGCGAAGGTGCCAAAGGGACAAGTGAAAGTGGTTTTCTCTTGGTCGTCGGGCGAAATCGGAATTTGGAAGTATCCCGACAAACCATCTAAAAAATAGTAGTAGGAGTGACCCGAAAGGCGTTCTAAAATTTGGTCGATAAATGGTAGAGGGAAGTGATCCTTACGGGTGGCATCATTTAATTTCCGATAGTCGATGCACATCCGCCAACCCGTAACAGTACGGGTTGGGATCAATTCGTTATTTTCGTTCGCAACTACCGTGACACCACCTTTCTTTGGCACGACTTGTACTGGGCTAACCCAAGTACTGTCCGATATCGGGTAGATGATTCCCGAATCCAGAAGTTTTATAACTTCAGTCTTAACAACTTCTTTCATGTTAGGGTTTAGTCATCGTTGAGGCTGGACTGAATTTCGGGAATTATCTTCGAGAAATATTTTATGAGTGCAGAAAGATGGGTTTATACCCTTAATGTCCGATAATTGCCATGCAATTGCGTGGCGGTGCTTTCTTAAGACTATAGTCAACTCAGAAATTTCTGAGTTGCTAAGATCGGATGAAATGATGACGGGTAGCTTAGACTCTTTTTCCAAAAACAAGTATTTAAGGTGAGGGGGGAGTTGTTTCAACTCCAATACGGGTGGTTCTTCATAAGAAGTCTTGATTTTTAATTTTTCTAAAAATAATGGTTCGGGTGGTGTGGGGTGAGAAACTTCTTCTTCATCACAAAAGAGCTCTACGGGCTCGGAATCACTACTCGTCGATGAAACTAACTCGAGGGATGAATCGAACTCACAACACTCTTCTAAGTAAAAACATGAATCGTCATTTTCTAGCGTGTTCCGCATCGAGGAATTTATGCCGAAAGTAACTTCATCGTCTCCAACCCGTAGGAGGAGCTTTCCGTTACTTACGTCGATAATAGCGCGGGAGGTGGCAAGGAAGGGGCGGCCGAGTATGAGGGGTACTTCGGCATCCTCTTTGATGTCAAGAATGACAAAATCCACCGGGAAGATGAATTTGTCAACCTTGACGAGCACGTCCTCCACTATTCCTATCGAATATTTTAAAGAACGATCTGCTAATTGGATACTCATTCGAGTGGGCCTTGGATTTCCTAGACCTAGCTTTTTGAACAAAGAAAACGGCATAAGGTTGATGCTTGCTCCAAGATCCGCTAAGGCGTGTTTTACTAACGAATTGCCAAAAAGACATGGGATGGAAAACCGTCCCGGGTCATTTGCTTTTTTCGGCAATCTGTTGAGTACAATCGCGGAGCATTCTGCGTTTAAAGAAATATGCAAAATATCTTCTAACTTTTTCTTATTGGAGAGCAACTCCTTAAGATATTTCGCATATTTAGGCATTTGTGAGATAGCCTCGCAGAAAGGTAATATGGATTTGTTTTACAACATCTAAAAACTTTTTATAATTTTTTTCGGCGCTTTCATTTTTAAATTTCGATGGATACGGAATATTAGAAGTAGGAGCTCGCGGATTTAAAATAGAAGTGTGCGGAGCTATCGTAGCGGGCAAATTCGAAGATGAATTAAAAGTAGGAGGAGGAGGAGAGGAAATTACCTTGGCTTCGTCCTGTTTTTGAACCACCTCCTTCCCGCTTCGGAGTGTAATCGCGTGCGCGCTCTACTTTGGATTTTGCTCGGTGTTCCCCGGTAGTGCTCCTTGTTGACGCTCAGAAATCATCTTTGCGAGTTGGCCCACTTGATTCTCTAAATTTTTGATCGATCCGGTAAGGATCCGGATGTTCGTTTCATTGTAGCAACATATTTTGCAAAAACCTCTTCAATCGGAGAGAGTTTTTGCTGTTGCGGTGGAAAACCGGGTGGATTATAATTTTGAGAAATCAAATTTGGAGGCGGAGTTAAGTTAAGAAGTTGATTAGGGGGAGGTTGATTTAAATTCATAGGACGCTGAGCATTTCCTTGGTTGCTCCATGAGAAATTCGGATGATTCCTATAACCCGCATTGGAGGTGTTATTATACGGAGCGGTGTTCGGGTTATAGGAAGGCTGAGGTGGATTTCCCATGTAGTCAACATGTTCTTCAATTAAAACGTTATTAGCCCAAGGAGGAGTGGCGGAGGAAGCAGACATCTCCACCACTTGCTTTGTTAAGCACTCAACTTGTAAAGCTAAATTTGCGTTTGCGTCTATTTCAAAAATTCCAGCCGGCTTATTAGGCCGTGCTCGGGGCATGTTCCATTGGTACGCATTTGTGGCCATCTCTTCGAAAAGCTCTTGAGCGGCAATCGGGGTTTTATTATTTAATGTCCCCCCGGCGGCCGCATCAATCATTTGCCTCGTTTGGAGATTTAAGCCATTATAAAATATTTGCACTTGTTGCCAAGTGGCAAGTGCGTGGTGAAGGCATCGACGCAAAAGCTCCTTGAAGCGCTCCCATGTGTCATAGAGAGTCTCCGAGTCGATTTGCATGAATGACGCAATATCCGTGCGCAATTTAGCGGTCTTTGAAGGCGGGAAATATTTATTAAGAAATTTTTCCGCCATTTCGGCCCATGTAGTGATGGATCCTCTAGGTAAGGAGCCCAGCCACTGCTTGGCCTTAGACCGCAAAGAAAAAGGAAAAAGACGTAGTCGAATGGCGTCATCGGTGACGCCATTGATCTTAAAAGTGTCGCAAATTTCAAGAAAGTAAGAGATATGTGAATTTGGATCCTCGTCCGGTTGACCATCAAAGGTCACCGATTGTTGCACCATTTGTATGATGCTGGACTTGATCTCAAAATTATTGTTCACCACCGTGGGGCGAACAATACTCGATTGTGTGCCTTCCAAATTCGGCCGTGCATAATAGGACATGGTCCGTTGCGCGTCCTCATTAGGATTTGGCTTGTTAAGATTAGGAGGATTAAGATTATGATCCATATTTGCTGCGTTAGTGTCCCCGATTGACTCTTCGGATTCTACTTGATTTCCCTGATCACGAGAACGGCGGTGCCTCAAGAGGGTTCGCTCGATCTCCGGATCAAAAGGAAGAATCGAAGTGCTACCTCGGGTCATACACTAAAAAGAGAAGAAGGGAAGAGGAAAAACTGAAATAATTTTTTTTTCTTTTTGAAATTTAGAAAAAGGAAAATAAAATAAAAAGAAACATGATAAAATTAATAGCTATCCTCTTTTCAAAATATCTACGCAAAGTCCCCGGCAACGGCGCCAAAAACTTGATATAGATTTTTCGGTTTTGAAATTTAGTGAAAGGTTGAGATTTTCTCCAAAACTATATCCGATAAAGGCAAGTGTACCTTATCGTCTATAGTATAGGATATTTGGAAATACCAAGGTCGTATTCCACGGGGCGCATTGATTACTTCTACTTCGAGGAAAATCACTATTATCTTATCTAATGATATTTTGGAGGTTTTGATTACTTAGTTAAAAAGAGACATTTTGCAAACTTAGTGAATGATTAAAACGATAATAAAAAGACTTAATGCTCAACATAGTGGAGGGGAAAAAGGAAAGAAATCTTAACGTTGCATGAAAGGAGAAGTACTTAAGGAGAAAGAGCAAATGAAAGAGAGTAAGCTAATTTTTATTGAAAATCAAAGCTATTACAATCTTAAAGAGAGATTACAAAGCTAGGGAAATGAAGATTACAAGCTTAAAAAGAGCTAGTACATGAAAGTTAAACTAAAACATTGCATAAATTGAAAAGGAAGACATGAAAGCTTAAAGGCATGAACAATTGCATTGAAAAACTCACTAACAGCTCTAGCAGCACCTCCCCCACTCCAAAATTCTGAACCCTGGACTCAAGGAGAACCTCTGAATTTATAGGAAAAAATTTCAGATTACACGCCCTTGGTCATGGGCGTGACCAAGGGCGTGACTACACTATTCACATCGGATCCGACAGCGGCGTGGGCTTTCTGGACGGCGCGGCGAGAAATGACATGTCACGGGCGTGACATGTCGGGTCACGGCCGTGACTTTGGACGGCTGCATTAAATGCGGCGTGGGCTGGAATTTGGCGCGGCGGCGAAGCAGAGATCACGCGGGCACGTCACGGCCGTGACATGTGGGTCACGGGCGTGACTCAAGTTGATTTCTTGACTGTAGCTCCATGTCTCGACGGCGGCTCTACGTGGAAGATTCTAAGATTACACGCCCCCGGTCACGGGCGTGACTTTGGGTCACGGGCGTGACCTGGGGCGTGACTTGGTGTGGACTGGTTCAAACAGCGTGGCATCGATTCTGGACTGATCTTCAGGTTACACGCCCTTGGTCACGGGCGTGACCGAGGGCGTGACATGCCATTTTTCCCGATTTGTCCCAAAATTCTGCAAAAATTGAAATTAAGCTAAGTTAGAATTAAAATTACAAAAAGAACTACTTATAACCTAAAATTGACATAAAAAGGAAAATTCATATTAAATATTTACAAAATTTTCTATTAAAAAGTTATAAAAATACTACTTATCAGCTATACAATCAGGATCGGATGAACAGGGCCACTTACGAGGAGAGGTTTAATGCTATGGAGGATACGAATGCGCACATCCTCACTGAGATACAGCAGGTCGCTCGCAGCGAGGTCTCCTCACATGGGGTGTACCTTGTGCGAATTAAGGATTATATGCGGCTGATGCAACGTGAGGTACAGTCGGTCCGTGAGTACCACTACCCAAGGGTTCCTCCGCGCTCAGGTGTGCGAGGTCGTGGCCGCTGGAAGTGGCTTAACTACTGAACAATTTTCTTTTTGCTTGTTGCCCGCTCTCGCTTTCCTCCCCCTTTTGGGGGGTGTTGAACATTTTATGAATTTACAATAAGTATATTCCAGCTGGGTCGCGAGCTTTTCCTTTCGCTTTCAAATATTTCTACCGTTATGCTAACTGTGCTCGCTTCGCTTATTTTTTATTTTGACATGAACGCCTAGTTATTGACTCGCGAGTTATGGTCTTGCCTTCGCAATTCGTATTCCTTCTTTGCAGCTTGGCTCGCCTATGGCGAGTCAGAGGATTTCGTTAGGACGCCAACCCAATTGGAGCAGATAAGGCCCCGGAAAGCCAGAAAATCACCGCGCGGTTCTGCTATCCGCACCCCCATACGCTTCGAATCCTTCTCGCCCTTTTCATTTCTATAAATAATCAACGACTTTTACTTTCTAACCACCGCATTAACTGTTCCTCAGCCTTTATTCTCTCTTCCAGGTTCTCTCGCAAATCTCATCTTCCACTCGCTTTTCTCCCGGCTCGCTGCTAATAACACCATGGTTGTTGAGTGAGAATCCGATGGGCGAGCCAGGTGCGCTGGTGCCTTTCGCGAGCACCCTTTCTTCTGCGCCTCGCTCACTGATGATGAGTTCCTTGACACGGTGGACAAGTACATCCCTTTGGAGTTTGTGGCTCGCCGCCCGCCGAACTCTGTCGCCATCAACGAGCCATCCATCGAAGAGCTCGCCATCCCCATCACCCATTTTGAGAATGGGTTGCGACTCCCCCTCTGGCCAAAAATGCGCCAGGTACTCTACTCAACCCTCATATTTATTGCTCGCCTCGCAAAGAGTGTGCTAACCTTTCTTTGGTGAATTCCTCAGGTACTCAAGTACTATGGTATCCTGCCAAGCCAGCTGACCCCAAACGCGATCATGATCATCGTCGCGTTCACCTATTACATGCGAGAGGAGAAGATTGAGTTCAGCCTGCTCGTCTTCCGTAAGGTCTTCTCCTTCCGCGCATACAAGGATGGGACAACCCATTTCCCGAGCCAGCACATCACTGTCTGCGAGACAGTGAACAAGACCCATTACTGGCATCAGAAATACGTCCTAGTCAAAGGACCGTTCAGCAATATCCCCTTCTCCCCCTCCAACGGGATGATGCGACCTATCGCCCCTTGCCTCTCTTAGGGGTGACGACGTGAGGCTCTACCAGTATTTGGATGGGAAGAACTTCGAGGTAGTCTACCTCTGGCAGAGGGTGGACTCGCTGCTACCGGTCCCTCAAGGAGAAGGTTCGATTCATGCTCGCAAACTTTCATACCTGTTTCTAATCCTTGTCGCTAACACTTTCATCGCCTTTGCAGGAGAGCAGGATCTTTCGCTCCACCTCCCGCATGAGAGGAGTGACGTCCTCTCCTCCAGCTCTCTCGCCACCGCGGGCGCCGATGCGTGTCGAGAACCTCTCAACTCGGCCTCTAGCATGAAGTGGCCGCCACCTGTGAGCCAGCTCGCGGTGAAGCCCCCAGCAAAGAAAAGGAGCAAGGATACCCCCTCCACGACCAAGGGGAAAGAGGTCGTGGACCTGAGAGAGATGGAGACTCCGCTCACTCCGTCTGCGAGTCAAAAGTCTTCCATGGAGAGCAGCGAGCCTAAGGACACTCCCAGCAAGCCCAAGCCAGCCTGCCACAAAAACTTTGGCCTAGGCGCAAGTCTCCCCGATGAAATCGGCGAGCCGGTGCTCGTGTGGGATCCTGACCTCAACAGGATCTCCTGCTCTTCGCTCCTCCCCTCCTGGGTTGAGAGCGATAAGGTGGGAGGCGAGGCGTTCTCCCTTACCTTCAGGCTTTATGATCGCGAGGACGCCGCTCAGTTCGGCGCCCTGCGATCCCGACTGCTTCTATACGAGGCCATTCGAGCCCACTTCCGGTCGATGGAGCTCACCCACATGGTGGGCCGGTGGTATCTCACCACAGAAAGGGATTCCAAAGAGCTCCAGCGTGAGCTCAAGGAGGCCTCAGACGAGGTCGCAAGCCTCAAGGGAAAAGAATCCATCTCGGAAGGCCTCCTCGCCAGCCTCCAAGGTGGAATGGTAAGTCATTCGTACAACTTCTATCTCACTCGCCGTATTTCCTTTCGCTTAACATAATCTCTTCTTCTACGGGATGCTGAAGGAGTGAGTCAGCTACTTGCGTGGAACGACGACTTGGAATCGGAGGTCACGTTCCTAAAGGCGCAAGTCTGCTAGCTGACCCGAGCTATGCTCCCCCGCCCCCTCCGCGAGATAGGGCTCGCAACTAATCACGAGACGAGAAGGAGGCGACCCGTAAGAATTTAATGGGCGTCGCCAACCTTGTCTTCGATACCCTCAATGGGGCGAGCCTGCTTTCTCCAGATGCCGAGGATCTCAGCGTCGAGGATGTCGTCCCAGACCTGTTCACGCTGATCCCAGAGCCCAATGATCGCAGTAGCGAGGAAGAGCTGTCTGACGATCGGCCTTAACTTTTTTGTTCTTCAATGTAAATTTTTTGTTTTGACTGGTGAGTTCGCTGTTACTTGTAATGCACTTTTGAGAAATGAAACAAAGAAATAATTTTTTCTATCTTTTGACCGCCATTTTATTTTGCTCGCGCCCATGCTTTCTTCCATGCTCGCGCTGATGTACTTTGCTATGCTTGTGCCCGTACTTGTAGCTGCGCTCGCATCTCAATGCTTAACCATGCTCGCATCTCTGCGTTTATTCATGCTCGCGCTCGCGCATTTCTTACCGGCGATGGTTATAAGGTTAACCATTTTATCATACTTTCATTTTGCCCCGCTACTACAACTCGCACATACCCAATAAGGCGTTCGCGTAGCTTTTCTCGCGTAGAAGCTTCTTTAGATAGACCTTCTGTTTGCTTTCTCACCTGGGTAAAGCGTAGTCCGCTTCGTGGCTTTGGCTCGCCCAGCGGGGGCCCTTGCGAGCGGGGTCGACATAACCCTGCCTCGCTCGCCCAACCTCTACATGCGACCAGTGATGCTTGTTAACCACTGTGCCGGCGGACCTCCCTGACTCGCTAGTTTTAGGCACTGCGTATGAATTCTCCAAGTGTTTCCGCGAGCCAGGGCCCGACACGATGAGCCTTGCAATCACTGTATTCTACCGCCTCGCTGCTACCATTGTACTTAAGCGTTTTCTATTCGATTTTTCTTTTTATTTCCCGCGAGCGAGCCCCGGGGCTCGCCCTGTCTAGGCCTTGTCTTGAGAGATTTTGTGAACCAAGCCTATTAACACGAACAACTTTCTTGCCAGCCTCTCCGCGAGATCTACCCGACCCACCGGCTAGTGAGAGCCCGATAGCGGGATCATCCGGGGCAATCCAACTTGAATACTTATCACCTTGTCAGCCTTTCCGCGAGATCAACCTGACCCACTGGCTAGTGAGAGCCCGACATCGGGATCGTCCAGGGCATTCCAGCACAAAAACTTATCACCTTGCCAGCCTCTCCGCGAGATCTACCTGACCCACCGGCTAGTGAGAGCCCGGAAGCGGGATCGTCTGGCACATTCCAGCATGAATATTTGTCACCTTGCTAGCCTCTCCGCGAGATCTACCTGACCCACCAGCTAGTGAGAGCCCGGTAGCGGGATCGTCCGGAGTAATCCAGCATGAATACTTATCACCTTGCCAGCCTCTCTGCGAGATCTACCTGACCCGCCGGCTAGTGAGAGCCCGGTAGCGGGATCGTCCGGGGCATTCTAGCATGAATACTTGTCACCTTGTCAGCCTCTCCGCGAGATCTACCTTACCCACCGGCTAGTGAGATCCCGATAGTGGGATCGTCCGGGGCATTCCATTATGAATACTTATCACCTTGAAGCCTCTCCGTGATATCAACCCGACCCACCGGCTAGTGAGATCCCGACAGTGGGATCGTCCGGGGCAATTCAGCATGAAACACTTGAGGACTCCTACTTAGAAAAAACTTCAGGACCAATATATGGTGAGTCAATTATATAACAAATCAATTACAAAAAGTTTTAAGGGTAGAATCGTTTCAGGTCATCCCCGCTCCTGGCCAGGCCGAGGGGTACCCCATCCACATCTCGGAGGTGGTACCCTCCTGACCTGAGCACATCATCTACAATATAAGGCTCCTTCCAGTTGGGATTGAGCTTTCCCACCGCGGCTCCTCTCCCGGCCGCGTCAACCTTCTTCAGCACCAGGTCTCCGTTCTCGAATTGTTTTTTTCAGATATGCTTGTCGAAGTACCGAGCCAACCGCCGCTTGAATTCCTCTTGTCGGACGGTGGCTAAGTCCCGAAGCTCTTCCACCAGGTCCAGAGATAGCCTTTGCTCTTCCCCATTCTCCACCAGCCATTCTTCATCCCCTTCGCTCGCGGCGACCACCCTGGGGGATTTCACTTCGAACTCTATTAGGAGGATAGCCTCAGACCCGTGGGAGAGCTTGAATGGAGTCTCCCTGATTTCTGTGTTTGGGGTGGTGCTAAAGGCGCAGAGGACCGAGGGTAACTGCTCTACCCAGTTCCCCCTGTGGTTCTCGACCTTCTTCTTCAGCAAGTTCATGATAATTTTGTTTTCCGCCTCCACTTACCCAATGCTCATCGAGTGGTGGACTGACGCAAATTGAAGGTCTATGCCGAGATGGGTACAGAAGCTGACGAACTTGTCTCTGGCAAACTACGGCCCATTGTCTGTAACTATGGCTAGTTGGAGCCCATGCCTGCATATTATCTCACCCCATATGAAATTTCTAACTACTTTAGACGTTATCTTGGCCAGCGCCTTCACCTCCAGCCACTTGGAGAAATAATCAATCATCAACAATAATAACTTTCTTTGGCAAATCGCATGCGCTTTTATGGACAACCTGGGGACATACGAGATATTGAATTCACTTAGCTCCATTGACAACTTAGTTAGCCTTCCCGAGTGCTCCACCCTTCCAATATTTTGCGAAGGGGGTGATCGGTCACCACGTTGATTAGATGCGCTTGGAAATAAGGCCGGAGCTTCCGGGCTGACACCACCAAGGCGAAGGCCACCTTCTCTAGGATGGGGTACCGAAGCTCCGCCTTCCTTAGTACTCGGCTAACATAGTAGATTGGGAGTTGCCTTCTGCCTTCCTCCCGGACCAGCACTGAACTCACTGCCTCGTGTCGTACCCCAAGGTATAGGGACAAGTCCTCTCCCTGTCTTAGCCCTTGTAGCAAAGGAGCTTGGGTCAATTGTTCTTTCAGCGCTTGAAAGGCCCTTTCACATTCGGGGGTCCACTCAAACTTTTGGTTCCCCCGCAGCACCTTGAAGAAGGGTGCACACTTCTCTCCCGCCCTGGAGAGGAACCTACTAAGCCTGACCAACTTCCCCGTGAGGCGCTGAATCTCCTTCGCGTTCTTCGATGACCCCAACTCCATGATCGCCGTTACCTTGTCCGGTTTAGGCTCCACCCCTGCCGGGGTGAGCAAATGACCCAGGAATTTCCCACGGCTGGCCCCGAAGACACACTTCTGGGGGTTGAGTTTCATCTTGAATTTTCTCAATGTCTCAAAGGTTTCTTCAAGGTCACGGAGGTGGGACTCAAGGTCTCGATTATTCACCATGAGGTCATCCACATAGACCTCCAGGTTCCTACCCTTTTGTTCTCGGAAAACCCAGTCCATCATCCGCTGATACGTAGCCTTTGCATTTTTCAACCCGAAGGTCATCATTTTGTAACAATAACACCCATCCCCCGTGATGAAAGAGTCATCCTTGACGTCGGGGGGGGGGGGGGGGGTGCATGCGGATTTGATGATAACCTGAAAAAGCATCTAAAAAGACATCACAGAGAAACTGATGGCTGAGTCAACCAGCGCGTCGATTCGGGGCAAGGGGTAGTAATCCTTGGGGCATGACTTATTAAGTAAAGAAAAGTCAACACACATTCTCCACTTACCTCCCCCTTCTTTACCATAACCACATTGGAGACCCAGCATGGGTACTGGATCTCCAATACAAACCCCGCTTAGAGGAGCTTGCCCACCTCCTCTCGGATGGGCCCTTCCAGCTTGTCAGCAATGGCTCTCTTCTTTTGTTGGATGGGTCGGGTGCTGGGATCGAGGTTGAGGCGATGGCAAGCCACATGTGCATCGATCTCGGGCATCTCTGCCGCGCTCCAGGTGAAGACATCCACATTCTCTTGCACGCAGGCCAGGATTTGCTTCTGCTCCTCTAGGCTGAGCTCCCCGCTGATCTTGACTTTTTTCACCACCCCTGCTTGGGTGGTGACCTCGACCTCCACAACCTCATCCACGGCCTCCAGCCAGGACTGCTCCCCCTAATCACCCTTTTTTTCCTCGCCGTGAGCTAGCGCTTCGGCCTCCTCCTCCTTTCTCCCTTCCCAAACTTCCATCAATTCTTCCGCCCTTCTTCCTGGGCCTCCCCTTCCTCTTCTTTCCTCTCCTTTTCCTCCTCCATCTGCTCTTCCGCCCCTTCCTTCTGTGCCTGATCTTCTCCTACTCTCTCCTCCTCTACCATTATCAGCTCTTCCGACCCTCCTTCCTGGGTCTGACCTTCTCCTCCCCTCCTTTCTTCCTCCCCTGCCTCTTCGAGCCTTGCTGGCTCCCCCATCTCCCGATTCCATTCTTCTGCTTCGGCCATCCAGGAGATGGTGTTCATGGCAGTTACATAGCACTGCCTATCCACCTTCGTATCTCCTCTTATCCAGACTTGGACTCCTCCCGCGTTGAACTTAAGGCATTGATGGAAGGTGGAGGGGACGTAGTGGAATGCACTAATGAGCGGCCGTCCAAAGATGGCGCTGTAGCTGCTGGGAGCATCCACTATGACAAAGCTGCAATTCCTGGTCTGTCCCCCCAAGACTACATGGAGTCCCACTCCTACTTCTACCTCCTTCCTCTCCCCGGAGAACCCAAACATTGGGCCATCCAAGTCCAACACCCTCCGTGCCTCCAGCTGCATCTCGTCAAACGCCTTCTTGAAGATGACGTTGGCCGAGCTCCCGTTATCCACAAGGATCCGGGAGATGGTGAAGTTCTTGATCGCCGTCTGAATGACTAGTGCATCGCAGAACGGGTCTTCATGACCCGACATGTTCTTTTGGGTGAATGAGATCTTCTCTGCTGGGGGCGGGTCTAGGGACGTCGATGCCATGCTATGATGATAGATGGTATGGAGGATTTCCTTCCAGGTCGCCTCAATCCCTACCCCCCATGGATCACCCCAATCCCTCCTCGGGTCCCCACGTCGACCCGATCTTCACACCTCTCATCCTCCTTGTCCTGAGACAGGACCTCCTCAATCCTTACCGCTCGCTGCTCCCGCGGCGCCGGCGCTCTGGCTCACTTCACCTCCAAGAACTCTGGGTAGGTGGCCGTTGCGTGACCTTCCTCCTCGCGGAAGTCACAATAGAGCAACGCCGCCCCCTCCTCTCGGCCTCTACCCCTCTATTCCACCTCCTAGGAACGGCTCCTCCGGCTCCTGCTCCTCTTCCCCTTCCTGGTCTCCCTCGACCGACTGTCATTGCCTGTTAAGGCAGGTGGGGATGAGGTGGCCTCGGGCCCGGCCTCCATCCTAGCTAGTGGGGTCTTCCTTGGCCTCCTTGGAAGTTGCCCCCTCCCTGGTGGAAACCCCTTCCCAGGCCTTGACTCCCCCTTCTTGCTGCCTTCACACCACCTCCGGGGCTCTCGCCTCTTCCCATCTCCTTGCTTCCGGATGTTTGACCTCCGGATCGCTCAGCCGTGCCAACCTCTTCGTGGACTCAGGGTTTGCTGCCCCCCCCCCCCCCCCTCTATCTCCTCCGCCGCTCTCTCCATCAGCTCCTCAAAATACAAAGGAGCCCTCCTCTTGAGGTCCATCATAAATAACCCCTCTTGCAACCCCACTATGAAGGCGAGCTGGAGAGTGTACCCTGGCACCTCCTGGATGAGGAGGAACTCCCCTTGGAACCGATCCACATTGTGAGCTAGCGGCTCCCCCTGTCTATGCTTGATATTGAAGAGCGCCTCAGGGTCCTTCTTCCTCTTCTTCAAGGTCGAGAAGCGCAACAGGAAGCCGCAGTGTTGATCCTCGAAAGCATAGATCGACCCAGATGGCAACTGGTGGAACCAGTCCCTTGCTTTCTCTTTTAGGGTGGTGGCGAAGAATCGACACTTGAAAGCGTCCTACATAGGTCTGATAGAGACCATGTATTCGAACCACTGCAGGTGCTGAGTGGGGTCATGCTTGCCGGTATACAGTGTCATGGCCGGCTCGTTGAACCCCTCAGTGAGCGGTGCCAAGAACACCAACTCGCAGAACGGGCTCGCCCCCTTCAGACACCGGACCTGCTCCACTCGCACTGCGAGCTCCCCGTGCAAACCTGATCCTCCAGGTCTCGCACTCGCCGAGGGACCGCTCGCTGGGATTCCATTGGCCGGGATCCCTCCTCCCGGGACCACGCTCACCTGGACCCCACCCGCACTCGCCGGGCTGGGGAAAAGCTCCCATCCCCCGAGGTCCCTCTCTGGCACATGGGACATCCCCTTCATCCCTGGCCTCTGCCCCGGGGCGCACTCTCCTACTCCAGCTGGAGGGGCCACCTGTGGCGCAGGGGTTGCGAGACCCCCAAGGGCCATGGCGAGGGCACACTGGAAAGCCCCAAATAGGTCCCTCTTGAGGTCGGCCAACATCTCTACCGTTGCTGGCGCGCTGGGTGGTGGCAAACCGCGGAAGTCCGCCACTCACTCGTTGTCTCCCGCCCTGTCTCTTCCTTAGAGCTTTCTTGAACTAGCTGCACTCCATGCTCACCGCACCAAAAATGTTGAAACCAAGACTTGGTCTCTTGTGGAGCTTGGGCCCTCAAAGATGAGGGGCAGCTAGCACTTACTATTTCCTTGGAAGGAACATACCGGAGACTTGGAACTAGACACAGACCCTTGGTCGCAGCGAGGAGGTCCCACCACACACCTAGAAGATCTTTGAGCGCTTCCCCTCCCAAGCCAAAGCTGAGACTGCGCACCTTGGAGAGCCTGAGAGCTAAACAAAGATAACCTAGGGAGGAAGAAGCTCAGAACAATGAGATTGGAATCCTCTCCAAAGGTTCCCTTCAAGGTCAATTTATAGTTATTCCAGTTTGGTCTGCTAATAGCGGGATTCCACCTTACTCTTTTAGTATACGCAACTCAAAATGGTCTGCCAACAACCAAACTCTGCTATTTGGAGGGGTTAACTGCAGACCACCGGGGGCTTCAAGGTAAAAACACCCCTGGACCCCTTCTGGGCGAGCCACCCACAGGGGCTTCTCTCACGACCCGGGAGGACCTGGCTCGCCTGCCTTCTTGCGGGCGGCCCTCGAGGGTCTAGGCCTGCTCACCTTCCCTGCGAGCAGCTGGCGAGAGCCCGACACACCCTCACCCTGTGAGCCTGCTTTGGGACTCTGGCTCGACCTCCTTCTTACTCCTCTCGCCTGATGATTCCTTAGTCTCCGCTCACCTCCTGGCGAATACCGGGGTTGTACATCTAGTAAAATTGATATTTAGGGGGAGTAAATTATATGAGAACACTTATGTAGGGGGAGGACTTCATATATAAAGAGTATGCATTATCGCTTTCAAATCTATCACGCTCTTAATCTGTTATTCATGCACATCTTATTACCGCACTTATCTATAAACACAAATTGTCTTAATCTCACTAATTTCTCATACATGTATTTGTTATTATCAAAAGGGGGAGATTGTTGGAGACTATGTTCCACATCTCTTGGTTTGAGAATAACAAATACCGTGTTGTATTTGATCTTGTATTTTGTGTGTTTACAGTGTGCTGGTTGTACATGAATTATAACTACACATCCCTATGAGTAGTATGCTAAATGGAGACGATTCTCTTGAAAGAGAGTTAACGCCCTGCTTTAACTCTTAACGCCCCGCTTTAACTCTTAACGCCCCACTTTACAAAGTTAACGCCCCACGTTAAAAAGTTAATGCCCCGCATTAACTTATCGTCGAAAAAGGATGACGTCGAGAAGGGAATGACGTGGAGAAGAAAATGCATCGAGAAGCCAGTGACAACGCCAACGTTGACTCTTAACGCCCGCGTTGAGGTCACAATCTCTTCCACGATCTCAACGGTTACACAATCTCAGCCACGACTATACACGATCCCTAACGCTGGTGTTAACTTCATAACACCATGTTTTAGCTCCCGTGCCTATTTAAAGAGCAGCCCCTCTCATTCTACAATAAGGATTCTATTGCTTCTAAAGCCAGAATTCTGATTCTTTTGAGAAAGGCTCGTCTACAACAATTAAGAGATCTCCCTTGGGCTAACATGAAGATCTAAAGAAGATTTTGAAGGAGAAGGTCTACAACGCATATTCTATACGAAAGATGAACGCTTCAAGAATGCCAACGTCTACATCGCCTTCATCTTCACCTTCAGAATTTCTTGGGGAGTTTCTCTTACTTTATTTTTATTGTAATAATTTATTTCTTTCTGTAACAGGTGTGAAGAAATCATTCGGGGAGAACGTTGGATTCCGTAAAGGATTCTGTGGGAAATTCGCCGCCTTGTGTGTGGCGACTAGGCCTTGTGAGGTTTAGGGGGAATTTTCCACCTTGTGCATGACGATTAGTTCGAGGTTAGATCTAGGGTGTGGCTAGAGGCCTTATCTGGGGTAAGATAGGCTATAGACAATCGGTCCTTGGGAGAAGGACCGGTGAATCGCAAAAAGAGTCTTTCATATTCTCGCCTTGATTTCTAGCGTTATAGAAATCAAACATTTGTATAATCAATTTCTTATGAAATAAAATCATGTCTTTTAATGTTTCATTCAATTGATTTTATTTCTTCTTTAAGAATGTTTTAAATTATATTTTTCATCAAAGCATTAAAGAAAACATTTGTGTAATAATTTTCTTATGAAATAAAATCATGTCTTTTAATGTTTCATTCAATTGATTTTATTTCCTCTTTATAAATATTTTAAATTATCTTTGAAGCAAAACACTAAAGCAAAATATATTGTAAGATTCTTTTTGTTCATTAACTTATGAAATTCAACTTCTGTCATTGATGCCGGGCGTTAGCACTAGCGCTGGCGTTAGTGAAGAAATATTGAATTCCGTGTTCTGTAAAAAGGAATCATCAATATAATCTTATCTGAGACATTTAAATATATTTCCCTAAAAAGTATTCTGAAACTTCGGTCACAAACTCTGATAAATATAATTAAGATTTAAATTCCATAAAACCCTTATTCACGCCCTCTAAGGGCGCCTAAAGATCCAACACAATGAACAAGTTATGTCCTTCTATACAGACATGGATGATGTGGTGCAGCACATTCAATGGATCGAGGACGCCGTCTCCATCAGGCAAGTGTCGGATGCTTTCAAGTGCTGATTCTTCGCCATCACCCTGAAGGAAAAAAGCTCAGGGATGGTTTCAGCAGCTACCCTCAAGCTCGATCTATTGTTTCAAGGATCTACGATGGTGCTTCCTCCTACGGTTCTCGACGTCCAAGAAGAGAAAGAAGGGAGAGGAGTTCTTGTTTGCGGTTAACCAGGGAGTGGAAGAGACGCTGGGGAGTTTTGTGGACAGGTTCCATGAGGAGATTCTCTTGATCGATGAAGTTCCAGGGCACACCCTGATGTTAGCCATCCTCGTGGGGCTTCGCGAAGGGTTCTTCAGGGTAGAACTGAGGAGAGTTCCCCCACCTTCCTTTGAAGAGCTCATGCAAAGGATGGAGAAGGAGATTGAAGTGGAGGTGGTAAACCCGACGTTTACCAGGCGGATGTCCAAGTTGGGCGGAGGAGAAGCAAAGGAGCAGAGAGGAGGAAGGCAACAAGAGGTGAGAAGAAGAGAGGAACCAAGAGGTCAGGGGTTCCAGGGATAGCAGCAGGGTAGGGGGTACCAGGAGCCTAACAACTGGCTGAACTGGAGAGCCCATGAAGGACCAGGATAGGGTCAGGGAAAAGTACATCAAGGAGGGGTGAATTTCCAAGGGGGGGGGGGCAAGGGCGGTTCAATCCCCCGAGGTGGAGGCAGGGTTTGAGGTCACCTCCCCCCCCACTCAGCAACAAACTATGGTAGTCGGACAAGGAAGAGGTAGAGGAAGAGGGAATAGAAGAGGAGGAAGAGGAGGGGCAGGGTGGCGTTGCCCTATTGTGACTTCCGATAGGAGGAAGGTCACGCGACGACCACCTGCCCAGAGTTTCTGGAGATGAGGACGATGAGAGTACCGACACATCAACAACAACCATAGGTGAGGATCGAGGAGGTTCTCCCCGGAGAGGGGGAGGATAGGTGCGAGGATCGAGCTGACAGAGGAGCTCGGGGGGGGGGGGGATCAGAGTGATCCACGATGGGTAGGGATTGAGGCAACTCGTAAGAGGAGCCACCATGCTATGTTCAAAAGGAGTGTCGTGTCAACCTCCCAGAACCCGTCCCTCTAGAAGAAAACACCTTCTCATCAATATATATGCCAGATTACGAGGACCCATTCTCCGACGCCTTGGTGATCCAGACGGCCATCGAAAACTTCACGGTCTCCCAAATCTTGGTCGACAATGGGAGTTCCATGAATGTAATCTTCAAGAAGGCTTTCGATACCATGCAGGTGGAAGCAAAGAGAGTGCTGGCAGCGGATGGTCCGTTGTTTGGTTTCTCGGGGGAGAGAAAGGAGGTCGAGGGAGGAGTCGGGCTCCAGGTGACGTTGGGGTCCCAAGGAACTGCCAGTTTGTCATAGTCGATGCTCCGAGTAGTTATACTGCTATTTTCGAATGCCCTCTCATCATCACCTTCCGATGCATTCCCTCTTCCTTCCATCTGTGCCTAAAGTTCGACATCGGAGGAGTTCAAGTCTGAATCCGAGGGGATACTAAGGTGGCGAGGCAGTGCTACGTGACTGCCGTCAACACTATCTCCTGAATTGTAGAGGCTGAAGAGGTGGATAGGTAGTTGAGGGGGCCGGAGGGGCCATGAGAAGTGGAAGAGGAGGTCCGTGTTCTGGAGGAGAATATGGAGGTGATGTAGGAGGAGCATGCCGAGCTAATGGAGGTGGAAGTCGAGATGGAGGAGGATGTAACTCCCCTGATTTTCGTTAATTATTTTACGTGCCCGCTGTGACATAATTTTGGCGTAAGGGCGTTACGTCAGCTCGTCTAGTAGTGTGTTGAGCCTTATCTTAGTTAAAGTATGTCTTGTAGATCGAGCGTCGAGATTTCGCATCGTTTCGAGTTAAAGTAAAGATTTTGGGTGGATATCAAGATTTTAGCTTCGGGAGGCTTTAGCCCGAGTTTGGCACGTCCGAATTGAATTTTGACTTCGCCGTTGGATTTGTAGCGCCGTGTTTTAGTTAAGGTGTGAATTTTGTAGAAATCCGAGGTGCTTTGGTCGCCCTAGTAGTTTAAGTGAATTGGGGGATTTATTTATTAATTAAATAATAATTTAGGGTTATATATAAGCCTAAAATCTCCTCCTCCTATTCATCTTCCCCTTCCTCGATCAAAAGCAGCCGCCATGCGATAGAGCGAGAGCGAGGTTTCGTGGATCATTTCACCGGCGATTTCTAGGGCTGTAGTGGTCGGAATCGTGTTTGGTTTGAAGTTTTGGAAAGCTCTCGGCGAGATCTTCGTTCTAGCGGTAAGCTTTTCTCGTTTCGTGGAGTTTTGGGAGTTTTGGTAGTGACCTAACCCCTCTTTTTGATCCGAAAAGTTTCAGGTTTTGTGCTCGGGTGAGTTCTTGGCCGGATCCTTAGCTTTCAGAGCGGTGAGATTAGTTCTTGTGCAAGTTTTGAGGCAAGTGGTACTCCTTTTCTTCTCTCTTTTGTTGGAATGTTACTCCTTGTGTTGATTTGTTGTCATGCAAAACCTATAACCTGCTTATTGTTCTCCCTTGATTCATCAAACTTCCTCTTATATACTTAACTATTAAATTGCTGTCAAGAAAATCATCAGTTTTTACTCGAAAATTTTGGTTTTTGCTTCTTCTCGAGAAATACAGAGTTCTTCTCGAGAAGTCATTTCTGCCTCTCGAGAAATCCTTTCTGGCTCTCAAGAAATCCCTTCTGCTTCTCGAGAAATCATTTCTGCCTCTCGAGAAATCCTTTCTGGCTCTCGAGAAATCATTTCTGGCTCTCGAGAAATCATTTCTACCTCTCGAGAAATCATTTCTGGCTCTCGAGAAATCCTTTCTGCTTCTCGAGAAATCATTTCTGCCTCTCGAGAAATCCTCTCTGGCTCTCATGAAATTACAGACTTCCTCCCAGGAAATTACAGACTTCCTCTCATGAAATTACAGACTTCCTCTCATGAAATTACAGACTTCCTCTCATGAAATTACAGACTTCCTCTCATGAAATACAGACTTTTACTTAAGAAATCCTTGAACCTTCTGATCAAAGTTTTGGGCCATTTCCTTCATATATTACCCCATTCTTAGAGTGTCATGGTGTTGTTATTCCGGGTTACGCCCCGTGTTTTAATTAAATATTAAATTTATTAAGAACCACTGTCTTTAGCCTTGCACGGTAGTCGTGTTTGGGGGATAGTGGGGGAATGTTATAGCCTTGCACAGTAGTCGTGTTTGGGTGGTTGGGTCTAGTGGCACCCCCACCTGGTTTTGTGCTTTGGGTAGCGGGGGTAGGTAACCGCTCCTGTTTAATTTGAGCTGATCAGTCTCTTTAATTAATGTAACAAGATAAATGAAACTTGCTTGTTCCTCTTTATGGCACTTTCTTTTTAGTGCACTTGGTGTTTTGTTTAGTTCCTTGTTTTGGAGCTTTTCTTTCGGTGAATCTGGCCTGGGTTGGTACCCCTTTTGCCTTATTTACTTTCTGCTTACTTTTTGGCCACTTGTAATTCCTTGCTGAGGCGTTCTTTGTGTTATTGAATGCCTCAGGTTCAGAGCCGTAGCGGCTAGTGGTGTAGCCTGAAGTTCAAAGTTTTAGTAGTTGTTCACCCCGCTGCTGCGAGGTAGTTGTTTTTAGTTACTTCTTGTGCTCAGACATACTAGTTGGTGCCAATGGGTTAGTGTCATGTTGTTGACGCCCATTGCACCCATTTTTATACTTTATAGTTTATTTGCCAAATTATGCCACTACTTTTAGATCTTGTGTATCTTACCCTCTGGGAATGATTTATGTTAGGTGCACTATAGTTATAAAATGATTTTTTTTCTTCATCCTCATTGCATTCTTTCTAACTGAAACCCTTAACTTTAAAGTCGCCTAAAGGTATTTTCTACTCTTACAATACACCTAGTTATGTGCATATCATTTACTTCATGCTCCGTCGTTTGCATACATGTAGGACTTTAAGTAAACTAAATCAAGTACTTTCTGCTGCAACTATATATATTTTCTCGGTGGACTAGTTGATCCACGAACTGAGAGACACAGTTCTTACCTCAAAACCCCTAATAAATGATTTCAAATGATGACTTATCATATAATCATGTTTTGTCTAGTTAAGTAATAGGTTTCCGCCAAAGCGTCTACAGTTTTCTCATGTATGACGTGGCATCATGACGTGTATTTTCTCTTACTCTGATATCCTTAAATTCGGGGAAAATGCGGGTTGTGACAGTTGGTATCAGAGGGAGGTTGTTCGACAAGTTGGTCGGGCAACAAATTCTGATATAGTTGAGTAGTTTTTTTTGTTTCATTGCATACACACACCGATGTGTCATCAGTACTTCTTGGCCGAAGCATGAACACTACACTCATAGCATGATAAGAAGTATACGGGGCATATTATGTAGTATGGGATGCATAATATGCATCTGTATATGGATCCACCATAGGTGGCAACATGTGACGGTTATGTAGTATGGATGCATAACCATCATCACATGGATGCCCATTAGCACGTTTTCTCTTTCATTACATGCAATATTATGTAGTATGAGATGCATAATATTACATGCGTACGCCGCTCATAACATGCATTAAGGCCTTTATTAGAATGCATAGCACAACATAATTTACATAGCATTGCGTAAGCACACGTGCGAAGTTAAAGACTTATATGATGACACACGTACACACATGATTTCAAAACGAATAGAAAATTCATGCTTTCATGCCCCTTGCACATGAGTCAAGTGGGACGATGTAGTATCGTTCCCGAATTTAGCATATCATCATGAAAATATCCCAGAGAAAAGTAGTGGAAATGGCAAGTAGCTGTACATGTATGTTCTGAACCGAGCAGTGTAGTACTAATGTAAGGTTAAGTTTTGATTAGAGGTTTATGCGTTTTAGCAGAAATGGCACGCAAGCGAGTCGCGACTAGGTCGACTCCCCAGTCGGAGGGCGAGTCTTCGGGTGCATAGAGTGAAGCCTTGATCGAGATCCTGCGCCAGAGCAATGAGGCTCTGACTAGGCAGATGGTTGCGATGCAGTCGCAGGTCGAGGCGTTGTGGGCTGCCGGTGCTAGGCAGCAACCCGTAGTGCAGGCCCCAGCAGTAGGACAGACTGTACCTACTCCTCCTGCTCCCTTGGTACCCCCAGTAGCGATACCTCCGGAAATGAATTTTATTTCACATTTTCAAAGGTTGGGACCTCCTACGTTTGACGGAAGAGCGGATTTCATGGCATTAGATGACTGGTTTGTTGCCATTGAGGAGATGTTTTCGTACTCAGGAATCTCTGCAGACCAAAAGGTTATCTTTCTCTTATATTGTTTTCTCTGATTCGATCGCATTATATTTATATTATTCTCTTATATTATTTTTCTTAGTCTTCTGACTTAAGGGAGTTTGATCTAAGTTATACAATGTGTTATGATAGAAGCTTAGATATTAAAGATGGATCCTAACTCAAATCAAAACTAAGGTTCCAACAATCTCCCCCTATTTGAGTTGGGATCCTAAGCCAAATTAAAACTGATTGGTGTCCTAACAATCTCCCCCTATTTGGTTTAGGATAT
The DNA here is from genome assembly GCA_033032865.1 of Dactylorhiza incarnata. NCBI lineage: Eukaryota > Viridiplantae > Streptophyta > Magnoliopsida > Asparagales > Orchidaceae > Dactylorhiza > Dactylorhiza incarnata. The sequence continues at coordinate 6,931,514 of JAWHQI010000013.1, forward strand.
AGATTTATAGTCTCCCCTTAAAGTAAACAGGAATCCTAAGCCAACTCAAAACAAGTGGCCTGGTAATCTTCCCCTATTTGGTTTTAGGATACTAAATTTCGTTCTTAATTTCTCTTCTTTTAATTCCATTTCCTTTAATTTCTACAGCTTTTGATGGATTTTGATTTCTTAGATATTAAAACCTTGAATTGCTACAGCTGTTAGTGGATTCTAAGGAATAATTTTTGGGAACATTGCCTGATATCTTCCTTCTTGTAGAATCTCCTTATCTGAAGAGACTCACACTCAGTGCTATGATTATTTCTAATCAATGCAACTTGAGTAGAATGCTCAAACATGATTTTTGGAGAAAATTATGTAAGAACTTGAAGTTATCTGACTTTGCTCTTTAAGATAGAAAAATTAAGTGAATCTTAGCGTTTTTGTTTTGTTTGATTTAGGAATGGAGTTTAATGGTGGAAAACTGATTAAGTCTTTTTATCTCATTAAAATATGAATTTGAAAATTTATTTTGATTTTGCTGATCATAAAATTTTTCTCTTACTTTAAAAGTTTGTTTAAAGTTTTCAGCCTTTACTAACTTAATTTTTAAACAAATAATGTGTTCTGCTGATATTTTAAAATTATCTTGAGGCTTGTTATATTCAGAGATTAAATTAGTTATTTTTAACTCTTTTCTAATTTCCTTTTCAGAATTTATTAAACCTGTATGTGTTAACTTAAGATCTGATTGGTGATTTTCAGATTTTATTAAATCTGTACCAATTGATGATTTGAAAACAGATTTAGAGGGATCAGAGGTAGAAATAAAGTTTGAAGTTACCTCTACTACCTTAGTTACCATTTCTGCTTCAGATTCTGATATGTAGTATGAACCATATATTGCCATCATACAGAAATTTCTAGATTTTTGTTCTTCTTCTTCTTCTTCTTTTTCACTTAGAGTAAGTGATGGTTCTGCATCAAAAATACAGTTAGTAGAAGATGTAGAAGAGGATTATTTTACCATCCTTGAGAGGGAGTTCCAGATGCTTCTTGCTGAAGTGCAGTCATTAACTCTTTGATAAATGTCATTTGACATTGATTGAGCTAATATTTTCATGCCCTTTGCATCAGCACATATCAACTTCTCTTGATCATCTGTTGAAGAAGTTGAAGATGGAAGTCCAGTCAAAATGGAATTAAAAATTTCTTCCTATATGGCATTCATATATAATCTGATTCTAACTTGCCATAAATCAAATCCATCCAAATTACAAACAGGTGGATCTGAAAATAAAAAATCTGCTTGTGCCATTTAGAAAAACCCTTTTAAAAACAAAATAAGAACTAAGTGATCTTTGTGATTTCAGGTGTTAGCCTGTGTGCAAAATCAACTTCCTCTGATACCAATTGAAAGGGACAATTGATATGCTCTGAAGAGGGTGATTGATAAAATCAACCTGCTTTGATACCAATTGAAAGGAGAGTTTAGTTCTTAATATGTTAAAGGATCTTGTTTAAGTTTTACTTCAAAATAATGTTATATATATAAGTGTTTGCTGAGTAATAAATACAAACAGTAAGAGTGCATAAGAAACACAACAAGAAATAAAGTAATATACCAAACAAGCAAACCACACAACCAGATGACACAAGATATATAGTAGTTCCCCAAAACTTGGGTACATCTACTCTTCTACCCACTGGTAGGAATCCACTAGGAGGTTGTTGATCAGGTGTCCTCACACCAAGGTGATTTTGATAAGGTGTCCACACACCATAGATCTTTTGATCAGGTGCTCAAAACCAAGATGCAGGTTTTTGCTAAGGTGCCCTGTCACCGGGAGTAAACTTTTGAAGGGAGTTGTAACCCTTTACAAGATGGGAGAAATAAAGAAAATAGAAAATGTTATGTTGTTCTTCTCTTTCTAAGAAGACTCTTGATGATGATGTTGAAGAGAGCTCCCCCTGTCTGATTTAGTTTGATGACAGCTTGTGGATGGAGCTCCTTCTCTATATTACAATACTCCTCTTTTCTTCTTGCAGTTTAGATCCCTGAGCAATTGATTAGATTGGTGTCTCAGGTTGTAGATGATCTGTAAGAAAGAAAGTTAGCTAAAACAAGATAGAGTAATAATGTTGTTCTCTGTTCTGTGTGCTGTATCTCCTGTGTGCTCTCTCTTTTTCTTTTTCTTTCTCTGTCACTTTATAATCTGAAGAGCTTCTCTCTTTATTTTTAATTCCTCTTTTTGGGAAAGGGAAAGAGATAAAGTCTCTTTAATTGTCTTGACACCTCGAGAAGACAAACTGCTGTCTTTTAGTTTTTCTGCAATGACTATAACATTAAGTGCTGCAACGGCTATAATGTTAAGACAGTAAAACATATAGCAATATATAAATAAAATATTGCTTTATTAAGTTTGATAACATATATATAATTTTAGTCAAGCTGAGAAAGAAGAAATATAATTTCTGATAATATTTTTGTCGAGCTTAGCTTCAAGTTCATCGATCTGATCATTTCATTTGTCGTTCTGAGCTTCTGTTGAAGATTCATCGAACGCAGCCTTGAGTTCGTCGATCATAGCTTTTCGTCCACCGCTGAGACGAGGTCTGTTCGTCGACCGCTGAACTGCTGAGACGGGATCGTCGACCGCTGAGATGGCTGGTTTTGATGAGTGCAGAAAGAGAGTCTTTCGTCGACCGCAGAGTGCCGTTCGTCGAACGTAAATAGTCGTTCGTCGAACGCAGAGAACTTATGTAATTTTTATCTTTCTCTTATATTGTTTTCTCTGGTTCGATCGCATTATATTTATATTATTCTCTTATATTATTTTTCTTAGTCTTCTGACTTAACGGAGTTTGATCTAAGTTATACAGTGTGTTATGATAGAAGCTTAGATATTAAAGATGGATCCTAACTCAAATCAAAACTAAGGTTCCAACAATCTCCCCCTATTTGATTTGGGATCCTAAGCCAAATTAAAACTGATTGGTGTCCTAACAATCTCCCCCTATTTGGTTTAGGATATAGATTTATAGTCTCGACTTTTTCAATTGAGTTGGTGTTGGATGCGAGGCCGGTGTCGAGTCCTTCATTTAGTATGGCACCGAAGGAACTGGCCGAGCTAAATGTGCAGTTGTAAGAGTTGCTCGAGCAGGGGTACATTAGGCCCAACTCCTCACCTTGGAGTGCGCCGGTGTTGTTCGTTAAGAAGAAGGATGGTAGTATGTGGCTGTGCATAGACTGTTACGAGTTGAATAAGTTGACCATCAAGAATAAGTATCCAATTCCATGAATCGATCATTTGTTCGATCAGCTGGTGGGGTCGAAGGTGTTCTCCAACTTGGACTTGAATTTGGGTTACTATCACTCCGAGAAGAGGATATTCCCAAGACGGCGTTTGGGACGAGATATGGTCACTTTGAGTTCTCCCTGATGCCATTCGGTTTGACGAACGCGCCATCAGTGTTCATGGATTTAATGAACCGAGTGTTTCGACAATACCTGGATTCGTTCGTGGTGGTGTTCATTGACGATATCTTAGTGTATTCGAAGTCGAAGGTGGAGCATGAGTCTCATCTGTGATTAGTATTGCAGACATTGAGGGAGAACCAACTTTATGAGAAGTTCTCAAAGTGCGAGTTCTGGATCGGGAAAGTGGCATTCTTGGGCCACGTGATTAGTGGAGATGGGGTAGCGGTGGATCCTGCGAAGATTGAAGCCATTAGAGATTGGCCTGTACTGAGAACCGTGGCGGAAGTCTGGAGTTTCCTTGGACTAGCCGGTTATTACCAAAGGTTCATTGAGAACTTTTCGCGGATGGTTTTGCCCCTCACCACTCTTACCCAAAAGGACCAGAAGTTTGTGTGGACGTCGGAGTGTGCCCGTGCATTCGAGACCTTGAAGGAATGATTGATGTCTGCTCCAATCCTAAGTCTTCCTAGTGGGACTGAGGGATTCCAAATTTTTAGCGATGCGTCAGGGTGCAGTTTGGGTTGCGTGCTTGTGCAACATGGCAATGTGATAGCTTATGGGTCGAGGCAGCTAAAGCCTCATGAGAGAAATTACCCCATCCACGACTTGGAGTTGGAGGCGGTAATTTTTGTGTTGAAGTTGTAGCAGCACTACGTGTATGGTGCGAAGGTTGAAATCTTCACGGACCAGAAAAGCTTGAGGTACCTTTTAGATCAGAAGGATCTTAATATGAGGTAGCGTAGGTGGGTCGAGTTCCTTGGGACTACAATGTAGCGATTCAGTATACGCCAGGCAAGGCCAATGTGGTGGCTGATGCCTTGAGTAGGAAGTACTTTGGGCAAGGAAATTGGATTGAAGCACATGATGAGCCTTTGGTGCGAGAGTTTGACTCTCTTGGCATTGTATGTGTGGCTAAGGGTGAGTCCAGCGTAGCTCGGCTGAACTGGATCGAGATGCAGTGTGATCTAGTAGATCAAATTCGAGAGGCAACCAGTGCAGAAAAAGAGTGTCAGCGATTGGCATTGGAAGCTCAGCAAAGCGAAGGCAGTGCGTTGGAGATGGTCAGTGGACTTTTAATGAGAAATGGAAGGGTGTTTGTCCCTCGTTTTGGCAAGCTCCGTGAGGAGTTTATGTTTGAGGCTCACTTCATGAAGTACTCCATTCATCCAGGAAGTATGAAGATGTACTTGGATTTGAAGAAATCCTTTTGGTGGCCTGGGATGAAGCGGGATGTAGCTTTGTATGTAAGACAGTTTCAGACGTGCACCTTAGTGAATGCGGAATGCCAAAGGCCGGGTGGATTCTTGATACCTCTTCTTATCCCCGAGTGGAAATTCGACGTCATCTCCATGGATTTTGTGCATGGTTTACCTCGATCGCGGCAAGGTAACGATGCAATTTGGGTGATTGTGGATCGCCTGACCAAGGTAGCCCACTTTATTCCAAATCAGAAGGACGATAGAGTGGAGAAGATCGTGGAGCTTTATGTTCGAAACATTGTGTGGTTGCACGGAATTCCAAAGAGCATCATTTGTGATCGCAATGGACGATTCACGTCCAAGTACTAGAGGTTAGTTCAGCAAAGTATGGGCACAAAATTGAAGTTTAGTACCGCGTTCCATCCGCAGACCGATGGCCAAACAGAGAGAACGAATCGTACGATGGAGGACATGTTGAGAATGTGTGCTCTCGATTTCGGTAAAAGTTGGGAAGACCACCTCTTCATGGTGGAGTTTGCCTACAGCAATAGTTTTCAGGCGAGTATCAAAATGGCGCCATACGAGGCTTTGTATGGAAGGCGGTGTCGAACACCGATGTCTTGGATAGAGGTGGGATACACCCAGTTGTTAGGAAAAGAAGTGGTGGCAGACGCTTGTGAGTTGGTGAGAATGATCCAGGAGCGCATGAAGGTTGCTCAGGATCGGCAGACAAAGTATTTTAATGTGCGCCACATAAATGTGGAGTTTGCGGTGGGCGAAATGGTCTACTTGAAGATCAAGCCGTTCAAAGGCATTTCGCGAATTCGATGACTCAAGAAATTGAGTCCGAGATATTTGGGTCCGTTTAAGGTTACAGAGCGCATAGGCGAAGCAGCCTATCGGTTGGCGTTGTCCGTAGAGCTAAGCGGATTACATGATGTATTTCATGTTTCGGTGCTGAGGAAAGCATTGGTGGAGCCGGAGGATGTGGTTGAGTCTTCGACCGTTCCTGTAACCGAAGATCTGAGGACTATAGTTCGTCCGGTTTGCATGGAGGATTCTAAAGTCCGGCGGTTGCGGAACAAAGAGGTCAAGCTGGTGAAAGTGCGTTGGGATAATTCCGGACGAGACAAGCTCTCATGGGAGCGAGAGCAAACAATGCGGGATAACTTTCCGGAACTGTTCGTTTCAGGTTTGGTTGTTAGTTGTGCTTTTGTTAACGTTTTAAATTTCGAGGATGAAATTCTTTTAAGGGGGGGGGGGGGTGGATTTGTAACACCCCAGGTTTCGCTGAGTTGACTTCGTTCGTCGAACGGAGTTCGGCGAAGAGAGTTTGGAATCGTCGGGCCGCTGAGTTAGCTTCGTTCATTGAACGGAGTTCGACAAAGGGAGTTTGTCGAACAGAGTTCAGCGAAGAGAGTTCGACGAAGAAAGTTCAGAATCGTCGGGCTGCTGAGTTGGCTTCGTTCGTCGAACGGAGTTCGACGAATGGAGTTCATCGAACGGAGTTCGACGAAGGGAGTTCGTCGAACAGAGTTCGACGAAGGGAGTTTGTCGAACGGAGTTCGGCGAAGAGAGTTCGACGAAGAGAGTTCGGAACTGCTGGGTCGTTGAGTTGGCTTCATTCGTCGAAGGAAGTTTCGTCGAAGGGAGTTTGATGAAGGGAGTTTGCCGAACGGATTTCGACGAAGATAGTTCAACGAATAACTTGCGCAGGCGTTAGCTGGCGGAACCTGTTCCATAAGTAGCGTTTCCTGGACATCCGATCTGTTTGGATCTTGATCTTACGGTCTAGATAAGTGCATCCTAAGGTTTTATTTAGGGCAGAGAAGTTCAGTTCTCTTTTCGGGAAGTCCTTTGTGCTTTTGGAGGCGTAAAAGAGAGGTAGGGTTTGGAGGAAGAAGAAGGCTAGATCCGCCATTGTTGGATCACCGGAGCTCCGTTCGCCAATCCGAGACCAGATCCGTGGAGAGGACTAGAAGGCGCTTCTTTCTATCCGTGCCTTTCAACCGATCCATGGAGAGGAGGAGAACTCTTAGGGTAATGACATCTCTCCTCCCGGTTTTTGGATGCGTGCATGGCATCTACGCTTTTACTTTCTCTTTTCTGAAATTTTATGGCACCAGATCTCTCAAATAAGAGGGGTTTGGGTCGCCTTGGTTCAAGAAGAACCATCAGGTTGATTGAGTCTGTCCCCGACATGATTTTGCACTAGAGATCCGCTCTGTTAGTGGATTAGGCATTTTGGGTGAAGCCGAAATCGTGATCGGTGGTCCGATTCGGTGATGTTGCTTAACGTGCATTTTATGGATTTTGCTAGAAATCCGATGACGGCGAAAACGTCGTATGTGTTGCCCTTATGTTCGTGTGAGATTGAACGTTGGTTTGGAAAGGGTAATTTTGATGTGTATGTGAAGGCGTGGTTTGTCTTTGTGGTCGGCTGGCTAGCCCGTGAATGCTTGGATTCATGTTGGGAGAGTGTCCCGATAAGACAAGTCCCCTTCTGGGCTAACTGACAAGAACAAGTATGCTGGTGTGCCCGTTGGCAAGATGAGCCATGTAAGGGGTGAGGTCCTAGTGTAGTTCTTGGCTTTTGGTTTAGTGATTGTGGCGAGAACAAGTATGATGATGCGCCCGTTAGCAAGATGAGCCATTTAAGGGGTGAGGTCTCCGTGGAGTTCTTGGCCTTGGGCTTGTACGCCCGTGGGGGAATGATAAGTACCCTTGGTTTCTTATGAAATGTTGATGTGTGTTGTTATGTTAGAAGCATACACGCCATAGGGTGCCTTGGGTGAAACCCAGGTTTGCATACATGATGCATTGCTAGATCCCCTTACTTTTATTGCTCAACATAGAAACGTGGATGATGATTGCGACACCCATGCCTGTCGTGTTTATGTTAATACTGTTTATTACATTTGCATACGAAGTCCTGACTTGCAGGGTGATGTTGTTCCCCGGGGTCCGCTAGAACGGCCGGGAGGAGGGGTGTTGTTACACCGTTGTTGGTCAGCCAAAGATGACCCTCGTTATACCATTCTTTGTGATTTGGATGCAGGGCAAGGATCGCAGGCTGGACCTAGCTCGCCGGCCAGAAAGGCTTAAGCTTCATGAAGTGCACTTTTCATGCTTTCTTGTTTGATTTGATGTCTTTACCTGTTACGGCTTGCATGCCAAGGTAGCTTAGGATTGTGATGATCTGTTGGACATTTATATGCCCTGTTTTGTCTTGAGTATGAGTTTTGTAAGGCCTTAGGGCCGTAGTGCTCTTATGTAGATGTGGACAACTTCTGTGGTTTATTTTATGTTTCCGCTGTGTTGGTTCTGAGTTTTGAGATGGTTAGATCTATATCACTTTTTAATACTAAAGTTGTGGCGATTATATGTTGTGGGGTCTCGATCGGACCTATATTATATAGTCATTATGGGGGAGGTGTTACACGATGTGGGAGTAGAAATGTCGAATGTCCTCTGTGGGAGGCGGTGGAACAGCGGCGTTTCGCAGCTGTTGATTCTCGGCCTGCAGCTCCTTGACCCAGTCCTCGAGGGTGGCTACACGAACCCGCAAGATGTTGGAGTTGGCTATGTCCTGCAAGAAAAGAATGTGTTAGCACCAGGGCAAGAAAACAAGGTAGTGCGAAAGCTTAAGTCACTGCAAGGATCGTACTTACCACTCGGTCTGGGCGGCTAGTGAGAAGGGCTTCGACGGTCTCCAACTGCTGCTTCAGGGCTTCGACCTCAGCAGAAGAGAGCCCGCGCACCCTATCGACCTTGGTGAGGTTCCACGCAAGAGTAATGCTGCCTCGCGAGGACATATGCGCGAGCTCGAGAGAGCGCAGTTGAGCCTGCGCGGCCTCATGCGTGAGCGTCCGGGTTGACTCAACGTCGAATATGTAGGCATCCTCGCGGCTGTAAAGCGTGAAGGAGAGGCCATAGGACTTGCCTCTGGTGGTCTCCTACTCCATCCATGTCAGAAGGAGGGAGGATATGGAGACCTGGTTAGCCTTCCGGTCCCACTGGAGTAGGGGCTTGCCTGCTTCATCCGAGTATTTCTCGCTGAGGGCAAAATTCCGATGCCCACTCAGCGACGGTCTCGAGGAAGACCCCGCCAGCGCACGGGAGGTCCTAACAGTTGTGTCCTACATGACCGGGGAACTTAGCCCAGAGGTCTCGCCAATGACCGCCTTACCCTTGGCGGTTGAGGAAGGCTTGGACCGCTTAGAAGGAGAACCGGTAGCCGCGTCAGGCTTCCTCTTCTGGCCGTTGGGCTTCGAGGAGCCCGGATATGTGTGGTAGGCTTCAGTGGCAGACCACCCCAGAGCAAGGGCAGCATCAGGGGAGGTCTCCTTGCTCGCATTCAGAGGGTGGAGGGGGAGGTCTCGAATCCCTGCATCAGATGAATCAAGTAAGGAAAAAAGAAAGCAAATGAAAGTATGCAGGAGCTAGGGTTGAAAAAGTTTGCCTTACCCTCTCCCGACAGGACTGGCGAGAGAGAATTGATGTGCTTCCGCAGGTACACGATGTTCATGCCGTGACCTTGGATGAACATGTGGAGCTTGGCCTCATAGATGATGCACGTTCGGCAAGTGCACCGGTCGCTGTCAAGTAATAAATTTGGGAATAACTTCCCCGAATGTCGATCTCTTGAGGAATGCAGGTTCTGGTGAACGAAATGTGTGGTGAGTCGATTGTTACAAGAGTGAATAAAATAAAATAGGGGCGTTGTGATTGGTGTCCTAAGCTATTGTGGAAATGAGAGAAATGCGGGTCGAAAAGCACCGCTTCGCAAGGTGTGGGTGAGTGCAGCGGCCGCGATGCCGCGCTTCGGTAAGCGGGTGGAATGGCCACAGAGCGGGGTTTTGTGAGGGTCGTATTCACCTCTTCGCCAACATCACCACTAGCTATTGCTAGATGGCTTCACACACAAACAACTTAGAATATCACACAACAAGGAAAGCTATTCTCACCACCACATCATCATTGCACATGAACAACAAGCAAGGATCTATAACATTAATCTAACGAGCGTTTATTACAACAACACAAAGAGAAAGCACAAGCATCAAAGTTTAGAAAGGACCAAAAAGAGGATGTCACCGCGTCTTGGGTTCTCGGCCGGAATGAGAGGTTGTCAGGATCTCTCCGGGCTCGGCCCTCAGATGGTGTGCGGACTCGAAGGAGGCTGTAACCGCTCCAACGATCTACAACATTTCTATGGCCTCCACGACGAAGAATGCTTGAACTAGTGGCGGAGAATACTTGCAAATGCTCCCGGATGGAAGAATGGTGAAGGAGATCGCCAGAAATGGTCTCCTCTCGTCTCCTCCGGTGGAAGGGACGAAAATGGCAGGATTCCTGGCTTTTCCCGCGAGGGGAATCGGGGGCCTCCGTTGACTGCAGCTTTTCCTGCTTTAAATACTAAAAAGGCAGAGTTTTGGTCACGCACGGGCGAACGCACGATCGTGCGCTGCCAGTGCGTTATTTAATGATAAAAACAGACTTGAAGACGAAGCTGCGCTGCCCGTGCGATTTACTCATGCACGGGCAAACCCGCCCGTGCGTAAAACGCACAGGTAAATTCAGAAAGGCTAAAACAACAAGAAGAAACAGGCAACAGTGCATTTTACTCACGCACGAGTAAATCCGCCCGTGCGTAAAAATGCACGACTAAACTCAGATCGCCTGTTTTCTGCCCAGATGAGAATGCACAACCGCAACAGTTCGTGCGTCAAGGAAACGCACGACCGTGCGTTGTACACAATCATGAATTCTGGGGGAAAACTGGATGATCCGACCGCCTGCACACAAGACAAAACAGCTGGGAAAACACCTCCAGCACCAAATAAACACAGAAAAAGGATTGGGAGCACCATGTGCTTACCCCCAATAACAAGGAGCGCAAATGCACACCGAAACGGGCCTAAGAGTGCACCTAACAAGGAATAACAAATATGATCAAAAACATGCCTAAAGTGTAGTGCATCGACTAGAAATACTGCCCAGATGAGTCCATGAATGTGTATATAAATGGGACTCATCACACCCCCAGACTTAACCATTTGCGCATCCCGGGCAAACTACTCAGCTCTCCTGTCGGAACAATTGGATGTTAGAGTGTGATTGAGCGGTGGAGACTCATGCGAAGTCGCATGCTCACGTGCGTAAAAATACATTAGAATAGAATTAAACTCAAGATTATATCTAACTATTTCTAGAATAGTAATTTGAAATCTACTTTGCTTGGATGGTGAATCCCGGTGAATCTTTCGATCGCGCACAAGGGAAAATAGCTTGACTAATGAGTAGAGTATTACTCGAATCAAAACTCGGGACAATCTCCTATAAAATCCATCAAAGTCGGTGTCCATAGGCTTGCACGTTTGCACTCTCTCTACTTCATGAGACGACTCGTATCTAAAATCAATATGACTTATAGGTTAAGATTTGGCTTAGGTTGAGTTTAGGCTAGATAAGTAGAAGGACGATAGGAATCACACTCAACATAACCTGAGCACTCAAGAGAATAAAAATCACCAATACAACATTTTCAAGAACTACACAACACCCCCAGACTTCAACTGAACACCAGGTGCTTGCTAAGCCAATCATACTTTGTTTTTGTCGAGAGAAAGTGGTTGAAAGTTCTTTTTGAACAATATTTTTTATTTCCTTTTCTCTACTCGACAGAATATCTTTTGTAGGCTCAATAAAAACTTCTCCTTCAGCTTTTTCAAGGCTACCGTACACCACAGAGATAACACCAATGGTGATAGATAACTAAATTCCTTTCAGCTCATTTGTTAGTGCGAAAATAGGTTTGGCCGTATGGCTTTGGTGAGATTTTAGTGGAGTTAAATAAGGAGGCCCGGTAGGCTCAAGTGGGCTTGCAACCGTGATTACATTGGTAAGGATTTCAAAAGCACAAACGGATCAAGAAATGGCCTAAATCACACTTTATAACGAGTACTTCAACCCAATCGTTTCAAGAGTCGCCTAGTGCAAGTTCTAGCCACCGAGAAAGGTTGTCCTTCCTTTCGACCCTAGTAATAAGCTACTACTAGTCCAGCTACACTCGACCCTATGCTACCGTTGGATTCACCGGATTCACCACTAAAGTAAAATAAATTGCAGCTACTATAATAGAAATAATTAAATTACAACATTGAATTTTATTCTACTCTAATTGAATTTCTAGGCGTGACGGGAGCACTCGACTAGAGCACTACTCGAGTCGACATTTTTCTCTACTCCTCACTCCTACACTAACAATCCAATTCTTACGAGCGGGGAACCTCCCAGCAATACCCAATAAGCGCGCGTGAACTAGGTGCAAGTGTATGCAATGTGTACAATAAAATCGAAAATTCCTAACTCAGCACATTCTAACATGCCATGCAAAGTGTGTGCACGTGCACAACTCTCTCTCTCTACCCCAGACTTGATCGAAACCAAATAAAATAAAAAATTCAAACATAAGGAAAAGAGGGGTAGAGTGGACCTATGCTCACGGATGAGCATGCCAGAAGTGCGGTAATTCCATCTTTAAATTTTCTCCTTCCTCATCCACCACGCGAGAGCTTCAGCCTACGATGTTAGCAAAAAGGAAATAACAGAACATAAAAGAAATTAAAAGGCAAACGGAACCGGTTGGTTCCCATGGGTTGTCTCCCAAGAAGCCCTTTTGTTTAACGTCCTTAAAGGTGGACCAAATACCTGTATTAAAGTTTGATAACAGCAGTTATAGAGATTGTTGCAGACTGAATAAAAACACAACATAGCAAGGCCGAGTAACAAGGCATAAAAAAATAGAATAGTAGAAACATCACAACCAAAACCCGGAGACCCCATCACGCATCAGCTATATGCTGATTTGTGGTGGTTCTACCCAGCCACGCGAGATGGGAAGGAGGTGAAGGCTTTAGGGCCCAAGGAGGATGTCTCCCCCTTGCCCCTAACCTCCTCCTTCTCGCGTCGGAGGGCAGCAGAGCGTGCTCCACGCAACAATCTTTCTTGTTTCAGCTTCTCCACAGTTGGAGAGTGCCAACGTTGATAATCGTCAGAATTTCCCACCTTGGTGGTGGGTGGCATCACTTCCGTTGCCACCGTGGCAACTAGATCAGCCCAATGGACCTGTTTAAATTGTTTACAGTTCTCATTACGACTTAAAAAATTATTCATAAGGCGCTTTGCTCCGCCTTCTCCCTTATTGTTCCAAACTTCAGTCTCGTTGCTTTCTCTTGCCTTCTTCACCTCTTCATTCACGACCTGCTTCGCTTTTTCTTTCTTCTCTCCAACTAACAATTCTTTTTCTTTCCTGGCTTCAGCAGTACTAAACAATTTATCAGTAATAAAAAGGGGAGGGTGAATTAATGCTTCGGAAGCAATCTTAGGACAAGTAGGGGTGTTACCTTACCAGGTAAGACAACACACCCCTTAGAAAAATCCAAGGTGGCACCGCTCTCTTTCAAGAACGGTACTCCCAAGATGGGAATAGATTGATTTTGACTAGGTCCCAAAACTTGGAAGTCGGCGACCACCACCGTCCCTTCAATTGTAACTTCAACATTTCTAACTTCTCCCTCAGCCTTAATGACGGTCCCGTTGGCAAGCACTAGGGATTTCCGATCATCTGTGTTCATTTCAAGTTGTAATTTAGCAACATCCTGCAATGCAAGGATGTTGCGAGATGAACCGAAATCACATAGGGCCGCCGTTTCAATATTATTAATGGTGCATGAGATTACCGACTCATTTGGGTCACACGCTCCCGCATCGGTGAGACTCTTCCCTTGGTTAATTGGATTCTTTTCAGTATTACTGGGAAGGGTCCCTTGCGAACACTCGGTTAGCACTTGAGCCAATTGGTCCAATTGCATCTCCAAGTTTCGCATGGACGCAGTTTGGTTGGCCATATTCGAGTTGGCGGCTTCCATAAACCACTCCATCATTTCTTCCAAATTGCTTTTCTTAGGGGCCGGAGCACCTTGATTATAACCCGGATGAGGCGGCCTCGGTTGGCTTCCGGACGCTTGAGCATCATATTGATGCTGGCCCGGCTGCCACCGTTGGCATGCAGTGTTTTGATTCAGGAAAAATTGGGGTGATTTCTCACACCCAGATTATAGGCATTGCCGTAGGGTGCCCCCTTAGCTTGATTTCCACCAAAATTTACTAATTCATTTAAATTAAGTTGAGAGAATTCACCTGATAGCCCGCTACTTGGGCACTCGTATGCGTGGTGACCACCAACTCCGCATCATTCACAAGAAATGTTAGTCACGGGCGCAGCAGCGGGAGGTAATGAATCCACCACAAACAGTACCCGAGTGCTTCTCGGCGCATTTCTCCCCGCAGTTCAGAAGGTGCTGTGAGAGGCAGTGTCCTGCAGATTCTTCGAGCTTCCTCCGGCGTATGGTTCATCAAGGTCCCTCCTGCAGCAACGTCAATCATTGCCCGGTGGTTGAGCTCGATGGCAAAGTAGAAGGTTTCCACGATGTTCCACGGCTGAAGCTCATGATTTGGGCATTGCGCAGGAGGTCACTAAGACGCTCCCAAGCTTCTGCGAGAGTTTCTTGCTCAGCTTGCCGGAAAGTGGCGATCTCACGCCGAAGGCTCACAATTTTGTCCACCGGGTGAAATTTAGCTAGAAATTTGGACGCGAGAGCATCCCAAGTTGCAGCAGTCCCTGGGGGAACAGAGTGGAGCCAGACCTTGGCTTTGTCGCGCAACGAGAAAGGGAACAATCTCAGCTTGACTGTTTCATCAAAAATTCCTGCGTAACGGAAGATTCCGCAGATATCGGCGAACTCCGCCAAGTGAAGATGTGGGTCTTCACTAGGCATCCCAGAGAACTGAGCGTTGTTGCGGATGATGTTTAGGATGGCCGGTTTGATCTCAAACTGGTTATTCATGATGTTAGGCCCAAATCCTGGATACACACTCCCAGCTGTTGGAGTGGTATAATCTCTCATGGTCCGGGACCTCGGTCTAACTGCCTCCTGCTCAACCCTTAGATGATTTTGCCCCACATGGGGTACTCCAGGATTCACTTCTTCCCAATCATTGGGTACTCTCGGCACACCTCCAAGTTCCATATTACCTCCCATAGCCACTTGCATGGCTGCAGCGCACCTTAGTGCGTGCGCAGTACATTCAATCTCAGGATCAAAGGGTACCAATTCCCTTCTGGCTTATCTCTGCATACACAAAAAGAAGACAAAAAAAACAACTGCTCCTATAACAATGATTCACAACACAAAACGTTACACGCCTGCATTCCCCGGCAACGGCGCCAAGAACTTGATGCGCGTTCGGCAAGTGCACCGGTCGCTGTCAAGTAATAAATTTGGGAATAACTTCCCCGAATGTCGATCTCTTGAGGAATACAGGTTCTGGTGAACGAAACGTGTGGTGAGTCGATTGTTACACGAGCGAATAAAATAAAACAGGGGCGTTGTGATTGGTGTCCTAAGCTATTGCGAAAATGAGAGAAATGCGGGTCAAAAAGCACCGCTTCGCAAGGTGTGTGTGAGTGCAGCGGCCGCGATGCCGCGCTTTGGTAAGCGGGTGGAATGTCCACAGAGCGAGGTTTTGTGAGGGTCGTATTCACCTCTTCGCCAACATCACCACTAGCTATTGATAGATGGCTTCACACACAAATAACTTAGAATATCACACAACAAGGAAAGCGATTCTCACCACCACAACATCATTGCACATGAACAACAAGCAAGGATCTATAACATTAATCTAACGAGAGTTCATTACAACAACACAAAGAGAAAGCACAAGCATCAAAGTTTAGAAAGGACCAAAAAAGAGGATGTCACCGCGTCTTGGGTTCTTGGCCGGGATGAGAGGTTGTCGGGCTCTCTCCGGGCTCGGCCCTCAGATGGTGTGCGGACTCAAAGGAGGCTGTCACCGCTCCAACGATCTACAACATTTATATGGCCTCCACGACGAAGAATGCTTGAACTAGTGGTGGAGAATACTTGCAAATGCTCTCAGATGGAAGAATGGTGAAGGAGATCGTCGGAAATGGTCTCCTCTCGTCTCCTCCGGTGGAAGGGACGAAAATGGCGGGATTCCTGGCTTTTCCCGCGAGGGGAATCAGGGGCCTCCGTTGACTGCAGCTTTTCCTGCTTTAAATACTAAGCATGCAGAGTTTTGGTTACGCACGGGCGAACGCACGATCGTGCGCTGCCCGTGCATTATTTAATGATAAAAACAGACTTGAAGACGAAGCTGCGCCGCCCGTGCGATTTACTCACGCACGGGCAAACCCGCCCATCCGTAAAACGCACCGGTAAATTTAGAAAGGCCAAAACAACAAGAAGAAACAGGCAACCGTGCGTTTTACTTACGCACGAGTAAATCCGCCCGTGCATAAAAACGCACGACTAAACTCAGATCGCCTGTTTTCTGCCCAGATGAGAACGCACGACCGCAACCGTCCCTGCGTCAAGGAAAGGCACGACCGTGCGTTGTACACAATCATGAATTCTGGCGGAAAATTGGATGATCCGACCGCCTGCACACAAGACAAAACAGCTGGGAAAACACCTCCAGCACCAAATAAACACAGAAAAAGGATTGGGGAGCACTATGTGCTTACCCCCAATAACAAGGAGCGCAAATGCACACCGAAATGGGCCTAAGAGTGCACCTAGCAAGGAATAACAAATATGATCGAAAACATGCCTAAAGTGTAGTGCATCGACTAGAAATACGGCCCAGATGAGTCCATGAATGTGTATATAAATGGGACTCATCAATAGACCCACATTGTAGGAGGCCTAAGTTTGACTCATCCTCCTACACAGGCGTGAGAAGGGTGCTGCCGAAGCTCCCGATCACGAAGATGAACCGCCAAACCCATTCGTGGTTCTTGTAGGCGGTACCGGTGACCTTGAGCGGGCTCTGGACGGAGAAGAAGGCTACCCCGCCTTTATCCTGGAAGTTGAAGAGCTTGCGGAAAACAGGGAGGGAGAACTCGATCACCTCCTCCCGCAGGTAGCAGGAGAAAGCTACCAGCATCACGATGGAGTTGGGGTTCAGCTCCGCGGGAACTACGCCAAAGTAGCAGAAGGTCTGGTGCAACTCGGGCAAGAGGGGGAGGCAGAGTCCCACCTCAAAGTGTTCCAGTGGGATGGCGAGAGTGTCCGTCGAGAATTGGTTGATGTTGTCGCGATCTCCACTGCGGCGCGCAATGAACCCCGGTGGGACGTTGTCCGCGATCGCCATGGTGAAATCCTCTTCAGACAGATCACAGGTGGCAAAATTATGGTTGGCGAATGCTTGAGCGCACCTACCCCTGCAATCAGACTCGACCACCATCACACGAAAGATGGGTGGCGAAAGAAATCTGGAGAGAGGTGCGAGTGTGAGAGCGAGTGCGAAAGAAAGAAAGAGAGAAGTTGAAATGAAAGTGATAAACGCGGTCGGTGGGCCGGGCTATTTATAGAAAAATAAAGAAATCAAGAACTTTTCGAGGCGTAGGGTGCTAATAGGGACTACGCTACCCCCGACGCCTCAGGATTGGAGCCAGCCCCACCTCCGTCTCACTCATCCGCGAGGGGCGAGGGTCATGTGCAGAGTCCTCTGCGGAAAGACGAAAGCAAGATAAAATGAGGCGAGATCAAAGTATTAAACTCACCACTCGGCAAAATAAAAGAAAATTATGCAAAATAGAGACAATTAACATCCAAAGTACAAGATTGTTTACATTACAAAGCCGATCTCAACATGCATTACAGAAATAAATTAGCTGCGCGGGGTGAGGGGATACAGGGGGCGAGTGCCCGTAGGCTCAGTATTGAATCCATTGCCATTTACCCCGGCCTTGCCTCCCCATCCTCGGTGGTACTCGCGAGTAGTAGTATGCGCTTACAACTGTGAGTTCTTGATTGAACAAGCTCATCTGATCCCTAGCCTGCGCGATGTCCCTCCCAGGGGAAGTCCCCTCACACCCGCCTCCCTGCCACTCCATTTCGCCCATGAGATGCATATTGTCCCTCTCGAAAGCGCTCATCCTGCGCTCGAAGGCCACCCGGTGCTCATCCGTCTGTCTGGCTTGTTCTCGCTGCATCCATATCAGCTTACCGAGGACCTCCTTCATCCCCTCCTTCATCATCCTGGGATCAACTGGATCTCCGAGAAAGTCCGAGAGGTCGCTGGGAGAAGGGGGCAGAGACATCACCTCATCCTCAAAGTGAGGCTCCAACGGAGAGGCCTTCTGGTAGCCTGTGGGAGCAAAAGTTAGATTGTCCCATATAGTTGTTCACGCGAGAAAACTTGAGGAGAGTAAGGCTGCTTACCTGGCACACATTCTTCGACGGAGGGGGGGAGGGGGGGGGGGGGGGGGGGGGGGCTGGCGAGAGGTGCTAGGTTGCCCTACGAATGGTTGGCTGGGGGGATGAAGCGATTTCCCCTTGCCAGGGGCGATAAGGAGCCTGGTTGGCGGCGAAAGTGGTGGCTAAGTCGGCGGTGTGGGAATCACAGTTGAGGTCCCTCCCGGCCGAGTGTTCCGGCTCCTGTACCGGAAGAGTGATGATGGTCTCACGGGCTGGAGTGCTGCGCGGGACCAAAGATAGCCATATGGTTTTGAAGGTGGCGGCTGCGAAAGACAGGGTAAGAAAGAAGACACGTAACAAGGTATGTGAGTAAGCAACAAACAGCTTAACTGTCTCAGGCAGTGTCCCGCCGAGAGTGGTGGGTGGGCAGGACTCCTGGGCCGGCATAACATCCTCGACAACAGGAGGGAGCACCTCAGCACCCGCCAGGTTGGTCTCGGGGTCGCCTCCTATCCTCAGCGTGTCCTGCTAGTGATCTTGAATATTGAGGCAACTCATCACAACATCAACCACAGAGCAAGCTAGATCATATTACCTCAACGATGTTGTCAGATGGATTGCACGGAGGGGGCGGAGTCCCTAAAGCAGACTTAATCTACAAAGGGTCCCATCTAACCGCCTTGGCCTTTCTAGATTGATAGGGCAAGGCTGGGTCCCTTTTCGTTGAGAGCCAGGGGCGTAGCGGGCGGTCTTGAAGGTATTCTTCTCCTGAGCAGTGGCGAGATGCTCTAGCAGACTTTACCAAAGCGGCCTCGGCGATGGCCTCATAAATGTCATTGAGATGGCGAGAGCTCAGAGGGGAAAAAGAGAAACAGTAATTGGAAGACGGACACCTCAAGGCAGCGACCTGAGATATATATAGCAGAGGGGTGGGGCCCACCAAAAAGATTCCCTCCAGGTCAGCAGGCACTCACCGAATACCAGGGGTTAGACTTTTCTTTCTTAGCATATAACTCGCTCGCAAAGAGTGGGGATTGTGTACAACCCCGTATTCGTCGAGTGGGTCCCCGGGTCCCAAAGGGTCAAAGAGCATGCAAGGTAGGTCAAGAAGAGCACTCGCCTAGGTCAGGAGAGGCGGGGAAGCCTCAAGGCGGGTGCGAGCCTCATTTGCAAATCACTCGCTAGCTTAGGAGTGCGAGTGCGCGGGAGGCCAAGGCGAGTGAGGACGGAACCCCACTCGCCAAGCAAGCCAAGTATCGGGCGAGTGGTGCCCCTACGACCCGCCCGCCCCGTGAAGCCTAGCGCGCGAGAAGTCGGCCGAGTGGTGCCTTCACAGACCACTCGCCCGGAAGGCTATAATGAGGAAATTACCTAGATACCCTTTGTGGGCTACCAATAGCCCTTCAGAATAGCAGAGTTAGGCTGTTAACAGACCAATTTGGGGTGCAATTAGTAAAACTAAAAGGTAGATTTACGCTATTTACAGATCAGACTAGAAAAACTATAAATAGACCCTTAAGGGCACCTTGGAGGTGTGAAATTTTTCGTAGATCTAGGAGTGAGCAGGAATCGTACAACTTAAAGTTATAGCCAACAACCAGAAGCACATGAAGCAACACAATTTTTATTGATGATAGCAAAAGTCTTCATTACAGAGCGAGGTATACATGGCGAGACATGATTTTGCCAGTACACAAAACCAAAAGGAATTTACAATGCTGAAGGAAAGATAACCAGCGGTCTGAAACTCTGAGACCGCCTGACCGCACGACCTGGCTGTTCGCACAACTAGAAAACGAGACCGCGAGAACACACATTGCCGGCGACTTGAACAACACCAACCGAGAACTCCGCGACCTTCCGAACTCCACTGATTCTCCCGAACTCCAGCAACCCGCACTGCAAGCCGCGAGACCGCTCGAACACCTTTAGAAGAAGAGGTGACCGCTGCTGCCCACACAATCCGCAGAAGCTGCACAAGGAAAGTTCAATCAGCTAACCGACCGGTCATAAAAAGAGACCGCAAGAAATAGGCGTGAGATCAGCTTTCACTTGGTGCAATTAATTTTGCTGCCACAGTGGCTCCTATTTATAGGCGCAAACCAGATCCAGTCACCACCCTATGAGATAGAGTCACCGCCCTGACCGCGCAACCAAGACCGGCCCGCACTGTCAGCAGATCGCTCTGCGCCTGTGAGCTCGCCGACTTTAACCCGGACCGGAGATCGCCACTCCTTCAAGAAGTCACGCGATCATGACAACTCGCCCGGTCATGACGCCCACCACCTGTGTTCGTAACACAAGACCTCCTCCAAAGATCGTGAACACAGCCAAGTCGACCAAGGCAAGAACCCACCAAGCCGACTAACACCAGTGTCCGCATACACTAGCAGATCGACAAGGGATCAGCTTATGCGAACACAAAAAGGAGACCACGCGACTAAGAGAGCCTTAGTAAGCACGCACCAATAAGAACCCGGCCAGTCACCAGATCGGACTGCCGGATACCAAAACACCAACCCTCAGCACCTTGGACCTAGAGAACAGCGGTCAGGCCAGATAGACCTGCGGCTAGACCGAATAGGTCAGACCGCAGAGAGAGACCGCAAGACCGCGCGGTTAGCGAGACCGCACGACCTCCCCCCAGACCGCCAACTTCCACTTCAACATTTTCAACACTCCCCCTTGAAGTGGGAAGTTGAAAACAGCCCAAGTAAACTCTTTAGCCGAGTGAACGACCCCTTCGCCAGTGCCTTTGTGAATATGTCAGCAACGTTGTCCTGACTCCGAACATGCTCGACTGAAAGAGACCCCTCCAGCACCTTCTCACGAATGAAATGATGCTCGATCTCGATATGCTTGGTGCTCGCGTGACAAACTTGATTAGTAACCAGTTTGAGTGCACTCTCATTGTCGCCGCGGAGCAGAGTCGGACCTCGAACCTCCTTATGAACGTCTCCCACCAACCTCCTAAGCCAGATGGCTTCTTGAGCTGCCAAGGCCGAAGCCTTGTATTCCGCTTCCGTGGTAGAGACAGACACAGAATCCTGCTTCTTGCTGCACCATGATATAGCCATAGGGCCCGCCATGAAGACGAATCTAGACGTCGACTTCCGATCATCCGAATCTCCCCCGTAATCAGCATCCATGTACCCATGCACCTCGAAGCCCGCATCCCTCCTTTATAGGAGACCCATATCCGAAGTTGCCTTGACATACTTCAAAATATTCTTGGCCGCTAGTAGATGAGGCATCCGTGGTTCCGCCATATAACGACTCACCCTGCCAACTGCATACGCAATATACGGCCTAGTGATCGTCAGATAAATCAAGCTCCCAACCAGAGCTCAGAACACAATTAGATCATCCAGAATCCTCCCCTCATCCTTCCGAAGTTTCATGGCCTTCTCCAGAGGTGTAGAAATGCATTTCCCTTCCTTCATGTAGAATCGCTCCACGATCCGCTCCGCATATCCAGCCTGGGACACCAGCACTCCACTTTCCTTCCTCTGCACTTTGAGTCCAAGGAAATGGTGAAGTTCACCTAAGTACTTCATCTCAATTCTGATAGATAGCTCAACCCGAAGCTTTGCTACCTCCTCCTTCGAATTCCCCGTCACGATCATATCGTCGACGTAAAGCAGCACGATGACTTGAAGCTCCCCACTCTTCTTGACAAACAAGCTTGAGTCTGAGTCTGAAGCACCAAATCCACAGAATAAAAGATATTTTGCAATCTTCCTGTACCACGCCCTCAGCGCTTGCTTCAACCCATACAGGGCCTTCTTCAGCTTACAGACATAGTCAGGAAAATCTTCAGATACGAAACCTGGCGGCTGGACCATGAAGATGTCCTTGTCAATCTCGTCGTACAAGAAAACATTCTTTACGTCGAGTTGCCAAATCTCCCACCCCCAAAACGCCGCCAAGGCAATCACAAACCGAACTGAAGTCATCTTTGCCACCAGACTGAATGTCTCTTCATAGTCTTCACCGTATTACTGCGAGAATCCGCGAGCCACAAGGCGAGCCTTGTACCGCTCGATACTGCCGTATGCCTTCTTCTTGAGCTTGTAGACCCACTTGCATGTCACAAGGGTGATGCCCTTGGGCCTGGGCACCAGAGACCAAGTCTCATTCTTTTCAAGAGCTGCCATATCTTCCTCCATAGCCAAATCCCACTGCTTCACGCCTTTGGCTTTCTCAAAGCTCACTGGTTCCCGCTCATCCAGGGGACCAGCAAAGAAACATGAGACAAAGCTCACCATGTTTCCTCCTGTATAGTTATCAGGAGCAATGATCGTTCGCTTTGATCTCCGCAACACCTTCTCCTGACTCGCAACAACCTCAGCTGCTTCTTCTCTAGCTCCCCTTCCATACGTACTAGGAGCATCACTCCCCCTGCTTCCTGATCCAGAAGCCTCCGTCTCAGAACTAGAAATGGATGGACCACCTGGAGATAAAGGCAACTCCACCTGAAGATTTTCCACAGCTCTCTCCGGCTCATCCACCCTGCTTTCTGGTAACACAACACCAGAACTTCCCTTGTAAGATGTCACCTCGTCGAACATGATGTCGTGAGATACAACAAATCTCCGCGTCTCTGGGTCCATGCACTTCCAGCCCTTCTTCTGATCATCATATCCCACGAAGACTAGCTTCTTTTCTTTTGCATCTAGATTCATCCGAAGCGCATCTGGAACGTGCACACAGCAGGTGGAACTAAACACCCGAAGGTGTTCCACACTTGGCTTTTCTTTGAACATCATCTCATGCGGGGTTATCATGTTGATGGGACTAAGAGGCATCCTGTTGATGACGTAGGCAGCGCAAGACATTCCCTCCGCCCAGAAGGACCTTGGGATACTCTTGGCATGCAGCCAACACTTGCAGGTCTCCGTCAGATGACGGATCTTCCACTCTGCAACTCCATTTTGTTGTGGAGTATGCCCACAAGTAAGCTCCCTCCGGATGCCCGCCTTCCTGCAAAAAATAGAGAACTCACCAGAGGTGAACTCTATAACGCCCCGAATTTTCTTATATTTATTTTAAATGGAAGTAATAATAATCATTTAAAATGAAATATTAATTCGAAGCTTTGATTTGAGGGCGTTACCGTTTCGTGTGCGTCGCCGTCTGGTGAGTTTGATGCTAGGTTATTCGTGAGTGCGTATTGGCAATTTTTATTTTTTTTTCATTTAGAAATATAGGTATATATACATATATATATGTAAATATCTGCATATATATATATGTAAATATATATGCATATATCTGCATATACAAATATATGTATTTATATATGTATATTGAATTCAGAGAGCTGTTCCCAATCTCCCCTTTCCTGTTTCTTTTTTCTTTCGATGCCTAGGAGGGTTAGGTCTTCGTCGGGCGAGTGTCGCGTGGCGCCGGAGCCGTCGGAGAAGGGGGGTTCGAGTTCGCCGGTGGCTTGTTTCGTCGCCGGAGAGGGGTTGCGGAGGATTCTAGTTGGCTTCGACGGTAGTGGTGAAGTCTCCCGGTCGTGGATTTCACTTCGATGAGTGGCGTCTCCTCCCGAATCAGGCAAGAAAACCGCCTCTCCTTCTTCCCCTTTCGTTCCTTGTTTGAGATGGTTCATGATTTGTTATTCTAGGTTGGATTACCTGGGCTGTTGCATATAGATCTATAGAATTTTATTTTGGGGGGGATGCTATTTAAATTTTATTAACTGGGGGGCTGCTTCACTTGGTTCCAGTTTGGGTTTGCAAAGCATCATTGGGGGCTTCTTGGTAGAATTTTGTTTGGGGGGCTGTTTTATGAAATTTCGTTTGGGGGCTGCTTTTCAAAATTATATGTGGGCTGCTGTGCTTGGTCCCAGTCTGCTGCATTTAGTTCTATCAGAATTTTATTATGGGGGGCTGCCTTTTAGTATTCTGTATGGGGGGCTGCCTTATGGCATTCTATTTTGGGGGCTGCCTTATGAAATTTTGTTTGGGGGCTGCTATAGGAAATTTTGTTTGGGGGCTGCCTTATGAAATTTTGTTTGGGGGCTGCTATATGAAATTGTTTTTGGGGGATGCCTTATGAAATTTTGTTTGGGGGCTGCTATATGAAATTTTGTTTGGGGGCTGCTATATGAAATTTTGTTTGGGGGCTGCTATATGAAATTTTGTTTGGGGGCTGCTTTATGAAATTTTATTTGGGGCTGGTTTGCATAATCCCAGTTAGGGGCTGCTATACTTCATTCCTGTTTGGATTTATTTTGGGGCTGCCTTATAGAATTCTGTCGGGGGCTGCTATGTATTAACCAGTTGGGAATCTTAATTTGGGGGGTTATTGTATGCAATTAGAATCTTAGGAGCTGCTGTGTATATATATAATCTATTTGGGGGGCTGCTAAATATATATACATAATCTATTTCGGTTTGGGAATGTTGTATCCAACAATCATTCAGGAGTTATATTTATGAGATGATCATTCCGGTTTGGGGGCTGCTGTATGCATAGAAAATTTCTGGGGCTATATTTTAATCTATTCCGACTTTGGGGAATGTTGTATGCAACTGAAATTTCAGGGGGGCTATATAAGATATTTTCTTTGGTTTCAAGGTGTTGTATATATAAACCTTTTTAGGAAGTTATTCTCGATATTATGTTCAATTATTGTCATATGTCTGGAGGGCCGCCTTCGAGTTGTAAGTCTTGATAATTCAAGTTGCGTAGTCGACACATAGCTCAAGTTTATTTCTGCTATATGTCATCTAATCGTTTCGGTTATACGGCCTGGGTGTAAGAGTATTCAGTTGTCAAGTTCGGCAGTTATTTAAAAGTTGGCTAAACTATAAGACCACTCATAGCCTCACTAGTAGCTTAGTTATTGAGGTATTTATTCGTTTTTGTATTAAGCCACACCGCGGCTTCAAATGAGTTTGGGTTAGTTTTGTTGGCTTCAGCTTTGATGGTTTGGCGGGCTAAAGTCCTCAGAAATTCGTGTAAATAACTCCTGATGGTTTGGGAGTAGTTAGATCTTAAATTCCACAGAAATTTTGCTTCCTAATTCCCGACGGCTTAGGGAATTAGGTGCTGAATTTCCTGGGAATTTCCCCTGCTAGTTCTCAGTGACTCAACGAGGCTAGCAGTTGATCGAGAAGAGTATGTGTATGGGATTCTTTTGGCTTCTTTTCAGCATTTTTTTTGGAAACATAAATCCCCTTTTCCCCTGTGGTAAGGTTGCAGTTTTCCTTTCTTTTGTTAGCTGTAGCCCTTTTCTTTTGGATTGTCGGCTCTCTTCCTGCGGGTTGTGGTACTAGGCTCTCTTGTTGGTTGTTTCCTTCAAGTAGTAGTAGTCCCCTTGGCTTGATTTTGCTGGATGATTGAAAGTCCTTCATTTCAGTCCTTTCTTCTTCTTTGTCTGCCTAACCTGTTGATTTTAGGTTAGTGGCTATTGTGTTTCCCTTTTGGGTCTTGTTTGGTGTTCTGGGTTCTAGATTCCTGCTGTCATTCCCCTTAGAATCTGGATAGCTTCTATACCTGTTTAGTTACACTACCAGGTAGTCTGATAGGATTTACCTAGGTTTAGAAAGGTTTGCTCGCCCTAAGATCGTGCAACTATTTCTTCTTTTATGAAGTTCCCCGCCGACTTTAAAATGAAGTCTTCTAGTCAACTTTGATATAAGTCCTCCTCGTTGACTTGATATAAGTCTTTTCCCGTCGGCTCTTGTTGAGTTTCCTATCGATTTCATCGCTCATTCTGAATTGTTTCCTCAAATATCTATATGTTCTTCCGTCGGGTGTTCCCGGGTATCTTAAGCGTTGTTATCAAACCTTTTAAGTCCCTTTGGCTGAGACTTTTGATAAAGCTATGCTATATTATTGAGTTACCCTATATTTGGTTAGTGTTCATTTGTGGTGTCTTGTCGTGCCTTATTCATCATACTGTTACAAGAAGATCGTTTGGAGTCAAGTTTGGACTCACCAAGTATTTTCTTTTGACCTTTGAGTGTTGTTCTGGTGTTTGGCCTTTGTGTTAAGTTACCTTCGTCTTGTTCCGACACCAAGCCTTGCATGGTGTCGTCTTTCTAAAATCTTCGACCGGGTTGTAAGTTAAATGTTAATCTATAGATTAATTGCCGTATCTGGTGCTTTCTGATCCTCTCGTCTTGAGTTGTGGTTACAACTATCTGAAATCCTGTTCCCCCGCCTGGCACTCCTCTGTTTGCTATGTTGGATTTATGAGCTAAGTATGCAATTCTCCGGGATAGTTTTGGTGAGTGGTTCTTGATCTCTATGATCTTCGTTGTCTGATGTTCTGAGTGTTCTCTGGTGACCTGCACTGAGGTTTATTTATATACTTCTATATATACATATACTTATATATATGATTATGCACCCCTGCTTCTGGTGCTATGTGTGAGTTTGTTGAGCGTGTGAGCTAAAAGTCACCGCCACAGCGCCTCTTTTGGGCTGTTGGTTTGGGTGGATTGGAGTCACCGCCGCAGCACTCCTATTTGGTTTTTGGGCTGCGGGCGTTTGTGGAAGATACCACCGTCGCAGTGCCTTCTTTTGGGGGACGCTCTTCCCTCGAGCTGATTAGTCTCAAGCGCTTATAATCATATATGCTTATATATGTGTATTATGATATTATATGTATAACCACCACCTCCGAGCCGCATTTGCGGACAAGTGGTTGGCTTTGATTGTTTTGTCTAATACCTTCTGGTAAAGGCTTTTCCTCCTACCGAGTGCACTCGTTTGAGCTGACTCGAGTTGTTGTTAGATTATAGATGTTTATTTGCTTAGTTCTCCTTTCTGCAACCTTTTATTTCTGATTGCTGCTAATCTTGGTTTTCTTGCACCCTTTGGGTTGAGGCATTCTTTTCTTATGAATGTCTCAGGTTCAGGTCTTTAGCTGACGCGGGAGTTAGAGCGGTGTCATTCATTTTTCCTGTCGAGGCCTTTCCTCTCTTCTAGGTAAGGGGCAGTTCTTTAATTGTTGCCCTCTTTTAGATGTTTTCTTTCTTTTCTATGGGCTCGGGTCAGTTGGTGACGCCCATAGCTCTAGTTTTCTTGTGCTAGTTTACTTGCTAGTTGTTTTGCTGTTACTTTCAGGTTGTTTACCAACTTGCTCTCTGGGAAGCTTTATGCTAGGATGCATTAGTTACTTTATTGGTATAAAAATGTCATTTCCTGCATATCATGATTTTAAATAAATGTCACATACTTTGAAGATCGTAGAAATTCCTTTCTTACTACATTAAACATAGATTTATGCATATCATTTCTTGGATGTTGATCTTCATGCTCATGTAGGCTAAAACGAACCTATTTTCTGCTGCGTATGTATAGTTTTCTACTTGTGGACTAGATGATCCACCGGACCGAGGGACATGGTCTTAAGCTAAAATGTAAAATTCCCTTTTTAATCCAAGCACATTTATGTCTTTTATAAAATAATCGTAAGGAGTGTTTGCCTGAGCGTCGGTAGTTGTCCCCTGCTTGACGTGGCATCATAGCGCGTATTTTCCCTTTGCTCTGATAATATTTATTAAATTTGTGGGAAAATGCGGGTTGAGACAAACTCCCCCCCCCCCCCCCCCCCCCATTGTCAGTTCTCAGCTTCTTTATCCGCAGACTTAGCTGACCCTCCACTAGCTCCTTGAATTCCACAAACTTGGCAAATGCCTCCGCCTTCTCCTTCAAGAAATAAACCCAGACATATTTGGTGTAATCGTCGTTCAACACCAGCATATACCTGCTGCCTCTGAGGCTTGGGGTAGCAGTCGGTCCCATCAAGTCACCGTGGATACACTCCAACGACACACTACTCCTTGTCTGCGACTTATCAAATGGTAGTCGATGAGACTTGCCGAACTGACATCTCACACAAACATGACCATCACCATAGGAAGATAGACTAGGCAGGCCCTTGACCAGACCTTTCATCGCCATAGCCTTCAACTTATACATCCCTACATGAACCAACCTCTCATGCCGTATGACGGCACTATCATTGGTCCCATTTTGCCAACATAAGAACTTGTCGATAAAACGAAGAAGTCTTTTGCCCTTCTCCCGACATGAACGACTTCCGCCTTTACCGCCTCCACGTTTCAAAGAAACCTCACTTCTGTTGGACCAAACAGAATGTGATACCCAGCGTCTACGACGTTGGTCACAGAGAAGAGGTTTTTTCTCATTCCGGGCACATGATAGACACTCTTCAAAGTTAGTGCCCCCCTATCACTGCCCAAGAAAACAACCCCCACCTTCTCGACACTATGCACAGTATTATCAGCAGTTATGATGGCATCATTAGCTGAGTAAGGCTGTGCTGAAGAAAGCTTCGACTCATCCCCGGTGAGGTGATGACCACACCCCGAGTCCACGATCCAGTCCTCTTGATAGTTGATAGGAGCCGCAACTTTGACAGAAGCCGAGAAGGCTCCTCCCCATCCTCCATCATTTTGCCTGGCCTAAGCTTCCTCCTTTCCTGCAGCAGCATGCCCTGGCTGAAGAGTCACCCGACAATCCTTCCTGATGTGACCAAGATTTCCGCATCTGAAGCATTTGGGTCCTTCTCCCTTCTTCTTCCCTTCAGCCTTAGGAGCATAGCCCCTCTCCTGCTATCCAGAAGTTGAAGGCCCATTGCCTCCAGCGGTCTTCTTCTTCTTATCCCATTTCTTCTTCTTCCCGGTGAAGAGAACCTCGCCTTCTCCCCCAGACACTGACACCCCCGCCATCTGCCTTGCAAGGCTCTCCTGCGATGTAAGCAGATTCTCCAGCTCCAACAGAGATGGCTGATTTGCCCAACCCTGCACCGACATCACAAAGTCCACATACTCCTTCCGCACGCCGCGGATGATGTGCCTCTTCAACTTCGCCTTAGAAATTAGCTCATCAGGATCCAGTGCTGAAATCTCAGTGCACAGGTTCTTCATCTTCAGGAAGAACGTTGAGATAGAAAGATCACCTTGAGCCGACCTAGCCAGCTCATTTTCCAGCAATTGAAGCCTCGCTACATTCTTCTTGTTAAACAGCCCGTCCAGGGCTCTCCAGATCTCGGCAGCTGATCCACACCCTAAGATGTGATCGAATAGGTCAGGTGATATTGCCCTTTTCAGAGTGAACTCTGCTTTCGCATTGATCCTCCTCCAATTCCTCACCTCATGACCATTATCCCCAACTGGGACAACTTCCTCCGTATTATCTCCTCCAACAACCTACCAAAGGCCCTCCCCCAGAAGATAACTCTGCATGCACGACTTCCACTTCTTGAAGTTAGTCGACGTGAGCATCTCAATTCCAAGACCTCTTGCAAAACCTGCTTCCATGACTCTACCACTGGTTCCTTCTTCACAAAGGCGATGACATCTTTAAGTTGTTCACTGCTCTATCCTCTCCAACCTAGCTCTGATACCATGTGAAATTTTCCGTAGATCTAGGAGTGAGCAGGAATCATACAACTTAAAGTTATTGCCAACAACCAGAAGCACACGAAGCAGCACAATTTTTATTGATGATAACAAAAGTCTTCATTACAGAGCGAGGTATACATGATGAGACATGATTTCGCCAGTACACAAAACCAAAAGGAAATTACAATGCTGAAGGAAATATAACCATTGGTCTGAAACTCTGAGACCGCCTGACCGCACGACCTGGCTGTTCGCACGACTAGAAAATGAGACCGTGCGAACACACACTGCCGGCGACTTGAACAACACCAACTGAGAACTCCGCGACCTCCCGATCTCCACTGATTCTCCCAAACTCCAGCAACCCGCACTGCAAGCTGCGAGACTGCTCGAACACCTTTAGAAGAAGAGGTGACCGCTGCTGCCCACAGAATCCGCAGAAGCTGCACAAGGAAAGTTCAATCAGCTAACCGGCCAATCACAAAAAGAGACCGCAAGAAATAGGCGTGAGCTCAGCTTACACTTGGTGCAATTAATTTTGCTGCTACAGTGGCTCCTATTTATAGGCGTGATACCAGATCCAGTCACCACCCTATGAGATAGAGTCGCCGCCCTGACCGTGCGACCAAGACCGGTCAACCCGCGCGGTCAGCAGATCGCTCTACGCCTGTGATCTCGCCGACTTCAACCCGGACTGGAGATCGCCACTCCTCCAAGAAGCTGCGCGATCATGACAACTCGCCCGGTCATGACGCCCACCACCTGTGTTCACAACACAAGACCTCCTCCGGAGACCGCGAACACAGCCAAGTCGACCAAGGCAAGAACCCGCCAAGCCGACTAACACCAGTGTCCGCATACACCAGCAGATCGACAAGGGATCATCTTATGCGAACACAGAAAGGAGACCGCGCGACTAAGAGAGCCTTAGTCCGCGTGCACCAACAAGAACCCGGCCAGTCACCAGACCGGACTGCCGGATACCAGAACACCAACCCTCGACACCTTGGACTTAGAGAACAGCGGTCAGGCCAGATAGTGTTGGAGTTTCTGAGGTGATCTCAAAGCAATCAATAGTTAGTCTTGCTGCCAACGCAATATGAGCCTATAGGGTCGCACATAAAAGCGTTTGGAGAAATTGGAGAAAGGATTGTGTTGGCCTAACTCATATTGGATATGAGTGGAGGACCAATCCTGTGACTGCTTGGAATCAAGTTGAGAATGTCTCAAGAGGGAAATCGTTTAAAGTGTTTAAACGAACGGATTTACACTAGGTAATTCGGCTAAAGGCATTAACCGAATTCGACTAAAGGGTTTAGACGAATTCGGCTAATGGCATTAACCGAATTCGCCTAAAGGCTTTAGACAAATTCGGCTAATGGCAAATTCGACGAAAGGGTTTCGCCGAATTTATATATCCGAATTTATATAGTCGAATTCGTCGAAATGGTTTCGCCGAATTCGGTTATAGTGATTAGTCGAATTCGGTTAATGTGATTAGTCGAATTCGGCGAATGTAAATATGGATAGAATTTCTGTATTTTCTCTCTGGTCTGTGGATAGCCTATTTTATGCCTTGCGTATAAAAGGAACGGTTTAGGGCTTCGGAACGAGACGGTTTTTGTCGATCCCTTTTGCGAGACAACAGACGACGGGAGTGTTCCGACTATTCTCGTTCTGTCCGCCGATCGTCATTCCGCCGCCGCTGGTCGCCACCGCCATCGGTAGCCGCCTCCCCTGGATCGGATCTAGCAGTCTGTGGGGACGTTGAGAGCTTCCTTCTCCGACCTAGTTCTTGTGCGACAAGAAGCTCGGGTTCTTCATCGCTTGTGTGGACTTCTGTAGAGGGATCGATCTATTTCGATCCTTGAAGAACACAAAGGCAGATTTCGGATTTCTCTTGGAGCACCTTGGTTGAGTATTGACTCAATCCCGCGAAGGTATATTGTATTTGCTTTCTTATTCTCTTAAATCATGAAAATCGCAAGATCCGTTGATCTCTTTTTGGGTTGTTCTTGTTCTTTTCCGCTGCGCATATTCGATGTGTCATCCCTTATGAAGGGGTATAGAAAACCCAACAGATAGACCTGCGGCTAGACCGAATAGGTCAGACCGCAGAGAGAGACC
Organism: Dactylorhiza incarnata; assembly: GCA_033032865.1. Lineage (NCBI taxonomy): Eukaryota > Viridiplantae > Streptophyta > Magnoliopsida > Asparagales > Orchidaceae > Dactylorhiza > Dactylorhiza incarnata. The sequence goes on from JAWHQI010000013.1 coordinate 6,962,985, forward strand.
ACAAGACCACGCGGTTAGCGAGACCGCGCGACCTCCCCCCAGACCGCCAACTTCCACTTCAACATTTTCAACAGCCTCAAGGCGAGTGCGAGCCTCATTTGCAAAGCACTCGCTCGCTTAGGAGTGCGAGTGCGCGGGAGGCCAAGACGAGTGAGGACGGAACCCCACTCGCCAAGCAAGCCAAGTATCGGGCAAGTTGTGCCCCTACGGCCCGCCCGCCCAGTGGAGCCTAGCGCGCGAGAAGTCAGCCGAGTGGTACCTTCACGGACCACTCGCCCGGAAGGCTATAATGAGGAAATTACCTAGATACCCTTTGTGGGTTGCCAATAGCCCTTCAGGATAGCGGAGTTTGGCTGTTTGCATACCAATTTGGGGTGCAATTAGTAAAACTAAAAGGTAGATTTACGCTATTTATAGATCAGACTAGAAAAACTATAAATAGACCCATAAGGGCACCTTGGAGGGGATCCGATCTTTTGGGCTCTCTCCTTCTAGATTGTTTTGGTTGCCTCGTATTGCCCTCCAAGGTGCCCAGTTCAGCATTGGTTTGGATGGGGAAGCTCTCTAAGATCTTCCGGGTGTGTGGCGGGACCTCCTCGCTACAACTTTGGGTCTATTTGTTTTTCTTTATCCACAATCAAGAGTATCAGTGAGGGAGAAGTATGTGTGGGCTACAACCCCCAGTGGGTCTGAACTCAAGAGACTGGTCGACGGTTTCAACATTATCCATGATAAATTTCTTCCGACTTTTGATATGTCAACAATTTTTTTGAATTTTAGGCTCTAGTAGATTTTGTGGAAATATGGTGCTGTTAAGGACTAGATCTTTCCTAGCATACCTTTATTTGTGTCAATAGTTATCTGCCTTGGGATAGATTAGTTCTTAATGTAGATGGCTTTTAGCACCAATTTCTGTTTAGTTTCATTTCTTGCTTTTATTGTAGAATGTTTAGAATTTTCAAAGCTTTTAGGACCTTTTAAATCCACATTTCTCAGTTGGTATTAATGATTAATGTATTTGCTGAAAGCCTTTGAATCAAATCTTTGAGAATGATATTTGTGATATTACTAATAAATAATTCTGCACAAAATTGCACTCCTTAAATTCTTTTCGTTGATTTATTGAAGTTTCATGATATATAGGTTTCGCCGCTTTTCGTTCAACTCAAACACATGAATTGTTTTTTGCGAGCATCTATCCAGCAGTATTGCATTCCATGATGGCTAATTCTGTCGGTATAAGTTTCTCTACCCCTATGACCTTCTCATGGAATAAATTTGAGCATATTGATTTAGTTTTCCTTTTTTCATGGATTAGGGTGCTAGTATTGTTAATACGAGCGTGGATTCAAAATTTCACTTACACTTGAGGAATCATCCAAGCCCTCACAAATAGATGTTGGAAAACAATTTATCACAAACAATTTTTTTCCTAGTAAATAAGATTTAATTGAATGGGCTAGCAATGTAGCTACACGACTTGGCTTCGTAATTATCATAAAGAGAGCCGATCCACTTACATATAGGCCAAAGCCTCAGGTCAAACTTGGATGTGATAGAGGCGGTTGTACTCGTGCTAGCCAGAATACGAAATGTTGTGTTAAAAATTTAAGGAAGAGTAGCTCCATGAGTTGTGGTTGCCCATTTTGTTTATAGGGACAAAAAGTCATGGGACTAAATGAGTGGATGTAAGAAGTTAAATGTGATGAGAACTATTTGTAAGGAAAAAGTTAAACTTCATAGGAAGGAGTTGGCGGGTGGAACCCAATTCCAGTTTCTTTACAAATGCATTAGTCAAGCTGGATATGTCAGTTACAATATCGTGAATAGAATCACTAATAGCTTGGAGAGTTTATTCTTTACACATCCTACAGCTGTACACCTTTGCAAATTATTTTCAGATTTCTTTATCATGGATTGTACATACAAAATAAATCGATATCAGTTGCCACAATTCTCTATAGTTGGCATGTTGTTTACCAATATGTCTTTCTTTCCTCGTTTGCTTTTATGTGTAATAAAACAAAATCAAGTTATATATGTTCTCTCTAATTTTTAAAGGTATTCTCGATCAGAGTTCTATACCAAATGTATTGTCCGTAGACAGGGAAATTGCATTAATGAATGTGCTAAAATTGTTTTTCCTCATTCTAAGATCATTTTATGTCAAGTTCACATACACTGTAATTGTATAAACTATATTCGTCGAGGGTAGGCCTATTTGTGCCACGTAGGTAGAAGTCAAAGTCAAAGACCAAGACAACTCAACGAACTAGAGCATTTGAAGGCCAAGTGTGAGTATCGTAGTTACTCATCAGGTATGCGACGTCGACGACATCCCGATAGTATGATGAGATCCTTCCATATCGTCAGGTTAATATATGCAACCTCCTCAGAATTTGTCTATAAATAGGACCTCAAGGGTACCAAAAATAACACCTCTTTTGGAGACACATGTGCTCTCTTAAAATCTTGACCCCCTCCCTTTGCTAGTGGATACTCATTAAGTGGTGCCTCCCTCGTACCTCGCTCAAACATTTTTGGTTGTGGAGGAGAAGTTTCTCCCAAATTTCTGGTTACATTGTGGGACCTCCCTGTTGAAGCACCTAGGGTCTGTTTGTAGCTATTTCTCACTTTTCTTAGCTTTAGCTTTCAGATCTGAGTAGCTGGACTGTGGATTAGTAGCCTCAGGATGCCTTTTGTTCCGAACATTTGGAGTTGGAATTTTTTTTGGCTTCAAAACTTTGGTGCGGTGAGCGTGGACTGTAGTCAGAGGAGGAAAGTCCAACGAGGGAGAGATGGTGGAAGGAGGAGAGCAAGAAGGATTAGTCAGCAACTCTCCAGGGGTAGGCGAGTATGTGACTAGGGTGGATTTTAATGACTTCGCACGACGTATCGAGGATACCTTGTGAGCAGCGTTGCTTACTCGCGCGGAGGTCACGATGAACTCTCCTCGTCGCGTGACTTCTTCGGAGGAGGGTGGACTGTCTAGGAGAGCAGGAAAGGAAATAATGCTGGAGGAGCCAAAGCGACTTATGCAGTCACAGTTTTACCCAACGACTTCTTAGGGGATCTGATTCAGCGAGGTGGTGAAGAGGTATTAAGAAACTCACTCTATCAAGCTTAACCAATCACGCCAACTCACAGATTGTCATTAGGGTGGGAGGATTCCATTCTGTGTTGAGGTCCTTTTAGCTATAGTCCCCAAAGGGTTCAGGGAACCCACCCTGAATTGGTATTCAGGCAGAAATGATCCGATTTGTCACCTCTAGTGGTTCGAGGACAATAGGCACCATCGAATGCGTTCTAGTGCCAGTTCTTCGCCATCACTTTCGAAGGGAAAGCAAAAGGCTGGTTCCAGCAGCTGCCAGAGAGCTCCATTTAATATTTTGAGGATCTACGCTGAGGGTTGACGATGCGGTTTGCTACCTCGAAGAAGAGGAAGAAGAATGTGACAGCCATTTTCCACTTGACTCAAGGGGTGCACAGATCCTAGGGCATTATGTCGATCATTTTCAGGAAAAAGTTCTTAGCATACAGGAGGTGGATGGCAACACTATGCAGCTGACGCTGAGATTTGGCCTAAGAGAGGGCCTCTTCAAGTTGGATATCAACATGGATCCCCTGAAGTTGAATGAGGAGCTGATTGAGAGGGCAAACAAGTTTTTCCAAGGGGAGTTGATGAATTGCAGCTTCTTGGCTAAGCTTACAAAGCTAACCAGTGAAGAAGAAGATGCAGAGGAGGAGACCCTCAAGCAAAGGAAGAAGGAAGTGCCAAGGAAGCGGGAAGGAAAGAAGCGGGAAGAAAGAAGGAAGAAGGAGACAAGGAGCCGAGAGGATCCTAGATGGCATGAGGCAAGGAGGCCCTTTATGGCTCCGGAGAATCGAGTCGAGGAAAGGAGGTTTTAGGTTCTAGTGAACAGTCCACCGTGGAGGCCGACCGGAAGACCCCAACAAGAGGATCCCAGAAGGAGGTTATCCCCAGAGAGGAGGAACAACTACAACCAACCAGGAAGACATTCGGGAGGTGGACACAAGGAAGCGATGGAGATTGCTAGGTAGGACAATAGGCACCATCGAAGGAATCAACAGAGGAGAAACATGCCTGAGGATATTCATCTTTACTACGAGCTGCACCATGTGGAAGGTCACGACACCATGGCTTGTACGGACTTTCTGGAGGCTAGGCAGAGAGCTGGAGAAGGAGCAGGATGAGGATAAGTGTAGAGACAGGTTGCTCATGTCGAGCCATGGGTGTTTCAAGCCCCAGTTCAAATGAGGAATGAAGACAGGATCGACCAAGGAGGCAAAGGAGTAGGCCAGGGAGGAGCTAGATGAGTAGGAGTCATCCACGGAGGAGCTGGGCTAGGAGCTTCCCTCAAGGGAAGTCTTAATACCATTCATCACAGGAGTGTCGCTTCGACTTCCCAAGCCAGTCCCTTGCTGGAATAGATCACTTCTACTTCTCCTAGGAAGACATGCTAGGGAATGAGAACCCCTTCCATGATGCCCTCTCATCCATGCAGTAATTGAAGACTTTGCCATCGATTGGATCCTGGTAAACAACGGGAGTTCATTAAACGTTATCTTCAAAAAGACGTTCGATGGACTGGAGGTAGAAGTGCGCATGGTGATAGAATCAGACTGTCCTCACTTTGACTTCTCGAGAGAGAGGAAGGAGGTGGAAGTAGGTGCAGAGTTGCTGGTGACTCTCGAGATGACTTCAATCAAGTGCAAGTTTGTCATCGTCGATGCACCAAGTTGCTACAATGCTATTTTTGGGAGGCCGCTCATTAACTCCTTCATGGTCGTCCCATTTTTGTACCATCATTTCTTGAAGTACTTCCAGGGGGATGTCCAAGTAAGGATCAGGAGTGATCCAAGAGCTAATCGAGTGTGCTATTATAATGTGGTAAACACTATCAGCTGGATGGAAGAGGTAGAAAAGGCGGACATGGTCATGGAGGGAATGGCTAGGCTGGAGGTTGTAAAAGAAATGGAGGAGGTAGAGGTGATGACAGTGGGAGGGATGTCCGAGATGCTAAAGATCAGTGGAGCGCTGAAGATCGAGGAGAAGAAGAAGATGGTGCCGTGCCTAGAGGAGAAAATAGACATCTTCGCCTGGAGCGTAGCGGAGATGCTAGAGGTTGATGATGATGTAATATGCCACTGCCTCAACCTAGACCCCGAGATAAAGCCCATCCGATAGAAGAATAGGGTGATCTCCACTATGTTGGCTGAGCCCATTAGGGAGGAGGTGAGGAAACTATTTGAGGTAGGATTCGTATCGAAGATCCAATATCCAGGCTGGGTCTCCAATGTTGTAATGGTTAAGAAAGCATAAGGAGGCTGGAGGAAGTTTGTAGTTTTTTTCTTGTTTAATAAAGCTTGTCCGAAGGATTGTTATCCCTTGCCTTGAATCAGCGTTGGTTGATTTAGCCGTCAGTTTTTCTATGACAAGTTTTTTTTATGCCTTTTTAGGATACCACCAGATTGGGATGCACCCCCTGATCGCCTCGACATCTCCTTCATCACAATGTGAAGGAAATTACCTTTTCACATTGCATTAGCACGCAACTGAATCATGAATTTGACGCATCATTAAAAAGATGATACAAAGAATTGGAATTAGTGGCAGTAATGCTTATATTCCAATTATAGCGACGCTATGTGTTTAGCGGGCATTATGAAGTCTTTACAGATCCTAAGAGCTTGACATAAAATATTGATCAACAAGAAAGTAGTTGCGAAAGAGAAGATGGCTAGAAATTATGAAGGATTATGATTTAGATATTTAATACCATCCTGGTAAAGCAAACGTTGTGGCAGATGCTTTAAACAGGAAAAGTGTAGCCGCGTTAATATTAATACCGAAGCACAATAAGAAGCTTCAACGAGAATTGCAGGTCCGATAAAGATAATTTGAAATATGATATCTGAATGTTGGGGAGAATGAGTTTGGGCTGGCTATGTTTGGCTGAAATGCAGAAATGGAACAGGACTTCCATGTGGGCTGGTTGGTGGTTGGTTTGACCGGTTAATGCTTATTCTTGCTGTCTTTGACCGGTCATAGCTAATAATTTATAATTAAGAGGAGGGGAGAAAGGCAGTGGAATTTAAATCCTTTAGATTTAGCCCGATGTATCTCCTCATGTCCGCGTACAAGATCTCTCCCGACTGTTGTTTTGCCTTGGGTTGCTCTGTTTTTTCTTCTCCCCTGCTTGTGCGTGCCGTTGCTGTCTTCTTGTACCACTGCTGGTTTGCTCGTGTGCTGCTGCTGCTACTCTCCTGCAGCTCTGGTGCTAGATTTGGCCTGCAGATTGTGCTAAAGCACCTCTTTATGATCTCTTCCCCCTCTTCCCCCTCTTCTCCTTATCAGATGGTTGTCTTGTTCTTGCTAGTTGCTGAAATTAGAAAGGATTGGAGTTAGGGTTTCAGTTTTGGGGATTTGATTCCATTATTGGTTTGGTTGATTAGGATTTTTCAAGGGGCCGACTGCAATTTTGATATTGGTTTAGAGTTTTCCTTATTTGGAATTTTTATTCCTTCTTCCATCTGCTATGATATATGTTGAAAATAGTTGTTGGTGATGGCTATATGAACAATTATTGATCTGATTTTTGCCTTAATTCCTGGTGGGATTTTGGGGAAATTTTCTTCATGCTCATGTTGGACCGACTGTCCTTTGGGTGTGAGTTGATTTTGATGCTTTGATGGTCGACTGTTATTGGCTGACTATTCCTCCTGTGGCTGGCTGCTTGACTGTTGTTTATGCTGGTCAATTTTCCCTTATTATTGAAATCTTACTTCTGTTGTTCCTGTTAATTGCCCTGTTAATTGCTGTATTGGTGACTGTTTTTGGAGAGGTTTTGGACTACAGTTGCAACCCTTGGAGCTGCTGTTGGCAGCCCTTGGTGTTACCACATTAGCAGCCCTTGGTTCTGGATTTGTTAGCTTGTGTTGGACGGGTTTTAGCTTGCTGTTTGGGCTGCCTTTATTAACTATGTGGGCTATTTTCCTTGATTTTAAATTGGTCACGAAAGTGATTGATTTGTGAATAGTATGGTGGCTGAATTCTATGTTTGTAGCACTTAAAATCTTATTTTACGTGTTCCTTTCGAGTCACCAAGCTTGTCCTTCCCTAGACAACTCCTTGAGGTCGTAGTTGTGGCCATCTTAGGAGTCTATTCGTAACTATTTAACGGTGCAACCCTAAAGTAAATGATTTACTTGATACTGCAGAGGATGGCGTCCGGCGATAGACGCAACGAGAATCCTTCGAAGGACAAGGGCAAAGAAAAAGTTGCGGTGAGTCCTTACTATTTTGATTTCGTATATATTTGAATATTTTGACTTATGAATCTTTGCATGGACACTGAATATGAAATGCATTGAACTAAAGAAATTCGAAGAGTTAGAATCATTGAAAATATGAAATCGCTACAAGGCTAAGCATGGATTAGCAAGCGATGAAAACTCTGAGGGGAAATTAATATAATTATTTCCTATATTTATGAATTGAATATGAAATGGAATAACTAAGAAATAGAGAGTGCGTCGATGCAACAAAACACTAAGGGTCTGCCTAGTAGGTGGTGAGCATCAGACTCCTACACCCAGTGGGAGGTGTAGATCTCCTACGGAAATTGATACTGAAATGTCCAATCTAGGAGGAATGGAAGCCTATTGCATTGTTGAGCGCCCTAGAGAGGACATTGATTTGATGGGCCCAGATGATTGATTTTAGAAGGACCCTCAGTATTTCGAAAGAGTGAAAAGTGATATGAAAATCCTGAATTGAATACAGAAATGAATAAGAATGAAAGAATAAGAATTTTGATACGAAAATAGTGTATTTCTGTTGTACTAGCTCATTGTACTTGCTTACTGTACTTCCTGTTCTACTGAACATGTCCATATTGAAATATATAACTGCTTATTGATGCTGACTCTCTGTGTTTATTTGTAGAGCAGTTAAAGAGGTAAGGAACTCACTTAATTTTCTAAACTAACTAGGTGTCGATTTATATTTTCAGGATCAGACTATCAGCGGACCATGCCCCGTTAGAAAGGCCCTTGCGGAAGCAGAAATGAAGTAAAAGAAGAATGTGATTCGACTATGGGTTAGAATTGTTAAGACATATTATAAATTATGCTTATTTAAATGAGAAGTTATTTGATGTTGTCTCTTGGTACCTCACTTGTTTATTTATTAGAATTGTTGCGTTATGTAATTGTGAAAAACAACTCAGAAGAAAAGAATTAAATTGTGGCGGACTTCGGGCCATTACAATTAAGTGGTATCGTGGGAGCCACTTACTAACGGATGATAGATCGTGTGATCAAAGAGCAAAAGCAGCGGAACCTGGAGGTGTACCTGGACGACCTTTTGATAAAGAGCATGAGCGTCCAGGAGCTTATTGATGATGTAATATCCCAACTTTTATTGTGCCACTAAGACCCTAGATGACCCAATAAAAGTGAACTTATCACCTATAGGGTACCCCAAAAGCTAGTTGGTAATCCGTATAGTATATTGAGCATTCGTCCTCCGAATTGAGTTCTGTCAGTTGCATTAGACTCGTCTAGCCGATATGAGTGCAAAGGAACTCATTTTGTTCTGTTCTGATGTCATTCGGAGAAAATGACCATTTTGAGTATCATAACGCGTCACGACGATGCTGTTTTAGTATATTGAGCATTCATGCTTTGAATTGAGTTCTGTCAGTTAAGTTAGACTCATCTAATTGATACGAGTGCAACGGAATTCAATTTATTTCGTTCCGAGGTCATTTGGAGAAATTTACCATTTAAGTATTATAACACGTCACGACGTCGCTATTTTAGTATATTGAGTATTTGTGCTCCGAATTGAGTTTTGCAAGTTGCAATAGACTCATCTAGTCGATACGAGTGCAACCGAACTCGTTTCGTTCCATTCTGAGGTCATTTGGAGAAAGTGACCATTTTGAGTATCATAACACGTCACGACGATGCCGTTTTAGTATATTGGCCATTTGTTCTCCGAATTGAGTTCTGTCAGTTGCATTAGACTCGACTAGTCGAAACGAGTGCAATAGAACTTGTTTCATTCCAATCCGAGGTCATAAAGAGAATATGACCATTTTGAGTATCGTTGTACGTCACTATAACACCACTTTAATATATTGAGCATATGAACTCAGAATTGAGCCCCAATCAGTTGCATTGGATTTGTGTGGTCAATACGAGAGCAACAAAATTCATTTTGCTTGATTCTAACGCCGTTTAGTCAACTGGGTCAAATCAAGCATTATGGTGCACCAAAAAGCATGCGCACACCAATAATACTCCAACACATCAGCATTGGCTCGTCTCTCGACAACATGGATTTACTTTGACCTTGGCCCATATGAGGGACCCACCCTATGGTTGAATTTTGGTCAAAAATCCTTAAAAATTCAATTTATTAAGAAAATTCAATTCCAATAGTTTCCCCACTTGAGGCCACTCATCTAGGCCACAACTTGGCTCCATTCTCAACCCAAAGAGGACCCTAAATCCAGCCAAAAGCCTTGAGGCAGGCTTGGGCCAAGGAAGGAAGCCACCATCCTCTTTTCCCACCTTCCCCAAATCCAAAACCAAGCCACCCAAGGATATGCCCCTGATCTTGGCCACCTGGCTGTACCACCATCCCCTGATGGCTTCCACCTGCCTAATACTAATTGGAGAAGGCCAAGTCTATTCTTCTCCTAAAGGGATTTATCCCACATCGATGGTATGGAGAAGGAGGGCATCCCAAACCCCTATAAAGGACCCCCACCCCCTTCAGAAGGTCTCACGCAGCCAAGCCGACCCTAACCCTACCCCTGTTAGTGTCCAAACTCGTCGGAGAAATCCCACTCGAGCCACGCTCTTCCTCCGCCACTTCTAATGGAAACTTCATCGGGGATCTCTCAGAGGCACCCGACCCAGGTGGGACCATCTCCTCTGCTTCCTCCCCTTATTTTGGACTCCCCAGATGTAACCTCTAGCCGCTGGAGCGCCGCCATCAACCAACTCTAATTTATGGCTTGGGTGGCGGCCATGCACGGGAAAATTCCCATAGGCCTTTAGTCTCTCTTGGAAGGTTAGACTTCGCCGATTAAGGGATAACATACCTCAACAAGTGTGTAAAATGGCGGCGGTACCGCCAAAAACGAGAGATCTGGTCATGCCTGTGAAAATACTCTTTGCATCTTCAATTTTCGGTGGATGCCAATGGCGCCATGTTGTCAGAACACCGCAGGAGGAAGCGCCGGCCCCCGACGAGTTGGTTGGCGGTGGTGGCACTACGTTCCGCAAACCGGATGGTGGCGGGGAAGCCATATGAGCATTCCTGCTCTGGTGATCTACAAGTGCTGTCCGATCCCGTTATCCGAATTGGACTATCCTAATTTTATTAAGAAGGTCGAATTAATTATTAGGATCCCATAATAAATTCGTGTTAGATCTGTTGTGGGGCTATTGCTCGAGGCTACTACTCAATCTCAGCCGTTGATTTATGCTAACATACATGTGTTGGATCGGTAGGCGCCCTTAGAGGGGGGGGGGGGGGGTGAATAAGGGTTTTAAACTTTTAGGACTTAATTAATTTTGTTCAAATAAGTTGACTATATTTTTTTATGAAAAATATCTCAGTTACGACAATGTGGTAAGCTGTTTTTGAAACTATATTGAACTAGGCATGAGAGATGGAAACTCTATTACTACCGCTAGCGGTAGCATTACCGCTCGGCGTTAGTGACAGAAAATTCCTTTTCGTTTAGATTTCAAAGATCAAAGATAGCTAGACAATATCAGAGAAAAACACATAGTATTATTGCTTTAGAAATGATTACAAAATCTTATCCCAATGACGCTTGGGATTAGGCGAAAGTGTAAAACCCTTTTTGTTTTCTATACTGACCCTTCTCCCAAGGAACAGTTGACTCTAGTCTATCTCTCTCCAGATGAGGCCTCAAGCTGCCCCCTAGATCTAAACCTAGACCTAGTCGCCACACCTACGGCAAATTCCCCTAGTCCTCGCAAGGCCCTAATCACCAACCACAAGGAAATTTCTCTATGAACAACAATAAGAGTGACAAACAATAATCAAATAAAAACATTGAAAACTCCGTCATAGAATGTTCTTGAAGATAATGTATGCGTGATCGTTCCTTCTTCAAGTTCTTCGCGTTCATGAGCATTGACAGAGTTCTCTTGGCTGCAAAGAGGAGGCTCTCACGAATACAGGAGTTGTGGCTTAGATGCGTTGTCAAATCAGCAAATCAAAATGAAGGTGGACCGCTCTTTAAATAGACTCGGATCCTAGTGCCAGCGGTATTGCTGCCGCCAGGCGGTATCCTCTTTAGGCAACAAGCTGACACACATATTGAGTCATTTTGGCAACATTTTGGCTCCAAATTTGGCATCCCCTTCTACCGCGCCGCGGTAAGGTTAGCGCGCCGCGTTAGCATTATATCTTTCTTAGTAGTCAGATCTCCTTCCTTTTTTGCTCCTCAATCAACATCATGATCACGAGACTTCTATAAGTTACCGTCGAGCATTAGCCTTAACGCGCCGCGATAAGAGTTGCTATATTCAGTCCCGACGTCGTTCCTTTCTCGACGAATGTTTCCTTCTCGATGGTGTTTTTAAATATGCAGAAGCTACCACCAACGATAGTGTTAGCACGCCGCGCTAGCAGTAGAGTATTGACCTGATAAGCAATCATCATCTTTCTTTTTTGTACTCTTAGGGGCTTGAAAGCAGAAGTTCCTGCACACTATAAACACATGGCAAGTACGATCAAATACCATGAGATTTGTTATTTTCAAACCAAGAGATGTGGAAAGCATGTTACAACAACGTGCTGTGTATTATTTTAATAAAGAAGAGGGGGTTGTGATGAAAGTTTTATGGCTACCACTCATAATAATTTGGGAATTTTTTGATATAATTTGCTAATTGTAATAAGTAAAATAAAGTTTAATTTCGTGATCAGAGGGCATTATGATGATTATAAAATCTGACAAAATTCTCAGTGATACATGCTAAGTATTATTTTGGAGACTTTTGGTTAAGCTATGATATCTTCAAGCAATTTAAGGTGTTGTGTTTTACATTTGGGAATTAATAAGGGTCAATTTCTCCAATTGAAATCCTTTAATATATTATTCTTGATTTATAGTTACTATAGCCATGTTATAATAAAGCTTGGGAATTTTCCAAGCATTCATGGTATTTTTGGTATGTTAAAGGACGCTTGAAAAATTAATAGAGGTTGAATTATCCAATAAAAATGTCTTATATTTTTATAAGAGGTTTTAAATGGTTAAATGCATGCCCTAGAATTGTTTGAGAATTTTTGAGGCATTCCTTGAATTTTGAAGATTTATTTATGTATCTTAGGCTCCTTAAAAAATTACTAGAGGCTATGTAAGACCTCATAAAGACTTTGCTTCAATCCTGTACAACACGTATTCTTCGAGGGTGGGACCCGATTCAGGCCATATAGGCAGAAGTCAAAGTCAAAAGGTCAAAGCAGAATCCAGGAGTCAGAGGTAAAAGACAACTAAACCAGTAGGAATAGTAGAAGGCCTAAGCGAGTATGGGCGAGCATGTGCGAGCAACCCCTCATACTCGCCAAGGTGGGAGACCATAAGAGATTCTTGCCAAAGCCAGGAAAGATCCCCTCAATGTAGCATAGTCGCCGAGTTGGGATGGGCTATAAATAAGAACCCCCCTCCCCCTTCCCTTTGGTTTTCCTATAAATAGGACCCCAGGGAGTACCAGGAATTGCACCTTTGGGTGAGCTTTCAGAACCCCATTTTCGAATACTTGGATCCGTAATATTTGGCCATCACCCTTGATACATGCCAAGTCGGTGCCTTCCTCGTACCCTGTTCGGCCATCGTTGGTTGTGGAGGGAAAGTATCTTTTGAGCTTTCGGGTACATGATGGGACCTCCCTGTCGCAGCACCTGGGGTCCTGTTGTTGCTCTCTTTGTCCCTTCGTCATCTCCTGACAAGTCGTTGATCTAGATCGCTAGACGACTAACCTTTGGCTGCATTGATCCAAATTTTTGGGGTCGGGAATTTCCTGGCTTCAACACTTTGGTGCGGTGAGCATGGATCGTAGACAGAGGAAAAAAGGCTAGCAATAAAACGAGATGGTGGAAGTTGGCGATCATGAAGGAGCTTCCAGCAACTCGGCAGAAGAAGGCTAGTATGTGACGAGGGCGAATTTTGAGGAATTCGCGTGGCGCATGGAAGGAATTTTGCGAGCAGTCTTGCTTCCTCACGCGGAGTGCACGACATCCTCAACTCATCGTATGACTCCGTCAGAAGACGATGGTCCCTCTCAGCGAGTAGGGAAGGAGCATGCAGAGGAGGAGCCAGAGCAACCAGGGAGGCCGCAGTTCTATCTGCCAAGCTTGCTAGGAATCCAGTTCTAGGATGTGGAGAATCTGGCGAGATTTCATGATCCTCGCCCCTACGACGAGTATGGAGGGGTTACTCGCCAGGATGAAGATCATCGCCATTTGGGTGGGAGGATCCAATTTTGCGAGGAGATCCTCTCTGCTCCCGTTCCGGAGGGGTTCAGGGAGCCAGTTATGAGTTATTACTCTGGGAGGGATGATCATGTCCGCCACTTCCAGTGGTTTAAATATGGTGTCTCCATCCGAACCATGTCGAATGCCTTGAAGTGCTGGCTCTTTGCCATCACCTTTTAGGGAAAGGCAAGGGATTGGTTCCACCAGCTAGCGGCAGATTCCATCTACTGCTTCGAAGACCTACGTCGGGGAGTGACGATGCGGTTCGCCACGACAAAGAAGAGAAAGAAGGAGGCGATGACCCTATTCTATCTAGTGCAAGGAGCGTAGGAGACATTAGGAAACTACATTGACCGCTTCCAGGAAGAAGCTCGGGATATCCAGGAGGTGGATGGCTTCACCTTGCAGCTAGATCCTAGCTTGTTTTCTGCTATATATATATATAGATTATATCACTTTAAGTTTTGAATATTACATACTAAATTTTGAATATTACATACTAAATTTTGAATATATATATATAGATTTGTCATCAGAAATAAAAAGTATGGCTTTAAATTTGATAATTTGATTTATTAAATTTTAAGTGATAGAATCTTGTGTCTATATGATGACCATACCATGATAGTAAAACAAATAAGAAAACAAAAACAATAAATTAAAGCATATCATGAAGTAGAAATTTGTATATTTCATTTTGAAAATATTCTACTTCAGGCATTTGGTGATACCTAATGAATATGAGATTTAGGTATCCAAAGAGGACCAAGTGTGGTGGTTCCTTTGGGTACCCAAATATAACGTGTATGTTTGTGGGTAGATAGAGATGAATGGTTCCTTTCATGTGAAGTTAATGTTTCATTTTTTTAATTTTGGGCCGCTATTCAAACCTTGGTTTAGTGTTATTCTTATACATCAAAATTCCATTTTTATTTGAAGATTATAATTGAAAGTATCATTTATAGGGAATTTGTGTAAATTCAATTTTAAGTTGGGAGAAACATGATTTTGTAAATAATGATGATTTTGATTTTGATTTACAAATACTTTGTGTTTCTTACTCCCATTATTAGGCTTATCTAAGATATTCATATTCAACTAGTTTTTAGATATAACTTGATATTGTGAATTTGTATTTATAATTTTCATAAGGAAGTTGATTTTTGATTTTAATTCATCATTCTTGATCTTTAGATTATGCCTAGCTTTATTCTAAGCTATTGTGCTATTTTTAAGAGTAGAAATAATAGAGTCAATATGATTTTGATAGTCATTTCTAAATTCCTAAAATGTTTCGCACATCTCTTTGATTTCAATTTTATAATTTTGGCATGTAGCACAATTGCTTTTCAAAGATGAATTTTCTAAAGATAATTTTTCATTTTGTTCTTTAACAATTAATAGTTCTTTTTCAAAATCCTTGCATTTTTCATTAATATTATTACAATCAAAACAAGGTTTTAAGATTTCAATTTTTTGGCAAAATGGAGAAGCCATATCATATTTAGATTCTGAATTAGTTTTAAACTTTTATTTTCTAAACGTAATTTTTTCTTAGCAATTTTCAATTTCTTCATTTTACGTTTAACAATTTTTAGTATATGGAAATAAGAAGAATTAGACATTCTTACAGCGCTATTGGAAGAGGTAAGATGTGAACATGAAGTTCCTTTGTCGTCTTCTAGGCCTTCCTCCTTCATAGATGAGATTTCATCTTCTTTTTCTCTTGATGTATTGTTCTCTTCGTCTAAGTCAATTTTCATGATTTCCATGGTTTTATTATGGGAGAGATCTTCTTGAGTAATGGTTGATGCTTGTATATCCATCTCCTCCTGTGTTTGTTCCATACCTGTAAGAGGAAGATCATATATTTTTTCAAGAAATTTCCATATTTTGTATGCACTAGAAAAATACTATATTAATTTGAAAACTTCATTTGATAGACCACAAAATAAATAGTGTTTGGCTTTTGCATTTAGATGACATCCTTCTTTATTTGATTCATCCACTGGTCTAACTATTGCTAAATTCCATGCTTCGATATCTACAGTTATAATAAATTTTTTAATTAAAATTTTTTAACCTCTATAATTTGTCCCTTTAAATAAAGGTGGTGCTAGTGATTTTTCTTCTTCATAAAAATTTACCCCACTAATAGAAGCAAGATCATGAGACGCCATATATTTCCGGTTGTTAAGCCGATTTGGAATAACCTAGCTCTGATACCACTTGTTGGATCTGTAGATGCCCTTAGAGGGGGGTGAATAAGGGTTGTAAAAACAAATATTATATTTTTAAAATATTTGAAAATATAAGAGATTAAGATAAGAAATCAAGCATATAAAAATGAGCATCATTTTATTAATATGAAAAGAAGAGTTTACAAAACTTGCTTTCTTATAACGCTAGAAATTGGAGGCGAATACTAATAAAACTCTTTTTGTTTTCGATCCCGACTCGCATCCCCACGAACCGGTGGCCCTAGCCTATCCTTCCCCGGATACGACCTCAAGCCGCTCTAGCCAATCCTTACCCGTATACGGCCTCGAGCACCCCCTAGACCTAACCTAGATCTAGTCGCCAACACGAGGAAAATTTTTGCCCTAAGTCCTACCCAGACCTAGTCGCCAACACGATGCGAGTTCACTAAACGATTACAAGAAAAGATGTAAAATAAAAGGACGATAATATTAAAACTCCCTCTTGAAGAACTTCTGAAGTTGGAGATGAAGAACCGCTATAAAATAAGCGTTGTGGAAACGGTCGTCATTCGGATCCGGCGTGAAGAAATCCTCCTTCAGAAATTCGCAGAGCTTTGGTGGGAGATCAACTTTCGGCCAAATAAGGCTCTGGAATTCTAGCACTCAACCTCTCTCCAACTTCTGCAAAAAAATGAGAGAAGAGGCCTCCTTTTATAGGAGTGAGCGCTAGCGCCTGTGCTAGCGCTACCGTCGGCACTATCCCCACTTAGGAATTATTCTCTGCGTGCGTATCTTCATTATAGGGAAACATTGCCGCCTTGCCTCTTGTGCTCCGCGCTACCTCCTGCGCTATCTGCTATCGCCTAGCGCTTTCTAAAAATGCTCCCGGGATTTCGCTAATCATCTTTAGCGCCTGCGCTAGGTTCTACCGCCGGCGCTAGTGGGCATTTAGGATTTATGGGTTCAACTCTTGGGGCAACCTTCTTATGTCATCCTTGAGTCATATGCACTTATTTCCTGCACACAAAAACACACAAGATCAAATACACATATGATTTGTTATTCTCAAACCTAGGAGATGCGGAAGACCATGTTCCAACACTCAACACCTCAAATTCAACTAGAATGAGAGCTTCCGAACCATGAGACAATTTAAAGGGAGTTTCACCAGTAGTCGATGTTGGAGTTGTTCTTAAGGACCAGCGCACTGATGACAACTGTTCTGCCCAGTTTCCATGGAGATTTTCAACTATCTTCTTTAGGAGATTTAGGACCAACTTGTTTGCTGCTTCTACTTGCTCATTACTTCATGGTGTACCAAAGCGAATCGTAACTTAGTTCCTATCTGGCCACATAAATTTATCATGTCAGAATTATTGAATTGAGGACCATTGTTAATGATTATGAACATTAGAATTCCATGTTTGCACATGATTTCACCCCAAATGAAGTTTTTTACGATCTAGGTGGTAGTTTTAGCCAATGACTTTGCTTCAATCCTGTACAACACGTATTCTTCGAGGGTGGGACCCGATTCAGGCCACATAGGCAGAAGTCAAAGTCAAAAGGTCAAAGCAGAATCCAGGAGTCAGAGGTAAAAGACAACTAAACCAGTAGGAATAGTAGAAGGCCTAGGCGAGTATGGGCGAGCATGTGCGAGCAACCCCTCATACTCGCCAAGGTGGGAGACCATAAGAGATTCTTGCCAAAGCCAGGAAAGATCCCCTCAATGTAGCATAGTCGCCGAGTTGGGATGGGCTATAAATAAGAACCCCCCTCCCCCTTCCCTTTGGTTTTCCTATAAATAGGACCCCAGGGGGTACCAGGAATTGCACCTTTGGGTGAGCTTTCGGAACCCCATTTTCGAATACTTGGATCCGTAATATTTGGCCATCACCCTTGATACATGCCAAGTCGGTGCCTTCCTCGTACCCTGTTCGGCTATCGTTGGTTGTGGAGGGAAAGTATCTTCTGAGCTTTCGGGTACATGATGCGACCTCCCTATCGCAGCACCTGGGGTCCTGTTGTTGCTCTCTTTGTCCCTTCGTCGTCTCCTGACAAGTCGTTGATCTAGATCGCTAGACGACTAACCTTTGGCTGCATTGATCCGAATTTTTGGGGTCGGGAATTTCCTGGCTTCAACACTTTGGTGTGGTGAGCATGGATCGTAGACAGAGGAAAAAAGGCTAGCAATAAAGCGAGATGGTGGAAGTTGGCGATCATGAAGGAGCTTCCAGCAACTCGGCAGAAGAAGGCTAGTATGTGACGAGGACGAATTTCGAGGAATTCGCGTGGCGCATGGAAGGAATTTTGCGAGCAGTCTTGCTTCCTCACGCGGAGTGCATGACATCCTCAACTCATCGTATGACTCCGTCAGAAGACGATGATCCCTCTCAGCGAGTAGGGAAGGAGCATGCAGAGGAGGAGCCAGAGCAACCAGGGAGGCCACAGTTTTATCAGCCAAGCTTGCTAGGAATCCAGTTCTAGGATGTGGAGAATCTGGCGAGATTTCATGATCCTCGCCCCTACGACGAGTATGGAGGGGTTACTCGCCAGGATGAAGATCGTCGCCAGTTGGGTGGGAGGATCCCATTTTGCGAGGAGATCCTCTCTGCTCCCATTCCGGAGGGGTTCAGGGAGCCAGTTATGAGTTATTACTCTGGGAGGGATGATCATGTCCGCCACTTCCAGTGGTTTAAATATGGTGTCTCCATCCGAACCATGTCGAATGCCTTGAAGTGCTGGCTCTTTGCCATCACCTTTTAGGGAAAGGCAAGGGATTGGTTCCAGCAGCTAGCGGCAGATTCCATCTACTGCTTCGAAGTCCTACGTCGGGGAGTGACGATGCGGTTCGCCACGACAAAGAAGAGAAAGAAGGAGGCGATGACCCTATTCTATCTAGTGCAAGGAGCGTAGGAGACATTAGGAAACTACATTGACCGCTTCCAGGAAGAAGCTCGGGAAATCCATGAGGTGGATGGCTTCACCTTGCAGCTAGCCCTGACGTTTGGCCTGAGATAGGGCCTCTTCAAGCTAGAAATCAGTAGAGATCCCCCAATGTCCTACGAAGAGCTTATTGAATGGGTCAATAAGTTCATTCAAGTGGAGGCCTCGAATCATGGCTTCCTGGCCAAGCTCACCCAGCTAACCAGTGAGGAGGAAGAGGAAGAGAAGATCCCCATTCGGGGAAAGAATGAGGAGCCCCGAAGGCAAGATGGGAGGAAGAAAGAGGAGCAAAATAAGGAGGAGACCAAGAAAGAAGAGCTGAGGAGACATGACGTGAGGAGGCCTCTGGTCGCTCCTGAACGTCAGAAAGAGGAAAGGAGGTACCAGATCCCTGTCAATAGTCCCCCATGGAGGCCGGCTGGCAGACCCCAGCATCAAGGTCTAGGAAGGAGTGACACGCAATTTCCACACCGCTAATTAGCGGGCACGAAATGCGGTACGACGACAGTGCACCGGTCGTTGTCAAGTAATAAAAGTAGGGAGTAGCTCCCCGAATATCGTTCTCAAAGGACCGCAAGTTAGGGAATACGATTTGCTCGTTAGGAAACTAATTATGGGGGTTCTAAGTTTAACAAAACAAGAAGGGGGTTTGGTTGATTTTATATAGCGGGAAATGAGAAAACTAAACACTATGCGGGTCGCAATCACCGCGTTGCTTGGTGGATGGGTTTAGTGCAGGCCGCGATGCCGTGCTTCGCTTAGCGGATGGCCGGTGAGCATATGGATGAGGTGAATGCAGATGTGAGGGTTGAGGGTTGAGGGTCGAAGGCACCTCTTCGCTATTGCTTCCAGCTTTTGCTAGAGCGGGTGCTGGAACGTGTGGGTGTAAGTGGAGCGGGGGCGGAGCGCATCACAACACAGCATAACGTAAAGACAAGTTCATAAATATACTTCCATTCATAGACAAATAGATGTTCATTCAGTTCATTACAACCATTAAGAGTACAAATCACAAAAAGAGAGGGTAGAAGTAACCACGAGATGAGAAGCCTCGCCGCGGATCGTGGTCGGAATGGGGGGTCGTCACGCCTCCTCCGAGCTCAGTCCTTGGTTGCTTCCGGGATGCAGAGGCTGTCACTACCTCTAACCGCTGTCCGTCTTCTTCTCAGAGCTGGGTTCACTTCTCCTTCACCCAATGGAGATGTCTTCCTCTTGGAATGCTGGTCGTAGATGGCGTAGAATGCTTCCGGAACCCTAGAATGACCTTAGGATCAATGGATGAAGCTTTCCCAAGGGGAGGAATGGAAGGAGGGACCTTGGAGAGGTGGAACGGCGGAGTCGCGCTCAAAAATTGCGCCAAAAACCCGCTGGAATACCTAAAATCACGGAACAGCGCCTTAAATAGGGAGCAGAATAAGTACTGCGCACGGTTAGTGGCGCGCGACCAATGGTCGTGCGCGAAGGAATGACTGTGATCGTGCGCAGTCAACCTGTAGCAAAGGAAAAATAGAAAACATCGCACGGTCAGGGGCGCACGACCAGTGGTCGTGCGCGAAGAAAGGCCTGTGATCGTGTGCATATCTTTGGTCCGATCTCGATCTGGGCTGGGAATTAACGCACGATCAATGATCGTGCGCCTGATCGTGCGCGAAGGAATGCGCACGATCAGAGGCTTTTTAGGCCAAAAATCACCCCGCACCATCCCGAACGTGCACACGACCCTAGGACCTGCAGGAAAAGTACAAATAACCCCGATCCGTGCACCTCACCGGATCCATAACACAGGAATACAGTAATATATAGGAAAAATATGCCACAAAGGGGAAAGGATTGCACAAAAGGCGCAGAAATGCCATGCTATCACTATAAGCGTATATGAACAGTAAATGAAGTGCAATGACACTAAAATAAACCCAAATGAGGCCAGAAATCACTGTATAAACCAGACTCATCACACCCCCAGACTTACCTGTTTGCGCGTCCCGAGCAAACAAATCTGGCGGAGCGAGAAAAGACATAGTTGGGTTAGAAATTGCAAGGGCGGAGTAATATGCGAAGTCTCATACACATGTGCAGAAATCTAGTAGACAAAATTTCTAATTATACATATTAGTTTATAATTTTCTAAGAGCGTATTTATATATTACGTTTACTCAACAAGTGAATCACGGTGAATCATAAGGTCGTACATAGGAAGAATGTAAACTGAACGCTGAGGCGAGCGTTGCCAAAGATCAGGACTCGGGACAACTCCATTGAAATCCATCAATGTCAGTGGCCATAGGCTTGCCCGTTCGCACTCTCTCCACGGCACTGGTATGACTCAAATGCGTGAATCAATAGGACTTTAGGTTTGAGATGAGGCTTGGGTTTAGGTGAGGTAAACAAAGATAAAAGCGACGGCTCAGACACTAAACCCAAATGAGCTAGCACCGAAAACTATCCTCATCACCACACAAACATGCGGGTACACTACACCCCCGGACTTGGAATTAACAACATGGGTGTGTGCACTGCCTACTCCCAACTTATACTTCTACAAATGAATTTTTCATTCAAACTCATATTTTTTCTCTTTTTCATTTTTTTTCTTTTCTTTTCTTATCATTTTCAGCAAATAAACAATAAAACATATCCACAACTTCACAAACATGTCACCACATCAACAACCCAACTCACAAGAATAATAAGCAGTTAAAGCTCAGATTTGGGTGTGTGACTAGGATTGGCTTTTGGGCTTTGGTGCGATACAAGTGGGGCTGAATCAAAGAACGGGTAGGCACAACTGGGCTAACAAGGATATATCGATAGGAAAGGGTGCAAAGGCTCAACCGGGCCAAAATGATGGCCTATATCACATTCACGCAGTTGACCAACCGTATACTCATGTTTCAAGAATCGCTTGGGGCGAGTTCTAGCCACCGAGAAAGATAATCCTTCCTCCCGACTCGGGCAACACGAGACTAATGAACGTCTACACACATTCCTATGCTACCGTTTGATTCACACCGGATTCACCAAATTGAGTAAAGTAAACAATATTTACGCTAGTAGAAAAATGTAAACTAAAAGCATAAAAAGAAATTGAATCTACACGAATTCCTACGAGACATGAGCACTCGACTAGGAGCACTACAGGAGTCAAAAAAGTACTTCGTCTCGCAATCCTAACCCAGCACCGTGATTTCCCATTCACACAATCGAGACTAGTTAGACTCGTCGCGCTCCTACAGTTAAGTGCGCTCACGTGGGTGTCGTGGTGTGCCATGAGATGAACAATGCTACAATATAACACAGTGTAAATCCTAGTATGCTGTGCACTGTGCTTGTGCACGAAGTAACGATAACTCTCACTCCCCCAGACTTATACTAAGCAAAAAAAAAACATGTTCGATAGCGGCATACGCTTAAGAAGGCTAGGAGGAGAGATTACCCCATGCTCAGAAATGAGCATACCAAAAGATATGGCATTTTGTTCAGAAGGCGGTGATCCTGCCGTGCTCCAATAGATGCGGACCTGCGATTAAAAGGATCCCAGCACAAGAAAAATATAGCAAAGAAAATAACAAAAAAGAACAGAACCAAATGATCCCAAATGGGTTGTCTCCCAAGAGCCCTTTTGTTTAACGTCCTTGAAGGTGGACCAAATACCTGTATTATAGTTTGACAGCAAAAGTATTATAATAAAAAGCTAAAGAGACAGTACTACGCAGCAAATAACATGAAACACAAAGCACAAAAAAAAACATCACAGATGGCACACAGCACAGCCCGGAGATGAAAAGCTTCAGAAGTAATAGTTTCCTCATGGGAACAATACTCTAGTTGACCAGATTAAGTTTTAACAATGTGGATTACAATCACGTCTACCTTATCACCAAAAAGGAAAACAACACGACCAAACAATTTAAACACACACCCACCAAATCAAGAAGAGCTGTTTAGTCAACTAAATGTACCACTTGATGGTCAGGCAAGGCCGTGCTTCCCTCGTAGATCTTTAGGCGATGCCCGTTCACCTTGAATTTTTCTCCTTTTTCTCCAGATATTTCGATTGCTCCGAAGGGCGCAACGTCGGTAACCACGAATGGACCGCTCCAGCGAGAGTTCAGCTTTCCCGGGAACAGACGGAGATGGGAATTGTAAAGAAGGACACGGTCTCCAATTCTGAATTCTTTTTGCGCAATACGCTTATCATGCCACTGCTTTGTCCTTTCTTTATATATGTGGGCATTATCATAAGCAAACTGCCGAAATTCATCAAGTTCGTTCAACTGGGTGAAACGTAGGCTTTCTGCGGCATGGAGGTCCATGTTCAATAATTTGGTTGCCCACAGAGCTTTATGTTCTAGTTCCACAGGTAAGTGACATGCCTTTCCATAAACTAGCTGAAATGGGGACATCCCGATAGGGGTCTTGAAAGCTGTTCGGTATGCCCAAAGTGCATCGTCCACCCTCAATGCCCAATCCTTTCTATTAGAGTGTATTGATTTTTCTATTATCCGTTTAAGCTCTCTATTAGAAACTTCCACCTGTCCGCACGTTTGCGGGTGATAGGCTAAAGCGACTTTATGATGCACCCAAAACTTCTTCAATAGTTGAAGGAACAGTTTGTTACAGAAGTGGCTGTCTCCATCGCTAATGATTGTCCGCGGCGCTCCGAATCTGGAGAAGATGTTCTTGTGGATGAACTTTAAAACTGTGCGGGCATCATTTGCAGCAACGGCTTCAGCCTCCACCCATTTCGAAACATAGTCCACTGCCACTATCATATAAAGCTTTCCATGGTACATTGGGATTGGTCCCATGAAATCAATCCCCCAGACATCAAATGGTTCGCAGACCAACATGCTATTGAGAGGCATTTCATCCTTCCTTGAGATGTTCCCAGTCCTTTGACATTCGTTGCATTCCTTCACGTGCACGTACGAGTCACGGAAGAGGGTGGGCCAATAAAAGCCACACTGAAGAACCTTCTGTGCTGTCCGCGCAGACCCCATGTGGCCACCTGCTTCACGATCATGGCAATGGAGTAATATAGACTTTTGCTCCGATTCGGGAATACACCGGCGGACGATCCCATCAGCGCACGTGCGGAATAACAGCGGGTCTTCCCAAAAACAGTACTTCGCATCTGAAAGAAATTTCTTTCTTTGCTGAAATGAAAAGTTCGGAGGGAGTTTACCGCACGCCAGGAAATTAGCGATATCCGCAAACCATGGAGAGTTTCTCGTGACCGTTCCCACTGTGAACAGCATCTCGTCCGGAAAAGAGTCAGAAATTGGTGGGGGGCTGAGCTGAGAAAGATCTCCACACTCAAGCCTGGACAAGTGATCTGCAATCACATTCTCAACCCCCTTCTTGTCGCGGATCTCGAGGTCATACTCCTGAAGCATCAGGATCCAATGGAGGAGCCTTGGTTTGGCATCCTTCTTCTGCTTCAGATACTTTAGAGCAGCGTGGTCCGTGTGCACAATGACTTTGGACAGAATGAGGTAGGAATGAAATTTCTCAAGAGCGAAAATCACTGCTAACAGCTCCTTCTCAGTGGTTGTGTAGTTCTGCTGAGCTCCATTCAGGGTACGACTAGCATAGTGAATTGTGTAAAAGATTATGTCCCTTCTTTGTCCCAAAATAGCACCAACAGCGATGTCACTGGCGTCACACATAAGCTCAAAAGGGAGCGACCAGTCCGGTGATGTCAACACCGGAGCGGTCGTCAAACAGTTCTTCAACACGTTGAATGCATGCAGACATGCATCATTGAAATCGAACCTCTCGTCCTTCCCCAAGAGATTGGATAACGGCTTGGCTATAGGGGAGAAATTTTTGATGAAGCGTCGATAGAATCCTGCATGTCCCAAGAAATGTGAATCCCTCTCACAGATGTTGGAGGAGGAAGCTTCTTGATGATGTCCACCTTGGCTTGATCAACCTCGATACACTTATTTGAAATCTTGTGTCCCAGAACAACTCCCTCCCGGACCATGAAATGGCACTTCTCCTAGTTCAGCATGAGGTTTGTACTTTCGCAGCGTGTGAGAACCGCCGAGAGATTTCTCAAACAGGAGTCAAAATCAGCACCGAAGAGAGTGAAATCATCCATAAAGACCTCCAGGAACTCCCCTACCATATCATGAAAGATAGAAAGCATACATCGCTGAAAGGTGGCAGGGGCATTGCACAACCCGAATGGCATTCGTTTGAATGCGAAGGTGCCGGACGGGCAGGTGAACGTAGTTTTCTCTTGGTCCTCTGTGTCAATGAGAATCTGATTGTATCCTAAGTAGCCATCCAAAAAACAGTAATAGTCCTGTCCAGCTAACCTCTCGATCATCTGATCAATAAACGGGAGAGGGAAATGATCCTTGCGTGTTGCGTCGTTTAGTTTCCTATAGTCGATGCACACTCTCCATCCTGTAACAATCCGAGTTGGCAACAGGTCACACTGCTCATTTTCAACAACAGTGATGCCACCCTTTTTTGGGACAAGCTGCACTGGACTCACCCACTTGCTGTCGCTGATTGGGTATATGATTCCGGCATCGAGCAGTTTGATCACCTCTTTCTTGACAACTTCCTGCATCCTAGAGTTGAGTCGTCGCTGAGGTTGTGCAGTCGGTTTGAAGCTCTCTTCCAGCAATATTTTGTGCATATAAACAGCAGGGCTGATACCTTTTAAATCCGTAATGTTCCAGCCGAATGCGCCCTTATGCGTTCGCAAGAGATCTCCCAAACGTTGCTCATGCTCGAGTGGAAGCAGCGCCGAGATAATAACTGGGTGAGTTTGCTGATCTCCCAAGAATAAATATTTCAGATTTGTTGGCAGGGGTTTGAGGGACAAAGATGGAGGGGCATCGAAATATGCCGCAGATGTGCATTCCAAAGCAGACTTGCTGTCGCTGTTGATATTCCAAGGAGCATCCTCAACAACATTGCCCCAAAGAGATGGAGACCGAAGGTCGGGTTCATCTTCCACAAGCTCAAGTGCGTCAGCGTCTGCATGATGATCTCTGCCAATGGCTTTATACATGTCAAAGGTAGTCAAATCGTCACCTAGATGGAGAGTCAACCTCCCCTTCTCAGCGTCAATAAGAGCGCGAGCTGTGGCAAGAAATGGCCTTCCCAAGATAAGAGGGACAGCAACATCCGAAGCAATATCCAAAATTACAAAGTCAGCAGGGAATACCAAGTCTTAACAGACCGATCCGCCAACTGTAGGCTGATGTTCGTGGGCCTCAAGTTACCAGATCCCAGCACATGGAAGATTGAAAGAGGCATCAGATTAATTGAAGCACCGGAATCGCATAATGCCTGATAGCAGCCCGAATGCCCAATGGTGCATGGGATGGTGAAATTCCCTGGGTCCTTACGTTTAACCGGCCAATGTGCAACAGCAAAAGTGACACCCTCAGTTGGGGTGGATATAGACTTGGGCGTCTCAAGGCGCTTGTTCTGAACGAGAAGATCCTTTAGATATTTTGAGTAACTCGGAATCTGGGTGAGGACGTCCAGGAGAGGAATATTAACTTGCACCCCTTTCATAATCTCTTGAAACTTCTGGAATTTTTTTTCCTTTTGCGTGTTCTTCAGTCTGTGCGGAAATGGGGCGGGAGTGGATGATTGAGCAGGAGCTGGGCTAAGAAGCGGCAGAGGAGTCTCGGCGTCAGCAAGTATCTTATCCTTGCTTGATGGATTTCGCGACTCTTCTTGAGACTCATTTCTTCTGATGGGTTCCACAGGTGACCTTCCGCTTCTCAGCTGCATGACATTCAATGTCTCATTTGGGTGGACCACCATTTCCGATACCATAGATATGATGCTCACAACCATGGACTGGAGCCTTAGCAAAGCACAGTTTTGGGCCTCTATACATCCCAGGATACATTCGGTAAAATCACGAAATTTATCAACAGAAGGATCAGGTGGGATACTGTCATCCGGTGGGCATGTTGTAGAGGTGATGCTCATGGTCTCGCCACACCTTGCGGGGGCACACTACATCCCACTGGTTCGTGCAACCTTTTCAACAATTTGCCACGCGTCGGCACTTGTTCTGCTGAATAAAGATCCACCCGCAGCCATATCGAAGTATGGTCTATACCCAACCGATACCCCAAATTAGAATATCTGAAGGCGTGCCGGTTCTGTGAGGCTATGCACAAACCAGAACTTCTGAAGGAAATTGAACCTCTCCCATGCGTCAATCAGCGTTTCGTCTTCGCCCTGTGTAAACAATAACAGTCTATTGTGCATTTCCAGAAGATAGTGGCGTGAATAGAATTTACCGAGAAACTCCTCTTCCACTTTGCTCCAAGATTGACCTTCGTTTGCTTGTATCTCCCGATACCAAACTCGAGCTTTTCCTGCCAATGAGAAAGCGAACAGCTGAAGCCTGACCCTTTCCGAATTGCATTCAGCGTGCTGAAAAGTACTGCACACTTCAAGAAAATTCTGCAGATGGGACAATGCATCCTCACTAGGAGTCCCGGAAAATATGTCAGCTTGAGACACAAAGGTGATTAGTTCCGTAGATATTTCAAAGCAGTTGTTAGCCATGTCAGGTATGTAGATAAAAATAAAAGACTATAAGTATCCCAACAATCGCACACAGGCTAACGAGACAAGGGAACCTACATAAATGAAAAATATCAAAAAAAAAACAAAATACCCTTAGACTAATTTCCCATGAGACAAATTATAACCGCTTGCAGTCCCCGGCAACGGCGCCAAAAACTTGACACGCTATTTCCACACCGCTAATTAGCGGGCACGAAATGCGGTACGACGGCAGTGCACCCGTCGTTGTCAAGTAATAAAAGTAGGGAGTAGCTCCCCGAATATCGTTCTCAAAGGACCGCAAGTTAGGGAATACGATTTGCTCGTTAGGAAACTAATTATGGGGGTTCTAAGTTTAACAAAACAAGAAGGGGGTTTGGTTGATTTTATAGAGCGGGAAATGAGAAAACTAAACACTATGCGGGTCGCAATCACCGCGTCACTTGGTGGATGGGTTTAGTGCAGGCCGTGATGCCGTGCTTCGCTTAGCGGATGGCCGGTGAGCAAATGGATGAGGTGAGTGTAGATGTGAGGGTTGAGGGTCGAAGGCACCTCTTCGCTATTGCTTCCAGCTTTTGCTAGAGCGGGTGCTGGAACGTGTGGGTGTAAGTGGAGCGGGGGCGGAGCGCATCACAACACAGCATAACGTAAAGAGAAGTTCATAAATAAACTTCCATTCATAGACAAATAGATGTTCATTCAGTTCATTACAACCATTAAGAGTACAAATCACAAAAAGAGAAGGGGTAGAAGTAACCATGAGATGAGAAGCCTCGCCGCGGATCGTGGTCGGAATGGGGGGTCATCACGCCTCCTCTGAGCTCAGTCCTTGGTTGCTTCCGGGATGCAGAGGCTGTCACTACCTCTAACCGCTGCCCGTCTTCTTCTCAGAGCTGGGTTCACTTCTCCTTCACCCAATGGAGATGTCTTCCTCTTGGAATGCTGGCCGTAGATGGCAGAGAATGCTTCCGGAACCCTAGAATGACCTTAGGATCAATGGATGAAGCTTTCCCAAGGGGAGGAATGGAAGGAGGGACCTTGGAGAGCTTGAACGGCGGAGTCGCGCTCAGAAATCGCGCCAAAAACCCGCTGGAATACCTAAAATCGCGGAACAGCGCCTTAAATAGGGAGCAGAATAAGTACTGCGCACGGTCAGTGGCGCACGACCAATGGTCGTGTGCGAAGGAATGACTGTGATCGTGCGCAGTCAACCTGTAGCAAAGGAAAAATAGAAAACATCGCACGGTCAGGGGCGCACGACCAGTGGTCGTGCGCGAAGAAAGGCCTGTGATCGTGCGCATATCTTTGGTCCGATCTCGATCTGGGTTGGGAATTAACGCACGATCAATGATCGTGCGCCTGATCGTGCGCGAAGGAATGCGCACGATCAGAGGCTTTTTAGGCCAAAAATCACCCCGCACCATCCCGAACGTGCACACGACCCTAGGACCTGCAGGAAAAGTACAAATAACCCCGATCCGTGCACATCACCGGATCCATAACACAGGCATACAGTAATATATAGGAAAAATCTGCCACAAAGGGGAAAGGATTGCACAAAAGGCGCAGAAACGCCATGCTATCACTATAAGCGTATATGAACAACAAATGAAGTGCAATAACACTAAAATAAACCCAAATGAGGCCAGAAATCACTGTATAAACCAGACTCATCAAAGAGATTCTCCCCGGAAAGAAGAAATTTCAACCAGTCGGAGAGGCGTAAGGAAATGAGGAGAGAGGAAGCGATGGTCATTGCCCAGCGGGGTAACAGGCCAGCCCGAAGGAACCAGCGAAAAAGGTCGTAGGCATAGAAGATTCCCCTCTACTGCGAGCTACATCAAGTGGAGGGCCATGGGACGATGGCTTGCCCTAACTTCTGGGAAGCCAGGAGAAGGCTAGCTGCCGGAGAAGGAGTGGAGCAGTGAAGGCAGGATGCCCCCATCAAGCTAATGGCGGTATAAGCCGCCGCTCGAAGAAGGCATGAAGACCGAATCGAACTAGGAGGTCAAGGAGAAGTGACCCAAGGAGGAGGAGGAGCAGCAGTGAGGGTGATCAACGGGGGAGCAAGGCTAGGAGCTTCCCGCAAGGGGAGTCTCCATCAACTCTACCGCAAGAGTGTCGCCTCGACCTCGCAGGCACCACCCCCGTTGGAAGAGATCACGTTCTAGGAGGAGGACATGTTAGGGAATGAGAATCCCTTCCATGATGCCATCGTGATTTAAGCAGCTGTGGAGGATTTCACTGTCAATCGGATCTTGGTGGATAATGGTAGCTCCATGAACGTTATTTTCAAAAAGACGTTCGACGGGTTGGGAGTTGAGGCAGAAAGGGTAATGGCCTCGGATGGTCCCCTCTTTGGATTCTCGGTAGAGAAGAAAGAGGTGGAGTGTTGGCGAAAACCCTTGATTTAACTTAACAAATTAACAAAAAGTGATTTTATCCTCTAAGAGTAAATTACCCATTGTATAGTAAGGGTAATCTGGTCATTAGATGTCTTAGGATGTCATACTCAACATAGGGTATTAGGACCAGATCAAGGGAAGCAAAATTGGGCTAAGTTAATATTTGCGTCGAATAGAATTCGACGCAACATCGAGTCCATATTGACGCTGCTCTGACTAGAAGTCCATGTGATTCAACCCCTCTGTCAAAGTAACCCAAGTCGAAGTTATGTCCAATAGATATCGACGTGGAGGTCAGGGACTTGTCTTAGTAACTAGTGAAGTCGAGGCAGCTTCTACTTCAACTCGACGCAGAAGATGTCTTCTGTCGAAGCCATCTAAAGTCGACACAACGCCGACTTCATCTCGACGCAGAAGATGAAGTTCAGAGCGAGGCAAATCAACTCGACGGATACGTCGATAAGATATCGACGCAACGTCGACTAGCAGAGTTCAGTTAGAGCACAGATGAAATCTAAGTTACTTCTGCAAGAACTCGAAGTCACGTCGATAAGAGAAGAAATGAATTTGACGCTACGTCGAATACAGTCTGTAAAAGTATATATTTTCAGCTGTCTCTCTGATCCTTCTTTCATGGCCCACATCCTTCAAGACCGTTCCCCAACGACTCAATATTTGTCTAAAATAGAAAGGAGCATTAAATAAGGACACAAAAGGTTTCTTGGAACCATATTCCTTGTAGGTGGACGGGCCAAGAATTAAAGAGGAAAGAAAGAGAATGACATCAGTAGATTACCTTTTCAAGACATACCAGAAAGGGAAAGGAATTCGAAATTGAATAGGAAGAATAAAAGGAGAAGAGAAGACATAATATATACAGGGCATTAATCATAATCTGCTCTTCTTCTTCTTGCTGGGGTTTCCTCTTCCTCTCTCTCAGGAACCCTAACAAAGAAAAGAGAAAAGAAAAGAAAAGCTCTGCTGACCTTCATCAAATAGAACGGAGGATCTGAGAGCTGCCCATCATCACAATCTCATAGCAGCCAGATCTCAATCAGCAGGAGCACAAAGAATCTGACATACAAAGCACCTGTAATTCATCACTATCTAAAGCAGGGGCTAATCAAGAGCAGATTCTGTGAAACATAATTGGCTGTTCTTCATACAGTCCTCATAAGAATTCTGAGAGCAGAATTCCTACAACCCTCTTTCCTCTCCTTCTTTCCCATTCTGTAAAAGAGTTTTATTAATCCCTCTTCAAAGGATTCAGTGGTTCAAGATCTCCTTATCAAAAGATCTAGTGGTTCAATATCTCCTTATCAAAAGATCTGGTGGTTCATGTTCTCCTTGTCAAAAGATCAGTGGTTCTAAGAGTCTCCTTATCAAAAGACTCAGGCACTGTGGTGCATCCCTACCATGTGGTAGAAGAGGTGAGTACCCACATTTTTGGGAACCTCTATAAAAATCTATGTGTCTTCTGGTTGCCTATTTTCTGTGCTGTCTCTATAGCTAGTTTATTATACTATTTCTGCTTTACTTTTCTGCACAAGTTTATTCTGCCTGAGATCTTTTATGAGCATAAATCTTTAGATTAATTTTATTGTTTTCACAGTTAGAATAGAAATAATTTTAAATCCCTATTCACCCCCCCTCTAGAGGATTCTCAGAGGCACACTGTTCACTTTCAATTGGTATCAGAGGGAGGTTAATAATTAAAAGGTTAACACCTTGATCAAAAACACCTCCTACTCTTATTTCCATGTTATAAAAATATTTTATAAAGAAAATGAGTACTAAGGACTATGCTTCCACAAGACCCCTAGTGTGTTACTTAAACAAGTTCATACTCTGGAAGGCCAGGATAATGCTTTATATGAATTCAATTGATGAAGACATATATAATGTTCTTCTCATAGGTTTACCTACTCCAGTCAGACAAAAGGAAGGAGAAACCTCAACAACTGAGGCTGTCCCAAGAAAGGAGTGGACAGAGGCTGAGAAGAAGGTCAAGGCATGTGATGCCAAGGCCATGAACATTCTGGTTTCAATAATGTCAAATGACATTTTCCAGAACGTTGCTGAATGCCAATCAGCAAAAGAAATGTGGGATTCCCTCACCACAATGGTTGAAGGAAGTGCTGATGAAAGGAAGGGCAGAAAGCCCCTTCTCATATCCCAGTATGAGAACTTTCAAAAGAAGGCTAAAGAATCTGTTGCTGCTATGTATGACAGATTCAACATCCTTATTAATGAGCTCAGTGGTTTGGGCAAGGAGATATCTCTAACTGAGATAAATGATAAAATCCTTATGTGCTTCCCTAGCTCATGGGATTGAAGAACCTGGGCAATCAGAGAATATAGATGCCATAGAGAGATCTCCACTGAAACTTTGCTAGGAAAGCTTAAGTCCTATGAGATGCTACTGAAGACTAGGGCTGAGTCAGAAGAGAGGGAAACTACTCCAGCCCCTGTCCAAAGGAACTTAGCTCTGAAAGCTACTAAAGGAGAGCCCTCCACTCTAGAAGATGAGATGTTCAATCTCCTAGCAAGGAGATTCAAGAAGTGTGTCAATACTGAAGACTCAAGGAGAAGAGATAGAGACTCAAAGTCTAGATATGATAAGACTCCAAGGAAGGAGATCATATGCTTTACCTGCAACAAGCCAGGTCACATTGCTCCCGAGTGCCCTCAAGAGCAAAGGAACAGGAGCAGCACTAAAGATGAGAAAAAGAAGAAGTCCTCCAGAGGAAAAGACAAGAAGAAAGCAAAGGGTTTCATTGCTGAAACCTGGAGTGATTCAGAAGTAGAAGAGAGCTCATCATCATCTGAGAGTGATGATGAAGAAGAAGCAGTAGCATCCTGCATGATGGCTAAGGTATGGATTCAGATAATGAAGATGATCAGGTATCAGTTTTTGATGAATTTGACTTCACTTCTGATGATTTCAAAACCTGTTTTAAAGATTTCTGCATTGAACATCTTAGGGTAGAAAAAGAATTAAACATAGCTAGAACTGAACTAGAAAACCTTAAGAAAGATGAAATGCATCTAATAAATCAAAAACTAACAAATGAAATTAATGATAAAGAGCTAGAATTGATTAAACTTAGAGAAGAAAATACAAATTTAAAAAGAAGAGCTCGCAGAGGCAAAGGCTTTTGAGGACTCACTCATTGGGAGGAGTCAGAAGCTCAAAGTCATCACTGAAAATCTCTCTATGAGGTTTAACCACTTAGGGTTAGGAGCAGAGCCCTCCACCAGCTCAGAAGCACATAGGAAACCTGCCTGGAAAAATCCAGTTTCCTTTGTAGGACCTAGTGATCATCAACCCAGTGAGAAGAGTGCATCAATTAAGGGCAATGCTGCTAGTTATTCAGATAGGTTAAATAAACCCAACAAAATCCATCTGACTAAGAAATAAGAACATTTAGGAAAGAACAATTTAAAGAAGTCAAATAACAATCACCTAAAAGTAAAAACAAAATCTATGATAATAAGACACTCTGCTTTATTGCATTTAGACATATTTTATACTCATCTAATGCATCAAAAATAAGGGGTTTGGGAGAACCATTCCTTATCCTCCCAAAGGGTATCATGAAAGACCCTCCTATTATTTCATTGAACCCTATAATAGTAAAAGCAAAGGGCCCAAGGTAACCTGGGTTCCTTCTAATGTTTGAATTACTTGTGCATGGATGGGAAGTATCCCACTTAAGAGAAAATTGAGTGGGAACAATGATGTAGGTCATGAATAAGGAACAAGAGTCATTAAAGGGAGTAATTTCTATCTTGAATCCTCCTTAACACTTATAACATCATATTATGATCTATTTTTAATAAATAAAACTGCTAGGAAAAACAGCAAGAACCTTCTAAGAGAAGTAGATATGTTTATTAAGAGATGCGTCGAATAGAAGTCGATGTACCATTGACTTCCACTCGACGCCAGCGTCGAGAAGCACACAGAGTAGACTATTCGAATAGAATTCGATGCAGCTTCAAGTTCTTATCGATGTAACGTCGACTTAACAATTATTGATTAAATTTGAAGTCACGTCGATTGGAATTCGACGTAACGTCGATAGGAATACGTCGACTTAGGGTCTCTGAATAATCTCGAAGCTATGTCGAGTACTAGTTGACGCAATGTCGATATATCAGTGCGCGCAGAATTGCTTCTAGAAGAAATCTCAACACAGCTTTGCGCGCCAAATAATAAGTAATATCGACGGTGCGTCGATCTAAACCCTAAGTAGCGACGATTCATCTGCTTTTAAACGATTATTGCGTCAAAACATATGCGCCTTCGAATTCTCTCTCTCTCTCTCTCTCTCTCTCTCTCTCTCTCTCTTGCTCTCCTACCTTCCTGCTATATTGTCCTCCAGCTCTCCCGTTCTCCTTTCTCTGTTTCTCTTTGACCTTGCAGGTAAATCCAAAGAGATGGCTCCACCCAAAGTTAATTCAGGATTTGATGTGGACGTGGACTCCTTCAGTGTAGCGACAAAAAATTTCAATGCCATCCTTGGTTTGTTTCAGGAGGCTGGTTTGACCAAGCTCATCTCGACAAGATGCAAGATTCTAGATGTCGAATTGACTGAACTTAAAGACAACATTCAGATAGGAGAGGATGTTTCCCTCAAAGGGAAAATTTACGACACATATGTATTGATAACAGAGGAATTGATGAACCAAACATATGATCTTCAGGCAGGGGATGAGTCAGATGAACTAACAAGGGATGAGATTAAGAGGTCCTTGGAACTGATGAAGTTTAAAAAGGACAAGCCTATCAATCTGAAGAAGATGGACCTTGGTGAAGAGCACAGATTTTTGGCTGATATTATAGGGAAGGTACTGTTGTGTAAGATCTCTGCACATTATGCTATCCCCAGGCAATAACTTCAGATAATGGGAGCACTTGTTATTAAGAAGAAGATAAACTGGGGAAGAATGCTTCTGAAGATGATTGGGCACAAGTATGCTCATAAAGAGAATGCTTACATGAGGACAATGAGTCAGGTGCTCTTCCAGCATTTCCCAAGTGTCTGCAAATCAAAAGGAGTGCCTATTCCTCCTGGAAAAAGAATCAATATAGAAATATTCTCAAAGTGGACCAGGCAGATCCTGAAGCCTGGTCAAGTTGCATCATCTCCTCCTCTAAAGCTAAACAGGGAGATTCCAGATCCCCCAAGGGATGATCTTACCTCAATGGACACTATTCCAGAGCCCCATCAGGAGGATATCCCAGCTCAACACCCTTCTCAACAACTGCAACAACAACAACAACAGTTCCAATCCACCTCATTACCTGAGCCATCTTCACAATTATCCCATCAACTACCATCCACCAACATTCCAGATCATCAGCATGCTCCACCTCCTCCACTTATTCATGTCTCACCAGAGTTCTATCAACCTCTCTCCCCATCCAAGAAGAACTCCCTCCATCACCTCCTCCATCTGCATCACATCCACCCACAATTGATCTTGAGTAGATCATTTCTAAGACTGTGGCCATTGCCTCCTCCACCTTTGCAGATCAAGTGGCTTCTCAGGCTAGGAAGTTTGATAGAAAATACTCACAGATGGAGGGTGAGTTATTAAGATTTCAAATATCCTTTCAGAGCTTAAAAGAATTTGTGTCTTCCTCCATGGTGTCAAAAGAGTTCTTAATCTTAGAGGAAGAGAGACCTGTCCTTGAATTGAGTGGACAGGATCAGGGAAATGCTGATAATGAGCCTGCTCCTAACAAAGTGACTACCTTCCAGGGAGCACAAATCTAGGGGAGCCTACAGATCAGGAGGAGCCTACAGATCAGGGGAAGCCTTAAGATGAGAATCTATTAGATGAGGTGGCCAAGATTGCCAAGGAAGTTGCTGTGGATGCTGAGCAGAATGCACAAGCACAGGTGGAGCATGACAAATCCAATGTTGCTGAAAATCAAGCATTGTCCCTTGATGAAGATGAGCCTCTGAAGATAGCTCCAAGGAAAGTAACCCCAGTAGTATTCTCAAGAAAAAGGAAGACTCCTGAGAAGGATTCCTAAATTTTTGCTCATTAAGGTATTCAATGATTATTCATTTTGAACACAAATACATTCTGGGAAGAACAAATGTTATACAACTTTACTGTCTGTCAAGTAAATGGAACTGCATATGAATTCAGTCTGTCATATGATTTCAGTCTGTCCTATGTTATGTCTATTTTGTATTGCATGTATTGTTATTTATGAAATGAAAAATTGTATAAAATCACGCTGAACAAACTGTAAAATTTGTTAAGATAAATAGGGGGAGATTGTTGGGAAAAACCCATCATTTAACTTAACAAATTAACTAAAAGTGATTTTATCCTCTAGGATTAATTTACCCATTGTATAGTAAGGGTAATCTGTTCATTAGATGTCTTAGGATGTCATACTCAACATAGGGTATTAGGACCACATCAAGGGAAGCAAAATTAGGCTAAGTTAATATTTGTGTCGAATAGAATTCGACGCAACATCGAGTCCATATCGACGCTGCTCAGACTAGAAGTCCATGTGATTCAACCCCTCTGTCGAAGTAACCCATGTCAACGTTACGTCGAATAAATATCGACGTGGAGGTCAGGGACTTGTTGGAGTAACTAGTGAAGTCGACGCAGCTTCTACTTCAACTCGACACAGAAGATGTCACTTATCGACGCCATCTAAAGTTGACACAACGTCGACTTCATCTCGATGCAGAAGATGAAGTTCAGAGCGAGGCAGATCAACTCGATGGATACATCGATAAGATATCGACGCAATGTCGACTAGCATAGTTCAGTCAGAGCACAGATGAAATCGAAGCTACTTCTACAAGAACTCGAAGTCACGTCGATAAGAGAAGAAATGAATTTGACGCTACGTCGAATACAGTCTGTAAAAGTATATCTTTTCAGCTGTCGCTCCGATCCTTCTTTCATGGCCCACATCCTTCAAGACCGTTCCCCAACGGCTCAAATATTGCCTGAAATAGAAAGGAGCATTAAAGAAAGACACAAAAGGTTTCTTGGAACCATATTCCTTGTAGGTGGACGGGCCAAGAATTAAAGAGGAAAGAAAGAGAATGACATCAGTAGATTACCTTTTCAAGGCATACCAGAAAGGGAATGGAATCCGAAATTGAATAGGAAGAATAAAAGGAGAAGAGAAGACAAAATATATACAGAGCATTAATCACAATCTGCTCTTCTTCTACTTGCTGGGGTTTTCTCTTCCTCTCTCTCTCAGGAACCCTAACACAGAAAAGAGAAAAGAAAAGAAAAGCCCTTCTGACCTTCATCAAATAGAATAGAGGATCTGAGAGCTGCTCATCATCACAATCTCATAGCAGCCAGATCTCAAT
Source organism: Dactylorhiza incarnata (assembly GCA_033032865.1). NCBI lineage: Eukaryota > Viridiplantae > Streptophyta > Magnoliopsida > Asparagales > Orchidaceae > Dactylorhiza > Dactylorhiza incarnata. The sequence goes on from JAWHQI010000013.1 coordinate 7,000,024, forward strand.
CAGCAGGAGCACAAAGAATCTGACATACAAAGCACCTGCAATTCATCACTATCTAAAGCAGGGGCTAATCAAGAGCAAATTCTGTGAAACATAATTAGTTGTTCTTCATACAGTCCTCACAAGAATTCTGAGAACAGAATTCCTACAACCTTCTTTCCTCTCCTTCTTTCTCATTCTATAAAAGGGTTTTATTAATCCCTCTTCAAAGGATTCAGTGGTTCATGATCTCCTTATCAAAAGATCTAGTGGTTCAAGATCTCCTTATCAAAAGATCTAGTGGTTCATGATCTCCTTGTCAAAAGATCAGTAGTTCTAAGAGTCTCCTTATCAAAAGACTCAGGCATTGTGGTGCATCCCTACCAGGTGGTAGAAGAGGGGAGTACCCACATTTTGGGGAACCTCAATAAAAATATGTGTCTTCTGGTTGCCTATTTTCTGTGCTGTCTTTATAGCTAGTTTATTATACTGTTTCTGCTTTACTTTTCAGCACAAGTTTATTCTGCCTGAGATCTTTTGTGAGCATAAATCCTTAGATTAATTTAATTGTTTTCACAGTTAGAATAGAAATAATTTTTAATCCCTATTCACCCCCTCTAGAGGATTCTCAGAGGCACACTGCGCACTTTCATGGAGGGAGGAGTGGATCTGCTAGTAACGCTCGCTGGCACCTCGCTCAAGTGCTGGTTCATCATTGTCGACGCCCCGAGATGCTACAAGGTGATCTTCGGTAGGCCATTTATCAACTTCTTCAAGGCCGTCCCGTCCTCCTACCATCAGTGCTTAAAGTGCTACCATGGAGATGTACAGGTGAGGATCAGGAGCGATCCAAGAGCCGCCCGCGAGTGCTACCTCAGCGTGGTCAGAACAATCAGCTGGATGGCGGACGTTGAGGAGATGTAGAAGGTGCTGGAAGGCATGGCAAGGCAGGAAGCAGCGAAGGAGGTAGAAGATGTTGGAACATGGTCTTCAGCATCTCCTAGGTTTGAGAATAAGAAATCCTATGTGTATTTGATCTTGTGTGTTTAAGTGTGCAGGAAACAATGCCATATGACTCAAGGATAACATAAGAAGGTTGCCCCCAAGTTTGAAGCCAAAATTCTAGCATGTTCACTAGTGCCAGCGGTAGCAACTAGCGCGGGGGCTTGCTCTGATTAGGCAAGTTTGGGAGGCAACTATAGAAGGCGATAGCGCCGGGCAGTAGCAGATAGTGTAGGCGGTAGCGCGACGCACAAGAGGAATTTAGGAAATATTTCCTTGGAATGAAGATTCGCACGCGGAGAATGTTTCCTAATCCGGGATAGCGCCAGCGGTGGTGATAACGTAGGCACTAGCTATAAGGCTATAAAAAGGAGCCCTATTTTCTCATTTTGAATACACATCCTTGAGAGAGTTATAGTGCTAAATTTCCAGAGCCTTATACTGTCGAGGGTTGATCTCCCACCAAAGTTCCGTGAATTTCTGAAGGAGGATTTCTACACTCCGCATCCGACCGACGATCGCTTCAACCACGCTTATCCTACAACAGTCTTTCATCTCCAACTTCAGAAGTTCTTCAAGAGGGAGTTTTTAATATTGTTGTTATTTTCATTCTTGTAATCGCTTAATAAATTCGCCTCGTGTTGGCGACTAGGTCTGGGTAGGACTTAGGGAGGAATTTGCTCGTGTTGGCAACTAGATCTAGGTTTGGTCTAGGGGTGCTCAAGGCCGTATCTGGGGGAGGATTGGCTAGAGCGGCTTGAGGCCGTATCCTAGAATGATAGGCTAATGCCACCGGTTCGTAGGGATACGAGTCGGGATAGAAAATGAAAAAGACTTTTTACTATTCGCCTTCGATTTCTAGCATCATTAGAAATCAAGTTTTGTAATCCTACATTTCGTATTAATAAAATCATGTCTCTATTTTATTTTGCTTAATTTGTTTTTTGCTTTGCACTATTTTGATTCCTTATTATTTCAAGTATTTCAAAATATAACATAAGTTTTTAAAACCCTTATTCACCCCCCTCTAAGGGCGCCTACAGATCCAACAAGTAGTATCAGAGGTAGGTTATTCCAAAATGGCTTAACAATCGGGAATAATGATTTCTCATGATCTCGCTTTTACTAGTGGGGAAAATTTTTATTTTGAAGTAAAATCTCTTGCAGCACCTTTATTCGAAGGGAGAAATTATAAAGGCTAGAAATTTTTTAATGGAAAGGTTTATTAAAACTTTAGATATCGAAGCATGGAATATAGCAATAATAAGACCAGCGAATGAGACAAATAAAAATGAACATCACCTAAATGCAAAGGCTTTGAATAGTATTTTTTGTGCTTTATCTCAAGAAATTTTCAAATTGATATATTGTTTTTCTAGTGCATACAAAGTATGAAAATTTCTTGAAGAAATGTATGATCTTCCTCTCATAGGTACGGAACAAAAATAGGAGGAGAAGGACATACAAGCATCCACCATTATTCAAGGAGATCTCTCTCGTAGCAAAACCATGGAAATCATGGAAACTGACTTAGACAAATAGAGCAATTCATCAAGAGAAAATGAAGATGAAAATTCATCTATAAAGGAGGAAGGATTAGAAGACAACAAGAGAACTTTATGCTCACATCTCACCGCATCCAATAGCACTGTAAGGAAATCAAAATCCCTTATTGTTTGCAATTCTATTTCTAATTTACAATTGCTACAAATTACAATGCGCAAAATTAAGAGGTTGAAAAATGCTAATTGCAAATTGCGCTTAGAAAATAAATGTTTAAAAGTAAAAAAATTAATGTAGAATCAAATTCTAATTTATCTAGTTTTACCCATGACTCTTTAATTGAAAATATTACACCTTGTACAGAATTTAATGATTTACAAGATAAATCCAAGGAACTTGAAAAGGAACTTCTTTTTATAAAAGAACATAATGAAAAATTGTCTTTAGAAAATTCAACTTTGAAAAGTGATTGTGTTTAATGTTAAAGTTATAATATTGAAATCAAGGAGATGGATGAAACATTTGAGGAATTTAGAAATAACTATCAAACTCATATTGACTCTATTGTTTCCACTCTTAAAAATAGCACAATTGCTTATAATAAAGCTAGACAAAATCTTATGATCAAAGATGATGAATTAAAATAAAAAATCAACTTGCTTATGAAAATTATGAATAAGAATTCTCAACACACAAATTCACAATAACAAGCAATATCTAAAAGCAAGTTGGATATGAATTTGAATATCTTGACTAAGCCTAATAATAGGAGTAAGAAACACAGTTTTTACAAATCAAAATCCAAATTACAATTTTTTAAAAAATTATGTATCTCCCAAATTAAATTCAAATGTGCAAACATTTCTTATGAAAAATAATTTCAAAAGTAATTATTATTTTATGCCTAAGTTTAATGAACATGGAAATTTGATGTATAACTATAACTCTAAACCTAAGTATGAGTGGAGACTCAAAATTAAAGATGAAATATTAACTCCACTTGAAAGGGTTCATTCGTACTCATCTCCCCAAAAATCATCTCGCTATATTTGTGTACCCAAAAGAACCGTTACTCTTGGTTCCCTTTGGATACATAAATCTCTTATTCATTAGGTATCAACAAATGCATGAAGTAGAATCTTTTCAAAATGAAATATACAAATTTCTACTTCATAATATGCTTTAATGTCCTTTTATTTTTCTTCTTTTCTTATTTCTTTTAGCTATCATGTCACGATCATCTTATATATTATTGGAAATATGATTTTATCTCTTAAAGCTTAATAAGTCTATAAATAAAATTGATCAAAATTCAAAGTCATATTTTATTTTGATGACCTATCTATCATTCTTAAATTCATTGCATATAAATATCTTATATTATCTGTTTACCCGGAAAACCGCCTCTCGGGTTGAATCATTCTCAGGCCGGGCGGGCTTCTAAATCAAGCCGCTGGGTCCCAAGATCAGCGGCTCTCAGTCCAAGGTAAACTAAGCCAGGCGGTCTGATGCCGCTTCTGACCGCCCCTAAGATTGAAGATTGTCAGAACCCATGGCAAGAAGGCGACCCGCGGTCTCAGATCGGAGACCGCCCGGGTTGTATCGTGAAGATCGGCCAAGGTCACGTCCAAAAGGCAGGTCGCGGCCTCAAGTCGGAAGCCGCTCATTTTGCATCATCGCCTTGGTCACAACATCTTCAGCCTCTAGTCAGACGGGTCGGAAGGGCAAGCCGTCAAGCCGTGCGGCTTCTTTCTTTTTCTTCTTTGTGTATCCGTCACCGCCTGCCCGTTTCTCCTGTACCCGGGTAGGCGGTTATTTTATCCCTGCCAACTTGGGCAGGCCCCCGAGCCTATAAATAGGGGGCGGCACTGTTCACAAGATACGCACACTCGAATCCAGGAGCTCACTTGTTTGAGCTGCGGTCTCGAGTTTCCCGTCTTGCGAACTGTCTGACCGGCCGACTTCTTCTTTCCTGCACTTGTAACCGCTGTAACCGCTTCATTTTAATCAAAGGAAAGCCCATCACAGGAGTGACATTCGCCGTGACGGGCGAAGTCTTGCCTTGACCGCTGCTAGCGGTCTCATTTTCCCCACCTAAAAAGTAACCGGCAACCCGTAGCCTCCGATTTCCTTCGGAGGTGCGATTTCGGACTCAACAGAAACACGCGACCTTCAGATCGCGGATTGTCAGTGAAATCCTCTTCGCCATAATGTCAGACCGCCAGTTCCCCCTTGGAGACCGCTCCGATCACAGGGAGGACTCTTTGTGGGAAGCCTTGGAGCAATCCAGGAGAGAAGCTGAGCGGGCTCAGAGGGCGACTGACCATCGATTGAACGCAATCAGTCAGACTCTGGCCCTATTAACCGAGCGGCTAGTTCCACAGCAAACCGCGATTAATCAGGCGGTGACTCCAGTTCCTCCTCCACCTCCTCCTTACCCGCTACCACAAGCCGCCAACTTCCAGCCCCAGCAAGAAGGTTTTGCTGCTAGGCAAAACTTCTACCAGGAAGACGCGCACAGCATGCCGGCTCGGGTCCTCGACTTCCAGGGGGCGGCTTCTCATGCTGCCCACGTTTCCTACCCGCAAGAGGGCGCGACCCGTCATTCCTACCCGCCAGAAGCTGCGACCCGATCTTCCTACCAAGCGGCTTGCCCGCGATTAGCCGAACGCTGCCTGACGGAGACCTAAAGTCTTTTTGACTTCTATTTTTATTAGGTCTTTTTTGCCAAACCCCGCTCCTCAAACCGCGGTTAATCAGGCGGTGACTCCGGTTCCTCCTCCGCCTCCGCCTTACCCGCTACCACAAGCCGCCAACCTCCAACCCCAGCAAGAAGTTTTTGCGGCCAGGCAAAACTTCTATCAGGAAGCCGCGCACGGCATGCCAGCTCGAATCCTCGATTTCCAGGGGGCGGCTTCTCATGCAGCCCGCCTATCCTATCCTCCAGAAGGAGTAGCTCGCTTGTCATACCCGCCTGAAGCCGCTGCTCACCATTTCTACCCGCCAGAAGCTGCTGCCCGGTCCTCTTACCAGGCGGCTTGTTCCCGAATAGCCACGGCTTCGGCGACTTACTACCCTGCTCCCTTATATGAAGATATGGAAGAAACTTCTCCCTTTGTAGACGAAGTCCGAGGGGAGCCTGCCCCTAATAATTTCAGAGAGCCTCGCCTGCCAGCTTTCAATGGGGAGACTGATCCCACGGTTCATTTACAAGCCTTCGAGTCAGCCATCGCTCTTAGAACCTTAACTGATGCAACTAAGTGCAAGCTTCTTGTGACCTCCTTTGAAGGACAAGCAAGGGAGTGGTTTTACGGGTTGCACCCCAGGTCAATCAGTTGTTTCGCTGAGTTACGAAGGGAATTCCTGCTGAGATTTTCTACCTCAAAGAAGAGAAAAAGTGGCCCGGCGGCCCTTTTCGATATAAAACAGCGGGAAGACGAGACGTGGGCTCGTTTCGTAGACCGCTTCCAGAAAGAGATCATGGAGGTCCAAAATGTGGATCCGGAGCTGTATAGGGTCGCCCTCATGCATGGCTTAAAGAGGGCCCCCTAAAATTTGAAGCGAATATAAGGGAGCCTAGGACTTATCAAGAAATGATAAGTTTGGCAAATATGTTCATCAGGGGAGAAAAGAGTAACCCTGGCTACGTCGCTAAGCTGGTAAGAGACAAGGAGCAGTCAAATCCGTCCTTCCATCATCCGCCATCAAATCAGTCCCACTTTGAACCCCGTTCCCAAAGGGGGAGAAACTACAAAAATAAACAACCCTTCATGGGCCATAAGCGGTTTCAAGATCAGAAACCACCGTTGGCCATCGCTCCCGCTCCATCCGCTCCTCTTCCGCAAATCATGCCGGTATACTTACAACAATACACCGCGCAGCCCCCTCCAGTCATTCCATCCACTCAATATGATGACTCGCAAGAGTCATTCACCCCCTTAAACGTCACCATGGACGAAGTGGTCCAGATTCTACAAAAGAGGCCAGATTTCAAAAGGCCTGCTCCTCTGAAGTCGGATATCCACAGTCGAAATCCGAACCTTTATTGCGAATATCATAAAGAAGGGGGGCATCTAACCGAAGACTGTCGGGCCCTTCGTTTGCTTATAGAGAGACTCCTGGGAGAAGGAAAGCTTCGGGGTCTAGTTCGAAAGGATGCAATTGCTGAGCCAACTGCCGAGAAGAGAAAAGAGAAAGAAACAGTATAAGTAACCTGGGAATGCGCCGACGTCGAAGACGCCGGCTACTATGGTGACATCCATCCTTCTACCGAATGCGTCGAAGTCAATGATGTGGGCCCCTTAGGGGACATCTATTGCATTCATGGAGGAGCTGGAGCGGAATCATCTCGCAAATCCAGCATCGCGAGAGTTCTAAAGCAGGAAGTAGCAGCCACTACAAGTTCTCCTCCCGAAAGCACTATTGTCACCCTTGGTCAGGATGACCTTCCCCCCAATGCCAATCCTTTCGATGATGCGGTGCTCATCAAGGCCGTCATCGAAAACTATACAGTCCACAAGATTCTGATTGATACCGGCAGCTCCGTCAATCTCCTTTTCCGCCCGACTTTCGAGGCCCTGAAGACCGGAAAGCCTTTGCTTTCCACCGACGGGCCCCTCTATGGTTTTTCTGGGGAGAAGAAAGAAGTAGAGGGTTCAGTAAATCTCCTGGTCTCTCTTGGAGGAGTGATAAAGCTAATCAATTTCGTAGTGGTGGATGCCCCGAGAAATTACTGCGCCAACTTCGGGAGGCCAATTCTAAATGCATACAGGGCATTACTGTCTACCTTTCACCTTGCTCTTAAGTTCGCTGTCGAAGGAAAGCAGTATCAGGTCACAAGCAACCCAAAGGTGGCTCGGGAGTTCTACGTCCGAACTGTGAACATGATCAACGACGTTCCACTTCCCGAGGCCGTGGCTGAAATTTTGGAGATTGCTGAGTCTTCAGGGGCTGCCGAGGAAGGAAAAGATCGAGAAGGGGCTCACTTGGAACCTGCCCAAGCGACCCAAGAAGTTCCTATTGCTGAAGGGGCAGAAAAGAAGCTGGTCATCAACGCCGAGTTGCCAGAGGAGGAGAAAGTGGAGCTAATCTCCTGCCTGTTGGAGAATCTGGATATCTTTGCTTGGTCAGCGGAGGATATGCCAGGAGTGGATCCAGACGTGGCTTGTCATCATCTAAACGTATCTCCTGAGTTCAAGCCCGTCTAGCAAAAGAAGAGAGAGGTGGCGACCAAGCTGGCGTTACCCATCAGAGAGGAGGTTTCCAAACTCCTGAAAGCGGGTTTTATTTCTGAAATTCAATATCCCACATGGATGTCGAATGTTGTAATGGTTAAGAAATCTGGTGGGAAGTGGCGCATGTGCGTAGACTTCACCAAACTTAATAAAGCGTGCCCTAAAGATTGCTACCCTTTGCCTCGGATAGATGTCTTAGTTGATTCCGCGGTTGGGTATGGTTTTATGAGTTTCCTCGATGCTTTCTCAGGGTATCATCAAATTAAAATGCACAAACCTGACATCCCGCATACCTCATTTATCACAAACGATGGGTGTTACTGCTATCTCGTAATGCCTTTCGGTCTTAAAAATGCGGGTGCAACATACCAAAGAATGATGGATACCGTCTTTAAACATCAAAAAGGCAGGAATCTTGAAGTTTACGTTGATGACCTACTTCTGAAAAGTAAAACATTCTCATTGCACTTGAAAGACCTCGTAGAGACGTTCGCTACTCTACGGAGGTTCAAGTTAAAATTAAACCCGATGAAATGTGTGTTTGGGGCAAACAAGGGAAAGTTTCTTGGGCATCTCTTAACTCCTAACGGCCTTGCACCGAATCCAGACAAGGTGAAGGCCATCCTTGATATGACCCCTCCTCAAAATACTAAAGAAGTTCAGCAGCTTGGGGGAAGATTGGCAGGATTGTGCAGGTTTATCTCCAAATCCGAAGATAAAAGTGCCCCATTCTTTAAAGCAATGCGAGGGGGATCAAAGTTTGAATGGAGCGAGGAGTGTAACAAGGCTTTTGAGCAGCTGAAAGAATAGTTAACCTCGACTCCACTACCCCAAAGTCCCCGTGAGGGAGAAATGCTATTCTTATATCTGGGAGTCGGACCAGATGCGGTGAGTTCTGTCCTCGTTCGGGAAGAAAAGAAGAGGCAGTTTCCAATATACTATGTCAGCCACATTCTTAAAGATGCAGAAACCAGATATTCGATCTTGGAGAAACTGGCCTTGGCCTTGGTTATGTCTGCACGGAGGCTTCGTCCTTATTTTCAGGCTCATTCCATCCAAGTTATTACAGATCATCCTTTAAAAAATATTCTTGAAAAGCCAGACCATTCTGGGAGGTTAGCAAAATGGGCTATTGTACTAAGCGAATTTGAGATATCATATATACCCCGAACAGCCATCAAAGCGCAAATCTTGGCAGACTTCTTGGTAGATACGGCAGAACCAAGTTCCGAGCAGGTGGTGCAATCTCCTTTAGCTTGGGTCATCTATGTGGATGGAGCTTCTGGCAAAAACTCCGTGGGAGCCGGAGTAGTTCTAATCAGTCCAAATGGCATCAGGCTGGAACAAGCTATCAAATTCTTCTTTCCAGTGACGAATAATCAGGCAGAATATGAAACACTTTTGGCTGGGCTGAGGCTTGCGAAAGAGCTGGGCATAGAACATGTACATGTTAGAACTGATTCACTGGTGATGGCCTCTCAGGTCTTGGGAAATTATGAGACAAGGGAGCCAATTCTGAGGAAATACCTGCTGTTAGCCAAAAGTGAAATTGGAAGATTAAAGTCATTCATCATCGAGCATATTCCAAGGACACAAAATGAGGAGGTAGATGAGTTGTCAAAGTTCGATCTTCCATCCGGGGGAGTGACCTTTGAACTTTTTCATTCGGCAACAGATGAGGCAGAACTCATGCAAATTGATCATAATCCTTCGTGGAAGGACCCTTACGAGCTATTTCTATCAAAGGGGGAGTTCCATCATTCCATCAAAGATCGGAGAAGATTCAAAAGGAAGGCGACATATTATTATCTGATAGCGGGAGTTCTCTACAGAAAGACTTTGACTCTCCCTCAGCACGATGTGTTTCGGAGGATGAAATCCCAACCATACTTCAGGAAGTTCATTCCGGGGAGTGCGGTAGTCATTCGGGAGCGAAGACTCAGGAGAAAAGAATCTTAAGGCAGGGGTATTTTTGGCCAACCATGAGAAAGGATGCTGAAGCATTTGCCAAGCGGTGTGTTCAGTGCCAACAGTTCGCTCCTCTTCAGCATTTACCTGCTCAGTCACTCAGATCAATAACTGCGCCATGACCCTTCGCAGTATGGGGGATGGATCTTATCGGACCCTTTCCAATAGCCAGCGGCCAGCGTCGTTTTATCATTGTGATGATCGACTACTTCAGCAAGTGGATTGAGGCAAAAGCGCTGGCAAAAACTACAACCCAAATTATCAGAAACTTCATCTGGGGAGAAATAGTCTGCCGGCATGGAATTCCGCTAGCAATTGTCACTGATAATGGGCCACAGTTCAATAATACGTAGATGATAAACTTTTGTGATCAGGTGGGAATTGATCTTCGATTTGCCTCAGTACATCATCCAAGAACAAATGGCCAAGTAGAAGCAGCAAACAGGCAAATCCAGCAGCTCCTGATGAAAAGAGTTTTGAATCAAAGGGGAAACTGGGCAGATCAGCTTCCTTCCATCCTCTGGACTCTTCGTACTACCCCGTCTTCAGCTACCTGGGAGACACCATTCAAATTATCTCATGGCTCCGAAGTTGTTGTTCCTGTAGAATTTGAGGTGGTCACTCCAAGAGTTGTGTATGCAAAATAGGGAGGAGAAGCGTGGATAGAAGACAATGACGAGGCTATCAAGTATAGTCTGGATCTGATCGAAGAACTTCAGGACGAGGCAACAATCAGACAAGAAGAAGTTAAAAGGAGGATGACAAAGTACTTTGACAAAATTGTCAGGGTAAAGCATTTTGCGGTCGGCGACGTTGTGCTAAAAAAGGTTGATGCAGCAGCCCGAACAGGCAATGTCGGGAAGATCAATCCTAATTGGGCTGGAACTTTCATCGTCAAGGAGGTACTAAAAAGTGGGGCTTACCGCCTCCAAACAAGCGAAGGAGAAGACATCTCACGCACCTGGAGCGGTGACGATCTCAAACGGTTCTATCCCTAAAATGTCTTCTTCACTTTCCTGCAATTTTTTAGATATTTTAATAAGAAGCCCCATACTGACACTTCTCCATGTCTGATGTTTCCTTTTTACATTTTTTCTTATATACCAACCTCACTGAACCGCGGAGACATCGCCAAGTTCTGCTCGAACCCCCTCGAATTGTAGTCATTAGTGTAAAACCATGAAGATCATGTGTAGCGGGGAGTTTTCGCACACGTGTAGTGGTAGCTTGCCAATTCCCGTGCGGTGGTCTTCAGAACCTTGGATCCCGGCTGATATCCAACACACCCCTGCATCAAGGGAGGTCTAGGTGAATGTTGGCTCTATCATGCCCCAAGAGGGATAGAGTTACAGCTTTGATGATCTTTCTGAGGAAAGCAATGTCGGTATAGCCCCCGCGGCACAACCACACCTGCCCAACTGATCATCTTAGTTTGTGACCATCGAATACTCCTTGGTACTCTCAAGCGATGCCTAAGCGGGACCCACAACTAAGTTGATCTCTCTGAGGAAAGCAATGTTCGCCGCCTAGGCCCACCTGCCCAATTGATCAACTCGGCTTGTAGCCCTAGGCAAGAGAGCAGTCGAGTCGCTTACAGCCCTTATGACCACTGAGGAAAGCAATGTTCGCCGCCTAGGCCCACCTACCCACTTGGTCATCTGGGTCTGTATTTGTCTTTTTCTTTATTTCTACAGCTCTTATGACTACTTGAGGAAAGCATTGTTCGCCGCCTAGGCCCACCTGCCCACTTGGTCATCTGAGTCTGTAGTCATCTTTTATTACGTTACAGGAAATTATCTCATCTTATATGGTCATTATAGACCATTTGGAGGAAAAAGCAGGACTCTTATGTACATCACAAACCGGCCGACCTGATACTCAAACCGGGCGGTTTGAAATAAGCAGGTATCGGAATTATCGGGCTGTCTGATTATTAAACCGGGCGGTTTAAAATAAACAGGTCCCAAATACGTCAAGCTGTCTGATGTTCAGGTCGGACAGTTTGAAATAAACAAGACGCCATTAAAATATCACAAGGCAAGTATCGGGGGATTGAGCATAGTCATGACCGGTCAACCTCGTCATTTGGATCGTAAATCTGTCTTTTTGGGTTTCAATTCGATCCGCTCGGCTAATAACAGGCTCTTTTCAATCAAGCAATTATGATTCTCATTGCAAATATCAAAGCTACTGACCGCCCAAATTATGTGCAGTCCGTGCGGATTATCAGCTAATATTGTATAAACCATTCGAGAAAGATATTATTAGAACAGGTGCAGGTGTTCGTCTACCTTACTAAGGAGCTGTGATATTAAGACCGGGCGAGTCTATCTATCTCTGATATTTAAGTTTGGATATTTTTGGATCTAAACATATGGTCGCCCGGGTTATATTCTAACAGAGCGGGTTTATCTGTCTCTCATATTAACCAAGTCTGGATATCCCTGGATCTAAATATATGGTCGCCCGGATTATGTTCTAACCGAGCGGGTTGTTCTATCTCTTATCAAGAAGTTATCTCTGGATTCAATGGATTATTCATTACTTTTATCAACAAGGATGAGATATCTCTGAATTCAGATAAAAAGCCGCCCGGTTTAAATTTTAAACCGCACGAGCCTATCATTTATTGTTTATACCATCAGAAATCGGATATCCTGAGATCTAAATGAGTAATCGCGCGGGTTGTATATAGACCGTCCGAAATCATCGATTATCACTCATACTCGGATCAAGGCAGCCGCACGGTTCAATCATAAAAAGCAAAAGGTAAAAAAAGAGAAGAGAGAGACAAAATAGCAACCACAAGTAAGTAACAATAGATAGACAATTAGACAGGTAAAATTTCCATTCATTCTTCAAAATATCTGTTAACAAAATATTAACCCCCCGGCTACAATCAAAACCGACAGTTACACAAAAGTAAAATTAAACAAAGGCAATAGCCTGCCGACTTCTTTTTCTTCTTCTTGACAGGGGAATTCGAATCTTCACCATCGATGTCGACTTCAGGCGAATAGCCTTCGCTTGTCGAGGAAGAACCCGATGAACCGCTATCATTAGACCGCCCGGTCTTACTCGCGGAGCCGCTTGTTCCAGAGGACAAACTGTCCTCATCATCCTCATCATCATCATCTGTGTCGTCATCCGCATCGACCTCCTCAGCGACTCTATCACCTTCATCACCTCCTTGATGGATTATAATTTCCCTGCTCGCGTCGGCTTCAGCCTCTTCACCCACCTTGGCTTTTCCTTTTTGTCTGCGGCTAATTTCATCAAGCTGGCCCTTCAAGGCAGGGAAGAGGTCAGAAAAAGTGGTACCCTCAAAGCCTTCGCACAGACCGCCACGATCTCTCAGGAGGCCCAAAGCTTTATTAATTCCTTGGGCCACATGAGGCAACACCTCATCCTGGAAGGCAGGGTTGGTTACCTCATATTGTTTCTGCAAAAAGGAAAAATAAATTAGGTCGCTCGGGCTGAACAAAATAAACCGCGTCATCATTTGTCAAACTCACCGCCACGAATTCTTGAATCCGCGCGTTCTCCGCGACCTGCTCTTCGTACTTCTTCTCTAGATGTTTCTGAATGGAAACCAGCCGCCTGTACGACAAGGCCATGAAGTGATTGGCCGCAAACCCCCAAGCACCGGCTTGTGTAGCTAGCCGGGGAAGCTCTTCTTCAGGAACTTTCTTCAACTTCTTTAAGGTCTTTCGACCATACATCGCGGCCCCGGCAGCTAGCACATGGCGATTAATTTTCTCACTCCCCCATGAAGGAAGTGCGGTGGATATCCGGATGCGGCTCCCGTCCCTGTGCCAGAGGACAGTTGGGTTGCCCTGCAGATCGGGCGGGTTCCCGCAGAAACGTAGAAACTCGAATTCATCAGAAGAGGTTGGGCTCTCTTCCTCCGATGATGGCGACCTATTTTGTTGCTGCCTCCTTTCCCTCTAGGTCAAAACCGGACCGGCCGGGGTGACCGGCTTGTTCGCGGGGACAATATGGGCAGCTGTAAGATGAAATAAAAAGTTTGAGTAAGACAGTCCGCGCGGTCATATACAGGCGGGTTGAGAAGAACTTACTATGTTCGGGGAGGACGTCCTCCAGCTCTGAGAACAGCGGAATGTAATGATTGATATCTAACCGCTCGTTCTCGAGGAACGCGAAGGTGTCCGACTCGATCTTCCCGACTTGAGGAGCTTGGAAAACTTCTTCCCCCCGAACTTGCGGGTCGACTTGCAACAGTCCGAGATTGCCTTCGAACATTACAAACCGCTCCGACCAGTTCGAGACCTTGTTCGCCAAATTGACGACCTTCAGTGCATGACAGCCAAAGTAGAGATGCCCCCTGAAAGTTGAAGTCCCCACGTCGGGGACAGCCCGCACCGAAAAGAATTTCCTGAATAGATCAATAGAAAATCTGGTCCTCTCAAACCGCAGATACGAAATAAAGCACTATATGGATGCTATGGAGTTCCATAGTGGTAAAAAATGGCGATGACTTCATATGGCAGCGGAAACTTGAAGCCATATTCAAAATGATCGACCGGAACGGCTATCTGATGCGGGTTGGAAGAGTTGATCCGCTCGCCGCGCAACGGAAGCCGCGCGAGCAGATCACTCCCTTCCATGTGTCTCGTAATAAATTCATCTAGCTCGGTTTGGGTAAGACGACACTCCGGGTGGTCCGCCGTGTGAAAGGCTAGGGCCGCATCAGTTCGAACGGCTTTAACTTTGACAGGTCGCTGCGACTTGAACTTAGATCGTGCCATTTGAAATCGTAAAAATGACTTCGGAAGGTCCCTACTTATAGATTTTGACGATCTGCGAATAGTAAAATTATATCGCGGATACACATTCTAACCGCGCGGTTAACAGTCTGCATGATCAGATTTGCTAGAAAAAACAAAAGAACCAAAGGCATTCAGGAAATCAGGTGCAAACATACATCACAGATCGCGCGACCTGTAATCAGTTCGGATAAAACATAGAAGATCTAAACAGAATACAAAGTACAGCGATTAAACAAGAACCCGCACGGGTTATTCAAATAAAAGACATAAAGCAGAAAGAACCATTGTCTAACAGAGGTCAAATCAACAAGCTGCACTCATAATACAGATTGTTCTAAAAAGCCGTTCACGGCTGGCGGTGTTCGGGGGAGACATCCTCTCTATGAAGCCGCGCGACCTGATCACTAGTAGTGTTCAGAAGAGAGTAAATCTGGCTGGTATGATAATGGATGTGGTTGATAGTGCTATGAAGCCGCCCGACATCCCTTTCAACCCGCGTAGCAGTAATCATACGAGGGGTTCCGGTGGCCTCATCGATCATTGGGTTAGCCGCTCTAACCGGGGGAGCATTCGAGCCCGCCCCAACAGTCGGGTGGCTGGAAACTTGCATCCCATCATTCATACTTCGCCGGCCTCCCGCGACTTCTCTAGTTAGCCGCAAAACTTTATACTGATAATATTTTGAGTCACCCTCAAACTTGGCAGACATTCTCTTCTCCTTCTCGAACTGAGCGGTCAGAGTAGCGACTTGAGCAACCTTGGCTTTCTTCTTAGTCTCCACTGCAGCTCGCGCGGCCTCAAGCTGCATCTCCAGACCTTTCTCCCTCTCTGTCCTGGATCTCCTGTCGGTCTCTATCTGTGCCTTCAGTGCCTCTTCAGCCTTCTTCCTTGCCTTTTGCTCGGCCTCCAGTGCGGTCCGAGTGGTGGCTTCCCGGTCATCCACCTCCTTCAAGCGGACCCTCAGGTTTGCTAAGTCCTCTTCGAGATGATCAAACAATGGCTTCCCTTCTCGCGGAGCCGCTGCATAGGTCAACACCGGGGAGACTAATGGAGGCAGGCTGGCCTCGAGGTCGCCCGGATTCACAATTTGATCATCGCTCTCTACAAGAAGTCGCGCGGTTATATAAAGCAAGAGCATGCAGCGCTATACATATATAAAAATGTACATATATAAAAGATCAATGCCTGAGCGCATAGGCCGCTTAGACTGTTCCGGATCCTTCCTTCATTGTTGTTCATGCCAGAGTCTCTCTTTACTCTGCCTAGTGGAAGAGGACCAGGCCGTTAAAGGGAAAAAGCTCGGAAGCGGGTTCAGTAATTTATTTTGACGAGGCCGCGGAATAAAGAAACGGACAGCTTTATAACCCGCGGGGTGCTTACCTGGCGTAACGGGATCAGGCCGCAGCGGCTTGTTTAAAACCCGTCTCGCCTCCTCCTCCTTCACCATCATTATCTCTTTCCCGGTCATCTCCGGGGAAACCTCCTCCCGCGCTTTCAGCAACTCCTCGAGTTCCTTCGCTCTCTGCTTGACCTCCAGGGCGGCCCGAGTAGCAGCTTCTCGCTCTTCAACCTCCTTCTGAGCGGGCTCCTTAGGCCAGGCTGTGTTATCTATAAGAGGGTCAGTTCGCTTTGAAGTCACCGGGCTGTCGAGAAGCTTATCTCGGCTCTCCAGCTCATCCATCTTCTTGAAGATTCCATCAAATGATAAACTGCTCGCTGAGTCTGGAAGCAGACCGCCCGATTTCACATCAGGGGTAGCCGGCGAGTCAATCAATTTAGCGAATGGGGGAGTCGCTAGGACAAGCTCCTCTTTCAGTCGCGGATTGGTTTGGAGGCGGGACTCGGCCGGTTTCTTAAAAGCTGCCCTTTCCTTAGATGCTAGCCTCTTAACCCTCTTGGTTATTCGATCGGTCACTGACCCGGTCTTCTTTCTTTTGTTCCCTTCCTTACCCAAAGCTGGACTAATTTCTTTAGAGGGGCTGGGATAATCGTCCACAGATAGAGGGGTAATCAGGTCTCCTGGCTTCTGAGAGCTAACCGCCTCCTCCCCCATATCCTTGACTAACAAGTGAGGATTCCCGGATGGGCTGATTACCATACCAAACGAGTCGGTCTCACCGACTTTCTTTGAAGGGCTGCCAGAATCCACTTTACTAGAGGGGATGGCCTCCCCTTTATTCAACGGGCTGACGGCCTGTAGGCCGAGGTCGTCTGAAGGGATCAACGAGTCGCTGGGTGGAAGCCCCGAGCTATCCGCTGCGGGCTCTGCAGGAGTCTTGGGGATAGTTAAGTCCATAACGGACTTTGAAATATCCGTTGCGGGCTTTTCAGACCGCTCTTCCTTCTTCCGATATCTCCTGTGCCGCTTCTCCTTTTCTTTCTTCCTTTTCCGGTCTCCTTCTCCAACTTTCTTCGGCTTCTCCACTATATTGCGCTTTTGGCTTTCCTCCTCTTTCTTTTTATCTCCGGCAGGGACCACGCGGTCTATAACAGTCGCTAAGAAGTCCATTGCTGTTGAATCTCTAGTTTTCAAAATTCTAACCGCAACTGGTGAGTAGTATACCGTGAATTCAGAAAAAATTCTGCAGAATGAGTTCTCAGGCTCTCTTATAGAATTCAGCACAAGTCAGATGCGGCCTCCCAGCTAAAGCTAATATTTTCGAAACTTTCCTGAGATTTGAAAATATGCGGGGATTATGTTTACCCGGAAAACCGCCTCTCGGGTTGAATCATTCTCAGGCCGGGCGGGCTTCTAAATGAAGCGGCTGGGTCCCAAGATCAGTGGCTCTCAGTCCAAGGTAAACTAAGCTGGGCGGTCTGATGCCGCTTCTGACCGTCCCCAAGATTGAAGATTGTCAGAACCCAAGGCAAGAAGGCGACCCGCGGTCTCAGATCGGAGACCGCCCAGGTTGTATCGTGAAGATCGGCCAAGGTCACATCCAGAAGGCAGGCCGCGGTCTCAAGTCGGAAGCCGCACGTTTTGCATCATCGCCTTGGTCACAGCATCTTCAGCCTCTGGTCAGACGGGTCGGAAGGGCAAGCCGCCAAGCCGCGCGACTTCTTTCTTTTTCTTCTTTGTGTATCCCGTCACCGCCTACACATTTCTTCTGTACCCGGGAAGGCGGTTATTTTATCCCTACCCACTTGGGCAGGCCCCCGAGCCTATAAATTGAAGGCGGCACTATTCACAAGATACGCACACTCGAATCCAGGAGCTTGCTTGTTTGAGCTGCGGTCTCGAGTTTCCCGTCTTGCGGACTGTCTGACCGGCCGGCTTCTTCTTTCCTGCACTTATAACCGCTGTAACCGCTTCATTTTAATCAAAGGAAAGCCCATCACAGGAGTGGCATTCGCCGTGACTGGTGAAGTCTGGCCTTGACCGCTGCTAGCGGTCTCATTTTCCCCACCTAAAAAGTAACCGGCAACTCGCAGCCTCTGATTTCCTTCGGAGGTGCGATTTCGGACTCAACATTATCCATATAAATCAAATTCTAAAATTGTTATGAGATATTTATCTAAATAAATAAAATCATGAATTTCAATTTTTTCTCTTTCGGAAGATGTCGAGTCTATAAATTTTTTATGGGTAGCAACCAATAACACATAAATACTTGAGAAAGAGATATTTGGGATGTCACCCCATCACATATCCTAGTACCGGTGCGAACCCTTCACATGGTAGACCTCGAGAAGTCCAAGATCCACTCTAAATTACTAAGTCCAACTAAAGTCTAGCAAAGATCAAATTAATAATAGACTCATGCGTACTCTTGCAATATTCAAAAAAGAAAAATATCAATATCTTGTACTTTCAGAAAATTATATATATATTCATGATTAAGAACAAAATCACAAAAGTCATATTAAATGTATGTATTGTCATACTAACATTGTATCTTAATGAATATTATTGGTTATCATACTAATCTCATGCATTGTTAGTTATCATATGTCTAACATGATATAAAATAGAAAATTTGGAACTTAAAATTCATGATATCTAAGAGGTTTTATATTATAATTCAAAAATTCAAATAAACTCATAGTCTATAAATCATTCATAAATTTAGAACGCTTTGTATGCTCATGATCATATACCAATGTTGTATGTCTCACAATAACGGGGGCGTAGGATTGGATGCATAAGAGACCTAACCTCTAAAGTCATGTCTTGTCCTTAACTGAAGAAGGTTCCAGTGGGGCCTTGCGAGGCACTGGGGGGAAAGAGTGCTAGGTTGAGCGTTCTCTAGTGTATGCATATGAGAGTAATACCCCAACCTACGACATGCGTGCAACTCCTCATGCCCATCCATCAATTAATATGGGGCTAGGGTGCAGACATATAGTCTGGGTATTTTTATCTAGGGCATACCTATTTCTTGCATGAATATCATTCCACAGTATAATCATTTAAATAATGCATATTTGTCTTATTCAAACATGATATCTTGTGTTTTCATTTCCTATCTTTTTCAGGTTATATTATTGTTATAAGCATAAGCCTTAGAAAAGTCAAAATGAAGATACAAGAAAATAGATCTCATGCAATGTTTATTTGGTCAAGTTATATAAGAAATCGCTAACGTTTCATGCAAATTGAACTATCTAGACATCTCCAAAAATTCTGAAATTTCTGCATGAAACTACTCTTGGGACACTTAATCAAGATCAATAATCAAAATTTTCAAAATCTAAAAAAATAGTGTTCTATTTTTCGCGCTAGCGCTAGCGCCGTCGCTAGCTCGTGTGCCAAATTTTCTTTGTTTTTAAAATTTTGAAAAATCAATAAAAATATGTTCTTTTATATGTACTACCTATTTACCTTTATGCCATTGTGTGATGTTTGAAAAATCAAATACAAAATTCTAAAATGCAAAAATGCAAAATATATGTCTTTGCTTATTTTTATTTGTGTCGGCAAGGTTTTATTAAAATAACAAAGATTTCTATGTTTCATTACTTTGGCAAAAATGACAAGCATGTTCTTTTAGATGTGGTTAAAAATGTTTAATTTATAATCTCAAGTTTTCTAAACATTGTTTTGACTTGTCATGCTTAGATTGTAATCTTGTTATGTGCAATAAAAAGTCTATAGTAAATAGTGTAGGATTGTGTTTGTATGCCTCTAAGCATGAGTAATGTGTTATGATCTCTTTACACTAACACTTTTGGTAGACTACATGTGCCTATAATTCTTAACCCTACATGATTGTAGTAGCTTACAATATTGAGATGTCTATCTCTATTACCTACACACTATTCAAAACTTTGTTGCACATATAGAAGTGAAATTACAAAATATAAAAAAACTATATGGACTTTATTGCGAAAATCAAACATTGTTTAAATCTATCATTTAGACGTTTTACAATGTTGCAATTCATCTTTTCAAACTACCTTGAACAATATTTTTATCATGCTTTGATATATCTAATCACATGAGCAACAATTGTATTATAAAAGTTGTGTAGAACCAAGCTTAGCATGCCTCTAAGTATGAGTAAATGTTTTATGGTTGATAATGATATTTATTCACTCACTTATTTTGGCAAAGTCTACATGTGCTTTTAATCTAAGAATGCTTGCTTGTGTATTGTAATTGTATAATGAATTAAATTTTCACAAGTATCTTACCAACACTACTTTAATTTGCACTCTTAAAAATTAAGAAAAGTGGTCGTGCTTTCATAATTTCATTGGTTTGCAAAACAAGTGTATTCGGAGATCTCTGTACAAAACAAAAAAAATCTAAAAATAAAATGACAAAGATAACTCCACCAAGCACTACTTGAACCTCCCAATAAGCCTTAATAAGCATTGTGAGGTTGAGCACCTTGGAAAGAATAGTAAAGTATCTTGTGCAAACCATAAGCTTTTTCATTACACCACTTATTCTTAAGTACACCGGATCACACAAAATTAATATTGAAAAATAAAGCGTGTGATCCCCTAAGCACTACTTTGCACCCTGATAAGTCTTCATGAGCATTGTGTGTGCAAAGCACCTTGGTAATTGTACAATTTTTCTATATGCATTGAAGTGGGTGGAAGTAAAATTATTTGTGTTTTATTGTGCACTTTGCTCTACATTTGCCTTATATTTTTGACTAAATCATTTGTTTACTCTCTTCAAAATACACTTATGTGCACATCATTATCTTCCATAACAATTCTTCTCATGAGTATTGGATCCTAATGCAAATTCTATACTACTCTTTATATATATATATGCACTAGATAACCTAGCATGCTCTTTACAATGTTTGGTATGTCTTGAATTTGTGAATTCAAATAACATTGCATTAGTCTCTTTTTGATATCTTTTTTCATGCTTGGTTACCTTATGGTAATCTTTACAGATTTTAAAAGAAAAATGATTTACAAAAACATCTTTTCCTTTTGGAATTTAACTCATATTTCTTCTTATGAATAGCCATGTTTACAAAATGATGTTTCTTGTATTTCTATAAGTCTTCCGCATCATTACCATATAATTTTTTACCTTGCGCTTTCATGCTTATTTAAAGTCTTTTCTTTTGTGTGTATCATCACTTGAATCTCAAAATTCCTTTCCTTCAACAAGTGATAGACTTACTTGGTAAAATTTGTATTGGTTGTTCTAAACTTGAGTACTATTTTTATGCTAAAAACTCTGATTTATTTCTATGAAAATTGTTATGCTAAAAACTCCTTATCATTTCATTTCCTCTAAAAAGCTCGATCATGTCTTACCTTGTTTTTTTATCAAAAAAACTCTATATGTCTCTTGCTACCTTAACACACTTTTGCTAGTAATAAAAGGGGGAGAACTAACATGATAAATAATAAACACTATCAAATTGGAAAACTAACATGATTAATGATTAAGATGATAGCTTACATATAAGGGGAGCATTCACATAGGGGGAGCAATTCTAAATTCCAAAATGGACAATTATCCTAAGTCATCACTCACACACACACACACACAAGAAGATTTCATCATGCTATATATATATATATATATTAATTCTTTGATTTATCATTAATGGATTTGTTATTATCAAAAGGGGGAGTTTGTTGGAACATGGTCTTCCGCATCTCCTAGGTTTAAGAATAACAAATCCTATGTGTATTTGATCTTGTGTGTTTAAGTGTGCAGGAAACAATGTCATATGACTCAAGGATAACATAAGAAGGTTTCCCCCAAGTTTGAAGCCAAAATTCCAGCATGGTCACTAGCGCTGGTAGTAGTCACTAGCGCGGGCGCTAGCTCTGATTAGTTATGTTCGGGAGGAAAGTATAGAAGGTGATAGCGCCGGGTGGTAGTGGATAGCGTAGGCGGTAGCATGACGCACAAGAAGAATTTAGGAATGGTTTCCTTGGAATGAATATACATGCGGAGAATGTTTCCAAATCCGGGATAGCTCCGACGGTAGTGATAGCGCAGACGCTATCTCCAAGGCTATAAAAAGGAGCCCTCTTCTCTCATTTTGAATACACATCCTTGAGAGAGTTCTAGTGCCAAATTTGCATAGCCATATACTGCCGAGTGTTGATCTCCCACCAAAGTTCCGTGAGTTTTTGAAGGAGGATTTCTACACGCCGCATCCGACCGATCATCGCTTCAACCATACTTATCCTACAACAGTCTTTCATCTCCAACTTCAGAAGTTCTTCAAGGGGGAGTTTTTAATATTGTTGTTATTTTCATTCTTGTAATCACTTAGTAAATTTGCCTCATGTTGGCGACTAGGTCTGGGTAGGACTTAGGGAGGAATTCGCCTCATATGGGCGACTAGATCTAAGTTTGTGAAAGTGCACAGTGTGCCTCTGAGTATACTCTAGAGGGGGGTGAATAGAGATTTAAAAATATTTTATATCCTATTTGTGCACATACAATAAAAACACTAAGTGTTATGCGTCAACAATACCAAACACAGAATAAAATAAATGTTGTTAATGTAAAGCAGAAAAGTTGTAAGCTATATGGGATAGCACAGAAAAGTAACACACAAGACACAAGATTTTATAGAGGTTCCCCAAAATGTGGGTAGTCATCTCTTCTACCTCCCTGGTAGGATTGCAAAACATGTGCCCTAGTCTTTTGATAAGAAGACTCTTAGAACGAAAGATCTTTTGATAAGGAGATCTTGAACCACTCAGATCTTTTGATAAGGAGATCTTAAACCACTCAGATATTTTGATAAAGAGATCTTGAGCCACTGAATCCTTTAGAAGAGTGATTCTTAAAACTCTGTACAGTTGAGGGAAAAAGTAAGAAGAAGGTAAGAAGAAGAAGATTAGAATTCTGTTCTTAGAATCCTTCAGAAGCACTTATGTTGCTTCTTTCTTTCATAGGTTCAGAAATGATGAACCCTTGCTTATGATAGTGATGATTGCAAGGGTTATTTAATTAGTTCCTTCTCTATGTATCCTTCTTGTAATCTGGCTGCTGTATGATGTAGAAGAAGAAGAAGAAGCCCTGTATCTTTTCTGTGCAGAGTGAGCACTTGATTTCTATCTGTGTCTCTTAGGGTTGAAAAAGGAAGAAGAAGCAGCCGACCCTAATTAACAGCAAGTAGAATAATGTAATGAATGTTCTCTGGTTTTCTTCTCTTCTCAGCCTACTTATTGTCCATCAATTGATTTGAAATTCTTTCTTCTTTTGGACAGACCTGAGAAGGTATTCTTTTTGGATACTTGATTTCTCTTCTTCTTTTGTTCCCAACCCGTCTATTACACTATATTTCATTCCAAGAATGCTTTTGCTCTTCTGGAATACTTCTTTCCTTTAGTGGCAACAAATTAGCCGTTGGACAACTGTCTTCAGTATGGTGGACCTTCTGAAAAGGTATTAGAAAGACAGCTGGAAAGAATTCCTTTTTCTGTCTATATTCGATGCTGCGTCGACTTCATCTTCCTTCGTGTCAACACACCTCTGAGTTCTTATCGACGTAGCTTTGAATTGTTCCTTAGCTCTGGTTGAACTCAGATGTCGACAGTGCGTCGATTACTTATCGATGTAACTGTCGAGTTGAAGACTTGGACTTGACCTTCATCTTCTACGTTGAGTTGAAGTTGAAGTTGCATCGACTTCTCAGATAGCTTTGACTGGGTCTTCCTTCTGCGTTGAGATCGTTTTGACGTTGCGTCGACTTGGTATACTTCGATAGAGAGATTGAGTTTCTTGGAATTCTAGTCTGAGTTGTGTCATCATCAAGTAGAAGTTGCGTCGACTTATATTTGATGCAAGTATTAATTCAAGTCAGATTGTGCTTGTCCTGACCTGGTCTTGACACTCTAAGGTGAGTGGACATCCTAAGACATCTAATGACCAAATTACCCTTACTATACAATGGGTAATAAAACTAGAAGGTAGAATCACTTATAGTTAATTTGTTAAGTTAAATCAAAGGAGTTTTTCCCAACAATCTCCCCTATTTATCTTAACAAATTTTATAGATTGTTTTAAAGTGATTTTACACATTCTTTGACATAAAATCAATACAGACAAAACATACATAGACAATAGAGAAAAATGAATGATATCACATCCAGAAACCACATTGTTCTTAATAGTTGTATCCACCAGAGAATAGAACTGTACTGAGCTCATAATTATAGAGTACCTGGACTTCACTATCCTTTATCAGGGGTTTTCCTTTTCCTAGAGAAGACTTTTGGAACTACCTTCCTTGCAGCAAATGCAAGAGGTTCTTCATCTTCTTGAAGATTCCTATCAGCTTCTTTATTGACTTCACCATCTTTGGGAGGCTCATCATCTTTAGGAAGCTCATTATCTTTAGGAAGCTCCCCCTGAGATTGAGCATTCTCCTCAACATCCTGAGCAGCTTCCTTAGCAATTATTGCAACTTCATCCAGAAGTAGATCATCTACAAGGAGCTCCCTCTGATTTTTTGCATGCAATTCTCCAGTAGGTTCCTGGGAAATTGTAAGAAGCTCCCCCTGATTTGGTGCTTCTTCTTCAGCTATCATCTCTTTCTGGTTCAATTTTGCATCTGATTCTTGAACTGGAAGCTCAGGCTCCCCCTGATTCTCTTGAGGCTCCTCTTGAGACTCCCCATGAGCAGTTGCATCTTGGAAGATAGTAATTTTGTCAGGGGATTTCAACATCCTTGCCCTTTTGATGGCCACTCATCTATACAGTAGGTCTTTCCTCCTCCTGAATTTTCTCCCCCTTATTAACCTTGCTGGCAAGGGAGGTTAAGAAATCCTTTGTCACCAATGAGGAAGACATGAATTCTTTGAGGCCCTGAAGAGACCTCTTTGAGTATAGGAGTTCAAACTTCATTTGGGAGTACCTCTTTTCAAATCTTCTGGCTTGGCTGGCCAGTAGGTCAGCAAATGTGCTGGAGGCCAAACCTACTACCTTTGAGATAACTTGCTCCAGGTCAATGGGAGGGTTAGGTGTGGTAGATATAGGAGGTAGTGATGGTAAGTTCTCTTGGGTATCTTCAAAGTCTTGGTGGATGGAAGAATGGAGTGGATACACTTCTGGAGAAACAAGGTATGATGGTGGTGGTGGAGGAGCAGACTAAATGTCTGTGATGATAGTGGATGGTTGATGTTGTTGCTGGAGGGAAGGTTGAGGTGTAGGTTCTAAAGCTAGGATTGGAGCTTGCTGTGTTGTTGCAGGGACTTGTACTTGGATGTCATCCCTTGGGAGATCTGGGACTGTGTCCTGTGGAGTTGGAGAAGGAGGAGGAGAAGGCGCAGATTGACCAGGCTTCAGAATCTGCCTGGTCCACTTGGAAAATATTCCTATGTTCAACCTTTTTCCTGGAGGAATGGGCACTCCTTTGGATCTGCAGACTATTGGGTAGTGATGGTGGAGCACCTGGCTCATGATTCTCAAATAGGCATTTTCTTTGTGGGCATATTTGTGCCCAATTATTCTTAGGAGGCATCTCCCCCAATTTATCATCTTCTGAAGGACCAGAAAGCCCATGATCTGCAGATGTTGCTTGGGAATATCATCGTGAGCTGATATTTTGCAAATGAGCACCTTCCCTACAATGTCAGCTAGAAACCTGTAGTCCTCTCCAAGATCAATCTTCTTTAGATTGATGCCTCTATCTTTCTTGAACTGCATGATCTCCAAGACTTTTTTGTCTCTTCTCCTGTCAATTTATCAGATTCATCACCTATTGGTAGATCAAAGGTGAGAGATAGCATTTGCTCTGTAAAGCTAATATCATTCTCAGATATCTTCCCAGTACGGGATACATCCTCTCCTAGGTAAATGTTGTCCTTGAGCTCTGTCAGCTCATCATCCAGAATCTTACATCTGGTGGATATTAATTTGGTTAACCCACCAGATTGAAACAAGCCAAGAATGGCTTTGAAATTATTTGAGGCAACATTAAAGGAGTCGATATCCACATCAAAGCCTGAATTAATCTTTGGAGGAGCCATTGATTTCGAGGTACCTGCAAATAGATGAGAAAAGAGAGAGGGAGAGGGAGAGAGACAAGAGCACGAGAGAATTGGAGAAGGAGAGAGCAAGAGAGCAAGGAGAGGAAAATTTGAAAGCATAAATGATTCGACGTTGAAGTTGCTCAAGGGAGATGATTCATCGCCACTTAGGGTGTAAGTAGAAGCGCCGTCGATATACATTAATATTCAGCGCCCCAAAATATGCCAGGACAGCTTTTAGAAGCGATCCTACGTGCGCTGGCATCTCGACGTTGCTTCGATTACCATTCGACGTAACTTCGAGATTGTTTAGAAATAAATAAGTCAATGTAGTCATGTCGACGTTGCGTCGAGTTGTAATTGACGTGACCTCGAATTTTAATCAGCAACTTTTAAGTCGACGCATGCGTCGATATAAACTTGACGCTACGTCGAATATCATTCGTATTATCCACTCTGACTGGCTCTTGATGCTTGCGTCGAGTAGAACCCAATGATACGTCGAATTCTATTCGACGCAACTTTGAATAAATAGTTCTATTTTCTAAGAAAATTCTTGCAATTTTCCCAGCAATGATGTTTATTGAAAATAGTGTTTATGCTATTAATTTTATGAACTATAAGGATAACAAGGGAATTTAAAGGAGAAATCACTCCCTTGGTTTCATTTAGTTCTTCTTTTATTACCTAGATCTTTCTTTTCAAACCATTCTCTCTTAGGAAGGATCCTACCTAATCCTGCACAGATAAATCAAACATTATAAGGATCCCAGGTTACCTTGGGCCCTTTGCTTTTACCATTGCAGAGTTCAATGAAAGAATAGAAGGGTCTTTAATGATACCCTTTTGTATGATAAGGAATGGGTTTCCCAAACCTATGCTTATTACCTTGGTACTGAAAATGTGCATAGAATGAATCTAGATATAGAAGTTCAGCAGAGTGTCTTATTATTCAATTTTTAGGTTTACCCTTTTGACTGTTTAGTTTCTCTGCATTACTCTTGCCTATTAATTTCTTTTCATTATTTAGAATTACTCTGTTATGCATAGTTATTTTAGTTGAATTATTACTATCCTTAGTTATTGCACTCTCCTCCCCTGATTTATAGTCACTAGGTCTAATAAATCTAACTGGATTTTGCCAGGCAGGTTTTCTAGTGGATTCAGTGCTAGTGCATGGGTCTGCTCCTAGTCATAGGTGCTTAAATCTCATAGAGATATTTTGTGTAATGTTTTTGAGTTTTTGACTCCTCCCATTGAGTGAGTCCTCAAAGACTTTTGCCTTTGTAAGCCCTTCTTTTAACTTTATATTTTCATTTCTTATGTTTATCAGTTCTGTTTCTTTTTTCTGAATTTCATTTCTTAGATTATTATTTAATGAATATAGTTCATCTTTCTTAAAGTTTTCTAATTCTTCCCTATTTGTTTCTATTTATTTTTGTATATTTAGGAAATCATTACAGAATTCTTTAAAGTAGTTTTTGAAATCAACATAATTGAAATCAAATTCATCAAAAATAGATACCTGATCATCTTCATCATCTGATGATATTCCCAGTACCATCATGCAGACTGCTTCAGCTTCTTTTTCTTCATCACTTTCTGATGAAGAGGAACTTGACTCTGCTTTAGAGTCACTCCAGGTTTCAGCAATGAAACCTTTAGCTTTCTTCTTGTCTTTCCTCCTGAAAGACATCTTTTTCTTCTTATCTTTGTTGCTTCTCCTGTCCCTTTGCTCATGTGGGCAATCTGGGGCTAGGTACCCTGGTTTGTTGCAGGTTAAGAAAATCACCTCCTTCCTTGGAGTCTTGTCATATCTAGGCTTTAAGCTCCTCTCTCTTCTCCTTGAGTCTTCTGTCTTGACCCATTTTATGAATCTCCTGGCTAGAAGAATGAACATCTCATCTTCAGGAGTGGAGGGCTCTCCTACAGTAGCTTTTAGAGCAAGGCTCCTTTGGATAGGAGTTGGAGTTGTCTCCTTTGCCTCTGTTTAAGCTCTATTTTTCAGCAGCATCTCATATGACTTAAGCTTTCCTAGCAAAGCCTCAGTTGAGATTTCTCTATGACATATGGACTCTCTGATGGTCCAGATCCTTGAATCCCATGAGCTAGGGAAGCACATTAGAATTTTATCATTGATCTCTGTCAAGGAAATTTCCTTGTCCAAACTCCTTAGCTCATTGATAATGATGCAGAATCTGTCATACATTTCAGCAACACTTTCTTCATCTTTCTTTTGAAAGTTCTCATATTGGGATATGAGAAGGGACTTCCTCTCCTTTCTTTCATCAGAACTCCCTTCCACAAGTCTGGAAAGGGACTCCCAGATCTCTTTTGCTGATTGGCAGTCATCAACTTTCTAAAAAATGTCATCTGACATTGTGGAGAACAAAATATTCATTGCCTTGGCAGCACATGCCTTCTGCTTCTTTTTAGCCTCTGTCCACTCATCCCTGGGCACAGGTTCCTGTGTTGAAGTTCCAGTGGCATCTTTCTTATATGGGGCTGGAGGATCTGAAATGATAACATCAAAAATGTCATCATCAATAGAGTTCATATATAGTTTTATTTTGGCCTTCCAGAGTGTAAACTTATTTAGGTTACACACTAGAGGTCTTATTGAGGCATAATCCTTAGAACTCATTTTCTTTATAAAATATTTTTATTGTAAAGAAATAAAAGTAAGAGGTCTTTTTGATCAAGGTGTTAACCTTTTAATGATCAACCTATCTCTGATACCAATTGAAAGTGCACAATGTGCCTCTGAGTATACTCTAGAGGGGGTGAATAGAGATTTAAAAATATTTTCTATCCTATTTGTGCACACATAATAAAAACACTAAGTTTTATGCTTCAACAATACCAAACACAAAATAAAATAAATGTTGTCAATGTAAAGCAGAAAAGCTGTAAGCTATATGGGACAGCACAGAAACTTATCACACACAGAAGATACAAGATTTTATAGAGGTTCCCCAAAATGTGGGTAGTCCTCTCTTCTACCTCCCTGATTGGATTGCACAACCTGTGCCTGAGTCTTTTGATAAGGAGACTCTTAGAACCAAAGATCTTTTGATAAGGAGATCTTGAACCACTCAGATATTTTGATAAGGAGATCTTGAACCACTGAATACTTTTGAAGAGGGATTCTTATAACTCTGTACAGTTGAGGGAAAAAGTAATAAGAAGGTAATAAGAAGAAGATTCAAATTCTGTTCTTAGAATCCTTTAGAAGCACTTCTGCTGCTTCTTTCTTTCACAGGATCAGAAATGATCAACCCTTGCTTATGATAGTGATGATTGCAAGAGTTATTTAACTAGATCCTTCTCTATGTATCCTTTTTGTAATCTGGCTGTTGTATGATGTAGAAGAAGAAGAAGAAGAATCCATGTATCTTTGCTGTGCAGAGTGAGCACTTGATTTCTATCTGTGTCTCTTAGGGTTGAGGGAGGAAGAAGAAGAAGCCGACCCTAATTAACAGCCAGCAGAATAATGTAATGAATGCTCTCTGGTTTTCTTCTCTTCTCAGCCTACTTATTGTCCATCATTTGATTTGAATTTCTTTCTTTTTTTGGACAGACCTGATGTTGGGAAAAACCCCTTTGATTTAACTTAACAAATTCACTAAAAGTGATTTTATCTCTTAGGATTGAATTACCCATTGTATAGTGAGGGTGATCTGGTCATTAAATGTCTTAGCATGTCACACTCAACCTATGGTGTCAAGACCCGATCAAGAGAAGCACAATATGGGTAAAGTTAACATTTATGTCGAATAGAAATCGATGCAACATCGAATTATTGTCGACACTACTCTGACTAGAAGTCCAAGTAGTTCACCCTTCTATCAAAGTATTCCAAGTCGACGCTACGTCAAAATGATATCGACACAGAGGCCATGGACCTGTCAGAGTTCTTAAGGAAGTCGACGCAGCTTCTACTTCAACTCGGCGCAGAAGGAAGCATCTGTCGAAGTAATCTAAAGTCGACGCAACGTTGACTTCATCTGGACGCAGATAATGATGCTCAGAATCATATCTTCAACTCGATGGTTACGTTGATTGGGTATCGAGGCAACGTCGACTAGCCGAGTTCAGTCAAAGCAAGGATGAATTCGAAACTGCTCCTATAAGAACTTGAAGGTTCGTCGATAAGAGAGGGATTGAACTCGATGCTACGTTGAATATAGTCTGAAAAGGGAAACCTTTTCAGCTGTCATTTTTGACCCTCTCTCATGTCCCACCTCTTTCAAGGCCGTTCCCCAATGACTCCTGAATTGCTTCAAATGGAATGAAGAATTAACAGAGGACAGAGAAAAGCTTTCTTGGAAACAAGCTCTGATGTTGGTGAATGGGTCGATAATTAAAAAGGAAAGAAAGATATAGTATTCAGACAAATATACCCTTTCAGGACTTACCTGAAA
The DNA here is from genome assembly GCA_033032865.1 of Dactylorhiza incarnata. Classification (NCBI taxonomy): domain Eukaryota; kingdom Viridiplantae; phylum Streptophyta; class Magnoliopsida; order Asparagales; family Orchidaceae; genus Dactylorhiza; species Dactylorhiza incarnata. The sequence continues at coordinate 7,030,339 of JAWHQI010000013.1, forward strand.
GGGAAACAAATTCAAATTGAACAGAGGGACAATAAAAGGTAAGAGAAGAAAGAGAAACATACATCATTTATAACAATCGTCTGATATCCTCTCTCCAGGGTTTTTCTCTTCTCCTACCACACTCAGGATCCCTAACTGAGAACATACAGAGAGGATAAGAACAACTGCTCATCATCACAATCATACAATTGGCTGATCTTAATCAGAAGAAAAGTACAAAGGCTCTGAAAGCTGTTCTTCAACACCATCTCATAACAACCAGATCTCAATCAGCAGAATCACAAAGGATCTGACAATCAAAACTCCTGCAAAACATCACTATTATAAGCAGGAGTTCATCAAGAGCAGATTAAGTGATTGATACAAGAAGCTGTGTATCATACAGCCTTCATAAGAATTCTGAGAACAGAATTCCTACACCATTTCTCTTCCTCCTTCTCCTTCTAAATCCCCTTCTGTAAAAGAGTTTTATTAATCCCTCTTCAAAGGATTCAATAGTTCAAGATCCCCTTATCAAAAGATCTGGTGGTTCAAGATCTCCTAAACAAAAGATCTGGTGGTTCATAATCTCCATGTTAAAAGATCATTGGTTCTAAGAGTCTCCTTACCAAAAGACGCAGACACAGTGGTGCATCCCTACCAGGTGGTAGAAGAGGGGAGTACCTACATTTTGGGGAACCTCTATAAAAAATCTGTGTGTCTCCTGGTTTGCTAATTTTCTATGCTGTCCCTCATAGCTAGTTTACATTACTGTTTTCTGCTTTAAATTTCAGCACTATTTTATTCTGCCTGAGATCTTGATTGAGCATAAATCCTTAGATTATTTTATTGTATTCACAGTTAGAATAGGAATATTTTCTAAATCTCTATTCACCCCCCCTCTAAAGGATTCTCAGAGGCACACTGTGCACTTTCACCTGAGAAGGTATTCTTATTGGATACTTGATTCCTCTTCTTCTTTTGTTCCCGACCCGTCTATTACATTCTATTTCATTCCAAGAATGCTTTTGCTCTTCTAGAATACTTCTTTCATTTATTGGCAAGAAATTAGTCGTTGGGCAACTGTCTTCAGTATGGTGGACCTTCTGACAAGGTATTAGAAAGACAGCTGGAACGAATTCTTTTTTCTGTTTGTATTCGACATTGCATCAACTTCATCTTCCTTCATGTCGACACACCTCTGTGTTCTTATCGACGTAGCTTTGAATTGCTCCTTAGCTCTGGTTGAACAAAGATGTCGACGTTGCGTCGATTACTTATCGACATAACTGTCGATTTGAAGACTTGGACTTGACCTTCATCTTCTGCGTTGAGTTGAAGATGAAGTTGCGTTGACTTCTCAGATAGCATCGACTGGGTCTTCCTTCTATGTTGAGATCCTCTCGACGTTGCATCGACTTGTTATACTTTGACAGAGAGATTGAGTTGCCTGGACTTCTTGTTTGAGTTGCGTCATCATCAAGTCGAAGTTACGTTGATTTATATTCGACGCAAGTATTAATTCAACTCAAATTGTGCTTATCCTGACCTGGTCTTGACTCTCTAAGGTGAGTGAGACATTCTAAGACATCTAATGACCAAATTACCCTTACTATATAATGGGTAATAAAACTAGAAGGTATAATCACTTATAGTTAATTTGTTAAGTTAAATCCAAGGATTTTTTCCCAACAGTTTGGTCTAGGCGGTGCTCGAGGCCGTATCCGGGGGAGGATTGGCTAGATGGTTTGAGGCCGTATCCGGGAATGATTGACTAAAGCCACCAGTTCGTGGGGATACGAGTCGGGATAGAAAATGAAAAAGTCTTTTTACTATTCACCTTCGATTTCTAGCATCACTAGAAATTAAGTTTTGTAATCCTACATTTCATATTTATAAAATCATGTCTCTATTTTATTTCGCTTAATTTGTGTTTTGCTTTGCACAATTTTGATTCCTTATTATTTCAAGTATTTCAAAATATAACAAAAGTTTGTAAAACCCTGATTCACCTCCCCCCCCCCCCCCCATCTAAGAGCACCTATAGATCCAACAGAAGAGATGGAGGTGATCTCTGAAGCTGGAGTGCCTAGGCTGCTAAAGATCGGGGTATACCTGTAGGCCGACGAGAAGATAAATATAGCGACATTCCTGCAAGAGAATGTCGACATCTTCAGCTGGAGTGCCGCCGAAATGCCAGGGATCGACGCGGAAGTTGCCTACCACCACCTAAATCTAGACACCGCGGTCAAGCCCATCCGTCAAAAGAAGAGGGCGAATGTCATTATGATGGCCGAACCCATTAGAGAGGAAGCGAGGAAACTGTTGGAGGCAGGTTTTGTATATGAGATCCAGTTGTTAGATCATGAGGTACCCTTAGAGGGGGGGGTGAATAAGGGTTTTAAAAACTTATGTTATATTTTGAAATATTAGAAATGATAAGAGATTAATTTAGTGATAAACCACACAAAAAGAAGAAATCAAGTAATATAAATGAGAGACATGATTTTATTAACTTGAGAGATAAGATTACAAAACTTGATTTCTTATGACGCTAGAAATCATATGCGTTAAAGTAAAATCACTTTTTGTTTTCTATACTGACTCGTATCTCCACGAACCGGTTGGCTTTAGCCGATCTCTCCACAGATACGGCATCAAGCCGCGCTAGCCAATCTATCACCAGAAAGGCCTCGAGCACCTCCTAGATCTACTCCTTGGACCTAGTCGCCAACACGAGGCAAATTTTAGCCCTAAGTCCTACCCAGACCTAGTCGCCAACACGAGACGAATTCACTAACCGATTAGAAATATAAATATAAAGGACAAATACAAAAGACAAATATAAAAACTCCATATGAGGTAATCTAAAGGAGACGACGAAGAATCGCTGAAGATCGTTGAAGTCCAAGCGTGCGTTCTTCGCATTGAGTTAGCGTGTTGATCCAAGCCTCCTTCGATTCCACCTTTTGAAATTGAGTGAGAGATGTGTTGGTCTGGAAATACGGCCCTGATTGATTTTTTGGAGTGCTGGAGTAGGGCTCAAATCAATCAGTAGTTGGAGAAGACGAAATCATCCAATTTATAGAACTTGAGCTAACACCGGCGTTAAGGCTAACGCCAGGCGTTGACCCTGTATAGTAATGTTTTGATGGCTTGGATCTTTAAAACATGAAGGAGATTCTGCACTTTAGGAAATGTTTATTTTAGGCAATCCTAACGCCGGCGTTAAGGCTAACGCTGTCGTTAGGTCAGATCATTCCTAATCTTCCCCCTGCAATCACGGCTACTTCCTCCTTGCCATAATCATCCTGGTGAGCTGCGCATTAATGCCTAGTGTTAGGTTCTAACGCCTAGCATTAGACCAATTTCCATACTCCAGCTTTGAGTTGTTCCAGACCAATAGCAGCATCCTAATGTCATATTTGTTCAAACCTACATGCTAAAAACACAATGACAAACAAGATCAAATACAAGTAGGATTTGTTATTCTCAAATCAAAGGGATGCGGAAAACCATGTTCCAACAATCTCCCCCTTTTGATAATAACAAATCCAATAGAGATAAATCAGATTCATATATAAGTATGTGTTTTTAGAAGGATATATGACACTAAGCAATCATAGAGATATTAATAAGAGTTATAGTTTATTAAAATAGTGCTCCCCCTTAGTATATGAACCCATTGACTAGATTTATGCTCCCCCTTAATCTAGTGAATCCTACTCCTTTAATCATTATGATTTATCATTTTATTCTCCCCCTTTTGTTATTAGCAAAAGAGGGTGGAGTGAAACAAAACTAGAAAAGAGAAGACAAAAGATAGGACAAAACTAAGAGAGGGATTAAGAGTTTTGTTTAGACATAAAGTAAATCATGATCGAGCTGAGGGAGAGAGTAGCACAGCGGAAAAAAATATGATAAGCGTGAATGAACAACATTTCATGTTTTTACCAAAGGAACTCTACAACTTATTTTTCAAATTAATTTTTAAAAAGAATACTACTTGTTGAAAAAACTACAATAAAGTTTGACAAGCACAAGTGAAGAAAAAAAAACTTTAGAAGTAAGCATGATAAAGCATGGTAAAAACAACATAGTCAAATTAGTAATGCGGAAAGATAGAACACACAAAATAGTAGCATTTTTGTTATAGTTTGACCATTCCAACAATATTGCTAGTCTCTTCACATTTGAGCATTTAACTTTGAAAATTTTCATAACTAATAGGCAAGCATGACTTAACATATTCAAATAGATAATAACAACAATGTAACCAATTCGTATTTCAAGTAAAGAAAACATTGTAGAAATCATGCATTGCAATCTAGTGCTTTTACTTAAGTTTTTAGAGAATTATGTAATTTTCCTTTAGGATCCAATTCTCATGAGTAGAAGTTTTATGAAAAATAATGATGTGTGCATAAGGTGTTTTGATAAAAGTATACAAGTGAAATAATTAAAACACATGACATATGTAATGAAATAGTAACAACAATATTAAGATTGTAATCTTATAATTACTTTCACACATCAATTTTAAAATAAAATTTCAAATCACATAAAAGGAGTACAACTACCATGGTGCTTTGCATACACAATGCTCATTAAGAATCATCAGGGAACAAAGTATAGCTTGGGGGATCACATTAGCTTTGTTATATTTTTGTAGTGATCCGGTGTACAAATAGAAGTGATAATAGAAATGTGTTTGCACAAGTCACTTTACAATTCTTTCCAAGGTGCTCAACCTCACAATGCTCATTAAGACTTATCAGGAGGGTGAGTAGTGCTTGGTGGAGTTATCTTTGGCATTTTATTTCATATGTTTGTATTTTTGGGCCAAAGGTCTCCGAATTCACTTGTTATTGCAAACATTTACAATTTTGAAATAACACTTCTATGTGTGCAAGAAATTTATTTTTGAAAGACGGTGTAGGTAATTTAGACATACAAGTTAATATGTTAAAAAATTTTACACTACACAATCATGCAAAACTAAGATTATGTTGTTGTTTCCATGGTGATCTGGAAGTGATCAAGCATCTAGTCTCACTGCCAATGCGATATGAGCCTATGGGGTCACACACAAGAGTGATTGGAGAAGTTGGAGGAAGAATTGTGTTGGCCTTACTTAAATTGGATATGAGTGAAGGACCAATCCAACGACTTATTTGAGTTGGGTTGAGTCAACTGAATGCTCCATAGGTATTGTGAATTTTGTATGGAGCGTGTTGACAAGTTCTCGAGACGAGTCATTGAAAGTGTCTCCACGACTCTTACTTCAATTCGTCAAATGACGATTTTATGATTACTCGAAGAAATCATAATGACTCGATGAATTTATGATTACTCGACGAACTCGACGAATTCATGACTCGACAAATTTATGATTACTCGATGAATCGTTTATTACTCGACGAACTTCTTAGTGAAAGGTTCACTCGATGAATTCTGTTTTACTCGTCGAATTCAGTTTGTTACTCGACGAATTTCTTCAGTGAAAGGTTCACTCGACGAATTCTGTTATACTCTAATATATGTCGTGGGTGTGCGGATAACATCTCTTTCTTGCATGGGTATAAATAGAATACGATTCTACGACTTAAGCAAGTGATCCCCTTTTGCGAATCAGATAGCGACGGAAGAGTTCCACGGTAGCTTCCGACGGAAGAGTTCTTACTGGTCGATCCCGCCGCCGCCGCCTCTCCTTGTTGTCGGACCTAGCTGTCTGTGGGAGACGTAGAGGGCTCTTCTCCTCCAACCTAGTTCTTGTGCGATAAGAAGCTAGGGTTCTTCACCGCTCGTGCGGACTTCCGTAGAGTCACCGATCCATTTCAGCGTTTGGGACTCAACGACTGTTCTCCGAATTTCAGTTGTGGAGCACCTCGGTTGAGTATTGACTCAATCCCCTTCAGGTATTGCAATGTGTTGCTTTTCTTATTTGTTGATTCATGAAATCGCAAGATCCGAAACTCTTTTGGGTTGTTCTTATTTTTGTTTCTTCTGCTGCGCACATTTGATGTGCTATTATCATTTGGAATGGTATGTAGAAAACCCAACAGATTATTAGAACATGTAGATTACCAAAATAGTGAGTGTATGAATCATTGATTAGCATAAAAACATTACCCATACTTAGAGGCATGCTAGGCAATCATACACAATTTTCTATAGATTATTTCATTGCACATAATCAGATTATGGTCAAGGCATGATGATAAAACAATGTTTAGGAAATTTGAAATTAAAATTAGACATTGAAGATAATCTTTAAATGTATGCCTAATCAATTTTGACCATTTGAAACAAAATAACTAAGAAGTTTGCTCTTGTGAAATCTTATAGTCAAACCATAGTTTTATAAATATTTAAAGCAAAATAAATAACAAAAACATATTTTTGATTATTTTGAATTATTTGAATTTTTTATTTTGGAATAAAACAACCAAATTAATAACAAAATAATTTCAAAAATTGAGAAAAGTAATAGAGAAAGATCATTATAAAATACCAGAAATAGTGTAGAGAAAATAGAATTTCAATTTGGCAAAAAAAGGGCTAACGCCTGACGTTAACTACTTAACTCCCAATCAGAACTCAATTTTTTGAGATTTTTGAAATTTTTTCCTTTGGAATAGTGAATATGCAAATAGTCCTTCTTGGTGTAGAAATTTCAGAAAATTTAAAGATTATTAGAAGGCTCAAAATTTTTGAATAGTTTTCCATAAAAAGGTTGTAAAATTCTTCTTAAGAATGTTAATTCAAATAATGTAAATCAGATTGCATGAAGACTGAACTAAGAGATATAGAGATCAGATACTATTCAGCATTATGATATTGGCAATTTTGCACAGAAAGCTAACACTAGGCGTTAATTTCTAACACTGGCGTTAGAGGCTAACGCCTGACGTTAACTACTTAACGCCGAGACAGTAGATGATTTCATGCATTTTTGAAAAAACTTTTCTTTGATTTTGAGTTATTATATAAAGGCCTTCTTAGTATATAAATTTCGGACATTTTGGAGATCCTTAGAAGACTCATTAAGCATGTTTTATTTGTTCAAAAAAGGTTTTTATACTTTTATTTGGTTTTCAAATACTTGTGTTTTACAAGATCATTAAAGCTCAAAAATTATAAAATATGCAAAACACAAGATAAGCAAGTTCGATCAAAATAAGAATGCATGAATAATATAATCATAAAGAGTGAATGCAAAATATACGATATAGGAATGTCCTAGATTAAAATACCATAACTATATGCCTACACACTAGCCCCGTACTAAGTGATGGATGGGCATTAGGAGTTGCACACATGGCGTAGGTTGGGATGTTAATCCCATATGCACACACTAGAGAATGCTCAACCTAACACTCTTTCCCACCAAATCCTCGCAAGGCCTCACTGGAACCCTCCCCGGTAAAGGACAAGACATAACTTAGAGGTTAGGTCTTCTAATGCACACAATCCTACGCCCTCGCTATTGTCAGACACATAATGTGGGTGAATGATCATGGACATCCTAAGCATTTTATACTATGGAAACAATTTGTAAACTATGGCTTTTTATGAGAGATTGATTTCTAATTATATTTTAAAGCAACATAGTTATTATGAGTTTTAACTTTTAATTATTCTACTTTAAGATGGATTCATTTTGGCATTATTAGACAAGTAGCATGAGTGATAATATTTATTAGTTGATAATGCTAGAATGATGAGTTTGAATGTAATGTTACGCCATAAGATTAATAAAGTTAATGTTGCATGTATTCAAAAATAGTATTTCAATTTTTAGACCTAGAATAAAGTGATGATTCTATTTTATTTGCTCTTATTAGTATAAAGATGATTCTAGGGTTTACATATAGGTAAGATACATGCACACAACAAAACATATTTCATTCATATAATTATCATGATCACAAATCATATGTTAGAAGCAAAAAGGATCTTTTGTAGTTATATTTAATGCTTGAATTTTAGAATGATAATATAAAAACTCATAGTTACCATGAATTTTAAGTTCCAAATTTTCTATTTTTATATTTGGGCAAGAATTTCAAAACTAACAATGCATGAGATTAGCATGATAACTAATAGTATTCATTAGGTGACAATGTTAGTATGATGAGCTAATATTATGCCATTAGAATAATGCATGTTTCTTAAATTGATATAGATTCAATTTGTAGACCTAGAATTAAGTGATGATTTGATTTATTGATGTTAAGGTGATTCTAAGGTCTAGATATAGTAAGATTAAAAAATCATGAACCTCCTTTCATAATACTCCTACCATGATATGAAGTTATAACAGCCAACATATAAATCATAATTCCTAAGTATGATAAAAGTAGTTGATTTAAGATAGTTCTTGATAGATCATGAATTATGATATATGATTATAGAGAATTTTATCATGGAATATCACAAGATCATGGTGGCGAGTGTGAATTCAATATTCATTCTTTTGAGTTATGATAATGAGTTCTTTCAATATGTCTTTTGTGATTTTCCTATTAAACATAATTTTGTGAGATCACATTATAATGATAATTTTCTTTTTCAGTCATTGCACGAATACACATGAGTCTATAATTAATTTGATCTTTGCTAGGCTTTAGTTGGACATAGAAATTTTGAGAGGATCTTGGACTTCCTGAGGTCTACCCAGTGAGGGGTTCGCCCGGTACTAGGAGATGTGATGGGGTGACATCCCAAATCTCCCTTTCTCAAGATACAGGTAAATAGAAAAATATTTTTTTTGATAAGTTTATTGTTGTATAATTTTGTATTTGATTTTTCAAAGATCACACAAAGGCATACAGATAAAGATAGGTAGTATATATAAAAAAATTATTTTTAGAGATTTTCAAAATTTTAAACAACACAGAATATTGGATATTCGAGCTAACGCCGGTGTGAAGTCTCAGCGCCTGCGTTAGCTCACAGAGAGTACATATTTTACTCATATAGCCTAGATTTTCTTCGATTTCACTTCCGATTTTGCTCAGTTATGTTTGTGCAATGTAAGACTTGTCTAATGAATTGAAAAAATGAGAAGAAAATGCAAAAAGTTGCAGAAGTTAAAATTTTAGATCATGGGCTCCAACAACAACCTTAATTCTTGAGTTTTGCATAATCATTTAAGCTTAATATTATAGGATATGCAAAAATGATTGAACAAGACAAATATGCATGATTTTAGTGATATTAGATTGGTCATTTATAAATGAAAACTTGATTTTAACTTTTGATTTAACTTTATTTGTAAACTTCATTTAGGTTTTAGGGGACAAAGTTAAATTTTAAATATTATATTAGATAACAATGGCATGATGGCTTAAAATGAAAAAAAATAAAAATAAAGCATATCATGAAGTAGAAATTTGTATATTCTATTTTGAAAGGATTCTACTTCATGCATTTCATGATACCTAATGAATTTGAGATTTAGGTATCCAAAGATGACCAAATGGGATGGTTCCTTTGGGTACCCAAATACATCGAGATGATTTTTGGGGAGATGAGTATGAATGAACCCTTTCAAGTGAAGTTAATGTTTAATCTTTAATTTTGGGTCTCCATTCATACTTTGGTTTCATATTCTTATATTTCAAATTTCCATAATTATTTTCAAAAGTGTTACGTATATGAAATTTGTTAACGTTTAAATTTATGTTGGGAGAAAATGAATTTTGTAAATGATAGTGACAAGGATTTTGATTTACAAAGACTTTGTGTTCCTTACTCCCATTATTAGGTTTATTTAAGATATTCATATTCATATTCAACTTGCTTTTGAATTTTTCTTGAGATTTTGAATGTATGTTTTGAGAATTTTTCTTTATGATTTCCTCAAGCAAGTTGATTTTAGTTTCTAATTCATTATTCTTAATTTTGAGATTATGTTTAGCTTTATTATAAGCAATTGTGCTATTTTTAAGATTGGTGACAATAAATTCAATGTGAGTTTGATAGTCATTTCTTAATTCTTCAAATATTTCATCCATCTCCTTAATTTCAATTTTATAGTTTTTACAATTAGCACAATTACTTTTTAGAGAAGAGTTTTCTAAACATAATTTTTCATTTTTTTCCTTTACAAAAATAACTTCCTTTTCAAGTACTTTGTATTTTTCTCTTAATTCAGTATAATCAATACAAGGTGTGGAGTTTCCAAATGAAGATGATGGAGATTCAAACATATCATTTTTGGATTCTACATTCACATTTGCTTTCAAAGATTTATAACGTAGTTTTACATTAGCCCTTTTTAATTTCTTAATCTTACGTTTAGTAGATTGTATCAATTGAAATGCAGAAATAGAGGTACAAAAGATGGAATTTGATTTCCTTACATTGCTTGTGGATGATGCGATATTTGAACATATAATTTCTTTGTCTTCTTCATCTTCCACATCAAAACAGGAGTTTCCATCATCCCTTCCGCTTGATGTGCCTTTCAAGGATCCATCATGTGAGGAGATTTCTTGAATACTCATGTAGGCTTGTATGTTCTACAATTCTTGCGTTTGTTCCATACCTGCAGAAGGAGAATCATAAGTTCTTTCAAGAAAATTCCAAATCTCATAAGCGGTAGGTGAAGTATGAATAAGTTTGAAAATATTTTGGTCTAACGCACAAAATAGACAATTCATAGATTTTGCATTTAAAACCATTTTGTTTCTATTTAATTCGCTAGGTGGCTTTTCAATTGTAATGTTCCAAACATCTATGCCTAAGAACTTGAGAAATTTTTCCATTAAAGTTTTCCACCTTTTATAATTTTTCCCTTCGAATAAAGGTGGTGCTAGTGGCTTTTCATTTATATAAAAATTTTCCCCACAAGTAGAAGCAAGATCATGATCAAGAGACGCCATTATTCCTGGTGGTGAAACCGTTTTGGAATAACGTGGCTCTGGTACCACTTGTTGAATCTTGAGGCGCCCTTAGAGGGGGGGGGGGTGAATAAGGGTTCTAAAAACTTATGTTATATTTTGAAAGATTATAAATGATAAGAGATTAATTTAGTCATAAACCACACAAAAAGAAGAAATCAAGTAATATAAATGAGAGACATGATTTTATTAACCTCAGATATAAGATTTCAAAACTTGATTTCTTATGATGCTAGAAATCATAGGCGATAAAGTAAAATCTCTTTTTGTTTTCTATACCGACTCGTATCTCCACGAATCGGTTGGATTTAGCCGATCTCTCCCCAGATACAACCTTAAGCCGCTCTAGACATTCTATCACCAAAAAGGCCTCGAGCACCCCCTAGATCTACTCCCTACACCTAGTCACCAACACGAGGCGAATTTTAGCCCTAAGTCCTACACAGACCTAGTCGCCAACACGAGGCAAATTCACTAACCGATTACAAATATAAATATAAAGAACAAATACAAAAGACAAATATAAAAACTCCCTATGAGGTAATCTGAAGGAGACGCCGAAGAATCGCTGAAGATCGTCGAAGTCCAAATGTGCGTTCTTCGCGTTGAGTTAGCGTGTTGATCCAAGCCTCCTTCGATTCCACCTGTTGAAATTGAGTGGGAGATGTGTTGGTCTGGAAATACGGCCCTGATTGAGTTTCTGGAGTGATGGAGTAGGGCTTAAATCAATCAGTAGTTGGAGAAGACGAAATCATCCAATTTATTGAACTTGAGGTAATGCGGTGTTAAGGCTAATGCCGGGCGTTGACCCAGTATAGAAATGTTTTGATGGCTCGGATCTTTAAAATAGGAAGAAGATTCTGCACTTTAGGAGATGTTTATTTTAGGCAATCCTAACGCTGGCGTTAATGCTAACGCTGGCATTAGGTCAGATCATTCCTAAACTCCTCCTACAATCACGGCTGCTTCCTCTTTGCCATAATCATCCTGGTGAGATGTGCGTTAATGCCTAGCATTAGGTTCTAACGCCTGGCGTTAGACCAATTTCCATACTTCAACTTCAATTTCCATACTTCAGCTTTGAGTTGTTCCAGACCAATATCAATATCCTAGTATCATATTTGTTCAAACCTGCATGCTAACAACACAATGGCAAAACAAGATCAAATACAAGTAGGATTTGTTATTCTCAAATCAAAGGGATGTGGAAAACCATGTTCCAACACCAGTATCCAGGCTGGGTCTCGAATGTTGTAATGGTGAAGAAGGACACTGGGGCTAGAGGATGTGTGTTGATTTTTCATTGTTGAATAAAGTTTGCCCGAAGGATTGTTATCCCCTGTCTTGAATCGACGCGCTGGTTGATTCAGCTATTATTATTCTGTGATGAGCTTCCTTAATGCCTTTTCAGGATATCACCAGATCCGGATGCATCCTCTGTATTGTCGCGACGTCTCCTTCATCACTGGTGATGGCTGCTACAGCTACAAGATCATGCATTTAGGGTTGAAGAATGCGGGGGCTACATACCAATAAATGATGGACCAATTTTTTAAAGGACAAAAGGGTAGGAACCTGGAGGTGTATGTGGATGATCTCTTGGTCAAAAGCAAGAGCGCTCAAGAGCATATCACAGATCTGGAGGAGACCTTCGCGACTATTCGGAGGTTCAAGATGAGGCTCAATCCTGTGAAGTGCGTGTTCAGGGCAGGAAGAGGAAAGTTTTTGGGACATCTTCCAACCCCTAAAGGAATGGAGCCTAACCCTGACAAGGTTAAAGCCATCGTCGAGATGGCATCGCCAAAAAGCATCAAGAAAGTTCAGAGGCTCACCAGAAGGCTGGCCGACCTTAGTCGCTTTCTATCAAAGGCGAGAGAGAATTGCTCTACATTCTTCAAAACACTCTGAAGCAATCAGCATTTTCAGTGGACCGAATAGTGCGAGAATGCCCTCGAAAAGCTTAAGCGGTAGCTAACCCAGACACCTCTCCTTCAAATCCCAAGGGAAGGCGAAGACCTACTTCTCTACCTAGGAGTAGGGGCAGAGGCGGTAAGTTCTCTGCTTGTTAGAGAGGAAGGGAAGAAGTAGTTACTCATCTACTACGTAAGTCGTGTACTAAAGAAGGCAGAGATGCAATATCCTATCCTCGAAAAGCTAGCTTTCGCCTTGGTGGTGTCGGCAAGGAAGCTCCAACCTTATTTTCAATCCCACTCCATCTGAGTCTTGACCGATCATCCCCTCCGAAGTATCCTGGAAGGAGTGGAGCATTCGGGAAAGCTGGCGAAATGGTCAGTAGAACTCAGTGAGTTTGACATTTTCTTCCCACCCCAGGTGGCGATAAAAGCGCAGGCAATGGCGGACTTCCTGGCCGACCTCTCAGGGGAGACAAACTGAGGTGAGGGGCCCTCAAGACTAGTTTTCTAGAAGATGTTCGTGGACGGAGCCTCGGGCAAAAGCTTTATGGGAGTTGACATCGTGCTTGTCAGCCTGCAAGGAACTAGGATCAAGCAAGCAGTCGAGATACTCTTCTCCGTCACGAACAATCAAGCGGAGTACGAGGCCATAGTGGGAGGCTTGCATCACGCCAAGGAGTTGGGAATCCGAGACAATCAAACTTTCACAAATTCATTGGTGGTCGCTTCACAAATACTAGGAGAGTTCAAAGTGCGCGATGCCATCCTGTAGAAATACCTAGTCAAAGTTAAGGGGCTTATTGGAGGCTTTCAGTCCTTCTTCGTCGAGCACGTGCCAAGAGGGGGAAATTTGGCGGCAGAACGTTTGGCCAAGTATAGTCCGAGAGCTGAGGAAACGATAATCGAGCAGTTTCGGCCATCCATCGGGGAAGGAGAGATGATGGATATCGAAGAACCCCCTTCATGGATGTATCCATTCGTAACATTCCTAGCCACCGGTCAACTCCCAGTGGACGGTGAAGATCAAAGGAAGTTTAGATACAAAGCGGCCTACTACTTACTACATAACGGGGAGCTATATCGTAAGACCATCTCAGTTCCTCTAACCAGATGCGTCTTAGAAATCAAAGTACCTCGAGTGTTGGAAGAGATCCATTCCGGAAAATGCGGGAGCCATTCAGGAACTCGCACTTTGTAGCAAAGAATCTTGAGACAGGGTTACTTCTGGCCAACCATCCTAAAGGATGCCGAAGCTTTCTCGAAAAGGTGTCAGAAGTACCAACTCCTCACCCCTCTGCAGTTGCTGCCAGCCCAACAACTTTGTTCGATCATGGAACCGTGGTCATTTGCTATCCGGGGAATGGATCTTATAGTCCCTTTTCTCCAAGCTAGCGGCCAGAGGAAGTTCGTTCTCATCATGATCGACCACTTCTCTATGTGGATCGAGGCCAAGGCTATGGCCAAGACCACCTCTCAAGTCGTGAAGAACTTCATCTGGGGAGGAATCGGCTGCTGGTTCAGGATCCCTCTCGCTATCATCACCGACAACGACCCACAATTCGCCAACTTTGAGTTGGAGGACTTCTGCAAGCAGCAAGGCACCGATCTTTGCTTTGCCGTAGTACACCATCCTCGGAGCAATGGGCAAGTAGAAGTAGCCATCAAACTGATTATCAACCTCTTGAGGAAAAAAGTTGAGAACTTAAAATGGAGTTGGGCAGAGCAGCTCCCTTCATTCCTATGGGATCTAAGGACCACTCCTAAGAGGCTCACATGCTATCTATTGAGAACATCGAAGAACTCCAAGATCTAGCTTCGGATCGATAAGAATAGATCAAGAGACGAATGGAGAAGTACTTTGACATGCACGTCCGCGTCAAACAATTCCAATCAGGCGATCTCATTCTGAAGAAAGTGGACGCAGCAAGAAGAGTCACTACTGTCGAAAAGCTTAACCCAAATTGGGAAGGGCCTTTCATCATCCACGAGTCACTAGCAGCCAGAGGATATCATCTGCAGAATCACGAAGGGGCACTGCTTGGGAACACTTGGAGCGGTGATGACCTGAAAAGGTTCTATCCCTGATAGGAATATATATACCCTTCCTCATTGTAATTATTTTTGTTTACCCAGAAGACCGCCTCCCGAACAATACATCTCTCAGACCGGGCGATTTGCTGTATCAAGTCGCCCAGCTCCAGAACTAACGGGTCTCTCGGTCCAGCCTGAACAAACCGGGCGGTCTAACAGTATCCAGACCGCCTCCCAGGATTGAAGATTGCCAAGGATCAAGTCCAGAAGGCAAGCCGTGGTCTCAGGTCAGAGGTCGCCCGGGCTACATCATCGCCTTGATCACAACACACTATGACTCCTGCCAGTACAGATCGGATGCTCAAGCCGCCAAGTCGCGCGGCCTATTTCTTTTTCCTTTCTGTATCTCGTCACCCCCTGCCCAATTCTCCTGTATCCGGGCAGGCGGTTATTTTATCCCTGCCCGTTTGGGCAGGCCCCCGAGCCTATAAATAGGGGGCTGCGATGTTCCCAAGACACGCACACTTGAATCCTGGAGCTCGCTTCTTAGAGCTGCGGTCTCGAGTTCACTGTCTTGCGACCTGTCTGACCGGCTGGCTTCTCGCTTCCTGGTCTTGTAACCCGCTGTAAATTTTTCACCTTAATCAAAGGAAAGCCCGTCACATGAGTGACATTTGCCGTGACGGGCGAAGTCTGTCCTTGACCGCTGCCAGCGGTCTAATTTTCTCTAATCAAGTAGAAACTGACAGCCCGTATCCTCCGTTTTCCTTCGGAGGTGCATTTTCGGATCCAACAGAAACACGCGACCTTTCGATCACGGACTGTCAGTGAAATCTTTGACAAAGATGTCAGACCGCCAGTTCCCTCTAAGAGACCACTCCAACCATAGTGATGATTCCCTATGGGAGGCCTTGGAGCAGTCAAAGAGAGAAGCCGAGCGGGCTCAAAAGGCAACTGATCAGTGTCTAGAAGCGATCAGTAAGGCCTTAGCATTGTTAACTGAGCGGCTAGTCCCTCAGTAGGCTGCGGTTAACCAGGCGGTGACTCCGGTCCCTCCTCCTCCTCCTCCGTACCAGCTACCGCAAGTCGCCAATTTCCCACCTCTACAAGAAGGTTTTGCAGCCCGGCAAAACTTCTATCAAGAAGCCGCGCAAAGCATGCTGGCCCGAGTTCTAGACTTTCAGGGGGCGACTTCTCACGCAGCCTGCCTTTCCTACCCGCCAGAAGCCGCGGCCCGCTCTTCCTACCAGGCGGCTTGTCCGCGAGTAGCCGCAGCCCAGGCGGCTTACTACTCTGCCCCTCTTCTGTATGAGGATGCTGAAGAAACCTCTCCCTTCGTGGACGAAGTCCGAGGGGAGCCAGCCCCAAATAATTTCAGGGAGCCGCGCCTGCCGGCATCCAATGGAGAAACTGATCCTACTATCCATCTCCTGGCCTTTGAGTCGGCCATCGCTTTAAGAACCCTTACAAATGCAACCAAATGCAAGCTCCTTGTGACATCCTTTGATGGACAAGCAAGGGAGTGGTTCTACGGGTTGCATCCCAGATCAATTAGCTGCTTCGCTGAGCTACGCAGAGAGTTTTTGCTCAGTTTCTCCACTTCTAAGAATAGAAAAAGTGGCCCGGCGGCCCTTTTTGAAATCAGGCAACGAGAAGACAAAACATGGGCCCGTTTCGTGGATCGGTTCCAAAAAGAGATCATGGAGATCCAAAATGTGGATCTTGAATTATACCGGGTAGCGCTGATTCATGGCTTAAGGTAAGGCCCCTTGAAGTTTGATGTGAACATCAAAGAATCCAGGACTTATCAAGAGATGATAAGTTTAGCCAATATGTTCATAAGGGGTGAAAAAAGTAACCCCGGGTATGTCGCAAAGTTGATCAGCGACAAGGATCAACCCCACTCATCCTCCACTCATCAACAATTGAGCCAACATCATTTCGAGCCCCGTTCCCAGAGGGGAAGGAATTACAAGCATAAACAACCCTTCATCAGCCATCAACGGTTTCAGGATCAGAAACCGTCGTTGGCCATCACACCAGCTCCATTTATGGCCATTCTAATGCCTGTATATCTGCCACAATATAATGCGCAGCCATCTCCAGCTGTTCCATCCACCCAGTATGATGATTCATAAGAATCATTTACACCTCTTAGTGTCACCATGGACGAGGTCGTCCAGATTCTCCAAAAAAGGACGGATTTCAAGAGGCCTTCTCCTCTAAGATCGGATATCCGTAACCAAAATCCGAACCTTTTCTGTGAATATCATAAAGAGGGAGGGCATTTGACTGAGAACTATCGGGCCCTCCGCTTACTAATAGAAAGGCTTTTGGGAGAAGGGAAGCTCCGAGGCCTAATCCGGAAAGAGGCGATTGCTGAGCCAGCAAACGAGAAAAAGAAAGAAGCAGTCGAGGTGACCTAGGAATGTGCCGACGTAGAAGACGCTGGCTGTTATGGGAATATTCATCCCTCAATAGAATGCATAGAAGTAAATGATGTGGGCCCCCTAGGGTACATATACTGCATTCATGGAGGAGCGGGAGCTGAATCCTCCCGTAAGTCAAGTATTGCGAGAGTTTTAAAGCAAGAAGTGGCGGCAACTACAACTTCCTCTCCTGAAAGCTCAATTGTGACTTTCGGTCATTAGGATCTTCCTCTGAATGCCAATCCTTTCGACAACGCCGTGGTCATCAAGGCTATCATTGAAAACTACACAGTTCACAAAATTCTTATTGACACGAGCAGTTTCGTCAATCTTCTCTTTCGTTCAACTTTCGATGCCCTGAAGGATGGAATGCCTTTGCTTTCCACCGATAGACCCCTTTACGACTTCTCAGGAGAGAAGAAAGAAGTAGAGGGTTCTGTGAAGCTTCTGGTTTCCCTGGGAGGAGTAGTAAAACTAATCAACTTCGTGGTGGTAGATGTCGCAAGTAACTAATGTGCCATCTTCGGAAGGCCCATTCTCAATTCCTACAGAGCAGTGGTGTCCACCTTCCACCTAGCCCTCAAATTTGCTGCCGAGGGAAAGCAGCATCAGGTTCGGAGTAACCCAAAAGTGGCCCAGGAATGTTATGTACAAACTGTCAATATGATCACGGACATTCCACTTCCCGAATCTCCGATTGAAGTTCTTGAAGTGGTTGAATCCTCAAAAGCTGCTAAGGAAAGTAAGGATCGGGAAGGGGCTCACCGGGAACCTGCCCAGGCAACCCAAGAATTCCCCATTGCTGAAGGTGAGGAAAAGAAGTTGTCATCAGTGCAGAGCTTCCAGAAGAGGAGAAAGTTCAACTGATCTCCTGTCTTCTAGAGAACTTGAATATCTTCGCCTAGTCAGCAGAGGATATGCTCGGAGTGGATCCGGACGTGGCTTGCCATCATCTAAACATATCTCTCGAGTTCAAATCAGTCCAGCAGAAGAAAAGGGAGGTGGAAACCAAGCTAGCGGTGCTTATCAGAGAGGAGGTTGCCAAGCTTCTGAAAGCAAATTTTATTTCTGAAATTCAATACCCCACTTGGATGTCTAACATTGTAATGGTGAAAAAATCTAGTGGGAAGTGGCGTATGTGCATGGATTTTACAAAACTCAATAAAGCGTGCCCCAAAGATTGCTACCATTTGCCTCGGATAGATGTTTTTTAGTAGATTCCGCAGTTGGGTATAATTTCATGAGTTTTTTAGATGCATTTTCTGGGTATCCCCAAATTAAAATGCATAAACCCGATATCCCGCACACTTCTTTCATCACAAATGATGGGTGTTACTGTTACCTCATAATGCCTTTTGGCCTTAAAAATGCGGGTGCGACGTATCAGAGAATGATGGATACGGTTTTCAAGCATCAGAAAGGCAGAAACCTTGAAGTCTACGTCGATGATCTCCTCCTCAGAAGTTAAACTTTTTCAACATATTTGAAAGACCTCGTAGAGACGTTCGCTACACTACGGAGGTTCAAATTAAAATTGAATCCATTGAAATGCGTGTTCAGAGCGAATAAGGGGAAATTTCTTGGGCATCTCCTCACTCCTGATGGCCTTGTACCGAAACCAGATAAGGTGAATGCTATCCTAGACATGACCCCTCCTCGTAATCCGAAAGAGGTCCTACAACTTGGAGGAAGGTTGGCAGGGCTGAGTCGGTTCATTTCTAAATCATGAGATAAAAGTGCTCCATTCTTTAAAACGCTCCGGGGAGGATCTCAATTTGAATGGAACGAAGAATGCAATAATGCTTTTGAACAGTTAAAGATACAGTTAACATCAACCCCTATGCTCCAAAGCCCTCGCGAAGAGGAAGTATTGTTCTTATATTTGGAGGTTGGTCCAGATGCAGTAAGTTCTGTCCTCGTCCGGGAGGAGAAGAAGAAACAGTTTCCGATATATTATGTCAGTCACATCCTTAAAGATGCGGAAACAAGATACTCGATCTTGGAAAATCTAGCTCTGGCTTTAGTTATGTCATCACGAAGTCTTTGCCCTTACTTTCAAGCTCATCCTTCCTATCTAAGTAGTTACAGATCATCCTCTAAGGAGTATCCTTGAAAAGCCAGATCATTCAGGGAGATTGGCTAAATGGGCTATCGAGCTGAGCGAATTTGAAATGTCCTATATTCCTAGAACAACAATCCAAGCGCAAGTCTTGACAGACTTCTTGGTTGATACAACGGAGTCCAGTCCTGAACAAATAGAGAAATCTCCTTTGGTATGGATTGTTTATGTGGATGGGGATTCTGGTAAAAACTCCGTGGGAGCCGGAGTAGTTTTAATCAGCCCAAATGGCATCAAGCTTGAACATTAACTCATGGTTCAGAGGTAGTCATTCCTATAGAGTTTGAAGTGGTCACTCCCAGAGTTATATATGCAAAGGAGGGAGGTGAAGCGTGGATAGATGATAATGATGAAGGTATCAAATACAGTCTGGATTTAATTGAGGAGTTTCAAGATGAAGCTACAATCAGGCAGGAGGAAGTGAAAAGAAGAATGGCCAAATACTTTGACAGAAACGTCAAGGTTAAACATTTTGCAGTTGGTGATGTCGTGCTAAACAAAGTTGATGGCGCAGCCAGGACAGACAATGTCAGAAAATTAAACCCCAACTGGGCAGGGCCCTTCATTATCAAAGAGGTACTAAAGAGTGGGGCTTATCGCCTCCAGACATGCGAAGGAGAGGACTTCTCACGCACCTGGAGCGGTGATGATCTTAAACGGTTCTATCCTTAAATGTTTCTTTCATTTCTTGCATTTTTTGGATATTCAGTAAAAGGCCATATACTGACAGTTCTCCCTGTCTGGGGACTCTTTTACATTTTTTATATATATCCCTCACTGAACCGTAGAGACTTCGAAAAGTTCTGCTCGAACCCCCTCGGATTGTAGTCATTAGCATAAAACCATGAAGATCGCGTGTAGCAGGGAGTTTTTGCATACGTGTAGTGGTAGCTTGCCAATTCCTGTGTGGTGGTCTTCGGAATCTTGGATCCCGGCTGATATCTAACACACCTCTACATCAAGGGAGGTCTAGGTGACCGTTAGCTCTATCATGCCCCGAAAGGGATATAGTTACAGGTTTGATTATCTTTCTAAGGAAAGCAATGTCGGTATAGCCCCCTCGGCATAACCACACCTGCCCAACTGATCATCTTGGTCTGTGACCATCGAATACACCTAGGTACTCTCAAGCGATGCCTAAGCGGGACCCACAACTGAGTTGATCTCTCAGAGGAAAGCAATGTTCGCCGCCTAGGCCCACCTGCCCAATTGGTCAACTCGGCTTGTAACCCTAGGCAAGAGAGCAGTTGAGTCGCTTACAGCCCTTAGACCGCCCGGCTTCTTCTCCAGAATCGCTGGACTCCGAACCCGAGCTGCTTTCCGTCTCATTGTTAGCAGCGGCCTCCTACTCTGCTGCGGTCCCGTCAACCGCAGTGGCTTCTCCACCCACGACGGTCTCATCATCGCCGTCTTAAGCCTCTTCCGGGCTACTGGACTGGGCCTTATCTTTTCCTTTGGCCTTACAGTTCATCTCATCAAATTGGCCCTTCAGGCCGGGAAAGATGTCCGGGAAGGTGGAATCCTCGAAACCCGTAGCCAGACTGTCGCGATCTCTCAGATGATTGAGGGCGGTGTCAATCCCCTTAGCAACATGGGGAAAGACCTCGTCCTGAAAAGCTGGGTTGTCCATATCATACCGATGATGTAAAAAGAAAAAAAAATGGGCTTAGATTACACGGTTTGAAGAGAACAGGTCGCATGAGTATTTGCCAGATAACTTACCGCCACGATCTCCCCTAACCGGGCGATCTCCTCAACCTGCTCGGCACTTCTCTTTTCCAAGTATGTGTTGGTCGAAACTAACTGCTTGTATGACAGAGCCATAAAGTGGTTAGTCGTGAAGCCCCACGCACCGGCTTGCGCGGCTACTCGGGAAAGATCCTCCTCTGGAACCTTCTTCAATTTTTTCAGTGTTTTTCGACCATACATAGCAGCTCCGGCGGCTAGTGCATGACAGCTAATTCTCTCGCTCCCCCAGAACGGGAGCGCAGTAGAAACTTGCACACAATCCCCGTCCTGATGCCAGAGGAAAGTCGATTTGCACTTCAGATCGCACAGATTGCTGCAGTTTAACCAAGCAGTCCGGGCGGTTACAAAGTAGCGAGTTGTGAGAAACTTACTATCTTCGGGTCGGGCATCCTCCAACTCTGAGAACAGGGGATGTAGTAGTTTACGTCAAGCCGCTCGTTCTCCAGGAATTTGAAGATCCCTAACTCGGCCTCTCCGATCTTGACTGTCTGGAAGGCCGCCTCACTCCGCACATGCGGGTTAACCTGCAACAACCCGAGGTGTCCTTCAAACATCATATACCGCTCTGACCAGCTTGTCACCTTGTTAGCAAGGTTGACGACCTTCATCCCCCGACACCCAAAGTAAAGGTGCCCTCTGAAGATTGAAGTTCCGGCGTCTGGGATAGACCGCACGGAAAAGAATTTCCTAAACGGGTCAATCAAAAATCTGACCCGCTCATACCGCAGATAAGAGATGAAACTGTAGATGGAGGCGATGGAGTTCGGCAGGAGTTGTCCAGGCACAACCCCATAATGATCGAAGATGGAGATGACTTCAAGGTGCGGGGGAAACTTGAAGCCATTTTAAAAGTGGTCGATGGGGATAGCGATTTGGGTGGGAGAAGAAGAATTAATCCGCTCATCGCGTAAGGGAAGCCGCGCGAGTAGATTGCTTCTAGCCATATGCTCTTGAATAAAGTCGTCTTACTCGACTTGAGTTAAATGACACTCCTTATAGTCAGCAGAATGAAAGGCGGAGGCCGCATCAGTTCGGACGGGTTGAACCTTCTCAGTCCGCTTCAATTTGCTCTTAGCCCGTGCCATTTTTGAAGTATAATGAACCTCCGGGATGGCTACTACTTATAAGAACCAGCGATCTGCAAATAGTAAAATCGTGCGGCGGATATGTGATCTAACCGCGTGATTAGAAACCTGCATGATAAATTTCACAAAGGAGTATTACGAACTATACATGCATGTCGTCGGCATGAAGACATCAGAAATATTCACAAATATTTCACAACAAGGATCAATGGTTTGCGTATAGCCAAGTCAGACCGCGACTAAAGCAACACAAGTCGCGTGGTCAGCAACCTGCATGATCATATTAATTAAGTTCAACAGAAAAGCTTCAAACATACATCACAAGTCGCGCGACCTGTCAAGCAGTTCAAATAATATTTGAGAGATTCAAAGGCACAGACATCAAATATTCAAAAACAATCTGCACAGACTACGCGAACATTAACAGGCAGCAAAAGATAGTATTTTCAAACAAATATTCAACAAACAGATTATCTGAAGTATCTAATAAATAATATTACACACATATTGTTTTTTAAGCCAAAAGCCGCTCACGGCTGGCGATTTTTAGGAGAGGAATTTTCGCGATGAAGTCGCGCGACTTGGTCGCTGGTTTGATTAAAAAGGTTGTATATCTGGCTTGTATAATAATGGAGATGATTGATGGTGCTATGAAACCGCCCGACATCCCTCTCTACCCACGCTGTAGGAACTGTGCGAGCAGGAATCTCTGTGACCTCATCGATCATAGGATCGGCCGCCCTAACCAGGGGGGGGATTAGAGGTCCCCCCGACAGTCGGGCGGCTCGATATCCTCATGCTCTCATCATTAATAGGTCGCCGACTTCCGCCGACTTCCCTGGTCAAGCGCAGATATTTTTCTTGGTAATATTTGGAATCCTCCTCAAACTTCAAGGCCGCCTTCTTCTCCCTCTCAAGCTGCGCGGTTAGAATGCAGTCTGCTCCGTCTGCACCTTCTCCTTATCCAACCACGTCTTCTTTTCGGCCTCCAGCGCAGTCTGGGAGGCCTTCAACTGGGCTCCATGCACCTGCTCCTCCTCCTGCCGCGCCTTCTTCTCCGCCTCCAAAGCCGCGCGAATATCTCTCTCCTGGCCCTCGACCTCCTTCATCCTCTCCTTCAAATTGCCGAGAAGCTTCTGGAGGTTGTCCAACTCCTCTTGGCCAGAATCTAAGTTATGCGCAAGAAACTGGCGTCTGAAAGGGTAGCAGAGGCAGGCTAGAGGAGAGGTCGCTCGACTTCATTGAATCTTCTGGTTTGTCTATAAGTAAAAATACCGTTAGACTGATCAGAAGCGGGTAATACAACAAAATAGAATCATTACAAGAATTAATGCCTGAGAACACAGGCCACCGAGACTGTTCCGAGTCCATTTTCCGGCGTTGTTCCCTCCAAATTCTCTCACTGTTCCTTCATCTAATTACAAAGTTTCGAATCATGGGCGGGAAAAAGCCCGTTAGTGGATTTAATAATAAGTCATTTTGCCTCTTCCGAGGATGCGGAATGAATAAGCGGACAGGGTTACAACCCGCTTCACGCTTACCTGGTGCGAAAGGTTCCGGAAGCTGCGGCTTATTCAGAGCCTGCCTGCTCTCCTCAACCTTCACTTTTATCAAGCGCAGCCCAGTCATTGCTGGTTCATCTTCTTTCGGCACGGACTTTTCCGGTTTGCCCACATCCTTGCCAGGAGGGTCAGCTCGGTTTGAAGTCATAGGGTTGTCCAGGAGTTTGCCTCGCTTCTGGAGGTCATCTATGCTATTAAAGATGTCGTCGAGCGTCACATTATTTGCAGAATCCGGAGGCAAACCGTCCGGCTTGGCGGAAGGGGTATGTTGCTCTTCAACCTCTTCCTTCACACGCGGGTTGGATTGGAGGCAGGCCTCCGTCGGTTTCTTGTAGAGTTCTTTATTCTTGGCCCTCATCCTCCGGACCGTCTCGCTATTCGCTCCGCCGCCGTCTCAGCTCTCTTCCTCTTCTTCTTACCCAGCTCTGGTTTCGCTTGAGGAGAAGGGCTGGAGTTGACATCCACCACCACTAAAGAAGTGGTCAACCCGTCCGGTTTCGGAGAGTTGACTACCCCCTCTTCTCCCTCATTTATCAGCAGAAGAGGGTTTCCCGAAGGGGTCATTTCAATGCCAAAGGAAGCGATTTCGGCGGTTTTCAATACAGCACCACTTGAGCCCGCCTTATAAGAAGGGGCGGGTCCTTCGGTCTTTAGCGGGGTGGTCTCAAGGACCATCTTGTCGGGGGAGGCCGATGGATCTGTCTGTGGAAGTTTCAAACTACCCGCTTCGATCTCTTCTCGTGCCTTTGAGTTAGACAATTCCATAACAAGTTTTGAACAACCCGTTCCAAGCTCCTCCGATACCTTGGAAGTTGTCAACTTCTCGGTAGGTTTTGCGCTACCCGCGGCGGGTTTCCTAGATCGGTGGCTTTTCTTCCGGTCTTTCTTCTTTTGCTCTTCCTCTTTCTTTTGATCTCCACTCTTGTCCACACGGACTTGGAGATGGTCAAGGAAATTCATTCTGATCAGAGAATTGTCGGCATGAAAAAGCCTAACCGCAATTGGCGAGTAGCTCCCCGTTATTTCGAAGAAAGTTTGCAGAATGAAGGGCCCTCGGGGTTTTTTATAAGCTTCAGAACAAACCGGGCGCGGTCTCCGGCTAGAACTAATATTTTCGAAATTTCTCGAGATTTGAAAATATGCGGGGATTATGTTTACCCAGAAGACCGCCTCCCGAACAATACATCTCTCAGACCGAGCGGTTTGCTGTATCAAGTCGCCCAGCTCCAGAATTAACGGGTCTCTCGGTCCAGCCTGAACAAACCGGGCGGTCTAACAATATCCAGACCGCCTCCCAAGATTGAAGATTGCCAAGTCTCAAGTCTAGAAGGCAAGCCGCGGTCTCAGGTCATAGGTCATCTGGGCTGCATCATTGCCTTGATCACAACACACTTCGACTCCAGCCAGTACAGATCGGATGCTCAAGCCGCCAAGTCGCGCGACCTGTTTCTTTTTCGTTTCTGTATCCTGTCACCCCCTGCTCGATTCTCCTGTATCCGGGCAGGCGATTATTTTATCCCTGCCCATTTGGGTAGGCCCCCGAGCCTATAAATAGGGTGTGGCGATGTTCCCAAGACACGCACACTCGAATCGTGGAGCTTGCTTGTTAGAGCCGCGGTCTCGAGTTCACTGTCTTGCGACCTGTCTGACCGGCCGACTTCTCGCTTCTTGGTCTTGTAACCCGCTGTAACTTTTTCACCTTAATTAAAGGAAAGCCCGTCACAGGAGTGACATTTGCTGTGACGGGCGAAGTCTTGCCTCGAATGCTGATAGCGGTCTAATTTTCTCTAATCAAATCGTAACCGACAGCCCGCAGCCTCTATTTTCCCTCGGAGGTGCATTTTCGGATCCAACAATTTTTGTATAAATAAATTGTCTGTACTCCTTGAAACATGGGATGACGTGAGTCCTTTTTTCCTCCAACAAGTGTTTCCAAAAAAGAAAAAAAGGTAAGTAAAATCGATCTCCACGATAGGTTGGGAAACAGGCCTCCAACTTGACTCTCATAAAACCCAGTATAGGTGATGGGACAGTGCATTGCGGGAGCGGGTTCTTCTAAGACTAAGCCTCTGGACTAACGATCAAGGTCAGCTTCCCCTTGCATGTTGGCTGAGTGAACCCCCCCCCCCCCCCCCCCCCCCATCGCATTTCTCATCCGACTGGAGAGATTATCAGAAAAAGTCTAGACACCAACCTCCCAACTCGACGAAGAGATGATCAGTTTAAATGACTGTGGGACCCGTCTATCAAGATGTCATTTAACCTCAAAGAGCTGGAAATGTTGGAACATGATCTTCCGCATCTTCTAGGTTTGAGAATAACAAATCCTATGTGTATTTGATCTTGTGTGTTTAAGTGAGCAGGAAAACAAGTTCACATGACTCAAGGATAACATAAGTAGGTTGAGCCCAAATTTGAAGCCAAACTTCCAACATGCCCGCTAGAGCCGACGCTAGCTCTGATTTGAGAAAATTTCGGGAGCAGTTATAGAAGGTGCTAGCGCAAGGCAATAGTAGCTAATGTAGGCGGTAACAGCTAGCGTGGGCGGTATCTACTAGCGCAGGAGGTAGAGTAAAGCATAAGAGGAAGGCGTCCGACTTGCTTAAAATGAAGGATTCTCACGCGGAGAATATTGCCTAATCTGGGATAGCGCCGACGGTAGCGTTAGCGCAGGCGCTAGCTCCAAGGCTATAAAATGGACCCCTTGGATCTGTCTTCTTCATCCCACTCCCAAATTCCAGAGCTTCGTGCCACATCATATAGAGGATGGTTCAGAGAGATACTCCCACAAATCCATGAAGGCTTAAGGAGATTCATGGAGAAGATTTCAACATGCGTCATCATCGCGACGAAAGACCGCATCAACTACGATCATACTCTGTGGGTCTTCGTCTACTTCTCCAATAGATCCATATAGGGAGTTTTTATATTATTGTTATTTATTTCACATCTTTTGTTGTAATCATTTAGTGATTTCGCCTCTTGTTGGCGACTAGGTCTGGGTAGGACTTAGGGCAGAAATTCGCCTCGTGTTTGCGACTAGGTCAATGATGTAGATCTAGGGGGTGCTCGTGGCCATATCCCGGGAAGGATTGGCTAGAGCGGCTTGAGGCCGTATCCGGGGAAGGATCGACTAAAGCCAACCAGTTCGTGGGGATACGAGTCGGTATAGAAAACAAAAAGAGACTTTCATATTTTGCCTTGATTTCTAGCATCATTGAAATCGAATTTTGTAATCAATTTTATTAATAATAATCATGTTTCTCTTCGTGTAATAAAATTGATTTGATCTTCATTTTTCTAAGTTATTTATTATCCTCTCCTTCATTATAAAACAATTTAGATCTTTATTCAAAATCACTATTTTGATCTCTTATTATTTCAAGTATTCCAAAATATAATATAAGTATTTAAAACCCTTATTCACCCCCCTCTAAGGGCGCCTACAGATCCAACAAGTGGTATCAGAGCGAGGTTATTCCAAATTGGCTTAACAACCGGGAATAATGACGTCTCATGATTTCACTTCTATTAGTGAGGTAAATTTTTATGAAGAAGAAAAATCTCATAAACCACCTTTATTCGAAGGGAGAAATTATAAAGGGTGGAAATTTTTAAAGGAAAAGTTTTTAGAAATTTAGATATCAATGCATGGGATATAGCAATAGTTAGACCAGCAGATGAATCAAATAAACAGGAACGTCATCTAAATGCTAAAACTTTAAATAGTATTTTCTGTGCTTTATTTCAAGAAATTTCCAAATTAATATATTGTTTTTCTAGTGCATACAAAGTATGGAAATTTCTTGAAGAAATGTATGATTCTCCATCTACAGGTATGGAACAAATGCAAGAAGTGGAGAACACAAGATTGCACAAATGGTCAAGAAAAGCTCCTCTCATGATGGATCAATGGAGTGCACATCAAGTGGAAAAGAAGAATCCCATATTTGGAAGAGGAATGCCAAATAGATGAAGATAACAAAGAAAATTCATGCCCAAATATCACAGCATCCAAAAGCACTGTAAGGAAATCAAATCCTCTTATTGTTTGCAATTCTGTTTCTACTTTACAATTGCTACAAATTACAAAGCGCAAAATTAAGAAATTAAAAAATGCGAATTGCAAATTGCGCTTAGAAAATAAAGATTTAAAAGCAAGAGTTAAAGTAGAATCAAATTTTGATTTATCTAGCTTTACCCATGTCACTTCATTTGAAAATACAAAACCTTGTTTTGATTATTATGATATTAAAGAAAAATTTATGGAACTTGAAAAAGAAATTATTTTTGTAAAAGAACATAATGAAAAATTATCTTTAGAAAATTCATCTTTGAAAAGTGATTGTGCTACGTGCCAAAAGTATAAAATTGAAATCAAGGATATGGACAAAACATTTTAGGAATTTAGAAATGACTATCAAAATCATATTGACTTTATTGTTTCCACTCTTAAAAATAGCACAATAGCTTATAATAAAGCTAGGAACAATCTAAAGATCAAGAATGATGAATTAAGATCAAAAATCAACTTGCTTATGAAAATTATAAATAAAAATTCACAGTATCAAGAAGTATCTAAAAGAAAGTTGAATATTAATATGAACATCTTAACTAAGTCTAATAATGGGAGTAAGAACAAAAAGGATTTGTAAATCAAAATCAAAATCACCATTATTTACAAAATCATGTTTCACCCAACTTAAAAGTAAAACTACACAAATTTCATATGAACGATACTTTCAATTATAATTTTCAAAATAAAGATAATCACAATGAAAATTTGATGCATAAGAATAACATTAAACCTAAGTATGAGTGGAGACCCAGAATTAAAGATGAAACGTTAACTTCACTTGAAAGGGTTCTTTCATTCTCATCTCCCCAAAAGTCATCTCGTTATATTTGGGTACTCAAAGGAACCACCACACTTGGTCCTCTTTGGATACCTAAATCTCTTATTCATTAGGTATCACCAAATGCATGAAGTAGAATATTTTCCAAAATGAAATATACAAATTTTCTACTTCATGATATGCTTTAATGTCATTTTATTTTTATTTTTGTTTTCTTATTTTTAAGCTATCATGTTATGGTCATCTTATATATTATTGGAAATATGATCTAATCTCTTAAAACTTAATGAGTTTATAAATCAAATTGATCAAAATTCAAAATCATATTTTATTTTGATGACCTATTTATTTTTCTTATATTCATTGCCTATAAATATCTTATATTATCCATATGAATCAAACTCAAAATTTGTTATGAGATATTTATCTAAATTAATAAAATCATGAACTTCACTTTTCTCTTTCAAATTTTTTGAGAGATGTCCATAGTTCATAAATCATTCTTAAACCTATTTTTATGCATGAACATCACTTTACATTAAAATCATTTAAATCATGCTTATTTGGCTTTTTTTGAACATGATATCTTGTGCTTACATTTCCAATCATTTTCAACATACATTATATTGATAAATATAAGCATTAGAAAAATCAAAATGAAGATATAAGAAAATATTTATCATGGCATGGTCATCTAATATAATATTTGAAATTTGACTTTGTCCCCTAAAGCCTAATTGAAGTTTGCAAATCAAATTAAATCAAAAGTAAAAGTCAGGTTTTCATTTATAAAAGACAAATCCATTATCACTAAAATCATGCATATCTGTTTTGTTCAATCATATCTTCTTTGTTTGCATATCCTATAATATTAAGCTTAAATTGTTGTGCAAAACTCAAGAATTAAGGTTTAATGAATATGGAGCCAATGTTCTAAAATTTTAACTTCCGCAACTTTTTGCGATTTCTTCTCGTCTCTTCACTTCATTAGACAGGTCTTACATTGCACAAACATAATTAAGCAAAATCAAAAGTGAAATCGAAGAAAATCTAGGCTATACGATTAAAATAAACACTCATTGTGAGCTAATGCATGCGCTAGGACCTAACGCCGGTGCTAGCTCAAGTGTCCGATTTTATGTAATTTTAAAATTCTAAAAAATCACTAAAAATATATAACCATATATGTACTACTCATTTTTGCATTTATGCCATTAATTAATTTTTGAAAAATTAAAATAAAAAAAAACTACAAAAGCCAAAATTGAAAAAAATATTTTATTCTCTTCGATTCTTTGTTTACTTGTTTAATTTCTATTTCTATACGCAAAAATCAAATACAAAAATATAAAACAAAGAATTATCAAAAATCATTTTGTGAACTTAAACTTTTCTATTTACATGTATCTTGCGAAAGAGAAATTTGGGCTATCATCTCATCACATGTCTTAGTACCGGGTGAACCCCTCACAGGGTAGACCTCGGGAAGTCCAAGATCGATCAATCTTAAGAGTTCAAACTTTAAATCAAAATTATTTTTCAAAATATCAAAAATACTGTATGGACTTTATTGTGAAAATCAAGCATGATTTAATCCATCATTTAGACCGTCTACAATGTTACAATTCCTCTTTTCAAACTACTTTGAACATTGTTTTTATCATGCTTTGATATATTTACTCATATGTGCACCAATTGTAATGAAAAGGTTGTGTAGAACCAAGCTTAGCATGCCTCTAAGTATAAGTAAATGTTTTATGGTTGATAATGATTTTAATTCACTCACTTATTTTGGCAAAGTATACTTGTGCTTTTAATCTAAGAATGCTTGTTTGTGAATTGTAACTGTACAATGAATTAAATTTTGCACAAGTATCTTACCTACACCACCTTTATTTGCACTCTTAATATTTAAGAAAAGTGGCTGTCCTTTCAAATTACATTGGTTTGCAAAATAAGTGTATTCGGAGAACTTTGTACAAACAATAATCATTAAATAAATTGACAAAGATAACTCCACCAAGCACTACTTGAACCTCCTGATAAGTCTTAATAAGCGTTGTGAGGTTGAGCGCCTTGGAAAGAATAGTAAAGTGTCTTGTGCAAACCATCATTTTTACCCCACTTATTCTTAAGTACACCAGATCACAAAAAAATATATATATTGAAAAATAAAGTGTGTGATCCCCCAAGCACTACTTTGCACCCTGATAAGTCTTAATGAGCATTGTGTGCGCAAAGCACCTTGGTAGTTGTACAATTTTTTTCTATGTGCATTGAAGTGCGTGGAAGTAAAATTATTTGTGTTTTATTGTGCACTTTACTCTACATATGTCTTGTATTTTTGATTAAATCATTTATTTACTCTTTTCAGAATACACTTATGTGCACATCATTATCTTCCATAACACTTATTCTCATGAGTATGGGATTCTAATGCTAAGTTCCATACTACTCTTTATATATATAAATGCACTAGATAACCTAGCATGCTCTCTACAATGTTTTGTATGTTTTTAATTTGTGAATTAATATACGTTGTAGTAATCTCTTTTTGAAAACATTATTTCATGCTTGGTCACTTTATTATCAAACTTAAAGATTTTAAATGCAAATTGATTTACAAAAACATCTTCATTTTTGGAATTAAACTCATATATCTTCTTATGAATCGTCATGTTTACAAAAAGATTTTTCTTGTATTTTTATAAGTCTTCCGCATCATCACCATGTATTTTTTACCTTGCGCTTTCATGCTTATATCAAAGTCTTAAATCTCAAAATTTCTTTTTCTACAAATAGTATACTTGCTTGGTAGAATTTATATTGGTTGTTCTGACACGAATATCACTTTTATACTAAAAACTCTGATTCATTAATGGATTTTAAAATAGCTATGATAATTTTTTTCAAAAAAAAAATTCAAATACAAATATAAACTCATAGGCTATGAAATTGTCATTAGATTCAAATGCTTAATGTTTCCAATGATTATTATCCCATAATTTCACATCTCACCATAGCGAGGGCATAGGGTTGTAGACATTAGATAACCTGACCTCTAAGTCATATCTTGTACTTAACTGGGAGGGTTCCAGTGGGGCCTTGCGAGGCACTGGGGGGAAAGAGTGTTAGGTTGAGTATTTTCTAGTGTTTGCATATGGGACTAACACCCCAACCTACGTCATGTATGCAGCTCCTCATGACCATCCGTCACTTAGTACGGGGCTAGGGTGTAGACATATTGTCTGGGTAGATTGGTTACTTGGAAATCATTACCTTTTTATGCTTAAAACTCATATATAAAGGGAGAGAACTAACATGATAATATTGATTACATGGCAAATGTTATATTGTTCATCTTTATGCTAAAAACTCCGATCTATTTTTAAGAAAATATTTATGCTAAAAACTCTGATTTATTTATATAAATTAGTTTTTATGCTTAAAACTCCTTATCATTTCATTTCCTCTAAAAAGCTCGATCATGCCTTATCTTATTATCAAAAATCCTTTTTTTTTGTCTCTTGCTTCCTTGCCCACTTTTGCTAATAACAAAAGGGGGAGAACTAACATGATAAATATAAATCGCTATCAAATTGGAAAAACTAACACGATTAATGATTAAGATGATAGCTTACATATTAGGGGAGCTTTCACATAGGGGAACATGTATTTACGGGGAGCAATTCTAAATACCAAAATCGACAAATTATCTTAAGTCATCACTTTCACACACACACAAGTAGGTGTCATCATGCTTATATATTAATGCTCTGATTTATCATTAATGGATTTGTTATTATCAAAAGGGGGAGTTTGTTGGAACATGGTCTTCTACATCTCCTAGGTTTGAGAATAACAAATCCTATTTCTATTTGATCTTTTGTGTTTGAGTGTGCAGGAAAACAAGTCCACGTGACTCAAGGATAACATAAGAAGGTTGCGCCCAAATTTGAAGCCGAAAATCCAACATAAATTCGCCTTGTGTTGGCGACTAGGTCTAGGGTGTAGATCTAGGGGGTGCTCGAGGCCATATACGGGGAAGGATTGGCTAGAGCGGCTTGAGGTTGTATCCGGGGAAGGATCGGCGAAAGCCAACCAGTTCGTGGGGATACAAGTCGGTATAGAAAACAAAAAGAGACTTTCATATTTCGCCTTGATTTCTAGCGTCATTGAAATCGAATTTTGTAATCAATTTTATTAATAATAATCATGTTTCTCTTTGTGTAATAAAATTGATTTGATCTTCATTTCTCTAAATTGATTATTATCCTCTCCTTCATTATATAACAATTTAGATCTTTATTCAAAATCACTATTATGATCTCTTATTATTTCAAGTATTCCAAAATATAATTTAAGTTTTTAAAACCCTTATTCACCCCCCCCCCCCCCCCTCTAAGGGCGCCTACAGATCCAACAGGAAGCTCGTGGCAAAGCATTGTTTAATTATCGCTTCTTCCAATCATTGAGTCGGTATGATTAACCCCCTCTAATTGTTGAGTAACAAGAGAAAGATCTTCTTAACATCCAGTAACACAATTGGATGGAGGCCTCGAGATGGTGTGCCCCCTGGACCTCCCCGACTATCATTCCCTACTCATCAGCATCCGACATCTAAGTAGGATGGAGGCCTCGGGATGGTGTGTCCCCTTGGACCTTTCGGACTGTCATTCCCTACTCATCAGTATCCAGCAACGCAGAAGGATGGAGGCCTCGGGATGGTGTGTCCCAGTGGACCTCCCCGATTGTCATTCCCTACTCGTCAGCATCCGGCATCTAAGTAGGATGGAGGCCTCGGGATGGTGTGTCCCCTTAGACCTCCCTGGTTGTTATTCCCTACTCGTCAGCATCCAGCAACGCAGTAGGATGGATGTCTCGGGATGGTGTGTCGCCTTGGACCTCCCCGACTGTCATTCCCTAATCGTCAGCATTCTACATCCAGGTAGGATGGAGGCCTCGGGATGGTGTGTCCCCTTGGGCCTCCCCAATTGTCATTCCCTACTCGTCAGCATCCAACATCCAAGTAGGATGTAGGCCTCGGGATGGTTTGTCCCCTTGGAATTCCCCGATTGTCATTCCCTACTCGTCAGCATCCAACATCCAAGTAGGATGGAGGCCTCGGGATGGGGTATCCCCTTGGACCTCCCCAAATGTCATTACCTACTCGTCAGCATCCGGCATCCAAGTAGGATGGAGGCCTCGGGATGGTGTGTCCCCTCGGACCTCCCCGACTGTCATTCCCTACTATTCAATCATCTCAACATCAAGCAATGAAGTGGGATGTAGGCCTCGGGATTGTGTGTCCCCTTGGACCCCCCGACTGTCATTTCCCTGCTTACCTTATTATTGTTATTATTGTTACGATCTCTTAAAACTTCTCACCAGGTGAAGTAGAAGCATCGAGAGTATACGTCTTACGGGACACCCCAAGTGTCACCCACAACTCAAGTAACATCAAACATAGAAGAAGGCGAGTGTTTAGGTAGGCGAGTATCCACAGTGGGAGCATTGTAAAGCTTGGCGAGCAAGTATCTTTCAAAGTCGCACCTGTCATGACGACGATCACTCAAACTAACTTCGAGCCTATGAGCAGTCATCGCATTCGATCCTAAGTGCCTACCGATTTCCACAAAGTAGGCGAGTATGAGAAGCAGACAGGAAAAATGTATCTTTCTTTCATATAGGTTTGCGAGTATTACATGATCAAAAAGCTTTACATGTCTGACAGGGTGGTCAGAAAGGGGCCATGCTGACTAGGCGTCATCATCACCGTCAATGTCAACGACATCATCTTCATCGCCATCCTTGCTCTCTCCATCCTCGGATTCTTCATCCTCGTCATCGCTGGACCGCGGGGAAGGAACATGCATGGGATAAGTGGACTCCTCGGTGAGCAGGGCTGGGATGATGTCCATCACTATCAAGTTCATCGCTTCCAGAATCAAGTAGTCGTCTGCTTTCAACCGACTCAGGATGACATTGTCAGTTGATCATGCAATGTCACGGCGAATACCCGATATCTCATAGCCGTGCATCCTTATCTGCTTCCCCCTGGAGGGGTCCGCCACTGATGGTTGTTGTTCGGTAGGCCGAGTTTCCAGCTCGGTAATCTTTACTTGGGCGGCCTCCAGGGATGCCCGGGTGTCCTCCAGCTCCTTCTCGAGCCGCAACTTCTTCTTCTCCGTCTCCACCTCGGCTTCCTGCGATCATGACGGATAGTTGTTAGCATGATCGTCGGCAATAGGCGAGAAGCAGCAAAGAAGATATATTCCAATCAAATCACGAATACCTCATAAGCCTTGCACTTCTCGGCCTTAAACCTGAGGGAGATGACAGTCTTGCTCAATGCCTTAACCCTCTGCTCATATTCAAGCAGGCTCCTCACAGTTTGGTGGCTGAGCTCGATCGATCACAGGAGCGAATGTGAAATCTGGTGGGTCAGATACTCGACCGATACCTCCAGGAGTGACTCGGCGTCCGCGCGACCATAGAGGGAGAACGTCACGGCAACGCCTTACCTCTATCCTCCCAGTCCTCCGACCCTGTGGGCAAATTGGTTCTCAGGGTCAACTCGTGTATGCGCTCTGCCCAGGTCACTGGCGAGCGACCATAGGCATCCTCGTCATGCACACCTACACCAAAATTTGGATGAAGGGAAGGCTCGCCAGCCTCTGAAGGATCTGCCTTTCCACTGAGATCTTTTCTTGCGATCTCCTTCTTCTTTCTCGTGGGCTCCTGGACCTTGCCCATTCCTTTATCCTTCCTCTTCCGTGAGGATCCAGCCTTCTCGCCGGAGTTCACCGGGTCCTCGGGGATCTAGAATAAATTGATGGGGGATGATGGTGTCCCATCATCATCGCGCGACGGGATCCCCGCGCCCTCCCGAGTAGGAGCTGCCTCTTTTGCCACAGGGGGAGTCTCGCGCGGTAGGATGCGAGCAGTTGCAGAAGCAAGAAGATGATGGTTATTCGCCAACCAAGAGGAGTGCCTAAAATTGCGAGTATATCGAATACTCGCTCAGAAGTATACCTTCACCCGGGAAGACCCATTCTAGCTCGCTCACCCGTTGTCGCTAGAAGACAACGTCGAACCGCCGACATCGGAAGGCGCTGAAGAGCTTCTCCCGAGGTCCCTCAAGGAAGGGAGGGACAAAGGCAGCCTCCGATGGCTTCTGGGGTAGGTGAGGAATGTCCTTGAATTCGTCGCTGACCATGATTATCTGCTTGACCCAGCGATGATTCTTGTTCGCTGTGTCGACCAACGCGTAGATATGGCTGCACAGGAAGATGACACCCTCGCTGGTCGCCATGAAGGAGAAGATTCTCCTGAAGACAGAAAGATCAAAGTCAAACTTCTCTTCTCGCAAGAAGCAGAGGAACCCAACCATCATCGTCATCCCGTTCGGGTTCAGTTGGGTGGCGACTATCCCATAGTAGCAAAGAATCTGACGATACTCCGGCCATAATGGTAGTCGCAGGCCCACCTCAAAGTGGCAGATTGGGAAGACAATCTCGCCATCCATGAAGCTGTTTAGTCGCTCACATTGGCGAGGAAGCCTTGTCGAGTACCCCTCGGGAACGAACATCTCCTTGAAATCTTATAAGTCCTTCTGAGTTGTAGTGAACCTCTTAAAAGTTGCCGCTGCGAAGTTCCTTGCATGACCTGCCCGACGAGTAGCTGCTTCATCAGTCATCGCGAGATGAAAGAAGGCGAGGAGGAAGAGACGAAAAGAAAGAGCGAGTATTAGATGGCGAGAAAGAAGGAAGTTGAAGATACTCGCAAGAAGAAGGAATAGATCGTTGATAGCGTAATAAATACATACCCACCCACTATTTATAGAAAGAGGCAAGGGAGGGGGTATTATACATCCCGCCGTGACTAGAAATAATGGTATGTCGAGTACTGCGGAAGGTCGCCGTATCAACATTGCGCATCCATAGTCGTCGATCTTCAGTACACGAGAACCTGCATAGAAATACATAGAGGCTCGCCGAAGGTGCGCGACAATCCTGTATCAATACTCAACAAATAGTTTAAGAGGACACGACAGACACACCATGTAACATCACCAGAACAACTAGACCCCTAAGATGCATTTTGTCATGACAAGGTCATGATATTGCTCTAAGAGACCAAAATGACCCTTAGAACCAAGGTATTAAGGTGAAAATCACCTTGGTGTGCAAATAGCCAATTTTAGCACCCAAACCTAGATTTTGAGGTTTAAGCTTCATAATGACTATTTGACCCCACTATGATATCCCTAATCCTTAGGGAGTCCCTTGGGTCACTAAGGACTCATTAAGGTAAACCTAAATTGGTCATTTTGAGCAAAGTCAACTCTAGCTTGAAATAGGTCAACCATCCCTATTAAGGGTCAATTAGGATTCAAATGATCAAATTTATCAGACCCAAGCTCTCCAAGATTACTTAAGGAGTCTAATGGGTCCACATTGGACCCTTGTGATAAGCCTATTTTGGGAAATTACGTCAATTGCCCAAAAAACCCCAATTTGACATAAATGAACTAATCCCCTCAATTGACCTTCAATTGGCCCAATGTGATCAAATTGATCACACCAAACCATTTATGACCATTAGGAGGTACTAGTGAGGCAACATTGGACCCTTGGGATAAGACAATTTTGGGAAATTAGGTCAATTGCCTAAAAAGCCCCAATTTAGTCTAAATGAACTAATCTCCTCAATTGACCTACAATTGACTGAATATGATCAAATTGATCACCCCTAACACTCCAAGATTACTTAGGGAGTCTAATGGGTCCACATTTGAGCCTTAGGACACGCCAATTTTGGGGAATTAGCCAAAATTACCAAATTGCCCCAAATTACAATTTATGCCCTTTATGGTTCAATTAGCTCTCAATTGACCAAATTTACCTAGAATAACCCTTCTCAAACCCTAACGGGTGTATATGAGACCTAAATGAACCAATGTGTACATTCAATTTTGGAGGATTAGGGCAAAATCACCAAAATGCCCAAATTGCCCCTATAAGCAATTATGTGCAAATAAACCCGATGTGACCCCCAGCATGACCTAATCCCTCTTGAAATAGGTCCATAAGGTCTAAGGCACCAATGTGGGTCAGCCACATTGGTTGGGGTGAGCTTGGGTCAAGCCCAAACTCAAAAGCCCCAATTTGGCCTATTTGGGTCAAGTTAGCCCAAACTCAAATCAATTGAACTTAATGCAATCCCATGACCAAATAGTCAGCCCACATGATCTCTGAACACCAAGCCCTCTGAAATTCGAAATTAGCGGAGTAAATGCAATGGTCTAGGTGTAAATTTTGGAGGAAGAGGACAAGGGGGCAAGGAAGAGTAGAATGAGGAATGGGTGTCAAATGGCACCCCACTTCCCTTCCCCAAGCTCTGCTCTGAGCTGGGGAATCAATTGCCATCAGAATTAGGCAGAGAGAGCGAGGATTCAATTGGTTAAGATGGGCAGAAAGGTTTATCGAGAGCCATCAATGGCATGAAGCCATATACCCTTCCTATCCTTCTTTTCTCCCTTCCTACATCTTCAGAACCTCCAGAGCAACCGAACCCCCATGTTTGGAGAAGAAGTCAGCTGCTGCAACCCAGAAGATCCATGGTACCGAAAAGCTGAAGGACGACAGAGGCGACCCGCTCAACCACCGGGAATACGGCTCGAATTCAGGTAAGTTCCTCCCCCTCTCCACCTGTGCTAGATATCTACATCTTCTATTTCTAAAACAAGTTGTGAAATGGTGCTTTCACCATTTTTGTATTCTATGTTCCTTGCCGTGAAATTGAGTTTTATGGGAGCCAACTCCGGCCACCGCAGGCCAAACGGACACCACCAGTCGACGACCAAATGTCGGCTAGTGGTGGTGGCTTGGGAATTTTGCCGAAGACGGCCGGAGATCGCTGAAATCAAGGGCCAAAGTTGGCCCTTGGGAAAGCCATCTGGGCCCTTAGCTAACTGGGGACGATGAGCCCCAGCCGTAAGATCTCTGGCAAATTTTTAATCGCAAAACATTATTTGTTATTAATATTGAAAATCAATTTCTGTCACATATAATGTTGAAACTTGGGGAATTTATTTGGGGCCCTTAGAAGCCCCAACAGAAAATATCCCTGAATGAAAATTGTAAGCATATGACCTTAACAAAAATTAGAAATTTGTTTGAAGTCATTTGGAACACAATAGCTCCCTGTACACCCATTTTGGTGTAGGGTGTTCACTTTGAGCCCTAGACACCATTTTGGGTGCCCACATCATTTGGTTTGTCCAAATGAGCTGAAAATTGGAGCATGCATGAGTCATGCCCTAATTTATTCGCTATCAAAAAATGGGGATTTTTGGGTACACTTTGCCTAAAGGTTTTGAAAACATTTCATTTCCTAGGTTGAAGATATTTACATGGTTCAAAGTCCCTGAAACTACCCCAAATTTTGGTGGGAGCTTTAATATGATAACTTAGGCCTCTGGTAAAAATTTAACTTCATTTTGATCAGTGCTTGTTTGGGAAAGTTCATCTATATATTCAAATAAATTTGTCCTTATGAATATTATTAAAAATTCTGCCTTTAATGTGACAGTCACTTTCAGATGACTTTTCACCTTACTTAGGCACTTCACCAGAAAATACCCCCTGAATGAAAATTGTAGTCTATGACCTTAAAAAAATTAGACATTTATTTGAATTCATTTGGAGCACTGTAGCTCCCTCGGCACCCATTCCTGTGAGATATGTACATATAGAGCTCTAGGACTTTAGAAATTAATTTAGGGAGATATATAACTCTAAATGAGTTGAAATTTGGGGCATGCATGAGTCATGCCCTAAAGCACCCCCTGCCAAAAATTGGGAATTTTTTGAAACAATTGGAGTTTATAACTTGAGAAATATATACCATGAAATATAGTTGCTGGATTATTATAGAATTTTGTATATAGACGTTTCATATCAGTAGGAAGTTCTGCGAATTTTGTTAGAATTAATCATTGAGTATATGACATACTTCCTTCACAAGGGAGAATTTGAGTTTATAACTTGAGAAATTCATACCATGAAATATAGTTGCTGGATTGTTATAAAATTTTGTATATAGACTTTTTATATCAGTAGGAAGCTCTAGGAATTTTGTTAGAATTTATCATTGAATAAATGACAAGCTTCCTTCACAAAGTACAATTTGAGTTTATAACTTGAAAAATTCATACCATGAAATATAGTTGCTGGATTGTTATAGGATTTTGTATATAGACTTTTCATATCAGTAGGAAGCTCTGAGAATTTTGTTAGAATTTATCATTGAGTAAATGACATGCATCCTTTACAAAGTACAATTTGAGTTTATAACTTGAGAAATTCATACCATGAAATATAGATGCTGGATTGCTAGAGAATTTTGTATATAGAATTTTCATATCAGTAGGAAGCTCTGGGAATTTTGTTAGAATTTATCATTGAGTAAATGACATGCTTCTTTTAAAAAGTACAATTTGAGTTTATAACTTGAGAAATTCAAACCATGAAATATAGTTGCTGGATTGTTATAGAATTTTGTATATAAACTTTTCATATCAGTAGGAAGCTCTAGGAATTTTGTTAGAATTAATCATTGAGTATATGAAATCCTTCCTTCACAAGTAGAATTTGAGTTTATAACTCGAGAAATTCATACCATGAAATATAGTTGCTGGATTGTTATAGAATTTTGTATATAGACTCTCTACAACAAACTGCACCTGTTGTAAGGACTGAAATATAACTAAAACACAGTTTGTTACTAATAGTTATATTTAGTAACAATTTTTTTTGTTACAAAAAAATACTTTTTTGTAACGAATATTTTAAATTTTATTACAATAATAATTAATTCGTTACTATAACTGTAAGTATTTGTAACAACACTAATGTTACGTTACAAATAGAAAACCTTTCTCACAATAAGTATCAATTGTAACCATATCATGAAAGTTATTTGTGACAAAGACATTGTCCTTACAAATAGTAATATTTTATTATTAAAGTTTTGTTACAAAAAATATATCATATTTTATTTTCAATTTTTGTACTATTTCATTATCAAAGTTTTGAATTATTTTTTATTTTTTTGAAAAAAATAAAAAAAATTTGTATGCGCGCGACAGTACCCCGCCTCGATAGTGCTCTAACGCGACAAAAATACTCCTACAGCTCGCAAACATCCGTGCGCGGCTGTCGCAGATATGTGGTACTATTGCGACATATATTTTTGCGCGTACGAGTTTTTTTATAAATCTTTAACTTTTTATAAAAGTTTTTCTGCCTCTCTCTCATGCAGCTCTATCTCTCTACACATGAATGAATGAAATATACGGATGAAAATTTCCCTCCATTAAATTTTGAACGAAACAAAACTAAAAATTAAAAATATATTAAATGTAAAAATGAATGCAAATTAATATGACATTAATTTTTTAATATAATTTTGGAATTAAAATAAAATCACGCACGAACCCGCGTGCACGCAAATGCATTCTCGCGCCATGCAAATGCACTCTCGCGCGCACGCAAATGCACTCTCGTGCGTGTAGTTTTCCTTTTTTTGCTTGAGAGCTAGCGCGTATTGCACGTATCGGGGCTCAAACACAGACACATGCACACACACAGACACGGACAACCAAACACACAAACATCCATTTGCGAGCTGTAGCAATGTCTTTCACGTATGGCCGCCGACGTTGTCTCCCCTCTCTTCGATGGTCGTCGCCGCCGTCACCTCTCTTCCACGGCCGCCGCCATCGTCGTTCTCTTTCTCGGCCGTCACCGCGCGCCGTTCTCTTCCTCTAGTTTATTAAGTTTTGTCTATTTACTTCCCTCTCACATTAATGAAATATATGGAGGGAAATTTTCCTCCATAAAATTTTGCACAAAACAAATCAAAAAATTTAAAATATATTAATATAATTTTTGAATTTAAAACTAGGGTGCGGTTAACAACAAGATCATATATACCAATTTAAAATTTGTTAATAATTTCTTATCTATTTAGACATAAAATATAATAGTCAAATCGCTAAGGGTCTGTTCGGCGCGTGAGTATTTTATATAAGCCTTTATAAAACTTTATAAAACATTTTTATAAAAAATTTATATAAAGTTTATAAAAAAAAAATTATATAAAGTTCTTATATAAAGTTTTTTTATATAAAGTTTTTATAACACATCATAAAAAAGTTTATATAAATTTTTTATAAAACTTTAAAACATTTTTATAAAGTTTTTTCGCCTCTCCCTCTCTCAAATGAATGAAATATATGGATGAAAATTTCCCTCCATAAAATTTTGCAAAAAACAAATCTAAAAATTAAAAACATATTAAATTTAAAAAAGAATGCAAATATGACATTAATTTATTAATATAATTTTAGAATAAAAATAATGATCGTGCACGGTCCCCGCACGCACGCAAAGGCACTCCCGCGCGTGCCCACGACCACCACCGAGCACAAGCGCACGCACGTCACAGGCTCGAGAGATCATTTTGGCCCAGGAGAGCATTTCTCGCCCGGGCACGTGTTTTTCACTCGGGCGCACTTTTTTTTGCCCGAGCACATATTTTATGTCCAGCCGCACATTTTGCACTAGCTTGCATTTTTTGACTGGTGCGCGCGAGATGGCTATTAAATATCGTAACATGAAAATATCTAATGTACCTTTTAATTTTTTGTATAAATAGAAATATATTATCAATAAAAAATAATTTTATTTATTTATTATCGCTACAAAAGAGGCATCTACGACGACGTTTTTTTTGTACGTCGTTTAAGAAAATAAGACTAATGATTTTAACATTTATAGCTTTTTGGGAGAAACGCACATTTTTCTTACGGGCTCGCGAGAGATGACCCCTGCGTACTGTCGCAAAAAATTAAATTTAAAAACATATAAATTTAAAGTATGTAAACACATGTCTTATCAATTGCTAGAAGATACGTATTTTAATGAAAATAGATGTAATGAAAACCACAAAAACATGTCATATTGATTGACAAATAAAACATGTTTAATAAAAATTACTTTTTATATAAGATTATTTACTTTTTAAATAAGATTATTTACTTTTCAAATAATAATTACCTCCGCCCATTTTCGCTCCCTCTCGGGCGCTCGATCAACTGACGGTGCACAGGAAGCCCCTGTTCCCCGCATGATAGTACCCCCGCCTCGACAGTGCCACAGTGCAACGACACTCCTACAACTCGCAAACCCCCACGCGCAACTGTCGAAAACACGTGGTACTACAACGGCATGAGTATTTTCGCGCACGGGGGTTGCAAGCTGCATGGGCGTCGTCGCGCTGGGGCACTATCGAGACGGGGGTAATATCACCCATATACACACACAATCACACACACACACACACACACACACACACACACACACATACGCATAACAAAGACACAAATAGACACAAGCACACACTGACAAAGACACACATAGACACACAGACACGGGCACACACATGCAAAAACACACATAGCTTGAGATCACACAAGCACACACTCAAGCAGACACAAATACAGATACAGGCAGACACAGGCACACAAACATAGACACAGACACAAACACAGACACAAACACACACACACACACACACACACATAGCTAGAGATCACACAAACTCAGACACAAACATAGACACAGACACACAGACATAGACACAAACATAGACACAGACATAAACACATACACACACACACACGCACACACACGCATAGCTAGAGATCACACAGACACAGACACAGACATATGCTCACACAGAGACAAACAAAGACATGGACAGACACGGTCACACAGACACAGACACAGACACACACACAGACACACACACACAGACACTCATACACACACACAGACACACACACACACACATAGCTAGAGATCACACAGACACAGACACAGACACAGACACAGACATATGCTCACACAGAGACAGACAGACAAAGACATAGACAGACATGGACACACAGACACAGACACACAGACACGGACACACTGACACACAAACACGGACACACAAAC
Source organism: Dactylorhiza incarnata (assembly GCA_033032865.1). NCBI lineage: Eukaryota > Viridiplantae > Streptophyta > Magnoliopsida > Asparagales > Orchidaceae > Dactylorhiza > Dactylorhiza incarnata. Next base: position 7,074,043 of record JAWHQI010000013.1, read on the forward strand.
ACACGGACACACAGACACACAGACACGGACACACAGACACACGGACACACGGACACACGGACACACGAACACACGGACACACAGACACACGGACACACGAACACACGGACACACGGACACACGCACACACGGACACACGCACACATGGACATATGGACACACGGACACACAGACACAGACACACAAACACAGACACAGACACACACACACACAGACACACACACACACACACACACACAGACACACAGACACACAGACACGGACACACAGACATAGACACAGACACAGACACACAGACACACAGACACAGACATAGACACACACACAGACACAGACACAAACACACAGACACAGACACAGACACAAGCACACACACACACACACACACAGACACACAAACACAGACACATACACACACACAAACAGACACAGACACACACACACACACACACAGACATAGACACAGACACAAACACAGACACAGACACAGACAAACACACACACACACACACACACACACACATACACACACACACACACATACACACAGACACAGACATAGACACAGACACAGACACAAACACAGACACACACAGACACACACACACACACACAGACACACAGACACACACACACACACACACACACACAGACACACACACACACACACACACACACATACACAATTGATAGTGTGTGGGGCTCGCACAAAAACATTCGATGGACGACAACATTTAGATGACAACAATATTTGGCGGGTGAAAACTTTCGGCGAGCGACATTATTTGACAGGTGGACTCATTCGGCGGGTGACATCAATCAATCGGCGGGCAGTATTATTCGACGGACGACATTAATCAATCGGTGGGCTTCACCCACATCCAAGCGAGCTTTGCCTTCTTCGGTGTGCTTCGCTTACATCCAAGTTAGAGACATCATTTGGCGGGCTTTGTCTGTATCCAAGCGGGCTTTGACGCCATCCAAGCAGGCTTCGCGCGTTAATGTATACTTTAAATAATTCCTTATAAATGAATATTTATTATTAATTAAAAAATAATGGTGAGATGAAGGCTCTGTTTAGCACGCCGATAACATGTCGATAATTAAAAATATATGGGTACGTTCGTGCGCTCCAGCAAAAAAATCGACTTTCATTTTCGCAAGCGAAAAGCTTTGACGTCGCGATTTAGGTCACAACTGATCAACTCCAGCGATGAGCCAACGAAGAATGCAATGACATTCTAGGTGCATCACTCCAACTTTATTGACCAAAAATAAAAAAAATTGGTGTTTCATTTTAATTATATTAAATTATTTATACTTAAAAATATAATATATATTGCCTATTTTTCTCCTCCAACATTTCTCCCAGACTATCTAATATTTCATTTTCCCTCCATTTTTTCCTTTTTCCCTCCATTTATCCTTGTCATCTTCCTATTAGGGTACCAATTCATCCCACATTCATATTCCGCTCAACGCGCTTGCCCCCGCCATCATCACCATGGCAAATCCCCCGTCAATACGCTCGCCACCGCCGGTAATAGTCATTATTTCTCTCCGGTGGCTGTCTTTCTCGATCTCTTTCCGCTTTTTTTTTTCGTTTTTCTACAAGCCCTCGCACACACTACCTCCCCGATTCCCCAGCCTTCTCTCCACACCGCAGCTGCACACCTCCTCTTCGGTCAATATCTCGCAACCACTGATCTACACCTTCCAGCGACATCTCGCAACAACCACGATGCCCCTACTTTTCTACCAGGTAAGCCCCAAAATGCTTCTTTCATCTTCTACACTTGCTTCACATTTGACTCTACAACTCCCTCCATTTTCTATCGGGTAAGCCCCAAAATGCCCTATAGATTATATTTTCCTAACCTGCTCTCGATATCTCCTAAGCCGAAGCCTATCTGGATCGCGTCTAGGGCATTGTCTCCACAACGATGAAGTAGATCGCCCCATTTGTGCTTGGCCTCACGGGAACAATAATAACTCAACGACGACGCCAAAGTTGTCCCCATTTCCGCTTGGCCTCGCCATATCCACGACACCACCGAAGATCTCCAAACGGTAACCTCCATGTTCTCCACTCTCGCTATCCACATGTCTTTCTTAATAAAATTTGTTCGATGGCTCTGCTTGGGCATATTGTTGATACACTTACAAGCACGACCAAACTGATGCAGTTCCTTATCTGCAACCGCTGAGAAACCCGATCTCAACCGCTGGCACCCTCTCTCAACCACTGAGAAGACTTCTCCTCTTCCAACCGTTGGCACCCTCTCTCAACCACTGAGAAGACTTCTCCTCTTCCAACAGCTGGACCTTCCTCGCCTCCTGCACAGATCATGCCAATACGCACACAACGACACTACACAAGAGTGGAATCAAACAATTATGTTGTACTATTTTTTTTTCAAGTAAGGGTCTATACATGATCGCTATAGTCCTTCCCTAAACCTTTATGTAAATATGTTTGAGCTTATGTATTGAAAATGTTCTAAATTAATTTTATTTTTACATAGAAATGCATGAGATATTTTGTGAATGCAACATAAATATTTTTGGCTGCTTCCTGTAATGGTTTTTTGATTCTAATTTAAAGCCTCAACAATTCTTCACCTATAGGTTAACACAAACTGTAGGAAGTTCTCTTCTTTCTCTAGCAGCCTAAACTCACTTCTTCACCTATAGTTATATTGCAGTTTTTTATATCAAGTATTTGATATACAACTTCCTTTGAATAAGATTGATGATTTATGATCTTGCAAATCCAAATCTCTTGCTGATTTTGTAGAAATGATTACTATTACATATCATTTTTTTGAAATTCTGCTACATATCTTTTTTCTTAATTTACATCTACAAATTCTCTAACCATTTTAGAGCATATTTATATATTCAACTGTATCAATATTTTTGTGCTTGACTATATTAATCATTTTTTGAGTTGCAGAATACGAGTTAAGAATGAGGCAATTGGAGTCAACTTTATTGATGTTTATTATCGCAAAGGGCTGTACACAACCAATTTTTCATTCACTCCAGGTATATTTTCTTATGATTATGCTAAAAATACAAAATTCAGCAGTTAAACAGTTTTTGATATTCACATGCTGGTCAATCGCCTAAAAATACACAGTTAAACAGTTTTTGATTATCCTAAAAATACCAAATCCACGGTTGGTGCATCGGCGGCGACTCTCTGCCTATTTACTAACCAATGCCTTTTTGCTTACAAATTAATTTAGTGTAAACTCCTCATTCTTACTTTCATACTCATGGTACTTCTTTATTGAAATTGAATTTCACTTCCCATTCTTGCTCTTGCATCATGTTGTGACCTTTCATTTTTTTTTGAGCTATTTCTTATACTCATAGGTTTGACTTCCATCATATTTGAATATAGAGAACTATTTTTGATCTCGACACTGGCGCTACCTTGCACATTGAGCTGGCAAGATCAAATTCAAGGAAATGCCCTAGAGGTATTCTATTATCACCCAAAATTTTTTGGCATGATTTATGGAATTATGTATTAATGATTTATGTTGATGATTTTGACACTGTTATGAGCAGCAGTCTAATGAACCTATGTTTTAGTGAATTTTGTTGATGTTATCTCATTCAACCAGTTTAATCTTCAAGGAAAGTTTGGTTTCTATATGAACTAATTAATTACTATTTTTCCTTGTTCAGGGGGTGCACCCTATATGATCATTGATAAGTGAACAGGAGTTCATGAAGATGAGAATGACTGGAGTAATGATGGTACTTAATTTACATGTTATTGAATTTCCTAAGACATTTAAGAGTGGGCTAGACTCTACACATTATTAAATTATCACTATTAACGTGTTCTCTGATCTTATTTGGGCAAGTACAAACATCCTTGTAACTCTTGAGTTACTTTTCTATGGATTATCATCTTATTCATATGGATTGTATCTCTATTATATAAAGAGCATTTCTTAATTAAATAATTTAGCTTTTCCAGCAACGTGATACTAGACCGGGAACCTAAAACCCAAATCCCTTCTTTATATTCTTCTTCTTTTTAGCAGTGATGCCAACGCAGTGACACATTTTCTTTTACATGGGAAAAGTCACAATTTTATCTATGGCATACTGAGTGGCTAAGATTTAATTGCAGATATTACTTGTAGCTCTCGTCGGATACTTGTCATTGCTTTGTTTTGTTATGATGTATGAAATAAACATTGTTGTTACTCTCTCATTGACAGATTACACTTATCTTAAAATGAGAAATAACGCTAAAATATATCTATATCTATAATGTATAATAAATGAAATGCCCTCTTTAGTATAAGATTCGCTTCGGTCTCTACAGCGGTGGTTTTGCGGCATTTTTTCAAGCGCCGTGAAAGCTTCAGCGGCGCTTAAAAAACTACGCGAAAGGCATTAAAAATGCCGCAGTAGACCAGTTTTGTTGTAGTGAGTGTGTTGTGCAGAGTCTATTGTGCTTTGAGTGAGTAGTGTTGTGTTGTGCAGTGAGTAGTACACTGTGCTGTGCAGTGAGTAGTACTCTTGAGTAATGAATGAGGCTGCATGAACTGGGGGCTAATCGGACCAATATTATATTACTGATTTATGTTTTGTGGGGGTTATCACATTAATATAAGATAATTTTCAAAGTCACAGTAATAGAGCTGACTTTTACATGGTAGCTGTTGGTCTGATTATGATTAGAATAAACCACAACCATGTCTATCATGGAGAAAATTGTCAACGCACACAGAAAACTTCATGTATGTTTTGTGGATTAGAAAGACTTCAGAAATAGTACATTATTGACTAGTATTGCTAGTATGAGCAGCTAATGTTTTGAACTAAAATAAAGTAGAAGTAAATTATATTAGAATTTGTTTACTCTCAGAAGGTGTGAGGTCATTAACAAATATGAGTTGTATTTTATAAGTACTTTATGCTACTTCGGATTTTATAGCAGATAACTTTGACTATTTCCATTATTTGAGATTACTACATGTCTACATGACACAAGTTATATTGGAATTCTAACTTATTATGGTTTTGATTTTACTTGAAGGTACTTCTATTTTCTTGGAATGATCTATGTTTCTTGCTCTCTTTTATTTGTTGGGTGCTCGAGCATTGACCGGCAAGTGATGAAAGATTCATTAGTCAGAAAGTAATGGAAGATTCATTTTTCGAAAAATGACAGAAGATTTATTAGAAACATGTTGATCTTGTAATGTAATATTGTATTATTTTAGAAGAGATGATAATAACTTGTATTCTATGTAATACTTTTTGGTGTGAATAAATACATGTTGATCTTGTTACGAATTTTTAAATATATCTGTGTTTTCAAGATTATTATTTGTAATAAAATCTCAGGTACACAAAAAATAGAAATGGAATATTTTTGATATATAAATGAATTGGCTGTAGTAAGAAGAATGGAAAACAAATGTAATGATTTTTTCATTACTATTGTTTAATCTATTGTAACAAAATAATGTTTATTATACTTTATTGTAACGAAGTTAGTTTATTTTTAGTGAGGAAAAAATAAAACATTTGTAACGAAATAGTTTTAATCGTAATTGGTTTTTTGTGAGAAAAAAAACATTCGTATAGAAATAATATTTATTGTGACCAATTTATTGTGAGGAAGAATCTATTTTTGGTGAGAAAGTATCGTTTGTTACAATTAATTTATTTGTAACGACATGCATACATTCGTTACAAGAACTTTTAGCGTCGAGCTTTAGAGGAGGACTGTTACTTAGGACTGTTACTTAAAGTTTTTTTCATTACTAAATAGTTTTTGTAACGATTTTTGGCACTTATTGTAACGATTTAGGTCCTTACTATAAGTGCAGTTTGTTGTTGTGACTTTTCATATCAGTAGGAAGCCCTGAAAATTTTGTTAGAATTTATCATTGAGTAGATGACATGCTTCACAAAGTATAATTTGAGTTTATAACTTGATAAATTCATACCATGAAATATAGTTACTGGATCGGTATATAGACTTTTCATATCAGTAGGAAGCTCTGAGAATTTTGTTAGAATTAACCATTGAGTATATGACATACTTCCTCCACAAAGTAGAATTTGAGTTTATAACTTGAGAAATTCATACCATGAAATATAGTTGTTGGTTTGTTATAGAATTTTGTATATAGACTTTTCATATCAGTAGGAAGCTCTGGGAATTTTGTTAGAATTAATCATTGAGTATATGACATACTTCCTTGACAAAGTAGAATTTGGGTTTATAACTTGAGAAATTCATAACATGAAATATAGTTGCTGGATTGTTATTGAATTTTGTATATAGACTTTTCATATCAGTAGGAAGCTCTAGGTATTTTGTTAGAATTAATCATTGAGTATATGACATACTTCCTTCACAAAGTAGTATTTGGACTCATGACTTGAGAAATTAGTTAATGATTTATTATTGACACCGGAATACTCTAGGAATCTGGACATAAGTTTATAATATCATTATGAAAATATGGAACTAGAATTGACTCATCTTGATTTAGGATTCAAATAGTCAATCCTTTAGGACATGAGGATTTGATTAAAAGTCTCCGGTCTGCGAATAGTAAAAACTAAAAACTTAGATTTAGACCTCTCCCTTATGGTCACCACCCCTAGAGTTATTAACTCTCTGAGATTTGCATATGCCTAGTCGGGTTGGAAGGTTAATCGCCAAGGGCAGTCATCGAAAGTAAAGACTAGGGTGTGTTTAGTAAAACTTTTAGTTCAGGAATTGACAACGGCCTATTGGGAGAGGTGAAGAGTGACCCAACAGGAGCTACAAGTTGTGATTGAGAGATAACACAAAGAAATATCCAGTCACTAGGGAACGTAGGGTTTAGTGCTCAATTGAATACCGACACTTGTCTGCCCGTGCCAATTGGTAATCCATCTTAGGATTTTAGAGCAATTGGAGAGCAAGTGGGCATAGGAGGATTGGTAGCCACCAATAAGAGTAACTATCCTGGAAAGTGGGTTTTGGGCTTCAACCACCATCACATCCACTAGTACCGCTGTGAGCCCTTCGCCGGGTTACCCTCAGGAATTCCATGATCAAACCTAAACTTCTAAGTATAACTAAACGGTAGACACAAATAGTTATTTAGGAGAACTTAATAGGATAATCCCCGTCCCAAATTTGGGATGGATTAGTATTGCTCAAGTAAGGATGGGTAAGTCCTGCGAGCGGTAGGCTCGGTATATTAGAAGAACGGGTAAGTCCTGCGAGTGGTAGGCTCGGTATATTAGAAGGACGGGTAAGTCCTGCGAGTGGTAGGATCGGTATATAAAAGGATGGGTAAGTCCTGCGAGCGGTAGGCTCAGAAAATTAGAAGGATGGGTTAAGTCCTGCGAGCGGTAAGATCAGAAAATTAGAAGGACGAGTAAGTTCTATGAGCGGTAGGCTCAGTATATTAGAAGGACGGGTAAGTCCTGCGAGCGGTAGACTCGGTAAATTAGAAGGATGGGTTAAGTCCTGCGAGCGGTAGGCTCGGTATATTAGAAGGACGGGTAAGTCCTGTGAGCGGTAGGCTCTATAAATTAGAAGGATGGTTTAGTCCTACGAGCGGTAGGCTCGATGTTTCACTTAGAGGCATTATTGTATCAAGTTGTACGCGGATACCCTGTGTGTTCTTAGGGCGTACGTAAGTTCTAGGCTGGGAGGTTTCATACTGGCCTAGGAGTGAAGTTCCCGATCCACTGCCCCTGTTTGCCTAAACGGGGTGTACTTGAGCTGAGACTCAAAAAATGGGATAGAGGTGGTGCTTACCAGATAGTACGCGGATACCTTGTGTGTTCATAGGGGCATACGTAAGGTCTAGGCTGGGAGATGTGTGACTTAAGCCTAGAAGTGGACATCTCGATCCACTGCCTTGTTTGCCTCAACTGGGTACCTGAATTAACACACTCAAACAAAGGGAACTATCAAAAGGTTTGTACGTACAAAGTCGGGTGGGTGAGTTGCATCACCGCATTGCACATTATAGCATAACATCTTTGCATAAAACTGAGACCTCATCGTATAAATTAGTATGAGCTCTTTTATACGATGAGTTTACCTTAGTGTCGGGTCCTTTAGCTTATGTGCTTTATGTGTACGCATATAAGTTAAGGTTATTCTTATAGCTGCTCTTATATGATGTTAATGCCTTTTATATACTCTAGATGTGCTACTATAGCTGCTCTTCACATGATGTTGTTCTTTTATATACCCTAGACATATTACCATATTTGATGATTCCTTATACTGTATTTGGAACCATATGAACTGCTTAGTATACTATTTTCACATTGTTGTACCTCTATAATACTCCTGAACATGTTTAGAGAAAAGGTGTTTGATGTATACACATATACTTGATAGTTAGGTTCAGCTCACCTGCTTGTTTTCCATTAGCCCTCGTTGTCCTCCGCTTCCTCCTCCCGCACGGTACCTAGGAGTCGCGGGTGGAGGCGGTGAGGAACATGCTGTGTCTTATAAACTAACGGTCGGTGGACCACCTCATTTTAAGAGTCGTTATGCCGGAGCAGCTTGACCCCATACAGAAGACCAGGACAAGAGAGCGTGACAGGATGGAGTAGCCCGTACCAGCAATAGCCATAGTAGATGTGAGTGTAGATGCTTTTGAGACTTCCGCATGAGCATAAGAGACTTGTAGTAAGGAATTGATGTACTGGGCATAAGCCCTTATCTATTTTAGTACTTTCTCATCGTGTACTATTGTATTATCATCTATATATATGTATATACATATATATATATATATACATATATATATACATATATATATACATATATATATGTATATATATATGTATATATATATATGTATATTTATATGTATATATATACATATATATGTATATCAATATATATACACATATATATATACATATATATGTATATATGTATTCTTTTAACTCTAATGTTATTATGAATTGTGGTTGGCCTGGATAATGTTGATTAGCAGGCAGAATCGGCGTATTGTGGTGGCGACCAATTCGTGAGTTGGTGCCACCGCAAGACGACGATTCTGTGCGGTAAGACCCCGGGAATGATTGCAAAAAAAGAGGGTCTTACACATCATCGCAGAAAGCAAGACAGCAAATATAGGCGAGATTAAATACTCGCCAAATAATATTACAATTAAGAGTGAATGTTTGTCTATAAATAGTGATCAAAGGCGATCATTCTACAAAGAAAAAGATGAAGACATATACTAAGGCCCTAGAGGATCCGCGTCCTACAGTGGAGGATGTAGCCTAGCCCAGCCCAAGTTGCACGCACGCTTGAAGTGCTCGGAGTCCACCGACATCGCATCCTCGCCCTTGCGGAGCTAATCCTCAATCTTCGTCAGCCTCCCCGCCGAACCCATGCTCGCTCGCTTGTCGACCAGCTCCTCATGGTGGAGCTGTTGGCGATGTTTTATCATCACTACTCGTCGCTCAAGTTTGTTGATCAAGTGGAATCGAGACTCCGCGCCGGCCATCCGAGTCTCAAATTCCTCAAGCTTTTCCACTCGCACCTCCAGCGCGAAGATGAGGCGATGAGCCTCGCAGATAGACAGTTGATCAAGCTTGGCCTCCAGCTCCATGTAAGCGTGAGCATTCTTCTCCTGATACTAGCAGGGCGGGAGCCCAATGGCGTTGATCAGTGTTCCCCCCGGAGTAGAAGGGAGAGCTGCCAAGAAGAGAAGATGATTGTATTCAGCGAGAACTACAACAAAAGTTAGGATTGGCAACTATAAAGAGGCGATCAAATTACTAGATCGAGGAGCTTTAGTCCTTGCATCGCGATGAGGACTGCGAGATCGACCCCGACGAGGAGAGGGGTTGCGTGGGGTAGCATCTCGCCGACTCGACGAAGAACCCCCAGGATGTTCCGTGCTCGATGGAGCTGGGTGCAGCGACGACATTACAGGTCACCTGGGGATGTCATTGACATGTCCCCTGCCGCCAACATCCTTTGGTCGCCATCCCCCTCTTAGGGTGAAGAAAGAAGAGGAACTATGCATTCCCCCATGCCGCGATGATCCCACAGGGGGGACCAAAGAGGTGGGCACTGGTGGCGGAGGAGGCGGCGACGGAAGATCGTCTGCGGGTAGCTGCGAGGTGCCCATAGGAGTTGACGGGAAGGTGTTTGAAGCCGGGGGAGGTAGACTGCCAGCCGGAAGACTCCCTTGATCACTCGCAAGAGGTCGCGAGTTCCTGTCTGAAAGAGGCCTCTGGCCCGCTGACGCCAAAGAAAAGCTGAGGCTGATCCGCACAAACCGACCAACTCACACCCCCTGCTGGGAGCCCAGCTCAAGTATAGGAGTTGATCGCAGGGGAGGAATGGCCAGATGCTTGCCAGGAGCTCCAGAAGTCGACGGGTCTGCGAATAGCAAAAAGGCAATCACCACCAACAAAACCAGAATTGCGACAATATAACATAGCGAGGATGAAGTCTCTACCTCGCGAGGAGGGGAGTTCTGGGGGAGACCGGGTCTGGGACCCTAAAATATCCACCATAGGAGCGACCTGCGGTGCAGAGTGCTCGGGAACAGGTCGCTCGACATCACCGTCAAGTCCCAGCTCTTCGAGTAGTCATCAGGTGCTCGCAGGAATCTCCTACTGATCGGCGGGGGATTGGTGACACCCTCCGCTGGAGCAGGTGGAGGTTTCTTCTTCTTCCCAAGAATCTTCTTTTTTTTAGGCGCGAGGAACTCCTCAACATCGTTGTCCTCGCGAGCGCATTTCTGAGTAGGTGTCCCCAATAAACTTTCCAGCTCTACCATACACACCCAAAATTGTTCCTTGGTAGTGAGCGACATCTCATACGTGTTCAGGCAGGTAGTCCAAGAAAAGATCCCCCTATATATAGAGTTCCAGAGCCAGCTAGGTTGTGGCCGAGTAGGTCCGATGCTCGCTAGGAGCAGCTCCTAGAATAAGGGTTGGATATTTCTTTCTGAGTTCCTTTATTGCTTGCAAAGAGCGGGGATTGTGTACAACCCATATTCTTCGAGGGTGGGACCCGATTCAGGCCACGTAGGCAGAAGTTAAAGTAAAAAGGTCAAAGCAGAAGCTAGGAGTCAGAGGTAAAAGTCAACTCAACCAGCAAGAATAGTCGAAGGCTTAGGCGAGTATGGGAGAGCAGCCCCTCATACTCGCCCAAGGTGGGCGACCATAGGAGATGCTCGCTGAAGCCAGGCGAGATCCCCCTCAATGTCGCATAGTCGCTGGGTTGGGCTGGGATATAAATAAGAGCCCCCTCCCCTTTGGTTTTCCTATAAATTGGACCCTAGGGGTACCAGGAACTGCACCTTTGGGTGAGCTTTTGGAACCCCATTTTCGAATACTTGGACCCATCATCCTTGGCTGTAACCCTTGATACTTGCCATGTTGGTGCCTTCCTCGTACCATGTTAGTCCATCGTTGGTTGTGAAGGGGCTTCTAAGCTTCCGGGTATGTGGTGGGACCTCCCTGCCGCAATACTTGGGTCCTGTTGTTGCTCTCTTAGTCCCTTTATCATCGCCCGTCAATCCGTTGAGCCGGATCTCTAGATGACTAACCTTTGGCTGCATTGATCCAAATTTTTTGGGTCGAGAAGTTCCTAGCTTTAACAAATCCACTTGCTGAAATAGTCAATCATCACAAGAATAAAATGGCACTGCCCACTAGCCATTGAAAAGGGTCTGCTAAGATCCATCTCCCAAACTGCAAACGGTCATGGATTTTCTATTGACCTGAGCTGCTAAGCTTGTTGATGTTGTAAAGGAGCAAATTTTTAAAATTATACACATCTCTTTGTGAACTTTTCATCGTCTTTCCTCATTTAAGGCCATAAATAACCTTGCCACAGAATTCTTTTCTCGAGGGTTCTAGCACCTGAATGACTGCCACATTCTCCCGAATGAACCTCCTAGAGCACAACTGCAATCTCTTCCTCTGAAACACACCTTGCTAGCGGTGAGAGAAAGGTTTTCTTGTACAAGAGTCCTATGACGAGGTAGTAATGAACTGCTTTTAACTTGAACATCTTCTTATCTTTTATAGATGGATGAAATTCCTCAGTTGAGAGATAGAGGATGATCAGATCTACCCAAGATGGATGTTTATCTAGTTGCATGACCTCACCCTCTTCAATAGCTAGGTGAAATAATTCTGAAGTAGTTCCTCCTGAAAGACGACCAAACTTTGTCAGTTCATCTGCCTCTGCATTTTCTGAATGCGGGATGTGCTGGATTGTGAAACTTTTAAACTTGTCGATTTCAATTTATACTAGCATTTGACATTGCTTTAGAGTAGAATCTCTAATTTCATATGTTCCATTTACTTGCGAAGCCATCACTAGTGAATCAGTTTTCACTTCTACATCCTCAATGCCCAACTCTCTTGCGAATCGGAGACCTGTAAGCAGCGCTTCATATTCTGCCTTATTATTTGTAGTGGGAAAGTAGAATTGCAATGCTTGATCCAATCCAACTCCATTTAGATTAACCAAATCAATTCGTACTCTAGAAGAATCCCTGCCAGAAGCTCCATCCACATAAATTATCCAAGCTAGAGGTCTTTTGCTCTTCTTTTCAACACTGCTTTCCGATGTATCTATCATGATGTATGCTAGAACTTGAGCTTTGATCACCATCCTTAGCATAAAAGAGATGTCAAATTCATCGAGCTCGATTGCCCACTTTGCTAACCTTCCCGAATGTTCTGGATTTTCTAGGACACTTTTTAATGGCAAGTCAGTTACTACATGAATTGAATGAGCCTGAAAATACGGCCGAAGCCTGCGAGCTGAGATGACAAGCATTAATGATAGCTTCTAAAGAATTGGGTATCTGGTTTCCGCATCTTTAAGAATTCTGCTAACGTAGTAAACTCGAAACTGCCTTTTCCTCTCTTCTTTGACCAAAACTGAGCTTACTGCATCAGAACCAACACTAAGATAAAGGAAAAGATACTCGCCTTCTCGAGGGCTCTAAAGTAATGGCGCCAAAAACTTGATTGCGCAAAACTATATCCACAAACGACAATGGCAAGTGTACCATATCGAAAGTAGTATAGGTTTATAAATGTTGGAACAACCCTATTACTGATTTTGGCTAGGATTACTATGTGTTGACTAGGATCAAGTTGACCCCCATTGTATAGTCTAAGGGTCATAGTTTTAGGCTGATATGATAGCTAGAACTTAGAATTTCTTTAAGTTTCTGCGTTCGACGAACTCTATGTTGGATCTTATAGCGCCCTTAGAGGGGGGGGGGGGGTGAATAAGGGCTAAAATTTACTTTGAAATTTTCTAATATATTATGATAATTTTAATGGATAAACAAGTAGATTTTTAGACAACCCAAATAAACACTTATTAAATCATAAGAAATTGAAAATTAATTTTATTTCCACAAGTGATGAATACAAAGGATTGTCGATCTTAATAAAGCTTAAAATCAAGGCAATAATAAAAATAAAATTCTTTTCAATTTATCGGTCCTTCAACCAAGGACCGGCCGGCTATAGCGAATCTCTTCCTAGATCTTGCTACTAGCCTCCCCTAGATCTCCCCATGATCTAGACGCTGCACACAAGGCGGCGATTTACTCCTAAACCGCACAAGGACCTAGACGCCACGCACAAGGCGGCGATTTCCTCCTAAGCCACAGAAGGACCTAGACGCCACACGCAATGTGGCGATTTCCCCTAAGCCACACACAGAATTAGACGCCACACACAAGGCGGCGATTTTCTCCTCCGATTACAAAAAGATAAGATAAAATACAAAATAGAAATTCAGATATGAAACTCCCTAAATATGAAGCTCTGAAGACGACGCCGAATCCTTGCAAAGATTGCCTGAGATACTGCGCATGGACCGTCTCTTCTTCGCTCTTGAACATTCTTGCCAAAATGGGAGTTCTCAGAGTTCTGGAGCTCTCTGGATGGAATGCACTCAGGAAAGGACTTGGAGATCTGAAAAAAACTGAATTACACGAAGTTCTGAGCCCTTTTTATAAAAGAGAGATAACGCCATCTGTTAGCTTGCTATTACCAAAATCTGATATCTCTAGAGGCTGCCACGTGTCCCACTAATTTGAAGTTTCTGCGCGAAGTGGAGGTCGTGGAGCTGTCGGATATCCGATAGCACTATCGGATATCCGTTAGCTTGCGTAACTGCTGCACGTCGTAGAGATACGGGAAGATCATGCACTGTCGAAAATCAGTTAGCTAGCTGTCGGAAATCCGATAGCTCCTCTTCATTTTTGCCATCCGAAACTTCTCCAGACTGTAGATGGAGTCATTCTCATCTCCGAAATGGGGTGGCACATTCTGTAACTCTTCCTGGATTGAAAGTTATGGCCATTTTAAGATCAGCACACAAAACTCATCCTTTTGCTTTTTCTAATGTGTACACACTCATGGATCATGCCCATGAACGAGGACTTGTCTCCTCATTGAACCTGTACAACCTGGACACTATAAACACACAAAAGACTAGATCAAATACACACGGTATTTGTTATTCTCAACCCAAGAGATGTAGAACATAGGCTCCAACAATCTCCCCCTTTTGATAATAACAAATACCCGTATGAGAAATTAGTGAGATTAAGACAATTTGTGTTTATATATAAGTGCGCTAATAAGATATGCATGAATAACATATTAAGAGCGTGATAGAATTGAAAGCGATAATGCCTACTCTTTCTATATCAAGTCCTCCCCCTACATTATTGTTCTCTTATAAACTACTCCCCCTAAGTATCTATTTTACTAGATTTCTCAATTTCTTCTCCCCCTTTGTTATTTAGAAATGTGGGTAGGGATGAGTGTATATCTTTTAAGATAGGTAAGGAACCACTTATTGAAGGATTTTCATGATCGAGCATATGATAGTGTATGCACCTCCTATATGATTACTCCCCCTACAAATATACCCATTTTTTGAGTTTAATATCATTATAATGCACTCCCCCTAAATATTACATTTTTGCAATTTAATCTCCCCTTTTGGTAGTATCAAAAGAGGGTTTAGGTGATATTATGCAATAAAAATTTAAATGATTTATGTTGAGAAGAAAAATAGGATGCAATATAAAGCTTGGTAAATACTCCTTGTTGAGAAAAATATAAGCATGATGGAACAAAAAGTAGTAAGCAACATAGCTGAAATGATAAGGTAAGCATTCTTAGCTTAAGATACCACTTGTTAAATAAAATCATGAAAGAGCATAAATAGTAAAGATGTGGAAAGCATGACGAAATATTTTTTTTATTAAGTGAACATCTATGTAGGAATTGTGAAGCATAGTAAATGATTAAGAATTTTAGGCATAACAAAATAGATGTTGTAGCATTTTAAGTACACAAAGGATTTTGCTTTATAAATGTTTGAAGCAAAAAAAAGTAATGATTTTCCAAGTAACCAATCTACCAAGACAATATGTCTACACCCTAGCCCCGTACTAAGTGACGGATGGGCATGAGGAGCTGCATACATGCCGCAGGTTGGGGTGTTAGTCCCATATGCAAACACTAGACAAAACTCACCCTAGCACTCTTTCCCCCCAATGACTCGCAAGGCCCCACTGGAACCCTCCCCGGTTAAGGACAAGACATGACTAGAGATAAGGTTATCTAATGTCTACAACCCTACGCCCCCGCTATGGTGAGATATGAAGTCATGGATAATAATTATTGGAAACATTTAAGCGTTTTAAATCTAATGATGAGTTCATAGCTTATGGATTTATATTTTTATTTGAATTTAGTAAACAAACAACTCACATAGCTATTTAGAAATCCCTTAATGAATCAGAGTCTTAGAATAACAATATTTTCATGTTGAGAGCAATCAATATAAATTTTACCAAGCAAGTCTACCATTTGTTTAAAAAAAATGAATTTTGATATTTAAGACTTTGATATAAGCATGAAAGCGCAAGGTAAAAATATATTGTGATGGTGCGAAAGACTTATAGAAATACAAGAAAACATCATTTTTGTAATCATGATTATGCATAAGAAGAAATATGAGTTAAATTCCAAAAAGGAAGATGTTTTTTGCAAATCAAGTTATTGTTAAATTTTTGACAATAAAGTAACCAAGCATGAAAGAAATATATCAATAAGAGACTACTACAATGTTGTTGTAATTCACAAATTCAAGACATACCAAACATTGTAGAGAGCATGCTAGGTTATCTAGTGCATTTCATAAATAAAGAGTAGTATAGAATTTGCATTAGGATCCAATACTCATGAGAAGAAGTGTTATGGAAGATAATGATGTGCACATAAGTGTATTTTGAGTAGAGTAAACAAATGTTTTAATCAAAAATACAAGAAATATGTAAAGTAAAGAGCACAATAAAACACAAATAGTTTTACTTCCACAAACTTTAATGCACAAAAAAATGTACAACTACCAAGGTGCTTTGCACACACAATGCTCATTAAGACTTATCAGGGTGCAAAGTAGTGCTTGGGGGATCACATATTTTATTTTATTTTAATGTTGAGACTAGTGATCCGGTGTACTTAAGAGTAAGTGGTTTTTATTTTGAAAGAAAGATATGGTTTGCACAAGATACTTTACTATTCTTTCCAAGGTGCTCAACCTCACAACGCTTATTAAGACTTATCAGGAGGTTCAAGTAGTGCTTGGTGGAGTTATCTTTGTCACTTTATTTTATGATTTTTGTTTTGTACAAAGATCTCTGAATACACTTGTTTTGCAAACCAATATAATTTATGAAAACATAACCACTTTTCTTAACCTTTTAAAGTGCAAAAAAAGGTAGTGTAGGTAAGATACTTGTGCAATTTTAATTCATTGTACTAATACAAAACATACACAAGCATTCTTAGATTAAACACATAAGTAGACAATGCCAAAATAAGTGAGTGAATAAATATCATTATCAAATATAAAAGATTTACTCATACTTAGAGGCATGATAAGCTTAGTTCTACACAACTTTTACCATATAATTTTATGCACAAATGAGTAGATATATCAAAGCACGATGAAAACAATGTTCAAAGTAGTTTGAAAAAGTAAATTGCAACATTTTAGAAGTTCTAAATGATGGGTTAAATCATGCTTGATTTTCAATGAAGTCCATATAGTATTTCTTTTTTGATAGTTTTAATGTTTTGTATTTTTGTATTGGAGTTTTGCATATATAAATCAAACAAATCACCAAAGAAAGGAAGTAAGGAAAAAATATTTTTTTTTTGTAATTTGGTTTTTGAAATTTTGTATTTTAATTTTTCAAAAAAAATCAATTATATGCATAGATGCAAAACTGAGTAGTACATATTAAATGATATATTTTTAGTGATTTTTCAGAATTTTAAAATGACAGAAAATCTGAGACTTGAGCTAGCGCCGGCGTTAGGTACTAGCGCCTGCGTTAGCTCACAGAGAGTGCTTATTTTGATCATATAACCTAGATTTTCTTCGATCTTGCTTCCAATTTTTCTTAATTATGTTTGTGCAATGTAATGTCTGTCTAATGAAGTGAAGAGACGATAAGAAATCGCAAAAAGTTGCGGAAGTTAAAATTTTAGTACATGGGTTTCACATTCATTAAAGGTTAGTTCTTGAGTTTTGCACAACATATGCATGAGTGAAATGATCATAAATAAGTGAAATAATATTCATGCAATTTCTCAATTTCGGTTAGACATGATTATGATTTAACATACTAAGGGTAATCAAAAATGACGCAAATATATTAAATACCTAGGCAAAACTTGCGCATTTTATAAATTTAGTCTAATACCCCTAAAATATACCTTTTAAATCCATTTTGACACTTATTTCATTTAGTCTTAATAATATCATATGACAATTTTAGTTTTTCAAATTTTATAAGACTTTTTAGGAAATGGATTTAGAAGGATAAAAATAATAAGGATAAGTAGATCACTTGAAAAATGACATGACTTATTATTCAACTTTACTCAATTTGATTTATTTATTGGTTTTAATATGTGAAAGTCATATTACAAGTTATATAAAGTGATCATATCATGATGGTTCAACAAAAAGAAAATAAACAAACAAAAAGAAAAAGGTTAGGCATATCATGAAGTAGAATAATGATATTTCATTTTTAGTTGATTTCTACTTCATGCAAATGATTTGATACTAATGAATGAGAGATTTAGGTATCCAAAGAGGACCGGGTGTGATGGTTCTTTTGGGTACCCAAATATATCGTGTTTGCTTTTGGGGAGATAGTGATGAATGGGCCCTTTTGAGTGGAGTTTGTGTTTCTTCTTTAGCTTTGGGTCTCCATTCAAACCTTGGAAAAATGGTATTTTTTTTTAAATTTCCATAATCATTTACTTGAATATTTGGATCAAAATGATTTTTGAATTTATAATTTGGAGGAAATTTGTTTGCATTTAATTTTAGGTTGGGAGAAACATGATTTTGTACATAATGGTGATTTTTATTTTGATTTACAAATCCTTTATGTTTCTTACTCCCATTATTAAACTTAGTTAAGATGTTCATATTCATATTCAACTTGTTTTTAGATATAGTTTGATATTGTGAATTTGTATTTACCATTTTCTTAAGAAAGTTGATTTTTGATTTTAATTCATCATTCTTAATCTTTAAATTATGTCTAGCTTTATTAAAAGCAATTATGCTATTTTAAGAGTGGAAACAATTGAATCAATATGATCTTGATAGTTATTTCTATATTCATCAAATGTTTCATCCATCTCTTTAATTTAAATTTTATATTCTTTACACTTACCACAATCATTTTTTAGAGAAGAGTTTTCTAAACATAATTTTTCATTTTGTTCTTTTATGAAAGTAAGCTCTTTTTCAAGTTCCTTGATTTTTTTCTTTAATATTATTACAATCAAAACAAGATATAGAGTTTTCAAATGAAGAGCATGCAGGAGATACAAACATTTCATTTTTGGATTCTACATTCACATTTGCTTTCAAAGTTTTATTTTCTAAATGTAGTTTTGCATTAGCCATTTTTAGTTTCTTAATCTTACGTTTAGTATTATGTAGCAATTGTAGTGTAGAAATAGATGTACAAAAAATATGAGATTTTGATTTCCTTACAGCGCTCGTGGATGAGGCAAGATTTGAACATAGTGTTCCTTTGTCTTCTTCATCTTCCTCTTCCAAACAAGAGTTTCCATCATCCTTTCCGCTTGATGAGCATTCTATGGATCCATCCTTTGTGTAGCTTTCTTGAATATTTGCATAGGCTTGCATATTCTCCGATTCTTGTGAATGTTTCGTACCTGTAGAAGGAGAATCATAAGTTCTTTCAAGAAAACTCCAAATTTCATATGCGGTAGGTAAAGTATAAATAAGTTTGAAAATATATTGGTCTAACGCACAAAATATACTATTCATAGATTTTGCATTTAAAATAATTTCGTTTCTAGTTAGTACACTTGATGGCTTTTTAATAGTAATATTCCAAACTTTTTCATCTAAGGCCTTAAGAAAATTTTTCATTAATATTTTCCACCCTTTAAAATTTTTGCCCATAAATAAAGGTGGTGATAATACTTTTTCATTTATATTAAAATTTTCCCCACTAGTAGAAGCGAGATCATGATCAAGAGACGTCATTATTCCCGGTTGTTAAGCCGATTTGGAATAACCTAGCTCTGATACCAAGTGTTGGATCTTGTGGCGCCCTTAGAGGGGGGGTGAATAAGGGCTAAAATTTACTTTGAAAATTTTCTAATATATTATGATAATTTTAACGGATAAACAAGTAGATTGTTAGACAACCCAAATAAACACTTAGAAAATCATAAGAAATTGAAAATCAAATTTATTTCCACAAGTGATGAATACAAAGAATTGTCGATCTTAATAAAGCTTAAAATCAAGGCTATAATAAAAATAAAATTCTTTTCAATTTACCGGTCCTTCAACCAAGGACCGACCAGCTATAACGAATCTCTTCCTAGATCTTGCTACTAGCGTCCCCTAGATCTCCCCATGATTTAGACGCTGCACACAAGGAGGCGATTTACTCCTAAGCCGCACAAGGACCTAGACGCCACGCACAAGGTGGCGATTTCCTCCTAAGCCACACAAGGACCTAGATGCCACACGCAATGCGGCGATTTCCCCTAAGCCACACACAGACTTAGACGCCACGCACAAGGCGGCGATTTTCTCCTCCGATTACAAAATGATAAGATTAAATACAAAATAGAAATTCAGATATGAAACTCCCTAAATATGAAGCTCTGAAGATGACGCTGAATCCTTGCAAAGATTGCCTGAGATACTACGCACGGACCGTCTCTTCTTCGCTCTTGAACATTCTTGCCAAAATGGGAGTTCTCGGAGTTCTGGAGCTCTCTGGATGGAATGCACTCAGGAAAGGACTTGGAGATCTGAAAAAAACTGAATTACACGAAGTTCTGAGCCCTTTTTATAAAAGAGAGATAACGCCATCCGTTAGCTAGCTATCGCCAAAATCCGATATCTCTAGAGGCTGCCACGTGTCCCACTAATTCGATGTTTCTGCGCGAAGTGGAGGTCGTGGAGCTGTCGGATATCCGATAGCACTATCGGATATCCGTTAGCTTGCGTAACTGCTGCACGTCGTAGAGTTACGGGAAGATCGTGCACTGTCGGAAATCCATTAGCTAGCTGTCGGAAATCCGATAGCTCCTCTTCATTTTTGCCTTCCGAAACTTCTCTATACTGTAGATGGAGTCGTTCTCATCTCCGAAATGGGGTGGCACGTTCTGTAACTCTTCCTGGATTGAAAGTTATGGCCATTTTAAGATCAGCACACAAAACTCATCCTTTTGCTTTTTCTAATGTGTACACACTCTTGGATCATGTCCATGAACGAGGACTTGTCTCCTCATTGAACCTGTACAAACTGGACACTATAAACACACAAAAGACTAGATCAAATACAACACGGTATTTGTTATTCTCAAACCAAGAGATGCGGAACATAGGCTCCAACACTCTACACTGGGTTCGACGAACTGCTCTCTGCGTTCGATGAACGGCCATCTCTCTGCGTTCGACGAACGTCTTGATCCCGTCTCAGCAGTCGACAAAACCCAACCATCTCAGCGGTCGACGATCTCGTCTCAGCAGTCGACGATCTCATATCAGCGGTCGACGATCTCATCTCAGCGGTCGACGATCTCATCTCAGCAGTCGACAGAACCTAGCCGTCTCAGCTGTCGACGATCCCATCTCAGCGGTCGACGATTTTTCTCAGATCAGCGGTCGACGAATCTGCGTTCGACGAAATTTGTTGAGATCGAAGAATTCTTATTTAAGTTCAGAAAATTTCAGATAGATCATATCATTTCATTCTCTGAACTCAGATCAACTACAACAATAGATCTATTACACCAGATAAGTAAGGATAATATATTTACTTTATTATTTAAAGATTATAGCCGTTGACATTTCTTGGAAAAGGACATATCCATGGAAAAGGAAAAAGATAAACGGCGCAGCAGATTTTTGTTTTCAAAATATCTCTTCAGATATATTTATTCCTTAATAATAACATTACTCTCACCAAGGACTCTCCAGCTTGGATGAGGATCTCAAGGAATGAAGCAAACAGAAGAAGGAAAATGAGGAAAACTGGTTATTACCCTGATAAGCCAGTTAAGTTCAATCATCCTCCTCCTCCTCCTCCTCCTCCTCCTCCAGCAGCAGGTGCAGCTGGATCAGCTAAGTTCTCTTCCTCCTCTCCAAGATACTCTTCCCAGCAGTCCAAGAGACCATCTAGTTCAAGTGGTTCTCAAAGTCATATGTCTTCAAGACCTCCCTCAGGCTCCTCAAAATTAGTATCTTCAGAATACAAACTTCATATCTCTGAGGGTACAACTCACAAAAACAGAATCCCTCAAAAACTTTCTTATGCTCAAGACAATATCTCTGAGTACAGCCCTTCTCTTCCCAATCCTGAAGAAGAGAGGATATCACAAATGGCAAGATTCCAAGAATCTGTTGCAATAGCCAAGATTAATAAAGCTAAAGCAGAAGGCAAAGATTTTTCTCAATTTACCACTATGTCAGATTACAGAAAGAAATAATTGGAAAAATACAAATCCAAAAATGTATTCAATGCCGAAGAATACTTGAAGAAGCACCCAGAAGCAGTGGTTCCTCAAGCCAAATCTCAAACCATTATGGGAACTCAAGATCTGTACATGAGTAAGAAAGAATCTAAAAACCCCAACAGACAAATCATCATCAAGCCTCCATCAACAAAGAAATAAAAGTTTTTGATCTATTTGTTTTTGGTTGACATTTCTATTTTATTGTAATATTGTCAAACTCAGAGCACTTCTTACTTCATCTGCTAAAATGGTTTCTCATTCTATCAGATATATTTTATGCTCTGCTGTTTTTCTGTTGTTTATTATTTGAAATTTGTCAAATAGTATCCTAACCCAAATAGGGGGAGATTGTTGGAACAACCCTATTACTGATTTTGGCTAGGATTACTATGAGTTGACTAGGATCAAGTTGACCCCCATTGTATAGTCTAAGGGTCATAGTTTTAGGCTGATAAGATAGCTAAAACTTAGAATTTCTCTAAGTTTCTGCGTTCGATGAACTCTACACTGAGTTCGACGAACTGCTCTCTGCGTTCGACGAACGGCAATCTCTCTGCGTTCGACAAACGTCTTGATCCCATCTCAGCGGTCGACAAAACCCAGCCGTCTCAGCGGTCGACGATCTCATCTCAGCGGTCGACGATCTCGTCTCAGTGGCCGACGATCTCGTCTCAGCGGTCAACAAAACCTAGCCGTCTCAGCGGTCGACGATCCCGTCTCAGCGGTCGATGATTTTTCTCAGATCAGCGGTCGACGAATCTGCGTTCGATGAAATTTGTTGAGATCGACGAATTTTACTCAGATCGAAGAATTCTTATTTAAGTTCAGAATATTTCAGACAGATCGTATCATTTCATTCTCTGAACTCAGATCGACTACATCAACGGATCTATTACACTAGATTAGTAAGGATAATATATTTCCTTTATTATTTAAAGATTATAGCCGTTGACATTTCTTGGAAAAGGACATATCCATGGAAATGGAAAAAGATAAACGGCGCAGCAGATTTGTGTTTTCAAAATATCTCTTCAGATATATTTATTCCTTAATATAAGGGATTTGCAATTAATGTCTGTCAGAGATTTCAAAAAGAAAAATAGGAGGAAGATATACAACAGATGATTCTTCTATAGTTTAGACACGACAAGAAAGATACAGACATAGAGAATATCAGAGCTTCTGTCAAGAAGAAGAAAAAAATATTATTGAGAAAGAAAAAAAAAGTTCATCTTCCTCTAGCAGCATCTCATTCTCTGAGAACATCTTCAAGATAAATCTCTCAAACTTTCTGATGCAAGTTTCAAATCTTCTATAGAGAAACAATAATCTGAGGAACATCTGTCTCTCAGATTCACCAGCTTATCAAGGAAGATAATTGGATTCAAGAGAAAGCTCCATCCTCAAGCTGTCAATAATTTCAATCAGACAGGGGGAGCTTTACACCATCAACATTCACTAGAGTCTTCTCTCAGATTGTTGACAGAGAAGAACATTCTAACCTCTTTTATTCCATCTTGTACAGGGTTAAAACTCCTTTCAAAAGTTTACCTCTTGGTGGCAAGACACCTGATCAAAAAATCCTGTTGGTTTTGAGCACCTGATCAAAAGCTCTGTGGTGTGTGGACACCTGATCAAAAACCCCTTGGTGATAGGGCACCTGATCAAAAACCTAGTGGATCCTACCAAGCGTGGTAGAAGAGTAGACGTACCCAGGTTTATTGGGGAACTACTATAAAAATCCTCGTGTCTCTATGCTTGTGAATTTCTGTGTTGCTGTGCTGTGCTGATTTCTTTATTCAGTTTTTATAACTCACTCAACATACACATATATATATCACAATTTTAATTCCGCTATAAAATTAAGGGAAAAGTTTTTACTACTCTATTCACCCCCCCCCCCCCCCCTCTGGAGTAACATTAAGATCTAACCTCCACTTTCAATAAAACCAAGGTCGCATTAGACTTGGGGTGGTTGAGTACTTTTACTTCAAGAAAAGTTCTATTATTTTATCAATAGAACTTTGGATTGGTTTTTGCACTAAAGAAAGAAGAATTAAAATGAAGATTAAAACAATAATTTGGACGATTAGCACTCGGTCTTGAATCACCTTAGAATAAAGATAACAAGAATAAATTAAGACTCTAAGTCTCTTCCAAAGAACTGCTTAGACCGTGGAGGTTACCATATTCTGAGCGTACCTTGGGTCGAGGATACGCTCAGCTGAGTTTAGGTAGATCAATCGAGCTTTCGCTCTAGAATCAAAACCCCTAAAACTCGCTTTACCGAGGTGAACCCCTCTGTTGGATTTGACTCCAATCCGGGAGATTTATGTCATCCTATCTCGAGGCTTGCATGCAACTCCCTTTATCCTTGAATGATCGATCGCCTTACGAGCTGGTTTGGCTAACTAAAGAACGAAAACAAGAACGAGAATCTTATATCGATAATATGATCTCATTATGTTAAAATCAAGGATAAGTCCTAAGTATTCTAAGGAGGGAAAAAGAGAAACTAAATTCGATTCATGAAGTTTATTATTCCTTGGATCATCTGACCGAGTACTAATAGAGATTTAGCTACTCATGGAGATGGAGGAATCGACGAAAATGAAGGAGTTCATGATGAAATGAAGAAGAGATGAAGAAGAATATTAACAAATTTTTATTAAGCCTTTCAAAAGGAATTACTGTTAGTGTTTCCAAAGGTGATCTGGAAGTGATCAAGCATTTAGTCTCACTGCCAACGCGATATGAGCCAATGGGGTCACACACAAGAGTGTTTGGAGAAGTTGGAGAAAGAAATGTGTTGGCCTTACTCATATTGGATATGAGTAAGGACCAATCCTAAGACTTATTGGAGTTGGGTCGAGTCAACTGAATGCTCCACAGGTATTGTGAATATTGTATGGAGCATGTTGACAAGTTTTTGAGTCGAGTCGTCGAGAGTGTCTCGACGACTCTTACTTCAGTTCGTCGAATGACGTTTTTATGATTACTCGACGAAATCATAATGACTCGACGAAATTATGATTACTCGACGAATCATTTGTTATTCGACGAATTTCTTGGTGAAAGGTTCACTCGACGAATTCTATTTTACTCGACGAATTCAGTTTGTTACTCGACAAATTTCTTCAGTGAAAGGTTCACTCGACGAATTCGGTTTACTCCAATATAAGACGTGGGTGTGCGGATAGCCTCTCCCTTTCGCCTGGGTATAAATAGAATACGATTATATACCTAAATAGTGATCTCCTTTTGCGAACCAGAGAGGGCGACATAAGAGTTCCAAAGTGCGATGGAAGAGTTCCGATCAGCTGTTTCCGCCACCGCCTCTCCCTATCGTCGGACCTAGCAGTCCGTGGGAGATGTTGAGGGCTCTTCTTCTCCGACCTAGTTCTTGTTCGACATGAAGCTAGGTTTCTCCTTCGCTCGTGTGGACTTCCGTAGAGGCGCCGATCCATTTCAGTGCTTGGGACTCAATGACTGGTCTCCGGATTTCAGTTGTGGAGCACCTCGGTTGAGTATTGACTCAATCCCCTTCAGGTATTACAATGTGTTGCTTTCCATATTTCTTGATTCATGAAATAACAAGTTCCTTGAACTCCTTTTGGGTTGTTCTTGTTCTTTATTTCCACTGCGCATATGTGATATGCATTCTACATTAGATGTATAGAAAACTCAACAGTGGTATCAGAGCTAGGTTCAGATCCCGTGCGTGCAAATCTAGAAATTTAGAAGCGTTCTAAATATGTAGATTTCTTCCTGGGGCATCAGTTTTGAGATATTTTGTGGCAGCGTGCAAATCGAGACCACCACCAGGGCGCTGCCCCTTGGACCCCGTTTGGGGCTCTACCCCTAAGACCCCCGATAGGGGCGTGGCCCCTTGGAACCCCGCCACGGGCGCGGCCCCTTGGAACCCCGCCACGGGCGCGGCCCCTTGGAACCCCGCCAGGAACGCGTGTGATTGCGTTGCGATTTCATTGTTTCAGAAATTGTTTCTCCTTTGCAGTAACTGTCCCTCAAAATGATTTATGAAATCAAATGTGTTAGATTTTGAATCTGACATTTAGAGACGAGCTTGTCTACTGCATAAGTGGAGTTGTTTTGCTTGTGCTCAATGCATGTAAATCTGGAGATTTAGAAGTGTTCAGATTTAGCCCCTCTTGTCAAAAGTGTTGTTAATTTTAATTTTGTGCACATTGGGGATGCATTTGTTTTTTGAATGTTGTATTTCTATTTTGTAAATGTGCTTAGTGATTAAATGTTAATCATGATGAAATGTTCATCGATTGTATCTTAAAATCCCTTTTTCAATATTAAGTGTATGGATGCCTTCCGGTGGATGACATTCTTCCTGCCTCGATCGATGAAGTGTGGCTTGCCCAAGCATGGTGCATTAATTTATCTTGGTAAGGGTGGGAGCGGATAATTGTGATATCCCATTGTCGACATCGGGTCCAACTTGACTAGGTGACCTCAAATTTTGAGTGCCTAGAGGCATAGGGTTGGCATGCACCATATGATGGATGCGAATAAAGAGTTATTCACCAACCATACAAGAGTTGCATGTTGATGCAATTGGCAAATGTTGTCTACCTAAATAACCGCATTATGAGAGAAATGCCAAAGCAGACTCGCTATGTTGGTGCAATACAGATCTTGTCCACTAAGAGAGTATCTCGCATAAACTCTCTGAATTGATATTAAGGGTTATCAATTTGATTAAAATAGTGGGAGCTCTTTTAATAAAAAGTCCTTATTAAAATAAAAATGTATTTTAAAATATAGTACTAATATTTCACTTTGCAAAATTCCTTGTAGAATATCCATGGCAAGTGGTTCTCACTCCACCTTGTCCCTGAGGGCGATCCTTGAGAAGGACAAGCTCAATGGGACTAACTTCCTTGACTGGTTCAGGAACTTGAGAATTGTTCTCAGGCAAGAGTGTAAGCTCTATGTCTTGGAAGAAGATCCCCCCGCGGAGCCAGCCGCCACTGCACCTCGTGTAGATAAAGATGCTTATAAGAAGTATGGAGATGACTCCTTGGATGTTGAATGTCTTATGCTCGCGACCATGATTTCTGAGCTTCAAAAGCAACACGAGAACATGACTTATTATGAGATGGTCGAGCACCTGAAGAAAATGTTTCAAGGGCAAGCTCGCCAAGAGAGGTTTGACATTTCCAGGGCATTATTTCAGTGTAATATGGGAGCTCGAGACCCATTAGGGACTCACATACTCAAGATGATTGGGTATATAGAGAACCTTGAAAGACTGGGGTTTCCTTTGAGCCAAGAGTTGGCCACTAATCTGATCCTGCAATCGTTGACAGACAGTTACGAGCAGTTTGTCTTGGATTACAATATGAATGAAATTGACAAGACACTGCCCGAGCTCCTAGGCATGTTGAGAACTGCTGAAATCAATATGAAGAAGGTCAAGCTTGCTAGCCCCATATTGATGGCACATAAAAGCAAGGGCAAGACTAATGGATTCAAGAAGACTAAGGTAGGACCTAAGTCATATCTTGATCCCAAGTCTTCAGCACTGAAGATCAAAGGCTTGGCGAAGGAAGGGATGTGCCACCATTGTGGTAAGGCAGGGCACTGGAGGAGGAATTGTCCCCTATATCTTGAAGATCTGCAAAAGAAGAAAGAAAGTGTGACTTCCACTTCAGGTATATTTGTTATAGAAATAAACCTTTCTTCTCCTTCATCTTGGGTATTGGATACCGGATGCGGTTCTCACATTTGTACAAATGTGCAGGAACTGGGAAGGAGAAGACTGCTGGGTAAAGGAGAGGTAGACCTGTGCGTTGGAAATGGAGCAAGAGTTGTTGTCGTTGCCGTAGGATTATATCATCTTTCTTTGCCCACAGGGCATGTAATAGAATTAGATAACTGTTATTTTGTTCAAGCCATAACTCGAAACATTATATCTGTGTCATGTTTAGACATGAGAGGATTATCTTTCATTATTAAGAACAATAGTTGTTCTATATTTATGAATGATGTTTGTTATGGTGTAGCCCAACTCTTTAATGGCTTATACATTTTGAACTTAGATCAGTCAATCTATAACATAGAAAATACTAAAAAACTAAAAACTAATGACTCGAATCCTTCATATCTTTGGCATTGTCGTTTAGGCCATATAAATGAGGACCGCATATCCAAGCTCCCTAAAGATGGAATGTTGGACTCATTCGATTATGAATCTTTTGAGAGATGCGAGTCATGTCTATTAGGCAAGATGACAAAAGCCCCTTTCACTAGTTATAATGAAAGGGCTGATGATCTCTTGGGTGTGATACATAGTGATGTATGCGGACCCATGAGTTCTATGGCCAGAGGTGGGTTCTACTACTTCATTACATTCACTGATGATTTCAGTAGATACGGATACGTGTTTCATATGAAGAACAAATCTGAAACCTTTGAAAAGTTCAAAGAGTTTAAGATGAAGTAGAGAACCAACTGGGAAAATGATAAAAGCACTCTGATCTGATCAAGGTGGTGAATATCTAAGTCATTAGTTTCGTCATCATCCGAGAGAATGTGGTATTGAATCACAACTCACTCCGTCCGGAACACCTCAACATAACAGTGTGTCTGAGAGGAGGAATCGTACTTTGTTGGACATGGTACGGTCAATGATGAGTCATGCAGATTTGCCCGTTTCCTTTTGGGGATTTGCTCTAGAGACTGGTGCTTTCACTTTAAATCACGCTCCAATGAAAATGGTTCAAAAGACACCATATGAGATGTGGACTGGGAAGCGTCCCAGTATATCTTTCATTAAGATTTGGGGTTATGAGGCATACGTGCGACGTCAAATGTCTGACAAGCTGGAACCCAAATCGGATAAATGTTATCTAGTGGGGTATCCTAGGGAGACCAAAGTGTACTACTTCTACCTACCGTCTGAGGGCAAAGTGTTCGTTGCAAGGATAGGCATCTTTTTGGAGAAAGAGCTCTTATCCAGAAAGACTGCAAAGGTAGAACTTGAAGAAGTTCATGAACCACATTGAAAGTGAGGTTAGATCTTAGATTTACTCTAGAGGGGGGTGAATAGAGTATTAAAAACTTTTCACTTAATTTTATTACGGAATTAAAATAGTGATATATATATATATATGTGTATTGAGTGAGTAATAAAAGCAAACACAAAGAGAGCACACAGCACAGCACACAGAAAATCACAACAAAGAGGACACAAGGATTTTTATAGTAGTTCCCCAATAAACCCAGGTACGTCTACTCTTCTACTACACTTGGTAGGATCCACTAGGTTTTTGATCAGGTGCCCTATCACCAAAGGGGTTTTTGATCAGGTGTCCAGACACCCAGGAGATTTTGATCAGGTGGTCTAACCAAACCACAGGTTTTTGTTTAGGTGCCCTGCCACCAAGGAGTTAACTTTTGAAGGGAGTTAGAACCCTGTACAAGATAAGGTAATGAAGGGTTTGGATGTTCTTCTCTGTCAATATTCTGAGAGAGGACTCTAGTGGTTTGTTGATGTTGTAAATCTCCCCCTGTCTGATATGAAATGTTTGACAGTAGATGGCTGAAAGCTTTCTCTTGAATAAATTTATCTTTCTGTAGCTGATGAATCTGGAAGAATAAGTTCTTCAGATTATTGTTGCTCTTTGAAGATCTGATATCTAGCAGCAGAGATCTGAGAGATGGTGTTTATGATGTTCTCAGTGAGTGAGTGCTGCTTGAGGAAGAAGATGAAGATGATCTGTAAAACTTTGTTCTTCTTTTTCTTCCTGTAACTTTCTGAAGAATGGTGTTGCTTGAGGAAGATGAAGAATGAAAAGCTTTTTCTATATATATCTTTCTTCTTCCTCTCGACTGTATTATCCTTCTTCTTTCTTTTTCCTGTACTGAAAATCTGTAATGTGTTCTGTACTGCTGTCGTGAAAACTGTGTAATAATAATACTGTATATCTTTTTCCTTTTCATTTACAATATGTCTCTGATTTGAAATTCGAATCAACAGAATAAGGAATAAAATAATCTGTAATAAATCCTTCTTGGGACTGCAAAGGTAACTAAAGCAATTCTGCAGAATACTTAATTCCTTTTCCGTGAAATGTTCCTTTTCCATTAAATGTCAACGACTATAATCTCGGAAGAAGATAATAGAAAGGAATATAACAAGTAAGACAGAAATCTTGTCTTATCTAGAATATAGATCCGTTGCTGAAAGATCTGAGTTCAGAGAATGGAATAAAATGACCTGTCTGAAGTTCTGAATTGAAATAACAAATTTCGTCGAGCGCGGAGCTGAGTTCGTCGAACTCAGAATGAAGTTCATCGAACTGAAGAATTCTTCGACCGCTGAGCCGCTGAATAAAATCGTCGACCGCTAAAATGAGCAAATTCATCGACCGCTGAGACTGAATAAAATCGTCGACTGCTGAGGGCAAAACGTTCCTCGAATGCAGAGTGTAAGCCATTCGTCGAACGCAGAGAGCAAGCCATTCGTCAAACGCAGAGTGTAAGTCATACGTCGAACGCAGAGAGCAAGTCGTTCGCCGAACGCAGTATTGAGTTCGTCGAACGCAGAACCTGAATATTTTATTGAGTTCTAACAGCCTAAAACCTTGACCCATTGACTATACATTGGGGTCAACTTTAGTCCTAGTCAACAGATAGTGATCCTAGCCCAAATCAGTAATAGGGTTGTTCCAACAATCTCCCCCTATTTGGCTTAGGACACTATTTGACAAAATTTAAAACAAACAAAACAACAGAGCATATATATCTGATAGATTTTAAATATTTCATCAGATATAAAATATGATACTCTGAGTTTAGAAATATTACATTTGAAAACGGAAATAATAAAAACCTTGTTTTTCTGAATTCTGCTTTCTGACTTTCTGAATTCTGATATTGTCTTTTTCTGAGCTGTAGCAAAAGCTGATTATCTGAATCTGTATCTATTGCTTCTTCTATATCAAAAGCTGTATCTGAATCTGAATTTGAACATGAAAACTTTATCTGAATTTGCATTAAGCTGGAGCAAACATTGCATCTGAAATTTGCAATATATGTAGCTTCTTCATGCATCATTTTCCTCTTTCATAAAACATGTTAGCCTGAGAGAATCTCCTCCTGAGACTGGAGCTTCTTCAGCTTTCTCACCTTGCCTAGTTCATAGAACATGTTAGCCTGAGAGCATCTCCCCCTGATACTAGAGCTTCTTCAGCTTTCTCCCCTTGCCTAGTTCATAGAACATCTCCCCCTGAGCAACTACATCAAATGGAGCTTGTTCATAGAACTTCTCCCCCTGCCTAGTTTCAGGAAGGCCTGAAGCTAGGCCCCTTGAAGAAGGGACATTTAATGGAGATAGTGAAGGATGCAATCTGATTTCTAGAAATTTGATCTGATAATGTTGTTGCATTCTTTGACGTAAGGATGTGTACCCATTCCTTTATTACTGCTACTGGGAGTTTTATTCTGACATCAATTGAAAGGTAAGCTTTGATTTTGTTACCAATAGAAAGTTCAGGTACCAATTGAAAGTTTAGGTTTTCTGATATTGAACTTGCAATGTCATTTGTATTCTCTGTCTTAAGAGTGTAAACTTATTCTTTTATTTCTGTAACTGATAGTTTGATCCCAATTGAATACCAATTGAAAGTGACCTCTTGTATCAGTTGAGGTCTCTGATATCAAAAGAAAATGAGTTTGATCATGGTGGTCAATGACTTCTTAAGTTGTTGTTCTTCAAACAGTTGAAGAATATTTTAGAAGAAATGACTGCTTGAGATAGTGATCCAGTGCCTGCAAAATGTCTCTGGTAGAGGTGGTGTTCCTCTCCTCATTTAATAGGTTAGCTCCAACAATGCATGGACTCTTCTATTTTAATGGATTCTAAGGAATTTTTAGATAGAGAATTTTTTATAGATTTGAATTGCTATAGTTGTTAATGGATTCTAAGGAATTTTTATCTTCTCAGAAAAACATTGCCTGATACCTTCCTTCCAACAAAATTCTCTCATCAGAAGAGATTCAAACTCAGTGCCATGATCATTTTTGATCAATGCAACTAGAGTTGAGTACTCAAATCTTGATGGACCTGAGAAAGAATGTAAGAACATGAAGTTATCTGACTTTGTTTTTAAGATAAGAAAATTTAAGTGAATCTTATATCTTTTTGTTTGATTTCAGTTGGAGTCAAAAAGTTTTCAGTAGGTTAAGCATTGCCTTATAGTTAAGTTATATTGGCTTTTGTATCTGTCAAGTGTATTACCAATTGAAAGTTTCTTTTACCAATTGAAAGTTTTCTTTTATAATCATTAAAATATATGTTTAATAAACTGTTCTGATTTTGTCGATCTCGGGTTGACAAAGTGCAGTGATTTTGTTGATCTCTGATTAAGGAATAGTTATATAAATTCTCTGTGTTCAGAGTTTGTTGAACTCTGATTTGTTGAGCTCCGATCATAGGAAAATTATGTTTGATTTATGTGTTCGGTTTTCGTCGATCTACGTTTGACGAAGTCATTTGATTTCGTCGATCTCTATTCGACGAATTTTGTTGAACACACAAAATTTTGACAATTTCTATTAAGTTTTCAGTTATTTCTTTTTCCTTAGCAGATACAAATTTTATATATGCATTTATAGTATTTTTCTTTTGAATATGAGATATATTAGATGAAAATCTTAAGCTATGTTTGCTTCCATTTAATATGGTATTGTTAGTGCTTGTGATATTCATTAATTTGATATTTCTTTCATTAAGAGATTGTTCAACCATTTTAGCTTTAATTGACTTATTTTTCAAAGAAATAAATTGCTCTTCTGATGTTTTCAAAGTATTTCCAGAAGTTAAGTTTATTTCTGTTAACTCTGTTCTGAAAGATGTGATTTCTTTCTCAGATTTTATTAAATCTGTACATAGTAATTTAAAATCTGATTTGCATTGTTTAGGAGTAAAATCAAAACTTGAAATTACCTCATTTTCATTAGATTCAGATTCTGCATTTGAGTTGTGGTTTGACACATATATGGCCATCATGCAGAATGCTATAGCTTTTTGTTCTTCTTCTTCTTCACTTGAACTAGATGTTGATTCTTGATCTGAATCACTTGAGGTTGAAGAAGATTCAGCTACCATTCTTGTGAGGGAGTTACAGATGTCTCTTATTGAAGTGCAATCAGCAACTCTTTAATAAATGTCATTTGACATTGCTTGAGCTAATATATCCATAGCCATGGCATCATCACTTTTCAGCATCTTTTGAGCATCTGTTGATGTTGATGAAATTGAAGGTCCTGTCAAAATGACATAGAAAATATCTTCATCAATAGAGTTCATGTACAATCTAATCCTTATCTTCCATAGTGCAAACTTACTGAGATTGCACATAGGAGGTCTTGTGCTAGAAAATTCTTTGTTCTGTGCCCTGAGTTTTTAACAAAAATAAAACAAAAGAAGACTCTAAAATAAATTTAAGATCTAATTGATCTTTTTGATTCAGGTGTTAGCCTGTATATAAAATCAACTACCCTCTGATACCAATTGAAAGTGAGGTTAGATCTTAGATTTACTCTAGAGGGGGGGGGGGGTGAATAGAGCATTAAAAACTTTTCACTTAATTTTATTGCGGAATTAAAATAGTGATATATATGTGTATTGAGTGAGTAATAAAAGCAAACATAAAGAGAGCACACAGCACAACACACAGAAAATCACAACACACAGGACACAAGGATTTTTATTGTAGTTCCCCAATAAACTTGGGTACGTCTACTCTTCTACCACATTTGGTAGGATCCACTAGGTTTTTGATCAGGTGCCCTATGACCAAGGGGTTTTTGATCAGGTGTCCACACACCAAGCAGATTTTGATCAGGTGCTCTAACCAAACCATAGGTTTATGTCCAGGTGCCCTCCCACCAAGGAGTTAACTTTTGAAGGGAGTTAAAACCCTGTACAAGATGAGGTAAAGAAGGGTTTGGATGTTCTTCTCTGTCAATATTTTGAGAGAAGACTCTAGTGGATTGTTGATGTTGTAAAGTTCCCCTGTCTGATATGAAATGTTTGACAGTAGATGGCTGGAAGCTTTCTCTTGAATAAATTTATCTTTCTGTAGCTGATGAATCTGGAAGAATAAGTTCTTCATATTATTGTTGCTCTTTGAAGATCTGATATCTAGCAGCAGAGATCAGAGAGATGGCGTTGATGATGTTCTCAGTGAGTGAGTGCTGCTTGAGGAAGAAGATGAAGATGATCTGTAAAACTTTTGTTCTTCTTTTTCTTCCTGTAACTCTCTGAAGAATGGTGTTGCTTGAGGAAGATGAAGAATGAAAAGCTTTTTCTGTATATATCTTTCTTCTTCCTCTCGACTGTATTATCCTTCTTCTTTCTTTTTCCTGTACTGAAAATCTGTAATGTGTTCTGTACTGCTGTCGTGAAAACCGTGTAATAATAATATTGTATATCTTTTTCCTTTTCTTTTACAATATGTCTCTGATTTGAAATTCGAATCAACATAATAAGGAATAAAATAATCTGTAATAAATCCTTCTTGGAACTACAAAGGTAACTAAAGCGATTCTACAGAATACTTAATTCCTTTTCCGTGAAATGTTCCTTTTCCATTAAATGTCAATGGCTATAATATCGGAAGAAGATAATAGAAAGCAATAAAATAAGTAAGGCATAAATCTTGTCTTATCTGGAATATAGATCCGTTGCTGAAAGATCTGAGTTCAGAGAATGGAATAAAATGATCTGTCTGAAGTTCTAAACTGAAATAACAAATTTCGTCGAGCACAGAGCTGAGTTCGTCGAACTTAGAATGAGGTTCTTCGAACTGAAGAATTCGTCGACCGCTGAGCCGCTGAATAAAATCGTCGACCGCTGAACTGAGCAAATTCGTCGACCGCTGAGACTGAAAAAAATCGTCGATCGCTGAGGGCAAGCCGTTCGTCGAACGCAGAGTGTAAGACGTTCGCCGAACGCAGAGAGCAAGCCGTTCGTCGAACGCAGAGTGTAATACGTTCATCGAACGCAGAGTGCAAGTCATTCGTCGAATGCAATATTGAGTTCGTCGAACGCAGAACTTAAATATTTTCTTGAGTTCTAACAGCCTAAAACCTTGACCCATTGACTATACATTGGGGTCAACTTTAGTCCTAGTCAACAGACAGTGATCTTAGCCCAAATTAGTAATAGGGTTGTTTCAACACATAAAATGAAGATGAACCTAGATTGGAACCTGAGCAAGGACTACAATTAGTTGCTGCTAGAGAACCTGCTCAGGAAACACAAGTCCTACGTAGATCTGGTAGACCAAGATTTGAGCCTGAGAAATATGGATTTCTCATGTCTCAAATAGGTAATGTGTTGCTTATGGATCATGATGATGAGCCTGCAACCTACCAAGATGTTATGAATGGACCAGACTCCGAGAAGTGGCTTGAGGCCATGAAATCTGAAATGGACTCCATGTACACAAACTAAGTTTGGACCTTGGTGGAACCACCTGAAGGGGTAAGACCCATTGGGTGCAAGTGGGTCTTCAAGAAGAAGACCGACATGGATGGGAATGTACAGACATTCAAAGGTCGGCTTGTGGCTAAAGGTTTCAGACAAATTCATGGTGTTGACTACGATGAGACCTTTTCCTCTATAGCCATGGTCAAGTCCATCAGAATTCTACTTGCTATTGCTGCGTATTATGACTACGAGATCTGGCAAATGGATGTTAATACGGCTTTGCTTAATGGAAACCTCCTTGAGGAAGTGTATATGACACAACCCGAGGGTTTTGTATCTCCAAGAGAAGCCACTAAAATATGCAAGTTGAATCGATCCATTTATGGATTGAAACAAGCTTTTGGAAGTTGGAATCTGCATTTTGATGAGAAAATCAAAGAGTTTGGTTTCATCAAGAACGAGGATGAGCCTTGTGTTTACAAGAGGATTAGTGGGAGCATTGTTGTTTTCCTGATATTATATGTGGATGACATACTGCTGATCGGGAATGACATTCTGACCCTGCAAGCTGTTAAGAATAGGCTAGGGGACTGCTTTTCTATGAAGGACTTGGGTGAAGCGACTTATATACTTGGTATTAAGATCTATAAAGATAGATCAAAGAAGTTGCTG
Source organism: Dactylorhiza incarnata (assembly GCA_033032865.1). Taxonomy (NCBI): domain Eukaryota; kingdom Viridiplantae; phylum Streptophyta; class Magnoliopsida; order Asparagales; family Orchidaceae; genus Dactylorhiza; species Dactylorhiza incarnata. The sequence goes on from JAWHQI010000013.1 coordinate 7,110,320, forward strand.
GGTTTGACCCAGAGTACATACATTGAGAAGGTGTTGAAACGGTTCAACATGCTTGAGTCCAAGAAGGGATTCTTACCCATGTCACATGGTGTGAGTCTCTCTAAGGACCAGTGTCCTAAATCTTTGGAAGATAAAGATCGCATGAAGTTGATTCCATATGCTTCGACAATTGGATTAATCATGTATGCAATTTTGTGTACTCGACCCAATGTCTCATATGCTTTGAGCATGACGAGCAGGTATCAGTCTGATCCTAGTGATGGTCACTGGATAGCTGTCAAGAATATCCTAAAGTACTTGAGAAGGACAAAGGATGTTTTCTTGGTGTATGGTGGAGAGGAAGAGCTCGTTGTAAAGGGTTACATGGATGCTAGCTTCCATATTGATAGGGACTATTCAAAGTCCCAATCAGGTTTTGTATTTTGCCTAAATGGAGGAGCTGTAAGCTAGAAAAGTTCCAAGCAAGAGGCAGTTGCTGATTCTACGACCGAGGCCGAGTATATCGCTGCTGCAAATGCGGAGAAGGAGGCTGTGTGGATTAGGAAATTCATCAGCGAGCTTGGTGTAGTTCCTAGCATTGTTAATCCCATAGTTCTCTACTGTGATAATAACGGTGATATTGCACAAGCTAAGGAACTTAGATCTCATCAGCGCTAGAAGCACATAATTTGGCGGTTCCATCTTATTCGAGAGATTGTCGATCGAGGAGATGTGAGCATATGCAGAGTACCGACTGAAGATAATATTGTGGATCCACTGTCAAAGCCTCTTGCACAGAGAAAGCATGATGGTCATACTAGATCAATGGGTATTAGATATCTAAATGATCATCTCTAGTGGGAGCCTTATGGATTAATTTATATTTTTGTCGGTTGTTGTTTATTCATGTGATGAATAGAGTACTTTATATTTTATTTTTACATTTATGGCAAGTTCTTATTATTATGTCATCTGTTTCTATTTGATAGATTAATTAGCATAATAAATGCCCTTTGAATATTTGCTTCCATAGGAATTCAAGTGCGTGACTTAAATGTGAGGGCCTATGTTGAATTAGAAGCTTCATTCTTAAAAGGTCCCTAGTCGGCGTATCATCTTAGAAGTTGAAGGGCGATGATGATACATTAAGACTAGCATGTGTGCTGACTGGTGATCGGTTCTCACAGGTCATGATATTGTGATATCAAGTCTTCACATGGGTACTTGTTAGTGAACAAGTTGTACTGGACAGGCCCACCTTGAGACTACTTTGTGGATTGTTATATAAACGTGTCACAAGTAGGTCTCAACTGAAAATGGTGTTTGTAGTTCTTTGAGCTGAAGTCACAACATTCATCAAATGAGGATGAGCGTACTTTGATGCCATCTAAAGTCTTCCTTGAGAAAGGTTGATGATAAGGGTGGTTATTATGTATGTTACAAATAATTTGGGTGTGGACAGAAATGGAATTTGTCCTCCTATCTGACAGGAGTTACATCCATGGTCCCCTTGATGGAATGAGAGTGGGAAATGCATGGACATGCTTGGTTGAGTCAATATATTGTTGGATCGTATGACGCCCTTAGAGGGGGGGAGGGGTGAATAAGGGTGTGTCTAAAAATTAATTTTTACTTAGTAATTTTTTTTTAAAGAGATTTTACTTTACTAAGTAATTACTTATAAATACTTTCAAACCAATGCAACTTTAGTATTAAACCAAAACACAAATTTCTAAGATAAAAATTATGCCACCAAATATGTAATTAAAGAAAAAGACATAATTATATTAATCATGAAATTTGAGTACAATAAAAATGATCTTAACAATGCTTAAGATCAAGGCACAATTATGTTAATAAAAAATTCTACAATTTTGGTTTACCAATCCTTCTCCCAAGGATCGGAAGGCTATCGCTTGTCTTTCCCAAGACCAAGCCCAAGCATATCCTCTAGATCTTCCCAAGATCTAGACGTAGCACACAAGGCCACGATTTCCCACCAAGCCACGCAAGGACTTGGACGCTCCGCACAAGGAAGCGATTTTCCCCTAAGTCGCGCAAGGACTTAGACGCCGCACGCAAGACGACGATATCTCTACCAATACAAAATGAAAAGTATGTGAATGAAAATACAATATGAAAAGAACAACTCCCTAGAAGATCAGATCTCTGAACGGATTGTTGAAGCCTCGAGATGATCGATGATGTAGAAGCGCGCCCGATCTCTTCTTCAATCTTCAATCCTTCTTTGCACAAATGGGAGTTGAAGAGGTTCTGGAGCTCTCTGGTTCGTATGCACTTAGGAAGGGACTTGGAATTCTCAAAGCTTTGAATGCACAAACACAAGGAGGCAATTTATAGAAAATCATTGTCGCCTGGGCGACTGTGACTGTCGGAATTTTCCGACAGCGTTAAACTGCCGCTGGAGTGGCGTCGTGCGGGCAGTTGATGTAACCGTCGAGCTGTCGCCTGGGCGACATCGATGTCGGATTTCCGACAGTGCAAAACTACCGATCGTGGGTGGTGTCGTGGGCAGTTGTTGTAACATCCGAGCTGTTGCCTGGGCGACATCGCTGTCGGAATTCCGACAGCTCGAAACTGACTTTCGTTGAGCTGCCGTGGAGGGAAGTAGTTGTAACTTCTCTGTTGTCGCCTGGGCGACAGCGGATGTCGGAAAATTCCGACAGTGCAATTTTCCCACATTCAAATTTAGCTCCAGCAGAAATGTGAACATCTCATACCTGTTACCTGCACACCATTAATAAAAATAGAATCAAATACAAAGGGGACTTTGTTATTATCAAACCGGAGGAGTGCGAAACGCATGCTCCAACAATCTCCCCCTTTTGATAATAATAAATCCGTATAAAAAGAAATCATGTCTTATTTAGAATTGTGATTTTAACATTTGGTGTGTGCACAAAAATAACATATATTTCTCTAAAATAAATAATCTCCCTTTAGGTGAAAGCTCCCCCTAAATGAATGCTCCCCCTAAATATATGCTCCCCCTAAATATATGCTCCCCCTAAATATATGATGTATTGTGTAGGTGGAATATTTAGGTGTAATAGATTTGTGATTTTTTCTTTTTATACTTTAAATTCTCCCCCTTTTGGTATTAGCAAAAGTTAATATTAGATAAAAGTGTAGTTCTTAAGGGAAAGGATATAGAATATAGAAATGAAGAGTAAGCGGAAGCATTTTTTTGTGGAAATGATTGAAGTCCATGAAATAATAGGAATATGCCATAGTATGAATAAACCCATGAAGTGACGGTATATCCATATGAAGTAATGAAAGAAAATAACTTAAACATGAGTAAGGTCATTTGAAAGTATCATAGAAAGACACAATAGTGTATAGAATTATGGAATATTTTCGGTCCAATTCTCACGAGATGAATGTTTATATAACATAATGATGTGTACATGTGATACTTAGATCAAACATATGAAGTTATTTAATTTACATGATCATTGAAATGTAGAACATAATAAAAGCATTTAAAGTCAACTTTGACTTTGAAGATATAGCACAAGAGGAATAGAAAACCATTTTTCTTTTGCACAAGAAACTTTACAATTCTTTCCAAGGTGCTTAACCTCACAATGCTCATTAAGACTTATCAGGAGGGTAAGTAGTGCTTGGTGGAGTATCCTTGTCTTTATTATAAATTTGTTTTTTTGATCACAGATGTTGTGATATCTTAATTTTGATATATTGATATTTTTTTTTGTAATTGACCAAGGATCTCCGAATTCACTTGAATCGCAAAAGATGGTGTATATTTTGTTGTGCTAACAAATCAAGGTTGAAAGTTGTATTTAAGAAGTGCTATTTTATTATGTTAAAGCAAATATGATCCATGTATATATTAAATAAAAAGACATACGTATTGATCAAAAGAAGTGAACGTGATAGTTCATTATGATAGATAAACAATTTCTCAAACTTAGAGGCATGCGAAAACAATTTCCAATGGTCTAAACAACTAAGTAGGAGTGTCAATACGATGATAGCTTGGAAATGAAATCATATAATCATGTAAGAGTCATTTTTTTAAAAATAAAAAACACATGGTTTGTCATCAAGTCATGAGGTGAAGCATTAATAATGACATATAACTATTGTAAATCATCAAAGGGACCAATAATTGAAGAAATATCAATTCGGGAGCTGTCGGAAATTTCTGACAGTCACTGTCGCCTGGGCGATAGTCAAAAATATAAATAGGGCTTTGGACCGAGTCAAACCCTATTGTGCTTCATTTTTCTGGACTGTAGAGCGAGAGAAGGTTGTCGGAAGTCGGCGACAACTCTAGATCTAAGGTATGGATTTTTGATTTTTATGTTTTTAACTCAAAATTTTTTAGGGATTTGTGATTTTGATAGTAGAGAAGAAGGAAAATGTAGTTTTCATTTTGACTTTTGATGAATGGTGTAGGTTTTTGAATTTTTTGTTTTTAAAAGTGTAGATCTAGTTTAAAAACAAGTGGATCTTGTTGGATCTTTGTTAAAAATGTTATGATTTTGTGATTCTTGTGGTTGAAGGTTTGCTTTTGTTCATAGACTAATTTTCAAAATGGAAGTTTTGTCTTTTGAATGAAGGTTGAAGATGATGAATAGTAAGGATATGGAGAAGATTTTGATTTGAAAAACATATATTTTTTTTAAACTTGATGTTGAAACAACCTTGATTTTGAGTAGATCTGGAAGTGAATGTAAAAAATTTTTCACTGGAGAGCTGTCGGAAATTTCCGACAGTCACTGTCGCCTGGGCGACAGTGTTCCAGTGCACAGCACATGTTTAATCAAAATTTTTTATGTTATTTGCAGAATGGCTTCCAGTTCCAAAGCTCGAAGGAGTACTTCGGAAGATGCACATAGTTCATATCAAGTTTTTCCTGGGGTGGAGAAAGCTATTGTTGGAGTTGCGAAGTATGTGGAATTTGATTCGCCGAAGCACGAACATATCTATGATCGGCTTGCGAATGCAGGTATTCTCTCAATAATCACCCCAGAGCCGTTCTCTTCCTTTTTGATTCGCGAGTTCTATAATCATTTGGAAGATCCAAATTGCACTGAGTTGGATGGATGAGTAAGATCAAGAATTCAGGGTCAACATGTGGAAATAACACATGTTGATCTAAGAGAGGAATTCAGATTAGTGATTAGTGAAAATGTGCCGGATATAGTGGAGAGTTATAGAAAAGATAGAGATTGGACCCTTATAAACATGAGTTTACATGGGAATCAAAAGAAGACTCTAACCACTGAAGTTACGTCACTCAATCCGGATGCTTTATTAGTTCAAGATATCTTAAGGAATTCAGTCATGTTGAAGAGTGGAGATACAAGAAGTATTACGGCTCAGTTGACCCTCATTACATACTACATTATGGAGGATGAGCTTTTTGATGTGGTGGACTTCATACTCTCCCAGATTAGGTATGCATATAGATTAAAGCATCCAAGATGGGTGAAGGTTCATACGCTGCCAATGGGGGCGATAATTCAGCGTGTACTCTATAAGAAGTACGGATGGATAGCGCAAAGTTCTTATTTGGATGATTGTTATCCAGAGATATATTATACGGGTTCGATGAAAGTGAAGAAGACGCAGAAAAAGGCTCATCCGGGAATTGAGATTCGAGAGCCGCCATTGCCTAGGGCAGGATCACTACGAGAGTCCATTGATGATTTACATGATTCATTAGAGGATCACAAGAAGGAAGTGAAGAAGGACCGTAGTCGAATGCAGAAGTTTATGAAGTTTCTCGTCAAAGGTCTGAAGTTGAAGCCAACGTCGGAGGAAGAGGCCGAATGGCAAGTTCCGGACGAAGAACCGCCACGCCAATCGGTGAGGCAGACTCGCCGTGGTAAAGCCGTGAGACGAGGACCTCCAGAAGATTGTCCAGAGAGCAGCGGGGCTGGTTATGAAGATTCAGAGTAGTTTCATCAGGTTGCTGCTGCTGGGAGATGTCTGAAATTTCTGACATCCACTGTCGCCTGGGCGACAGTGAACTTCTTCAGATTTATTGTTGTTTAATGAACTTGATCCTTATGTTGTTTTCTACTGTTTTTATTTGAACAAAATTGATGTAATATTAATGATGTTTGAATTTTTTTTTTAAGTCTTTCGAAATTCTATTGTTTGATTTTTAAAATTTACGCTTTTGCTTTTTAAATTGTTTAGCTTTTGTGATAAATTTTTTTTTATTTTATAGGCTTTAAATAGAGATATATTCATTGTGAAATGTCTAGAATTCCCAATTCTAGCCTAAGCATAGAAAAACGGGAATCCGGTAACGGCTTAGTGAATATATCCGCTAGTTGATTTTTCGTGCCTATAAAGTTGATTTTTATATTACCCTTCTTAATATGATCCCTTATAAAATGATGTCGGACATCTATATGCTTAGATCTAGAATGTAATACGGGATTGTTAGTTAAGTCTATAGCACTTTTATTGTCACACTTTAATTCTACACTACTTTGTTGCATGCCAAAATCTTCTAATGTTTGTGACATCCAAAGAGCTTGGGCACAACAACTACCTAGTGCAATATATTCGGCCTCGGTAGTAGAGAGGGCAACAGAATTCTGTTTCCTACTCGACCATGAAATAAGTGAAGGGCCGATAAAGTGACAAGTGCCACTAGTGCTTTTCCTATCTAAAGAACATCCCGCATAATCGGAATCCGAAAAACCATGTAAAATAAAAGAATCATTATGAGGATACCATAAACCTAATTTTGATGTTCCTATGAGATATCTAAAGATACGTTTCACCGCTTTTAAATGTGACTCTTTAGGATTAGCTTGAAATCTAGCACATAAACAAACGGCAAACATAATAACAGGTCTAGATGCGGTTAAATACAATAAAGACCCTATCATACTTCTATAAAGGGTTTGTTCAATTGAAACACCACTTTCATCTTTTCCTAATTTTAGTGAAGTACTCATAGGAGTGTTTGCATGCTTAAGGTTTTCAAATCCAAATCTTTTTAACATATCATGAATATATTTGGTTTGACATATAAAAATTCCATCATGTTTTTGTGTAATTTGAAAACCTAGAAAATATGAAAGTTCTCCAACCATACTCATTTCAAATTAATTGTTCATAATTTGAACTACTTCATTACACAACTCTTCATTAGTGGCTCCAAAAATAATATCATCAACATAAATTTGTAAAATAACTAAATCATGATCAATTTGCTTAATGAAGAGTGTAGAATCAGCACTTCCTATTTTATAATCGTGTTTTAACAAATATTGAGTTAATCGATCATACCAAGCACGAGGCGCTTGTTTTAATCCATAAAGCGCTTTATCTAATTTATAAACATAATTTGGATATTTCTCATTTATAAAGCCAGGGGGTTGTTCTACATAAACCTCTTCTTTTATATACCCGTTTAAAAATGCGGTTTTGACATCCATTTGATATAATTTAAATCTTTTAAAACAAGCAAATGCAAGAAATATCCTAACCGCTTCAAATCTTGCTACGAGTGCAAAAGTTCCATCAAAATCTACCCCTTCAATTTGTGCATAACCTTTTGCAACTAATCTGGCTTTATTTCTAATAATTCTAGATTCATTATCCATTTTATTTTTAAAAATCCACTTAACACCAACTACAGGACGATTTTTGGGTCGTTCTACAAGATTCCAAACCTTATTATGTTCAAATTGATTAAGTTCTTCATTCATAGCTAAAAACCAAAATTCATCATTTAAAGCGGTGGAAACATCTTTTGGTTCTATTTCAGAGACAAAACAAAGGATTAAAAATAAAACATGTAGCGATGAACGAGTACTAACCCTTTTTGCGGATCTCAAATGATAAGCTCGTTTGGATGATCCTTTGAAAATCTCAATTCACTTGGAGGCACATATTCTTCTCTTTCTTCTTCTCTTTCTTCTTCTCTTTCTTTTCTCTTTCTCCTTCTCTTTCTTCTCCTTTTTCTTCTTCATTTTCTCCAAGTTCTTCATCATCATTCTCCACCGAAGGAAGGGGATCATCTTCTTTTCCTGTTATTTTCTTTTCTACACATGAAGCAAACTCATCAAACCTAACATGAATGGATTCTTCAACTATTTTTGTTCTTTTATTAAAAATCCGATAAGCTTTACTAGTTGAAGAATAGCCAATAAAAATACCTTCATCACATTTTTCATCAAATTTTCCTAAGGAATCTTTAGAATTCAAAATAAAACATTTACAACCAAAAACTTTGAAATAAGAAACATTTGGTTGTTTATTAAAAATTAATTCATAAGGAGTTAATTTTAAAATAGGGCGAAGCATTACTCTATTTATTACATAACATGCCGTGCTAACCGCTTCAGCCCAAAAAGATTTTGGTAATTTGAATTCAGATAACATTGTACGGGCTAACTCTTGAAGAGTTCTATTTTTCCTCTCCACTACACCATTTTGCTGTGGTGTGCATGGAGCGGAAAATTCATGTTTAATTCCTAACTCCGTACAAAAAGAATTAAACTTTTCATTTTCAAATTCTCCTCCATGATCCGATCGTATGCGTTTAATTTTTAACTCAAATTCATTTTGAATACGCAAACATAATTTTGAAAATTCTGAAAATGCTTCGGATTTGGAGGTTAGAAATAAAGTCCAACAAAAACGAGAATAATCATCAATCAAAACAAATGTGTATTTTCTACCTCCTAAGCTAGAAATTCCAATTGGCCCAAATAAGTCCATATGTATTAATTGAAGTGGCCTAGTGGTAGAAATAATGTTTTTACTTTTGAAAGATGATTTTGAAAATTTTCCTTTTTGGCAAGGCACACATAGTGAAGAAGATAAATTTCCATTTAGCAAAGGTAAACCTTTAATTAATTTATCTTTTGAAAGTTTTGAAATTAACTTGGCACTAGCATGTCCAAGTCGCCTATGCCATAAATCTAATTCATCATTTTTTGATAAAAAACATTTTAAGGTAGAATTTGAAAAATCAAGAAATTTAATCATATATACATTATGACATCTAGGTGCGGTAAAAACAATTTCATTTGTTTTGGAATTAATAATTTTGCATAAATTTGTAGAAGATTCAAATAAAACATTTAAACCCTTATCACATAATTGACTAATAGAAATCAAATTATGCTTTAATCCTTCTACAAATAAACATTTGAAATTGAAAAATTTTCGTTACCCACAACTCCGATGCCGATGATTTTTCCTTTTCCATTGTCTCAGAATGTAACAACTCCTCCTTTCTTCATCTCTAGGCTAAGGAACTTTTCTTTATTGCCCGTCATGTGCTTTGAACAACCCGAGTCCAAGTACCACACGTCTTCTTTGTCCTTAGCCTGCCAACATACCTAGAAAGAAGAGGTGAGTAAAGATCTGGTTACCCAAGTGGTTCCACCCATAGTATAGGTAGAAGCCTTAGGCACCCAGATTTGTTTGATTTTACTTTTTCCTTCTTTCCAACAAGAGTCCGTAGTGTGACCAAATCTATTGCATTTGGCACATGTAATGTATTTAGAGGAGTATAACTTTTCTGGACTTTTACTGGATGAGGATGCCGTATTTAACAATTCATTTATTTTAGAATTTTTAAAAGTGAATTTTCTGGACTTTTCACTGTCGCCGACGACAGTGGTTGTCGCCGGGCGACAGCTTCCAGATGTGTATCCGAGCCCAAACCTTCCAGATCCATGGCGTTGGTATCCTAAGATCATATCCAGTGATCTTCGGCCCATTCCAAATTTTTTCATGGCTAGTGTTAAGTCATGAATCTGGTTTTTCATTTGTGTATTCTCGGATACTAGATTTACGCATCTACGTTCAAAAGATTTCTTTCCCTCATGGACTTTGGAGATTGAAGATTTCAGATCTCTCTCTAAAATCTTATTCTTGTTAGTAAGAATTTTTATTGTAGAATGAGATTTGGAAAGAGATTCTTCAAGTTCATTAATTCTTCCCAAAAAGTGATCACACTCTTGGCAAGAGATATCTCTTTTTCCAATAGTCTTAATTTCCCTTAACAATTTTTTGTTTTCTTTAAGTAAAATGTCATTTTCAGATTTAAGAAGATCATTGTCTTTTAAGCTTTTTTCAAAAAATTTGCAAGTCTTTAAAAATTCAGAAAACAATTCATCATAGGTTGGAGGAGTTACCTCAGTGTCGCTTTGGACACTGCATTCGTCATCAGATATGACGCTCTTTCCCATTAAGCATATGTTGGCCTCCTCTTCTTTACTTGAGTCGGAACTGCTTGCATCCTCAGAAGTAGTATCATCCCAGGTTTCCGCCTTCAACACCTTCTTCGACCCTTTGTGCTTCTTTTCTTTAAGTTCTTTCAAGTACTTTGGACACTTGCTTCGAATGTGTCCTAACTTCTTGCAGTGATAGCACTCCGGTGGCGGTCTCTCTTCCTCCTCATCGCCTTCCTTTCCTTTTTTCTTCCTAATGGTCTCCTTCTTAAAATACTTCTTAAACGAATTCCTTCTCTCCGGATTTTTCATAAATTTTCTAAATTTTTTAACAAATAAACTTTCCTCATCTTCTTCATCCTCCTCAGAATCACTAGTTTCTTCCTTCTTTGATCTTAGAGCCAATCCCTTCTTCCTTGGCTCCATATACTCTTGTTGTTGAATTTTCAATTCAACTTCATGAGTTTTCAAGTTCCCAATGAGGCTCTCCAATTGTAAGGTCTTAAGATCATGTGACTCGGAAATTGCAGTCACTTTAGGATTGAACATCGGGGGAAGTGATCTTAAGATTTTCCTTACCAAATATCCATTTGAGAACACCTTTCCTAGCACCTTTGAGTCGTTCACGATTTTTGTAAATCGTGTGTACATCGTATCAATCTCTTAATCTACCTCCATTTTGAATCTTTCAAATTCAGATTCCAGTTTAAATAACTTTGAATCCTTTACCTGCGAAGTACCTTCATGAGTGATTTCTAATAAATTCCAAATTTCAAATGCAGTATTACAAGCACAAACTCTATTAAATTCAGTGCGATCTAGTGCGCAAAATAAAGCATTCATGGCTTTTGCATTGTTCTTACATTTTAATTTATCGTTGTCATCCCACTTGTCTTTGGGCTTATCCATGGTTACATCTCCTACAACAAATGTTGGAGAAGTGTAACTAGATTCTACCATATTCCAGACTTCTATATCTAGCGCAATTAGAAAACAACGCATACGTGTTTTCCAATAATTATAGTCTGTGCCCGTAAAAAGTGGTGGCCTACTAATTCCTTGCCCCTCAACGAACGCGTGATCGTTGTGCGCCATTACTCCCGGTGGTAAAACCGATTTGGAGTAACCTCGCTCTGATACCACTTGTTGGATCGTATGACGCCCTTAAAGGTGGGGTGAATAAGGGTGTGTCTAAAAATTAATTTTTACTTAGTAATTTTTTTAAAGAGATTTTACTTTACTAAGTAATTACTTATAAATACTTTCAAACCAATGCAACTTTAGTATTAAACCAAAACACAAATTTCTAAGATAAAGATTATGCCACCAAATATGTAATTAAAGAAAAAGACATAATTATATTAATCATGAAATTTGAGTATAATAAAAATGATCTTAACAATGCTTAAGATCAAGGCACAATTATGTTAATAAAAAATTCTACAATTTTGGTTTACCAATCCTTCTCCCAAGGATCGGAAGGCTATCGCTTGTCTTTCCCAAGACCAAGCCCAAGCCTATCCTCTAGATCTTCCCAAGATCTAGACGTAGCACACAAGGCCACGATTTCCCACCAAGCCACGCAAGGACTTGGACGCTCCGCACAAGGAAGTGATTTTCCCCTAAGCCGCGCAAGGACTTAGACGCCGCACGCAAGACGACGATTTCTCTACCAATACAAAATGAAAAGTATGTGAATGAAAATACAATATGAAAAGAACAACTCCCTAGAAGATCAGATCTCTGAACGGATTGTTGAAGCCTCGAGATGATCGATGATGTAGAAGTGCGCCCGATCTCGTCTTCAATCTTCAATCCTTCTTTGCACAAATGGGAGTTGAAGAGGTTCTGGAGCTCTCTGGTTCGTATGCACTCAGGAAGGGACTTGGAATTCTCAAAGCTTTGAATGCACGAACACAAGGAGGCAATTTATAGAAAATCGTTGTCGCCTGGGCGACAGTGACTGTCGGAATTTTCCGACAGCGTTAAACTGCCGCTGGAGTGGCGTCGTGCGGGCAGTTGCTGTAACCGTCGAGCTGTCGCCTGGGCGACATCGATGTCGGATTTCCGATAGTGCAAAACTGCCGATCGTGGGTGGTGTCGTGGGTAGTTGTTGTAACCTCCGAGCTGTCGCCTGGGCGACATCGCTGTCGGAATTCCGACAGCTCGAAACTGACTTTCGTCGAGCTGCCGTGGAGGGAAGTAGTTGTAACTTCTCTGCGGTCGCCTGGGCGACAGCGGCTGTCGGAAAATTCCGACAGTGCAATTTTCCCACATTCAAATTTAGCTCTAGCAGAAATGTGAACATCTCATACCTGTTACCTGCACACCATTAATAAAAATAGAATCAAATACAAACGGTACTTTGTTATTATCAAACCGGAGGAGTGCGAAACACATGCTCCAACATATATGATATTGAGCTCACCAATTTCAGACAGTCTATTCTAGATCAGGAAACTAGGATTGAACAATTATGAGGGTGACACGGTCCATGCCTCTTGTTCTATCCAGATGTAAGGGACAAAGGGACATAACAACACTAAAATATTGGTCAAGACAGGCTTGTTGAGTTATGAACTCTAATTGCTTGGGTAGCAATGATGCATTGCTAGATGCCGCTCATTATTTGTGAGACTTTTGTTTGATACATTCAAGATTAAGTGGGAGACTGTTAGTGTTTCCAAAGGTGATATGGAAGTGATCAAGCATTTAGTCTCACTGCCAACGCGATATGAGTCTATGGGGTCACACACAAGAGTGTTTGGAGAAGTTGGAGAAAGAATTGTGTTGGCCTTACTCATATTGGATATGAGTAAGGACCAATCCTAAGACTTATTGGAGTTGGGTCGAGTCAACTGAATGCTCCACAGGTATTGTGAATATTGTATGGAGCATGATGACAAGTTTTCGAGTCGAGTCATCGAGAGTGTTTCAGCGACTCTTACTTCAGTTCGTCGAATGATATTTTTATGATTACTCGACGAAATCATAATGACTCGACGAATTTATGATTACTCGATGAATCATTTGTTATTCGAAGAAATTCTTGGTGAAAGGTTCACTCGACGAATTCTATTTTACTCGACGAATTCAGTTTGTTACTCGACGAATTTCTTCAGTGAAAGGTTCACTCAACGAATTTGGTTTACTCCAATATAAGACGTGGGTGTGCGGATAGCCTCTCCTTTTCACCTGGGTATAAATAGAATACGATTCTATACCTAAATAGTGATCTCCTTTTGCGAATCAGAGAGGGCGACGAAAGATTTCCGATCGACCGTTTCCGCCCCCGCCGCCGCCGCCTCTCCCCGTCATCGGACCTAGCAGTCCGTGGGAGATGTTGAGGGCTCTTCTTCTCCGACCTAGTTATTGTTCGACAAGAAGCTAGGGTTCTCCTACTCTCGTGTGGAATTCCGTAGAGGCGCCGATCCATTTCAGCTCTTGGGACTCAACGACTGGTTTCCGGATTTCAGTTGTAGAGCACCTCGGTTGAGTATTGACTCAATCCCCTTCAGGTATTGCAATGTGTTGCTTTCCTTATTTCTTGATTCATGAAATCACAAGTTTCTTGAACTCCTTTTGGGTTGTTCTAGTTCTTTATTTCCACTGCGCATATGTGATATGCATTCTACATTAGATGTATAGAAAACCCAACAATTTCAACCTAAGGAATTTAGATTACAAACTATTGAAATGAAAGATACACTTACAAAAGAAAAGTACATGAATTGAAACTTACAATTGCACTAGAAAGAGAAATACCAGAAATTCTCAAAACATTAAAACAAAGCAAGAAAAGAAGACTTGAGCCTCCAAAATTCGTCCCATTGAGTTGTAGAGGAGCTGGCTTTAAATAGGCTGAAATTTGAGGTTACACACCCTTGGTCACGCCCGTTACCAAAGGCGTGTAAGGGGCGTGATCGATGCTGGTGCGGAATGGACGACTTCTGGCTTCAATGCCGGCGTAACGTGCGCATCACGCCCTAGGTTACGCCCGTGACATAGGGCGTGTAATCTTTAAATCTGGCTGCTGGTAGGAAGCTTCGGCGGGAAGGAGCGTGGGACGGTTCACGCCCGTGACTGGATGTCACTCCCTCGGTCACGGCCGTGACCTGGGGCGTGTAATTTTAATTGACATGGTAGGCTGATTCTGGCTGCGGGAGGTGGGTCATGGCCGTGACTTGGGTCACATCCTTGGTCACGCCCGTGACCTGGGGCATATAATTGGCGAATCTTCACAAAATGTCCCCGGGTTGGCGGCAGCGGGCCTGGAATACATCTTAGGCTGTCACGCTCTTGTTCACGCTCGTGATCTTGGGCGTATACTTGCAAATTTGGCTCAAAGTGTCCAGAAAACCTGAAAATATAAAATAAACTTAAGTTAGCTCATGAAATCAAGAAAGGAATGATTTACATGATATAATTCATATAAATTATATAATTTCATATTAAAAATATATTAAAACTATACTAAAAGATGACTATATAAACTACTCATCAAACACCCCCTGTTGGAACCTGGATACCGGTCCAACCTGTTCGAGACTTGGGGAGTAGTTTGAGTTACTTCTCTCCTCGTCGGATCCTTAGGTCTAAGTATTTCGAGCAGAGAACTGGCCCTCACCGGTTGGTAGATAGCTCCCTTGGAATGACCCACTGGCTGTAGCAAGGAGGTCCCGCCACTAACCCGGAAATCTCACTTGATTTCCCCTCCCAAAAAATAGAAGCTGAGCCTATCTCAGACAGCACAAGGAAGAAAGCACAGGCTCTCAAGGGGGGTGGATCCATGCAGATCTGAGACTTAATGGGTCATATTTATAGGCAAACTCTTTAAAGGGCAAAATGGTCCAAAAAGGTCTGCGGATAGCTTCCCCCGCCTTAACCGAATACTAGATGCAGACCAAAATGGTCTGCAAACAACTCCTAGCGCCTTTTCACATATACTAACCGCAACTCATGCTTGTCTGCGGATAGTGATCGAGGGCTGATGAGTCGGGTCGGTCCATACTCTCCTTGCTCCCTCCCTGAGACTGGTCAAAATGTCTAGGTACAGTCCTACTCGCCCAGGGTAGGTTCTCCTAAGGCTATCTTGCCTTAGACCAGGCCAACTCGCCTCACCCCCGGGTGAGATGGAGCTTGGTACACAGGGCTCGTCCGGGGGGGAGGGGTGTACTCGCTTCTTCTATCTTGGGCGGGTAAGACCGTCGGGGATCTACTCGCCGAAGGGTGTTTGTCTACTCGCCCAGCCCTACGAATCTACTCACCGAATACGGGTTGCACACCCCCATACTTGAGTTTTTGATATTCCATAGCAAAAAAATGAGAGATAATCTACAAGACGTTGACACTATTTCCTCTTATTTTCCATGCCATATAATCTTTTAAAAATTCTCTTCAATCAAAAACTCAAATGTATATGTTTAGAAGTAATGAATTTTATCCTCTTACTTCATGACATATAATCTTTTAAATGATTTTGGGTGCATATGTTTAGGGGATAATAAATTTTATTCTCTTATTCCCATGACATATGATCTTTTTCTAAATTTGTTTTATTTTGCCAACAAAGGGTGGGGGATAAAGAAATATTTCTAGTTTTTCAATTAAACTATTTTGAGGGCAACTTTTTAGTGGAATGAAATTTCCCAAGATCTGAAAGTTAGTTGATAATATAATAAAAATCCAAGGTTGTTTAGCCAATTTACTACAAAGTGGAGCCATTTAAAATTCGAAAGAGAAGTAGTGCTAAATAAGATCTCTAATTAAATTAAAAACATAAATTGTTTCTTAAAATTAAATTACTTCAAATTTAAATCTAACAAATTATGATAAAACAAAAGAAAACGCTAGATTAAAAACGTAACCATGCTTATATATATATATATATATATATATATATATATTTATTCTTGGACTTCCCAAGGTCTACCCGGTAAAGGGTTCGCAAGGTACTAGGAGGTGCGATGGGATGAGAAGCCCAAACCTCCCTTTCAAAGAAATTAGATTTTTTTATGATTTATATATATTTTTTTTTCTTTTTATAATTCGAAAAGAAAGTCTAGAAAACTACACCACACTACTACACTTGAAGTTAAACATTATCCCCAATATTTAAAACTAAGTATGAAGTATCATCAAGATAATAAAAAAATGTAGTAAATGAAAGGAGGGGAGAAGAGGGCTTCCCTTGTTGGCAGATTGGGTTGTCTGAACAAAAAAACTGCAAAATAAGTTAACACAAACAACACAAGAGAACAACAAAGAGAAGATAACGTTGGGGTGCCTCCCAAGCGCGCTTTGTTTACCACCGCGTAGCTTGACTAAGTGATGATTTTTTCAAAGATTGTGAAGTTTAAGCATTTCATTAAATGAGTCGTTGAAGTATGTCTGTTGACCTTAAATGAGTCGTTGAAGTATCTAGTTGCCAACCTAAATCACCTAGAGGGGGGTGAATAGTTGATAACTGCATATTTTGAGGAATTAAAAACTTGATGAACTAGAACGCACAGAAAGCAAATCACAATCACAGACGACTCAAGAAATTTATAGTGGTTCCCCGTTCTTGGGTACTCCACTTGCCGGACTCGCCAATCTAGAACCATAGCTAGACTTGACTACTTCACTATAACTCGGATCAAGAATGACCCTACAATCTCAGAGTCAACACTCCTACAATCTCAGAGACAAATCTCCTACAAACTCAAAGAAAATCTCTCTTACAACTCGGAGAAAAACCTCTCCTACAACTCGGAGACAAACCACTCCTACAACTCGGAGAAAACTTCTCCTATAATCAAATATAAAATTTAGATTGATACAATTCTTATCAATACATAAACAGATCTGAAAACCCTGAGAAATCTTCTTCCTTCTTGAGACTTGAATAGCTTTGACTTGTTGTCGAGGAGGAATAATTGTAAATAACTCAGATCTGACCTTCTTCGATTCGACATGATCTAATAGATACAGTAGAGGATAGAGCAATGATCAATCGAACCTCTTCTTCCACTGGAGACAATAGATTCAGAACCCAAGATCGATCTCCAGCATTGGTGTCAGGAGGCGGCACTTTCTCGTTCTTCTTGGAACGAATAGAGAATTAGGGTTAATGATGATAATGATTGATTCCTCCTATAATTAATCCTTAAAAGAGAACCTTATATAGCCATAGTCTTAACGAAATGAATTAAGGTAGGATTAACCTTAAACGAGATCATATGAGCCATCACATCAGACAGGAGGAATTAATGTCCTGACAAACGGACAGAAAATTACTTAAAGAATGAAAACACAATTTCTCGAGAACAAAGAACTTCTCGAGAAATAGCAGCTACTGCTTCGAGAAAATACATATAAGGTTTTTCGGGAGATAGAGATAGACTTCTCGAGAGAAAAAGAATTTCTCGAGAGATGGATGGATTTCTTGAGAACAATTGTCTTCCCAATAAAAACAACCTTAGAATAACTTCACTGGCAGACGAGAAAGATTTTCCGAGAGAGAGACATATTTCTCGAGAGAATGTTTTGATTTCTCGAGAAACTCAAGTCTTGCCAAGAAACCTTTAGAAACTTGAAATAAAGGATAGAAAAGGCTTTCTCGAGAAAGGAATATGAAAAACAAAACAGCGTAGAGTCAATTCGTCGGCCGAGAAATATTCGTCGAACTGAGCTCGAAGAAATCAGTTCAGTTCGTCGAACGCCGATCAACGAATGACGATCAACGAAACCACTTCAACTTTCAGCAAAATAGAGATCGACGAAACTACTTCAGTTCGTCGAACGGAGCTCGATGAACGGCGATCGACGAAACTACTTCAACTTCAGTAAAACAGAGATCGAAGAAACTACTTCTGTTCGTTGAACGGAGCTCGATGAACGGTGATCGACGATACTACTTCAACTTCAGTAAAACAGCGGTCGACGAAACTACTTCAGTTCGTCGAACGGAGCTCGACGAAAGCTGAACTCAGAATTTTAGAATAACTGTCCATCGAACGGCTCTCGGCGAAACAACTTCAGTTCGTCGAACGGAGCTCGACGAACTCACCAAAATTCGTCGAACAAAAAATACTTAGGAAAAATATTTCTTCTTCTCTTGGACACCAGCTGCACCTCCAAACCATGGGCTTCAATAGTCTTGAAAATGAAGTGTATCCCAATAGAGAGATGACACATAAGTCAACACCATGTTCCACACAATGAGAAATTACATTGTATGAAGTTGTGCTTATTGACCCACTGTGACCTGACATTGGTCTACACTTAGCAATGTGAACCCGCAGGAATAATACTAGAAAGACATATCAAATACACTAGCAATTCAATCTTGGTTCAAGGGTGACTTCCCACAAATCAATGTTATTGTGGATACAATACCCAACAATCTCCCCCTATTTGTAGAAGTCAAAACCCTATTTACCAAGATGAATTGCATCAATATAAACATAAACAAAACAAACCATAGAGGAAAAGATATGAAAGCCGAGAGAGCATCAAAACCAATAACTATATATATATATATATATATATATATATATATATCTTAGATTGTCTTCATCAAAATCAACAACTATATATTTATTTAAGATTGTCTCATGAATTAATGTTCACACAATCAGATTGAGTAAAAGGTTTGATGGAACTCATAATCTTTTCTTCAGGCATTGTCTCTTTTCTTCTGTTCTTGTCTTGAAAAATAAGCATATTGCTTAGGATGGTATTTGGAGGAGGGGCTGGAGCTGCAAGATTGTTATAACCATAAGTATTGTAATGTATCCTTCTCTTTGTCATTCTTGTCTCATACTTTTTCCATTCAGTTGTACTAAAATTGTCTGAAACTTTCATACCACCTTCATCCACTAGCTTGAATGAGTCAAGAATAATTATTTTAGAAACTGGACTCCACACCTCTGGAACATCTTCAGTAGCAACTGCCTTTCCCGGTCTTGACCTAGGAACAGACCTACTAGCAGATGGCCCTTCTCCATACTTCCTTTTTCTTGAACCAGGCACCTTCGACTGAATTCCAGATGGTTCTGCAGGACAAACCTGGGAATAGTCAGCAGGAGCTTCATATTTAGGTTGAATTTTAAACTCAGGAAAAATCTCATTATGAATCCACACAGCAGTCTTTGAAGTGTGAGCATTGATCTCTACAACCTGCCTTTGGACACCAGAAGATAATTGTTCATTCTGAATTCCCAAGCTTCTTTGAAGTTCAGACAATGAATGATCCAAAAGCTCTGTTATCTTATCCTCCGCCTTTCTGACTTCTACAGTAAGGGTTTGGATTACAGGTTCTTTGAACATACCAACCTCATCAATAATTTTGAAAGAACTTTCTTCTGCTTTTGATGCCATAGATTCTTGAGTCTTTCTGACCTGTAGAGTTTCTGCCAATAACTTTGCTACACCCTCAATTGTATGGTCTATGGCTTGTCCACCTTGAATTACAAGCTCTTTGATTTTGTCTGTATTGACTTTTATTTCAGCAAGGCTTCTACTCATTTCTTTTTTAACATTGGAGATTCTAGTATGAACTTCCTGAATTGAATTTTCAAACATTGCAATCTGTTTCTTGAGCAACAGCTCAATCTTACCAAGAATAGAATCTTCTTCAAACAAAGGTGGAGAAGGAGGTGTAGGAGTAATAGCAGATTTGACATCATCAGGTAATTCTTTAAGAACCACAGAACATACAACTTTTGGAGAAGAAATTTTAACCACATCAACCTTCCTCACAAAATAGCTCTCCTTGAGCTTCCTTGTTTTCTTCCAAATAGAACTCTTTCTCCCCCTCAACATGTGATGGGGGAGGAGATAATCCATGAACAGACATATCATCAGCTTCATTGGAAAAATCAAAATCTGCACCAGACCCTGCCATATGGCCACTGGGACTATGCTCTACAATATCATCCTTTTGAATATCAGTAAGAATTTCTGCAATTATGGTAGATACAGAATCTGCCTGAACATTGTCAATATCAACAACTAGAGGAGGAAGATGAGATGGAACAACATCATTTTGAAGTGGATTATCAGAAAGAGGAGCTGGAGTTGATGTCCCACCTGGAGCTGGAGCTGGAGTCACATTCTGATCCTCAGAAGTGACAGAGGGAAGAGGCTCCCCCTGGGAATTTGCACCTGCATTGCCTGGGCTTTGTTATCCTGATGTCCCACTTCTAAATTGTGGAGACGTTTAGCTTCTTCAGATGATGAATGACCACACCCTTGGACATGTCAAACATGGTAGGGTTAAACTGATTCAAATATAAAGTAAGTATCCTTGCATAGTTTGAAGCAAGTAGACTTGCTTTAATTTTAGAAAGGAGAAGTGTGGCCCAGTCACATTTCTTTCCAGTCACAACATCAATCATCAGACAGAAGACATCTTCAGAGACATATCCTAAACTTCCTATTTTGCAAAGAAGGATCTTAGAAACAATGTCAACCAGCAACTTTCCAACACCATTCATCCTCCGTCTTCTAACAGATGTATCACCCTTATATAAACCACAAAATGACATAGTTCTAGCCCAATCAAGTTCATCTAGATCATCTTCAGATTCTATAACTGGTAGCCTCAGATATTTGGTTAGAGATTTGGTTGAAATCTTGATCTTCAGATTATCCATAAAGGATATTAACATTCTTCCCTCCATCACTTCTTTCACATTGATAAAGAACTCTTCAATTTCTCTGAACAGAATTCTACAAGGATGCTCTAAAATGAAAGATAACCCGGCTGCATCTAGGAGATAGAATAGGTTTTGAAAATCATCTGAAAGATTGCTCAGACCTAACCTTTCAAGCTCACTGTCGATGCCTATCTTAGCTCTGAGACTAGGAGCCATCAAATCGAGTCAAAATATTGTGCAGACAGGGAGAAATCGCGAGAAGAAGCGAACCAGATGTCGAATGTCGCGAGAAGGAATGAACAGTCGAAGGGTTTTCGAGAAGAAAAGGAATGGGGTTTGCGTGAATATTAATTCATTCGAGATTTTCTATTTATAGTTTTGATTTAATTTGACATTTAAATGAATTTTATTTAACATATAAATAATAACTACGTACATGCCCTTTCGTATTCCCGAAAATAAAAATTTCTGAAGATCGAAAATAAATACCATTTCTCGAGAAGTCAAATGATATCTCGAGAAATCAAATAATTCAGCAGACTCATCTTCGCAAGGTCATTTCTCGAGGGATAACTCCATTTCTTGAGAAGTACAATATAGTTTTTGAGAAGTACTAAAATTCTGTCATTTAGCCTTTTTCACCAGAGAAACATCATTTCTCGAGAGATGGCTTCCATTTCTCGAGAAGTCTCAAAAATGACTTAGAATTTTCTTCAAACATTTCAGACCTTTGCTTCCTTTAGAGTTTGAACAAATGATGATCTACCTTCCTTCTTGTCTTCTTCCTGATTTGAATATTACTCCCTGTTGAGCATTCTAAGCTCTGTCTTGAAGAAAGAGAACTTGGTCTCATCTAGCGGCTTCGTGAAAATATCTGCAACTTGCTTATCCGTCGGGACATATCATTGATTGATGTCCCCATTCTCCACATGCTCCCAGATGAAATGATATCTCAATTTAATATGCTTTGTCCGGCTGTGCGAGACTGGATTATTTGCAATTGCTATTACACTGGAGGAGTCGCAAAACATTGGAATGTCTTTGAACTTCAAGTTATAATCTTCAAGCTGATTCTTTATCCAAAGAAGTTGTGCACAACAACTGCCTGCAGAAATGTATTCTGACTCGGCGGTTGAAATTGCAACACAATTCTGCTTCTTGCTACTCCAGGAAATAAGTCTTCTTCCGAGAAATTGGCATGTCCCGGAAGTGCTTTTCCTGTCATCTTTACTGTCTGCAAAGTCTGCATCTGAAAAACCTATTAGCTCGCTATCATTACTTCTTGGGTACCATAAGCCAAGAGTTGGTGTACCCTTAAGATATCCCAAAATTCGCTTTGCAGTAGTATAGTGAGATTCCTTAGAGTTCACCTGATATCTAGCACATACACATGTAGAGAACATTATATCAGGTCTACTAGCAGTAAGGTAGAGCAAAGAACCAATTATGCTTTTGTACTTGGTTTCATCGAAAGGTTTCCCTTTCTCATCCTTGTCCAGAGACATAGCTGAGCTCATTAGAGTCCTCACAGAGGTTGCACTCTCCATTCCAAATTTCTTAACCAACTCCTAGGTGAATTTTTTCTGTGAGATAAAAATTCCATCTTCAGATTGCTTCACCTGAAGTCCTAAGAAATATTTCATCTCACCCATACTGATCATTTCAAATTTTCCTTGCATATGTTTGGAAAACGTTTTGCAGAGGTTATCATCCATAGAGCCAAAAATAATGTCATCGACATAGATTTGCACTAGCAAAATCTTGTCTTTTACTTCCCTATAAAATAATGTCTTATCTATCTTTCCTCTTGTGAACTTGTGCTCAAGAAGAAAGTGAGACAGCGTCTCATACCAAGCTCGAGGAGCTTGTATCAAACCATATAAAGCTTTTTGTAATAAATAAACATAATCAGGATAATCAGGATTAACAAAACTTGGAGGTTGTTCAACGTATACTTCTTCTTTTGTATTACCATTGAGAAAAGCTAACTTGACATCCATTTGGTATACGGTGAATCCTTTGAATGCAGCATAAGCTAGAAACAGCCTGATCGCTTCGAGTCTTGCTACAGGAGCATAAGTCTGATCGAAGTCGATCCCTTCTTCTTGTCTGTATCCTTTTGCTACAAGTCTGCCTTTGTTCTTGATTATTGTTCCGCCTTCATCCAATTTATTTTTGTACACCCACTTTGTTCCAATGATATTCTTATCCTTGGGTTTTGGAACAAGTGTCCACACTTTGCATCGCTTGAATTGATTCAATTCTTCTTCCATTGCAATTATCCAATGAGGGTCTTCATTTGCTTCTTGGAACTTCTTTGGTTCAACCTGCGAGAGGAAACTTAAATGCATATTTTTGTTAGTTGTACCTCTTCTGGTTCTTATTCCGCCATGAGGGTCTCCTATGATCTGATCAATAGGATGGCCCCTCAGGTGTCTGAATTCAAGATTCCTTGCATTATTTGGAACACCAGGAGCTATTTCTTCTACTACTGGAATGTTTTCTTCCACTTGAATTGGCTCTTCACCAAGATGATCTTCCGCTTCAGTTGATGTTGGGGGAGAGATCTTGACGAAGGTTTGAGCATTGTCTTTAACCAGCTCATCCAAGTTTTTATCTTGCAACTTTGAACCTGCAACTTCAACAGAAGCACTAGAAGAGCTGCTATGTAGCAAGCTCGTCTCATCAAATACAACGTTAATAGATTCTTCTACAACCAGAGTTTTCTTATTAAAAACTCTATAAGCTTCGCTATGGCTATTATAGCCTACGAATATACCTTCAAAGCTTTTTTCACTAAACTTGGTTTTGTAATGCTTTCCATTATTAAGTACAAAGCATTTGCTACGAAAGATTCTAAAATAAGAGATGGTTGGTCTCTTTCCTTTTAGTAGTTCATAATGAGTCTTTTCATGTTTTTTATTTATGACTGCTCTGTTTTGCACATGGCAAGCAGTGTTGACGGCTTCAGCCCAGAAGTATTCCGGAAGTGAAGAATCACTCAACATTATTCTACAAGCCTCAATGAGTGTTCTGTTCCTTCTCTCAGCTACCCCCATTTTGTTGTGGAGTTCGAGGAGAGGAAAACTCATGAAAAATACCAAGTCTTTCACAGAAATCTATCATGGCTTCAGATTCAAATTCTGTTCCATGGTCACTTCTGATTTTGACCACCGAACAATTCAAGTCGTTCTGAATTTGCTTGACAAATTTAGTGAAAATATCAAAGGTATCTGACTTGTGTTTTAGAAAGAATACCCATGCAAAACATGAGTAATCATCTACAATAACCAATGTGTAAGACTTTTCCCCTAAACTTCTAATTTGCAATGGACCAAACAGGTCCATATGAAGCAGGTATAAACACATGGTAGAGTCTTTGCCAATAATGCCCTTAAAGGTAGCTCTTGTTTGATTGCCTTTTACACATGCATGACAAGGTCTATCTTTAATGCACTTAACATTTGGCGCGTCACGCACTAAGTTTTGAGAAAACAATTTATTTATTGTTTTGAAATTAATATGTGTTAATCTCTTGTGTCATTGGTCGACAAGGGATGCACTATCTTTTGCTAAAAAACACACTGGTGTAGAAGATGATAAACAAA
This sequence comes from Dactylorhiza incarnata, assembly GCA_033032865.1. Taxonomy (NCBI): domain Eukaryota; kingdom Viridiplantae; phylum Streptophyta; class Magnoliopsida; order Asparagales; family Orchidaceae; genus Dactylorhiza; species Dactylorhiza incarnata. Next base: position 7,134,755 of record JAWHQI010000013.1, read on the forward strand.
GAAAATTCAAATAGAAAATATTTCTATAACGAGTGTCTGATAAAATCGTTTCAGAATTTTTGTCGACTTTATCAAACACTATACTTATCTTTACAAAAATCAACTGTGTATCCTTTATCACATAGTTGACTTATGCTTATCAGATTATATTCTAATCCTTCCACATAAGCTACATCTGAAAAGGATACATTACCATTAGTGATCATATTGTATCCTTTTGTTATTCCTCTGTCGGATCCGCCAAAAATAACTTTTGGACCGCTCTCAACTGGAATATAGTTCGGTAAAAGGCTTCTTGTTCTAGTCATATGCCGAGAACAACCACTGTCCAAATACTAGATAGGATTTCTGTTGGCCTTTGGACATACCTGCAAAAACAAATTATTTTACCTTAGGAGCCCAAACAAATTTGGGTCCTTGGTCCCTTGTTAATTGAGACCCACGAAGAACGTTAACATTGCGAGTGGTCTTTCTTGCAATGTTTACTTGTTGTCTCTTGAAATAAGTAGAATTGAACCAACAATCTTCGTCAAAGTGACCAATCTTGCCGCAACACCAACAGTCAAACCTATTGTACCTTCTCTTAGTATTCTCCTGCTTCAATTTTTGAACGTTAGTTTTAGCAGGGGAAATTCTTCTAGAAGAGGATGCTTCATGAGTACAGCACACACATGGTTGAACTGTCTCCTTAGGCTTAGGTACAGCAACCTTCACTATTGGTGCTCTCTTAGCACTCGGTCCATGAACAAATGGACCATAACTTTTCAGATTAATTTCCTCATAGGGTGCTTTGAAAGCACTTGCGCCAAAGTTTCGGGGACGAGTCCACCCCTTGTAGTCATTGACAGGCCCAGACACAATTGGTCTAGTCAAATGACCATAGGAACTTTCTAGATCATAGATATTAGTAGGAAAGATGACTTTCTTAAATGCCATTTGATCTTGATGGGCTTTCCCTTTCTCTTCGGTGGTAGCTTTCTTTGCATTCTTATTTTTCTTCTTGGCTAGTATGCTTTTAGAAGATTTATTAGATTCAGCCACATGACCTAATCCACTTCCACTTGCTTTAGCGGAGAATCTATCAATGATTGGAAGAATAGTTTTAGGTTGAGAAAACTTTTCAACTAGCCTCTTCTCTGCGGCTAGCTGTTCTTCCAGCTCTTTGATACTTTCCTCTCTCAGGGCAAGGAGCTCATCTGAGCTTTTGATCTTCTCTGTCAGATTTTGGATTTCCTCTCTGAGAGATGTAAGTTGTGCAACTTCTTCTCTCAGATTAGATTCCACTTTCTTGAGAGACAAAATCTCCTTGGCCTGGATTTTGACAACCTTTCGGCATTTGTCAAAGGCTTTAAGCAATTCAGTATATTGGGTCATGAGTTTTGAGTCATCATCTGAGGGGTAATCCTTTTGCTCAGCTGAGGCATAATCTGAATCAGATAAAATAGTGTGAGCATTTACCTTCCCTTTGTATGGAGGTTCTTCTTCGTCGTCAGTCATAGCCATCAGCCCGAAGTAGGCTTCTTCTTCATCACTTGACTTCTCCGAGTCACTATCGCTGAGTGTTTTGGACTTTTTGGCGACGAAGCTTCTTACATTTTTCTTTTTCCCATTGGTGGATTTCTTTTCTTCTTTCTTTCCACCTTCTTTCTTTCCACCTTCTTTCTTTTTGTAAGGGCATTCAACGATCATATGTCATGGCTTATTACAACAATAACAAATAATGTCAGAAGAAATGTGTTTGTTCGGTTTAGACTTATACCTGTCATGGTTGCCTGAGCCCATCTTGTGATGATCTCCATCATGACGAGAATGTCTATAATCAGAAGATGAATGTTTGCTCTTCATATGCCTTCTCTTGTTTAGCAGTTTCTTGAACTGACGGGATATTAGAGAAAATTTCCCATCTGACATTTCTGAGCAGGAGGAGCTAGCATCTAATTCTTCTTCTTCATCAGATTCTTGTTCCCTAATTGGAGATGCAGTTCTGCTTTTCCTAGAGCTTTCCGCCTTCAGAGCCAAGGTCCTTTCCTTGCTAGAAGTCCGGTTCCCATCTTCTTTTGTTTTGCGGATATTCATCTGCAGCTCATGGGATAATAGCTTCCCAAACAGATTCTGTGGATCAATATTTGGCAGTTTTCCAAACTCCCTATTGGCAACGATCTTGCTATCCCATTCTTTCGTCAAGGATTGCAGGAACTTGTCATTGAGTTCACCATTTGTGAATTCCCGACCATAGTTTCTTAGGCCATTTACAATTTCGAAGAATCTTTCATAAGCATCAGCAATGCACTCCTTCTTACTCTGCTTGAAGGCCTCGTACTCTTGGTTGAGTAGTGATCTTCTATCGTCCCTTACCTCTTTGGTACCTTCCATGAGAACAATTAAGGATGTCCACATCTCTTTAGCAGATTTGCAGTGGATCAAGTTCTGAAGCATTGAGTCGTCCACTGCACTGGCAATTATGTTCTTTGCCTTTTTATTTAAGGCAACGAGGGGGATTTCATCCTTGGTTAAATCCATCATTTTCTTTGGCACCTGAACAGTAGGGTCAATTGTAGAGGCAGTCATACGCACATGAGGGCCTTCTTCTACAACTTGAAATATTCTCAGATCTGCTCCTTCCATGTAAAATCTGACTCTTTCTTTCCACATGGGAAAATTTGCCTTTGTGCAGATTGGTAGCTTCAACGAGGAAGATTCCTTGCTTCTTTCCATGATTTGCTAGCAACTAGAATGGATAGATCCTGTTCAAGGTGTTAACCTAGAAATGAACAGCGACCCTCTGATACCAATTGAAGTATCTAGTTGCCAACCTAAATCACCTAGTGGTGGGTGAATAGGTGATAACTGCGTCTTTTGCGGAATTAAAAACTTGATGAAATAGAATGGAAAGAAAGCAAAACACAATCACAGACGAGACCACTATAACTCGGTACTCCACTTGCCGGCCTCGCAAATCTAGCACCACAGCTAGACTTGACTACTTCACTATAACTCGGATCAAGAATGACCCTACAATCTCGGAGTCAACACTCCTACAATATCGGAGACAAATCTCCTACAAACTCAGAGAAAATCTCTCTTACAACTCAGAGAAAAACCTCTCCTACAACTCGGAGACAAACCTCTCCTACAACTCGGAGAAAACTTCTCCTACAATCAAATGTAAAATTGTGATTGATACAATTCTTATCAATACATAAACAGATCTGAAAACCCTGAGAGATCTTCTTCCTTCTTGAGACTTGAATAGCTTTGACTTGTTGTCGATGAGGAAGAATTGTAAATAACTCAGATCTGACCTTCTTCGATTCGACATGATCCAATAGATACAGTAGAGGATAGAGAAATTATCAATCGAACCTCTTCTTCCACTGGAGACAATAAATTCAGAACACAAGATCGATCTCCAGCATTGGCGACAGGAGGCGGCACTTTCTCGTTCTTCTTGGAACGAATAGAGAATTAGAGTTAATGATGATAATGATTGATTCCTCTTATAAATAATCCTTAAAAGAGAACCTTATATAGCCATAGTCTTAACGTTATGAATTAAGGTAGGATTAACCTTAAACGAGATCATATGAGCCGTCACATCAGACAGAAGGAATTAACGTCCCGACAAACGGACATAAAAATACTTAAAGAACGAAAACACAATTTCTCGAGAACAAAGAACTTCTCGAGAAATAGCAGCTACTGCTTCGAGAAAGTACATATAAGGTTTTTCGGGAGATAGAGATAGACTTCTCGAGAGATAAAGAATTTCTCGAGAGATGGATGGACTTCTTGAGAACAATTGGCTTCCCAATAAAAACAACCTTAGAATAACTTCACTGGTAGATGAGAAAGATTTTTTGAGAGACAGACATATTTCTCGAGAGAATGTTTTGATTTCTAGAGAAACTCAAGACTTGCCGAGAAACCTTTAGAAACTTGAAATAAAGGATAGAAAAGGATTTCTCGAGAAAGGAATATGAAAAACAAAACAGCGCAGAGTCAATTCGTTGGCCAAGAAATATTCGTCGAACTGAGCTCGAAGAAATCACTTCAGTTCATCGAACGGCGATCGACGAACGTCGATCAACGAAACCACTTCAACTTTTAGCAAAACAGATATCGACAAAACTACTTCAGTTCGTCGAACGGAGCTCGATGAATGGCGATCGACGAAACTACTTCAGCTTCAGTAAAACAAAGATCGACGAAACTACTTCATTTCGTTGAACAGAGCTCGATGAACGGAGATCGACAAAACTACTTCAACTTCAGTAAAACAGCGTTCGACGAAACTACATCAGTTCATCGAACGGAGCTCGACAAAAGCTGAACTCAGAATTTTAGAATAACTGTCCATCGAACGGCACTCGATGAAACAACTTCAGTTTGTCGAACGGAGCTCGACGAACTAACCAAAATTCGTCGAACGAAAAATACTTAGGAAAAAATATTTCTTCTTCTCTTGGACACCAGCTGCACTTCCAAACCATGGGCTTCAATAGTCTTGAAAATGAATTGTATCCCAATAGAGAGATCACACATGAGTCAACACCATGTTCCACACAATGAGGAATTACATTGTATGAAACTGTGCTTATTGACCCACTGTGACCTGACATTGGTGTACACTTAGCAATGTGAACCTGCAAGAATAATACTAGAAAGACATATCAAATACACTAGCAATTCAATCTTGGTTCAAGGGCAACTTCCCACAAATCAAGGTTATTGTTGATACAATACCCAACAGCTTTTTTTCGGGTGCTCTATTAGAATCGTCCCATATGGCGAAACCTCTTTTACTAAAAAGGGTCCGGACCATTGGAATTTTAATTTGCCTGGAAAAATCCTAAGTCTGGAGTTAAAGAGAAGGACTAGATCTCCAGGTTAAAAAGACTTGGGGTTTTTAATTTTTTTGTCATGATAAAATTGAGTACACTCTTTGTAAAATTTATTATTTTCGTAGGCGTTTGCACGCCATTCATCTAACTCGTTCAATTGAAATTTTCTTTTTCAGAGGCTAAGTTTAAATCTAAATTTAAAATTTTAAGCGCCCAAAATGTGCGATGTTCCAATTCTACCGGTAAATGGCACACGTTTCCATAGACTAATCTGTACGGCGTACAACCGATGGTGGTTTTGAATGTCGTCTGATAGGACCATAAAGTGTCGTCTAATTTAGCGACCAATCCTTTATATTAGCCGACACCATTTTTTTAAAATTCTTTTTAGCTCTCGGTTCACTACCTCCACTTGGTCATTTGCTTGTGGGTGATAGGCGGTTGAAAGCTTGTGTGTAACGCAATACCTTGCTAAAATTTTAGCAAGTTAGTTGTTACAAAATTGCGTGCCCTTATCAGTAATTAGTGCACGTGGTGAGCCAAATCGTGAAAATAAATTTTTTTAAAATTTCGACGCCTCTCCCGTCGTTGGTGGGAAGGGCTTGTGCTTTCACCCACCTCGACACGTAATCGACCGCAACATGAATGAATTTATTATTAAAGGAGGAAGGTAGCGGACCAATGAAATCTATTCCCCATAAATAAAAAATTTCACATTCTAAAATAAAGTTTTGGGGCATTTCATCCCGGTTAGAAATGTTACAAGACCGTTGAAACCGATCACAATTACTCACAAAATTGTGAGCGTCTTTGAATAAAGTGGGTCAATAGGAGCCCGCCTCTAGCACCTTTCTTGCGGTCCGGTTTGCTTGATAGTGACCACCGGTTGGTCCTTCGTGGTAGTGCCGCAATATTTGGACGCCTTCCTCGCCCGAAATACACCTTCTTACCACTTGGTCCATGCAGACACGAAATAAAAAGGGGTCTTCCCAAAAGTAATTTTTCAAATCCGAAAAGAATTTCTTCTTTTCTTGACCTAAAAAATTCTTTGGGAGGACCCGAGCCACTAAATAATTGTCAAGATCCGCGTACCAAGGGGTGGAGGAAGTCATTACCTTTTCGATGGCGAGGATGCGTTCTTCGGGGAATTTATCATCAATTTCAGCATCCACTAATTCTCCTGCCGTCGGGTTCTCCAATCTTGAGAGGTGGTCAACCGCCAATTTTTTTGCTCCTTTCTTGTCTCAGATCTCCAAATCGAATTCTTGCAAGAGGAGAATCCATCTCAGTAGTTGGGTCTTTGCGTCCCCTTTATCTAGCAAGTATCGGAGGGCGGAGTGGTCTGTGAAAACAATAATTTTAGATAGCGTTATATATGAACGAAATTTATCAAATGCAAAAACAATTGCTAATAGTTCTTTTTCCGTTGTTGTATAATTAGCTTGGGTAGATGTATGCGTTTTGCTTGCGTAATAAATTGGGTGAAAATATTTATTCACCCGTTGACCCAAGACAGCCCCTACAGCAAAATCGCTTGCATTACACATGATTTCAAATGGTAAAGACCAATTTGGCATGATTAAAATTGGCAAATTTATAAGTTCATCTTTAATTTTGTTAAACGCTTTTAATCAATCTTCATCAAAAATAAACGCGGATTCTTTTTCTAGTAATTGTGTTAGCGGTTTTGTTATTTTTTGAAAAATCGCGAATGAAACGCCTATAGAAGCCGCGTGTCCTTGAAAACTTCTAATATATTTAATATTGGTGGGCGGAGGGAGTTTTTCTGTGACTTCGATCTTGGCCCGATCGACCTCGATCCCCTTGCTAGAAACTTTATGCCCGAGGACTAACCCCTCTCGGACCATAAAGTGGCACTTCTCCCAGTTGAGTGCCAAATTCATGGCTTCGCAGCGTTGAAGAACACGATCAAGATTATTTAAATAATTTGTAAAAGAATCGCCAAAGACAGAAAAATCATCCATGAAAACTTCCATGACGTCTTCTACTAATTCATTAAAAATTGTCAGCATACACCTTTGAAATGTAGTCGGCGCGTTACAAAAACCAAAATACATTCTTCGATATGCGAAGGTGCCGAAAGGACAGGTAAAAGTGGTTTTCTCTTGTCCTTCGGGTGCAATTGGGATTTGAAAGTATCCCGAAAGACCATCAAGAAAACAATAGTGCGAATGACCGGATAGATGTTCCAAGATTTGGTCAATGAAAGGAAACAGAAAGTGATCCTTGCGGGTAGCATCATTTAATTTTCTATAATCAATGCATACCCGCCAACCTGTAACAGTATGGGTTGGGATCAACTCGTTATTTTCATTTGTAACTACCGTTATTCCGCCCTTTTTGGGCACGACTTGCACCGGGCTAACCCAAGTGCTATCAGAAATTGGGTAAATAATTTACGCGTCTAAGAATTTTATAATTTCGGGCTTAACGACGTCCTTCATATTAGGATTAAGGCGTCCTTGAGGCTGAATAGTGTCGCGAGAATTATTTTCTAAATTTGTTTTATGCCTGCAAAATGAGGGATTTATTCCCTTGATATCCGAAATTTTCCATGCAATTGCATGGCACAGATTATTTAAAATTTTAATAATTCGGAAATTTCTGAATCGTTAAGCGTGGAGGATATGATAACGGGTAATTTTGAATCATTTTTCAAAAATATATATTTTAAATGTTGTGGGAGTTGCTTTAACTCAAGGCTCGGTGGTTCGTCATAAGATGTTTAAATTTTTTTCATTGATTGAATTTATTTGTTCGAATTTTAAAGACCGAGCTATTTCCTCAGTAACAAATTCTGGATCTTAAAAAATTGGCGAGATTAATTCGGAAAAAGGTGAGGATTCCTCTTCAAGATTTGTTTCTAAAGTAAAACAGGAATTGTTGAAACCAGAGAACTAGTCTCGACGATCGCAAGGGGGATGCAGCTAACCCTTACTTGACCTGAGCGAGACCCTTGACAAGTCACTAAGAACTGAAGAACCTTGCCCTTGGAGAACACCTAAGTCCACAAACGAACCCCTTAAGCTGCAGCGTGGAGGTCCCCCCACATACCCGGAAGCTCACAAGGAACTTCCCCTCCCAAGCCAATGCTGAGCCTAGGCACCTTAGAGGGCACTAAGAACCGCCTCACCGTCCACCTTCAATGACAGGGGGAGGGGAGGGGTACTGCTTGCTCACACGCGAGGGCGGGGGGGGGGGGGGGGGGGGGGGGTAACAACATCCCTTCCCAAGGTGCCCATGGGGGTCTATTTATAGACTTCCCAAAATTGGGCTGCGGATAGCCAAAATTCTGCCATCCGCAGCTCAACCACGAACCTGGACAATCAAAATGAGAGAGGGGGCGAGTGGAGGACAAGATGTCCACTCCCCCCCCCCCCCCCCTTGCCGGGGGTTGAACAAGTGGGTCGAGGTCCACCGCCCTGACTGGGCGAGTGGACCTCACGGTCCACTCCACTGTCCGGGCGAGTGGACCCTTGGTCCACTCGCCTAACTACATGGGGCGAGTGTACCAAGGGTCCACTCGACCAAGGGAGTTTGCCCCCCGGGCCCTCTCTTTTTGGTCTTGACGACCTCTGCTGGTTCGTTTTGCTGCGTCGCGGTCACATTTTCCGTCACGACCTCATCCGTGTCGTGTCACACCAACTAGGAAAATATGAGGGTTGCACACAATCCCCGCTCTTTTCGAGCTTGCCTTAAGCTCGGAAAGAAAGTCCAACCCACCTATTTGATGAGTAGGTGGGACCCTAGAGTGATCCACGAAGGGCCCTGCCAACGGGATGCTCCTGCCGAGTTTTTCAACCAAACCTAACTTGGGGCGGAACGCGAACCCTTCTCCACTTGACCACCCTCCTATGAGCCGAGCTCAACTGGAGGTGGAGAAAGCTCAACACCTTATGTCGAATTGATCTTAATCTTAGGTGGAGAAAAAACTCAACACCTCTAGTCGAGCCGAGCTCGACCTGAGGTGGAAGGAAAACCTTTTTCCACTTAACCACCCTCCTATGAGCCGAGCTCAACTGGAGGTGGAGAAAGCTCAACACCTTAGGTCGAATTGTTCTTGACCTTAGGTGGAGAAAAAAACTCAGCACCTCTAGTCGAGCCGAGCTCGACCTGAGGTGGAAGGCAAATCTTTCTCCACTTAACAACCTTCCTATGAGCCGAGCTCAACTGGAGGTGGAGAAAGCTCAACACCCAACAGGGAGCCGAGCTCACCTGGAGGCGGAGGAACTCAACACCTAACAGGGAGCCGAGCTCACCTGGAGGTGGAGGAAACTCCACACCTAGCACGGAGCCAAGCTCATCCGGAGGGGGAGGGAACTCCACACCTAGCAGGGAGCCAAGCTCACCTAGAGGGGGAGGGAACTCCACACCTAAAAGGGAGCCAAGATCACCTGGAGGTGGAGAGAACTCCATACCTAACAGGGAGCCAAACTCACCTGGAGGTGGAGGAACTTAACACCTAACAGGGATCCGAGCTCCCCTGGAGGTGGAGGAAACTCCACACCTAGCAGGGAGCCGAGCTCACCTGGAGGTGGAGGGAACTCGACACCTAGCAGGGAGCCAAGCTCACATGGAAGGGGAGGGAACTCCACACCTAACAGGGAGCTAAGCTCACCTGGAGGGGGAGGAACTCAACACCTAATAGGGAGCCGAGCTCAATTGGAGGTGGAGGAAACTCCACACCTAGCAGGGAGCCAAGCACTACTAGAAAACAGATTTTTGCCACGGCAATTTGCCGTGGCAAAAGGTCTAAAATCGTGGCTAAACGTCTTTTGCCACGGTTTAGCCACGGAAAAAATTCGTGGCTAAAGGTCGCGTGGAGAAAGAGATGTAGCCACGAATTGGCCGTTGCTAAAGGAATTTGCCACGAACAAAAAAAATCGTAGCTAATACCTATAGTTTTAGCCACGGTTTCTCCTCGTAGCAAACGTATTTCAATGTATGTATTTGGTTCTGTTGCCACGGTACTATGTCGTGGCTAATACCTGTTATTAGCCACGGTCTAGGGGCGTGTCTACTTTGGTACCTATTAGCCACGGTTTATGCCACAGTTTTTCGATGGAGATGGCAGCGAGATCTTCAATCTTTCGATGGAGATGGCAGAATCGATCTTCGATTCGACGGAGATGGCAGAATCGATCTTCGCTCTTCTATTTTTCGCTTGGTTATGAGAGGAGATGGCAGCAGCAGCCTTCGGGGGAGAATAATCACGGGCGCGGGATAGGGTTTTGGTTAGAGCGATCGTGGTTAATGAGACTTATTTGCTACAAATAAATAAAAACCATGGCAAATAGCCTAATGTTTTTCCACGGCCACAGTTTATCGTGGCTAATACAAATGTATTAGCCATGATTTTTTATGCCCTGGTAAAATATACTTATTAGCCACAGTTTTTGCAGCCGTGGCTAATAATAATGTATTAGCCACGGTTTTTCAACCCTGGCAAAAAAAAGTGTGTCTAAAAATCAATTTTCTAGTAGTGAAGCTCACCTGGAGGGGGAGGGAACTCCACACCTAACAGGGAGCCAAGCTCACCTGGAGGTGGAGAGAACTCCACACCTAACAGGGAGCCAAGCTCACCTAGAGGGGGAGGGAACTCCACACCTAACAGGGAGCCAAGTTCACCTGGAGGTGGAGGGAACTCCACACCTAGCAGGGATCCAAGCTCACCTGGAGGGGGAGGGAACTCCACACCTAGTAGGGAGCCAAGCTCACCTGGAGGGGGAGGTAAATCCACACCTAACAGGGAGCCAAGCTCACCTGGAGGTGGAGGGAACTCCACACCTAGCAGGGATCCAAGCTCACCTGGAGGGGGAGGGAACTCCACACCTAACAGGGAGCCAAGCTCACCTGGAGGGGAGGAACTCAATCATCTTATCAAAGCAACTGAGGCAGAGATCCAATCCACGTCTTAGGTGCTTACCTTCACCTAGAGGTAGAGGAACTCAACCATCTTATCAAAGCAACTGAGGCAGAGATCCAATCCATGTCTTAGGTGCTTACCTTCACCTAGAGGTAGAGGAACTCAACCATCTTACCAAAGCAACCGAGGCAGAGATCCAATCCATGTCCTAGGTGCTTAGCTTACCTGGAGGTAAAGGAATTCAACATCTTTCCAAACCAATTGGGGGTGGAGTACCCGTCCACATCCTAGGTGCTTAGCTTGCCTGGTGGCAGAGGAACTCAACACGTTTCAAACCAACTGGAGGTGGAATACCCATCCACGTCCTAGGGGCCTAGCTTACTTGGAGGTAGAGGAGCTCATCACCTCTCCATGTCACCTACTCAAGCAGCGAGTCGACCAGATGAGTATCCCATCTACCGGCATGACTGATCCTGAAGAATGGTCTCTAGTCGAGGATCTTACCAAATGGGAGCGGAGTACCCATCCACATCCTAGGTGATTACCTTCACATGGAGGCAGAGGAACATAACACCTTCCCCAAGCCAATTAAACAAGTAGCGAGTCGACCCAATGAGTCTCCCATCTGCCTGCATGACTGAGCCCGGAGAATGGTCTCTAGTCGGGGATTTCACCAAATGGGGGCGGAGTACCCATCCACGTCCTAGGTTCTTACTTTCACCTGGAGGCAGAGGAACTCAACACCTTCCCCAAGCCACTTAAACAAGTAGCGAGTCGACCCGATGAGTCTCCCATCTGCCGGCATGACTGAGCCCGGAGAATGGTCTCTAGTCGGGGATTTCACCAATCAGTTGACCCGATGAGTCTCCCATCTGCCAGCATGACTGAGCCCGGAGAATGGTCTCTAGTCGGGGATCTTACCAATCAGTCGACCCGATGAGTCTCCCATCTGTCGGCATGACTGAGCCTGGAGAATGGTCTCTACTCGAGGATTTTACCAATCAGTCGACCCGATGAGAATCCCATCTGTCGGCATGGCTGAGCCCGGAGAATGGTCTCTAGTCAAGGATTTTACCAATCAGTCAAACCGATGAGTCTCCCATCCGCCGGCATGACTGAGCCCAGAGAATGGTCTCTAGTCGGGGATTTTACCAATCAGTCGACCCAATGAGTCTCCCATCTGCCGGCATGACTGAGCCCGGAGAATAGTCTCTAGTCGGGTATTTTACCAATCAGTCGACCCGATGAGTCTCCCATCTACCGGAATGACTGATCCCGGAGAATGGTCTCTAGTCGAGGATCTTACCAAATGGAAGCAGAGTATCCATCCACGTCCTAGGTGCTTACCTTCACCTGGAGGCAGAGGAACTCAACACCTTCCCCAAGCCACTTACCATAGGCGTTACCTGAAACCGTTTCCATTCATCACCGAGGAGCTACCTGCTTATTACAACGCGTCTCTCTGGGCCTACTTGGTCACATGCACCTTGACCATCTCCTTCATTACTTCCTCCATCTTCTTCGTCTTCGTATTCCTTTTCCTTCTCCTAGTCCTTTCTGCTTCGCTTGTCAACCTGGAGGCGGTGGACTTGTTCCTGAAACCGATCCGCGTAGCTTCCTAGCGCCTCTCCTTGCCTCTGTCGAATCAAGAACAGGGCCTCCGTTCCCTTCCACCTCCATCCGAGAGCTTGCACTTGGAGGCTAAAACCTTCATCCAAGACCGGTTCCTTCCCTTCCCGACGTGATTGCTCTATCTCCATCATAGACGGCGAGGCGAGCACAGGTGTTGACGATGCCGAGCACTCGCCCTGAGGGGGGAGTGCGACCCGCAAGACTTACTGGATTGACTTCTTGAACTCCTCGAAGTCACCCTTCTTCACGCACTCGCCGACAGGGGTGAGTCCCCCAGCTCATCACTTCCAGCCTTGAGACTTGCCCAGAGCTTTCCGAACTAGCTGCTTCCACGCTCACCGCACCATAATGTTGAAACCAGAGAACTGGTCTCAGCGTTCGCAAGGGGGATGCAGCTAACCCTTACTTGACCTGAGCGAGACCCTTGACCAGTCACTAAGAACTGAAGAACCTTGACCTTGGAGAACACCTATGTCCACAAACGGACCCTTTAAGCTGCAGCGTGGAGGTCCTACCACATACTCAGAAGCTCACAAGGAACTTCCCCTCCTAAGCCAATGCTGAGCCTGGGCACCTTGGAGAGCACTAAGGACCACCTCACCGTCCACCTTCAATGACAGGGGGAGGGGAGGGGTAGTGCTTGCTCACACGCCTGGGAGGGGGGTACCAACATCCCTTCCCAAGGTGCCCATGGGGGTCTATTTATAGACTTCCCAAAATTGGGCAGCGGATAGCCAAAATTCTGCTATCCGCATCTCAACCACGAACCTGGACGATCAAAATGAGAGAGGGGGGGGGGAGTGGAGGACGAGACATCCACTCCCCGCCTTGTCGGGGGTCGAACAAGTGGATCGAGGTCCACCGCCCTGACTGGGCGAGTGGACCTCACGGTCCACTCCACTCTTCGGGCGAGTGGACCCTTGGTCCACTCGCCCAACTACATGGGGCAAGTGGACCAAGGGTCCACTCAACCAAGGGAGTTTGCCCCCCCCCCCCCGGGCCCTCTCTTTTTTGTCTTGACGACCTCTGCTGGTTCGGTTTGCTACGTCGCAGTCACATTTTCCGTCACGACCTCATCCGTGTCGGGTCACACCGACTCGGAAAATATGAGGGTTGTACAGGAATCGTCGTTGGAAAAATAATTTTTGATAGAGTTGTTTATACTAAAAATAACTTCTTCATCCCCAACTCTTAGGAGAAGCTTTTCGTTACTAACATCAATGATTGCCCAATAGGTGGCGAGAAAAAGACGTTCAAGTATAATAGGTACTTCGGCGTCTTCCTCAATGTCTAGGATGACAAAATCTACCGGGAAGATAAATTTGTCATCCTTAACAAGCACATCCTCAATAACCCCAATTGGATATTTTATCGATCGATACGCTAGTTGAATGCTAATTTTAGTTGAGCTTGGATTGCCTAAACGAAGATTTTTAAACAATGAAAATGACATCAGATTAATACTAACTCCTAAGTTAGCTATGGCAGTTTTGATCAATAAATTGCCGAACAAACACGGGATGGAAAACCGTCTCGGATCATTAACTTTTTGCGGTATTTTATTTAAAATAACCGCTGAACATTCTGCGTTTAGAGAAACACGCGAAATATCTTCAAGTTTCTTTTTATTCGATAGTAAATCCTTGAGATATTTCGCGTATTTAGCCATTTGAGAGAGAGCCTCCCAGAATGGAACATTAATTTGAATTTATTTTAAAATATTTATAAACTTTTTATATTGTTCCACTTTACGCTCGTTTTGAATTTTAGAAGGATAAGGGAGAGAAGGATGTTTACTAACGCGCGGAGCTAAAGTAAAATTAACTTGTGGAGGAGAGGATGAAACGTTTACCTTGGGCTCGACCAAATTTGTAGAAGTTACCTCCTTTCCGCTACGGAGGGTTATAGCGTTGGCGCTCTCCGTTGGATTGGGCTCAGTATTGCCCGGTAGAGCTCCTTGCTGGAGTTCGGAGAACATCTTGGCGAGCTGTCCAATATGATTTTCTAAGCTTGTAATAGATCCGAAAAGGTTCCGGATATTGGACTCATTGGAGGCAACGCATTTGGTGAAGATGTAAGACCCACCCCCAAAACTGAACCCAGGTCGGGGGAAGGGGATCTTACTACCCAAGGTAGGCCACTTAGCGCTTCCTGGGTGGCAACGACGCACCCTCTCAAGCGCTGAGTGGTCGCCTTGTCAGGCACAAGAATCATCACATCACATCAGATTCACATTGCCGAAGTAGAAGTAATAAAGTCTAATAAGGCAACAGATATATATAAGCAAAAGGTCGTAGCCTACTGTTTACATGAACGGACCTGAGGGCTACAAGTAACTACTATAACATAAACACTCCTTATTTAGCCCTATACTCTAGGACTCACGTCATGGAAGACAGGGGGTGAGGCTGAAGTATCCGATCGGGCAATCTCGAGGGCTGGTAAGTCATCCAGCAGTGCGGGGGCTTCGCGCTGTCCCATCTCCTGTGAATGGTCATAAGAATAACCATTGGTCACAGAGCTAAGTGCAAAAACACATTCCCTCCCCGGATCCGTATCCTGGGGACAGGCTTAAGCACTAAAAGTAGATAGCCGAAGCAAGAAGGGTTAGCGGCATGTATATATCGGGCTTCTTATTCAAACTAACAGTTATTAATTGGGAGATGCGCAGTTTATAACTGCAGTGATATTAATAATAGCATATTGCTCACATACACAAAACGGGTGTTCAAACCCGTACACCAAACCCCGTGTCAACATAGTTCGAACCGCTTTCTTTCTAGCAGGGTAGCGAAACCCGCAGGCCTCACTGATGTGGTCGTCGATGACAGTGGCCAGTCCTGCAACTTCTGAGTGTAGTCATACCGCATCACCCAGGCCCTCTCGAACAACTTGGTATACTACTTGGATGTTGGCGAAATCCGGCGATTCTGAGATTTAGGTCGACCAGTGGAGGCAAATCAGTGGGTTCGAAGTGGTGATATCCCATGGTGCACATCTCCCTGTCGCCATGAGTCGTCAACCCGCACCGGTACGAACGGTCTGCGGGTGTGGGGGCACATTATTTGGGGCTAACTCTGGAGGAGATACTCAACTCGCGGTTATCCCCAACTAAAGCCTCATCAGCAGGAAAACAGTCTAGAGCCAAACCTGGGTTAGCACCGTGGGTATAAGCATGATAATTATGGTGCAAAATAAACTGCGGTGCTGAGTAATAAAGCATTTTACAGAAAGGAAGGCCGAAAGCAAGGGGCGGGAATAACTGGACCAGTACGAGACTGGATTAGCGAGCAATAAATAGCTGACAACTGCGAGACTGAAATATCGAACAGGATAAACAAAACAGTAACTAACTGACCAGTTCGAAACTGGAGTATTGAAAAGAATAGACAGAAAGCAGTAAATAGCTGACCAGTGCGAAACTGGAGTATTGGAAAGAATAAACAGAAAGCAGTAAATAGCTGACCAGTGCTAAACTGGAGTATTGGAAAGAATAGACAGAAAGCAGTAAATAGCTGACCAGTGCGGAACTGGAGTATTGAAAAGAATAGACAGAAAGCAGTAAATAGCTGACCAGTGCGAAACTGGAGTATTGGAAAGAATAGACAGAAAGCAGTAAATAACTGATTAGTGTGAAACTGGAGTATTGAAAAGAATAGACAGAACGTAGTAAATATGGGACCAGTACAAGACTAGAGAACATGAATAAATAAATAGGTTAGTAGTCCAATCACTCCATAATCAAGAGGCTTCAGTTCCATCTCGGTTCTAAGTAGGAAAGTTCTGTTCTTTCTCCGTTTATAAGAATTTCTTCTCAATTCCGTCTATCATAGTTATAGTCCGGGAATTTTCTTAAACGCAGCTCAATGATTTCATAAAACTCCACTTCATTGTGAGCTTTGAGTTTTTGCCTTTATTGATCGAGTTGTTGTTTATTCGTAATGTCGTCCCGCGATTGCGACCCAATTGTATGTTATGATGCCTTATTTTTACTTGAAAAATTTGACGAGCATGTCGTTTATCTCCTAATGATCCACATATTTTAGAGTATATTTCCAGTAACGTGTTAGGAGCCCGCAAATTATTTCCATATTTTCCGGCCTATTTTGGGGGTTTATTTTGCCCGAAGAAAAACTATTTAGGCTTTTAAAATTATCAAAACACTTCGTAAAAATCCCAAACTTTGATAGTACCTCTATGAGGCCTTAAAATTGAGCCTGTATGTTTTTATGAATTTTCTAAAGTTATTTGGGTGTTTAATTCTTTCATTTGAAGCTTGCAAAGGCCTTTATAAATAGTAAAACGCACCCAAAAATTCCCAAAAAATTACTGGAGTTAGACCTTTGAATGAGGAACATTTTTCATGTTCAACGCTTTTTCCCTAGGAGCCTAGATTTTTCATTAAAAAATGAGGAAGTGTATAGGAGGGTGGGGTGCGGATAGAGAGATCCAGGGGAGGAGATGAGGCCGGACAGCGCGCCATCCTCCGGTCCCCATAGAGGATCTGCAGTCGATCCACTGTGGGGGCGCACAATTTCATGCAAGGGTGGGAAACGATAAAATAAGGGCCGTTCGATCTCATCATGGAGATCGGACGGCCCCCGTCTCTTGACGGGGATGCGGAAGGTGGCAGCCGCTGTTACCGCCGGGCAGCGGCCGCCCGACGCCGGCGCCGCCCCCGGTCGAATCTCCGGGAGTCGGCGATTAATCTGATGGTGGTCCGGCGAGATTACTTAGCCACGCTCACCGCACCACTTGCGCTCCGCACACTGCCGCACCTCCTGCTCTGATGCCGCGGTCCAGAAGGCGCGCCGATGTCGCACCACTTGCGTCAATGCCGCACCACTTGCGCAGATGCCGCAGTCCAGAAGATGCTCCTCCCTGTCGCACACTATTGCGCCTCCTGTGTTGATGCCGCACAGATGTCGTATGTGCCGAGCGCACACAGCCGCACCATGCTCCTTGATGTGCAGATGCCGCACCTCCTGCTCTGATGTCGCTCGAGCACGATTCCTGTGCAAGCTCCGCACGAGCTGAGCACAGGTACGAGGAGAATTACAGCTGCGGGAACGGAAGCAGAATTTCTCCGGAACCTCGCTCTGATACCATGTGGAAATGAAATAAAGCAGGTTACTTTTATTCACACTTCACAGTATTTATTTCCTCTTACATTGATCCCCTATTTATACACACACTTGGTGGAATCTAATTTCTGATTGGAGATGTGGGACTAATAAGAAAGGAGGGAATGCGTTAACCGCACACCACTCAGCGCTAAACGCACACCAACATATACTAATTCTACTAAACTCAACTAATAAAGGCATGAATAAAGAACATATTGCTAGACCTGTTATTATAAATACATGACGTGCATTTCATATAAAAGCGGTCAGTACGTTATAAATATTTCAACGATGTAAGTAAAATATCCTTAAAAACAAAATCAATGTCTTATAAGTATAACATAACATTACTTTGATATATACAGAAAGGTTATTGAAGCGGATATCAACCATTCCTTCTCTCCATAAGTATTTAATTTGACATTGAATTAAGTTTGGTGTTAGTAAGTTAATATTTTCTTTTTATTATTGTATTTTCTTTTGTTTTGTTTGTAAAAGTAAGGTCTACATATGAAATTACTCGGTAACGTTGTTCCTTATAAATAACACCTCCACTTATCTATTTAGGATCAATTAATAAACAAGGAAAGTTTTTCTTCAATGATTTTTTCAACCGAAGTTGTGGGTCTTGGGTTGTATGAGATTTTTCCTTGTCATCTGAGTATTCCAGAGCTGTGTGATAATACAATTTCTAGGGTTTCTCCGTAAAATTCTTTGCACCTCTATCACATTCGGGGCAAAAATCTCTATATTTGCCAACAAAACAATCACAGTTTCAGAATATTAGGGCAAAAATACTAAAATTAGAAGCTAAAATAAAGAATTAGCATCATTGTCATATGCTAAAATAGCCTCATCTCCTTCTGCAGTGTTATCTCCCAATTCATAATCTTCTCCGTCACTGTCAACATTTTTCTGGTTCATCTGTAAGTGTGAAATTCCTAGATGAAGTTTATTTTCTTTATCGATCTCGAACTTTATAGTTTCTTTCATAAACACTAGTAGCTCTCTCTTAACGAGACTTCATGAAAACAAGAAATTTCTCATCCATTTTTTAAACTGTGAAATTAAACCAAATAGTTCTAAAAATCGATTAAAAAAACCATAACAAGTAATGGTACACACCAGGTGCACTATAGTGCATAAATTATAACACCCCAATTTTTAGGCTTAGTTTCTGAATTCCAATCCAATTTCAGGGAGGAGGAGTGGGCGGTGGCACGGCCTGCATGGGCCATGCTACCTGATGCCGCGCCACCCCTCCCTCGGGGTGGGCCTCCCTCCGCCCTCGGCCGGGTCACCGGGGGTGGGGCTTACCTCTGGTGGTGGTCTGGCGGCTAGGCGTCGCCGGAGATGTCCGCTGAAGCGGTACAGGAAAAGCAAACAGAGAGGGGGGCTTGCGGGCACCGCTGGAGGCACGTTCTCCGGCATCCCTGCTGCCTCCCTTCGCCGGGGCGATGGCCCCCAAGTGGGGCCCTGCTCCCCCAGCGCCACCACCGGCGGTGGGATGAGGCCCTTGCACCCGAGCCACCACCCGAGCCTGGGCATGGCTCGGGTGGTGCTGGCTTTGCTCCGGTGATGGGAGGTGGCACGCATGGTGCTGGGGGAGTGGGAAGGAGGAGGGGAAGGTTGTCCACCTGATGGATGGGGGGCTCGGGAGGCGGTGGGCTGAGCAGTCATGGGTGTGGCGGTGGTGGTGGCTTGGGGAGGGCTATCAAGTGAGGGGGGGGGGGGGGGGGGGGGGGGGGTTCAGATAGGAGGGAAAAATTAAGTAATTTGCGAATCCAAATTAGATTAGAATTATAAATACTCCAATTTTAAAGAGGCTTACGGAAAAATTAAATCTACTACTTATGTTCTCCCAATATTTTAATTTGAACCTAAAATCAATTATATTGGCTAAAGGGGTTTGGGTAAACATGAAGCTAGCTTTGATTGGGAGTGGTGAATTTTATCCTCACCCCATCTTTTTTTTTCTTTTCTACTTGTACATGTTTAGGAAAATGATGAATTTTATCCTCTCATTTTCCATGACATATAATCTTTTCATAATAAACTTCATAAAAGGGAGGTGCATATGTTTAGGAAATAATGAATTTTATTCTCTTACTTCCATGACATATGATCTTTTAATAACTATTTTTTTTTCTTTGGGTAGGGCTAAAATAAATTTTAGGTTAAATTAAAATATTTTGAGAGCAACTATAGTTAATTGAAATTTCCTAAGGATCTAAAAGCAAGAGGTAAAAATAATTAAGATATAAAGTTGTTGAGCACAACTACTACAAAATTGAGACTAATTAAAATAAAAGAGAACAAGTGCTAAATAAATTACTCTAATCAAATTAAGAACATAATAAATTCCTTAAAACTAAATCAACTAAAGATTAAATTTTTACTAACCATGATAAAATAGAAGATTAGCCAATTAAAAATAGTTAAAAATGCTTATAAATACACTCTCAAATGTTTGATTTTAGAAAAACCTAAGTAAGGGGTTACTTGATTATCATTAATTTTTTTAAGTTTTGAAATTTTTTTATATTGCTTTTGTTTTTTTTTTTGTTTTTTTTATATTTTAAATATTAGGAAATATACCCCCATACTTAAAATTCAACATTGTCCCCAATGTTGAAAACTAAGTATGAAAAAGAAAAGAAAAAAAAGGGGATTTTTTTTTATATATTTTAATTAGTCTTGGACTTCCCAAGGTCAACCCGGTGAAGGGCTCGCAAGGTACTAGAGGCTGTGATGAGAATTCAAGCCCAAAGTGTCATTTCCAAGAATTTAATTATAGCATAATTTTTTCATTTTTTTCATTTTTTTAAAGGAAATAAAAAGAAAAAGAAAGATAAAATTAATAGCGTTTCCCCTTTTCGAAATATCGACAAAAAATTCCCCGGCAACGGCGCCAAAAACTTGATGAGCAAATTTGTCTGGAAATAGTTTTATGTTGACACGCCCTTGGTCACGGGCGTGACTGAGAGCGTGTACTTGCATTTTTGGGCAAAAACTCCAGAAATCCTGAAAACATAAAACAAACTTAAGTTAGTGAACAATTATAAATAGAAATGATTATTTAGTTAAAATAGACATATTATTTATAAATTTCTATTATTATTGGCCTAAATGTTATAGTAATATTAGGCTAAAATACTACTCATCAACGAATTAATTCAGTTCAGCGAATTAACTCCATTCGACGAACTCCTTATTCAGTTCGTCGAACTCAACTATCAGTTCTACGAACTCCAAAGTGTGTTCGACAAACGAATTTCGTTCGACGAACTCCGGGTTCAGTTCGACGAACTCAACTATTATATCGGAGAATTAATTCCGTTCGACGAACTCCGGGTTCAGGTCGACGAACTCAACTATTAGTTCGACGAACACCATAGTGTGTTCGACGAATGAATTTCGTTCGACGAACTCAACCATCAGTTCGACGAACTCAAAATTTCTTCTACTCCGTACGACGAATTAATGAAATAAGGTTATAACCTAATCATTTACTCCGGATTCAGTTCGCTGAATTAATTCAGTTCGATGAATTAATTCTGTTCGACGAACTCCGGATACAGCTCGACGAATTACTTCTACTCAGATCGACGAATTAATAGAATAACGATATAACATAATCATTTAAATCTATGGCAGATCCAATGGCTCACAGTCATCATCCCCGTTGGATGGATGGCAAGCGACATCCTGTCCTGGGCTTCTTTGCGGGATGATTTCCCGGGCACCTGTGCCGCTTCCCGGCTAGCCAATGCCACCACCACCTCCGTTGAGGTGGTAGACGGCGATAGGGGGTGGTTGGCCGGCCGGAGGTGGTCAGAGTCGGGTTTTAGAGGAGGGGAAAGAGAGCTCGAAACGAGCCCTTTTGGAAGCACGACCGAGCCCAATTGAGCTCGGATCAAGCCCCAAATTATGATCAGATCTAGCACTAAGGGAGAAGAGGCGGATCAGACCTGTGTGGGGGCTTGGTGGCGCGTATTCCGGCGAGTTGCCATGGCCGGAGGTGGAGCTTTCGGCGCCATGTCAATCCTAGCTTCTGGTGCTCAATTTCTTCGGGGAAGAGGGGGGGTTTCACTCCTTTCCAACCTCTGAAGATGTTAAAGGAGTCAATTGAGGCTAAGGGGGAGGAGTTACTCAGATTGCCATTAATGACCATTAGTAAAGATTTCAGTTTCACTTGGGGGAGTGAATTTGGACATCAATGTGGCCGAGGAAGGGTTGAAAACTTCTCCTCTCCCCAAGGGGAGATGAATGGTGCCATCAATGGAGGTAATTGGAGGGTTTCTCCTTCTCCTCCATTAACTCCTCCTTCTTTCTCTCTCTTCCAAATTGTCTCTCTCTCTCCTGGATGATTTCCTTGAAATTGAATGGCCCAATCAGTAGCACTTAATCCCATTTGGTGGTGGACCACCTCAATTGGGTCTAGCCCAAAGGGATTGAGTTTAATTTGGGCAAATTAGGTCATTTTGACCCAAATTTAGGATAAGGTTGACTTTGGTCAAATTGACCAATTAGGCTGACCCCACTGAGTGTCTTAGGCTCCAATGGTCTCCCTTAAGGTATAGGGAGGTCTAGGTAGGGTCAAGGTTGCAAGGTGAGTGTGAATTGCCCCTTAATAGGGCACTTTTGACCAAATTAGGGCTAGGGTTGACTTAGGGTAAATTGGTCAAATTGGAGGTCCCATGATGCGGATTTTTGGTCCATTAAGTTCCTAATATCCCTATAAGGGTAGGGGAAAGGTCAATTTGGCATGGTGGAGGCCAATTGACCCTAATTGAGTTAGTTTGACCAATTTAGGGTTAAGGTTGACTTTAGCCAAATTGGCCTCTTTGGTTGACCCCAATGGGTCCCTAGTGCTCTAAGGAGACCCCTAATGGGTTAGGGATACTATGGTGGAATCAAGGTTCAAGGAAAGGCCCTAAATTCCAACCCTAGGCTAGGTATCTGAAAACTGCTATATGCAGACCACTGGGATTTCTCCTTCTCATCCAAGCTCACATGGTCTTAAGCTCTTCCTATGGTTTTGTCATGACCTAGTCATGACAAAACCACCTTAGGGGTCTAATTGTTTAGGGGATGTTACAAATCCCAATACATAAAAATTAAAATTTCGTCCTCGAAATTCAGGTTAAGCCTGTGGGGTTTCTACTACAAGGAAGAAAATGTAACATCCCAGAAAAATAAATTATACCTGTCGTAAAGAGCTCCGGGTACTTTTGCTGCATTAGGTCCAGTGGTTCCCAGGTGTGCTCCTCTTGTCCATGGTTCCTCCATAGGACCTTGACTAGCGGGACCTTCTTGCGCTGCAAGACTCGTAACTCCGTGTCGTCTATCCGAACCGTCTCCAGGCGAACTGATCGATCAGTAGCTACCGGCCCTTCTGCAGTAGATATATGCTGCTCTGGCCGTAGTAGAGCCCTCCTAAACGAGGAGACGTGGAAAACGTCGTGCAGACCCTCCAACTTTGGCTGTAGCTCCAGTCTGTAAGCCAAGGGACCGATCCGCTCCAGGATCCTGTAAGGCCCCATATATCTCGGACTGAGCTTCTTTCGCCCACGAACCCGCGAGACTCCATGCATCGGACGTATCTTCAAGAAAACCCGATCTCCCACCTGGAACTCTACCATACGATGTCGCGCATCGTAATACTTGGCCTGCCTGCTCTGGGCCTCCAGCATCCTGTCTCGAATTAGCCTCACCTGAGCCTCCGTGTTCTCTATGAACTCTGAGCCAAGTACCTTGGGATCCTCATCCTGAATCCAAGAAAATTATTGGGAATCTTGCCCACATGATTCCTGATTTGAAGAAGTCACCAAGTCAAGAAAACTTCACTTTGTATTTGATCACTTCTCTAGCTCATAATCTCAGGAAGTTAAAGGAATGTCATCGAGAAGAATAGGAGATGTCATCGACAAAGTATGCTTGTCGTCATGATGATGAGCAAAGCAAACGCTGAGACTTGGCGATTTCGTCGAACGAAGAATGAAGTTCGTCGAATGAAGAATGAAGTTCGTCGAACGCAAAGATGGGACATAAGCAAACGCTGAGAATTGGCGAGTTCGTCGAACGCAGAATGCTGTTCGTCGAATGAAGAATGAAGTTCGTCGAACGCGAAGACGGGACAGAAGCAAACGCTGAGAATTGGCGAGTTCGTCGAACGCAGAATGCTGTTCGTTGAACGAAGAATGAAGTTCGTCGAACGCAGAGACGGGACAGAAGAATGGAGTTCGTCGAACGCAGAATGCAGTTCGTCGAACGCAGAATGCAGCTAGTCAAACGCAGAAACTTCTCTGCAGATCGACAGTATCCACTGAGAAGAGGAAGCCATCTCAGCCCAACCGCTGAGACAGATTCAAAAGGAAGGAATGTCATCGAGAAGATGTAGTATCGTCGACATCATCAAAGAAGCCTTATCGCTGAAAAAGCTAAGTATGACTGATGGCGTTGGACATCGTCGTAAAGAAGGCGTGACGTCGAGAAGACTGAAGAAGGACAGCCGAAGACAAGCAATTGCTAAGGCATAGTATGTCGACTTAATATCGCTCATGTCGTCGAAAGAACAAAGTGATTACAACGACAGACTACAAGAAAGAAGATCACGACGACACAGTCAGAGATAGCATATCACCGTATAAGCAGAAATGCCAGAATATCTCGTATCGTCGAGACATCAATGTCAGAGGCAGAAGTTAGAAGACTTGAAGGTCTACCAAGGTCTAAGACATCGAAAAAGTCTTGTCGTCGAGACATTATCCATATCGTCGTGATGCTGTCAATATCAGCATAATGCTGGAAATATCATCGAGACGGAATTCAAATGTTGCGGACGCGCTGTCAGCAATTAATGATGCCGCCTGATTATCCAATCAGTGCGTGCTCTTAAGGAATGGGCGTCTGACATTAAAGGACATCAAATGTGACCGTTAAGCGGCTCATCAGTCCTATAAAAGGGAACAGTGATGCCCTAGAAAAAAAGAGAAGGTGAGAGACAAGAACAAAAAAGTATCTCGCCGTCACTGCGGAGAAGAAGAAGAACAAGTAGAGAACAAGATTCAAGCGTTCTCAGAAGAATCAGTCATCTCCATCGATTGATAAGAAGCTGCTCCTCATTAGGCTAAGAGAAGAGATTGAAGAAGAACTGTGCTTTCAAGATCTGAATCAGAAACATCTTCTTCAATCTCAAGAAGCCGATCTCCATCAGGCTAAGTTGTCGATCTTCATCAGGCAGAAGAAACTGTGTTCGTTACTATAAAACTTTTATTTTTGTAAGGCTTGAGGGCCTAAGTGTCTAGCTTGAGGGCTGGAGAGCTGTGAGGCTTTAGGGCCAGGGCAGTGGACTTGTGGGTCCGAGTTTGTATAGCTTGAGGGCTGGAGAGCTGTGAGGCTTGAGGGCCAGGGCAGTGGACTTGCGGGTCCGAGTTTGTATAGCTTGAGGGCTGGAGAGCTGTGAGGCTTGAGGGCCAGGGCAGTGGACTTGCGGGTCTGACATCGTGTAGCTTGAGGGCTGGAGAGCTGTGAGGCTTGAGGGCCAGGGCAGTGGACTTGCGGGTCCGAGTTTGTCTCGCTTGAGGGATAGAGAGCTGTGAGGCTTGAGGGCCAGGGCAGTGGACTTGCGGGTCCGAATTTGTCGAGCTTGAGGGCTTGGGTGCATTAGGGGCTTGCGGGCCTAGGCTGTAGACACAGGACTTGCGGGTCTGTGTTGTGTAGGGCTTGAGGGCCTGAGTGTCGAGCTTGCGGGCTTGGGTGCAGTAGGGGATTGCGGGCCTAGGCTGTAGGCCTTGCGGGTACGTGTTGTAAGGCTTGCAGGCCTGAAGCTTTGGCGGAGTTTGCCGAGCCAAGCACACTGCTAGGTAGGCGCATAGGGAAAGAGGACTACTTAAGACACCCGGTCTTGAGGAACCTCTATAGATCACTGTTTGCTTTTCTGTGTTGTGCTTTATAATATATAGATCTATTAATCAGAAATCAAGAACATCTAAAGGGGATAAAATAACTTGAAAAATCTATTCACCCCCCCCCCCTAGGAGATAAGTTTACACCCAATAAATAACAAGTGGTATCAAAGCGAGGTTGTTCAAATAAAAGCATAACAGCTTGAATAGATCTTCCCTTGGGTGTTCATCTTTCACAGCTATGGAATAAAGGATAGTTGTTTGTTCTAGAGAGAACTTTTTCCTTTGCAAAGTAAGAGCTAAAGTATACATGGAGGCAATGGATCCAAGAATGTTTGTAATTGTTCAAGAAGGACCCTCCATGATAATGTTAAAAGATGAGACTCTTCTAGCCAGCTTGGACAAAGAAGCCAGAAGTATTCTAGCTAGTGCAGTAGATCTGCCAACACACCAGAAGCTGAGTCATTGCATAACAGCAAAGGACACGTGGGACTCCCTAGGAGTCCTCATGGAAGGGTCAGAGGAATATTTTGAAGAAGAAAACCCTCATGAAGAGGTATGCATCAGAGCTCCACTGACTACTTCAGACAAAGAATTAGATGATGAAGAATGCTCTGGAGCAGGAGAAAGAATAAGAGCACCCTAGACTCTTATAGATTGTGATTCTGAGGATGAAGAGGTTCATGGACTGATGGCTCTAACAGATGAAGAAAATCATGATGAATTACATTATGATCAGGTATGCATCACTCACACGCCTTTACTACCTACTTCAATTAAGAAAACCAAGAGTGCATCAGGTGATTATTCATCTTCTGAAGATGATGCATAAGACTGCTCATCATGCAACAATAAGAACCATGCTGATCTAATAGAACAGTTTGGTGATCTCTTGGGAGCTCTGAGAAAGAGCAAGAAGCTTGATAAGAAGCAAGCTAGGGAGATAGAATCACTCAGGCCCATTAAGGCTGAGATGAATAAGGAAATGGGTATGTCCCCCAATGAGGGCACCAACCCCTGTGAGCTCAAGAAAATCATAGACAATCTTTATGATGAAAGAAGCCAAAGGGAAGAGCTTATCATGAAACTTGAGAATGACCTTCTTAAGGAAAGAAGCTTGGTGGCTCAATTCTCTAAGCCCAAAACTGTACTGCCCATCATTGACACCTTCTCCTCCTATGGAAATAGGAGGGGATTGAGTTTCAATGAAGGGGCAATAGATGCTGGGAATGGAGAAAAGGGCAAAACTAAAGCAGAGCCTCATACCACCTTTCACAAGGTAGTGCTTCCCTCAAATAGGTATGATAAGGACAGTGTCCATGGTCACTTGATGAATGGAAGCTCCAATAGTCATGGAAATGCTCCTGACTATGGGAAGAGAAAGGGCATGGGGATGAGTGCATTAAAGGCTCCCCATGAGGAAATCCAAATGGCCCATCATGGACCATTTGTGTTTGGTGCCCCAGCCCCCACTTTCAAGGATAAAGGAGGAACATCTTCCCAATCTCTTCCAGATAAAAAGCAGACTGGTATGTTGGAACCTTAGTTTTGATTTGAGTTAGGATCCATCTTTAATGTCTAAGTTTCTATCATAACACATCTTATAACTTAGATCAAATCCCATTAAGATAGAAGGCTGAAAATATATATAATTAATAGGCTGAGAAAATAACAGAAAGATAAAAATTATACATGTTCTCAGCAGTCGACGATCCCGTCACAGCGGTCGACGAACTGTCTCAGCGGTCGACGATCCAGCCTATCTTAGCGGTCGATGATCCCGTCTCAGCGGTTCAGCGGTCGACGAACAGACCCTATCTCAGCGGTCGACGAAAAGCTGCGTTCGACGATCTCAAGTCTGCGTTCGACGAATCTTCAACATAAGCTCAGAACGACGAATCAGATGTTCAGATCGACGAACCTGAAGCTGAGCTCGACGAAAATATTATCAGAAATTATATTTCTCCTTTCTCAGTTCGACTAATATTATTATATCTGATTAAAGAAATATTTTATCATTTCTTTTATATATTGTTATATATTACTGCCTTAACATTACAGCCGTTGCAAGCATTAAATGTTATAGCCATTGCAGAAGACAAAGACGACAATTTATGTTCTCGAGGAATCTAGGAAATTAAAGATACATTATCTCCTTCCTCTCTTGTCGGGCAAGAATTCAAATCAGCCTAAAAGCTCTCCAGATTATATATTCAGAGAGAAGATCAGAGAAAGAGGAAGGCAGAATAAAGAAAAGTGTAGTAGAAGAGAATAGGAAGAACCAGGAAGAGAAAAACAGAGAAGCAAAAAGAAGAAGCATATCTAATATATTATTTATCTTCCTTTTGCTAACTCCTCTTTGCAGGTCATCTTCATCCTGAGACACCAAACAATATCATTTGCTCAGGATCAACCTGCATAAGAAGAAAATGAGTTTTTACAATCAAGAGAAGAAGCCTTCACAAACTGTCATCAATTCTATCAGACAGGGAAGGTCTTCAACATCATCTACAAAGATCCAATCTCAACAACCCATCAGGATCATCAAGAGTCTTCTCAGAAAAGAGAAGAATAACATATTATCTTTTCCCTTTCCATCTTGTACAAAGGGTTATAACTCCCTTCAAAAGTTAACTCCTGGTGACAAGGCACCTTAGCAAAAACCTGTGATTTGGTTAGAGCACCTGATCAAAAGCTGACTTGGTGTGTGGACACCTGATCAAAAACCCCTTGGCGTCAAGACACCTAATCAAAAAATCTGTAGTGGATTCCTACCAGTGGGTAGAAGAGTAGATGTACCCAGGTTGATTGGGGAACAACTATATTTCTGGTGTCTTCTGGATGTTTGCTTGTTTATGCTCTTTTTCTCTATTTTATGTGCTGTGATTATTTTCTGTGATAATAAATTAAATATATAAATCACCTTGTTCCACACACACATATTTATATATATATATCATTATTTTTAAATAACCTTAAAAAGATTTTTTTTAACTTAAGAACTAAACTCACTTTCAATTGGTATCAGAGGGTAGTTGATTCTTTACAGGCTAACACCTGAATCATAAAGATCAATTAGTTCTTAAGTTTTTTTTTAAAGAAGGTTTTTCTAAAAATCTAATGGCACAAGTAGAATTTTCAAATCCACCAATATGTAATCTAAATAGATTTTCCTTATGACAAGCTAGAATTAAATTATATATGAATGTCATAGATGAAGAAATCTATAATTCCTTTTTGACAGGACCTCCATCTTCACAAACATCAACAGATGCTCAAGAAAAGCTGAAAAGTGCTGATGCAAAGGCTATGGACATATTAGCTCAATCAATGTCAAATGACATTTATCAAAGAGTTAATGACTGCACTTCAGCAAGAGGCATCTGGATATCCCTCATAAGGATGGTAACTGAACCTTCTTTCACTAACTGTATTTTTGATGCAGAACCATCATCTAGTCTAAGTGAAGAAGAAGAAGAACAAAAAGCTAAAGCTTTCTGCATGTTGGCCATATATGGCTCAAACCACATCTCAGATGCAGAAAAGGTAAATGAGGTAACTTAAAATCTCAACTCTACCTCTGAAAATTACAAATCAGATCTTAAAATTTTATATACAGATATAATAAAATCTGAGAAGGAAATTATAAAAGAGTTAATTTAAAGAAATAAATAGTTTAATTCCTGAAAATAATAAACTTAAAGAAATTTTTAAAAACTCAGAAGAATAATTTATTTCTTTGAAAAATAAGTCAATTAAGGCTAAAGAAAAAGAAATATTTTATGTTCAGCAAAATCAAAATAATTTTTCAAATTTATATTTTAATGAGATAAAAAAAGCCAATATATCTAATTATAAGGCATTTGTTTTTATCTATTTTACAACCTTTATAATTAAACAGCAATTATAAGATTCATTTAAATTTTTTTTTCTTGAAAACAAAGTCAGAAAACTTCACATTCTTACAGATTTTCTCCAAAATCATGTTGAGCATTCTACTCAGATTGCATAGATCAGAAATGATCAGAGCACTGAGTGTGAGTTTCTTCTGATTAAGGGGATTCTATAGAAAGAAGGTATCAAGCAATGCTTTTCTAATCTTAAAAATTCCTTTGAATCCAATAACAAACTTTATATTATTCTCAGAAATAATATCTGACTCTTAAGCCTTAAGTTATTCAAGACTTTTTATGCTTAGGTATCCTAAACCAAATAGGGGGAGATTGTTAGAACCTAGTCTTAATTTGGAATAGGATCCCAACTCAAATAGGGGGAGATTGTTGGAACCTTAGTTTTGATTTGAGTTAGGATCCATCTTTAATGTCTAAGTTTCTATCATAACACATCTTATAACTTAGATCAAATCCCATTAAGATAGAAGGCTGAAATTATATATAATTAATAGGCTCAGAAAATAAGAGAAAGATAAAAATTATACATGTTCTCAGTGGTCGATGATCCCGTCTCAGCAGTCGACGAACTTTCTCAGCGGTCGACGATCCAGCCTATCTCAGCGGTCGACGAACAGACCCCATCTCAGCGGTCGACAAAAAGCTACATTCGACGATCTCAAGTCTGCATTCGACGAATCTTCAACAGAAGCTCAGAACGATGAATCAAATGTTCAGATCGACGAACCTGAAGCTGAGATCGACGAAAATATAATCAGAAATTATATTTCTCCTTTCTCAGTTCGACTAATATTATTATATCTGATTAAAGCAATATTTTATCATTTTTATTTATATATTGCTATATATTACTGCCTTAACATTACAGCCCTTGCAAACATTAAATGTTATAGTCGTTGCAAAAGACAAAGACAACAATTTATGTTCTCGAAGAATCTAGGAAATTATAGAGACATTATCTCCTTCCTCTCTTGTCGGGCAAGAATTCAAATTAGCCTAAAGTTCGCCAGATTATATATTCAGAGAGAAGATCAGAGAAAGAGGAAGGCAGAATAAAGAAAAGTGTAGTAGAAGAGAATAGGAAGAACCAGGAAGAGAAAAACAGAGAAGCATAAAGAAGAAGCAGATCTAATATATTATTTATCTTCTTTTTGCTAAATCCTCTTTGCAAATCATCTTCATCCTGAGAAACCAAACAATATCATTTGCTCAGGATCAAACTGCATAAGAAGAAAAGGAGTTATTACAATCAAAAGAAGAAGCCTTCACAAACTGTCATCAATTCTATCAGACAGGGGGAGGTCTTCAACATCATCTACAAAGATCCAATCTCAACAACCCATCAGGATCATCAAGAGTCTTCTCAGAAAAGAGAAGAATAACCTATTATCTTTTCCATTTCCATCTTGTACAAAGGGTTATAACTCCCTTCAAAAGTTAACTCCTGTTGACAGGGCACCTAAGCAAAAACCTGTGATTTGGTTAGAGCACCTGATTAAAAGCTCACTTGGTGTGTGGACACCTGATCAAAAACCCCTTGGTGGCAAGACACCTGATCAAAAAGTCTGTAGTGGATTCCTACTAGTAGGTAGAAGAGTAGATGTACCCAGGTTGATTGGGGAACTACTATATTTCTGGTGTCTTCTAGATGTTTGCTTGTTTATGCTCTTTTTCTCTATTTTATGTGCTGTGATTATTTTCTGTGAGAATAAATTAAATATATAAATCACCTTGTTTCACACACACATATTTATATATATATCATTATTTTGAAATAACCTTAAAAAGAGTTTTTTTTTAACTTAAGAACTAAACTCACTTTCATGGTAGCCCCAGTATAATCAATTCTCACTTGATCATATCTGATGCCATCAACACCATGTCAGCTACCAAGCTGACTTTGTTGCTGACAAACAGATAAAGTCAAGAAGAAATAATAATACTAGAGCAGCTAGTCAGCTCTTGGCTGAGAGAGATAGGAAGAATGCTGCAGCCTTCTCTACTGAACATACTTCAAAAATGGTTCAGAAAAGAAGGTACAACATCTATGAATGTTGGTGCTATGGAAAAGTGGGACACTTTGCCATTGACTGTTGGCACAACACTAGTGTGACCAGTGCAAAGGAGAGACCTTCTGGAAGGGCTGAGGTATGTAGAAGAATTCCCTATTATGCTAACAAGAACCTAGGACCCAAGTCACCTTGGGTTCCTAAGGGATATTAAATCTGTCTTGCAGGGTAGTCCATTTAGCTAATAAAAAGCAAACAAGGCTAATGGACAATAAGTGCTCCAGGCTCAACTCTGGACTAAGAAAAACTCACCACATGCCAAGGTGCACTGATCAAGGGGGAGCTAAGAAGAAAGATAAAGTGGACATCCCATCAAGGGGGAGCTACTAGCTCAAGAAGACTTATAAGCTAAGGTGAAGTGCTGAAATCTTCCTGGATCAAGCAAGAGATGGCGCCAAAGAAGGATGGACATCAAGATCCTTGACAGGTGGGAGAAACTCTGACTAAACCTCCCAAGCAGCTGAAGACTGCAGAGGATGTGAAGAGGAAGGCAGAAATATCATCTGAAGAAAGTGAATCAGGCAATAGCTCTCCTCCATCTGACTCTGAGGTATCTGTGGAGACAAGGAATGTCGCCCTCCAGACCTCTGCTCTAAGTCAGGGATCCAGGATAACAACAAGAATAGATCAAGAAAGTGTTAAAACTGAGGGGGAAAAGAACAGTGAGCTCCCTGCTCAAGTGGAAGAAGTGATCAATAAGATCATAGGGGTTAAGGATGCTGAACTAGCAATCCATGAGGACCCAAGTGAAGATCCCAAGGAGGACAACCAAGAGTGCCCTGCTGATGAGACTAGCAAAAATCAGCAAAGTCCTGAAAAGGAGAATGAGTCAAACCACTCACCAATCAGAAAATCTCCATATCCAATGGTTGATGGGAATAAAGAAGAGGAACCAGGACAAGACTATTCACCTCCAGAGAATAGGCCAGTGGAGCTCACCCTACTGTCACAGATAAAAATGCTTTTGGAAGAGCAAAGGATAAAAATTGAAAGTCATGTTAACCTCACTATCAGTGAGCTAAGGATGGAACTATCTGCTGAAATGGCAAGCCTAATAAATGATGTAAAGAATCAGAGTATATCCCTGCTGGGAGCTGTTGTGCCCAATTGCTATGGATTCAACATCAACTTGAAGACTACAATCTAAAAATGACCAAAACACCCATGTTTTGTGACTCTTCAAGTGCAATCACAATTGCTAAGAATCCTGTCTCTCACAGCAGGACTAAGCATATTGAGATAAGGTATCACTTCATCAGGGAGCATGTGGAAAATGAAGATATCACCCTTAAGTTTGTGCCAACAAACAAACAAGTGGCTGATATATTTACAAAGCCCCTAGATGAAGCTAAGTTTAACTTCTTCAAATTCCAATTGGGGATGTTAAACTTAGAGTAATCCTTAACTTATTCTTCACTAATCCCTTTCTAGATGATTGGTTAGAAAATCTCTTAGGATTTGGATGAACTATGACTGAGCAAGGGGGAGCTTGGCCTATTGTCTACCTAAAGGAGAGCTGCAGGAAAGAAGTCAGGAAGGGGGAGAAATGGCATCAATATGTTCAAGACAAGATGCTCAAGAAGACCTCAAAGATAGGGGGAGCAAAGGAGTAGGGGGAGCCACAAAAGAAGATACATCAAATCAAGGGGGAGCTACAAGCTTGATGTACTCATAAGTTCAGCAAAAGATAAGTAAAATCTTAAATGCTCATGCCTTCCATTTAAGATTATAACATTTATTGTCAAGTGAAAGTAGTCTTGAATTGAGATTCTGAATTCTTCAAATAGGGGGAGATTGTTGGGAATCTTGCCCACATGATTCCTGATTTGAACAACTCACCAAGTTAAGAAAACTTCACTTTGTGTTTGATCACTTCTCTAGCTCATAATCTCAGGAAGTTAAAGGAATGTCGTCGAGAAGAATAGGAGATGTCGTCGACAAAGTATGCTTGTCGTCATGATGATGAGAAAAGCAAACGCTGAGACTTGGCGAGTTCGTCGAACGAAGAATGAAGTTCGTCGAACGAAGAATGAAGTTCGTCGAATGCAAAGATGGGACAGAAGCAAATGCTGAGAATTGGCGAGTTCGTCGAATGAAAAATGTTGTTCGTCAAACGACGAATGAAGTTCGTCGAACGCAAAGACGGGACAGAAGCCAACGCTGAGAATTGGCGAGTTCGTCGAACGTAGAATGTTGTTCGTCGAATGAAGAATGAAGTTTGTAGAACGCAGAGATAGGACAGAAGAATGGAGTTTGTCGAATGCAGAATGCTGTTCGTCGAACACAGAATACAGCTCGTTGAACGCAGAAACATCTCTGCAGATCGACAGTATTGTTTACCCAGAAATCGGCGATCATCTCAAATTAGCTGTTCGAGCCCTGGCGGTCCCCCATCGCCCAAGTGGTCTCGCTTTTTCTTTCCTCGTAAAGGTCGAGCTTCGCGCCTGTCACAACCCGCATTTCCTCCGAATTTAAGAATATCAGAGTAAGAGAAAATACGCGTCATGATGCCACGTCATACAGGAGACAACTGTAGACGCTCAGGCGGGAACCTATTATTTAACTAAACAAACATGATTATATGATAAGTCATCATTTGAAATCATTTATTAGGGGTTTTGAGATAAGAACTGTGTCTCTCAGTTCGTGGATCAACTAGTCCACTGAGAAAGTATATGTAATTGCAGCGGAAAGTACTTGATTTAGTTTACTTACAGTCCTACATGTATGCAAACGACGGAGCATGAAGTAAATGATATTCACATAACTAGGCGTACTGTAAGAGTAGAAAATACCTTTAGGCGACTTTAAAGTTAAGGGTTTCAGTTGGAAAGAAATGCAATGAGGATGAAGAAAAGCCATTTTTTATAACTATAGTGCACCTAACATAAAACATTCCCAGAGAGTAAGATACACAAGATCTAGAAGTAGTACCATTAAACTGGCAAGTACAAAAAGGGCACAATGGGCGTCAACAACATGACACTAACCCATTGGCACCAACTAGTATGTCTGAGCACAAGAAGTAACTAAAAACAACTACCTCGCGGCGGCGGGGAGAACAACTACTAAAACTCTGAACTTCAGGCTACACCACTAGCCGCTAAGGCTCTGAACCTGAGGCATTTAATAAAACAAAGAACGCCTCAGCAAAGAATTACAAGTGGCAGAAAACTAGCAGAAAAACAAGCAAGGCATAAGGGGTACCAACCCAAGCCAAATTTACCGAAAAAAAGAAGCTCTAAACAAAGAACCAACAAGCATTAAGTGCACTAAATACCAAAGGAGGAACAAACACGTTCATTTATTTAGTTTCCTCAATTAAAGAGACTGATCAGCTCAAATTATACGGGAGCGGTTAACTACCTCCGCTACCCAAAGCCCAAGACCAGGTGGGGGTACCACTAGACCCAACCATCCAAACACGACTACCGTGCAAGGCTATAACATTTTCCCCCACTGTCCCCCAAACACAACTACTGTGTAAGGCTAAAGACAGTAGTTCTTATAACTTAAATTTTAATTAAACACGGGACGCTGCCCGAAAGGATAATCACTGGAAGGCCCTAAGAAATAGGGTCAAGGCAAAGTACACCTCGATCAATATGAATCATAAGAGTAACTCAAATGTTAACAGACCACAACGAGTAAAAAGAGGTTCAAACGAGAGGGATTTGAGATCAGGAGAACTGAAGGGTCACTGGCAATCATCCAAGTACACCCGAGGGGACAAGAGATTCAAACACAAGAACTCAACGAAATCACATGCGTTTCGTGGGGGTTCCAAGGGGCCGCGCCCCTGGCGGTGGTCTCGCTGACCGATCAGCGAGCGGAGTCAAGGGGCAGAGCACTTGCGGGGTGCGGGGCATGTGAAATTTTTCTAAGGACCTTGTGAGAGCAAGCAGGAATCGATTATGCAACTTAGAGATACAAGCCAAACAACCAGAAACAAACTTTAGGCAAGCAATTGATCTTTATTGATAGCATAAACTTCATTACAGGGCAAGGCATGCTTGGCGAGACATGATTTCGCCAGCACAGATACCAAACAGAAATACAAGTAGATGAAGATAACTTGAGATCGCTCTAGACCGCGCGATCTCCCTGCGACTTCAACACACTGCCAGACCGCAGCGCCTTGCCGATCACAGCACACCACCAATCCGCTGATCAGACCGCACCCTTCTTCCGACCTGTTGATCCTCCCGAACTCCAGCACCACAACTCCAAGCCGCAGACCGCCCGAACACTTTCAGAGGAAGAGGTGATCGCTGCTTCCCACACTATCCGCAGAAGCTGCACAAGAGGAATTCAATCAGCAGACCGCACGGTCAGAATAAAACAGACCGCAGGAAACAAGCGAACTCAGCTTACACTTGGTGTGTTCTATTTTTGCTGCTACAGTGGCCTCCTATTTATAGGCACGGGACCTGATCCAGTCACCACCCTATGAGATAAGATCACCACCCTCCAGATCGCGCGACCTGATCGGTCAACCCGCGCGATCAGCAACATAACTCCTGCTTCATTTTGGTGAACCTGCCAGCTTCAATGTCGCCATGAGAGACCGCCACTCTCACAGCAGACCGCGACTCTACAAAGAGCTCGCCAGACCGCCCGAAGCTATTCACCACCTGTGTTCGCACGAGACCGCGAGCACAGTCAGTTTGCCATTAGATCGCGAACTCCTGTCTGCATGCCGATCTCCTTCTGAGACCGCGAACAGCAACCAGCTCGTATACCAGTCTCCTCCTGAGACCGCGAACTGAGACCGCGCGACTAAGACCCTTAGTCCGCGAATACCCCCAGAAAGCCCGGTCAGCTACCAGACCGCATTCCGGAGAGAACCTGGATCAAACTGTGCGGTCACACCAGACCGCCACAGTCTTGAAGAGGACAGCACGCCACGCAGTCACGCACAGACCGCGCGGCTCCTTCAGCAGACTTTGGACAAGACCAGCGGTCAACCCAGGAGACCGCCGCTAGGCTAAGATCAGCCAGACCGCGGATGTAGACCGCCAGGTTGTGCGGTCACGTCAGACTGCCCGACCTCCTCCCAGACCGCCCAGGTCCAAAAGCCTCCTTCACTTCCACTTCAACAATTTCAACACTCCCCCTTGAAGTGGGAAGTGGAAACCAACCCAAGTAGCTCCCTTAGCCGTGTGAACGACCCCTTTGCCAGCGCCTTTGGGAAGATGTCTGCGACATTGTCCGCACTCCGCACATGCTCGACCGAAAGAGACCCCTCCAGCACCTTCTCCCTTATGAAGTGATGCTCGATCTCGATATGCTTGGTCCTCGCGTGACAAACTGGATTGGTTACCAGTTTGAGAGCACTCTCGTTGTCACCGCGTAGCAGAGTCGGCTCCCGAACCTCTTTGTGGACGTCTCCCACCAACCTCCTAAGCCAGATGGCTTCCTGAGCTGCCAAGGCCGAAGCCTTGTATTCCGCTTCTGTGGTGGAGACCGATACGGAATCCTGCTTCTTACTGCACCATGATATAGCAGTAGGGCCCGCCATGAAGACAAATCCAGATGTCGACTTCCGATCATCCGAATCTTCCCCGTAATCAGCATCCATGTATCCATGCACTTCGAAGCCCGCATCCCTCCTGTATAGGAGACCCATGTCCGAGGTCGCCTTGACATACTTCAGAATGTTCTTGGCCGCTAGCAGATGAGGTATCCGTGGCTCCGCCATATACCGACTCACTCTGCCTACTGCATATGCAATATCTGGCCTCGTGATCGTCAGATAGATCAAGCTCCCAACCAGAGCTCGGAACACCAACGGATCTTGCATAATCCTCCCCTCATCCTTCCGAAGCTTCATAGCCTTCTCTAGAGGTGTAGAGATGCACTTCGCTTCCTTCATGCCGAATCGCTCCACGATTCGCTCCGCATATCCAGCCTGGGAAACCAGCACTCCACTTTCCTTCCTCTGCACCTCGAGTCCAAGGAAATGGTGAAGCTCACCTAAGTCCTTCATCTCGAACCTGATAGCCAGCTCGGCCCGAAGCTGAGCTACTTCCTCCTTCGAATTCCCCGTCACGATCATATCGTCGACGTATAACAGCACGATGACCTGAAGCTCCCCGCTCTTCTTGACGAACAAGCTTGAGTCTGAGTCTGAAGCACAAAATCCACATAATAGGAGATATTCTGCGATCTTTCCGTACCACGCCCTTGGCGCTTGCTTCAACCCATACAGGGCCTTCTTCAGCTTGCAAACATGATCCGGAAAATTTTCAGACACAAAGCCTGGTGGCTGGACCATGAAGATGTCCTTGTCAATCTCGCCGTACAAGAAGGCGTTCTTGACGTCGAGCTGCCAAATCTCCCATCCACTGAATGCCGCCAAGGCAATGATGAACCGAACTGAAGTCATTTTTGCCACCGGGCTGAAAGTCTCTTCGTAGTCTTCACCGTATTGCTGCGAGAACCCCCGAGCTACAAGACGAGCCTTGTAACGCTCGATACAGACGTCAGCTTTCTTCTTCAATTTGTAGACCCATTTGCATGTTACAGGAGTAGTGCCCTTGGGCTTGGGCACAAGAGACCAGGTCTCATTCTTCTCAAGAGCTGCCATCTCTTCTTGCATTGCAACATCCCACTCCTTCACGCCTTGGGCCTTCTCAAAGCTCGACGGCTCCCTCTCATCCAAGGGACCAGCGAAGAAACATGAGACAAAGGTCATTGCGTTTCCTCCTGTATAACGATCAGGGGTAACGATTGCTCGCTTCGACCTCCTCAGCTCCTTCCCCTGAACCGTATTATCTCCAGCTGCTTCTTCCCTAGCTCCTCTTCCAGGCGTGCTAGGAGCATTGCTCCCCCTGCTCCCTGAACCAGAAGCCCCCGTCTCGGAACTAGAAGGAGATGGACCACCTGGTGACACAGGTAGCTCTACCTGAAGATCTTCCACTGCTTGCTCTGGCACCTCCACCCTGCTCTCTGGTAGCTCCACTCCAGAAGACCCCTTATAAGATGTCACTTCATCAAATACAACGTCGCGAGATACAACAAATCTCCGCGTCTCTGGGTCCATGCACTTCCATCCTTTCTTCCGCTCGTCGTATCCCACGAAGACTAGCTTCCTTGCTTTCGCATCTAGCTTCGTCCGAAGAGCATCTGGAACATGCACGTAGCAGGTGGAACCAAACACCCTAAGGTGTGCCACGCTTGGCTTCTCCTTGAACATCAACTCATGCGGAGTTAACATGTTGATGGGACTAAGAGGCATCCGATTGATGACGTAAGCAGCACAAGACATTCCCTCCGCCCAGAAGGACTTTGGAATACTCTTGGCATGCAGCCAACACTTGCAGGTCTCTGTCAGATGACGGATCTTCCGCTCTGCAACTCCGTTCTGCTGTGGAGTATGTGCACAAGTAAGCTCCCTCCGGATACCTGCCTTCCTGCAAAAAGTAGAGAACTCACTGGAGGTGAATTCCCCTCCGTTGTCAGTCCTCAGCTTCTTCACCCGCAGTCCCAGCCGACCTTCCACGAGCTCCTTGAACTCCACAAACTTGGCAAATGCCTCCGCCTTCTCCTTCAGGAAATATACCCAGACATATCTGGTGTAATCATCGATCAACACCAGCATATATCTGCTGCCTCCGAGGCTTGGGGTAGCAGTCGGTCCCATCAAGTCACCGTGGATGCACTCTAGCGGCTGACTACCCCTTGTCTGCGACTTTTCAAACGGTAGTCGATGAGACTTGCCGAATTGACATCCCGCGCAAACATGACCTTCTCCGTAGGAAGATAGACTTGGCAGGCCCTTGACCAGACCTTTCACCGCCATTGCTTTCAGCTTATCCATCCCTACATGCCCCAACCTCTCATGCCATATAACGGCACCATCATTCGTCTTCATCTTATCGACGTAGGAACTTGTCGATAAAACGAACAAGTCCTTTGCCCGTCTCCCGATATGAACGACCTCGGCCTTCACGGCCTCTACATTACGTAGAAATTTCACTTCTGTTGGGCCGAACAAAACGTGATACCCAGCGTCAACAGCGTTGGTCACGGAGAAGAGGTTTTTCTTCATTCCGGGCACATGATAGACACTCTTCAAAGTAAGTGGCCCTCTATCACTGCCCAAAGAAACAACCCCCACCTTCTCTACTGGATGCACGGTATTATCAGCAGTAATGATTGCATTGTTACCTGTGTAGGGCTGTGCAGAAGAAAGCTTGGTCCCGTCTCCGGTGAGGTGATGACCACACCCCGAGTCCACGATCCAGTCCTCCAAATAGTTGATGGGAGCCGAAGCTCCAATAGAAGTCGAGAAGGCTCCTCCCCATCCTCCATCTATATGTCTGGCCTCAGCTTCCTCCTTCTCCGCAGCATGCCCTGCTTGAGTGACCACTCTGCAATCCTTCTTGAAGTGCCCAACCTTCCCGCATTTGTAACATTTGAGACCTTCCTTCTTCTTCTTCTTCTGCTCAGCCTTAGGAGGATAACCCCTCTCCTGCTGTCCAGAAGTTGAAGGCCCATAGCCTCCAGTGGTCTTCTTCTTCTTATCCCACTTCTTCTTCTTCCCGGAGAAGAGAACTTCGCCATCTCCCCCACTCACTAACAACCCCGCCATCTGTCTTGCCAAGCTTTCTTGCGAAGAAAGCAAGTTCTCCAGCTCCAACAGAGATGGCTGATTTGCCCATCCCTGCACCGACGTCACAAAGGCCACATATTCCTTCCGCAAGCCGCGGATGATGTGCCTCTTCAGCTTCGCCTCAGAAATTGGCTCATCAGGATCCAGTGCTGATATCTCAGCGCAGAGGTTCTTCATCTTCAGAAAGAAAGTGGAGATAGAAAGATCGCCCTGAGCCGACCTTGCCAGCTCATTCTCCAAGAACTACAGCCTCGCTACATTCTTCTTATTAAACAGCCCATCCAGGGCTCTCCAGATCTCGGCAGCTGATCCACACCCTAAGATGTGATCAAATAGATCAGGTGAAATGGCACGCTTCAAAGTGAACTCGGCCTTGGCATTGGTCTTTCTCCACGCCCTTACGGTCGGACCATTGTCACCAGCTTCGGTTGCCTTCACCTCTTCTGTCTCATTTACTCCAACAACTTCCCATAGATCCTCACCCAGAAGATAGCTCTGCATACATGACTTCCACTTCTTGAAGTTAGTCGATGTAAGCATCTCAATACCAAGACCTCTTGCAAATCCACCTTCCATTGTTTTTTTTTTCTGGTTCCTTCTTCACAAAGGCGATGGCTACTCTAAGTTGCAACCTGCTCTATCCACTCCAACCTGGCTCTGATACCATGTGAAATTTTTCTAAGGACCTTGTGAGAGCAAGCAGGAATCTATTATGCAACTTAGAGATACAAGCCAAACAACCAGAAACAAACTTTAGGCAAGCAATTGATCTTTATTGATAGCATAAACTTCATTACAGGGCAAGGCATGCTTGGCGAGACATGATTTCGCCAGCACAGATACCAAACAGAAATACAAGTAGATGAAGATAACTTGAGATCGCTCCAGACCGCGCGATCTCCCTGCGACTTCAACACACTGCCAGACCGCAGCGCCTTGCCGATCATAGCACACCACCAATCCGCTGATCAGACCGCACCCTTCTTCCGACCTGTTGATCCTCCCGAACTCCAGCACCACAACTCCAAGCCGCAGACCGCCCGAACACTTTCAGAGGAAGAGGTGATCGCTGCTGCCCACACTATCCGCAGAAGCTGCACAAGAGGAATTCAATCAGCAGACCGCACGGTCAGAATAAAACAGACCGCAGGAAACAAGCGAACTCAGCTTACACTTGGTGTGTTCTATTTTTGCTGCTACAGTGGCCTCCTATTTATAGGCACGGGACCTGATCCAGTCACCACCCTATGAGATAGGATCACCACCCTCCAGATCGCGCGACCTGATCGGTCAACCCGCGCGATCAGCAACATAACTCCTGCTTCATTTTGGTGAACCTGCCAGCTTCAATGTCGCCATGAGAGACCGCCACTCTCACAGCAGACCGCGACTCCACAAAGAGCTTGCCAGACCGCCCGAAGCTATTCACCACCTGTGTTCACACGAGACCGCGAGCACAGTCAGTTTTCCATTAGATCGCGAACTCCTGTATGCATGTCGATCTCCTTCTGAGACCGCGAACAGCAACCAGCTCGTATACCAGTCTCCTCCTGAGACCGCGAACTGAGACCGCGCGACTAAGACCCTTAGTCCGCGAATACCCCCAGAAAGCCCGGTCAGCTACCAGACCGCATTCCGGAGAGAACCTGGATCAAACTGTGCGGTCACACCAGACCGCCACAGTCTTGAAGAGGACAGCACGCCACGCGGTCACGCACAGACCGCGCGGCTCCTTCAGCAGACTTTGGACAAGACCAGCGGTCAACCCGGGAGACCGCCGCTAGGCTAAGATCATCCAGACCGCGGATGCAGACCGCCAGGTTGTGCGGTCACGTCAGACCGCCCGACCTCCTCCCAGACCGCCCAGGTCCAAAAGCCTCCTTCACTTCCACTTCAACAATTTCAACATGGCAGAGCCCCGTCCAAAATTTTGAAATCCCACCACCAGAAACCACACAAAAATCACCCCAAAAAGAAGTTCTTACCGACATTTATCGAGAAGAAGAAGGACAGCATTCAAGGCAGCACTTCTCGGGAACTGGAAGGATTTCTCGAGAGAGGACAAGGGATTTCTCGAGAAGTATAGGGGTTCCAGCGGGGAAAGTTCTCGAGAAATCAAGCATTTCTCGAGAGGTCGAGGGGTTCCAGCAGGGGATTTCTCGAGAAATCAAGCATTTCTCGAGAGGTCAAGGGGTTTCTCGAGATGAGAATTTCTCGAGAGGGGCAAGGATTTCTCGAGAGGAGCATTTCTCGAGAGGGGCACGGATATCTCGAGAGCTGGGCTAAAACAACTTCTCGAGAACAATGAAGACTTCTCGAGAAGGACCAGGGATCTCTCGAAAACTTGGCTACACAACTTCTCGAGACTCTCAAAGACTTCTCGAGAAGGACCAATCAGCGGCTAAAATTCAGGGAACGACGGTGTCTTCCGGGAGA
This sequence comes from Dactylorhiza incarnata, assembly GCA_033032865.1. Taxonomy (NCBI): domain Eukaryota; kingdom Viridiplantae; phylum Streptophyta; class Magnoliopsida; order Asparagales; family Orchidaceae; genus Dactylorhiza; species Dactylorhiza incarnata. The sequence continues at coordinate 7,177,184 of JAWHQI010000013.1, forward strand.
AATGCCCTGACACTACACGGGGAAGAAAATTTAGGGTTTCTAACTATCACAAAAGACGCTCGAAACACGAGCCCACAGTTCATCAAGCATCTATCGGGAGAAAGACAAACCACGACTTAACCAAACAAAGAGGAGGAGGAAGCCACTTGCCTTAAACCTTGCAAACTCGAAGATCTCCGCTCCGAAAGCTATGGATCGGCTAGGGAAACACACGAGCACAGATTCCTGAAACTTTTCGGGTCGAAAGAAGGGGTTAGGTCACTACCCTAACTCCAAAAATTCCATAAAACGGGAAAAGCTTACCGCTAGAACGAAGATCTCGCCGAGAGCTTTCCAAATCTCCTCTCCAAACGCGATTCCGACTACTACAGCCCTAGAAATCGCCGATCGAACGTTCCTCGAAGCTCCGCACTCGCCCTTTTGCTCGGCGGCTGATTTGATTGAGGGAGGAAGAAGATGAATAGGGGAAGAAGATTTTAGGCTTTATATAAAAAACCTAATTTATTAATTAATTAATTAATTCCCCCCCCCCCCCCATTCACTTAAAACCGCGAGGGAAACTAGATCACCTCAGATTTCTACGAAATTCGCACCTTAACTGAAACACGGCGCTACGAATCCAATGGCGAAGTCAGAATTCAACTCCGACGGGCCAAACTCGGGCTAAAGCCTCCCGAAGCTAAAATCTTGATATCCACCCAAAATCTTTACTTTAACTCGAAACGATGCGAAATCTCACACGCTCGATCTACAAGACATACTTTAACTAAGCTAAGGCTCATCAAACTACTAGACGAGCTGACGTAACGCCCTTACGCCAAAATTATGCCACAGCGGACACGTAAAATAATTAACGAAAATCAGGGGCATTACAGCGCCCCGCTCGAATTTTCCCCCGGAGGGTTGCCCCCATGGGCGACCTCGCCTCCGCGAGGAGGAGATCGCCCCTTTGGCGATCTCCCCCCGTGAGATCGCCCCTTGGGCGATCTCCCCTGTGAGGAGGTCGCCCCCTTGGGCGACCTCGCCTCCGCGAGGAGGAGATCGCCCATTGGGCGATCTCCCCCCGTGAGATCGCCCCTTGGGCGATCTCCCCTGTGAGGAGGTCGCCCCCTTGGGCGACCTCGCCTCTGCGAGGAGGAGATCGCCCATTGGGCGATCTCCCCCCGTGAGATCGCCCCTTGAGCGATCTCCCCTGTGAGAAGGTTGCCCGCTTGGGCGACCTCGCCTCCGCGAGGAGGAGATCGCCCCTTGGGCGATCTCCCCCCGTGAGATCGCCCCTTGGGCGATCTCCCCTGTGAGGAGGTCGCCCCCTTGGGCGACCTCGCCTCCGCGAGGAGGAGATCGCCCCTTGCGCGATCTCGCCCCGTGAGATCGCCCCTTGGGCGATCTCCCCTGTTATGTCTCCCCTCTAAAATCCCTGTTTGTGTGATCTGTTCAGGTGCCGCAGGTCCATACGATCTCAGCGGTCTCAGCTGACGATCTCACCAGGGCCAGACGATCTCAGCAGGTCCAGACAATCTCAGCGGTCTCAGCTGACGATCTCAGCAGGTCCAGACGATCTCAGCGATCTCAGTAGCGGTCTCAGGCGATCTCAGCAGTTCTGGGCAGCCCGTTACTTCCAGATCTGCCCGTTCGGGCAGGCCCTGCATCTATAAATAGAGGGGTAGGGGTACCAGTTGGAGGACTTTTGGAGAGCTTCCAGTTCCGGCCAGTGGTTAGAGCGGTCTCAGTTTTGATTGACCACCGAGACCACCGATCACTCTTTCTGGAGACCTCTTCGTCTCCCTCCAGGCCCTTTTTTCTTCAAGTCTTATGATGTTTCTTTCATTCTTTCCTGTTGTAACCTCAGGTGTAACTCAAGCTTTATATCAATAAAATAGTCTTTCCTCCAGCTCAAAGTAACCGGCCACCCAACAGTTTCACCCCCCATCCTTCAGCTCGAGCGAGTGTGCAGTTGGTACCATTTTTGGCACTAATAGATCTAACACACGACCTTCAGATTTTGAGTAGTTGGTGAAACAGCAGCTGCGGTGAATTCGACCTAAAATTCTTCAAAACTTCAAACGGTCATAACTTTTGATCCAGGTGTCGGAATTCAGAAATTCAAAGCCCGTTGCGACCATCTCGGCCTGAACTATCCAAAAATTGAACGGGATTCCTCGTTCAGGCATTTTTCTGCCCTCAGATTTCCAAAATTCGACTCCGTTTGGAAGTTATCGCAACTTTTTCCTTTTCGGCAATTCCTATTTTTTGGGTATCAATGGAGATACCAGATGTTCAAGCTCCTGTTAAGAAAGCTCCTCCTCCTCCCCGATTTGTGGATCCATTTGTTCCTTTGCCACCCCAAGCTGACGAGTTCGCGGCCACTCGACCTGAATTTTTCAGGCCAGTTGCCCAGGGAGGTCCGGTAGAAATGTCTAACCCTCAGGAAAAGTGTACCAATTTTCCAGACCCAGCTGATGCGTATTATCCTTCATCTCCTCCAGATTTTGTTGAAGAGGAAGACCCTTCTCCCTTCACAGATAGAGTTCGTTGGGTGACTGCTCCAGACAGTTTTAGAGAGCCTCGTCTGCCAACCTTCACTGGAAAAGAAGATCCCTTCTCCCATCTCCAAGCCTTTGAGTCAGCCATTTCTTTAAGAACATTAATGGATGGCGTCAAGTGCAAGCTCTTTGTTATGACCCTTGACAGTCATGCTAGAGAATGGTTCTATAGCCTGCCATCTGAATCAATCGCTTGCCTTGTGGATTTGCGGAGATTGTTTCTCTTAAGGTTTTCTACCAACAAAAAGCGGAAAAGAGGTGTCGCAGCCCTTTTCCAAATCAAGCAAGGAGTTAACGAAACTCTCGCCCACTATGTCGATAGATTCCAGAGAGAAATTCTTCAAATTGTTAGTACAGATCAGGAACTGTATCAAGTCGCTTTAATCAACGGACTCCAAGAAGGCCCTCTCAAATTCAAAGTTACCGCAAATGAGCCCAAGTCTTATAGGCACCTCATCGAAATAGCAAACCAGTTTATTCAAGGTGAGGCAATGAATCCTAATTATATGAATTCTCAGAACCGGCGCACTAGGCGGCATCAGGTGAATAGATATCATCATCATCATCATTCATCTTCATCACAAATCCCTCCGCAAGATGAGCAATTCCAGTCTTATTCACCTCCTCCGGATATGTCTACTCCATCTCAACAAGATATGCCATCTCCATTCTTGGAAGTCTCTCCCATCATGTCTTATGATCCTACAACATTTAAATATGAAACTTACTCAGAAGGATTTGGTCAGTTGAATATCCCTTTGGAAGAGGTTTTTCCAATTATTCAGAATATGCCAGAGTGTAAAAGACCCCGTCCTATGAGGTATAATGTTGCAAAACGCAATCAAGAACTCTACTGCCTATACCATTTAGCTTCTGGTCATGATACAGAAGATTGTCGTGCGCTCCGAAAATTGATAGACCAACTATTGAAGGCAGGAAAATTACAGGATTATGTTGCTTAATAACATGAAGATCTTATTTTCCAGCAAAGACAACTTCACACAGCAAATTTTCTTTCATTCAATAAAAGAAATGCATGAAGTATAGATGAGATACATTGTCAATTTTGTTTTGCATGTCTCCCACCTGTTTGGAGTTTCTGCATCTTTTATTTTCTAAGTTTTGCTTGTAATAAGAATAGCAGTTATCTGTGTTCTATAAGCAACTATCATCGCAAGGATGTTTTCCAGCAGTCAGCTATATCAATCTTCATACCCATATTCACTGCGGATATCCAGCCAAGTACGTTTAATACTCTTTCATTACTTTACTTTTCCTTACATTTACCTGTCTACATTCATATTTCTACAAATACGTTGATAAGAAAAGTAGAAATTGGCCAGATCAACCGGAACAGGTAAAGCTTTATCATCACTTTACTTTTTCTTGTTTACGTTAATACCTCGTGAAATACATAGACATGGATATGAAAGGTAGAAATACCATCCCTATTGTTTGATAGGAAATATGGAAGTAACACCTCCAATTCTCTCTTCTCTGGGTCGTAAAACCCGCAACGACCGCATCACGCTCGAATCACTCGCAGATGCGTAGTGGGTAGCCCAACCCCCTTTCTCCCAACTTTTCTCTCCCTCAATCTCTTTCTATATGATGATTACCATCAATAGTTGAGATATCTGATTGAGATTAAAAGAAAGGTTATGTTCATTGATTTGTGAGCTCCCGCTACCGACTTTTATTAGGCGGTAGGGCTGGGGCTGGGTTGATTTCACATGAAAGGTTACCAGGGAAAAGTTATGTTGAATTGCTCCAGATTATTTCATTCCCATATTTCTGTTAAATCAGTGGGTTCTGTGAGCAGTAAGTGATTATTTCACTAAAGGTGAATGGACTCAAGTATAAGAGATTACTGGGGAAATATTCAGAGTTTATTTGATCATTCAAGTTTCTTCAAAGAAGAGAAAGTTTTGAGACCACCGGCTTAATTTTCTCCAAGATTTGGAAGTTTGAGATTGCCGGTGGGATTTCCAGAGTTTATTTAGTTTTTCAGGTTTCTTCAGCAATCTCAAAGTTTTGAGACCTCCGGCTTAATTTCCTCCAGGATTTGGAAGTTAGAGATTGCCGGTGGGATTTCCATAGTTTATTTGGTTTTTCAGGCTTTTTCAGCGATCTGAAAGATTCGAGACCGGCGGCTTAATTTCCTCCAGGATTTGAAAGTTAGAGATTGCTGGTGGGATTTCCCAGGTTTTTTGAGGAGTTTCTAGCAATCTGAAGTATTGAAGATTGTTAACTGGTTCTCTTCAAAGAAGCTTTTCTGACAGGTGTTTTGGGGCATTTGTGATCATCATCTTAGAACCTCTCATATTAATTTTGGGCGGTCTGGAGAAATTAAGATCACTACTTGAGTGCTCATCTCTTTATCAAGCAATCTAAAGCACATGAAAGTATTCATGAGGCCTTTTCTTCTATTATTCAACAAAGAAGCAGTCTGAAAAGCTTAGATCGTCAATATTCTATCTCGAAAGACCAATGTTTTTCAAGATTCATTTTTCATTCGCAGAAGGAGCGGTTTGAATTATTTGACACCTTTAATTATCAAAATTCATAACGGCGTTCAGAAGCATCATTTATTGGATTATCATGATCTGATTCTTCTACAAAAAAAAAATCTCGAATATTAAAGATCGCCATTTGACATCAGAGTTATTCCAGAACATAGCAGCTGCAAATGGCCAAAGTTAATATCTTCTCAAAAGATGTTTTGACAACCACAAGATCACCATTCTTAATTATCAATTGTACTCCAAATATGGGCAAGATAAGTATCAACAAGTTGTTTCAGATACCTGATGAATCTTCACTTTTTCATGTACCTGCTCAACATATCTTTTGCACAAAAAAAGGGGTGTTCACATCTTCTCTCCAGGTACTCATGTAACATATGTTTCTTTTATACCTGCTCTAACCGATCTTTTACAGAGGTAGGAAGGTGCACACTAGTTCTTTTCAAGTACTCACATAACATCAAATGGCCGCAAGTTCTCTTATAGAGAGAGAGTTTTTCAAGCATGCTTGGAGGTAGTAAGTTCGCACAGGTACTTGCATTTTTCTATCATATATGGTCTACTATGACAGGAAAGGTGGATCGCGATTCTCGTGGGTAAGTTTTATTTTTTCGAAGTTTTTTCAAAACTTAAAAAATGCGGGGATTATGTTTACCCAGAAATCGGCGATCATCTCAAATTAGCTGTTCGAGCCCTGGCGGTCCCCCATCGCCCAAGTGGTCTCGCTTTTTCTTTCCTCGTAAAGGTCGAGCTTCGCGCCCCGTACGAATTTTCCCCCGGAGGGTTGCCCCCTTGGGCGACCTCGCCTCCGCGAGGAGGAGATCGCCCCTTGGGCGATCTCCCCCCGTGAGATCGCCCCTTGGGCGATCTCCCCTATGAGGAGGTCGCCCCCTTTGGCGACCTCGCCTCCGCGAGGAGGAGATCGCCCATTGGGCGATCTCCCCCCGTGAGATCACCCCTTGGGCGATCTCCCCTGTGAGGAGGTCGCACACTTGGGCGACTTCGCCTCCGCGAGGAGGAGATCGCCCATTGGGCGATCTCCCACCGTGAGATCGCCCCTTGGGCGATCTCCCCTGTGAGGAGGTCGCCCCCTTGGGCGACCTTGCCTCCGTGAGGAGGAGATCGCCCCTTGGGCGATCTCCCCCCGTGAGATTGCACCTTGGGCGATCTCCCCTGTGAGGAGGTCGCCCCCTTGGGCGACCTCGCCTCCGCGAGGAGGAGATCGCCCCTTGCGCGATCTCGCCCCGTGAGATCGCCCCTTGGGCGATCTCCCCTGTTATGTCTCCCCTCTGAAATCCCTGCTTGTCTGATCTGTTCAGGTGCAGCAGGTCTATACGATCTCAGCGGTCTCAGCTGACGATCTCACCAGGGCCAGACGATCTCACCAGGTCCAGACGATCTCAGCGGTCTCAGCTGACGATCTTAGCAGGTCCAGACGATCTCAGCGATCTCAGTAGCGGTCTCAGGCGATCTTAGCAGTTTCGGGCAGCCTGTTACTTCCAGATTTGCCCGTTCGGGCAGGCCCCTGCATCTATAAATAGAGGGGTAGGGGTACCAGTTGGAGGACTTTTGGAGAGCTTCCAGTTCCGGCCAGTGGTTAGAGCGGTCTCAGTTTTGAGTGACCGCCGAGACCACCGATCACTCTTTCCGGAGACCTCTTCGTCTCCCTCCAGGCCCTTTTTTCTTCAAGTCTTATGATGTTTCTTTCATTCTTTCCTGTTGTAACCTCAGCTGTAACTCAAGCTTTATATCAATAAAATAGTCTTTCCTCCAGCTCAAAGTAACCGGCCACCCAACAGTTTCACCCCCCATCCTTCAGCTCGAGCGAGTGTGGAGTTGGTACCATCTTTGGCACCAACAAGTATCCGCTGAGAAGAGGAAGCCATCTCAGCCCAACTGCTGAGACAGATTCAAAAGGAAGAAATGTCGTCGAGAAGATGCAGTATCGTCGACATCATCAAAGAAGCCTTGTCGCTGAAAAGGCTAAGTATGACTGATGGTGTTGGACATCGTCGTAAAGAAGGTGTGACGTCGAGAAGAATGAAGAAGGACAGCTGAAGACAAGCAGTTGCTAAGGCATAGTCTGTCGACTTGATATCGCTCATGTCGTCGAATGAACAAAGTGATTACAACGACAGACTACAAGAAAGAAGATCACGACGACAAAGTCAGAGATAGCATATCGCCGTATAAGCAGAAACGCCAGAATATCTCGTATCGTCGAGACATCAATGTTAGAGGCTAAAGCTAGAAGACTTGAAGGTCTACCAAGGTCTAAGACATCGACAAAGTCTTGTCGTCGAGACATTATCCATATCGTCGTGATGCTGTCAGTATCGGCACAAAGCTGGAAATATCGTCGAGATGAAATTCAAATGTTGCGGATGCGCTGTCAGCAATTAATGTTGCCGCCTGATTGTCCAATCAGTGCGTGCTCTTAAGGAATGGGCTTTTGACATTAAGGGACATCAAATGTAACCGTTAAGCGGCTCATTAGTCCTATAAAAGGGAACAGTGATGCCCTAGAAAAAAAGAGAAGGTGAGAGACAAGAACAAAAAAGTATCCCGTCGTCACTGCGGAGAAGAAGAAGAACAAGTAGAGAACAAGATTCAAGCATTCTCAGAAGAATCAGTCATCTCCATCAACTGATAAGAAGTCGCTCCTCATCAGGCTAAGAGAAGAGATTGAAGAAGAACTGTGCTTTCAAGATCTGAATCAGAAACATCTTCTTCAACCTCAAGAAGCCGATCTCCATCAGGCTAAGTTGTCGGTCTTCATCAGGCAGAAGAAACAGTGTTCATTATTGTAAACCTTTTATTGTTGTAAGGCTTGAGGGCCTAAGTGTCTAGCTTGAGGGCTGGAGAGATGTGAGGCTTGAGGGCCAGGGCAATGTACTTGCGGGTCCGAGTTTGTTTAGCTTGAGGGCTGGAGAGCTGTGACGCTTGAGGGCCAGGGCAGTGGACTTGCGGGTCCGACACCATCTAGCTTGAGGGCTAGAGAGATGTGAGGCTTGAGGTCTAGGGCAGTGGACTTGCGGGTCCGGGTTTGTCTAGCTTGAGGGCTGGAGATCTGTGAGGCTTGAGGGCCAGGGCAGTGGACTTGCGGGTCCGAATTTGACGAGATTGAGGGCTTGGGTGCAGTAGGGGCTTGCAGGCTTAGGTTGTAGGCATAGGACTTGCGGGTCTGTGTTGTGTAGGGCTTGAGGGCCTGAGTGTCGAGCTTGCGGGCTCGGGTGCAGTAGGGGCTTGCGGGCCTAGGCTGTAGGACTTATGGTTTCATGTTGTAAGACTTGCGGGCCTGAAGCTTTGGCTGAGTTTGCCGAGCCTAGCACACTGCTAGGTAGGCGCAGAGGGAAATAGGACTACTCAAGATACCCGGTCTTGAGGAACCTCTATAGATCACTGTGTGCTTTTCTGTGTTGTGCTTTATAATTTATAGATCTATTAATCAGAAATCAATAACATCTAAAGGGGATAAAATAACTTGAAAAACCTATTCACCCCCCTTCCCCTCTAGGTGATAAGTTGACACCCAATTAACAACAACAATGGTGTCCTGCACCTCCGTCCGTACAATGCCTCGTAAGGTGCCCTGCCTATGCTAGCCTGGTGACTGTTGTTATAAGAGAACTCGATTAATGGTAACTGTCTCTCCCATGGCTCCCCGCGGTCCAGAATGCAAAGGCATAGAAGATCCTCCAGGGTCCGGTTGGTACGCTCTGTTTGCCCGTCTGTCTGGGGGTGGAAAGCTGTATTAAAAGTCATCTGGGTGCCTAGGTAGGCCTGCACTGCTCTCCACTCCCTCGACGTAAATCGTCCATCTCGATCCCACATGATCATCCTCGGCACACCATGATATCGAACAAACTGCTCTACGAACCTCCGTACCAAAACACTGACCGGGTCGTCCTTCCTGACTGGAATGAACCTGGCCACCTTCGTCAATCTGTCGACGATCACCCAAATTGAGTCATTTCCCACACGAGATCGGGGAAGACCGTGTATAAAGTCCATAGCGATGTCGTTGAACTTACACTACGGTACCGGGAGCGGCTGCAATAACCCGGCTGGGTTCTGGCACTCCTGCTTCACGTGTTGGCAAGACTCGCAGTAGGTCACAAAATAGGTGATGTCCTTATTCATACCCGGCCAGTACATAGTCCTCTTTAGATCCGCCGTCATCTTGGTGATACCCGGGTGCACGGAGTAACTACTACAATGAACCTCTGTCATAATGTCTTCTCGAATCTGGCTCCCTGCCGGTATATACACTCGGCCTCTAAAACTCAATAGGTCGTCCTTCAACGAATAGTCTCCAGCTGAGTCTGCCTCCAAGGCTCTGAAAACCGGCTCTAGCTTGGCATCCTGCCTCTGCCCATCCTTGATGCGGTCTCGAATGTCATATGTGGTACCCATCGACGCTAAATACTCCTCGTATAGCTCTAGATCATCCTCGGATACTAAGGAGATCTGCATGTCTTCTCCTTACTAGCTCCATGGCCATCAGCTTGGGCTCCGCTCCTGATGTGGTAGCTCTCCTGTTCAGAGCATCCGCTACTACGTTCTCCTTCCCTGGGTGGTAATGCATCATGTACTGATAATCCGATAGGAACTCCATCTATCGCCTATGATGGATGTTCAGCTCCTTTTGCGTATCTACGTACTTCAGATTCTTGTGATCTGAGAATATGTCACAGTGTACACCGTAGAGATAGTGTCGCCAGATCTTGAGAGCGAACACAACTGCTCCCATCTCCAAGTCATGCACCGGGTAATTCCGCTCGTGGTTCTTCAACTAGCGGGAGGCATATGCTATCACGTGCCCGTTCTGCATCAGAACGGCACCCATCCCCTGGTATGACGCATCTGTGTACACCTGGAATCCTTCCCTCCCCGATGGAAGGGCAAGGATTGGAGCCGTAGTAAGTCTACCCTTCAGCTCCTGGAAGGCTGCCTCACACTGCGGCCTCCATGTAAAGGAAGCATCCCTTTTTTGTCAGGGATGTGAGCGGGAAGGCTATCTGTGAAAACCCCTGCACGAACTTCCGGTAGTAGCGGCAAGTCCCAAGAAACTCCTCACGTCGGTGGTCGTCTTCAACGGCAGCCAATCCCGTACTGCCTGGATCTTTGCTGGGTCCACTGCTAGACCAGCTCCACTGATAATGTGGCCAAGGAAGGCCACCTCCTTTATCCAAAATTGGCACTTGCTGAACTTCGCATACAGATGATGCTCCTGAAGTTTCTCCAATGTTAGTGCAAAATGTCGTGCATGCTCCTCCCCCGACTTTGAATAGATGAGGATGTCGTCGATGAACATGATGACGAAGATGTCGAGATAAGGCTCGAATGTTGGATCGGTAGGGCCCTTAGAGGGGGGGGGGGTGAATAAGGGTTTTAAAAACTTATATTATATTTTGAAATACTTGCTTATGATAAGAAATCAAAATAGTGATTTTGTTTAAAAATCTAAATTGTTTTATAATAAAGGAGAGGATAATAAACAATTTAGAGAAATGAAGAACAAATCAATTTTATTACACAAAGAGAGACATGATTATTATTAATAAAATTGATTACAAAATTTTGATTTCAATGACGCTAGAAATAAAAGCGAAATATGAAAGACTCCGTTTGTTTTCTATACCGACTCGTATCACCACGAACCGGTTGGCTTTAGCCATTCCTTCCCCGGATACGGCCTCAAGCCGCTCTAGCCAACCCTTCCCCAGATATGGCCTCGAGCACCCCCTAGACCTACACCCGAGACCTAGTCGCCAACATGAGGCGAATTTCTGCCCTAAGTATTACCCAGACCTAGTCGCCAACACGAGGCAAATTTCTTCCCTAAGTCCTGCCCAGACCTAGTCGCCAACACGAGGCGAGTTCATTAAACGATTACAGAAAAGATGTGAAATAAAAAGACAATAATATAAAAACTCCCTCTATGTGGATCTCTTAGAGAAGTAGACGAAGACGCAGAGTATGATCGTAGTCGATGCGGTCTTCCATCACGATGATGATGCATGTTGAAATCTTCTCCACGGATCTCCTTAAACCTTTATGGATTTGTGGGAGTATCTCTCTGAACCTTCCTCTCTATGTTGTGGCACAAAGCTCTGGAATTTAGGATCTCAAGAGGATTAGGAAGACGGAGCCAAGGGGTCCATTTTATCGACTTAGCGCTAGCGCCTGCGCTAGTGCTACCGCCGGCGCTATCCCATTTTAGGACATATTCTGCGTGGCAGAATCTTCAATCCGAGGAAACATTTCTCCCTTGCCTTTTATGCTCCGCGCTACTGCCTGCGCAATCGTATAACTCCAGGCCCTATCTCCTTCTATATGTGCTCCCGGAATTGTGCTTAAGCATCCTTTTCGTCCATCGAATTTTCGTCGAATGCAGTGATGATCATTTCGTCGAGCGCAGCTTACAGTTCGTCGAACTCAATTCGTCGATCAGGCTTCAACATTCGTCGAACTCAATTTCATCGACCAGAGTTCGTCGAGCGGGGTTCAACATTTGTCGACCGGAAATTCGTCGAACGCGAGATCGTCGAACGCAAGATCAATTTCGTCAAACCCAGTATCCGTTCTCAGCGGTTTGGTTTCTTCTCAGCTGTTCCTTAGCGCTAGCGCCAGGCGCTAGGTGCTATCGCCGACGCTAGTGGGAGTGTTGGGTTTGATGGCTCAAACTTGGGGGCAACCATCTTATGTAATCCTTGAGTCATGTGGACTATGTTATCCTGCACACTTAAACACACAAGATCAAATACACATAGGTTTTGTTATTCTCAAACCTAGGAGATGCGGAAGACCATGTTCCAACATCGAAAACCGGGTTCATCGGGCTCATAAATGTTGATGGTGCATTTGTGAGTCTGAATGGCATCACTATGAACTCATGTAATCCGTATCGGCTACTGAAAGCCATCTTCGGGATATCTTCCTCGTGGATCCGCAGCTTATAATACCCTGATCTCAAATACAGTTTTGATAAGTAGTGGGCTCCCTCCAGCTGGCCAAAAAGCTCGTCGATCCTTGGTAACAGGTACGTATTTCGAACCGTCAGCCGGTTCAGGGCTCTATAGTCGATGCACAATCTGAGTGTCCCATCTTTCTTCTTCACGAACAACACCAAAGCTCCACAAGGTGAGGAACTCGGCCTAACGAACCCTGCTTCCACCAGCTCTAGTAGCTGGCTCCGAAATTCCACCAGCTCCTTCGGGGTCCATCTGGTAGGGGGCCCTAGATACCGGCTTAGCCCCCGGCACCAGTTGGATTTGGAAATCCTTCTCACGGTGCAGAGGTAGTCCGGGTAGCTTCTTTGGAAATACGTCAGCAAAATCCCGCACGACCGGGATATTTGACACCGAGTCTTTGACTTTTGTCGCCTCGAAGAGCACATGGTATACCTCGTCTCCCAACAGGTGGGCCTTGATGGCCTAAACTGATGATAAAAAGAGACGAGAGGCAGACTTGGTACCTTCGATCACTACTTCACCATCTTCATTCTTTAGAATGATCCTCCTTGTCAGACAGTCAATCTTTGCATGGTTCCAGTGCATCCAGGTCATGCCTAAGATCAGATCAAAGTCCTTCAACTTCAAGCGTGTCACCGGCGCTTCGAACAGTTTCCCTCCAATCTCCACATTCATGTTGCACTTTGCATTTGTTAGAACTGTAGATCCATCCGGGAATCGCACTCTCCTGTAGATGCCCTCGAAGTGTTGGACTTGGCACAGGTCATCTACGAACTCTCTTGAGACGAACGAGTGAGAGGCACCCGTATCGAATAAAGTGTATGCGGGCTTGCCGCACACGAGTACTATACCTGGGTGGTTTTTGTGTGTTTGGTTTAATGTTAAGGTAAATCTAAACGTTTACTATGTATTAATGAATCATAAAACAAAAGGCATCAAAAGTACCTGTAATGACCCTTGCGGGGTCCTGAGGCCGTGCTGGGTCCAGGGCGTACATCTGCTCCCTGTTCTGCCTCCGATCTCTGCCCTGAAATCCACAGCCTCGTCCACGTCCCCGGGCCCCAAAATGCTGGGCCTGAGGGGCAACCTGTAGTGCTGGTGGTGCATTTCTCTAAGGGCAATTCCTCCGGATGTGGCCAGTATGGTGGCAGTGGTAGCACTCCAGAGGTGGCTCACCTCCTCCAATCCTCGGCATCTCTCTCATCTGTAGAGGCTAAGGAGCCAACACAACCAGCTCCATCTGCTCCTGTCTCTGCTCCTGGCGGGGTCGGACCTCCGCCCTTCCTTCCCCAGCATCTTGACCTCACGGCTGGTCCCTTCTGCCTCCCCGTCCCTGGTCTTCTGTCGGCCTATTCCTTCCTCGAACAAGGTGCTGGTCGGATTCTAGTTTCTTGTCCATCTCCAAGATCTTAGTCATGCTGCCTTCGGAGACGAAGAGGAGGGCCTGCCTCAGTTCATCACGAAGGCCCTTGTTGAACCTCTTTGCGTATCCTACGTCATCTACCTGATACGAGACCGTAAACCGGGAAAGGTGGGTAAACTCCCGGTGATACTCTAGAACTGTCCTGCTCCCCTGCCTCAACTGCAGGAACCTATCTTCCAGCTCGTCTCTTGTAGACTGCGACACAAAATGCTCCAGCAATGCTGCCTTGAACTCATCCCAAGAAACATTTGCAGCCTCTAGTCCTGCAAATGCTGTGTCCAGGAACCTCTTCCACCATCTCTTTGCATGGGACTCCAAGCATGAGACCACCACTGGCACCTCCATATCTACCAGGCACTGAATCCCTGTCAGCATCTCTTCCATGATGTCCACCCACTCCTCAGTCCTCACAACTGCCTCCGTCCCGAGATATGATGGGGGGGAAGGCCTCGGAAGATGCTCAGCCAGTTGGCCCCAGGGTTTTGCTGAGGAGCCGGTGCCTGCTGTGCCCTGAATGTCTCCAGTATGGCTGTCAGTGTTTGTCCCATCTCCGTCTACTGGAACGGAGTAGGAGCCAGTTGTTGGATCGGTCGGCGCCCATAGAGGGGGGGTGAAGGGTTTTCAAAAACTTAAGATTATATTTAGAAAACTTTGAAATATTGCAAGATTAATACAATGAGAAATCAAGTAAAACAATAAAGAGAGACAAGCTTTATTAATGTCAAATAATGTTTTACAAAACTTGATCTCAATGATGCTAGAGATCGGGGGCGAATAATAAAAAAGCTCTTTTTGTTTTCTATCCCGACTCGCTTCCCCACGAACCGGTGGCCCTAGTCTTATCCTCCCCGGATTCGGCCTCAAGCCGCTCTAGACAATCCTTCCCCGGATGTGGCCTCGAGCACCCCCTAGAACTAGCCTAGATCTAGTCACCAACACGAGGTGAATTTCAGCCCTAAGTCTACCCCAGACCTAGTCGCCAACACGAGGCGATTTCACTACCGTTTAAAATGAAGAAAGAGAAATAAAATAATAAAACCTCCCTTAAGATGAACTTCTGAAGTCGAAGATGAAGATCCGCTGTAGAATCAGCGTTTGTTGAAGCGGACTTCGTCTGGATTCGACGTGATGGAATTCTCCTTCAGAAATTGGCAGAGCTTCGCTGGGACCTCAAATTTCGGCTAAGACAAGCCTCTGGAATTCTAGTACTCTCTCTCTCTGAGGTGTATGCAATGGGTGTGTTCGAAAATAAGAGGAGAGGGGGTCCTTTTATTACCCAAGCGCTACTGTCGGCGCTAGCGCTACCGCCGGCGCTAGCCCGGATTAGGAAACGTTTTGCGCGGCAGAATCTCCCATCCGCGGAAACAATTTGCTCTATGCCTTCTGTGCGCCATGCTACCGCCAGTGCTAGTAGCTACCGCCGGCGCTATCCCTGATTAAGAAACTTTTTGCGCGACAGGATGTTCAATTCGCGGCAACCTTGCTTTTATTCCTTCTGTGTTCATCGCTACCGCCGACGTTATCCGCTACCGCCAGGCGTTAGCGCCTTCTATAATCAGCTCCTGGAATTGCGCTATTCATCGCTAGCGCCCGGCGCTAGGTGCTACCGCCGGCGCTAGTGAGCCTGTTCGAATTTTAGCCTCAATTTTGGGGGCAGTCATCATGAGTACTCCTTGAGTCATATGGACTATGTTAACCTGCACACTTGAACACACAAGATCAAATACACATAGGATTTGTTATTCTCAAACCTAGGAGATGCGGAAGACCATGTTCCAACAAACTCCCCCTTGTGATAGTAACAAATCCATTAATGATAAATCAAAGCATTAATAGATAAGCATGATGAAACTCTACTTGTGTGTGTGTGAGAGTGATGACTTAGGACAATTATTGATTTTAGCATTTAGAATTGCTCCCCCTAAATACATGCTCCCCCTAAGTGAGTGCACCCCTAATATGTAAGCTATCATCTGAATTTGTCATGTTGGGTTTATGATAGCGGGTTATATTTATCATGTTAGTTCTCCCCCTTTGTTATTAGCAAAAGAGGGTAGGGAAACAAAGCACCAAAGAATTTGTAAATAGAAGAGAAGGCATGATCGAGCTTTTTTTTAAGTAAATGATAAGGAGTTTTAGAGTTGTTTTTCATTGAAATAGATCAGAGTTATAAGCATTACAAAATTTTCAGAGTTTTTAGCATAAAAGATTTTTATGTTTGAAGTAACCAAAAAAGTGTTTCAAGGAAATCTATCACGTAATGAGAGATAGGAATTTTGAAGAATAAGTGATGATGCAAAGAATACAAGATATTAAGTAAGCATAAAAGCGCAAGGTAAAACACTTATATGGTTAAGATGCGGAAGACTTATAGCAATACAAAAAACATCAAATAATAATGATAATTCAAAAAATATGAGTTAAAGTTCACAAAAGATGATGTTTTTGTAAATCATTTTGCATTTAGACCTAACCAAGCATGAAATAATGTTTATCAAAAAGAAATTACTACAATGTTACCTTAATTCATAATTCCAAAGGCATACAAAACATTGTAGAACACATGCTAGGTTATCTAGTGCATTTCATAAATAAAAAGTAATATAGAATTAGCATTAGGATCCAATACTCATGAGAAGAAGTGTTATGGAAGATAATAATGTGCACATAAGTGTATTTTTGAGGAATGTAAACAAATGTTTTGATCAAAAATATAAGATATATGTAAAGTACGAGCACAATAAAACACAAATAAGATTACTTCCACACACTTTAATGCACAATAAAAAGTACAACTACCAAGGTGCTCTGCACACACAATGCTCATCAAGACTTATCAGGGTGCAAAGTAGTGCTTGGGGGATCACATATTTTATTTTGAATTTTGAGACTAGTGATCCGGTGTACTTAAGAGTAAGTGGTTTTTCTTATTTTTGAAAGAAAGATTTGATTTGCACAAGACACTTTACTATTCTTTCCAAGGTGCTCAACCTCACAATGCTTATTAAGGCTTATCAGGAGGTTCAAGTAGTGCTTGGTGGAGTTATCTTTGTCATTTATTTTTTAATTTTGTTTTGTACAAAGTTCTCCGAATACACTTGTTTTGCAAATCAATAGAATTTATGAAAAACATAACCACTTTTCTTAATTTTTAAGAGTGCAAAATAAGGAGTGTAGGTAAGATACTTGTGCAATTTTAATTTATTTGTACTAATACAAAACATACACAAGCATTCTTAGATTAAATACATATGTAGACAATGCCAAAAAAAAGGTGAGTGAATAAATATCATTATCAAACATAAAGCATTTCTCATACTTAGAGGCATGCTGAGCTTGATCCTACACAACTTTTAAACTATAATTGATGCACATTTGAATAGATATATCAAAGCATGAAGAAAGACGATGTCCAAAGTAGTTTGAAAAGATAAATTGCAACATTGTAGAGTTTCTAAATAATAGATTAAATCATGCTTGATTTTTCACAAAAAATCATACAGTTTTTTTGATAGTTTTAAAGTTTTATGTTTTTGTATTTTTTACTTTTGTAATTTTTATATTTGATTTTTGCATAAAGATGAATTTTAAGCAAAGGAAACAACACAAGCGAAAAAGAAAAACATATTTTTTTGTAATTTGGTTTTTGTAGTTTTGTATTTGATTTTTCAAAAAATAAAGAAACACAGAAGTGAAAAACTAAGTAGAAAATATAGATTAATATATTTTTAGAAATTTTTCGAAATTTAAAAAATACAGAAAATAGAACATGGACGCTAGCGCCTGCGGGAGCGCTAGCGCGGGAGACAGTGAACGATTTCTTAGGATTTTGGAAATTTTGATTGGTGGTCTTGATTAGGTGTCCCATTAGGAGTTTCTTGCTGAAATTGCAGAATTTAAGGAGATGTTTTTGATGGTTAAACACCAAAAAATTGCATTTTTGAATTTGTGTTAAGTTGAAAGATCTAGGACACCTAACACACGTTAAAATAAATGAAATCTTGCATCACCAACTAGTACATATAGTAGATAATAAATTTAGGTATTTAATAGAATTTTGTTATATTAAAAACTCAAAAGGGTCCGATACCGCCTGCGCTAGCGCTAGCGCTGGCGCTATCGAGGCTTTTGTTAAATGCAAGTTCTTCTTTCAGATCAGCCATTTCCTTGCTTTTCCTCCCGAGAAACCTAGAAGAAGACGCGTTCCTCCGCCCAGATCTGAGGTAAATCTTCATCTTTTCTCATGATTTTTGTTTTAAAGCTTGATTGTGATGTTAGAGATGAAGATATTTGCAGTTTTTAGGTAGATTTAGGAACTAGATCTACACCGTTAGGTTTTCTCTAAGGTTTGTGGTTTTGATGAGGTTTTTGGTTTTGAATAAGTGGATTTCTTGGTTTTAAGTTAGGATATGAATGTAGTTTAATTTTAAGGAGAAAAAAAATTTTGTTTTTAGATGAGGATTTTGTTTTCTTGTTTTAATAATTTTTTGTAATGTTGCAGATGGCACCGGGTTATAAGGGAAAGAAGAATACTGAGTTGGCCGTAGAGGCAGCTGTAGTGGGAGTGCCATACGTCGTGGAGTTCGACTTGCCGTGACATCACCACATTATGGAGCTATTTGCTGCCGCAGAGGTGTTGAGCTTGTTTATTCCTGACGGATTTTCTTCCGAGTTGGTGCGCGATTTTTACATGCACTTGGAAGATCCATCAACGACAGAGCTGGATGGAGGAGTCCAGTCACAAGTGCAGGGGCAGATGGTTACTATTACCCATGAACAGTTGAGGATTGTGTTCGGATTGACTCAGCATTCACATTGATTGGAAATTGTTGAGAGGTTCAGGGAAGACAGAGATTGGACTCAAGTGAACATGGCGCTGCATAACAAGGAGTGCAGGAGTCTGATCTCTTCCGTTTTGACTCTCACCGTGGATGCCTTGGTCGTGCAAAATGTGTTGCGCCATACAATCCTACTAAAGTTGGGTGATACTGCCAAGGTCACAGCGCAACTGAGTTATGTTACCTATTTTATTTTAGAGAAGGAGAGGTTTGATGTGGCGGATTTGTTACTCTCCTTGATCCGTTATTCCTACAAGTTGCGGCAACCAACCCGTCAGAGATTCAACAACCTGCCCCTGGGTGGCATCATTCAGCGAGTTATTCAGGTTTTGTATCCTACTATTGACTTAGGTTTCTTTTTAGTAGATTGCTATCCTCCTATTTATAGTACCTCGCATTTGCGAACATCCTCCGTCTCGGATGAGCCATCATCATCAACTCAACCACCACTCCGGCGAGGAACGTCTTCTCGAGGGGCTCAAGATGCTCCATATGGGTCCTTTCGAGAGGAGATGGGTGAGCGGATGACACGGGTGGAGGAGGATGTTTCTGTGATAAGGAAGGATGTCTCAGGGATCAAAAAAATGATGAAGTTTATGATGAAAGCTGTAAAGTTAAACCCATCTACACCAGAGCAGAGGGAGTGGGAGAGTCCAGTTTCAGATCCGCCCTGCCACTCGATCTGGAGGATTGGCAGGAGACGCTCCCGGAGTCCTAGTGTGGAGGACATAGATGAGGAGGAGTAGTTGTGAGAGGAACAATTTTTATGTAATAATTCAGGAATTTGAACCTATGTCTTGGATGTTGTTGTGCTTTGAATTATGTTTATTTTGTTATCATTTGGATGTTTGACTAGAATGTTTTTTTTATAATTTTATGAAGTGGTGATATTTAGGAAAAAAAATTTATGTGGTATACCCTTTTTGAAATCTTATGATTAAATATTTTCCCACCACATGGAATATTTTGAATTTAATTGTTGATAAATATATGTACAATGAGTATATGAATAATAAGTAGATCATCTTAATAAGATTTTGAGTTTTGATTAATGTTATAGGTTCATTAAAATTTTTGATCATGTTTCCTATACAAGATGACCATAACATGATAATTTCAAAGAAATAAGAAAACAAAGAAAATTGAAAGACATTAAAGCACATCATGAAGTAAAAAAAATTGTATATTCCCTTTTTTGAAAATATTCTACTTCATGCATTTGGTGGTACCTAATGAAATAGAGATTTAGGTATCCAAAGAGGACCGGGTGGGATGGTTCCTTTGGGTACCCAAATACAACGTATTTGCTTTTGGGGAGATGGAAATGAATGGGCCCTTTTTTGTGGTGTTTGTGTTTCATCTTTGGTTTTGGGCCTCCATTCAAACTGTGGTTTAATATTATTATTATGAGTCAAATTTTTATTGAGAGAATCTTTATCTTTAGGATTATAATTGTAGTGATTATAGAAAGCATTTTTCATAGAAAATTTGTGAAGTTTTATGTTAGGAGAAGTTTGATGATAATAATAATTGTACTTTGGAATTTCATTTTTAATTTGTTGATGTCTTTTATTTCCATTGTTTGATTTATTAATATTTTGAGAATTTATATTTAACTTGCTTTTAGATATATCATGGTATTGTGAATGAGTGTTTTTCTTTATGATTTCCTTGAGCAAGTTGATTTTAGCATTTAATTCATCATTCTTAGTTTATAAATTGTGGTTGGCTTTATTGTAAGCGATTGTGCTATTTTTAAGAGTGGTAGCAATTGATTCAATATGTTTTTCATATTCATCCCTATATTCATCAAACGTTTCGTCCATCTCTTTAATTTCAATCTCGTAGTCTTTACATTTAGCACAATCATTCTTCGACGATGAATTTTCTAAACATAATTTTTCATTATGTTCTTTCACACAAATAATTTCTTTTTCAAGTTCTTTGACTTTTTCTTTAAAATTATCACAATCAAAACAAGGTTTTGTGTTTTCAAGTAAAGGAAAAGATGGTGAAACCACATCACAATTTGATTCTAAATTAACATTAGCTTTTAATCTCTTATTTTCTAAACATAAATTTTATTAGTAATTTTCAATTTCTTGATCTTACGTTTAGCAGTTTTTAGTATATTGAAACTAGAAATGGAAGTTATCACACAAGAAGAAGATTTAGTCTTCCTTACAGCGCTATTGGAGGAGGCAGATTGTGAACATGAAATTCCTTCGTCATCTTTTAGTTCTTCCTCCATTATAGATGGATCTATATCTTCTCTTTCTCTTGGTGTATTGTTCTCCTTTTCTATTTCAATATTCTCCATGGCTTTGCTCCGAGAGAGATCTTCTTGAATGATAGTGGATGCTTGAACATTTTTCTCTTCCTGTGTTTGTTCCATACCTGCGAGAGGAAAATCATACATTTCTTCAAGAAATTGCCAAACTTTGTATGCACTAGAAAAACAATATATTAATTTGAAAATTTCATTTGATAGAGCACAAAATAAATAATGTTTGGCTTTTGCATTTAGTTGACGTTCCTTTTTATTTGATTCATCCGCAGGTCTTATAATGGCTAAATTCCATACTTTGATATCTAAAGTCTTAATAAATTTTTCCATTAATAATTTCCACCCATTATAATTTCTCCCTTCGAATAAAGGTGGTTTAGGAGATTTTTCTTCTTCATAAAAATTTACCCCACTAGTAGAAGCGAGATCATGAGACGCCATTATTCCCGGTTGTTAAGCCGATTTGGAATAACCTAGCTCTAATACCACTTGTTGGATCGGTCGGCGCCCTTAGAGGGGGGGGGGGGGGTGAATAAGGGTTTTCAAAAACTTAAGATTATATTTAGAAAACTTTGAAATATTGCAAGATTAATACAATGAGAAATCAAGTAAAACAATAAAGAGAGACAAGCTTTATTAATGTCAAATAATGTTTTACAAAACTTGATCTCAATGACGCTAGAGATCGGGGACGAATAATAAAAAAGCTCTTTTTGTTTTCTATCCCGACTCGCTTCCCCACGAACCGGTGGCCCTAGCCTTATCCTCCCCGGATTCGGCCTCAAGCCGCTCTAGCCAATCCTTCCCCGGATGTGGCCTCGAGCACCCCCTAGAACTAGCCTAGATCTAGTCGCCAACATGAGTCGAATTTCAGCCCTAAGTCTACCCCAGACCTAGTCGCCAACACGAGGCGATTTCACTACCGTTTATAATGAAGAAAGAGAAATAAAATAATAAAACCTCCCTTAAGATGAACTTCTGAAGTCGGAGATGAAGATCCACTGTAGAATCAGCGTTTGTTGAAGCGGACTTCGTCTGGATTCGGCGTGATGGAATTCTCCTTTAGAAATTGGCAGAGCTTCGCTGGGACCTCAAATTTCGGCTAAGACATGCCTCTGGAATTCTAGTACTCTCTCTGAGGTGTATGCAATGGGTGTGTTCGAAAACAAGAGGAGAGGGGGTCCTTTTATAGCCCAAGCGCTACCGTCGGCGCTAGCGCTACCGCCGGCGCTAGCCCGGATTAGGAAACATTTTGCGCGGCAGAATCTCCCATCCGCGGCAACAATTTGCTCTATGCCTTCTGTGCGCCATGCTACCGCCAGCGCTAGTAGCTACCGTCGGCGCTATCCCTGATTAAGAAACTTTTTGCGCGGCAGGATCTTCAATTCGCAGCAACCTTGCTTTTATTCCTTCTGTGTTCATCGCTACCGCCGGCGTTATCCGCTACCGCCAGGCGTTAGCGCCTTCTATAATCAGCTCCTAGAATTGCGCTACTCATCGCTAGCGCCCGGCGCTAGGTGCTACCGCCGGCGCTAGTGAGCCTGTTCGGATTTTAGCCTCAATTTTGGGGGCAGTCATCATGAGTACTCCTTGAGTCATATGGACTATGTTAACCTGCACACTTGAACACACAAGATCAAATACACATAGGATTTGTTATTCTCAAACCTAGGAGATGCGAAAGACCATGTTTCAACACCGGTTGTTGGGAATCTTGCCCACATGATTCCTGATTTGAAGAAGTCACCAAGTCAAGAAAACTTCACTTTTTATTTGATGGCTTCCCTAGCTTATAAATCTCAGGAAGTTAGTAGAATAGATTCGTCGAACGCAGAAGGAAGTTCGTCGAACGCAGAATGGAGTTCGTCGAACTCAGAAGGAAGATCGACGACCGCTGAGACTTGGCGTGTTCATCGAACGCAGAAGCAAGATCTTCGAACTCAGAAGGAAGATCGTCGACCGCTAAGACTCGGCAAGATCGTCGAACGCAGAGAAGACGCGGTATCGTAGACTTCACCAAAGTGGCCTTGTCGTCGAAAAAGAACAAACATCATCGTGAAGAAGCCTTGTCACTGAAAAGGCTAAGTATGACTGATGGCGTTGAACATCGCCGTAAAGATGGAATGTCGTCGAGAACACTGAAGAAGGACAGCTGAAGACAAGAAATTGCTGAAGTATGATCTGTTGACATAGTATCACTCATGTCGTCGAGAGAACAACATGATTATGATGACAATCTACAAGAAGGAAGATCACAATGACACAGTCAGAGATAGCATATCATCGTATATGCAGAATGTCTCGTATCGTCGAGATACCAGCATCAGAAGCATAAGCAAGAAGAATTGAAAGTGTATCTAAGTTCAAGGCTTAGACAAAGTTCTGTCATCGAGATGTTGTCCATGACGTCGTAACGATGGAAATATCGTCGAGAGAGATTCAAATATGGCGGACGCGCTGTCAGTATTTAATGCCCCCGCCTGATTATCCAATCAGCGCTTTGATAAAGTAGTTTTTATATAAGTTTTTAATAGAAAATTTTGTAATTATTTAATTTGAATTTTCCTTTTTATGTCAATTTTAGGTTATAAGTAGTTCTTTTTGTAATTTTGATTCTAACTTAGCCTAATTTTAATATTTGCAGATTTCTGGGACAAATCGGGAAAAATCACATGTCACGCCCTCGGTCACGCCCGTGACCAAGGGCGTGTAACCTGAAGATCAGTCCAGAGTCGCAGCCGTGCTGTTGAGCTAGTCCACACCCAGTCACGCCCCAGGTCACGCCCGTGACCCAAAGTCACGCCCGTGACCGGGGGCGTGTAATTTCAGCATCTGCCACGTGGAGCCGCCGTCGAGACGAGAAGCTGCCGTTGAGAAGTCAACTTGAGTCACGCCCGTGACCCAAAGTCACGCCCGTGACCTTCCCGCGTGATCCAAGCACGCCGCCGCGGCGTCTGGCTAGCCCATGCCGCATTAAATGAAGCCTTCCTGAGTCACGCCCGTGACCTAATTGTCACGCCCGTGACCTAATTGTCACGCCCGTGACCTAATTGTCACGCCCGTGACATGTGCGATTTTCTCCCGCCGTCACGCCAAGCCCACGCCGCGACCGGATCCGATGCTGCAGAGATTACACGCCCTAGGTCACGCCCGTGACCGAGGGCGTGTAACATGAAATTTTTGCCTATAAATTCAGAGGCTCTCCTTGAGTTCAAAGTTCAGAATTTTGGAGTGGGGAAGGTGCTGCTGGAGCCAATCTTGAGTAGTTTTCCTTTTTCATGTTCATGTTCATGTCTCTTTATTTTCATGCTCTCTTCCTTTTCTAATGCAATGTATTAGCTTTCCTTTAGTGCAATAGTCTAGTTTAAGCTTGTAATCTTGTTTTTCCTAGCTTGCAATTTCCTTTCTTAAGTCTTGTAATAGTTTTTCATTTAAATAAAAAATAGTTTGTTCTCTTTATTTTGTCTCCTCCTTAGCTAAAGTTTCTTAATATGCATTTTTATTTTTTTTTCTCTTCCCCCTCCACCATGATTAATGATGGCGCAAATCTCACGCACCGCCATAGGCGGTAGCTCGACTGCGACACGAAACGGCAGTGTACCGATCGTTCAAGTAATATAAAACGAGGAGTAATCCCCGAGTATCGAATCTCTCAAGGAACACAGTAAGGTGGAGTTAGGTTTCGAGGAAGGACTTGAGATTGAAGTCCTAAAATCGGATGGGATGCGGGGGAGTTGGGTTGGCTTTTGGAAAATAAAATAAAAGCTATTAACTACTCCTATGCAATGCCGCTATGCAAAGCTTCGCTTGGCGGGATGGAAACTAGGCAGGCCTTGAGCGCGCTGCGTCGCAAGGGCGGATGGACGAGAAGGCTAATGGAATCAAACTATGCAGGCCTTGAGCGCGCTGCTTCGTTAGGCGAATGGATTACGGGCCGCGATGCCACGCTTCGGTAGGCGAATGGGCGAGTAGGCTAGTGGAATGAGGGTCGCAAGCACCTCTTCGACAAGCACGCCACTAGCAATTGCTAGTGCGGCACCGGACAACCAACAAACCACACCACAAGGCGCACCTCAATAATATAAACAAAAATACTCAATCACATAGACATAATCAAGTAAAAATGTTGTTTAATCAAAATACACTTCATCATAATGTTAGATCTAGTTGCAAATACATCAATAAAAGGAGAACAAGGCAAGAAATCGACCGAATCCGAAGGCTCGTTGAAGATTCACGGTTGGAATCGCCGGGTTGTCAATCCGCGTCCAAGCTCGGTCCACAACTACGTCCGGGGTAGAGAGAGCTGTCACTACTCTCCAATGGACCCGTCTTCTTCGTGTCACGATCCGGTGGAGGTTGCAAACTTCCTCTTGCTTGACGGTGATAGCGGCTAGGTCTTCCTTTGGAGCTCTTGGATGAAGGAGGCGGCCGAGAGGAAACTCCGGCGAAGATTTGGCGTTGAAAGCTTGCCCGGAGATCCCCCCTAAGGTGGGCGGCGATGGAGGGGCGAAACTGGGCGAACGGGAGCAGAAAACGGCGGAGTCGGGCGAGGCGATCGACCTAAAATCGCGAGCAGGGAATTTATAGGCGCTGGAATAAACAGTGCGCACGGTCAGTGGCGCACGACCAGTGGTCGTGCGCACTAGAATTCGGTGATCGTGCGCTCTGCCTGGACGGAACCTGCAAATACAGAAATTATAAAATAACATGTTCGCACGACCAGTGGCGCACGACCGGTGGTCGTGCGCACTAGCGTCAGTGGTCGTGCGCAATAGACGAAACAGAACTCAGAAATTAATGGTCAGTGCGCACGAGCAGTGGCGCACGACCAGTGGTCGTGCGCACTGGCGTTGGTGGTCGTGCGCACTGCACCAAACAGAACTCGTGAAAAAGGCGTTAAGTGCACACGATCAGTGGCGCACGACCAGTGGTCGTGCGCAATAGAACCAGTGATCGTGCGCAGTGTTCCTGTGCAGAATTGCACCGGAAACACCTGCACGACTCCTGTTCTAGCGTACAACCACAAATCCAGCCACTAAAAGTGGCACCTAACAGTGCATGAAAACCACTAATGAAAATAAACATGAAATCACACCAAAATGGGCCAAAAGGTGCACCTAGCATGGATTAACAAATATGAACTAAAACAGGGCTAAAGTGCAGTGAAATGACTAACTAAACGGCCCAGATGAGTCCATAAAAGTGTATATGATGAGGACTCATCAATTAACTAATCCTCATTAGTACTCGATCAAAATGATCCGAGGATGAGTTAGACAAGTTATGATTTTCTAAAGTTTTCTTTTTCCGTTTTTATAAACACTTGAATTATCCTTGATTTTTAATTAGTGAGGCCATACTTTCGATATATGGTTTTCGCTTAAGTTTTCATATTTAGTTAGCCGAGAGGCTCAAAGTATGAATCGATCACTCAAGGGTAAAGAGAGTTGCACGCACCCCTCGAGAGAGGATGACGTAAATCTCCCGGATTGGAGTCAAATCCAATAGTGGGGTTCACCTCGTAAAGCAAGTTTTAGGTAATCGATTATAGGACGAGAGTCCGGTTGATTTTTCCTAATCTTAGTTGGGCATTAACCTCGAGAGAGGCATGTTCGAGCTTCGGGAACCTCCACGGTCAAGTAGTTCAATTTAAACGGAATTAGATTTAATTTCTTTTTACTTGTCTTTTCTCACTCCAAGGTGACTTTTGATTGAGTACTAGCCTCTTTTATCATCATCTAAACCCTTAATTTAGCTTGCAATTTCTCTTTTTTAGCTAAGAACCAAAACCCCAAAATATCATTAGATAAGATAATAGTGACTTTCCTCAAAGTAGAAGTATTCAACGCGCCCCGTGGAATACGACCTTGGTATTTCTTAATATCCTATACTATAGACGATAAGGTACACTTGCCTTTATCAGATATAGTTTTGGAGAAAATCTCAACCCTTCACTAAAATTTCAAAACCGCAAAAATCTATATCAAGTTTTTGGCGCCGTTGCCGGGGACTTTTGCGTAGATATTTTGAAACAAGGATAGCTATTAATTTTATCATGTTGTTTTTATTTTAGTTTTTCTATTTTTGAAAATCTTAAGGGTGAAATTAAAATTCTTGGAAAGGACGCTTTGGGCTTGAATTCCCATCACAGCCTCTAGTACCTTGCAAACCCTTCACCGGGTAGATCTTGGGAAGTCCAAGACTAACTTAATCCGCCTAAAAAGAACAAAAAATATTCTCTCTTTTTCTTCTTCTTTCCTTCTCTTTTTAGTGTATGACCCGTGGTAGCACTTCGATTCTTCCTTTTGATCCGGAAATCGAGCGAACCCTTTTGAGGCACCGCCGTTCTCGTGATCAAGGAAATCAAGTAGAATCTGAAAAGTCAATCGGGGACACTAACGCAGCAAATATGGATCATAATCTTAATCCTCCTAATCTTAACGAGCCAAACCCTAATGAGGACGCGCAACGGACCATGTCCTATTATGCGCGGCCGAATTTGGAAGGCACACAATCGAGTATTGTTCGCCCCGCGGTGGCGAACAATAATTTTGAGATCAAGTCCAGCATCATACAAATGGTGCAACAATCGGTGACCTTTGATGGTCAACCGGACGAGGATCCAAATTCACATATCTCTTACTTTCTTGAAATTTGCGACACTTTTAAGATCAATGGCGTCACCGATGATGCCATTCGATTACGTCTTTTTCCTTTCTCTCTGCGGTCTAAGGCCAAGCAGTGGCTGGGCTCCCTACCAAGGGGATCCATCACTACATGGGCCGAAATGGCAGAAAAATTTCTTAATAAATATTTCCCGCCTTCAAAGACCGCTAAATTACGCACGGATATTGCATCGTTCATGCAAATCGACTCGGAGACTCTCTATGATACATGGGAGCGCTTCAAGGAGCTTTTGCGTCGATGCCCTCACCACGCACTTGCCACTTGGCAACAAGTGCAAATATTTTATAATGGCTTAAATCTCCAAACGAGGCAAATGATTGATGCGGCCGCCGGGGGGACATTAAATAACAAAACCCCGATCGCCGCTCAAGAGCTTTTCGAAGAGATGGCCACAAATGCGTATCAATGGAACATGCCCCGAGCGCGGCCTAATAAGCCGGCCGGAATTTTTGAAATAGACGCTAACGCAAATTTGGCTTTACAAGTTGAGCGCTTAACAAAGCAAGTGGCGGAGATGTCTGCTTCCTCCGCCACTCCTCCTTGGGCTAATAATATTTTACTTGAAGAGCAAGTTGATTACATGGGAAATCCACCTCGGCCTTCCTATAACCCGAACACCGCTCCGTATAATAACACCTACAATGCGGGTTATAGGAATCATCCGAACTTCTCATGGAGCAATCAAGGAAATGCTCAGCGTCCCTTAAATTTAAATCAACCTCCAAATCAACTTCTCAATTTAACTCCCCCTCAAAATTTTAATCCACCCGGTTTTCCACCGCAACAGCAAAAACCCTCTCCGCTTGAAGAGGTTTTTGCAAAATATGTTGCTACAACTGAAGCGAACATCCGGAACCTCACCGGATCGATCAAAAATTTAGAGAACCAAGTGGGCCAGCTAGCAAAGATAATCTCCGAGCGACCGCAAGGAGCCCTTCCGGGAAACACGGAGCCCAACCCAAGGGAGAGCGCAAACGCGATTACACTCCGAAGCGGGAAGGAGGTGGCTTCTAAGCAGGACGAACCCATGGTAACTTCCTCTCCTCCTCTTCCTCCTATTTTATCTTCAATTTTACCTACTACGTTAGCTCCGCGCGCTTCTACTTCTAATGTTCCGTATCCATCTAAGTTTAAAAGCGAGAGCGCCGAAAAGAATTATAAAAAGTTTTTAGATATTTTAAAGCAAATCCACATTAATGTACCCTTCTGCGAGGCTATCTCTCAAATGCCTAAATATGCGAAATATCTTAAGGAGTTGCTCTCCAATAAGAAAAAATTAGAAGATATTTCGCATATTTCTTTGAACGCAGAATGCTCCGCGGTTGTACTCAACAAATTGCCTACAAAAGTGAATGACCCGGGACGGTTTTCCATCCCGTGTTTATTTGGCAATTCGTTAGTAAAACACGCTTTAGCGGATCTGGGAGCAAGTATCAATCTCATGCCTTTTTCTTTATTTAAGAAACTAGGTCTAGGAAATCCAAGCCCCACTCGAATGAGTATTCAATTAGCGGATCGCTCTTTAAAATATCCGGTAGGAATAGTGGAGGACGTGCTCGTCAAGGTCGACAAGTTCATCTTCCCGGTGGACTTTGTCATTCTTGACATCGAAGAGGATGCCGAAGTACCCCTCATACTCGGCCGCCCCTTCCTTGCCACCTCCCGCGCCATTATTGACGTAAGTAACGGAAAGCTCCTCCTTCGGGTTGGAGATGATGAAGTTTCTTTCGGCATAAATTCCTCGATGCAGAACACATTAGAAAACGACGATTCATGTTTTTACCTGGAAGAGTGTTGGGAATTCGATTCCCCTCCCGAGTTAGTCTCCACCTCGAGTCACGAGTCCGAGTTCGCCGAGCTCTTTTGTCTGGAAGAAGAAGAAGTCACTCGTTTCACACCACCCGAACCACTATTTTTAGAAAAATTAAAAATCAAAACATCTTATGAAGAGCCACCCGTTTTGGAACTAAAGCAACTTCCCCCTCACCTTAAGTATTTATTTTTAGAAAAAGAGTCGAAGCTACCCGTCATCGTTTCATCCGAACTTAGCAACTCAGAAATTTCCGAGTTGGCTATTGTCTTAAGAAAGCACCGCCACGCAATTGCGTGGCAAATTTCGGATATAAAGGGTATAAACCCTTCCTTCTGCACTCATAAAATCTTCCTCGAAGATAATTCCCGAAATTCGGTCCAGCCTCAACGACGGCTAAACCCTAACATGAAAGAAGTCGTTAAGGCCGAAGTGATCAAACTATTGGACGCGGGAATTATCTACCCGATATCGGATAGTACTTGGGTTAGCCCAGTACAAGTCGTACCAAAGAAAGGTGGCATTACGGTAGTAGCTAATGAGAATAACGAGTTGATCCCAACCCGTACTGTTACGGGTTGGCGGATGTGCATCGATTACCGAAAACTAAATGATGCCACCCGTAAGGATCACTTCCCCCTACCATTCATCGATCAAATTTTAGAGCGCCTTTCAGGTCACTCCTACTACTGTTTTCTCGATGGTTTGTCGGGATATTTTCAAATACCGATTTCGCCCGAGGACCAAGAGAAAACCACTTTCACTTGTCCCTTTGGCACCTTCGCTTATCGAAGGATGCCATTTGGTCTTTGTAATGCGCCAGCTACATTCCAAAGATGTATGCTGGCAATATTTGACGAGTTAGTAGAGGAGGTGATGGAAGTGTTTATGGACGACTTTTCCGTGTTCGGAAATTCATTTAAAAATTGTTTAAAAAATCTTGAGCGCGTGTTGCAGCGATGCGAGGAAACGAATTTAGCACTTAATTGGGAGAAATGCCATTTTATGGTCAAGGAAGGGCTAGTCCTTGGTCATAAAATTTCGGGCATGGGGATCGAGGTCGATAAGGCCAAGATCGAAGTGATTGAAAAACTTCCCCCTCCAACAAACGTAAAAGCTATTCGTAGTTTCCTAGGCCACGCGGGGTTTTATCGGCGCTTTATACAGAATTTTTCAAAAATCACAAAGCCGTTAACCCACCTTCTTGAAAAATAATCCTCGTTTATTTTTAGCGATGAATGCCATTTGGCTTTTAAACTCATCAAAGAGAAACTTATAAACTCCCCGATTCTAGTCGCGCCGGATTGGTCGCTTCCTTTTGAAATCATGTGCGACGCGAGTGACATTGCGGTTGGTGCCGTTTTAGGCCAACGGGTGAGTAAGTATTTCCACCCTATTTATTATGCGAGCAAAACACTCACGTCGGCACAAGCGAATTACACCACAACCGAAAAGGAGCTTCTAGCGATCGTTTTTGCCTTCGATAAGTTTAGGTCATATATCACCCTCTCAAAAGTTATTGTCTTCACGGATCACTCCGCACTTAGGTATCTTTTAAGCAAATCGGACGCCAAGCCTCGTCTTTTGCGATGGATCCTCCTCTTGCAGGAGTTTGACTTAGAGATCCGGGACAAAAGAGGAGCCGAAAACTTGGCGGCCGATCATCCTCCTCTTGCAGGAGTTTGACTTAGAGATCCGGGACAAAAGAGGAGCCGAAAACTTGGCGGCCGATCATCTCTCCCGTTTAGAAAACCCCGCCTCGGAAGTTTTGATAGAATCTGACATCGATGATAAATTTCCCGAAGAGCGCCTCCTCGCTCTCGAAGATATTAATACGTCGTCTACCCCCTGGTTTGCAGATCTGGCTAACTATTTAGTAGCCCGGGTCTTGCCAAAAGAATTCTCGAGTCAGAAAAAGAAGAAATTCTTTTCTGATTTAAAGAATTACTTTTGGGAGGACCCCTTTTTATTCCGTGTATGCGCAGACCAAGTGGTGAGACGATGCGTCTCGAGTAAGGAGGGTCTTACAATTTTACGACATTGTCACGAGGGACCATCCGGTGGTCATTATCATTCGAACCGAACCGCGAGGAAGGCGCTGGAGGCAGGCTTTTATTGGCCCACGCTCTTCAAAGATGCTCACACCCTTGTGAGTACTTGCGACAGCTGCCAGCGGTCGGGCAACATCTCTCGCCGGGATGAGATGCCCCAAAATATTTTCTTAGAATGCGAGATTTTTGATCTTTGGGGCATTGATTTCGTTGGTCCTCTCCCTCCTTCATTTTCAAATAAGTATATTCTAGTGGCGGTCGACTACGTGTCAAGGTGGGCGGAAGCGCAAGCTCTCCCCACCAACGATGCGCGAGTCGTCGTTAACTTTTTAAAAAAATTATTTTCTCGATTTGGCACTCCGCGCGCTATTGTGAGTGATCGGGGCACCCATTTTTGCAATACTCAATTCACAAAAACTTTAGCAAAATATGGTGTCACGCACAAACTATCCACTGCATATCACCCACAAACGAGCGGCCAAGTCGAAGTGGTTAATCGAGAATTAAAGCGAATTTTAGAGAAAACGGTTTCTATTAATCGGAAGGATTGGGCAATAAAGCTCGATGACGCGCTTTGGGCCTATCGTACGGCGTACAAGACCGCTATCGGTTGTACACCATATCGAATGGTCTATGGCAAGGCTTGCCACCTTCCGGTCGAATTAGAACACCGCGCATTTTGGGCGCTTAAATTTTTAAATCTCGATTCCACTTTAGCGGGTGAACAAAGGAAGTTTCAAATAAACGAGTTAGATGAATGGCGAGCGAATGCGTATGAGAGCAATAAATTATATAAGGAGCGAACAAAGTTTTATCACGATAAACATATAAAATTTCCGAAAACTTTTTCGCCGGGCGATCTCGTCCTCCTTTATAATTCTCGCCTTCGCCTTTTTCCGGGAAAATTAAAATCCCGATGGTCCGGACCCTTTATTGTTAAAGAGGTTTGGTCCTATGGGACAATCCTAATTTCCCACCCGGAAAAAGGCTCCTTCAAAGTTAACGGGCACCGCCTTAAATTGTATCTTCCGGGAGACGTACCTAATGACAAGAGTGATGCGATTTTTCTTCATCATATAACATAATCGGCAAGTGGGTCAAGCTACGCGACCTTAAACAAAGCGCTTTTGGGAGGCACCCCAAAGTTATCTTTTGTTATTTTCTCTTGTCTCTTCTTTTCTGCTTTAACAACTTTTGCAGGTAATCGCGGCTTCCCCAGCTTCAAAAAAAATCAGGGAAGCCCTTTTTCCTTCTCTTCTTTCGTTTTTGCATTTTTTTTTATCTTTTCCTACTTCATACTTATTTTTAAACATTGGGGACAATGTTTAACTTTAAGTATGGGGGTGTGAATAGCCCTTTGTAAATTCTTGTAAATAGTTGTTAAATTAGAAAATTTTCAAAAAAAAAAAAATATATATATATATATTTTCTTATGTTTTTCTTCTATTTTAGCACTTGTAAAACCCAAAACTCAAAAAAAAAAAATAGAAAACAGAAAAATTTAAATCTTGGAAAGGGACGTTTGGGATTTTATCCCATCACACCTCCTAGTACCTTGCGAACCCTTCACCGGGTAGCCCTTGGGAAGTCCAAGACTTGCAAAAAAATTTGTTAAGTTTTAAATCTAGTTTCCTTTCTTTGTAAATAGTTTTTAATGAGAAAAATTCAAAAAAAAAGATAATATCAAAAATTCAAAAAATTCTTATTTCCCTCCTTGTTGTTTTTGTGATTTCTTAGAAATCTAGTTGAGAATGTTTATAAGCATGTTTAAGTTTTTAATTGGCTAAAATTTTGCTTATCATAGTTTGTTAATTTTAAATTTGAGGTAATCTTGATTTAAGAATCATCTTATGATTTTAAATTGATTAGAGAATTTTGTTAGCATGACTTCTCTTTTTATTTTTAAATGGCTTCATTTTGTAGTAAATTTCCTAAACCTCTTTAGATTTCAATTATACTTTCTTCTAACTTCTTAGATCTTAGGAATTTTAATTTTACTAGAATTTGCTCTCAATATGATTTAAAACTAGCTAGATTTATTTTTCCCCTACCCTACCCCCTTTGATGGCATAAAAAAAATGTGTATTAAAAGATCATATGTCATGGGAATAAGAGGATAAAATTCATTATTCCCTAAAACATATGCACCCAAAATATTTGAAAAGATTATATGGCATGGAGTAAGAGGATAAAATTCATTACTCCTAAACCATATACATTTTGGGTTTTTATTAGAAGAGAAAAAAAAAAGAGAAAAGAAAAAAAAAGGGAAATTTCATGATAAATTCCATTTCCTCCATTCAAAAATTTCTCTTCTTATGCCAAATTCTATGAAATCACCCTTAGCCAATTATCATTGTTCTAGTTTTAGTTGAAAATTATGGAGAGAGCAATATTTAGTAATTTACTTTTCCTTAAGATTCTTTTAAGATAGAGTTCTTATAATTTTAATTTAATTTAGTTTTATAATTTCTACAATTTTGTCAAACTACTTAATTTTCTTGAGAAGTTATTGCCTAAACATTTTTTCCCTCTTTTCAAATCATCATCATAATTTAGGACTTAACTCCCCCTTGAATTTACTCTTAACTTAACTTTTGGTTAAATGAAATTTTAGTTTTAAATTAAAAAATTTTTTAAGGATGTCTTATAAATTATGTCTCACACTTTTGCTCTGGAATAGCAAAACCTCAAGTATGGGGGTATTTGATAAAGTAGTTTTTATATAAGTTTTTAATAGAAAATTTTGTAATTATTTAATTTGAATTTTCCTTTTTATGTCAATTTTAGGTTATAAGTAGTTCTTTTTGTAATTTTGATTCTAACTTAGCCTAATTTTAATATTTGCAGATTTCTGGGACAAATCGGGAAAAATCACATGTCACGCCCTCGGTCACGCCCGTGACCAAGGGCGTGTAACCTGAAGATCAGTCCAGAGTCGCAGCCGTGCTGTTGAGCTAGTGCACACCCAGTCACGCCCCAGGTCACGCCCGTGACCCAAAGTCACGCCCGTGACCGGGGGCGTGTAATTTCAGCATCTGCCACGTGGAGCCGCCGTCGAGACGAGAAGCTGCCGTTGAGAAGTCAACTTGAGTCACGCCCGTGACCCAAAGTCACGCCCGTGACCTTCCCGCGTGATCCAAGCACGCCGCCGCGGCGTCTGGCTAGCCCATGCCGCATTAAATGAAGCCTTCCTGAGTCACGCCCGTGACCTAATTGTCACGCCCGTGACCTAATTGTCACGCCCGTGACATGTGCGATTTTCTCCCGCCGTCACGCCAAGCCCACGCCGCGACCGGATCCGATGCTGCAGAGATTACACGCCCTAGGTCACGCCCGTGACCGAGGGCGTGTAACATGAAATTTTTGCCTATAAATTCAGAGGCTCTCCTTGAGTTCAAAGTTCAGAATTTTGGAGTGGGGAAGGTGCTGCTGGAGCCAATCTTGAGTAGTTTTCCTTTTTCATGTTCATGTTCATGTCTCTTTATTTTCATGCTCTCTTCCTTTTCTAATGCAATGTATTAGCTTTCCTTTAGTGCAATAGTCTAGTTTAAGCTTGTAATCTTGTTTTTCCTAGCTTGCAATTTCCTTTCTTAAGTCTTGTAATAGTTTTTCATTTAAATAAAAAATAGTTTGTTCTCTTTATTTTGTCTCCTCCTTAGCTAAAGTTTCTTAATATGCATTTTTATTTTTTTTTTCTCTTCCCCCTCCACCATGATTAACTAATCCTCATTAGTACTCGATCAAAATGATCCGAGGATGAGTTAGACAAGTTATGATTTTCTAAAGTTTTCTTTTTCCGTTTTTATAAACACTTGAATTATCCTTGATTTTTAATTAGTGAGGCCATACTTTCGATATATGGTTTTCGCTTAAGTTTTCATATTTAGTTAGCCGAGAGGCTCAAAGTATGAATCGATCACTCAAGGGTAAAGAGAGTTGCACGCACCCCTCGAGAGAGGATGACGTAAATCTCCAGGATTGGAGTCAAATCCAATAGTGGGGTTCACCTCGTAAAGCAAGTTTTAGGTAATCGATTATAGGACGAGAGTCCGGTTGATTTTTCCTAATCTTAGTTGGGCATTAACCTCGAGAGAGGCATGTTCGAGCTTCGGGAACCTCCACGGTCAAGTGGTTCAATTTAAACGGAATTAGATTTAATTTCTTTTTACTTGTCTTTTCTCACTCCAAGGTGACTTTTGATTGAGTACTAGCCTCTTTTATCATCATCTAAACCCTTAATTTAGCTTGCAATTTCTCTTTTTTAGCTAAGAACCAAAACCCCAAAATATCATTAGATAAGATAATAGTGACTTTCCTCAAAGTAGAAGTATTCAACGCGCCCCGTGGAATACGACCTTGGTATTTCTTAATATCCTATACTATAGACGATAAGGTACACTTGCCTTTATCAGATATAGTTTTGGAGAAAATCTCAACCCTTC
Source organism: Dactylorhiza incarnata (assembly GCA_033032865.1). NCBI lineage: Eukaryota > Viridiplantae > Streptophyta > Magnoliopsida > Asparagales > Orchidaceae > Dactylorhiza > Dactylorhiza incarnata. The sequence continues at coordinate 7,212,773 of JAWHQI010000013.1, forward strand.
ACTAAAATTTCAAAACCGCAAAAATCTATATCACGCTTGCTCTTATGGAATGGGCGTCTGACATTAAAGGACATCACATGTTACCGTTATGCGGCTGATCTGTCCTATAAAAGGGAATAGTGCTGCCCTAGAAAAGAAATCTTCGAAGAAAGAAAAAAAGAATGAAAAAGTAACCCGCTACTACACTTCAATTGAACAGTATTCTCGGCGGAGAAGAAGAAGATCAAGTAGAGAGCAAGCATCAAGTGCTCTCTGAAGAATCAGTCATCATCATCGACTGAAAAGTAGCCGATCAACACCAGGCAGAAGAAGTGAAGGCTAAATAAGATCTAGTGCTGAATCTCCAGATCAAGAAGCATCTTCTTCAACCTAAAGAAGCCAATCTTCATCAGGCTAAAGTTGCCAATCTTCATCCGGTAGAAGTAACAGTCATTTCTACTGTAATCTCTTGTAAAGGCTTGTGAGCTTATTTTTCTAGCTTGCGGGCTGGAGAGCTGTGAGGCTTGAGGGACAGGGCAGTGGACTTGCAGGTCCGACAGCGTCTAGCTTGCGGGCTGGAGAGCTGTGAGGCTTGAGGCCAGGGCAGTGGACTTGCGGGTCCGATCTTGTCGAGCTTGAGGGCTCGGGCATAGTAGGGGCTTGCGGGCCTAGGCTGTAGGCACAAGACTTGCGGTTCTGTGTTGTGTAGGGCTCGAGAGCCTGAGTGTCGAGCTTGCGGGCTCAGGGGCAGTAGGGGATTGCGGGCCTAGGCTGTTGGAATTGCGGGTCCGAGGTGTAAAGCTTGAGGGCCTGAAGATTTGGTGGCGTTTGCCGATCCTAGCACAATGCTAGGTAGGCGCAGAGGAAAAAAGGACTACTCAAGACACCCTGTCTTGAGGAACCTCTATACATCATTGTGTGTTTTCTGTGTTATGCTTTATAACTTTTAGGTCTACTAACCAGAAATCCAGAACACCTAAAAGGGAATAACATAATTTGAAAAAACTATTCACCCCCCCCCCCCCCTCTAGGTGATAAGTTGATACCCAATAAACAACAAGTGGTATCAGAGCTAGGTTGTTCAAAGAAAAGCTTAACAGCTTGAACAGATCTGTCATTGGGTGTCTAGTATCACATCTATGGAGTCAAGGATAGCTGTTTGTTCCAGAGAGAACTTTGCCCTTTGGAAAATTAGAGCAAGAACTTACATGGAGGCAATGGATCCTAGAATGTTTTTAATTACTCAAGAAGGACCCTCCATAATAAAAGATGAGAGCCTCCTAGCCAGCCCGGACAAAGAAGCCAAAGATATTCTTGCTGATGTAGTTGACATCTCAACATTTCAGAAAATAGCTCACTGCATAACAGCAAAAGAGATGTGGGACTCTCTATCAATCCTTATGGAAGGATCAGATGAAGAAAGAAGCAAAGCAGCCAAGAAGAAAATCAGAACACTGAGTGACAGTGACTCACGCTGTTCAGACTCAGAAGAAAAAAAACAGTTTGGACTAACTGTCCTATCTGAGTCAGAGGAAGAAGTCAAGGATGAAGTCTCACCTGAACAAGTATGCATAAGAGCTCATATATCTACTTCAGACTCAGAATCAGAGACAGACTCATCTGGTAATGATGACTGGCCCAAGCCATACAATGACCTCTTAGAAGATGTCAAGATACTCAAGATGCTGTGCAAGGAGCAGGATGCAAAGATCTCATCTCTTCAAGCAAGAAATCTTGATCTCTCAGAGAAAGCAGAAATGCTAACTTTAGAGAATGCAGAGTTTTATCAAATTATAAGGACTTCAAGGCAAGCTCCAACCTTGACTTGATAGACAAATTTGGAAAAACTCTGAAGGCATTGATTGAGAGCAAAGAGCTGTGCTGCTCACTAACCAGAGAAGTAGTTCTTCTGAAGAAGGACAAATTTCATCCCAGTCCTGAAATATAAAAGTGACGACATCAGAAGGGTGGAGAGTAAACTCGCCTTTATGGTAATGCCTATGTCAAGCTCCTCCAAACCAGAGACCTCTCCTCTACTGGTAAATGGTTACTGCTCCACTCAAAAAAGGGAGCAGGGATGCTTTAAGGAAGACAGATCAGGCAGACCTTATGGGAAGAAGGCTAACTTGAGGAAGGTAAGCTCACCCTCTGGCAAGAATGCTGAGCAATCCAATCTTGGGTATTTCAAGTTTGGGAACTCCACAAGTGGAGCAAAGAACATGCCAAAAACCACAAAGGTACCTCAAGAAGTCATGAGGAGGCAGAAATTTGCTAAGCCCAGAGAAGAGAAGAAATTCTCAGAAAAGACTAAATCCAGATGGAAAACTGTGAATGGTGACAGCAAACATCATATCTACCATCGGCACAGTTCACCTTCTCTGCCTCATTCATTTGTAAACACTCAAAGAACTATTGCTCATACAGTCAGACAGAAAAGAAGACATAACATGTATGAATGCTGGTGTTGTGGAAAGACTGGGCACTTTGCAATTGATTGTTGGTACAATCCAACTGCTCCAAGGGTAACAAATGCTAAACTGGCAAATAATCTTTTTCATAATCACTATGCATACCCTAGGGCAGTTATATCCAGTATGCCCGTCAAAGCTAAGAATTTCCTAGGACCCAAATTCACTTGGGTTCCTAAGGGCGTGTAATCATATTTTGCAGGTAGTCCAAGTGCCCACCAGAAGCAAATCTAGGCCCTAGACAAGGTGGCTGCTCTGACCCATTGTCAGAACAACAAAGTTTATTTACTAACAAAACTAATGTAGGTATATTACTAAAAGAGCGCTAAAAGCTGGATAGGGTTGGTGCCAAAGGATAACTCCCAAGCAGAGCGAAAGAATGTCTTAGGCAGACATGTAAGGAAGAATTGACTCGTCAATACAAGAGGTGGTTACGACGACACAATAGACGTTACGACGACAAAGATTCGAGCTGGGAGGATAAGAATCCAAGGAGCATTTAGACAATAATAACCACGTCGGCAAAATATAATCGAGCTATTTTTATCGGGATTGGATGGGTCCATCGGAGCCATTTGATCGGATTTTTAAGCTGGCAAAATGTCATAAAACCCTACATGGGTCTATGTTAGACATCAGTTGCAGGTGATACAGATTATGCAGGATGCAAGGAAGACAGGAATAGTGCATCAGGGACATGTCAATTCCTTGGTGGAAGACTGATCTCTTGGAGCAGAAAGAAGCAGACCAGTGTGGCAATCTCAACAGCAGAATCAGAGTATATCTCTGCTGGGAGCTGTTGTGCCCAACTGTTATGGATCAAACATCAACTTGAAGACTACAACCTAAAGATGACCAAAACACCCATGTTTTGTGACTCTTCAAGTGCAATCTCAATTGTTAAGATCCATGTCTCTCACAGCAGGACTAAGCATATTGAGATCAGGTATCACTTCATCAGGGAGCATGTGGAAAATGAAGATATCACCCTTGAGTTTGTCCCAACAGACAAACAAGTGGCTGATATATTTACAAAGCCCCTAGATGAAGCTAAGCTTAATTTCTTCAAATTCCAACTTGGGATGTTAAACTTAGAGTGATCTTCTACTTACTTTTCTCTAATCCCTTTCTAGATAATTGTTAAGAAAATTTCTCTGGGCTTGGATGAACTATGACCGAGCAAGGGGGAGCCTTGGACTATTGTCTAGTAAAAGAAGAGCTCCAGAAAAGAAGTCAGAAAGGGGGAGAAAGGGCATCAAATGTTCAAGAGAAGATGATGCTCAAGAAGACGACCTCAAAGATAGGGGGAGCAAAGAAGTAGGGGGAGCCATAAAAGAAGAGACATCAAATCAAGGGGGATCTACAAGTTTGATGTACTCAGGAAGTTCAGTAAAAGATAAGTACAATCTTACAATCTTACATGCTCAAAAGTTAAGATTATAATATCTATTGTCAAGTGAAAGTAGTCTTGAATTGAGATTCTGACTTCTTCAAATAGGGGGAGATTGTTGGGAATCTTGCCCACATGATTCCTGATTTGAAGAAGTCACCAAGTCAAGAAAACTTCACTTTGTATTTGATGGCTTCTCTAGCTTATAAATCTCAGGAAGTTAGTAGAACAGATTCGTCGAACGCAGAAGGAAGTTCGTCGAACGCAGAATGGAGTTCGTCGAACTCAGAAGGAAGATCAACGACCGCTGAGAGTTGGCGTGTTCGTCGAAAGCAAAAGCAAGATCGTCGAACTCAGAAGGAAGATCGTCGACCGCTAAGACTCGGCAAGATCGTCAAACGCAGAGAAGACGCGGTATCGTCGACTTCACCAAAGTGTCCTTGTCGTCGAGAAAGAACAAACATCGACGTGAAGAAGCCTTGTCGTTGAAAAACCTAAGTATGACTGATGGCGTTGAACATCGCCGTAAAGAAGGAATGTCGTCAAGAAGACTGAAGAAGGATGGCTGAAGACAAGCAATTGCTGAAGTATGATCTGTCGACATAGTATCACTCATATCGTCGAGAGAACAACATGATTATGACGACAATCTATAAGAAGGAAGATCACGACGACACAGTCAGAGATAGAATATCGTCGTATATGCAGAATGTCTCGTATCGTCGAGATACCAGCATCAGAAGCAGAAGAAAGAAGAATTGAAAGTGTATCTAAGTTCAAGGCTTCGACAAAGTTCTGTCATCGAGATGTTGTCCAAGACGTCGTAACGATGGAAATATCGTCGAGACAGATTCAAATGTTGCGGACGCGCTGTCTGTATTTAATACCGCCGCCTGATTGTCCAATCAGCGCATGCTCTTATGGTATGGGCGTTTGACATTAAAGGACATCACATGTTACCATTATGCGGATGATCTGTCCTATAAAATGGAACAGTGATGCCCTAGAAAAGACATCTTCGAAGAAAGAAAAAAAGAACGAAAAAGTATCCCGCCTCCACACTTCAATAGAACAGTATTCTCGGCGGAGAAGAAGAAGATCAAGTAGAGAGCAAGCATCAAGTGCTCTCTGAAGAATCAGTCATCATCATCAACTAAAAAGTAGACAATCAACACCAGGCAAAAGAAGTGAACGCTGAAAGAAGATCTAGTGCTGAATCTCCAGATTAAGAAGCATCTTCTTCAACCTAAAGAAGCCAATCTTCATTAGGCTAAAGTTGTCAATCTTCATCCGGCAGAAGTAACAGTCATTTCTACTGTAATCTCTTGTAAAGGCTTGCGGGCCTATTTGTCTAGCTTGCGAGCTGGAGAGCTATGAGGCTTGAGGGCCAGGGCAGTGGACTTGCGGGTCCGACACCGTCTAACTTGCGGGCTGGAGAGTTGTGAGGCTTGAGGGCCAGGGCAGTGGACTTACGGGTCCGATCTTGCCGAACTTGAGGGCTCGGGCGCAGTAGGGGCTTGCGGGCCTAGGCTGTAGGCACAGGACTTGCGGGTCTGTGTTGTGTAGGGCTCGAGAGCCTGAGTGTCGAGCTTGCGGGCTCAGGGGCATTAGGGGCTTGCGGGCCTAGGATGTTGGACTTGCGGGTCCGAGGTATAAGGCTTGAGGTCCTGAAGATTTGGTGGAGTTTGCCGAGCCTAGCACACTGCTAGGTAGGCGCAGAGGGAAAGAGGATTACTCAAGACACCCTATCTTGAGGAACCTCTATACATCGTTGTGTGTTTTCTGTGTTATGCTTTATAACTTTTAGATCAACTAACCAGAAATCCAGAACACCTAAAAGGGAATAACATAATTTGAAAATCCTATTCACCCGCCCCCCCCCCCCCCCCCCCCCCCCCCCTCTAGGTGATAAGTTGACACCCAATAAACAACACCGGTGGTGGTGGAACGACGTTTGGAGTCGGTGGAACTCCATGTTGCGATGTAGGGTTCGTCGCGGGCTACACAAGAAATTACACTCGTAAGGGACTTAGCTAGAGAATATTCAGTTAGAAGTGGACTTTTCATGTGATTTCCCTTATTGGCACACCATTGCTTCCGCTGCTAGTTTGTCCTCAAACTAAGCTCGCGCGGGGTGGCCCAGGGTTTGTGGACTTCTTTTCTTTTCTCCGGATCGAGGTTTGCTTTGATACCACTTTGTAAGACCTTTTTTTCTTTTTCAACTCTGGGGTCTTATGCCCAGAACCGCCATTTTGCGGTGACACCCTCACTCGGGAAGGTCGACACTACAAAATGCCGATCCTGCCGGCCTTATCGATCACAAAGATGTTAAGCTTAAACAAACTAATAGAAGTCAAGTCCACATCACATATAAATAAACTATCATAAAGAGATGTCCACATAATCATAACTGAAATCAAAGACAGAAATAACAAGGGCTCATGCCCGATACATCAAATCCTCACTACATAAACACTCGCGGAAGCAAGTCAACTAGTAATAACACTTACGGATCCCGACACTGGTGTTCATGTGCTAGACTACCCCGCCTCCATCTGCACCTGCCTCTGGTGCTGCTCTGTCTCTGTGGTCTCCTAAAATGATAAGGTCCACCGACCGTTAGTCAAAAGACTAAGCCAATCCCCCACCCCTCCCCTGGTGACTCCTAGGCACTGTGCGGGAAGGATGAAGCGGAGGACAACAAGGGGTATAACAATAGCAGGTGATAGGGGTACAAGGAATGTCTACACTACACATGTATATATATATAATTGAAGCAGTAAAAGAGCATAGTAAGAGCAGGTAAAGAATAAGTAAAGTGCAGTAAGTAAAGACATGTATATAATAGAAAGTAACCATTAATTTATAGGAATGCCCATACAAACCTATAGACCAAGGGGTCGTTTAGCAAGGCCTATCGTATAAGAATTCCCATAACCGACTTATACGATAGGGGTAGGGGTATGCAATATTTATGCTATGTCATGCAAGGAATGTTGTTAAATGTTATGTTCACACAAGTGCAACTCACACACTTCGACTCTAAGCACACAGACCTTTAGTTCCCCCTTTTTGGAGCTAGCAAAACTCCCAGGATACTCCCGTAGTGGCAAACGGAAGCGGTGGGTTGGGCCTCGCCCACATCCAGGTTAGTATTTGCACTACCTAACCTAGACCTAACATACGCCTCAACGCTAAGAACACAACAACGGAGCTCCTGTGTACTCCTGCTAGTTAAACCACCAGACTTGTCTTGGTAAAGGGTTATCCACACTTACCGAGCCCAAGTATTAATGTCGGTGCAACGACCATCAACACTAAGGACCCACCACCTTATGCACATGCAAACATGTTTACCATCTATCTCCGAGCCATAAGCTCACCGGCTAATCCCCCCGGCACAACAAACATTACTGAGCCACAAGCTCACCAGACTAATTAGTCTGCTTCTATAACCACCGAGCCTACCGCTCGTAAGACCAAACCGACTAAGCATCTGTGACGATGGAGTGTGAGTGAGTCTATTACTTAGTTAATCTTGTATTACAACTTACTCCTACGATTAATGGTTAGTCTTCGACTTCCCGAGGATTACCCTATAAGGGGCTCGCTACGGTACTAGGAACTATAATGGGATTACACCCCAAGGCCCAAGCCTCTTATGTTTTCATTTGTATTAACCCTAGGTGGTTTATGACACGCTAGGGGAAAGACGATCTTTCGTCAATCCCAAGCACGACCTTACCCTTAACCCACCTAGCACTCTTTTCTCTTAAACTCCTTTTGGTGACCTCATCCTCTTCAACCTGACCATGCACACCATCTACATACCAATTCCACCTAGTAGGCCCCTAAATATCCAAATTGCACATTTTTACTATACACAGACCAAACTAACTATATGAAGCTTACAAGTAGAGGTACTCCAAATATTCATCCAACTGACTCAAGATATTACTGGAGGGATATCATGGAATTATAAGACTAAATTCAAAGACTCATATTTTTCCTCAACATTTTAGCATTTATTTAAATTTCTCCAATATTTGCCAAGTATGAATATGAACATGAAGTGTAAGGTATTCTCAAGACATGACCCTCATAAAATTATGATAAATTTATCATGCCAAAATAACAGTAAAAAATGAATATCACCATTTTACAGTAAGGAAATGTTCTCTATTTTAATATTTAACTTATATCCAAACTTGAAGATTTATGAAGGAACTACCAAGAATACTTATGCCAAAATTATAGAAAAATTACCAGACCTGTACTATGTCCATAAAAGCTTAATTACATAGTTTCATATTTTATGGGAATCATTTCCTCACTGAAATAATTAGTCCAAATAATTCCTAATTTGCACATGTTGTGAAGTAGCCTACTGATAACAATTTCCAAAAATTATATAAAAATTCACAGAGCTTTCTAGTGCTTTGCAATGTCCTATCACCAAGTTGCACATTTTTCCAGAGAGTTTTGGACCCTTATCAATATTTCTTAAGACTATGACAAAATAGGTGCCTTGAGAATGAAATACTAGATTAATCATTAAATAAACTATACAAAAATTACCAGGGGTAAATATTATGATTATAAAGGCACCACCAAGATTTCATCTTCATCCAGGATCATTTGTGCATGTTAATATCTCTTACCAGAAGTTTACCTAAAGGGGTTATGACCTAATTTAGGGGGAATAAGTTCTCCTAAAATTCTCTCAAAATTCCCTAGGGCATAAATACATCCCATGAACATATCTCCTAGGTTCCATGGCCATTCTATAGCTTTAGACCACATGTCCTTCACAAGCTCTATATGCACCCCAAGGGTGTAAGACTAGGGTTCTAGGGCATATCCACATCTACACCACCCCATCTTACTCATGAAGGTGTTTTAGGTGATCCTAAACCAGTGGCCAAGGTTTCAACTCATGGTGATGAGATTTGACCACAATATCCCAAGATAAACACCATGCCCTAACTTTGACCCAATTTGACCTAACTTGGGTTGACAAATTACCCAACCAAATCAGTCCCAGTTGGGCTGAGATTTTTACCAGGGTCATGTGATAACCCTAAGAAGTACCCACCAAAATTTGGAGGGCATTGGAGGTCATTTGATCCAACAATTAATTAATGTTTAATTTATGAAATTATTACAAAAACCTTAGAAAAAGGTTCTCCTAAAATTCCCATCTTTGGGTATGATGTGTGGGTAGCTGTAAATAGCCTATCTTTCAGTTTTCAAGTCAATCCCATAACACAATCAAAAGTTATTCAAGGAATGGTGGCAGTCCTACCCTAGGGAACAGTCCCACCAAAATGGACCTACAGGGAGATACAGAAATCCTTTTGGGGTGAAATCAATTTTAAAATAAATTAGACTCCAAGGGCTACAACTTTATTGTTGACCATTTTTTCATTTGAGGGGTTCTACTATTTTTAATAATTAAAATGAACTACTGCAAGAAGTATGATAAAATGTGTTGGAACAAGTCTCTGCGTTCGACGAAATCCGACCTGCGTTCGACGAACTCTGTTCTGCATTTGATGAATGTCGTGCTTCAGCGCGCTCGACGAAATCCGATCTTCGTTCGACGAATTAATTCAGTTCGATGAATTAATTTAGTTCGGTGAATTAACTCCGTTCGACGAACTCCGTGTTCAGTTCGTCGAACTCAACTATCAGTTTGACGAACTCCAGAGTGTGTTCGACAAACTAATTCCGTTCGACGAACTCTGGGTTCAGTTCGACAAACTCAACTATTATTTCGGAGAATTAATTCCGTTCGACGAACTCCGGGTTCTGTTCGACGAACACCATAGTGTGTTCGACGAATGAGTTCCGTTCGACGAACTCTGGGTTCAGTTCGACGAACTCAACCATCAGTTCGACGAACTCAAAATTTCTTCTACTGTGTACGACGAATTAATGAAATAAGGTTATAACCTAATCATTTACTCTGCATTCAGTTCGCTGAATTAATTCAGTTCGACAAATTAATTCCGTTCGACGAACTCCGGATACAGCTCGACGAATTACTTCTACTCAGATCGACGAATTAATAGAATAATGATATAACATAATCATTTAAATCTACGGAAGATCCGACGGCTCACAGTCATCGTCCCCGTTGGATGGACGGCGAGGGATAGCCCGTCCTGGGCTTCTTTGCGGGATGATTTCCTGGCAACCTGTGCCGCTTCTCGGCCATCCAATGCCACCACTACCTCCGTTGAGGCGGTGGATGGAGATAGGGGGTGGTTGGCCGGCGGAGGTGGTCGGAGTCGGGTTTTAGAGGAGGGGAAAGAGAGCTCAAAACGAGCCCTTTCAGAAGCACGATCCAAGCCCATTGAGCTCGGATCAAGCCTGGAATTATGATAAGATCTAGCACTAAGGGAGAAGAGGCGGATCGGAGTTGTGTGGGGGCTTGGTGGCGCGTATTCTGGCGAGTTGCCATGGCCGGAGGTTGAGCTTTCAGCGCCATGTCAATCCTATCTTCTGGTGCTTGATTTCTTCGGGGAAGAGGGGGGTTTCACTCCTTTCCAACCTCTGAAGATATTAAAGGGGTCAATTGAGGCTAAGGGGGAGGAGTTACTCGGATTGCCATTAATGACCATTAGTGAAGATTTCAGTTTCACTTGGGGGAGTGAATTTGGACATCAATGTGGCCGGGGAAGGGTTGAAAACTTCTCCTCTCCCCAAGGGGAGATGAATGGTGCCATCAATGGAGGTAATTGGGGGGTTTCTCCTTCTCCTCCATTAACTCCCTCTTCTTTCTCTCTCTTCCAAATTGGCTCTCTCTCTCCTGGCCGATTTCCCTAAAATTGAATGGCCCAATCAGTAGCACTCAATCCCATTTGGTGGTGGAGCACCTCAATTGGGTCTAGCCCAAATGGATTGGGTTTAATTTGGGCAAATTAGGTCATTTTGACCCAAGTTTAGGATAAGGTTGACTTTGGTCAAATTGACCAACTAGGATGACCCCACTGAGTGTCTTAGGCTCCAATGGTATCCCTTAAGGGTTAGGGAGGCATAGGTAGGGTCAAGTTGGCAAGGTGAGGGTGAATTGCCCTTCAATAGGGCACTTTTGACCAAATTAGTGCTAGGGTTAACTTAGGGTAAATTGGTCAAATTGGAGGTCCCTTGATGGGGCTTTTTGGTCCATTAAGTTCCTAATATGGTCAAGGTCAATTTGGCATGGTGGAGGCCAATTGACCCTAATTGAGTTAGTTTGACCAATTTAGGGTTAAGGTTGACTTTAGCCAAATTGGCCACTTTGGTTGACCCCAATGGGTCCCTAGTGCTCCAAGGAGACCCCTAATGGGTTAGGGATACTATGGTGGAGTCAAGGTTCAAGGAAAGGCCCTAAAGTCCAACCCTAGGCTAGGTATCTGAAAATTGCTATATGCAGGCCACTGGGATTTCTCCTTCTCATCCAAGCTCACATGGTCTTAAGCTCTTCCTATGGTTTTGTCATGACCTAGTCATGAAAAAACCATCTTAGGGGTCTAGTTGTTTGAGGGATGTTACATGGGGAACTTCCACATGTCCCCTCCGGTGCTGGGCTACCATCCGTTGATCCATCTCTAATGTTGCGGCGTGCGTGGAGATCGTCTGGAAGGTAGACTGAGAAATCATAATCAAGGCCTGTCGAAGGTCATCACGCAGTCTTTGGTAGAACCTAGTGGCTCCTTCTCTATTTATGGTTGCCAGAGTCCCCGCAATGCGGGCTAAGTGAATGAACTCGCGCTGGTATTCCGACGCCGTCCTCTCTCCCTGTCGGATTTGCAGGAATTGCTCCTAGAGTGCAACTCGGTCAGCATCTAAGATGAAGTGCTCTAGGGAGGCCTGGTAAAATTCTCCCCAGAGAATCGTGTTGAGTGGTCTCCCTCTGAATGTGAAGCAGTTGGCTTCCCTCCACCAGTCTCTGGCAAAGACCTCCAGTAACATCACCACTAAGGACACTGCGGCAATGGTGGGGCACATCATACTGACCAGTAGCTCCTCTACTCTCTCTACCCACTCCTCCGCCTGCATGGAGGATTCGGTGCCTTGGAAGATAGGGGGCCTTACCCCTGGAAGGTCATCAGAAGGTCTGTGGGCACGGTAGGCTGTTGGGGTGGCCATAGGATGTGAAAGTGAGGTTAGATCTTAGATTTACTCTAGAGGGGGGTGAATAGAGTATTAAAAAAGTTCTTCACTTAATTTTATAGCGGAATTAAAAAAGTGATACTTATATCTGTATTGGAAAGTGAGTTATAAAATAAAATAAAGAAGCACAACATATAGCACAACACACAGAAAATCACAACACAGAGGACACAAGGATTTTTATAGTAGTTCCCCAATAAACCTGGGTACGTTTACTCTTCTACCACACTTGGTAGGATCCACTAGGTTTTTGATCAGGTGCCCTATCACCAAGGGGTTTTTTATCAGGTGTCCACACACCAAGGAGCTTTTGATCAGGTGCTCTAACCAAACCACCGGTTTTTATTCAGGTGCCTTGCCACCAATGGGTTAACTTTTGAAGGGAGTTATAACCTTGTACAAGATAGAATAAAGGGGTTAAGAAGTTCTTCTCTGTCAATATTCGGAGAGAAGACTGTAGTGGATTGATGGTGTAAAGCTCCCCCTGTCTGATATAAAATTGTTGACAGTAGATGGCTGGAGCTTTCTCTTGAATGAACTGATCTTCCTGTAGCTCATTAATCTGAGAGAATGAGTTCCTCAGATTGTTGTTGCTCTTTGAAGATTTGATCTAGCAGCTGATGATTGAGAGAGTAGAGTTGATGTTCTCAGTGAATGAATGGTGCTTGAGGAAGAAGAAGATCTGTAAAGCTTTTTCTTTCTTTCTTTCTTTCTTTCTTCTTCCTGTAACTTTTTCTGTTATGTGTTCTGTAATGATGCTGTCATGAAAACTGTATGTAATAATACTATATATCTTCTTTCCTTATTCCCTTTTGAAATCTCTGACAGATTTGAAATTCAAATCCCTTATTTTAAGGAATAAAATATTCTGAAGAGATATATCCTGTACTGCAAATCTGAAACGTCGTTTACCTTTTTCCTTTTCCATGAACATGTCCTTTTCAGCTAAATGTCAACGGCTATAATCTCGAAATAATAAAAGGAAAGGTATAATCCTTACTTATCTGATATAATAGAGCCTTTGCTAAAGGATCTGAGTTCAGAGAAAGATATAACTGATCTTTTGAAATAAATCTGCTGTAGAGAAATTTTCGTCGATCTGAGGCACAAGTTCGTCGAACAGAATTGGATTCGTCGATCTCAGAGATGAGTTCGTCGACCTGAAGATATTCGTCGAACACAGACTGAGTTCGTCGAACGGATGCTGGAGTTCGTCGAACTGATAGAACTTATCTGCTGGACTGGCTGGAAGAAAAGAATTAGTCGATCTGAATGATATTTCATCGAACGCAATGTTGAGTTCGTCGATCTCAATCTGAATCTGGCTAGAAGAATGGAATTAGTCGAGCTGAGAAGAACTTTCGTCGATCTGAACATCTGATACTTATTCTTCGAACGCAGAGCGGAGTTCGTCGAATGCTGAGAGGAGTTCGTCGAACGCAGAATGAGTTGGCAAATTCATCGACCGCTGAACTGAGCAAAATCGTCGACTGCTGAGACTGAATAAAATTGTCCACCGCTGAAGAATGAGTTCGTCGAACGGAAGGTTGAGTTCGTCGAACTGAACATCTGATAAAGATTCGTCGACCACAGACTGGAGTTCGTCGATCTCAAGTTAGAGTTCGTCGAACTGAAGAATTCGTCGACCGCTGAGCCGCTGAGACGCTGAGATAGAAGCAAGCCGTTTGTCGAACGCAGAGTGTAAGCCATTCATCGAACGCAGAGAGCAATTCGTTGAACGCAGTGACGAGTTCGTCGAACACAGAAAACTTGTCTTTTCCTAAGTTCTAACAGCCTAAAACCTTGACCCTTAAGACTATACATTGGGGTCAACTTATACCTACTCAGCAGATAGTGATCCTAGCCCAAATCAGTAATAGGGTTGTTCCAACAATCTCCCCCTATTTGGGTTAGGACACTATTTGACAAAAAAATTAAAACAAACAAAACACAGAGTATATATATCTGATAGATTTTAAATATTTCAGCAGATATATAGGAAATAATACTCTGAGTTTAGAAACATTACATTTGAAAACAAAAATAATAATAACAAACAATCAGAACCTTTGATTTTCTCTGAATTCTGACATTTCCTTCAGCTTTCTGAATTGTTGATCTGAACTGTAGCTTTATAATCTGAATTTGATATCTTCTCTAACATAAATTATTTCTTAATCTACTTTGCTACCAATCAGAATTTGAATCTATCATAACATCTTCCCCTAAATCTGTCAACATCTGAATCTGTATCTGTTGCTTCTTCTATATCAAAGCTGTATCTGAAACTGCATTAAGCAGAGCAAACATTGCATCTGAAATTGCAACATATGTAGCTTCTTCATGCATCATTTCCCTCTTTCATAAAACATGTTAGCCTGAGAGCATCTCCCCCTGAGACTGGAGCTTCTTCAGCTTTCTCCCCTTGCCTAGTTCATAGAACATCTCCCCCTGAGCAAAAACTGCATCATATGGAGCTTCTTCATAGAACTGAAAACATGCTTCTTCATCAGCATTTCCTCTTGAAGCTTGAGCATCTTCAGAAAACAACTCCCCCTGTCAAAAAGGAAAGTATCTCCTCCTGACAAAAAGGAGTTTCTTCAATACATCTCCCCCTTCCTAGTTTCAGGAAGACCTGGAGGTAGGCCCCTAGAAGAAGGGACTTTTGAGGAGGTAGGGAAGGATGCAATCTTTATATTGCTACTGTTCCTACAAAATAAAATAGAGATCAAGTGCAAAAGAACTGGAAGAGTAGCAATTTTTGTAGGCATTCAATTAAAAATGAAGTAAAAGATTTGATTATGATAACAGATCAGAAATAAAAGCTTCATCAAGACTGGGTTCGACGAAAAATAAATTTTCGTCGATCTCGGTTCGACCATCTAGATGACTTCGTCGATCTCTGTTCGACGAAAAACTAGATTTCGTCGATCTCAGTTCGATGAAAAGATGGGATAAGTAGAAATTTAATTTTAACAGATTGAATGTCCATCTATCATTCCTAGCTGATTTATAAAGAAAATATGTTTCTTTTCATCCAAGGGTTTGGTGAAAATATCAGCTGTTTGCAAATTAGTAGAAATGAACTGTAGGTAAATTTTATTTTTATCCGCATTATCTCTGATAAAGTGGTCCCTAATTTCTATGTGTTTAGTCCTACTATGGAGAACTAGATTTTGTGTTATAGATATTGCACTAGTATTGTCATAAAATATAATTGAATTATTTTGATTGATACCATAGTCTAGGAGCTGATTTTGTATCCACAATATCTGTGAGCAGCAACTGCCTTCAGCTATGTATTCAGCTTCAGTTGTTGATGTAGACACAAATGTTTGTTTCTTACAAAACCAAGACACAAGCCTATCAACAAGAAACTGGCAAGTTCTTGATGTGCTTTTCCTGTCTACTCTGCATCCAGCATAATCAGAATCTGAGAATCCAGTTAATTCAAATTCTGATGCTGTTGGATACCAGAGTCCTAGATTAGGACAACCCTTTATATATCTCAAAATTCTTTTTAGTAAAATTAGGTGAGATTCTTTGGGGTTAACTTGGAACCTAGAACAAATACAGGTAGCAAACATTATGTCAGGCCTACTTGTCGTTAAATAAAGTAATGAGCCAACAATTGCTCTATATACCTTCTGATCAACAGGTTTCCCTGATTCATCAGTATCAACAACAGCATTTGAGGGCATGGGTGTTTTCATGGTGGAAGCATCATACATACCAAACCTTTTCACTAATTCCTTAGCATACTTGGATTGTGATATGAATATGCCATGTGGAGTTTGCTTCACTTGAAGACCAAGGAAGTATGATAACTCACCCATACTACTAATTTCAAATTTAGATTGCATTAGGTTAGAAAACCTTTTGCATTGATTTGAATCAGTAGAGCCAAAAATAATATCATCTACATATATTTGAACTAGTAATGTTTGATTTTTATGTATCCTGGAAAATAGGGTTTTATCAACTATGCCTCTACAGAAATTGTTCTCCAAAAGAAAACCAGCTAAGGTCTCATACCATGCTCTGGGAGCTTGCTTGAGACCATAGAGAGCTTTATTAAGCTTAAATACATAGGAAGAGTGAGTTGGAGAGATGAAACCTGGTGGTTGTTGCACATAGACTTCTTCTTTGATGTCTCCATTAAGAAATGCACTCTTCACATCCATCTGATATACCTTGAATTTTTTGAATGCAGCAAAGGCCATAAAGATCCTTATAGCTTCAAGTCTTGCAACAGGAGCAAAGGTCTGCTCATAGTCAATTCCTTCTTCCTGTGAGTATTCTTGAGCTACCAATCTTGCTTTGTTTCTGACTATGTTGTCTTGATCATCAAGCTTGTTCCTGAAAACCCATTTGGTGTCAATGACTGGATCTCCCTTTGGTCTTGGAACCAAATACCAAACCTTGTTCCTTTCAAATTGGTTGAGGTCCTCTTGCATTGCAAGAATCCAGTTTGGATCTTGTTCTGCATCTTTTATGGTTTGAGGTTCAACTTGTGATAGGAAACAAGTGTGCATCTGATTTTGGTGTAGTTGATGCCTTGTTTGAACACCTGCTGAAATATCTACAATGACTTGAGATATTGGATGATCTCTAACTGTGATGTGGTTAACATTTGGAGTTGGTTCAGCAATGATATCCACTTGGGGAATTTGTTCAGCTTGCACTTGATTAAATTTGTCAGCAAGATCTGGATGGTCCTCTTCTACACTTTCTTCAAGATTTTGAGTTGATGGAAGTGTAGAATCTTCTTTCTGCAGATCTAATCCATTTAGCTCTTCACATAGAGTTGGTACATGCAAAGTATTTTTGGTAGAGGTGGTGTTCCTCTCCTCATTTAACATGTTAGTCTCATCAAAAGATACATGCATGGACTCTTCTATCTTAAGAGTAGATTTGTTGTAAACTCTGCATGCTTTACTAGAAAGAGAATATCCAAGGAATATGCCTTCAGCAGCTTTTGTTTCAAAATTCTTATCATTGTTATGCACATAGCATTTACAGCCAAATATCTTAAAATAGTTAACCTTGGGCTTTTTGTTCTTAAGTTATTCATATGGAGTTTTGCCCTTAAGTTTATGTATCAGGATTCTGTTCAACACATAATTTGCTATGTTCACTGCCTCTGCCGAAAAAGAGAGTGGCAAGTGAGCATCAACAAGCAATGTAGTTACTGATTCAATAAGGGTTCTATTTTTCCTTTCAGCTACCCCATTTTGTTAAGGAGTTCTAGGAGCAGAGAAACATTGCCTAATCCCTTCTTTTCCACAGAATTCTCTCATCAAAAGAGATTCAAACTCAGTGCCATGATCACTTCTGATCAATGCAACTAGAGTAGACTACTCATTCTTGATGGACCTGAGAAAATCTGTCAGAACACTGAAGGTGTCAGACTTATACCTAAGAAGGAACACCCAAGTGAATCTTGTGAAGTCATCTACAATAACTAGAGAGTAATTCTTCCCTCCTAGACTTTGTATTGCAGTAGGTCCAAAAAGGTCCAAGTGCAGTAAGTACAAAATCCAAGGTGAATCACTCTTGGATAAAGATTTAAAACTACTTCTAGTTTGCTTACCTAATTGACAAGCCCTGCAGAGTCCTTCCTGCTTGTATGAACCAGAAGGCGGTCCTCTAACAAGATTGTCCTTAGAAAGCTTAGATATAGTTCTAAGGTTAATATGTCCAAGCCTTTTATGCCATAATTCATTTATTTTACTTATTGAATTAAATAAACAAATATCAGAATTGGCAGAGTCAAAATTGACTAAATAAATATTTCCATGTCTAATACCAGATAATACATTAATATTTTTATTATTGGTAATAAGACATAAGGAATGATTGAAAGTTACCTGATAACCTTCATCACATAACTGGCTTATGCTGATGAGGTTGTGCTTCAGACCCTTGACATAGGCTACCTCCTTGAAGGTCACTACTTTAACTTTGATCTGTCCATAACCTTTGGTTTGTCCATAGTTGGAGTCTCCAAAGATCACCTTGGGTCCAAGCTTTGCCTTATAGTTGCTCACTTGGCCTTGTTTCCTTTCATGTGTTTTGAACAGCCACTATCCAAATACCATTGTTCATTTTTGCTTGGATAGCCTTGTACCTGCAAAACAGAAAAATAAACTAGTTGTTTTTGACCCAGACTACCTTGGGTCCTTTTGTATTACCACAAAACTCTGAAATAAAAGACATTTCAGGTTGGTCCTTATAACCTTGTGGATGATATCTCCTTGGAGGAATTATCCATTCAGTGAAAGGATTGAAAGTATGTGAAGAATAAGAATTTTTCAAATTTTCTGTATAATTTCTGTTCGACGAACTGGGCTGAGTTCGTCGATCGACGTTCGATGAATGGGCATGCTTTCGTCGAGCGCCGTTCGAATAATGACTATACTGGAAATCTGTCTTCAGAGTTTGTCGATCTCCGTTCGACGAAGTGAATTCATTTCGTCGAGCTCCGTTCGACGAATTCTGCTGAATTCCTTTATTCTTAACAACCTTACTTGAAATGTTTTTATTTTCATCTACAACCTCTTTGCTCTTACCAGAAATGAATTTTATAGGTGTAGAAAGTATGTTCTTCTTAATAAGAGGTGGCTCACTTGATGATGCACCTAAGCCCAGTTTGTCATTTAATCTGCCATTTACTGTGCTTGTAATGTCCATCAGTTTGATACTTCTCCCATTTAGGGATTCTTCAAATTTCTTGGCCTCAGATAGTTTATTCTCAATGAGAATAATTTGTTCTCTAGAGGCAGCCAAATCTTTCTTAAGATTAGCATTTTCTTCACTAAGTTGGTTCATTTCAGCCAACTGATTTCTGAGAGAGATTATCTCTTTCTCAGATTTGATTAAATCTAAGCAAAGAACCTTGAATTGATCTTTGAATTCAATTGAATTGAAATCAAAATTAGAGATTACCTGATCAACATCATTTTCAGCTTCTGATTCTGATTCTTCATCTGAGTTGTTTGCTGAGGCATTGATAGCCATCATGCAAAAATTTCTTTCTTCTTCATTATCTTCATCATCAGAAGAGTTGGATGAAAATGCATTCTTCGACTCACTGCTTGAGTCATAAATGCCCATCAAGCACTGATCATTCTCCTTTGATTCTTCTTCATCATCAGAAGAACTGGATGAAGACTCTGACTCAGTTTCACTCCAAGTTTCAGCTACAAATCCTCTTCCCTTGTGTTTGTGTTTGTGGGAGGAAGACATGTTGGAGTGTCTTTTATCTTCTTTTTCTTTTCTCTTCTCCTTCTTCTGATTCTCTGGACATTCTGGCAGAATGTGTCCAGGTTTCCTGCAGCCATAACAAATAATTTCCTTAGGATTTGACTTGTCATACCTTGGCTTTTCTCTTGATCTGGAGTCTTTCTTTCTGAAGTCCTTCTTAGCCATCTTGTAGAACCTTTTGGCTAGAAGGCTCATGAAATCCTCATCTCTTGGAGCCTTTTCTTCCTCTTCAGCTTGAAAAGCTATGCTTCTCTCCTTTTTGGATGCTGGAGATGAAGTAGATTGCTCAGCTTATCTGGTTTTGATAAGCTACTCATAGGATTTGAGTTTGCCTAACAAGCTCTCAGTGGAGATCTCATTAAGGCTTCTGGCTTCCTTGTTTGGCCAAATCCTAGAGTCCCATGTGCTGGGGAAGCACATTAGGATCTTATCATTGATCTCAGTGATGGAGATCACCTTATCTAAAGATTTCAGCTCATTAATTATGAGGTTGAGCCTGTTGTACATATCAGCTACACTTTCATTTTCTCCCTTTTTGAAATTCTCATACTGAGAAATAAGGTGAGATCTTCTGTCCTTTCTTTCATCAGCTGATCCTTCAACCATATTGTTGAGACTGTTGGACATTGTTTGTGCCAATATGTTCATAGCTTTGGCATCTGCACTTCTTTGCTTTTTTTGGGCATCTGTCCACTCAGGTGGTGGAACAACATTGTTGTTAGTTGGTGCTTCTGCACTTGTTGTTGTTGTGGGAGCAGGAGGTCCTGTCAAAATAACATTAAAGATATCCTCATCAATAGAATTCATGTACAATCTAATCCTTGCCTTCCATAGTGCAAACTTACTGAGATTGCACATAGGAGGTCTTGTGCTAGAATATTCTTTGTTCTTTGCCATGAGTTTTTAACAAAAATAAAATAAAACTCTAAAATAAATTTAATATCTTATTGATCTTTATGATTCAGGTGTTAGCCTGTATACAATCAACTACCCTCTGATACCAATTGAAAGTGAGGTTAGATCTTAGATTTACTCTAGAGGGGGGGGTGAATAGAGTATTAAAAAAGTTTTTCACTTAATCTTATAGCGGAATTAAAATAGTGATACTTATATGTGTATTGCAAAGTGAGTTATAAAATAAAATAAAGAAGCACAGCACACAGCACAGCACACAGAAAATCACAACACAGAAGACACAAGGATTTTTATAGTAGTTCCCCAATAAACTTGGGTACGTCTACTCTTCTACAACACTTGGTAGGATCCACTAGGTTTTTGATCAGGTGCCCTATCACCAAGAGGTTTTTGATCAGGTGTCCACACACCAAGGAGCTTTTGATCAGGTGCTCTAACCAAACCATAGGTTTTTGTTCAGGTGCCCTGCCACCAATGTGTTAACTTTTGAAGGGAGTTATAACCCTGTACAAGATGGAATAAAGGGGTTAAGAAGTTCATCTCTGTCAATATTCTGAGAGAAGACTGTAGTGGATTGATGGTGTAAGGCTCCCCCTGTCTGATATAAAATTGTTGACAGTAGATGGCTGGAGCTTTCTCTTGAATGAACTGATCTTCCTGTAGCTGATTAATCTGAGAGAATGAGTTCCTCAGATTGTTGTTGTTCTTTGAAGATTTGATCTAGCAGCTGATGACTGAGAGAGTAGAGTTGATGTTCTCAGTGAATGAGTGGTGCTTGAGGAAGAAGAAGATCTGTAAAGCTTTTTATTTCTTTCTTTCTTTCTTTCTTTCTTCTTCCTGTAACTTTTTCTGTTATGTGTTCTATAATGATCCTGTCGTGAAAACTGTATGTAATAATACTGTATATCTTCTTTCCTTATTCCCTTTTGAAATCTCTGACAGATTTGAAATTCAAATCCCTTATTTTAAGGAATAAAATATTCTAAAGAGATATATCATGTACTACAAATCTGATACGCCGTTTACCTTTTTCCTTTTCCATGAACATGTCCTTTTCAGCTAAATGTCAACGGCTATAATCTCGAAATAATAAAAGGAAAGGTATAATCCTTACTTATCTGATATAATAGAGCCGTTGCTAAAGGATCTGAGTTCAGAGAAAGATATAACTGATCTTCTGAAATAAATCTGCTATAGAGAAGTTTTCGTCGATCTGAGGCACAAGTTCATCGAACAGAATTGGATTCGTCGATCTCAGAGATGTGTTCGTCGACCTGAAGATATTCGTCGAACGTAGACTGAGTTCGTCGAATGGATGCTGGAGTTCGTCGAACAGATAGAACTTATCTGCTGGCCTGGCTGGAAGAAAAGAATTAGTCGATCTGAATGATATTTTGTCGAACGCAATGTTGAGTTCGTCGATCTCAATCTGAATCTGGCTAGAAGCATGAAATTAGTCGAGCTGAGAAGAACTTTCGTCAATTTGAACATCTGATACTTATTCTTCGAATGCAGAGCTGATTTTGTCGAACACTGAGAGGAGTTCGTCGAACGCAGAATGAGTTGGAAAATTCGTCGACCGCTGAACTGAGCAAAATCATCGATCGCTGAGACTGAATAAAATCGTCGACCGCTGAAGAATGAGTTTGTCGAACGGAAGGTTGAGTTTGTCGAACTAAACATCTGATAAAGATTCATCGACCACAGACTGGAGTTCGTCGATCTCAAGTTAGAGTTCGTCGAACTGAGGAATTCGTCGGCCGCTGAGTCGCTGAGACGCTGAGATAGAAGCAAGTCGTTCGTCGAATGTAGAGTGTAAGCCGATCGTCGAACGCAGAGAGCAATTTGTCGAACGCAGTGTGGAGTTTGTTGAACGCAGAAAACTTGTCTTTTCCTAAGTTCTAACAACCTAAAACCTTGACCCTTAAGACTATACATTGGGGTCAACTTAGTCCTAATCAGCAGATAGTGATCCTAGCCCAAATCAGTAATAGGGTTGTTCCAACAGGATGGCCGTCTGAAAGGTGGCAAATAGTGATGTCAGTGTCCGTCCTAGGTTGGTCTCAGTAAAAGGGACTGCAGCTGGAGAGGGAGGGATCGGTGGTGGAGTAGTAGGATGGTACTGGTCCCTAGAGGATGACCTTCTGTTACTGGACTCCGGTATCTGGATAATTAACATACGAACATCAGTACTTGCAAAAGTAAGGGAATTTGCAAAAACTGACTGAAATGGAAGCGGAATGTGTGTGGGTGTACTACTGTGTAGTCTAGATCCTTAAACTTTTAACCTACCGGACCACCCGGCTTCCGCTGCGTGGTTCATCATGAACCAAGAAACAAAACTTGTGAAGGGAGGATCTAAAGACTGCCCCATGTGGTCGGATCGTGATCGCTCTGATCCATTTGTAAGACCCCCCCCCCCCCTAAAAAAAACTGAACCCAGGTCGGGGGAAGGGGATCTTACTGCCCAAGGTAGGACACTTAGCGCTACCCGAGTGGCAACTGCCCACTCTCTCAAGCACTGAGTGGTCGCCTTGTCAGGCACAAGAATCATCACATCACATCAGAGTCACAATGCAGAAGCAGAAGTAATGAAGTCTAATAAGGCAACGGATATATATAAGAAAAAGGTCATAGCCTACTGTTTACATGAACGGCCCCGAGGGATACAAGTAACTACTATAACATAAACACTCCTTATTTAGCCATATACTCTAGGACTCACGCCACAGAAGATAGGGGTGAGGCTGGAGTATCCGATCGGGCAATCTCGAAGGCTGGTAAGTCATCTAGCGGTGCGGGGGCTTCGCGCTGTCCCATCTCCTGTGAATGGTCATAAGAATAACCATTAGTCACAGAGCTAAGTGCAAAACACATTCCCTCCCCGGATCTGTATCCTGGGGGCGGGCTTAAGCACTAAAAGTCGATAGCCAAAGCAAGAAGGGTTAGCAACATGTATATATCGGGATTCTTATTCAAACTAACAGTTATTAATTGGGAGATGCGTAGTTTATAACTACGGTGATATTAATAATTACATATTGCCCACATACACACAGTAGGTGTTCAAACCAGTACACCAAACCCCGTGTCGACACAGTTCAGACCGCTTTCCTTTTAGCAGGGCAGCGAACCCCATAGGCCTCACCGATGTGCCTGTCGGTGATAGTGGCCAGTCCTGGGTATTGTATCACCCAGGCCCTCTCATACAACTTAGTGTAATACTTGGGTGTGAGTGACATCCGGCGATTCCGAGATTTATGCCGACCAGTGGAGGCAAATCAACGGGTTCGAAGTGGTGATAACCCGCGGTGCACATCTCCCTGTCGCCATGAGTCGTCAACCCTACCGCAATGGTACGAATGGTCTGCGGGCATGACCGACCCGCCACTTTTACAGCAAGTAGTTCACAAACATTTTAAAGGAAGGAACAACTACTTTAGGTCCGCCACAGATTTCTTGACTCTACCGGTTACCCAACTTTTGGTCAGGAGACGCAACGGACGTGGGGGAACATTATTTGGGGCTAACTCTGGATGAGATACTCAACTCGCGGTTATCCCCAACTAAGGCCTCATCAGCAGGAAAACAGTATGCTAGAGCTAAACCTGGGTTAGCACCATGGGTATAAGCATGATAATTATGGTGCAAAATAAACTGCGGTGCTGAGTAATAAAGCATTTTACAAAAAGGAAGGCCGAAAGCAAGGGGCCAGAATAACTGGACCAGTACGAGACTGGATTAGCGAATAATAAGTAGTTGACCAATGCAAGACTGGAATATCAAACAGGATAAACAAAACAGTAACTAACTGACTAGTGCGAAACTGGAGTATTGAAAAGAATAGACAGAAAGCAGTAAATACCTGACCAGTGCGAAACTGGAGTATTGGAAAGAATAGACATAAAGCAGTAAATAGCTGACCAGTGTGAAACTGGAGTATTGGAAAGAAAAGACAGAAAGCAGTAAATAGCTGACCAGTGTGAAACTGAAGTATTGAAAAGAATAGACAGAAATCAGTAAATAGCTGACCAGTGCGAAACTGAAGTATTGGAAAGAATAGACATAAAGTAGTAAATAGCTGATCAGTGCGAAACTGGAGTATTGAAAAGAATAGACAGAATGCAGTAAATACGGGACCAGTACAAGACTGGGGTACATGAATAAATAAACAGGTTAGTAGTCCAATCACTCCATAATCAGGAGGCTTCAGTTCCATCTCCATTCTTTGGAGGACAGTTCTGTTCTTTCTCCGTTCATAGGAGTTTCTTCTCAATTCCGTCTATCATAGTTATAGTCTGCGAATTTTCTTAAACGCAGCTCAATGATTTCATAAAACTCCACATCATTGTGAGCTTTGAGTTTACGCCTTTATTGATCGAGTTGTTGTTTATTTATAATGTCGTCCCGCGATTACGACCCGATTGTAGGTTACGATGCCTTATTGTTTTCTTGAAATAATTGACAGGCCTGCCGTTTATCTCCAAATGATCCACATATTTTAGAGTATATTCCCAGTAATGTGTTAGGAGCCCGCAAATTATTTCCATATTTTTCGGCCTATTTTGGGGGTTTATTTTGTCCGAGGAAAACCTATTTATGCTCATAAAATTATCAAAACACTTTGTAAAAATCCCAAACTTTGATAGTACCTCTATGAGGCCCTAAAATTGAGTCTGTATTTTTTTATGAATTTTCTAAAGTTATTTGGGCATTTAATTCCTTCATTTGAAGCTTGCAAAGGCCTTTATAAATTGTAAAACACACCCAAAAATTCCCAAAAATTTACTGGAGTTAGACCTTTGAATGAGGACCATTTTTCATGTTCAACACTTTTTCCCTAGGAGCCTAGATTTTTCTTAAAAAAATCAGGATGTGTATAGGAGAGTGGGGTGCAGATAGAGAGATCCAGGGGAGGAGATGAGGCCGGACAGCGCGCCGTCCTCTGGTCCCCACAGCGGATCTACAGTCGACCCGCTATGGGGGTGCACAATTTCATGCAGGGGCGGGAAACGATTAAACAGGGGCCGTCCGATCTCATCATGGAGATCGGATGGTCCACATCTCTTGACGGGGAAGTGGAAGGTGGCAGCCACTGCCACCGCCGGGAAGCGGCCGCCCGACATCGGCGCCTCCCCCGGTCGACTCGCTAGGGGCCAGCAATCAATCCGGCGGTTGTCCGGCGGCCTGGCGCCACCAGCCACCGTCAAATTTAGGGAGGAGGAGGGGCGGTGGCGCGGCCTGCATGGGCCATGCTGTCCGATGCCGCGCCACCCCTCCCTCGGGGTGGGCCTCCCTCTGCCCCCGGCTGGGTCTCTGGGGTTGGGGATTATCTCTGGTGGTGGTCTGACAGCCAGGCGCCGCCGGCTACCGCCGGAGATGGCCGCTGAAACAGTACAGGAAAATCAAACAGAGAGATGAGCTTACGGGCACCGCCGGAGGCGCGTTCTCCAGCGGCCCTGCTGCCTCCCTTCGTCGGGGTGAGGGTCCCTGAGTGGGGCCCTGCTCCCCCAGCACCATCACTGGCACTGGGGTGAGACCCTTGCGCCCGAGCCCCCACCCGAGCCTGGGCATGGCTCGGGTGGTGCTGGCGGTGCTCCAGCGATGGGATGTGGCGCGCATGGTGTTGGGGGAGTGGGAAGGAGGAGGGGAAGGCTGTCCACCTGATGGAGGGGGGCTCGGGAGGTGGTGGGCAGAGAAGCCATTGGTGTGGCGGCGGCGGTGGCTTGGGGAGGGCTCTCCAGCGAGGTGGGGTTCAGGTAGGAGTGAGGCTGGCTGGAGGGAGGGGGTGTGAGCTCAGAGGGGAGGGGGTGTCCCTTTTATAGGGAGTGAGGGGGGTTCTCCCTCCCATTCTCTCTATGTGGGACTGAAGGGAGGGAGGGTGGGGGAAGATATTTCTTCTTTGGTTATACGATACTCAAAATGGTCATTTTCACCAAATGACCTCGGATTGACGTGCAACAAATTCTTTTGCGCTCGTATTGGTTATACGAGTCTAACGGAACTGACAGAAGTCAATTTGGAGTACGTTTAGTCACCGTAAACCAACGACTTAGTTGTGACGCACAACGATACTCAAAATGGTCATTTTCTTCAAACGACCTCAGATTGGAATGGAACGAGTTCCATTACACTCGTATTGATTAAAGTCTAAGGGAACTGACGGAAGTCAATTTGGAGTACGTTTGGTCACCGTACCCCAACGACTTAGTTGTGACGCACAATGATACTCAAAACGGTTATTTTCTCCAAACGACCTCGGATTGATGTGCAACAAATTCCGTTGTGCTCATATTGGTTATATGAGTCTAACGGAACTGACCGAACTCAATTTGGAGTACGTTTGGTCACCGTACCCCCAACGACTTCATTATGACTCACAACGATACTCAAAATGGTAATTTTCTCCAAACGACCTCGGATTGGAACGGAACGTGTTGTATTACGCTCGTATTGATTACACGAATCTAACATAACTGATGGAAGTCACTTTGGAGTTTCCTAGCACAATATCCCATAATCGGGTCACTTTCTACCTTTTGGGGTTACTTTTTATTGGGTCCACTAGGGTCTAGTGACCCAATAAAAGTCGGGATGTTACAATCCAATAAAATTAAAAGGATTTTCGTCCTAAAAAATTGCCTAAGGTAGGGGGGTTGTGTGACATACCTGCGGGAAGAGTGCCCGATATCTTTTTCGAACAAGTGTCTCTGTCTCCCATGTAAATTCCTCGCGTCCGCAGTTTGACCATAGGATTTTGACCACTGAGATAGTTTTGTTTCATAGTTCCTTGACCTTGGAATCCACTATCTTCACTGGTTCGAGCTGAATGGATCGGTCCGATTGTATTGATGTTGGGGGTGCAGAAAGATGTTGATCTGGTTGGCGAAGAACACGTCTTAGTGATGAAACGTAAAAAAACGTCGTGAAGGTTTCCCAACTCAGCTGGCAAGGCTAATCTATATGTAACATGGCCAATTCTTTCTATGTCTTGATATGGTCCTAGGTAGTGAGGATCTAGTTTTTTCCGCCTCTTTATCCGGGAGATCCCGTGCATCAGTTTAATCCTTAGGAATACCGTATCCCCTATGTTGAATTCCACTGGTCGATGGCGTGCGTCATAGTATTTTGCTTGGCGGCTCTGTGCTTCTAACATTCGGTCTCAAATTAATCTTATTGCTGTCGTGGTGTCATTTATGTAGGTGACCCCTAAAGATTCTGGGTCCTCATCCTGTGTCCATGATAGCGGTGTTCGGCAGCGTATTCGATAGAGAGACTCGTATGGTGTCATCTTGATACTCGCCTGGAAGCTGTTATTGTATGAGAAGTCCAGCAAGGGCAGCACCTTCTCCCACGGTTCGATGTGTTCTACTATGCATAGTCGGAGGAGGTCTTCCATCGTCCGATTTGTTCTCTCCGTTTGCCCGTCTGTTTGAGGATGGAAAGCGGTGCTGAAAGCCAACTTGGTTCCCAAATACGCTTGGGCTCTTCTCCATTCCTTCGAAGTAAAGCATCCGTCGCGGTCAGACACGATCGATTTGGGTACCCCATGGAATCAGACTACTTGCTCTATAAAAAGTCAGGCTAGGATGTCGACATTGTTGCCTTGTCGGTTCAGGTTGAAGCGATCCACCTTTGTGAGGCGATCCACCACGACCCATATTGAGTCATTCCCTACACGAGATCGGGGTAGGCCATGGACAAAATCCATGGAGATATCCTCAAACTTCCATTCTGGTATGGGTAGAGGCTGTAGTAGGCCTCCTGGACTACGACATTCCGCCTTGACCATTTGACAGGTCTGGCAGTGTTCCACATAATTGGTGACGTCCCTTTTCATACCTGGCCAGTACAGTGTTCTTCATAAATCTGCATACATTTTTACCACTCCTGGGTGAATAGAGTACTTCGATTGGTGTGCTTCACGAAGTATTTCTTCTCGGATCCCTTTGGTGGAAGGGATGAATATGCGGTGTTTGTATTGTAGAATACCATCATATAAGTTGTAGGCCTCTTGAGCGTCGTGCTGCAGGGTCTGGATGATTGGAGCTGCTTCTAGGTCAACCTTTTGTGCTTCTCGTATTCTGTCTCTAATATCATATTATATCTTCATCCAATATAGCTGGGCTTGGTAGTCTATAGGGTTTCTATGGGTGATAAGGGTGATGTCTAAGTCTGCCAAGGACTTGATTAACTCCCCTGGTATCAGTTCTAGCCAACTTCCGATCATAGAGGGTTGTCGACTCAAGGCATCTGCAACCTTGTTGGATTTGTTGGGATGGTATTGGAGGGCGAAGTCATAATCGCACAGAAACTCTAACCACCGGCGTTGTCGGAGGTTCAGCTCCTTTTGGGTAAAGATGTACTTGAGGCTTTTGTGGTCGGAGAAGATCTCGCATCTTATTTCGTATAGATAATGCCTCCAGACTTTTAACGTGTATACCACTGCACCCAATTCCAGGTCATGGGTTGCGTAGTTTAGCTCGTGAGGCTTTAACTGTCGTGATGCGTAAGCGAATACTCTGCCATGCTGCATTAGTACAGCTCCTAACCCTCTCAGTGATGCGTCAGTGTAGATTTGGAAGCCCTCGGTGCCTAAGGGGAAGGTAAGTATTGGAGCAGAGGTTAAGCGATTCTTTAATTCTACGAACGGTGCCTCACATTGGGTGTCCACTGGAACACTGTATCCTTTTTAGTGAGGGTGGTTAGGGGTAAGGTGATCTTGGAAAAACCATCAACGAACTTACGGTAGTATCCGGCGAGACCAAGGAAACTTCTGATATCTACCGCTGACTTAAGTGGTGGCCAATTCCGTACCGCTTGTACTTTGGCTTGATCCACTGCTACCTCGTTCTTGTTGATCGTGAACCCGTGGAACCCGACTTCCTCCATCCAGAACTCGCACTTGCTGAATTTTGCGAAGAGGGAGTGTTCTCGTAATTTGAGTTGTACCATTTGGAGATGCCTAGAATGGTCGGTCTTGCTCCATGAGTAGATGAGCATATCGTCTATGAAGACGATCACAAAGTGGTCCAAGAATGGTTCAAACACCTTATTCATTAGGGCCATGAAGGCTGATG
Source organism: Dactylorhiza incarnata (assembly GCA_033032865.1). Classification (NCBI taxonomy): domain Eukaryota; kingdom Viridiplantae; phylum Streptophyta; class Magnoliopsida; order Asparagales; family Orchidaceae; genus Dactylorhiza; species Dactylorhiza incarnata. The sequence continues at coordinate 7,242,031 of JAWHQI010000013.1, forward strand.
GGGCGTTGGTTAGTCCAAATGACATCACCATAAACTCGTAGAGTCCATAGCGGGAGCTAAAATATGTTTTGGGGATGTCCTCCTCTCGTACCCAAAGCTGGTAATAGCCAGACCTCAAATCCATTTTGGAGAAAATGTACGCGCCTTGTAGTTGATCAAATAACTCGTCTATCGTAAGTAGAGGGTAGGTATTTCGTATGGTAAGTTTATTTAGTTCCCTGTAGTCGATGCACAGACGTAGTGATCTATCCTTCTTCTTGATGAATAATATAGGGGCTCCCCAGGGCGAGGTACTCGGACGAATGAAACCTGCATCAATTAGCTCCTATAGCTGTATTTTAAGCTTGGCTAGTTCCTTTGGGGCCATCCGGTAGGGTGCTCGGGACACTGGTCGAGCTTCGTGTGCAAGTTCAATCTGGAAGTCCACTTCTCGCTGCGGGGGCAACCCGGGAAGGGATTCGGGAAAGATGTCTGGAAAGTCTCGGACTATGAGCAGCTTGGTGAGTACTTGCATTTTTCCTTCTATTTCGAAGTAGATCAAGTACAATTCATCCTTTCATCGGACCGATTTGACAGTTTGTGCGGACGTTAGAATGATGCGGGTGACAGATGGTATACCTGCCAGAGTGATAGACTGCCCATTTGGGTTCTGGAGGTTGATTTCTCGGGCCGAGCAACTGATTTGGGCATTTTGCTCGGCCAACCAGTCCATTCCTAGGATGATGTCGAACCCAGTTATTGCTAGAATAGTTGCGAAGATTTCGAACTCCTTATTTCCCTGCATTGCCTGGAATGAGCACTTTTCTGTGGATATCATGTCTGACTCGTCCGAGAGTCATATTCGTATTGACATTGCAGACGATCGAATGATGTTCTCTTTATTTGCGATGAAATCCCGGGAGACGAAGGAATGGGTGGTACCCCCCCCCCCCCCCCCCCCCCCCCCCCCCGTCCACTAACTTGAAGTGGGCTGGCCACTTAAGGTTTAGGGTAGCCTCCATGGTGGCTGCTCTCCCTTAGGAAAAATTCCAAAAAATAGAGTTTGGGGGGGGGGGAGGATTTGACCAAGGTCAACCCTAGGGTGGGTCCCTCATGTGGGTCAAGTCCCAAGGGATCCAACTTGTTGGGTTAAGGGTTAACATAAGGATGTCAAATCGATATGGGGTGTGTGCACACTTTTTGGTGTGACATAAAGCTTGACTTGACTGTGGTTTGACTTCCTGACGCCAGAATTGGTTACAACGAGCTCCATTGGTTTGGTTTTGACTTTAGGAGTCCATTGAGACTTACTGAAGTTGATTTCGAGTTCGTATGCTTAGTATTTCGAAAACTATGTCGCGGCGGCCTACAAAACCTAAAATAGGCATATTCCTCGTATGACCTCGGATTGAAGTGCAACGAATTCCGTTGCGCTCGTATTGGATATACGAGTCTAACGGAACAGACAGAAGTCAATTTGGAGTGTGTTTGGTCACAGTACCCCAACGAGTTAGTTGTGGCGCACAACGATACACAAAACGGTAATTTTCTCCAAACGACCTCAGATTGATGTGCAACGAATTTTGTTGCTCTCATATTGGTTATACAAGTCTAATGGAACTGACAGAAGTCAATTTGAAGTACGTTTGGTCATTGTACCCCAATGACTTAGTTGTGACGCACAACGATACTCAAAATGGTCGTTTTCTTCAAACGACCTCGGATTGGAACGGAATAAGTTCCATTATACTCGTATTGATTACACGAGTCTAACGAAACTGACAGAAGTCAATTTAGAGTACATTTGGTCACCGTACCCCCAACGACTTAGTTGTAACGCACAACGATACTCAAAACGATCATTTTCTCCAAACGACCTCAGATTGATGTGCAACAAATTCCGTTGCGCTCGTATTGGTTATACGAGTCTAACGGAACTGACAGAAGTCAATTTGGAGTACGTTTGGTCACCGTACCCAATGACTTAGTTGTGACGCACAATGATACTCAAAATGGTCGTTTTCTCCAAACGACCTCAGATTGGAATGAAACGAGTTCCATTACACTCGTATTGATTACACGAGTCTAACGAAACTGACGGAAGTCACTTTGGAGTTTCCTAGCACAATATCCCCTAATCTGGTCACTTTCTACCTTTTGGGGTTACTTTTTATTGGGTCCACTAGGGTCTAGTGACCCTATAAAAGTCGAGATGTTACAGAAGACCTCTTCAAGTGAAGAAGGCTTGTGTGGTGGTGGCGGAGCGAATCCGGGAGGATTCACTTATGGTGGGCGTTGAGAATTATTCGGGTTGTTCCATGAGAAATTAGGGTGGTTCCTTAAACCCGGATTATAACTATTATTTAACGGAAGATTATTATTCGGGTTATTAGGAGGACGATAGAAGTTCCCCATATAGTCTACTAGCTCTTGAATAAAATTATTATTATTAAAATTATTATTATTATTAGCCCAATTAGTGGCGGAGGAAGCAGACTTCTCTGAAACTTGCTTAATAAGCCATCTACTTGATGTGTTTGGTTAGTGGTGGCCTCGACTTCAAAAAGTCTGGTCGGCTTATTAGGGCGCGACCGTCGCGCATTCCACTGATACGCATTCATGGCCATCTCCTCGAAAATCTCTTGAGCGGCCTCTAGGGTTTTGTTATTAAGAGTTCCCCCAGCTGTCGCATCAATCATTTGCCTTCGTTGGAGATTCAAACCATTGTTGAATGTTTGAACTTGTTGCCACAACGGGAGGGCATGATGAGGACATCTCCGCAATAATTCCTTGAAGCGCTCCCATGTGTCGTAGAGAAACTCCGAGTCTATTTGCGTAAACGAGAGAATGTCTGTACGTAATTTACTGGACTTTGCCGGAGGAAAATATTTCGTTAAGAATTTCTCCATCATTTCGGCCCATGTAGTGATGGAACCTCTTGGAAGAGAATCCAACCACAGCTTGGCCTTAGTCCGCAAAGAAAAAGGAAATAAACGCAAACAAATGGCGTCATCGGTGAAACCATCTATTTTAAACGTATTGCAGATTTCCAAAAAAATTAATAGATGTAAATTAGGATCTTCATCCGGTAAGCCATCGAAAACAACGGTTTTCTCTACCATCTGAATGATACTCGTTTTAATTTCAAAATTATTATACGTCACCACTTGGCAAATAATACTAGATTGTGTTCCCTCCCAATTTGGCCTCGCATAATAGGATATGGTCCGTAGCGGGGCGTCGTGTTGTTCGGGATCTTCCATTATACCTTCGTTAGTTTCTCCTATTGACTCTTCTCGAATTATTGATAGATCATTAAAATGGAGACGTCGTCGTATGGTGCGCTCGATTTTCGGATCAAAACACAATTCAAGATTAATTGAAGAGTTTCCTCGGGTCATAAACTAAAAAAAAGAGGCGAAATGAATAAAAAGGTGACGAAAGAAAAATTAAAATTATTATAATAATATTATTATTATATTTTAATTATATATATTTTTTTTTTTCAAAAAGCGGGTTAAGTTAGTCCCGGACTTCCCGAGGTCTACCCTGTGAAGGGTTCGCATCGGTACTAGGAGATATGCTGAGGTGACATCCCAAATCTCTTTTTCCGAGAATTTAAATTACGCCTTTTATGATTTTTAAAAATTTTAAGAGAAGGGGGAGAAGAAAGAGCACGATAAAATTAATAGATATTTCTTTTTCGAAATATCAACCTCCAATCCCCGGCAACGACGCCAAAAACTTGATGAAGCTGAAACTATATCCGCAAACGATAGCGGCAAGTGTACTGCATCGAAAGTAGTATAGGTTTATAAAAACCAAGGTTGTATTAGACTCGGGCGGTTGAATACTCTTACTTCAAGAAAATCTCTATTATTTTATCAATAGAATTTCGGATTGGTTTTTGCACTAAAGAGAGAAGAATTAAAATGAAGATTAAAACAATAATTTGGACGATTAGCACTCGGTCTTGAATCACTGTAGAATAAAGATAACAAGAATAAATTAAGACTCTAATTCTCTTCCAAAGAACTGCTTAGACCGTGGAGGTTTCCATATTCTGAGCGCACCTTGGGTCGAGGATACGCCCAGCTGAGTTTAGGTAGATCAATCGAGCTTTCGCTCTAGAATCAAAACCCCTAAAACTCGCTTTACCGAGGTGAACCGCTCTATTGGATTTGACTCCATTCCGGGAGATTTATGTCATCCTCTCTCGAGGGTTGCATGCAACTCTCTTTATCCTTGAATGATCGATTCGCCTTATGAGCTAGTTTGGCTAACTAAAGAACAAAAACAAGAACGAGAATCATATATTGATAATATGATCTCATTATGTTAAAATCAATGATAAATCGTAAGTATTCTAAGGAGGGAAAAAGAGAAACTAAATTCGATTCATGAAGTTTATTATTCCTTCGATCATCTCGACCGAGTACTAATGGAGATTTAGCTACTCATGGAGATGGAGGAATCGACAAAAATGAAGGAGTTCATGATGCAATGAAGAAAGATGAAAAAGAATAACAACTAATTTTTATTAAGCCTTTCAAAAGGAATTACAACCTAAGGAATTTGGATTACAAACTATTGAAATGAAAGTTACACTTACAAAAGAAAAGAACACGAATTGAAACTTACAATTGCACTAGAAAGAGAAATACAAGAAATGTTTAAAACATGAAAACAAAGCAAGAAAAGAAGACTTGAGCCTCCAAAATTCGTCCCCTTGAGTTGTAGAGGAGCTGTCTTTAAATAAGCTTAAATTTGAGGTTACACGCCCTTGGTCGTGCCCATGACCAAGGGCGTGTAAGGGGTGTGATTGATGCTGGTGCGGGATGGACGCCTTCTGGCTTCAATACGGGCGTTACGTGCGCGTCACGCCTTAGGTCACGCCTGTGACCATGGACGTGTAATCTTTAAATCTGGCTGTTGGCGGGAAGCTTCGGCGGGAAGGAGCGCGGGATAGTTCACGCTCGTGACTGGATGTCACGCCCACAGTCACGCCAGTGACCTGGGGCGTGTAATTTTAATTGATGTGGCGGGCTGATTCTGGCTGCGGGAGGTGGGTCATGGTCGTGACCTGGGTCACTCCCTTGGTCACGCCCATGACCTGGGGCGTGAAATTGGCGAATCTTCACGGAATGTCCCAGGGTTGGCGGTAGCGGGCCTGGAATACATCTTAGGCTGTCACGCCCTTGGTCACACTCGTGACCTTGGGCGTGTACTTGCAAATTTAGCTACAAGTGTCCAGAAAACCTGAAAATATAATATAAACTTAAGTTAGTTCATGAAATAAAAAAAGGAACGATTTACATGATATAATGCATATAAATTATATAATTTCAAATTAAAAATATATTAAAACTATACTAAAAGATGAGTATATAAAATACTCATCAATCCTCGCCTTCTCGACGGCTCTGAAGCAACAGAGTTGATGTTAACTGTTTTTCAATTCATCAAATGTTTCATCACACTCCTTGGTCCATTCAAACTTTGCTCTCCCACACAGAATTTTAAAGAATGGAGCACTCTTATCTCCTGAACGAGATATAAACTGACTCAAACCTGCCATCCATCACCCAATTGTTGAACTTCTTTAGGCGATTTCAGAGTTGTCATATCCAGGATTGTTTTTACCTTGTCTGCATTTGGCTCCAACTCTTCTGGGTGAGGAGATGACCAAGGAACTTTCCTTTGCTTGCTCCAAATACACACTTTAGAGGATTCAACTTCATGTTAAAGGCTCATAGAGTAGCGAACGTCTCATCGAGATCATTAAGATGAATAGAAAAAGCTTTGCTTTTTATTAAGAGGTCATCAACGCACACTTCTAAGTTTCTTCCTTTTTGATTTTTAAACATAGTATCCATCATCCTTTGATACGTTGCAACAACATTTTTTAGCATAAAAGGCATCATGCGACAACAAAAACAATCGTCGTTCGTGATAAAAAAAAGTATGAAGAATATCGGGCTTATGCATTCTAATTTGGTGATAACCAGAGAATGCATCAAAAAAGCCCATACATGAGTACCCTACCACAGAATCAACTAAAGAATATATCTGGGGTAAGGGGTAGCAATATTTCGGGCAAGATTTATCAAGTTTCGTAAAATCTACACACATCCTCCATTTTTCCCTTGCCTTTTTCACCATTACAACATTCAAAACCCAATCAGAGTATTGAATTATTTGAATAAACTTTGCCTTTAGGAGCTTATCCACCTCCTCCCTTATGAGTTGTACAAGGGTCACCGCTCTCTTATTCTGCTTGATTGGAGCGAAGCTCGGATTAACATTGAGGTGGTGGCAGACAACATCAGGATCAACTCAAGGCATGTCATCTGCTGACCAGGCGAAGACATCCAAATACTTCAGAAGACAGGAGATGAGCTGGTTCTTTTCCTCTTTGGACAATTCTGCATTGATGGAGAGCATCTTGCTTCAATCCTTCTTATCAACAGGAACAACTTGAGTCACCTGGGCAGGTTCCAGATGAGCTCCTTCTCTATAACTATTTCTCCACTGATTCTTCTACAACTCTAGGGTGGTCAGCACCTTGAAGAACTGGAAGAGTCTAAGACATCTTCGGGGGAGGAGAAGATTCGGTCACATTGACCATCTTGACATAACACTCTCGAGCCAGCTTGGAGTCACTCCTGACCCGGTACTACTTTCCCTTGAGGGCAAACTTAACAGTATAGTCTCCTCAGGACCTTTCAACCGCCATGAGCTTATCCCGCGTGTTTTAGAAACGCTTGTTGATGGACCGCCAGTTTGTGGGTTGTCGATCTGGAGAGGGACCCTCCAGGGGTTTTGGCCCTTCTTTTTCTCTGGGTGGCACGGGAGCGGGCAAAGCTAAGCAGGGAGATCGACCGTCCAACATTAGGCGGCTCACCCCTCAGGAGATGGCGAACCGCCGGGCCAAGGGCATATGCTTCAATTACGATGAGGTCTTTACTCGTGGACATCGGTGCATGTGCCTTTTTGACTTGAGGTGGAGGACCCCTCAGACGAGGACATTGGGGAAGAGGACCCAGGAGCTCCCGAAATTTCTATTCATGCCATGTCGGGACCTCATTCGGGAGATACGATTCAGCATCATATTTCAGTGGCAGGCCAGTCATCGGTCGCTCTCATGGACTCGGGAAGTACACGCAGATTTCTTAGTGACCTCACATCGCAGCAGCTTCATTTGTTAGTTACGAACCATCTGAACCTCCGAGTCTCTGTTGCCAATTCCATGGCCATGACGTGCACAGGAGTTTGTCGTGCATGTTGTGTCGATTGTGGTGGAGGGATACCATTCCCACATGGATTTCTATGTGATCGTTCTGCGGGGTTTCGAGCCCGTGTTGGGAGTCCGCTGGCTCCGCACCTTGACGCCGCTTCTATGGGATTTTGACTTGCTGACGATGACGTGGGGATGTCACCCCCACTAGACGGTGTTGTAAGGCCGCCCGACGCCTATCGCCCGACAGGTTTTTCTCGCCTGTGCTGACTAGACTAAGCCATCTGACCTTGAGGCTCTCTTACAGGAGTACAACGACACCACCACCACCCAACGGGTCTTCCTCCCTTGTAGTGTCGGGATTAACGCATTTTCCTTCTGCCAGGAACGACCCCTATAGTGGTTCGTCCCTACCGCTACCCCTTTCGGCATAAGCCTGATATTGAGCGATAGTGCGACGCTATGCTGCAGCAGGGCATCATCCGCCATAGTGTGTCCCCCTTCTCATCCCCGGTCTTATTGGTCAACAAGAAGGATGACACATGGCATTTCTGTGTTGATTACATCGAGCTGAATGCGCGGACGGTGAAGGACAAGTTCCCCATTCCGGTTGTGGAGGAGCTCCTGGAGGAGTTGCATGGCGCCCGCTTCTTCTCCAAGCTGGATCTTTGTTCCGGCTACCACCAGGTGCACATGGCCTCCGAGGATGTAGAGAAGACGGCCTTTCGCACGCACCATGGCCACTTCGACTTTCTCGTGATGACATTTGGGCTTACCAACGCCCCTTCGACCTTCCAGGCCCTCATGAACGAGGTATTTCACGACTTGTTACGTCGATGTGTACTTGTTTTCTTTGACAATATTTTGGTCTACATCGCTACTTGGGAGTCCCACATGGGTCACCTTCGAGCATTTTTTCAGTTAGTCCGCACTCACAGGATCTTCTTGAAGCGAGCCAAATGTTTTTTTGGGATCGAACGAGTCTCATACTTGGGTCATGTTGTTGACAACACAGGGGTCTCGGTTGACCCCCTCAAAATTCAGGGTGTGACCGATTGGCCCGTTCCCTATTCCCAGCGGGAGCTACGGTGTTTTCTTGGTCTTGCAGGCTATTATCGGCGCTTTATACAAGGGTACGACATCATCGCAGCACCATTGTTTGCTCTCTTGAAGAGACAGTCCTTTGACTGGGGGCGACTCCGTGATGACCGCTTTTCGTGTCCTTCAGCATGCCCTGGTGTCGGCTCTAGTGCTGAGTCTACCGGATTTTGACCAGGAGTTCCAGGTAGAGTGTTACGTGTTCGGAGAAGGGTGCAGTGCTGTGCTGCATCTGGTGAGCGACCCGATCACATATTTTAGTCGACGGACCGCCATTCATCATCAGAAGCTCCAGGCTTACGAGCAAGAGCTAATTGGATTAGCCAAAGCCGTCCAACATTGGCGACCGTACTTATGGGGACGCCCTTTCCTTATTTGCACCGATCACTTCAGTATCAAGTACCTACTGGAGCAGCACCTCATAACTACCCCGCAGCAGCATTGGATCAGTAAAATGTTGGGCTCTGACTTTCATGTGAAATATAAGGCGGGGGCCTTGAACCGGGCCGTCGATGCCCTCTCCCACCGCGATCATCAGGAGGGATGCCTGCTGGCTATTTCTTCCTCGGCCTCGACCATTCACCACTGCCTATAGAGTGAGATTCAAGACACACCAATTCTACGCGAGCTGCTTCACCGCATTGAGGAGGGGAAAGTGCCCTCCGAATGGACGGCCCAGGACGGCCTCATCTTGTACATAGATCGCCTCCATATGTTAGACATGTTACCTTTGATCCTGGATATCCTGACGGGGATCCACGACACCACCCATGAAGGGATCCATAAGTCCCTTCAGCGGATCCGGACAGAGTTCTTTTGGAAGGGACTCAAATGAGGGGTCCAAGACTTCATTGCCCTTTGCCCCGCATGCCAACGCAATAAGGACGACAACCTCCTACCAGCTGGGTTGCTCCAACCTCTTCCCGTCCCAACACAGATTTGGGCTGACATCGATGGATTTCATTGAGGGGTTACCTACTTCGAATGGCATCTCCATCATCTTGGTGATGGTCGATCGTTTGTCCAAGGGCACGCACTTCATGGCATTGAGTCGCCCTATGTAGCGGAACATGCTGGCCCTCATATTCTTCGATCAGGTGTTCGGTTTACACAACATCACAAAGAGTACTAGTGTCTAACAGGGACAAGATTTTTACCTCATTATTCTAGCAGGAGCTATTCACATTATGTGGCACCAAATTTGCTCTCTCCTCAGCTTGCAACCCGCAGTAAGAAGCGCAGACAGAGGTGGTCAATCGGACACTCGAGATGTACCTGTATTGTATTACCGGATGTTGGAACAACCCTATTACTGATTTGGGCTAGGATCACTATCTGTTGACTAGGACTAAGTTGACCCCAATGTATTGTCTAAGGGTCAAGGTTTTAGGCTGCTAGAACTTAAGGAAAAGAATAAATTTATGCGTTCGGCGAACACCATACTGCGTTCGACGAACTCCATCCTGCATTCGACCAACGGCATGCTCCAGTTCGACGAACTTGCCAAGTCTCAGCGTTCGACGAACTTGCCAAGTCTCAGTGTTCGACGAACTTGCCAAGTCTCAGCGTTCGACGAACTTCCCAAGTCTCAGCGTTCGACGAACTCCTTCCTGTGTTCGACGAAAGTGCTTCTCAGATCGACTAACACAATTCTTCAAGCCAGATTAAGCAGTTTATCTTTCAGTTCGTCGATCTTCAACTTGAGCTCGACGAACTCCAGTCTGTGTTCGACGAATCAGCATCAAAAGTTCAGTTCGACGAAATCAACATTCAGATCGACGAACTCAACATTCTGTTCGACGAACTTAGTTCTCAGGTCGACGAATTTTCTCCTCAGTTCTTAATTTCAGAAGGATCAGCTATTCTTTGAACTCCGATCGACTAATCAGCAACGGATCTATTCCAATCAGATAAGTCAGGATTTAATCATTTCCTTTTATTATTCTCTTATTTCGAGAAAGTAGCCATTAGCATTTATTAAAAAGGAAAAGGAATTAAAGATCAGTTTGCAGTTCCAAGAAACAATCAATTCTGATTATTCTATTCCTTATTCAGAAGATTTGATTTTTCAAATCAGTCAGATTATCTCTAAGAAAAAGGAAGAAAAAGATTTACAGGATTACGGTACAACAAGATTGAAAGAAGAAAAGAGAATACAGTCGAGAGAAAAATACAGAAAGCAGAAAAGAAAAAGTTTTCATAAAGTTCATCTTCCTCAAGCGGCACACTCTCATCCTCAGAGAACAACAATCTTCATACTCTCAGTTCTCAGCTGTTGATCTCAAATCTTCAAGAGCAACAACAAATCTGAGAAACTTTGTCTCTCAGATTCATCAGCTATCAAGGAAGATTTTCAATCAAGAGAAAGCTCCATCCTCTAACTGTCAACTATTTTCTATCAGACAGGGGGAGCTTTACAACAACACAATCCACTAGTCTTCTCTCAGATTATTGACAGAGAAGAACTTCATAACCCTCTTTATCCCATCTTGTACAGGGTTCTAACTCCCTTCAAAAGTTAAACCTTTGGTGGCAGGGCACCTGATCAAAAACCTGTAGTTTGGTTTGAGCACCTGATCAAAATCTCAGTGGTGTTTGGGCAGCTGATCAAAAACCCATTGGTGATAGGGCACCTGATCAAAAACCTAGCGGATTCCTACCAAGGGTGGTAGAAGAGTAGATGTACCCAGGTTTATTGGGGAACTACTATAGATCCTTGTGTCTTCTGTGTTTTTGTTTATTTTCTGTACTGTGTTGTGCTGTGTTTTCTTTATTTGTTTTTATAAATCACTCAGTACACACATATATATCACTATTTTAATTCCGCTATAAAAATAAGTGAAAAACTTTTTAATACTCTATTCACCCCCCTCTAGAGTAACTTTAAGATCTAACCTCACTTTCAATTGGTATCAGAGGTTTCAACTGATATCAGAGGACTTTCAATTGGTATCAGAGGTTGGTTGATTCTTTACAGGCTAACACCTGAATCAAAAGATTAATTAGATCTTAATTTTCTTCTAGAGTTTCTTTTGCTAAAAATCCATGGTATGAACAAAGAATACTCAAGCAGAAGACCTCCTATGTGCAATCTAAATAAGTTTGCATTATGGAAGGTGAGGATCAGGTTATATATGAATTCTATTGACAAAGATATTTTCAATGTTATTTTGACAGAACCTCCTACTCCTACAGCAACAACAAGTGTTGAAGCAACAACTAACAATAATGCTGTTCCACCTCCTGAGTGGACAGAAGCTCAAAAGAAGCAGAGAAGTGCTGATGCCAAAGCAATAAACATATTAGCACAAACAATGTCAGATGACATCTTTCAAAAAGGTTGTGGAATGCACCTCAACCAGGGAAATCTGGACCTCCCTTAACAACATGGTTGAAGGATCTGCAGATGAGAGAAAATATAGAAGATCTCATCTCATCTCTCAGTATGAAAATTTCAAGAAAGGAGAAACTGAGAGTGTTGCAGATATGTACAATAGACTCAGCCTCATAACCAATGAGCTGAAATCTCTAGACAAAGTGATCTCCATCACTGAAGTCAATGATATGATCTTAATGAGCTTCCCTAGTACATGAGACTCTAGGATCTGGCCAATCAAGGAAGCCAGAAGCCTTAATGAGATCTCTACTGAGGCCTTGTTAGGCAAGCTTAAATCCTATGAGGAGCTTATCAAGTCCAGAGAAGCTGAACAATCTACTTCCTCACCAGCATCCAAGAAGGAAAGGAGCATTGCTTTCCAAGCAACTGAAGAGGAAGATAAAGCTCCAAGAGAAGTGGAGTTTATGAGTCTTCTAGCCAAGAGATTCTACAAGATGGCTAGAAAGGATTTCAGAAAGAAGGATCTCAGATCAAAAGAAAAGCCAAGGTAAGACAAAACTAATTCTAAAGAAATTATTTGTTATGGCTGCAGGAAACCTGGACACATTCTACCTGAGTGTCTAGAGAACCAAAAGAAGGAAAAGAGAAAAGAGAAAGAAGAGAAAAGGCACTCCAGCAAGCCTTCCTCCCACAAACATAAGCATAAGGGAAAGGCTTTGTAGCTGAATCTTGGAGTGAGACAGAATTAGAATCTTCATCCAGCTCTTCTGAAGATGAAGAAAAATCAAATGAGAAGGACCAATACTTGATGGCTATTTATGACTCAAGCAGTGAGTCAGAACATGCATCAACATCCAGCTCTAGTGATGATGAAGATGATGAAGAAGAAAGAAACTTATGCATGATGGCTATCAATGCCTCAGGAAGTAATTCAGAAGAATCAGAATCAGACAATGACAGTGATCAGGTAATATCTACCTTTGATTTTAATTCAAATGAATTCTGTTGAAATCGATTTCTCAGCCTCTTGTGAATCTCGGGGCCCTCACCGAAATGAGGGGCAGCTAGCCCTTACTGATCCCTCGGAGAAGGTAGACTGAAGACTAGGAAAATGACTAAGACCTTAGTCACAGCGAGGAGGTCCCTCCACTAACCCGGAAGATCGTTGAGCGCTTCCCCTCCCAAGCCAAAGCTGAGACTCTGGCACCTTGGAGAGCTCTGGAAATGCTAGCCAAGGAGAGCCTGAGGAGAGAGAAGCTGAAGTGAAGTCCTCTCCAAAGGTGCCCTTTAGGTCTTATTTATAGGTTTTTTGATCTGGCCTGCAAGTAGCTGGATTTCGCCTTTTGATTTTACTATCCGCACCCCAAATGGGTCTGCTAACAGCCAAACTCTGCTGTTTGGAGAGGGTGAAGGCAGACCACCCAGGGTAAAAGGGTAATTTGGCCCTATCAACCTATGGGTAAGGAACTGCGAGAACATTACTGTCGAAGCTCTCGCGGGCCTTCTCGCGAGTCCTGCTCGCGATGCCTCTCCTAGGCGATCGCCCTGCGAGGACCTCACTGGCCCATTCTGGTGGTATCTGCCGAGGTCCAGTCTCACGAGCCTTCCGAGAGACCGCCTCTTGACTTCGTCGAGCTCAACACACATTTCGTTGAACGCAGGGCGTTTCGCCGATCACAGACGAGCTCGACAACGGCAGAACGTTGAACTGTTCACTGACCGCTGAGATGGGCGGTTCGTCGACCGCTGAGATGCTGAGATTGAAGCAAGCAGTTCGTCGAACGCGGGAAACAATTCGCCGAACATATAATTGAGCTCGCCGGATGCTGAGGCCCGGTCTCGCGAGCCTTCCTGCGAGACCGCCTCTTGACTTTGTCGCGCACTGAGCACATTTTCCTGAACACCTCTTTACCGAACATAGGTCTTCTTCTGCCAGCGGCTTGTGAGGTATTGGTTTGCCAGCCCTCGCTTGGCCCAGTCTTTTGAAGAAATCTGCTGAGGTTTGGATCTCGCGACTCCTCTTGCGAGACCATCCCTTTAGCTTTAATGAGCATAGAACACTTCGTCGACTTCTGATGATTTCACCGAACAGGGGTGAGCTCGACGACCGCAGGTGAGCTCGACGAACACGGGAGAGTTCGTCGAACGCGGGACTCCTTTCGTCGAGCTCAGAAAGCTTCCTCAAACTGCCCGCAAGCGTTTAGCTCGCCGACCATTCTCGCTCGCCTATCAGCGAGCCTTCCGAGAGAGACTTCTCCAAGGCCCCTCTCGCGAGGTCTTTGGCCAAATGGCCTTCCTCTCTTATTACTTCCTTCGTCCTGTTGCCTTCTTAAACAGCGCCTCCTCGCCTGGCGAATATCGGGGTTGTACACAATCCCCGCTCTTCGTGAGGCTATTTAGGCTCGCGAAGAAACATCCAACCCCTGGTATTCGCCAGTCTTTTTGATGATCTGTCAAGAATCTTTGGTAGGACCCACCCTGGGGGCTATAAATATCGTCCCGATCCTCAGTGACGCGCGCCGTCACTCTTTTTCTCCTTTTTGTCCCGTACTGTAGCTGTCAGGAGATGCCGCTTTCCGAAGAAGCTGAGGCTCGCCTGAAGGCTGTGAGAGTGGGCGAGCTACCCTCCACGACCAGGGTCCCTGCCTGGATGAATCGACCTCCTCCCGCTCAGTCGCCGAAGACTAAAAAGGCAAAAGCGGCTTGCCGAACTGGGGATGACTCCGTACTGCTGGACTCTATCCCGGATAACCGCCCCTCCGAGAAGGTATGAACTATTCCTCTAGCGAAGTAAATAAATTTGCCTGTGATTCATGCTTACTCGCAGGAGATTTTGCCGAACAAGGACATTGGCGAGCTTGGAGGTGGGTCTTGCTGAAGTCCGCCAGCAGACACACATCTCGCTTACTGACTCTCCTCCCTTCGTTGACTATCGACCTCTTATCCCCTGTTTTTCACAGTCTCGCCCCGGAAGACCCCGGCTCGCGAAGATTCACGGCTTTCGTTTCCATCCTTTCCTGACAAAACGGTGGACATGCCAAGGTTCGATCTCCTGGGGAGCGAGGGCGCTGGCGGCTCTCGACCGCCAAAGATTCCCCCAATTAACAATGCAGCCTACTCTCCTGGCTTAGGTGAATCCCTCTACCCTCATTACGGCAATGTCTTCCAGGGCCGACCTGAGAGTTATCATCCCCCTCCAGGTAAGCATTTCGATGCCCCCATGCCATGTGCGAACTTGAATGCGCTATCTAACCTTTCCGTAATATTTTGCAGAGAGTTCCGAAAATCCGCCTACCGATTCAGAGTTTGGCGACGACGAGGTGTCCCCCCTCCCAGACCAAGTGGAAGACTTCTTAGGGGACCCGTGAGATCCGGAGACGATGAAGAGGCGAACCGCAAAGTTGCTTCGAAAACATGGTAGGATGCTGATGGACCTTAATCTTCAGGCGAGACGGGATTGAGAGGTCGCTGAGGATAGGCAAGTTGTTATGATGGAGGAGTGCGCGAGACTTCAAGCCACGGTGCCTCGCGCCCAAGACGAAATGGTCACATCGTCGGAGGTGCACATCGCGAGGATGAGGGATTATGCCTTCCTGATGGATCGAGAGGGCCGTGCGGCCCAGGCTTACTATAATTCCAGGGTACCGCCGAGGTCCGGGTCGCGGGGTGGCGGCAGATGGAAGTGGTTACCCCATGATCCTCGCTGACTCCTACGTTTCTGCGAACTTTTATTGTCTGTTAACGCTCGCCGCTACTTTGAACAATCTCCTAATTACTTGCAACTTATATTTGTGAGTTCCCGCTCAGAAGTAAGTATTGGTAGTCTTTGTTATGTTATTCTCGCAATGAGCCCTTCTGCTCTCGCTAAAACTGTCTCACGATGAGTTCCCTTCGCTATTCTGTTTGCTCATGCTGCCCTTTGCAAAGAATTTGCTCATACAAACCTCGCAGGTAGTTCTCGCCCACGATTCTGACGTGATGTTTTTGCTAAACGCACTCAGCGACGCTTGGGCTTCTTCCCGCCCTTTCACTTCTGCCATAAATAGGCCGTCATAACTGTGCCAACTACCACATTTACCATCAGCCTTCTTCTTCTACTACTCCGGAGCTCTCTCCTTTCTCCCTCTTTCTCGCGCTATTCTCTTCCTCGCAGGTCCTCAAGATGGTCGGTGATCAAAGCGAGGCTGAGGGCAGATTAAAGTGTGCATGGGCCTTCACCGACCACTCCTTCTTCCTGGAGAACTTGTCGGAGGAGGAATATCTCACTACCGTCGCCGACTTCATCCCGCCGGAGTTTACCGCTCGCCAACCTACCAAGGATGACGCAATAAATGTCCCCCTGCATGATGAACTCGCGATCCCCATAGCTCATTTCGCGGTGGGTCTGAGGCTACCTCTGTGGCCAGAAGTTCGCCAGGTCACTACTAATCTCGCCCTTCTTTCCTTAGATGAGAATGAATTCTTCCTCGCTTAACTGACAGTCTCGCCATCTTGCTTGTCAGGTGTTAAGACACTACGACGTGATACCGGGTCAACTGACCCCCAACGCGATGGCGGTCATCGTCACCTTCCCCTGCTATATGCGCGAGGAGCGCATCGAGTTCAGCCTTCCGGTTTTCTGGAAGTTGTTCTCTTTCCGTGCGTATAAAGATGGGACCGCCGACTTTGTGGGCTCGGGTCCCAAGGTCAACGAGACCGTCAACAAAGCTCACTACTGGGCTCAGTAATTCCTCTTCGTTAAGGGGAACTTTGGCAACATCCCTTTCTCGCCTGTTCAATACAGCGAGACCACTTACCGTCCTCCTACTCTCGGCGGCCACGACGCCGCCTTATACCAGTTCTTCTGTAAGAAGAACTTCGAGGTTATGTATCTTCGCCGCAACCTCGACTCGCTACCCCCAATGCTCGTCGGTGAAGGTAATGATCTCGCCCGCTAACTTCCATGGTTTCAACATTTTCCGCACTAGATGTCTAACCCTCATTTTTTCAGGTGAGCGAGATCTACCACTCAACCCCCCCTACGCAAGCAACCGGAAGTCTTCCTCCACCCACGCTATCGCGACCATGGGAGCGGAGGCCTGCCATGATACCACCACCCCGGCTAAGCTCGTTTCTCGCAATAGATCGGAGGCCTCCAGCATCCGGGGCAAAGCCTCAAAGTCTCTACCCAAGAAGAGAAGCAAGAAGAGCCAAGGCTCGCTCGCCCCCTCTAAGGGAAAGGGGCACTCCGAAGCCGCCCCTGGCGAGATCGACCTAACCATCCTCTCCGAGGAGAGAGGGGTCGATGAGGAGAGCGAGGAGACTGCGAGGACCGCCTGCCCGCCTATTCCAGTTAACCACTGGAACTTTGGGCTCTGCCAGAGATGCAGGGATGAGACCGGCGAGCCCCTGGTGTATTGGAAGCTGGAGGTTAACAAAGCTGAAGTCTCCACCATCCTTCTTTCCTGGGTGGAGAAGCCGACCGTCAGCGGCCATGCCTATGACTTCTCCTTCGCCCTTTACGGGCGCGAGGATGCCGGGTCCTACAAGGACGAGACCTCAAAGACCCTCGCTTATGAAAGCGCGAGGTCCCAGCTGCGCTCCGGTGAGCTCGCCCATATGATAGGAAGGCGATGTTTGCAACTAGAGCAACATAATGTGGAGCTCACGAGGGCTTATCAGGTGCTTGATGAGTCCTGATCATATACACATTTATGGACTCATCCGGGCCGTTATTTAGTCATTTCTCCGCACTTTAGCCTTGTTTTAGTTTATATGTGATAATCCATGCTAGGTGCACATCTTGGCCCACTTTGGTGTGATTTTCGTGCTTTTTGTCTTTAGTAGTATTCTTGTGCTGTTAGGTGCCATTTTCAGTGGCTAGATCTGTGGTTATGCTGGAATAGGAGTCGTGCAAGTGTTCCCGGTGCAATTCTGCACAGGAACACTGCGCACGATCACCGGTTCTATTGCGCACGACCACTGGTCGTGCGCCACTGATCGTGTGCACTTAACCCTTTTTCACGAGTTCTGTTTGGTGCAGTGCGCACGACCACCAACGCCAGTGCGCACGACCACCGGTCGTGCGCCACTGCTCGTGCGCACTTATCATTAAAATTCTGAGTTCTGTTTGCTGTATTGCGCACGACCATCAACGATAGTGCGCACGACCACCGGTCGTGCGCCACTGGTCGTGCGAACATTTTATTTTATAATTTCGTATCTTGCAGGTTCCTCCCAGGCAGTGCGCACGATCGCAGAATTCCAGTGCGCACAACCACTGGTCGTGCGCCAATGACCGTGCGCAGTATTCAATCCAGCGCCTATTTAAACGCCTGTTGCGATTTTAGGGCAATCGATCACGGGCGGGAGCGGGATTCCTGTTCCGTACGCTGCCGATTTCCACCGTGGGACGCCTCCACTTCATCTTCTACGCAAGGGGAAGCCTCCTCCATCCATTCCAAGCCTTCCTCCATTGTCCGTGAGTGTTCTCCATCGTCCGCAAGCCTCCAAGCAAGCATTCTTTCATTCCGCTCGGTGAGAAGAAGAAGAAACCTAAAGTCGAAGACGACGGAGCACGTAGGGAGATCGTGACAGCTCTCTACGCCGGAAGCATTGTCCGTCCGAGTCCGGAGGTAGCCCGACAACCTACCATTCCGGCCGTGAACGGCCGCTAGTCTTCAACATCGGTTATTTCTTTCCTCTTGCCTCGTTGTACTCTTTGAACCGTGTAAAACTCGAATATTGAGATGTTATTTGTTTAAATGAATGTCTCTTTGTTATTCTTCATGGTTTGGTTGTGATTCACTCCGTTCTCATTCACTCACTCGCGCCCGCACGCAAGGTGTTTGACCCGCGTTAGCAAGAGCTAACGGCGGTTGTGAAGAGGTGTTTGCGACCCTCACCCTCTCGCACTTGAGTTCACTTCATCCGCCTCACGAAGCACGGCATCGCGGCCGTTGCATCCACCTCACTTTGCGAAGCGGTGTTTTCGATCCGCATTTCTTTTGTTATTGCTAAGATTAGGAAAACCAACCAAAAACCTCTCTTTGTGTCTGTTGAACGCTTGTGTAACAATCATCACTGCGCGATTCGTTCACCCATCCTGCATTCCTCAAGAGACCGACATCCGGGGAATTTATTCTCCACAATTATTACTTGACAGCGACCGGTGCACTTGCCGACACGCATCAAGTTTTTGGCGCCGTTGCCGGGGAGTGCAGACGTGATGAATTTGTCTGCGTGAAGATTTGTTGCACGAGAATTTTCTTTTCTTTCACTTCTTTTGTTCACCTCTGGTATCTCCATTTCTTTTCGATACGCGCTTCTGATTACTTTCGCCTTTTCCATCATTCGCTAATCGTTTTGTTTGCTAGTATTCGTAGCATGACCTCCATTCAGGAATGCATCTATCAGGGAAGCTTGGATGATTTAAGGGATCAAGCAGAAAGGAACAATCATGACTTCGGGATCTCCTCCGACGTCATTGAGTACATGTCAGGGAACTGCAAGTTCAGCGGGGATGAGCATGAAGACGCGGTGCAACACATGCAGGACTTTTTAGAAATCTATTACACATGTGTATTCAATGGAATTGAAAACGACCTACAAAAGATTTTGGCATTCTCATTCTCCTTGCATAAAAAAGCCAAAAGCTGGTATTGGGATATTCGAAAAAGAGAGGTGACCACATGGAAACAACTCGAGGGGAGATTTTTGCAAGAGTTTCAACATCGTACCCAAGACTTGGACAAGTACAGGGAACTCGTAACCTTTGGACAAGGGAAGGAGGAGACGTTAGTTGATGCTTGGGAGCGTTTCCAATCCTTGCATAGGGGATGCTACCGTGAAGATCTTTCAGAGGCTTTCTTAATTCAGATTTTTTATTTCGGAGTGCTGGATAAATTCCGTCTACTTTTTGATATGGCAGCTGGAGGGGCCCTGTTTAATAAATCAGGGAAGGACGCGTGGGAAGTGGTCGTGAATATTGTTCACACCAGTCAGCACTGGAGTCATGTTATTCGCTCCCCAAGCACTGCTGCAGTTAATGCCGTGACATCCAAAGGAGCAGCGGATTTTATGCCGCCAGAGCAACCAGAACAGTTAGCAACTTTGGTGGTCGAGGTATTAAACAAAATGAATGACCAATCTGCCGCAATCCAACAGCCTCGATCTACTATAGGGACGCTGTCCGATGTCGTTTCCGGGCTTGCAAGTCAGCCTCCTGAGTCCATAAACACCATGCAATTGAGAAGTGGGAGAAGTGTAGACAATCCTCCTCGACAGGAACCACTTGCGTGTTCCACTGACAAGCATAATGAAGACACTTCCGAGAAGCTAACTCAGAGTCATATTGAGCCGCATCCCGTGAGCGAGGCACAAACCTCGAAAAGTGCTGTTCACCCCCCATTCCCCCACAGGCTGCGAAACGAGAAATCCGAGAAGCAATTCCGCAGATTCTTGGAAATAATGAAGGGAGTGCAAGTGAGCATACCACTGATTGAAGCTATCTCTCAAATGCCAGGTTACTCCAAGTTTTTGAAAGATTTGATCTCGAAGCGGAAGCAGTTGGAGGGTCTCAAAACTATCGACCTCACCGAGGAGTGCTCCGCCATCATTTCCAATTTGCCCACAAAGTGCAAGGATCCGGGCAGCTTTACGATTCCCTGCAGGATCGGCCATCACCGTTTCAGCCAGGCACTCTGTGATTTGGGGGCATCAATCAACTTGATGCCGCTCTCTATCTTTCGTGAACTTGGTGCTGGAATCTTGAAGCCAACGCAGGTAATGTTGCAGCTAGCTGATCGGTCGATCAAGAAGCCGTCAGGAATCGTCGAGGACCTCACAATAGTTGTAAACGGTCTCGCTTTTCCAGCTGATTTTATCATCCTCGACATGAAGGTCGATTCAAATGTACCCATTATCTTGGGGCGGCCCTTTCTCGCTACTGCTCGTGCTATTATTAATGTGGAGCAGGGGGAGCTCACACTAAGACTGGGGGAGGATGCTATATCTTTCAACGTCCACAGCCCGTCGCAACTCTTTGAAATCTCGGAGTGCGAACCAGCAGAGGCGCTTGAAGAATTCGATGGTCAGAACGTTGTGGAGTTGGATGACAGTGAGGTGTGTTAGCAGCACGAAGACAAGGAAGAAGGGGGTGCACGCTCAAACCAACCCGATTTGTCACACTCAATCGGAGACCCTCCAACGATTCTGCCAATCCAAATCCTTGTCCGGCACTCAAACAACTCCCGGATTCTCTAAAGTACGTTTTTCTTGGAGAAAATAACACGCATCCGGTGATTATTTCCGCAGCCCTGTCCGCCGCCAATGAAACTGCATTAGTGGGCGTACTGAGAAGGTACCACATGGTATTCGGACGGTCTCTTGCTGACATTAAGGGAATCAGCCCCACGGTCTGCATGCATAAGATCCTCCTTGAAGATCAGTACAAACCGACAGCACAGCCCCAGAGGCGGCTGAACCCGAAAATGCAAGAGGTAGTGAAGGCTGAAGTGATAAAGCTTTTAGACGCTGGCATCATTTACCCAATCAGCGATAGCAAATGGGTCAGTCCAGTCCAGGTGGTACCAAAGAAGGGAGGGATTACTGTCGTTGCCAATGAAAAAAACGAACTGCTACCAACCCGAGTGATCACCGGGTGGAGAGTCTGCATCGACTACCGCAAGCTGAATGATGCGACGCGCAAGGACCATTTTCCGCTCCACTTCATTGATCAGATGCTAGAAAAGTTAGCGGGGCAGGATTACTACTGTTTCTTGGATGGGTACTCAGGGTACAATCAGATTCTAATTGACCCATCTTATCAAGACAAGACAACATTCACATGTCCATCCGGTACCTTCGCGTTCAAAAGAATGCCATTCGGACTGTGTAATGCCCCCGCAACCTTCCAACGTTGTATGCTCGCCATTTTTGCTGACATGGTGGGGGACTTCCTCGAAGTTTTCATGGATGATTTTACTCTATTTGGCAGTAGCTTTGAAATTTGCCTCGCAAATTTGGCCAAGACCTTGAAGCGGTGTGAAGACACCAATCTTGTCTTGAACTGGGAGAAATGCCACTTTATGGTGCGCGAAGGAATTGTGTTGGGACATAAAGTTTCCTGCAAAGGGCTTGAAGTGGATCAAGCGAAGGTAAGTGTTATCAGAAACCTCCCTCCACCCATGTCAGTGAAAGGCATCCGAAGTTTTCTCGGTCATGTGGGCTTCTATCGAAGGTTCATCAAGGATTTTTCCTCCATTTCAAAGCCTTTATCTCGCCTGCTGGTTAAGGACGTCCCCTTCAACTTCGACGAAGCATGCATGCAAGCCTTCGAAACTTTACGGGGACAACTCATCTCAGCCCCAATTTTGGTGGCGCCCGACTGGACTTTGCCTTTTATTATCATGTGCGACGCAAGTGATGTGGTCGTAGGTGCTGTACTCGGTCAAAAGAAAGACAAGACTTTTCACACTATTGCGTATGCCAGTCGAACTCTTAACAGTGCTCAAGCAAATTATACCACCACAGAGAAAGAAATGCTAGCCGTGGTCTTCGCTTTTGAAAAATTTCACTCGTACTTGGTACTTTCCGAAGTGATCGTGTATACGGACCACGCCGCTCTCAGGTATCTTTTCAGTAAGAAAGAATCCAAATCGCGCCTGATTCGTTGGATTTTACTTTTGCAGGAATACAATCTGGAAATCAAAGATAAGAAAGGGGTGGAGAACGTGATTGCGGATCATCTCTCGCGATTGGAGTACGACACTCCCAACAGCGTTGAGGAGGAAACAGACGACTATTTCCCGGATGAAAAGTTATTCGCAATTACTACGTCCTCCCCAACCGCACCTTGGTACGCAGATATCGCTAATTACTTGGCTTGTAAAACCTTCTCCCCGAATCTGTCCCCTCAGCAAAGACGGAAGCTTGCCTCTGACTCAATACTATTTTTGGGAAGATCCGCTCTTATTCCACACGTGCAGCGACGGATTATTAGGCGTTGTATTCCGGAAGCTGAGTTTCAGTCTATATTGCAGCACTGCCATGACAGAGAAGCTGGCGGGCACTTCGGGGCCGTTCGAACAGCACGAAAAATCCTGCAATGTGGATTGTTTTGGCCGACCCTCTTCCGGGACGCCCATGCCTATGTCACCAAGTGCGACGAGTGCCAAAGGACCGGAAATATTTCCCGGCGTGATGAGATGCCCCTTAATAACATGCTGGTCTGTGAACCCTTTGATGTCTGGGGAATAGACTTCATGGGTCCCTTCCCAATGTCTCACGGTAAGCATTACATTATTGTGGCAGTTGATTATGTTTCAAAATGGGTGGAAGCTGAGGCGGTTGCCACGAATGATGCAAACACAGTGCTACACTTTATCCACAAGAATATCTTCTCCAGGTTTGGGACGCCGAGAACTATCATCAGTGACGGCGGTAGTCATTTTTGCAATAAGCAGTTTGTGCAGCTCATGAAAAAGTTTGGGGTCCATCATAAGATTTCTTTGGCATACCATCCCCAAACATGCGGGCAAGTCGAAGTCTCCAACCGCGAGCTCAAGCGAATAATTGAGAAATCAATACATTCAAATAGGAAGGAGTGGGCTAAAAAGGTTGACGACGCATTATGGGCTTACCGGACTGCGTTCAAAACACCCATCGGCATGACTCCGTTTCAATTAGTCTACGGCAAGGCATGCCACCTCCCTGTAGAGCTGGAGCATAAAGCATTATGGGCAACCAAACTTCTGAACATGGACATTGGAGCCGCGGCCGAGGTGCGTCGTTCTCAACTCAACGAGTTAGAGGAGCTCCGTCATTTCGCTTATGAAAACGCTCGTATCTACAAGGAGAAAACAAAGAAATGGCACGATCGGCATATCATTCCTAAGGAGTTCAAAATTGGGGACCAAGTGTTGCTCTACAACTCCTGTCTCCGCCTCTTCCCAGGGAAGCTAAAATCGTGGTGGAGTGGTCCTTTCTCCGTGACCGATGTCTCCCCCTTCGGTGCCATAGAAATATCTGGGGATAAGGGGGACAAGTTTAAGGTCAATGGACATCGGCTGAAGTTATACGATGGCGCCATGATGCGATAATTTCGGCAAGTGCACCGGTCGCGCAAGTAATAATAATGGGGAAAATCCCCGAGTGTCGGTCTCTTGAGGAACACAGCAAGGTGGAGTTAGGTTTCGAGGAAGGACTTGAGATCGAAGTCCTTAGTCGATGCTACAATGAATGGGTGGTTTGGTTTGCAAGTAATTAAATAAAATACTATGCCTACTCCTATGCAATGCCGCTATGCAATGCTTCGATCGGCGGGATGGAGACTAGGCAGGCCTTGAGCGCGCTGCGTCGAGAGGGCGGCTGGGCGAGAAGGCTAACGAATTGAGGGTCGCAAACACCTCTTCAACAAGCACGCCACTAGCAATTGCTAGTGCGGCACCGGACATGGTAATGGAGTGGAAAATCGATCGGGGCGCACCTCATTAACACAAATGAACAAAATGATTTCATAATCATGAAATAAGCAATCTTAAACATCATTTGTAGCGTTCATCATCGATATAAAGAGAATACAACACTATAACCACATAAGTAGAGGAAAAAAGGGCGAGAGATACGACCGAATCCGGAGTCTCGTTGTAGATTCACGGTAGGAAGCACCAGGTTGTCAATCCGCGTCCTAACTCGGTCCCAACTGCGTCCGGGGTAGAGGAGGGCTGCCACACCTCCCAATGAACCCGTCTTCTCCAGCGATTTACCATTCGGCCACGTCTCAAGCGAAGAACCTCTTCATTAGCGATCAAAGTGAGTGTAGGAACCCTTCTTGCAAGTCCTTGGATGATGGAGGAGGCCTAGGGGATGAAATCCCTCTGAAAACGGCGAAAACGGCGGACGGAACGGAGCCAAATTGCGTCCCCCCGACCTAATTCGCGAACAGGTCATTATATAGGCGCTGAATTAAACAGTGCGCACGGTCAGTGGTGCACGACCAGTGGTCGTGCGCACTAGAGTCCGGTGATCGTGCGCGCTGCCTGGACGGAACCTGCAAAGACAGAAATTATGAAATAAAATGTTCGCAAGACCAGTGGCGCACGACCGGTGGTCGTGCGCACTAGCGTCGGTGGCCGTGCGCAATAGATGAAACAGAACTCATAAAATTACTGGTGAGTGCGCACGAGCAGTGACGCACGACCGGTGGTCGTGCGCACTGGAGACGATGATCGTGCGCACTACAGCAGACAGAACTCAAGAATTTAATGGTCAATGCGCACGAGCAGTGGCGCACGACCGATGGTCGTGCGCACTGGAGTCGATGGTCGTGCGCACTGCACCAGACAGAACTCGTGAAAAAGGGTTAAGTGCGCACGATTAGTGGCGCACGACCGATGGTCGTGCGCACTAGAACAAGTGATCGTGCGCAGTGCTCCTGTGCAGAATTGCACCGGAAACACTTGCACGCCTCCTATTCCAGCACAAACACAGATCTAGCCACTGAAAGTGGCACTTAACAACATATGAATACTACTAAAGATAATACACACGAAAACACACCAAAGTGGGCCTACATGTGCACCTAGCATGGGTTATCAAATATAGACTATAATAAGGCTAAAGTGCGTGATATTGACAAAATAACGGCCCGGATGAGTCCATAAATGTATATATGATCAGGACTCATCACACCCCCAGACTTAACTGTTTGCGCGTCCCGAGCAAACGAATCCGGTGGAATGTGAAAACGATAGCTAACATAGAGAATTACACAAGGGAGTACGGTGCGAAGTAACGTACGCATGCGAGTAGAAATTCTAGTAGAAGAAGATTCTAATTATGCTAACTAATTTGCATAAGTATTAAAGCGTAAGTAAAGATTTAGTCCTACTCAGTTGGTGAATTATGAAGAATTTGACGATCATGCCCAGTATGAAAGTGACGAGACACTGAGGCGGGTGTTGCAAAAGATCGGGGCTTAGGAATAACTCCGCTGAAATCCATCAACGTCGTGAACCATACGCTCGCCCGGTCACACTCTCTCCACGGCGCTAGCAAACTCGCAAATCAAATCAGTAGGACTTATAGGATTAAAACGAGGCTTAGGTTACGGTATGATATTCAAAGTTAAACACGATGGCTGCGCAACCCAAGTGAGCTATCGGAACGCTGCACCCCACAAAACCACAAACTACGCTCGTGTGACACACCCCCAGACTTATCATGAAAACCAGGTGTGCGCACGGCCTACTTCACAAATTCCAACAGATTTTCTGTTTTTAGCTCAGGAGGATTTTTTTTCAAACTACTTTTTTTTTCTTTTACATAATTTTCTTCTTTTATGTATCCTCCGGTTGGTTCAAAATCAGCGGATAAACTTTATTTTCCCTTCATAACACAATGGTTCCAAACACCACACAAGTTGAAAATTATGAGCACAGTTAAAACATTTTGGTTGCGGGTGTAGGATAGGCTTCAGGCTTTGGTGGATGAAGAGGAGCTGAACAAAGGATTGGTAGGCACAAATTTGGCTCGCAAAGGTGAATGAAATGGACATGGAATAACAAAGCTCAAACTAGCCAAATGGTGGCCTACGTCATTTTTGACTCAACGAGTAGCTCTCACCCATGCTTCGAGAGTCGCTAGGGGCAAGTTCTTAGCCCACGAGAAAGATAAACCTTCCTCCCGACTCGAGCAACACACGACTAGCAATCGCACACACACAACACCGGGTTATCGTCAATTCCATACAAATTCACCACTTGAGTATATTAAATCTAAATTTACGCAGAAATACTAAACATAAATTAGATGCATAAAGAAAACCTAGTTCTACACAAATTCTACCATAGCATGCGAAGTGACTAGAACACTACATGAGTCAACATCGCACTCCAAATAATAATTCCTGCGTTAACAACCTATTTCACATTCCAACCAACTAGTTTAAACGGAACAACAACAAAAAGACAAGCACGCACTCAAGTGGGAGAAGTGGTGTGAGAAGAATGCAACGATGATAATGAAAATGAAAAATAAAAAGCAACCTTCTAGTATGCAATGCAGCTCGTGCACAGTGGATAATAACAACCGCTCCCCCAGACTTAAGCTAAACACGATATCTAGAAATTTGAAGCTGAAAGAGGGGAGGAAATGTTACCCAATGCTCAGAAATGAGCATACCAGACGATTGGCGTTTAAGATCAAGAACAGTCCGCAACGTCCGCCATCATGAGAAACAAAGGCCACCTGAAAGTTATACACTAGAGCAACAAAAATAGTGAAAACTAAACTAAACAAAATAAAGTTTCAGGAAAAATAAGGATAACTACTGGGGTTAATGTCATCCCAGCACGACTTATTCGAAAATATAAAAGTTCTAGCTAATGGGCCTATGGAAGGAGAAGTGCACAGGTAACTGTTCTAATATGCGTGTCGGTAACGAGTACCGATACGGTGATAGAACAGTCACCCCTCTACTTAAATAAAGATACCTGCTCCTCACAGGTAGAGGGTAGAGAACGTAAGAAAAGGAGGAGGCCTGGTCCTCGCTCATCTCATGAAACACATCCTTGCCTAGCAAGGTATCGTCAACAGGGAGGTAGCAGGAGGAAAAGGCAATGAATGGAGCTTCCTCTACGGAGGGGGGATAAACCTCCTCACATGAGAGGATGCTCTTATCATTGACTTGAGCAAACAGCTCCAAGTCCTCCTGAAGCACCTGTGAAGACTCAACCTGCACCGGCTCAGATGACGAAAGGGGGTCAGGAAATAAAAGAGACGAAAGACGTAAATGATCAAACATCGGGGGAGCGGTCCCGGTCTCACTCCCATCAGGTTGGGGAAGCAAAATAATGCTTGCATTGTCATCAATGCTACAAGGCTCGGCGGGATCAACGGTGGCCAAGCTTAGGATTTGGACTTCCTCCACCGGTGCTAAGGGAGACTCCTCTTCACCTAGAAGGTTGTCCTCCTCCATAGGAATAGGCACAACACTCTGATCAACCGCCTCCTCTTGTGACACCTCATCGACAATGTCGTCGGAGACGAGTGTAGTGTGCACAACAGCGGGAAGAATCGAATCCACTAGAAGTGGTGGATGCACTGGGAGAATAGACTCAGCAATGTCGGTGCCCAAATCAGCCACACACCTGGTGACTGTGTCAACGCCATACCCTTCAAGATGTGAAGGTGGCAATGACACAAAACCGGATGTTGAAGGTGTGCCGCCAGAGTTAGGATTCGGGACGATCCGGATATCCGGCTCGTCATCCTCGTCCAATTGGCGACGAAAAATAGCACAATCCTTCAGGGCATGATATGTGCTCCGACAAAACTGGCACTGCCTAGCGGGCTTCTTTGGCACAGCGGGGGCTGGAGCCGAAAAGAAGTATGACGGTAAAGGCTCAGCAGAGTAGCCATAAGACTTACGCGCACCATAGGAAGTACCAGATGAAGTCGGTGCTCCATATGCTGGGCTGCAGGAACTATGCCTACTATTCTCCGTAGGGCATTCATCACTAGAGTGAGAAGTATCTCTACACCAACGGCAACGAATATTGAGATGTGCCCACATAGTGTAAAAATAATACGATTCAAGATAAGAATGCTATTATGCAGACACTATACCAAACAGAAATTACTAAAGCAACCTAATATTAAATAAGAAAGCGGAATAAAAAGAACAGAAATAAAATTTAAAGGATGCAATTTACAAATGAAAGGGCTTCTCTCTCAGATTCTTCCTCTCCCGAAAACTCACACGACTGTGTTCCCCGGCAACGGCGCCAAAAACTTGATGCGATAATTTCGGCAAGTGCACCGGTCGCGCAAGTAATAATAATGGGGAAAATCCCCGAGTGTCGGTCTCTTGAGGAACACAGTAAGGTGGAGTTAGGTTTCGAGGAAGGACTTGAGATCGAAGTCCTTAGTCGATGCTACAATGAATGGGTGGTTTGGTTTGCAAGTAATTAAATAAAATACTATGCCTACTCCTATGCAATGCCGCTATGCAATGCTTCGATCGGCGGGATGGAGACTAGGCAGGCCTTGAGCGCGCTGCGTCGAGAGGGCGGCTGGGCGAGAAGGCTAACGAATTGAGGGTCGCAAACACCTCTTCAATAAGCACGCCACTAGCAATTGCTAGTGCGGCACCGGACATGGTAATGGAGTGGAAAATCGATCGGGGCGCACCTCATTAACACAAATGAACAAAATGATTTCATAATCATGAAATAAGCAATCTTAAACATCATTTGTAGCGTTCATCATCGATATAAAGAGAATACAACATTATAACCACATAAGTAGAGGAAAAAAGGGCGAGAGATACGACCGAATCCGGAGTCTCGTTGTAGATTCACGGTAGGAAGCACCAGGTTGTCAATCCGCGTCCTAACTCGGTCCCAACTGCGTCCGGGGTAGAGGAGGGCTGTCACACCTCCCAATGAACCCGTCTTCTCCAGCGATTTACCATCCGGCCACGTCTCAAGCGAAGAACCTCTTCATTAGCGATCAAAGTGAGTGTAGGAACCCTTCTTGCAAGCCCTTGGATGATGGAGGAGGCCTAGGGGATGAAATCCCTCTGAAAACGGCGAAAACGGCGGACGGAACGGAGCCAAATTGCGTCCCCCCGACCTAATTCGCGAACAGGTCATTATATAGGCGCTGAATTAAACAGTGCGCACGGTCAGTGGCGCACGACCAGTGGTCGTGCGCACTAGAGTCCGGTGATCGTGCGCGCTGCCTGGACGGAACCTGCAAAGACAGAAATTATGAAATAAAATGTTCGCACGACCAGTGGCGCACGACCGGTGGTCGTGCGCACTAGCGTCGGTGGCCGTGCGCAATAGATGAAACAGAACTCATAAAATTACTGGTGAGTGCGCACGAGCAGTGACGCACGACCGGTGGTCGTGCGCACTGGAGACGATGATCGTGCGCACTACAGCAGACAGAACTCAAGAATTTAATGGTCAATGCGCACGAGCAGTGGCGCACGACCGATGGTCGTGCGCACTGGAGTCGATGGTCGTGCGCACTGCACCAGACAGAACTCGTGAAAAAGGGTTAAGTGCGCACGATTAGTGGCGCACGACCGGTGGTCGTGCGCACTAGAACAAGTGATCGTGCGCAGTGCTCCTGTGCAGAATTGCACCGGAAACACTTCCACGCCTCCTATTCCAGCACAAACACAGATCTAGCCACTGAAAGTGGCACTTAACAACATATGAATACTACTAAAGATAATACACACGAAAACACACCAAAGTGGGCCTACATGTGCACCTAGCATGGGTTATCAAATATAGACTATAATAAGGCTAAAGTGCGTGATATTGACAAAATAACGGCCCGGATGAGTCCATAAATGTATATATGATCAGGACTCATCACGCCACTATAAACAAGGAGTGTCAGTTGTTGACATTGGGAGATGGACATCATACAAACTCCGGCAGCTGATTTCCCCTTCTTGTCTCTTATTTTTGTGAAACCCTACTCTTGAGAACTCTTTCTTTTTAATTCTTGCACTTTATAAACACTGCTAATATAGGTATTTGGTCCAGCTTAAGGACGTTAAATGAAAGCGCTCCTGGGAGACAACCCAGATTTCCTGTTTTCGTACTTCCTTTTTTCTAACTTCTTTTAGTTCAGCTTTTGTATTTGCTTTTGTTGCTTTGAGTTTGTGCTTGCAGGTTTTGTGTTCGATGGTGCGGATGCTGCGGACTATTCGTGATCATAAACGCCAATCGTCTGGTATGCTCATTTCTGAGCATGGGGTAACGCTTCCTCCCTTCTTTTAGCTTCAAATTTCTAGATATATCGTTTAGCTTAAGTCTGGGGGAGCGGTTGTTGTTACCCACTGTGCACGAGTTGCACCGCATACTAGAAGGTTGTATCTTTATTTATCCTAGTCATTATTTTTGTTTTTCATGCTTCACACACCACTTCACCCACTTGAGTGCGTATTTATCTTTTTGTCGTTGTTCCGTTTAAACTATTTTGGTCGGAATGTGAAATAGATTGTTAACGTAGGAATTATTATTTGGAGTGCGATGTTGACTCATGTAGTGTTCTAGTCACTTCGCATGCTATGGTAGAATTTGTGTAGAACTAGATTTTCTTTATGCATCTAATTTATGTTTAGTATTTCTGCGTAAATTTAGATTTAATATACTCAAGTGGTGAATTTGTATGAAATCGACGATAACCCGGTGTTGTGTGTGTGCGGTTGCTAGTCGTGTGTTGCTCGAGTCGGGAGGAAGGTTTACCTTTCTCGTGGGCTAAGAACTTGCCCCAAGCGACTCTTGAAGCATGGGTGAGAGCGACTCGTCGAGTTAAACATGATGTAGGCCGCCCTTTGGCTAGTCTGAGCTTTGTTATTCCATGTCCATTTCATTCACCTTTGCAAGCCTATTTTGTGCCTACCAATCCTTTGTTCAGCTCCTCTTCATCCACCAAAGCCTGAAGCCTATCCCACGCCCGCAACCAAATTGTTTTTAACTGCGCTAATAATTCTAAACTTGTGTGGAGTGTGGAATTTTTGTGTTATGAAGAGAAAATAAAGTCCTTCTGCTGATTTTGAACCAACCGGGGGTTCAATAAAAGAAGTAAAATATGTAAAAGAAAAAAAAAAGAGTATTTTGAAAAAAATCCTCCCGAGCTAAAAACAGAAAATCTGTTGGTATTTGTGAAGTAGGCCGTGTGCACACCTGGTTTTCAGGATAAGTCTGGGGGTGTGTCACACGAGCATAGTTTGTTGGTCTTGCGTGGTGCAGCATTCCGTTAGCTCACTTGGGTTGCGTAGCCGCCGTGTTTAACTTTGAAATATCATACCGTAACCTAAGCCCCGATTTAATCCTAAAAGCCCTACTGATTTGACTTGCGAGTTTGCTAGCGCCGTGGAGAGAGTGTGACCGGGCAAGCGTATGGTTCATGACGTTGATGGATTTCAGCGGAGTTATTCCTAAGCCCCGATCTTTTGCAACACCCGCCTCTGTGTCTCGTCACTTTCATACCGGGCATGATCGTCAAATTCTTCGTAATTCACCAACTGAGTATAACTAAATCTTTAATTACGCTTTAATACTTATGTAAATTAGTTAGCATAGTTAGAATCTCCTTCTACTAAATTCTCTACTTGCATGCGTATGTTACTTCGCACCGAACTCCTTTGTGTAATTCTCTATGTTAATTATCGTTTTCACGCTCCGCCGGATTCGTTTGCTCGGGACGCGCAAACAGTTAAGTCTGGGGGTGTGATGAGTCCTGATCATATACACATTTATGGACTCATCCGGGCCGTTATTTAGTCATTTCTCCGCACTTTAGCCTTGTTTTAGTTTATATGTGATAATCCATGCTAGGTGCACATCTTGGCCCACTTTGGTGTGATTTTCGTGCTTTTTGTCTTTAGTAGTATTCATGTGCTGTTAGGTGCCATTTTCAGTGGCTAGATCTGTGTTTATGCTGGAATAGGAGTCGTGCAAGTGTTCCCGGTGCAATTCTGCACAGGAACACTGCGCACGATCACCGGTTCTATTGCGCACGACCACTGGTCGTGCGCCACTGATCGTGTGCACTTAACCCTTTTTCACGAGTTCTGTTTGGTGCAGTGCGCACGACCACCAACGCCAGTGCGCACGACCACCGGTCGTGCGCCACTGCTCGTGCGCACTTATCATTAAAATTCTGAGTTCTGTTTGTTGTATTGCGCACGACCATCAACGATAGTGCGCACGACCACCGGTCGTGCGCCACTGGTCGTGCGAACATTTTATTTTATAATTTCGTATCTTGCAGGTTCCTCCCAGGCAGTGCGCACGATCGCAGAATTCCAGTGCGCACGACCACTGGTCGTGCGCCAATGACCGTGCGCAGTATTCAATCCAGCGCCTATTTAAACGCCTGTTGCGATTTTAGGGCAATCGATCACGGGCGGGAGCGGGATTCCTGTTCCGTACGCCGCCGATTTCCACCGTGGGACGCCTCCACTTCATCTTCTACGCAAGGGGAAGCCTCCTCCATCCATTCCAAGCCTTCCTCCATTGTCCGTGAGTGTTCTCCATCGTCCGCAAGCCTCCAAGCAAGCATTCTTTCATTCCGCTCGGTGAGAAGAAGAAGAAACCTAAAGTCGAAGACGACGGAGCACGTAGGGAGATCGTGACAGCTCTCTACGCTGGAAGCATTGTCCGTCCGAGTCCGGAGGTAGCCCGACAACCTACCATTCCGGCCGTGAACGGCCGCTAGTCTTCAACATCGGTTATTTCTTTCCTCTTGCCTCGTTGTACTCTTTGAACCGTGTAAAACTCGAATATTGAGATGTTATTTGTTTAAATGAATGTCTCTTTGTTATTCTTCATGGTTTGGTTGTGATTCACTCCGTTCTCATTCACTCACTCGCGCCCGCACGCAAGGTGTTTGACCCGCGTTAGCAAGAGCTAATGGCGGTTGTGAAGAGGTGTTTGCGACCCTCACCCTCTCGCACTTGAGTTCACTTCATCCGCCTCACGAAGCACGGCATCGCGGCCGTTGCATCCACCTCACTTTGCGAAGCGGTGTTTTCGACCCGCATTTCTTTTGTTATTACTAAGATTAGGAAAACCAACCAAAAACCTCTCTTTGTGTCTGTTGAACGCTTGTGTAACAATCATCACTGCGCGATTCGTTCACCCATCCTGCATTCCTCAAGAGACCGACATCCGGGGAATTTATTCTCCACAATTATTACTTGACAGCGACCGGTGCACTTGCCGACACGCATCAGTGCTCCTCGCCAAGAATGCGCAGCTGAAGGGGAAGCTGCTCGCCGCAGCGAGCGGTGTGGTGAGTTACCTAGACCTCGCCACTTCTCTCTTTCAACTCTTTCGCTTTCTAAACTTGTCTTTTTACTTGTAGGATGTCGCGGCTGCCAAAAAAGCTGACGCTCGCATTCAAGGCCTAGAGGGCGAGGTGGCCGGGTTGAAAGCTCTTAATCGCGAGTTGTCCCGTGCCGCCGTTCCTCCTTCCCCCCGCCGCCTGAAGGAAGAGCGGCGAGCGCGAGATGAGGAAATCCGTGAGGAGTCCACCGAGTCGGCTCGCTACATCTTCCAGACGATGAAGGCGGTCGGCCTCCTATCCGCCGACTCGGGCGACATTACTATGGAAGACATCGTCCCGGAGCTCTTCATTCCTCTCCCGCATGTGGAGAGCGGCGATGACGAGGAGAGTTCTGCGAGCGATTCCTGAAAGTCATCATTATTTCTATTTTTGTTTAACTTTTAGCTGGCGAGATCGCCACAAATTGTAATTGAACTGCGAAATGTAAATACAGTTTTTGCCTTGTTCATTGTGCTCGTCTTTTCTGTCTTGTTATTTTCCTACGCTTATATCACGTTCCTGTGTATTTTTATCGTTCTCGCCAAGCCGATCCTCGCGTACTTCGACAGTTCGGGCGTAGACTCCGCTTTCAATTGGTCTCGCTCTTTCTCATGCCTTGGGACTAGGTGTTTTAGGGCTACCCTCTCCTTAGGGACTCGCACGGTATGCTCCCTCCCAGCGAGGACTCCTCTCTCACCTTTTGGGTTCTTGCAGGTCTTCTCCCGGATCCTGCTCGCAATACCTCTCCTAGGCGATCGCCCTGCGAGGACCTCGCTGGCCACTTTATTGTGGTGCGAGATCCTTTCTGCGAGACGAGCGAGAAGGCACTGGTCAGTTCAGAAGACCTGTCAACCTGAGGCTTTCCAACCTGCCTTTATGAGGAACTCATCACCCTGCCAGCCTCTCCAGAGATCAACCTGAAACCCCCCGTCTAGTGAGAGCCCGGGAGCAGAATCGATCTGGGCCATTCCAGCACCAATACTTGTCACCTTGCCAGCCTCTCCAGAGATCAACCTGTACCCCCAGTCTAATGAGAGCCCGGGAGCGGAATCGATCTGGGGCATTCCAGCACCAATATTTGTCACCTTGCCAGCCTCTCCAGAGATCAACCTGTACCTCCCGTCTAATGAGAGCCCGGGAGCGGAATTGATCTGGGGCATTCCAACACCAATACTTGTCACCTTGCCAGCCTCTCCAGAGATCAACCTGTACCCCCCCCCCCCCCCCCCCCCGTCTAATGAGAGCCCGGGAGCGGAATCAATCTGGGGCATTCCAGCACCAATACTTGTCACCTTGCCAGCCTCTCCAGAGATCAACCTATACCCCTCGTCTAATGAGAGCCCCGGAGCGGAATCGATCTGGGGCATTCCAGCACCAATACTTGTCGCCCTACCAGCCTCTCCAGCGATCAACCTGTACCCCCCCCCCCCCCCCCGTCTAATGAGAGCCCGGGAGCAGAATCGATCTGGGGCATTCCAGCACCAATACTTGTCACCTTGCCAACCTCTCCAGAGATCAACCTGTACCCCTCGTCTAATGAGAGCCCGGGAGCGGAATCGATCTGGGGTATTCCAGCACCAATACTTGTCACCTTGCCAGCCTCTCCAGAGATCAACCTGTACCCCCTGTCTAATGAGAGCCCGGGAGCGGAATCGATCTAGGGCATTCCGGCACCAATACTTGTCACCTTGCTAGCCTCTCCAGAGATCAACCTGTACCCCCGTCTAATGAGAGCCCGGGAGAGGAATTGATCTGGGGCATTCCAGCACCAATACTTGTCACCTTGCCAGCCTCTCCAGAGATCAACCTGTACCCCCCGTCTAATGAGAGCCCGGGAGCGGAATCGATCTGGGGCATTCCAGCACCAATACTTGTCACCTTGCCAGCCTCTCCAGAGATCAACTTGTACCCCCCGTCTAATGAGAGCCCGAGAGCGGAATCGATCTAGGGCATTCCAGCACCAATACTTGTCACCTTGCCAGCCTCTCCAGAGATCAACCTGTACCCCCCGTCTAATGAGAGCCCGGGAGCAGAATCGATCTGGGGCATTCCAGCACCAATACTTGTCACCTTGCCAGCCTCTCCAGAGATCAACCTGTACCCCCCGTCTAATGAGAGCCCGGGAGCGGAATCGCTCTGGGGCATTCCAGCACCAATACTTCTTACCTTGCCAGCCTCTCCAGAGATCAACCTGTACCCCCCGTCTAATGAGAGCCCGGGAGCGGAATCAATCTGGGGCATTCCAGCACCAATACTTGTCACCTTGCCAGCCTCTCCAGAGATCAACCTGTACCCCCCGTCTAATGAGAGCCCGGGAGCGGAAGCGATCTGGGGCATTCCAGCACCAATACTTGTCACCATACCAGCCTCTCCAGAGATCAACTTGTACCCCCCGTCTAATGAGAGCCCGGGAGAGGAATCGATCTGGGGCATTCCAGCACCAATACTTGTCACCTTTGTTATCTTCGCATAGCAGTTATAACCATCATACAAGAAGGTAAGATATTCAACAAACAGTATAGTAAAAAAAACTTTCAAGGGTAGAATCGCTTCAGATCATCTCCACTCCTGGCTTTGCCGAGAGGTACCCCTTCCACATCCCGAAGGTGATACCCCCCCCCCCCCCCCCCCCCCCCCGACTTGAGCACTTCACTTACAATGTATGGACCCTCCCAGTTGGGGTTAAGCTTGCCCACCGCGGGCCCTCTTTCGGCCGCGTCGACCTTTTTTAGGACCATATCTCCTTTCTGAAAGTGCTTTACTCAGATGTGCTTGTCAAAATATCGGGCCATTCGTCGCTTGACTTCCTCCTGCCTGATGGTGGCCAGGTCCTGGAGTTCCTCCACCAGGTCCAAGGACAGCCTTTGTTCCGCGTCATTAGCTACTAGCCACTCTCCATCCCCCTCGCCTGCAGCGATCACCATGGGGGTCTTTACTTCAAATTCTATGGGAAGGACTACTTCGGATCCATGAGAAAGTTTGAACGGGGTCTCCCTGGTGGCAGTGTTTGGAGTGGTCCTTAGGGCCCAGAGGACGGATGGTAGCTGCTCCACCCAGTTCCCCCGGAGGTTCTCTACTTTCTTCTTTAATAGGTTGACGATTATCTTGTTTGCGCCTCCACCTAGCCATTACTTCTCGGATGGTGAACCGATGCGAACATGAGGTCAATGCCAAGCTGGGTGCAGAAGCTAACAAATTTTTCGCTAGCAAATTGTGGCCTATTGTCTGTCACTATAGCCAGAGGGAGGCCATGCCTGCATATTATCTCATCCAATATGAAATTTCTAACTACTAGGGATGATACCTTGGCCAGCGCCTTCACTTCTACCCATTTGGAGAAGTAATCGATCATGACTAGTAAGAACCTCCTCTGGCCACTAGCTTGAGGGAAAGGGCCAACTAGGTCCAACCCCCATATGGCAAAAGGCCAGAGAGCTGTGATGGTCCGGAGCCTCTGGGCTGGGAGGAGTTGGAGTGGAGCATAGAGCTGGCACTTTGTACATTTCCTTGTGAACTCTGCTGCATCTTTGCTGAGGGTAGGCCAGAAGTAGCCTTGTCTCAACACCTTCCCCTACAGAGTTCGGCTCCAGGAGTGACTGCCACACTCCCCGGAGTGAATTTCTTCTAGGACTCTCAGAACCTCCTCCTCGGAGACACAACGGGACAGGAGTCCCGAGAGATTTTTCCTATATAGTCCTCCTGCATGCAAGGAATAATAAGCTGACTTATACCTGAAGCGTTGTCTGTCTATGTCCTCTTCAGGGAACTTTCCAGATAATAGGAAGGTGATGAAGGGATCCATCCACGAGGCCTGCTGATCTATCTCCATCAGCTCTCCTTCCTCGATGGTGGGCCGGAAGAGTTCCGAAATCGTTCCCCCTGCTCGGGGACCGAACTTAGCTAAGAAGTCCGCGGGGGTGCTCTCTCCTCTTGGCACGTGCTTGACGGAGAAAGTGCAGAATTGCTCGATGACCCCCTTGACCTTCTCCAAATACCGCAGGAGGGTCGGGTCCTTTGCCTCAAACTCTCCCTTGACTTGGCATGCTACCACCATGGAGTCCGTCGAGACCTCCACATCTTGCACTCCCAGCTCTCGAGCTACCCGCAGGCCCGCTATCACCGCCACATACTCTGCTTGGTTGTTGGTAATCGGGAAGTGGATTTTCAAAGCTTGTTTAATCCTTGTACCTTGGGGGCTCACCAGGATGTCCCCCTCCATAGGAGTGCTTTCCTAACGCACCATCCACCAACATCTTCCATGACACTGGGGGGGT
The DNA here is from genome assembly GCA_033032865.1 of Dactylorhiza incarnata. Lineage (NCBI taxonomy): Eukaryota > Viridiplantae > Streptophyta > Magnoliopsida > Asparagales > Orchidaceae > Dactylorhiza > Dactylorhiza incarnata. The sequence goes on from JAWHQI010000013.1 coordinate 7,279,796, forward strand.
GATTCATGCTCCCCCACTTCGGTTGCGTAGTCAGCCATGAAGTCTGCCACTGCTTGGGCCTTGATCGACATCCTGGGCACGAACGTAACATTGAACTCACTCAGCTCCACGGACCACTTTGCCAACCTTCTCGAGTGCTCCACCCCTTCCATGACTTTGCGAAGTGGGTGATCAGTCACTACCTTGATCGAATGTGCCTGAAAGTAAGGTCGAAGCCTCCGGGCTGCCACTACCAATGCGAAGGCCAAATTTTCCAGAATCGGGTACAGGAGCTCCGCCTTCCTCAGCACTCGGCTGACGTAGTAGATGGGGAACTGTTTTCTCCCTTCTTCCCGGATCAGTACTGAGTTCACTGCCTCGGACCCTACCCCCAAGTATAGAGATAGGTCCTCTCCCGGTCTCGGCCCTTGGAGTAGAGGAGTTTGAGTGAGTTGTTCTTTCAAAGCCTGGAAGGCTCCCTCACACTCCGAGGTCCATTCGAATTTTTAGTTTCCCCTTAACACCTTGAAAAGGGGTGCACACTTGTCTCCCGCCTTGGAGAGGAACCTACTGAGTCCGGCCAGCTTTCCTGTGAGGCTCTGAACCTCCTTCGAATTTCTGGGCGATCCCAACTCCATTATTGCCTTGACCTTGTCCGGGTTTGGCTCCACCCCCGCCGGGGTGAGCAGGTGACCTAGGAATTTCCCTCGGCTAGCCCCGAAGACACACTTCAAGGGGTTGAGCTTCATCTTATACTTTCGCAAAGTCTTAAAGGTCTCTTCAAGGTCTCGGAGGTGGGCTTCGAGGTCCCGACTCTTTACCATGAGATCATCGACGTAGACCTCCAGGTCTCTCCCCTTTTGATCTCGGAAGATCCTGTCCATCATTCTTTGGTACGTGGCACCTGCGTTCTTGAGCCCGAAGGGCATCATCTTATAATAGTAACATCCATCCCTGTGATGAAGGAGACATCTTTAATGTCCGGGGGGCGCATGCGGATCTGATGATAACCTGAAAAAGCATTTAGAAAAGACATTATAGGGAAACCGACGGCTGAGTCAACCAGCGCGTTGATTCTATGCAAGGGGTAGCAATCCTTGGGGCACGATTTATTAAGCAAGGAAAAGTCGATACACATTCTCCACTTACCTCCCCCCTTCTTCACCATGACCACGTTAGAGACCCAGCCTGAATAATGTATCTCTGATACAAACCCTTCCTGAATGAGCTTACCCACCTCCTCTCGGATGGGTCCTTCCAGCTTTTCACTATGGCCCTCCTCTTTTGACGGATGGGACGGGTGCCGGGGTCGAGATTGAGGCGGTGGCAAGCCTTATCCGCATCGATCCCGGGCATCTCCGCGACGCTCCAAGCGAAGACATCCACGTTCTCCTGAACGCATGCTAGGATCTGCTTTTGCTCCTCCAGGCTGAGCTCCCCGCTGATCCTGACTTTCTCCACCACACCGGCTCGGGTGGTGACTTCGAGCTCCACGACCTCCTCCACGGCCTCCAACAGGGACTGTTCCCCCCAATCTCCTTCCTTCTCTTCGCCACTAGCGAGTGCTTCGACCTCCCCCTCCTATCCTTCTTGCCCAACCACCATCAATTCTTCTGCCCCCTCTCCCTGGGCCTGACCCTCTGCCTCTTCCTCCTCCATCGGATCCTCTGACCTCTGCTCCATCTCCTCCTTCCGGCCCTCTCCTCCAAGCCCTGCCGGCTCACCCACCTCCTGATCCCATTTCTCTGCCTCTCTCATCCAAGAGATGGTGTTGACTGCCGTCACGTAGCATTGCCTTGCTACCTTCGGATCTCCTCTGATTCGGACTTGGACTCCTCCGTCGTTGAACTTAAGGCACTGGTGGAATGTGGAGGGGACGCAGCGGAATGCGCTGATGAGCGACCGTCCAAAGATGGCGCTATAGCTGCTGGGGGCATCCACTATGACAAAGCGGCAGTTCCTTGACTGCCCTCCCAAAACCACATGGAGTCCTACTCCTCCCTCTACTTCCTTCCTCTCCCCGGAGAATCCAAACAACGGACCGTCCGAGGCCAACACCCTTCGCGCCTCCACCTCCATCCCATCGAACGCCTTCTTGAAAATAACGTTAACCGAACTTCCATTATCCACCAAGATTCGGGAAATGGTGAAGTTCTCGATCGCCGTCTGAATGACCAACGCATCGCAAAATGGGTCCTCAAAACCCGGCATGTCCTTCTAGGTGAAAGAAATCTTTTTTGTCGGGGGCGGGGCTAGGGATATCGAGGCCACGCTTCAACGATAGATGGTATGGAGGCTCGCCTTCCGGGTTGCCTCAATCCCCCCCCCCCCCCCATGGATCACCCCGATCCCCCCTCGGGACCCCAAATCAGCCCGGTCCTCGCACCTCTCCTCCTCTTCCTCCTGAAGCTCGACCTCCTCAATCCTCACCGGTTGCTGCTGTCGCGACGCTGGCACTCGGGCCCTTTTTGTCTCCAGGAACTCCGGGCAGGTAGCCGTCACGTGACCTTCCTCATCATAGAAGTCACAGTACGACAGCGTCACCTCTCCCGTCCCGGCCTCCGCCATCCTATTCCTTCTTCTCCTTCCTGCTCCTGCTTCTTCTCTCGCCTATTCTCTCCTTCCTCTTCCTCCCCTTCCCCGCCTGATTGCCATGGCTTGCTGGGGTGGAGGAGGCATCGGCCTCGGACCCTGCCTCCATCCTAACTAATGGGGTCTTCCTTGACCCCCATTGAAGTTGCCCCTCCCCGGGGCGTAACCCCTTCCCTGGCCTTGCATTCCTCCGCCATGATGCCTCCACTCCCCCTCCGGGGCCTTAGGCTCTTCCCTTCTCCTCACCTCTTGTTTCCTGACCTCCGGCTCACTGAGCTTTGCTAGCCTCATGGTGAGTTCCGGGTTGGCCTCCTCACTCTCGATTTCCTCCGCCACCCTCTCCATCAGCTCCTCATAGGAGACGGGGGCTTTCCTCTTCAAAGCCATCTTGAAGAAACTTTCCCTCAGCCCGACTGTGAAGGCGAGCTGGAGTGCAAACCCAGGCATCTCCTGGGTGAGCAGCACCTCCTCCTGGAACCGGTATGCGTAGTGAGCCAACGACTCCTTCGGCTCCTGCTTCACTTTGAAGAGAGACTCGACGTCCTTCTTCCTCTTCTTTGAAGTTGAGAATCGCAATAGGAAACTTCGGCGCAAATCTTCAAAGGCGTAGATCGATCCTGAAGGGAGTTGATGGAACCAGTCCCTGGCCTTTTCTTTAAGGGTGACGGCGAAGAGCCGACACTTGAAAGCATCTGACATCGGCCTGATAGAGACCGAGTCCCCCAAAAACTGGAGGTGTTGGACAGGGTCATCCCTGCCATTGTAGTACACCCTGTCCCACTCCCCGAACCCTGCCGGGACAGGTGCAGAAAGTACTAACTCGCAGAAGGGACTTCCCCGTCCTGCCATCCTTTCTCGCTCCACACGCCCCCCGTGCTCTCTCGCCAGACTCGGGCTCGCGGGGACTGCGCTCGCGAGAACGGTGTTCTCCTAAACCACTCCCACAGTCGATGCATCCTCCGGGCGCGTGCTCTCATGCGCCGCGCTCGCCGACACAGAGCTCGTCGGGCTGGCGAATAGCACTCGCCCCTCCAGGTCTTGCATTGAACCTCCGGTGATTTCCTTTCCGGCCCTTCCCCCCGGGGCATTCTCGCCAACCACTGTTGGGGGAGGGGTCGCCTGAGGCGCTGGGGTCACGAACTCACTTTGCAGCGCCGCGATAGTGAGTACGAAGGTGTCGAGCACCTCCCTCCTGAAATCTGCGAACATCCTCAGCGTCACCACCTGCGGTGACTCGCTGAACTCCTTGCCTTGATCCTCGCCTCCTGCCATATCTGCTCCTTGGAACTATCTTGGACCGGCCACGCTCCACTCTCACCGCACCAAAATGTTGAAACTGATTTCTCAGCCTCTTAAGCTCGGGGCCCTCACCGAAATGAGGGGCATCTATCCCTTACTGATCCCTCAGAGAAGGTAGACTGAAGACTAGGAAAATGACTAAGACCTTAGTCACAGCGAGGAGGTCCATCCACTAACCCGGAAGATCGTTGAGCGCTTCCCCTCCCAAGCCAAAGCTGGTACTCGGGCACCTTGGAGAGCTCTGGAAATGCTAGCCAAGGAGAGCCTGAGGAGAGAGAAGATGAAGTGAAGTCCTCTCCAAAGATGTCATTTAGGTCTTATTTATAAGTTTTCTGATCTGGCCTGCAAATAGTAGGATTCCGCCTTTTGATTTTACAATCCGCACCCCAAATGGGTCAGCTAACAGCCAAACTCCGCTGTTTGGAGAGGCTGAAGGCAGACCACCCAGGGTAAAAGGGTAATTTAGCCCTATCAACCTATGGGCAAGGAACTACGAGAACATTACTGCCGAAGCTCTCGCGGGCCTTCTCAAGAGTCCTGCTCGCGATGCCTCTCCTAGACGATCTCCCTGCGAGGACCTCGCTGGCCCATTCTGGTGGTATCTGCCGAGGTCCAGTCTCGCGGGCCTTCCGAGAGACTGCCTCTTGACTTCATCGAGCTCAACACACGTTTCGTCGAACGCAGGGCGTTTCGCCCATCACAGACGAGCTCAACGAATGCAGAATGTTGAACTGTTCACTGACCGCTGAGACGGGCGGTTCGTCGAACGTTGAGATGCAGAGATTGAAGCAAGCCGTTCGTCGAACGCGGGAAACAATTCGTCGAACATAGAATTGAGCTCGCCGGATGCTGAGGCCCGGTCTCGCGAGCCTTCCTGCGAGACCGCCTCTTGACTTTGTCGCGCACTGAGCACATTTTGCTGAACACCTCTTTACCGAACATAGGTCTTCTTCTGCCAGCGGCTTGTGAGGTATTGGTTTGCCAGCCCTCGCTTGGCCCAGTCTTTTGAAGAAATCTGCCGAGGTTTGGATCTCGCGACTCCTCTTGCAAGACCATTCCTTTAACTTTAATGAGCATAGAACACTTCGTCGACTTCTGATGATTTCGCCGAACATGGGTGAGCTCGACGAGCGCAGGTGAGCTCGGCGAACACGGGAGAGTTCGTCGAACGCGGGACTCCTTTCGTCGAGATCAGAAAGCTTCCTCCAACTGCCCGCGAACGTTTATCTCGCCGACCATTCTCGCTCGCCTATCAGCGAGTCTTCCGAGAGAGACTTCTCCAAGGCCCCTCTCACGAGGTCTTTGGACCTATGGCCTTCCTCTCTTATTACTTCCTTCGTCATGTTGCCTTCTTAAACAGCACCTCCTCGCCTGGCGAATATCAGGGTTGTACAAATTCAAAGATGAATTCAGAGCTCTTTGTATAGATTTGATTAAATCTGAGAAAGAAATAATCTCTCTCAGAAATAAGTTGGTTGAAATGAACCAACTAAGTGAAGAAAATGTCAATCTTAAGAAAGAATTGGCTGCCTCCAGAGAACACATTGTTCTCATGAGAACAAGTTATCTGAAGCCAAGAAGTTTGAAGAATCCCTAAATGGGAGAAGTATCAAACTGATGGACATCACAAGCACAGTGAATGCCAGAATTAGTGGCAGACTGGGCTTGGGTGCATCATCAAGTGAGTCACATCTTATTAAGAAAAGCATTTTATCTACACCAGTAAAATTCATTTCTGCTAAGAACAAAGAGGTAGTATATGTTAGTAAGAATATTTCAAGCAAGAATATTAAGAATAAAGGAATTCAACAGAATTTGTCAAACGGAGATCGACGAAATCACATGAATTCGTTGAACGGGGATCGGCGAAAGCTGAACAAAGACTTTTAGTATAGTTATTATTCGAACGACATTCGACAAAATAACCTCAATTCGTCGAACGACGATCGACGAATTCACCCAAATTACGGAAAATATACAGAAAATCTGAAGAATTCTTATTCTCAATATACTAAAATCCTTTTACTGAGTGGATAATTCCTCCAAGAGAATATCATCCACAAGGCTATAAGGATCAGCCTGAGATATCTTATATTTTAGATTTTTGTGGAAAAACAAAAGGACCCAAAGTAGTCTGGGTCAAGAACAACTAACATATTAAATGAGGAGAGGAACACCACCTCTACCAAAAATACTCTGCAGGTACCAGCTCTATGTGAAGAACTCAATGGACTAAATCCACAGAATGAAGATTCTCTACTTCCATCATCTCAACCTATTGAATACAGTGAAGAAGAAGATCATCCAGAAAATCTTGCTGACAATTCAAATCAAATGACAGTTGATCAAATTCCTCCAGTGGAAACAATTGCTGAACCCACTCCAACTGTTGACCATATCACAGTTAGAGATCGTCCAATATCCCAAGTCATTGGAGATATTTCAGCAGGTGTTCAAACAAGGCATCAACTACACCAAAATCAGATACATACTTGCTTCCTATCACAAGTTGAACCTCAATCCATAAAAGATGCAGAACAAGATCCAAACTGGATTCTTGCAATGCAAGAGGATCTCAACCAATTTGAAAGGAACAAGGTTTGGGATTTGGTTCCAAGACCAAAAAGTCATCCAGTCATTGGCACCAAGTGGGTCTTCAGGAACAAGCTAGATGATCAAGGCATAATCATCAGAAATAAAGCAAGATTAGTAGCCCAAGGATATTCTCAGGAAGAAGGAATTGATTTTGATCAAACCTTTGCTCCTGTTTCTAGACTTGAAGCTATAAGGATATTTCTTGCCTTTGCTGCATTCAAGAAGTTCAAAGTTTATCAGATGGATGTGAAGAGTGCATTTTTGAATGGAGACATCAAAGAAGAAGTCTATGTGGAACAACCACCAGGTTGTATCTCTCCAACTCACTCTTCTTATGTATTTAAGCTTAATAAAGCTCTCTATGGTCTCAAGCAAGCTCCCAGAGCATGGTATGAGACCTTAGCTAATTTTATTTTGGAGAACAAATTCTGTAGAGACATTGTTGATAAAACCTTATTTTTCAGGATACATAAAAATCAAACATTACTAGTTCAAATTTATGTAGATGATATTATATTTGGCTCTGCTGATTCAAATCTATGCAAAAGGTTCTCTGACCTAATGCAATCTAAATTTGAAATGAATAGTATGGGTGAGTTATCTTACTTTCTTGTTCTTCAAGTGAAGCAAACTCCAAATGGCATATTCACATCACAATCTAAGTATGCTAAGGAATTAGTGAAAAGACTTGGTATGTCTGATGCTTCCACTATGAAAACACCCATGCCCTCCAATGTTGTTGTTGACACTGTTGAATCAGGGAAACTTGTTGATCAGAAAGTATATAGAGTAATTGTTGGCTCACTACTTTACCTAACAGCTAGTAGACCTGATATAATGTTTGCTACATGTATTTGTGTTAGGTTCCAAGTTAACCCCAAAGAATCTCACCTAATTTTATTAAAAAAGAATTTTGAGATATATAAAGGGTTGTCCAAATCTAGGACTCGGGTATCCAACTGCATCAGAATTTGAATTAACTGGATTCACAGATTCTGATTATGCTGGATGTAGAGTAGACAGGAAAAGCACATTAGGAACTTGCCAGTTTCTTGGTGATAGGCTTGTGTCTTGGTTTTGTAAGAAACAAACATCTGTGTTTACATTTGTTGAAACCGATTTCTCGGCCTCTGTGGAGTTCGGGGCCCCCAACAAGTTGAGGGGTGGCCAACTCTTACTCCCCCCAAGGGAGAGCTCTAAGTTGAAGGTGTTGGAACTGTGAACTAGACCAAGGGCTCGGCAAGGAGGTCCCACCACATACCCGGAAGATCTTTAGAGCGCTTCCCCTCCCAAGGCAATGCCGGGTTTGGGCACCACTGGAGACTCTCCTCTCCCAAGCTAATGTTGAAACCGATTTCTCGGCCTCTGTGGAGTTCGGGGCCCCCAACAAGTTGAGGGGTGGCCAACTCTTACTCCCCCCAAGGGAGAGCTCTAGGTTGAAGGTGTTGGAACTGTGAACTGGACCAAGGGCTCGGCGAGGAGGTCCCACCACATACCTGCAAGATCTTTAGAGCGCTTCCACTCCCAAGCCAATGTCGGGCTTGGGCACCACTGGAGACTCTCCTCACCCACTAGAGAGAGAAAATGGGGGGAGAGAGAGAGAGAGTTAGTCTCCAAAAAACCTCCCCTCCAAATGGTGCCCCCTTGGTCCTATTTATAGGATTCCTGAACTTGGGCTGCAAATAACCACAACTGCTCCCTGAAATTACCAAAATACCCTCGGATTTGGCTGTGGATAGCCAAATCCCGCTGTTCTGCAGCGCTAAACGCAAGCTAAACCCTCCCCCCGGAACTGGGCGAAAGGGGGTACCACGCGGGGCTCGGCGAGCCCACTAACTGGGGTGGGGCGAGACCCAGGGGTACGCCCCCTGCTGGTCTCGCCCCCCTGCTTGGAATGGGGGCGAGAGGGGGGTCGGCCCCCGCCTCCTCTTGCCCCTGCTTGGAATGGGGGCGAGAGGGGGGTCGACCCCCGCCTCCTCTCGCCCCTGCTTGGGATGGGGGCGAGAGGGGGGTCAGCCCCCGCCTCCTCTCGCCCCTGCTTGGAATGAGGGCGAGAGGGGGGTCGGCCCCTCCTCCTCTCGCCCCTGCTTGGAATGGGGGCGAGAGGGGGGTAGGCCCCTGCCTCCTCTTGCCCCTGCTTGGGATGGGGGCGAGAGGGGGGTCAGCCCCCGCCTCCTCTCTCCCTTGCTTGGAATGGGGGCGAGAGGGGGGTCAGCCCCTCCTCCTCTCGCCCCTGCTTGGAATGGGGGAGAGAGGGGGGTCGGCCCCTCCTCCTCTCGCCCCTCCTTGGAATGGGGGCGAGAGGGGGGTCGGCCCCCGCCTCCTCTCGCCCCTGCTTGGGATGGGGGCGAGTGGAGGGTCAGCCCCCGCCTCCTCTCACCCCTGCTTGGAATGGGGGCGAGAGGGGGGTCGGCCCCTCCTCCTCTCCCCCTGCTTGGAATGGGGGCGAGAGGGGGGTCGGCCCCCGCCTCCTCTCACCCGTGCTTGGGATGGGGGCGAGAGGGGGGTCAGCCCCCGCCTCCTCTCTCCCCTGCTTGGAATGGGGGCGAGAGGGGGGTCGGCCCCTCCTCCTCTCGCCCCTGCTTGGGATGGGGGCGAGAGGGGGGTCGGCCCCCGCCTCCTCTCGCCCCTGCTTGGAATGGGGGCGAGAGGGGGGTCGGCCCCCGCCTCCTCTCGCCCCTGCTTGGGATGGGGGCGAGAGGGGGGTCGGCCCCCGCCTCCTCTCGCCCCTGCTTCGGATGGGGGTGAGAGGGGATCAGCCCCCGCCTCCTCTCGCCCCTGCTGGGAATGGGGGCGAGAGGGGGTTGGCCCCCGCCTCCTCTCTCCTCTGCTTGGAATGGGGGAGAGATGGGGGGTCCTCTCGCCCCTGCTTGGGATGGGGGCGAGAGGGGGGTCAGCCCCCGCCTCCTCTCGCACCTGCTTGGAATGGGGGCGAGAGGGGGGTCGGCCCCCGCCTCCTCTCGCCCCTGCTTGGGATGGGGGCGAGAGGGGGGTCAGCCCCCGCCTCCTCTCGCCCCTGCTTGGAATAGGGGCAAGAGGGGGGGTCGGACCCTCCTCCTCTCGCCCCTGCTTAGGATGGGGCGAAAGGGTGGTCGGCCCCCGCCTCCTCTCTCCGCTTCTTGGAATGGGGGCGAGAGGAGGCGGCGGCCTACCCCCATCTCGCCCCCATTCCAAGCAGGGGCGAGAGGAGGCGGGGGCCGACCCCCCTCTCACCCCCATTCCCAGCAGGGGCGAGAGGAGGCGGGTGCTGACCCCCCTCTCTCCCCCACCCCAAGCAGGGGCGAGAGGAGGCGGGGTCCGACCCCCCTCTCGCCCCCATTCCAAGCAGGGTGTGAGAGGAGGCGTGGGCCGACCCCCTCTCGCCCCCATCCCAAGCAGGGGCGAAAGGAGGCGGGGGCCGACCCCCCTCTCGCCCCCATTCCAAGCAGGGGCCAGAGGAGGCGGGGGCCGACCCCCCTCTCGCCCCCATCCCAAGCAGGAGCGAGAGGAGGAGGGGCCGACCCCCCTCTCGCCCCCCTTCCAAGCAGGGGCGAGAGGAGGCGGGGGCGGACCCCCCTCTCGCCCCCATCCCAAGCAGGGGCGAGAGGAGGCGGGGGCCGACCCCCCTCTCGCCCCAATTCCAAGCATGGGCGAGAGGAGGAGGGGCCGACCCCCCTCTCGCCCCCATTCCAAGCAGGGGCGAGAGGAAGCGGGGGCTGACCCCCCTCTCGCCCCCATCCCAAGCAGGGGGAATAGGAGGCAGGGGCCGACCCACCTCTCGCCCCCATTCCAAGCAGGGGCAAGAGGAGGAGGGGCCGACCCCCCTCTCGCCCCCATTCCAAGCTGGGGTGAGAGGAGGAGGGGCCGACCCCCCTCTCGCCCCCATTCCATGAAGGGGCGAGAGGAGGCGGAGGCTGACTCCCCTCTCGCCACCATCCCAACCAGGGGCGAGAGGAGGCGGGGGCCAACCCCCCTCTCGCCCCGATTCCAAGCAGGGGCGAGAGGAGGAGGGGTCGACCCCCCTCTCGCCCCCCCCCCCCCCATTCCAAGCAGGGGTGAGAGGAGGCGGGGGCTGACCCCCCTCTCGCCCCCATCCCAAGCAGGGGCGAGAGGAGGCGGGAGCCGACCCCCTCTCGCCCCCATTCCAATCAGGGGCGAGAGGAGGCGGGGGCCGACCCCCCTCTCGCCCCCATTCTAAGCAGGGGGCGAGACTAGCAGGGGTCCGACCCCTGGGTCTCGCCCCACCCCAGTTAGTGGGCTCGCCGAGCCCCGCGTTGTACCCCCTCTCGCCCAGTTCCGGGGGAGGGTTTAGCTTGCGTTTAGCGCTGCAGAACAACGGGATTTGGTTATCCGCAGCCAAATTCGAGGGTATTTTGGTAATTTCAGGGAGCAGTTGTGGTTATTTGCAGCCCAAGTTCAGGAATCCTATAAATAGGACCAAGGGGGCACCATTTGGAGGGGAGGTTTTTTGGAGGCTAACTCTATCTCTCTCTCTCTCTCCCCCATTTTCTCTCTCTAGTAGGTGAGGAGAGTCTCCAGTGGTGCCCAAGCCCGGCATTGGCTTGGGAGGGGAAGCGCTCTAAAGATCTTCCGGGTATGTGGTGGGACCTCCTCGCCGAGCCCTTGGTCCAGTTCACAGTTCCAACACCTTCAACCTAGAGCTCTCCCTTGGGGTAGTAAGAGTTGGCCACCCCTCAACTTGTTGGGGGCCCCGAACTCCACAGAGGCCGAGAAATCGGTTTCAACATTAGCTTGGGAGAGGAGAGTCTCCAGTGGTGCCTAAGCCCGACATTGGCTTGGGAGGGGAAGCGCTCTAAAGATCTTCCGGGTATGTGGTGGGACCTCCCCGCCGAGCCCTTGGTCCAGTTCAAAGTTCCAACACCTTCAACCTAGAGATCTCCCTTGGGGGGAGTAAGAGTTGGCCACCCCTCAACTTGTTGGGGGCCCCGAACTCCACAGAGGCCGAGAAATCGGTTTCAACATTATGGTGCAGTGAGCGTGGAGAGATTTACCCAGGCCATTTTCTCTCTCTAGTGGGTGAGGAGAGTCTCCAGTGGTGCCCAAGCCCAGCATTGGCTTGGGAGGGGAAGCGCTCTCAAGATCTTCTGGGTATGTGGTGGGACCTCCTCGCTGAGCCCTTTGTCCAGTTCACAGTTCCAACACCTTCAACCTAGAGCTCTCCCTGGGGGGAGTAAGAGTTGGCCACCCCTCAACTTGTTGGGGGCCCCGAACTCCACAGAGGCCGAGAAATCAGTTTCAACATTAGCTTGAGAGAGGAGAGTCTCCAGTGGTGCCCAAGCTCGGCATTGGCTTGGGAGGGGAAGCGCTCTAAAGATCTTCCGGGTATGTGGTGGGACCTCCTCGCCGAGCCCTTGGTCCAGTTCACTGTTCCAACACCTTCAACCTAGAGCTCTCCCTTGGGGGAGTAAGAGTTGGCCACCCCTCAACTTGTTGGGGGCCCCGAATTCCACAGAGGCCGAGAAACGGTTTCAACAACATCAACAGCTGAAGCAGAATATATTGCTGCTGACAGTGGCTGCTCACAAATATCGTGGATACAAAATCAACTTCTAGATTATGGTATCAATCTAAATAAATCAATTATATTTTGTGACAATACTTGTGCAATATCTATAGCACAAAATCCAGTACTCCATAGTAGGACTAAACACATAGAAATTAGGCACCACTTTATCAGAGATAATGTGGATAAAAATAAAATTTGCCTACAATTCATTTCTACTGATTTGCAAAGGGCTGATATTTTCACCAAACCCTTGGATGAAAAGAAACATATCTTTTTTATAAATCAGCTAGGAATGATAGACGGAGATTCAATCAATTATAAAATTTATATCTTTTGTTTATCCCTCATTGTGTGAAGTAAGTTCAGTAAGTTTGCTCTCTATGCAGCTGAGATAAGCTCTCAGTCTCAACTCAAACAGCTGAGACAAGCTCTCAATCTCAGCGGAACCGCTGAGACAAGACCTATGGCCGCGGAGAAGCTGTCTGGATCCGCTGGGACGGGACAGAAAAATCCGATGAGACAGCTTTCAATCTTAGCGGTTGAGCAGCTGTTTTCTCAGCGGTTCAGCTGAGACAGGGAAACTTTTCCAGCTGATTATTCAGCACACCTTTGAAACTATTCCATTATATGGAATTTCATTATAATCAAACTTTTATTTTATTTTTTGACTTTATGCCTACAGAAATTGCTTCTCCTTCCAGTTCCTCTGCACTTGATCATATTTTTCTTTTACAGGAACAATGGCAATATTTCTTCTAAAAACTGCATCCTTCCCTACCTCCTATACAAATGTCCCTTCTTCTAGGGGCATAGCTTCAGGTCTTCCTGAAACTAGGCATGGGGAGATGTTTCATGAAGAAGCTCTTTTTTGATATGGGGAGATGCTTTATGAAGAAGCTCCAGTTTCAGGGGGAGATGCTTTATGAAGAAGCTCATTTTGATGCAGTGATTGATGTTTTCAGTTCTCGTTGAAGAAGCTCCAGCAGTTTTTGTTTCAGTTTCAGATATGACAGTTTCAGATATGACAGTTTGAGATATGACAGATTCAGTTCAGATCAACAAAAGAAAAAGCTGAAAAATGCAGATTCAATATGACAGATTTAGTTCAGATAATCAAAGCCAAAAGCTGAAGGCAAGGATTTCTAAACATGAAAGTAAGAATTCAGAAAGCTGAAGGCAAGGAAGTGTAAAAGCAAGAATTCAGAAAGCTGAAGGCAAGGAAGTGTAAAGTTGAAAGTGTAAAGTTTTCTAAACTCAGAGCACTATATTTCTTTTATCTGCTGAAATGAATTTACATTCTGCCAGATATATATGCTCTGCTGTTTTTCTGTTTGTTGTTTTATTTGTTTATTATTCAATTTTGTCAAATAGTGTCCTAACCCAAATAGGGGGAGATCGTTGGAACAACCCTATTACTGATTTGGTCTAGGATCACTATCTGTTGACTAAGACTAAGTTGAGCCCAATGTATAGTCTAAGGGTCAAGGTTTTAGGCTGCTAGAACTTAAGGAAAAGAATAAGCTTCTGCGTTCGACGAACTCCATACTGCGTTCGACGAACTCCATCCTGCGTTCGACGAATGACATGCTCCAGTTCGACGAACTTGCCAAGTCTCAGCTTTCGACGAACTTGCAAAGTCTCAGCGTTCGACGAACTTGCCAACTCTCAGTGTTCGACGAACTTCCCAAGTCTCAGCGTTCGACAAACTCCTTCCTTTGTTCGATGAAAGTGCTTCTCAGATCGACTAACACAATTCTTCAAGCCAGATTAAGTAGTTTATCTTTTAGTTCGTCGATCTTCAACTTGAGCTCGACGAACTCCAGTCTATGTTCGTCGAATCAGCATCAACAGTTCAATTCGACGAAATCAACATTCAGATCGACGAACTCAACATTCTGTTCGACGAACTCAGTTCTCAGGTCGACGAATTTTCTCCTCAGTTCTTAATTTCAGAAGGATCAGTTTTATTCTATTCTCTGAACTCAGATCGACTAATCAGCAACGGTTCTATTCCTATCAAATAAGTCAGGATTTAATCCTTTCCTTTTATTATTCTCTTATTTCGAGAAAGTAGTCGTTGACATTTATTGAAAAGGAAAAGGAATTAAAGATCAGTTTGCAGTTCCAAGAAACAATCAATTCTGATTATTCCATTCCTTATTCAGAAGACTTGATTTTTCAAATCAGTTAGATTATCTCTAAGAAAAAGGAAGAAAACGATTTACAGGATTACAGTACAGCAAGATAGAAAGAAGAAAAGAGAATACAGTCGAGAGAAAAATACAGAAAGCAGAAAAGAAAAAGTTTTCACAGAGTTCATCTTCCTCAAGCAGCACACTCTCATTCAGTTCTCAGCTGCTGATCTCAAATCTTCAAGAGCAACAACAAATCTGAGAAACTTTGTCTCTCGGATTCATCAACTATCAAGGAAGATTTTCATTCAAGAGAAAGCTTCATCCTCTAACTGTCAACTATTTTCTATCAGACAGGGGGAGCTTTACAACAACACAGTCCACTAGTCTTCTCTCAGATTATTGATAGAGAAGAACTTCATAACCCTCTTTATCCCATCTTGTACAGGGTTCTAACTCCCTTCAAAAGTTAAACCTTTGGTGGCAGGGCACCTGATCAAAAACCTGTAGTTTGGTTTGAGCACCTGATCAAAAGCTCAGTGGTGTTTGGGCACCTGATCAAAAACTCATTGGTGATAGGGCACCTGATCAAAAACCTAGTGGATTCCTACCAAGGGTGGTAGAAGAGTAGATGTACCCAGGTTTATTGGGGAACTACTATAGATCCTTGTGTCTTCTATGTTTTTGTTTATTTTCTGTATTGTTCTGTGTTGTGTTTTCTTTATTTGTTTTTATAAATCACACAGTACACATATATATCACTATTTTAATTCCGCTATAAAAATAAGTGAAAAACTTTTTAATACTCTATTCACCCCCCCCCCCCCCCCCTCTATAGTAACTTTAAGATCTAATTTCACTTTCAATTGGTATCAGAGGTTTCAACTGATATCAGAGGACTTTCACAAGAGACCGCCCCAATGATTAGGCATGGTGGCTTCCATGGATGGAGTATTGCTGCAATACTTCCTACCATTCTACCCTGCAGACCACGCCTTTCCAACTAGTTTATGGATCGGATCCACCATGCCTCCTTACATATGTCAGCGCCTCCTCCTGCTCACACACAATCGACACCGAGCTATCCACTCGTGACCACGTCCTCGCATTAGCCCAAGAGTGGCTGCTTTAGGACCAGGCCCGCATGGATACTGCCTACAATAGGGGCACCGTGAAGTGTTCTTCGCTATAGGAGATTGTGTGTCGCTCAAATGCCGCCCTTACCGCGAGGCGACCATAGTGCAGAGCTCCTACAAAAACTTGGGGCCCAAGTTTTACGGTCCCTTCATGATCTCGGAGCGCATTGGAGAGGTGGTGTACCGTCTCGAACTCCCTTCCGAGGCCCGGACTCACGACGTGTTCCACATCTCGCAGTTGAAGCCGTTTGTAGGGGTGCCACATCCTGAACCCTTGGTCCTCTTACCCCCACAGCTCCAGGACAAGCTTGAGGACAAGCTTGATGATGACGCGGGCGGAGATGTTACAGATCCACGTTGGGGGATCACGTACAAGCGCCGCACTTCGACACATTGATGAGTTCAATATTTATACTATTTTATGGACTCATCCAGGCTACTTTTCACTCTTGTGCACGTCTTATTCGAGCTATAATCGCTTGTATTTCTCTTGTATTCACTTCCACACTATGTGCACTGTTTAGGCCCATTTTGGTATGCTTTTGTGCTTCATGATGTTGGGGGTAAGCACATGGTGCTCCCTAACCTTTTTTCTGTATTCGTATTGAGCTGGAGGGGTATTCCCAGCTGTGTTGATGTTTATGCAGGTGGACGGTTCATGCAATTTTACCAAGATTTCATGTCTGCATGAATCGCATGGTCATGCGTTTCCTTGACGCACGGTCGGCTGCGATTGTGAGCACTCATCTGTGGTGGAAAACGATGTTCTGTCTTTGATCGTGTGTTTTTACGCATGGGCAGTTGCCCATGCGCGAAGGAATCGCACGATCACCTGTTAAGTTTGGTTTTTAGGCTATCTGGAATTGATCGTGCGTTTTTACGCACGGGCATCGATCGTGCGTGAGTAAAATGCACGGGTGCAGCTGCTTCATCTTTCGGTGCTTTCTTTTTCGTTAATAACGCACGGTCTACACACGGTCGTGCGTTCGATCATGCGTGACTTAATTTCTGAAATTTTAGTATATAAGCCAGGAAATCCGGTGGCTTGTGGGTGACGTAAAAAAAGAATTTTGAAGCCCGCCATTTTTGCTTCAGTCCGACCTTCTCGTCGCTCCACCACCGCTCGACCTAGGAGAAGCTCCGGCCATCGCTTTCTTGCAAATCGTCCGCCAAATCTTCATCCTCGGCCTCCTCCATCATCCACGAGCTCAAGAACACCATTAATGGAAGATTTCTGCTACATTCAAGGTGTCTCCAACAAGAGCTAGCTTGAGCTGAACCACGAAGAAGATGGGTAACGTAGAGGAAGGTGACAGCTCCTCTGAACCCCGGACGACAACTGAAGATCGAGCTCAAATGAGGCTTGACAACCCGACGATTCTGACCGAGAACCTTCAGTGAGTCTTCGAGCTTGGGTTTACTCTTCCTCCTTGTGTGCTATTTTAGTTCTTCCTTATGGATGTATGTTGCTATGGATGATGTGCATAAACCCTTGTTTAAGTTAATGTGATTTCATGTTTATGAGATTTATTGCGGTTTATGCAAGTTGAGGAGCGCCCCATTCCACCATCCACTACACCGTTGTGTTGTGCACCGCACTAGCAATTGCTAGTTGTTTGTTTTGTGATGAGGTGCTTACGACCCTCATTCCGCCGGTTACGAATCATCCATCTGCGAGCCTTCTCGTCCACCCGCTTACCGAAGCACGATATTGTGGCATGCATCCCATCTCTCCAAGCGAAGCGGTGCTTTAGGCCCGCATTTTCCTTTAATGTTTTTAAACTAGGAAACCCAAATCAACCCCCCCCCCCCCCCTATTTATTATTAACATAGAAATCTTTATAATCAATTTCCCTAACGAGAAATCATACACCCCAACTTGCAATCCTCTGAGAACGATATTCGGGGAGTCTCTCCCAACTTTTATTACTTGTACGAACGGTGCACTTCCCGTAAGCGTGTCAAGTTTTTGGCGCCATTGTCGGGGATTGCAAGCGTTGAAATTTTTTTTCTTCCACGAAGATGTTATAAAGGTTCTTTGTTGTTTTTTATTTTTCTTTTGTTGTGTGTAAGTTTATGCAGGAGCAAGGTCCTGAAGAGCTAGTAGAGTACAACCCAGAGATAGAGAGGACGCTGCGCACACGTCATCATGCTGCTGCTGCAATGGATCTTAATATCAATAGAAATGAAGTTAACCCCGGAGGAGAGAATGCGCCAGCTGCTGGTCATGTGGCTGATGAGAATGAGGTGGCCCGGCCGAGGCCCAGAACAATGCGAGACTACACCACTCCCATTGTGGGAAGTGTGTATCCTGGTTTTGGCCCAGCCATCATGAACAACCAGTTCGAGATCAGGTCGGCAATCCTGAACATCATCTGCAACAATGCCTAGTTCTCTGGGATGGCCAGTGAAGCTCCCCATCTTCACTTGGCAGAGTTCTCAGAAATCTGCGGAACATTCCGACATGCCGGTATAGCGGACAACACGGTGAAATTAATACCATTCCTATTCTCCCTCTGTGATAAAGCCAAAGTGTGGCTCCATAAGATCCCGTCGGGCACAGCGACCACATGGGAGCTGCTTTCTGCGAAATTCTTAGCAAAGTTCCACCCAGTGGACAAAACTGTGAACCTAAGGAGAGAGATTGCAACCTTCCAGCAACACGCTCAGGAGACCCTCACGGAATCTTGGGAAAGATTTATGGAACTCCTCCGGAAGTGTCCTCACCATGAGCTGCAACCATGGAACCTTGTGGAGTATTTCTACTTTGCAATAGAGCCTAACTACAGGGCCATGATTGATGTTGCCGCCGGCGGAACTCTCCTAAGTCATACTCCTGATGAAGCTTTGCGAATTTTGCAGGATGCCGCGACTCATAGTTCTTTTTGGATCGCAGGGCTGAACACCCCGCAGAACGCAAGAGGACTATTAGAAGTGAACACTTCTGGTCCACCTGCAGAGGAAGCACCGTCACCATACGAGAGCATAGCGTTGTTGAAGAGGCCTGCCTCCTCTCCGGCTCCGGTGATGGCTATATCTTGTCAAGCATGTGGGAACTCCGGACATCATACCTACGAATGCCCCTCAGGTGAAATCTCCTCCGATTTTTCTAATCTCAATATAGAAGAGAATGTAAATTACATTCAAAATCAAAACCGCACTGTACCTTTTTCTAATACTTATAATCCGGTGTGAGAAATCACCCAAATTTCTCATAGAACCAAAATACTGCAGGCCAACGATGGCAACCGGGCCAGCATCAATATGATGCTCAAGCATCCGGAAGCCAACCGAGGCCGCCTCATCCGGGTTATAACCAAGGTGTCGCGGTGCAAAGGAAAAGCACGTTAGAAGAGATGATGGAGAAGTTTGTTGAAGTGGCCCAATCTAATATGGCCAACCAAACCGCCTCGATGAGGAATTTAGATATGCAATTGGGCCAATTAGCTCAAGTGCTCTCTGAGCAAACTCAAGGTGCTCTCCCTAGCACGACAGAAAAAAAATCCGCGTGAGCAGAGAAAGAGCCTAGTCGAGGCAGATGGTTGCAATGAGGGCAATTTGATATTGAAATATGAGATAAGCAATGTTGAAACCACCACTCTTTGCGACACAGGATCGTCACGCAACGTTCTTGCAATGCAAGACATTGAAAAGCTAAACTTAAAAATCAATGTGGACGATCAGACACAACTTGTCCTCGCAAATGGAATGGTGGTGGAAACAGAGGGAGAAATTAAGGATGTTAAGGTTGTTGTAGATGGAGCGGCAGTTGTCACTAACTTTCAGGTTCTGGGACCCATGGAAAACACTTCCATGCCTCTTTTGGGTATTCCGTTCTTGAAGGAGAGTGGCGCCACTCTTCACATCGCTAAGGGTTGTGTCACTTTGTCACCCAAAGTGGCACACCACACTTTCCTCTCTACAATGACCAAGGATCTAAATTCTTTACCTGTCATTTTTGATAAATCTGATAATGAGTTAAGTATAGTTGTGGAAAAGCGAAGCAAAGAAACAAATGCTGAGTCAAAGGAGGAGGAAAAGAAGATAGTGAATAAAAACGTGAGGGATGAAGAAGAAGCTGAGAACAAAGGCGGCGAGGCCGCGAAGTCTGAAGTTACCATGGTCGGCATGGCTACAAACCTTTTGATTGATTTAGTCAAAACTGAAGTAAAATGTAAACATTTAAAACAGGTTCATTGGGCGGATCTGTCACCCGTGGTGGGTGAAGAAATGAAGCCCTAGGCTGCTCCGGGACTGCTGAACTATGATTGTGATCTGGCACATTGTGCCGTATGGCGCTCCCCTTCTGTGGGAAAACTTAAATAAGAGAGACTACTTCGCGCTGCTCGTTTTGCCTCCCTCCGACACGAGAAGGAAGAGGTTAGGGGAAAGGGAGAGAAATCTCCTTTGAGCCCTAAAGCCTTCACCTCCTTCCCAACTCGTGTGGCAGGGGAGAACCATCACAAATCAGCATATAGCTGAGTCGTGACGGAGTCTCCGGGCTTTTGGTTGCTGCTCGTTCTTTCTGCTTTTGTTTTAGTCCTTAGTGTTTTTGCGTGTGCTTCTTGGTGATCTTTGGACAATTGCTTGAACTCCTATTTTTATATAATGTTAATACAGGTATTTGGTCCACCTTAAGGACGATAAACAAAAGGGTTCATGGGAGACGATCCAATCTTGCTATTTTGTTTACGTTACTGCGGTTGTTGGAGATTTTGTCTTGCAGGTAGTGCGACTTCAAAGGCGGATGCATTTTTAGCTATGTTGCAGTTTAACGCCAATCTTCTGGTATGCTCATTTCTGAACATGGGGTAATCTCTCCTCCTACTTCTTTTCAAAATTGTAGCATTGCATTCTGTGATGGTTAGATTTAAGTCTGGGGGAGAATAGCTTGTTATTACCCGCTTGCACGTGCACATAAGCACAGTTTACTAGAAGTTACAATCTTATTTTTATTATCATTTTCATCGCACACCACAACACCCACTAGAGAGCGCACTTAATCGTAGGCGCGTAACGAGTCTAACTCGTTTCTTTTGAAGGATTGGGAAAATTGTCGTGTTGGCTTAGGATTGTGAGACGGAGTAAAGTGTTGACTCCCATAGTGCTCTAGTCGAGTACTCGCATCTTGCATAGAATTGTGTATAGAATAAATTTTTCTTTATGCTCATAGTTTTGTAATTTTTTCTATTTGCGTAATAATTGTTTATCCTACTCAAAAGTGGTGAATACGGTGTGAATCTGACGGTAGCGTAGGAATGTGTGTAGACAGTTGCTAGGTTTGTATTGCTCGAGTCGGGAGGAAGAATTATCTTTCTCGGTGGCTAAGAACTTGCCCCAAGAGACTCTCTAAGCATTGGTATAAGTTAGTTCAATGCGGAAGCATGATGTAGGCCTTCATTTTGGCCAGGTTGAGATTTTTTTTATCGAACCTATCATAATCCTTGTTAGCCCCTTTGTGCCTACCCCGTCTCTTGATTCAGCTCCACTCAGTTTTCACCAAAGACTAAAAGCTAATCCTAATTGCAACCAATCCGAGCCTAGTGTTATATTATCTTCAACTGAGGGTGTTGATGCGGTGTAATTTTTGTGAAAGTGTGGTTTGCACTTCCTCGGAATTTTCGCTGAATGAAGTCTTGAGAAAAGAAAAAAAAAGGAAATCTGAAAAAAAAAATGTGATTAAGAAAAAGCTTAATTGAAAATCAATTAAAAATTTGTTTTGGGAGTAGGCGGTGAACACAACCATATTTTCAAGTTCAAGTCTGGGGATGTGATGCACCCGTGTGCTTATTGAGATGCTTGGATAGTTTCCTTAGCGTGAGCTCATTTGGGTTTGATGTGTTTGCCTTCATGTTTATCATTGTGTATCTTACCGAATCCCAAGCCCCGTATTTTCCCTAAAGTCCGATTGACTCACGCATTGAACCGAACTAGTGCCGTAGAGAGAGTGTGACCGGGTGTGCTTATGGTCACTGACATTGATGGATTTCAATGGAGGTTGTTCCGAGCACCAATCTTGAGCAATGTTCGCCTCAGCGATCAGTTTACTTTCTTCCTACGCATAACTGAACGATTCGTCGTGATTCAACTTTTGAGTAGAAATAATATATAATTACGCTCTTAGATTATTACAAACTATTTGTATAATTAAAAATTTCTTCTATTGCATTTCTATGCGCGCGTGCATGCGACTTCGCATGGTACTCCGTATTTGCAATTGTTAAGCCAGCTAGTCCTTTTTCCCGTCCGCATAAGGAATGATTTCCTCGGGAAGAGCAAATGGTTAAGTCTGGGGGTGTGATGAGTCCAATATTTATACTATTTTATGGACTCATCCAGGCTAGTTTTCACTCTTGTGCATATCTTATTCGAGCTATAATCGCTTGTATTTCTCTTGTATTCACTTCCATGCTATGTGCACTATTTAGGAACATTTTGGAATGCTTTTGTGCTTCATGACGTTGGGGGTAAGCACATGGTGCTCCCTAACCCTTTTTCTGTATTCTTATTGAGTTGGAGAGGTATTCCCAGCTGTGTTGATGTTTATGCAGGTGGACGGTTCATCCAATTTTACCCAGATTTCATGTCTGCATGAATCGCACGGTCGTGTGTTTCCTTGACACACGGTCGGCTGCGATCGTCCGCACACATATGTGGTGGAAAATGATGTTCTATCTTTGATCGTGCGTTTTTACGCATAGACAGTTGCCCGTGCGCGAAGGAATCACACGATCACCTGTTAAGTCTGGTTTTTAGGCTATCTGGAATTCATCGTGCATTTTTACGCACGGGCGGCGTCGACCGTGCGTGAGTAAAACGCACGGGTGCTGCTGCTTCATCTTCCAGGGCTTTCTTTTTCGTTAATAACGCACGATCATGCATTCGACCATGCGTGACTTAATTTCTGACATTTTAGTATATAAGCCAGGAAATCTGCTGGCTTGGGGGGGACGTAAAAAAAAAGACTTTTGGAGCCCGCCATTTCAGCTCCAGTTCGCCCTTATCATCGCTCCACCACCGCTCGACCTAGGAGAAGCTCCGACCATTGCTTTCTTGCAAATCTTCTGCCAAAGCTTACTCCTCAGCCTCCTCCATCATCCAAGAGCTCAAGAACATCATTAATGGAAGATTTCTGCTACATTCAAGGTGTCTCCAACAAGATCTAGCTTGAGCTGAACCACGAAGAAGACGAGTAACGTAGAGGAAGGTGATAGCTCCTCTGAACCCCGGACGACAACTAAAGACCGAGCTCGGACGAGGCTTGACAACCCGACGATTCCGACAGAGAACATTCAGCGAGTCTTCGAGCTTGGGTTTACTCTTCCCCCGTGTGTGCTGTTTTAGTTCTTCCTTATGGATGTATGTTGTTATGGATGATGTGCATAAACCTTTGTTTAAGTTAATGTGATTTCATGTTTATGAGATTTATTGCGGTTTATGCAAGTTGAGGATCGCCCCATTCCACCATCCACTCCACCGCTGTGTTGTGCACCACACTCTCAATTGCTAGTTACGTGTTTTGTGACGAGGTGCTTATGACCCTCATTCCGCCGGTTACGAATTATCCATCCACGAGCCTTCTCGTCCACCCGCTTACCGAAGCACGACATTGTGGCCTGCATCCCATCTCGCCAAGCGAAGCGGTTCTTTAGGCCCGCATTTTCCTTTATTATTGTTAAATTAGGAAACCCAAATCAAACCCCCCCCCCCCCCTTTTTATTATTAACATAGAAATCTTTATAATCAATTTCCCTGACGAGAAATCATACACCCCAACTTGCAATCCTCTGAGAACGTTATTCAGGGAGTCTCTCCCAACTTTTATTACTTGTACGAACGGTGCACTTGCAGTAAGCGTGTCACACGTGCCACTTAGTTATTCTATTTTTATTTCTGCGTTTCATCTTTTATTTGGTTTTTGTACTTGTAATTGAACCCTGGGTTTGTTTTGGGCTCAATCGATTATAGGGTTGGGTGTGCTTGTTTGAGATTATGAAGAAATCATTTACCAACTTTCTTTCCCTCTCTAATTCTCTCTCTCTAACTCATGAGTTACGCCTGACAGATGCCCTAGCTGCTCGACGATTCTGTCGCTTCCGCGATCTGTGGCTACCGTCGCTGCTCCGCCTCTCCTCCCTCAACGACGATTCCTTCGGCGCCATAGGACTTCGCAAGAGATCCTCCGGCGCCATAGGACCTCACAAGAGATCCTTCGATCCTCTACGGGACTTCCCCCTCCTTCCCCCGCAGACGAGATCTCAAACGAAGACCCGTAACAGAGTTCCCCTCGTAGTATGAGGTGAGTTGCTTCCTTTTAAACATAAAAGTGCACATGTTGTGTTGAGAAAATTCAAAGGTTGACTTTTCCCTTTATTTTCATTCACATGTTTCTCACATATCTTTTTTTTTTCTTTGACATGTGGGCTGTTGGGTTAGGTGAGGTTGTTTCCTTTCCTTTTATAATGGTGTGTTAGGTGGAGAAAAACAAACCAACTCAATAATCATCACTTTGGTTTGTATTTCAAACACCATATTCTGCATAACACATCATCTGCAAGAAGTAATGTCTGCACAAAATACCAATCTACACGAAACACCACCTTAAGATCAAGGCATCAACCGACTTAATTTAGTCGACTCCATCTCTGCTCTGGCTCAGCTTCTGAATGTCATCGCAAATTGATCATTGAAACTGACTTGTAGTACCCAAGTACCAGAAGGATGATCTCGTGCACCACCATGACAATTCACCATGCCGACCTCAGAAAGCATGGGTACACCAACTCGCACTGTGGCCCCCTTCAGCCGGTACAGACTATCGCGCTGCACAGCTCTTCTGATCACGGTGTGCCCTCACTTCACCATCAGGACTCCGCCTCATGCCACCCAACTGTAGCCACCTAAGTCCAATCAGCTCAATGATGCCAAATCCCTGTGCAAATTGGGCACTTATACACCCTATCAAGCTTGCGCACCACCCCATCATGCATCCTGATGTCATTAATCCATGTCTATGTGATCTTACACTTTGATTCATAACTTTCATAGAACAAAACATAGATACATCAGAGCAAGTGTTTTGCGACGCACCAGGATCCAATATCCAACAGTCATAGTCACTTGACTCTCAGTGATGGTGAGGACATCATCACTCTGCACCCTGACCCAGCATCACTTTGTCCGCACCCTGGACTCGAGGTCTTTTCGCACGCTGTAAACTCAATCTCCAATGTGACTACACTTTCTGCAATGGTAACATGCCATACCCTCCTTCAGCCTAGAACGAGACTATGCTCCCTCAAACCCTTGTTGAACTGCCTCACATTACCCTTCGCTGCTGTCAAGATGTGACCGCCCTCAGGAGTAGGGACCTTTGACATCTTTCTGGATAACACTGTGATCGTCACCTCCTCTAGATCCATTGTATCCTTCCCATACAAGAGCGTTGTCACCAAGGCTGGTAAGATTTTGTGAGCGAGGTAAGAAGTGGGTGGATCTTTACTTCTTCCTCCGTCTCTAAGTAAATTTCCTTTAACTGAAATAGAAAACCATTGAACACATTTTGGTGCTCCTACAGAATGTCTCCTCCATGTAACATATCAACAAACATCATGACCCTCTCATGCAGTACTCATAGAAGTTTCTGGTGAACCAGTATATTCTTGACTTGCACCTATCATAGGTCAAACTTGCCACTATCATTGAACTTCTTCACTGAAAACTATCCAAATTTGCATTCTTCCCTATCATGGTTGTCCTTCGACATGACTAGGAGACATGATTAATTTAAAGGTCGGGTTTGAAAGGATGTGGAGCGAATCTAATTGTCACCAACCACAGTCAAACTTTTTCCGAGTGTCTAATTAGTCGCCTACAAAACCTCCCTCTAATACTGTAACGGCCCAAGCCCCATTGTCTCGGAACCGTTAGACGCCTGGCCCCTTTGTCCAGGACGCCCGGGCTGCAGCCCGCTTAGCACACCCCAACCCTTCTCTGAGCCTGTTTCTCAGCTACAGTGGGGTGTTGGTAGCGGGGATCGAACACCCGACCTACCCTTGATGAGCCTCCTCAAACAGGACTCATCACCAACTGAGCTGCAGCTCAGTTGGTGATGAGTCCTGTTTGAGGAGGCTCATCAAGGGTAGGTCGGGTGTTCGATCCCCGCTACCAACACCCCGCTGTGGATGAGAAACAGTCTCAGAGATGGGTTGGGGTGTGCTAAGCGGGCTGCAGCCCGGGCGTCCTGGACAATGGGGCCAGGCGTCTAACGGTTCCGGGACATGGGCCTGGGCCGTTACAAAAAAGTGCACTTTTTTGTAACGGCCCAAGCCCCATTGTCTCGGAACCGTTAGACGCCTGGCCCCATTGTCCAGGACGCCCGGGCTGCAGCCCGCTTAGCACACCCCAACCCTTCTCTGAGCCTGTTTCTCAGCTACAGTGGGGTGTTGGTAGCGGGGATCGAACACCCGACCTACCCTTGATGAGCCTCCTCAAACAGGACTCATCACCAACTGAGCTGCAGCTCAGTTGGTGATGAGTCCTGTTTGAGGAGGCTCATCAAGGGTAGGTCGGGTGTTCGATCCCCGCTACCAACACCCCACTGTAGCTGAGAAACAGGCTCAGAGAAGGGTTGGGGTGTGCTAAGCGGGCTGCAGCCCGGGCGTCCTGGACAATGGGGCCAGGCGTCTAACGGTTCCGAGACAATGGGGCTTGGGCCGTTACAAAAAAGTGCACTTTTTTGTAACGGCCCAGGCCCATGTCCCGGAACCGTTATACGCCTGGCCCCATTGTCCAGGACGCCCGGGCTGCAGCCCGCTTAGCACACCCCAACCCATCTCTGAGACTGTTTCTCATCCACAGCGGGGTGTTGGTAGCGGGGATCGAACACCCGACCTACCCTTGATGAGCCTCCTCAAACAGGACTCATCACCAACTGAGCTGCAGCTCAGTTGGTGATGAGTCCTGTTTGAGGAGGCTCATCAAGGGTAGGTCGGGTGTTCGATCCCCGCTACCAACACCCCACTGTAGCTGAGAAACAGGCTCAGAGAAGGGTTGGGGTGTGCTAAGCGGGCTGCAGCCCGGGCGTCCTGGACAAAGGGGCCAGGCGTCTAACGGTTCCGAGACAATGGGGCTTGGGCCGTTACAAAAAAGTGCACTTTTTTGTAACGGCCCAAGCCCCATTGTCTCGGAACCGTTAGACGCCTGGCCCCTTTGTCCAGGACGCCCGGGCTGCAGCCCGCTTAGCACACCCCAACCCTTCTCTGAGCCTGTTTCTCAGCTACAGTGGGGTGTTGGTAGCGGGGATCGAACACCCGACCTACCCTTGATGAGCCTCCTCAAACAGGACTCATCACCAACTGAGCTGCAGCTCAGTTGGTGATGAGTCCTGTTTGAGGAGGCTCATCAAGGGTAGGTCGGGTGTTCGATCCCCGCTACCAACACCCCACTGTAGCTGAGAAACAGGCTCAGAGAAGGGTTGGGGTGTGCTAAGCGGGCTGCAGCCCGGGCGTCCTGGACAAAGGGGCCAGGCGTCTAACGGTCCGAGACAATGAGGCTTGGGCCGTTACAAAAAAAGTGCACTTTTTTGTAACGGCCCAAGCCCCATTGTCTCGGAACCGTTAGACGCCTGGCCCCTTTGTCCAGGACGCCCGGGCTGCAGCCCGCTTAGCACACCCCAACCCATCTCTGAGACTGTTTCTCATCCACAGCGGGGTGTTGGTAGCGGGGATCGAACACCCGACCTACCCTTGATGAGCCTCCTCAAACAGGACTCATCACCAACTGAGCTGCACTTTTTTGTAACGGCCCAACAGCGAAGCATCGACATAGATCTGGAACTCCACTCCCTCAGCCGGGAGAGCCAAAACCGGTGCGGAACACAGCCTCCTCTTTAACTCCTGGAAGGCCTCCTCGCACTGCTCGCTCCAAACGAAAGTCGCTTCCTTCCGCGTCAACTTGGTCAGAGGCGCGGAAATGCCTGAGAAACCCTCCACAAATCTCCGATAGTAGCCAGCTAAACCCAGGAAACTGCGGATCTCCTTCGGCGACGACGGCCTCTTCCAGTCCAAAACAGCAGCGACCTTCACTGGGTCCACGGAGATGCCACTCTTGCCCACGACGTGACCCAAAAACGAGACTTGCGAAAGCCAGAACTCGCATTTGCTTAGCTTGGCGTACAGCTTGTGTGCCCTCAAGGTAGACAGCACCAACCGCAGATGCCGAGCATGCTCCTCCTCGCTCGAAGAATAGATCAGCACATCATCAATAAAGACCACTACGAACTGGTCCAGAAAATCCCGGAACACCCTGTTCATCAGATCCATGAAGGCAGAAGGCGCATTTGTCAGCCCAAAGGACATCACCAGGAACTCAAAATGTCCATAACGTGACCGGAAAGCAGTTCGCGGCACGTCTGAGTCGCGAATCCTCAGCTGATGGTAGCCGGACCGGAGGTCGATCTTCGAGAACACGCAGCTACCCTGCAACTGGTCGAACAAGTCATCAATCCGTGGGAGCGGATACCTATTTTTGATAGTGACCTTGTTCAACTCTCTGTAATCGATGCACAGCCTCATCGACCCATCCTTCTTCTTCACAAACAGAACCGGCGCACCCCAAGGCGACGAACTCGGCCTAATGAATCCAAGCTGCAGAAGCTCATCCAGCTGAGTGCGCAGCTCCTCCAACTCCCGTGGTGCCATACGATAGGGTGCCTTCGCGATAGGGCGGGTCCCGGGCTCCAAATCTATAGCAAACTCAATCTCCCGCTCAGGAGGGAGACCAGGAAGGTTGTCGGGAAAAACGTCCGGGAACTCCCGCACCACAGGAATGTCCTCCACACAAAGCGCCGACGCACAATCTGCAAGCAACACGGAAACAACACAGACCCGGCCATCAAACCCCGCCAAAGCCTGGGCACAGACTACCGACATAACTGAGGAAGTCTGACGCGGGAAACCGAACACGCTCCTGGGCTGGCCATCATCCATCAGAAAATCTAGACGCTTATCTCTACACTGAATCACGGCGTCATAGCGGGCTAGCCAATCCATGCCCAAGATCACGTCGAAATCCTCCAAGACGATCACCATCAGATCTGCATGGCTCGCAAATCCATCCAACACGATCGGACACTGCCTCACCCACAGATCCGACACCACTGAATCGCCGGACGGGTACTTGACACGAAACGGACCATCAACTCGCTCCAGGGCCCAGCGATGCCGATCGACAAACCTCTTGGCCACAAAAGAGTGGGTGGCACCCGAGTCAAACAGAACGTGCGCCCAACAGCCTCGAACCTTAAACACGCCTAACCAAGCAGTATGGACACGCATCAACACAGGGATGAGGCATTGATATAGCAACCAGTTAAACATAACGAGATTAAACTATAATGAGAACGAGGACGAACCTGATATCACCTGGTTCGAGCACTGCGCTTCCTCCTTTGTCACTGCATTTAACTTTACTTTCCCTCGATCTACCTGCTGCTGCTGAGGCGGCGGCGGTGCCACGGCTGGGAGGGCAAGGTGCTGGCCGGTCGACTGCAGCTGCGGGCACTTGGACTTCACATGCCCCTTCTGTCCGCACTGATAACAAACCTTCCCCTTTGACCAGCAACGACTGACGTCGTGCCCCCTCAGTTTGCATGAAGTGCAAAACAAATCATTCTTCAGGGCAACCTGAAGCGCCATCAGCTGTTGCTGCTCCTGCACACCCTGCCTCCTGAAACACTTCTCGAAGGGGTGGCCCACACGGCCGCAAAAGCTGCAAACCACCTTGCCCTTCTTACCTGAAGCAAGGCTGCCTCCATCGTCGGCTTTCCTCTTTTCCCTTCTCGATTCCTTCCCTCGATTTCTGGCATTCTCGATCGCTTCTACCTTCAGAGCGGCCTCCACTGCGTCCGCGAAGCTCACGGACCGGTAAGCACTGGTCAACTGCTGGATCTCGCTGCGGAGTCCTCCCAGAAATCTCTTCACCCGGCTTTCCTCAGAAGCAACCAAGTCCGGGGCGAACCTGCTCAACTTGGAGAACTCGACCTCATACTCCCCTACTGAGAGCTGTCGCTGCTTCAAATGCAAAAAGCTGTTCATCAGGCGGTCTTGCTCCACTGAAGGCAGGAACTTCTTCAATAGCCTCCCCTTGAACTGCTCCCACGAACAGCCTTCTACCAAAGCCTCCTTCTCCCGGATCCACCAGCTCCTTGCCAAACCCTTCAGTTGGAAGGCAGCAATCATCACCTTCTGGTCCGCCGACGCGCCAGAATACGAGAACATCTCCTCCATCGCCAGGATCCAATCATCGAGTACCATGAAGTCCGCCCTCCCGTCATAAGTCGGGGGTCCTAGCCTTTGGAAATGCGTGATAAAATTCATTTCTGGCGGCAACGCGGCAGGGGGAACCAGGGGTGCAGGACGGGCAGCCTCCGGCTGACTAGCCACGGGCTGCTGCCGCTGAGTGGCAGTCAACAACGTCTGCATCTGCTCCTGTATCGCGACCAGCTGCCGCGCTAAGGTCTCGTTATTCAGACGCAGCTCTTCAATCGCTGCTTCGCTATGCGCACCCGAGGTCTCGCCCTCAGACTGGGGAACAGGATTCGCGGGTCGACGCCTAGGAGCCATACCCACTGGAACAACAACAAACAACAAGATAAGACCGGATTCAGACCTCTAGGAAAGGAAGACATACAAATACTTGCTTTTGCTACTGCCTTTTTCTCTGGGAAAAGTAAATACATAATATCACGCTATACTCAGGATGGTATACCATCCTTTACCTCTCGTGCACCTCACTCGTATGCACATAAACTTAAAATCTTGCCTTTTTAAATCATGGGTGTACATGTGTCATCGCGTAGATCTCTGGCTTGGCGCGTGTGCTTATGCAATGTTATGCTATGCATGCAGTGCTATGCAAACTAAGAAAAGGTCTTAATGCATGCTATGAGCGGCGTACACATGCGATCTTATGCATCCCATACTACATATTATCGCATGCAACGAAAAAGAAAATCTAATGGACACGCATGCGACCTACGTTATGCATCCCATACTACATAACAGTCGCATGTTGTCACCTATGAGGATCCATATACAGACACATATTATGCATCCCATACTACATAATATGCCCCGTATACTTCTTTCATGCTTATGAGTGTAGTGTTCGTGCTTCAGCCGAGATCTACCGATGACCCATCGGTGAGTGTATGCAATGATTAACGATTCTCACTGGACGGTTAACCGGGCCAACCAGACCATTTCCAGCAACCCGGCTAACCTCCCTCTGATACCAACTGTCACAACCCGTATTTTCCCGAAATAAATTATATTATCAGAGCGAAGGGGAAAACACGCGTCATGATGCCACGTCCTGTAGGGGACAACTACAGACGTTCAGGCGAGCATTCAAACGAACATTTTCTTTTACAAAAAGGGATGAATTAAGTAAAAGGATTATCTTTTAAGATTCATTTCATTAGATTAGGAAGCCGTGTCCCTCGGCCCTGCGGTTTACCTAGCCGCACCTTATAAAAGACAAGCATTCACAACGGAAGAAAATAAGTTCCCTTTATCCCCTACGGCGCTGAAGACTAGAGACGTCTCCAGGGCAATCGTCGGTCTAAATTTAGTATATAATAAGGAGTTATTAGTTTTATTTAGGTTTACGTTTTGCAAATATGTGATACTTAATAGTAAATGCAACAGACAGTTAAAAGACCGACTTTTCTTATAACGCTAGAAGAAACTGCTATAGTATACATCAAAATAAGCTTTTCCCAGAGTGTATAACCACAAAATAACTAAGTAGCAGAAAAGGAAGCTAGCAGCAGCAGCAGCAAGTAAACTAAACAAAACCCACACGGGCGTCAACAACTGACACGAACCCGCAGGGAGAAGAGTCCACAGTCCAGAAGGAAACTACAACAAAAGAAACTGAATCCTTACCTACTAGGAAGGAAAGGCCTCAACAACGATCAGTACAACCCCGCTCGAACTCTGGCAGCAGCTACAAACCTGAACCTGAGGCATTCATAAGAAAAGAATGCCTCAGCCCAAAGGGTGCAAGAAAACAGCATGGGTAAAAGTAAGAGCAGGCAAGGTAACCAGTAGTATAACCAGTCTGAAAGGAGTATATAAATACATATATATATACACATATACACGTACATATATAACTATATATATATATGCTTATATAAGGATTTCAGTAATAGAAGTTTATGAAGGATCCGTATAGAGCCGGTACGATAAGCAGGAGCATAACTAAATTAGGCATATATAGCAAAAGGACCAGTGGTGGCGGACCCAAACCATGTCACTATCCACTCACAATAAGGGGACATTTACCCCAAATAAACAAAGGCGCCGTGGTGGTGGTCTCATTGTCCTACCAACCACTACTAATAGAACTGCGATGGAGGACCCCATTGTTCCCTTTGCCCATCCTTTCATTTCAAACATTTTCACCAACATTTAGCCAATAAACCATGGGAGGTATGCAGAATTAAAGTACCCCCATTAAGCAAACAAGATCAAGGTGCAGCCCCCACTTATAACTAACCAAGGAGCAATCCCCATAATGGCATAACAGCAACCCTTTAAGTAAAAAAAAAACAACAACCTCTAAGTGGCATGACAGCCACCAGTCCAAGTTAAGTCCATAGCAGCAACCAATTGAAACACAAAGGGCAGCCCCAAGCAACACAAGCAGCAACAACCTCACAAAGGCAGCAACCGACTCACAAGGAAAGCAAACCAACGGGACATCCCCAAACAACACAAGCAGCAGCAACCTCACAAGGGCAGCTAGGATAGAGAGAAAAGGGAACCCCAATTGAAAGGGTAGGTCCAGCCCGAGCACATCCCTAGCAGCAGGGGTATAGTAAAAACCCCACAAATAAACTAAATCATATATTCAACAGTACATGTATGGTAGCAAGGATAGCATAGCAAGTGTAGCATAAAACCCCCAATTAACCAGTCCAACAAAACTTAAGCATAGCAGCAGGTCTATGGCAGCAGGAAGGAAACAAAAGAAAACCCCAAATTAATAGGTGTATGGCAGCAGGGGGGAAGGAGAAAACCCCAATTTAACAAGGATAAATAGTAGCCCTTAGCAAAGCATACCAGACCCCAATTTAAAACCAACCAAGGTATTATCAGCACAAAGAAGATGATTCATAAGCCTTCACAAACAAAGAACGAAGGGGAAAGAGGAGGAGGCAGTTTTCTTGCCTGAACGGAGCCGACGCCACGCGAAATGAAGTCTACGGCCGGACGACCTCACCACCAACGCCGACCCCGACACGATCTCTCCGCAACCCCGCTCCGGTGAAGAAAAGCTAGCTCCGGCAGCCCCTAAACCTCCTCCGACGGCCAACGACACCGACGAAACCCTATCTCGCCACTCTCTCCATTTCGGCAAACCGAAGTCATCGGGGGGGGGGGGGGAGGCGCAGAATGGCTGAGGGTTACTTGGCTTTTATAAATATATATATATATATTATATAACTTATATATATATATAAATTACATATATATAAATATATAAGAAAAAATTAAGTACGTAAAGCTTATATGCACTTATTCAAGAACCTTTATACGCGTATATACCTCCACCTACATATGCCTCCCTATACGAAAACATGATTGTATAAATTTACCTATACAAGAACCCCTACACACGTGTGTGCGTGCATATATATATATATATATATATATATATATATATATGAATAATTACATTTATAAATCAGCATATACGCCTCCTTTTAGGAACGGAACGCCGGATGACGGCGACGCTCCCGACACGGTAACGCCCCATTCGCCGCGATGCCCTGAATAAATAATTCGCTCTGGAATAATCATTATTAATTCCTTAAGTTAAATTAAAATAATTAATAGAAAAACCCGGGGCGTTACAGCCACCCCCCCTAACAAAAAGTTTCGACCCGAAACTTTGCAACAACAATTCCTAACAATGAAAAGCACAAGATACGAAGACTTACCGGGGAAGCTAGCAGAAGAGATGAGGATAGGACTCCTTCATCACTGCTTCTAGCTCCCAGGTCGCACCCCGAACATCCTGGTTATCCCAGAGGACCTTCACCATAGGGATGGTCTTCCGCCGCAACACCCGATCCTGCCTCTCCAAAACACGAACAGGCTGCTCCACAAAGGATAAATTGGGTTGCAGCACTGGCACGGAAACTAGAACATGGCGATCGCTGCGGACACACTTCCGCAGCTGGCTCACATGGAAAACGTCGTGCACGCCGGGGAAGGTGGCCGGTAACAACAACCTGTAGGCAGAAACCCCGATGCGTTCGACGATCTCGAATGGGCCTACATACCTGGGGTCCAGCTTGTGGCTCTTTCCAAACCTCTTAACGCCTGCCATCGGGGACACTTTAAGGAACACCATGTCCCCCACTGCAAACTCCAGATCACTCCTACGCCGGTTGGCGTACTTCTCATAGCGCTCCTGCGCTATCCGCAGCTTCTCTCGGATCTGCGTCACAGCAAAACCCATCTCCTCCAAAGCCTCAGGACCCAGAACAGGCTTCTCGCCCACCTCAGCCCAAAACAGGGGAGTCCGACATCTCCTCCCATACAGCGCCTCAAACGGAGCCATCTGCAAGTTCTCCTGGTAGCTATTGTTGTACGCGAACTCCATGAGCCCAAGGCGTTCATCCCAAGCTCCGCCATGCTCTAAAATATAGCACCGGATCATATCCTCCACGATCTGATTAACCCTCTCTGTCTGCCCATTCGTCTGCGGATGATAAGCTGTGGAATACCTGAGATCGGTGCCCAAAGCCCCTTGCAGACTCTGCCAAAAACGAGAGGTATACCTGGAATCGCGATCAGACACTATGCTCGCGGGAACCCCATGCAGCCTAATGACCTCCTGCACATACAAAGACGCGATCTTCTCCATCGAATAACCGATCTTGTACGGCACGAAGTGAGCACACTTGGTCAACCTGTCAACGATGACCCACACTGCGTCATACCCCCGCGGAGATCTCGGCAGTCCTGTAATAAAATCCATAGAGATGCTCTCCCACTTCCACAAGGGAATATCCAACGGCGACAACTTGCCCCCAGGCCTCCTGTGGTCTGCCTTGACGCGCTGACAAGTGTAGCACTGCGCCACGAATCTCGCAATATCGCCCTTCATGCCGGGCCACCACACAATCTGCTTCAGGTCGCGATACATCTTGGTAGAGCCAGGGTGATAGGATAGGCTGGAGTCGTGAGCCTCCTCGCAAATCTTCGCCCGAATCTGCTCCACCGCGGGTATGCACAGCCTGCCGCGGTACCGCAAAGTACCCTCCACATCAACCGAGAAATCTGGCAACTCATCCCTCTCCGCTCTACTCCGGAGGTGCTGCAAATCCAGATCATCCCTTTGGTGCAACTTTGCCAAAACAATCCAGGACGGCTCCTCAACCTCCAAACGAGACGGACCACCACTGGGCTTCACCGCAATGCTCATCAGAAAGAACTCCTCCACCAAGGACTGCACAGAGAGTCCGAAAACAGAAGCTGACTTCCTGCTCAGGGCATCCGCCACTACGTTGGCCTTGCCGGGATGATAGAGGATCTCCACATCATAATCAGCCACATACTCCATCCATCGACGCTGGCGCAGGTTCAGCTCTCGCTGCGAGAATACGTAAATCAAGCTCTTGTGATCTGAGTAGATCTTGCACTCCACTCCATACAAGAGATGCCTCCACAGCTTCAAGGCATAGATCACCGCAGCAAACTCCAAATCATGCGTCGGGTAATTTCGCTCATGCACCTTTAGCTGCCGCGACCCGTACGCAATGACCTTGCCCTCCTGCATGAGGACACAACCAAGGCCCAATTTGTAACGGCCCAGGCCCATGTCCCGGAACCGTTAGACGCCTGGCCCCATTGTCCAGGACGCCCGGGCTGCAGCCCGCTTAGCACACCCCAACCCATCTCTGAGACTGTTTCTCATCCACAGCGGGGTGTTGGTAGCGGGGATCGAACACCCGACCTACCCTTGATGAGCCTCCTCAAACAGGACTCATCACCAACTGAGCTGCAGCTCAGTTGGTGATGAGTCCTGTTTGAGGAGGCTCATCAAGGGTAGGTCGGGTGTTCGATCCCCGCTACCAACACCCCACTGTAGCTGAGAAACAGGCTCAGAGAAGGGTTGGGGTGTGCTAAGCGGGCTGCAGCCCGGGCGTCCTGGACAAAGGGGCCAGGCGTCTAACGGTTCCGAGACAATGGGGCTTGGGCCGTTACAAAAAAGTGCACTTTTTTTGTAACGGCCCAAGCCCCATTGTCTCGGAACCGTTAGACGCCTGGCCCCTTTGTCCAGGACGCCCGGGCTGCAGCCCGCTTAGCACACCCCAACCCTTCTCTGAGCCTGTTTCTCAGCTACAGTGGGGTGTTGGTAGCGGGGATCGAACACCCGACCTACCCTTGATGAGCCTCTTCAAATAGGACTCATCACCAACTGAGCTGCAGCTCAGTTGGTGATGAGTCCTGTTTGAAGAGGCTCATCAAGGGTAGGTCGGGTGTTCGATCCCCGCTACCAACACCCCACTGTAGCTGAGAAACAGGCTCAGAGAAGGGTTGGGGTGTGCTAAGCGGGCTGCAGCCCGGGCGTCCTGGACAAAGGGGCCAGGCGTCTAACGGTTCCGAGACAATGGGGCTTGGGCCGTTACAAAAAAAAGTGCACTTTTTTGTAACGGCCCAAGC
This sequence comes from Dactylorhiza incarnata, assembly GCA_033032865.1. Lineage (NCBI taxonomy): Eukaryota > Viridiplantae > Streptophyta > Magnoliopsida > Asparagales > Orchidaceae > Dactylorhiza > Dactylorhiza incarnata. The sequence goes on from JAWHQI010000013.1 coordinate 7,315,782, forward strand.
CCCATTGTCTCGGAACCGTTAGACGCCTGGCCCCTTTGTCCAGGACGCCCGGGCTGCAGCCCGCTTAGCACACCCCAACCCTTCTCTGAGCCTGTTTCTCAGCTACAGTGGGGTGTTGGTAGCGGGGATCGAACACCCGACCTACCCTTGATGAGCCTCCTCAAACAGGACTCATCACCAACTGAGCTGCAGCTCAGTTGGTGATGAGTCCTGTTTGAGGAGGCTCATCAAGGGTAGGTCGGGTGTTCGATCCCCGCTACCAACACCCCGCTGTGGATGAGAAACAGTCTCAGAGATGGGTTGGGGTGTGCTAAGCGGGCTGCAGCCCGGGCGTCCTGGACAATGGGGCCAGGCGTCTAACGGTTCCGGGACATGGGCCTGGGCCGTTACAAAACGGCCCAAGCCCCATTGTCTCGGAACTGTTAGACGCCCAAGCCCCATTGTCTCGGAACCGTTAGACGCCTGGCCCCTTTGTCCAGGACGCCCGGGCTGCAGCCCGCTTAGCACACCCCAACCCATCTCTGAGACTGTTTCTCATCCACAGCGGGGTGTTGGTAGCGGGGATCGAACACCCGACCTACCCTTGATGAGCCTCTTCAAACAGGACTCATCACCAACTGAGCTGCAGCTCAGTTGGTGATGAGTCCTGTTTGAAGAGGCTCATCAAGGGTAGGTCGGGTGTTCGATCCCCGCTACCAACACCCCACTGTAGCTGAGAAACAGGCTCAGAGAAGGGTTGGGGTGTGCTAAGCGGGCTGCAGCCCGGGCGTCCTGGACAATGGGGCCAGGCGTCTAACGGTTCCGAGACAATGGGGCTTGGGCCGTTACAAATACCACTTGTTGGGGATAATGTTGAATCCATCACCCAGACAGCCAAATCAATACAAGGTGACACAAGAAACACAACAATCTGAATTGTGCGTTGCGTATATACAATATATAGTTGCAATAATCAATATATGAAGAAGTATACTGACGTCTGTTCCAAAAAAATGCAGCAAAAGAAGTCGGACTCGCTCGATCTGCGGCAGAAAGAACAATCTATTAGAACATGGTTTTCCGCATCCCTTTGATTTCAGAATAAGAAATCCTACTTGTATTTGATCTTATTTGTCATTGTGTTTTTAGCATGCAAGTTTAAACAGATATGACACTAGGTTGCTGCATTATTGGTCTGGAACTGCCCACAAGCAGAAATTATGACTATGGTCTAACACCAGGCGTTAAGACTTAACGCTGGGAGTTGATGATCGACAGGATGGCTTGACGATCGACAGAATGGCTTGCCGATCGATGGGATGGCTTGCCAATCGACGGGATGGTTTGCCGCTCAGAAAATGATAGAGGTCTAACGCCAGGCGTTAGGTCTTAACGCGAGGTGTTAACTCTCGATGATTATGGCAAGGAGGGAAGCAGCCGTGATTGCAGGAGTACTTTAGGAATGATTTGATCTAACTCCTGCGTTAGGGTTGCCTAAAATGGATGTTTCCTAAAGTGCAGAATCTCCTTCCCATTTTGAAGATCCGAGCCATCAAAACAATTCCACACTAGGTCAACGCTAGGCGTTAGCCTTAACGCCGGCGTTAGCTTCCAGTCCTATAAATTGGTGGACTTCGCCTTCTCCAACCATTGATTGAAGAGAGCCCTATTCCAGCACTGCAGAAACTCAGAGAGGGCCGTATTTTCCAGACCATCATCTCCCACACAAATTCGAGAGAAGAATTCAAAGAGGGCCGGATCAACACTTACTCAACGAGAAGAACGCACGCTTCGACTTCGATAATATTCAGCGAGCCTTCGCCATCTCCAGAATTCTTCATAGGGAGTTTTGATTTGTGTTTTGTATTTTATTTGTAACCTTTTTATACTAATCGTGAATTGAATTCTCCTCGTGTTAGCGACTAGGTCTGGGTAGGACATAGGGAGGAAATCGCTTCGTGTTGGCGACTGGGTCTAGGGAGTAGATCTAGGGGGTGCTTGAGGCCTTTCTGGGGATAGAAGAGTTAGAGCGGCTTGAGGCCGTATTTGGGAGAGATCGACTAAAGCCAACCGGTTCTTGGTGAGAAGAGTCGGTATAGAAAACAAAAAGAATATTTTACTATATCGCCTACGATTTCTAGCGTCATAGGAAATCGAATTTTGTAATCTTATATTTCAAGATTAATTAAATCATGTCTTTCATTTATATTACTTAATCACCTCTTTTGTGTGGTTTCATCGTTAGTTTAATCTCTTATCATTTCAAGTATTTTAAAATATAACAAAAGTTTTATAACCCTTATTCACCCCCCCCCCCCCCCCCTCTAAGGACGCCTCAAGATCCAATAAGGGGTATCAGAGCGAGGTTATTCCAATACGGTCTAACAATCGGGAATAATGGCGCTCCGTGATCTCGCTTTCCATGAAGGGCAATGAATAAATAGACCTCCACTTTTCACCGGAACTGATTATAACTATTGGAGAACGTGAATGCGTTATTTTCTAATAAATTTAGATCTAAACATTTGGGCTAGTGTTGAAACACCGTATACTACTCCTACTTATGTTGTTGGAGAAGTAACCATGGAAAAGCCTAAAGATACATGGGCTGATGGGGACAAAAATAAATGCAAAAATAATACTAAACCTAAATGCCTTATTTTGCGCACTAGATAGGATTGGATTTAATAAAGTTTGTGCTTGTGAAACTGCTTATGACATTTGGAATTTGCTTGAACTAACTCATGAAGGTACCTCTCAGGTTAAAGACTTAAAGCTCTTCTAACTGGAGTCGGAGTTTGAAAGATTCAGAATGGATCCAGATGAGGACGTTGACTCGATGTACACACGTTTTACCAAGATCGTGAACGCCTCAAAGATCCTTGGAAAAACCTTCTCGAACAGTGACTTGGTGAGGAAGATCCTTCGATCTCTCCCTCCGAAGTTCAACCCTAAGGTGACAGCTCCAGATTGAGAGCCTCATTGGGAACCTCAAAACCCATGAGGTAGAACTCAAAATCCAAGACGAAGAATACACCAAAGAGCCAAAGAAGAAAGCCTTGGCACTAAAGTCAAGGAAAGAGGATGACAACGAGAAAGAAGACGAGGAGAGTCTCTTTATGAAAAATTTCACAAAGTTCATGAAGAATCCAGAAAGGAGGAACACCTTCCGCAAGTACTTCCAAAAAGGATCATCTTCCAAAAAGGAGAAAAAGGAAAAAAATCAAGCGACGATGATGAAGAGCGACCTTCTCTCAAGTGCTTCCACTGCAGGAAGACCGGGTATATAAGAAGCCAATGGCCAAAGTACTTAAAAGAACAAAAAGAGAAGCGACATAAAGGAAGGGAAAAGAAGAAGGTTTTGAAGCCTGCAACGTGGGATGATTCTTCATCCGAAAGTTCAAATGGGTCATCTTCAAGCGATAGTGATGAGGCAAATATGTGCCTCATGGGGAAGAGCCATGAATCAACGGACGACGATTGCATTGTCCAAAGCGACACTAAGGTAATTCCTACTACCTATGACGACCTTTATTTTGAGTACATGAAAACATGTAAATCCTTTAGTAAAAGCCTAAAAGATCTTGATCTTCTAAAAACTGAAAATAAATTTCTTTTAAAACAAAATCAAAAATTTAGTAAGGAAGTAAAAACTTTGGGAAAAGAGATAGGGTCAAGCCAAGGAAATAATCATAACTTGGCAAGGACAAAAGAACTTGAATATAATCTTTCTAAGGCTCTCTCAAATATCGAATATCTCACAAATCAAAAGAGAGACTTAGAAAGAAGTTTAAATATCTCTTTCTGAAACTGAAAATGAAAAGAAAAAATTCTCAAAGAGGTGTGGAAATTTAGTAAGTGAAAACTTCGCTTTAAAAGCCCGAAACAGTGATCATAATATGGCAATAAACAATTTTGGAGTTGGCCAAAAATCACTAGATATGATTTTGGGCAACCAGTGCCATGGTTCTGGAAAGTTTGGGCTTGGATATGGTTCAGATAGCTACCGCACAGCGTTAACCTCTAATGTCAGCGTTAGCTCTAGTTCTAGAAACAAAAATTCTTTTTATAATAACATTTATGTCACCCCTTCCACTTCTGTGTCTACCAGCAAGGGTCAACAAAACTCTCTGAAAAAGGTCTCAACCCCTTTTGTTGCATGTATTAATTGTTTAATTTTTGGGTACACCACGGACTCTTGCAGGAAGAAGGGAAAGGGAACTTTAAAACAAATCTGAGTACCTAAGGTCACCACCTATGTTATGGGAGGAACCACATGGGTATCCAGATCTTCACTAACATCTTCTTCTTAGGTGTGTTGGTAGGCTAAGGACGAGGAAGACATGTGATACTTGGACTCAGGTAGCTCCAAGCACATGACGGGTGATAAAGCAAAGTTCCTTAGCCTCACAAAGAAGAAAGGAGGAACTGTGACGTTTTGTGACAATGGAAAAGGAAGAATATTAGGCACCGGTACAGTGGGTAACGACTCTTTCTCTCTTACAAATGTCGTATTTGTAGAAGGCTTAAAACACAACTTAATTTCTATCAGTCAACTATGCGATAAAGGTCTTAATGTGTAATTTGAGTCTTCTACTAATTTGTGCAAAATTATAGATCATAAGACTGATGATATTGTACTCACTGCACCAAGAATTCATAACGTCTATTTAATCTCTTTTCATGATCCATCACGCGTGTCACTAAAATGTCTAATTACAAAAAATGAAGAACTAGAATTATGGCATAGGCATCTTGGTCACACTACCACCAAGTTGATCTTAAAATTGTCAAAAAATAAAATAATAAGGGGTTTACCAATGCTTAATGGAAATCTATCCACTTTATGCCCGCCATGTCAAAAGGGAAAATTTTCTAAAACATCTATTAAAAACAAAAATGAAATGTCCGCCACTAGACCTCTACAACTAATTCACATGGACTTATTTGGGCCAATTAGCACTTGTAGTCTAGGTGGTAAAAAGTACACATTTGTTTTAATTGATGATTTTTCTAGATTTACTTGGACATTATTTCTTACCTCTAAATCCGATGCTTTTTCTGAATTTACTAAACTATGCAATCGCATTCAAAATGAATTATAACTAAGAATTAAGTGCATTAGATCCGATCATGTAGGGGAATTTGAAAACAATTGTTTCACCACCATTTGTAATAATGTAGGTATTAAACACGAATTTTCCGCTCCACGCACCCCCCAACAAAATTGTGTGGTGGAGAGAAAAAATAGAACCCTTCAGGAACTCGCACGCACTATGTTATCCGAGTTTGGGTTGCCTAGATCCTTTTGGGCCGAAGCCGTAAATACATCTTGTTATGTCATAAATCGAGTCATGCTTCGCCCAATCCTAAAATTAACTCCATATGAATTATATTACAAAAAGAAACCTAATGTATCTTACTTTCATGTCTTTGGATGCCAATGTTTTATCCTAAACACCAAAGCTGCCTTAGCAAAATTTGATGAAAAATGTGATGAAGGAATATTTCTTGGATACTCTTCAACTAGTAAAGCATATAGGATATACAATAAAAAGTCTAAAAAGGTTGAAGAGTCCATTCATGTGAAGTTTGATGAATTTGTTCCTTGTATAGATTCTAACAGTTCAGGAAAGGAAGATGAACCATCTTTACCCTTAGAGGACGATAAAGTTGATCTACTTGGAGGTGACAAAGAAATGGTGATAGTACAGGAAGAGTTCGTGCCGCCAAGTGTGCTCAGATTCACAAAAGATCATCCAAGGGAACTTGTCATTGGAGAACCATCTATTGGGGTAAGAACTCGATTTTCTCTTCATGAAACATTCTCAAATATTTGTTTTGTTTCCGAAATTGAACCTAAAAACGTTTCAACCGCTTTAAATGACGAATTTTGGTTTTTGGCTATGAACAAAGAGTTAGATCAATTTGAAAGAAATAAAGTTTGTAACCTAGTAGAACGTTCATCTAAAAATAAGTTAGATGGTGAATCTAGGATTACAAGAAATAAAGCTCGCTTAGTTGCTCAAGGTTTTTCTTAAATCGAGGGGGTAGATTTTGAAGAGACTTTTTCACCCGTTGCTCGCTAGAATATATAAGAATATTTTTGGCATTTGCAAGTTTTAAAAGGATAAAATTATTTCAAATGGATGTTAAGAGTGCTTTTTTAAACGAGTTTATAAAAGAAGAAGTTTACGTAGAACAACCCCCCGATTTTATAAATGAAAAATTTCCAAGTCATGTTTATAAATTAGAAAAGGCGATTTATGGTTTAAAACAAGCGCCTCATGCATGGTATGATAGACTTACATTGTTTTTATTAAAGCACGGTTATGTTATGGGAAGTGCCCACAACACACTCTTCATTAAGCATAATAATAACAATTTAATTATTTTACAAATATATGTTGATGATATCATTTTTGGAGCCACTAATGAAGAGTTGTGCAATGAAGTAGTCTTAGTAATGAATAATGAATTTGAAATGAGTCTTGTAGGAGAACTATCTTATTTTCTTGGTTTTCAAATCTCACAACGAAATGATGGTATCTTTATTTGCCAAACAAAATATGTTCATGATATGCTTAAACGATTTGGATTTGAAAATCTTAAACAAGTCTCTACACCTATGAGTGCTTCATTAAAACTTGAAAAAGATGAATCTAGAATTTCTATTGATCAAACTTTATATAGAGGTATGATTGGATCTCTTCTTTATTTAAGTGCATCTAGACCGGATATAATGTTTGTCGTATGTCTATGTGCTCGCTTTCAAGCTAATCCAAAAGAATCTCATTTAAAAGGGTAAAACGTATTTTTAGATATCTATTAGGATCATCTAGATTAGGATTATGGTACCCGCACAATAATTCATTTACATTGCATGGCTATTCTGATTCGGATTACGACGGATGTTCACTTGATCGAAAAAGCACTAGCGGTACTTGTCACTTTTTAGGACCCTCATTGGTAGCATGGTCTAGTAGAAAACAATCTTCGATTGCACTCTCCACCACAGAGGCCGAATACATCGCTCCTGGGAGTTGTTGTGCACAAGCGTTATGGATGAGCCAAACTCTAGAGGATTTTGGTTTTCATCTAAAAAATATTGATCTCAAATGTGACAACAAAAGTGCAACAGATCTTACAAATAATCTCGTACACCACTCTAGATCCAAACACATAAATGTACGCCATCACTTCATTAGGGATCATATTAAGAAAGAGCATGTAAAAAAAAGTTTCATTGGTACGAAATCCCAACTTGCAGACATTTTCACAAAACCTCTCCCTGATGCATGCTCGTTTCAACATGTTTCGTCTAGAATTAGGAGTCTTAGATATACCAAATTGAAACCCATCAAATATTATCTCACCTCAAAACTAACTTCCGTACTTCTTTAATTAATCCTATAATTCTAAAAATATTTATTTCACTCCTTCAAAAATTTGAGTTTATAAATTTTCAATATTAAAACTTGGGTAGCAATCGATAACAATTAAATATCTTGTGAAAAGGAGATTTGGGATGTCACCCCATTATATCTTCTAGTACTGGTGCGAACCCTTCATAGTGTAGACCTCGGGAAGTCCAAGATTCACTTTAAATTGCTAAGTCCAATTATAGTTGTTGTTTATGGGGGTGTCTACCCAGATCACCTAGAGGGGGGGGGGGGGGGGGGGGGGGTGAATAGGTTTTTCTAATTTATACTATCCCCTTTAGGTATTTCTCGATTGTGATTAACGAATTTGCAGAATGTAAAGAACTAATCACAGAAAGCACACAATCGATCTATAGAGGTTCCTCAAGACCGGGCGTCTTGAGTAGTCCTCTGTCCCTCTGCGCCTACCCAGCGATCCGCTAGGCTCGGCAAACTCCGCCAAAATCTTCCGGCCCTCAAGCCTTACACCATGGACCCGCAAGTCCCAACAGCCTAGGCCCTCAAGCCCCTACTGCCCCCGAGCCCGCAAGCTCGACACTCAGGCCCTCAAGCCCTACCTTTTGGACCCGCAAGTCCCAACAGCCTAGACCCGCAAGTCCCTACTGCCCCTGAGCCCGCAAGCTCGACAAATCGCACCCGCGAGTGCACTGCCCTGGCCCTCAAGCCTCACAGCTCTCCAGCCCTCAAGCTAGACAATATGGCCCGCAAGCCTTACAAGAGATTACAGATATAAACTGTTTCTTCTGCCTGATGTTGATCGGCAACTTTAACCTGATGATGATCGGCTTCTTGAGAATGAAGAGAATGCTTCTGAATCAGATCTTGAATGCACGGTTCTTCTTCAATTCTTTCTTAGCCGGATGTGGATTGGCTTCTTAGCAGTCGATGGGGGTGACTGCTTCTTTCTTTCTTGCGGTGCTTGTGTTGTTCGATTTGCTTCGTACACAAGTTCTTTCTTGAATGATCGATTTTTTAGGGCAACCTCATATGTCCTTTTATAAGATTGAGAGGGGTCACCCAACGGTCTTCTGAAAAGTTCTTTTATGTGTCAGATCTCCAAATCTTTTTAGCACGCTCAAATACCTCGAAACTTTAAGTGCATGCGCTGATTGAACAATCAGGCGGCGACATTAATTGCTGACAGCACGCGTCCACAAGATTTGAATTTGTCTCGACGATATATTCCATCGTTACGTCGACATGGAATATCTCTCGACGACATCCCTTTGTCGGCTCCTTGTGCTTTGGAAATTCTTCTCAGATCTTCTTGCTTCTGCCTCCGCCGCTTGCATTCCAACGATACGAGACATACTGGTGTTCCTGTATATACGACGATATGCTGACTTTGACTGTGTCGTTGGAACCTTCTTTGTTCATTCTGTCGTTGTAATTGTAGTATTGTCTTGTCGACATGTCCGCTATTTTGATGTCGACGATACTCCATTCTTCTCGACGGCATGTCTTTCTTTGACAGTTTCTCTGCGTCTGCTTTGCTTGTCATTACAGCGATAAGCATACTTTGTCGTCCATCCCTTCTGTCCTTCTCGACGATATATACTTGTATACTTGTATTCTCTTGAGATTATGAACTAGATGTGTGATCAAATACAAAGTGAAGTATTCTTGACATGATGACTTCTTCAAATCAGGAATCATATGGGCACGATTCCCAACAATCTCCCCCTATTTAAAGAAGTCAGAATCTCAAGACTACTTCACATGACAATAACTATCATAATCTTAATAAAAGGTGTGTCATGATATAACTTATCTTTGAGCTAGCTCCCCCTTGATTTGCTTCCCCTGTCTTTAGGGTGTCTTTGAGTACATCAATTTTGTAGCTCCCCTTTGATTTGATGTTTCTTCTTTGAGCACTCTTTCTCCCCCTTTCTGACTTCTTGCCTTCATTCAAAGCTTTCAAGTATTCTTGACCTAGTTGCTCCAAGAGATACTTTACCTATTTTCCTGCATTCTACATAGTTTGCATCTGATATCTAGCACAAGCATTTATATGATTGTATGACATTTTGGCTAAGCACAGACATATACAATGGTATTTTGCAAGAGAAATCATAGCAATAATTTATGAGTAACTTGCATGTAGAATAGAAGGCAGCATTTTAAACTTAAGCATGTGCCTTATTAGCATTCATCGATGAATATTCATGTAAAAGAAATCGATTGTTCTTGAATTGAATTTTATCTATAATCCTTCTGCTCCGTGCTTGGCGCAGCAGGCTCCTTCCGTTTCTTTCTCCAAGGAGTAGTATAAGCTCTCTCTTGATGATGTCTTTTCTTTACATCTCCCTGCATAATCTGTATCTGAATGTCTAGTATAACTTGCTCATCTACCGAGCCTGCATCTTGCTGGCGTATACCTATGTGTTTGCTAAGGACACATTATTGGTTATCAGCAGACAGATAGCAGGGATTGTAATTTCATGAATATTATGCACATTGAGCATGTCAAAGTATCTCAGACATATGCCTTATAAGCAGTCACATATAAGTGCTCTGATATTAGAATTGTTCGTATATAAAATGTTCGTAACTTTAACTTTTTAAGAAGTAAATGTCTTTCATTTGTTGACAGGCATGACATCTTTGCTGGAGCTAGCTTTCTTTGCTTCCTTCTTCTTTTGTCATTTATAGAAGTGGATGGGTCTTGGTATTCTCTTTGGTGGCGGAGGAGGTCCATTCGGAAATGCCATCTTGTGAAGCTTCCTTGCATCCAGCTCCTTTAGATGTCGATTCCACTCTACTGAGGAGTAAGCCCTTCCCGAATTGACTTGAAGATGTCCGAACGTAACCCACGGCTCCATGATGATTTCCCTTGAACGGGGACTCCACCTACCAGCTTCGGGGTCCAGCTCAACCTCATTTAGCCTTTTCTGTCGGTACTCTGCACTGGAGACTCTTCTTCTCCTCTTGGTCGATGTGGATTCGTCCGAATCACCTCCATAAGCATTCGAGTCAGAGCTAATTGAGGGTTCGTTAAGTACATTTAAGCACGAGGTTACCTGTGGAGCTTCTTTGACTTGATTGCTCACCCAAATGGCGTGGAGTGAGCCGGCGTGTATATTTTTCCTCCCCTCCTCCGTGATCTTCTCCTTCACATTATCCTCCATCTCTTGGACGTCTTCAGATACGGATTTTTGAAGCCCGACTAACTGTTGCAGAGCTACCTGATTTCCTGCATCTACGAAGTCTCTAACTTCTAACAGTTGGGTGTTCAAGTTTTACTCTTGGACAGTGATCCTATTCAAAATAAGACCCGTGAAGTGGGCATGTTGAGTGTTGAGATACAGGACATCCTTCTTTATAGACTCTATCTCAGTTTTGATCTCAGTCCTAAACTCACAAATGGCCTTCTGTATGAAGCTTTCCATTTGCACTTTTTGAGTAGCGAGAAGAATTGAAATGGAGTGGAGGGGAGAGTCACTTTGAGCTACGGATTTTCCTGGTTCAGGGTTGCTGCTTTCCTTCTCCATGGCAGGACTACTGAGACAAGGAAGGAGTCGTTAGCCAGGTTTCTAGGAGGTTGTTCTACTTATAGTGAGAGGAAGGTGAAGAGTCGTTCGATATCCGTGCCTATTTGAATTTATCGATGAACTGACGACTATTGTCAGGTGGTTCTGATTTATCGATTTACTAGGGATTTATTTAATTGCACCAAATTTTTATCCCTTGTCAGTTTTAAACAGACTTTGTTCTTTCCTAGGTGGCTTCTTTTAGAGGCTCTGCTGCAGAGAAAAATAGTGAGTGAATCTGTTGTTCTTTGTTCTTTAGAACAGCAACTTGTCCAAAGCCTCAAATTTACTTTTGATAGGCTTTCGGACTATTTGAAGGATAAATTTACTGACCCTTAGGGACCCAAGTGGTCTTGGGTCCTGGGATATTGTTAGCTTTAAAAATCACAGCTCCAGGATATGTATGATGATAATGATTAGCCTTCGTTACCCTTGGAGTGGTTGGATTATGCCAACAGTCAATTGCGAAATGACCCGTCTTGCCACAGCACCAACAATCAAATTTATTGTATCTTGTCCTGTTGCGATAGGCAGGCATATGATTCTTTTGTGGACAGTTGGACGTGTACTTGTAGGAGACAGAGTTGTATTGGTTAGAAATATAACTCTCTCCGTTCATGTTTCTTCTTTTGAATTCAGTCCTTTGTGGCGGTTCCTTCTTCCTCCTGTGTCCACTGAGCTCCTGTTTTCCCGTGTCTTCCTTTTTGAGATGTACCTTGGAAGTGGTAGGTGACATCTTTCTCAGATTGACCTTTGTCTCCCATAGTGGACCTAAACCACTCTCTTGATGGCAGTTGTGCTCCCCTCTTGGAGTAGAGCAGCAACCGTTGATGGGCTTAGTGGAGCTTGTTGATGGGTTTCCTTTGAAAGAGAATTTTTTTCTATATTTTTAACCCTTGGTTTCAGGGGGCCAGCCAGGTCTCTATCCTTTTTTAGAAAAAGAATCTCTTTGGTGAGGGAGTAGCATATCTCCCTGCTATCTTCTAAGGCTTTCAGAGTTTTTCCAAACTTACTCATCAGGTCCAGGTTGGAGCTGGCGTTGAAATCCTTCTTGAGTTGGCAGAACTCTGCATTTTGCAGTGTAAGTTTCTCTGCCTTTTCCAAGAGATCAAAGTTTCTTGCTTGAAGAATGGAGATTTCATCAGCTTGTTTTTTGCAAAGTTCTCTGCTCCTTCTTAAATCTTCTATAAGGTCCTCATAACTTCCTGAGAGGCTTGTTTCCGAATCTGAATCGGTGTTTGACAGAGGAGCTCTTATTCCACCTTGTTCAGAAATGAATTCATTCTGAACTTCTTCCTCTGATTCAGATAGGACATTTAGTCCAAACTGAATTTCCTCCTCTGCATCTAAAGTGCCTGAGTCACTATCACTCAGGGTTTTACTTTTCCTTTCAGCTTCAGTGCTTCTGGCTTCTGGTGATCCTTCCATGAGAGTTACTAATGACTCCCACATTTCCTTGAATGTAGTGCAGTGTGCAATTTGATCCAAGGTAGGAGTATCAACTGCACTTGCAATGATGTCTTTGGCCCTTTTGTCTAAGTTGACTAAGATGATCTCATCTTCCGTCATTTTCTTGGGCAAGGACTTGTGGAGGTTTGTCCCTTCTTGTACGATTTGAAACATTATTGGATCTAGAGCTTCCATGAATATTCTAGCTCTTATTCTCCATAAGCTATAATTTTCTTTAGAGCATGCAGCTATTCTTGATTCCATAGCTAATGATCCTTAGACACCCGCTGGCAGATCTGTTCAAGCTGTTAAGCTTTATTTGAACAACCTCCCTCTGATACCACTTGTTGTTTATGGGGGTGTCTACCCAGATCACCTAGAGGGGGGGTGAATAGGTTTTTCTAATTTATACTATCCCCTTTAGGTATTTCTCGATTGCGATTAACGGATTTGCAGAATGTAAAGAACTAATCACAGAAAGCACACAATCGATCTATAGAGGTTCCTCAAGACCGGGCGTCTTGAGTAGTCCTATGTCCCTCTGCGCCTACCCAGCAATCCGCTAGGCTCGGCAAACTCCTCCAAAATCTTCTGGCCCTCAAGCCTTACACCACGGACCCACAAGTCCCAACAGCCTAGGCCCTCAAGCCCCTACTGCCCCCGAGCCCGCAAGCTCGACACTCAGGCCCTCAAGCCCTACCTTTCGGACCCGCAAGTCCCAACAGCCTAGACCCGCAAGTCCCTACTGCCCCCGAGCCCGCAAGCTCGACAAATCGCACCCGCGAGTGCACTGCCCTGGCCCTCAAGCCTCACAGCTCTCCAGCCCTCAAGCTAGACAATATGGCCCGCAAGCCTTACAAGAGATTACAGATATAAACTGTTTCTTCTGCCTGATGTTGATCGGCAACTTTAGCCTGATGATGATCGGCTTCTTGAGAATGAAGAGAATGCTTCTGAATCAGATCTTGAATGCACGGTTCTTCTTCAATTCTTTCTTAGCCGGATGTGGATTGGCTTCTTAGCAGTCGATGGGGGTGACTGCTTCTTTCTTTCTTGCGGTGCTTGTGTTGTTCGATTTGCTTCGTACGCAAGTTCTTTCTTGAATGATCGATTTTTTAGGGCAACCTCATATGTCCTTTTATAAGACTGAGAGGGGTCACCCAACGGTCTTCTAAAAAGTTCATTTATGTGTCAGATCTCCAAATCTTTTTAGCACGTGCAAATACCTCGAAACTTTAAGTACACGCGCTGATTGAACAATCAGGCGGCGGCATTAATTGCTGACAACACGCGTCCACAAGATTTGAATTTGTCTCGATGATATATTCCATCGTTACGACGACATGGAATATCTCTCGACGACATCCCTTTGTCGGCTCCTTGTGCTTTGGAAATTCTTCTCAGATCTTCTTGCTTCTGCCTCCGCCGCTTGCATTCCAACGATACGAGACATACTGGCGTTCCTGTATATACGACGATATGCTGACTTTGACTGTGTCGTTGGAACCTTCTTTGTTCATTCTGTCGTTGTAATTGTAGTATTGTCTTGTCGACATGTCCGCTATTTTGATGTCGACGATACTCCATTCTTCTCGACGACATGTCTTTCTTTGACAATTTCTCTGCGTCTGCTTTGCTTGTCATTACAGCGATAAGCATACTTTGTCGGCCATCCCTTCTGTCCTTCTCGACGATATATACTTGTATACTTGTATTCTCCTGAGATTATGAACTAGATGTGTGATCAAATACAAAGTGAAGTATTCTTGACATGATGACTTCTTCAAATCAGGAATCATGTGGGCATGATTTCCAACAATAGTCTCACAAAAAAGGGAAAATCTAAATCAAATATAAATATAAAAACCATTTTAAAACAACAAAAACATGTTTAAATAGCCTTTTAATCATCTCCAAATTCTCTGAAATTTCTACATTAAGAAGGCCTATATACATACTCCCTATTCCAAAGAATTTTTTTTCAAAAATCTCAAAAAACAGTGTCATTTTTGGGCATTAAGTAGTTAACGTCGGGCGTTAGCTCCTTTTGCCATATTGAAATTCTGTTTTCTCTGGAATATTTATGGTATTTTTCTAATGAATTTTCTCAGTTTCTTTTTTCTGATTTCAAATTACTTTGTTCTTTATTTGCTAATTTTATTCTAAAAGTAGAAAAATAATCAAATAATTCAAAAGAATCAAAAATATGTTTTTGTGTTATTTTCTTTTGCTTTAAATATTTAAAAATCTATGGTTTGACTATACAAATTCGCAAGAGCAAACATCTTAGTTATTTTTGCTTTAAATGGTCAAAAATGATTTTGGCATACACTTAAAGATTTTCTTCAATGTCTAATTTTAATTTCAAATTTCCTAAACATTGTTTTATCTTCATGCCTTGACCTTAATCTTATTTTGTGCAATGAAACATTCTATAGAAAATTGTGTATGATTGTCTAGCATGCCTCTAAGTATGAGTAATGTTTTATGTTAATCAATGATTCTTACACTCACTATTTTGGTAATCTACATGTGCTCATAATCTTAGTCTTGCATGATTGTGTTGTGTAATAGTCTTAACACATTAAGTTGTATATCTAAATTACCTACACCATTTTTAAACAATAAATTTCTTGCACACATAGAAGTGTTATTTCAAAATTGTTAATGTTTGCATCAACAAGTGAATTCAGAAACCTTTGACCCAAACTTAAAACTTATGAAATAAAAAGCCAAAGATAACTCCACCAAGCACTACTCACCCTCCTGATAAGTCGTAATGAGCATTGTGAGGTCGAGCACCTTGGAAAGAATTGTAAAGTGTCTTGTGCAAACACATTCCTTTTTATCACTTCTATTTGTACACCGGATCACTAAAAAAACATAAAAGTGCTTATGTGATCCCTCAAACAATACTTCGCTCCCTGATAAGTCTTAATGAGTATTGTGTGGGTGAAGCACCTTGGTAGTTGTACTCCTATTATATGCTTTAAAATTTTATTCTACATTTTGTAACACCTCCCTTATAATGATCATATAACATGGGTCCGGCCGAGACCCCACAGCATATAACCGCCACAGTTTCAGCATTAAAAGATGATATAAACTACCCAGCTCAAAACTCAGACAACACAGCGGAAACAAAACTAAAAGCCACAGAGATTGTCCACAATAAAATACATAGGAAAGAAACCGACCTTAAGGCCTTACACAACCAATAGTCCAAGGAAAATCAATCATACATCACCAACATAAACTCCCAAAAGAGGGGGGAACTAGCTTCTCTAAGCTACCTCGGCATGCAAGCCGGAACATCAAAAGATGAGTACAAAAATGCAGGAAAAATAGAGTAAACACTTCATGAGGCTTTAGACCTTTTTGTCCTGCGAGCTCATTCCAGCCTGCGATCCTTGGCCTGCATCCAAATCACAAAGAGCGGTAAACGAGGGTCAGATATGGCTGACCACAAACGGTGTAACAACACCCCTCCTCCCGGCCGCCCTAACAGACCCCGGGGAACTACATCACCCTGCAAGTCAGCACTTCGTATGCACAAGTATATAAGGAAAGAAGCAACATAAAACAATAGGTATGAGTGTCACAAACAACATCCACATTTCTATGTTGAGCAAGTAATAAAGGGGCCTACAAATGCAATATGAATGCAAACCCGGGTTTCACCCAAGGCGTCCTAAAGCGTATGGATCTAACACATCATCATACATTATTAACACAACCACGGGGTACTCAACATTTCCCCCCAAAGGGCATCGTAGCCCAAGGCCAAGAACTCACGCCGTGACCCATCTCGCCTGGCCCTCCATGCCATCAGGCTTGTCAACAGCTCACACGTTCTTGCCACAAAGCACACAACCGATGCTAAGAACCTTGGCTTAGACTCCGAGAAAACGTCCCAAGGCCCGGGTCTTACCGTCGGGACAACGTCCACCGACTGCCTCGTCTGGCAACCATTCCGGGCTCGTCCGTTAGCACAGACGTTCTCGTCAGTTAACATCGAAGGGACTAATCTTGCCGAGACACTCTCCACGCATGAATATCAGTCTTCATGGGATAGTGATGCGTGTCGGCAAGTGCACCGGTCGCTGTCAAGTAATAATTGTGGAGAATGGAATCCCCGGATGTCGGTCTCTTGAGGAATGCAGGTTGGGTGAACGAATCGCGCAGTGACTATTGTTACACAAGCGTTTAACAAACACAAAGAGGGGGTTTTTGGTTGGTTTTCCTAGTCTTAACAACAGCAAAAGAAATGCGGGTCGAAAGCACCGCTTCGCAAGGTGAGATGGATGCAACGGCCGCGATGCCGTGCTTCGAGAGGTGGATGGAGCGTGCTCAAGTGCGAGAAGGTGAGGGTCGCAAACACCTCTTCACAACCGCCGTTAGCTCTTGCTAACGCAGAACAAACACCTTGCGTGCGTGCGTGAGTGAGTGAGTGGAAAACGGAGTGAATCACAAGCAAACCATGAAGAACAACAAGGAAAAATGCATTTCAACAAACAACATCACAATATTCAAGTTTACACGGCTCAACGAGTACAATGAAGGAAAGAGGAAAGAAATAACCGATGGTGAAGACTAGCGGCCGTTCACGGTCGGAATGGTAGGTTGTCGGGCTACCTCCGGACTCGGGCGGACTATGCTTCCGGCGTAGAGAGCTGTCACGATCTCCCTACGTAGCTCCGTCGTCTTCGACTTCAGGTTTCTTCTTCTTCTCGCCGGGCGAAATGAGAGAATGGCTGCTTGGAGGCTTGCGGATGGTGGAGAACACTCGCGGACAATGGAGGAAGTCTTGGAATGGATGGAGGAGGCTTCCCCTTGCGTGGGAGATGCAGTGGAGGCGTCCCAAGGTGGTGGTCGGCGGCGTACGGCACAGGAACTCCGCTCCCGGAAGTGGATGTTGCCCTAAAATCGGAACAGGCGTTTAAATAGGCGCTGGAATAAATACTGCGCACGATCATTGGCGCACGACCAGTGGTCGTGCGCACAGGAATTCTACGATCGTGCGCACTGCCTGGGTGGAACCTGCAAGACACGAAATTTATAAAATAAAATGTTCGCACGACCAGTGGCGCACGACCGGTGGTCGTGCGCACTATCGTCGGTGGTCGTGCGCATTAGACGAAACAGAACTCAGAAATTTCATGATAAGTGCGCACGAACAGTGGCGCACGACCGGTGGTCGTGCGCACTGGCGTTGATGGTCGTGCGCACTACACCAAACAGAACTCATGAAAAAAGGGTTAAGTGCACACGATCAGTGGCGCACGACCAGTGGTCGTGCGCAATAGAACAAGTGATCGTGCGCAGTGTTCCTGTGCAGAATTGCACCGGAAACACCTACACGACTCCTATTCCGGCACAACCACAAATCCAGCCACTGAAGGTGGCACTTAACAGCGCATGAAAACTACTAATGACGATAAGCACGAAATCACACCAAAGTGGCCCCAGAAGTGCACCTAGCATGGATTATCAAATATAACCTATAACAGGGCTAAAGTGCGGTGAAATGACTGAATAGCGGCCCGGATGAGTCCATAAATGTGTATATGATCAGGACTCATCACACCCCCAGACTTAACTGTTTGCGCGTCCCGAGCAAACGAATCCGGCGGAGTGTGAAAACGATAATTAACATAGAGAATTACACAAAGGAGTACGGTGTGAAGTAACATACGCATGCGAGTAGAGATTCTAGTAGAAGAAGATTCTAACTATGCTAACTAATTTACAGAAGTATTAAAGCGTAAGTAAAGATTTAGTTGTACTCAGTTGGTGAATTATGAAGAATTTGAACGATCATGCCCGGTATGAACGTGACGAGACACTGAGGCGGGTGTTGCAAAAGATCGGGGCTTAGGAATAACTCCGCTGAAATCTATCAACGTCGTGAACCATACGCTTGCCCGGTCACACTCTCTCCACGGCGCTAGCAAACTCGCAAATCAAATCAGTAGGACTTTTAGGATTAAAATGGGGCTTAGGTCACGGTAGGATATTCAAAGTTAAACACGATGGCTACGCAACCCAAGTGAGCTAACGGAACGTTGCACCCCACAAGACCAACAAACTATGCTCGTGTGACACACCCCCAGACTTATCATGAAAACCAGGTGTGCACACGGCATACTTCACAAATACCAACAGATTTTCTATTTAGCTCGGAAGGATCTCATTTCAAAATACGCTCCTTTTTTTTTCTTTTAACATATTTTACTTCTTTTATGTATCCTCCGGTTGGTTCAAAATCAGCAGATGGACTTTATTTTCCCTTCATAACACAATGATTCCACACACCACACAAGTTGAGAATTATGAGCGCAGTTAAAAACAATTTGGTTGCGGGTGTAGGATAGGCTTCAGGCTTTGGTGGATGAAGAGGAGCTGAACAAAGGATTGGTAGGCACAAATTTGGCTTGCAACGGTGAACGAAAAGGACAGGGAATAGCAAGGCTCAAACTAGCCAAAGCGTGGCCTACATCATGTTTAACTCGACGAGTAGCTCTCACCCATGCTTCGAGAGTCGCTTGGGGCAAGTTCTTAGCCCACGAGAAAGGTAAACCTTCCTCCCGACTCGAGCAACATACGACTAGCACTCGTACACACACAACACCGGGTTATCGTCAATTTCATTCAAATTCACCACTTGAGTATAATAAATCTAAATTTACACAGAAATACTAAACATAAATTAGATGCATAGAGAAAATCTAGTTCTACTCAAATTTTACCATAACATGCGAAGTGACTAGAACACTACGTGAGTCAACATCGCACTCCAAATAATAGTTCCTACGTTAACAACCTATTTCACATTCCAACCAAAATAGTCTAAATGGAGCAACAACAAAAAGATAAGCGCGCACTCAAGTGGGTGAAGTGGTGTGTGAAGAATGAAAACAATGATAATGACTAGGATAAATAAGAAACAACCTTCTAGAATGCAGTGCAACTCGTGCACAGTGGATGACAAATTCGCTCCCCCAGACTTAAGCTAAACAATCTACCTAGAAATTTGAAGCTAAAAGAGGGGAGAAAGTGTTACCCAATGCTCAGAATTGAGCATACCAGACGATTGGCGTTTATGATCAAGAACAGTCCGCAACATCCGCACCATCGAACACAAAACCTGCAAGCACAAAACTCAAAACAACAAAAGCATATGCAAAAGCTGAACTAAAAGAAGTTAGATAAAAAGAAATATGAAATCAGGAAATCTGGGTTGTCTCCCAGTAGCGCTTTCATTTAACGTCCTTAAGCTGGACCAAATACCTGTATTAGCATTGTTTATAAAGTGCAGGAATTAAAAAGAGATACTCAGAAACGGTTCACCACATCAAATAAAACACAAATCAGCTGAGAGTGCTCTTATGGTGCGCGTCTCCCGTAGCACGTAGGCGGGAGGTGAAGGCTTTAGGGCCAGCACTGGTATTACCCAATGCTCCCCTAACCTCCGCCACCTTGCCACGGAGAGCGGCAGCACGAGCGTCGCGCAGAAGTTTTTCCTTTTTAAGTTTGGTGACAGTCGGAGACTGCCACCGTTGAGAGTTCTCAGATTTTTCCACCTTAGCGGTGGGTGGCGTCACTTCCGGTGTCACGGTGACCACCGGATCGGCCCAGGAGATGGAGCGCTTAGATAGTTTATTACATGAATCAAAATAAGAGGGTAATGGGACATTGTCCCGAACCAAATTCACGTCAGAGTTTTTTGAATTGCAGTCTTCTTCCGTCTCGGAACCAAACTCTCGCCGAAGATCAACTTCTTCTTCTTCACTAGACAAGTACTCCTCCTTTTTCCCTTCACTTGATTCTTTGACTTCTTCATGCCCTGCACAGCTCAACGATTCATCAAAATTAAAAGGAGGGGGCGGAGTGAATGTTTCAGCTGTGGCTTCGGAGACGGTGGGCTGCTGCACCTTATTGGTTAGGACAATGCATCCCGTAGCAAAATCAAGGGTGGCACCGCTCTCTTTCAAGAACGGCACGCCCAAGATAGGAATAGAATGATTTTCCTGCGGGCCCAAAACCTGAAAATCAGCAACAACAATTGTCCCCTCAACTGTCACCTCCACATTCTTCACTTCCCCCTCGGATTGAATAACAGTCCCATTGGCAAGCACAAGGGATTTCCTTTCCTCCGTGTTCATTTCCAGTTGTAATTTAGCTACATCTTGCAACGCAATGACGTTGCGAGATGAACCAGAATCACACAAAGCTTTCGTTTCAAAATTGTTGATGGAACAAGAAATTACCAGCTCACTCGGATCAGCCTCTACCACATCCCCAAGACTCTTCCCTTGATCAATTGGATTCTTTTCCGTGTTGCTGGGAAGGGTCCCCTGCGATCGCTCGGTTAGCACTTGGGCCAATTGGCCCAACTGCGTTTCCAAGTTTCGCATGGATGCAGTTTGATTCACCATATTCGAATTAGCTACTTGCATGAATTTCTCCATCATCTCTTCTAGATTACTCTTTTTTTGGGTGGGGGGTGCTTGGTTATAATCCGGGTGTGGTGGCCTGATGAGTCCTGATCATATACACTTTTATGGACTCATCTGGGCCATTTATTTAATCATTTCACCGCACTTTAGCCCTGTTTCAGTTCATATTTGATATTCTAGGCTAGGAGCACTTTTTGGCCCATTTTGGTGTAATTTCATGCTTATCCTCATCAGTAGTTTTCATGCACTGTTAGGTGCCACTTTCAGTGGCTGGATTCGTGGTTGTACGCTAGAACAGGAGTCGTGCGGGTGTTTCCGGTGCAATTCTGCACAGGAACACTGCGCACGATCACTGGTTCTACTGCGCACGACCACTGGTCGTGCGCCATTGATCGTGCGCATTTGACGCCTTTTTCATGAGTTCTGTTTGGTGCAGTGCGCACGACCATCTACGCTAGTGCGCACGACCACCGGTCGTGCGCCACTGTTCGTGCGCACTTACCATTTAATTTCCGAGTTCTGTTTGATGTAGTGCGCACGACCATCAACTCCAGTGCGCACGACCACCGGTCGTGCGCCACTGGTCGTGCGAACATTTTATTTTATAATTTCTGTCTTTGCAGGTTCCGTCCAGGCAGAGCGCACGATCACAGGATTCTAGTGCGCACGACCACTGGTCGTGCGCCACTGACCGTGCGCACTGTTTAATTCCAGCGCCTATAAATTCCCTGCTCGCGACTTTAGGTCGGACTCTCGCCCGACTCCGCCGTTTTCTGCTCCCGTTCGCCCAGTTTCGCCCCTCCATCCCCGCCCACCTTAGGGAGGATCTCCGGGCAAGCTTTCAACGTCAAATCTTTGCCGGAGTTTCCTCTCGGCCTCCTCCTTCATCCAAGAGCTCCAAAGGAAGACCTAGCCGCCATTACCGTCAAGCAAGAGGAAGTTTGCAACCTCTACCGGATCGTGACACGAAGAAGACGGGTCCATTGGAGAGTAGTGACAGCTCTCTCTACCCCGGACGTAGTTGTGGACCGAGCTTGGACGCGGATTGACAACCCGGCGATTCCAACCGTGAATCTTCAACGAGCCTTCGGATTCGGTCGATTTCTTGCCTTGTTCTCCTTTTATTGATTGTTGTAATAGTTAGATCTTGTATATTTTGATGAAGTTGCACTTGAACTAATTTGTATTTCCATATATTTCTTGTATTTGTGAAATGCTTGTTATTTGAGTTGCTTGAGGTGCGCCCCATTCCATCCTCCATCCCACCATCGTGTCCGGTGCCGCACTAGCAATTGCTAGTGGCGTGCTTGTCGAAGAGGTGCTTGCGACCCTCATTCCACTAGCCTACTCGCCCATTCGCCTACCGAAGCGTGGCATCGCGGCCCGTAATCCATTCGCCTATCGAAGCAGCGCGCTCAAGGCCTGCATAGTTCGATTCCATTAGCCTTCTCGTCCATCCGCCCTTGCGACGCAGCGCGCTCAAGGCCTGCCTAGTTTCCATCCCGCCAAGCGAAGCTTTGCATAGCGGCATTGCATAGGAGTAGTTGTTAGCTTTTATTTTGTTTTCCAAAAGCCAACCCAACTCCCCCGCAATCCATCCGATTTAAGGACTTCGATCTCAAGTCCTGCCTCAATAGTAAACTCCACCTTATTGTGTTCCTCAAGAGACCGACACTCGGGGATTTATTCCCAACATTTATTACTTGAACGATCGGTACACTGCCGTTTCGTGTCGCAGTCAAGCTACCGCCTATAGCGGTGTGTGAGATTTGCGCCATCAAGTTTTTGGCGCCGTTGCCGGGGAACACAGTCGTGTGAGTTTTCTGGAGAGGGAGAACCTGAGAGAAAAGCCCTTCCATTTGTAAATTGCATTTTCTGTTATTTTATTTCTGTTCTTTTTATTCCATTTTCTTGTTTTATAGTAGGTTGCTTTAGTAAATTTTTGTTAGGTGTAGTATTTCGCACAATAGTGTTCTTCTTTTTGAATCGTTTTATCTTCTCACTATGTGGGCACATCTCAATTTCCGTTGCCGTTGGTGTGGAGCTACCTCCCACTCTAGTGATGAATGCCCTACGGAGAATAGTAGGCATAATTCTTATAGCCCAACATATGGAGCACCGACTTCGTCTGGTACTCCATATGGTGTGCGTAAGTCTTATGGCTACTCTGCTGAGCCTTTACCGTCATACTTCTTTTCGGCTCCAGCCCCCGCTGTGCCAAAGAAGCCTGCTAGGCAGTGCCAGTTTTGTCGGAGCACAGATCATGCCCTGAAGGATTGTGCTGCTTATCTTCGCCAATTGGATGAGGATGACGAGCCGGATATCCGGATCGTCCCGAATCCTAACTCTGGCGGCACACCTTCAACATCCGGTTATGTGTCTTTGTCACCTTCACATCTTGAAGGGTATGGCATGGACACGGTCACTGGATGTGTGGCTGATCTGGGCACCAACATTGCTGAGCCTATTCTCCCGGTGCATCCACCACCTCTAGTGGATTCGATTCTTTGTGAGGAATCGGTGCTCGACTTTTATCCGAGCACTATTCCTCTCCCTGTTGTGCATACTACACTCGTCTCTGACGACATTGTTGATGATGTGTCGCGGGAGAAGGCGGTTGATCTTGGTATTGTGCCTATTCCTATGGAGGAGGACAACCTTCTAGGTGAAGAGGAGTTTTCCTCAGCACCGGTGGAGGAAGTCCAAATCTCTAGCTTGGCCACTGTTGATCCCGCCGAATCTTGTAGCATTGATGACAATGCAAACATTATTTTACTTCCCCCACCTGATGGGAGTGAGTCCGGGATCACTCCCCCGATTGATGTTTATTTATGTTCTTCGTCTTCTTTATTTCTTGATCCCCTTCCTTCATCTGAGTCTGTGCAGGTTGAATCTTCACAGGTACTTCAGGAGGACTTGGAGCGTTTTGCTCAAGTCAATGATGAGAGCATCCTCTCATGTGAGGAGGTTTATTCCCCCTCCGTAGAGGAAGCTCCACTCATTGCCTTCTCCTCCTGCGGACCTGCTGCAGACGATACCTTGCTGGGCAAGGATAGTTTTGGTAAGTTGAGTGAGGACCAGGCCTCCTCCTCTTCTTACTTTCTTTTCCCTCTACCTGTGATGGGCAGGTTTTATTTATATTCGGGTAGAGGCGTGACTGTTCTTTCTCCGTATAGGTACCCGCTACCGATGCGCATATTAGAACAGTTACCTGTGCACTTTTCTTTTCATAGGCCTATAAGCTAGAACTGTACAAAATCTGAATAAGTCGTGCTGGGATGACAATAACCCCAGTAGTTATCTTACTTTTCATGCATTTTATTTTATGCAATCCTGTTTAGTTAGCTGTAGTATTATAGTTTATCTTTTTCTGTTTCTTTTGTTTTTGCGGAGCTGACCCCTGCAGGTACTTCTTCTGGATGGCGGATGCTGCAGCTTAGTCGTGGTTTAAACGCCAATCTTCTGGTGTGCTCATTTCTGAGCACTGGGTACTCTCTTTCCCTAGCTTTTTCTGATTATCATGTCATATATTCTGTGGATTGTTTAGTTTAAGTCTGGGGGAGAGCAGTTTTTGCACCCACTCACGTGCACTCATGCATAGCATGCCAGAAAGTATTTTAGTTTCAGTTTTATTATTTGTTCATTTTCATTGCACACCACAGCACCCACTTGAGCGCGTACTCATCTGTATGCAAGCTCTGTAGCGAATTTAATTCTTCTGCTTATTTGGGAAAGTCTAGGTGATGGCTTAGGACTATGTAGCAGAGTAAAATGTTGACTCTAGTAGTGCTGCTAGTCGAGTGCTCTGTTGCATAGAAATTTGTGTAGAGTAGACTTCTCTTTATACTTATGGTTTTATATTTTTCTTATAAGTGTAAATGTTGTTTACTCTACTCAAATGGTGAATCCGGTGTGAATCAAACGGTAGCGTAGGGATGTGTGTAAACGATCGCTAGATTCGTATTGCTTGAGTCAGGAGAAAGGAGAATCTTTCTCGGTGGCTAGAACTTGCCCCAAGCGATTCTTGAAGCATGGGTATACGGTTAGTCAATTGCGTGAATGTGATATAGGCCATCATCTTGGCCCGGTTGAGCCTTTGTGCCATTCCTATCATCATTTCCTCGCTAGCCCAGTTGTGCCTACCCGTTCTTTGATTCAGCCCCACTTTTATTTCACCAAAGCCCAAAAGCCAGTCCTAGTCGCACACCCAAATCTGAGCTTTAGTTGTTTATTATTTTCATGAGTTGGGTTGTTGATGTGGTAATATGTTTGTGAAGATGTGGATGTGTCCTTTTGTTTATTTGCTGAAAATGATAAGAAAAAAAAAATGAGAAAAAGAAAAGAAGTTAAAAAGAAAGGAAAGAGAAGGAGTGTTTAATTGAAAATCTTTATGTATAGATTTATGTTTGGGAGTAGGCGGTGCACGCACCCATGCTGTTAAGTCCGAGTCTGGGGGTGTTGTGTACCCACATGTTTGTGTGGTGAATGAGGATAGTTTCCTGCATTAGCTCATTTGGGTTTAGTGCTTTAGCCGTCATTTTTATCTTTGTTTATCCTCACCTAAACCCAAGCCCCATTTAAAACCTAAAGTCCTATTGATTCACGCATTTGAGTCAAACCAGTGCCGTGGAGAGAATGTGACCGGGCAAGCCTATGGTCACCGACATTGATGGATTTCAGTGGAGTTTTCCCCGCATCCCGATCTTGGGCAATGCTCGTCTCAGCGTTTAGCTTACTTTCTCCGTATGCATGACCGAACGATTCACCGCTGTTCACCATTTTGAGTAGTTGTAATATGCTTTTACTCTTTTAGAAATATATAAACTGTTTATATAATCAGAAATCTTCTCTACTATTCTTCTTATGCACGTGAGCATGCGACTTCGCATGGTACTCTATATTGTAGTTTTAAGCCATCTACTGTTCTTTCCTAGTTCGCTTAGAATTTGTTTGCTCGGGACGCGCAAACAGTTAAGTCTGGGGGTGTGATGAGTCCTGATCATATACACTTTTATGGACTCATCTGGGCCATTTATTTAATCATTTCACCGCACTTTAGCCCTGTTTCAGTTCATATTTGATATTCTAGGCTAGGAGCACTTTTTGGCCCATTTTGGTGTAATTTCATGCTTATCCTCATCAGTAGTTTTCATGCACTGTTAGGTGCCACTTTCAGTGGCTGGATTCGTGGTTGTACGCTAGAACAGGAGTCGTGCGGGTGTTTCCGGTGCAATTCTGCACAGGAACACTGCGCACGATCACTGGTTCTACTGCGCACGACCACTGGTCGTGCGCCATTGATCGTGCGCATTTGACGCCTTTTTCATGAGTTCTGTTTGGTGCAGTGCGCACGACCATCTACGCTAGTGCGCACGACCACCGGTCGTGCGCCACTGTTCGTGCGCACTTACCATTTAATTTCCGAGTTCTGTTTGATGTAGTGCGCACGACCATCAACTCCAGTGCGCACGACCACCGGTCGTGCGCCACTGGTCGTGCGAACATTTTATTTTATAATTTCTGTCTTTGCAGGTTCCGTCCAGGCAGAGCGCACGATCACAGGATTCTAGTGCGCACGACCACTGGTCGTGCGCCACTGACCGTGCGCACTGTTTAATTCCAGCGCCTATAAATTCCCTGCTCGCGATTTTAGGTCGGACTCTCGCCCGACTCCGCCGTTTTCTGCTCCCGTTCGCCCAGTTTCGCCCCTCCATCCCCGCCCACCTTAGGGAGGATCTCCGGGCAAGCTTTCAACGTCAAATCTTTGCCGGAGTTTCCTCTCGGCCACCTCCTTCATCCAAGAGCTCCAAAGGAAGACCTAGCCGCCATTACCGTCAAGCAAGAGGAAGTTTGCAACCTCTACCGGATCGTGACACGAAGAAGACGGGTCCATTGGAGAGTAGTGACAGCTCTCTCTACCCCGGACGTAGTTGTGGACCGAGCTTGGACGCGGATTGACAACCCGGCGATTCCAACCGTGAATCTTCAACGAGCCTTCGGATTCGGTCGATTTCTTGCCTTGTTCTCCTTTTATTGATTGTTGTAATAGTTAGATCTTGTATATTTTGATGAAGTTGCACTTGAACTAATTTGTATTTCCATATATTTCTTGTATTTGTGAAATGCTTGTTATTTGAGTTGCTTGAGGTGCGCCCCATTCCATCCTCCATCCCACCATCGTGTCCGGTGCCGCACTAGCAATTGCTAGTGGCGTGCTTGTCGAAGAGGTGCTTGCGACCCTCATTCCACTAGCCTACTCGCCCATTCGCCTACCGAAGCGTGGCATCGCGGCCCGTAATCCATTCGCCTATCGAAGCAGCGCGCTCAAGGCCTGCATAGTTCGATTCCATTAGCCTTCTCGTCCATCCGCCCTTGCGACGCAGCGCGCTCAAGGCCTGCCTAGTTTCCATCCCGCCAAGCGAAGCTTTGCATAGCGGCATTGCATAGGAGTAGTTGTTAGCTTTTATTTTGTTTTCCAAAAGCCAACCCAACTCCCCCGCAATCCATCCGATTTAAGGACTTCGATCTCAAGTCCTGCCTCAATAGTAAACTCCACCTTATTGTGTTCCTCAAGAGACCGACACTCGGGGATTTATTCCCAACATTTATTACTTGAACGATCGGTACACTGCCGTTTCGTGTCGCAGTCAAGCTACCGCCTATAGCGGTGTGTGAGATTTGCGCCATCATGGCCTCGGTTGGCTCCCGGAGGCGTAAGCATCGTTTTGATGCTGCCCCGGTGCCCATCGTTGGCCAGGTGTGTTTGGATTCCACGAGAAGTTCGGGTGACTTCTCGCTCCCGGATTATAAGCATTATTGAAAGGCGCCCCCCTAGGCTGATTTCCTACATAATTAACAGATTCGTTCAAGTTCAAGTGTGCGAAGTCACCTGCCACGTGGTTCCCTGAACATTCATACGCGTGGTGGCCTCCGCCTCCACATCCCTCGCAGGTAATGACAGCAGCAGGCGCGGATGGAGAGGGGAGTGAGTCGACCATGAAGAGACCTCGGCCGCTTCTTGGAGCATTTCTCCCTGCAGTCCAGAATGTTCTGTGGGAGGCAGTGTCGCGCAGAATTCGAAGGGCTTCCTCAGGAGTGTGGTTCATCAAGGTACCACCCGCCGCAGCATCGATCATTGCCCTGTAGTTGGGCTCGATCGCAAAGTAGAACAATTCGACCACATTCCATGGTTGGAGCTCGTGGCCAGGACAACGGCGAAGGAGATCGTTGAGGCGCTCCCATGCTTCAGCAAGGGTCTCTTGGTCAAATTGGCGAAATGTGGCGATCTCCCGCCGCAAGCTCACGATCTTATCCACAGGATGGAATTTAGCAAGGAACTTGGATGCGAGAGCATCCCAAGTTGCAGCAGTCCCTGGTGGAATGGAATGGAGCCACACCTTTGCTTTGTCGCGGAGTGAAAAGGGAAACAGTCTAAGCTTGACCGTGTCGTCAGCAATCCCTACGTAGCGGAAGGTTCCGCAAATATCAGAAAACTCCGCCAGATGCAGATGCGGATCTTCGCTGGCCAACCCCGAGAACTGAGCGTTGTTCCGGATGATGTTTAAGATCGCTGGCTTGATCTCAAACTGATTATTCATAATATTGGGTCCGAACCCCGGATACACACTCCCAGCAGTTGGAGTGGTGTAGTCCCTCATCATGCGGGGCTGAGGCCTAGCCGCCTCCTGCTCATCTCCAGGCTGATGTTGCCCTACGTCGGGCATTCTCGGATCAACATCATTTGGGTCTACCTGATCACCCATTGCCGCCTGTGCGGCTGCAGTGCGCCTTCTTGCGCGAACGGTCCGTTCAATCTCAGGATCGAAGGGTACGAGTTCCCCTGCGGCTTGTCTCTGCATGCACTGTCACAAACAAAAAGAAAAACAAAGAAAATCAAAAACAACTGCTCGTATAACGAAAGTCACAACACGGGACGTTACACGCCTGCATTCCCCGGCAACGGCGCCAAAAACTTGATGCGTGTCGGCAAGTGCACTGGTCGCTGTCAAGTAATAATTGTGGAGAATGGAATCCCCGGATGTCGGTCTCTTGAGGAATGCAGGTTGGGTGAACAAATCGCGCAGTGACTATTGTTACACAAGCGTTTAACAAACACAAAGAGGGGGTTTTTGGTTGGTTTTCCTAGTCTTAACAACAGCAAAAGAAATGCGGGTCGAAAGCAACGCTTCGCAAGGTGAGATGGATGCAACGGCCGCGATGGAGGAGGCTTCCCCTTGCGTGGGAGATGCAGTGGAGGCGTCCCAAGGTGGTGGTCGGCGGCGTACGGCACAGGAACTCCGCTCCCGGAAGTGGATGTTGCCCTAAAATCGGAACAGGCGTTTAAATAGGCGCTGGAATAAATACTGCGCACGATCATTGGCGCACGACCAGTGGTCGTGCGCACAGGAATTCTCCGATCGTGCGCACTGCCTGGGTGGAACCTGCAAGACACGAAATTTATAAAATAAAATGTTCGCACGACCAGTGGCGCACGACCGGTGGTCGTGCGCACTATCGTCGGTGGTCGTGCGCATTAGACGAAACAGAACTCAGAAATTTCATGATAAGTGCGCACGAACAGTGGCGCACGACCGGTGGTCGTGCGCACTGGCGTTGATGGTCGTGCGCACTACACCAAACAGAACTCATGAAAAAAGGGTTAAGTGCACACGATCAGTGGCGCACGACCAGTGGTCGTGCGCAATAGAACAAGTGATCGTGCGCAGTGTTCCTGTGCAGAATTGCACCGGAAACACCTACACGACTCCTATTCCGGCACAACCACAAATCCAGCCACTGAAGGTGGCACTTAACAGCGCATGAAAACTACTAATGACGATAAGCACGAAATCACACCAAAGTGGCCCCAGAAGTGCACCTAGCATGGATTATCAAATATAACCTATAACAGGGCTAAAGTGCGGTGAAATGACTGAATAGCGGCCCGGATGAGTCCATAAATGTGTATATGATCAGGACTCATCAGATAGCCAGCCGACCACAAAGACCAATCGCACCTTCGCACAACACTAGGCATCACAAACCCCATAATCCGCACATTATTTCCCCGCCCGAAACCCAACATTCGTTACCACACGAAGCTACAAGGCCATCACGACGACGAATTCGCCGTATTCAGATTTCTAACAAAACCCCTAAAATGCGCGTCAATCAACATCACTGAATCGGAACAACGGTCGCGAAACCGGCTTCACCCACAATGCCTAATCCACTAACGGAGCGGATTTCTAGTGCAAATCATGTCGGGGACGGGCACAATCAACCCGATGTTTCCTCTTGAACCAAGGCGACCCGGATCCCTCTCACTCGACGGATCTGGTGCCAAAATGCAGAAAATAAAGGGATGCCAAGCACGCATCCTAAAGACCGGGAGGAGAAATGTCGTTACCTTTTGAGATCTCCTCCTAGCCATGGAAACTTGAAAAGAAACGGAGAAGAAGAAGCGTCTCGACGTTCCCTACGCGTTGCTGGTCTCGGATCGGCGAACGGAGCTCCGAAGCTCCAATAATGGGGGAAAATGGCTCCTCCTTCTCTCTAGGTTTTCAAAGGTAAGAGAGAGAGGGGTGGGTGAAATGAGGTTCTAAACCCCCATTTCCCGACCTTAAGCCATCAGGAACTATTTCCAACCATCAGATCTCCTCACAACACAACAGATGAATCAGATTTAAACTTAAAACGGGCTGGAAAAACCCGTACACGGCTTGGCACACGGCCGTGTGCCAGGCCGTGTGAACACACAGGAAAAACTGGAGCTAGACATGGCCCTGCACACAGCCATGTGTCTGGCCGTGACCTTTACTGCCACAATTTGATGCATAAATTCACAGACACGGCCTTGCACATGGCCGTGTCACAAGCCATGTCAAAAATCAGCTTCTCTAAAAAGCTTCCTAAACACCCCCAAACAGCCCCAAAACCCCATGGGACTCCTCTAATGCTCTTAGGGTCTTCATGGAAAGCAATTATATGAATTTTGGGGGGTTACAACTCTCCACCCCTTAAAAGAATTTCGTCCCGAAATTTCAGAATTGAAACAGGAAACCATAATGCATACCTGATGCAAAAAGTTCCGGGAAGTCCTTCCGCATCTCTTGCTCACGCTCCCAAGAGAATTCGTCTCACCCGCAATTGTCCCATCGCACCTTCACAAGCCTGTCTTCCTTGTTACGCAACTGCCGGACTTCCGAGTCCTCCACACAAATTGGACGAACCCTCATCCTCAAATCCTCTATCACCGGCACCGCCGCCGCTGCAACTACGATGCTTGGCTCTACCAAAGCTTTCCTCAGCACAGAGACATGGAAAACATCATGTAATCCACTCAACTCAGCGGACAAAGCCAAATGATAGGCTGCTTCGCCTATACGCTTCGTAACCTCGAACGGGCCCAAATATCTCGGGCTCAACTTCTTGAGTCGCCGCACACGCGAAACACCCTTGAACGGCTTGATCTTCAAGTAGACCATGTCGCCCACTGCAAACTCCGCATTTCTATGGTGCGCGTTAAAATACTTCGCTTGCCGGTCCTGAATAACCTTCATGCGCTCCTGAATCATCCGCACCATTTCGCAAGCATCTGCCACCACTTGCTTTCCCAAAAGCTTAGTGTCTCCCGTCTCTGCCCACGACATTGGCGTTCGACACCTCCTTCCATACAACACTTCGTATGGCGCCATCTTGATACTTGCCTGGAAGATATTATTGTAAGCGAACTCCACCATGAAAAGTTGGTCTTCCCAACTCTTACCAAAGTCAAGAGCACACATCCTCAACATATCCTCCAATGTACGGCTCGTTCGCTCCGTCTGACCGTCGGTCTGCGGATGGAACGCGGTACTAAACTTGAGTTTGGTGCCTAAACTTTTATGCACTAACCTCCAGTCCTTCGACGTGAACCGCCCATCGCGATCACTAGCAATGCTCTTAGGAACCCCGTGCAACCGCACAACATTTCGAACATAAAGCTCCACGAGCTTCTCTACACCATCGCCCTTCTGATTCGGAATGAAGTGAGCCACCTTGGTCAGGCGATCCACTATCACCCAAATTGCATCGTTACCCTGCTGCGATCGAGGCAAACCATGTACAAAGTCCATGGAGATATCGTCAAATTTCCACTCGGGGATAGGAAGAGGCTTCAAGAATCTGCCCGGCCTTTGGCATTCAGCCATTACTAAGGCACACGTCTCACACCGGCTTACATATTCAGCTACATCCCGCTTCATCTCAGGCCACCAAAAGGATTTCTTCATATCCGAGTACATCTTTGTACTACCTGGATGAATAGAGTACTTCGTAAAGTGAGCCTCAAACATCAACTCCTCACGGAGCTTGCCAAAACACAGAACACACACTCTTCCGTCTCTCTTCAAAATCCCACCGGCCATCTCCCAAGCACTGTCTTCACTTTACTGAGCTTCCAACACCAACCGTTGGCACTCTTCGTCGACACTAGTCGCCTCTCGGATTCGATCCGTTAGATCACACTGCACTTCAATCCAGTTCAACCGAGCCACGCTAGACTCACCTCTAGCCACACAAGCAATGTCAAGAGACTCCAAGTCTCGCACCAAATGCTCGTCATGCGCCTTAATCCAATTACCTTGCCCAGAGTACTTCCTACTCAAGGCATCTGCCACCACGTTGGCTTTACCTGGCGTATACTGAATCTCCACGTCATAGTCCCCAAGGAACTCGACCCACCTATGTTGCCGCATATTCAGATCCTTCTGGTCTAGGAGATACCTCAGGCTTTTGTGATCCGTGAAGATCTCCACCGTTGCACCGTAAATGTAGTGTCGCCACAATTTTAACGCAAAGATTACCGCCGCCAACTCCAAATCATGGACGGGGTAATTTCTCTCATGAGTCTTTAACTGCCTTGACCCATAAGCTATCACCTTGCCGTGCTGCACCAACACGCAACCCAAACCGCAACCTGACGCGCCACTGAAAATCTGAAATCATTCTGTCCCACTAGGAAGACTAAGGATCGGAGCAGACATCAACCTTTCTTTCAAATTCTCAAATGCACGGGCACACTCCGGTGTCCACACGAACCTTTGGTCCTTGCGAGTAAGAGTGGTGAGGGGCAACGCCATCCGCGAAAAGTTCTCCACGAACCTTCTGTAATAACCGGCTAGGCCAAGGAAGCTCCGGACTTCCGCCACGGTTCTCATTACAGGCCAATCCCTAATGGCTTCAATCTTCGCTGGATCTACCGCCACCCCATCTCCACTAATCACATGACCCAAAAATGCCACCTTTTTGATCCAAAACTCGCACTTCGAGAACTTAGCATAAAGCTGATTCTCCCTTAGAGTCTGCAATACTAGCCTCAAGTGAGACTCATGCTCCGCTTCCGATTTTGAATACACCAAAATATCATCTATGAACACCACCACGAACGAATCTAGGAACGGTCGAAAAACCCTGTTCATGAAATCCATGAACACAGATGGCACGTTCGTCAGTCCGAACGGCATCACCGAAAACTCATAGTGGCCATACCGAGTCCCAAACATTGTCTTGGCAATGTCCTCTTCTCGAATCTTCAACTGGTAGTACCCCGATTTCAAATCCAACTTGGATTACACCACCGACCCCACTAATTGGTCGAACAAATCATCGATTCGGGGAATCGGATATTTATTCTTGACGGTCAACTTATTCAACTCACGGTAGTCAATGCACAACCACATACTCCCGTCCTTCTTCTTTACGAACAATACCGGCGCGCTGCACGGCGAAGAGCTGGGCCTAATGTACCCTTGCTCTAACAACTCTTACAACTGAACCTTAAGCTCGGTCAGTTCCTTCGGTGCCATCCTAAATGGAGGACGCGACACCGGCCTCGCACCCGGTACCAACTCTATCGAGAAATCAATTTCGCGCTGAGGAGGTGCTCCCGGAAGCTCCTCGGGGAATACATCCTCAAACCCTTCCACCACCGGAACATCCCCAATAGCCAACCTTGTGTTGTGATTCTCCAACAAAGCTATAAACGCCTTGCCTCCTTGGTTTATCGCACGCCTCATTTGCATAGCGGAAATCAGGGAGCAAGCCACTCTACTTAGGCCTTCGAACTTGACCTCTACTCTACCTTTTCCTCTCAGGGTTACCACCTTCAACTGGCAGTCGATACTAGCTCGCTGCTCTGCAAGCCAGTCCATCCCCAAGATAACGTCAAATTCGGCTAGTGGCAGAATCGCTGCTACCAACTCGAAATCACAATCGCAGATTTGCAACACAATGCGTCCTTTCCTCACGGTGGTCATGAAAGACCCATTCAGCATGCGCACGCTCAGCTCCACCTCTGCCTCGACGGACTTAGCGCCAATCCTCCGGATAAAGCTTTCCGCGAGAAAAGAGTGTGATGCTCCTGTGTCGAACAACACTCGAGAGGGGTAGCCCGAAACTAGCACGAAACCTAACCACCTGCACAACAAACATAAAAGGCCGCAAACTACATTACAGTAACGAACAAAAACTTAAACTTTTCGTACCTGTCACCACTTCGGGTTGACGAATCGCTTCCTGCTGCCCAAGATTATACGCTCTAGGCTGCACCGGAGGGAACCGCGAAGCACTAGACTCTGCCGCCTTCCCTCTTTCCCCAACACTAGGGCCGGAACGCACTGATTGTTCTTGCCACGGCTCTGGCTCAGCTCCGCCCTCGGTACAAAACCGACTTATGTGACCCACCTTGCCACACTTGAAACAAGTCAACGGACCTTTGGAGCGGAAATCTCCCGAAGGTGCGCCACTTCTCTCCCCAGGCCTGCTATTGCTCGGACGGGGCTTCATCTTCCATCGGTTGCCCTCGGACCTCCACTGAGACTGAGACTGAGAAGGCTTCCCTTCTCCCTGCTTTGCCGCAAAACCCTTTCGTCGCTGGGTTCGCTCCATGTCGCTCTCCAAAGTGCGAGCGGCTTCGACCAACTCGTTAAATCCTGCGCTCTTCAAGGCTATCAATGGCTGCCTCAAATTCTCCCTCAGGCCTTGATAGAAGAGATTGTCCCTCTCTTCATCGTCTGTCATAGTCATTCCCGCATAACGACCCAACCGAGTGAACTCTTGCAGATATTCGTCCACTGTCTTCTCACGCTGCAACAAATGCAAGAAATGCCGCTGCAATGCTAACCTTGTCGAAGACGGAATATCAATGCTAACCTTGTCGAAGACGGAATATAACGCCGCTGCAATGCTAACCTTGTCGAAGGCGTTCCCAAACTCCTCCATGGACGGAACACGCCCAAGAAAATAGCGACCGCTATGGTTCACCCACCACAGCTTCGCATCGCCCTCTAACATAAAACTCGCGAATTGGGATTGCCTCTCCGCTGGGGTCTCTGCTGCTTCCAAGAGTTCCTGGCTCCTTGAAAGCCAATCTTCGGCATCCGTTGGAGTGCCAACTCCCTTGAATGTCGGAGGATGGAAACTCAAGAAGTATTTCATAAATCGATCGCCCATCCCATAAGCTCTCTCCGCTAAAGGCTCTGCTTGCCTCACTTCAACCTCCGGTGTGGCTGGTGTAGCCGCCGGAGTAACAGGAGTCGTAACTTGCACAACGGGCGTTGTGCGTCGGAACCCGTGGCATCGCCGCAGCTTGAGTCGCTACCATTGCTTCCGCTAGCATGCGACAGAAATCAGCCAGGGGTATGCCCATACTCATGAGGCCTGGAGCAGTAGCACTACTTCCCGAAGGCTGCTCTTGCCTTCTCAACGTCCCCGCATCATCGCCAACATCCTAGCATAAGCAAGGAAACAAACTCATCATGCTCTAATCGCAAGACTCGAACACAGGGATACTCATGATCCCGCATAATACTCCTATGTGGACAACCTCTCTACGCGATCCGAATACACTAGACCTCGCAAGAATACTAAACCTCGCTTTGATACCAAATTGTAACACCTCCCCTGTAATGACCATATAACATGGGTCCGGCCGGGACCCCACAGCATATAACCGCCACAGTTTCAGCATTAAAAGATGATATAAACTACCCAGCTCAAAACTCAGACAACACAGCGGAAACAAAACTAAAATCCACAGAGATTGTCCACAATAAAATACATAGGAAAGAAACCGGCCTTAAGGCCTTACACAACCAATAGTCCAAGGAAAATCAATCATACATCACCAACATACACCCCCAAAAGAGGGGGGAACTAGCTTCCCTAAGCTACCTCGGCATGCAAGACGGAACATCAAAAGATGAGTACAAAAATGCAGGAAAAACAGAGTAAACACTTCATGAGGCTTTAGACCTTTTTTGCCTGCGAGCTCATTCCAGCCTGCGATCCTTGGCCTGCATCCAAATCACAAAGAGCGGTAAACGAGGGTCAGCTATGGCTGACCACAAACGGTGTAACAACACCCCTCCTCCCGGCCGCCCTAGCGGTCCCCGGGGTACTACATTACCCTGCAAGTCAGCACTTCGTATGCACATGTATATAAGGAAAGAAGCAACATAAAACAACAGGTATGAGTGTCACAAACAACATCCACGTTTCTATGTTGAGCAAGTAATAAAGGGGCCTACAAATGCAATATTGAAAGTATCTAGTTGCGGCCTAAATCACCTAGAGGGGGGTGAATAGGTGGATTCTATGTCTTTACGCGGAATTAAAATATAACACAGAATTGAACACAATAAAGCACAACATAGAGACATAAGATTTATAGAGGTTCCCCAAGGGTGGGTACTCCTCTCTCCCGCTCCGCCTATCTAGCACTTCGGACTAGCGTCGGCAACTTCACCAAAACTCGGATTTATCAACAAATCCTACACTCGGAGACAACGGCTCCTACAAGCTCGGAGACAACACTCCTACAACTCGGAGTAAACAACTCCTACAACTCGGAGTAAAGAACTCCTACAAAATAACTCGGAGTAAACAACTCCTACATAAATAACTCGGAGTAAACAACTCCTACAGAAATTAAATAAAGTTTAAAATGAAACTTCTCTTGAATCTCAATAGAGATTAACTTCAGATCTGGAGAGACTGAATCTTCTTCTTCCTTTAGAGTGGAAGCTTGGATCTTCAAGGATTAGGAAGAATGAAGAATCGGCAAACCTGATCTGAGTAGGCCCTTTGATTAAATCGAAAAGATCTTCAATATTGAGAGCAGCAACTTGATCAAAGGCCTTCTTATCTGAGAAATCTTTAGCACCACTGAAGAATAAAACTTGAGAGGCGCAGAAGTTAGATCTCAGAAAACTTCTCCAGCACGCGAGGAAGAAGATGGCTGGCTTCTTCTTTTTCTTTTAACAATCGAGAGATATCTTGTATTTGCCCTAAAATAGAAGACTATTTATAGGGAAATCTCCAACGGCTCGGGCGACAGACAAGGAGGGGTCGCCACGTGTACTGTACATGTCGGCCAACCCTAATTTTGGAAAACGAAACTGAAATTTGAAATCCGTCTGTCCGTCATTCGTCGAGACTTCACGTGAACATTCGACGAATTGACTTAGCCACAGAAAAACACTGAACAACCCGTGAAAAACACCTTCTGTTTTCATTCGTCGGGATTCGTCGGGAGTTCACGAGAACATTCGACGAATGGATTTAGCTGCAGATTTTTCTTCACAAGACTGTCTTTTTGACTTCTGTCTGGGTTCGTCGAGATTCGTCGGGAGTTCACGTGACATCTCGACGAATTGACTTAGCCACAGAAATTTCTTCTTCGGACTGGAAATTTCGCTTCTGTTTGGATTCGTCGAGATTCGTCGGGAGTTCACGTGACATCTCGACGAATTGACTCAGCAAAAATTTCTTTTCTTTTCCTGAAAACCTGCTCCACTCCTCAAGCTTGAAAACCTTCAGTTATGAGTATATGAAGTACACCCCAAAAGAGAGATTACACATGGACCAACACTTTGTTCTGCACAATGAGGGATTACACTGTTTAGAACTGTGTTTGGTGATCCATTGCAACCTGACTTTGGTGTGCACTTAGCATTAAGACCTGCAAACACATAACTAGAGAACAACATCAAATACATCTCAATTCAACTTAGTTCACAGGAACACTTCTTCAAATCAAGGTAATTGTAGCTACAATACCCAACAATCTCCCCCTATTTGAAGAAGTCAGAACCTATGTACTGAGTTGAATTGCACTTAAAAATATATATCAAATAGATAAGGAGAGTTATAAACTTAACTTTTTCAACTTTCTCTCCCTTTCAACTTTCTCTTTCAACTTTGCCAATTCTAACTTTGCCAATTCTAACTTTGCCAATTCTAACTTTGCCAATTCTAACTTTGCCAATTCCTCCCAACTTCAAATTCTCTTGCAAATTCAACTTCTCTCCCCCTTTCTGACTACTTCAGATAGGGAAGAAAAAGCATGAGAGCTCAAAGCTCCCCCTCAGCAACTACATAGGAGTAGTATATGTAGAATCAGCTCCCCTTCAATCTTTTCTCCCCCTTAGTCTTATCTCCCCTTAGAGTTTCAGTGCCTGGACTAATTTCCTAAGCTTTTCAGCAACCATACTATATTTCTTCTATGTTCTGGTCATGTACCATGAACATCCACTTGTCCAAATGCCTGATTAGAGTTTTGGTTGGCCTTTGGACATACCTGCAAACACAGATTAATTTCCCTTAGGAACCCAAACCGATTTGGGTCCTAGGTTCCGGTTAGCATAACAATAAATATTTCTACTAACTGCAATTCCAGTAGAAAAGCTCTTCTTTGCATTAGACACACAAGGGTTGTGCCAACAGTCGATGGCAAAGTGTCCCACTTTACCACAGCACCAACATTCATGGATGTTGTACCTTCTCTTCCGAGCCTCCCTTTTTGATTTGCAAGTGGCATCAGAATGCTTGATTTCAGTTGAGAAGGCAGGAGCATTCTTTCTATTTTTCATAGCAAGTGGCTGATTGGTTACAAGAGCATATCCATTTTCACTTGGTTTTATCTGTTTGACAGCAACAGATGAAAGCTTGGAAGCTCTTATGGTGTTGATGGCATCAGATATATTCGAGTGAGGGTTGGCTATGGTGTTGCACCCAGTTTGCTTCCTTGCTGGAAAAGATTTGGAGGATGATGCTTCCTTACCCTTGAATGTAGGGGCTGGTGCATTGAACACAAATGGTCCAGGTTGGGCCATTTGGATTTCTTTATGGGGAGCATTCCGAGTACTCACCACCATCCCCTTTATTTTACTATAGTTAGGAGTATTTTCCCTGCCATAACAACTTCCAGGCTTCCAGTGATCACGGATGTTGTCCTGATCATACCTGTTAGAGGGAGTTCGCACCTTTTGAAAGGTGGTGTGAGGCCTAGCTTTAGCTGTGCTCTTTCCTCTAGTCTCAGAATCAATTGATCCAGGTTTAGAGAATTTAGCCACTGGCTTTCTTTCCATATAAAGCTTCTTCTCTAAAGATCTGATGGTTCTTTCTTGAGCCTCAGATTTCATTCGAAGTAAAATGAGTTCATTGAATAAGCTAATTACCTCTTTGGTCGTTTCATTTACCTGAGATTCGAAAGGCTTAAGGATTCTGATTTCCTCAGCCTGAGACTCAATCAATTTCTTGCTCTTTTCAAGATCTACTAGGAGAGCATTATACTGATTTTCTAGATTAGGTGTGTCATCATTTTCTGATGAGCTTATCTCAGCTTCAGAGTCTGTAACAGACAGAGGTGCCCTTATGCAGACTTGTTCGGGATAGGTTTCATCTTTGATTTCCTCTTCTGACTCAGATATCGCAGTCAGAGCAAGAAGTGTTTCTTCTTCTGATTCTGAACAGCTTGAATCACTGTCACTTAAGGTCCTGACCTTTTTCTCATTTATGGTGTCTTGGTCTTCCTTTGATCCTTCCATAAGAGCTATTAGGTCTATGTTTTTCTTCCCTTCATGAGGCGAGTCATAGTTATTCGAATCTGAATTTGCTGTAAGCCCAAAATAAGCTTCATCATCCGAGCTTGACTTAACTGAGTCACTGTCGCTAAGAGTCTTGGTCTTCTTTGCTAAGAAGCTCTTTTCTTCTTTCCTTTTTCCCTTGAAGAATTTCTTCTCTTTGTATGGACATTCCGTACTTATATGTCCTGGCTTATTACAACAATAACAGACAATATCAGTCGAAACATGTTTATTCGGTTTGGTTTTATACCTGTCATTGCTGTGTTCTTTCTTGTGATGTTCATCCTCACGCCTTGACCTTCTTTGGCTCCTTTTTCTGAGCAATTTCTTGAATTTCTTGGCGAGTGAAGAGAACTCTACATCGGACATGTCTGAGCTTGATGAACAATCCACAGACTCATCGTCTTTATCTGACGGCTGTGTCTTTTCAAATGATCTAGCTTTACCTCTTCTTGACTCTTTGGCCTTCAGTGCCACAGAGTTCTCCCTTCCATAAGTGGAGCATCCTTCTTCTTCAGCTTTTCTAATACTCAGCTTTAGTTCATGTGAGAGAAGCTTGCCAAACAATATTTGTGGCTCCATCATAGCCAACTTTCCGAATTCCCGGATAGCAATAGCCTTGGTATCCCATTCTTTCGTTAGGGATCTCAAGAACTTGTCATTTAGTTCTCCAACGGTGAATTCCCGATCATAGTTCTTAAGACCGTTGACGATCTTAAAGAACTTCTCATAAGTATCAGAAATGGAGTCTCTTGGATCTTGCTTGAATGCTTCGTATTCTTGGTTCAGCAACGATCTTCGGTCATCCCTCACTTCTTCAGTACCTTCCATAAGAACAACTATGGAGTCCCACATTTTCTTAGCAGACTTGCAGTGTATAAGATTTTGTAGCATTGAATCGTCCACTGCACCAGCAATAATGTTCTTTGCCTTCTTGTCCAAGATGACGAGGGCAATCTCATCTTTGTCTAGCTCCAACATTTTCTTGGGAATCATAATAGCTGAATTTATTGACGATGGCTTCATAGGAACATGGGGACCTTCCTCTACTATCTGAAAAATTCTTGGGTCGGTGGCTTCCATGTAGAACTTCATTCTTTCCTTCCACATAGGGAAATTCTCCTTAGAACAGACGAGCATCTTAGCAGAATCCTTGGATTTTTCCATATCAGACAAACTTGCTCTTGCAACTAGATTTAAGGATCTTGTTCAAGGTGTTAACCTTTTAACGAACAACCACCTCTGATACCAATTGAAAGTATCTAGTTGCGGCCTAAATCACCTAGAGGGGGGTGAATAGGTGGATTCTATGTCTTTACGCGGAATTAAAATATAACACAGAATTGAACACAATAAAGCACAACATAGAGACATAAGATTTATAGAGGTTCCCCAAGGGTGGGTACTCCTCTCTCCCGCTCCGCCTATCTAGCACTTCGGACTAGCGTCGGCAACTTCACCAAAACTCGGATTTATCAACAAATCCTACACTCGGAGACAACGGTTCCTATAAGCTCGGAGACATCACTCCTACAACTCGGAAGATAAACTTCCTACAACTCGGAGTAAACAACTCCTACAACTCGGAGTAAAGAACTCCTACAAAATAACTCGGAGTAAACAACTCCTACAGAAATAACTCGGAGTAAACAACTCCTACAGAAATTAAATAAAGTTTAAAATGAAACTTCTCTTGAATCTCAATAGAGATTAACTTCAGATCTGGAGAGACTGAATCTTCTTCTTCCTTTAGAGTGGAAGCTTGGATCTTCAAGGATTAGGAAGAATGAAGAATCGGCAAACCTGATCTGAGTAGGCCCTTTGATTAAATCGAAAAGATCTTCAATATTGAGAGCAGCAACTTGATCAAAGGCCTTCTTATTTGAGAAATCTTTAGCACCACTGAAGAATAAAACTTGAGAGGCGCAGAAGTTAGATCTCAGAAAACTTCTCCAGCACGCGAGGAAGAAGACGGCTGGCTTCTTCTTTTTCTTTTAACAATCGAGAGATATCTTGTATTTGCCCTAAAATAGAAGACTATTTATAGGGAAATCTCCAACGGCTCGGGCGACAGACAAGGAGGGGTCGCCACGTGTACTGTACATGTCGGCCAACCCTAAATTTGGAAAACGAAACTGAAATTTGAAATCCGTCTGTCCGTCATTCGTCGAGACTTCACGTGAACATTCGACGAATTGACTTAGCCACAGAAAAACACTGAACAACCCGTGAAAAACACCTTCTGTTTTCATTCGTCGGGATTCGTTGGGAGTTCACGAGAACATTCGACGAATGGACTTAGCTGCAGATTTTTCTTCACAAGACTGTCTTTTTGACTTCTGTCTGGGTTCGTCGAGATTCGTCGGGAGTTCACGTGACATCTCGACGAATTGACTTAGCCACAGAAATTTCTTCTTCAGACTGGAAATTTGGCTTCTGTTTGGATTCGTCGAGATTCGTCGGGAGTTCACGTGACATCTCGACGAATTGACTCAGCAAAAATTTCTTTTCTTTTCCTGAAAACCTGCTCCACTCCTCAAGCTTGAAAACCTTCAGTTATGAGTATATGAAGTACACCCCAAAAGAGAGATTACACATGGACCAACACTTTGTTCTGCACAATGAGGGATTACACTGTTTAGAACTGTGTTTGGTGATCCATTGCAACCTGACTTTGGTGTGCACTTAGCATTAAGACCTGCAAACACATAACTAGAGAACAACATCAAATACATCTCAATTCAACTTAGTTCACAGGAACACTTCTTCAAATCAAGATAATTGTAGCTACAATACCCAACAAATATGAATGCAAACCCGGGTTTCACCCAAGGCGCCCTAAAGCGTATGGATCTAACACATCATCATACATTATCAACACAACCACGGGGTACTCAACATTTCCCCCCAAAGGGCATCATAGCCCAAGGCCAAGAACTCACACCGTGACCCAGCTCGCCTGGCCCTCCATGCCATCGGGCTTGTCAACAGCTCACACGTTCTTGCCACGAAGTACACAATCGATGCTAAGAACCTTGGCTTAGACTCCGAGCAAACGTCGCAAGGCCCTGGTCTTACCGTCGGGACAACGTCCACCGACTGCCTCGCCTGACAACCGTTTCGGGCTCGTCCGTTAGCACAGGCATTCTCGTCAGTTAACATCGAAGGGACTAATCTTGCCGGGACACTCTCCACACGTGAATATCAGTCTTCACAGGATAGCCAGCCGACCACAAAGACCAATCGCACCTTCGCACAACACTAGGCATCACAAGCCCCATAATCCGCACATTATTTCCCCGCCCAAAACCCAACATTCATTACCACACGAAGCTACAAGGGCATCACGACGACGAATTTGCCGTATTCGAATTTCTAACAAAACCCCTAAAATGCACGTCAATCAACATCACCGAATCGGACCAACGGTTGCGAAACCGGCTTCACCCACAATGCCTAATCCACTAACGGAGCGGATTTCTAGTGCAAATCATGTCGGGGACGGACACAATCAAACTGATGGTTCCTCTTGAACCAAGGCGACATGGATCCATCTCACTCGACGGATCCGGTGCCAAAATGTAGAAAATAAAGGGATGCCAAGCACGCATCATAAAGACCAGGAGGAGAAATGTCGTTACCTTTTGAGATCTCCTCCTAGCCATGGAAACTTGAAAAGAAACGGTGAATTAGAAGCGTCTCGACGTTCCCTACGCGCTGTCGGTCCCGGATCGGCGAACGGAGCTCCGAAGCTCCAACAATGGGGGAAAATGGCTCCTCCTTCTCTCTAGGTTTTCAAAGGTAAGAGAGAGAGGGGTGGGTGAAATGAGGTTCTAAACCCTCATTTCCCGACCTTAATCAATCAGGAACTATTTCCAACCATCAGACCTCCTCACAACACAACGGATGGCTCAGATTTAAACTTAAAACGGGCTGGAAAAACCCGTACACGGCTTGGCACATGGCCGTATGCCAGGCCGTGTGAACACACAGGAAAAACTGGAGCTAGACACGGCCCTGCACACGGCCATGTGTCTGGCCGTGACCTTTACTGCCACAATTTGATGCATAAATTCACAGACGCGGCCTTGCACATGGCCGTGTCACAAGCCATGTCAAAAATCAGCTTCTCTAAAAAGCTTCCTAAACACCCCCAAACAGCCCCAAAACCCCATGGGACTCCTCTAATGCTCTTAGGGTCTTCATGGAAAGCAATGATATGAATTTTGGGGTGTTACACATTTGATGTTTGAAAGTAATTATAAGATTACAATCTTAATGTTGTTATTACTGTTCCATTACATATGTCATGTGTTTTGATTATTTCACTTGTATATTTTATCAAAACACCTTATGTACACATCATTGTTTTTCATAAAGCTTCCACTCAAGAGAATTGAATCATAATGCAACATTACATAATTCTCTAAAAACTTAAGTAAAACCACTAGATTGCAATGCATGATTTCTACAATGTTTTATTTACTTGAAATACGAATTGGTTACATTATAACTATTATCTTTTTGAATATGTTAAGTCATGCTTGCTTATTAGTTATGAAAATTTTCAAAGTTAAATGCTCAAATGTGAAGAGTCTAGACATATTTTTGGAATGGTCAAACTATAACAAAAATACTACTCTTAATTGTTTTTTTTAGCATTTCTCTTTTGGTCATGTATTTCGTTTACCATGGTTTATCATGCTTACTTCTTAGGTTTTTCTTTACTTGTACTTGTCAAACTATATTAATATTGCATCTCTCTCAACAAGTAATATTCTTCTTTAGAATTAGTTTGCAAAGTAAGTTGTAGAATTCTTTTGGTACAATCATGGAATGTTGCTCTTTCACGCTTATCATATATTTTTCCATTGTGTTACTCTCTCCCTTAGCTCGATCACATTACCTTATGTTTAAACAAAACTCTTAATTCTCTCTTAATTATGGCCTAACTTTTGTCTTCTCTTTTCTAGTTTTGTTTCAACTCCACCCTCTTTTGCTAATAACAAAAGGGGGAGAATAAAATGATAAATCGTAATGATTAAAGGAGTAGGATTCACTAGATTAAGGG
Source organism: Dactylorhiza incarnata (assembly GCA_033032865.1). Lineage (NCBI taxonomy): Eukaryota > Viridiplantae > Streptophyta > Magnoliopsida > Asparagales > Orchidaceae > Dactylorhiza > Dactylorhiza incarnata. The sequence continues at coordinate 7,360,620 of JAWHQI010000013.1, forward strand.
GGAGCATAAACCTAGTATATGGATGCATACACTAAGGGGGAGCACTTAAGTAGGGGGAGCACAACTTAAACAAACTATAATTCTTATCATTATCTCTATATTGCTTAGTGTCATATATTCTTCTAAAACCACACCTCTTATAAATGAATTTGATTTATCTATAATGGATTTATTATTATCAAAAGAGAGAGATAGTTGGAACATGGTTTTCCGTATCCCTTTGATTTGAGAATAATAAATCCTACTTGTTTTTGATCTTGTTTGTCATTGTGTTTTTAGCATGCAGGTTTAAACAGATATGACACTAGGTTGCTGCATCATTGGTCTGGAACTGCCCAAAAGCAGAAATTATGACTATGGTCTAACGCCATGCGTTAAGACTTAATGTTGGGCGTTGACGATCGACGGAATGGCTTGCCGATCGACGGGATGGCTTGGCGATCGACGGGATGGCTTGACGATCGACGGGATGGCTTGCCAATCGAAGGGATGGTTTGCCGCAGAGAAAATGATAGAGGTCTAACGCCAGACATTAGATCTTAACGCGGGGCGTTAACTCTCGATGATTATGGCAAGGAGGGAAGCAACCGTGATTGCATGAGTACTTTAGGAATGATTTGACCTAATGTCAGCTTTAGGGTTGCCTAAAATGGATGTTTCCTAAAGTGCAGAATCTCCTTCCCGTTTTGAAGAAAAGAGCCTTCAAAACAATTCCATACTGGGTCAACGTCAGGTGTTAGCCTTAACGCTAGCGTTAGCTTCCAGTCCTATAAATTGGTGGACTTCGTCTTCTCCAACTACTGATTAAAGAGAGCCCTATTCTAGCACTGCAGAAACTCAGAGAGGGCCGTATTTTCCAGACCATCATCTTCCGCACAAATTCGAGAGAAGAATTTAAGGAGGACCGGATCAACGCTTACTCAATGCGAAGAACGCAGGCTTCGACTTCGAGAATATTCAACAAGCCTTCGCCATCTCCAGAATTCTTAATAGGGAGATTTGATTTGTGTTTAGTATTTTATTTGTAACCTTTTTATACTAATCTTGAATTGAATTCACCTCGTGTTGGCGACTAGGTCTGGGTAGGACTTAGGGAGGAAATCGCCTCGTGTTAGCGACTGGGTCTAGGGAGTAGATCTAGGGGGTGCTCGATGTTGGATCGATTGACGCCCTTAGAGGGGGGTGAATAAGGGAATAAAATTCTTCCTTATAATTTTATGAAAATTACTAAATTGTTTTATAATATGAGAAAGGCAAAATAACAATTTAGCTAATTTGTGAGAATATCATAAAAACAAAGTTTAGAAACAAGTACTAAATTGTTTTAAGATGAAAGAGATTGAAATAAACAATTTAGATAAAGTAATTTGAATTGAAAACTTTGTAACCAATATTTTAGAGATAACGCCATAGGAGAGAAATCAAGTAAACACGAATAGAGACATGATTGTATTTATATAAAAGAAAGGTGTTTACATAAATTTGATTTCAATATCGCTAGAAATCGGAGGCGTACAAAAGTAAATATCTTTTCCTTTTATATACCGACTTGTATCCCCACAAACCGGTTGGCTTTAGCCTATCCTTCCTCGGATAAGGCCTCAAGCCGCTCTATCCAATCCTTCCCCGGATATGGCCTCGAGCCCCCTAGATCTAATCACCTAGAACTAGTCGCCAACACAAGGCGAATTACTCCATAAGTCCTACCCAAACCTAGTCGCCAACATAAGGCGAATTCTCTAAACGGTTACAAAAAGTATGGAATGGAAATAAAGATAACAATAATAAAACTCCCTATATGAGATCTTCTGAAGTCGGAGATGAAGGATCGTTGTAGTATGAGCGTGGTCGAAGCGATCGTCCTTCAGATGTAGCATGACGTAGTCCTCCTCCAGAATTCTTCTTAAGCTTTTAGTGCGAGATCCATCTTCGGCAGCATAGCAGCAATAGAATTGTGGCACAAGCACTCTCTCTGGGATGGATTAGCCAAAACGAGAAAGAGCCCATCACTTTATAGAACTTGAAGATAGCGCCTGTGGTAGCTCCTAGCGCCTGCGGTAGCGTTTGTGTGGAGCGGTTGCGAAACTGTCGGCGGCGTGGCGCTATGCACGAACTTGAGATAGCGCCAGGCGATAGCGCTAGCGCTGGCAGTAGCGTTCGTGTGGAGCGGTTGCGAAACCGTCGGCGGCGTGGAAGAACAAACTTTCATCGAACGAAATTTTCGTCGAACTGAGCTTCAAGTTCGTCGAACGGAAAGTTTCGTCGAACGAAATTTTCGTCGAACGAAACTTCAAGTTCGTCGAACCCAGTTGTCGAGCACAAATTCGTCGAGCGCAGCCAAATTCGTCGAACGGAGCTTCAAGTTCGTCGATCCCAACTTGTCGAGCACAAATTCGTCGAGCGCAGCCAAATTCATCGAACGCAGGAATATTCATCGAACGGAGCTCATCGTTCGTCGAACGGAGCTTCCTTCAGATTTCGTCGAACGCAGCTTCCAGTTCGTCGAACGGAACCTGAGCTAGCGCCTGGCGGTAGCTCTAACGCTGGCGGTAGCTCTAACACTGGCGGTAGTGCATTCTTCCAGATGTTTGAATTCAGCCGCTTTCTACCTGTGGAGTATTGCACCTATAGTTCCTGCACACTATAAACACACAAAATACAAGATCAAATACAATTTGGGATTTGTTATTCTCAAACAAAGGGATGTGACACACCTGTCCAACAATCTCCCCCTTTTGATAATAACAAATCTTCTTAGCAAGAAATCAACAATAGTGTTTATAGTATATGATAAGAAAGATGATAGTGCAACTATAGTATATGATAAGCATGATGATATGCATACTCCCCCTATCTTAATGCTCCCCCTATATAAATGCAATTTATGTTTTACTCCCCCTAAATGATAGATTACATGAATTATTCTCCCCTTAATCTTCTATATTTCTCCTATATAGATTTTTTCAATTAATCTCCCCCTTTTGGTATTATCAAAAGAAGGTGGGGTGAGGGTAGTAAGGAGACATTCTTTAGGCTAGTTATAAATCATGATCGAGCTTTTGTAATATATGAAATGATAAAGAGTTTAAGCATAATATTAAAGAGATTTCAAATAAAGAGATAAGAGTTGTAAGCAAGCGGAAGATTATAACAAACATCTTTTTGTATGCATGAAAAGCATAAGTAAAAAAAATATGAGTTTTAGTTCAAGATTGAAAGATGTTTTAACCTTTTTGAAATCTCAAAGTTTTTCATAAAGATACCAAGCATGAAATGAACATATCAAAGAGAGATTATACAACAATGTTACTTAATTTTAAGTTCAAGAGATACCAAAACATTGTAGAGATCATGCTAGGTTATCTAGTGCATTTCTTATATAAAGAGTAGTATAGATAAATTATTAGAATCCAATACTCATGAGAAGAAGTGTTATGAAAGATAATGATGTGCACATAAGTGTATTTTGGGCAATGTTGCCAATTGATTTAAATCACAAAATACAAGACATATGTAGAGTAAAGTGCACAATGAAACACAAGTATATTACTTTCACACACTTTAATGCACACTATTTTATAAAAAGTGGTGTATTAATCTAGGGTTGCATAAGACACTTTACTATTCTTTCCAAGGTGCTCAACCTCACAATGCTTATGAAGACTTACCAGGAGATTCAAGTAGTGCTTGGTGGAGTTATAGTTGTCTACATATATAATTTTTTTGTTCACATTTGTGAGACAACATTCTCCGAATACACTTGTTTTGCAAACCCAATTTTTTAACTTAACCACTTTTCTAAATTTCATAAGTGCAATTCAAATGTACTGTAGGCAATAAACTTATGCAAGTTTTAATTCATTGTACAAATACAATACACAAGCAAGCATTTTTAGATTAAAACACACATGTTGATTACCAAAATAGGCGAGTGAAATGTATCATTATCAATCATAAAACATTTACTCATACCTAGAGGCATGTTAAGCTTGGTTCTACATATTTTTCAATACAATTGATGCACTTTAAATAGATATATCAAAGCATGATAAACAAAATAATGTTCATAGTAATTTTAAGGAATAAATTTTAACATTATAAATAATTCTAAATAATAGAATTCATACATGTTTGATATTGACAATAAAGATCATACAGTTTTTTTTGTTTTATCATTTTTAAATCAATTAAAAACAGAAAATCACAAAAAAACATATTTTTGTAATTTTTGAATTTTGAATTTTTGGAGTAGATTTTTCACAATAGGAATAAAATACAAATCTCAAGAACATATTTTTGAATTTTGAAGTTTTGTAATTGATTTTTCATAATATGAATAAAACACAAATCTCAAAAACATATTTTTGTATTTTTGAATTTTGAATTTTTGTAGTTGATTTTCTTAAATATAAATTAAAACAAAAATAAATGTCAGAAATTCAAAAAAACAAATTAGTTAATATAAACAAACATATTTTTAATGATTTTTAGACATTTTAAAATTCAGAAAAATCAAACACCCATGCTAGCACCGGCGCTAGTGATAGCGCGGCAAACAGTATGTGATTTTTTGAGAATTTTAATTTTTTTTATTTTTGATTTTGATTAAGTGTCCTTAGAGTAGTCTTATGCAGAAATTTTGTAATTTTTGGAGATGTCTTGATTGCTCAAATTTGCATAAAACTATAGCTTTTTCAATTACATGTGTTTTACAAAAATATTTAAGCTCAAAAAAATAAATTTTGCAAACACAAGAGGACATTTTTTTATTAAACAACCCAAAAGATGCGAAGAGTAATATAAGTATGTCCTAAGATTATAGACTACCCCGACTAAATGTCTACACCCTAGCCCCGTACTAAGTGACGGATGGGCATGAGGAGTTGCACACATGCCGTAGGTTGGGGTGTTAGTCCCATATGCACACACTAGAGAACGCTCAACCTAGCACTCTTTCCCCCCAGTGCCTCGCAAGACCCCACTGGAACCCTCCCTGGTTAAGGACAAGACATGACTTAGAGGTTAGGTCTCTAATGCATACAACCCTACGCCCCCGCTATTGTGAGATATGAAGTCATAGGTGAATAATCCTTGGACAACCTATGTTTTTAAACTATGGGTTGATTTATAAACTATGGGTTTTGTTTAATGTGATGAGTTATATAAATCCGCATAGTTTTTCTACATTTATGAGATGACGATATGAGATAACTAGCACAATTACTAATATTCAATAAGTGATAAAGATAGTATGATGAGTTTTGGGTTTAATGTCATGTCATAAGATTAATATTAATGTTGCATGTATTCCAAAATAGAGTTTCAAAGTATAGATCTAGAATAGAGTGATGATTAAGTTTGATTTATACTTTCATTACAAAGTTGATTCTAGAGTCTACAAATATGAGAGATACATGCAATCACTAGCAAAACAAATCAATACATCAAATAATGTAAAGAAAGCATTATTCATATTTTTATCATAAGATTCATAATTCCTAGGTGATAGACATCATTGATTTGAGATATTTCTTGATAGAACATGAATTATGAATTATGATTATAGAGAATTTTGCATATAATATATGTTAGATCATCAAGATGTATGTAAATTCTAATTCTTCTAGACTTATGACAATATGATTTGGTAATTTTCTTTTGAATAAGCATGTTTGATTTGTAAGTCTAGGAAATGATGATCATGCAATCATATTAAAGACAAAGATCACATATATAAAGTTTTGAAATTTATATAAAATTTGCATTCAATAATTGAATCTATTGATCTTTGGTTTTGCATGATAATATATGATTTATGATACAATATTCATATATATTCTAATGATTAATCCATAAACTATGTGTTTGTTTGGAATTTTGGTATTCTATTATAATTTCAAAAACATATAGATATCATGAAATTTGAATAACATTGTAAATATTATACCTAGCATAAGCATAGACCAAGAAGTGATGCTAGGATGATGAGTTTGAATAAAATGTTATTACATAGGATTAAAGGAGGCAATGTTGCATGTAATATGAGAAGTTTTCAAATTAATTTTCTTTAGACCTAGAATGAAATGATTAAACTTTTGATTTGATCTTAATGATACAAGATGATTCTAAGGTCTAAATTACATGCAAACATTGGTGACACACATCACACACATAATATCTAAATTAATATATGAAACAATTATACTAAGGATAGCATGTGATGAAAAATCCATAAACACAGAAATTTCCAAATCAAGCAAACTAAGATAGCTTTTAAAACAGAGTTGAAATTGGGCAAATTGACAGCAACAAACGAACTCAAATGGGCAAGCCTAGTTTGCCGTTGGATGGAGATTTCTGTGCTCTTTTCGAAAATATATTAAACGCAAAAATCGGCGAGCAGATCAAAAGATATGGCTATTTGAAGTTTTGATCGTAAACTCGCATTTTTGAAAGATTAAACATGCGTTTAGATGAATTTATGTTTTCAATTTTTCTAGATAATATTCTTCATTATAAGGGCTATCATATGCAGCAAACAAAAATAGAAAAGAATAATTATAAAAAATAAATAAAATAATAAAAAAAACGTTGCGCATTTTAATTTTTAGTTTAAGCCCTTTAATAAACCATTTAAATCCAATCTTTAAAATAGTTTTAATAGTCTTGATAATAGTTTCAATATTCAATTTCTAATGATAATTCAAGACAATTAAGGATAAAGGATTTAAGAGGATAAAGAACAATCAAAGATGAGAGATAGATCACTTTGAAAAATATATGACTTAATGTTCAATTTTAATTTGATTTGATAAACATTAAACTTAATATATGAAAGTCATATTTCATGATATATAAAGTCATCATAGCATGTTTGTGCAAAAATAATAAATAAACAAAAGAAAAGAGACAATAAGCATATCATGAAGTAGAGTAGTGATATTTCATTTTTATTTGTTTCTACTTCATGCAAATGAATGGATATTAATGAATGAGAGATTTAGGTATCCAAAGGTGACCAAGTGGGATGGTTCCTTTGGGTACCCAAATACATCGTGGTGGCTTTTGGGAAGATAATGATGAATGAGCTTTTACAATTAAAGATGATATGTCATTTTTCTTTATGGGTCTCCATTCATACATTGGTTGTTTATCTTTTAAATTCATATTATGATTATGTGACATCTTTATATGATTATATTTGTTTGAAAAATAATTCATTTGTGATTTATGTTTATTCAAATTATTTTTCAAAATAGATTGATGTTGATAATCATAATGAATTTTAATATATGGATTCTTTGAATGTTTATAAGAGTGATTGTCTTTCTTTAAAAGTGATTGTTGAAAGAGTGGGTTACAATATGTTTTAAAAGATTGATTATTTTTTTGATGATTTTCATTTCCACTCTTTCTTATAGACATACTCTTATAATATGAAGGATAATATTTTGTACTTTGATTTTCATGTAAAAGAGTTTTTAAATTTGAGTCATGATTGAAAATATATTGAGACTTATAATAGTGACTCTTAAGAATTTTGTGAGGGTCATAATTCTTTTTGAAACTAAACTCATTTTGAGTTGATGTATGAAAATGGTCCTTTTTAGAAATGATTTTGTAAGTTATTTTATCTTTGTTATTCAAAATCTTATGATGAAATTCATTACTTGACATTTGAAATTTTTCAACATAAGATTTTAATTGTCTTAACTTACAAGTTAAAGTATCATTTTCAATTATCAATTTTTCATTATGCTTTTTAGAAACTAAGAGCCCTTTTTCAATTTCCATGAATTTTTCTTTTAATATATTGCAATTCAAACAAGGAGTAGGAATTTTAACTAAAGAGCAAGAGAGAGTATTTAACACATCAATATTTGATTCTACATTATCGTTTGCTTTTAAAGATTTATTTTTTAAACGTAAATTGGAATTAGCAATTTTTAACTTTAAAATTTTACGTTTAGCAATTTTAAGCATACGAGAAATAGAATTTGTTACAAAAAGAGGAGTTTTTGATTTTCTTACATTGCTATGGGATGATGCAAGATTTGGACCAACGATTCCTTTGACATCTTCTTTGCATTCCTCTTCCATAGTTGCATTTCCGTCTTCTCTTTTGCTTGATGCGTTGCCAACAAATGAGTCCAATATTGTGACGTTGTGTTCTTCTTCCTCCAAGCATGAGTCCTCATCGATTTCTTCTCTTGGATCCATAAGGAATTCCTCGTCGATTTCTCTCTTAGATTTATCTTCCTCCAAGAATGAGTCCTTGTCGATTTCTTCTCTTGGATCCATAAAGAATTCCTCTTGTTCATCATCTGTGAAAGGAAGACTATAAGAATTCTCAAGAAATTTCCAAACATCATAAGCAATAGGAAATGTATAAATAAATTTGAAAATATTTTGATCTAATGCACAATATAGACAATTCATTGATTTGGCATTTAAAAACATTTCATTTTTATTAAGAATACTTGGGGCATTTTAATTGTAATATTCCATACTTCAATATCCAAAGATTTAAGAAATTTTTCCATAAGAAATTTCCACCCATTATAATTTTTGCCTTCAAATAAAGGTGGTGCTAAAGATTTTTCATTTATAAGAAAGTTTCCCCCATTAGTAGAAGCGAGATCATGAGACGCCATTATTCTCAGTTTTTAAACCAATTTGGAATAACCTGGCTCTGATACCACTTGTTGGATCGATTGACGCCCTTAGAGGGGGGTGAATAAGGGAATAAAATTTTTCCTTATAATTTTATGAAAATTACTAAATTGTTTTATAATATGAGAAAGGCAAAATAACAATTTAGCTAATTTGTGAGAATATCATAAAATCCAAATTTAGAAACAAGTACTAAATTGTTTTAAGATAAAAGAGATTGAAATAAACAATTTAGATAAAGTAATTTGAATTGAAAACTTTGTAACCAATATTTTAGAGATAACGCCAAAGGAGAGAAATCAAGTAAACACAAATAGAGACGTGATTGTATTTATATAAAAGAAAGGTGTTTACATAAATTTGATTTCAATGTCGCTAGAAATCGGATGTGTACAAAAGTAAATATATTTTCCTTTTCTATACCGACTTGTATCCCCACAAACCGGTTGGCTTTAGCCTATCCTTCTCCGGATAAGGCCTCAAGCCGCTCTAGCCAATCCTTCCCCGGATATGGCCTCGAGCCCCCTAGATCTAATCACCTAGAACTAGTCGCCAACACAAGGCGAATTACTCCCTAAGTCCTACCCAGACCTAGTCGTCAACACAAGGCAAATTCTCTAAACGGTTACAAAAAGTATGGAATGGAAATAAAGATAACAATAATAAAACTCCCTATATGAGATCTTCTGAAGTCGGAGATGAAGGATCGTTGTAGTATGAGCGTGGTCGAAGCGATCGTCCTTCGGATGTAGCGTGATGTAGTCCTCCTCCAGAATTCTCCTTAAGCTTTTAGTGGGAGATCCATCTTCGGCAGCATAGCAGTAATAGAATTGTGGCACAAGCACTCTCTCTGGGATGGATTAGCCAAAACGAGAAAGAGCTCATCAATTTATAGAACTTGAAGATAGCGCCTGCGGTAGCTCCTACCACCTGCGGTAGCGTTCGTGTGGAGCGGTTGCGAAACCGTCGGCGGCGTGGCGCTGTGCACGAACTTGAGATAGCGCCAGGCGGTAGCGCTAGCGCTGGGGGTAGCGTTCGTGTGGAGCGGTTGCGAAACCATCGGCGGCGTGGAAGAACAAACTTTCGTCGAACGAAATTCGTCGAACGAAATTTTCGTCGAACGGAGCTTCAAGTTCGTCGAACGCAAAGTTTCGTCGAACGAAACTTCAAGTTCGTCGAACCCAGTTGTCGAGCACAAATTCGTCGAGTGAAGCCAAATAAATCGAACGGAGCTTCAAGTTCGTCGAACCCAACTTGTCGAGCACAAATTCCTCGAGCGCAGCCAAATTCGTCGAACGCGGGAATATTCGTCGAACGGAGCTCATCGTTCGTCGAACGGAGCTTCCTTCAGATTTCGTCGAACGCAGCTTCCAGTTCGTCGAACGGAACCTGAGCTAGCTCCTGACGGTAGCTCTAACGCTAGCGGTAGTGCATTCTTCCAGATGTTTGAATTCAGCTGCTTTCTACCTGTGGAGTATTGCACATATAGTTCATGCACACTATAAACACACAAAATACAAGATCAAATACAATTTGGGATTTGTTATTCTCAAACAAAGGGATGTGACACACATGTCCAACACTCGAGGCCTTTCTGGGGATAGAAGGGCTAGAGCGGCTTGAAGCCGTATCTGGGAGAGATCGGCTAAAGCCAACCGGTTCTTGGTGAGAAGAGTCGGTATAGAAAACAAAAAGAATATTTTACTATTTCGCCTACGATTTCTAGCGTCATAAGAAATCGAATTTTGTAATTTTATATTTCAAGATTAATAAAATCATGTCTTTCATTTATATTACTTAATCTCCTCTTTTTGTGTGGTTTTATCGTTAGTTTAATCTCTTATCATTTCAAGTATTTTAAAATATAACAAAAGTTTTAAAACCCTTATTCACCCCCCCCCCCCCCTCTAAGTGCGCCTTAAGATCCAACACAATCTAGACTAAAATCTGCTAGTACAGCGGACACACAAGGTTCGTGACAGAATGAACCTTCGTCGTCATTAGACGACCAACCACCATCGGAGAAGCACCCCCACCGAGGCATGACCTTGTCACGTCTATGCAAGCCTCCATCGTCTCTCACCACCCGCAACAGCCTTGCTGCACTCTTAGGACTCCGTTGCAGCCTTGCTGCATCTATTGCAGCCCGTTGTCGCCTTGCCGCACCTGTTGCAGCCCGTTGTCGCCTTGCGGCACCTGTTGCAACCCACCTCCACCTCCTCGCCGCACCTGTTGCAGCCCGTCTCCACCTCCTAGCCGCACCAACAGCCTCCGGCCTACTCCCGCCGATGTGCTTTCGCGATCGTTGGCGCCCACCGACGCCCTCTACGGCCCTTGGCATCTTGAACGAGAGGAGATGGAGTGCTCTTCTTCACGGGTTCATCGTAAGTTCCCCTCATAGTATGAGGCGAGATGCTTCCTTTTAAACACCAAAGTGCACATGTTGTGTTGAGAAAAGTCAAAGGTTGATTTTTTTTCCATTTGTTTTCATTCTCACGTTTCCCAGCGATCTTTTTTTTTATTTGACATGTGGGCTGTTTTTTATTTGACATGTGGGCTGTTGGTTTAGGTAAGGTTGTTTCCTTTCCTTTTATAGTGGTGTGTTACGTGGAGAAAAACAAACCAACTCAACAGCTTGGCCAGCGGAGCTAGGGCTCTGTTTGGCACACCGTCCCGGCGGCACGCCGGCGAGGAGAGAGGTAAGCGCCGTTCAGAACGGCGGATGGAGCTCGGGAGTCCAGTTCAACTTTTCCCGGTTTGGCACCCTTTCGCGCCGGTCGTTCCCGCCGGAGCCCGCGAAAAACTTACCAAACACTTTTCTCGCGCAAAAAATCAGTCCGTTCGGTTGAAAAGGCGCGCCGACGGTCTCCCAAACAGAGCCTAGATCTTGGCGAGCTGGGGGCTTGGCAGAGGACGTGGTAGGGGAATTCGGCCGATGGAACTGTGATCCTGGGTGGAGCTCGGGAACTTGGATGGCAGAGCAGGGCACGGGGTACCTTGGTCGACGAAGCTCGAAATAGGGTCTGTCGTCTGTACGGATGGAGAACTTAGTTGATCTGGGGAACTAACCGAAATCTGGGAATAAGAAACTCTAGTGGACTTAATAAATAAGAGGAGCAAAATGTATACTTGATTAAAATATGTTCATAGACTTACTAAAAGAGACTCACTTAAGAAGATGTACTGAAAGTTTCTCCTCTGTGAGAGTTTCTTGGCCTCTCTAGTGAGAGTTTGGCGGTAGGTCTGTCATGCCCTTAGTGTTCTGGAGTGTTAAGGGTTTGGGCTGCTGCCGCCTTTTAGAGCTCCGATACTTCTGGTGCCTACTCCATCCCCTATCTCTTAGTGGCTGGTTCTTGGACTGTTTGGTTTTGCCGAAGTTTCACCTGATATTTCATTTTGTTTAATCCTCATAGCCCTTCCTTTTATGTACTGAGGTTGGGATATCTTGGTGCTACGATTTCGGTGCGCCCTTTTCACATTTTTTTCTTGTTTACACATTTCATCAAACACCTGGCATACGAATTGTTCCTCTCGGTTTTTGTTGTTTCCTTGGTGCAGGGAGGGCGCTCTATGCTGTATTCATCTGCAAACTGTAACCACGCAACTCCAGCTGTTACTACTCATTGGATTATGGACGATCTTCACTCCATGTAGGCTCAATCTTTATCACTTATGCCGGAGGAAGAGGAGGCTGTAGTGGTTTCGAAGGAGAGTCTCGTCTCTGTCAACGGCGGCTTTGATGTTGGTTGGTCGAGTAATTTCCCAACGCCCGCCAAATTTTGATGCCCTAAAGAAAACGCTAACTTTGACATTCTCAGACTCTGTTTTGGCGGGGCGTTTTAAGAGTGGGGACCGGCGGACCACCAGTTTTGAACCACCAGTTTTGAAGAAGCCGCGCCAAACACGTGGAAAGGGGAATCACGGTGGCATCAACCACCGTGAAAAACAGCGGCTGGGCGCTGTTTTCCTGCCGCGGGTATTCACCAGCGGCAGGAGTTGCAGATGAGCTGCAGATGAGCTGCAGCTTTTTGTTAAAATTTAACAATTGTTTATATAAATATAATGCTTTATATAAAAATGCTTATTTAAAAAATACTTATATAAATATAATGCTTTATTTAAAAAAAATGCTTAATATAAAAATAATTTATAATATAATGCTTTATATATAAATAACCTATTATAATTAACGCATTATAATTTATAATTTATAATTCTTTATAAATAACTTATTATTAATATAACTATTATTAAAATAATTTATATATAAATAATTTATATTATATTATATTAATTATCAAAATAATATCAATTTATAATATAATTTTAATAAATATAGTTTATTTATATAATATTTATAAAATAAAGTTGTTAAGCAGTACTGCAAACGCTGATCTTCCAAACAGTTTCAGTGATTATTCCACCACTCTGCAAAACAGATGATTATTTCACCACTGCTTCCCCCACTGATTTTTCAATCGCTATAGCCGAGCCAAACAGAGCCTCAATAATATCTGTCGGTGACGGTGCGGCAAATCAGTGCATGATGGCAATCCGTGGCACTTCGACAAGAACCTCATAGTCTTACAGATAACACTGCCTCCATGCCGCTGGTTTGGTGCCGACTGAAAACTCTGGTTGAGGGGCTACCACTGTAATTCATGTCCAGGAGTATTGCTGAACTTAATGGGAATAAATTTGGGAAGTTTGTGGACACCGAGGCAGACAATTCGGGGACAGTTTTGGGGGTCATCTATCTGGTTATCTGTGAGAATTAATGTTGAGAAGCCATTGCGTGAGTGGTTCGTTTGGCCTTGTGAAATGGTGAAGCATGAATTGCCACAAATAAATACGAGTGACAGTGCATGGGGGACCCCTCGTGCCCCGTGCGACAGTACCAACGTCCACAACTTTGCCCATGCACGACGATGCTCCCCCGCTCGCAAACCCCGGGCAATGTTGTCTGGGCGTCGTGCTCACAGGGGTTTGCGAGCGGGGGAGCACCATCATGCAGGAGTAATGCGGTGTCCGAGGTAGTATCGCGCGGGCACGGGGGGTGGCCCCCGTGCGCTGTCACTCGTCTCAAAACAGACATAAAGTTTGTAAATGATATTAACAAGTAATGTCTGGCTCGCATGGCCACCAACTGGTAAATACTACTGAATAGTCATATAAGCATTCGTCACTGAGACCACCATACATTTCTTAGCTACTAATTGATTAAGACCTCAAAGCACACATAAAATTGTTGAATTGTAATGGAAGTGTAACTTAAATAAGATTGTATGTCAATGAGTACGCATTGAGTAAACAAAATATTTAAATATGATAGAAAGTATCGATGAGTAAGCATTGCACTAATACAATTGAATTTTGCTAGCGGAAGTACTTGGCGAATGTCCTAAAAATAATTTTGGGTCTGTTGATTTTGAATACTCTTTTGCATATTGTGATAACTTGTCATGTCATTTTCACCAAATTGTCCTTGGTATATTTCTTCGACCCTGTCCGGAAATGTAGACATATTTGTTGTTGTAGACATTTTTTGTTTCGTGCTCTTATGTGATCCTGAAATATGTTGAATTTGTAATTAACAACAGAATGGTGAGTAAGCAATGACATTGTACATGTAGATATAAATGTTTTAAAAATTAATAAGTTAAGAGTTGTGTTATGGGAGAGTGCCCAAGTTAAGGTTCTACCCTTTCGATGTAACTTTTGCGAAGATTTCTTTGAACACGACATTTCTCGTGTATACACCATCATGTCCGTTCATTAATCCATGTCTGACCAACACTGTCGTGTTTTGTTCTGAAACACGCGCTCTATTAGGAGGTCGATAGATTTCTCCCCCTCCCATGATATCGTCATTGAAGATGGGATTTGAACCAGGTCATTTTCTATTGTTGGCTCTTCTCCGTCACCTACTCGTTGTAGAAATTTTGAGAAATTATGATCATTGCGAGCTTTCATATTCTCGGTAAGCAGCAACAACAACTTTATTTCGGGCCATAGGTATGACTCCACAATACTTGCACAAATGATCTCTTATTTCGTGTCGTTAATGACAACAGGTGTTACCTGGCGGAAATCCCCTCCTAAGATGATAACCTTGCCGCCGAAGGGTCTATTTATATCGATAATGTCTCTGAATGTGCGATCGATGGTTTCAAATGCTTTTTGTTTGTCATTGGGGTCTCGTCCCAAATGATCGCAGATGTGCGTCGGATTAATTTGCATAGATCAGACTATTTGTTTATATTGCACATGCACATAGGTGTAAACTGAATTGGAATTTTCAATTTTGAGTGTGTTGTCTGGCCTCCTGGAAGTAGGGTTACTGCAATACCAGACGACGCAGTTGCTAATAATATTTTACCTTCTGTTCGGAACATAGCTAACAGAGATCGGTAAACAAATGTTTTGCCAGTACCCCCAGGACCATCGAGGAAGAACATATCTCCATTTTGTTGTCTTATGGATTCACTAATTATTGTGAATGTGTGAAGCTGCGCTGTCCCGTATTTAGACATGTAAATTTAAATCTGCAAGCGGGACTGCAATCGACATTTCATGCATAATCAGTGTTGAGAGGTTTTCAGCATCTTCGAAGCTTTCTGTGATTCGTGGCAGATCAAAATCGGTTATATTTCATTTATATTGATGAAAGATAACGTTTAAATCGTGCAGAAGCCTGTTGATCAAGTAGGAATTACTTTGGTTGATTGTGGATTCGTAATCTTCTGTCATGCTTATATAGTTCTCATCCCACAACGCTCTAACTCATGTTGGTTCGCAATACAGTAGTATTGTGGCAAACAACCTTCGAAGTGCTTGAGGCATTTTTGAATGTCGAGCTTCCGTTAAACAACCACGAAGGCTGTTGTCTCCCTCTAGAAGACCATAACGCTCTGCAGCTTGTTTGAATGTCAAGTAGCGCGTACCAGAAATAGTTAAAATATGATCGAATGACTTAGGTCCGCTGATATGATTGAGAAGCAGCCTTAAATAGAATCTTTCACCTTTGGACGGTGCAACTGCGTACAGTCATCCGTGTACAACCCTCATTCTCCGAGGGTAGGGCCCACCCCAAAGCCACGTAGGCAGAAGTCAAAAGGACAACACAGACGCCAGCAGTCCAGGACACAAGACAGCTCAGCCAGCAGGAGCAGAAGAAGGCCTGGGCGAGTATGGGTGGCCTCGCGCGAGTAGCCCTGATACTCGCCAAAAAGTGGGCGACCATAGGTGATACTTGCCCCTCTTCAGGCGAGGTCGCCTCAATGTCGCCTAGTCTCTGAGTTGGGTGGGGTATAAATGGACCCTCCCCCTCCCTCTGGTTTTCTTATAAATAGGACCCCAGCGGTACTTTGATTGGCACCTGAACTTGAGCTTTTGAAACCCCCACATTCAAATTCTCGGACCCGTCATCCTTGGTAGTCACTCCCGGTACTAGCCAAGTAGGTGCCTTCCTCGTACCCTGCTCGGCCACTCTTGGTATTGGAGGGGAAGTCTCTTCTGAGCTTCTGGGTACGTGGTGGGACCTCCCTGCCGCAGCACCTGGGATCCTGTTTGTTGCTCTTCTAGCTTCTTCGTCGTTGCCAGCCAAGTCATCTCGTTGGACTGCTGGGCGAGTAGCCTCTGACTGCATTGATCCGAATCTTGGAGCCTAGGATTTTCTTGGCTTCAAAACTTTGGTGCGGTGAGCGTGAAACGTAGCCAGAGGAAGAAAGTTTGGTAGAAAGGCGAGATGGTTGTAGTTGGCGACCATGCTGAGGTAGTCGGGAACTCGGCTGGCGGCGGCGAGTTTGTGACATTAGCAGTCTTCGAGGAATTCGCGCGACGAATAGAAGGATCCATGCGAGCATCTCTCCAACCTTGCATGGAAGGAACGGCGACCTCGCCTCATCGTCCGATTCTGACTGAAGAAGGTGCTCACCCTCGGTGAGCACGGAAGGAGCATGAAGAGGAGATGGAGCGACCAAGGAGGTCGCAGTTCTACCCGCAGGTTTCACAGGGAGCAGGCGGAATCCGATTCCGCGAGCAAGAGGAGCATGCGAGGTGCTTCGGTACTCGCCAGGTTAGCGAGTATCTGGGCGATACTCGCCAAGAAGAGGGTCCTCGCCAGATTGGTGGGAGGAGCCCATTCTATGAGGAGATCGTTGTCGCGCCAGTGCCGAAGAGGTTCAGAGATCCCGCGATGAATTACTACTCGGGGAAGGATGACCTTATCCGACACATCCAGTGGTTCGAGGATGTAGCCTCCATCCGAACCATGTCTGATGCCTTAAAGTGTAGGTTGTTCGCGATCACCTTCCGGGGGAAAGCCTGAGACTGGTTCCACCAGTTGACAGCAGGTTCTATCTACTGCTTCGAGGACTTGTGTCGGGGGCTGACCATGCGGTTCGCCACAACCAAGAAGGTGAAGAAGGAGGCCACGACCCTTTTTCATTTGGTACAGGGAGCCAAGGAAACGTTGGGAGATTATATCAATCGCTTACAGGAGGAGGTGTTGGACATCCAGGAGGTGGATGGTCGCACCTTACAGCTGGCGCTGACTTTCGGCCTTCGCGAAGGCCTCTTCAAGTTGGAGCTCGGTAGGATCCCTCCCTATTCCTACGACAATCTCATCGAAAGGGCCAACCAGTTCGTCAAGGGTGAGGCTTCCAACCGCGACTTCCTAGCCAGGCTCATCCGAGTGACCAAGGAGGATGAGGAGGAGGAAGAGGAGAAGACCCCCGAGAGGAGAAAAAAGGAAGAGCCTAGGAGGGCAGAGAAGCGGAAGCCAGAAGGAAGGGGCGGGGAAGAGAGAAGGAGAAAAGAGCCCAGGAAGGAGGACCCTAGAAGAAACAATGAGAGGAGGCTCATCGTAGCCCCAGAGCGTTGGGAAGAGGAGAGACGCTACCAAGTCCCCGTTAACCGGCCACCTTGGAGGCCGGCTAGAGGACCTCAGCGTCAGGACTGGGGAAGGAGATCCCCGGAAAGAAGACGCTTTGATCAGCCAGAGAGGTGTCAGGAAAGGAGAAGGGAGGAAGCGATGGCGGTTGCCCGGCGAGGCAATCGACAAGGCCGGAAGAACCAGAAGCAGAGGAGGTCGCAGGCAGAGGAGATACCCCTCTATTGTGATCTCCATCAGGTGGAGGGGCATGGGACGATGGCTTACCCAGATTTTTAGGAAGCTCGTAGAAGGTTGGCGGCAGGAGAAGCGGGAGGAGAGCAGCGGAGGATTGAAGCCCTGTCGAGCCGCCAGCAGTTCTGGCCGTCGGTCGAAGGAGGAACGAAGACCGCGTCGAACATGGAGGTCGGGGAGACCTCGTCCAGGGAGGCAGAGGAGTTGGAGTGATCCACGGGGGAGCAGGGCTGGGAGCTTCCCACAAGGGGAGTCTCCACCAAATTTATCGAAGGAGTGTCGCTTCGACTTCGTAGGCACCGCCCCCGTTGGAGGAGATCACCTTCTCAGAGGAGTACATGCTATGGAATGAGAATCCCTTCCATGATGCCCTCGTGATCCAAGCCGCAATGGAGGACTTCACCGTTGATCGGATTCTGATCGATAACGGTAGTTCCGTAAACGTCGTCTTCAAGGAGACGTTCGACGGGCTGGGCGTCGGAGCAGCAAGAGTCCGGGCACCGGATGGTACCCTCTCTGGCTTCTCCGGAGAGAACAAAGAGGTGGAAGGAGGAGTAGATCTCCTTGTAACTCTCGGTGGCACCCCTCTCCAGTGCCATTTTGTCATCGTCGGCGCCCCGAGTTGCTACAAGGCCATCTTTGGAAGGCCGCTTCTCAATACCTTCAAGGCCTTCCCATCCTTCTACCATCAGTGCCTCAAGTACTGCCAGGGGGATGTTCAGGTGAGGATCAGGAGCGATCCAAGAGCCGCTCGCGAGTGCTACCTTTGCTCGGTCAACACTATCAGCTGGATGGCTGACGCAGAGGAGTTCGAGAGGGTGACAGGAGGCACGACCCGGCTGGAGGCGTCTTAGGAAATTGAAGAAATTGAGGTACTCTCCGCAGCAGGAGTACCTGGCTTGCTGAAGATCGGAGGATCGCTGAAGGTCAGCGAGAAGATGGATATGGAGACGTGCCTGCAAGAGAACATCGACATCTTTGCCTGGAATGCTGCCGAGATGCCCAGGATTGATCCTGAGGTGGCCTGCCACCATCTCAACCTCGACCCCGCAGTCAAGCCCGTCCGCCAGAAGAAAAGATCAAGTGTCATCGCATTGGCCAGACCTATCCGCGAGGAAGTGAAGAAGTTGCTTGACGCAGGCTTTGTGTCAGAGATTCAGTACCCAGGCTGGGTCTCGAATGTTGTAATGGTCAAAAAAGCTGGGGGTAGCTGGAGGATGTGTGTAGATTTCTCTTTGATGAATAAAAGCTGCCCGAAGGATTGTTATCCCTTGCCTCGAATCGACGCGCTGGTTGATTCAGCCGTCGGTTTTTCTGTAATGATCTTCCTTGATGCGTTTTCAGGATATCATCAGATCCGGATGTATCCTCTCGATTGTCGCGATGTTTCCTTCATCACGGGTGATGGCTCCTACAGCTACAAGATGATGTCGTTTGGCTTAAAGAATGCGGGGGCCACTTACCAGCGGATGATGGACCACGTCTTTAGAGAGCAGAAGGGGAGGAACCTGGAGGTATATGTGGACGACCTCTTGGTCAAAAGCAAGTGCGTCCGGGAGCATGTAGCCGATCTAGTGGAGACCTTCGCAACGTTGAGGAAGTGTAAGATGAGGCTCAATCCGGCGAAGTGCATGTTCCGGGCTGGAAGAGAAAAGTTTCTAGGGCATCTCATCACCCCAGATGGAGTGGAGCCAAACCCTGATAAGGTTAAGGCGATCCTGGAGATGACCTCGCCAAAGACGATGAAAGAAGTCCAAAGGCTGACAGGGAGGCTGACAGGTCTTAGCCGCTTCCTGTCAAAGGCAGGGGAAAAGTGCTCTCCATTTTTCAAGACGCTCCGAAAGAGCGAGGACTTCACATGGTCCGACGAGTGCGAAAAGGTGTTCGGTAGACTGAAGGAGCAGTTGACTCAGACACCTCTCCTTCAGAGTCCGAAAGAAGACGAAGACCTACTTATCTACTTAGGAGTAGGAGTGGAAGCAGTAAGCTCGGTGCTAGTCTGAGAATAAAGAAAGAAGCAGCTCCCTATCTATTATGCCAGCCAGGTGCTCAAGAAGGCGGAGTTGAAGTATCCGATCTTGGAGAAGCTTGCCTTCGCCTTGGTGGTGTCGGCGCGGAAGCTCCGGCCTTATTTTCAAGCTCACTCCATCTGGGTCGTGACTGACCATCCTCTCCGAAGTATCTTGGAAGGGGTGGAGCATTCAGGAAGGCTGGCGAAATGGTCGGTAGAACTCAGCGAGTTCAACATTTCCTTCTCGCCCCGTGTGGCGATCAAAGCGCAGGCGGTAGCAAACTTCTTAGCCGACTTCTCGGAGGAGGCAGAGCCAGGAGAGGAGGCATCTACTCCCATCACTTGGAAGATGTTCGTGGATGGAGCTTCAGGAAAGATCTCTGTGGGGGTAGGCATCGTTCTTCTCAGCCCACAGGGAACTAGGATCGAGCAAGCCGTCGAGATCCTCTTCCCCATCACGAATAATCAGGCGGAATACGAGGCCATCGTGGCCGGCCTGCGTCTCGCTCAAGAGCTAGGTATTCAAGATATCAGGGCTTTCACCAATTCAATGGTGGTCGCGTCGCAGATTCGGGGGGAGTTCGAAGTATGTGACACCATCCTGCAAAAGTATCTTGTCAAGGTAAAAGGATTGATTGGAGGCCTGCAATCCTTCTTCGTCGAGCACGTACCGAGAGAGGAGAACTCGGCAGCAGACCGTCTGGCCAAGTATGGGCCAAGGACTGGAGGGATCGTCACCGAATTGTTTCGACCCTCCATCGAGGAAGGAGAGATGATGGAGATCGACCAACATCCTTCATGGATGGATTCGTTCATATCCTTTCTGAATACCGGACAGCTTCCTGCGGAGGGTGGAGACTAAAGAAGGTTTCGGTACAAGGCAGCTTACTACTTATTGCAAGACGGGGAGTTGTATCGCAAAACCATCTCGGGCCCCCTGGCAAGATGCGTCTCCGAAGACAAAGTACCTCGAGTGTTGGAAGAGATTCACTCGGGAGAGTGCGGAAGCCACTCTGGGACTCGAACTTTGGAGCAAAGGATCCTGAGTCACGACTACTTCTGGCCTACTATCCGCAAGGATGCGGAGGTCTTCTCGAAGAAATGTCAAAAGTGTCAGCTATTTGCCCCCCTCCAGTTGCAGCCATCCCAGCAGCTTCGCTCGATCACCGCCTCGTGGCCGTTCGCTATCTGGGGAATGGATTTGATAGGTCCCTTTCACTCGGCTAGTGGCTAGAGGAAGTTCGTTCTCGTTATGATCGACTACTTCTCCAAGTGGATCGAGGCCAAAGCTCTGGCCAAGACCACCTCTCAATTCATGAAGAACTTCATCTGGGGAGAGATCGTCTGCAGATTCGGGATACCCCTCGCCATCGTCACCGACAACGGTCCTCAATTCGCCAGCTTGGAACTGGAAGATTTTTGCAGACAACTCAGAACTGATCTTCGGTTTGCGTCAGTACATCATCCAAGGAGCAACGGACAAGTGGAGGCCGCCAACAAGCTAATCATCAACCTACTCAAGAAGAAAGTCGAGAACCTAAGAGGTAATTGGACAGAACAGATCCCCTCGGTGTTGTGGGCTTTGAGAACCACTCCTAGCTCAGCCACAGGGGAAACCCCGTTCAAACTCTCTCATGGGTCCGAAGCTCTCATTCCAGTAGAGTTCGAGGTCAGAAGTCCGAGGGTGATCGTAGCTGAGGACGGAGACGAAGAATGGCGTCTGGAGAATGAGGAAGCTCAAAAAGTATCCCTCGACTACATTGAAGAACTCCGAGACTTAGCCTCAGCCCGATAAGAGGAGATCAAGCATCGAATGGCGAAGCACTTTGACAAACACGTTCGCCTCAAACACTTCCAAGCGGGTGATCTAGTCCTAAAGAAGGTGGACGCGGCAGGAAGATCGACGGCCGTTGGAAAGCTCAACCCGAATTGGGAGGGACCTTTCATCGTCCATGAACCACTTGCAATAGAAGGATATCTCCTGCAAAATCACGAACGGGAGCTATTGGGGAATACCTGGAGCGGCGATGACCTGAAAAGGTTTTATCCCTGGGCAGGAACATGTACATCCCTCTCCTGTAAATCAATTGTTTTATAAATAAATTCCTCACCTCCCTGAAACATGGGATGGCGAGAGATTCTTGCTCCTATCACAGCAACAATTATCTAAAAAGAAAGAAGGAAAGCAGGTAAAGCTGACCTCCGCGACAGGTTGGGAAACAGGCCTCCGACTTGATTCTCATAAAATCCAGAACGGATGATAGTACGGTGCCTCGGTAGTGCGTTCCCCTAAGACCAAGCCTCTGCATTGACGACCGAGATCAGCTCCCCCCTTGCATGTTGGCTGCGGTTCCCTCCGACCGCATCTCTCATCCGACTGGAGAGATTATCAGGAAGAAGTCGTGACGCCGACCTCCTAGCTTGACGATAGGATGATCGACTTAACCTCTTAAGAGACCCTTGCATAAAGGCGTCGCAAATTCTCAAGGAGTAAAGGGCTCGCATCATAGCATTTCGTTTCTAATGGCCCTGTCCAATCATTTGAGTTGGTGTGTTTAATCCCCTCTGATTGTTGAGTATGTCAGGAGAAAATTCATCGATACAGTATCAACATTACAGTAGGATGGAGACCTCGGGATGACGTGTCTTTGGACCTCCCCGACTGTTAGTCCCTAGTTGTCGATCCCTTCACCAGCATCAACATCACATTAGGATGGAGACCTCGGGATGATGTGTCTTTGGACCTCCCCGACTGTCGGTCCCTACTTGTCGGTCTCTTCACCAACATCAAACGTTATGTCTTTCCTCAGATGCAAAAGAGTGCTTTAGGAGCATTTTGTTAGATCGTATGACGCCCTTAGAGGGGGGGGGGGGTGAATAAGGGTGTGTCTAAAAATTAATTTTTACTTAGTAATAATTTTTTTTTTAAAACGATTTTACTTTACTAAAAAAAAAATTACTTATAAATACTTTCAAACCAATGCAACTTTAGTATTAAACAAAAATACAAATTTCTAAGATAAAGATTATGCCACCAAATATGTAATTAAAGAAAAAGACATAATTATATTAATCATGAAATTTGAGTACAATAAAAATGATCTTAACAATGCTTAAGATCAAGGCACAATTATGTTAATAAAAAATTCTACAATTTTGGTTTACCAATCCTTCTCCCAAGGATCGGAAGGCTATCGCTTGTCTTTCCCAAGACCAAGCCCAAGCCTATCCTCTAGATCTTCTCAAGATCTAGACGTAGCACACAAGACCACGATTTCCCACCAAGCCACGCAAGGACTTGGACGCTCCGCACAAGGAAGCGATTTTCCCCTAAGCAGCGCAAGGACTTAGACGCCGCACGCAAGACGACGATTTCTCTACCAATACAAAAATAAAAGTATGTGAATGAAAATACAATATGAAAAGAACGACTCCCTAGAAGATCAGATCTCTGAACGGATTGTTGAAGCCTCGAGATGATCGATGATGTAGAAGCGCGCCCGATCTCGTCTTCAATCTTCAATCCTTCTTTGCACAAATGGGAGTTGAAGAGGTTCTGGAGCTCTCTGGTTCGTATGCACTCAGGAAGGGACTTGGAATTCTCAAAGCTTGGAATGCATGAACACAAGGAGGCAATTTATAGAAAATCGCTGTCGCCTGGACGACAGTGACTGTCGGAATTTTCCGACAGCGTCAAACTTCCGCTGGAGTGGCGTCGTGCAGGCAGTTGCTGTAACCGTCGAGCTGTCGCCTGGGCGACATCGATGTCGGATTTCCGACAGCGCAAAACTGCCGATCGTGGGTGGTGTTGTGGGAAGTTGTTGTAACCTCCGAGCTTTCGCCTGGGCGACATCGCTGTCGGAAGTCCGACAGCTCAAAACTGCATTTCGTCGATCTGCCGTGGAGGGAAGTAGTTGTAACTTCTCTATTGTCGCCTGGGCGACAGCGGCTGTCGGAATTTTTTGACAGTGAAATTTCCCACATTCAAATTTAGCTCCAGCTGAAATGTGAACATCTCATACCTGTTATCTGCACACCATTAATAAAAAATAGAATCAAATACACACGGGACTTTGTTATTATCAAACCGGAGGAGTGCGAAACGCATGCTCCAACACATTTGTCCCTCAGGACCCTCTCCGAAGACCCTCCATAGATTGACTCCAACAAGGTTTCCCTTGAATATGACAAGTATGCATGTGCGAGTATGAAATGCGTAGAATCGCACGAGTATGAAGTGCGAGTATGCAGGTGCGAGTAAGGTATGATCATCGACCGCGACACTCAATCTCGTCCATACCTAGGAGCCTAGCGAGCATTCAATCTCATCGCGAGCCTAAAAGACTACTCAACATGTAAACAAGAAGACAAGAATAACAAATATCAGGCAAGCACAAAAATTGTATTTCATTACTTTGATAATTACATCTTAAAAATGATGTACAGCTATCAACAAAAGATCGGTGACTAGGCAGCATCATCGCCATCATCATCACCATCGTCCTCGCCGTCTACGTCGACATCTTCGCCAACATCATCCTCTCCCTCAGAATCGTCATCCTCGAAATTGCTGGATGAGGATGGAAGATCTCGCATGGGGGAGGTGGACTCTTCGGCGAGCAACGCCGGGATGAGGTCCACCACAGTCAAGTTCATCGCCTCCGGCTTCAGCAAACCTTCGACTTTCAACCTGCTCAGGACGACTTTATCGGTCGCCCTCGCGATCTCCCGGCGGACGTGCGGCATCTTGTCGCCGTGCATCCTTATCTGTTTTCTTCTGGAGGGACTCGCCTCCGAAGGCTGTTGCTCGGCAGGCCGAGTTTCCAGTTCGGCGATGCGGACTTGGGCGGCCTCCAAGGCCTGTCGAGTATCCTCCAGCTCCTTCTCAAGCTGGGATACCTTCTTCGCTACCTTGATCTCGGCAGCCTGAAAAGACATGAAGACATCGATTAGCAGAATGTTCAGCGTAAGAAGCGAGTATCCCAGAAGCCAGGTAGTGGACGAGCGAGTATCTCATGTTCCTTCCACTTGGCGGCCTCTAGACCCATGGCGATGAGCTTCTTCGCCTGCACCTTCATCATCTGCTCATATTCCAGCAACCGCCTCGACGTTGCATGACCAAGCTCGGCAGCTCGCAGGTAAGCTCGCGAGCTCTGGTTCGCTAGATACTCGACCGAGACATCTTGTAGGGCCTCGGAATCTGCGCGACCATATAGGGCGAACATCACATCGAATGCCTCACCACTATCCTCCCAATCCTCCGACCAGGCAGGAAGATTGGTGCTCAAGGTCACCTCGTGGGTGCGCTCAGCCCAGGACACCAAAGGGCGACCATTGGCATCCTCGATGCGGCCACCTTCGTTAAAAAGCGGATGACAGTGAGGCTCGCCGACCTCCGAAGGGTTCGCCTTCGTCTTCAAGTCCCTCTTTGCGACCACCTTTTTCTTCCTTGTCGCAGGCTCCCCGGACTTGGCCTTACCCTTCCGCTTCCTAGAAGGCTCAGCATCCTCGCCGGCGACCTCCTGCCCATCACCACCCGGCGACGAGTCGATCGGGGTGGAATCCCCCGCCTTCGGCGCTAACGGAAGAAGCTCGCTCGGCAAGGAGTGAGTAGCTGCAATAGAACAAGAAACAAGGTATTAGTCGTCAGTTGAATACAAAAGGCGAGTATGTGTCGTGCTCACTCAGAAGACGACCTTCGCCTGCGAACACCTCAGCGAGCTCGTCTACTCGCCTCCTCCAGACGAGGACATCCAGGCGACGACCCCTGAAGCTGTCAAGCAGCTTCTCCCTCGTCTCCTCCAGGTAAGGGGTCATAAAAATGCTTTCCGTCGGCTGGAAGGACGCGGTAGGGATAATTTGAAAGTCGCCACTTATGACGACTAGTCGCTCACTCCAGCGGTGGTTCTTGTTCGCCATGCTGGTCAGCGTGCAGACGTGGCTGCATAAGAATACAACGCCCTCACTAGTAGCGTTGAAGTGGAATACTCGCCGGAAGACAGAAAGATCGAAGGCGATCTTCTGTTCTCGCAGAAAGCATAAGAACCCAATAATCATCGCAACCCCGTTAGGGTTGATCTGGGCGGGGACTATCCTAAAGAAGCGGAGGATTTGACAAAACTCCGTCCAAAGGGGTAGTCGCAGGCGGACCTCGAAGTGGCGAGTGGGGAACACCATCTCGGTCGTCGAGAATGAGTTCAGTCTCTCATCCTTGTGGGGGAGCCTAGCGACATGCCCAGGCGACAAATACTTGGCACAGAACTCCTTCAAGTCCTGCGGCCGAAGAATCGACTTCTTAAAGATAGTCGCCCCGAAATTCTTGGTGTGATTCACACGCCGAATAGCCGCCTCGTAAGCCATTCTGGAAGAGGAAGAGAAGAAGGAGTGAGTATCAAAGAGGCGAGAAAGGAAGCAACCAGAAGATACTCGCTAGGAATGCAAGATGATTGCCAAAAAACGTAATAAATACGCCCCCCCCCCCCCCATTTATAGTAGTCGGGGATACTTGGCTTGTTGCGTACGCCGCCGCAAGTATGAGTACAGGATGGCGAGTAGAAAGGAAAGTCGCCAAAAGCCAGCGTCGCACATCAAATCATCATCACTCAGCGAGCGGGTACCTGCACAAAGATACAAGGGAGATCGCCAGATAGGCGTGACATACAACCAATACTCGCAAGAAGACCGCAAAAAGAAGATAAAAGAAATCAGACATCACAACAAGCAAACCAGCAAACATGCGAAGAATAAAAGGCGAGATCTAAATACTCGCCAAATAAAATTACTTAAATTTTTAGAATTGTTCAAAGGTTACAAAGCACTCGCCAAATGGCAACCATACTACAACAAACGAAGAAAAGAAGCAGCATCTATGGGCCTTGGAGGTTCGCCTGGGCTTCAGGAGGTTGAGGATGTTGCCCGACCCAGCCATGCTGCGAGCACGCTTGAAGTGCTCGAAGGCCAGAGTCATCGTGTCCTCGCCCTGCCGCAGCTGGTCTTCAATCCTCGCCAAGCTGCCGACCGAGCCCATGCTCGCGCACATTCCAACGAGCTCGTCATGATGAAGCTGCTAACGATGCTCCAACCTAGCGACCCGGCGCTCCAGGTCATTCACAACCTGAAGGCGAGATCCCACACCAGTCAACCGAGTATCGAATTCGTCCTGTCGCCATACACGCGCCTCCAGCTCGGTCAGTCGACGATGAGGCTCGACGGCCGCCAAGCGCTCAACCCGCGACTCCATATCAGTCAAGCAGAGATGAGGCTCGCATATCGCCAGGTGCTCTATCTTCGCCACCAGATCCAAGATGGCACGAGTATCCCTCTCTTGGTACTCGCGAGAAGGCAGGCCGACTCCATCAATCAGAGCTCCCACAGGAGTCTGAGCGCGAGCTGAAAAGAAGACAAGAAGACGAAAGACTTTAGTAGCGAGTATTAAAAAGTGGATCTCGCAGAGCACGCAGATCAGCCACTAAGTTACCCGGACGGTGAGTATCATTCCTTGAGCTGCGAAGAGGTCTGCGAGATCGCCGAGGAGGGGGGCTCCTTCCTCGGTGAGGGGAGGAGCTATGGTGCCCAGCACCTCGCCTGGTGGAATGAGTACCACCGGTTTGCTCCCTACCGCGAGAAGCGTCCCTTCGGCCGTGACCATCTACTAGTCGCCCTCCTCCCATTGGAGCGAAGAGACCCAAAGAGCCCCCAGCCCCACCTCGACGGGAGGATTCTCCCAGGTTCGCTGGAGGAGCAGCAAAAGACGTAGGGCGCAGATCGCCCTGAGTATCGGCAGGAGGAGGGAACAGTGGAGGTGGCGGAAGGCCACCCACAGGCAGCTGCGAGTTGCTCGCCAGCTTTGGTTCTTGAGGAGGCGGTGGCGGTGGAGGTGCGCTGCTCGCCGAAGGGGCCCTCTGCTCGCACGAAGGCCGTTTCTCCAACAAGGTGCTGTGAAGGATTCGCACCGAGCGACTACCAGCCCAGGCGAGATCAACGGAGATGATCGCAAAGGCGGCACGTTCAAAGTCTCTTCCTGAGCATTTATAATTGACGAATCTGCGAGTATCAGAAAGCGTCAGAACCTCGCCAACAATGTTGAAATCAGCAAACTAACACAAAAAGTGGCGAGTAGGTAGCACCACCTCGCACAGGTGCGACGTCCGGTGGATTCGGGGTCGAGGTACCCGCCGTACTCACCACCGCGACGACATTTGGTGCAGGATGATCAATTACAGGCGAGTCGCCCTCACGAGAAATACCCAGGTTGTCAAGCAGTTGCTGACGTCGATCAACTAGAGGATGGACGACATCCTCCAGAGTAGTCGTCTTTCACTTCTTCTTCTTATTCTTGTCAAGACGCTTCCTCTTCTTAGAGGCGAGGAAGTCTTCAAGCTCGACATCTACACGAGGAGGGAGTGAAGGAGCATCAAACATGCTCACAAGGCCAGCCATGGCAGCAGCAGCTTCTTCGGCATAATTGTGCGACATTGTAAGCGAGATCAAAAAGGCAGTTCCATTCAGAGACCCACCCCCTCTATATATAGAGTCCAAACGTCGGCCAGCGAGATGTCGAAATATATCCAGATACTCGCCAAGATGGAAGCCCGTCGAATGAAGGTTGGATGATTCTTTCCGAGCAACTGCATTACTCGCAAAGAGCGGGGATTGTGTACAACCCTCATTCTCCGAGGGTAGGGCCCACTCCAAAGCCACGTAGGCAGAAGTCAAAGTCAAAAGGACACCACAGAGGCCAGTAGTCCAGGACACAAGACAACTCAACCAACAGGAGCAGAAGAAGGCCTTGGCGAGTATGGGTGGACTCGCGCGAGTAGCCCTGATACTCACCAAAAGGTGGGCGACCATAGGTGATACTCGCCCCTCTTCAGGCGAGATTGCCTCAATGTCGCCTAGTCGTCGAGTTGGGTGGGGTATAAATGGACCCTCCCCCTCCCTTTGGTTTTCCTATAAATAGGACCTCAGTGGTACTTGGATTGACACCTGAACTTGAGCTCTTGAAACCCCCACATTCAAATTCTCGGACCCGTCATCCTTGGTAGTCACTCCTGGTACTAGACAAGTCGGTGCCTTCCTCGTACCCTGCTCGACCACTCTTGGTCTTGGAGGGGAAGTCTCTTCTGAGCTTCTGGGTACGTGGTGGGACCTCCCTGCCGCAGCACCTGGGGTCCTGTTTGTTGCTCTTCTAGCTTCTTTATCATTGCCAGCCAAGTCATCTCGTTGGACTGCTGTGTGAGTAGCCTCCGATTGTATTTATCCGAATTTTGGAGCCTAGGATTTTCCAGGCTTCAACAGTCCGATTACTCTACGGTTTGTCAGTCGCCGTGTCCACATTCTAGTTGGAGTTAACCACCTATAGTGTTTTGCAAAATTGACATATAAGTAATTGGTCTCCTCTAGTCCGTCGTTGTAAATACGAAAAAATTTGATTAACATTGTGCGTGAATTTCGGTCATCATCGAGTACAGCTGTTATAGACTGGTTTCTATGGAACTGAACATTTTGCCGGTTTGGTAGATGCACTTGCAAACGAACAACTGATGGATATTTCTGGTATATATTGTATTTAAATATTTTCCAAAATTCTTCTGGAGTGCATATCCAACGACCGTCAACATATTTGCTGATTCCATCGTAATTAAGCCCAGGTCTGACTTTGAATGCGACACAGTCAGGTCCCTTGTACACGTATCTATACAGATACTTGATGCATTTGATACTACTGCATATTTCGACATTGATGTGACAGTCATATTTTAATAAGAACCATGGGTTGTAGGGCACGACCCAACAATTATCGATCATTATGTCTCCATCTCTATCGAGTGCAATATATCTGTTGCCATTCCTCCGACGAGAGATTGGGTATGAATCAGACCCTTGGACTGTGCATTCCGAGAATGGTTTTGGATAGCCCTTTTTACAACTGTTTATTTTCATGCATTGTGCGGTAGAATTGAATGGACCGTATGGGCCATGTATCATGTGTTTTAGTACAGCAGTGTAGAGCTTTGGCTCTTCATCTCGATTGGGTATCTCTTCTTTGACTATATAGTCGTAGTCATCTGGAGTGCTTAGTCTGTCTGTTTCATCAAGAATTATCAACATGTGCACATGTGGTAGTCCGCGTTTTTGGAATTCGACAACTTGTACATGTGCCACGACTCTACCAAGAACACCCTTTTGGAATATATCTTCCTTTAAGGTGTTATATTTTGCATGAAGTATCCTGGCTATCAAATCTGGACCATCATGTGGTGCTTGTCCTGGGAGAAGCTCTGCTTTGATTTTCTCCCAAGAAGGATTGCATGTCATTGTTAGGAAAATATCTGGCTTCCTGTAGTTTCTCACGACAGCCATCGCATCTTGGTATCTTTGGTACATATCCCTTGGGCTACCAATGAATGAGGAAGGCAGAATAGTCCGACGACCGACATTTGCTGAGTTTATGAGAAGACATTAGTCGAAGGTAGTGTGATCAAATATAATATGTAGTTACCTTGATTATTGCTTTTCTTCCATATCAGTTTATTTTTAAGAGGTTGAAGTGACGAACCTGCGTTATTTTCTCCCGAGTCCAAGCAATCTTGTAGTCCTTGGTATAACTCTGCTCTAATGCCATTTTGGTGTGATCTAATCCAAGTTAATTTTTGTGTTTCTATTTTTACGTAGTTGTCGACCGCGTATTGTTGTAGAAGATGCCTGCCGTGTAGAAGTATTGTTGGAGTACATCCACGTATCTGTATGAAGAGGGTATATGTAATGTGTTAGCGGAAAACGTTATTGAAGTGTAGACTGAAGGGTGAGAAGTTTGGTTACTTGTAGGATGTATGTGTAGTAGTCGCAACAGCTGACCCTTTCCCGACGGTTCATTTGGGGCTCACCATGTCATCCGTAAGTACCCAATGGCAGTAAAAATGGGTATTGTAGTGGGTCGTAGTATCCAGAGTATTCCTTTATATTGAGTAGTTGTCTGGATCAATATGTCTCTATTTGTTGCATCTGTATAGTCGTCTCCGCCGACTATTATAGCGGCTACTTGGGATGCCGTTGGCAGTGAGTATTGATGTTTGTTTGATGGTCTCTCTTTGATCAGGAGTTTGCAATCATGTATATCGGGGCATCTTGCTAGGTAACGAGTGTCTGAATGAAGGGGTTGAAGGCATCGTGTATGCATGTGATTTTTTGAATCAAGGTTGCGTCGAGTCCAGTGCTCTCTTCCATCCTATGTTGTATTTCATTTTCCGTGGCGTAGATAAACATTTGTATGAACCGAGGTCGTGTTCCTGGTGCAGGTAATAGTGAGCCAATTCTCTGGTATATCGCTCTGTGTGCTCTGAAAGTGTAGAGACCCCACGTAAATGCAGACAGATTCTCATCTATTGTGATCCCATTGATGTGAATGAAAATATATGGTTGTAAGCACGAATATTCTGTCTGAAATGGCATCCTTCAGCTGACTGGTCTGTGAATATGTTGTAAAGGTCGTTGGGTACTGGTATGTCTGGTAGAGTTACTTTTCCTCCAGAGCAGCACATGGTTGATATCTCCTTGTGGAAAAGTTTAGCTTGACATTGAGAACAGATATTGGAAGCCATCAGGTTGGCCCGTGGGACATTGTTTGTTGGGTAGCATTTTCTGGCTGGGTGATGTTGCATTTGAGTTATTCTTTGAAGGGCAGTTGTTGTTGGTGTTGATGTTGTTGTATGGGTTTGTCGAGGTGTAGTTTGAACTGGAATAGTAGTTATACCAATTGTAAGTGTAGATGTTTTGAGGTTGATTTGTTATAATAAAATAGGGCAGAATGTGTAATAAAATTGATTATTTGTGTTTTTGTTATTGTAGTAATGAGTACCTTGAAATATTGTCGGATGGAGCGAAGCATAATCGGTGACCATTTGGTGTGGTGGCATACTTTGTGTATGTCCACAATTGTTAATAGCTTGAGCGGTAGAAGATGGGAAACCTGTTCTGCGTCGGCGAAGCAGTTGTTGCCTTTACTCGTGTTGTTGCGTGGTTTGTTGCAGTACACACATTTGTCTTCCTTGGCTTGGACGAAGGTGGTTGTGATGTGTCGGACGGTGGCCTTGGTGTTGTTGAGTTGTCTGAGAATTGAAGTTGTTGCATTGCGTGTGCATAGTAGATTGGACTAGTTGGTGTGGGACAACCGTTTGAGTGCGTAGGCGATCTCTTCTCCTTTGATTTTGTGCGTCACGTTGTTCGGTGGTCATTTGCTCCCTCAAACGACAAACTCTGGCTCGATTTAGCTCTCGTTCGCGTTGTTCTGTGCATGTAATTGGTTGTATTAATCGTTAACAGTTGCGTACATGTATGAGGTTGAAATACATTTTTGAGTAATCCATACCGCGAGTTGTTGGTGATTGCAAATGTGGTTGTTGTTGGTGGTTGAGTAGTCTGGGTAGATCACCGTCAATGTTTGTAAAGGCATGTATAGGAGGGTGCTTCTGATTTGTAGAACGCTGAAGAGCATAGAGTGCACATCTTCGTGCATTCCACGCATCCCGTTGTTGTTGAGCCAGTGGTTGCCTTGGTCTATTACGACGGGTGGAATGCATATGCAACAAGATTGTAGAGGATGAAGCTCAGTTGAGAGGTATGTATGAAGATGGTTCTATGGGGAGAAGGTGGAGACTTAGTCAGAGTAGTTGTTAATCATTATCTTGAGAGGTGATGCAGTTGTGAGGTTTATGTTATGCAATGACGAATGTTGTCATTAAGCATTAAGTTGAGAGACAGAATGTTTAACATGTTTTTTTAAAAAGAACATGGACGGAAGACATACCTGGAGTCAAGAATATATTAAGGAACACCGTGAGCAAATCTGTCCGTCACCCAGAAAGTCATAGGAATGCAGTTGGAAATAGTAGTATTCTGATCATTATGAAGGAATAAAATTTGAGAGACTTACATGGCGGAGAATTGCTGTTGTTTCTGCGTAAACGTTATTGAAAGAGGAGTGATACCTAAAAGAGCACTGATACCTAAAAACATTTAGGTAATTGATTTATGGTGTGCATGGTTATTCGAACCGCATGACTTCAAATAAAAAGGGATGAAATCTGCACATAGAAATTTCATGCTTACTTTTCATAGGGATAATTGATCGAAGAGGTCGTGTGCGTCAGAAGTGAAAATAATTTGGTATGAATGAATAATAAATTTTCTATACTTGCCAAATCCTTTTAATTAAACATACTCATCGCCTCGAGTCGATAGAATCGACGAACATTGCAAGGTTATTGCTTCTAAAGTAATAAAAATGGTAAGACCTTCTATGAAACATTTTGTCATACAACTTGCCTTCATTGTTGGTGTATGAAAGTGCAACAGTTTAAGACAACAAATATTTTCCTATCTTAAGCTCTGAGGATGTAAATATTTCGATGGATAATAAGCATCGGTGGAGTGTGATGGGTGAAGGTGAAAGTAGTGCATAATGTACTTAGAAAAGGCTTGAGAAGTGAAAATAGAATCAACATAAATTCCTGATTGTAGTAATAAATGAACATAGAGTTAACGAAGGGAAAAGAGCAGGAGAGCCCATCGAGAATGATGACATTGGATGAGGGACTTTAAGGGAGGAGGAGCTTACGACAGATGGTGAAGACGATGCGTGCAGATGGGCTGAAGGATCTGTTGTTCTGGAAGGTCTGCGTGAGTCGGATGCAAAAAGGATGAAGCAGAGGTTGTTCCGGAAGGTCGACGTGAGTCAAATGCAAAAAGGATGAAGCGGAGGGAGTGCAAAATTGAAATCGAGGAGGGAGCCTGATGAGTACTTTTTGTACACATCTTTTAGTATTATTTTAATATAGTTTTAAATTGAATTTATATAATTTATATGTATTTTCTTATTTAATCTGTTCCTTTTTGATTTCTTCAACTAATTTAAGCTTATTTTATGTTTTGCAGGTTTTCTGGGCACTTTGAGTAAAAATCCAATGTACACGCCCAAGGTCACGGGCGTGACCAAGGGCGTGACAGTCAAAGATGTGTTCCAGACCCAATTCCTCCACCAGGGAGCGTTCGGTGAAGAATTCGCCAAGTACACGCCCCAGGTCACGGGCGTGACCCAGTGTCACGGCCGCGACTCGCCACAGCATCCAGAGCACGCCTGCCACGTCATTTAAAGTTACACGCCACAGGTCACGGGCGTGACCTCGGGCGTGACATCAGGTCACGGGCGTGACTCGCCCCGCGCTTCTTCCCGTCAGAGTTTCCCGCCAGCAACACTATTTCAAGATTACACGCCCCAGGTCACGGGCGTGACCTAGGGCGTGACACGGTCGAAACGCTCGCAATTACACTAGAAGGCGCCCTCTCCGCTGCTGCTTCGATCACGCCCCTTACACGCCCTTGGTCACGGGCATGACCAAGGGCGTGTAACCTCATTTTTTCAGCTATATAAAGCCAGCTCAGCAGATGTTGAAGGACGAATTTTGGGAGTTCAAATCTCCATTTCATGTTTTATTTTCGTGTTTTGGTAGTTCTTGTATGTCCTTTTTCTTATTAGCATTTGTAATTTTCAATTCAATAGTTGTAACTTTCAATTCATGTCTTGTAATTTTTCTTTAGCAATTTAATAAAATAGTTCTTTTCTTCTCTCAATCTATTCTCTCTTTTTTTCATGAACTCTTCTATTTTCTTTAATTCTTCTATCTCTATGAGTAACTAAATTCCAATTAGTACTCGACCGAGATGATCTGAGGAGAATATAATCTATGGTTTAGCTTCTCTTTCTCCCCTTTAGAATGCTTAAGATTTATTCTTGAACTTTTATTGGATTGAGATTATATTGTCGATATATAATTCTCGTCTTTGTTTTCGCAATCTAATAACCGAGAGGTTTTGATTTCGAATCGATCATTTCAAGAATAAAGAGGGTTGAATGCACTCCTCAAGCGAGGATGACATAATTCTCCCGGATTGGAGTCAATTCCAATAGAGGGGTTCACTACGATAAGGCGAGTTTTAGATCTTGATTCTAGAACGAAAGTTCGTTTGATCGACTAAACTCAGTTGAGCGTATACTCGAGAGAGGTACGTTCATAATTCGGGAACCTCCACGGTCAAGTAATATCTTAAGGGAATTAGAAGTTTGATTTATTATATGTATTTTCCAAAGTGATTCAAAGTCGAGTGCTACCCCTTTTTACTCATCGTTTTAATCTTATTTTTATTTTCCGTTTGCAAAATCACTCCCAAGTTTTATTTGATAGAATAATAGAGACTTTCTTGAAGTAAGAGTACTCAACCGCCCCGAGTCTAATACGACCTTCTTTTAATAACCTATACTACATTCGATACGGTACACTTGCCGTTGTCGTTTGCAAGCATAGTTTTGCCCATCAAGTTTTTGGCGCCGTTGTAGGGGACACGATTGATATTTCGAAAAAAGAAATATTTATTAATTTTATCGTTGTCTTTCTTCTCCCCCTTTTTCTTTAAAATTAAAAAAAAAATTTAAAAAGCGCAATCTAAATTCTCGGAAAGGACGCTTTGGGTTTGAATTCCCATCACAGCCTCTAGTACCTTGCAAACCCTTCACCGGGTAGATCTTGGGAAGTCCGGGACTAATTTAACCCGCTTTTTCAAAACAATATATATAATAAAAATATTTTTTAAAAAAAATCCATTCATTTGAGTAAAGGTTGTTACTTTTTTATTTTTTATTATGAAAGAATCTGAATTGGCCGTTAAGGTTGCCGAGCTTCGAAACCAACTTTATCTCTTACAAGCCGCGCGAGAACGCCAATTTAGTTGTCATTATTGTGGTGCGCCTCATCAAAGTGAGAAATGTTATTTACATTCTTATTATCAAAATAATTATTATGAAAATAATTTTCCTCAATATTATGCAAATAATGTTGATAATAATTACGATCATAATTTTTCCCCTTTTAATGAGAATAAATTTTCAAACTTTGATGAAAATAATTTTTCTAATTATAATGAAAACAAATTTTTGGCATTTAATAATTGTTCTTCTAGTTCCGAAGTTGATTATTCTTGGTGGCAAGCTCACCCGGATAATTCTCGGAGCGACGAAGATAAATCTTTAGACACAAATTTTTGTTTTTCTACTTATACTCCGCAGTCTTCGTTCTCTAATTTGGGGGAAATTTCGCAAATTCATATAGATACTACCCCCCAAAATTTAGAGGAAAATATTATTTTGTCTAGTGCTTTTTATAATTTTCACGAGAATAATTCTTCGGCTTCTAATAATCTTCCTTCTAGCCCCGAAGTAAATTATTCTTGGTGGCAAGGTCACCCAGATAGTTTACAGGGCGATGAAGATAAATCTTTAGATCCGAATTCTTGTTCTTCTTCTTTTGCGCCGCAACCTTCGTACTCTAATTTTGGGGAATGTCCGCCGATTCAAATAGATACTTTCCCCCAAAATTTAGAGGAAAATTTTATTTCTTCTAGTATTTTTTCTCCACCTTTGGATAATTTAGTTATGGCGGAACATGT
Organism: Dactylorhiza incarnata; assembly: GCA_033032865.1. NCBI lineage: Eukaryota > Viridiplantae > Streptophyta > Magnoliopsida > Asparagales > Orchidaceae > Dactylorhiza > Dactylorhiza incarnata. The sequence goes on from JAWHQI010000013.1 coordinate 7,396,928, forward strand.
AGTGTCATGTAATCCCATAACTTCTTTTACCGAAGATGAAGAAAAATTACTTTACCAAGAATTTCTTAAAGTTATGGGCACCCCGGATGAAATAGAAGAAGAACAAGTTTCTTCCCCTACTTCACCCGAATTTTATTTTCTTTGTCATGAATACTCGCGAATTTCTTCTATCCAACCAAAAATTCATGAAAATTTTGTGTCCGAAAATTTTATTCCGCTTGGTAACGCACTAGATTTCTCAAATGAAAATGTTATTTTAGAAAAGGAACAACCGGAGCTTGATTTTATAATTTCGCAAGCGCCTCCTCCTTGCGAAAATTTTTTTGACTCGTTTATTTGTGATTCTCTTTATTCTAATAATTTCCAGGTTAAGGATGAGCCGCTGCCACCCCAAATAATCAATGATCCATATGCCGCTCATCTTTATTTTTTTCAAATCACCTCAGGTATGTATAGGTGATTTGGATTTACATATTCAAGATCAAAGACAAGAGGAGAATCACAAGATAAACGGAGGAGTAGCCGGGCGACTGACGCCAGCACATTCGCCTCAGCGCAAATTAAGGGAGTTGCATGCCCACCTCTCTTTTAAATTTCCTTTTTCCTAACAATAACTGTCTAGCTTAAAGACGGGAAAAAGAAAGCGCTCTTGGGAGTCACCCCTTGCCTATCTTTAATTTCAGTTTTACAAAAAATTATTTTCAAGTGTTCTTCATACTTAGTTTTAAACATTGGGGACAATGTTTAATTTTAAGTATGGGGGTGTAGCTGTAGCTTAGCTTTTCTTGTTTTTTTTATTTAAAAAAGAAATATATATATATATATATATAAAACTTATAAAAATCTAATTTCTTGGAAAGGGCGCTTTGGGCTTGAATTCCCATCACAGCTCCTAGTATCTTGCGAACCCTTCACCGGGTAGCCCTTGGGAAGTGCAAGAAATAATAAAAAAATAATAAATACGCCTAGCCTTGTTGTTTTTAATGTTCTAGAAATTTAGTTTGAGGTACGATTATAAGAATTCCTACATTTTTAATTTAGCTAATTATTTTATTTGATCAGAATTTGTTAAATCTAAATTTGAAGTAATTTAGTTTTAAGAAACACTTTATGTTTTTAATTCGATTAGAGAGTTAAGTTAGCACTACTTCTCCATTTAATTTTAAATAGCTTCACTTTGTGGTAAATTGGCTAAACATCTTTAGATTTTTTTTTGTTATATTCACTTTTAACTTTAAGATCTTAGGAAATCTCATTCCACTAAAAAGTTGCTCTCAAAATAGTTTAATTTATAAACTAGAAGTATTTCTCCCCCCTCACCCTTTGTTGGCAAATAAAAAAAATGTAGAAAAAGATCATATGTCATGGAAATAAGAGGATAAAATTCATTATTTCCTAAAACATATGCACCCAAAATCATTTAAAAGATTATATGTCATGATATAAGAGGATAAAATTCATTACATCTAAAACATATACATTTTGGGTTTTTGATTGAAGAGAATTGTTAAAAGATTATATGGCATGGAAAATAAGAGGATAAAATTCATTATTTTCCTAAACATATACAATTTCGTATTCAAATGAGGTGAGAGGATAAAATTCATCACCTCTATTCAAGAACTCTTCATTTGCCATTTCGTTCAAACCCATCCCTAGCCAATTTCATTGTTTCTAGTCCTAAACTAAATTATTAAGAGAGCAGTATTTTAGTAGGTGTCTTTTCCTTAAGCTTCTTTTATGTTAGAGTGTCTATAATTTCAATCTAATTTTGTTTGAAAATTACTATAATTTTGATTGCTAAATAGTTATCTTGAGAAGTAGTTAGCTAAACAAATTTCTCTTTTTAAATTATCAACATAACTTATGACTTAATTCTTGAATTCCTAAAATTTGCCTTTAACTTATTCATGGTTTAATAAAATTTTAGTTAATTAGAAATAATATCGATGTCTTGTAATTCTTTCCTCACTCTTTTGCTCTGGAATAGCAAAAACTCAAGTATGGGGGTGTTTGATGAGTACTTTTTGTACTCATCTTTTAGTATTATTTTAATATAGTTTTAAATTGAATTTATATAATTTATATGTATTTTCTTATTTAATCTGTTCCTTTTTTATTTCTTCAACTAATTTAAGCTTATTTTATGTTTTGCAGGTTTTCTGGGCACTTTGAGTAAAAATCCAAAGTACACGCCCAAGGTCACGGGCGTGACCAAGGGCGTGACAGTCAATGATGTGTTCCAGACCCAATTCCTTCACCAGGGAGCGTTCCGTGAAGAATTCGCCAAGTACACGCCCTAGGTCACGGGCGTGACAAAGGGCGTGACCCAGTGTCACGGCCGCGACTCGCCACAGCATCTAGAGCACGCCTGCCACATCATTTAAAGTTACACGCCCCAGGTCACGGGCGTGACCTCGGGCATGACATCAGGTCACGGGCGTGACTCGCCCCACGCTTCTTCCCGCCAGAGTTTCCCGCCAGCAGCACTATTTCAAGATTACACGCCCCAGGTCACGGGCGTGACCTAGGGCGTGACACGGCCGAAATGCTCGCAATTACTCCAGAAGGAACCCTCTCCGCTACTGCTTCGATCACGCCCCTTACACGCCCTTGGTCATGGGCGTGACCAAGGGCGTGTAACCTCATTTTTTCAGCTATATAAAGCCAGCTCCAGCAGATGTTGAAGGACGAATTTTGGGAGTTCAAATCTCCATTTCTTGTTTTATTTTCGTGTTTTAGTAGTTCTTGTATGTCCTTTTTCTTATTAGTATTTGTAGTTTTCAATTCAATAGTTGTAACTTTCAATTCATGTCTTGTAATTTTTCTTTAGCAATTTAATAAAATAGTTCTTTTCTTCTCTCAATCTATTCTCTCTTTTTTTCATGAACTCTTCTATTTTCTTTAATTCTTCTATCTCTATGAGTAACTAAATTCCAATTAGTACTCGACCGAGATGATCTGAGGAGAATATAATCTATGGTTTAGCTTCTCTTTCTCCCCTTTAGAATGCTTAAGATTTATTCTTGAACTTTTATTGGATTGAGATTATATTGTCGATATATAATTCTCGTCTTTGTTTTCGCAATCTAATAACCAAGAGGTTTTGATTTCGAATCGATCATTTCAAGAATAAAGAGGGTTGAATGCACTCCTCAAGCGAGGATGACATAATTCTCCCGGATTGGAGTCAATTCCAATAGAGGGGTTCACTACGATAAGGCGAGTTTTAGATCTTGATTCTAGAACGAAAGTTCGTTTGATCGACTAAACTCAGTTTAGTGTATCCTCGAGAGAGGTACGTTCATAATTCGGGAACCTCCACGGTCAAGTAATATCTTAAGGGAATTAGAAGTTTGATTTATTATATGTATTTTCCAAAGTGATTCAAAGTCGAGTGCTACCCCTTTTTACTCATCGTTTTAATCTTATTTTTATTTTCCGTTTGCAAAATCACTCCCAAGTTTTATTTGATAGAATAATAGAGACTTTCTTGAAGTAAGAGTACTCAACCGCCCCGAGTCTAATACGACCTTCTTTTAATAACCTATACTACATTCGATACGGTACACTTGCCATTGTCGTTTGCAAGCATAGTTTTGCCCATCAGAGCCGCTTGTAGAGGATGATGTGGAGAGAGCGAGTATTAGGATATTCTGAAAGATTGCCTTTGAAGTGGCGCTGCTTTAATCGAACGAGCGTTTTTTCAGGAGCCTGGTCGAACGGCTGGAATTGAATATTTCTTCTGCACCATTACACCAAGTTTTTCTTTGTACATATAGTATAAATGAAAGATTACTCAATTATTGTTATCTGTGTGTCATTATTGGCCACTTGGGGCGAAGTTGCCCGACCCAGTTGGAGGAGAATTTTTGGTATCCAAGAGACAACCCACCCTTTGGGCCTTCGCTGCGGGCCTCCACGTCACCATCAAGCTTCCCTTCTCCAAAGCATTCTTCGGCACTAGCCTACCGATCTATTTCAAATCCAAGACTCTGTTCCACAGCCATGCCCCCTCATATGTATCCATTCCAATAGGCTTCGAGAATGGCCCCTGTTGCTCAACCATCCCGCTTGACCCTATCGACCCCACAATTCTCTCATGAGCCAGCTCTGATTGCCCCCCACCCCCACATCCAATCTCTATGTCGGGTCAGAGGTCCCACATTGCCATCCTATGAGTTCTTAGTACTTATCCTGGTTGTGTCATACCCATCCACACCTACCACTACCCTTCCCTCTTGTGGTAGTCTAAGCTCTTTAATGCTCCCGCAATTCACTTCTACGGATACGGACACCGCTCTCCCATCTACCCTCACGCACTATTCACTTCTCTTCATGTTACAACTCCAAAATGTCACTATCCGTCTGGCCTCGCTTAACATTCAGCCTAATATTAAGGATTCCTGGACATCCTCTCATACTTTATGTCGGATGTAGCTGGTGTCCTTATACCTTGAATCAAAAGAGTGCCCTCGCCAAAAGAAAGATAAGTCGGTGGCATTTATTGGTGATTGATGAAGCCAAATTATATATGATAATTCTATGATTTATCATTATTTATTTTCTTTAATATGAATTAAATATGTGACTTCTATATGATATTTTTTATTTTTTAACATTTTATTTAAGTGTCAAGATAAAAATAATTGGTTTAAGCAAAATTGGAGTAAGTTAAGCATATTTGAATAAAAAGAGCAAAGGGATAAACATCCATTTGTCCAAGCAACGACCTTGATTTCAGTCCTAACACATGGAAGATAGTTTAGAGCGAAATGACGCTATTTTCGAGACCCATGGTCTTGTGCACATGCGTGTGCCATGATCGTGTGTCGGGTTTTTTCAAGATAAGCCTTCCACACACATAGAGGAGTGAAGCGGTGCGATGATTGGGGTCGTGACACACAACCGTGTGTTTGGGATCATCTGCGATGATTAATAGAATATAGGTATGTGATCTAATTCACCTAGGGGGGGGGGGGGGAATAGGTATTTTGATTTTTACTTAAATGATATTGATAGTTAAAACTATTCCAAGCAAGTAATCAAGCAAACCCAGAAAACACTCAAGTGTTTATAGTGGTTCCCCAAGACAGTGTGTCTATGGGTAGTCCACTTTCCCCCTTCACCTTTCTAACAGTGTGTTAGACAAGACCAACTTCTCCAATCTCAGCTACAAGAGCTTATAGTTCAGATCCTTCAAGATCTCTTAGGCTTGCTCCAAGCCCTACCTCAGGCCAGTCAGCCTTAAAACTCAGGCTTAACAACCCTACAACCTCAGGCCTAACTGCCCTACAAACTCAGGCCAAATAGCCCTACAATCTCAGGACTAACAACCCTACAACTCAGGCCAAATAGCCCTACAGTAAATGGGTTTTTATGCTTACTACAACAGACAGCACAGAGAAGGTGTCTTCTGTAGTTCCTGCACTGCTTGTGCTTTCTAGTAGCTTGACTGGATGATGATTTGGGAGCCAGCTACTATCTGATCTTCCTCTTCAGTTGAAGGATGAAGGATCACCTTGCTCCTTCTTGTAGAAGAGCAATCTTTATCTCTCAGTCTCTTCTTCCTTGTTTAGTGAGCAGGAGGAGAATGAGAAGTTCAGGGCCGTCAATGGAATAGTAGCAATTTGTTTAGCACTCGACCAGCCCTTTTCAAAAGTGCCCTAAATTCTTCTTATATACTCTGCACATCTTCAATGGCACTCAAGGGAAAGATTTGACACCTTGGGAACAGATGGTTGGCTCTAATCTCCCTTTACAGTTGTTTGCACCAAAGGCATGTCGCGCCACCTATTTTCTTCAATATTTGAATCAGTCTCAGCGGTTGGGCTGAGACAACTTTCATTCTCAGCGGTTGAGCAGCTGTCGTCCCAGTGGATCCGCTGAGATAGTTTCTCTTCTCAACGAATTCTATCTATCTGCAGCTCAATAGAGATATGCTGCTTCTCAGCGGCACCTGTCCTCGTCTCAGCGGTTCAGCTGAGACAGGGACACTTTCTCAGCTGATTAATCAGCAGACCTTTGAACCTATTCCATTGTATGGAATATCATCTCCCTGTACAAACCTTGAGAAAAAATAGATTTTATCAAGTACAATATGTACTTAGCATTGTGAGTGATGCCTCTTCAAATCAAGGGAACATTGAGGGCAATATTCCCAACAATCTCCCCCTATTTGAAGAAGACAGAACATTCCCAATGCTAAGGTAATTTATCATGCAAATGAACTATATAGCATTCATGATATCATAACTTCCAGAAGATAACATTATTTAAGCATTCCAACAAAAATCATGACAGATTATACAAAGTGATTATGATACCAGCATTGTCTGTTATTAAAAACTTGGCATCACAGACCATATGAAGCAAAAGTACTGAAAAGAGAATATTAAGCTTTGACTAATTTATCCCATAACATACACACTTAATTTCAACAGAATTTTCATTGTCATTTCAGTTTAAGAGTTAATACATAGATCTAGTTCCACTTTTATTAACATAAGAAATTGATGTTTTCCTTTTCTTAGAACTTTCAGCTTTGTTGACATCAGCAACTTCCTTCCCTTTGGCAGCAACAGTCTTTAGCTCAGCAACTTTCTTCTTGTTTTCCTATCTTTTGAAATAGAGGAAGGGTTTTGGAATATATTTTGAAGGTATTCTTTTTGGATTGCCCTTCAGCATAAGGTTTTCTTTGAAGATCAAGTCCCTTAAAGAATTTCTTTCCAGATGTTTTATCCATTCTTCAGCTGGGTAAATCCTATCAATATCTTTGCATATCTACCCATGGTTTACCCAAGCATTCAGAATAATGCTTTTGGAGTCATCACTCCAATACTCAAAATCAGGATCATTTTCCTGCTCCTTTCTTTGCATAACCATAAATTCTTCAGCTAGCATCACTTGTTCTCTTTTTCTCTTCTTTGCTAGGTGAGCATTCTGAGCTAGTTTGGCTTGCCCCTCAAACTCAAAATCTTCTTTGCTGAAGTTGTCCAGCAGAGGAAGATTGAGGGCTATCCTTGTACCCTGTAGCACATGTAGAGCTAACTCTAAGTTGGTCTCAACATTGGCCACCTCCCCCTTTCTGGTTTCTTCAACAATTTTTCCTTCTAGGGATTGAGAGGCAGCAGCTACTGAGCCAGAGAGACTTTGGAAAGCATTTTCTAAGTCCCCCTTTAGGCCGTCCTTCATCTTCTCTGTCTCTCCAAGCATAGTGGTGGCAGTTTTCCAGACAAAGTCTTCAATGTGATTGGAGGCTTGTTCTATGACTTCATCTGTCTTGCTTACATAATTCTTGACATATCTCATGTCTTTCTCTACCATTTGGAGTTGTTTGTCCATTGATCTCAGTATAGTGTTCTGAGCAATCACTGTGTGTTCTACTAGATTAAACCATTTGGTCATTTGTTTATTTAGGATTGCTGCATCTTCCTTGATTTCTTGTACTTCAGCCATAATCTCTTTCTTCAAAGATTATAATCCATTATCAATATAGGTCTTTATTGACAACATATGACCTTCAATTAAGTTACTAATAGAGCTGAGGAGATTGTCATGAGTTGTTGTAGTTGTTGGACTCAGCTCCTTTTCAACTTGAGCATGAATTTGCTCCCCCTCAACCTGAGCAGGGACTTGCTCCCCCTCAATGTGAGTATTATTATCTTTATTACCTGATAAAGAGATTTAAAGTTAAGATTGGTTGTAGAATTCAAGAATTTTGTGTCAAGCAAAGGATTTAGTTAACATGTATAATACCTGATAACTGCTTTTGTTCCTTTTCAATACACTTTTCTTGCTCCCCCTCACTTGGAGCATTAGTATTGTTCTTATTTGGTGATGTGTTGAGTTTCTCCCCCTCTGAGTCAGGATCAACATTTGCCTCATCATCTTTCCAGTAACCTGCTGGTTTAGGAGGGATTTGATTAAACCTTTTGTTTAGGTTGAGGATAATTGAATCAATCTCACCTTGAAGATCAATAGGGTCGTTGTCTTCATTGTCTTCAGGGGAGGAGTGTGAGATTGTGATATTTCTATTAGTAGTGCCACCGTCTTCTTCATCCTCTTGATGCACTATCTCAGCATCATCATTTCTTTCTGGTTTAGGATTAATGCCCGCATGACCTTCAGTGTCATGATTATTTCCTTGGTTATCCCGTGGAGGACTGCTTGTTGGAACTTGATTATCCAGATCTTGTATATCTTCTTCTGGCTCTTGTTCCGAGTCAGAGCATATCATTCTTCTTCTCCTCATCTCCTTCACCAGAACTCCCTTTTTCTTTTCCTTCAATTGAGAAGGTTGGCTCATTGGAAGAACCCTAGAAAATCTGTCTAGGGTTTTTATGTCCATTCTTTTTAGATAATGGAGGTTAAATCCTTTGGATTTGTCAAAGTAGTCTGGGTAGGTATTGAGAAGATAGATAGAGAGGATTCTTCCTAAGTTGGGGGCTTGCAGACATTCTATTGTTCTCTGAAATAGTACCTTTGCCTAGGAAGTCTTCTTCTGTAGGATAACACTTGACATCAATTCAAACATGTGTCATGAGAGCCTGGCTTGCACAGTATGGCCTTGCAAACAATGTCAGAGAGCAATTTGCCTCTCTGGTTGAAGAACTTCCTCTTAAGAGATCCAAGTTTGGCATCACAATAGGCACACCACTGTAATGCATTGACTCTGTCTTCCTCAGAAACAACATCCTCTTCTGCTTTACTGCAGAAGGGAAGTTGAAGAGCCTTTTCAATTTTCTTAGGCAATATTTTTATTCTCCTACTTCCTATCTTTCCCTTCATGGTTGACTTTGAGGAGGACAACTTAGCACTAGAGAATAATTCCAGAACTTCTGTTTTGAGAATTGTGGAGGGCTCAGATAGGTTATATTCAAGACTTTGGGCAGATAGAAGATCAATCACAACTTTAATTTCTTCTGGAGCATGCAAGAATCCATTCCTAACTATTTCATAGCCTTCTTGCAGCTCTTTTGCCATCTTTGGCGCCATTTCTTTTGAGTTACAGGTCGCTGAGTCGGAGGGGAGAAGGGTTTGTCTCGCCGGCTAGGTTGAAGGAAAGTGTGATATTTTAATCAATCATTAAGCTATTTATAGAGGCTTGAATTAGGTTTTAGGTTTGCTCTAATTGAATGAGTTGATAAGACTTAATCAATTTATTAGAGTTTTCATTCCTGATGAATCAAGTTTGACCTGTTTGATAGTTAAGCAAACTGTCTCAGCGGTACAACTGAGAATTATCCGCAAGGACAGTAAATGCCAACCGTTGAGATAGGTTTATTCATCTCAGCGGTTTAGATGAGATCACCCAAATCATTTCAGCTGATTTCATGATCTGTTAGAGTGGTTTGGCACATGACCTATACTTGGTAATAATCTTGTACACAACACATTTTGACAATTCAAAGCTTGTTATACATGTGACCCTTTCTATATTGAACTAGAGAGTGACACCATGAGCAAAACATATAAGTTTGCAGAATCAGATTTATTCTAAGTTCAACATTCCAAGTTCAATTTTAAAAGCATTAAATTTAACTTCATCTAAAGGCTTAGTGAAGATGTCAGCAACTTGTTTGTCAGTGGGGACAAATTCAAGGCATACATCATTACACTCTACATGTTCTCTAATGAAATGATACCTTATTTCTATATGTTTAGTCCTGCTATGTGAGACAAGATTTTTAGCTATAGAGATGGCACTAGATGAATCACAATATAGTGGAGAATTACTTACCTTGAGGTTATAATCCTCTAACTGATGTTGCACCCATAGTAGTTGAGCAAAACAGCTCCCAGCAGCTATGTATTCAGATTCAGCTGTGGATATTGCCACACTGGTCTGTTTCTTACTGCTCTAAGAGATCAGCCTTCTTCCTAGGAATTGACAAGTCCCACTTGTGCTCTTCCTATCTTCCTTGCAACCTGCAAAATCTGCATCTGAGTAGCCAGTTAGTTCAAAATCATTATTCTTAGGGTACCAAAGGCCAAGATGTTGGCTGCCCTTAAGGTATCTTAGAATTCTCTTTGTAGCTGAGTAATGAGATTCCTTAAGGCAGGCTTGGTACCTAGCACAGACACAGGTAGCATACATAATGTCTGCTCTACTAGCAGTAAGATACAATAAGGATCCAATAATACACCGATACTTGGATTCATCAAAGGTCTTGCCCTTCTCATCCTTGTCCAGGGAATTGTTGGATCCCATTGGATTTTTCATGGTGGAGGCTGACTCCACTCCAAACTTCTTAATTAGCTCCCTAGTGTACTTGGTCTGAGAGATAAAAATTCCATCATCAGACTGTCTCACTTGGAGGCCTAATAAGTACTTTAATTCTCCCATGCTGCTCATCTCAAACTCCCCCTGCATTAGATTGACAAATCTTTTGCAAATGTTGTTATCTGTAGACCCAAAGATTATGTCATCAACATAAATCTGGACTAGAAGACACTTGCCATTTGTTTCCCTAAGAAACAATGTACTATCTATCTTTCCCCTCAAAAAATTGTTCTTGATGTGAAAGCTAGACAATGTCACATACCAAGCCCTAGGGGCTTGTTTAAGACCATATAGAGCTTTCCTAAGTAAATAAACATGAGATGTAAGAGTCAGATGGACAAAACCTGATGGCTGCTCTACATATACTTCCTCTTTCAGATTTCCATTTAGGAATGCTGATTTGACATCCATCTAGTACACTTTGAAGCCTTTATGGGCTTCATAGGCAAGGAATAACCTTATTGCCTCCAACCTTGCAACTGGGGCAAAGGTTTGGTCAAAGTCTATTCCCTCCTCTTGCTTATACCCCTTTGCAACAAGCCTTGCCTTATTCTTGATGACTGTGCCATTTTCATCCATTTTGTTCCCGAAGATCCATTTGGTGCCTATGATATTATGTTCTTGTGGTCTTGGCACCAACTTCCATACTTTGCATCTCTTGAATTGCAATAGTTCTTCCTGCATTGCCTGAATCCAGAATGGATCTATGTTGGCCTCTTCAAACTTCTTGGGCTCTACCTGTGACAGGAAATTGAGGAACAATGCCTCATTGTGAGCCCTGCTCCTAGTTGTCACACCTTGTTTAACATTCCCAATAATCTGCTCCAAGGGATGATCCCTTAGATGTCTTATAGCTGCATGCAATCTATCCTCTACTTGCTAAATTCCTTCCATTGGATTAGCAGCTTCTTCAGCAGCCTGCACCTCTACTTCTTCTGGAATTGCAGCATTTGTATAGGCTCTGCTACTGCTGGATGGATCTTGTATAGATGATTCTTCCATGGCCCTTTCACTTCCTGTCAAAACAGAAGAACTGGACATTCCCTTATAGATTAGGCTGGTCTCATCAAACACCACATGCATGGACTCTTCAACAACATGGGTTTTCTTGTTATAGACTCTATAGGCTCTACTATGTGAGCTATAACCAACAAGAACCCCCATGTAGCATTTTTCAGCAAACTTGGTTAATTGAGATTTTCCATTGTTTAAAATGTAGCATTTAGAACTAAAGATCCTAAAGTATGAAATGGTTGGTTGTTTGCCTTTTAGAATCTCATAGGGGGTAATTACATGAACTTTATTGATGGAAGCTCTATTGAGAACATAACATGCAGTATTGACTGCTTCAACCCAGAAGTATTCTAGGAGTGAAGAGTCACTAAGCAATGTTCTCCCAGCTTCTATCAAGGTTCTATTCCTCCTCTCAGCCACACCATTTTGTTGTGGGGTCCTTGGGGAGGAGAACTCTTTGATGATACCTAGTTCTTGACAAAACCTTGTCATGGCTTCAGATTGAAACTCTGTGCCATGATCAGTCCTAGTTCTGACCACAGAACATTGTAAATCATTCTGAATTGCCTTGACAAGGTTTATAAAGACATTTAGTGTATCTGATTTCTTTTTAAGGAAAAATACTCAAGTATATCTTGAGTGATCATCAACAATCACTAAAGTATACAACTTCCCTCCTAAGCTTTGAATTGGCATAGGACCAAACAAATCCATGTGCAATAAATAAAGGCATCTTTTAGTGTCCTTGGAGCCAATACTTTTAAAAGTGGCCCTTGTTTTCTTGCCCATTTGGTAAGCATGACATGTGATGGCGCGAATCTCACACACTGCTATAGGCGGTAGCTCGACTGCAACACGAAACGGCAGTGTACCGATCGTTCAAGTAATATAAAATGGGAATGAATCCCCAAGTATCGATCTCAAAGGAACACAGTAAGGTGGAGTTTATTATCGAGGAAGGACTTGAGATTGAAGTCCTTTCGAGCGGATGGATGCGGAAACGGGGATTTTGGATTGTGGAAAATAAAGAGAAAATGCTATGACTACTCCTATGCAATGCCGCTATGCAATGCTTCGCTTGGCGGAATGGAGACTAGGCAGGCCTTGAGCGCGCTGCGTCGCAAGGGCGGATGGACGAGTAGGCAGACGGAGTGAGGGTCGTAAGCACCTCTTCAACAAGCACGCCACTAGCAATTGCTAGTGCGGCGACGAACGTGATGACGGGATGGAGGATGGAATGGGGACATGAAATAAAAATTTCACATAGACATGAAATATATAGAAATACAAACTAGTTTTAAGTGCAACTTCATCTTAATACATAGATCTAACTACATACACACATCAATAAGTGAAGAATAAGGCAAGAAATCGACCGAATCCGAAGGCTCGTTGTAGATTCACGGTAGGAAGCACCGGGTTGTCAATCCGCGTCCTAGCTCGGTCTGCAACTACGTCCGGGGTAGAGAGAGCTGTCACTACTCTCCAATGAGCCCGTCTTCTTCGTGTCACGATCCGTTAGAGGTTGCAAACTTCCTCTTGCTTGATGGTGATGGCGGCTAGGTCTTCCCTTGGAGCGCTAGGATGAAGGAGGAGGCCGAGAGGAAGCTCCGGCTCAAGATTGGCGTGAAGAACAAGCCCGGAGCACCTCCATATGGTGGGCGGCGATGGAGGGGCGCGGAAGGGGCGAAAACGGCGGAGCTGGGCGGAAGAAATGCGTCCCGACCTAAATCGCGAGCAGGGCATTTTATAGGCGCTGGAATAAACAGTGCGCACGATCGTTGGCGCACGACCAGTGGTCGTGCGCACTATCATCTTGTGATCGTGTGCCTGCCTGGACGGAGCCTGCAAGGGAAAGAAAATTATAAAATACAATGTTCGCACGACCAGTTGCGCACGACCAGTGGTCGTGCGCGTTATCGTAAGTGGTCGTGCGATAAGGGGAAACAGAACTCAGTTTTCAGGGGTTAAGTGCACACGATCAGTGGCGCACGACCAGTGGTCGTGCGCAGTGTTCCTATACAGATTTGTACCGGGAACACCTGCACGACACCTGCTCCAGCATACAACACTAATCAAACCACTGAAAGTGACACTTAACCATGCATGAAAACTAATAATGAAGATAAACAAGAAAAAAAACACCAAAACGGGCCTAAAGGTGCACTTAGCATGGAGAATCAAATATAAGTGAAAACATGTCTAAAGTGAAGTGCATAGACTAGAAAATCGGCCCAGATGAGTCCATAAATGTGTATATATTTGGGACTCATCACACCCCCAGACTTAACTGTTTGCGCGTCCCGAGCAAACCATCTCTCGCGGACAGGAAAAACATAGCTGACAAAGAAATTAACCAGCGGAGTATCATGCGAAGTCGCATGCTCACACGCGTAGAAATACAATAGATAAAATTCCTAATTGTACATATTAGTTTATACTTTTCTAGGGGCGTATTTATATATTACATTTACTCAAAAAGTGAATCACGGTGAATCATAAGGTCGTACATAGGAAGAAAGTAAACTGAATGCTGAGGCGCGCATTGCCAAAGGTCGGGGCTCGGGACAACTCCATTGAAATCCATCAATGTCGGTGACCATAAGCTTGCCCGTTCGCACTCTCTCCACGGCACTGGTTTGACTCAAATGCGTGAATCAATAGGACTTAAGGTTTTAGATGAGGCTTGGGTTTAGGTGAGGATAAACAAATATAAACATGAAGGCTTAGAACACAAAAACACAAATAAGCAAATGCATAACACTATCCAAGTAGCTGCAAAACACGCGGATGCACCACACCCCCAGACTTAGACTTAACAACATGGGTGTGTGCACCGCCTACTCCCAAACATATATTTTTACACAGATTTTTTTCAATAAAGCTCATATCTTCTTCTTTTCTTCTCGCTTCTCTCCTTTTTCTTATTTTCTTTTTCTTTTCACATATTTTCAGCAATCTAAACAATGATGCATATCCACATTTTCACAAGCATAACACTACATCAACAACCCAATCATGAAAGTAATATACTAGAGCTCAAATTTGGGTGTGCGACTATGATTGGCGTTTAGGCTTTGGTGAACAATAGTGGAGCTGAACCAAAAGAATGGGGTAGGCACAACTGGGCTAGCGAGGAAATGATGATAGGAATGGCACAAAGGCTCAACCGGGCCAAAATGATGGCCTATATCACATTCACGCAATTGACTAACCGTAACCCATGCTTCAAGAATCGCTTGGGGCAAGTTCTTAGCCACCGAGAAAGATAATCCTTTCTCCCGACTCGGGCAATACGAGGCTAACGAACGTCTACACACATCCCTATGCTACCGTTTGATTCACACCTGATTCACCAATTGAGTAGAGTAAACAATATTTACGCTAATAGAAAAAAAAATATAAACTAAAAGCATAAAAAGAAATTGAATCTACACGATTTTCTAAACGAGACATGAGCACTCGACTAGGAGCACTACCGGAGTCAACATTTTACTCCGCCTCATAATCCTAAGCCAGCACAGTGATTTTCCAAATCACACGAAAGGAAATGAGTTCGGCTCAAGACGTGCCAACAGCTAAGTGCACGCTCGAGTGGGTGTAGTGGTGTGCAATGAAATTGAACATAACTAAATAATTGAAATTAAAATACTCCTAGTATGCAAATGCAATAGTGCACGTGCGTGGGCACACAGAACTACTCTCCCCCAGACTTAAACTAAACAACCCACATAATATATGATATGAAAATCAAAATAGGGCTAGGGAAAGAGAGTACCCAATGCTCAGAAATGAGCTTACCAGAAGATTGGCGTGTAAGCTAAAATGAACCGCGGCATCCGCCATCCAGAAAAGATACCTGCAGGGGTCAGCTCCGCAAAAACAAAAGAAAAAAACAAACTAAAATAAACTACAACTAACTAAACATGATTAGAAGAAATAAAAATGCAGGAAAAGTAAGATAACTACGGGGGTTATTGTCATCCCAGCACGACTTATTCAGGACTTTATAATATCTAGCTAATGGGCCTATGAAAAAGAAAATGCACAGGTAACTGCTCCAATATGCGTTTCGGTAGCTGGTACCGATACGGAGATAAGGCAGTCACCCCTCTACCTAAATAATAATAATTCCTGCTCCTCACAGGTAGAGGGAAAAGAAAGTAAGAAGAGGAGGAGGCCTGGTCCTCACTCATCTCACGAAAACTATCCTTTCCCAGCAAGGTATCGTCCACAGCAGGTCCGCAGGAGGAGAAGGCAACGAATGAGGCTTCCTTAATGGAGGAGGAATCAACCTCCTCGCATAAAAGGACACACTCATCATTGACTTGAGCACAAAGCTCCAAGTCCTCCTGAAGTACCTGTGAAGATTCAACCTGCACAGACTCAGATGAAGGAAGGGGATCAAGAAATAAAGAAGATGAAGAACATAAATAAACATCAATCGGGGGAGTGATCCCGGTCTCACTCCCATCAGGTTGGGGAAGTAAAATAATGTTTGCATTGTCATCAATGCTACAAGATTCGGCGGGATCAACGGTGGCCAGGCTTAGGATTTGGACTTCCTCCACCGGTGCTGAGGAAAACTCCTCTTCACCTAGAAGGTTGTCCTCCTCCATAGGAGCAGGCATAACACATAAATTGCCAGCCTCATCCCGCGACATATCCTCAACAATGTCGTCAGAGACGAAAGTAGTATGCACAACAGGGAGAGGAGCAGTGCTCGGATAAAAGTCGAGCACCGATTCCTCGCAAAGAATCGAATCCACTAGAGGTGGTGGATGCACATGGAGAATAGGCTCAGCAATGTCGGTGCATAGATCAGCCGCACATCCAGTGACCGTATCCATGCCATTCCCTTCAAGATGTGAAGGTGACAAAGACACATAACTGGATGTTGAATGTGTGCCGCCAGAGTTAGGAGTTGGGACGATCCGGATATCCGGCTCGTCATCCTCATCCAATTGGCGAAGATACTCGGCACAGTCCTTCAAGACATGATCAGTGCTTCGACAGAACTGGCACTGCCTTGCGGGCTTCTTTGGCACAGCGGGGGCTGAATCCGAAAAGAAGTATGATGGTAAAGGCTCAGCAGAGTAGCCATAAGACTTACGCGCACCATATGGAGTATCAGACGAAGTCGGTGCTCCATATGCTGGGCTATAAGAATTATGCCTACTATTCTCCGTAGGGCATTCATCACTAGAGTGGGAGGTAGCTCCACACCAACGGCAACGGAAATTAAGATGTGCCCACATAGTGCGAAGATAAAACGATTCAAAAATAAAAATGCTATTGTGCAAAATACTACACCTAACAAAAATTACTAAAGCAACCTAATTAAAACAGGAAAATGGAATAAAAAGAAATAAAACAAAGAAATGCAATTTACAAATGGAAGGGCTTCTCTCTCGGGTTCTCCCTCTCCAGAAAACTCACACGTCTGTGTTCCCCAACAACGGCGCCAAAAACTTGATGGCGTGAATCTCACACACTGCTATAGGCGGTAGCTCGACTGCGACACGAAATGGCAGTGTACCGATCGTTCAAGTAATATAAAATGGGAATGAATCCCCAAGTATCGATCTCAAAGGAACACAGTAAGGTGGAGTTTATTATCGAGGAAGGACTTGAGATTGAAGTCCTTTCGAGCGGATGGATGCGGAAACGGGGATTTTGGATTGTGGAAAATAAAGAGAAAATGCTATGACTACTCCTATGCAATGCCGCTATGCAATGCTTCGCTTGGCGGAATGGAGACTAGGCAGGCCTTGAGCGCGCTGCGTCGCAAGGGCGGATGGATGAGTAGGCAGACGGAGTGAGGGTCGTAAGCACCTCTTCAACAAGCACGCCACTAGCAATTGCTAGTGCGGCGACGAACGTGACGGCGGGATGGAGGATGGAATGGGGCGCACCTCAAGCAACTCAAACAACAAACATTTCACATAGACATGAAATATATAGAAATACAAACTAGTTTTACGTGCAACTTCATCTTAATACATAGATCTAACTACATACACACATCAATAAGAGAAGAATAAGGCAAGAAATCGACCGAATCCGAAGGCTCGTTGTAGATTCACGGTAGGAAGCACCGGGTTGTCAATCCGCGTCCTAGCTCGGTCCGCAACTACGTCCGGGGTAGAGAGAGCTGTCACTACTCTCCAATGAGCCCGTCTTCTTCGTGTCACGATCCGGTAGAGGTTGCAAACTTCCTTTTGCTTGATGGTGATGGCGGCTAGGTCTTCCCTTGGAGCGCTAGGATGAAGGAGGAGGCCGAGAGGAAGCTCCGGCTCAAGATTGGCGTGAAGAACAAGCCCGGAGCACCTCCATATGGTGGGCGGCGATGGAGGGGCGCGGAAGGGGCAAAAACGGCGGAGCTGGGCGGAAGAAATGCGTCCCGACCTAAATCGCGAGCATGGCATTTTATAGGCGCTGGAATAAACAGTGTGCACGATCGTTGGCGCACGACCAGTGGTCGTGCGCACTATCATCCTGTGATCGTGCGCTTGCCTGGACGGAGCCTGCAAGGGAAAGAAAATTATAAAATACAATGTTCGCACGACCAATTGCGCACGACCAGTGGTCGTGCGCGTTATCATAAGTGGTCGTGCGATAAGGGGAAACAGAACTCTGTTTTCAGGGGTTAAGTGCACACGATCAGTGGCACACGACCAGTGGTCGTGCGCAGTAGAACCAGTGATCGTGCACAGTGTTCCTGTACAGATTTGTACCGGGAACACCTGCACGACACCTGCTCCAGCATACAACACTAATCAAACCACTGAAAGTGACACTTAACCATGCATGAAAACTAATAATGAAGATAAACAAGAAAAAAAACACCAAAACGGGCCTAAAGGTGCACTTAGCGTGGAGAATCAAATATAAGTGAAAACATGTCTAAAGTGAAGTGCATAGACTGGAAAATCGGCCCAGATGAGTCCATAAATGTGTATATATTTGGTACTCATCAACATGTGCCATTTTTTAACACATTTTAAGTTAGGACTATTTCTAACCAAGTTCTTAGAGAATAGTCGATGCATTGTCTTGTAGTTGATGTGGGCAAGTCTCTTGTGCAATTGAACACATAAAGACTCACTTTCATTTTCCACAAGACACACACGAGAGCAAGATGATTTGTATATAAAATCTAAGCAGTAAACATTTCCACTCCTAGTGCCTGAGAGTATGGTCTCTAAGTCATTAGACTTTTTGATCAGGCACTTATCATTGTGGAATTCAATGACATAGCCTAAGTCACACAGTTGGCTTATGCTAACAAGGTTGTGTTGCAACCCTTCAACATAAGCCACTTTAGTGACGGAGACTATGCCATTTGAGATCATACCATAACCTCTGGTGAATCCCTTTTCTGACCCTCCAAAAATGACTTTGGGTCCATTCTTCACAGCTTTGTATTCCTGCAGAAGACCTTTGGTGCCTGGCATATGTCTTGAGCACCCACTGTCCAAATATGAAATCTGCCGAAGCCTGGTATTTGAAATAACCTGCATGATGGAATTTAATTACCCTTAATTAGGAGCCCAAGTGATTTTGGTTCCTAGGTTCTTGTTAGTATGAAAAGACTTCATACCTGCTCCAACTTTTGCAGGAAAGCTCATCCTTGTAGTTGACACTTTGGGATTGTGCTAACAATCTATGGCAAAGTGTCTCACCTTACCACAGTACCAACACTCATGAATGTTATATCTCCTCTTCTGAACATTTCTTGTGGTGACATGAGCCTCAACATGCTTGTGTTCAGGAGTGGAGACAACAGTCTTCATTTTGTTCCTTTCAGCAATGATTTGGTTGAAGTTCATCTTGTGGACAGGTCTAGCAGCCTTTATCATAATGACATCACCTTGCTTTGACTTGGAAGTTAGGAAAGATTGGATGGCATTGGACACAGAGCAGCAAGGCTTATCTACAGGTTTGACAGCAGCCAAAGTTTTTGCTGGAGAGAATTTTGAAGATCTAGTTTCCTTACACATGAGTGAGGGAGCTGAGGTACCAAAAACAAATGGTCCTTGATGGGCCATTTGAATTTCTTCATGGGGAGCTTTCATAACACTCATCCTCATGCCCTTTCTTCTACAATGGGAAGGAATGTTTTCCTTCCTATAGGAGCACCCATTCTTCCAGTGACCATACATGATATCATGGTCAAACTTGTTGGAGGGAAGAAACACTTTTTGAAAGGTGGTATGAGGCTTAATCTTTTCCTTTCTCTTTTCTCCACTTCCCTCACCCATTTTCCATTTATTGAACCCAAGCCCTCTCTTATTGGTTTGAAAGGAAAAGGTATCAATAATTGGAAGCACTGATTTGGGCTTTGAGAATTGAGCCACTAAGCTTTTCTCTTTGAGAAGCTTTTCCTCAAGATCCTTGATGATCTTATTCTTTAGAAAAATAAAGCTCAATTGGACAATTGTTATCCCCTTGAGTTTGCTTATTTCTCTACTCATCTGAGCCACCAAGGTAGGAGACTCAGAACAGTGTCTTTCAGCCATTTTAAGTGAGTCAATCTCTAGGGCTTGGTTTTTGGCAAGCTTCTTGCTCTTTTTCAGAGCATTAACTAGAGCATCATATTTTTCAATCAATTGATTGACACCCACTTCAGATTCTGAATCATAATCATCAGTTGATGAGTGTGCATCAGATTCTGGAATTGATTCATCCTTAGAGGAAGAGGGAAGAGTAGGTACCTGGTCAGGTGTGTCCTGACAATCTTCATCATCTGATGTTATGGCCATTAGGCCAAGATATTCTTTAACATCTTCATCCACCTCCATATCACTGTCTGAATGTGATAGAGGGGCCCTGATGCCCACCTTTGTAGCAGGAAAGTCCTCATCTTCCTCAGCTGCAAACAGCCCAATATAGGCCTCTTCTTCATCATCTGAATCTGAGGATGATGACTAATTCACTCCAGCTTCTGTCATTCTTGGCTAGGAAGGATTTCTCACCCTTTCTTCCCTTCTGGTGATAAGGCTTCTTGTCACCCTTATCCTTTCTTTTGACTGGACAATCAACAATGACATGTCCAGGCTTACTGCAGCAATAACAAATCACATTAGCTAAACCATGTTTAACATGTTTAGAATCATACCTGTCCCCTTTGGGGTGCTGCCTGTCTGCCCTGTTTGAATCCTTTCTAGGATGTGAGGAGGAGGAAGGCTTATTCTTCCACTGCTTCCTTCTCATCATCTTTTTGAATTGCCTTGAGAATGCAGCAAATTCCTCATCAGAAGAGCTGCTATCAGATGAGCAGTGTTAAAGGTTTTCTGAGTCAACAGCCCTTCTTGGAGGGGTAGGAATTCTTGTCTTGCTCTTCTTGGACCCTTCAACCTTAAGGGCCACAGACTTCTCCCTAGCATGAGACCTGGAGGAGGTGTCCTCCTCCTTTCTAGCAGATTGTTGCATCTCATATGAGAGCAACTTTCCAAACAGAGTGTGAGGAGGAGTCTCACTCAGCTTTGCCACTTCCCTGATGGCACAGATTTTGGTATCCCAGTCTCTAGTTAGAGATCTTAGGAATTTATCATTTAACTCATAATGAGTGAAGGTCCTTTCATAGGCCCTCAACTCATTCACAATCCTGAAGAATCTTTCATAGCAGACAGCAATGCATTCCTGGCCTTGTTGCCTGAAGGCTTCATACTCCTGATTGAGGAGGGATTTCCTATCATTCCTCACTTCTTCAGTCCCTTCCATGTAAACAATCAATGTATCCCACATATCTTTTGCAGTCTCACAGTGCACCAAGTTTTGGAATGTTGAATCATCAATAGCATTGACTATAATATTTTGAGCCCTTTTGTCCATTGTAGCCAATGCTATCTCATCCCTTGTCATTTCAGTGTAAGACTTTCCTACCTGCCTAGTAGGATCTGTAACACTTCCCCTGCAATGACTATATAATATAGGTCCGGCCGGGACCCCACATCATATAATCGCCAAAACGTTAGTATTAAAAAGTTATATAGATCTAACCATCTCAAAACTCAGAACCAACACAGCGGAAACATAAAATAAACCACAGAAGTTGTCTACATCTACATAAGAGTACAACGGCCCTAAGGCCTTACAGAACTCATACTCAAGTCAAAACAGGGCATACAAATATCCAACAGATCAAAAAAATCTTAAGCTACCTCGGCATGCAAGCCGGAACAGGTAAATACATCAAATCAAACAAGAAAACATGAAAAGTGCACTTCATGAAGCTTAGGCCTTTCTGGCCGGCGAGCTAGGTCCAGCCTGCGATCCTTGCCCTGGATCCAAGTCACAAAGAATGGTATAACGAGGGTCAGCTTTGGCTGACCAACAACGGTGTAACAACACCCCTCCTCCCGGCCATCGTAGCGGACCCCGAGGAACTACATCACCCTGCAAGTCAGCACTTCGTATGCAAATGTAATAAATAGTATTAACATAAACACGACAGGCATGAGTGTCACAATCATCATCCACGTTTCTATGTTAAGCAATAAAAGTAAGGAGATCTAGCAATGCAGCATGTATGCAAACCTGGGTTTCACCCAAGGCACCCTATGGCATGTATGCTTCTAACATAACAACACACATCAACATTTCATAACATACCAAGGGTACTTATCATTCCCCCACGGGCGTACAAGCCCAAGGCCCAGAACTCCACTGAGACCTCACCCCTTACATGACTCATCTTGCCAACGGGCGCATAAGCATACTTTTTCTCGCCTCAATCACTAAACCAAAAGCCAAGAACTCCACTGGCACCTCACCCCTTACATGGCTCATCTTGCCAACGGGCGCACCATTATACTTGTTCTTGTCAGTTAGCCCAGAAGGGGACTTGTCTTGCCGGGACACTCTCCCCACATGAATCCAAGCATTCACGGGCTAGCCAGCTGACCACAAAGACAAACCACGCCTTCACATACACATAACAATTACCCTTTCCAAACCAACGTTCATTCTCAAACGAACATAAGGGCAACACATATGACGTTTTCGCCGTCATCAGATTTCTAGCAAAATCCCTAAAATGCACGTTAAGAAACATCACCGAATCGAACCACTGACCACGATTTTGGCTTCACACAAAATGCCCAATCCACTAACGGAGCGGATCTCTAGTGCAAAATCATGTCGGGGATGGACTCAATCAACCCGATGGTTCTTCTTGAACCAAGGCGACCCAAACCCCTCTCATTTGAGAGATTTGGTGCCATAAATTTCAGAAAAGAGAAAGTAAAAGCATAGATGCCATGCACGCATCCTAAAACCGAAGGAGAGATGTCGTTACCCTAAGAGTTCTCTTCCTCGCCATAGATCGGTTGAAAGGCATGGATAGAAAGAAGTGCCTTCTAGTCCTCTCCATGGATCTGGTCTCGGATCGGCGAACGGAGCTCCGGTGCTCCAACAATGGTGGATCTAGCCTTCTCTTCCTCCAAACCCTTCCTCTCTTCTACGCCTCCAAAAGCTCAAAGGACTTCCCGACAAGAGAATAGAACTTCTCTGCCCTAAATAAACCCTTAGGATGCACTTATCTAGACCGTAAGATCAAGATCCAAACAGATTGGACGTCCAAGAAACGCTACTTACGGAACAGGCTCTTCGTCGAACTCCGTTCGACGAACTCCCTTCGGCGAACTCCCTTCGTCGAACTCCCTTCGACGAACGAAGCCAACTCAACGTCCCAGCAGTTCCGAACTCTCTTCGTCGAACTCCGTTCGACGAACTCTCTTTGTCGAACTTCCTTCGTCGAACTCCCTTCGTCGAACTCCCTTCGACGAACGAAGCCAACAAAGCATCCCAGCGGTTCTGAACTCTATTCGTCGAACTCCGTTCGACGAACTCTCTTCGTCGAACTCCGTTCGACGAACTCTCTTCATCGAACTCTCTTCGCCGAACTCCGTTCGACGAACTCCCTTCACTCAGCGGCCCGACGATCCCGAAATCTCATTGTCGAACTCTCTTCGCCGAACTCCGTTCGATGAACTCCCTTCGTCGAACTCCGTTCGACGAAACTTCCTTCGTCTAACACCATCGCAAAAAGGGTGCTGCAGCTAACGCCTGCATTAACACCTAATGCCGGCGCTAGCTCCCAGATAAAGAAAACCTGGGGTGTTACAAATCCACCCCCCCTTAAAAGAATTCCGTCCTCAAAATTTAAAACATTAACGAAAGCATAACTAACACACATACCTGAAACAAATAGTTTCGGAAAGTTACCCTGGATTGTTTGCTCTCTCTCCCACGAGAACTCATCTCGTCCGCATTTATCCCAATGCACTTTCACCAGCTTGACCTCTTTGTTCCGCAACCGCCGGACATCAGAATCCTCAACGCAAGCCGGACGAACTATCGTCCTCAGTTCTTCGGTTACAGGAACGGTCGAAGACTCAACCACATCCTCCGGCTCCACCAATGCTTTCCTCAGCACCGAAACATGAAATACATCATGTAATCCGCTTAGCTCTACGGACAACGCCAACCGAGAAGCTGCTTCGCCTATGCGCTCTGTAACCTTAAACAGACCCAAGTATCTCGGACTCAATTTCTTGAGTCGTCGAATTCACGAAACACCTTTGAACGGCTTGGTCTTCAAGTAGACCATGTCGCCCACCGCAAACTCCACATTTCTGTGGTGTGCATTAAAATACTTTGCCTGCCGATCTTGAGCAACCTTCATGCGCTCCTGGATCGTTCGCACCAACTCACAAGCATCCGCCACCACTTCTTTTCCTAACAATTGTGTGTCTCCCACCTCTATCCAAGACATCGGCGTTCGACACCGCCTTCCATACAAAGCCTCGTATGGTGCCATTTTGATACTCGCCTGAAAACTATTGTTGTAGGAAAACTCCACCATGAAGAGGTGGTCTTCCCAACTTTTACTGAAATCGAGAGCACATATTCTTAACATGTCCTCCATCATATGATTCGTTCTCTCCGTTTGGCCATCAGTTTGCGGATGGAACGCGGTACTAAACTTCAATTTTGTGCCCAAACTTCGCTGCACTAACCTCCAGTCCTTCGACGTGAATCGTCCATCGCGATCACTAATGATGCTCTTTGGAATTCCATGCAACCGCACAATGTTTCGAACATAAAGCTCCACGAGCTTCTCCACGCTATCGTCCTTCCGATTTGGAATGAAGTGGGCTACCTTGGTCAAGCGATCCACAATCACCCAAGTCGCATCGTTACCTTGCCGCGATCGAGGTAAACTATGCACAAAATCCATGGAGGTGTCGTCGAATTTCCACTCGGGGATAGGAAGAGGTTTCAAGAATCCACCCGGCATTTGGCATTCCGCCTTCACTAAGTCGCACGTCTGACACCGACTTACATACAAAGCTACATCCCGCTTCATCCCAGGCCACCAAAAGGATTTCTTCAAATCCAAGTACATCTTTGTACTTCTTGGATGAATGGAGTACTTCGTGAAGTGAGCCTCAAACATCAACTCCTCACGAAGCTTGCCAAAACGAGGGACAAACACCCTTCCATTTCTCTTTAAAAGTCCAATGACCATCTCCAACGCACTGCCTTCGCTTTGCTGAGCTTCCAATGCCAATCGCTGACACTCTTCATCTGCACTGGTTTCCTCTCGAATTCGATCTACTAGATCACACTGCATCTCGATCCAGTTCAGCCGAGCTGTGCTGGACTCACCCTTAGCCACACACACAATGCCAAGAGAGCCAAACTCTCGCACCAAACACTCGTCATGTGCTTCAATCCAATTTCCTTGCCAGAGTACTTCCTACTCAAGGCGTCATCCACCACATTGGCCTTGCCTGACGTATATTGAATAGCTACGTCGTAGTCCCCAAGGAACTCGACCCACCTACGCTGCCTCATATTAAGATCCTTCTGATCTAAAAGATACCTCAAGCTTTTGTGGTCCGTGAATATTTCAACCTTGGCACCATACACGTAGTGCCGCCACAACTTCAACACAAAAATTACCACCGCCAACTCCAAGTCGTGGTTGGGGTAATTTCTCTCATGAGGCTTTAGCTGCCTCGACCCATAAGCTATCACGTTGCCATACTGCACAAGCACGCAACCCAAACCGCACCCTGACGCGTCGCTGAAAATTTGGAATCCCTTAGTCCCACTAGGAAGACTTAGGATTGGAGCAGACATCAATCTTTCCTTCAAGGTCTCAAACACACGGGCACACTCCGGCGTCCACACAAACTTCTGATCCTTTCGGGTAAGAGTGGTGAGGGGCAAAGCCATCTGTGAAAAGTTCTCAACGAACCTTCTGTTATAACCGGCTAGTCCAATGAAACTCTGGACTTCCGCCACAGTTCTCGGTACAGGACAATCTCTAATGGCTTCAATCTTTGTAGGATCCACCGCCACCCCATCTCCACTAATCACGTGGCCCAAGAATGCCACTTTCCCGATCCATAACTCGCACTTTGAGAACTTCGCATAAAGTTGTTTCTCCCTCAATGTCTGCAACACTATTCTCAGAAGAGACTCATGCTCCGCCTTCGACTTCGAATATACTAAGATGTCGTCAATGAACACCACCATGAACAAATCCAGGTATTGTCGAAACACTCGGGTCATTAAATCCATGAACACTAATGGCACGTTCGTCAAACCGAACGGCATCACCGAGAACTCAAAGTGACCATATCTCGTCCCAAATGCCGTCTTGGGAATATCATCTTCTCGGATCCTTAAGTAATAGTAACCCGACTTCAAGTCCAACTTGGAGAACACCGTCGACCCCACCAGCTGATCAAACAAAAAATCATCGATTCGCGGAATTGGGTACTTATTCTTAATGGTCAACTTATTCAACTCGTGATAGTCTATGCACAGCCGCATACTACCATCCTTCTTCATAACGAACAACACCGACGCACTCTAAGGTGAGGAGCTGGTCCTAATGTACCCCTGCTCGAGCAACTCTTGCAACTTCACCTTTAACTCAGCCAGTTCCTTTGGTGCCATCCTAAACGGAGGACGCGACACCGGCTTTGCATCCGACACCAACTCAATTGAAAAGTTGATTTCACGCTGAGGAGGCGCTCCCGGAAGCTCCTCAGGGAACACATCCACGAATTCCTGCACCACTGGCACTACTCCGATCGCCAACTTTGTGGAGTGAGTCTCCTACAAAGCGACAAATGCCTCACCTCCTTGATTCACCGCACGCACCATTTGCACGACAGAAATTAGGGAGCAGGCCACTCCGCATAGGCCCTCAAACTTGACCTCCGCTCTTCCTTCCCTCCTTAAGGTCACCACCTTCAACAGGCAGTCAATACTAGCTCGATGCTATGTAAGCCAGTCTATCCCCAGGATGATGCCAAATTCGGCTAGTGGTAGAATTGCTGCTACCAACTCGAAATCACACTCGCAAATCCTCAGCACAATGCATCCTTCTTTCAGTGGTCATGAAAGACACATTCGGTATGCACACACTAAGCTCCGCCTCGGCCTCAACAGTCTCAACACCGATCCTCCGGGTAAAGCTTTCCGCGAGAAAAGAGTGCGACGCTCCTGTGTCGAACAACACTCTAGAGGGGTAGCCAGATGATGAATAGTAAAATATATGTATTTTTAGTATAATTATTAGTATAATTTTAATTAATATTGTAAATTTTCTATGTAAATTAATAAATAAATTGCTTTTTTTCATTATTTCCTTACTAACTTAGTTTTATTCTTGTTTTTACAGATTTGGGAAAATTTTGTCAAGTCACGCCCTGAGTCACGCCTGTGACAACATGTCACGCCCATGACCCAAGGGCGTGTAATTTAAAAACGCCAACTTTTCAATCTGCGTTCGACGAAAGGCAAGCTGCGTTCGACGAACATCGAGCTTCGTTCGACGAAAGCTCTCCAAGCTGTGTTCGACGAAATCTCTCCAAGCTGCGTTCGACGAACGGCACCCTGCGTTCGACGAAAGCGCTCTGCCCTGCGTTCTACGAAAGCGCTCTGCCGTACGTTCGACGAAACCGAGCTGCGTTCGACGAACAACATCCTGCGTTCGACAAAACCAAGCTGCGTTTGATGAAACCTTAGCTGCGTTCGACGAACTCCCTATCCAATCATTCGACGAATCCACCGCAAGCCCCAAAGTCACGCCCATGCTGCTGATAAACTGTCGCCTACTGTCACGGCCGTGACACTGCAGGTCACGCCCGTGTGCAGCCATGTTTGGCGGCCAAACCTTCCAGAAGATGGTGGATGCAACCACTAAAGCACGCGTAAATGTCATGCCCCAGTGTCACGCCCATGACCAGAAGACACGCCCGTGACCTAGGGCGTGTAAAACTAAAATTTTTCTTATAAATAGAGGGGCTCGACTGAAGCATTTCCCATCCAAATTTTGAGTGTTGTATTGTTATTTTGAGTTCTTTTGAGTGATTGTGAGTTTTCTTTATGCAATTAAGTTTATGTTCGTTTGTAATTTTTGCCTTTTAGAAATAAAATGTTGTTTTCTCATTTGGATCATCTTCCTTGTTCATTTATGTTAGTGTGTGTGTGTATGAGAATAGTTTTATAGCTTTCATAACTTAGTTTATTGCTTTCATAATTTAGGTTTATTGCTTTCATAAAAATAGTTTATCGCTTTATTTATCGCTTTCGTTTAATCGCTTTCTTTCGATTTAGTCTTTTTATAACAAGTAGAGTGCGTGCGTATATGAGATAGTGTTTTTTTTGTAACTTAGCTTTATTTCAGTCTTTATATAACTGCTATATACCACCCCATCTTGAATAAGAGGCTAATTTACTTTAGCACTTGTTTAAGACGGTTGGGACAGATATTATTTCTGCACCTTTATAAGTCTTTTCATTTCTATACCACCCCCATCTTGAATAAGATGCTAAGAACTTTTTAGCGCTTGTTTAAGACGGTTGGGACGGATACTATTACTGCTTTTATATAAGTCTTTTTATTTCCTTTTTATCCGCTTATATCCGCTTTAATATTTAAACATGTATTTTCTTAATAATGTCGTCTCCATTCCGATGAGTGGCTAATTTCCTTTAGCGCACGATGTCGAAGAGCATTGGGACACCAAAATAGTTTTTCTAAAAAAAAACATCTCTTTCTAAAACAATTAACGCTTAAGGTTTACCCGAGAATAACGTTGAGAGAAGCCACATAATCGATGTGTGGTTTTCATTTTTGTCTCCGTACACTAGTTAGTCGAGAGGCTAGTGCGTACGGACTATTCGCTCATGGGTAAATAGAAGTGCGCTCTACCCTCGAGAGAGGATGAGGTAAGTTTCCCGAATTGGAAGTAAAAACCCAATAGCGGGGTTCACAACATAAGACGAGTATTAAGAAGATTCGATGGTCAAAAATTCATAATCTCAGGTGGGCGTACCCTCGAGAGAGGAGCATTCATAATTATGGAACCTCCACGGCCAAGTCGTTTTAATGTTTTAAAAAGTCATCTCTTTTACTTCTAAAAAAGACTATTTTCGTCTCAAGGTAATTCGATATCGGGCGCTATTATTATCATCGTTTAGAACTCTAGTTATACACTTATTATAATTCGCTTTTAAAAACCCACACTAAAAATTTATTACGATAAGATAATAGTTCGTTCCTCAAAGTAGCTTAATCAACACGATCCGCGGAAATATACGACCTCGATATTTTCTAAAGCAAAATATCCTGTATTACTCACGATAAGGTATACTTGCCTTTATTATATGATTAGTTCGGATTAAAAATTAAACAAAAGCTTTTCTAACCAATTTAGTGCAAAACTCTCCTTTGCTATTTTAAAATTCAATAGAATTCGGCGTTGTAGTCGGGGTGTAAGCGTCAATATTTTAAAAGAAGAAAAAGGCCGTTACTTCTATCTTTCGATAGGATAACGGTTAGTTTCTCAAAGTAGGAGTACTTGCGAAACTCTTCGAAAATACCCGCCTAATTAAAAACTCGCCATATAAAGGTTAACTTAAACAAAGAAACAAGAAATAATCCCAACAACAAATCATCAAGTTTTTGGCGCCGTTGCCGGGGACAATTAGTGTTGTTATTTGAAACAAGGAATTACTATTACTTTTATCATACATATTAAAAATATAAAAAAAAATATATCTACAAAATATATATATATATAAAATTATTACAAAAAGCAAAAAAAATATATATCATTTTTATTACTAGCACATGACCCGAGGAAACTCCTCGGACGATTCGATTATTCCTTTTGACCCCGAAATCGAGCGCACTCTTCACGAGCGCCTCCGACTTCGTGATCAAAACTTACTCGAATTTCCCGAAGAGTCAGTCGGAGATACTTACACTGAACTTATGGCCGATCAAATTCCAGATGTGGCCCCGCCACGGACCATGGCATATTATGCCAGGCCAAATCTGGAAGATACCGGATCGAGCATTACACGCCCAACAGTGGCTAATAATAATTTTGAAATAAAATCTAGCATCATTCAAATGGTACAACAGTTAGTCTAATTTGACGGTTTGCCAGATGAGGATCCAAACTTACATCTTTCGAATTTTTTGGAAATCTGCGATACTTTCAAAATTAATGGCGTTACTGATGACGCCATTCGTTTACGTTTATTTCCATTTTCGCTGCGTACGAAAGCCAAGGCGTGGTTAATTTATCTCCCCAGAGGATCCATAACCATGTGGGCATAATTGACGGAAATTTTTTTAACAAAATATTTTCCACCGTCTAAAACCGCTAAGTTACGTACGGATATCGCCTCTTTCATTCAATACGATTCTGAGTCTCTTTATGAGACTTGGGAGCATTTTAAGGAGTTCCTGCGTAGATGTCCTCATCATGCGCTGCCGTCCTGGCTATAGGTCCAGACATTTTATAATGACCTAAATTTTTCCACGCGACATATGATCGATGCAGCCGCCGGGGGAACGTTAAACAACAAAACCCCGGCGGCCGCCCAAGCTCTGTTCGAGGAAATGGCCATGAACGCCTATCAATGGAATGTGCCTAGATCACGCCCTACTAAACCAACTGGGATATATGAAGTGGATGCCACTTCTCACTCAGCCTCTCAAGTCGAAAGGTTAAGTAAGCAAGTGGCAGAGATGACTGCTTCCTCCTCCACTCCCGCTTGGGCTCCTAATAATAATAATAATAATAATAATAATATTTTTATCGAAGAAACCATAGATTACCTAGGCAACCCAGCTAGGCCCCCCTTCAACTCTAATAACAATCCGTATAGTAATAATTATAATCCGGGTTGGAGGAACCACCCAAATTTTTCCTGGAGCAATCCTAATAATGCTCAGAGGCCCACAATTATAAATCCGCAAGGATTTCCACAAGTATTTTCAAACGGATTTCATCCTCTACCTCCAAAACCTTCACCGCTCGAAGATATTTTTGCTAAATACGTTGCGTCCACCGAGTCAAATATCCAGAATATCACCGGATCGATTAAAAACTTGGAAAATCAGGTGGGACAGTTGGCAAAGATGGTCTCCGAGCGGCCATATGGAGTTCTACCAGGGAACACGGAGCCAAACCCCCGAGAAAATGCCAATGCCATAAACCTTCGCAGCGGCAAGGAGGTAACCTCCCCAAAACGGGTTGAGCCCAAGGTACATGTTTCGACACGACCCCTCCACCCCCTCTCTCGATAGATAATACAACGAGTATTTCGACTATGCCAAACGTTTTTAGCCCGTGCCTTCCTTATCCCTTGAAAATAAACAATGAGCGGAAGGACGAGCATTATAAAAAATTTCTACAAATTTTAAAACAAATTCACATAAATGTTTCTTTCTGCGAGGCACTCTCTCAAATGCCGAAATATGCGAAATATCTTAAAGAGTTGCTTTCTAATAAACAGCGACTCGAAGATGTTTCGTGTGTTTCCCTTAACGCGAAATGCTCGGCTGTCCTCCTTAACAAATTGTCGCCAAAACTGAATGACCCGGGACGATTCTCCATCCCGTGCCTCTTCGGCAATATGTTAATAAAGTACGCTCTAGCGGACTTGGGAGCTAGCATCAACTTGATGCCTTTCTCCCTTTTCAAAAAACTTGATTTAGGCATCCCAAGCCCGACTAAAATGAGCATCCAACTCGCGGATCGCTCGGTAAAGTACCCGATAGGGGTAGTTGAGGATGTTCTGGTCATGGTCGACAAGTTTATCTTCCCGGTAGACTTTGTCATCCTGGACATAGAGGAGGACGCTGAGGTGCCTATCATTCTCGGTCGCGCATTCCTCACAACCTCCTGCGCGTTAATCGATGTTAGTAACGGTCGCCTCCTCCTTCGGATTGGAGACGATGAAGTTACTTTGCATATCAACCCCTCCATGCGGAACTCACTATCGAATGATGATTCCTTCTTTAATTTGAAATCCGCGTTTGAGGATGAGTGTTCTTCTCTTTCGGAATTGTTATCTTAATGATAAACGATATTCTGATCTGGCAAATCAACCTCCTTTAGATGAATTGCCGCCAGATTCGCCCATCGAGCCTTTCAATTCAAAAGAGTTAAAAATCTCCACATCCTATGAAGAACCCCCGGTCTTGGAGCTTAAGCAACTCCCCGACCATTTAAAATATGCTTTTCTAGCCGCGAACTTAAAACTTCCGGTTATAATATCATCTACTTTAACCGATTCGGAAACATCCGAATTGATTGAGGTTTTGTCTCAACATCGCCGTGCAATTGCATGGCAAATTTCTGATATCAGGGGAATTAACCACTCATTCTGCTCCCACAAACTTTTTCTCGAAGAAAACCCCCGCAAAACTATTCAGCCTCAACGATGACTTAACACGAATATGCGGGAAGTCGTTAAGACTGAAATTATTAAACTCCTCGATGTGGGGATTATCTATCCTATATCCGACAGTACGTGGGTAAGCCCCGTACAAGTCGTCCCTAAAAAAGGCGGTATAACAGTCGTGGCAAACACAAATAACGAATTAATCCCAACTCGTACTGTTACGGGTTGGAGGGTGTGCATCGATTACCGAAAACTAAATGATTCCACCAGAAAAGACCACTTCCCGTTGCGGTTTATTGATCAAATCCTAGAGCGTCTCTCTGGTCATCCTTTCTATTGCTTTCTTGATGGTCTCTCGGGTTTTTTGCAAATCCCTATTTCCCCCGAGGACCAAGAAAAAACCACTTTTACTTGCCCTTTCGGCACCTTCGCATATCGAAGGATGCCGTTTGGCCTCTGCAACGCGCTGGCTATATTCCAACGATGTATGCTGGCAATATTCGGCGAGCTTGTAGAAGATATAATGGAAGTCTTCATGGATGACTTCTCCGTCTTTGGAAGCTCTTTTAAAAATTGTCTACAAAATTTAGATAGAGTCCTCCAGCGGTGTGAAGAGACGAACATAGTCTTGAACTGGGAGAAATGCAATTTCATGGTCCGAGAGGGTTTAGTCCTCGGCCATAAAATTTCTTCCAAGGGGATGGAGGTCGATAAGGCCAAAGTCGCTATAATTGAACAACTTCCTGTTCCTTCGAACGTAAAATCTATTAGAAGTTTTCTCAGCCACGCAGGTTTTTATCGGCGGTTTATTCAAGATTTTTCAAAAATAACCAAACCGCTAACTCACCTCCTGGAAAAGGATTCCCCATTTATTTTTGACACGGCCTGCGTAGAGGCATTTAATTTTATAAAATAGCAACTTATCAATTTTCCAATTCTGGTGGCGCCAGATTGGTCCCTTTCGTTCGAGATTATGTGCGATGCGAGCGATATCGCGGTAGGAGCCGTCTTAGGCCAACGAGTAAATAAATATTTTCATCCAATATATTACGCTTCTCGCACACTCACAGCCGCACATGCTAACTACACGACAATGGAAAAGGAACTTCTTGCCGTCGTCTTTGCTTTTGATAAATTCAGGCCCTACGTAACACTTTCACACGTAATCATTTTCACTGATCACTCCACCCTAAAATATCTTTTGGCCAAAGTTGATGCCAAACCCCGCTTGCTTCGATGGATCCTCCTTTTACAGGAATTTGACTTGGAGATCCGGGATAAGAAGGGGGCTGAAAATTTAGCAGGCGACCACCTCTCACGTTTCGAACAACCCTTCGTAGAAGCGCTCGTCGAACCTGAAATAGACGATCGATTTCCTAAAGAGCGCCTTTTAATTTTAAATGAAATAAAAACTTTTCCACCCCTTGGTTCGCAGATTATGCGAACTATCTAGTCGCACGGGTCCTTCCAAAAGATTTTTCAACTTAGCAAAAGAAGAAATTCTTTTCTGATTTGAAAAACTACTTTTGGGAGGACCCCTTTCTCTTCCGAGTCTGCGCAGACCAAGTGGTGCAAAGATGTGTTTTCAGCGAGAAGGGTGCGCAAATTTTGCGACACTGCCACGAGGGGCCGGCTGGAAGGCATTATCAAGCCAACCGGACCGCGCGGAAAGCGTTAGAGGCGGGCTTTTATTGGCCCACTCTCTTTAAGGATGCTCACACTTTTGTGAGTAAATGTGATAGCTGTCAGCGGTCGGGTAACATCTTTCGTCGTGACGAGATGCCCCAAAACCTTTTTCTCAAGTGCAAAATCTTCGATTTGTGGGGCATCGATTTTGTAGGCCCCCTACCTTCTTCTTTTAATAATCATTATATTTTAGTGACGGTTGACTACGTATCTAGGTGGGCGGAAGCGCAAGCTCTGCCCACCAATGATGCGCGAGTCGTCGTCCATTTTCTAAAAAAATTATTTTCTCGCTTTGGCACGCCCCGTGCAATAGTAAGTGATAGGGGTATGCACTTCTGCAACGCCCAGTTTTCAAAAATTTTATCTAAATACGGCGTCACGCATAAGCTCGCCACCGCCTATCACCCCCAAACAAGCGGCCAAGTAGAGGTAGTAAATCGCGAGATTAAAAGCATTTTGGAGAAAACTGTTTCTTTAAATAGGAAAGATTGGTCCGTCAAACTCGACGACGCGTTGTGGGCATATCGTACGGCATACAAGACCGCTATTGGTTGTACGCCCTATCGATTAGTCTACGACAAAGCGTGCCATTTACCGGTAGAGTTAGAGCACCGCGCTTTTTGGGCTTTAAAATTTTTAAATCTCGATCCGAACTTAGCCTCCGAGAGTAGGAAATTCCAACTAAATGAACTCGATGAATGGCGTGCGAATGCTTATGAGAGTAATAAATTTTATAAGGAGCGTTCTAAGTTCTACCATGATCGCAAAATAAAATTTCCCAAAACATTTGCGCCGGGCGATCTTGTCCTTATTTATAATTCACGTCTTCGTCTTTTTCCGGGTAAGTAGAAATCCCGATGGTCCGGCCCCTTTAAGGTTAAAGAGGTTTGGCCGTATGGGACCGTTTTTATCTCTCACCCCGAACAAGGTGAATTTAAAGTAAACGGGCATCGTTTAAAACTTTACCTTGCGGGCGATCCAGTGGACGAAAATACCAAATCCTTAACCCTCCCCAACTTATAATCTCACCACGCCAAATGCGTCAAGCTATGCGACGGTAAACAAAGCGCTTGTGGGAGGCACCCCATATTTATCTAACCTTTTATTATGCTTTGTTTTTTTTTCTTTTGCAGGGTTTCTTACGGCCCCGCCAACTTTAATTTTGGGAAGCCTTTTTGCTCCCTCTTTCCTTTTGTATATATTGCAATGCTATTTTCTCTTCATACTTACATTACAACATTGGGGACAATGTTGGGTTTTAAGTATGGGGGTGTTTTACCGTTTTTATTTAAACAAACAAATTTTTTTCAAAAAAAAAAAGTTTTATTTTATCTTGCCTACTTTTGTAAATATAAGTAAAAAATATTTTATTTTATCTTGCCTACTTTTGTAAATATAAGCTTGAAAAAAAAAACAAAAGAAAATATGTTTTAGAAAAAAAAACATAAAATGTTACAAAAAAAAATTGTTTTAAAACAATGCTTTAGAAAAAAAAAATGTTACAAAAAAAAACAATAATAAAATAAAATAAAAAATTCAAAAACATGTTTTCCCTTTTTTGTTTCGTAGACCAAAAAAAAATGCAAAAATCCAAAAAAATTAATAAACCCAACTTTACTTTTATTCTTAAAGCATTTAGTTTTGAGAGTATATGTTTGTGGATATTCATAATCGCTAGTTTTACTATTTGTTTGTTTATCTAAGATCGATAGATTTAAACGCTCGGGGTTAAGTTTTAAAGAATTTCTTGTGTTTTTAATTAAAATAGAGGCTTTGTTTTCAAGCACTACTTCTACTAGCTAAAATAGAGACATGTGTATTATGTTGGCAAAACAACTTTAGACTGCAATTATCCCTACTTTATGTTCTTAGGAATCTAGGAATATTCAAATTACTAAGGTTGCTCTCAAAACTTTTTTTGTATTATTCTAGAATTTCTCTTGAAAACCCCTTGTATACACCAATTTAGCATGACAAATAAAAAATTAAAAGAAAAAAAAAGATCTTATGTCAATGGGAATAAAAAAATTCCGTAAACATAGGCACCCAATATTTGTTAAAAGAGATCCTATGTCAATGGGAATTAAAAATTCCGTAAACACAGACATTGGGTTAATTAAAAAAAGGTCAATTTTCCCTCGTAAACCAACGATGGGAGTCAAAGGAAACTATAAAGAGGGGTGAGAGGATAAAATTCTTCACCCCTAATTCAAGCACTCTTCTTTTTGCCAAGGCTTTTTACCCCTTTTCCCTTAACCAAATTATTGTTTCTAGTTTTAATTCAAAAAATCATTTGAGAGCATAATTAGTAACTTATATTTTTCCTTCACGTTTCTTTAAACAAAGGTTATTATAATTTCGATCTAATCTCGTTTACTAATGATTGCAATTTTGTTTGCTATTTGGTTAATTAAGAAGTCTTTTGGCTAGGACATTTCTTTCTACTTAAATCATTTGCATAATTTATGACTGAACTCTTATTACTCCGAATTTTTATTTTTCAGTCTCTTATGATTAAAATAAAATGATAGCTAAAAATTAGAACTTATGATAATCCCGTATAGATCTCTCTTACTTTTGCTCTGGAATAGCAAACGCTTAAGTATGGGGGTATTTGATGAATAGTAAAATATATGTATTTTTAGTATAATTATTAGTATAATTTTAATTTATATTGTAAATTTTCTATGTAAATTAATAAATAAATTGCTTCTTTTCATTATTTCCTTACTAACTTAGTTTTATTCTTGTTTTTACAGATTTTGGCAAATTTTGTCAAGTCACTCCCTGAGTCACGCCCGTGACAACATGTCACGCCCGTGACCCAAGGGCGTGTAATTTTAAAACACCAACTTTTCAATCTGCGTTCGACGATCATCGAGTTTCGTTCGACGAAAGCTCTCCAAGCTGCGTTCGACGAAAGCTCTCCAAGCTGCGTTCGATGAACGACACCCTGCGTTCGACGAAAGCGCTCTGCCCTGCATTCGACGAAAGCGCTCTGCCCTGCGTTCGACGAAACCGAGCTGCGTTCGACGAACGGCATCCTACATTCGACGAAAGCGCTCTGCCCTGAGTTCGACAAAATCGAGCTGCGTTCGACGAAACCTGAGCTGCGTTTGACAAACTCCCTATCCAAGCGTTCTACGAATCCACCGCCAGCCCCAAAGTCACGCCCATGCTGCTGATAAACTACCGCCCACTGTCACGACCGTGACACTGTAGGTCACGCCCGTGTGCAGCCATGTTTGACGACCAAACCTTCTAGAAGACGGTGGATGCGACCCTTAAAGCATGCGTAAATGTCATGCCCCAGGGTCACGCCCGTGACCAGAAGACATGCCCGTGACCTAGGGCGTGTAAAACTAAAATTTTGCCTATAAATAGAGGGGCTCGACTGAAGCATTTCCCATCCAAATTTTGAGTGTTTTAATGTTATTTTGAGTTCTTTTGAGTGATTGTGAGTTTTCTTTATGCAATTAAGTTTATGTTCGTTTGTAATTTTCGCCTTTTAGAAATAAAATGTTGTTTTCTCATTTGGATCATCTTCCTTTTTCATTTATGTTAGTGTGTGTGTGTATGAGAATAGTTTTATAGCTTTCATAACTTAGTTTATTTCTTTCATAATTTAGGTTTATTGCTATCATAAAAATAGTTTATCACTTTATTTATCGCTTTCGTTTAATCGCTTTCTTTTGATTTAGTCTTTTTATTACAAGTAGAGTGCGTGCGTATATGAGATAGTGTTTTTCTTTTTTGTAACTTAGCTTTATTTCAGTCTTTATATAACTGCTATATACCACCCCCATCTTGAATAAGAGGCTAATTTACTTTAGCACTTGTTTAAGTCGGTTGGGACGGATATTATTTATGCACCTTTATAAGTCTTTTCATTTCTATACCACCCTCATATTGAATAAGAGGCTAAGAACTTTTTAGCGCTTGTTTAAGATGGTTGGGACGGATACTATTACTGCTTTTATATAAGCCTTTTTATTTCCCTTTTATCCGCTTATATCCGCTTTAATAATTAAACATGTATTTTCTTAATAATGCCGTCTCCATTCCGATGAGTGGCTAATTTCCTTTAGCGCACGATGTCGAAGAGCATTATGGCACAAAAATAGTTTTTCTAAAAATAAAACATCTCTTTCTAAAATAATTAACGCTTAAGGTTTACCCGAGAATAACGTTGAGTGAAGCCATATAATCGATGTGTGGTTTTCATTTCCGTCTCCGTACACTAGTTAGCTGAGAGGCTCGTGCGTACGGACTGATCGCTCACGGGTAAAGAGAAGTGCACTCTACCCTCAAGAGAGGATGAGGTAAGTCTCTCGAATTGGAAGTAAAAACCCAATAGCGGGGTTCACAACATAAGGCGAGTATTAAGAAGATTCGATGGTCGAAAATTCATAATCTCAGGTGGGCGTACCCTCGAGAGAGGAGCGTTCATAATTATGGAACCTCCACGGCCAAGCCGTTTTAATGTTTTAAAAAGTCATCTCTTTTACTTCTAAAAAAGACTATTTTCGTCTCAAGGTAATTCGACATCGGGCGCCATTATTATCATCGTTTAGAACTCTAGTTATACGCTTACACTACAACAATTTTGGCCTTTAGCAACACTTTCATTTGTAACATTTATAAAATGTTGTCTAAATATATAATAGAGAACAATTTTTAAATGTTGCCACTGAGTGACAGATTTAGGCAACATTTGTGATGCAACATTCGATAAATGTTGTCTTATCCCTTATTAGGAACATTTGTTAATGTTGTATTTGCCGATGTACTTAAAACAACAATTTTAATGTGTTGCCCTTTAAAATATTTTTTTCCCAACACTTCAAAAATGTTCCTACCCCTTTCTAGCATCAGCCGAATTGACTATTCGCACATACAAATTACTATTCATACACAATAAGTTAATGCACCAAAATTACTATCTTTTCCCCTATCCTCAAATTAAATCTCAATTTCAGCACAGGCGCCCTCGCGTCATTTCCCATCTTCCTCGACGATACTCTCTCGCCTCTCGCAGAGCATTATCGTAGAAGGATGAGATGACTTCTCATCTAGTTTTCAATGTTTTGGCAACACTTTGCAGTTTTAGGCAACAGTTTTCAAGTGTTGCTAAAGGCCGAAATTGTTGTAGTGTTATTATAATTCGCTTTTAAAAACCCACACTAAAAACTTATTCCGATAAGATAATAGTTCGTTCCTCAAAGTAGCTTAATCAACACGATCCGCAGAAATATACGACCTCGATATTTTCTAAAACAAAATATCCTGTATTACTCACGATAAGGTATACTTGCCTTTATTATATGATTAGTTCGGATTAAAAATTAAACAAAAGCTTTTCAAACTAATTTAGTGCAAAACTCACCTTTGCTATTTTAAAAATCAATAGAATTTGGCGTTGTAGTCGGGGTTACTATTTTGAAAGAAGAAAAATGCCATTACTTCTATCTTTCGATAGGATAACGGTTAGTTTCTCAAAGTAGGAGTACTTGCGAAATTCTTCGAAAACACCCGCCTAATTCTAAACTCGCCATATAAAGGTTAACCAAAACAAAGAAACAAGAAATAATACCAACAACAAATCATCACCAAACACTAGCACGAATCCTAACACGCATAAACGGACATGAAAGGTCGCAAACATGTTAAAACTATTAAACGAAATTCTGAACTTTCATACCTGTCTCCACGTTAGGTTGACGAATCGCTTCCTGCTGCCCGAGATTGTATGCTCTAGGCTGCAAAGGATGGAAACGGGAAGCACTGGACTCCGCCGCCTTCCCTTTCTCCCCAACACTAGGACCAGAATGCACTGACTGCTCCTACCTCTGCTCTGGCTCAACTCCACTCTCGAAACAGACCCGAGCTATGTGGCCCACTTTGCCACACTTGTAGCAAGTCACTGGCCCCTTGGAATGGAAATATCCAGAAGCCGCACCGCTCCTCTCACCAGTCCTAAAAGGACGGGGCTTTTTCTTTCACCAACTTTTCTCAGAATTCCCTTGAGACTGAGATGGCTTACTTTCTCCCTGCTTTGCCGCCAAGCACTTGCGGCACTGGGTTTGCTCCATATCATTCTCCAAAGTTCGAGCAGTTTCAACTAACTCATTGAACTCTGCATTCTTTAAGGCTATCAGAGGTTGCCTTAAATTCTCTCTCAGACCCTGATAGAAGAGATTATCCCTCTCCTCATCGTCTGCCATGGTCATTCTCACGTAACGACCCAACCGAGTAAACTCCTGCAAGTACTCATCTACCATCTTCTCACGCTGCACCAAGTGCAAGAACTGTTATTGAAGGGCTAACCTCGTCGAAGAGGCGATATAGCGCTTCAGGAAGGCATTCCCGAACTCTTCCATGGATGAGGCACGTCCAGGGAAATGACGACCACTATGATTCACCCACCACAGCTTGGCGTCGTCTTCTAACATAAATGTTGCGAACTAGGACTGCTTGTCCTCTGGGGTCTCTCCCGCTTAAGCATAAGCAAGGAAACACGAATCAAACTCTATTCGTAAGACTCGAATGCAAGGACACTCATGGTCCCGCAAAGTACTCCTATGTGGACAACCTCTTAACGTGATTCGAACACGCTAAGCCTCAACAAGAACGCTAACCTATCTCTGATACCAAATTAGAACACGTCCCTTTTGAAAGTGCACAGTTAACCTCACTAGAATTCTCTAGAAGGGGGGGGGGGGGGTGAATAGAGATTTAAAATATTTTTGTGCAAAGTTAATAATTATATATATATAAGTGTAGAGACCACAGATTAGTGCTTCCCACACACCAACAAGAATTAAACAAGTAAAGAAAATAAATGCAAGAAGAAAAATCACAGCACAACACAAAGAAATATAGTGGTTCCCCAAACGTTGGGTAGTCCACTCTTCTACCCCCTTGGTAGGAATTCACTATCTT
This sequence comes from Dactylorhiza incarnata, assembly GCA_033032865.1. Classification (NCBI taxonomy): domain Eukaryota; kingdom Viridiplantae; phylum Streptophyta; class Magnoliopsida; order Asparagales; family Orchidaceae; genus Dactylorhiza; species Dactylorhiza incarnata. Next base: position 7,437,591 of record JAWHQI010000013.1, read on the forward strand.
GTACTGAGTCTTTTGATAAGGAGACTCTTAAAACCACCCTGAGTCTTTTGATAAGGAGACTCTTAGAACCAGTACAACTGAATTTTTTGAAGAGAGATTCTAAAAACTCTTTTACAATATTTGAAAGTGAAATAAGAAAAAGAAGAAGATGTATTTAAGAAAAAAAAGAATCTTCTTCCTAGCAAGAAGATTGGAAGCACAAGAAGTAGTGAATGAAATCTCTCTTCTATAGTGAGAAGGAGATTGTAGGCCTTTTCTCTCTTTTGTGAGAGCTATCAGAGTTTGCATCTGTATGGCTTCAGAGTGAGAAGGAGAAGCAAGCCTGATCTTTGCTGCAGCACTATTTCTCAATTCTCTCTTTTCACTTGGGAGCTCTTCCTCTTTTTGAAAATGTAAAATGGTGGATCACTTCTTGTATCTTCTCTGCCGACCTCCTTTCTATTTTATAGCTCTGTCCATTCAAATAATACTATAGGAGGATAATTGATTAGCAGACAGAGAAATAGAAAGATAGAAATATTTCCATAATAATTATGTCTATAGAAGGAAAGAATTCATTTTGATTTCAAATAATGTCCATAATGGATTTAATCAAATTAGCCAAGAATCCATTAGAGAAAAAGAATGATTCAGAACGGGTATAAAGAATAAATTGATTCCATATAAATCAGATCTATAAAAGAAGGAAAGAGATTTGGCGATTTTTGATTTAAACATAGAAATCGACGTGCGTCGATTACAATTCGATGTAAGCGTTGAATTCGTCCTGGCTGGACGTCGAGAGAAGAATAAGGAAAGTGCGTCGACTAAGGTGCGTCGACTTCTCAAGATGCGTCGACTAGAAGTCAGAGCTACGTCGACATAGGATACGTCAAATTCTTCTTAAAGTTACTTCGACTCATTCTGAAGGGAACGTCGACACCACTTCGACGTTGCGTCGAATACTATTCGACGCATATTTACTTAACCTTGATTTTTCTTTCTTAGAATTCATATTCAATTCATTTTCAGGGGTTAAGAGAAATCATTTTCCCAACAATCTCCCCCTATTTGTCTTAACCCTATTTAGAGAGAAATTGTATCAGCATATGATTAATCTCAGCAAAGCATTTAAGCAAGTAGAAGGAAAATTAGAAAAAGGAAATCTTATAAACAAACTTTATGTTCAGATCAATCAGTATTTGACCATAAATATATCAGCCATTGTTTTTAAGGCATTTCAGGAGGGGTAGGAGGAGTCTTCCTTTTTCTAGTGAATACAACTGTTTTAAGAGAGGGGGGTTGCTCCTTCTCAGTACCTGGTAGTTTACTCAGCTCCCCCTGAGTTACATCAGTTTGCTCCCCCTGGGATGGAGCTTCCTTGGTTGCTTCTACTGCTGCCTCTTGCTCCCCCTGAGTTTCAGCTTCTTTATTTTTCTCACCATCTGCCACATCTTCCTTTTCAGCTTCATTTTCTGCCCTGCTTGCCTCCCCTTGTAATAGCACCACTTGACTTGCAGCCTCTCTTGCTATATTGAGTACCTCTATTGTTTGTAGCTCAGGTACTATCTCATTTCCGATTGTCTTGAGCAGTGCAGGACTATCAGTTTTTGAGGTAGAAGGTGACTTGTGGGAGAGAGATTTAGGAGTGGAGGGCTGCCTTCATCTAGCTTCTCCCCATTCTTGACCTTCTTGGTCAAGGAGGTTAAGAAAGACCTGGTTACTCTAGAGGAAGAGAGAGAGGTCTTTAGACTTTGCACAGAGGCACTGAACCCATCTATTTGGGTGTGCATGTGAAGGATGGAGGAATGAATCTGGGAGCAGTGCTCATCCAGCATTGCTTGGAATGTTTGAGCTGCTGATGCAATGCACTGAATGAGGAGAGCTTCAGTGGATGCAGATGGTTCATGTTGTGGTTGGTGATGAGGAGAGAGTGGTGGAGGTGGTGATGAAGCTGGAGAGAAGTTAGTTGATACATGAGGTATGGGTGATAAAGGAGGTGGAGAGGATGAGAAAGTATGAGGAGGAAGAAATGGAGAAACTGTTGTTTGAGCAGGTGTTTGAGAAGAGGTAGGTAGAGTAGGAGTTGTGAGAGTGGTAGAGACTAGTGGAGTAGATGATGGTGGTAGAAGAGGATTGTCTCTTTGAGGAGAAGGAGGAGGAGATGGATGAACAGGAGAGTTAGGAGGAGATGGAGTCTATTCAGGAATGGACCCAGGCTTAGGGATTTGCCTGGTCCATTTGGAGAATAGAGCTATTGACATCCTTTTCCCTGGAGGAATAGGGGTTCCTTTTGACCTGCATAGGTCAGGGAAGGATTGGAAGAGTACTTGACTCATAATCCTCATATATGCATTTTCTTTGTGTGAGTATTTAGAGCTTATCATCTTGAGCAGGCATGTGGCCCAGTCCACCTTCTTCTTCAGCACCAGGGCCCCCATGATATTCAATTGCTGCTTGGGCACTGCATCATGGGCTGAGGTCTTGCACAGCAGGATTTTTCCTACTATATCTGCTAGCAGTCTGTACTCCTCAGAAATGTCTATTTTCTTTAGATGGATTGGTTTATCCTTTGAAAACTTAATGGTGGTTAGCAGATGCTTGATTTCATCAGGTGTAAGGTCTATAGATTCATCACCTAATAAGGGAGTGATGAAGACTTATTTAGTTATTCTTTAGAGGCTGGTTTCCTTACCCTATTTGCTTTGAACAAAGATAATATTAGGGTGTACCTGATGGAAGATCAAAGGTTGTCCTAATGTGTTCTGCAGATATTGAGACAGGTGTCTCATGGATTGTTCCTTGGATTTCTCCTTGTTCAGATATCCGAACATGAGTCATCAGCTCTGTGAGCTCTGTTTCTAGGAGCTTGCATCTTGTGGAGATGAGCTTATCTAGTCCAGCTTCAGTGAACAGAGCAATGATGCTCTTGTAGTTTTCTGCGGCGGCTTGGAAAGATGCAAGGTCAATGTCGAAACCAGAGTTGGTCTTGGGAGCCATTTTAGGTTAGTTAGAGAGGAAGAAATCGGATGGACTGAGGAGCAAGATGGAAGTGAGTAGTGAAGGTTTCTAACTGAAGAGTCTTTTTAAGTCAAGTGAAACGTCGAAATGCGACACTATTCGAGGCTTATTCGGTACTTCAGTGGATGTGACCGAAAATATTTTAGTATTGCCGCTCGTTTTCATAAAATCGACGTTACGTCGAGTGGATTTCGACGTAAGCGTTGATACAGCCTGCGTTAGGATGCTAGGGTTTCATATCGACGTATGCGTCGATTGGAATCGACGGATGCGTCGATTTTACTTATTAAGTTGAGTCATCGACGGTGCGTCGATTAGAAGTCGACGTGACTTTTAATTTTCCTGAAAAATTCTAGGTGTTTATTTCTTTTTATTTCTTCCTAATCCTAAAGGTTTCTAAGTTAGTCTTGGACTAATTTTCACAGATAGTTTGATTGATTGTGCCAACATTGTTTGGCAAGATGGCCAGTTTTGTTACATATGTAGCACTTGATTATCTTGGTATTGTCAGAATTTGAGTTTAGAGTGGGATAGGAGTGTTGATTAGGATAGAAAGTTTGATTTAGATGGGAATTATGGTTAAGATAGAAAGTTTGGTTAGGATAGAGGTGTTGATTAGGATAGAAATCATGATTAGGCTGAATGGGTCCTGAATAGGGGTTAAGATGGAAGGTTCTTGGAGGATAGGCATTTAAGTTGCTCTGAGTTTTTATGCGTCGATATCTATTCGACGTATGTTGATGGTTGCGTTGATTTATATTCGGCGCTTTCTCCAGATTGTGTTGATCTGGTATCGATGCATGGACAAAGTTGCGTCGATTTGGTGTCGACGTACTTTTATTCAAGCGTCGAGTTGAGGTCGAGGCATCCGAGAGATTGCGTCGAGTGGAATTCGACGCACTATCATTCATACGTCGATATGAAGTCGACGCAACTGTATCTTCACAAATTTTCTTTTTCCCTTTTTCTGATTTTGCTCTTTTATGTATTGTTTCTTTTGGGTTAGTTGTTTCTTCAGATGAAGTTTGAGAGTCATCAGCTGAATAATATGATGTTTCATCAAATTGTTTTATTTCCTTGAGGGAGTCTTCTTCCTTATTCAGTGAGTCTTTCTCTTGGTTTGATTTGATGGGTTTGGTGAATTTTACAGGGATCATCCAAGCAGGTTTGTTGGATGGAATTTGGCTGGTTGAGGGATAAGCCCCTAGACCAAGATTTTTATGTCTCCTTGTTTGTTGTTCAGTGATTTCCTTGAGAGTTTGGCTTCTCATTTTTATTGATTCTTCAAAGGCTTTTGCCTGGGATACCTTATCCTTAAGGAGCTGGTTTTCTATTCTAGCCCTTTCTACTTCCTTTTTTATGATGTTAGCCCTTAATTCATAATTTTTAGAGCATTTAACTTCTCTATTTCTTTGGTTTTTAGCCATATTAATTTGTTCTTTTAGATCCATAATTTCTTGTTTAGCTTTTAGTTGATCTAAACACATTCCCATGAAATCCTTTCTGAAATTATCACTTTGAAAATCTATTTCATCAAAAATGCTTACCTCATCCTTATCCTCTATGAGAATAAGGTTATTTTCTCTTTCATTTTCAGAAGATATGCTTTCTTCGGATCCTGTCTCACTCCATGATTTAGCATCATCATCTTTCTTTGAGCCTTCAAATGCCATTAAGCATAGGTCTTCTTGTTTAGGCTCTTCATTGTCACTCTTAGAGGAGGAGCTCTCCTCAGAGTCTGTTTCACTCCAGGCTTCTGCAATAAAGCCTCTTTCTTTCTTCTTCCCCTTTTTCTTGAGATCTTTCTTTTTCAGATCTTTCTTTGTCTCAGCATTTTCTGGACATTCTGGGGCAATATGCCCAGGTTTCCTACAAGAATAACAAATAATTTCTTTAGTAGGAGTTTTGTCATACATTGGTTTTGACTCTCTCCTTCTTGATCCATCTGTCCTGACCCATTTCTTGAATTTTCTGGCCAGGAAACTGAATAGTTCTTCTTCAGTGACAGAGCTTCCTTCTTCTATTGCTTTTAATGCAATGTTCCTGTCTTTTGAAGAAGTTGGGGGTGTTTTCTCTTCTCTTCTTCTCTTCTCTGGTTTTCAGCAGTTGCTCATAGGATCTGAGTTTTCCTAAGAGAGCATCTGTTGAAATTTCCCTTTGTCCTCTTGTGTCTCTTATTGCCCATATCCTTGAGTTCCATGAACTTGGGAGACTCATCAGCAATTTGTCATTGATCTCTGTGAGAGAGATTTCTCTATCCAAGTCCCTTAGTTGATTGATGATCAGACTGAATCTGTCATACATCTCAGAGATGCTTTCTTCATTCTTCTTTTGGAAGTTCTCATATTGAGAGATCAATAGAGCCTTCCTATCTTTTCTTTCATCAACACTTCCTTCTACCATCTTTATGAGAGCCTCCCAAATTTCTTTTGCTGATTCACACTCAACAACCCTTTGAAAGATTTCATAAGAGAGGGTTGAGACCAGAATATTTACAGCTTTTGCATCACATGTTCCTGCCTTCTTCTCTTCAACTGTCCACTCAGCCTTTGGGATAAGTGTTTGAGTCACTTCCCCACTTGAGTCTTTTCTATAAGGCTTGGGAGGACCTATCAAGATAACATTAAATAAATATTCATCAATAGAATTCATATAAATCCTAATTCTTGTTTTCCAAACTGCAAACTTTTCAAGATTGCACATTGGTGGTCTGGTGGAAGCATAATCTTTGATTTGTGTCATGTGAAAAATAATTTTTAGAAATATATATATAAATAAAAGAGGTAGGATCTTTTTGATCAAGGAGTTATCCTTTTTAGATCAACCTCCCTCTGATACCAATTGAAAGTGCACAGTTAACCTCACTAGAATTCTCTAGAGGGGGGGGGGGGGGGGGGGGGGGGGTGAATAGAGATTTAAAATATTTTTGTGCAAAGTTAATAATTATATATATATAAGTGTAGTAACCACAAATTAGTGCTTCCCACACACCAAGAAGAATTAAACAAGTAAAGAAAATAAATGCAAGAAGAAAAATCACAGCACAACACAAAGAAATATAGTGGTTCCCCAAACTTTGGGTAGTCCACTCTTCTATCCCCTTGGTAGGAATTCAATATCTTGTACTGAGTCTTTTGATAAGGAGACTCTTAGAACCACCCTGAGTCTTTTGATAAGGAGACACTTAGAACCAGTACAACTGAATTTTTTGAAGAGAGATTCTAAAAACTCTTTTACAATATTTGAAAGTGAAATAAGAAAAAGAAGAAGTATTTAAGACAAGAAAGAATCTTCTTCCTAGCAAGAAGATTGGAAGCACAAGAAGTAGTGAATGAAATCTCTCTTCTATAGTGAGAAGGAGATTGTAGGCCTTTTCTCTCTTTTGTGAGAGCTATCAGAGTTTGCAGCAGTATGGCTTAAGAGTGAGAAGGAGAAGGAAGCTTGATCTTTGCTGCAACACTATTTCTCAATTCTCTCTTTTCACTTGGGAGCTCTTCCTCTTTTTGAAAATGTAAAATGGTGGATCACTTCTTATATCTTCTCTGCCGACCTCCTTGCTATTTTATTGCTCTGTCCATTCAAATAATACTATAGGAGGATAATTGATTAGCAGACAGAGAAATAGAAAGATAGAAATATTTCTATAATAATTATGTCTATAGAAGGAAAGAATTAATTTTGATTTCAAATAATGTCCATAATGGATTTAATCCAATTAGCCAAGAATCCATTAGAGGAAAAGAATGATTCAGAACGGCTATAAAGAATAAATTGATTCCATATAAATTAGATCTATAAAAGAAGGAAAGAGATCTGGCGATTTTTGATTTAAACATAGAAATCGACGTGCGTCGATTACAATTCGACGTAAGCGTCGAATTCGTCCTGGCTGGACGTCGAGAGAAGAATAAGAAAAGTGCGTCGACTAAGGCGCGTCGACTTCTCAAGATGCGTCGACTAGAAGTTAGAGCTATGTCGACATAGGATACGTCGAATTCTTCTTAAAGTTACTTCGACTCATTCTAAAGGGAACGTCGACACCACTTCGACGTTGCGTCGAATACTATTCGACGCATATTTACTTAACCTTGATTTTTCTTTCTTAGAATTCATATTCAATTCATTTTCAGGGGTTAAGAGAAATCATTTTCCCAACAACTTGCAAAGACTATATAATATAGGTCCGATCGGGACCCCACATCATATAATCGCCACAGCTTTAGTATTAAAAAGCAATATAGATCCAACCAACTCAAAACTCAGAACGAACACAGCGGAAACATAAAATAAACCACCAAAGTTTTCCACATCTACATAAGAGTACTACGACCCTAAGGCCTTACAGAAATCATACTCAAGTCAAAACAGGGCATACAAATATCCAACAGATCAACACAATCCTAAGCTACCTCGACATGCAAGCCGAAATAGGTAAAGACATCAAATCAAACAAGAATGCATGAAAAGTGCACTTCATGAAGCTTAGGCCTTTCTGGCTGGCGAGCTAGGTCTAGCCTGCGATCCTTGCCCTGCATCAAAATCACAAAGAATGGTATAACGAGTGTCAGCTTTGGCTGACCAACAATGGTGTAACAACACCCCTCCTCCCGGCCGTCCTAGCGGACCACGGGGAACTACATCACCCTGCAAGTCAGCACTTCGTGTGCAAATATAATAAACAATATTAACATAAACACGACAAGCATGAGTGTCACAATCATCATCTACGTTTCTATGTTGAGCAATAAAAGTAAGGGGATCTAGCAATGCAGCATGTATGCAAACCTGGGTTTCACCCAAGGCACCCTATGGCGTGTATGCTTCTAACATAACAACACACATCAACATTTCATAACAAACCAAGGGAACTTATCATTCCCCCACGGGCGTACAAGCCCAAGGCTAAAAACTCCACTGAGACCTCACCCCTTACATGGCTCATCTTGCCAACGGGCGCATCAGCATACTTGTTCTCGACTCAATCACTAAACCAAAAGCTAAGAACTCCACTGGAACCTCACCCCTTACATGGCTCATCTTGCCAACGGGCGCACCAGCATACTTGTTCTTGTCAGTTAGCCCAGAAGGGGACTTGTCTTTGTTGGTTATTGGGGTGTCTACTTTATTACCTAGAGGGGGGGGGGGGGGTGAATAGGTTTTTCAGATTTAATTCTTCCCCTTTATGCTGTTGTTGGTTTCTGATTAATGAATCTATAAAATAAAGAGCAAACCACAGAAAGCACACAATGATCTATAGAGGTTCTCTCAACGACATGAGTTCCACACGACGATGTCCTGTGTCTTCTCTGCGTTCGACGAACAGCATTCTGCGATCGACAAACTTGCCATCCTTCGTTCGACGATCGCCATTCTTCGTTCGATGATCTCGCCATGTCTCAGCGGTCGACGAATACTTTGCTTCTTAGCGGCTGCTGCTCTGCCCGTCAATACGATGACAAGCACGCTTTGTCGATGATATCGCCTATTCTTCTCGACGATATAGTACTTAGTAAAATAACTCAAGTACATGACATATTGTCGATTTCTGCAAGCATGAACTAGATGGTATGTCAAATACAACTTGCATTTATCATTGAGCTGAGCACTTCTTCAAATCAGGAACATTGCAGGGCACTGTTCCCAACAATCTCCCCCAATTTGAAGAAGTCATAACCCACCCAATGATAAGTGCCATTCTCATAACAAATATTAACATTTAAGCAGATAAGCACGTAATGATGACATTTCAGCAAAATTAAGTAAACACAGAATTTTGAAAAATATTTCTTCATTTATAATTAGTGTCGAATGTTCAGAAGAGTTTTGACATTTCGATATTTAACCTATCTATATATCTGGTGCATTCGTATCAGCAGCTCTCTTTGCTTTCTTGGTACCGACTTCCTGCTCCTTTTTCTCTATCTCTTCCCTGTACTTTCTCTTTCTAATTTCTTCAGTCTCAATTGTTTCTTTATCCTTATTAGTTTCAGAAATCTCTGTACAGGGACCTACGGTAGTCTCGTCATAACAAAGGGAAGGAAGATTCATTGCTTCCCTGATAGTGTTCGAGGTCCAGATGGCATGATCACAGCTGGCCTTTATCATTGATCTCTCCCCCTTTAAAATTTCTTCAGATATCCCTTTTTGGAGGTTCTCTTCAGAGGCCAATATCTTATTTTTGAGCATGTGAATTCCAGCTTCCAAGTGATTCTTTGTTTCCAGCAGATGACTATCTAAATCTTTATTTTGTTGATCTAGACTTTCTTTGATGTCAGTTTTGTGTTCAGCCATTCTCTTGGTTGATGCAACATAGGCCTTTTCTAAGCTGCCGATAATCGATGCCTGATTGATCCCTAGGTTAATTAGAGCTTTGTGAGAGCGGGTATTGTAATCTTGTAGGCTTTTCACATCATTTCTTAGGTTTGCTGTTTTAGTAGACAGTTCGTTTCTTAGATCATTGATGGCAGAGGAGACATGTCTTTCTAGTTTTATCCTTTGCTCTTCCAGGAGCATCTTTATTTGAGATAGAAGGGAGGGCTCTTCTTGTCAATTCTCTGTAGATGATCCCTCTTGATCCTCTTCTTCATCCCCTTCCAGTATTGGAGATAGAGATTTTCCTATTGGTGAGTGGCTTGGCTTACTCACCTTTTCAGGACCTTGCTGATCACTGCTAGTTCCATCAGCAGGGATTTCTTGATTGTCCTCTTGCATTGCAGACTCAGAATGTTCAGCATCCTCAGCCCCTATGATCTTTTGGATCACTATTTCTACTTGAGCAGGGATCTCATTGTTTTTCTCCCCCTCAGTTTCAGCACTTCTTTGATCTGTGCCTGCAGAAATCCTGAATCCTTGACTTAGATCAGAGGCCTGGAGGGCGACATTCCTTGTTTCTGCAGCTGCCTCTGAGCCAGATGGAGGAGAGCTGTTCCCTGACTTATTCTCTTCAGATGAGCTTTCTCCCTTCCTCTTTGCATCTTCCTCAGTTTCTGTCTTCGTGGGAGGCTTAGTCAGAGTTTTCTCCCATCTTGCAAGGATTTTGATGTCCATTCTTTTCATGTGATGTATTTTGACTCCATAGCTTTTGTTGAAGCTTTCTGGGTAGGTTTGCAGAAGGTATAATGATAGAATTCTTGCCAGATTTGGAGCTTGAAAGCTTTCTTGTATCCTCTTAAAGATGTGCTGACACCAGTTGGTCATTTTACTAAGGATTATCCTTGCCATTAATTCGAACATAGGCTTGGATATCCTATCATGTGACCCTACCTTGCAGAGGAGGGCTTTTCCCATAATGTCTGCCAACAGCTTTCCTTGTTGATTTAAGCTTTTCCTTTCCAAGGATCCATAGGTTTTGCTCGAGTGGCCGCACCAAGCCAGAGCCTTGACGAGTTCTTCCCGAATAATCGTTTCGTCTTCCTCCCCCTTGGTAAAGGTTGGCAACTGAAGAGCCCTGTTCAATCTTTTGGGATTCACCTTAATCTTTATCCCGTTAATTTTGCTTTGCACAGACGTTCCCTTGGAGCCACACTTGGCATTTGAGTAGAACTCCAGCACTTCTCTTCTTAATATTACTGTGGGCTCAGAGAGGGCGTATTCCAGGCCGATGGTCTCGAGCAGCTTAATGGTGCCCTGGATTTCTTCTGAGCCTTCTGAGAATCCATTCCTCACCACTTCATATCCTTCGAATAGAAGATCTTCCTTCTTTGGCGCCATATTTTTGATTCCGGAGGATTTCAGCTCAGTCGACTCGTTCACTCTTAGATGGCGTGGGGAACACGATGGCTTTTTAGGGCTAATGTAGAGAGTGTTTTAACTTTAGGACATTTGACCTTATTTATAGTGTGGAAGTTGAAGTGTCATTTTGGTAAATGTCTGACTAACTCGAGTTTAGCTGAAGTGATTAGGCTTAGGTCTATTTAAGAGTTTGCTGATGATTTTCGAAAGTTACTTTTACGAACTTAGATAAAGACGGAGTTATTTGTTAAACATTAACATGGTTACCTTCACCTTAGCCTTTAAGTCTTCTTGAGCTAGTGGCTCCCCCTCGATGGAATTTCCACTTATCTTTGCTGTTAGCTCCACCTTGATCAGTGCACCTTGGTATGTGGTGAGTTTTTATTAGTCTAGATTTGAGCCTGGACTACTTATTGTCCATTAGCCTTATTCGCCTTTTGTTAGCTAAATGGACTATCCTGCAAGAAAGATTTAATAATCCTTAGGAACCCAAGGTGACTTGGGTCCTAGGTTCTTGTTAGCATAAAAGGAAATTCTTCTACTCACCTCACTCCTTTTAGGAGGTCTCTCCTTTGCACCAGGCACACTAGGGTTGTGCCAACAGTCAATGGCAAAGTGTCCCACTTTGCCACAGCCCCAACACTCATAGATGTTGTACCTTCTTTTCTGAAAAATTTTTGAAGTCTGTTCAGTAGAGAAGGCAGCAGCATTCTTCCTATCTCTCTCAGACAAGAGCTGACTAGCTGCTCCAGTATCACTGTTTCTTCTTGACTTTATCTGTTTGTCAGCAATAAATGTCAGCTTAGTGGCTGACAGGGTGTTGATGTCGTCAGATATGTTCAAGTGAGAATTGATCATACTGGGGCTACTGGTCTGCTTCTTATCTGGAAGAGATTGAGAAAATGTTACACCTTTATCCTTGAGAGTGGGGGCTGGGACACCAAATACAAATGGTCCATGATGGGCTATTTGAATTTCCTCATGGGGAGCCTTTAATGCACTCATCCCCATGCCCTTTCTCATTCCATAGTCAGAAGCATTTTCATGACTAGTGGAGCATCCATTCATCCAGTGACCTTGGACACTTTCCTGATCATACCTATTTGAGGGAAGCACTACCTTCTGAAAGGTGGTGTGAGGCTTTGCTTTAGTTTTGCCCCTTTTTCCATTCCCATCATCTGTTGCCCATTCATTGTAACCTAATCCCCTCCTATTTTTATAGGATAAGAAGGTGTCAATGATGGGCAATACAGTTTTGGTCTTAGAGAATTGAGCCACTAAACATCTTTCCTCTGACCCTTTCATGAGAACTTCTAAGAAGTCCCACATGTCCTTTGCTATTGTGCAACGACTCAGCTTCTGATGTGTTACCAGATCTACTGCACCAACTAGAATGCTTCTTGCTTCTTTATCCAAGCTGGCAAGAAGAGTTTCATCTTTTATCATTGTCATGGGGGGACCTTTTTGAACAATCAAAAACATTCTTGGATCCATCGCCTCCATGAATATTCTTGCTCTTACTTTCCAAATGGCAAAGTTCTCCCTAAAGCATTCAGCTATTCTTAATTCCATATCCTATGGTACTTAGACACCCACTGGCAGATCTGTTCAAGCTGTTAGGCTTTTCTTTGAACAACCTCCCTCTGATACTACTTGTTGGTTATTGGGGTGTCTACTTTATTACCTAGAGGGGGGGGGGGGGGTGAATAGGTTTTTCAGATTTAAGTCTTCCCCTTTATGATGTTGTTGGTTTCTGATTAATGAATCTATAAAATAACGAGCAAACCACAGAAAGCACACAACGATCTATAGAGGTTCCTCAAGACCGGGTGTCTTGAGTAGTCCTCTCTCCCTCTGCGCCTACCCAGCGGTGTGCTAGGCTCAGCAAACTCCACCAAAAGCTTCAGGCCCTCAAGCCTTACAACATAGACCCGCAAGTCCTAAAAGCCTAGGCCCTCAAGCCCCTACTGCCCCCGATTCCGCAAGCTCGACACTCAGGCCCTCAAGCCCTACAACTTGGACCCGCAAGTCCCAACAGCCTAGGCCTGCAAGCCTCTACTGCCCCGAGCCCTCAAGCTCGACAAATCACACCCGCAAGCGCACTGCCCTGGCCCTCAAGCTAGACAAAGTTAGACCCACAAGTCCACTGCCCTGGCCCTCAAGCCTCATAGCTCTCCAGCCCTCAAGCTAGACAAATTGGCCCGCAAGCCTTACAAGAAAATACAGTAATAAAATAAACCGTTTCTTCAGCCAGATGAAATCTGGTAACTTAGTCTTGATGAAGATCGGCTTCTTTAAGGATGAAGAAGATGCTTCTTGATTTTGAGTTTTAGCTCTGGATCTTCTTCAGCCTCTTCTTCGTTTGCCTGATGTTGAACGGTGACTTCTCAGTCAATGGATATGACTGATTCTTATGAGAACTCTTGAATCTTGTTCTCTTTCTTCTCCGCTGAAAAATACTGTTATATTGAAGAGCGGCGAGATTCTTTTTCACGTTCTTTTTCTTGCACAGCAATCTTCTGCTTCTAGGGCAACACTGTTCCCTTTTATAGGACAGATGAGCCGCATAACGGTAACATCTGATGTCCTTTAATGTCAGATGCCCATTCCATAAGAGCACGCACTGATTGGACAATCAGGTGGCGACATTAATTGCTGACATCACGTCTGCAAGATTTGAATTCTGTCTTGAAGATATTTGCATCATTACGACGACAAGCTGTCTCTAGCTTTGTCGTCGCGATCTTCCTTCTGCCTCTGATGGTGGTATCTCGATGATACAAGATATCCTGGCGATTCTGTATATAAGACGATCTTCTTTCTCTGACAGTGTCGTCATGAGCTTCCTTCTTGCATCATGTCGTCGTAATCATATGTTCTCTCGACAAAATGAGTTCCACACGACGATGTCCTGTGTCTTCTCTACGTTCAACGAACAGCATTCTGCGATCGACGAACTTGCCATCCTTCGTTCGACGATCGCCATTCTTCGTTCGACGATCTCGCCACGTCTCAGCGGTCGACGAATACTTTGCTTTTTAGCGGCTGCTGCTCTGCCCGTCATTACGATGACAAGCACGCTTTGTCGATGATATCGCCTGTTCTTCTCGACGATATAGTACTTAGTAAAATAACTAAAGTACATGACATATTGTCGATTTCTGCAAGCATGAACTAGATGGTATGTGAAATACAACTTGCATTTATCATTGAGCTGAGCACTTCTTCAAATCAGGAACATTGCATGGCACTGTTCCCAACAGTCTTGCCGGGACACTCTCCCCACATGAATCCAAGCATTCACGGGCTAGCCAGCCGACCACAAAGACAAACCACGCCTTTACATACACATAACAATTACCCTTTCCAAACCAACGTTAATTCTCACACGAACATAAGGGCAACACATACGACGTTTTCGTCGTCGGATTTCTAGCAAAATCCCTAAAATGCACGTTAAGCAACATCACCGAATCGGACCACCGACCGCGATTTTGGATTCACACAAAATGCCTAATCCACTAACGGAGCGGATCTCTAGTGCAAAATCATATCGGGGATGGACTCAATCAACCTGATGGTTCTTCTTGAACCAAGGCGACCCAAACCCCTCTCATTTGAGAGATCTGGTGCCATAAATTTCAGAAAAGAGAAAGTAAAAGCATAGATGCTATGCACGCATCCTAAAACCGGGAGGAGAGATGTCGTTACCCTAAGAGTTCTCTTCCTCGCCATGGATCGGTTGAAAGGCACGGATAAAAGGAAGCGCCTTCTAGTCTTCTCCACAGATCTAGTCTCGGATCGGCGAACAGAGCTCCGGTGCTCCAACAATGGCGGATCTAGCCTTCTTCTTCCTCCAAACCCTTCCTCTCTTCTACGCCTCCAAAAGCTCAAAGGACTTCCCGACAAGAGAATAGAACTTCTCTGCCCTAAATAAACCCTTAGGACACACTTATCTAGACCATTGGATCAAGATCCAAATAGATCGGACGTCCAGGAAACGCTACTTACGGAATAGGCTCTTCGTCGAACTCCGTTCGACGAACTCTCTTCGACGAACTCCCTTTGTCAAACTCCCTTCGACGAACGAAGCCAACTCAACGTCCCAGCGGTTCTGAACTCTCTTTGTCGAACTCCGTTCGACGAACTCTCTTCGTCGAACTCCCTTCGTCGAACTCCCTTCGACGAACGAAGCCAACTCAACGTCCCAGCGGTTCTGAACTCTCTTCGTCGAACTCCGTTCGACGAACTCATTTCGTCAAAATCTCTTTGTCGAACTCCATTCGACGAACTCCCTTCACTCAGCGGCTCGACGATCCCGAACTCTCTTCGTCGAAATCTCTTCGCCGAACTCCGTTCGACGAAATCCCTTCGTCGAAATCCGTTCGACGAAACTTCCTTTGACTAACACCATCACAAAAAGGGTGCTGCAGCTAACGCCTGCGTTAACACCTAACGCCGACGCTAGCTCCCAGATACAGAAAACCTGGGGTGTTACACGATCAATGGTGGAGGGCTTTGTGATAAGAAAGGGGCCTTCCTGAATAGTAATATAGATCCTAGGGTCTGAAGCTTCCATGTATAGCCTAACTCTTTGTTTCCAAAAGCCAAAGGTTTCCTTTTTGCATATAGGAAGCTTCATAGAACCCATTTCCTTATGAACTCCATTAGAAGCCATTGCATTTAGAATTAATAATACCTATGTAGGACCTGGTCAGACAGTTAAGCCCTTTATGACCAACCTCCCTCTGATACCACTTGATAGAATATAGGTATGTGATCTAATTCACCTAGAGGGGGGGGGGGGGTGAATAGGTATTTTGATTTTTACTTAAATGATATAGATTGTTAAAACTATTCCAAGCTAGTAATCAAGCAAACCCAAAAAATACTCAAGTGTTTATAGTGGTTCCCCAAGACATTGTGTCTATGGGTAGTCCACTTTCCCCTTCACCTTTCTAATAGTGTGTTAGACAAGGCCAACTTCTCCAATCTTAGCTGCAAGAGCTTATAGTTCAGATCCTTCAAGATCTCTCAGGCTTTCTCCAAGCCCTACCTCAGGTCAGTCAGCCTTACAACTCAGGCTTAACAGCCCTACAACCTCAAGCCTAACTGCCCTACAAACTCAGGCCAAATAGCCCTACAATCTCAGGCCTAACATCCCTATAACTCAGGCCAAATAGCCCTACAGTAAAAGAGTTTTTATGCTTACTACAACAGACAGCACAGAGAAGGTGTCTTCTGTAGTTCCTGCACTGCTTGTGCTTTCAAGTAGCTTGACTGGATGATGAATTGTGAGCCAGCTACTATCTGATCTTCCTCTTTAGTTGAAGGATGAAGGATCACCTTGCTCCTTCTTGTAGAATAGCAATCTTTATCTCCCAGTCTCTCCTTCCTTGTTTAGTGAGCAGGAGGAGAATGAGAAGTTTAGGGCCGTCAATGGAATAGTAGCAATTTGTTTAGCACTCGACCAACCCTTTTCAAAAGTGCCCTAAATTCTTCTTTTATACTCTACACATCTTCAACGGCACTCAAGGGAAAGATCTGACATCTTGGGAACAGATGGTTGGCTCTAATCTCCCTTTACAGCTATTTGCGCCAAAGGCGTGTCACGCAACTTGTTTTCTTCAATATTTGAATCTGTCTCAGTGGTTGGGCTGAGACAACTTTTAGTCTCAGCGGTTGAGCAGCTGCCGTCCCAGTGGACCCGCTGAGACAGTTTCTCTTCTCAGCGGATTCTGTCTATCTGCAGCTTAGTAGAGATATGCTGCTTCTCAGCGGCATTTGTCCTTGTCTCTGCGGTTCAGCTGAGACAGGGACACTTTTTCAGCTGATTAATCAGCAGATCTTTGAACCTATTCCATTGTATAGAATATCATCTCCCTGTACAAACCTTGAGACAAAATAGATTTTATCAAGTACTATATGTACTTAGCATTGTGAGTGATGCCTCTTCAAATCAAGGGAACATTGAGGGAAATATTCCCAACAATGATAACTACCGCCGACAAAACTTTTTAATAAATTGAAGGTTTTTTCTTGAAGAATGCATGCAGGAATCGATCCAGAAATGAGAGAAAATTCAAATTAGAGAGGAACACTATGCGGAGAAGAGGAGAATGAGAAAAACCCATGGAGAGAGGAGACTTCTTTAGTATGTTTCCTATATTATTATTCTTCTTTCTTCCTCTTTCCTCTGCATATGTATCTTGTGTATGGTTGTTCATGTAATCTTATACTATTAAAGTGTTAGTTTGATATAAAATTTTCTTTCTTTGTTAAAATCATAAACCTCCTCCGATTTTCTTATTCAGTAGTGTTTTATCCAAAGTTTTTAACAGAATGAATCAGTAGTTCTAGAATATTGAGTTCATATTCGTTGCTAGTAACTCAAGTCATATGATTTTGGGAATTGTTACTACGTGTTAACACACTTTTGGATAAAAAAGATAGGTTGATTTCATGAAATAATAGGAAACCTTGCTTTTCCATCTAGGACGTTGCAAAATCTGTTGACGGGGTTCACATAATGATAAGGCAATTTTTAGATATTCTACCCATAGTTCAAATCTCAGGTAGGACAATCTAAAATCAGAGCTCCGACTACCCATATGATGTTGGGACTGGAGTAGTGTGGAACCCCAACGACCTAGAGAGTACGAAGAAGAGGAGATAAACAAATATTTTTAAACAACAATATTTTTATTATATTATATCAATAAAACACTTACCTTTCATAGAACAAAACCATTCTTTGTTAATTCTAAAGGATTCTCTATTTTTAGATCTATCATTGCATCAAAACCATCCTAATTTAGGACAATCATATCATGTATTAAGACTTTATCCAAACTAAAATCAATATGATAATAGAAATGTGAAATGAAGTAAGGTATTTACAAAGGCCTTATGGAACACGATCTTGATATAAAGAATTAAATACTACAAACGATATGTGTGCTTCCCTAAAAGTATGCACTTTATCTATATGCTAAAATTGTGACATGATCCATGCGTATCAAGTTCTTGGCATCATTGTCGGGGATTGCAACTTTGTAATATCTGAAAAGTTTTAAGTTTTAATAATCATATTAAAAAATATTATCATTATTAAAAAATGTTGGTTATGTCTGTATGTTTATTTGTTTTTCTATGATTCAGAAATCTTCACTTGATTTTTGATGGCTTAGAGGATACCAAGTTTCGCGAATTCTGGGAAAGTGATGTTCCTTATTTTTCCCCACTTAAGGGAGATGAAGACGGATACTACCCCTTTTGGTCGCAGAAAGTTTGCAGAAATGACTAGATGATGTTGGAGTAATCATGTTACAACGTGAAAGAATTTGGAGGAAATCACATCGGGTTTACTAAAGGAAGTCGAACATACAAAAGACAAGGTACTTAATGAAGAAAAATCTCGCAGAAGAACCACACAACTGACTTTTAACAGTTGGCCAGGTATCAATGTATCTTTCAAATTATCATTTCCTTTAAATAGTGTGCAACCGGTTCAATATGCAAAATCCATTAAGGAACTAGTTAGTAACACACCAAAATTAGAAGAAAAATGTTATAAATTAAGCAAGATAAGTTCAGAGAAATTAAGATCTAATGGTAACCTTAAATTAACATGGGAAAAGAATTTTTATGCATTTTATCATATCTGTGAAAATATTTTAGGCATAATAGATATAGATCAAACTCTCACTTTTAATATAATGTCTTTTGACTTGTTCAAATTATTACGTTTAGATAATCTTGACTCCACTAATATTTTTGTGCAACCTTTTGATAGTACAAATTATCATGTAGAAGGAATTGTAAGGAATGTAATGATTGAAATCAATGAAGAAATTGTTAGTCTATGAGATAGTCTAATCTTCACCTAGGGGGTGAATAAGTGATGTGGTCTTCTTGTAAACTTCTAGTGTGGAATAATGAAAGTAAAAAGACACACACACAGTCACATAAATTTCACAGCACAAGCATAGAAAGCTATAATGGTTCCCCGAGTTGGGTAATCCTCTTTCCCCCTTCGCCTATCTAGCAGTGTTCTAGACTCAGCCACTTCCTACAAAACTCAAATCCGCAACTAGAAGCACTAGTTGGCTTCCTACCTCAGGTCATGCAAGACCATACAACTCAGAAGCTATGGCTAGCCTCCTACCTCAGGTCACACAGGACCTGACAACTCAAATTCAACAAGTTGAATCCTACGGCTCAGATCTCTGAGATATCCTGCAGTTAATTGAAATTTGTGATACAAAATCTTTCTATTGACTCAGCATAATAATACTTAGCAAATCTGGAGTATTCTTGAACTTGATGTGGATTGGATTCAACATTAATCTTCTTGCAGAGGACTTGAAAGAATCTCCTTCAATGAAGAATAATTCCTCCGCGCTTTTGAATATCCCTCTTCCTCTTCTTGCTGATAGATGATTAAGCTTATAGTAAATCAGCAAGATGAGTCAACCTCTTACTTCTGTAGAAGAAAAGATTTGCTTCAATGAATGTCTTCTCTGATATTGAGCTTCCTGATGAGTACGCCTCTTTTCTAAGATGGCAGTGGCGAGCTCTTTCTTTTATATTATGATTAATGTAATTATTAGGGTTTTCAGATTTTTGTCTCATCCCTTGTAAGTTATGGGATGTCTAATCACCTAGAGGGGGGGGGGTGAATATGAGTCTAAGTGTTTTTCAGATATTAAAATTATCCAAGCAGATTAAGCACAAAAAAGCCCACACATCACAGATTGCACAAATATTTATAATGGTTCCTTGAGTTTGGTACGTCAACTTCCCCCTCCACCTATCTAGCAGTGTGCTAGACTCGTCTAACTCCTCCAAATACTCAAATCTATAAGATCTTACAACTCAGAGTCCAAGACTCAAACAACTCAGGAATAACAACATATTCCCTATCTCAGATCCAATCCTTGGATCCTACAACTCATATTCAAGATTGAATCCTACCTCAGTAATTGTGCAAAGTTCCCTGCCTTAGATCCTTAGCAAGGATCCTACACTCAGATTTTCTCAGAAATCCTACATAAGAATATGTAAAACAATATTTCATAAAGATGTTTTAGACTCAAAAAATTTAAGTTGTATTGCTTGAGTCTTCATGAAGCCTGTTGCGGAAATGACTTCTTCGGAAATCTTCTTGAAATGAGATGTTGAATCCTTGGATCGGCAAGATGATTGAATCTTGAAAATGCACAGTGTAACCTCTGAGTATTCTCTAGAGGGGGGGGGGGGGGGGGGGGTGAATAGAGATTTAAAACTTTTATACTAAATATGCACACACAATACAAAATTTCTAATGACTATGCAAATAGAAAAACCAACACAGAATAAATTAAACACAGAAAGCAGAAATAGTAAAGAGGACAACACAGAAAAGCACAACACAACACAAGAGCTATAGTGGTTTCCCAAAATATGGGTACATTCACACTTCTACCACCTTGGTAGGAATACACTAAACAGTGCCTGAGTCTTTTGATAGGGAGACTCTTAGAACCACTACGTGTTTTGGTAAAGAGACTCTTAGAACCAACTACTGAGTCTTCTGATAAGTAGACTCTTAGAACCAATTACTAAGTCTTTTGATAAGGAGACTCTTAGAACCAATTACCGAGTCTTTTGATAAGGAGAATCTTAGAACCACTGAATCCTTTGGAGAGGGATTCTTAGGAATCTTTCCACAGTTACAGAATAAGAGAGGGAGAAAAGAGAAAGAAAAAGAAGTTGTAAATATGTTTCTTCTGTAGGTGTTCTTCAGGATCTGTTTTGAATGAACCCTTGCTTAAGGTAGAAAATAATGCAAGGGTGATGAGCTTGTGATCCTGAAGATCTCTATGTACTCTTAATGGCTTCCTGTTATAAGTGAAGAAGAGGAAGCAGAGCCTGTGTATTATTTCTGTACAAAGATGTTCTTCTTGTTCTATCTGAGAGAGAGAGAGAGAGAGAGAGAGAGAGAGAGAGAGAGAGCTTGAGGATGGAGAAGAACGGAATCAAATATCTTGAATTCTTGTGTTATCTTTCTTCCTCTGTATACTTATTCTCTGTTAAATAGTGTTTGAATTTGTTTTCTCTTATGTTCTATGCTTAGAAGGAATGTCCACTGCATAATAAATATTTCTTTCCATTTTTGTTCACGACCAGTCAATCTGAATTTGAATAACTTCCAAGAATGTCTTTGCTGTCTTTCTAGAGTACTCCATTCCATTCTTGGCAATAAACGAACCGTTAGAATTTGAATTATATCATTGGATACCTTCTGAAAAAAACATCAAAAAAGGACAGCAGAAAATGTTCTATTTTTGTCTGTATTCGACGTAGTGTCGAATACATTTGCCTTCTAGTCGACGCACCTCAAAGTTCTAATAGAAGGTGCTTTGAATTCCTCTTCAGATTTGAACTGAACTCAGATAGAGATGTTGCGTTGAATCCTTATCGACATATCCGTCGAGTTGATCGACTTGGACATTGAAATTCATCTTCTGCGTCGACTTCAAGTCGCAGTTGCGTCAACTTCTAATATTGCTTCGACTGACTTTGTCTTCTGCGTTGAGTACATCTCGACGTAATGTCAACTTGGACTTCAGTATGAGTTACTTCTACTTGTATTCTGAGTTGCTTCGACCTTCAGTTGAATTTGCGTCGACTTCTATTTGACGTAAGTTTAACTCAACTGAATTTTGTACTTATTTTGGATAGTTCTTAACACTTTAGTGTGAGTTTGATATCCTAGAACATCTAATGACAAAATTACCCTCTCTATACAACATGGTTAATATATCCTAGATTATGAAATCACTTATAGGTAATTTGTAAGATAAATCAAAGGGTGTTTTTTCAACAATCTCCCCTATGTATCTTAATAAATTTTACAAGTTGTTTAAGTGATTTCAGTCATACTATTAAATAAAAGCAGAGTACATACAAATATATCATAAACATAACGAACTGGTAAACTGAAAACTTCTGATTAATTGTTCATCAGAGTTAGTTACTCAAGAAATGATCTACTTTCTTTCTTTCTTTGAGAAAAGTAGATAAGACCTCATGTCTTTCTGAATTTTCTTTCCAGATACTTGAAGTTTGCTGGGATAACTTTCTCCGGATTCTTCTGGATTTGGTCTTGTCCTTTGAAAAGCTTCTCCAGGTCAGCTTTTGCTTCAGGATAGACACCATTAAGCTTGAATCCCAGACCAATGACTTTTGCAGACAATAGATTTATTTCTTCCAGATCTAGCTCTTCTGGATCAGGTACTATAAAAGTGGGTTGTATAACTCCAGGAGTTGGAGTTGACTTGAACACAATCTTTCTTTTCTTTTGAAGTGGTTTCTCTGCATCATCCTGATTATATTCGATGCCTCCTTTGTGAAGTTGCTCTTTATTTTCAAGAAGTTTTGCTTGAGGGTTCCTGGCAGCATACTTTGTAGGATCAAACATGGTGCTTGGAAGTTGAATTGACTCCTTTAATTGTTCATTTTCCACATCATCTTTGCCTTTCTTCAGCCTTTTAATGAACAACCTTCTCTTTTCTTCCAATTCTCTTTGAGATGCTTCAAATTCATCTTGATCTCTTCTTCTAATCTCATCTAAGTCTCTGTCAAGCTCCGGGTCATCATATAGGTCCTCCATTCTATTTTTAGGAATTTAAACCTTCTCATAAGTTTTCTAATAAGATTTGTCCTTCTTGAACTGCTTTCTTTGTTTTTTTGTATACCTTTCCCAAATACGTATGCTTCTTCAATATCCCCTTCCCCTAAAATCTCTTCCCCTTCCTGTGTAATCTCTTTCATGTCCCCTTCCTCTGAATTGAGGTCTTCCTCTAGAAGCTGGTATTGGGACTATTGGGATAGGTGTTGGAGTAGGTGGAGGAGGGAGCTGAGCTGGTATTGTAGAAGATGGAGCAGATTCAAAAGCTTGATCAGCAGGCTGGACTACAGGTGATGTTGTTGTTGATTCTTCAGAATAAGGCCTGAATTCTGGTGTCTCAGGAATGGGTGACTCATCACATTCTTTGTACTCCTTCAGGGATTTCATGTAATCATTATCATCTGAGAAGAGATCACCCTCCAATAGTTGTGATGGCTCCCTCTGGATTAAAGGTAGTGTTCTTGGAGGAGAGGATGATGCAGATATCAGAAGAACCTTGGAGGTGATGGTTGGCTCTCCTTCAGAAACATAAGAGGAGGGAAGAGCTGCAGTGTATACTGAATCTTGAAGTGGCCTGCTGTCATGCTTCTCCCCTTCTTTATATCTTTGAAGAAGGATATAAAGACATCAGCAGACAGCGATGACAACCTCACTTCCTTTTAAAGGGCTTTTGTTTGAGCAGTGAGATTCTGAAACCTTCTATGTTGATCACACAGTTGTCGATAGCAATCTTTTGAGAAATCAAGAAATCGAGAACTGAACTGAGACAGAAGTGTCTCTAAGGCTAGATTAACTGCTTCAACAAGATCTCTTTGATCTTGAGGAGAAGCCATTGATTACCTGTGGGTACCTACACGGAAAAAGGAAGAGAGACATAGAGAGGAACATATAGGAGAGCTAAAGAGAGAGAGAGAGAGAGAATTCGAAAGCACAATAGGATCTAATGACTGAGTTGCTTTGAGTAGATGAATCATCGCAACATAGGATTATATTCGAAGCTGCATTGACAGAAGGTGGATTCAGCCCAAGTTAAGGTCGAGTGCCCAAGTTAAGGTTCTACCCTTTGATATTACTTTTGCGAAGATTTCTTTGAATACGACATTTCTCATGTATACACCATCATGTCCGTTCATTAATCCATGTTAGACCAACACTTTCGTGTTTTGTTCTGAAACAAACGCTCTATTAGGAGGTTGATAGATCTCTCCCCCTCCCATGATATCTTCATTGATGATGGGTTTTGAACCAGGTCATTTTCTATTGTAGGCTCTTCTCCGTCACCTACTCGTAGTAGAAATTTTGAGAAATTATGATCATTGCGAGCTCTCATATTCTCGGTAAGCAGCAACAACTTTATTTCGGGCCATAGGTATGACTCCACTATACTTTCACAAATGATCTCTAATTTCGTGTCGTTAATGACAACAGATGTTACCTGGCGGAAATCCCCTCCTAAGTTGATAACCTTGCCGCCGAAGGGTATATTTATATCGATAATGTCTCTGAATGTGCGATCGACAGTTTTGAATGCATTTTGTTTGTCATTGGGGCCTCGTCCCAAATGATCGCAAATGTGCGTCGGATTAATTTGCATAGATCAGACTATTTGTTTATATTGCACATGCACATAGGTGTAAACTGAATTGGTATTTTCAATTTTGAGTGTGTTGTCTTGCCTCCTGGAAGTAGGGTTGATGCAATACCAGACGACGCAGTTGCTAATAATATTTTACCTTCTGTTCGAAACATAGCTAACAGAGATCGGTAAACAAATGTTTTGCCTGTACCCCCAGGACCATCGAGGAAGAACATATCTCCATTTTGTTGTCTTATGGATTCACTAATTATTGTGAATGCGTGAAGCTGTCCCATATTTAAACATGTAAATTTAAATCTGCAGGCGGGACTGCAATCGACATTTCAAGCATAATCAGTGTTGAGAGGTTTTCAGCGTCTTCGAAGCTTTCTGTGATTCGTGGCAGATCCAAATCGGTTATATTTTGTTTATGTTGATGATAGATAACATTTTAATCGTGCAGAAGCCTGTTGATCAAGTAGGAATTATTTTTGTTGCTTGTGGATGCGTAATCTTCTGTCATGCTTATATAGTTCTCATCCCACAACACTCTAACTCTGGTTGGTTCGCAATACAGTAGTATTGTGGTAAACAACCTTCGAAGTGCTTGAGGCATTTTTGAATGTCGAGCTTCCGTTAAACACTCACGAATGTTGTTGTCTTCCTCTAGAAGAACATAATGCTCTGCAGCTTGTTTGAATGTCAAGTAGCACATACCAGAAACAGTTAAAATATGATCGAATGGCTTAGGTCCGCAGATATGATTGAGAAGCAGCCTTAAATAGAATCTTTCACCTTCCGACGGTGCAACTGCATACAATCATCCGATTACTCTACGGTTTATCAGTCGCCGTGTCTACATTCTAGTTGGAGTTAACCACCTGTAGTGTTTTGCAAAATCGACATATATGTAATTGGTCTCCTTTAGTCTGTCGTTGTAAATACGAAAAAATTCGGTTAACATTGTGCGTGAATTTCGGTCATCATTGAGTACAACTGTTATAGACTGGTTGCTACAGAACTGAACATTTTGCCGGTTTGGTAGATGCACTTGCAAACGAACAACTGATGGATATTTCTGGTATATATTGCATTTAAATATTTTCCAAAATGCTTCTGGAGTGCATATCCAACGACCGTCAACGTATTTGCTGATTTCATCATAATTAAGCCCAGGTCTGACTTCGAATGCGACACAGTCAGGTCCCTTGTACACATATTTGTACAGATACTTGATGCTTTTGATACTACTACATATTTCGACATTGATGTGACAGTCATATTTTAATAAGAACCATGGGTTGTAGGGCACGAACCAACGATTATCGATCATTATGTCTCCATCTCTATCGAGTGCAATATATCTGTTGTCATTCCTCAGATGAGAGATTGGGTATGAATCAGACCCTTGGACTGTGCATTCCGAGAATGGTTTTGGATAGCCCTTTTTACAACCATTTATTTTCATGCATTGTGAGGTAGGATTGAATGGACCGCATGGGCCATGTATCATGTGTTTTAGTACAGCAGTGTAGAGCTCTGGCTCTTCAACTCGATTGGGTATCTCTGCTCTGACTATGCAGTCGTAGTCATCTGGAGTGCTTAGTATGTCTGCTGAATCAAGAATTATCAACATGTACACATGTGGTAGTCCGCATTTTTGGAATTCGACAACGTGTACATGTGCCACGACTCTACCAAGAACCCCCTTTTGGAATATATCTTCCTTTAAGGTGTCATATTTTGCATGAAATATCCTGGCTATCAAATCTGGACCATCATGTGGAGCTTGGCCTGGGAGAAGCTCTACTTTGATTTTCTCCTAAGAAGGATTGCATGACATTGTTAGGAAAATATCTGGCTTCCCGAAGTTTCTCACGACAACCATCGCATCTTGGTATCTTCATTACATACCATCGGGCTACCAATGAATGAGGAAGGCAGAATAGTCCGACGACGGACATTTGCTGAGTTTATGAGAAGACATTAGTCGAAGGTAGTGTGATCAAATATAATATGTAGTTACCTTGATTATTGCTTTTCTTCCATATCAGTTTATTTTTAAGAGGTTGAAGTGACAAACCTGCGTTATTTTCTCCTGAGTCCAAGAGATCTTGTAGTCATTGGTATAACTCTGCTCTAATGTCATTTTGGTGTGATCTAATCCAAGTTAATTTTTGTGTTTCTATTTTTACGTAGTTGTCGACCGCGTATTGTTGTTGACGACATCTGCCGTGTAGAATTATTGTTGGAGTACATCCACGTATCATTTGAAGAGGGAATATGTAATGTGTTAGCGAAAAATGTTATTGAAGTGTAGACTGAAAGGTGAGAAGTTTGGTTACTTGTAGGATGTATGCGTAGTAGTCTCAACAGCTGACCCTTTCCCGGCGGTTCATTTGGGGCTCACCATGTCATCCGTAAGTACCCAATTGCAGTAACAATGGGTATTATAGTGGGTCGTAGTATCCAGAGTATTCCTTTATATTGAGTAGTTGTCCTGCAGTTGTCTGGATCAATATGTCTCTATTTGTTGCATCTGTATAGTCGTCTCCGCCGACTATTATAGAGGCTACTTGGGATGTCGTTGGCAGTGAGTATTGATGTTGGTTTGATGGTCGCTATTTGACCAGGAGTTTGCAATCATGTATATCGGGGCGTCTTGCTAGGTAATGAGTGTCTGAATGAAGGGGTTGAAGGCATCGTGTATGCATGTGATTTTTTGAATCAAGGTTGCGTCGAGTCCAGTGCTCTCTTCCATCCTATGTTGTATTTCATTTTCCGTGGCGTAGATAGACATTTGTATGAACCAAGGTCATGTTCTTGGTGCGGGTTATAGTGAGCCAATCCTCTGGTATATCGCTCTGTGTGCTCTGAAAGTCTAGACACCCCGCGTAAATGCAGACAGATTTTCATCTATTGTGACTCCCATTGATGTGAATGAAAATATATGGTTGTAAGCAAGAATATTCTGTCTGAAATGGCGTCCTTCAGCTGAATAGTTCGTGAATATGTTGTAAAGGTCATTGGGTACTGGTATGTCTGGTAGAGTTACTTTTCCTCTGGAGCAGCACATGGTTGATGTCTCCTGGTGGAAAAGTTTAGCTTGACAGTGAGAAGAGATATTGGAAGCCATCAGGTTGGCCCGTGGGACATTGTTTGCTGGGTAGCATTTTCTGGCTGGGTGATGTTGCGTTCGAGTTATTCATTGAAGGGCAGTTGTTGTTGGTGTTGATGTTGTTGTATGGGTTTTCCGAGGTGTAGTTTGAACTGGAATAGTAGTTATACCTACTGTAAGTGTAGATGTTTTGAGGTTGATTTGTTATAATAAAATATGGCAGAATGTGTAATAAAATTGATTATTTGTGTTTTTGTTGTTGTAGTAATGAGTACCTTGAAATATTGTTGGATGGTGTGAAGCATAATCGGTGACCGTTTGGTGTGGTGGCATACTTTGCGTAAGTCCACAGTTGTTAATAGCTTGAGCGATAGAAGATGGGAAACCTGTTCTGCATCGGCGAAACAGGTGTTGCCTTTGCTCGTGTTGTTGCGTGGTTCGTTGCAGTACACACGTTTGTATTCCTTGGCTTGGATGAAGGTGGTTGTGATGTGTCGACGGTGGCCTTGGTGTTGTTGAGTTGTCTGAGAATTGAAGTTATTGCATTGCGTGTGCGTAGTAGATTGGACTGGTTGGTGTGGGACAACCGTTTGAGTGCGTAGGCGATCTTGTATCCTTTGATTTTGTACGTCACGTTGTTCGGTGGTCATTTGCTCCCTCAAATGATGAACTCTGGCTGGAATTAGCTCTCATTCGCGTTGTTCTGTGCATGTAATTGGTTGTATTAATTGTTAACAGTTGCGTACATATATGAGGTTGAAATACATATTTGAGTAATCCATACCGCGAGTTGTTGGTGATTGCAAATGTGGTTGTTGTTGTTGTTGGTTGAGTAGTCTTGGTAGATCACCGTCAATGTTTGCAGAGGCAGGTATAGGAGGGTGATTCTGATTTGCAGAATGCTAAAGAGCATAGAGTGCACGTCTTCGTGCGTTCCGTGCTTCCCGTTGTTGTTGAGTCAGTGGTTGCCTTGGTCTATTGCGACGGGTGGAATGCATTTGCAGCAAGTTTGTAAAGGTTGAAGCTCAGATGAGAGGTATGTATGAAGGTGGTTCTATGGGGAGAAGGTGGAGACTTAGTCAGAGTAGTTGTTAATCATTATCTTGAGAGGTGATGCATTTGTGAGGTTTATGTTATGCAATGATGAATGTTGTCGTTAAGCATTAAGTTGAGAGACAGAATGTTTAGCATGTTTTTTAAAAAGAACATGGACGGAAGACATACCTAGAGTCAAGAATTTATGAAGGAATGCCGTGAGAAAATATGTCAGTCACCCAGAAATTCATAGTAATGCAGTTGAAAATAGTAGTATTCTGATCATTTTGAAGGAATAAAACTTGAGAGACTACATGGCGGAGAATTGTTGTTGTTTCTGCGTAAACATTATTGAAAGAGGAGTGATACCTAAAAGAGCACTGATACCTAAAAACATTTAGGTAATTGATTTAAGGTGTGCAAGGTTATTCGAACCGCATGCCTTCAAATAAAAAGGGACGAAATTTGCACATAGAAATTTCATGCTTACTTTTCATAGGGATAATTGATCGAAGAGGTCGTGTGCGTCAGAAGTGAAAATAATTTGGTATGAACGAATAATAAATTTTCTATACTTGCCAAATCCTTATAATTAAACATACTCATCGTCTCGAGTCGATAGAATCGATGAACATTGCAAGGTTATTGCTTCTAAAGTAATAAAAATGGTAAGACCTTCTATGAAACATTTTGTCATACAACTTGCCTTCATTGTTGGTGTATGAAAGTGCAACAGTTTAAGACAACAAATATTTTCCTATCTTAAGCTCTGAGGATGTAAATATTTCGATGGATAATAAGCATCGGTGGAGTGTGATCGGTGAAGGTGAAAGCAATGCATAATGTACTTAGAAAAGGCTTGAGAAGTGAAAATAGAATCAACATAAATTCCTGATTGCAGTAATAAATGAACATAGAGTTAACAAAGGGGAAAGAGCAGGAAAGCCCATCGAGAATGATGACGTTGGAGGAGGGACTTTAAGGGAGGAGGAGCTTACGACAGATGGTGAAGACGATGCGTGCAGATGGGCTGAAGGATCTGTTGATCCGGAAGGTCTGTGTGAGTCGGATGCAAAATGGATGAAGCAGAGGTTGTTCCGGAAGGTCGGCGTGAGTCGAATGCAAAAAGTATGAAGCGGAGGGAGTGCAAAATTGAAATCGAGGAGGGAGCCGCTTGTAGAGGACGATGTGGAGAGGGCGAGTATTAGGATATTCCGAAATATTGCTTTTGAAGTGGCGCTGCTTTAATCAGACGGGCATTTTTTCAGGAGCCTGATCGAACAGCTGGAATTGAATATTTCTGCTGCACCATTACACCAAGTATTTCTTTGTACATATAGTATAAATGAAAGATTACTCAATTATTGTTATCTATATGGCATTATTGGCCACTTGGGGCGAAGTTGCCCGACCCAGTTGGAGGAGAATTTTTGGTATCCAAGAGACAACCCACCCTCTGGGCCTTCGTTGCGGGCCTCCACGTCACAATCAAGCTTCCCTTCTCCGAAGCATTCTTCGGCACCAGCCTCCCGATCTGTTTCGAATCCAAGACTCTGTTCCACAACCATGCCCCCTCATATGTATCCATTCCAATAGGCTTCGAGAATGGCCCATGTTGGCTAGGTATCAATGTATCTTTCAAATTATCATTTCCTTTAAATAACGTGCAACCAGTTCAATATGCAAAATTCATTAAGGAATTAGTTTGTAACACGCCAAAAAAAGAAGAAAATTGTTATAAATTAACCAAGATCAGTTCAGAGAAATTAAGATCTAATGGTATCCTTAAATTAACATGGGAAAAGAATTTTTATGCATTTTATCATATCTGTGAAAATATTTTTGGCATAATAGATATAGATCAAACTCTCACTTTTAATATAATGTCTTTTGACTTGTTCAAATTATTACGTTTAGATAATCTTGACTCCACTATTATTTTTGTGCAACCTTTTGATAGAACAAATTATCATATAGAAGGAATTGTAAGGAATGTAGTGATTGAAATCAATGAAGTAATTGTTAGTCTATGCAATAGTCTAATCTTCACCTAGGGGTGAATAAGTGATGTGGTCTTCTTGTAAACTTCTAGTGTGGAATAATGAAAGTAAAAAGACACACACACAGTCACAAAAATTTCACAGCACAAGCATAGAAAGCTATAGTGGTTCCCCGAGTTGGGTAATCCACTTTCCCCCTTCGCCTATCTAGCCGTGTTCTAGCCTCAGCCACTTCCTACAAAACTCAAATCCGCAGATCCTACAACTCAGAGACAATGTTTCCTACCACAAAGGAACTGTCCGACCTCCTACCTCAGAACCCAAGGATCCTACAACTCAGAAGCACTGGTTGGCTTCCTACCTCAGGTCATACAAGACCATACAACTCAGAAGCTATGGCTAGCCTCCTACCTCAGGTCACACAGGACCTTACAACTCAGATTCAACAAGTTTAATCCTACGGCTCAGATCTCTGAGAGATCCTGCAGTTAATTAAATTTTGTGATACAAAATCTTTCTATAGACTTAGAATAATAATACTTAGCAAATCTGGAGTATTCTTGAACTTGATGTGGATTGGCTTCAACATTAATCTTCTTGCAGAGGACTTGAAAGAATCTCCTTCAGTGAAGAATAATTCCTCTGCGCTTTTGAAAATCTTTCTTCCTCTTATTGCTGATAGATGATTAAGCTTATAGTAAATCAGCAAGATGAGTCAAACTCTTACTTCTTTAGGAGAAATGATTTGCTTCAATGAATGTCTTCTCTGATATTGAGCTTCCTGATGAGTACGCCTCTTTTCGAAGACCGCAGTGGCGAGCTCTTTCTTTTATATTATGATTGATGTAATGATTAGGGTTTTCTGATTTTCGTCTCATCCCTTGTAAGTTAAGGGATGTCTAATCACCTAGAGGGGGGGGGGTGAATATGTGTCTAAGTGTTTTTCAGATATAAAAATTATCCAAGCAGATTAATCACAGAAAATCCCACACATCACAGATTGCACAAATATTTATAATGGTTCCCCGAGTTTGGTACGTCAACTTCTCCCTCCACCTATCTAGCAGTGTGCTAGACTCGTCTAACTCTTCCAAATACTCAGATCAATAAGATCTTACAACTCAGAGTCCAAGACTCCTATAGCTCAGGAATAAGAACATATTCCCTATCTCAGATCCAATCCTTGGATCCTACAACTCAGATTCCAACTTGAATCCTACCTCAGTAATTGTGCAAAGTTCCCTGCCTCAGATTCTTAGCAAGGATCCTACACTCAGATTTTCTCAGAAATCCTACAGAAGAATATGTAAAACAATATTTCACAAAGATGTTTTAGACTCAAAAAATTTAACTTGTATTGCTTGAGTCTTCATGAAGCCTCTTGCGGAAATGACTTCTTCGGAAATCTTCTTGCAATGAGATGTTGAATTTTGGGATCGGCAAGATAATTGAATCTTGAAAATGCACAGTGTAACCTCTGAGTATTCTCTAGAGGGGGGTGAATACAGATTTAAAATTTTTATACTAAATATGCACACACAATACAAAATTTCTAATGACTATGCAAACAGAAAAACCAGCACAGAATAAATTGAACACAGAAAGCAGAAATAGTGAAGAGGACAACACAGAAAAGCACAACACAACACAAGAGCTATAGTGGTTTCCCAAAATATGGGTACATTCACTCTTTTACCACCTTGGTAGGAATACACTAAATAGTGCCTGAGTCTTTTGATAAGGAGACTCTTAGAACCACTACGTGTTTTGGTAAAGAGGCTCTTAGAACCAACTACTTAGACTTTTGATAATAGACTCTTAGAACCAATTACTAAGCCTTTTGATAAGGAGACTCTTAGAACCAATTACTGATTCTTTTGATAAGGAGACTCTTAGAACCACTGAATCCTTTGGAGAGGGATTCTTAGGAATCTTTCCACAGTTACAGAATAAGAGAGGGAGAAATGAGAAAGAAGAAGAAGTTGTAAAGATGTTTCTTCTGTTGGTGTTCTTCAGGATCTGTTTTGAATGAACCCTTGCTTAAGGTAGAAAAGAATGCAAGGGTGATGAGCTTGTGATCCAGAAGATCTCTATTTTCTCTTAATGGTTTCTTGTTTTAATTGAAGAATAGGAAGCAGAGCCTGTGTATTTTTCCTGTACAAAGATGTTCTTCTTGTTCTATCTGAGAGAGAGAGCTTGAGGATGGAGAAGAACAGAATAGAATATCTTGAATTCCTGTGTTATCTTTTTTCCTCTATATACTTATTCTCTGTTAAATAGTGTTTGAATTTGTTTTCTCTTCTGTTCTATGCTTAGAAGGAATGTCCACTGGATAATAAATATTTCTTTCCATTTTTGTTGACGACCAGTCAATCTGAATTTGAATAACTTCCAAGAATGTCTTTGTTGTCTTTCTAGAGTACTCCATTCCATTCTTGGCAATAAATAAACCGTTAGAATTTGAATTATATCCTTGGATACCTTCTAAAAAACATCAGAAAAGTACAACAGAAAATGTTCTACTTCTGTCTATATTCGACGTAGTGTCGAATACATTTGTCTTCTAGTCGACGCACCTCCGAGTTCTAATAGAAGGTTCTTTGAATTCCTCTTTAGATTTGAACTGAACTCAGATATAGACGTTGCGTCAAATCCTTATCGGCGTATCCGTCGAGTTAAAGACTTGGACTTTGAAATTCATCTTCCGTGTCGACTTCAAGTCGCAGTTGCGTCAACTTCTAATATTGCTTCGACTGACTTTGTCTTCTGCGTTGAGTACATCTTGACGATATGTCAACTTGGACTTCAGTCTGAGTTACTTTTACTTGTATTCAGAGTTGCTTTGACTTTCAGTTGAATTTGCGTCGACTTCTCTTTGACGTAAGTTTAACTCAACTGAATTTTGTACTTATTTTGGATAGGTCTTGACACTTTAGTGTGATATCCTAGGACATCTAATGACAAAATTACCCTCTCTATACAACACGGTTAATACATCCTAGATTCATAAATCACTTATAGGTAATTTGTAAGATAAACCAAAGGGTGTTTTTTCCAACAATCTCCCCTATTTATCTTAAAAAATGTTACAAGTTGTTTAAGTGATTTTAATCATACTGTTTAATAAAAGCAGAGTACATACAAATATATCATAGACATAACGAACTGGTAAACTAAAAACTTCTGATTAATATAAATAATTGTTCATCAGAGTTAGTTACTCAAGAAATGATCTACTTTCTTTCTTTCTTTGAGAAAAGTAGATAAGACCCCATGTCTTTCTGAATTTTCTTTCCATATACTTGAAGTTTGCTGGGATAACCTTCTCTAGATTCTTCTAGATTTGGTCTTGCCCTTTGAAAAGCTTCTCCAGGTCAGCTTCTGCTTTAGGATAGACACCATTAAGCTTGAATCCCAGACCATTGACTTTTGCAGATAGTAGATTTATTTCTTCCATATCTAGCTCTTCTGGATCAGGTACTATAAAAGTGGGTTGTATAACTCCAGGAGTTGGAGTTGACTTGAACACAATCTTTCTTTTCTTTTGAAGTGGTTTCTCTGCATCATCCTGATTATATTCGGGGCCTCCTTTGTGAAGTTGCCCTTTTTTTCAAGAAGTTTTGCTTGAGGGTTCCTGCCTGCATACTTTGTAGGATCAAATAGGGTGCTTGGAATTTGAATTGACTCCTTTAATTGTTCTTTTTCCATAGCATCTTTTCCTTTCTTCAGCCTTTCAATGAACTACCTTCTCTTTTCTTCCAATTCTCTTTGAGATACTTCAAATTGATCTTGATCTCTTCTTCTAATCTCATTTAGGTCAAGCTCTGGGTCATCATATACCCCCATTCTATTTTTATGAATTTAAACCTTCTCATAAGTTTTGTAATAAGATTTGTTCTTCTTGAACTGCTTTCTTTCATTTTTTTTATACCTTTCCCAAATAAGTATGCTTATTCTATATCCCCTTCCCCTAAAATCTCTTCCCCTTCCTGTATAATCTCTTTCATGTCCCCTTCCTCTGAATGGAGGTCTTCCTCTGGAAGATGGTATTGGGACTATTGGGATAGGTGTTGGAGTAGGTGTAGGAGGGAGCTGAGCTGGCATTGTAGAAGATGGAGCAGATTCAAAAGCTTGATCAGCAGGCTAGACTACAGGTGATGTTGTTGTTGATTCTTCAGAATAAGGCCTGAATTCTGGTGTCTCAGGAATGGGTGACTCATCACATTCTTTGTACTCCTTCAGGGATTTCACGTAATCATTATCATCTTAGAAGAGATCACCCTCCAACAGTTGTGATGGCTCCCCCTGGATTAAAGGCAGTGTTCTTGGAGGAGAGGATGATGCAGATATCAGAAGAAACTTGGAGGTGATGGCTGGCTCTCCTTCAGAAACATAAGAGGAGGGAAGAGCTGCAGTGTATACTGAATCTTGAAGTGGCCTGCTGTCACGCTTCTCCCCTGCTTTATATCTTTGAAGAAGGATATAACTACATCAGCAGGCAACGATGACAACCTCACTTCCTTTTAAAGGGCTTTTGTTTGAGCAGTGAGATTCTGCAACCTTCTATGTTGATCACACAGTTGTCGGTAGCATTATTCTAAGAAATCAAGAAATAGAGAACTAAACTGAGACAGAAGTGTCTCTAAGGCTAGATTAACTACTTCAACAAGGTCTCTTTGATCTTGAGGATAATCCATTGATTACCTGTGGGTACCTACACAGAAAAAGGAAGAGAGACGTAGAGAAAAAAATTTAGGAGAGCTAAAGAGAGAGAGAATAAAAAAGCACAATAGGATCTAACAACTGAGTTGCTTTAAGTAGATGAATCATCGCAACATAGGATTATATTCGAAGCTGCGTTGATAGAAGATGGATTCAGCGTGCCAAAACATGTCTAAGTGGCTTCTAGAAATCATTT
Organism: Dactylorhiza incarnata; assembly: GCA_033032865.1. Classification (NCBI taxonomy): domain Eukaryota; kingdom Viridiplantae; phylum Streptophyta; class Magnoliopsida; order Asparagales; family Orchidaceae; genus Dactylorhiza; species Dactylorhiza incarnata. The sequence goes on from JAWHQI010000013.1 coordinate 7,472,643, forward strand.
ATGTGCGCACTGCGTGAAGTCGACGTAACATCGGGTAGAAATCGACGTGGCTCCGTATATAGTCAGCAACTATGATGTTGACATAAGCATCGATAATAATTCGACGCTGCGTCGAGTGCCATTCGAATTAACTATCCCAGTTAGCTCTCGAAGCAACTTCGAGTAGAAATTGACGGTGCATCGATTTGTATTCTACGCAACTATGAATGAGTAGTTATATTTTCTCAAAAATTTTGTTGTTTTTTCCAGCAATACCTTTCTATGTAAAATAGTTTTTGTTACATAATATATGTGACCTAAAGAGCTCCATCAAGCATTTTTAGTGCATTGATGAAGAAATTGTGCTTGCTTTCATAAAGCGGCTTAGTGAATATGTCAGCCCTTTGATTATCAGTGGAAAGGATTGGAAGATATAGAAATAGCACTAGAGCTGTCAAAGAATATTGTGGAGTTCTCAATATGGAAGTTGTAATCTAACAACTAATTCTGCATCCACAATATTTGTGAGCAGTAGCTTCCTGTGGCTATATACTCAGCTTCAGCTGTAGAAGTGGAGACTGGGGTTTGCTTCTTGCTAAACAAGGAGATCAGTCTAGCACCCAGGAATTGATAGGTTCCTGAGGTGCTTTTTCTATCAAGCCTGCATCTAGCATAATCTGCATCTGAATAGCCTACTAAGTCAAATCCAGATTCTGCAGGATACCCTAAGCCAAGTTCAGGTGTACCCTTTAGATATCTGAGTATTCTTTTCACAGAACTCATGTGTGGGATTTCTTAGGGTCAACCTGAAATCTAGTACATACATATAATAAACATGATATCTGGTCTGCTAGTTGTCAGGTAGAGGAGAGAGAGCCAATGGCTGCTCTGTACGTCTTCTGATCATAGGACTTGCCCTTCTCATATCTATCAAGAACGGTATTGGTAGCTATGGGGGTTTTCATGACAGAGGCATTCTCCATCCTAAACCTTTTGATAAGTTCTCTGGTATACTTGGATTGGGATATGGAAATGCTATCTTTAGTTTGCTTTACTTGGAGATCAAGAAAGTAGGATAGTTCCCCCATTCTGCTCATCTCAAATCTAGATTGCATTAGGTCAGCAAACCGTTTGCAAAGTTTTTGATCTGTTGAGCTAAATATGATATCATCTACATATATCTGTACTAAAAGTAGCTGATTTTTATGTTCTCTAGTGAAGAGTGTTTTATCCACCTTACCTATTACAAAAGAGTGTTCTAAGAGAAAGGTGGATAAGGTCTCATACCAAGCTCTTGGAGCTTGCTTGAGACCATATAATGTTTTATCTAATCTATAAACAAAATGGGGGTAAGACGGATTGACAAAACCTAGGGGCTGCTCCACATATACTTCTTCCTGAAGAGTTCTATTTAGGAATTCACTCTTCACATCCATCTGATAGACTTTTAACTTCATATGTGCAGCATAAGAAAGAAACATCATGATTGCTTCCAGCATTTCTACTAGAGCAAATATCTGGTTGAAGTCAATTCCCTCATCTTGCCTATATACTTGAGCAACAAGCCTTGCCTTGTTTATGACAATGACTCCAGTTGAGTCAATCTGTTTTTGTATACTCATTTGGTTCCAATTATTGGGTAATTTCTTGGTCTCTCAACTAAGGTTTAGACTTTGTTCCTTTCAAACTGAACTAGCTCATCTTGCAAGGTAGCTATCCAGTGAGGGTCACTGTCTGCTTCTTCAAACTTCTTTCGCTCATATTGTGAGAGGAAGCATTGCAACATAGTTTCATTTGTTATCTGGTTCCTTGTTTTCACTCCCATTGTCAAATCTCCTATAACTTGAGTTGGAGGGTTATCCTTTAGGGTCATCTTGGTTCTAGTTGAGCTGATTAGTGGATTCACCTCCTCGTAAATTTCCTCTTGCTCATTGACTACGGGAGCACCATTTTCATTTACTAGAATGGCCTCTGTGTTTGGTTGAGCTGGTGCTCTAATGTCATCCTCATCTTCAGCAGAGTCTTCATCTGAATCATTATCATTTTATGTTTGCCTTTGTCCTGACAATCTGATGGGTGATCCATGATGCTGAGCCTTTCCACTTGATCTGCAAGTTGGTCTTCTTCTTGCAATATAGCATTGGTGGAAGTTTCCTTCCCCTTATAGAACACGTTAGATTCATCAAATACAACATGCATTGACTCCTTAATTTTGAGAGATCTCATATTATAACACCTATAGGCCTTGCTTGATGAGGAGCATCCCAAGAATATCCCATCATCAGCATTCTTGTCAAATTTGTCAAGATGGCACTTTCAATTGTTCGGAATGAAGCAAGTACACCCAAAAATCCTAAAGTATGTGACTATAGGTGTTGTACAACCCAATGTTCACCGACTCATGGAGAAATCAATCACAAGCGGTTCAGGGAGTACTCGCCGATTCGTGGCGAGCACCCAGCCAAGGCTGGGCGAGAAGGGCTAGGGATCTCACTCGCAAGTAGCAAGCGGCGAACAACTTAGTGGATTTTAAGGACCATTTGGGGTGCATTTAGCCAGAGCGAGTCAGGTAAGGTCTCGAAGGGTCAATCTGGTCTAGCGAGTGGGTGCTCTCCCTTACTCGTAATAGGGAGTCTCACGAACCCAACTCGCAAGGAGGCTGGCGAGTGGCGCTTTCATGGACCACTCGTCCAGCAGGGGCTACAGGTGAATTTACCCTGATACCCCTAGTGGGCTGCCAGTAACCCTCCAGAACAATGGAGTTTGTCTCTTAGCAGACAAATTTGAGGTGCGTATAGCAAAACAGAAAGGCGGAATCCCACTATTAGCAGACCAGTTTAGAAAGGCTATAAATAGACCCTTTGGGGCACCTTGGGAGAGCAGACTAGATCTTTTCTTCTCCTTAGGAACTCTTTAGTTAGATCCTTCAGCTCTCCAAGGTGCTAGGCTACAGTCTTGGCTTGGGAGGAGAAGCGCTCAAAAGATCTTCCGGGTGTGTGGTGGGACCTCCACGCTGTTGTCAAGGGTCGTGTCTTTCATTCTAAGTCTTCGGTCAGGTTCCTCCGTGGGATCAGTAAGTGCTAGCTTCCCCCCTTCACAGGGGTCCCGACTCCTCGTTGGGCCAAATATTGGTTCCAACATTTTTTGTGCGGTGAGCGTGGAAAAGCAGCTAGTGCAAGAAATTCCCTAAGAGGTAACATGGTCGGAGAAGGTGGGCGAGAGGGCGACTTCGGTGGTTCGCCACCACCTGGGCCACTAGTGACAGTGGAGATGCTGACGGATCTTCACAGGGAAGTGCTCGAGACTATCAACCTCACCTTCACCGCGATGCGAAGCGAGTTCATGACTTCAGCATCTCAGGCCGTCCAACTGCCGGGGATAGGAGAGAATGCCCCCGGGCAGAGGGACGGTAAGGAAGTGGCCGGCGAGGCGCAAGGGCGAGACCTCGCGGCGCGAGAACTATTTTCGAGCCCGGCGAGTGCAGCCCCGGTGAGCGTTGTTCCGTCGAGCACTGTATCGGAGAGTACCGGGCTGGCGAGTGCGAGCCCAGTCAGGGAGCTCGTAGGGCGAGTCGAGCAGGCAAGAGCGGCGATGGGAGGAAGCCCGTTCTGCGAGTTGGTGCTCTCGGTGTAACATCCCCCAAACAACTAGAACCCCAAGTTGGTTTTGTCATGACTAGGCCATGACAAAACCATTGGAAGAGCTTATGACCAGGTGAACTTAGGTAAGAAGGAGAAAACTCAAGTGGTCTACAAATAGTAATTTCCAAATACCAAGCCTAGGGTTGGACTTTAGAGCCTCACCTTGAACCTTTGACACCACCATACCATCCCTAATCCATTGGGGGTCTCCTTAGAGCACCAAGGACTCATTGGGGTCAACCAAAGAGGCCAAATTGACTAAAGTCAACCCTAACCCTAAATTGGTCAAACTAACTCAATTAGGGTCAATTGGCCTCCACCATGCCAAACTAACCTTACCCCTACCCTTATAAGGGTACTGGAGACCTAATGGACCAAAAAGCCCCATCATGGGACCTCCAAATTGGCCAATTTAACCTAAGTCAACCCTAGCCCCAATTTGGTCAAAAGTGCCCTACTAAGGGGCAATTCACCCTCACCTTGCCAAATTGACCCTACCTAGACCTTCCTCACCCTGGAGGGAGTCCAAGGGGTCACTAGCCACCCATTGTAGTCAACCCAAATGGTCAATTTGACCAAAGTCAACCTTGTCCTAAATTAGGTCAAAATGACCTACTTTGCCCAAATCAAGCCCAATCCTCTTGGGCTAGACCCAAATTGAGGTGGTCCACCACCTAATGGGGTTGACTGCTACTGATTAGGCCATTCAATTTCAAGGAAATCGGCTAGGAGAGAGAAAACCTAATTTGGAAGAGAGAGAGAGAAGGGAGAGTTAATGGAGGAGAAGAAGAAACCCCCAAATCCTCCCATTGATGGAACCATTCATCTCCTCTTGGGGAGAGGAGAAGTTTCCCGCCATCTCCCGGCCACATTGATGCCCAATTCAACCCTCCCCCCCCCCCCCCCCCCCCCCCCCCCCCCCAAGTGTAACTGAAATCTCCACTTATGGCCATTAATGGCAATTCAAGTAACTCCCCCCATAGCCTCAATTGACCTCTTAAACACCTTCAGAGGTCGGAAAGGAGTGAAACCCCCTTCTTCCCTGAATAAATCGAGCTCTTCAAGTGCAAATCAGCATGGCACCAAAGGCTCCACCACCGGCAATGGCGACTCGCCGGAATACGCGCCACCAGGCCACGAATCTGGTCTGATCCGCTTCCCTTCTCTTAGTGCTAGATCCTCTAATGATTTGGGGCTTGATTTGAGCTCAATTGGGCTCGGATCACGCTTCCGAATGGTCTCATTTCGAGCCCTTTTTCCCCCGCAAAAACTCCTCGCTCTGACCACCTCCGGCCGGCCAACCACCCCTAATCGCCGACCACCACCTCAACGAAGGTGGTGGTGGCATTGGCCGGTCGGGGTGTTGCTCAGGTGGCCGGGAAAGTGAGGAGGAAGTGAGCACAGGACTGGCTAATCCCAGCCCTTGGCTGGAGGTTGAAGACGACCAGGAGCCACAGGATCTGCTTTAAGATTCGTGCTGGAATCATTCATATGAATGCAATGAATGAGTTATTATTATTTGTATTATCTCACATTTCATGTAGTACTTTGATTTAAATTTTAATAATACTAGAGCCCCTCTGATGAAAAAGTGCCCAACATCAAAATTGTATCCTTTGGTGTGTAGTTTAAACGAAAATTTGTTTCAGGCCAATAGGGGCAATGTAGCCCCCTGTAGAGCCATTTTGGTAGGACTGGTCCCTAGGGTAGGGCAGCCACCTTTTCTTGAATAAATCTTGATAGAGAAATTCTACGGGCATGAAAATTGAAACCTAGGCTATTTGTATCAACCCCCTTAACATACCCAAAGATGGGAATTTTAGGGGAACATTTTTGTAAGGTTTTTGTAATAATTTCATAATTCATATGTTAATTAATATGTTAATCCAATACCCTCCAACTTTTGGTGGGTGCTCCTTAGGGTTATTATATGACCCTGGTAAAAATTTCAGCCCAATTGGGACTGATTTGGTTAGGTAATTTATTAACCCAAGTTTGGTCAAACTAAGTCAAAATTAGGGTATGGTGCTCCTTTTGGGGTATTGTGGTCAAATCTCATCAACATGATGTGAAACCTTGACCACTGGTTTAGGTTCACCTAAAACACCTCTATGAGTGATTTGTGGTGGATATGCCCCAAAACCCTAGCTTTTACCCTTAGGGTTGCATTTTGAGCTTTGTGAAGGACATGGGGTCAATTGTTATTTAATGGTCATGAAATTTGGTGTGCAGGTTCAAAGGGTGTAATAATACCCTAGGAAATTTTAGGGCGATTTTAAAAACCCTTATTCCCCCTAAATTAGGTTATAACCCCTTTAGGGCATTTCATTATAAAGGAAATTTACATGCTCAAATGGTCATGGATGATGATGAAACCTTGGTAGTGTCTGCAAAATCTTATGATAGACCTCTGGTAATTTTTTTGTAATTAATTAAATGATTTAACCAGTACTTCATTCACAAGGCACTTATTTTGTTTTAGTCTTAAGAAAAATAATTGAGGGTCCAATACTCTCTTGAAAAATTTGCAACTTGGTGATAGAACATTTCAGGGCACTAGGAAGCTCTGTAAATTTTTATATAATATTTGGAGATTGTTAGAAGTAGGCTACATCACAACATGTTCATATTAGGATTTATTTGGAATATTTATTTAGGTGAGAAAATGATTTCCCTAAATTGTGAAACTCAGTCAGTAAGCCTTACTGAACACTATAGAGGTCTAGTAATTTTTCCATAATTTTTGGATAAGTATTTTTGATGGTTCCTTCATTAACCTCCAACTTTGGATAGATGCTAAATATTATAAATAGAGGACAATTCCTGATTGTAAAATTGTGATATTCTGCACTTACTATTATTTTGACATGATAGGTTTACCTTAATTTTATGGGAGCCATATCATAAGAATACCTTACACTTCATGTTCATTTTTCATGCTTGGCAAATATTGGAGAAATTAAAATAAATTCTAAAGCGTTAAGAAAAAAATATGATTCTCTGGATTTGGCCTTATAATACCATTATAGTCCTCCAGTAATAATCTTGCGTCATGTGGATGAATATTTGGAGTACTTCTACTTATGAGGTTCATATAGTTTGTTTGGTCTGCGTATAGTGAAATGGTAAAACTTGGGTAACTAGTGGCCTACTAAGAGGAATTGGGGTTTAGTTGTTGTACATGGTCTTCTTGGAGAGGTTGAGGTCAACAAAAAGGAGGTCATGTGGTAAGTGTGCTTGTTGAGTCCAGGGTGAGGTTGTACTCGGGATTGACGAAAGATCGTCTTTCCCCTAGAGTGTCATAAAGCACTTAGGGTTACCTCAAGTGAAATGATTAAAAGGGGGCACTCTTATGGGTATATACCAATAACATTAAGTGCCTTGAGAAAGGGAGATTTGGGGTGTCATCCCATCATAGCCCCTAGTACCGTTACAGGGCAATCCTCGGGAAGTCCAAGACTAACCATAAAGTGTAGGAATAAATGGCGGTGTAAGATTAACTTAATAAGACACACACCCACACCCCGTGACCATGGGAGGTTAGTTTGTTTAGTTTTACGAGCGGTAGGCTCGGTAGTTATAGCAACAAGCTAATTAGTCTGGTGAGCTTGTGGCTTAGTAGTGCTTGTTGGTACGGACGGGATGGTCCGGCGAGCCGTTAGCTCAGAAGGTTATGATAACGGGCAGGTTAGTTTGGGGAGCCTTGTGGCTCGGGATATAGTAGGACATTTTGTATGTGCATAAGGTGGTGGGTCATTAGTGTTAACGGTCGTTGCACCGACATCGATACATTGGCGTGGTAAGAGTGGTTAACACTTTAACAAGAAAAGTCTCGTGGACTAGCCAGTAAGAGTACATAGGAGCTCCGCTGTTGTGTTCTTAGCGTTGAGGCGTACGATAGGTCTAGGTTAGGTAGAGCAAATACCAACCTAGAGTTGGGCGAGGCCCAACCCACCGCTTCCGTTTGCCACTACGGAAGTATCCTGGGAGTTTTGCTAGCTCCAAAAAGGGGGAACAAAAGGTCTGTGCGCATAGAGTCGTAGTGTGTGAGTTGCACTTGTATGAACATAACATTAAACTACATACTTTGCATGACATAGCATATCAATGCATTTCAACTCTTACCCCTATCGTATAAATTGGTTATGAGACATTTTATACGATAGGCCCTGCTAAACGACCCCTTGGTCTATAGGTTTGTATGAGCATGCCTATAAATTAAGGTTACATTTCTTTACTACTGCTTTACTTATTACCACTGCTTACTTGCTACAGTTTTACTTATTACTGCTTTACTCATTGTACTATATATTGCTTACCATGTCCGTAGTTAGACCCACCGTCACCTGCTCTTGATTATACCCCTTGTTGTCCCCTGCTTCATCCCCCCCGCTCGGTGCCTGGGAGTCACCAGGAGAGTGGTGGGGGATTGGCTTAGTCTTTTTGACTAACGGTCGGTGGACCTTATTATTTTAGGGGACTGAGGAGACGCTGCAGCACGATAGGCTGGTGTAGATGGAGACCGGGCAGTCTAGCATGGGAGCACCATTGACAGGATCCGTGAGTGTCTTTTAGCTTTAGTATTTTATGCTTCCGCGAGAGAAATTGTAGTTAGGAATTGATGTACAGGGCATGATCCCTTTATTATCACCGTACCTTCTTATTCAGTTATCATATGTGGACATCTCTTGATGGTTTTATTTTCTATGTGATGTGGACTCGAACTTCTATGAGTTTATTTAAGCTTTACTTCTTTGTGATCGACATGGGCAGCAGGATCGGCATTTTATAGTGGTGACCCTCCTGAGCGAGGGTGTCACCGCAAAGCGGCGGTTCAGGGCATAAGACCCGGGTTTTGAAAGAAAAAAAGGGGTCTTACAAACTGGTATCAGAGCGAACCTTGATCCGGAGAAAAGAAAAGAAGTCCACAAACCCTAGGCCACCCCGCGCGAGTTTAGTTTGAGGACAGACTAAACAGCGGAAGTAATGGTGTGCCCATATGGGGAATCACATGAAAAGTCCACCTTTTACTGAACTTCTTAGGCAAACCTTCTTACGAGTGTTAATTTTCTTTTGTAGCCCGCAACGAACCCCACCCCATAGCATGGAGTGCCTCCAACTCTAAATGTCGTCCCACAACCACCGACTCCTACTCCGTTTCAGCAGACGGAGATGGGACAGACATTGACTGCCATTCTGGAGGCATTCAGGGCACAACATGAACTGACTCCTCAGCCAAACCCCGGGGCCAACTGGATGAGTGCCTTCCGAGGACTTCCCCTACATCGTACCTTAGGACAGAGACAGTGGTTTGAACTGAGGAATGGGTGGACATTATATATGAGATGCTGGCAGGGATACAGTGCCTGACGGACATGGCAGTACCCCTGGTGGTTTCATGCCTGGAATCTCATGCAAAGAGATGGTGGAAGTCACTACTAGACACCACCTATGCTGGACTGGAGGCGGCTGATATTTCCTGGGATGAGTTCAAGGCGGCGCTACTGGAACACTATGTACCACAATCAGCAAGGGATGAGCTGGAAGACAGATTCCTGCAGTTGAGGCAGGGTAGCAGGACAGTAGTTGAGTATCACCAGGAGTTCACACACCTGACCCCGTTTGCGGACTCCTACCAGCTGGATGATGCAGGCTACGCAAAGAGATTCTACAAGGGCCTCCGTGACGAGCTTAGACAGGCCCTCCTCTTTGTCTCTGACGGCAGCATGGCCAAGATCCCTGAGATGGCCAAGAAGTTGGAGGTAGGAAGTGTTGGAGTTTCCATGGTGATCTGGAAGTGGTCAAATATCTAGTCTCACTGCCAATGCGATATGAGCCTATGGGGTCACACATAAGAGTGTATGGGGAAATTGGAGGAAGATTTGTATTAACAAGTGTGGATAAAAATTCATTCGACGAATTCAAAGCCTGTTAGTCGAACGGCTATAATAGCGCATTCGTCGAACGGCTATAATAGCGCGTTCAACGAATGGCTATAATAGCGCGTTCGTCGAACGGCTATAATAGCGCGTTCGTCGAACGGCTATAATAGTGCATTCGTCGAACGGCTATTGTAGCCGGTTCGACGAACGGCTAATGCGTTCGACGAACGGCTATTGTAGCCGGTTCGACGAACGGCTAATGCGTTCGATGAACGCTTGCCGATTCGTCGAACGTAGTTTCTGACTTCAGTTACATCGTGGGTGTGCGGATAGCATCTCTTTCACACTGGGTCTAAAATAATATGATTCTCTTCCGACCCGAGCGCGACCTAATTTTGGCGAGAGACAAATAGAGGCGGATGTGTTCCGACTGAAGTAATTTTTGACGGAAGAGTTCCGTTCCTCTCCCTCCGCCGCCGCCTCCTCCTCTCCCCGACGTCGGACCGAGCAGTACGTGGGAGATATAGAGAGCAGTTCTTCTCCGACCTAGATCTTGTGCGACAAGAGACAAGGGTTCTCTAGCTCTCGTGTGGATTTCCCGTAGAGCTGCTGATCTACTTCAGCGCTTGGAACTCTGAAATCTGCCATTGGAGCATCTCGGTTAAGCTTAGACTTAACCCCCTTCAGGTATAAATTTATGTATTGCATTATGATGCTTTTATTCATTTCTTGAATCATGAAATCGCAAAATCCGAACTCTTTTGGGTTGTTCTAGTTATCGTTTTATTCCGCTGCGCATATTAGATATGTTATTATCATTTTGAATGATGTGTAGAAAACCCAACAGTGGTATCAGAGCTAGGTTGATTTCTGAAATGTGTTTTCAGAATTTTTCTGAAGTTTGTTTCGGAAATAATTTCAAAATAGTTTTCAGAAACTATTTCAGAAAAACTGTTTTCAGAAATATTTTCTGAAGTCACTTTCAGAAATTATTTTAGAAACTGTTTCAGAAATTGCGATTTCATTGTTTCAGAAGTTGTTTCTCCTTTGCAGTAACTGTCCCTCAAAATGGTTTGTGAAACCAAATGTCTTAGATTTTGAATCTAACAATGAGAGACGAGCTTGTCTACTGCATAAGTGGAGTTGTTTGTGCATGTGTTAAATGCATGTAAATCTGGATATTTAGATATGTTCTAAATGCTCAGATTTAGCCCCTTTTATCAAAGCGTTGATAGTTTTATTTTGTGCACATCTGGGATGTATTTGGTCTGTGAATGTTGTAAATATGTGAATGTGCACTTTGATTAACCGTTAATCAATTTTATATAAAATTCCTTATCCAATATTAAGTATACGGATGCTTTCCGATGGATGACACACTTCCTGCCTCGATCGATGGAATGTGGGCTTGCCAAAGTAAGGTGCATTAATCTATCTTGGTAAGGGTGCGAGCGGATAATTGTGATATCCCACTGTCGACATCGGGTCCAACTTAACTAGGTGACCTCAAAAGTTGAGTGCCTAGAAGCATTGGGTTGGCATGCACCATATGATGGATGCGAATAAAGAGTTATTCACCAACCATACAAGAGTTGCATAGTGATGCAATTGATAAGTGTTGCCTACCTAAATAACCGCATTATGAGAGGAACGCCAAAGCGGACTCGTTGTGTTGGTGAAATACGGATCTTGTCCACTAAGAGAGTAGCTCGCATAAACTCTCTGAATTGATATTAAGGGTTATCAATTTGAATAATATAGTGGGAGTGTTTAATTAAAGTCCTTATTAAATAAAAGTTGTTTTTGAAACATAGTACTAAAATGTTTTTTGCAAATTCACTGTAGAAATTCATGGCAAATACATCGCACTCCACGTTGTCCCTGAGAGCTATCCTTGAGAAGGACAAGCTCAATGAGACGAACTTCCTCGATTGGTATAGAAACTTGAGAATTGTTCTCAAGAAAGAGCGTAAGCTCTATATCTTGGAAGAGGATCCTCCACCAGAGCTGACTGGGAACACGTCCCGTGCCGAAATGGATGCTTATAAGAAGTATCAGGATGAGTCCCTTGATGTCGAATGCCTCATGCTCGCTACCATGACCTCTGAGCTTCAGAAGCAACACGAGACCATGTGTGGCTTTGAGATTATCGAGCACCTGAAGAAAATGTTTCAAGGGCAGGCTCAGCAAGAGAGGTTCGACGTCACTAAGGCTTTATTTCAGTGTAAAATGGGAGCAAGAGACCCAGTGGGAACTCATGTACTTAAAATGATTGGGTACATTAAGAACCTTCAGAGACTGGGGTTTACTTTAAGCCAAGAGTTGGCTACTGATCTGATCTTGCAATCATTGCCGGAGAGTTACGAGCATTTTGTCTTGAACTATAACATGAATGAGATAGATAAGACATTGCCCGAGATCCTAGGCATGTTAAGAACTGCCGAGAACAACATGAAGAAGACCAAGCCTGCTAGCCCCATACTGATGGTGCATAAAAGCAAGGCCAAGGCCAAGGGATTCAGGAAGTCTAACGTGGGACCTAAGACTAGCCTGGATCCCAAGTCATCAACACTAAAAAAGAAGGGATTAGCTAAAGAAGGAAATTGCCACCATTGCGGTAAGGCAGGGCATTGGAGGAGGAATTGTCCCCTCTACATCCCCACTTCAGGTATTTATGTTATAGAAATTAACTTGTCTGCTCCTTCATCTTGGGTATTGGATACCGGATGTGGTTCTCACATTTGTACGAATGTGCAGGAACTAACAAGGAGAACACTGCTGGGTAAAGGAGTGGTGGACCTACGCATTGGAAATGGAGCAAGAGTTGCTGCCATTGCCGTAGGATTGTATCGTATTTCCTTGCCCACTGGGCTTATTATTGAACTTGATAATTGTTATTTTGTTCCTGCTATAACCAAAAACATCATTTCTATTTCATGTTTGGACATGATTGGTTTTACTTTTGTTATTAAGAGCAATTGGTGTTCTATCTATAAGAATGATGTTTGTTATGGCGTTGCTCAAATGTTTAATGGTTTGTATGTTTTGAACATAAATCATCCAATCTATAACATAGAAAATACCAAATGACTAAAAACTAATGACTCTAATCCAACATATCTCTGGCACTGTCGTCTAGGCCATATAAATGAGAAACACATATCCATGCTCCATAAAGATGGATTATTGGACTCATTTGATTATGAATCATTTGAGAGATGCGAGCCATGTTAAATTAAGCAAGATGACAAAGGCCCCTTTCACTAGTTGTAGTAAGAGAGCTAATGATCTTTTGGGTATCATACATAGTGATGTATGCGGACCCATGAGTTCTATGGCTAGAGGTGGGTACTACTACTTCGTTACATTCACTGATGATTTCAGTAGATACAGATGCGTGTTTCTTATGAAGAACAAATCTGAAACCTTTGAAAAGTTCAAAGAGTTTAAAAATGAAGTAGAGAACCAACTAGGAAAAAGGATAAAAGCACTCTGATCTGATCGAGATGGCGAATATCTGAGTCATGAGTTTCGTGATCATCTGAGAGAATGTGGTATTGTATCACATCTCACTTCGCCCGGAACACCACAACATAATGTTGTGTGTGAGAGGAGGAATCATACTTTGCTAGACATGGTATGGTCGATGATGAGTCATGCAGATTTGCCCGTTTCTTTTTGGGGATTTGCCTTAGAGACTGCTGCTTTCACCTTAAATCGTGCTCCAATGAAAACGGTTCTAAAGACACCATATGAGATATGGACTGGGAAGCGTCCTAGTATGCCTTTTATTAAGATTTGGGGCTGTGAGGCATACGTGCGATGTCAAATGCCTGACAAGCTGGAACCCAAGTCAGATAAGTGTTATCTTGTGGGATATCCTAGGGAAACCAAAGGGTATTACTTCTACCTGCCGTCCGAGGGCAAAGTGTTTGTCGCAAGGACTGGCATCTTTTTGGAGAAAGAGTTCTTATCCAGAACGTCTACAAAGGTGGAACTTGAAGAAGTTCAAGAACCACAAACAATAGCTGAACCGATTTTAGAACCTGAGCAAGGACTACAAGTTGTTGTAGCTAGAGAGCCTGCTCAAGAAACACAAGTCCTGCGTAGATCTGATAGACTAAGATTTGAGCCTGAGAGATATGTATTTCTCGTGTCTCAAATAGGTAACGTGTTGCTTATGGATCATGATAATGAGCCTGCAACCTACCAAGAGTCTATGTCTGGACCTGACTCTGAGAAGTGGCTTGAGGCCATGAAATCTGAAATGGACTCCATGTATGCAAACCAAGTTTGGACCTTGGTGGAACCACCTGAAAGGGTACGACGCATAGGGTGCAAGTGGGTCTTTAAGAAGAAGACCGACATGGATGGGAATGTACAGACATTCAAGGGCCGGCTGGTGGCTAAAGGTTTCAGGCAAATTCATGGTGTTGACTATGATGAGACCTTTTTCCCTGTAGCCATGGTCAAGTCCATCAGAATTCTACTTGCTATTCCTGTGTATTATGACTACGAGATCTGGAAAATGGATGTCAAAACGGATTTCCTTAATGGAAACCTCCTTGAGGAAGTGTACATGACACAACCCGAGGGTTTTGAATCTCCAAATGAAGCAACTAAAATATGCAAGTTGAATCGATCCATTTATGGATTGAAACAAGCTTCTCGAAGTTGGAATCTTCGCTTTGATGAGAAAATCAAAGAGTTTGGTTTCATCAAGAATGAGGATGAACCTTGTGTTTACAAGAGGACTAGTGGGAGCATTGTCATTTTCCTGATATTGTATGTGGATGACATACTATTGATTGGAAATGACATTCTGACCCTGCAAGCTATTAAGAACAGGCTAGGGGATTGCTTTTCCATGAAAGACTTGGGTGAATCGACTTATGTACTTGGTATCAAGATCTATAGAGATAGATCGAAGAAGTTGCTGGAATTGACCCAGAGTAGATACATTGAGAAGGTGTTGAAACGGTTCAACATGCTTGAGTCCAAGAAAGGATTCATACCCATGTCACATGGTGTGAGTCTCTCTAAGGACCAGTGTCCAAAATCTTTGGAAGATAAGGACCGCATGAAGTTGATTCCATATGCTTCGGCAATCGGATCAATCATGTACGCAATATTATGTACTCGACCCGATGTCTCTTATGCTTTGAGCATGACGAGCAGGTATTAGTCTGATCCTGGTGATGGTCACTGAATAGCCATCAAGAATATCCTGAAGTACTTAAGAAGGACTAAGGATTTATTTTTGGTGTATGGTGGAGAGGAAGAGCTCAGTGTAAATGGTTACACTGATGCAAGCTTCTAAACTGATAGGGATGATTCAAAGTCCCAATTAGGCTTTGTATTTTGCCTTAATGGAGGAGCTGTAAGCTGGAAGAGTTCCAAGTAGGAGACAGTTGCCGATTCTACGACAGAAGCCGAGTATATTGTTGCTGCAAATGCGGCAAAGGAGGGTGTGTGGATTAGGAAATTCATCAGCGAGCTTGGTGTAGTTCCTAGCATTGTTGATCCCGTAGTTCTCTACTGTGACAACAACGGTGCTATTTGATAAGTTATAAAATATATGTATTTTTAGTATCGTTATTAGTATAGTTTTAATTAATATTGTAAATTTTCTATGTAAATTAATGAATAAATTGCTTGTTTTATTATTTTCCTTACTAATTTAGTTTTATTTTTGTTTTTGCAGATTTTGGCAATTTTTGTCAAGTCACGCCCTGAGTCACGCCCGTGACAACTTGTCACGCCTGTGACCCAAGGGCGTGTAATCTGCGTTCAATGAAAGACAAGTTGCGTTCGATGAAAGTCGAGCGTCGTTCGACGAAAGCGCTCTGCCCCTGCGTTCGACGAAATCTCTCCAAGCTGCATTCGACGAAAGCACTCTGCCCTGCATTCGACGAAAGCACTCTGCCCTGCGTTCGACGAAAGCTCTACAAGCTGCGTTCGACGAAAGCGCCCTCCCCTGCGTTCGACGAAAGCTCTCCGAGCTGCGTTCGATGAAATCTTTCCAAGCTGCGTTCGACGAACTCCCTTTGCCCCAGTGTTCGACAAACGACGTACATCGTTCGACGAATCCTTCTCAGCGTCCAGCGTTCGACGAACGTCGATCTGAGTTCGACGAACTCTCTCTGTCCAGGCGTTCAAAGAATCCAGTGCACACGCTAGCCGTCACGCCCCAGTTAAAGCAGATATGTCCCGCCCATGACACTGCAGGTCACGCCCGTGTGCAGCCAAGTTTGACCGCAGACCTTCCAGAAGACGGCGGATGCGACCCCTAAAGCACGCGCAAATGTCGCGCCCCAGGGTCACGCCCGTGACATCCAAGTCACGCCCGTGACCTAGGGCGTGTAAAAATAAAATTTTGCCTATAAGTAGAGGGGCTCGGCTGAAGCATATTTCATCCAAATTTTGAGTGCTTGTTAGTGTTTTCTGAGTTCTTTGAGTGATTGTGAGTTTTTTTTATGCAATTAAGTTTATGTTCGTTTGTAATTTTCGCCTTATAGAAATAAAATGTTATTTTCTCATTTGGATCATCTTCCTTTTTCATTTATGTTAGTGTGTGTGTGTGTGTATGAGAATAGTTTTATTACTTTCATAACTTAGTTTATTGCTTTCATAATTTAGGTTTATTGCTTTCATAAAAGTAGTTTATCGCTTTCTTTTAACGCTTTATTTATCGCTTTCTTTTAAACGCTTTCTTTCGATTCAGTCTTTTATTACAAGTAGAGTGCATGAGTTTATGAGATAGTATTTTTCTTTTTTTGTAACTTAGCTTTATTTCAGTCTTTATATAACTGCTATATACCACCCCCATCTTGAATAAGAGGCTAATTTACTTTAGCACTTGTTTAAGTCGGTTGGGACGGATATTATTTCTGCACCTTTATATGTCTTTTATTTCTATACCACCCCCATCTTGAATAAGAGGCTAATTTCCTTTAGCGCTTGTTTAAGACGGTTGGGACGGATACTATTACTGCTTTTATATAGGTATTTTTATTTCTCTTTTTATCCGCTTATATCCGCTTAAAATTATTAAACATGTATTTGCCAACTGTTAATGTCGTCTCCATTTCGATGAGTGGCTAATTTCCTTTAGCGCACGATGTCGAAGAGCATTGGGACACAAAAATAGTTTTTCTAAAGATTAAAACATCTCTTTCTAAAATAATTAACGCTTAAGGTTTACCCGAGAATAACGTTAAGTGAAGCCACATAATCGATGTGTGGTTTTCATTTCCGTCTCCGTACACTAGTTAGCCGAGAGGCTCGTGCGTACGGACTGATCGCTTACGGGTAAAGAGAAGTGCGCTCTACCCTCGAGAGAGGATGAGGTAAGTCTCCCGAATTGGAAGTAAAAACCCAATAGCGGGGTTCACAACATAAGGCGAGTATTAAGAAGATTCGATGGTGGAAAATTCATAATCTCAGGTGGGCGTACCCTCGAGAGAGGAGCGTTCATAATTATGGAACCTCCACGGCCAAGCCATTTTAATGTTTTAAAAAGTCATCTCTTTTACTTCTAAAAAAGACTATTTTAGTCTCAAGGTAATTCAACATCGGGCGCTATTATTATCATCGTTTAGAACTCTAGTTATACGCTTATTATGATCGTTTTCTTTTAAAAACCCAATTAAAAACTTATTCCGATAAAATAATAGTTCGTTCCTCAAAGTAGGTTAATCAACACGATCCGCGGAAATATACGACCTCGATATTTTCTAAAACAAAATATCCTGTATTACTCACGATAAGGTATACTTGCCTTTATTATATGGTTAGTTCGGATTAAAAAAATTATACAAAAGCTTTTCAAACCAATTTAGTGCAAAACTCTCCTTTTCTATTTTAAAAATCAATAGAATTCGGCGTTGTAGCCGAGGCGTAATCGTCAATATTTTGAAACCAGAAAAAGACCGTTACTTCTATCTTTCGATAGGATAACGTTTAATTTCTCAAAGTAGGAGTACTTGCGAGACTCTTTGGAAACACTCGTCGAAATCTAATCTCATCAAATAAAGGTTAACCAAAACAAAGAAACAAGAAGCAATCCCGAAGTAAATCATCAAGTTTTTGGCGCCGTTGCCAGGCACAATTAGTGTTGTTATTTGAAACAAGGAATTACTATTACTTTTATCATATATTAAAAATATAAATCTATATATCTATATAAAAAAAAATTTACAAAAAACCAAATATATATATATATATCATTTTTATTATTAGTATATGACCCGAGGAAACTCCTCGGACGATTCGAATACCCCTTTTGACCCCGAAATCGAGCGCACTCTTCACGAGCGCCTCCGACTTCGCGATCAAAACTTACTCGAATTTCCCGAAGAGTCAGTCAGAGATACTTACACTGAACCTATGGCCGATCAAATTCCAGATGTGGCCCCACCACGGACCATGGCATATTATGCCAGGCCAAATCTGGAAGATACTGGATCGAGCATTACATGCCCAACAGTGGCTAATAATAATTTTGAAATAAAATCTAGCATCATTCAAATGGTACAACAGTCAGTCCAATTTGACGGTTTGCCAGATGAGGATCCGAACTTACATCTTTCTAACTTTTTGGAAATCTGCGATACTTTCAAAATTAATGGCGTTACTGACGACGCCATTCGTTTACGCTTATTTCCATTTTTGCTGCGGACGAAGGCAAAAGCGTGGTTAACTTCTCTTCCCAGAGGATCCATAACCACGTGGGCCCAATTGACGGAACACTTTTTAACTAAATATTTCCCCCCGTCAAAAACCACTAAGTTACGTACAGATATCGCCTCTTTCATTCAATACGATTCTGAGTCTCTTTATGAGACTTGGGAGCATTTTAAGGAGTTCCTGCGTAGATGTCCTCATCATGCGCTGCCGTCCTGGCTATAGGTCCAGACATTTTATAATGACCTAAATTTTTCCACGCGACATATGATCGATGCAGCCGCCGGGGGAACGTTAAACAACAAAACCCCAGCGGCCGCCCAAGCTCTGTTCGAGGAAATGGCCATGAACGCCTATCAATGGAATGTGCCTAGATCACACCCTACTAAACCAACTGGGATATATGAAGTGGATGCCACTTCTCACTTAGCCTCGCAAGTGGAGCTGCTAAGTAAGTAAGTGGCGGAGATGACTGCTTCCTCCTCCACTCCCGCTTGGCTTAATAATAATAATATTATTACTTTTGTCGAAGAAACCGTAGATTACCTAGGCAACCCAGTTAGGCCCCCCTTCAACCGAAATAACAATCCGTATAGTAATAATTATAATCCGGGTTGGAGGAACCACCCAAATTTTTCCTGGAGCAATCCTAATAATGCTCAGAGGCCCCCAATTGTAAATCCGCAAGGATTTCCGCAAGGATTTACAAACGGATATCAGCCTCCACCTCCAAAATCTTCTCCGCTAGAAGATATTTTTGCTAAATACGTTGCGTCCACCGAGTCAAATATCCGGAATATCACCGGATCGATTAAAAACTTGGAAAATCAGGTGGGACAACTGGCAAAGATGGTCTCTGAGCGGCCATATGGAGCTCTACCAGGGAACACGGAGCCAAACCCCCGAGAAACTGCGAACGCCATAAATCTTCGCAGTGGCAAGGAGGTAACCTACCCAAAACGGGTCGAGCCTAAGGTACAGGTTTCGACACCGACCCCTACACCCTCTCCTTCGATAGATAAATCACCGAGTCTTCCGATTGTGCCGAACGTTTCTTGCTCGCTTCTTCCTTATCCTTCACAAATAAACAACGAGCGGAAGGACGAGCAATATCAAAAATTCTTACAAATTTTTAAACAAATTATAATAAACGTTCCCTTCTGCGAGGCACTCTCCCAAATGCCGAAATACGCGAAATATCTTAAAGGGTTACTTTCTGACAAAAAGAAACTCGACGATGTTTCACGCATTTCCCTTAACACGGACTGCTTGGCTGTTTTCCTTAACAAATTGCCGCTAAAATTAAACGACCCGGGACGGTTCTCCATCCCGTGCCTCTTCGGCAATATGTTAATAAAGTACGCTCTCGCGGACTTGGGAGCTAGCATCAACTTGATGCCTTTCTCCCTTTTCAAAAAACTTGATTTGGGCATCCCAAGCCCGACTAAGATGAGCATCCAACTCGCGGATCGCTCGGTAAAGTACCCGATAGGGGTAGTGGAGGATGTTCTGGTCAAGGTCGAAAAGTTTATCTTCAAGGTAGACTTTGTCATCCTGGACATAGAGGAGGACGCTGAGGTGCCTATCATTCTCGGTCGCCCATTCCTCGCAACCTCCCACGCGTTAATCGATGTTAGTAATGGTCGCCTCCTCCTTCGGGTTGGAGACGATGAAGTCACTTTGCATATCAACCCCTCCATGCGGAACTCACTATCGAATGATGATTCCTACTTTAATTTGGAATCCGCGTTTGAGGATGAGTGTTCTTCTCTTTTGGAATTGTTATCTTTAATGGTAAATGATTTGGATCTGGCAAATCAACCTCCTTTAGATGAATTGCCGCCAGATTCGCCCTTCGAGCCTTTCAATTCGAAAGAGTTAAAAATCTCCACATCTTATGAAGAACCCCCGGTCTTGGAGCTTAAGCAACTCCCCGACCATTTAAAATATGCTTTTCTAGCCGCGAACTTAAAACTTCCGGTTATAATATCATCTACTTTAACCGATTCGAAAACATCCAAATTAGTTGAGGTTTTGTCCAAACATCGCCATGCAATTGCATGGCAAATTTCTGATATCAGGGGAATTAACCCCTCATTCTGCTCCCACAAAATTTTTCTCGAAGAAAACCCCCGCAAAACTCTTCAGCCTCAATGGCGACTTAACCCGAATATGCGGGAAGTCGTTAAGATTGAAATTATTAAACTCCTCGATGCGGGGATTATCTATCTTATATCCGACAGTAAATGGGCAAGTCCCGTACAAGTCGTCCCTAAAAAAGGCGGTATAACGGTCGTGGTAAACACGAATAACGAATTAATCCCAACTCGTACTGTTACGGGTTGGAGGGTGTGCATCGATTACAGAAAACTAAACGATGCCACCAGAAAAGACCACTTCCCGTTGTCGTTTATTGATCAAATCCTAGAGTGTCTCTCTAGTCATCCTTTCTATTGCTTTCTTGATGGTCTCTCGGGATTTTTCCAAATCCCTATTTCCCCTGAGGACCAAGAAAAAACCACTTTTACTTGCCCTTTCGGCACCTTCGCATATCGAAGGATGTCGTTTGGCCTCTGCAACGCGCCAGCTACATTCCAACGATGTATGCTGGCAATATTTGGTGAGCTAGTAGAAGATATAATGGAAGTCTTCATGGATGACTTCTCCGTCTTTGGAAGCTCTTTTGCAAATTGTCTATAAAATTTAGATAGAGTCCTCCAGCGGTGCGAAGAGATGAAGTTAGTCTTGAACTGGGAGAAATGCAATTTCATGGTCCGAGAGGGTTTAGTCCTCGGCCATAAAATTTCTTCCAAGGGGATGGAGGTCGATAAGGCCAAAGTCGCTATAATTGAACAACTTCCTGTTCCTTCAAACGTCAAATCTATTAGAAGTTTTCTCGGCCACGCAGGTTTTTATCGGCGGTTTATTCAAGATTTTTCAAAAATAACCAAACCTCTAACTCACCTCCTGGAAAAGGATTCCCCATTCATTTTTGACACGGCCTGCGTAGAGGCATTTAATTTTATAAAAAAGCAACTTATCAATTCTCCAATTCTGGTGGCGCCAGATTGGTCCCTTCCGTTTGAGATTATGTGCGATGCGAGCGATATTGCGGTATGAGCCATTTTAGGCCAACGCGTAAATAAATATTTTCATCCAATATATTACGCTTCTCGCACACTCAATGCGGCACAAGCTTACTATACAACGTCGGAAAAGGAACTTCTTGCCGTCGTCTTTGCTTTTGATAAATTCAGGCCTTACGTAACACTTTCACACGTAATCGTTTTCACTGATCACTCCGCCCTAAAATATCTTTTGGCCAAAGTTGATGCCAAGCCCCGCTTGCTTCGATGGATCCTCCTTTTACAGGAATTTGACTTAGAGATCCGAGATAAGAAGGGGGCTGAAAATTTAGCAGCCAACCACCTCTCACGTTTAGAATAACCCCTCGCAGAAGCGCTCGTCGAACCCGAAATAGATGATCGATTTCCTGAAGAGCGCCTTTTGGTTTTAAATACCATAAAAACTTCTTCCACCCCTTGGTTCGCAGATTATGTGAACTATCTAGTCGCACGGGTCCTTCCAAAAGTTTTTTCGACTCAACAAAAGAAGAAATTCTTTTCTGATTTGAAAAACTACTTTTGGGAGGACCCCTTTCTCTTTCGAGTATGCGCAGACCAAGTGGTGCGAAGATGTGATTTAAGCGAGGAGGGTGCACAAATTTTGCGACACTGCCACGAGGGGCCGGCTGGAGGGCATTATCAAGCCAACCAGACCGCGCGGAAAGCGTTAGAGGCGAGCTTTTATTGGCCCACTCTCTTTAAGGATGCTCACACTTTTGTGAGTAAATGCGATAGCTGCCAGCGGTCGGGTAACATCTCTCGTCGTGACGAGATGCCCCAAAACCTTTTTCCCGAGTGCGAAATCTTTGATCTGTGGGGCATCGATTTTGTAGGCCCCCTACCTTCTTCTTTTAATAATCGCTATATTTTAGTGGCGGTCGACTACGTCTCTAGGTGGGCGGAAGCGCAAGCTCTGCCCACCAATGATGCGCGAGTCGTCGTCCATTTTCTAAAAAAATTATTTTTTCGCTTTGAAGTGATAGGGGTACGCACTTCTGCAATGCCCAGTTTTCAAAAATTTTATCTAAATATGGCGTCACACATAAGCTCGCCACCGCCTATCACCCCCAAACAAGCGGCCAAGTAGAGGTAGTAAATCGCGAGATTAAACGCATTTTGGAGAAAACCGTTTCTTTAAATAGGAAAGATTGGTCCGTCAAACTCGGCGACGCGTTGTGGGCATATCGTATGACATACAAGACTGCTATCGGTTGTATGCCCTATCGATTAGTCTACGGCAAAGCCTGTCATTTACTTGTAGAGTTAGAGCACCGCGCTTTTTGGGCCTTAAAATTTTTAAATCTGGATTCGAACTTAGCCTCCGAGAATAGGAAATTCCAACTAAATGAACTCGATGAATGGCGTGCGAACGCTTAGGAGAGTAATAAATTTTATAAGGAGCGTTCTAAGTTCTACCATGATCGCAAAATAAAATTTCCCAAAACATTTGCGCCGGGTGATCTTGTCCTTCTTTATAATTCACGCCTTCGTCTTTTTCTGGGTAAGTTGAAATCTCGATGGTCCGGCCCCTTTAAGGTTAAAGAGGTTTGGCCGTATGGAACCATTCTTATCTCTCACCCCGAAAGAGGCGAATTTAAAGTAAAAGGGCATCGTTTAAAACTTTATCTTGCGGGCGATCCAGTGGACGAAAATACTGAATCCTTAACCCTCCCCAACTTATAATCTCACCACGCCAAATGCGTCAAGCTATGCGACGGTAAACAAAGCGCTTGTGGGAGGCACCCCATATTTATCTAATATTTTTTATGCTTTTTATCTATTTTTGCAGGGTTTCTAACGGCCCCGCCAGCTTTATTTCAGGGAAGCCTTTTTGCTCCCTCTTTCCTCTTATATATATTGCACTTTTATTTTCTTTTCTTCATACTTACATTACAACATTGGGGACAATGTTGGGTTTTAAGTATGGGGGTGTTTTACCATTTTCATTTAAACAAACAAAATTTTTTTCAAAAAAAAAATGTTTTATTTTATCTTGCCTACTTTTGTAAATATAAGCTTGAAAAAAAAATGTTCAAAAAATTGAAAAAAAAACAAAAACAAAAAAACATGTTTTTATTTTTTTTAACTGTCATAATACAAAAAAGACCGTTAAAAATAAGAATGTTTAAAACCACAAAAAAAATATGTACTTTTTTTTACGTTGTCACAATACAAAAAATTACAAAAATAAAAAAAAAAAAATTTAGCAAAACCCCAAATTTTTTCCAATATATATATAACTATATAGTAGTTGAAAAAAAAGGAAAAAAGAAAAACAAACAAAAATCCAAAAAATAATAAACCCTACTTTACTTTTATTCTTAAAGCATTTAGTTTCAAGAGTATATGTTTGTGGATTTTCATAATCACTAGTTTTACTATTTGTTTGTTTATCTAAGATCGATAGATTTAAACGTTCGGGGTTAAGTATTAAAGAATTTCTTGTGTTTTTAATTTAAATAGAGGCTTTGTTATCAAGCACTACTTCTAATAGCTAAAATAGAGACATGTGTATTATGTTGGCAAAACAACTTTAGACTGCAATTATCCCTACTTTATGTCTTCAGGAATCTAGGAATATTCAAATTACTAAGGTTGCACTCAAAACTTTTTTTTTATTATTCTAGAATTTCTCTTGAAAACCCCTTTTATACACCAATTTAGCATGACAAATAAAAATTTAAAAGAAGAAAAAGATCTTATGTCAATGGGAATAAAAAAATTTCCGTAAACATAGGCACCCAATATTGTTAAAAGAGATCCTATGTCAATGGGAATTAATAATTCCGTAAACACAAGCATTGGGTTAATTAAAAAGGTCAATTTTCCCTCGTACACCAACGATGAGAGTCAAAGGAAACTATATAAGAAGGGTGAGAGGATAAAATTCATCACCCCTAATTCAAGTACTCTTCTTTTTGCCAAGGCTTTTTACCCCTTTTCCCTTAGCCACATTATTGTTTCTAGTTTTAATTCAAAAAATCATTTGAGAGCCTAATTAGTAACTTATATTTTTCCTTCATGTTTCTTTAAACAAAGGTTATTATAATTTCGATCTAATCTCGTTTACTAATTATTACAATTTTGTTTGCTATTTGGTTAATTAAGAAGTCTTTTGGCTAGGACATTTCTTTCTACTTAAATCATTTGCATAATTTAGGACTTAACTCTTATTACTCTGAATTTTTATTTTTCAGTCTCTTATGATTAAACTAAAACGATAGCTATAAATTAGAACTTATGTTAATCCCGTATAGATCTCTCTTACTTTTGCTCTGAAATAGCAAAAGCTTAAGTATGGGGGTATTTGATAAGTAATAAAATATATGTATTTTTAGTATAGTTATTAGTATAGTTTTAATTAATATTGTAAATTTTCTATGTAAATTAATGAATAAATTGCTTGTTTTATTATTTTCCTTACTAACTTAGTTTTATTTTTGTTTTTGCAGATTTTGGCAATTTTTGTCAAGTCACGCCCTGAGTCACGCCCGTGACAACATGTCACGCCCGTGACCCAAGGGCATGTAATCTGCGTTCGACGAAAGACAAGCTGCGTTCGACGAAAGTCGAGCGTCGTTTGACGAAAGCGCTCTACCCCTGCGTTCGACGAAAGCTCTCCAAGCTGCGTTCGATGAAAGCACTCTGCCCTGTGTTCGACGAAAGCTCTACAAGCTGCGTTCGATGAAAGCGCCCTCCCCTGCGTTCGACGAAAGCTCTTCGGGCTGCGTTCGACGAAAGCTTTCCAAGCTGCGTTTGACGAACTCCCCTTGCCCCAGCGTTCGACAAATGGCGTACAGCGTTCGACGAATCCTTCTCAGCGTCCAGCGTTCGACGAACGTCGATCTGAGTTTGACGAACTCTCTCTGTCCAGGCGTTCGAAGAATTCAGCGCACACGCCAGCCGTCACGCCCCAGTTAAAGCAGATATGTGCCACCCACTGTCATGCCCGTGACACTGCAGGTCACGCCCGTGTGCAGCCAAGTTTGACCACAGACCTTCTAGAAGACGGTGGATGCGACCCCTAAAGCACGCGCAAATGTCACGCCCCAGGGTCACGCCCGTGACATCCAAGTCACGCCCGTGACCTTGGGCGTGTAAAAATAAAATTTTGCTTATAAATAGAGGGGCTCGGCTAAAGCATATTTCATCCAAATTTTGAGTGCTTGTTAGTGTTTTCTGAGTTCTTTGAGTGATTGTGAGTTTTCTTTATGCAATTAAGTTTATGTTCGTTTGTAATTTTCGCCTTTTAGAAATAAAATATTGTTTTCTCATTTGCATCATCTTCCTTTTTCATTTATGTTAGTGTGTGTGTGTGTGTGTGTGTATGAGAATAGTTTTATTGCTTTCATAACTTAGTTTATTGCTTTCATAATTTAGGTTTATTGCTTTCATAAAAGTAGTTTATCGCTTTCTTTTAACGCTTTATTTATCGCTTTCTTTTAAACGCTTTCTTTCGATTCAGTCTTTTATTACAAGTAGAGTGCGTGAGTTTATGAGATAGTATTTTTCTTTTTTGTAACTTAGCTTTATTTCAGTCTTTATATAACTGCTATATACCACCCCCATCTTGAATAAGAGGCTAATTTACTTTAGCACTTGTTTAAGTCGGTTGGGACGAATATTATTTCTGCACCTTTATATGTCTTTTATTTCTATACCACCCCATCTTGAATAAGAGGCTAATTTCCTTTGGCGCTTGTTTAAGACGGTTGGGACGGATACTATTACTGCTTTTAGATAAGTCTTTTTATTTCTCTTTTTATCCGCTTATATCCGCTTAAAATTATTAAACATGTATTTGCCAACTGTTAATGCCGTCTCAATTCCGATGAGTGGCTAATTTCCTTTAGCGCATGATGTCGAAGAGCATTGGGACACAAAAATAGTTTTTCTAAAGATTAAAACATCTCTTTCTAAAATAATTAACGCTTAAGGTTTACCCGAGAATAACGTTGAGTGAAGCCACATAATCGATGTGTGGTTTTCATTTCCGTCTCCGTACACTAGTTAGCCGAGAGGCTCGTGCGTACGGACTGATCGCTCACAGGTAAAGAGAAGTGCGCTCTACCCTCGAGAGAGGATGAGGTAAGTCTCCCGAATTGGAAGTAAAAACCCAATTGCGGGGTTCACAACATAAGGCGAGTATTAAGAAGATTCGATGGTCAAAAATTCATAATCTCAGGTGGGCGTACCCTCGAGAGAGGAGCGTTCATAATTATGGAACCTCCAGGGCCAAGCCATTATAATGTTTTAAAAAGTCATCTCTTTTACTTCTAAAAAAAACTATTTTCGTCTCAAGGTAATTCGACATCGGGCGCTATTATTTTCATCATTTAGAACTCTAGTTATACGCTTATTATTATCGTTTTCTTTTAAAAACCCAACTAAAAACTTATTCCGATAAAATAATAGTTCGTTCCTCAAAGTAGGTTAATCAACACGATCCGCAGAAATATACGACCTCGATATTTTCTAAAACAAAATATCTTGTATTACTCACGATAAGGTATACTTGCCTTTATTATATGGTTAGTTTGGATTAAAAAAATTATTCAAAAGCTTTTCAAACCAAATTAGTGCAAAACTCTCCTTTTCTATTTTAAAAATCAATAGAATTCGGCGTTGTAGCCGAGGCGTAATTGTCAATATTTCGAAAGCAAAAAAAGACCGTTACTTCTATCTTTCGATATGATAACGTTTAAATTCTCAAAGTAGGAGTACTTGCGAGACTCTTTGGAAACACTCGTCGAAATCTAATCTCATCAAATAAAGGTTAACAAAAACAAAGAAACAAGAAGCAATCCCGAAGTAAATCATCACTATTGTACAAGCTAAGGAACCTAGATCTCATCAGGGCTCCAAGCACATACTTCAGCGGTTCCATCTTATTCGAGAGATTGTCGATCGAGGAGATGTGAGCATATGCAGAGTACCGACTGAAGAAAATATTGCGGATCCACTGGCGAAGCCTCTTGCACAGAGAAAGCATGATGGTCATACTAGATCAATGGGTATTAGATACCTTAATGTTCGTCTCTAGTGGGAGTCTTGTGGATTGTATTTGTCGGTTGTTGAATGTTCATGTGATGGATAGAGTACTTTATGTTTTATTTTACATCTATGGCAAGTTCTTTTATTATGTCAAATGTTTCTACTGTTAGATTAATTAGCGTAATAAATGCCCTTAGAATGTTTGCTTCCATAGGAATTCAAGTACGTGACTTAAATGTGAGGGCCTAAGTTTAAATGAAGCTTCATTCTTAAATGGTCCCTGGTCGAGGTATCATCCTAGAAATTAGGGCAAGGATGAGACCATAAGACTAGCATGTGCGTTGATTGATGACCGGTTCTCATAGGTCATGATATTGTGATATCAAGTCATCACATGGGTACTTGATAGGAACAAGTTGTACTGGACAGACCCACCACGAGACTACTTTGTGGATTGTTATATAAACGTGTCACAAGTAGGTCTCAAGCGACAATGGTGTTTGTGGTCCTTTGACCTGAAGTCACAGCATTCTTCAGGTGAGGAAGAGCATACTTTGATGCCATCTAAAGTCTTCTCTTGAGAAAGGTTGACGATAAGGGTGGTTGATGGGTATGTTACGAATCATTTAGATGTTTGTATGTGAGCAGAAATGGAATTTGTCCTCCTATATGACAGCAGTTACATCCATGGGCCCCTTGATGGAATGAGACTGAGAAATGAATGGCCATGCTTGGATGAGACAATATGTGATATTGTGCTCACTAATTTCAGACAGTCTATTCTAGATCAACGAATTAGGATTGAACAATTACGAGGGTGGCACGGTCCATGCCTCCAGTTCTATCCGGATGTAAGGGACAAAGGGACGTGATAACACTGATACATTGGTCAAGACAGGATTGTTGAGTTAAGAACTCTTATTGCTTGGGTAGCAATGATGCATTGCTATATGCCGCTCATTTTTGTGAGACTTTTATATTATAAGTTCAAGATCAAGTGGGAGACTGTTGGAGTTTCCATGGTGATCTGGAAGTGGTCAAATATCTAGTCTCACTGCCAACGCGATATGAACCTATGGGGTCACACATAAGAGTGTATGGAGAAATTGGAGGAAGATTTGTATTAACAAGTGTGGATAAAAATTAGTTCGACGAATTCAAAGCCTGTTAGTCGAACGGCTGTAATAGCGCATTCGTCGAACGGCTATAATAGCGCGTTCGACGAATGGCTATAATAGCGCGTTCGTCGAACGGCTATAATAGCGCGTTTGTCGAATGGCTATAATAGCGCGTTCGTAGAACGGCTATTGTAGCCGGTTGTAGCCGGTTCGATAAACGGCTAATGCGTTCGACGAACGGCTATTGTAGTCGTTTCGACGAACAGCTAATGCGTTCGACGAACGCTTGCCGATTCGTCGAACGCAGTTTCTGACTTCAGTTACATCGTGGGTGTGCGGATAGCGTCTCTTTCACGCTGGGTATAAAAGAATATGATTCTCTTCCGACCCGAGCGCAACCTAATTTTTGCGAGAGACAAATAGAGGCAGAAGTGTTCCGACTGAAGTAATTTTTGACGGAAGAGTTCCATTCCTCTCCCTCCGCCGCCGCCGCCTCCTCTCCCTGACGTTGGACCTAGCAGTCCGTGGGAGATATAGAGAGCAGTTCTTCTCCGACCTAGATCTTGTGCGATAAGAGACTAGGGTTCTCCAGCACTCGTGTGGATTTCCCGTAGAGGTGCTGATCTACTTCAGCGCTTGGAACTCAGAAATCTGCCATTGGAGCATCTCGGTTAAGCTTAGACTTAACCCCCTTCAGGTATAAATTTATGTATTGCATTGTGATGCTTTTATTCATTCCTTTAATCATGAAATCGTAAGATCTGAACTCTTTTGGGTTGTTCTAGTTATCGTTTTATTCCGCTGCGCATATTAGATATGTTGTTATCATTTTGAATGATGCGTAGAAAACCCAACAGGAAAAGGCCGGCAGAGGACCAGGAAAGGAGTGGCAGGAGAGACCAGCAGAAGGGTCATTTTATTGGAGAGAGAAGAGCGGAGGACCGACCCCGCCAGGAGGAGAAGCAAAAGTAGGTGGTGTTGGCTCCGCAGCCTCTACAGATGCGGGAGATGACCAGGATAGGAGGAAGTGGTCCACCTCGCCCACCTGAGTGCTACCACTGCCACCAGACTGGACACATCCAGAGGAACTTCCCTTAGGGGAATGCACCACCAGCACTACAGGCTGCCCCACCAGCCCAGCATTTTGGGGGTCGAGGACGTGGTCGAGGCCATGGATTTTAGGGCGGGGACCGGAGACAGAATAGGGAGCAGATGAACACCCTGGACCTAGCACAGCCCCAGGACCCGGCAAGGGTCATTACAGGTACTTTGATGTGTTTTTTTTATATAATTGTTAGTACCTTACAACCTTAGTTTTACCTAAGCATTGAACCAAAACAAACCAAAATCACCCAGGTATAGTACTCGTCTGCGGCACGCATACACCTTATTCGATATGGGTACCTCACACTTGTTCGTCTCGGAAGAATTCGTGGATGATCTGGACCAGTCCAGCACTTCAAGGGCATACTCAGGAGGGTGCGGTTCCCGGACGGATTAGAGATAATAACGAATGCAAAGTGCAACATGAATGTGGAGATTGGAGGGAAACTGTTTGAAGCGCCGGCGACGCTTTTGAAGATGAAGGACTTTGATCTGATCCTCGGCATGAACTGGCTACACAGGAATCATGCAAGGATTGACTACCCGGCGAGAAGGATTGTTCTGAAGCATGAAGACTCGAAAGTAGTAATCGAAGGTATCAAACCCCCCTCCCGTATCTTTTTATCATCAATTCAGGTCGTGAAGGCCCACCTGCAGGGAGACGAGGTATATCAGGTGCTCTTCGAGGCGACGGAAGTCAAAGTCTCGATGTCAAATATCTTGGTCGTGCGGGATTTTGCCGACGTATTTCCGGAGAAGCTACCCAGACTGCCTCCGCATCGCGAGAAGGATTTCCAAATCCAACTGGTGCCGGGGGCTAAGCCGGTATCTAGAGCTCCCTATCGGATGGCCCCGAAGGAGTTAGTAGAGTTCCGAAGCCAGCTACAGGAGCTGGTGGAAGCTGGGTTCGTTAGACCGAGTTCCTCACCTTGGGGAGCTCCGGTGCTGTTCGTAAAGAAGAAGGATGGGACTCTCCGATTGTGCATCGACTACAGAGCACTGAATAGGCTGACGGTGCGGAACACGTACCCTTTGCTAAGGATATATGAGCTTTTTGACCAACTAGAGGGATCCCACTGCTTCTCAAAGCTGGATTTGAGGTCAGGGTATTATCAGCTGAGGATACAGGAAGAGGACATCCCGAAGACGGCTTTTAGCAGCCGATACGGACTATATGAGTTCATTGTGATGCCGTTCGGACTCACGAATGCACCATCAGGATTTATGAGCCTGATGAACCGAGTGTTCGAGACTTACCTAGACATCTTTGCCTTGGATCCAGGATGAGGATCCCAAGGCCCATGGCTCAGAGTTCGTGGAAGACAAGGAGGCTCAGGTAAGGCTGATTCGAGAAAGGATGCTGGAGGCCAGAGCATGCAAGCCAAGTATTATGATGCGCGACATCGTATGGTAGAGTTCAAGGTGGGAGATCGGGTATTCTTGAAGATACATCTGATGCATGGAGTCTCGCGGGTACGCGGGCGGAAGAAGCTCAGTCCGAGATATATGGGGCCCTATAGGATCCTGGAGCGGATCGACCCCTTGGCTTATAGACTAGAGCTACCGCCGGACTTAGCAGGATTGCACAACGTCTTCCACGTCTCCTCGCTTAGGAGGGCTCTACTATGACCAGAGCAACATATATCTACTGCAGAAGGGACGGTAGCTACTGATCGATCGGTTCACCTAGAGCTGGTCCGAGACGACACGGAGTTGCGAGTCTTGCGGCGCAAGAAGGTTCTGCTAGTCAAAGTCCTATGGAGGAATCATGGACAGGAGGAGCACACCTGGGAGACACTGGACTTGATGCAGCAAAAGTATCCAGAGCTCTTTACGATAGAATGACTTAAGTTCTGTTTGGGATGTTACATTCATTCACTTGCTATAGGAACCCCAAAGGCCTAACCTGAATTTCGGGGACGAAATTTTTATTTTTATGTATTGGGATTTGTAACATCCCCCTAACAACTAGACCCCCAAGTTGGTTTTGTCATGACTAGGCCATGACAAAACCATAGGAAGAGCTTATGACCAGGTGAACTTAGGTAAGAAGGAGAAAACTCAAGTGGTCTGCAAATAATAATTTCCAGATACCAAGCCTAGGGTTTAACTTTATAGCCTCACCTTGAACCTTTGACCCCACCATAACATCCCTAATCCATTGGGTGTCTCCTTAGAGCACCAAGGACTCATTAGGGTCAACTAAAGAGGCCAAATTGACTAAAGTCAACCCTAACCCTAAATTAGTGAAACTAACTCAATTAGGGTCAATTGGTCTCCACCATGCCAAACTGACTTTACCCCTACCCTTAAAAGGGTACTGGAGACCTAATGGACCAAAAAGACCCATCATGGGACCTCCAAATTGGCCAATTTAACCTAAGTCAACCCTAGCCCCAATTTGGTCAAAAGTGCCCTATTAAGGGGCAATTCACCCTCACCTTGCAAAATTGACCCTACCTAGACCTTCCTTGTAACGTCCCCCAAATAAATAGACCCCTAGAGTGATTTTGTCATTACTAGGTCATGACAAAACTCTAGGAAGCACAAAAGACCATGTGAACTTAGGCAAGAAGGAGGAAAATCATAATGGTCTGCAAATAGCAATTTCCAGTTACCAAGCTTAGGGTTGGACTTTAGGGCCTCACCTTGACCCTTTTACCCCACCATGACATACCTAACCTATTAATGGGTCAATTAGAGCACTAAGGACCCATTGGGGTCAACCAAGTGGCCAAGTTGACCAAAGTCAACCCTAACCTTAATTTGGTCAATGTTGCCTAATTAGGGCCAATTGGCCTCCACCATGCCAAATTGCCCTTGCACCTACCATTATAAGGATATTAGGGACCCAATTGACTAAAAACCCCCATCATGGGGCCACCAATTTGGCCAATTTGACCCAAGTCATCTCTAGCCTTATTTTGGTCAAACCAACACCTTTTGGATAAATTGGCCCAATTGGGGCACCACCATGACTCAACCAACTTTGGCGGATGTCAAGGGACTCAATACACATCACTTGGACCAGTCAACCCATTAGTTGACCAAGTCAAACACCTCAAGTCAACACTTGGTCAACCTTGCCCAAAAAGAGGGGAAAAGGCTAACTCAAGCTCAATCCACTTGGGCTAGGCCCAATTGAAGTGACACTCTAGCCTCATGAGGCTGCAATTACATAGAATGCCATCCAATTTCTGGAGGGGGTGACTAGGAGAGAAAAATTGGGAGTTTCCCCCAATTTGAAGAGAGAGAAAGTGGGCATTCAAGGTGAATTCATGGCATTCAAGGCAAATTGACCCCCCATTCATCTCCCCACACCCTCCATTCATCTCCCCATTGAATTCTAAGATGTTTTCCATACTTTCCCATGCCATCCGGTGGAGGATTCAAGAGTTTTCAAGTGAAACCGAAATGGCCATTAATGGCACTCCACCATTAAGCCTCCCCTCCTCAAATTGACCCTTCCATCATCTCCAGAAGGGGGAAATCAGTTGAAATCGAGTCCTAGATTGTTGCATTTGGTGGAGAATCAAGAGATCGGCAAGGAGCACATCTTGAAGGGGGCGACCATGGCAAATCTGGGAAACAACCACCCTCGAGCACGATTGGAGGTCTGGTTCTTCTCCTCTACCCTAGTGGATAGATCTACATCTATTGCTTGCAAGCTTTAAGGCCAATTGGCCCTAGATCATGTGAGCCGAAAACTCCATTTTTTGAGCTTTTTCCTATTGTCTAAACCCCCTATTTCCGGCCACCACCGGTCGGCCAAGACCTCCCATCGCCGGCCACCACCTCAAGGAAGGTGGTGGTGGCATTGGCCGGCCAGGGAGGGGCGTGGGTGGCCGGGAAAACCACTTCCAAAACTGCCCAGGTCGGAGCAATCTCAGCCATCGGCTAAAGTAGGAAGACGAAGGGATGGTGTCCATTCTGCATCAAGATTCGTGCGGCTCTATTATATGAAATGAGTTACTATTATATATATTTCTGTCACATATTTTGCTGTACCTAGATATAATTATTAATAATACTTAGGGACCTCTACAGAAAAAGTTGTCAACACCAAAGTTGTAGCCCTTGGAGTCTACTTTATTTTAAAATTAATTTCATGCCAAATGGAGTTTTGTAGCTCCCTGTTGGTCAATTTTGGTGGGACTGGTCTCTAGTGTAGGACAGCCACCATTTCTTGAATAACTTTTGATTGGGTTATGTGATTGACTTGAAAATTAAAACCTAGGCTATTTGTACCTACGCCCATAACATATCTAAAGATGGGAATTTTAGGAGAATATTTTCTAGGATTTTTGTAATAATTTAATAATTCATATATTATTTAAATTAGGGGTCTAATGACCTTCAATCCCCTCCAAATTTTGGTGGGGGCCTCTTAGGGTTATTATATGACCCTGGTAAAAATTGTAGCCCAATTGGGACTGATTTAGATAGGTAATTGGTTAACCTAAGTTGGGTCAAATTAGGTCTCAATTGGGGTATGGTGTTTATTTTGGGGTATGGTGGTCAAAACTCATCAACATGGGTTGAAACCTTGGCCACTGGTTTAGTATCTCCTAAAACACCCCCATGAGTGATTTGGGGTGGTGTGGAGGTGGATATGCCATAGGACCCTAGCTTTATCCCTATGGGGCATATAGAACCTTGTGAAGGTCATGTGGTCAAAAGTCCTAGAATGGTCATGGGACATAATAGATATGTTCATGGTGTGTAATAATGCCCTAGGGAATTTTGAGAGAATTTTAGGAGTATTTATTCCCCCAAAATTAGGTTATAACCCCTTCTGGGCATTTCATAATAAAGGAAATTTACATGCTCAAATGGCCTTGGATGATGGTGAAACCTTGGTAGTGCATTTATATTCATATGATGGACCTCTGGTAATTTTTGTGTAATTAATTAAATGATTTAACCAGCACTTCATTCACAAGGCACTTATTTTACCTTAACCTTAAGAAATATAATTGAGGGTCCAATACTCTCTGGAAAAATGTGCAACTTGGTGATAGGACATTTCAGGGCACTAGAAAGCTCTGCAAAGTTTTATATAATTTTTGGAGATTGTTATCAGTAGGCTACTTCACAACATGCACATATTAGGATCTATTTAGAATATTTATTTAGGTGAGAAAATGATTTCCATAAATTGTGAAACTCAGTCAGCAAGTCTTTATGTTGATATTGGAGATCTAGTATTTCTTTCATAATTTTTGGAATTATTTAACATAGGTTCCTTCACAATTTTCCCTACAAAGGGTTTCCTTGGAATATTCATTTATATGATTAATTTTCCTTTATAAATTCTGAAATTTGGCCAGTAGACTTTTTTGACTAATATGAAGGTCTAGTAATTTTTCCATAATTTTTGGATAAGTATTTTTGATGGTTCCTTCATTAACCTCCAACTTTGGAAAGATGCTAAATATTATAATTAGAGGACAATTCCTGATTGTAAAATTGTGACATTCTGTACTTATGGTTATTTTGGCATGATAGATTTATCTTATTTTTATGGGAGCCATATCATAAGAATACCTTACACTTCATGCTCATATTCATACTTGGCAAATATTAGAGGAATCAAAATAAATGTTAAAATGTTAAGAAAAAATATGAATCTCTGGATTTAGTCTTATGATGCCATGATAGTCCTCTAGTAATAATATTGTGTCATGAGGATGAGTATTTGGAGTACCGCTACTTATAAGATTCATATAGTTAGTTTGGCTTGCGTATAGTAAAAAGGTAAAATTTAGATATTTAGGGGTGTTGGATCTTACGGCGCCCTTAGAGGGGGGGGGGGTGAATAAGGGAATAAAAATTCTTTTTATAATTTTAAGAAAATTACTAAATTGTTTTATAATATGAGAAGGTAAAATAACAATTTAGCTAAATGAATAGAAAAATTATGATTTGCAATTTTAGAAACAAGTACTAAATTATTTTATGATGAAAGAGATTGAAATAAACAATTTAAATTTATAATTGAAAACTTAGAACACAATATAATAGAGATTACGCCAAATGAGAGAAATCAAGTAAACAGAAATAGAGACATGATTATATTATATGAAATGGTGTTTACAAAAGTTGATTTCAATATCGCTTGAAATCGGAGGGGACAAATATGTAAATAATTTTTTACTTTTCTATACCAACTTGTATCCCCACAAACCGGTTGGCTTTAGCCAATCCTTCCCCGGATATGGCCTCAAGCCGCTCTAGCCAATCCTTCCCCGGATATGGCCTCGAGCACACCCTAAATCTAATCACCTAGACCTAGTCGCCAACACAAGGCGAATTTCCCCCTAAGTCCTACCCAGACCTAGTCGCCAACACAAGGCGAATTAACTAAACGGTTGCAAAGAAAGTATGGAATGGAAATAATGATAACAATAATAAAACTCCCTATATGAGATCTTCTGAAGTTGGATATGAAGGATCGATGTAGTATAAGCGAGGTCGAAGCGATCGTCCTTCGGATGTAGCGTGACGTTGTCCTCCTCCAGAATTCTCCTTAAGCTTTTAGTGGGAGATCCATCTTCGGCAGCATAGCAGCAATAGAATTATGGCACAAGCACTCTCTCTAGGATGGATAGCCAAAATGATTGAAGTTAGCTCATTTTATAGAACTTGGAGATAGCGCCTGCGTTAGGTCCTAGCGCATGTGGTAGCATTCGTGTGGAGCGGTTGCGGAACCGTCGGCGGTGTGGCGTAGTGCACAGATTGGAGATAGCACCAGGCGGTAGCGCTAGCGCTGGCGGTAGCGAAAACTGTCGGTGGCGTGGCAGAATGAACTTCTGTCGAACTGAATTCGTCGAACGAAATTTTCGTCGAGCGGAAGTCGACTTTCGTCGAATGGAATTTTTTGCCGAACGATATTTTCGTCGAACAAAAATTCCGTCGAACGTAGCTCGACGTTCGTCGAACGAAACTTTTTGATGAACGAAATTTTCGTCGAACGCAGCTCGAAGTTCGTCGAACGAGCTAGTGCTGGCGTTAGTGCTGCTCCTTTCAAAAATTTGATTCCATGCTGCCTTCTACCTGTGGAGTATTGCACACTATAAACACACTACAAGCAATATCAAATACAATATGGGATTTGTTATTCTCAAACAAAGGGATGTGACACACATGTCCAACAATCTCCCCCTTTTGATAATAACTAATCGTCTAAGCAAGAAATCAACAATAGTGTTTATAGTATATGATAAGCAAGATAATAGTGCAACTATAGTAAATGATAAGCATGATAATGTGCATACTCCCCCTATCTTAATGCTCCCCCTACATAAATGCAATTTATGTTTTACTCCCCCTAAATGATAGATTACATGAATTATTCTCCCCTTAATCTTCTATATTTCTCCTATATAGATTTCTTCAATTAATCTCCCCCTTTTGGTATTATCAAAAGAAGGTGGGGTGAGGGTAGTAAGGAGGCATTTCTTATAAATGATAAAGCATGATCGAGCTTTTGTAATATAGATAATGATAATGAATTTAAGCATACTATATATAATGATAAAGATTTTAAGCATAGTATAAAAGAGATTTCAAATAAAAGATAAGAGTTGTAAGCAAGCGGAAGATTATAAGAAACATCTTTTTGTAAGCATGAAAAATATAAGTAAAAAATATGAGTTTTAGTTCAAAATTGAAAGATGTTTTAACCTTTTTGAAATCTCAGAGTTTTTCATAACGATACCAAGCATGAAAAGAACATATCAAAGAGAGATTATTCTACAATGTTACTTAATTTTAAGTTCAAGAGATACCAAAACATTGTAGAGATCATGCTAGGTTATCTAGTGCATTTCTTATATAAATAGTATAGAAAAAGCATTAGAATCTAATACTCATGAGAAGAAGTGTTATGAAAGATAATGATGTGCACATAAGTGTATTTTGGGCAATGTTACTAATTGATTTAAATCACAAAATACAAGGCATATGTAGAGTAGAGTGCACAATAAAACACAAGTAAATTACTTTCACACACTTTTAATGCACATAATTTTTTAACAAAGTGGTGTAATAACTAAGGTTTGCACAAGACACTTTACTATTCTTTCCAAGGTGCTCAATCTCACAATGCTTATAAAGACTTATCATGAGGTTCAAGTAGTGCTTGGTGGAGTTATATTTGTCTACATATATAATATTTTTTTTTTGTTCTCATTTGTGAGACAACATTCTCCGAATACACTTGTTTTGCAAACCCAAATTTTTATCTTAACCACTTTTCTAAATTTCATAAGTGCAATTCAAATGTAGTGTAGGCAATAGACTTATGCAAGATTTAATTCATTGTACAAATACAATACACAAGCAAGCATTTTTAGATTTAAACACACATGTTGATTACCAAAATAAGTGAGTGAAAGGTATCAATATCAATCATAATACATTTACTCAAACTTAGTGGCATGCTAAGCTTGGTTCTATATATTTTTCAATACAATTGATGCACTTAAATAGATATATCAAAGCATGATACATAAAACAATGTTCATAGTAATTTCAAGGAATAAATTTTAACATTGTAAATAATTCTAAATAATAGAATCCATACATGCTTGATATTGACAATAAAGATCATACAGTTTTTTTTATCATTTTTAAATCAATTAAAAAATAGAAAATCACAAAAAAAAAAAATTTTGTAATTTTTCAATTTTGAATTTTTGTAGTAGATTTTCATAATATGAATAAAACACAAATATAAACAAAAAACATATTTTTGTATTTTTGAACTTTTGTAGTTGATTTTTCATAATATGAATAAAAACACAGATAACAAAAACATATTGTTGTATTTTTGAATTTTGAATTTTAATTTGATTTTTCATAATATGAATAAAAACAAAATTACAAAAAGTCAGAAACACAAAAACTAAGTAGTACATATGAACTAAAACATTTTTATAGATTTTTAGAAATTTTAAAATTCAGAAAAATCAAACACACATGCTAGCGTCGGCGCTAGTGATAGCGCGGCAAACAGTACATGATTTTTTGAGAATTTAAATTTTTTTATTTTTGATATTGATTAAGTGTCCTTAGAGTAGTTCCATGCTGAAATTTCAGAATTTTTGGAGATCTCTAGGTGGATCAAATTTGCGTGAAACTTTGGTTTTTCAAATTCTTGTGTTTTACAAAACCATTTAAACATGAAAATATAAACTATGAAGACACAAGAGGATAATTTTTTTATTAAACAACCCAAAATATGCATGATTTAAGTGATAAGTAAATAAAATGATCATGCGAAGAGTAATATAAGTATGTCCTAAGATTATAGACTACCCCGACTAAATGTCTACACCCTAGCCCCATACTAAGTGATAGATGGGCATGAGGAGCTGCACACATGCCGTAGGTTGGGGTGTTAGTCCCATATGCACACACTAGAGAACGCTCAACCTAGCACTCTTTCCCCCCAGTGCCTCGCAAGGCCCCACTGGAACCCTCCCCGGTTAAGGACAAGACATGTCTTAGAGGTTAGGTCTCTAATGCATACAACTCTATGCCCCCGCTATTATGAGATATGAAGTCATAGGTGAATAATCTTTGGACAACCTAAGCTTTTAAACTATGGGTTGATATATAAACTATGGGTTTTGTTTAATGTGATTAGTTATATAAAGCCGCATAGTTTTTCTACTTTTATGAGATGACGATATGAGAGAACTAGCACAATTACTAATATTCAATAAGTGATAAAGCTAGTATGATGAGTTTTGGGTTTAATGTCATGTCATAAGATTAATATTAATGTTGCATGTATTCCAAAATAGAGCTTCAAAGTATAGATCTAGAATAGAGTGATGATTAAGTTTGATTTATACTTTCATTACAAAGTTGATTTTAGAGTCTACAAATATGAGAGATACATGCAATTACTAGCAAAGCAAATCAATAGATCAAATAATATAAAGAAAACATTATTCATGTTTTTATCATAAGATTCATAATTCCTAGGTGATAGACATCATTGATTTGAGATATTTCTTGATAGAACATGAATTATGAATTATGATTATAGAGAATTTTGCATAGAATATATGTTAGATCATCAAGATGTATGTAAATTCTAATTCTTCTAGACTTATGACAATATGATTTGGTGATTTTCTTTTGAATAAGCATGTTTGATTTGTAAGTCTAGGAAATGGTGATCATGCAATCATATTAAAAACAAAGATCACATATATAAAGTTTTGAAATTTATAATGAAATTTGCATTCAATAATTGAATCTATTGATCTTTGGTTTTGCATGATAATACATGATTTATGATACAATATTCATATATATTCTAATGATTAATCCATAAACTATGTGTTTGTTGGAATTTTAGTATTCTATTTATAATTACAAATCACATAGTTATCATTAAATTTGAATAACAATGTAATTACATAGGATTAATGGAGATAATGTTGCATGTAATATGAGAAGTTTTCAAAATAATTTTCTTTAGACCTAGAATGAAATGATTAAACTTTTGATTTTAATGATACAAGATGATTCTAAGGTCTAAAATACATGCAAACATTGGTGACACACATCACACACATAATAAGATATGAAATTATAATACCATTGCCATCATATATTTCATAATTCCTAAGGTTGATAGAAATAGTTGATTTAAAATAATTCTTGATAGATCATGAATTAAGATATATTATAATAGTGAATTATAGCATAGGATATCAATAGATCATGGTGGTGTGTGAATAGTTTATATTCATCCTTTTAAAGAGACAAACAAAATTTTTTTGATTATCTGAAAGTAGAAGACAATGATACTTAACACAGTAAAATAATTTTTCAGAAAATAATAAATAGAGAAATCAGAATTTTTAGGAAACTATGCTACCGCCAGCGTTAGTGATAACGCCTGGCGTTAGCAACATAGTTACTATATTTGATTTAAAACACATAGTTTTTGATATTATTTGATTCTAATTTTTCTCGATTATGATTTTCAACATAGGGGCTATTATATGCATCAACGAAAAATAGACAAATATGCAATTAGTTACGCATTTAATATTTTAGCCTAAGACCCCTAAAAGTCCATTTAAATCAAATTTTGAAAGTAATTTCATTAGTCTTGATAATATCGTTTAGAAAATTTAGCATTCAATTTATAATGATAATATAAGACATTTATAGGCAATGGATTTAAAAAGGATGAAATATTTAAAAAGGAAAGATAGATCACTTAAAAATTTTATGACTTTATATTTAGTTTAATTCTATTTTGATTTGATAAACATTAAGCTTAAAATGTAAAAGTCATATTTCATAATATATCTAAGTGACCTTAGCGTGTTTATTCAAAAAATAATAAAAAAATAAACAAAAGAAAAGAGACAATAAGCATATCATGAAGTAGAGTATTGATATTTCATTTTTTATTATTTCTACTTCATGCAAATGATAGGATACTAATGAATAAGAGATTTAGGCATCCAAAGGGGATCAAGTGGGATGGTTCCTTTGGGTACCCAAATACATCGTGGTGGCTTTTTAGGAGACAAGGATAAATGGGCCCTTTCAATTAAAGTTGATGTGTCATTTTTCTTTAAGGGTCTCCATTCATACCTTGGTTGTTTATCTTTTAAATTCATATTCTGAATATGTGACATCATTATATGATTATATTTGTTTGAAAAATAATTCATTTGTGATTTATGTTTATTCAAATTATTTTTCAAAATAGATTGATGTTGATAATCATAATGAATTTTATTATATTGATTCTTTGAAATTTTATAAGAGTGATTGTCTTTCTTTAGAAGTGATTGTTGAAAGAATGGGTTACAATATGTTTTAAAAGATTGATTATTAATTTGATGATTTTCATTTCCACTCTTTCTTATAGACATACTCTTATAATATGAAGGATAATATTTTATAGTTTGATTTTTATGAAAAGGAGTTTTTAAATTTGAGTCATGATTGAAAATATATTGAGACTTATAATAATGACTCTAAAGAATTTTATGAGGATCATAATTCTTTTTGAAACTAAACTCCTTTTGATTTAATGTGTGAAAATGGTCCTTTTTAGAAATGATTTTGTAAGTTAATTTATCCTTGTTATTCAAAATCTTATGATGAAATTCATTACATGACATTTGAAATTTTTCAACAAAAGATTTTAATTGTATTAACTTACAAGATAAAGCATCATTTTCAATTATCAATTTTTCATTATGCCTTTTAGAAATTAAGAGCCCTTTTTCAATTTCCTTGAATTTTTCTTTTAATAGATTGCAATCAAAACAAGGAGTAGGAATTTCAACTAAAGAGCAAGAGAGAGTATTTAACACATCAATATTTGATTCTACATTATCGTTTGCTTTTAAAGATTTATTTTCTAAACGTAATTTGAATTAGCAATTTTTAACTTTAAAATTTTACGTTTAGCAATTTTAAGCATACGAGAAGTAGAAATAGAATTTGTTACAAAAAGAGGAGTTTTAGATTTTCTTACATTGCTATGGGATGAGGCAAAATTTGGACCAACGATTCCTTTGACATCTTCTTTGCATTCCTCTTCCATAGTTGTATTTCCGTCTTCTCTTTTGCTTGATGTGTTGCCAACAAATGAGTCCAATATTATGACATTGTGTTCTTCTTCCTCCAAGCATGAGTCCTCATCGATTTCTTCTCTTGGATCCATAAGGAATTCCTCTTGTTCATCATCTGTGGAAGGAAGAATATAAGACTTCTCAAGAAATTTCCAAACATCATAAGTAGTAGGAAGTGTATAAATAAGTTTGAAAATATTTTGATCTA
The DNA here is from genome assembly GCA_033032865.1 of Dactylorhiza incarnata. Lineage (NCBI taxonomy): Eukaryota > Viridiplantae > Streptophyta > Magnoliopsida > Asparagales > Orchidaceae > Dactylorhiza > Dactylorhiza incarnata. The sequence goes on from JAWHQI010000013.1 coordinate 7,515,002, forward strand.
ATGCACAATATAGACTATTCATAGATTTGGCATTTAAAAACATTTCATTTTTATTTAAAATACTTGGGGGCATTTTAATTGTAATATTCCATACTTCAATATCCAAAGATTTAAGAAATTTTTCCATAAGAAATTTCCACCCATTATAATTTTTGCCTTCAAATAAAGGTGGTGCTAAATATTTTTAATTTATAAGAAAGTTTCTGCCACTAGTAGAAGCGCGATCATGAGACGCCATTATTCCTGGTTTTTAAACCGTTTGGAATAACCTGGCTCTGATACCACTTGTTGGATCTTACGGCACCCTTAGAGGGGGGGGGGGGGTGAATAAGAGAATAAAAATTCTTTTTATAATTTTAAGAAAATTACTAAATTGTCTTATAATATGAGAAGGTAAAATAACAATTTAGCTAAATGAATAGAAAAATTATGAATTGCAATTTTAGAAACAAGTACTAAATTGTTTTATGATGAAAGAGATTGAAATAAATAATTTAGATTTATAATTGAAAACTTGAACACAATATAATAGAGATTACGCCAAATGAGAGAAATCAAGTAAACACAAATAGAGACATGATTATATTATATGAAATGGTGTTTACAAAAATTAATTTCAATATCGCTTGAAATCGGAGGAGACAAATATGTAAATAATTTTTTCCTTTTCTATACCGACTTGTATCCCCACAAACCGGTTGGCTTTAGCCTATCCTTCCCCGGATATGGCCTCAAGCCGCTCTAGGCAATCCTTCCCCGGATATGGCCTCGAGCACCCCTAGATCTAATCACCTAGACCTAGTCGCCAACACAAGGCGAATTTCCCCCTAAGTCCTACCCAGACCTAGTCGCCAACACAAGGCGAATTAACTAAACAGTTACAAAGAAAGTATGGAAAGGAAATAATGATAACAATAATAAAACTCCCTATATGAGATCTTCTGAAGTTGGAGATGAAGGATCGCTGTAGTATAAGCGAGGTCGAAGCGATCGTCCTTCGGATGTAGCGTGACGTTGTCCTCCTCCAGAATTCTCCTTAAGCTTTTAGTGGGAGATCCATCTTCGACAGCATAGCAGCAATAGAATTGTGGCACAAGCACTCTCTCCGGGATGGATGGCCAAAATGATCGAAGTTGGCTCATTTTATAGAACTTGGAGATAGCGCATACGTTAGCTCCTAGCGCCTGCGGTAGCATTCGTTTGGAGCGGTTGCGGAACCATCGGCGGCGTGGCACAGTGCACAAATTTGAGATAGCCCCAGGCGGTAGCGCTAGCGCCGGCGGTAGCAAAAACTGTCGGTGGCGTGGCAGAAGGAACTTTTGTCAAACGGAATTCATCGAACGAAATTTTCGTCGAGCGGAGGTCGACGTTCGTCGAACAGAATTTTTTGCCGAACGAAATTTTTGTCGAACAAAAATTCCGTCGAACGTAGTTCGACGTTCGTCGAACGGAACTTTTTGACGAACGAAATTTTCGTCGAACGCAGCCCGAAGTTCGTCGAACGAACTAGCGCCCTGCGTTAGCGATAACGCTGGTGTTAGTGCTGCTCCTTTCAAAAATTTGATTCCATGCTGCCTTCTACCTGTGGAGTATTGCACCTATAGTTCATGCACACTATAAACAAACTACAAGCAATATCAAATACAATATGGGATTTGTTATTCTCAAACAAAGGGATGTGACACACATGTCCAACAAGGGGCCTACCAAGTGGAAGTGGCATGTAGTTGGTGTACATGGTCAGGTTGAAGAGATTGAAGGTCACCAAAAGGAGTTTAGGTGATGAGGGTGTGCTTGGTGAATTAAGGGTAAAGTTGTGCTCTGGATTGACGAAGGATTGTCTTTCCCCTAGCGGGTCATAAAATACTTAGGGTAATCCAAGTGTAATAACAAGGAGGGTGTTCTTATGGGTAGATACCAACAACACTAAGTGTCTTGAGAAAGGGGACTTTGGGGTGTCATCACATTATAGTTCCTAGTACCGTAGCGAGCCCCTTATAGGGTAATCTTTGGGAAATCAAAAATAAACCATAAATTGTAGGGATAAGTTGATGTACAAGATTAACTTAATAATACGCACACCCACACCACGTGGTTATGGGAGGTTAGTTGATTTGGTTGTACGAGCGGTAGACTCGGTGGTTGAAGTACCTGACTAGTTAGTCCGGTGAGCTTGTGACTCTGTAATTCTTGTTGGTACGGACGGGTTGGTCCGGCGAGCCGTTGGCCCAGAAGGTTATGATGACGGGCATGATAGGCCGGAGAGTTTATGGCTCGGGATATAGTAGAACATGTTTGCATGTGCATGAAGGTGGTGGGTTTCCGGTATTGGATGGTCGTTCACACCGACGTCAATATGTTGACTCGGCAAGTGTGGAATTTGCACTTAGCCATAAAAGTCTGGTGGTCCAGCCAGTAAGAGTACGCAGATGATCCGCGGTTTATGTTGAGGCGTACGATAGGTCTAGGTTAGGTAGTGTGAATACCAACCTAGAGGTAGGCGAGGCCCAACCCACCGCTTCCGTTTGCCACTATGGGAGTATCCTGGGAGTCTTGCTAGCTCCAAAAAGGGGGAACTAAAGGTATGTGCGCATAGAGTCGAAGTGTGTGAGTTGCACTTATGTGAACATAGCATAAACTGCATAACTTTGCATGTCATGGCATAAACATTGCATTTCAACCCCTACCCCTATCGCATAAATTGGTTATGGGACTCTTTATGCGATAGGCCTTGCTAAATGACCCCTTGGTCTATAGGTTTGTATGGGCATTCCAATAAATCAATGGTTACTTTTTCTATTATATACACGTCTTTACTTACTGTACCTTACTTGCTCTTTACCATGCTTTCTATTACTGCTTCAATTATCTATATACACTTATGTAGTTGTTGACATTTTCTGTAGACAAAATCCACCGTCATCTGCTTTGTTTTATACCCCTTGTTGTCCTCCGCTTCATCCTCCCGCTCGGTACCTAGGAGACATTGGGGGAGGGGTGGGGAACATAAGGCTTAGTATTTTTGACTAACGGTCGGTGGACCATATCATTTTAGGGGATTGAGGAGATACTGTAGCACCAGAGGCCGGTGCAGATGGAGGCGGGCCAGTCTAGTACAGGAGCACAAGTTTCAGGATCAGTGAGTGATTAGTAGTTAGCTTCCACGAGTGATCTTGTTGTGAGGACATGATGTACAGGGCATGTGCCCTTTATTATTGTAACATTGTTATTTCAGTTATACCATGTGGACATTTATATATATAGCATATGATTTGTGGACTTGAACTTCTATTTGTTCGTTTATACTTTTCTTCTTCTGTGATCGATATGACCAGCAGGATCGGCGTTTTGTAGTGGCGACCTTCCCGAGTGATGGTGTCACCGCAAAGCGGCGGTTCTGGGCATAAGACCCGGGTCTTCAAAAGAAAAAAAATGGAGTCTTACATTCCTCACCCTTGAGGGAGTCCAAGGGGTCACTACCCACCCATTGTGGTCAACCCAAATGGTTAATTTGACCAAAGTCAACCTTGTCCTAAATTAGGTCAAAATGACCTAATTTGCCCAAATCAAGCCCAATCCTCTTGGGCTAGACCCAAATTGATGTGGTCCACCACCTAAATAGGGTTGAGTGCTACTGATTAGGCCATTCAATTTCAAGGAAATTGGCCAGGAGAGAGAAAACCCAATTTGGAAGCGAGAGAGAGAAGGGAGAGTTAATGGAGGAGAAGACGAAACCCCCAAATCCCCCCATTGATGGCACCATTCATCTCCTCTTGGGGAGAGGAGAAGTTTCCAGCTATCTCCCGTCCACATTGATGCCCAATTCAACCCCCCCCCCCAAGTGTAATCGAAATCTCCACTTATGTCCATTAATGACAATTCGAGTAACTCCTCCCCCAGAGCCTCAATTGACCTCTTAAACACCTTCAGAGGTCGGAAAGGAGTGAAACCCCCCTCTTCCCTGAAGAAATCGATCTCTTCAAGTGCAAATCGGCATGGCACTAAAAGCTTCACCACCGGCAATGACGACTCGCCGGAATACGCGCCACCAGGCCACGAATCAGGTCTGATCCGCTTCCCGTCTCTTAGTGCTAGATCCTCTAATGATTTGGGGCTTGATTCGAGCTAAATTGGGCTCGGATCGCGCTTCCGAAAGGTCTCATTTCGAGCCCTTTTTCCCCTGCAAAAACTCCTCACTCCGGCCACCTCTGGCCGACCAACCACCCCTAATCGCTGGCCACCACCTCAACGAAGGTGGTGGTGGCATTGGCCGGTCGGGGCGACGCTCAGGTGGCTGGGAAAGTGAGGAGGAAGTGAGCCCAGGAGGGGCTAATCCCAGCCCTTGGCTGGAGGTTGAATACGACCAGGAGGCACAGTATCTGCTTTAAGATTCGTGCTGGAATCATTCATATGAATGAAATGAATGAGTTATTATTATTTGTATTATGTCACATTTCTTGCAGTAGTTTGATTTAAATATTAAAAATACTAGAGCCCCTCTGATGAAAACGTACCCAACATCAAAATTATAGCCTTTGGTGTGTAGATTAAATGAAAATTTGTTTCAGGCCAATAGGGGCACGGTAGCCCCCCTGTAGAGCCATTTTTGTAGGACTAGTCCCTAGGGTAGGGCAGTCATTTTTTCTTGAATAACTCTTGATAGAGAAATGCTATGGGCATGAAAATTGAAACCTGGGATATTTGTATCAACCCCCTTAACATACCCGAAGATGGGAATTTTAGGGGATCATTTTTCTAAGGTTTTTGTAATAATTTCATAATTCATATGTTACTTAATTATAGGGTCTAATGACCTCCAATCCACTCCAAATTTTAGTGGATGCTCCTTAGGGATATTATATGACACTGGTAAAAATTTCAGCCCAATTGGGACTGATTTGGTTAGGTAATTTGTTAACCCAAGTTTGGTCAAACTAGGTCAAAATTAGGGTATGGTGCTCCTTTTGGGGTATTGTGGTCAAATCTCATCAACATGATGTGAAACCTTGACCACTGGTTTAGGATCACCGAAAACACCTCCATGAGTGATTTGGGGTGATGTGGGGTGGATATGCCCCAAAACCCTAGCTTTTACCCTTAGGGTTGCATTTTGATCTTTGTGAAGGACATGGGGTCAATTGTTATTCAATGGTCATGAAATTTGGTTTACAAGTTCAAAGGGTGTAATAATACCCAAGGAAATTTTAGGAGGATTTTAATAACCCTTATTCCCCCTAAATTAGGTTATAACCCCATTAGGGCATTTCATTATAAAGGAAATTTACATGCTCAAATGTTCTTGGATGATGATGAAACCTTGGTAGTGCCTGCAAAATTTATGATAGATCTTTGGTAATTTTTGTGTAATTAATTAAATGATTTAACCAGTACTTCATTCACAAGGCACTTATTTTGTCTTAGTCTTAAGAAAAAAAATTGAGGGTCTAATACTCACTGGAAAAATTTGCAACTTGGTGATAGGACATTTCAGGGCACTACGAAGCTCTGTAAATTTTTATATAATTTTTGGAGATTTTTATCAGTAGGCTACTTCACAGCATGTTCATATTAGGATTTATTTGGAATATTTATTTAGGTGAGAAAATGATTTCCATAAATTGTGAAACTCAGTCAGTAAGCCTTACTGAACACTATAGAGGTCTAGTAATTTTTCCATAATTTTTGGATAAGTACTTTTGATGGTTCCTTCATTGACCTCCAACTTTGGATAGATGCTAAATAATATAAATAGAGGACAATTCCTGATTGTAAAATTGAGATATTCTCCACTTACTGTTATTTTGACATGATAGGTTTAACTTAATTTTATGGGAGCCATATCATAAGAATACCTTACACTTCATGTTCATTTTTCATGCTTGGCAAATATTGGAGAAATTAAAATAAATGCTAAAGCGTTAAGGAAAAATATGATTCTCTGGATTTAGCCTTATAATACCATTATAGTCCCCAGTAATAATCTTGTGTCATGTGGATGAATATTTGGAGTACTTCTACTTAAGAGGTTCATATAGTTCGTTTGGTCTGCGTATAGTGAAATGGTAAAACTTGGGTAACTAGTGGCCTACTAAGAGGAAATGGGGTTTAGTTGGTGTACATGGTCAGCTTAGAGAGGTTGAGGTCACCAAAAAGGAGGTCATATGGTAAGTGTGCTTGTTGAGTCCAGGGTGAGGCTGTACTCGGGATTGACGAAAGATCGTCTTTCCCCTGGAGTGTCATAAAGCACTTAGGGTTACCTCAAGTGAAATGATTAAAAGGGGGCACTCTTATGGGTAGATACCAACAACATTAAGTGCCTTGAGAAAGGGAGCTTTGGGGTGTCATCCCATCATAGCCCCTAGTACCGCTGGGAGCCCCTTACAGGGCAATCCTCGGGAAGTCCAAGACCAACCATAAAGTGTACGAATAAAGGGCGGTGTAAGATTAACTTAATAAGACACGCACCCACACACCGTGACCATGGGAGGTTAGTTTGTTTGGTTTTACGAGTGGTAGGCTCGGTAGTTGTAGCAACAGACTAATTAGACTAGTGATCTTGTGGCTTAGTAGTGCTTGTTGGTTCAGACGAGAAGATCCGGCCAGCCTTAGCTCGGAAGGTTATGATAACGGGCAGGTTAGTCCGGGGAGCCTTGTGGCTAGGGATATAGTAGGACATTTTTATGTGCATAAGGTGGTGGTTCATTAGTATTGACGGTCGTTACACCGACGTCGATACTTTGTCTCGGTAAGAGTGGTTAACACTTTACCAAGAAAAGTCTGGTGGACTAGCCAGTAAGAGTACGCAGGAGCTCCGTTGTTGTGTTCTTAGCGTTGAGGCGTATGATAGGTCTAGGTTAGGTAGTGCAAATAGCATTCTAGAGGAGGGTGAGGCCCAACCCACCCCTTCCGTTTGCCACTACGGAAGTATCCTGGGAGTTTTGCTATCTCCAAAAAGGGGGAACTAAAGGTCTGTGCTCATAGAGTCGTAGTGTGTGAGTTGCACTTGAATGAACATAACAATAAACTATATACTTTGCATGACATAGCATATCATTGCATTTCAACCCTTACCCCTATCGTATAAATTGGTTATGGGACATTTTATACGATAGGCCTTGCTAAACGACCCCTTGGTCTATAGGTTTGTATGAGCATGCCTATAAATTAAGGTTACATTTCTTTACTACTGCATTACTTATTACCACTGCTTACTTGCTACAGTTTTACTTATTACTGCTTTAGTCATTGTACTATATATTGCTTACCAATAAACCCTTCCGTAGTTAGACCCACTTTCATCTGCTCTTAATTATACTCCTTGTTGTCCTCTGCTTCATTCCCCCCGCTCGGTGCCTGGGAGTCACCGGGAGAGTGGTGGGGGATTGGCTTAGTCTTTTTGACTAATGGTCAGTGGACCTTATCATTTTAGGGGACCGAGGAGACGTTGCAGCATCAGAGGCCAGTGCAGATGGAGACGGGGCAGTCTAGCATGGGAGCACCATTGACAGGATTCGTGAGTGTCTTTTAGCTTTAGTATTTTATGCTTCCGCGAGAGAAATTGTAGCGAGGAATTGATGTACAGGGCATGAGCCCTTTATTATCACTGTACCTTCTTTTTCAGTTATCATATGTGGACATCTCTTGATTGTTTTATTTTCTATGTGATTTGGACTCAAACTTCTACGAGTTTATTTATGCTTTACTTCTTTGTGATCGACATGGCCGGCAGGATCGACGTTTTGTAGTGGCGACCCTCCCGAGCGAGGGTTTCACCGCAAAGCGACGGTTCTGGGCATAAGACCCGGGATTTGAAAGGAAAAAAGGGTCTTACACTCGGCACCACTCCCGGAGTGGTTCAGGGAGCCGGACATGATGTACTACACCGGCAAGGTTGACCCCATCCCGCACCTGTAGTGGTTCGAAGATATGGTCTTACTTAGGCCCCTGTCGGACGCTTTTAATTGGAGACTCTTCGCGACCACATTGAAGGAGATGGCAAGGGACTGGTTTCACCAGCTCCTGAGAGGATCGATCTATGATTTTGAGGACATGCGTCGCAGTTTATTGCTCTGCTTCTCGACCTCAAAGAAGAGGAAGAAGGACACCGAGGCGCTTTTCAAGATCAGGCGGGGGCGCAGGGAGTCGTTGGCCCATTATGTGGACCATTTCCAGGAAGAGGTCCTCCTTATCCAGGAGGTGTCGGGATTCACCCTCCAGCTTACCTTCACGGTGGGACTGCGGGTGGGATTCTTCAAAATGAGTCTGATGCGGAAGTCCCCCTTGTCCTTCGAGGAGTTGATGGAGAGGGCGGTGGAAGAGTTCGAGAGCGAGGTAGCTAACACGGAGTTCACAAAGAGGCTAGCAAAGCTCCGTTTGTCGGAGCTCAAGTAGCAGGAGGTTCGGAGAAGGGAAGAGCCGAGGGCCCCAGTGTTGGGGTGGAGGCAGCAAGGGGGATGCAACTTCCATAGGAGTCAAGGAAGACCTCATCAGCTCGGGTGGAGGCAGCGTCCAAGGCCGCTGCCTTCCCCACCTCAGCAGGCTATGGCGATCTGGCGAGGAGGAAGAGGAGGAAGAGGAGGAAGAGGAGCAGGAGAAGGAGTGAGGAGAAGGAATCGTGGTGCATAGGCCGAGAGAAGGGAGGTGTCGTTGCCATATTGTGACTTCCACCAGGAAGAAGGTCACGCAATGGCCACCTGCCCGGAGTTCCTAGAGATGAGAGGGGCTAGAGTGCCGGCGCAGCGGGAACATCGGTTGGTGAGGATCGAGGAGGTCCTGCCTCAAGAGGAGGAAGAAGAAAGGTGTGAAGACCGGGCTGATGTGGGAACTGGGCGGGGGGAGATCGAAGTGATCCATGGGGGTGTGGGGATCTAGGCTACCCGCAAGGAAAGCCTCCATGTCATGTATCGTCAGAGCGTGGCTTCAACATGTCAAGCCCCACCCTCAGCGGAGAAGATCACTTTCTCATAGAAGGATATGCCGGGTCACGAGGACCCGTTCTGCGATTCGCTGGTAATCCAAATAGCCATCAAGAACTTCACCATTTCCAGAATCCTCGTAGACAATGAGAGCTCAGTCAACATCATCTTCAAGAAGGCATTTGACGAGATGAAGGTGGAGACAAGAAGAGTGTTGGCCTCAGATGGCCTGTTGTTCAGATTCTTGAGGGAGAGAAAGGAGGTGGGAGGAGGAGTAGGGCTCCACGTCATCCTAGGTGGGTAGTCCCGTAACTACCGGTTCGTCATTGTGGACGCGTCGAGCAGCTACAACGCCATCTTCGGGCGACCCCTCATCATCGCATTCCGGTGCGTCCCTTCCACTTTACACCAATGCCTACAGCTTAGCGTTGGAGGGATCCAGGTCTGGGTGAGGGGTGACCCCAAGGTGGCAAGGCAGTTCTATGTCACCACGGTCAACACCACCTGGCAAGCCTAGGCGGAGGGGATGGACTGAGAAATGGAGATGAGAGCGGAAGTGGAGGGGTTCGTCGGAGGACCCGGGATGGAGGCCCAGGGAGGAGGGAAGGAAGAGCTGTTGGAGGTCCGAGAGAAGAAAAGGGAGAGAAGAGGAGGCCCGGGAGGAGGGGCAGAGGAGTTGCTAGAAGTCCGGGGAGAGGATATGGAGGAAGGAGTGGCTGAAGTGCCTGTTTGCGGCGAGAGGAAGGTGGATGATCGAGGGAGCTGTTCTGTCTGGAGGCCTTCGATGAGGTCGTGGAGCTGGAGGTCACTTCCCTGGCGGGAGAGAGAGAAAAATTAAAGATCAGCGGGGAGCTCGACAATGAGGAGCAAAAGAATATCCTAGCCTGCGTCTAGGAGAACGTGGACGTCTTCGTATGGAGCATGGCAGACTTGCCCGAGATAGATGTGGATATGGCTTGCCACCGACTCAACCTCGACCCCAGCACCTGTCCCATCCGTCAGAAGAAGAGGTCCACCGCGGACAAGCTGGAAGGGCCCATTTGGGAGGAGGTGAGCAATCTTCTCAAGGCGGGCTTTGTATCAGAGATCCAGTACCTAGGCTGGGTCTCCAATGTGGTGATGGTAAAAAAGGGGGATGGTAGGTGGAGAATGTGTGTAGACTTTTCCTTGCTAAATAAATCATGCCCTAAGGATTGTTACCCTCTGCCTCGGATCGACGCGCTGGTTGTCTCAGCCATCGGTTTTTCTCTAATGACTTTTCTAGATGCTTTCTCAGGTTACCATCAGATCCGCATGCACCCTCCCGATGTCAAGGATGTCTCTTTCATCACAGGGGTTGGGTGCTACTGCTACAAGATGATCTAAAAAATGCAGGGGCGGTGCATCAGCGGATGATGGACAGGGTCTTCCAAGAACAAAAGGGAAGGAACTTAGAAGTATACGTTGATGATCTCATGATCAAGAGTCGAGACCTCGAGTCCCACCTTCGGGACCTCGAAGAAACTTTTGGGACCTTACAAAAAATTATGATGAAACTCAACCCCAAGAAGTGTGTGTTCGGGGCTATCCGAGGGAAGTTCCTTGACCACTTGCTCACCCCAGCCGGGGTGGATCCTAACCCCGATAAAGTAAGGGCGATCTTGGATCTAGGATCACCGAGGAATGCGAAGGAGGTCTAGTGCCTCACCGGGAAACTAGCTGGGCTAAGCAATTTTCTCTCCAGGGCGGGGGAGAAATGTGCATCATTCTTTAATGTGCTAAGGGGGAATCAAAAGTTTGAGTGGATACCGGAATACGAGGGGGCCTTCCAAGCATTAAAAAGCAGCTAACTCAGGCTCCCTTGCTCCAGGGACCAAGGCAGGGAGAAGACCTATCCCTATACTCTAGGGTAGGGTCCGAAACGGTGAGCTCCGTGCTGGTGCGGGAAGAAGGGAAAAGACAGCTCCCGATCTACTATGTCAGTCGGGTCCTTTAGAAGGCTGACCTTAGGTATCCCATCTTAGAGGAGCTGTCCTTCGCCCTCGTGGTGTCGGCCAGAATCTTCGGCCTTACTTCTAGGCACACTTAATCCAGGTGGTGACCGATCATCCTCTTCGCAATATCATGGAAGGAGTGGAGCACTCAGGAAGGTTTGCTAAGTGGTCAGTAGAGCTATGCGAATTCGACATCTCATTCGTGCCCATGCTATCTATAAAGATGCAAGCGGTGGCAGACTTCTTAGCCAACTACGTGACCGAGGCGGAAGAAGTCAGGCCACCCCATTTGGTGGCTTAGAAGATGTTGGTCGATGGAGCAACGGGAAAGCGTTCCTTCGAAGGGAGTCATTTTAGTAAGCCCCCAAGGGACGAGGATCGAGCAAGCCATCAACATTCACTTCCTAATCACCAACAACTAGGCCGAGTACGAGGAGGTAATATCAGGCCTGCGGATGGCCCGGGAGTTGGGTGTGCAAGACGTAGAGGTCTCGACAGACTCCATGGTGGTTGCATGTCAGATCAGGGGGGAGTTTGAGGCAAAGCAGCCAACCCTCCAACGCTATCTGGAGAAGGTCAAGGGGATCATCGGGCAGTTCCGCACCTTCTCAATCCAGCACGTGCCGAGATAAGAGAGCGTCCCGATTGACCTCTTGGCTAAGTTCGGTCCCCGGGCAGGGGGACAGTGTCGGAACTCTTCCGACCATCCATTGAAGAGGGTGAGTTGATGGAGATAGATCAACGAGCATCATGGATGGATCCCATCATCACTTTCCTGACATCGGGGAAGTTCCTTGAAGGGGATGTGGACAAGCGACGGCTCAGGTACAAATTGGCATACTACTCCCTACATGCAGGTGAACTACACCGGAAGACCCTCTCGGGGCTCCTGGCTTGCTGTGTGTCGGAGGAGGAGACACCGAGGGTCCTCGAAGAGATCCACTCAGGGGAAAGTGGGAGCCACTCGGGAAGCAGGACCTTGGAAGGAAGGGTGTTGAGGAAGGGCTACTTCTGGCCCACCCTCAGCAAAGATTCAACAGAGTTCGCCAAGAAATGCCCCAAGTGCCAGTTATAAGCTCCTCTCCAGCTCCTTCCAGCCCAAAGGCTCCGGACCATCACAGCTCCATTGCCTTTCGCGATATTGGGATTGCATCTGGTGGGTCCCTTCCCCAAGGCGAGTTGTGAGAGAAAGTTCCTGCTAGTAATGATCGATGAACTTCTCCAAATGCTGGAGTTGAAAGCACTAACTAAGGTAATTTCTCAGGTTGTCAGAAATTTTATATGGGGAGAGATAATCTGTCGACATGGGCTTCTACTAGCCATCGTCACAGACAATAGGCCGCAGTTTGCCAGTGACGAGTTCGTCAGCTTTTGCACCCAGCTCGGCATAGATCTTCGGTTCACGTCGGTCCACCACCCAAGGAGCAATGGGCAAGTGGAGGTGGTGAACAAAATAATCATGAATTTGCTAAAGAAGGTCGAGAACCTAAGGGGCAACTGGGTAGAGCAACTACCCTCGGTCCTCTGGGCTTTGAGAACCACACCAAACACGGCCACCGGGGAGACACCATTCAAGCTCTCCCATGGGTCCGAGGCTATGCTTTCTATAGAGTTCGAGGTAAAGTCACCGAGGGTGGTGACCGCAGGGGAAGGAGATGAAGAATGGAGACTGGAGAACAAGGAAGAACATAGGCTATATTTGGATTTGTTAGAAGAGCTCCGGGACCTAGCAACCATCCGATAGGAGGAGATCAAGCAGCCGATGGCTCGGTACTTCGACAAGCATATCCGAGTAAAGCAGTACGAGAAGGGGGATTTAGTCCTGAAAAATGTTGATGCGACTGGTAGAGGGGCCGCGGTGGGAAAGCTCGACCCCCACTGGGAGGGTCCTTACATTGTAGACAAAGTGCTCAAGTCAGGAGGGTACCACCTCCAGGATGTGGAAGGGGTATCTCTCAGCTGAGCTCAGAGCGGGGATGAACTGAAGCATTTTTATCCTTAAACTTTTTGCGTTGGTTTGTTGTATGATCGATTGGTTATTATGTTGTTTTCAATCTCTCTTTTTTAGTCATTGGCCCTCGAGGAAAGTTTGAGCTGGAATGCACCAAATCGATTCCGCTGTCGGACTCTCATTAGATGGTGGGTCAGGTTGATCTCTGGAGAGGCTGGCTAAGGAAAGTTTGAGCTGTAATGCCCCAGATCGATTCCACTGCCGAGCTCTCATTAGACGGTGGGTCAGGTTGATCTATGGAGAGGCTGGCTAAGGAAAGTTTGAGCTGGAATGTCCTAGATCGATTCCACTGTCAGGCTCTCATTAGATGGTGGGTCAAGTTGATCTCTGGAGAGGCTGGCTAAGGAAAGTTTGAGCTGGAATGCCACAAATCGATTCCGCTGCCGGGCTCTCATTAGACAGTGGGTCAGGTTGATCTCTCAAGAGGCTGGATAAGGAAAGTTTGAGCTGGAATGCCCCAGATAGATTCCGCTGCCGGGCTCTCATTAGACGGTGGGTCAGGTTGATCTCTAGAGAGGTTGGCTAAGGAAAGTTTAAGCTAGAATTCCCCAGATCGATTCCTCTGCCGGGCTCTCATTAGACGGTGGGTCAGGCTGATCTCTGGCGAGGCTGGCTAAGGAAAGTTTGAGCTGGAATGCCCCAGAACGATTCCACTGTCAGGCTCTCATTAGACGGTGGGTCAGGTTGATCTCTGGAGAGGCTGGCAGGGTTTCTTACATAACTCAACTTCCCCAGGTCAACTTCGTCGTCGGGCTCTCACTAGACAGGGGGGAATTGATTCCTGGATAGGGGAGGCAGGTGAAAGTGGACAAGGTGAATCGTCTCAAACGGGTCTCCTAACCAGGCTCTCACCTAGCTGGAGGGACCGTAAGTCTTTTTGTTGACAAGAAAAGAAATTTAAGAGGCTCTAGTGGCCAGGATTTGCGATTAGGCCCGCCAAAATGGGCACTCGCTTGGCGAGAACACCCATGCGAGAACTCATTAGTGGGGAGTTGAGAAAATCATGGCAAGGCACTTGGATATCGTATGCGAATGAGCCTACCAGAATGGGCATTCGCCTCGGGGAAGAGCTCGGATGTGAGAACCCTATTGGAACAAATGCAAAGGAAAAATTCGTCCAAGTCCCACGAAGAGGGGCGAGCACGCGAGTGCTCGAGCAATACGCAGGTGCGCATGGGGTGCGTGCCAGAATACGAATATGTATGAATGCAAGTATGTGCGCGCGAGAGTCAGCGAGTGCTTGAGCAAAGCACAGGTGCGCTCATGGTGCATTTCATCGGGGCGCGAGTACGTAAGCAAATGGCAGCGAGAAAAGTGAAAATAGAACATAAAAGACTTAGAAAATATTTTTCATTTCATTACAAAAAGGGTTTTACATCACGGGTGACGGTCTCACCTTACAAAAGAAAATTCAAAAGGAAACGGGTTACATCTCTAGACTCGTCCCCTGATTTCTCGCTCTCGTTATCTGCACTGGGAGGGATCAGCTCGAACATATCTGGGATGACCTCCTCGACTGTGAGTCTCTCCGCATCGGCAGCGAGAAGTTGGGCCCCCTTCAAGGTATTGAAGATATGTCGCGCCGCCATAATGGCATTATCTCGCAACATCTCCTACTCGGCGCGCTTCATGTTCCTCACAGTCCTGGAGCTGCAAGTGGAGGGAGGAAGGGTAGCCCTGATGAGCTCTTTGTTATGGGCCTTTAGCATAGTGACCTCCTTGTCCAGCTCCGTCTTGCGAGCGAGGAGCTAGTTCACAGTCTCGGGGTCCTGCGAAAGGCGAGTGAATTAAAAAGGAACGTTGTGAAAGGTAACAAGCGGGTTCTCAGCAAACCTACCATCCCATCCTTCAGGCTCTTGAGGAGGGCCTCAGAGACCACTTATTTTTCCTTCAGCTTGGCGAGCTCCTTCTTCGCCTCCTACAACTCGCGCTTCAACTCCTCGGAGTTCCTCTCCATCGTTAGGAAGCGACGACCTGCCATATGGGAGAGCTCTTGTCCGCAAAGCTGGGCTCACGCACCCTCATAAGCGAGCGCCCGGGAGGAAAGGGCATGGAAGTCCGCAGCATCCTCCTGCCCATAGAGACCGAAGGACAAGGCAAAGGCCTCTCCTCCAATCTCCTCCCGCTCCAGCCAAGAGGGGGTAAGGGTGGAGATCGAGACCCTATTGAAGTCCGAGTCCCACTCCAACATGGGCTCGCCGGCCGTGTCGTGATGCCTGGTGCCGAGGTAGAAGTTGCAGTGGCCCGCCGGTGCGGGTGCGGTCGGCATACAGGAGACCACCCCTGGGGTCTCCCCGATGTTGGAACATGGTTTTCCGCATCCCTTTGATTTGAGAATAACAAATACTACTTGTATTTGATCTTGTTTGCCATTGTATTTTTAGCATGCAGGTTTGAACAAAAATATGACACTAGGATGTGTTGTTGGTCTAGACATGCTCTCAAGATGAAAAGAAAGGAAGAGATCTAATGCCCGGCGTTAACTCTTAACGTCGGCGTTAACTTTAATTCCCGCCAAGATGCAAACAGAATGGAGGGAAGCAGCCGTGATTGATGGAGCACTTTGGGAATGATTTGGCTTAACGCCAGGCGTTAGAGTCAACGCCAGCGTTAAGGTTTCCTAAAATGAAGGTTTCCAAAGTTGTAGAATCTCCTTCTTAATCTAAAGATCCGAGCCATCAAGTTATTTCTATACTGAGTCAACTCTCGGCGTTAAGTCTTAACGCCGGCGTTAGCTTCCAGTCCTATAAAAAGGTGGATTTCATCTTCTCCAATGACTAATTGATTAGAGCCCTATTCAAGCACTTCAGAAACTTTGGGAGGGCCGTATTTCAAGACCAACACATCTCCCACTCAATTTCAAAGGAGGAATCGAAGGAGGCTTGGATCAACATGCTACCTCAATGCGAAGAACATACGCTTGGACTTCAACGATCTTCAGCGGTTCTTCGACGTCTCCTTTAGATTACCTCATAGGGAGTTTTTATATTTGTCTTTTGTATTTGTCCTTTATATTTATATTTGTAATCGGTTAGTGAATTCGCCTCGTGTTGTCGACTAGGTCTGGGTAGGACTTAGGGCTAAAATTCGCCTAGTGTTGGCGACTAGGTCTAGGGAGTAGATCTCGGGGGTGCTCGAGGCCTTTCTGGTGATAGATTAGCTAGAGCGGCTTGAGGCTGTGTCTGGGGAGAGATTAGCTAAAGCCCACCGGTTCATGGGGATATGAGTCGGTATAGAAAACAAAAAGAGTTTTCATATTATTCGCTTTGATTTCTAGCGTCATAGAAATCAGATTTTGTAATCAATTTTATAAATGATAATCATGTCTTTTCTTGTTTAATAAAATTGATTTCATTTCTAATTTCTATCTCTTTACTTTTGATTCACTCTCATTCAAACAACAAGAAAATACGCTTTGTACATGCATTTTTAGGAAAAGTGTTCAACACAAAAGTTGTAGATCTCGACGAGATCTACAATTTTCGTGCTGAACACTTTTCCTAAAAATGCATGTACAAAGCATATTTTCAAAAGGCGTGTAATAACTCATAGAAATTGGTTTGCCAATAGCCAATTCTTGTTTGCCCTTAACAACGCACATTTATAAATGATAATCATGTCTTTTCTTGTTTAATAAAATGATTTCATTTCAAATTTCTATCTCTTTACTTTTGATTCACTCTCATTCAAATAAAATATCAAAAGTTTTCTATAAAATACATAAGTTTTTAAAACCCTTATTCACCCCCCCCCCCCTCTCTAAGGGCGCCTCACGATCCAACAAGTGGTATCAAAGCCATGTTATTTCAAATTGGCTTAACAACCGAGAATAATGGCTTCTCTTGATCATGATCTCGCTTCTACTAGTGGGGAAAATTTTAATATAAATGAAAAAGTATTATCACCACCTTTATTTATGTGCAAAAATTATAAAGGGTGGAAAATATTAATGAAAATTTTTTTTAAAGCCTTAGATGAAAAAGTTTGGAATATTACTATTAGAAAGCCACCTAGCGTACTAACTAGAAACGAAATTATTTTAAATGCAAAACCTATAAATAGTTTATTTTGTGTGGTAGATCAAAATATTTTCAAACTTATTTATTCTTTACCTACCGCATATGAGATTTGGAATTTCCTTGAAAGAACTTATGATTCTCCTTCTATAGGTATGAAACAATCACAAGAACCGGAGAATATACAAGCTTGCACAAATGTTCAAAAAATCTCCTCACAGGATGGATCAATGGAGTGCACATCTAGTGGAAGAGAAGAAGAAATCTTATCTTCAGAAGAGGAGTGCCAAAAAGATGTCAAAGGAACTATATGTTCAAATCTTGCCTCATCTACAAGCGCTGTAAGGAAATCAAAATCTCTTATTGTATGTAATTCTATTTCAACATTACAATTGCTTCAAACTACAAAGCGAAAATTAAGAAATCGAAAAATGCTAATTGCAAATTGTGCTTAGAAAATAAAGGTTTAAAAGCAAAAGTTAATGAAGAATCAAATTTTGAGTTATCTCGGTCTACCCATCGCTCCGTAGTTGAAAACATTACACCTTGTGTAGAATATAATGAATTAAAAGAAAAACACAAGAAACTTGAAAAGGAGTTTATTTTTGTAAAAGAACAAAATGAAAGATTATGTTTAGAAAATTCATCCTTGAAAAATGATTGTGCTAAGTGTAAAGACTATAAAATTGAAATTAAAGAGATGGATGAAACATTTAAGGAATATAGAAATAACTATCAAAATCATATTGATTCAATTGTTTGCACTCTTAAAAATAGCACAATTGCGTATAATAAAGCTAGACATAAACTTAAGATCAAGAATGATGAATTAAAAACAAAAATTAACTTGCTTATGAAAATTATGAATAAAAATTCACAATACATGAATTCACAATATCAAGTAATATCTAAAAACAACTTGAATATGAATGTCTTGACTAAACCTAAAAATAGGAGTAAGGAACATAAAGTATTTGTAAATCAAAATCACAATCACTATTATTTACAAAATCATTCTTCTCCCAACTTAAAAATAGAAGTGCACAAATTTCCTATAAAAAAAAATTCAATCATCATTACAATTATACTCTTCAAAATAAAGACAATCATAATGGAAATTTGATGCATAAAAATAATATTAAACCAAGATTTGAATGGAGGCCCAAAGCTAAACATGAATTACTAATTCCACTCAAAAAGGCCGATTCATCACTATCTCCCCAAAAGCAAACACGATGTATTTGGGTACCCAAAGGAACCTCCTCACCCGGTCCTCTTTGGATACTGAAATCGCTCATTTGTTAGTGTCTCATCATTCGCATGAAGTAGAAATCAAGTACAAATGAAATATCATTACTCTACTTCATGATATGCTAAACCTTCTCCTTGTTTGTTTATTGTCTTTTTGTTGAACCAACATGGTATGATTACTTTACATAACTTGTGATATGACTTTCTCATATTAAGCCAAAGTTTATTAATAAAACAAATTGAATAAAATTGAATAAAAAGTCATATCATTTTTCAAGTGATCTACTTATCCTTTTTGTTTTCATCCCTCTAAATCCATTACCTATAAAAGTCTCCTATCATCATAAATCAAACTCTAAATTTGTCATATGATATTATTAAGACTAATGAAATAATTGTCGAAATGGATTTAAAAGGTATTTTAGGAGTCTTAGGCTAAACTTACAAAATGCGCAAGTTTTGCTTATGTATTTAATATATTTGTGTCATTGTGATAGCCCCTAATATGTTTAATCATAATCATCAAAAATCAGAATTGAAAAATTGCAAAAATAATATGTTTTTAAACAAAAACCAAAATTAAATCTACAAATATATGCGAGATTTTGACACAAACTTCAAACGATCATAACTTTTGATCCGCTTGTCCGATTTTCGCCCATAATAACTTTTCGGAACGAGGACAAGAAGATCTATGCAATAACAAACTAGCTTTGCTTGTTTGAGTTCATTTGGACCCTCAGAATTGCCAAAATTCAACTCTATTTAGAAGTTATATCAGTTTTTCTTTTTTGGCAATTCTTTTTGTATCTACGGATTTTATGTCACAGGCCCCTGTGTCCCCTTCCAACAAATCATATGCTTGTAATCTTACATAACCTTGCACCTTATTACCCTAAATTTTTTATTCTAGCATCATCACTTACTATAAGAAGAAATCAATGGCTATGCTAGATATACAATGTTATGCTAAAAACATAGAATAATGAAAATTAAAAGTCAAGAAAATTATATATATATATATGTTTTTGTTTAATATTCAAAAACCAAAGAGAAAAATTTATAAAACCTTTCAAAAAAACCAAAAAAAAATGTTTCTCATTGTATTCATTATTCACCTTACAATCTTTCTCTTTAATATTTTGAAAATGGTTGAATATGAATTGTTTTATATATTTCACTTACAATGATTAATTATGAGTATCAAAATTTCTATGTGATAAAATTAATGATCATAGTTATATTATGTAATATCAAAAGATCTTTTAATTCAAACATTACACATAACTATAAAAGATCCTTTTGGTTCTAACATATGATTGGTGATCAAGATAATTATATGAATAAATTATGTATTGTGGTTGCATGTATCTTACTATATCTAGACCTTAGAATCACCTTGATATCAATAACGTCAAATCAAATCATCACTTAATTATAGGTCTACAAATTGAATTTCTATCAATTTAAAAGACATACATTATTCTTATGGCATAATATGAAGTCATCATACTAGCATTATCAACTAGTAAATATCATCACTCATGCTAGTTATCAAATAATGCCATAATGAATCCATCTTAAAGTAGAAAAATTGAAAGATAAAATAACTATGTGACTTTAAATTGTTTCCATAGGACAAAATGCTTAGGATGTCCATGATCATTCACCCACATTATGTGTCTCATAATAGCGAGGGCGTAGGATTGTTTGCATTTGAAGACCTAACCTCTAAGTCATGTCTTGTCCTTAACCGGGGAGGGTTCTAGTGGGGCATTGCGAGGCATTGGGGGGAAAGAGTGCTAGGTTGAGCGTTCTCTAGTGTGTGCATATGGGATTAACACCCCATCCTATGACATGTGTGCAGCTCCTCATGCCCATCTATCACTTAGTATGGGGCTAGTGTGTAGACATATAGTTAGGGTATTATAATCTAGGACATACCTATATCATATGTTGTGCATACACTCTCTATGATTATATTATTCATGCATTCTTGGTTTCATCGAACATGCTTATTTTTGAGCTCTAATGATCTTGTAAAACACAAATATATGAAAACCAAATAAAAATATAAAAACCATTTTTGAACAAATAAAACATGCTTAAATAGCCTTCTAATCATTTCCAACTTCTCTGAAATTTCTACACTAAGAAGGTCTATATTCATACCACCTATTCTAAAGAAAAAAAATCAAAAATCTCAAAAAACAGTGCTCTGTTTGGGCATTAAGTAGTTAACGCCAAGCGTTAGCTATTTTGGCCAAATTGAATTTATGATTTTTCCAAACTATTTCTGGCATGTTTCTAATGATTTTTCTCTGTTTCTTTTCTCAGATTTGGAATTATTTAATTATTAATTTGGTTGTTTTATTTCAAAATACAAAAAATTCAAATAATTCAAAATGATCAAAAATATGTTTTTGTTATCTGTTTTGCTTTAACTCTTTACAAAATTATGGTTTGACTATAAGACTTCACAAAAGCATACATCTTAGTCATTTTGTTTCAAATGGTCAAAATTGATTAGGCATACATATTAAGATTCTCTTCAATGTCTAATTTTAATTTCAAATTTTCTAAACATTGTTTTCGTCATGCCTTGACCTTAATCTGATTATGTGCAATGAAATAGCCTATAGATAATTTTATATGATTGCCTAGCATGCCTCTAAGTATGAGTAATGCTTTATGTTAATCAATGATATATATACTCACTATTTTGGTAATCTACATGTGCTCATAATCTTAGTCTTGCATGATTGTGTAGTGTAATTGTTTTAACACATTAAGTTGTATATCTAAATTACCTACACCGTCTCTCAAAAATAAATTTCTTGCACACATAGAAGTGTTATTTTAATAATATAAATGTTTGCAACATCAAGTGAATTCGGAGACCTTTGGCCCAAACAAAAATATTAATGAAATAATATGCCAAAGATAACTCCACCAAGCACTACTCACCCTCCTGATAAGCCTTAATGAGCATTGTGAGGTTGAGCACCTTGGAAAGAATTGTAAAGTGTCTTGTGCAAACATATTTCCTTTTACCACTTATATTTGTACACCGGATCACTAAAAAAATATGCTTATGTGATCCCCCAAGCAATACTTCGCTCCCAGATAAGTATTAATGAGCATTGTGTAGGCGAAGCACCTTGGTAGTTGTACTCCTTTTATGTGCTTTGAAATTTTATTCTAACATTGATGTGTGAAAGTAATTATAAGATTGCAATCTTAATATTGTTGTTACTATTTCATTACATATGTCATGTGTTTTGATTAATTCACTTGTATACTTTTATCAAAATACCTTATGCACACATCATTGTTTTTCATAAAGCTTCTGCTCATGAGAATTGGATCCTAATGCAAAATTACATAATTATCTAAAATCTTAAGTAAAAGCACTAGATTACAATGCATGATTTCTACAATGTTTTTCTTTACTTGAAATATGAATTTGTTACATTGTAGCTATTATCTTTTTGAATATGTTAAATCATGCTTGCCTATTAGTTATGAAAATTTTCAAAGTTAAAATGCTCAAATGTGAAAAGTTTAGATATATACATTGTTGAAATAGTCAAACTATTACAAAAATATTAATCTTAATAACTTTGTTTTATCTTTCCGCATTCCTATTTGATCATATACCCTTATACCATGTGTTCTCATGCTTATTTCTACATTTTGTCTTTCACTTGTACTTGTCAAACAATATTGCATTTCTTTCAACAAGTAATATTCTTCTTAAAATTTAATTTGAAAAGCAAGTGGTAGAATTCCTTTGGTAAAATCATGGAATGTTGTTCTTTCACGCATATCATATATTTTTTCCGTTGTGCTACTCTCTCCCTTAGCTTAATCATGAATTACTTTATGTTTACACAAAACTCTTAATCCTCTCTTAGTTATGTCCCAACTTTTTTCTTCTTTATTCTAGTTTTGTTTCACTCCACCCTCTTTTGCTAATAACAAAAGGGGGAGAATAAAATGATAAATCATAATGATTAAAGGGGTAGGATTCACTAGATTAAGGGGGAGTATAAATCTAGTCTATGGGTGCATATACTAAGGGGATCACTTAAGTAGGGGGAGCACAATTTTAATGAACTATAACTCTTATTAATATCTCTATGATTGCTTAGTGTCATATATCCTTCTAAAAACACATACTTATATAGGAATCTGATTTATCTCTATAGAATTTGTTATTTTCAAAAGGGGGAGATTGTTGGAACATGGTTTCCGTATCCCTTTGATTTGAGAATAATAAATCCTACTTGTATTTGATCTTGTTTGCCATTGTGTTTTTAGCATACAGGTTTGAACAAATATGACACTAGGATGTTGCTATTGGTCTGGACTTGCTCTCAAGCTGAAAACAAAGGAAGAGAGCTAACGCCTGATGTTAACTTTTAACGCCAGCGTTAACTTTTGTTCCCGCAAAGATGCAAAAAAATAGAGGGAAGCAGCCGTGATTGATGGAGCACTTTGGGAATGATTTGGCTTAACGCCAGGCATTAGAGTCAACGCCAGCGTTAAGGTTTCCTAAAATGAAGGTTTCCAAAGTTGCAGAATCTCCTTCCTAATCTAAAGATCTGAGCCATCAAGTTATTTCTATACTGAGTCAATGCCCGACGTTAAGTCTTAACACCGACGTTAGCTTCCAGTCCTATAAAAAGGTGGATTTTGTCTTCTCCAATGACTGATTGATTAGAGCCCTATTCCAGCACTTCAGAAACTTTGCAGGGCCATATTTCCAGGCCAACACATCTCCCACTCAATTTCAAAGGAGGAATCGAAGGAGGCTTGAATCAACACGCTACCTCAACGCGAAGAACGCACGCTTGGACTTCAACGATTCTTCGGCGTCTCCTTTAGATTACCTCACATGGAGTTTTTATATTTGTTTTTTTATATTTGTCCTTTATATTTATATTTGTAATCGATTAGTGAATTCGCCTCGTGTTGGCGACTAGGTTTGGGTAGGACTTAGGGCTGAAATTCGGCTCGTGTTAGCGACTAGGTCTAGGGAGTAGATCTTGGGGGTGCTCGAGGCCTTTCTGGTGATAGATTGGCTAGAGCGGCTTGAGGCCGTATCTAAGGAGAGATCAGATAAAGCCTACCGGTTTGTGGTGATACAAGTCAGTATAGAAAACAAATAGAGTTTTCATATTATTCGCTTTGATTTCTAGCATCATAAAAAATAGATTTTGTAATCAATTTTATAAATGATAATCATGTCTTTTCTTGTTTAATAAAATTGATTTCATTTCTAATTTCTATCTCTTTACTTTTGATTCACTCTCATTCAAATAAAATATCAAAAGTTTTCTATAAAATACATAAGTTTTTAAAACCCTTATTCACCCCCCCTCTAAGGGCGCCTCACGATCCAACACCCGACTCCCTGGTCGGCAAGAGAGTCCACTGGGGGTTCGGCCCCGGTCAAGCTTTCAATGGGCCCCTTCCCTTTGGTGAGGGTCGAGGTCCATTTCTTCTTTGGCGATGGAGGATTGAGGGACGACCCACGGCTCGCGGGTGCAGGCCGTTCTTCGGGGCGGAGGAAGTGTTGGGGGTCTCGCGGTAGGCATTGACGGTGGTGGAAGCGAGCTGGAGGCCCGGTGTGATAGGCATAGCCTTCGCGTGCAGCGGGTGGAGCGGAAGATCTCGCTCCCCTGCGAATGACAAAAGGTGGGTTAGGAAAAATCAATGGGAATATTGCGAGACAGGAAGCGAGCGCGAGTCAAACCTGCCCCGTGCGGCACGGGGAGTAGCGAGTCCACGTTCCTTCGAAGGTAGCCAACCTCGAAGTTGGTTGACATGTAGTGGAAGAGCTCGACCTCATGGTCGTGGAGCATTGGTGGGTGGTAGGTAGGCTCGTTCCGCTTAACGGGTGAGAAGGGGATGTTGCCGAAAGGGCCCTTGACGAACACGAACTTTTGTGTCCAATAATGGCTCTTGTTCACCATCTCGTGAACTTTAGTGTGCTGGCTCGCGATGAAGGCTGTCCCATCCTTATTCGCTCGCAAGTAGCACATGAACCCCACCATTACCGCAATGGAGTTCGGGGTCATCTGGCTTGGTATCACGCCGTAATATTTCAACAGCTGAAGGGTTCTCAAAAAGCAATCAGAAGGAAATCTTAAGCGAGTGTGAGAAAGGAAAAAGGGAATCCAGCGAGTACCTGGCTGATCTCAAGCCAGAGTGGAAGCCACGGGACCACTTCGAAGTGGGCCATGGAGATGGCGAGCTCATCCTCGTGGAGATCATTGATGACCTCGATCTTCGCAGTATGGAGAGCAGAGAATGAAGGCGAGATGTAATTCGCTACGGTGGAATGGAACTCGCTCTCTGTCAGCGAGCAGGAAAGGAACGTATGATCGCAGAAGGTGAAAGCGCAATTGGCCTGGCCCTCCGTATCACCATCACCACCCATGGCTGTTAGGTCAGAAGCGAGTGCGAGAACGAGAAGGCGAGAGCTCGCGGGAAAGAAAGAGAGGTTGAGAGAGTTGAATGCGGCGGTTGAATACTGATGACGGGCCCATTTATAAGAAACTAAAGGCGACGGGGAGGAATCTAGGCGTCAGGGGTGCAGGTAGCCGAATCCTACAGTGATGCGCCTTGGTACTTGAACCTGCCCCCTCCCAGAGAATTCACAGCGATGCAGCGGGGAAGGATAGCTGTCAGGTGGAGTGAGTCTCAGGCAAGCTTCGAGAGAGGGAGATTGAATAAAAGGGATTAGCGAATACAATAGAAAGCAACAACATAGAGCGAGTAATGATGAAAGAAAAATCCTGCGATTATTCAGAAGGCATCAAATTGATATCATAGTTTGCAAGTTGTCGCAGAAAATAAAAGTAATAATGAGCAGGAGGTTATTTTGCGAGCCCGCCAGGAGAGTGCGAGGGAGATCAATAGTGGATCCACCTCCATTGACCTCATCCTATCACCACCGAACTCGGTGGTACGCGCTGATAGTGATATGCACGGACCGCACGGAGCTCACGCTTCAGTAGCCAGACTTGGTCCTCCTCCCACAAGAGGTGCACCCCGGGAGAGGTGGCCTCGTGGCGGGTGTCAGTCTGCAGCTCAGCAAGAACTCGGCTAGTTTATCCTCAATCGCGTCGAACCGCTCCTCGCATGCCGTTCTATCCTCGTGCGCCTTGTTGCACAATTCTCGCAGCATGAGCCCCTATTTTTGGAGCACGTCCGCGACTCGCCGCTTCATCGCTTCAGGGTCCCGGGGATCGCCGAGGAAGTCAACAATTTTGTCCAGCGAAGGCAGGAGCGACATCTCCTCCTCTCCAAACTCCAGCTCGGCGGAGGACTCCTGGACACCTGCGAGAAGAGAATTAGCAAACATAGCGAGAAACAATCTGTTGATTATAACTGACCAACCTGACGAGGTCACGGGCGCATTGCCAGGCTATTGGCGGGAGCAGCTCGGTTGCCCCTGGAAGGCCTCAGAATAGCTCAGCGTGACAAATTTCCCCAGGCCCGGGACATGGTGGAGGTGGATCGCAACCCCGACGTCGGTACGAAGCGAGATCCCAGGGGACGAATGGCCGAGATGATGGAACCCGGGGATGGAGACTGTCACGTCCGGCGGAGGGAGCGAGTCCGACGGGCGCAGCGAATCAGGCGGGGGCTGCGAGCCCGGTGGGGGTTGCAAACCCAGTGCAGGCTGCCCTGTAACAACCCGACCCAACCACAACACCAGAGGCCCGCTCCAACTCAGTGGCCAAGGCGCACTCTAGTGGGATGGCTTCCGCGGTTGGACAAGGGATGCAGCCCGGTGCTACCCCAACCCCTCACTGAACCTGTTTCTCAGCTACAGTAGGTTGTTGATGGCGGTTCTCGATCCCCCGCCACCCTTGATAGGGCACCTTCGTTAAGTTGGTGATGAGGACTACTGAAGGTGCCTTATCAAGGGTGGCGGGGGATCGAGACCCGCCATCAATAACCTACTATTGCTGAGAAACAAGCTTAGTGAGGGGTTGGGGTGGCACTGGGCTGCAGCCCTTATCCAACCGCGGCAGCCAGCCCACAGAGTGTGCGTTGGCCACTGAGTTGGAGCAGGCCTCTAGTGTGGTGGTTGGGCCGGGTTGTTACATGCCCAGTGGAAGCAACAAACCCGGTGGAGGCTGCGAACTTGGCGGAGGCTGCAAGCCCGATGGAGGTTGCGAACCCGGTGGGGTGGCGTCCATCCCGGGAGTCACGAGGAGGTTCTCTGCCAAGAATGCAAAAAGTCAGTTGGGGAATTTGCGAAGGGGATAATATCAGAGTCTTACCATGCCGCGACGAGAGGCAGAGGTCGATGACATCCATGTTAGCAGCCGCCAAATGGTTTCCCCCAAAAGAGGGGAGTTGAGTATCGTCTGGAGTCCCGCTCGCAAGGACTCCCACTAGAGACGCGCTCTGAAGATCAATATGTCAGCACAAAGACAGGGGAGAAAAGGCATGCGAATCCGAGTACCTGTTCGGCGAGCGCAGGATCATGCATCATGTCCCGAAGGGAGGACCCAGTCGTCCCGAAATGCCGCCGCATCACTTTCCACCTCTTCGCATTGGGTAGGGGTGGAGGGGTCCATCGGGCACCCCAAGAGACGAGCAGATCCACGACTGCGCGCTCCTTCGCGCGGGACACAACCAGGCGGGCTTGAACATCTTTCGAGAGAGGCATTTATAGCAAGTACAGTAGCGAGTAGTGAAGAAAAGGAAGGAAAGAAAAGGTTCCCCATCACCCAGAGATGTTGGTATTTATAGCGTCGGGGATGGGGCCCACCAAAGATTCATGCCAGCTCATCCTTTTCCGGCGAGCACGGAGGGTTGGATGTTTCTTCACGAGCTTAACATAATCTCGCGAAGAGCAGGGATTATGTACAACTCAGTGTTCACTGACTCGCGGAGAAATCAATAATAAGCGGTTCAGGGAGTACTCGCCGACTTGCGGCGAGCACCCGAATATCGCTGGGCGTGGCGGGCCAGGGATCTCGCTCGCAAGTAGTAAGCGGCGAACAACTTAGTGGATTTTAAGGACCCTCTGGGGTACATTTAGCCAGAGCGAGTCATATAAGGTCTCGCAGGGTCAATCTGGCCAGGCGAGTGGGGGCTCGCCCTTAGTTGCAAGAGGGGGTCTCGCGAACCCAGCTCATAAGGAGGCTGGCGAGTGGCGCTTTCATGGACCACTCGCCCAGCAGGGGCTACAGGTGAATTTACCCTGATACCCCTGGTGGGCTGTCAGTAGCCCTCCAGAACAATGGAATTTGGATGTTAGCAGACAAAATTTAGGTGCGTATAGCAAAACAAAAAAGGCGGAATCCCGCCATTAGCAGACCAACTTAGAAAGGCTATAAATAGAACCTTTGGGGCACATTGGGAGAGCAGTCTAGAACTTTGCTTCTCCTTAGGAACTCTTTAGTTAGCTCCTTCACCTCTCCAAGGTGCCCGTCTACAGTCTTGGCTTGGGAGGGGAAGCGCTCAAAAGATCTTCCGGGTATGTGGTGGGACCTCCACGTTGTTGCTAAGGGTCATGTCTTTCGTTCTAAGTCATCGATCAGGTTCCTCCGTGGGATCAGTAAGCACTAGCAGCCCCCCTTCACAGGGGTCCTGACTCCTCGTTGGGCCATATACTGGTTCCAACAGGTGTCTTTCCTTTCAATAACTCATAAGGAGTCTTCAACTTACTTTTGTGGATGAAAATTCTATTCAGAACATAGTTGGCAGTATTCACTGCCTCAGCCTAAAAGAACTTTGGCAAATTAGATTCAGTCAATAATGTCCTTCCTGATTCAATTAGGGTTCTATTTTTTCCTTTCAGCCACCCCATTTTGTTGGGGGTTCTAGGAGCTGAAAAGCTTTGTCTTATCCCTTCATCCTCACAGAATCTACAAATTAACTGATTTTCAAACTCAGTACCATGATCACTTCTGATCATAGAAACCTGAGTATTGAATTCAGATTGAATTTGTCTAATGAATCTTGAGAGGATCTTGAAGGTGCCTGACTTAGCTTTTAGAAAGAACACCCAACTGAATCTAGAAAAATCATCTACAGTGACTAATGTATAGGACTTTCCTTTTAAGCTTTGAGTTGAGATAGGACCAAACAGGTCCACGTGCAATAGATAGAGGGTTCTAGGGGAATCATTCTTACCAATTGGTTTGAATGATGACGTTGTTTACTTTCCTAGTTGGCAGGCTCTACAAGGATGATCTTTCTTAAACTTACCAATTGGTTAGCCTCTAACTAGATTAAGCTTGGATAGCTTAGCTATTGTCATAAAATTCAGATGACTAAGTCTCTTATGCCATAATTCATTGTTTTCTAGATGAGAGTTAAACAAACAAACTTCTGACTTTGCATACTCAAAATCTACAACATAGGCCTTACCCTTTCTAAGTCCAGTTAATACTATTTGGTTAGTTATAGAGCTAACTATATGACATAAGGACTTAGTGAATACAACTTTGTATTTACCATCACATAATTGACTAATACTAATTAGGGGTGGAGGGGTCCGCCGGGCACCCCAGGAGACGAGCTGATCCGCGACAGCGCTCTCCTTTTGCGGGACGCAGCCAGGCGGGCTTAAGCATCTTTCAAGAGAGGAATTTATAGCAAGTGCAGTAGCGAGTAGTGAAGAAAAGTAAGGAATGAAAAGGTTCCCAATCACCCAGAGATGTTAGTATTTATAGCACCGGGGATGGGGCCCACCAAAGATTCGTGCCAGCTCATCCTTGTCCGACGAACATGGAGGGTTGGATGTTTCTTCACGATCTTAACATAATCTCGCGAAGAGCGGGGATTGTGTACAACCAAGTGTTCACTGACTCGCAGAGAAATCAATCTCAAGCGGTTAAGGGAGTACTCGCCGATTTGCGGCGAGCACCCGGCCAGGGCTGTGCGAGGCGGGACGGGGATCTCGCTCGCAAGTAGCAATCGACGAACAACTTAATGGATTTTAAGGACCCTCTGGGGTGCATTTAGCCAGAGCGAGTCAGGTAAGGTCTCGCAGGGTCAATCTAGCCAGGTGAGTACGGGCTCACCCTTACTCGCAAGGGGGGGTCTCGCAAACCCAGCTCACAAGGAGGCTGGCGAGTGGCGCTTTCACGGACCACTCACCCAACAGGGGCTATAGGTGAATTTACCCTGATACCCCTGGTGGGTTGTCAGTAGCCCTCCAGAACAATGGAGTTTGGATGTTAGCAGACCAATTTGAGGTGCGTATTGCAAAACCAAAAGGCGGAATCCCGCTATTAGCAGACCAGCTTAGAAAGGCTATAAATAGACCCTTTGGGGCACATTGGGAGAGTAGGCTAGAACTTTCCTTCTCCTTAGGAACTCTTTAATTAGCTCCTTCAGCTCTCCAAGGTGCCCGACTACATTCTTGGCTTGGGAGGGGAAGCACTCAAAAGATCTTCCGGGTGTGTGGTGGGACCTCCACGTTATTGCTAAGGGTCGTATCTTTCGTTCTTAGTCTTCAATCAGGTTCCTCCGTGGGATAAGTAAGTGTTAGCTGCCCCCCTTTACAGGGGTTCGGACTCCTCGTTGGGCCATATACTGGTTCCAACAGGTGTCTTTCCTTTCAATAACTCATAAGGAGTCTTCAACTTAGTTTTGTGGATGAAACTTCTATTCAGAACATAGTTGGCAGTAATCACTGCCTCAGCCTAAAAGGACTTTGGCAAAATTAGATTTAGTCAATAATGTCCTTCCTGATTCAATTAGGGTTCTATTTTTTTCTTTCAGCTAACCCATTTTGTTGGGGGTTCTAGGAGCTAAAAAGCTTTGTCTTATCCCTTCGTCCTCACAGAATCTACAAATTAACTGATTTTAAAACTCAGTACCATGATCACTTCTGATCATAGAAACCTGAGTATTGAATTCAGATTGAATTTTTCTGATGAATCTTGAGAGGATCTTGAAGGTGCCTGACTTAGCTCTTAGAAAGAACACCCAACTGAATCTAGAAAAATCATCTACAATGACTAATGTATAGGACTTGCCTGTTAAGATTTGAGTGGAGATAGGACCAAACAGATCCACGTGCAATAGATGGAGGGTTCTAGCGGAATCATTCTTACCAATTGGTTTGAATGATGACTTGGTTTGCTTTCCTAGTTGGCAGGCTCTACAAAGATGGTCTTTCTTAAACTTACCAATTGGTTAGCCTCTAACTAGATTAAGCTTGGATAGCTTAGCAATTTTCTTAGACTTCAGATGACTAAGTCTCTTATGCCATAATTCATTGTTTTCTAGATGAGAGTTAAACAAACAAACTTTTGACTTAGTATACTCAAAATCTACAACATAGACCTTACCCTTTCTAAGTCCAATCAATACTATTTGGTTAGTTATAGAGCTAACTATATGACATACGGACTTAGTGAATACAACTTTGTATTTACCATCACATAATTGACTAATTCTAATTAGATTATGTTGAAGACCTTCAGCATAAGCTACCTTAGAGAAGGAGATTTACCCAATCCTGAGCACACCATATCCTTTAGTCTGACCAGAGTTGGAGTTCCCAAAGATTACCTTAGGGCCTTCCTTGGCCTTGTAGTTTTCCAGCACTTCTTTTGCTGCAGTCATATGCATGGAGCATCCACTGTCCAGACACTACTGTTGGTTTGTGTAGAATAGTCTCCTTTCTACACATGAAATTATACATTAGTATAGATTCTCACTTGCCGGGGTCTCTTCCTTCTATCATCATATGGAATTATTGAGGTGTAGTTTATATACTCATCTCATAGTATAGTTGTAATATAATTTTAATATAAATTTATATAATTATCCTAAATAAATTGCTTATTCTCCTATTAATGTACTAACTTAAGATTATTTTATGTTTTCAGGTTTTTTTGGACTTTTGAACAAAAATTGCATGTACACGCCCAAGGTTATGGGCATGACCAAGGGCGTGACAGCCTAAGATATGTTCCAGACATGTTGCCGCCACCCTGGGCTCATTCCGAGAAGAATCACAAAGTACACGCCCTAGGTCACGGGCATGACCAAAGGCGTGTTAACATAAACCATGCCTCCAGCTCAGCAGAACGTGTTCCACGGCCATGACGTGCATTCCGCCAAGTACACGACCGTGACTTTCCAAGTCACGCCCGTGCAAATCAAATGTCACGGGCGTGTAACCTCTCTGCTAGCAGATTATGCCCCAGATCATGCCCAGAAGATGTTCAGCCATGTACACGCCCGTGACATTTCATGTCACGCCCGTGTAACCTCACTGCCTCCAGATCATGCCTCTGTCCCTCCAAAGTCTCCCACCAATTGCACTTTAAGGATTGCACGCCCTTGGTCATGGGCATGACCAAGGGTGCGATGCGCACGTAATGCCTGCAATAACTCTAGAAGGCGGCCTCTCTGCAGCTGCTTCGAACACGCCCCTTACACGCCCTTGGTCACAGGCGTGACCGAGGGCATGTAACCTCAACTTTTTGCCTATTTAAAGGCAGCTCCTACAGATCTCAAGAAAACCAATTCCCCCCCCCCCCCCCCCCTCTTGGGCTGAAACTCCTTTCCTCTACCCCCTTTTGGGGCAACAATGTTTTTTTTCTCTTTCTTGTATTTTTATCTTAGATTTCAATTTCATGCACATTAAATTCATGCAATGTAATTTAGATTTAATTCTACGCAATTGTCCTTTTATTTCATGTACTCTATTTTACTGAAATGTCATTATTATTTTCTTTTATGAATTGTCCTTTTCTCTTCCCCCAATATTTTAATTTTCATGCCATTAGAATAATATTTAGATCTTGAAAATTGCGAGCTTTGGATGAAATTATCTTTCTCTTCATTACCATTCTCTTCCTCCTTCAATTTATTCATCAATCATAACGTATCAAGTTCATATAATCGGTTGGGAATTTTGATAGTTGTTTTTGCATTCTAGTTAGCCGAGAGGCTCGTGAGTACGAATCGATCACTCAGGAATAAAAAGAGATGCACGCAACCCTCGAGAGAGGATGACGTAAATCTTCTGAATAGGAGTCAAATACTATAGTGGGATTCACCTCGTAAAGCAAGTATTAAGTTATTTATTATAGAATGAGAATTCGGTTGATATTCCTAATCTTAGTTGGGCGTATTCCGTGACAGAGGTGCGTTCATAATTCGGGAATCTCCACGGTCAAGGATCGACTTAGAATTTATCTTTTCTAATTTCATTCAATGAACGCTTTGATCAAGTTTAGATTTCTTTTTTTTTTTTTTTTTAAATATAAATTTACCTTAAAGTTCTAGTCGACAAAATAATAGTTTTGTTTTTCCGATGTAAAAGTACTTGACAGACTCGTGGATTTATACGACCTTGATATGCCTTTCATATCCAATGCTATGAATGATAGGTACGCTTGCCTATTCCGTTTATAGATTTAATTTACAACTATTTTAGCTATCAAGTTGTTGGCGCCATTGCCGGGGAGTTTTTATCGATATTTCGAAAAGGGGAAATGCTATTATTTTTATCTTTCTTATTCTTTCTTTTTACTTTCCCCTCCTTTTACCAAAATAATAATAATAATAATAATAATATGTTATCATTAAATTCTTGGAAAGGGAGCTTTGTGCTTTCATCCCATCGCAGCTCCTTGTACCTTGCGAGCCCTTCACCGGGTAGACCTTGGGAAGTCCAAGACTAATTAAAACATATCAAAAATATTATCTCTTTTTATTTTACTTTTACACAAAAAATAATAATTATAAAAAATACATAAAACATATAAAATTACCAAAAATATTTTCTCTTTTTTTGTTTTGTTTATTTTGTGTTTTGTTATTTTAATTTTATGCAGGTATTCGTGGTGGTTCCTCCGTCTCCAAATCAGGTACGTGCTCTTCTTCCTCTCTTTGTTCATTTTTTTGTTCTTCCTCTTTTTTTACTTTGTTTTCAACATTGGGGACAATATTGAACTTTAAGTGTGGGGGTGTATTTCCTAATCTTTAAATTTATTGAAAAAAATAAAAAAAATTCAAAAAAATATTAAAATTTTAAAATTTAGAAAAAAAATAGTAACCCCTTACTTTGGTTTTGTTATTTCCAAAATCAAGCATTTGTGAGTTTATTTATAAGCATTTTTTATTATTTTTAATTTGCTAATTTTGTGTTTTATCATGGTTAGTTAGATTTAATTTTTAGGCGATTTAGTTTTAAGGAATATTTTGTGATTTCAATTTTATTAGAGTAATTTATTTAGCATTTTTTTCTCTTTTATTTTAATTAAATTCAATTTTGTAGTAGTTGTGCTCAACACCTTTAGATTTTAATTATTTTTACTCTTGCTTTTGGATTCTTAGGAAATTTTAATTTACCATAGTTGCTCTCAAAATGTTTAAATTTAATCTAATAAATTGTTTAGCTTTTTTATCCCTTTAGCCCATTACCCTTAGCTTTCCCCTACCTAAGAAAAAAATATTTATTAAAAGATCATATGTCATGGAAATAAGAGGATAAAATTCATTATTTCCTAAACATATGCCCCCTTTGTATGAAAAATATTTTGAAAAGATTATATGTCATGGAAAATGAGAGGATAAAATTCATCATTTTCCTAAACTTATACAAATAAAAAAAATTAAAAGATGGGGTGAGAGGATAAAAATCATCACCTCCAATCAAAGCTATATTCATGTTTACCCAAACTCTTTAGCCAATATAATTGATTTTAGACTTAAATTAAAATATGGGGAGAGCATAAGTAGTAGTTTGTAATTTTCCATAAGCTTCTTTAAAATTGGAGTTTTAATAATTCTAATCTAATTTTGTTTGCAATTTACTCAATTTGTGTGCTAATTAAATAATTAGAGAATTCTTGGCTAAATATTTCTCTCTTTTCATATTAATTTCATAATTTAGGACTTATCTCATAAATCCCTATATTTTATTTGTGGCTTTCTTTTGATTTAATAAGAATTTTAGCTTAATTAAAAATCTTAGTAATGTTTTATGAATATTTCTCATACTTTTGCTCTAGAATAGCAAAATCTCAAGTATGGGGTTGTTTGACGAGTAGTTTATATACTCACGTTTTAGTATAGTTTTAATATAATTTTAATATGGATTTATATAATTATCCTAAATAAATTGCTTATTCTCCTATTTATGTACTAACTTAAGCTTATTTTATGATTTTCAGGTTTCTGGACTTTTCAGCAAAAATTGCAAGTACACATGCCCAAGGTCACGGGCATGACCAAGGGCGTGACAGCCTAAGATTTATTCCAGACCTCCTGCCACCAGCCTGGGCTCATTCCGAGAAGAATCACAAAGTACACGCACTACGTCATAGGTGTGATGAAGGGCGTGTCAACATAAACTATCCCTCCAGCTCAGCAGAATGTGTTCCACAGCCATGATGTGCATTCCGCCAAGTACATGTATGTGACTTTCCAAGTCACGCCTGTGTAAATAAAATGTTACGGGCGTGTAACCTCCCTGCTAGTAGATCACGCCCCAGATCATGCCCTGAATGTGTTCAGCCATGTACACGCCCGTGACATTTCATGTCACGGCCGAGTAACCTCGCTGCCTCCAGATCACGCCTCTGATCCGCCAAAGTCTCCCGCCAATTGCACTTTAAAGATTACACGCCCTTGTTCACGGGCGTGATGTGCATGTAAAGCTTGCAATAACTCCAGAAGGCGCCCTCTCCGCAGCTGCTTCGAACACGCCCTTGGTCACGGGCGTGACCGAGGGCCTGTAATCTCAACTTTTTGCCTATTTAAAGGCAGCTCCTCCAGATCTCAAGACCACCAATTTTCTACCCCACTTGGGCCGAAACTCCTTCCTTCTGCACCTTTTGGGGGCAGCAATGTTTTTTTCTCTTTCTTGCAGTTTTAGCTTAGATTTCAATTTCATGCACTTTAAATTCATGCAATGTAATTTAGATTTAATTCTAAGCAATTGTCATTTTTTTTCATGTACTCTATTTTAATGAAATTTTATTATTATTTTCTTTTATGAATTGTCCTTTTCTCTTCCCCCAATCATTTAATTTTCACGTCATTAGAATAACATTTAGATCTTGAAAATGCGAGCTTTGGATGAAATTATCTTTCTCTTCATTATCTTTCTCTTCCTCCTTCGATTTTGTCTTGAATCATAACGTATCGAGTTCATATAATCGGTTGTGAATGTTTATAGTTGTTTTCGCATTCTAGTTAGCAAAGAGGCTCGTGAGTACGAATCGATCACTCGGGAATAAAAAGAGTTGCATGCAACCCTCGAGAGAGGATGACGTAAATCCTCTGAATAAGAGTCAAATCCTATAGTGAGATTCACCACGTAAAGCAAGTATTAGGTTAGTGATTATAGAATTAGAATTCGGTTGATATTCCTAATCTTAGTTGGGTGTATTCCTTGACAGAGGTGCATTCATAATTCGGGAATCTCCACGGTCAAGGATCGTATTACAATTTATCTTTTCTAATTTCATTCAAAGTACGCTTTGATCAAGTTTAGATTTCTTTTCTTTATTTTAATTTTAATTATGAATTTCTCCAAAAAGTTCTATTCGGTAAGATAATAGTTTTGTTTTTCCGAAGTAAAAGTACCCGACAGACCCGTGGATTTATACGACCTTGATATGACTTTCATATCCTATGCTATGAATGATAGGTACGCTTGCCTATTCCATTTATAGATTTAATCTACAATTATTTTACGCATTAGTTATGAAAGAATAAGTTGGTCTTGCAGTATACCCCTTAAGGTGAAGAAGTGCTGGTTTGTTTTGCCAACAATGTTTGACTTTGTGCCCAATTTGAGAACAACAAAAACATCTAGGAATATGAGTAGAAATAAGAGAGAGAGGTCTAGATGTTTGAAAATTATTTACTAGGAACTTGCGTCGAAAAGAAATCGACGCATCTTTAGAGTTGTGTCGAGTGGAGTTCGACGTGTGTGCATAGTTACGTCGATAGTAAGTCGATGCAGAATATTGGTTGCGTCGAGTAGAATTCGTGCACCCTCATACTTGCTTCGAGTTGATGTTGGCGTACATGCAGAACTTCATTGAGTTGCATTTGTCGCATCATTAAAACTGCGTTGAGTTCTATTCGACGCATAATTCCTTTTATTAAGAAATTTAAAAGTTTTAATTGGATTTTCTATGGGGTGCTTACCTTGAATTTATGTTTGATCAGTTGTATCTACCCTATCGAATACAGTTATTTTATTAGGGTTGTTATTCAATTCTTTACAAGATTCAAGGTTTTTATTAGTTTATTTTGCACTAGGTCTAATGAACATTATAGGGGTTTCCCACACAGGTTTGCTATGGATTATTGTGTTGGTGGATGGGTCTGCTCCTAGACCAAGGCATTTAAATCTCATGGAGAGATTTTGTGTAATGTGTTTAAGCTTCTGACTCCTCTCATTGAGTGAGTCTTCAGAGGCTTTTGCCTTTGCAAGTTGTTCTTTTAAGTTAGAGTTTTCAGTAGTCAGTGTATCTATTTCTGTTTCTTTTTTGTACATCTGATTTCTTAATTCATAATTGACTGAATACAGATTGTCTTTCCTAAGGTCTTCTAGTTTTTCTTTAAGTGTGTTAAGTTCCTTTTGACTGTTAATATAATCTTGACAAAAATCTTTAAGAAGTTTTGAAAATCTTCTGAAGAGAAATCAAAATCATCAAATATAGTTACCTGATTTTCTTCAGTAGAATCTTCTAAAGACATTAAGCAGGCTTCTTCAGCTATACTCTCTTCATCACTATGAGATGAAGAGGAACTTGACTCATATTCTGAGTCACTCCAGGTTTCAGTAATGAAACCTTTTCCCTTTTTCTTATCCCTCTTCCTGAAGGATTTCTTCTTGTTGTTGCTTTTGTCCCTCTATTCCTCAGGACATTCAGGGCCAATATTGTTAAATTTTTTGATTTGAATCATTTAGGAGTAAGCAGGAGTTGTATCAACTGAGTTAAAGCCAAACAACCACAATACCACACAGCAACACAAGAAACTTTATTGAAACACAATCTTCATTTACATTGTGAGGCATACATGGCGAGACATGATTCATCAAAATCACGGAGACGAGAAGAACAAAACACACCAAAACAAATCTGGCGGCTAGACAAGCTGAGACCGCACAGACTGCTCGACTACAGAAGTCGCCCGGCTTGACCTGAGATCGCACGAACAGAAACCGGACAAACTGCCAGCACTGCAAGACCGCACCTCAGACCGCACGAACTGGAACTTATTGGAACGAAGAACTGAAGCTGCCGCTAGACCGCAACTCAGATCGCCTAACCGCTGAAAGTCGCCTAATCGTTGAGCTCGCTGCGAACAGCACAAGAACGAACATAAACCAGTTCGCAGATATACCGCTGCCGAACTGTTTATTCAAGCCGCTGGGAATCACCAAGGAAGAAGACCGCAACCTGCTGATCGCAAACCTGCAAACACAACAAACAGTCAGCTCGCTTCCGAGACCGCCCGACCTCAAAGTGAGACCGCACGAATTAACCCAGGCACAGTTCTTACAGTTCTCGTTAGGAATGACGGGCCCTGCACCTCTATTTATAGGCGGGTAGATGGATGTCGTCACCGCACAGGAGAGATACAATCACCACCGGTCAGATCGCCAGCGGTCTCATAAGGCAGACCGCGCGATCAGACCTCTTGGACGATCACCCGACCAAGACGCAGATCAGCAGACAAGATCGCACACAGGTCGCGAGAACACGAGACCGCGCACAAGTCGCGCGGTCACATAGGTACTCATTCCTTAGACCACCAGGAGCAAACCAAGAACCATCTGGCCGACTTCAGACAAGTCGCTAGATCGCCAAGACAGACCGCCCGGATAGACGGTCATATAAGAACAACCCGCCCGGTCTTCCAACAAGGAAGACAGGCCATCCAGCAGACCAACTCGGGAACAGACCGCAGTTACAGAGAACAAACCGGCAGAACCAGCAGTCTGCCAGAACAGACCGGCAGAGCCAGACTGGCAGAATACAAGCACAGACCGCGCGGTCTCGGCGGTCTCCCAAAAACAGACCGCCCAGTCTCCACCACTTCACTTCAAAAAATTCAACACTCCCCCTTGAAGTGGGAAGTGGAGACTAGCCC
This sequence comes from Dactylorhiza incarnata, assembly GCA_033032865.1. Taxonomy (NCBI): domain Eukaryota; kingdom Viridiplantae; phylum Streptophyta; class Magnoliopsida; order Asparagales; family Orchidaceae; genus Dactylorhiza; species Dactylorhiza incarnata. Next base: position 7,553,289 of record JAWHQI010000013.1, read on the forward strand.
GAGTAAACTCCGCAATCGTGTAAACGGTCCCTTCTCCAGCGGCTTTGTGAAGATGTCTGCGACATTGTCTGCACTCTGAACATGCTCGACCATAAGAGATCCTCCCAACACCTTTTCACGAATGAAATGGTGCTCAATCTCAATATGCTTGGTCCTCGCGTGACAGACTGGATTATAAACCAGCTTGAGAGCACTCTCATTGTCCCCGCGAAGCATAGTGGGATCTCGAACCTCCTCATGAACGTCCTCCACCAACGTCCTGAGCCAAATGGCTTCTTGAGCTGCCAAGGCCGAAGCCTTGTACTCCGCTTCTGTGGTAGATACGGACACCGAGTCCTGCTTTTTGCTGCACCAAGAGATAGCTGTGGGGCCCGTCATTAAGACATAACCAGACGTTGATCTCCGATCATCCACGTCTCCCCCATAGTCAGCATCCATGTATCCATGCAACTCCAAGCTTGACCCTCTCCTAAATAGGAGACCCAAATCAGAGGTCGACTTCACATATTTCAGAATCCCTTTTGCCACCAAAATATGAGGCTTCCGTGGCTCCGCCATGTACCGACTTACTTTGCCAACTGCATAAGCAATATCAGTCCTCGTGATGGTCAAGTAAATCAGGCTCCCAACCAGAGCTCGGAACACCAACGGATCAGATAGAACTCTTCCCTCATCCTTCCGAAGTTTATGATGTTGTTCCAGAGGTATAGAGCTGCTCTTCCCTTCCTCCATGCCAAATCGTTGAACAATACGCTCCGCATATCATTCCTGAGAAATGAGCACTCCGCTATCCTGCCTCTGGACCTCGAGTCCAAGGAAATGGTGAAGCTCCCCCAGATCCTTCATCTCGAACCTGATAGCAAGCTCAGCTCTCAGCCTTGCTACCGCCTCCTTCGAGTTCCCGATGACAATCATGTCATCCACATACAGCAGCACAATAACCCGATGTAACATCCCCAATCCTTCTAGACCCATTGGAAATGTTAGGGCGTAGGGGTGAGGTGAGTGGCCACAAGGGCTTTAGGCTAGGGTAGAAATTGCTAAGTGCACACCAAAGCTCAAAAACTAACCTAACCCTAAGCCCCTCAACTAGGTCAATTGACCCTCAATTGTCCAAGTTGACATCACTTATGATGCCCTAACCACCAAGGAAGACCTATAGGATGAGAAGTGCACCTGGGTGGGGCCCAATTGCATGGAATTGACCAAAGTCAACTATAGGTCAACTTTAACCAAACTAAGTCAATTAGGATTCAATTGACCCTCAAATGTTCAAATTGACCTTACCACCACACTCTAAACACTTTAAGGAACCCATTGGACCCAAAAGCCCCATCATGGTGGGACCAATTGACCCCAATTGACCAAAGTCAAACTTTACCCAATATTGGTCAAATCTACACCCTTTGATTAAATTGAACCAATTGGAGCCCCGCCATGGACCAACCTATGTTGGGTGAGGTTAAGGGACCCATGACCCCAAGTGGGGTCAACCCACTCACCATGGTTGACCAAAGTCAACCATGGTCAACATAGCCCATTAAAGGTGAATTTCAAGCCTAAATTGAAATGAACCCTAACACCAACCAATTAACCTCAATCATGGACCTAAGTCAAGCCCAATCAGCCCTAGGACTGAACCCTAATATGGAGTTTGATTAATCAATGGAGGGGGGACCAAAAGGTGATCAAAAAGACAAAAGCAAAAGGCATAAAGCTAAAAGCAATCACCCCCTCCTCCGCACTCCTCCTCCAATCAGCCTAGGGGCCTCCCCTGATTGCTGGGGGTCTGAGCTTGACCCAGATGGAAGCAGGAGGCCGGCAGCTACAGGAGGGTGGCAGCAAGGGGGCACAACCGAGTAGCTCGATTTCAAAACCCCCTATAGAGGCCTCCCCCTCCCATTTCAGCCATCCCATTAGCTTCAGAGCACTGAGAGCAGACAAAAACCACATCTGGAGTGAAGCTTTAGCTGAAGAAATGAGTTCGGGAGCGGGATCGCCGGAGCAAGGATTTTCCATGGCCAACCGCCGCCGGAGCCGCAGCCACGCACCAGCAATGGTTCATTTCTCCTCCCCTCCCCTCGTGCTAGCTTCTCATCACAAGAGATTGAAGGATCGGGCTCAATTGAGCCCGAATTCATTCATCGATTTCATGGAAATCGGCTCAAATCGAGCCACCCAGGCTCGCCGGAAAACCCCCCTCCGGCCGCCATGTCGCAGGGAAATCATAGCCCCGACCACCACGAAGGTGGTGGCGGTGGTGGCCGGCGGTGGTGGCCGGCCGTGGTGGCCACCAGGTGGCCGGGAAATGGGGGAAGAAATCGGCCCAGTGCGGTTGAATCCTGGCCGTCGACTCAAGGAATAAGATGAGCCGCCGCAATCTGATTGCGCCAAAATCCGTGTTGATCTTTATTTCCTGCATTTAATTAATGTTCTATATTAGCTATTCTGCTTCATTTGATCAGTCAACTTCCAATAGAAATTAAGGCCTCTTCATGGCCGATTTAGAAAAAGTGCCCAACATGAAAGTTGTAGGCCTTGGTCTTAACTTTCATTTGGCCTTAAGTTTAGGTCATTTGGTAACCTACAGCTCCCTAGGGAGCTATTTTGCTAGGACTGGTCCTACACTAGGTCAGTCCATTAGAAAAATTATCTAGGTCAAACCCTTAAAGATCTGTCCTTTTAACCATGGGTTGGTATACCCTAGGGGCACCCCCTGCCAAAGGGACAGCCCTTGGTGGACACTTTTACCTAGGGTTTTTATGGTAGTTATGATATTTAAATTAAGTTGATTTTTGGAGCATTTGATGTCCAAATGACACCAATCTTTGGTGGCATACTCTTTAGTACATGAGTAGTGCTTGCCTAAAATTTCACTCCATTTGGAGTTGATTTGCTATGGAAAATAGGAAACCCTAATGAGGGCCTTCAAGGGTCAAATTAGGGTTTAGATCATTTTGAGCAGTGGAGTGTGTTAGCCTCCTCCCATCATGGTGGATATGTGGGTATAGATATACAAATGCTTGTGTCACACCCTAATGGTCCATTTGGAGCCATTAGGGGGGTGTGACCTAAAACCCTAAGGGTGAATCCTTAAGGGTGCAAAGTGGGGATTTGTGAAGGACATAGGACCAAATGTGCTAGCCTTGGCTCTGAACTTTGTGGATGTGATTGTAAGGGCATAAAATGTCTTAGGTAATTTAAATGGGAATTTTAGAGGCATTTAAGTATTTTCTTCCTAATAAATGAAATTGTCACCTTTTCCTTAATAAAATGAAATACATAGTCATAGGACCTTGTATGGTGTTGAAACTCTATAAGTGGCCGATTAGGGATGAAATGGTACTACAGTAATTTTGTTATGATTTATTGAAGTATTATTCCTTGTGTAGGAAATTTTAAGTACTTGCTAGCTTAAGGGAATTTATTTTTGAAAAATATCAAATCATGGGGCAAAATTGTGAGACTTAGTTATCTGTCATTTAATGCTATTATATGCCCATGGTAATTAGTTCGAAGATGGTAGAATTGTATTTCATGTACCTCATGTAGAAATTGGATTTTTCATCCTTTGAGTATTAAATCTTTTTAAAATATCAAATCATGGGGCAGTGTCATGATACTTGGTTAACTTTGGTTTTATGTTAATATATGCCAATGACAAGAGTTTGGAAGCTTGTAGATTTATAATTGATGTACCTCATGTAGAAATTGGATTTTTCTACCTTTGAGTATTAAATCTTTTTAAAATATCAAATCATGGGGCAGTGTCATGATACTTGGTTAACTGTGGTTTTATGTTAATATATGCCCATGACAAGAGTTTGGAAGCTTGTAGATTTATAATTCATGTACCTCATGTAGAAATTGGTAATTGCTATATTTGGATGTTTAATCTTTTTAAAATATCAAATCAAATGGTAATGACACAATAATTTGACAGAGGACTCTAGGTCCCCATATGGACACTTGGTAATTTTTGTGGAATTTTCAGAAATGAAATACTATTTTTCCTAATTATAGTGGCATTTTGGTAATTATATAATTATGATGATTTAGTATACCAGATGACATCCTAGGGTCATGTTACTCAGTGAACCACCATTTTATAGAATATTACCTTACTGATAATTTTCATGTAGCATGAGGAATCATTTTAAGGGTAGTTCATGTGTAATTTGCCTTAAGACCTTAACTACTTTAAATTAAAATAAATACCAAATTAATGTGGAAAAATTATGTAAATTGGACAATACCCTATTGAGGTCAGTAGTAGCCTAGGATAATTATACCAGACCCTGGAGATGAGTTTTTAGAAGGATTCCCTTATAGGGTTGATGGATAGTTCAATTTGGTGGTCTGCGTTTAGTAAAAACAGAATTTTGAGTTTTTGACAATTCAGATCCCTAAGTAGTGGATAGGGGTTATACCCAATCATTAAATGAACTATAGCACACCATGATCCAAGGAGGGTCAATCCTAGGGTTAGTTGTGTGGTTGTGCTAGAGTTAATGTAGAAGGAATGAAGGTACGTCCAACCCGATTGTGTGAGACGGGAGATGAGCTAAGTCACTTTAAACCTATGGAATAATGAGGGTGAACCAAATGTTAACTACCAACTAAAGTAATTGTATTGAAGAGGATGGTGGGGTTGAGCTCATTGATCTGTAGTACCGTTAGGGGCCCCTTATGGAGTACACCGCGGGAAGTCCAAGACTCACCCTAAATATAACACTAACTAAATAGTAGGCAAGAGTAGCCTAAGTGGGTATGCAAACTGGTGTGGATCTCCTCCGGGAAGGAGATGGGTTGGATCAGCTTGTGTGATGGTCCCTGAGCCGGAAGCTCGGGTGGACATTGTTAACACCTGTTACTTATTCAAACAGTGGCGAGTCTTCGGTACTAGGCTAGTCGTGTCACCGTCAGGTGAGGGTGAGGTTTAGAGGGCCGGTAAGTTTGAGTACCGCGGTCTGGAGGACAATCCCTAATAACCCACCCCGACCTTAAAGTCTGGTGGATTCCAGCAAGAGTACGCAGGAGCTTCGTTGTTGTGTTCTTAGCGTTGAGGCGTACATGAGCTTGGTAGTGACTATACCCGCCTAGGATGTGGAGTGCCCGATCCACTACCACCGTGAGCCACGACGGTCGGTACCCGAAAGGTTGGCTTCCTTTCAAACAAATTGGGAACTATAAAGGTCTGTGCGCATAGGGTCGTGTGGGTGAGTCACATTGCATAAACTCATTAAAACATCATAACCATAGCATAGCATAACATACACATTTGCATACCCCCATCATATAAATTAGTATGGGCTCTTTTATATGATGGGTTACCTGGACATCTTAACTTATATGTCATATGGGCGTTCATATAAGTTAAGGTACGAATCTGTGATGGTAGCTTAGATTTACTTACTGCACTGCATTTTCTTCTTATTTACTGCTTATTTCATTGCTCTACTTTACTGCCTTATACCTGCACTATACTGCTAGCTAGATTTTATTACTTTACTTATACCTGCTAGATTAGTGCCATGTCACCACCTTCTTGTTTACCCCTTGTTTGTACTCCGCTTCTTCCTCCTGCTCGGTGCCTAGGAGTCGTGGGGGGAGGCGAGGACAAAACGGCTTAGTCTTTATGACTACCGGTCGGTGTGACCGCAGGAGTCCGAGGAGACGGAGTTGTCCCACGCGCATCAGGACGTGATGGCAGGACCTGAGCAGCAGATGCAGCGCACTACCACGACGCCACAGGTTGATAATTATGTAGCTAGTCTTCCGCATTTTTGAGAGTTTTGATGTAGTCTTCCGCATGTAGTAGTGAGAGAGAGATAGTACTCTATTTTGGATATGTATCGGGCATAAGCCCTTTTTGCTTGTACTTCTCTCCTGGACATTCTGTTTTCATTATAAAAATATATATGATGTTGTGATTGTGGACATGCCGTCTTTTATGTACATACCAGTTTGGCACATTTTACTTATGATTGTATAGCCGGCAGGGTTGGTGCTGAGCGGTGTTGGCCAACCCGAGTGTTGGTGACACCGCAAGGCAGCGATTCTGGGCGAAGATCCACCTCAACCGTGCGATGCGGGAGAGGTTCGAGTTTTCAAGTACCCGAATGGGTTTTGGAAAAAGAGATCTTACACCCGAAGCCCCCCCTCCTTCTTGACAAACAAGCTAGAATCAGAGTCTGAAGCAAAGAACCCGCAGAATAAGAGATACTCCGCGATCTTTCCATACCACGCCCGAGGCGCTTGCTTCAACCCATATATGGCCTTCTTCAGTTTGCAGATGTAGTCCGGATGATCCTCCAAGATGAAGCCCGGCGGCTGGATCATGAAGATATCCTTGTCAATCTCTCCGTATAAGAAAGCATTCTTAATATCAAGCTGACAAATCTCCCATCCACAAGATGCCGCCAAGGCAATAACAAATCTGACTGAAGTCATCTTTGCCACTGGACTAAACGTCTCATCATAATCTTCACCATACTGCTGTGAGAACCCGCGAGCTACAAGGTGAGCCTTGTATCGCTCGATCGCGCCGTCAACTTTCTTCTTGAGCTTGTAACCCCATTTGCATGTTACAGGGGTAATGCCCTTAGGTCTGGGCACTAGAGACCAAGTCTCATTCTTCCTGAGAGCATCCATCTCTTCTTGCATAGCAATATCCCACTGCTTCACGCCTTTAGCTTTCTCAAAGCTCGACGGCTCCCTTTCATCCAAGGGACCAGCGAAGAAACATGAGACGAAGCTCACCATGATTCCTCCTGTATATCGATCTGGTGGCTTGATAGTCCTCTTCGACCTCCTAAGTGGTTGCACCTGACTAACCACCTCCTCAACTGCTTCTTCTGTGCAAGCTTCTCTTCCAGACGAACTTGGAGCATCACTCCCCCTACTTCCAGAACCTGAAGCCTCCATCTCAGAGGTTGACACAGCTGGAGCTCCTGGTGAAACATACAACTCTACTTGAAGACTTCCCGCAGCTTTTCCTACTTCATCAACCCTGCTCTCCGGTAGTTCAACTCCTGAACTCCCCTTGTAAGAAGTCACTTTATCGAACACCACATCCTGAGATACCACTGATTTCCGTGTCTCAGGATCCATGCACCTCCATCCTTTCTTCCGCTCATCATACCCGACAAAGACTAGCTTCCTTGCTTTCGCATCTAGCTTTGTCCGAAGAGCATCAGGAATATGCACATAGCAAGTTGACCCGAACACCCGAAGGTGAGCAACATTTGGTTTCTCCTTGAACATCAGTTCATGAGGGGTCTTCATGTTGATAGGACTTAGAGGCATCATGTTGATGACGTAAGCTGCACAAGACATTCCCTCCGCCCAGAAAGACTTTGGGATACTCTTGGCATGAAGCCAGCATTTCCAGGTTTCCGTCAGATGACGGATCTTCCTCTCCGCTACGCCATTCTGCTGTGGAGTATGGGCACAAGTGAGCTCTCTCCGAACGCCGTGTTTCCTGCAAAAACTTGAGAACTCACCAGAGGTGAACTCCCCACCATTGTCAGTTCTCAATTTTTTCACCCGCAGGCCTAACCGACCTTCCACCAACTCCTTGAATTCCACAAACTTTGCAAAGGATTCTGACTTCTCTTTCAAAAAATACACCCAGACATATCTGGTGTAATCGTCAATCAACACCAACATATATCTGTTGCCTCCAAGGCTTGGGGTGGCAGTCGGTCCCATCAAATCAACGTGGATACACTCCAACGGCGCTTTGCATCTAGTTTGCGATTTATCAAATGGAAGTCGATGAGACTTACCAAACTGACATCCAGCACAAACATGACCGTCTCCATAAGAGAACAAGCTAGGCAAGCCCTTGACAAGGCCCCTTACCGTCATAGCCTTCAATTTGTCCATGCCAACATGCCCCAACCTTTCATGCCAGATAGCCGCGCTATCGTTGGTCTTCATCGTATCAACATAGGTACTTGTCGATAACACGAACAAGTCCTTCACCTTCTTTCCAACATGGATAACATCTCCCTTTATCTCCGGTTGAGTTTTAAGAAACTTCACTTCTGTTGGGCCAAACAGAACGTGATAACCAGCATCGATCGCATTGGTCACAGAGAAGAGATTCTTCTTCATACCAGGCACGTGATAAACACTCCTCAAAGTGAGTGGACCCTTATCACTGCTCAGGGAGACAACACCTTCTTGTTCGACATCATGAACAGAATTATCAGCCGTAATGATAGCATCGTTACCTGAGTAAGGCGCCAAAGAAGAGAACTTTGATTCATCCCCGGTGAGATGATGTCCACACCCTGAATCAACAATCCAATCCTCTTCGAAGTTGATGGCAGCTAAGGACTTAACGGGCATCACCGTCATATTAGCCGCAAAGGCTCCTCCCCATCCAGCTTCTTCAGACTTTGGCTTCTCCTTCTCTGCTACATGTCCTGACTGAAGATTAACCCGGCAATCCTTCTTGAAGTGGCCGGTCTTATTGCACCTGAAGCACCTTGGTCCATCTCCCTTCTTCTTCCCATCAGACTTAGGAGCATAACCCTTATCCTGCTGACATGAAGTAGAGGGTCCATCATAACCCGACTTCTTCTTCTCCCACTTCTTCTTCTTCTTCCCAGAGAACAACACATCACTATCTCCCCCAGAGATAGATGTCCCCGCCATCTGTCTTGCCAAACTTTCTTGCGAAGCAAGTAAGTTCTCCAGCTCCAACAGAGATGGTTGATTTGCCCAACCTTGAACTGAGGTCACAAAGGCAAGATACTCCTTCCGTAACCCGCGGATGATATGCCTCTTCAGTTTTGCCTCCGAGATGGGCTCATCAGGGTCCAATGCAGAAATCTCTGCTGTGAAGTTCTTCATCTTGAGAAAGAAGGTAGAAATAGAAAGATCACCTTGAGAGGCCTTCGCCAACTCATTTTCAAGAAACTGTAGTCGAGCTACATTCTTCTTATTGAACAGCCCGTCCAAAGACGTCCAAATCTCATTAGCAGATTTACCCCCGATGATGTGATCAAACAGCTCCGGTGAGATAGCCCTCTTGAGAGTGAACTCTGCCTTAACATTCGTCCTCCTCCAAAGTCTCACCTCTGCCATATTATCTCCTGCTAGAAACACCTATTGTGTTTCTTCTCCTCCAACTATCTCCCAAAGATCCTCGCCAAGTAAATAGCTCTCCATACATGACCTCCATTTCTTATAGTTAGTCGATGTAAGGAGTTCAATACCAAGCCCGTTTGCGAATCCACCTTCCATGGCAATCTAAGTGGTCTCTTCTTCACAAAGACGATGGCAACTCAAGTTGATCACTGCTTATCCACTCCAACAACCTCCCTCTGATACCATGCTAAATTTTTTGATTTGAATCGTTTAGGAGTAAGCAGGAGTTGTATCAACTGAGTTAAAGCCAAACAACCACAATACCACACAGCAACACAAGAAACTTTATTGAAACACAATCTTCATTTACATTGCGAGGCATACACGGCGAGACATAATTCATCAGAATCACGGAGATGAGAAGAACAAACACACCAAAACAAATCTGGCGGCTAGACAAGCTGAGACAGCACAGACCGCTCGACTATAGAAGTCGCCCGGCTTGACCTGAGATCGCACGAACAGAAACCGGACAGACTGCCAGCACTGCAAGACCGCACCTCAGACCACACGAACTGGAACTTATTGGAACGAAGAACTGAAGCTATCGCCAGACCGCAACTTAGATCGCCTAACCACTGAAGGTCGCCTGATCGCTGAGCTCGCTGCGAACAACACAAGAACGAACATAAACCAGTTCGCAGACAGACCGATGCTAAACTGTTTATTCAAGCTGCTGGGAATCACCAAGGAAGAAGACCACAACCTGCTGATCGCAAACCTGCGAACACAACAAACAGTTAGCTCGCTTTCGAGACCGCCCGACCTCAAAGTGAGGCCGCACAAATTAACCCAGGCACAGTTCTTACAGTTCTCGTTAGGAATGACGGGCCCTGCACCTCTATTTATAGGCGGGTAGATGGATGTCATCACCGCACAAGAGAGATACAATCACCACCCGTCAGATCGCCAGCGGTCTCATAAGGGAGACCGCGCGATCAGACCTCTTGGATGATCACCCGACCAAGACGCAAATCAACAGACAAGATCGCACACAGGTCGCGCGAACACGAGACCGCGCACAAGTCGCGCGGTCACATAGGTACTCCTTCCTTAGACCACCAGGAGCAAACCAAGAACCATCTGGCCGATTTCAGACAAGTCGCCAGATCGCCAAGACAGACCGCCCGGATAGACGGTCATATAAGAACAACCCGCCCGGTCTTCCAACAAGGAAGACAAGCCAACCAGCAGACCAACTCAGGAACAGACCGCAGCTACAGAGAACAAACCGGCAGAACCAGCAGTCCGCCAGAACAGACCGGCAGAGCCAGACTGGCAGAATACAAGCACAGACCGCGCGGTCTCGGCGGTCTCCAAAAAACAGACAGCCCAGTCTCCACCACTTCACTTTAAAAAATTCAACAAATATGCCCTGGCTTTCTCCATGAAGAGCAGATTATTTACTGGTTTGGAGTTTTGTCAAACCTTGGTTTGCTTGAACTCCTCTCCTTTCTTCTGGAGTCTTTTGTCTTGACCCATCTTTTGAATCTTCTAGCCAAGAGATTGAACATCTCTTCCTCAGAAGGGGAAGTCTCTCCTTCAGCAGCCTTTAGAGTAATACTCCTTTGGTTGGGAGTTGAGACTGTCTCCTTGGCCTCAGTCTCAACCCTGCTCTTCAGTAGTAGCTCATAGGATTTGAGCTTTCCAAGCATAACATCAGTAGAGATCTCTCTATGGCATCTGGACTCTCTAATGGCCTGGATTCTTGAGTCCCATGAGCTTGGGAAGCACATGAGGAGCTTATCATTGATTTCTGTCAGAGAAATCTCCTTATCCAGTACCATCAGCTCATTGATAATGGTGTTGAATCTATCATGCATGTAAGCCACGCTTTCTTCACCCTTCTTCTGAAAGTTATCAAATTGGGATATGAGAAGGGACTTTCTGTCCTTTCTTTCATCAGAGCTTCCCTCAACCAATCTATAAAGGGATTCCCAGATTTCCATGGCTGAGTTGCAGTCTGCCACTTTCTGGAAAATGTCATCAGACATTTTAGAGACCAGAATGTTCATGGATTTGGCATCACATGCCTTTTGCTTCTTTTCATCTTCAGTCCATTCAGCTCTGGCATAGCTTGCTGTGTCACAGATCCACTAGCATCTTGCCTCACTGGTGTTGGGGGACATGAAATAATGACTTCAAAGATGTCTACATCAGTAGAGTTCATATATAACTTTATTCTAACCTTCTAGTGATGTAGGCTTGCTAATTCGACTCAAATTATAATGTTATTTTTATTATAACGCCTTCTCGAATCCAAATTTCTACGCGGTCAATAGCGAACGCAACCACAAGAATATTTCAGTTTTATCAAATTATCGCTAGCATATGGGTAGCCCCACCGTTCGGGATCGAATAAGGGCTATGAGCCAATATTCTTTCCGGCTCAAAAGGCCCGGTATCAGGTCCGACCAAGCGCGTGTTATACCAAAAGAGATCCACCCAAAAAATTACGACTCAAAAATGGTAGATCTCCCCCAACAAGAAAAAAGGAGGTTCGCCAAGCCTCGCGAACTAAGATAAACTTATTAAGATAGTCACAAAAATCAAATTGAGGAAACCACGAGTTTTTTTATGTTATCAACTTCAACCCCAAGATTCCTCCACCACAAGATCTATCTAGAAATGAAATCACAAATGGGTAGAAGTTTCGTTACCCCGCTCGGAACCGTAGATCCGAGTTATTCTTGGATCCACAAAAATATTGAGCGCTCTTCCCACGAGTCCACCGGAGATGAGTCGACGATGAGTAGCACATCCGCCTTCTTTATTTCACGCCGGTTCCATAATCCACTGCGACAAACTCCAAGTACCTTGCAAGTGATCTTCAAGTGGGAGAAAAGAGATGGGTGGAAGGAGAAGTGGTGGCCGACGGCCAAGAGGAGGGAGGAAGAGAGATGGGCGGCCAAGAGGGGGCCGAAATCCAATGAAGGAAGAAAGAGAGAGGGGGCGGCTAGGAGAGGGAGAAACTCAAGAGGGAAATTTAAGGTTTAGGTTTTTTTCTTATCATTCAATAATTCATCTCATTACAATATATGGCCTATTTATAGGCTACACCACTCAATCTTCTTCAAGATATAATTCTAAAATTAGATAGCTCAAAAATAGTCTATCATGAATGCATAATATATTATGGCTACATGCAGCCCAAATCAATAACGAAAATAAGGAAATATATAATCCCTAATTAAACAAAATAAATCTCACTAAATGCAGACCAGAATATAAAATAACATGATAATGATAATTAATAATTATAATAGAATAATTATAATTATTATTTATCTTAATACAGACCAAAATAAAAATAAAAAAAACATGATAATGATATTTAATAATTATAATTGAATAATTATAATTTAATATTCCATGCGGCGATGGCGTTCTTCAAAAGGGGCGGCGATGGCGTGCACCATATTTTTCGTCGCGGCATCGACCATCATAATCTTGAAATGTGATGTTGCGGCAGCGATGACGTTGAAAGTAGTGCGTTCTTGCGTCGCGACGCCGTAAGTATTTCGATGGCGAAGCTGCAAGATCTTCATCTAATGTGTCGGCTCCATCATCATCTACATGTCGGGGAATGTCGTCGCCATCAATCCTCCCCCGCTCGAAATAACTCATCACCGATGAGTTGACTTGAATGTGTGGGCGCAGAAAGTCGTCCACAAGTTCCACCTCCGATTCACGTACCCAAGAGTCACCCGAGGTGGGATGATCATGCCACCGAGTCCAGAAGCCACGAATGTCACCATGTGCGGGTGGAATCACCTCAACCTGTAGATTCCTGTCAAGCAAAAAGTCGGTCTTGGGGACCCTTAGAAAAGCATTAGACAAAGAAGGAGAAACTGCTACAACATCAAAACACAACATACCTCCAATGGAACCCGAAGGAAAGAGCGTTCCAGTAATAAACTCACCCCCCAACCCGTTAGAATATTTAGTGGAAATGATAAACGGAGAGGCAGACATTTCAAGTGGTGGAGAAACATATGGTGTTAAATAAGAAACATGAAAAATATGGGATATACCCCAATCAGTAGGTAACTTCAAATGATAAATATTTTCTCCTAATATTTTTAAAATTCGAGAAGGTCCAGCTCTCCGACTCGCTAATTTCTCTAAAGAGCCCAAAGGCAACCGTTCAGGGATGAGAGGCACCACGTCCAAATCACCAATTTCAAAGCGAGATGTCCTTCTATATATGTTAGCATTAAGTTGATAAGATAAATTTTGCGTGGCTAACGTTTCATTAATGTGCATAGGTAAAATGTGAACATGAGAGGCAAAGTCTTGGGCTAATTGACTTGACTTAAATGATGGAGGTAACGGAATCAAATCAAGTGGCACCGGTGTCTTATATACGTGCACGATTTCATTCCGCACTAGACTAGTAAAATGATTTGGTGGTTCGTTAGAAACGCGTGGACATGTGAGATAGTCTTTAATTATTTTGTAAGTGAGAGTGTGCAAACGTGACCTAGAAAATGTGTTCTCCACTAACATAGTAGTCTTATTAAAATCACCAAGGAAAGAGTCACGAACACACTCCTTACGCTCAAACAAACTTAGCGCGGTATTCAAAATGATTTGCCTGCCATGAAAGTTTAATGCATAAATAATAGTTTTTTCAACAATTGTCATATTAAGATCATAAAACCATGGACGTCCAAGCAACACATGGCAAGCAGCCATCAGATTCTCACAATACTTCGAACTAGTCATAACCAGTTCATGTGCAATATTATAATCCGCCAATGGTATCAACGGTTCAGGAGGGAAGGTCGGTGAAATCGAATAAATCGGGCCCGGTAGAGAAATTAAATTGGATTGATTTTTCTTTAACGGTGGCAACCTCAAAACAAGTTCCTCCGGGTTCGCATCATCTAAGTCTTCCAAAAGTGTCTTTCCCTCGTTAGCCAAATCTTCCAATGCACTAGGAGTGTCGTCCGAATCAAAATCATCAGACAATTTTAAAACTGGATCAGAGGGGAGATCCTCATCCATATCACTAGGGTAACCTACCTCCTCATCATCGCTATGATCTTCCTGAATAATGACATCACCGTCAGCGGTCGGCGCAATCAACGACACTAACTCAGAATTTCCAGAAAAGTCAACAACTAGATCAGAACATTTTGGAGGAGACTTTATGAAGATCGAGGTCACTGACGGAGCAGGGCAATCGACGGTATGGAGGTCAGACATGCCCCCCACATCATGTATAACATTTGTGGGACGACCCTCACAAACCAGAATACTCTCATTGCGCGGGTTCATGGCATCCCTGACTGTGATGGCTACCGAGTTCGAGTCAGCAGACCGGAACGTGTCCTTATCTCTCAGGGATAAAGAGGGGGAAGGTCCTAAGATGGCCTTTCCCATCTCAAACGAGCGAGTCTTAGACTTGTGAGTTAGGTGCTTCTCAATTTCCAACGCGACGTTATAGCAGGTGTCTAGGTCAGTGTGACAGTAGCAGAGGAGTTTACCTTGAATGTCAGGATTAAGCCCCCTACGAAACCGTGAGAGTGATCTCAGACATCTCCATAATATCGCACCTAACCATCATGTCCTCAAAAAGGCTCATGTATTCTGCAAGTGAACGATTCCTTTGTCTAAGGAAAACATACACGTCAGAGGCCATACTCGTAGTGAGGTGAGTGGCAATACGAGTCTAAGTGCACAAACGTTCTAACTAGAAAATTTTATAAAATATTAATTTGTTCCAACCTAATTACTAGTGTAAGAAAATATTGTTTTTGTTTTGTTTTATTTTTATGATGAATTTTTTTTCTTTATGCCTAGTAATTAGGATAAAATATTTTTTTTTATTTTCTAACAGGAAATAATAGGTAGAATATTAAAAAAAATTGCTGAAAAATAACAGATTTAGGACGCTAAACGCAGACCAGAAATTTTAAACATGCCAAAAAATTTATGAAAGATAATTTTATTCCCGCTTAATAACTTGGGTAAGTAAAATACTTTTTTTTATTTCTTACCGAGATAAATATGGGGAATTTTCAGAATTTTATTTTTTAGATTTTCGCAGAAAAATAAAAATTTTAGGCCGCTATTCGCAGACCGACGAAATTTTATTTTTAAATTTTGAGCGCAAAATCGTGTGAAGATTGAGAGTGCCGGCGTTCTAAGAAAACCTTAGGAATGCGTCAATTAAGAATTTGACACGAACCTACCTCTCATACCAAATTGATGTAGGCCTGCTAATTCGATTCAAATTATAATGTTATTTTTATTATAACGCCTTCCTAGATCCAAATTTCTACGCGGTCAATCGCGAACGCAGCCACAAGAATATTTCAGTTTTATCAAATTATCGCTAGCATATGGGTAGCCCCACCGTTCAGGATCGAATAAGGGCTATGAGCCAATATTCTTTCCGCTCAAAAGGCCCGGTATCTGGTCCGACCAAGCGCGTGTTATACCAAAAGAGATCCACCCAAAAAATTATGACTCAAAAATGGTAGATCTCCCCAACAAGAAAAAAGGAGGTTCGTCAAGCCTCGCGAACTAAGATAAACTTATTAAGATAGTCATAAAAATCAAATTGAGGAAACCACGAGTTTTTTTATGCTATCAACTTCAACCCCAAGATTCCTCCACCACAAGATCTATCTAGAAATGAAATCACACACGGGTAGAAGTTTCGTTACCCCGCTCGGAACTGTAGATCCGAGTTATTCTTGGATCCACAAAAATATTGAGCGCTCTTCCCACGAGCCCACCGGAGATGAGTCGACGATGAGTAGCACGTCCGCCTTCTTCGTTTCACGCCGGTTCCGCAATCCACCGCGACAAACTCCAAGTACCTTGCAAGAGATCTTCAAGTGGGAGAAAAGAGATGGGCGGAAGGAGAAGTGGTGGCCGGCGGCCAAGAGGAGGGAGGAAGAGAGATGGGCGGCCAAGAGGGGGCCGAAATCCAATGAAGGAAGAAAGAGAGGGGCGGCTAGGAGAGGGAGAAACTTAAGAGGGAAATTTAAGGTTTAGGTTTTTTCTTATCATTCAATAATTCATCTCATTACAATATATGACCTATTTATAGGCTACACCACTCAATCTTCTCCAAGATATAATTCAAAAATTAGATAGCTCAAAAATAGTCTATCATGAATGCAGAATATATTGTGGCTACATGCAGCCCAAATCAATAACGAAAATAAGGAAATATATAATTCCTAATTAAACAATATAAATCTCACTAAATGTAGACCAAAATATAAATAAACATGATAATGATAATTAATAATTATAATAGAATAATTATAATTATTATTTATCTAAATACAGACCAAAAAAAATAAAAATAAACATGATAATGATATTTAATAATTATAATTGAATAATTATAATTTAATATTCCATGCGGCGATGGCGTTCTTCAAAAGGGGCGGCGATGGCGTGCACCATATTTGTCGTCGCGGCATCGACCATCATAATCTTGAAATGTGATGTTGCGGCGGCGATGACGTTGAAAGTAGTGCGTTCTTGCGTCGCGACGCCGTAAGTATTTCGATGGCGAAGCCGCAAGATCTTCATCCAATGTGCCGGCTCCATCATCATATACATGTCGGGGAATGTCGCCGCCATCAATCCTCCCCCGCTCGAAATAACTCATCACCGATGAGTTGACTTGAATGTGTGGGCGCAGAAAGTCATCCACAAGTGCCACCTTCGATTCACGTACCCAAGAGTCACCCGAGGTGGGATGATCATGCCACCGAGTCCAAAAGCCACAAATGTCACCATGTGCGGGTGGAATCACCTCAACCTGTAGATTCCTGTCAAGCAAAAAGTCAGTCTTGGGGACCCTTAGAAAAGCATTAGACAAAGAAGGAGAAAATGCTACAACATCAAAAGACAACATACCTCCAATGGAACCCGAAGGAAAGAGCGTTCCAGTAATAAACTCACCCCCAACCCGTTAGAATATTTAGTGGAAATGATAAACGGAGAGGCAGACATTTCAAATGGTGGAAAAACATATGGTGTTAAATAAGAAACATGAAAAATATGGGATATACCCCAATCAGTAGGTAACTTCAAATGATAAATGTTTTCTCCTAATATTTTTAAAATTCGAGAAGGTCTAGCTCTCCGACTCACTAATTTCTCTAAAGAGCCCGAAGGCAACCGTTCAGGGATGAGAGGCACCACGTCCAAATCACCAATTTCAAAGCGAGATGCCCTTCTATGTACGTTAGCATTAAGTTGATAAGATAAATTTTGCGTGGCTAACGATTCATTAATGTGCATAGGTAAAATGTGAACATGTGAGGCAAAGTCTTGGGCTAATTGACTTAACTTAAATGATGGAGGTAACGGAATCAAGTTAAGTGGCACCTGTGTCTTATATACGTGCACGATTTCATTCGGCGCTAGACTGGTAAATCGATTTAGTGGTTCGTTAGAAACGCGTGGACATGTGAGATAGTCTTTAATTATTTTGTAAGTGAGAGTGTGCAAACGTGACCTAGAAAACGTGTTCTCCACTAACATAGTACTCTTATTAAAATAACCAAAAAAATAATCACGAACACACTCCTTACGCTCAAACAAACTTAGCGCGGTATTCAAAATGATTTGCCTGCCATGAAAGTTTAACGCATAAATAATAGTTTTTTCAACAATTGTCATAGTAAGATCATAAAACCATTGACGTCCAAGCAACACATGGCAAGCAGCTATCGGATTCTCACAATACTTCGGACTAGTCATAACCAGTTCGTGTCCAATATTAAAATCCGCCAATGGTATCAACGGTTTAGGAGGGAAGGTCGGTGAAATAAAATAAATTGGGCCCGGTAGAGAAATTAAATTTGATTGATTTTTCTTTAACGGTGGCAACCTCAAAACAAGTTCCTCCGGGTTCGAATCATCTAAGTATTCCAAAAGTGCCTTTCCCTCGCTAGCCAAATCTTCCAATGCACTAGGCGCGTCGTCCGAATCAAAATCATCAGACAATTTTAAAACTGGATCAGAGGGGAGATCCTCATCCATATCACTAGGGTAACCTACCTCCTCATCATCGCTATGATCTTCCTGAATAATGACATCGCCGTCAGCGGTCGGCGCTATCAACGACACTAACTCAGAATTTTCAGAAAAATCTACAACTAGATCAGAACATTTTGGAGGAGACTTTACGAAGATCGAGGTCACTGACGAAGCAGGGCAATCGACAGTATGGAGGTCAGACATGCCCCCCGCATCATGTATAACATTTGTGGGACGACCCTCACAGACCAGAATACTCTCACCGCGTGGGTTCATGTCAACCCTAACTGTGATGGCTACCGAGTTCGAGTCAGCGGACCGGAACGTGTCCTTATCTCTCAGGGATAAAGAGGGGGAAGGTCCTAAGATGGCCTTTCCCTTCTCAAACGAATGAGTCTTAGACTTGTGAGCTAGGTGCTTCTCAATTTCCAACGTGATGTTATAGCAGGTGTCTAGGTCAGTGTGACAGTAGCGGAGGAGTTTCCCTTGAATGTTGGGATTGAACCCCCTACGATACTGTGAGAGGTTGATCTCAGGCATCTCCATAATATCGCACCTAACCATCATGTCCTCAAAAAGGCCCATGTATTCTGCAACTGAACGATTCCTTTGTCCAAGGAAAACATACACGTCAGAGGCCATACTCGTAGTGAGGTGAGTGGCAATACGAGTTTAAGTGCACAAACGTTCTAACTAGAAAATTTTATAAAATATTAATTTGTTCCAACCTAATTACTAGTGTAAGAAAATATTTTTTTTGTTTTGTTTTGTTTTTATGATGAATTTTTTTTTCTTTATGCCTAGTAACTAGGATAAAATATTTTTTTTTTTACTTTCTAACAAGAAATAATAGGTAGAATATTTAAAAAAAATTGCTGAAAAGTAACAGATTTAGGACGCTAAACGCAGACCAGAAATTTTAAACATGCCAAAAATTTTATGAAAGATAATTTTATTCCCGCTTAATAACTTGGGTAAGTAAAATACTTTTTTTGATTTCTTACTGAGATAAATATGGGGAATTTCAAGAATTTTATTTTTTTGATTTTCGCAGAAAAATAAAAATTTTAGGCCGCTATTCGCAGACCGGCAAAATTTTATTTTTAAATTTTGAGCGTAGGCCTGCGAGCGGTGCGGTTTGGGCCCAAACCGAACCCGCACCACATGGCTGCGGTTTTTGACTGACCAAAACCGCACCGCATCGAAACCGTACGGTGCGGTTTCAATTCGGTGCGGTTTGCGGTCGGTTTTTGCGGCGCGGTTTCGGTTTTTGGCAGTTTTTCTCCCTTCTTTAATTGAGACAAATCCTTAAATGCATACGAACCTAGATTATTGTAATCATATCTTATAAGACAAAAGAAACAAAAAATACCCCACAGAAAGGAAGATAATCTAAGGAGAACATTCCCTAAAGAGCACAAATGATGCATCCGATGAAAACGTGAAGAAAATCTGGAATGAAAAATTGAACAAAATATGGAATTAAAATTGAAATAAAATCATGAATTAAACCGGGATATTTGAATAAAATCTTGAGGGACCGGAAACTTCATGAAATCTGGAATGGAATCTGGAATGAAATCTTGAAAGAAACCTAGAAATAAAAAATGAAAACGCATATGGACGGTTGTATATGCATTGAGACAAATCCTTAAATGCATACGAACCTAGAAGAAGCGAAGTAGTTGTCGGTTTCGTCGAAGATCCAGTCGACGTCGAAGATTAAGAAGCGAACTGCAAGTCTGGAAGATCCAGTCGTCGCCAGTTTCGTCAGTTTGGAAGAAGCTAGGGATCCAGCCTATCACATTTGCCTGGACGAGACGTCAGACGGAAGATAAAATCTAGGGCTCTAGCGATCCGCAACTCTCAAGGCAAATGACAAATAGGCGATGAATGAAATATTGAAATAAATGCGGTTTATGGTTCCTAGGTACGGTTTAATTTACCGAACCGCACACTGCCTACTAAATCAATTTATGCAATTTACATAGAAACCGCAGGTGGCATAGTCGATTGGTAGGTACCAGAGCTGAGATCTAACATATATAAAAATTACTTTGACACTTATACTTATGGTGCGGTGCGGTTTTCTCGGTTTTATGGAGTTATAAACCGCACCGCACCGACTGGGGGCCGGTTTTGGCATACACAAAACCGATCGAACCGCGCGGTGCGGTTTGAAATGAGGTGCGGTGCGGTTTGTCGGTTCGGTGTAGTTTTCGGTTTTCCTGCACAGGCCTACGCAAAATTGTGTGAAGATTAAGAGTGTCGGCGTTCTAAGAAAACCTTAGGAATGCGTCAATTAAAAATTTGATATGAACCTACCTCTGATACCAAATTGATGTAGGCCTGCTAATTCGATTCAAATTACAATGTTATTTTTATTATAACGCCTTCCCGGATCCAAATTTCTACGCGGTCAATAGCGAACGCAGCCACAAGAATATTTCAGCTTTATCAAATTATCGCTAGCATATAGGTAGCCCCATCGTTCAGGATCGAATAAGGGCTATGACCCAATATTCTTTCCGGCTCAAAAGGCCCGGTATCAGGTCCGACCAAGCGCGTGATATACCAAAAGAGATCCACCCAAAAAATTACGACTCAAAAATGGTAGATCTCCCCCAACAAGAAAAAAGGAGGTTCGCCAAGTCTCGCGAACTAAGATAAACTTATTAATATAGTCATAAAAATCAAATTGAGGAAACCATGAGTTTTTTTATGCTATCAACTTCAACCCCAAGATTCCTCCACCACAAGATCTATCTAGAAATGAAATCACACACGGGTAGAAGTTTCTTTACCCCGCTCGGAACTGTAGATCCGAGTTATTCTTGGATCCACAAAAATATTGAGCGCTCTTCCCATGAGTCCACCGGAGATGAGTCGACAATGAGTAGCACATCCTCTTTCTTCGTTTCACGCCGGTTCCGCAATCCACCGCGACAAACTCCAAGTACCTTGCAAGAGATCTTCAAGTGGGAGAAAAGAGATGGGCGAAAGGAGAAGTGGTGGTCGGCGGCCAAGAGGAGGGAGGAAGAGAGATGGGCGGCCAAGAGGGGGCCGAAATCCAATGAAGGAAGAAAGAGAGGGGCGGGTAGGAGAGGGAGAAACTCAAGTGGGAAATTTAAGGTTTAGGTTTTTTTCTTATCATTCAATAATTCATCTCATTACAATATATGACATATTTATAGGCTACACCACTTAATCTTCTCCAAGATATAATTCTAAAATTAGATAGCTCAAAAATAGTCTATCAAGAATGCATAATATATTATGGCTACATGCAGCCCAAATCAATAACGAAAATAAGGAAATATATAATCCATAATTAAACAAAATAAACCTCACTAAATGCAGACCAAAATATAAATAAACATGATAATGATAATTAATAATTATAATAGAGTAATTATAATTATTATTTATCTAAATACAGACCAAAATAAAAATAAAAATAAACATGATAATGATATTTAATAATTATAATTGAATAATTATAATTTAATATTCCATGCGGCGATGGCGTTCTTCAAAAGGGGCGGCGATGGCGTGCACCATATTTGTCGTCGCGGCATCGACCATCATAATCTTGAAATGTGATGTTGCGGCGGCGATGACGATGAAAGTAGTGCGCTCTTGCGTTACGACGCCGTAAGTATTTTGATGGCGAAGCCGCAAGATCTTCATCCAATGTGCCAGCTCCATCATCATCTACATGTCGGGGAATGTCGCCGCCATCAATCCTCCCCCGCTCGAAATAACTCATCTCCGACGAGTTGACTTGAATGTGTGGGCGCAGAAAGTCATCCACAAGTGCCACCTCCGATTCACGTACCCAAGAGTCACCCGAGGTGGGATGATCATGCCACCGAGTCCAGAAGCCACGAATGTCACCATGTGCGGGTGGAATCACCTCAACCTATAGATTCCTGCCAAGCAAAAAGTCGGTCTTGGGGACCCTTAGAAAAGCATTAGACAAAGAAGGAGAAAATGCTACAACATCAAAAGACAACATACCTCCAATGGAACCCGAAGGAATGGGCGTTCCAGTAATAAACTACCCCCCCCCCCCCCCCCCCCCAACCCGTTAGAATATTTAGTGGAAATGATAAACGGAGAGGCAGACATTTAAAGTGGTGGAGAAACATATGGTGTTAAATAAGAAACATGGAAAATATGGGATATACCCCAATCACTAGGTAACTTCAAATGATAAATGTTTTCTCCTAATATTTTTAAAATTCGAGAAGGTCCAGCTCTCTGACTCGCTAATTTCTCTAAAGAGCCCGAAGGTAACCGTTCAGGGATGAGATGCACCACGTCCAAATCACCAATTTTAAAGAGAGATGCCCTTCTATATATGTTAGCATTAAGTTGATAAGATAAATTTTGCGTGGCTAACGATTCATTAATGTGCATAGGTAAAATGTGAACATGAGAGGCAAAGTCTTGGGCTAATTGACTTGACATACATGATGGAGGTAACGGAATCAAGTCAAGTGGCACCGGTGTCTTATATACATGCACGAATTCATTCAACGCTAGACTGGTAAATCAATTTGGTGGTTCGTTAGAAACGCGTGGACATGTGAGATAGTCTTTAATTATTTTGTAAGTGAGAGTGTGCAAACGTGACCTAGAAAATGTGTTCTCCACTAACATAGTAGCCTTATTACAATTACCAAGAAAAGATTCACGAACACACTCCTTACGCTCAAACAAACTTAGCGCTGTATTCAAAACGATTTGCCTGCCATAAAAGTTTAACGCATAAATAATAGTTTTTTCAACAATTGTCATATTAAGATCATAAAACCATGGACGTCCAAGCAACACATGGCAAGCAGCCATTAGATTCTCACAATACTTCGGACTAGTCATAACCAGTTCGTGTCCAATATTATAATCCGCCAATGGTATCAACGGTTCAGGAGGGAAGGTCGGTGAAATCGAATAAATCGGGCCCGATAGAGAAATTAAATTGGATTGATTTTTTTTTAACGGTGGCAACCTCAAAACAACTTCCTCCGGGTTTGCATCATCTAAGTCTTCCAAAAGTGTCTTTCCCTCGCTAGCCAAATCTTCCAATGCACTAGGAGCGTCGTCCGAATCAAAACCATCAGACAATTTTAAAATTGGATCAGAGGGGAGATCCTCATCCTTATCACTAGGGTAACCTACCTCCTCGTCATCGCTATGATCTTCCTGAATAATGATATGGCCGTCAGCGGTCGGCACAATCAACGACACTAACTCAAAATTTTCAGAAAAGTCAACAACTAGATCAGAACATTTTGGAGGAGACTTTACGAAGATCGAGGTCACTGACGGAGCAGGGCAATCGACAGTATGGAGGTCAGACATGCCCCCCGCATCATGTATAACATTTGTGGGATGACCCTCACAGACCAGAATACTCTCACCGCGCGGGTTAATGGCATCCCTAACTGTGATGGCTGCCGAGTTCGAGTCAGCGGACCAGAACGTGTCCTTATCTCTCAGGGATAAAGAGGGGGAAGGTCCTAAGATGGCCTTTCCCTTCTCAAACGAACGAGTCCTAGACTTGTGAGCTAGGTGCTTCTCAATTTCCAACGCGACGTTATAGCAGGTGTCCAGGTCAGTGTGACAGTAGCGGAGGAGTTTACCTTGAATGTCAAGATTGAGCCCCCTACGAAACCGTGAGAGGGTGATCTCAGGCATCTCCATAATATCGAACCTAACCATCATTTCCTCAAAAAGGCCCATGTATTCTGCAACTGAATGATTCCTTTGTCTAAGGGAAACATACACGTCAGAGGCCATACTCGTAGTGAGGTGAGTGACAATACGAGTCTAAGTGCACAAACGTTCTAACTAGAAAATTTTATAAAATATTAATTTGTTCCAACCTAATTACTAGGGTAAGAATTTTTTTTTTTTATGATGAATTTTTTTTTCTTTATGCCTAGTAACTAGGCATAAAATATTTTTTTTTTATTTTCTAACAGGAAATAATAGGTATAATATTAAATTTTTTTTTTGCTGAAAAAAAACAGATTTAGGATGCTAAACGCAGACCAGAAATTTTAAACATGCCAAAATTTTTATGAAAGATAATTTTATTCCCGCTTAATAACTTGGGTAAGTAAAATACTTTTTTTGATTTCTTACTGAGATAAATATGGGGAATTTCCAGAATTTTATTTTTTTGATTTTTGCAGAAAAATAAAAATTTTAGGCCACTATTCGCAGACCGACGAAATTTTATTTGTAAATTTTGAGCGCAAAATCGTGTGAAGATTGAGAGTGTCGGCGTTCTAAGAAAACATTAGGAATGCGTCAATTAAGAATATGACACGAACCTACCTCTGATACCAAATTGATGTAGGTCTGCTAATTCGATTCAAATTATAATGTTATTTTTATTATAACGCCTTCCCGGATCCAAATTTCTACGCGGTCAATAGCGAACGCAGCCACAAGAATATTTCAGTTTTATCAAATTATCGCTAGCATATAGGTAGCCCCATCGTTCAGGATCGAATAAGGGCTATGACCCAATATTCTTTCCGGCTCAAAAGGCCCGGTATCAGGTCCGACCAAGCGCGTGATATACCAAAAGAGATCCACCCAAAAAATTACGACTCAAAAATGGTAGATCTCCCCCAACAAGAAAAAAGGAGGTTCGTCAAGCCTCGCAAACTAAGATAAACTTATTAAGATAGTCATAAAAATCAAATTGAGGAAACCATGAGTTTTTTTATGCTATCAACTTCAACCCCAATATTCCTCCACCACAAGATTTATCTAGAAATGAAATCACACATGGGTAGAAGTTTCGTTACCCTGCTCGGAACTGTAGATCCGAGTTATTCTTGGATCCACAAAAATATTGAGCGCTCTTCCCACTTGTCCACCGGAGATGAGTCGACAATGAGTAGCACATCCGCCTTCTTCGTTTCACGCCGGTTCCGCAATCCACCGCGACAAACTCCAAGTACCTTGCAAGAGATCTTCAAGTGGGAGAAAAGAGATGGGCGGAAGGAGAAGTGGTGGCCGGCGGCCAAGAGGAGGGAGGAAGAGAGATGGGCGGCCAAGAGGGGGCCGAAATCCAATGAAGGAAGAAAGAGAGGGGGCGGCTAGGAGAGGGAGAAACTCAAGAGGGAAATTTAAGGTTTAGGTTTTTTTCTTATCATTCAATAATTCATCTCATTACAATATATGGCCTATTTATAGGCTACACCACTCAATCTTCTTCAAGATATAATTCTAAAATTAGATAGCTGTCTATCATTTATGCAGAATATATTATGGTTACATGCAGCCCAAATCAATAACGAAAATAAGGAAATATATAATCCATAATTAAACAAAATAAACCTCACTAAATGCAAACCAAAATATAAATAAATATGATAATGATAATTAATAATTATAATAGAGTAATTATAATTAATATTTATCTAAATACAGACCAAAATAAAAATAAAAATAAACATGATAATGATATTTAATAATTATAATTTAATATTCCATGCGTCGATGGCGTTCTTCAAAAGATGCGGCGATGGCGTGCACCATATTTGTCGTCGCGGCATCGACCATCATAATCTTGAAATGTGATGTTGCGGCGGCGATGACGATGAAAGTAGTGCGCTCTTGCGTCACGACGCCGTAAGTATTTTGATGGCGAAGCCGCAAGATCTTCATCCAATGTGCCGGCTCCATCATCATCTACATGTCGGGGAATGTCGCCGCCATCAATCCTCCCCCGCTCGAAATAACTCATCACCGATGAGTTGACTTGAATGTGTGGGCGCAGAAAGTCATCCACAAGTGCCACCTCCGATTCACGTACCCAAGAGTCACCCGAGGTGGGATGATCATTCCACCGAGTCCAGAAGCCACGAATGTCACCATGTGCGGGTGGAATCACCTCAACCTGTAGATTCCTGTCAAGCAAAAAGTCGGTCTTGGGGACCCTCAGAAAAGCATTAGACAAAGAAGGAGAAAATGCTACAACATCAAAAGACAACATACCTCCAATGGAACACGAAGGAAAGAGCGTTCCAGTAATAAACTCACCCCCAACCCGTTAGAATATTTAGTGGAAATGATAAACGGAGATGCAGACATTTCAAGTGGTTGAGAAACATATGGTGTTAAATAAGAAACATGAAAAATATGGGATATACCCCAATCAGTAGGTAACTTCAAACGATAAATGTTTTCTCCTAATATTTTTAAAATTCGAGAAGGTCCAGCTCTCCGACTCGCTAATTTCTCTAAAGAGCCCGAAGGCAACCGTCCAGGGATGAGAGGCACCACGTCCAAATCACCAATTTCAAAGCGAGATGCCCTTCTATGTATGTTAGCATTAAGTTGATAAGATAAATTTTGCGTGGCTAACGATTCCTTAATGTGCATAGGTAAAATGTGAACATGAGAGGCAAAGTCTTGGGCTAATTGACTTGACATAAATGATGGAGGTAACGGAATCAAGTCAAGTGTCACCGGTGTCTTATATATGTGCACAAATTCATTCAGCGCTAGACTGGTAAATCGATTTGGTGGTTCGTTAGAAACGCGTGGACATGTGAGATAGTCTTTAATAATTTTGTAAGTGTGAGTGTGCAAACGTGACCTAGAAAATGTGTTCTCCACTAACATAGTAGTCTTATTAAAATTACAAAGAAAAGATTCACGAACACACTCCTTACGCTCAAACAAACTTAGCGCTGGATTCAAAACAATTTGCCTGCCATGAAAGTTTAACGCATAAATAATAGTTTTTTCAACAATTGTCATATTAAGATCATAAAACCATGGATGTCCAAGCAACACATTGCAAGCAGCCATTAGATTCTCACAATACTTCGGACTAGTCATAACCAGTTCGTGTCCAATATTATAATTCGCCAATGGTATCAACGGTTCAGGAGGGAAGGTCGGTGAAATCGAATAAATCGGGCCCGATAGAGAAATTAAATTGGATTGATTTTTCTTTAACGGTGGCAACCTCAAAACAAGTTCCTCCGGGTTTGCATCATCTAAGTCTTCCAAAAGTTTCTTTCCCTCGCTAGCCAAATCTTCCAATGCACTAGGAGCGTCGTCCGAATCAAAATCATCAGACAATTTTAAAACTGGATCAGAGGGGAGATCCTCATCCATTTCACTAGGGTAACCTACCTCCTCATCATCGCTATAATCTTCCTGAATAATGATATGGCCGTCAGCGGTCGGCGCAATCAACGACACTAACTCAGAATTTTCAGAAAAGTCAACAACTAGATCAGAACATTTTGGAGGAGACTTTACGAAGATCGAGGTCACTGACGGAGCAGGGCAATCGACAGTATGGAGGTCAGACATGCCCCCGCATCATGTATAACATTTGTGGGACGAGCCTCACAGACCAGAATACTCTCACTGCGCGGGTTCATGGCATCCATAACTGTGATGGCTACCGAGTTCGAGTCAGCGGACCGGAACGTGTCCTTATCTCTCAGGGATAAAGAGGGGGAAGGTCCTAAGATGGCCTTTCCCTTCTCAAACGCACGAGTCTTAGACTTGTGAGCTAGGTGCTTCTCAATTTCCAACGCGACGTTATAGCAGGTGTCTAGGTCAGTGTGACAGTAGCGGAGGAGTTTACCTTGAATGTCGGGATTGAGCCCCCTACGAAACCGTGAGAGGGTGATCTCAGTCATCTCCATAATATCGCACCTAACCATCATGTCCTCAAAAAGGCCCATGTATTCTGCAACTGAATGATTTCTTTGTTAAGGGAAACATGATTGCGCGTCCCCTCCAACACTCCTTGATGATGATGACCCGGCTGCCGAGGCGCTGCGCCACAAAGATCTAAGGTGCCATGATGATGCTGATGGAAGTCCGCGTTATAATCTCCGCCGGCGGCGTGCCAAAACCGCAATGAAAAATTAAACTTTTATTCATGTACTCTTATTTTATATTAATAAATATAAAATTATTTCATGCTAGATGATGATTTTATATTTATTAAAATGGTTGTAGTTTTTAATTTTGAACACTTTGTTTTATTTTGGTGTGTATTTAACCATACGGATGGATGAGATTTCATCTCCATCATGGATGGTTAAGATGTTGTTGTAACTCCTATTTAAGGAGGTCTTTATGAAGGAATGAGATATTGAAGATTTCAAACCCTAAATCTCTCCATAGAGAATTTCGGCCATGCTTGGAGTTCCCTCCTAGCTGCCGCCCCCTCCTCTTGGTGTGACTCCAAGGCCGCCTCCCTCCATCCTCTTCGGTGCGACTCCGGCGAGACTTCCACGGTGCGACTCCAAGGAAGAAAGGGTGCTACTCCATTCGGTGCGACGCCGGTGGAACCGTGGAGAGAGAGATTCTCTCACATCTATCTTGAGTGCATGCATGTTCTTGGTTGGGTAACCTCTCCCCTTTCTAGTGGTTCTTCTACGCTTAGTTTGTGGAGGTTTTGTCGAATCGTTTTATCCGTGATCTTAATATTTTCGCTTGCAAAATCTGAAACTTAAGTGTTGTCATTGACCCTCTTGTTGTTCGGATCGGGAAGATCCGGTGCGGGAGCGAAACTCGACCTAGCCTTGGTTTGCTCTCCAAGATTGGCGCACTTAGCTTTAACAAGGGAGTTAATCTCAACTAAAGCTTTATCGCCGCTTGAATGTTCACCGCCGCTCCAAAATATTGCCGCTGCGTTTTGAAATGAATCGATTGATGGAATAGATGCTTTTGTAGGTGCGGTGAGTTGTGTGCTTGTTGGAGAGGTAGGTCTTAAGGACGTTGTATCGAGTCCGGCTTACGGTGAGTTGTGTGCTTGTTGGAGAGGTAGGTCCTAAGGACGTTGTATCGAGTCCCGCATATTTTTTCTCCATCGGATTTGGGAGCCAACCGACCCCTTTTCGTTCGCTTTTGGTCGGAGCCCTCCTATTTATTTTAATTTTTGTGATGAATATTTTTCCGCTAGCTTAACGTCCACGTCGTCACGGTACCCTACATCAATTTGGTATCAGAGCTAGGTTGTTTCAACTCCCACGTTGCAAACATCCTCGCCGCTTTCCTTGTTGGTCGTTCTGATCATTAGAAAATCTGAAAATTTTCGGATTGGTCTGCGTTTAGTAAAATCAAAAAAAAAATTAAAAACTTGTCAAAAAAATCTGAAACGTTTTCTGTAGCTTCCTGCACGTATTTCCAGCAACATTAAAACTGAAACTTTTTCGATTCGTCCTTGTTAGGTCGGCCTGAAAATTGGAAACGTCATAATTCTATCTAGGTGGTTTGCGAATAGCGGGCCAAAATTTCCAATTCTTGTCAAAATTCAGAAAAAAAAACTTTTAACGACCTACGTATTATCCACGTCAGGAATCTATAAAAATATCCTATGTTCAATCTAACCACAGCCATAGGAAAATCGTCTTTCCAAAATTTTTCCTGAACCTGAATGCGAACTAGGCTAGGCACGGAGTACACGACACCGTCTACGTTTAGGATGGCTGCGAATCAGCACAATGATCCCAACACCGAGGCCATAGCAGGTCTACGTACCGAAATGACTGAGCTTAGGACGATGTTAGAACAAATCTTACGGAATCAAGGAGGACCGCCACCACCACCCGGTGATGTTGAGGGGCCCAACCGGCACCAACCGGTCACTGATTCGGATTCTGATGGGGACCATCCCCGAGTGCCCCCTCGAGAACGCCGCCCCGAGCGTGGTTTCGATATCACTAGAGCCATCAAGATTGATGCCCACACCTACGATGACATGGGAGACCCCCAGGTCTTCCTTAGCTGGGTAGTTGATATGGAATGTTACTACCAGTGGCACAATCTCACGGATCTCCAAAAGGTCCAAGTCGCCCGCATGAAATTGACAGATCATGCGAAAACCTTTTGGCTGAATGAGGAAAGGAGGTTGGGAGCCGGACAGGAAGTCCCACCTATCGGATGGGCGGTGATGAAGAATTTGTTCACCGATCAATACGTTCCCGCGTACCACCGAACACAGATGTTTGATGAACTAGCCACACTGCGGCAAGGTTCAAAGTCGGTGGACGAGTATATGGGAGAGTTGAAAGACCGTATGGTGCGTTGCGAGCTTAGGGAACCCCCAGAGGTCACATTATCCAGGTTTCGTAAGGGGCTTCAACCAGATATCTAGCGGAAGCACTTGCGCTATGGGCACACAGATCTGAACACGACTTTCAATGCCACCCTAGACATTGAAAAACACTTAGCCGCCAAGGCTCACTCCCGTTATTCCCACACAAGGAATAAGACCACCGTTGGAGCGTCTTCTTCCACCTATCCGGACAGGGGAAAGTCTAGAACCACCGAGTCTAAATCTGTCGTGATCACCGCTAGGAACACCAGGAACCCCATAAGTGAGCGTGTTCCCATTGGGAAAGTTAGCAAGGCCAATATCACATGTTATTCTTGCGGTGTTCAAGGCCACTATGCCTTTGAATGCCCAACTAAGACTAAGGCCGTTGCCCTCTTAGACATGGCCGCCGATTCTACTGACTATGTGTATTAGGCCGCCGAGGAGAGCGACCCCGAAGGGGTCCCAAGCGACTTGGAAGACGATCCCCCCTCATGGTGATGCGTTGTATTCTGACCACTCCACGTCCGCTAGATGACTGGAGGAGGACGAGTATCTTCTCTCTGATCTTTAAGAGTGGTGACAAGCTGTGCAAGCTCATTATAGATAGCGGTAGCTGTGTGAATGTTATCTCTGAGAACGCTGTTAAACGTATGAATCTGACCACGGAACCACACCCCACACCCTACCAGGTAGCTTGGATTAGCAAGGTTACCGTCCCGGTTAGCAAGCGTTGCCTGGTCCCTCTTGCCTTTAAATCTTACACGGATGAGGTCTGGTGTGACGTCCTCCCCATGGACGCGTGCCACGTGTTTTAGGCCGCCCTTGGCTTTATGACCGTGACATCACACATTTCAGTCGAGCCAATACTTATGAATTCAAATTCAACGGTAAGACCATCACATTGAGACCGACCGTTCCGAAGGAGCCGGTAGCCTTGGCTAAGGACACTACCGTCCCGGCCGAGAGGAAGGCTTTGAGCCTAGTTGGTAGGAGAGAGTTTATGAGAGATCCTTTTCTTGAGGGAGTTATGTACGCATTAGTTCTTATGAGTGCGAAGGGTGAACCGGAAGCGTCGAATGAGTTGCCTAGGGCGTTACGAGTACTTTTGGATGAATATAAGGACGTGTACCCAGACGAGTTGCCTTCTGTGTTACCTCCATTGAGGAACATACAACATGTGTTGAAACCGATTTCTCGGTCTCTTGTGGAGTTTGGGGCCCTCACCGAGATGAGGGGCGGCTAGCCCTTACTGATCCCTCAGAGAAGGTAGACCGGAAACTAGGAAGATTGACTAAGACCTTAGTCACAGCGAGGAGGTCCCTCCACTAACCCGGAAGATCGTTGAGCGCTTCCCCTCCCAAGCCAAAGCTGAGACAAAGCACCATTGGAAGACTCTCTTGGCCAACCAAAACATTTAAAGGGAAATCCCAAACCGAATCCCCCTCCTAAAGGTGCTCTCTTGGGTCTATTTATAGCGTTCCTCGTCCGGGCCGCCGATAGCGTAATCCCGACAAACAGTCTGACTATACGCAGCCCAAATGGGACTGCCGACAGCGTAACTCCGTCGTTCTAAGAGTTAATTAACTGCCCCTTAAGGTCTTCCTGGTAATTTCACCTCGGGGTTCCCACGGGGCGAGTGGTTCGTGAAAACACCACTCGCCTACGATAAAAATATAAGCTACCTAAAGAGGGCATCACAGGCATTTTAATTTACAAGAGCATAAGCTCCACACTTCGGCACGCAGGCCGGCAAATATAAATAAATAAGCCCTTCTCGGGGCGGCACAACTTTGGGCTTAAGCCCGCAACCCCCTGCTTGGTACTGCGACACCTGTACGCCAACGTCTCGCCATGCGGTAGCAAACTGAGCCTCGGCCAATTGAAGCAAACCGAGCTACATTGCCCACACCCCTTTCCCGAGGCGGCGACATTTTACAAATACGAGCAAATACTAAATATCTTCCACAGAGTCTTCTCCGGGGTCCCCAAAACATCACCAATCCGGCCCCCATGTCCGGACGGGCTTCACACAGAAACATCACCAATCCGGTCTACACACCCGGATGGGCTTCACACAGAATGCCTAAACCCGTACTCACATTTCCGGGCGCTAATGCAGTTAATAGCGGGGACACGCACGTCAACCCGTCGGAGAGCTCCCTCCCCCCACCCGTTGGTGGAGAGGGGCTTCCATGCAAATATGAGAATTGAAGGCTTCACCCGCCCGAGTTGAAATTCGTTACCCTTGACGCGTGCCTTGGCGGAGTCGCAACCGAAGACCTTGCGCGAGCTCGACGTCCAGCGGCCATAGCGGCTTTACACGATCTGATATGCCTCCACTTTCATGCTTTGGAGACAAGAAGAGGAGTGGCGGGAGAGAAACCTCCGACACTCCTCGCTCCGGTCGGCCACGGGAGAGAAGCTCCCGGCCGGATTTTGTCTCGGACGGCCACGGGAGAAGAGCTCCCGGCCGGATCTCGCCTCGGTCGGCCACGGGAGAGGAGCTCTCGGCCGGATATTACCTCGGACGGCCATGGGAGAGGAACTCCCGGCCGGATCTTGCCTTGGACGGCCACGGGAGAGGAGCTCCCGGCCGGATCTCGCCTCGGTCGGCAATGGGAGAGGAGCTCCCGGCCGGATCTCGCCTCGGTCGGCCACGGGAGAGGAGCTCCCGGCCGGATCTCACCTCGGATGGCCATGGGAGAGGAGCTCCCGGCCGGATCTCACCTCGGACGGCCACGGGAGAGGAGCTCCCGGCCGGAGCGAGGGTCGGCCTCCTGCTGTTGCTGGCGGCGAGGCAGAGAGACGAAGGGGGGTCGGGATCCGGCCTCCTCCTTCCTGGCGCGAGACGAAGAGACGAAGGGGGAGTGAGGGTCGCCTCCTCCTTCCTGGCGCGAGACGGAGAGACGAAGGGGGAGTGAGGGTCGCCTCCTCCTTCCTGGCGTGAGACAGAGAGACGAAGGGGGGGTCGGGCCTTGCGGCTGCTCCAAAGAACCGAGAGAGGGGGGGTCGGGAAATTGGGGTGGGGGAGGACTCCTTTTAGGGGGGGTTTAGTTTCTAGGTTTTATAAAAAAAACCTAGCCCAAATTGGCTATCCGCAGACCATACCTGCTAAACGCACCCTAAACGCACCCCAAACCCACTAAACGCAGACCACGTCCCAAATTTATTAAATATCAAAATATTGGGGGGCGTTACACTCGGGTCCTGACCATCTGGGGAGGGTCCCACCCGATGGGTACGGGGTTGTACAAAGATATTTTGCATATTTCCTTAAACTCAGAATGCTCCATAGTTATACTTAACCTATTGCCAAAAAAGCAAATGACCCGGGACGGTTGATGAGTAATTTATTTACTCATCTTTTAGTTTAGGTTTATTATATTTTTTATATATAATTATGTTATTTTTAGGAATTTTATCATATAAATCCTTCCATTGTTATTTCATAAGCTAACTTAAGTTTATTTTGTGTTTTCAGGTTTTTCTGGGCTGTTTCGAACAAAAAGTTAAAATTGCACGCCCCAGGTCACGGGTGTGACCATGGGCGTGTAACCTACGAAATACTCCAGACCTGCTTCTGCCACTCCGGGGATGCTCCGTGAAGATTTCGCCAAGTACACGCCCCAGGTCACGTGCGTGACCAAGGGCGTGACCCAATGTCACGGCCATGACCCGCCACAAGCATCCGGGGCACGCTGCCACGTCAATTAAATTTACACGCCCCAGGTCACGGGCTTGACCAGGGGCGTGACTCAATGTCACGGACGTGACTCATTCCACGCCACAACCCGCTTCTTCCCGCCGAAGATTCCCGCCAGCAGCACGTTTTGAAGGTTACACGCCCTAGGTCACGGGCGTGACCTAGGGCGTGACATGCAAAGATCGCCAGCATTAAAGCCAGATTGCGCCCTTTCCGCTGCTATTTCGATCACGCCCCTTACACGCGCTTGGTCACGGGCGTGACCAAGGGCGTGTAACCTCATTTTTTCAGCTATATAAAGCCAGCTCCAGCTGATGTTTAAGGACGAATTTTGGGAGTTCTAAGTTTATTTTCTTGCACTGCTTTTGTCATTCTTAAGCTAGTAATCTTCCTTCTTAGCTTGCACTTTCATTTCAGGTTTGTAACTTCTTGTTTCCTAGTTGTAATTTCTTTTCAATTAATAAAATAGTACTTTTTCTCTTATTCTACTCTCAATCTTCATTATGCACTTCTTGTATTTCATCAATTCCTCCATCTCCATGAGTAGCTAAATTTCATTAGTACTCGGCCGAGATGATCCAAGGAAAATATAATTCATAATTAAGTTTAGAACTTCTTTTTCTCTTATTTAGATCGCTTAAGAATTATCCTTGAATTTATATTGATTGAGATTATATTATCGATATATAATCTCATTCTTGTTTTCGTAGTCTAATAATCGAGAGGTTTTGAGTTCGAATCGATCATTTCAAGGATAAAGAAATTTGAATGCACTCCTCGAGAGAGGACGACATAAATCTCCCGGATTGGAGTTATATCCAATAGAGGGGTTCACTTCGATAAAGCGAGTTTTAGGGGTTTCGATTCTAGAACGAGAGTTCGATTGATCAACCTAAACTCAGTTAGGCGTATCCTTGAGAGAGGTACGTTTATAAATCGGGAACCTCCACGGTCAAGCATTTCTTTTAAAGAGAATTAGAAGTTTTATTTCTTTATTTATTTATTTTTTCCAAGGTGATTCGAGGTTGAGTGCTAATCCTTCTTATCATAGTTTTAACAATTTATTTCTCTTTCTTGCAACCAACCAACCCAAGTTTCTTTCGATAAAATAATAGAGATTTTCCGAAGTAAGAGTGCTCAACCGCCCCGAGTCTAATACGACCTTGTTTTAACAACCTATACTACATTCGATACGGTACACTTGTCGTTATCGTTTGCAAGCATAGTTTTGCGCATCAAGTTTTTGGCGCCGTTGCCGGGGACTCGGTTGATATTTCGAAAACCGAAATATCTATTAATTTTTTTTTTCTTAATTTTAAGGTGCAACTAAATTCCTTGAAAGGACGCTTTGGGTTTGAATTCCCATCATAGCCTCTAGTACCTTGCAAACCCTTCACCGGGTAGATCTTGGGAAGTCCAGGACTAATTTTAATTCACCTAATAATAATAAAAAAATAAAAATCTAAAAAATATAATAAAATAAAAATAAATTTATTTATCTAAAATCTTATTTTCCCTTTTTCTTTTTCCGCTTCTTTTCTTTTCTTTTGGTTTATGACCCGAGGAAACTCTTCAATCTATTTTGAATTTGGTTTTGATCCGGAAATCGAGCGCACCTTGCGGCCACGTCTCCGATTTAGTGATCTACCAATAATTCGCGAAGAGTCAGTCGGAGAGACTAACAAAGATATAATGGGTGACCCCGACCATAATGAGGCTCCGCTACGGACTATGTCCTATTATGCGAGGCCAAATTGGGAGGGAACACAATCAAGTATTATTCGTCCGACGGTGGCAAATAATAATAATGAAATCAAAACGAGTATCATTCAAATGGTACAGCAAACCGTCATCTTTGACGGGTTACCAGATGAAGATCCAAATTTACATTTATTGAATTTTTTGGAAATTTGCGATACGTTTAAAATTAATGGCGTCACCGATGACGCCATTCGCTTGCGTTTATTTCCATTTTCTTTGCGGACTAAGGCCAAGCAATGGTTGGGATCTCTTCTTAGAGGTTCCATCACTACATGGGCCGAGATGACGGAGAAATTTTTAACTAAATATTTTCCTCCGGCGAAGTCCGCTATATTATGTACAGACATTCTCTCGTTTACGCAAATAGACTCGGAGTCTCTCTATGACACATGGGAGCGCTTCAAGGAATTATTGTGGAGATGTCCTCACCACGCCCTTCCTTTATGGCAACAAGTTCAAACATTCTACAATGGTTTGAATCTCCAAACGAGGCAGATGATTGATGCAGCAGCTGGGGGAACTCTAAATAACAAAATCCCAGATGCCGCTCAAGAGCTTTTTGAGGAGATGGCCATGAATGCTTATCAGTGGAATGCGCCACGGTCGCGTCCTAACAAACCGACCGGACTCTTTGAAGTCGAGGCCACCCCGAATTTAGCATATCAAGTAGAATGGCTTACTAAGCAAATGGCGGAGATGTCTGCTTCCTCCGCCATTAACGGGGCTAATAATTATAATAATAATAATTATTATAATAATAATTATAATCAAGAGCAAGTTGATTATATGGGGAACTCCTATCGTCCTCCTTATAACCCAAATAATAACCTTCCTAATAGTTATAATCCGGGTTTAAGGAACCACCCGAATTTTTCATGGAGCAACCCCAATAATGCTCAACGCCCCCCACAAGTGAATCCTCCCGGATTCGCTCCACCACAACCACCAAAGGCCCCTTCACTTGAAGAGGTCTTCACCAAATACGTCGCTTCTACTGATGCCAATATCCGGAACCTTTCTGGATCTATTAAAAGTCTAGAAAATCAGATTGGACAACTCGCCAAGATGTTCTCCGAACGCCAGCAGGGAGCTCTACCGGGCAATACTGAGCCCAATCCACGGGAGAGCGCCAACGCTATAACCCTCCGCAGTGGAAAGGAGGTAAAAAGTTCAAATTTGGCCGAGCCTAAGGTAAACGTTTCAACTTCATCTCCGCAAGTTATTTCTTCTCCTACTCTACCTCCTTCTGCTTTAGCTCCGCGTATTCTTAAAAATCCTTCTATTCCTTATCCTTCACAATTTAAAGATGAACGCAATGAGGAGCAATATAGAAAATTTACTGAAATTTTTAAACAAAATCAAATAAACGTGCCATTTTTCGAAGCAATCGCCCAAATGCCCAAATACGCAAAATATCTAAAAGATCTACTTTCCAATAAAAATAAACTTAAAAATTTTTCGCGTATATCTTTAAATGTTGAATGCTCGGCAATTTTATTAAATAAATTACCTCAAAAATTAAACGATCCGGGACAGTTTTCCATCCCGTGTTTGTTCGGTAATTTCTTAATAAAACACGCCTTGGCAGATTTGGGCGCTAGTATAAATTTGATGCCATTTTCATTATTTAAAAGGCTTGGTTTGGGCACTCCAAGCCCAACCAATATTAGCATCCAACTAGCGGACAGATCTATTAAATACCCGATAGGGGTGATTGAGGATGTGCTTGTCAAGGTTGACAAATTTATCTTCCCGGTAGATTTTGTCATCCTAGACATTGAGGAAGACGCCGAAGTCCCAATTATACTCGGACGTCCTTTCCTCGCCACCTCTCGGGCAATCATTGATGTTAGTAATGGCAAACTTCTCCTACGAGTTGGGGATGAAGAAGTAACTTTTAGCATTAACAACTCTATGAGAAATTCGTTTTCTAATGACGACTCTTGCTTCACTTTAGAATCAATTTTTGAAGAAGAAATAACGTCATTTTCTGAATTAATTTCACCCTTATTTGAAAATTCGGAAATTGAAAATGTATTTTGTCTAAAAGAAATAACTCGACCGCTCAAATTTGAAGAAGTAAAATTAAATATTTCTAAAATAAAAACATCTTACGAGGAGCCACCAAGTTTGGAATTGAAACAACTGCCGGAACATTTAAGATATGTTTTTTTAGAAAAAGATTCAAAATTGCCTGTGATTATATCTTCCGGCTTAACGATTCGGAAATTTCCGAATTAATAAAAATATTAAATAATCACCGCCATGCAATTGCATGGCAAATTTCTGACATCAAGGGGATTAACCCCTCCTTTTGCACGCACAAAATTAATTTAGAAAATAATTCTCGCAGTACTATTCAGCCTCAACGACGGCTTAATCCAAATATGAAGGACATCGTTAAGGCCGAAATAATAAAATTATTAGATGCGGGAATTATTTACCCAATCTCTGATAGCACTTGGGTTAGCCCAGTGCAAGTCGTGGCTAAAAAGGGTGGAATAACGGTAGTCACAAATAAAAATAATGAGTTGATCCCGACCCGTACTGTTACAGGTTGGCGAGTATGCAACGATTATAGAAAATTAAATGATGCTACCCGCAAAGATCACTTTTCGTTACCCTTTATTGACCAAATTTTAGAACGCTTATCCGGTCACTCACA
This sequence comes from Dactylorhiza incarnata, assembly GCA_033032865.1. Classification (NCBI taxonomy): domain Eukaryota; kingdom Viridiplantae; phylum Streptophyta; class Magnoliopsida; order Asparagales; family Orchidaceae; genus Dactylorhiza; species Dactylorhiza incarnata. The sequence continues at coordinate 7,591,698 of JAWHQI010000013.1, forward strand.
CTATTGTTTTCTTGATGGTCTTTCAGGATATTTCCAAATCCCAATTGCGCCCGAAGACCAAGAGAAAATCACCTTCACTTGTCCGTTCGACACCTTCGCATATCGAAGAATGCCGTTTGGGCTTTGCAACGCGCCAGCTACATTTCAACTATGTATGCTGGCAATTTTTAATGAACTTGTAGAAGACGTCATGGAAATTTTCATGGACGATTTTTCTGTTTTTGGCGATTCGTTTAAAAATTGTTTAAATAATCTTGATCGTGTTCTTCAACGCTGCGAAGACACGAATTTGGCACTCAACTAGGAGAAGTGCCACTTTATGGTCCAAGAGGGATTAGTCCTTGGGCATAAAATTTATAATAAGGGGATCGAGGTCGATAGGGCTAAGATCGAGGTCATAGAAAAACTTCCCCCTCCTACCAATATAAAATCTATTATAAGTTTTCTAGGACATGCGGGTTTTTATAGATGGTTTATAAAAGATTTCTCAAAAATTTCGAAACCGCTAACTCATCTTTTGGAAAAAGAATCCGCGTTTAATTTTGATGACGAGTGTTTGAAAGCGTTTAACAAAATCAAAAATGAACTAATAAATTCCCCTATTTTAATCGCGCCAATTTGGTCTCTTCCATTTGAAATCATGTGCGATGCGAGCGATTTTGCTGTAGGTGCAGTTTTAGGCCAACGGGTGAATAAACATTTTCACCCAATCTATTACGCAAGAAAAACGCTAACATCCGCACAAGCAAATTATACAACAACGGAGAAAGAATTTTTGGCAATAATTTTTGCGTTTGACAAATTTCGATCATATTTAACGCTTTCAAAAGTTATTGTTTTTACAGATCACTCTGCTCTCCGGTATTTACTACAAAAAGGAGATGCAAAGCCTCGACTACTAAGGTGGATCCTCCTACTACAAGAATTCGATTTGGAGATCCAAGACAAAAGGGGAGCGGAGAATGTTGCGGCCGACCACCTCTCACGGTTGGAGAATCTGGCTGCATGAGCGCTAGTGGAAGCCGAAATTGACGACAAATTCCCTGAAGAGCGCCTCCTTGCCATCGAAAAGGTAACGACTTCTTCCACCCCTTGGTACGCGGATTTGGCCAACTATTTAGTGGCCCGTATCCTACCAAAAGATTTTTCAAGTCAACAAAAGAAGAAATTCTTTTCAGATTTGAAAAATTATTTTTGGGAGGACCCCTTTTTATTTCGTGTCTGCGCGGATCAAGTGGTAAGAAGGTGTATTTCGGGCGAGGAAGGCGCCCAAATTCTGCGGCACTGCCACGAAGGGCTAACCGGTGGCCATTATCAAGCGAACCGGACTGCAAGAAAGGCGCTAGAGTCGGGCTTCTATTGGCCCACCTTATTTAAAGATGCTCACAATTTCGTGAGTAATTGTGATCGGTGCCAACGGTCAGGTAACATTTCTAACCGGGACGAAATGCCCCAAAATATTTTTTTAGAATGCGAAATTTTTGATCTTTGGGGAATAGATTTCGTAGGTCCTTTACCCTCCTCTTTTAATAATAAATATATCCTTGTTGCGGTCGATTACGTGTCAAGGTGGGCGGAAGCACAAGCTTTTCCCACTAACGACGCGAGAGTCGTCGTAAATTTTTTAAAAAAATTATTTTCACGATTTGGCACACCCCGAGCACTAATTAGTGATCGGGGCACACATTTTTGTAACAACCAACTTGCTAAAATTTTAGCAAAGTATGGAGTTACCCACAAGCTATCTACCGCCTACCACCCACAAGCAAATGGCCAAGTGGAGGTGGTGAACCGTGAACTTAAAAGAATTTTAGAAAAAACTGTGTCCGTTAATAGGAAGGATTGGTCGCTAAAATTAGACGACGCTCTATGGGCATATCAGACAGCGTACAAAACCGCCATCGGATGTACACCGTACCGATTATTCTATGGAAAAGCTTGTCATCTACCGGTGGAATTAGAACATCGCGCCTTTTGGGCGCTAAAATTTTTAAATTTGGATTTAAACTTAGCCTCCGAGCACAGAAAACTACAATTAAATGAATTAGACGAGTGGCGTGCAAACGCTTACGAAAATAATAAGATTTATAAGGAGCGCACAAAATTTTATCATGATAAAAAAATCAAAAATCCAAAAACTTTTTCACCGGGAGACTTAGTCCTATTATTTAATTCAAGACTTAGGCTTTTTCCGGGTAAATTAAAATCACAATGGTCCGGTCCCTTCATAGTTAAAGAAGTTTGGCCATACGGAACGGTGCTAATAGAGCACCCGAAAAAAGGCTCTTTCAAAGTCAACGGACAACGCTTAAAATTATATCACCCGAGCGACCCAGCGCCCGGAAACATCGAAACCATTCACTTCCAAAATCTTTAAAATTACCACTTAGTCAAGCTACGCGACGGTAAACAAAGCTCTCTTGGGAGGCAACCCAATGTTAACCTCTTTATTTTTGTCTTTCTTTTCTTGTTTGTTTTTCTAATTTAACTCTACAGGTGTTTGACCGGCAACCCCGACTACCATTCAGGGAAGCCCTCTTTACACTTTAGTAATTTATCTTGATTTTTCTTTATTGTCATTTTTTTAGTTTTATCTTTCATACTTATTTTTAAATATTGGGGACAATGTTTAATTTTAAGTATGGGGGTGTAGCATAGCTTTCTTTGTAGTTTTACTTGAAAAATAAAAACCAAAAAAATTATAAAAAAAAAACTGAAATTAAATTTCTTGGAAAGGACGCTTTGGGCTTGAATTCCCATCATAGCCTCTAGTACCTTGCAAACCCTTCACCGGGCAGATCTTGGGAAATCCAAGAACAAAAAAAAAACTATTAGAAAATGTTCTTTTTATTCATCAAAACTCCCACTTGCTAAATTGTAAGTTCTAAGTATACTGTTTTTCATATGGACTAAAAATAATTTTGTGCTAGAATAGTTTTTGAAACTTTTGAGTAAAATTGTTGACTCATGTAGTGCTCCTAGTCATATGCTTGTCTTTGAGTAGTTTTGGTGTAAAATTAAATTCTTGGCATAGATCTAAAATTATGTTTTATTAATTTGCGTAGTAATAATTTATTTTACTTTTAAATTCGAATCCGGTCTTATCCAAAAGTAGTTTAGGTGAGTGTGTAGAAGATTGTTAGAAAGTTATTACTCGAATTGAACAAAAGGGTGTCCTTTCTCGATGTCTAGAACTTGCCCCAAGCTATTTTCGAAACATGTGCGCTTTAGACAAATTAACTTTACGGAAATGATTTAGGCCTTTCTTTGGATAGTTTGAGCCTTTGCACCCAACCTAGATTTACCACCATTGTTCACACAAATTTGAGCCTTACACCTTTATTTGATCCACCCTCATCATTTCGGCACCAAAGCTAAAAAGCCCAAAACCCAAATGAACACTTTGAAATTTTGAGCTAAATTGAAAAAAAAAATTTGGGTACGATTCTATGAAAAAATTATGGGTATCAATTCAAAAAAAAATATGTTTAAATCTCAAAAAGCAATAATCTCATAATGATATGTGGCCTAGGTATGTACATGCATACTTGGAATGATCCCAATTATGAAGATTCATGATTTAAATAAAAGAGTATGAGAGTGTTTCCCCTTTGAAAAAATGCGAGTATGGGGGTAAGGCTTCATTATTTTGTGGAGGCAATCATTTTCTTTTAGCTCAAAAATTTTGTTTAAGTGGAATGCGCCTTCATGTTTATCATTGTTACCACACCCTCAAACCAAAGCCTTAAAATGTACCCTATTTAAGTTCTAAAGATCCATAGAGTCGATTTAGTTCGAAGTGTAGTGGAGAAAGTGCAAACGGGCAAGCCTATGGCCGTCGACATTGATGGATTTCTTTGGAGGCCACCCCGAACGTCTACATCTAGTAATTTAAATCTCAGCAATCACGCTATTTTCTCCCTTCACATAACTTTTTGATTGACCATTGACTCATTTTTAAAGTAATGATAAATAATTATAACGCATTTTGAAATATTTCATAAATTAGCATTTATGCCAAGAACATCTTTTTACTAAAATATCTACACATGCCAGCATAATACTTCGCATTTTACTCTCTAGTCTTCATAATTCTATCTTGCATTAATTTTTCTTACCCTTGTGAAAAATGGATTGCTCGGGACGAGCAATGAGCAAGTATGGGGGTATTTGATGAGTAATTTATTTACTCATCTTTTAGTTTAGGTTTATTATGTTTTTTATATATAATTATGTTATTTTTAGGGTTTTATCATATAAATCCTTCCATTGTTATTTCATAAGCTAACTTAAGTTTATTTTGTGTTTTCAGGTTTTTCTGGGCTGTTTCGAGCAAAAAGTTAAAATTACACGCCCTAGGTCACGGGCGTGACAATGGGCGTGTAACCTACAAAATACTCCAGACCTGCTTCTGCCACTCTGGGGATGCTCCGTGAAGATTTCGCCAAGTACACGCCCCAGGTCACGGGCGTGACCAAGGGCGTGACCCAATGTCACGGCCACGACCCGCCACAAGCATCCGGAGCACGCTGCCACGTCAATTAAATTTACACGCCCTAGGTCACGGGCGTGACCAGGGGCGTGACTCAATGTCACGGGCGTGACTCATTCCGCGCCACTCCCCGCTTCTTCCCGCCGAAGATTCCCGCCAGCAGCACGTTTTGAAGGTTACACGCCCTAGGTCACGGGCGTGACCTAGGGCGTGACACGCAAAGATCGCCAGCATTAAAGCCAGATTGCGCCCTTTCCACTGCTGCTTCGATCACGCCCCTTACACGCCTTTGGTCACGAGCATGACCAAGGGCGTGTAACCTCATTTTTTCAGCTATATAAAGCCAGCTCCAGCTGATGTTTAAGGACGAATTTTGGGAGTTCCAAGTTTATTTACTTGCACTGCTTTTGTCATTCTTAAGCTTGTAATCTTCCTTCTTAGCTTGCACTTTCATTTCAGGTTTGTAACTTCTTGTTTCCTAGTTGTAATTTCTTTTCAATTAATAAAATAGTACTTTTTCTCTTATTCTACTCTCAATCTTCATTATGCACTTCTTGTATTTCATCAATTCCTCCATCTCCATGAGTAGCTAAATTTCATTAGTACTCGGCCGAGATGATCCAAGGAAAATATAATTCATAATTCAGTTTAGAACTTCTTTTTCTCTTATTTAGATCGCTTAAGATTTATCCTTGAATTTATATTGATTGAGATTATATTATCGATATATAATCTCATTCTTGTTTTCGTAGTCTAATAATCGAGAGGTTTTGAGTTCGAATCGATCATTTCAAGGATAAAGAAATTTGAATGCACTCCTCGAGAGAGGACGACATAAATCTCCCGGATTGGAGTTATATCCAATAGAGGGGTTCACTTCGATAAAGCGAGTTGTAGGGGTTTCGATTCTAGAACGAGAGTTCGATTGATCAACCTAAACTCAGTTAGGCGTATCCTTGAAAGAGGTACGTTTATAAATCGGGAACCTCCACGGTCAAGCATTTCTTTTAAAGATAATTAGAAGTTTTATTTATTTATTTATTTATTTTTTCCAAGGTGATTCGAGGTTGAGTGCTAATCCTTCTTATCATAGTTTTAACAATTTATTTCTCTTTCTTGCAACCAACCAACCCAAGTTTCTTTCGATAAAATAATAGAGATTTTCCGAAGTAAGAGTGCTCAACCGCCCCGAGTCTAATACGACCTTGTTTTAACAACCTATACTACATTCGATACGGTACACTTGCCGTTATCGTTTGCAAGCATAGTTTTGCGCATCAACGGTTCTCCATCCCGTGCATATTTGGCAATTCGTTAGTAAAACACGCTTTAGCTAATCTTGGAGCAAGTATAAATATGATGCCTTTTTCATTATTCAAAATGTTAGGTCTAGGAAATCCTTGACCCACCCGAATGAGTATTCAACTCACAGAGCGTTCATTAAAATATCTGGCAGGGATAGTGGAGGATGTGGTCGTTAAGGTTGACAAGTTCATCTTCCCGGTGGACTTTATCTTTCTTGATATCAAAGAGGATGTCGAAGTACCCCTCATACTCGGCCGCCCCCATCATTGCCACCTCCAGGGCGATTATTGATGTAAGTAACGGAAACATCCTCCTATGGGTTGGAGACGACGAAGTTACTTTTAGTATAAATCCCTCGATGCGAATCACCTTAGAGAATGACGATTCGTGTTTCTACTTAGAAGAGTGTTTTGAAAGTGAATTTAATCTACTTCCCGAGTTAGTCTCCACGTCGAGTAACGATTCTGAGCTCGTCGAGCTCTTTGGTCTAGAAGAAGTCTCTCGCTCCACATCACCTAAGCTGTTAAAAAAATTAAAAATTAAAACTTCATATGAAGAGCCACCCGTTTTGGAGTTAAAACAACTCCCCTTCACCTCAAATATCTATTTCTAGAAAAAGATTCTAAGCTACCCATTATTGTTTCATCCGAACTGAGCGATTCAAAAATTTCTGAATTGACTCTAGTCTTAAGCAATCACCGTCACACAATTGCCTGGCAAATTCCGGATATCAAGGGTATTAACCCTTCCTTCTGCACTCACAAAATCTTCCTCAATGATAATTCCCGCAACACAATCCAGCCTCAACGACGACTAAACTAGAATATGAAATAAGTTGTTAAGGCTGAAGTGATCAAACTTTTAGACGCGGGAATCATCTAACTGATCTTGGAGAGTACTTGGGTTAGCCTAGTACAAGTCATGCCAAAGAAAGGCGGTGTAACAGTTGTAGAGAATGAACACAATGAATTGATCACAACCCGTACCATTACGGGTTGGCAGATGTGCATTGATTATCAAAAACTAAATGATGCCACCCGTAAGGATCACTTCCCATTACCTTTTATCGATCAAATCTTAGAACGTCTTTCAGGTCACTCCTACTACTGTTTTCTCGATGGTTTGTCGAGATATTTTCAAATCCCTATTTCGCCCGACGAACAAGAGAAAACAACATTCACTTGTCCCTTTGGCACCTTCGCTTATCAAAGGATGTCATTTGGTCTTTGTAACGTGTCGGCTATATTCCAAAGATGTATGCTGACGCTATTCGACGAGTTAGTAGAGGAAGTGATTGAAGTTTTCATGGACAATTTCTCCGTCTTCGGAAATTCCTTTAAAAATTATTTAAAAAATCTCGAGCGTGTACTACAACATTGTGAGGAAACTAATCGAGCTCTCAATTGGGAGAAGTGCCATTTTATGGTCAAAGAAGGATTAGTCCTTGGCCATAAAATTTTGGGCAAAGGGATCGAGGCCGATAGGGCCAAGATAGAAGTGATCGAAAAACTCCCCCCTCCAACGAATGTAAAAGCAATTAGAAGTTTCCTAGGCCACGTAGGGTTCTATCGGCGTTTTATTCAATACTTTTCAAAAATCACGAAGCCGTTAACCCATCTTCTCGAAATTTTTTTTTTCCTTTTTGATGATGAATGTCATTTGGCCTTTAAACTTATAATAGATAAGCTTATAAACTCTCTGATTCTAGTCGCATCGGATTGGTCGCTACCCTTTGAAATTATGTGCGATGCGAGTGATATTGCGGTAGGCATCGTATTAGGCCAACAGGTGAGTAAGTTTTTCCACCCGATTTATTATGCGTGCAAAAGACTCACGTCGGCACAAGTAAATTACACCACTACCGAGAAGGAGCTTCTAGCGATCATTTTTGCTTTTAATATGTTTAGTTCGTACATCACTCTCTCCAAAGTAATCGTTTTCATAGATCACTCTGCTCTTCGATATCTTTTAAGTAAATAGGGCGCCAAGCCCTGTCTTTTGCGATGGATCCTCCTCTTGCAGTAGTTTGATTTAAAGATCCGGGACAAAAGGGGAGCAGAAAACATGGCGGCTAATCATCTTTCCCGTTTAGAAAATCCAGTTACGGAAGCATTAATAGAAGCCGATAATAATGATAAATTCCCTGAAGAGCGCCTCCTTGCTCTAAAAAATATAAATGCATCTTCCACCCCCTGGTTCACGGATTTGGCTAACTATTTAGTAGCCTGGGTCCTTCCAAAAGAATTCTCGAGTCAGCAAAAGAAGAAATTCTTTTCTGATTTAAAGAATTACTTTTGGGAGGACCCCTTTCTATTCCGTGTCTGCCCAGATCAGGTAGTGAGAAGATGCATCTCGAGTGAGGAAGGACTAAAAATTTTATGACATTGTCACGAAGGACCAACTGGTGGTCATTATCAAGTGAACCAAACCGCAAAGAAGGCGCTGGAGGCGGGCATTTATTGTCCCAAGCTCTTCAAAGATTCTCACACCCTTGTGAGTACTTGCGACAGCTGCCAGCGGTCGGGAACATCTCTCGCCGGGATGAGATGCCCCAAAATATTTTCTTAGAATGCGAAATTTTTGACCTTAGAGCATCAATTTCGTTGGTTCTCTCCCTCCCTCTTATTCAAACAAGTATATTCTCGTTGCGGTCGACTATTTGTCAATGTGTGTGGAAGCACAAGCTCTCCCCACCAAAGATGCGAGAGTCGTCATTAACTTCTGAAAAAAATTATTCTCTCGATTTGGTACGCCGCGCGCTATAGTTAGTGATCGGGGCACCCACTTTTGTTATAACCCATTCACGAAAATTTTAGAAAAATATGGTGTCACGCACAAACTCTCCACTTCTTATCACCCGCAAACGAGCGGCCAAGTCGAAGTCATAAATCGAGAATTAAAGAAGATTTTTGAAAAAAACTGTTTCTATTAATCGGAAGGATTGGGCTCTTAAGCTCAATGACATGTTATGGGCCTATAGAACGGCGTACAAGACCGCTATTGGTTGTACACCGTATCGATTAGTTTATGGCAAGGCTTGCCACTTTCCGGTCGAATTAGAACACCGCGCATTTTGGGCGCTTAAATCTTTAAATCTCGATTCTTCGTTAGCGGTCGAACAACGGAAATTTCAAATGAACGAATTAAGTGAGTGGCGAGCGAATGCGTACGAGAGCAGCAAATTATATAAGGAGCGAACAAATTCTTACCACGATAAACATATAAAATTTCGAAAAACTTTTTCGCCGGGCAATCTCGTCCTCCTTTATAATTCTCGTCTTCGCCTTTTTTCGGGAAAGCTAAAATCTCGATAGTCCGTAGCCTTTATCATTAAAAAGGTTTGGTCCTATGGGACAATTCTAATTTCCCACCCGGAAAAAGGTTCATTCAAAGTAAATGGTCACCGTCTTAAGTTATAACTTCCAGGGGATCTTGCTAACGAGATGAGTGAATCAATATTCCATCCACCAATAACGTGAACGCCAATTGGGTCAAGCTACGCGACCTTTGACAAAGCGCTTTTGGGAGGCACCCCAAAGTTATTTTTTTGTAGTTTCTCCTTTTCTTCTAACATGTTTTGTAGGAAACCGCCATATACCCAGCAACTTCAAAATCAGGGAAGCCCTTCTTCCTTCTTCTTTTATTTTGCATTCCTTTTTACTTTGTCTTGCACATTATTTGCTTTTTCATTTTCTCTTACCCCATACTTAGTTTTAAACAATGGAGACAATATTTAACTTTAAGTATGGGGGTGTAAATAGTTCCTAAAAAATGTGTAGTTTTTAATATAGAAAACTTTTAAAATATATATATTTTTTCTTATGTCTTCTTTTATTCAAGTACTTTTCAAACCCAAAAATTCAAAAAAAATTAGAAAATCAAAAATTTAAATCTTGGAAAGAAACATTTGGGCTATCATCCCATCACACCTCCTAGTACCGTTGAGAAACCATCATGGGGTATACCTCGGGAAGTCCAAGAGTTAACAAAAAAAATGTTAGGTTTAAAACTAGTTTCCTTTCTTTTATTATCAAAACTCCAAAAAAAAAGATAATATCAAAAATTCCAAAAAAATATGACAAACTTAGAACAAAAACAAAAAAAATCATTAAACCCCTAGTTGTTGTTTTTGTTATTTCTTAGAAAACTAGTTGAGAATGTTTATAAGCATTTCTAGGTTTTTAATTAGCTAAAATATTGTTTATCATAGTTTGTTAAATTTAAATTTTAGGTAATCTTGTTTTTAAAATCATTTTATGATTTGAGCTTGATTAGAGAATTTATTTAGCATGACTTCTCTTTTTATTTTTAAATGGCTTCGTTTTTAGTAAATTTGTTAAACCTCCTTAGATTTCTATTATATTTTCTTCTAGTTTTTTAGATCTTAGGAAATTTTAATTTACTAGAATTTGCACTCAATATAATTTAAATTATAAGCTAGAATTTTTTCCTTCCCTACCCATTTGTTGGCATAAGAAAAAAAGAATTTTACAAGATCATATGTCATGGAAATAAGAGGATAAAATTCATTATTCCATAAACATATGCACCCAAAATCATTTAAAAGATTATATGGCATGGAGTAAGAGGATAAAATTTATTACTCCTAAATATATTCATTTTGGATTTTTATTAGAAGAGAATTATAAAAAATTATATGGCATGGAGTAAGAGGATTAAATTCATTGCTCCTAAACATATACAAATTAGAAATCAATTTTGAGTTTCAAAGATCTCTTCTTATGCAAAAATTTGTGACCCCCTCAGCCAATTATTATTGATCTAGATTTAGTTTAAATTATGGAGAGATCAATATTTAGTAGGTTATTTTTCCTTAAAATTTCTTTTAAGATAGAGTTCATATAATTTTAATCTAATTTAGTTTTATAATTTCTACAATTTTGTTTGCTAATTAGTTATTTTGAGAAGTCCTTGCCTAAACACTTCCTCTCTTTTCAAATCATCATCATCATAATTTAGGACTTAATTCCTCCTAGAATTTATACTTAACCTAACTTTTGGTTTAAATGAAATTTTACTTTATAATTAAAAAAAATTTATGAATGTCTTATGAATTGTGTCTCATTCTTTTGCTCTGGAATAACAAAATCTCAAGTATGGGAGTATTTGATAGGTAGTTTTTATATGCCCTTTTTAGTATAAATTTTAGTAATTATTTAATATGAAATTTTCTTTTTCATGCCAATTTTAGCATATAACTAGTTCTTTTATGAAAGTTGATTCTAATTTAGCTTATTTATATTTTTCATAATTTTGGGACAATTTAGGAAAAATTGCATTACAGTCACGCCCGTGACCAAGGGCGTGTAATCATAATACCAGTCCAGAGTTGACATCGCGCAGTTGAGCTCATCCACAGCAGGTCACGTCCGTGACCCAAGGGTCACGCCCGTGACAGAGGGCGTGTAAACATAAAGATCTTCTCAGCGGAGCTGCCGATGAGACGTGGAGATGTCGTGCTGACCTCAGTCACGCCCGTGACCCAAAGGTCACGCTCGTGACATTCTCGCGTGATCCTTGCTCCCCACTGCGTCGTCACGCAATACCCACGCAGCATTTAATGAAGCTGCCAGATTACACACCTGTGATCCACATTACACTCGCGTGTAATGTCCTTTTTCGTCGTGCCGTCACGCAAGACCCATGCCAATGTCAGAGTTGAGATGAACAGTGATTACACGCCTTGGGTAACACCCATGACCGAGGGCGTGCATCTTGAAATTTTTTTCTATAAATTCAGGGGATCTCCTTGAGTCAGGGTTCAAAATTTTGGAGAGGGGGAGGTGCTGCTAGAGCTGCTAGTGACCATTTACATGCTTTTGTTCATGTCTTTCCATTTCATGTTCTCTCTCTTTTCCTTTCAAGCAATTTTATAATTTTCTTCCATGCAATAGTCTAGTGTATGCTTGTAACTTTACTTTTCTAGCTTGGTAATCATATTTAAGGCTTGTAATCGTTTTTAATTTCAATAAAATTTAGTTTTGCTCTCTTTCTTTCTCTCTTTCTACTTTAGTCAAATTTTCCTTCAGGCAATTTAATTTTTCTCTCCTTTCTCCCTCCACCATAATTAACTAATTCTCAATAGTGCTCGATCGAAATGATCCGAGGATGAGATAATGAAGTAATGATCTTCTAGCTCTCTTTTTCTATTTTTGTAAATACTTGATTTACTCTTGATTTTTAATTAGCGAGATCATATTTTCGATATATGGTTTTCTCTTTAGTTTTCATACTTAGCTAGCCGAGAGGCTCAAAGTATGAATCGATCACTCAAGAGTAAAGAGAGTTGCACGCACCCCTCGAGAGAGGACGGTGTAAATCTCTCGGATTGGAGTCAAATCCCATAGAGGGGTTTTGATGCGCAAATCTCGCACACCGCTATAGGCGATAACAAGACTGTGGCACCAAATGGCAGTGTACCGAACGTTCAAGTAATATAAAATGTGGGAGTGAATCTCCAAGTATCGAATCTCAAAGGAACACAATAAGGTGAAGTTATCTATCGAGGAAGGACTTGAGATTGAAGTCCTTTAGGTCGGACGGATTGCGGAAAAGAGGTGATTTGGATTGTGGAAAAATAAATGAAAAGAATTAAACTACTCCTAGGTAGTTCGCTATGCGCCGCTTCGCCGGGGGAATGGAAACTATGCAGGCTGCTATGCACTGCTTCGCTAAGCAGATGGAGTGATTTGCACCGGCGGAATGAGGGTCACAAGCACCTCGTCAACAAGCACGCTACTAGCAATTTCTAGTGCGGCACACGATCGGGATGGATAAATGGATGGAGGACAGGGGCACTCCTCACTAACATAGACCACAAAAATACTTCACATAGACATGAAATACACTAAATAGCATAACACGGTTTAGCATACATTATCCATACACATAAATGATAAAGGAAAACAGTACTACAATATGAAGGGGGTGAGATTACAACCAAAGGGGCGGAGACTCATTGGAGGTTCACGACCGGAATCTAGGGTTGTCAATCCTTGTCCGAGCTCAGGCTCCAACTGCCATCCGGGGTACGGAGAGGAATTGTCACTTCCTTCTAGTTTACCCATCTTCTCCGTCAATCATCTTTGCTTTTGACCTCGACGGAGAACTTCATGTATGCATCAAGGAATACCTCAAAATAGAGCTTTGGAGGTGCATGAACAATGGAGGAGGCCAAGAGAATGCTCCGGCTAAAGATTTGCAAGAGAATGGCGGTCGGAGCTTCTCCCAAAGGTGGGTGGCGATAGAGCGATGAAAATGGCAGGCTTTGCAGAAGAAACGACGCTACCCTAAGAATATATTGATCCTTCCCCGTTGACTGAACCTGTGCGCTTAAATAGTGGCGTTAATTTATGAAACGCACGATCGTGCATTTTGGGATGTGTGATTGACAGAGATAAACAACGCCTGGAGCTACAAGAAGGGCATGCATTTTTGTTCATGCACGAGTGGAATGCTCGTGCGCGACCAAAAACGAACGGGGTGCGGCAGGCCTCAGATTTTGCCAGCTTCCAGGTAGGTCGTGCAATTTCCTTCATGCACGATTGGATTCAACCGTGCGTTAAGGAAAATGCACGATGAGCATCATCACAAACATCTCTGAGTAAATCGCACGATCATCTCGATCGTGCGTCAACAATAATCGCACGGTCGTGCGATTTACCCAGACTGTAATGCTCAGCTCAAGGGCATAGTCCACCTGTACACAATCAAAATCCAAGCACCAACCACACAGGAAATAAGAATAGAATCCACAAATCAAACATGACAGGCATGGGGAACCCCCAAAGTCATACCCCCAACATAGAATACGCAATTGCACGCCCCGATAGGAGAAAAGAGTGCACTATGTGTAAAGTGATGACTAAAGCAAATATGAGCGTTTTAATGCTAAAAGTGTAGTGCATGAGTGAGAAAATCGTCCCAGATAAGTCCTAAAAACTCTATATCAATCGGACTCATCACACCCCCAGACTTACCTGTTTGCACATCCCGAGCAAACAAATTCGGCGGAGTGGGAAAAGCATAGCTAGCTATAAAAATTGCAAACATGGAATAGTATGCGAAGTTGCATACTTGTGTGCATAGAAATTCATTAGAAGAAGTTTCTAAATATGCTAGCTAATTTATAAAAGTGTAAATGCGTAAAAAGGAATTTATTTTTACTCAAAAATGGAATGTTGGTGAATCTCGTGGTCACGCGTAGTACGAAAGTAAAGAAATCGCGAAGGTGATTGTTACCCAAGACCAGAACTCGAAATTAACTCCGTTGAAATCCATCAACGTCAAGAGCCATAAGCTCGCCCTGTCACACTCTCTCCATGGCGCTAGTGAACTCACACGATAAATCAGTAGGACTTTAGGTTCACACGAGGCTTAGGTTACAATTTGGAATGCAAAGATAAACGTGATGGCTAATCGCAACCCAAAAGAGCTCACAAAATTGCTAAATCATAGCAGCCTCAATAATACACGTGTAACACACCCCCAGTCTTGACTTTGAAACCGAGTGTGCAGCCTACTCCAAATGATAGAACTAGATGTTTCAATTAAAACGCTAGGGATATATGTATATTTTTGTCTTTGCTTTTCTTTTTCTTTTTCTTTTTTTATCCCCAAATCTATTAGCAAGAATCTCAGCATATAGAAATTTTTAAGATATCCACATCAACACAAAGGGTTCACAAGACCGCACCGCATTGGAAAATTACAATTCATTAATGCTTTTGGATTAATTTTGGTTGCGATAATGGGATTAGCTTTTAGGCCTTCGTGAAGTATGGTGGAGCTGAACCAAAAGGTCGGGTAGGCACAAAATGGGCTAGCAACGGTTAGCGTATAGGAATGGTATAACAAAGCTCAAGTTTGCCAAATAGATGGCTTACATCACGCTCAACTTGCAAATCGTTCGCACCCATGCTTCGAAAGACGCTTGGGGAAAGTTATTAGCCCCCGAGAAAGGTAATCCTTCCTCCCGACTCGAGGAACATACCTCGCACTCGCCTACACACAATACCACGCCACCATTAGATTCAACCACATTCGCCATTTTGAGTAAAATAATTTAAAATCTACGCAAATTAACTAATTGTAAATTATGGGCATAAATAAAATCTAATTCTACTCAAATTCCTAAACAAGACAAGAGTACTCAACTAGATCACTACAGGAGTCAACATGCCACTCCATCTTGTACTTTTTTTGGCTAATACAACAATTCCTACATTACAACCAAAAATTAAATATACGGGAGCATCCAAACAAGCGAGTGCGCGCTCAAGTGGGTGTTGAAGATGAACAAATAATATAACTGAAATAAAATACTTCTAGTATGCAGTGAGATGTGCCCGTGCAGTTGGTTACAAAAACAACAACTATCCCCCAGACTTAATCTGAACATTCCAATACAAGATATACAATACGGACTAAGATAAAAGCTAGGGGAAGAGAAGTTATCCAATGCTCAGAAGTGAGCAAACCAGAAGATTGGCGTTAGTACTAAGAATCCACTCCCATGTCCGCCAAACAAGAAAGTTGTCGTGCACCTGCAGGAAAAAGACTCCAAGCAAAAATATAAAATGCTAAACTATAAGCATATTAGCACAATAAAACAAAAAGATTTGGGTTGTCTCCCAGCAACGCTTTAGTTTACCATCCTTAAGCTGGACTTAATACCTGTATTATGCAGTTTTAATAATATTGTCTAATCATAAAGAGAAAACTAATAAATTGTAATTATTACATGCACGCCAAAATGATCAACTGTAAGTTGATTTAGAGTAGTAACTTAAAATGAAAGAAATGGGTCCGAAGACCCAACAACCACAGTCAAGACGATCAGAGGCTTTCCATCTCCAAATTTCATCTTTCTTCATCCTGCTCCTCTCCTCCAATCAGCGATCATGGATGAAGTAGTGTTTACCACCCTGCACCTAGTATTTCAAGGAAAATGCAGGCAATGATGATGAGGTGGAATAGGTGATTGATTTCATCATTGCCTTATGTTTTCCTTTCCAAGACTGCCACTCAAAATTACAAAAAATGGGTCCAAATATTCATGCTCCTGCAGGGGGATATACGAAAATCAGAAATTAAAGCAGGAGGGGAAGAAGGAATGGTGAACATATCAATATCAGCATTAAAAGAAGGATGATTAGGAAATAAAATAGACGAAGAACTAAAAGAATCAAGCACGGGAGGAGTGGCCTCGGTGTAACTCCCATCAGGTTCCACAAAATATTCATTGTTGACCGCATTAAGAGCACTGCAGGAAGAATATGAGCAGCTAGAAACTTCGGTGATGAGTTGGACCTTCTCCTCCGGTGATGAGGTAGAATTTCCTCACTAAGGAAAATATCCTCCTCAGTGCAACTCGGCACATCTTCGGGCTCCATAGGCTCATCCTGCACATCTAGAAATTTGGCAATGAGAGCTGAAGATACATGCATACTGATACAAGAAAATATCTAAGTAGAAATAGGACTCAAGATAGAGTCCGATAGGAGTGAAGAAATATCATCAGATACAGAATCCACAGGAAATGATGGCACAGTAGAGGAAGAAAACTCCAAAATGTAATTGTAATGATCAACAACGATGCTAGTGGACACATCCGCCGTGCTCCCATGAGGATATGGGGACATGGCGTATATTTCCTCAACGATTGGAGGAGCAGTATGATATGGGAATGGTGGAATGGTGATGAGTTCCGTCTCATCATCCTCTTCCAATTACAATTTCCACATCTTACAGTCCTTCAATGCGTGATCAAGACTCCTACATAAACGCTTCCCGGTAAGTTTTGACCATGGAGAGGCCAAACCACCCGATGAAGGTGATGCTCGCGATGGAGACGCATAATTATAATATGCAGGTTCATTGTATGAAGATCTAGATTCTCCATACAATGAACTATACAGATTATAATTATGGCTTCCTAAATGACAAGCATCACTAGAATGACTAAACGATTTACACCATTTATATTGTTGATAAGCATACATATTGGTGCAAAGATGGATTCACAAATAATATAAGCTGAAAAGTAACTCAGTATGCACGAAGGAAAAATTAAATCAACAGAAACCTGATTTTTAAAACCGTAAAATAGATTAGGAGAAATAAAACAAAATGATGTAATTTACACAATGAAGAAATTCTACCTCTCGGCTCTCCCTCTACAAAAACTCACACGACTGCGTTCCCCAGAAACGACGCCAAAAACTTAATGCGCAAATCTCGCACACCGCTATAGGCGGTAGCAAGACTGCGGAACGAAACGGTAGTGTACCGATCGTTCAAGTAATATAAAATATGGGAGTGAATTCCCAAGTATAGAATCTCAAAGGAACACAATAAGGTAGAGTTATCTATCGAGGAAGGACTAGAGATTGAAGTCCTTTAAGTCGGATGGATTGCGGAAAAGGGGCTGATTTGGATTGTGGAAAAATAAAAGAAAAGAGTTAACTACTTCTACGCAGGCCGCTATGCGCTGCTTTGCCAGGCGGATGGAAACTATGCAGGCTGCTATGCACTACTTCGCTAGGCAGATGGAGTGATTTGCACCGGCGAAATGAGGGCCGCAAGCACCTCGTCAACAAGCACGCTACTAGCAATTGCTAGTGCGCCACACGATCGTGATGGATAATTAGATGGAGGACAGGGGCGCTCCTCACTAACATAGACCACAAAGATACTTCACATAGACATGAAATATACTAAATAGCAAAACACGGTTTAGCATACATTATCCATACACACAAATGATAAAGGAAAACAGTACTACAATATGGAGGGGGTGAGATTACAACCAAAGGGGCGAAGACTCATCGGAGGTTCACGGCCGGAATCTAGGGTTGTCAACCAACTGCCGCCCGGGGTACGGAGAGTTGTCACTTCCATCTAGTTTACCCATCTTCTCTGTCAATCATCTTTGCTTCTGACCTCGCCGGAGAACTTCATGTATGCAGCAAGGAATCCCTCAAAATAGAGCTTTGGAGGTGCATGAACAATGGAGGAGGCCAAGAGGATGCTCCGGCTAAAGATTTGCAAAAGAATGGCGGTCGGAGCTTCTCCCAAAAGTGGGCGGCGATGGAGCGATGAAAATGGAGGGCTTTGCAGAAGAAACGACGCTACCCTAAGAATGAATCAATCCATCCCCGTTGACTAAACCTGTGCGCTTAAATAGAGGCATTAAATTAAGAAACGCACGATCAAAATGCACGATCGTGCATTTTGGGGCGTGTGATTGATAGAGATAAATGGTGTCTGGAGCTATAGGAAGGTCGTGCGTTTGTTTTCACGAACGAGTAGATTGATCATGCGCGACCAAAAACGCACGGGGTGGGGCAGTCCTCAGATTTTGCCATCTTCTAGGTAGGTCGTGCGATTTCCTTCACGCACGATTGGATTCTACCGTGCGTTAAGGAAAACGCACGATGAGCATCATCACAAACATCTCTGAGTAAATCGCACGATCGTCTCGATCGTGCGTCAATAATAATCGCACGGTCGTGCGATTTACCCAGACTGCAATGCTCAGCTCAAGGGCATAATCCACCTGTACACAATCAAAATCCAAGCACCAACAACACAGCAAATAAGAATAGCATCCACAAAACAAGCATGACGGGCATGGGGAACCCCCAAAGGCATACCCCCAACACAGAATGCGCAATTGCACACCCCGATAGGAGAAAAGAGTGCACTATGTGTAAAGTGATGACTAAAGCAAATATGAGCATTTTAATGCTAAAAGAGTAGTGCACTAGTGAGAAAACTGACCCAGATGAGTCTTAAATACCCTATATAAATCGGACTCATCAGGTCATAATGTAAAACAAGTTTTAGGTAATCAATTATAGAACGAGAGTTCTGTTGATTTTTCCTAAACATAGTTGGGCATTTCCCTCGAGAGAGGCATGTTCAAGCTTCGGGAACCTCCACGGTCAAGTAGTTTATTTCAACAGAATTAGATTTATTTTTCCTTCTCTTGATTATTCTCACTGAAAGGTGATTTTAGATTGAGCACTAATCCTTCTTACCATCCTTTAAACCTTAATCTAGTTTGCAATTTGTCTCTTTTAGTTAAGTAAAACAAACCCTAAAAAATGATTAGATAAGATAATAGTGATCTCCTCGAAGTAGAAGTAATCAACGCGCCCCGAGGAATACGACCTTTGTATTTTCAAAATATCCTATATTATAGACGATAAGGTATACTTGCCTTTATCATATATAGTTTTGGAAAACATCATCAATCTCTTCGCTTTTTCTTAAATCCAAATCCCTAAGTAAGAGAAGCTCGGATTTTCTCGTATCACTACCTCCTAAAGCAGGCGCTAAACGAAAGGTAGTATGGCCGAACATATCCACAGCCGCTTAAAGATTCGCCGAGAATGCTACCGCTAGCGCCAGCGCTACCGCCTGCGAAAGCTCTCGACGAATCGAATTCATGAGTGCTCAACACGATTCATCGGGACACAAATTTGTCGAGAACTCTACCGCCGGCTCTACCACTACCGCAGGCGCTATCACTCGACGAATCGTCTTGATGTTTTCGACGATACTTACAAGCCCTTTCGTCGACACGCAACCAATTCGACGATAAGAGCTACCGCCGGCTCTAGCTCCTTAGCTTAGAACACATAAATTCTTTGGCCATGAAAACTGGGGTCTTACCACATGCCACCACTCCTGAAGTTTTGACTTCTTCTTTGCTGCGTTGGGAAGCACCGTGCTCTGGGACTTGCTCATTCTGGAACCTGTGCGCACTCTGAAACTCGGGGCGCTCTGGAACTTGTGCGCGCTCTTGAACTTGGCGCGCTCTGAAACTTGGCGTTCTGGAGCTTGGGCACTCTGGAACTTGTGCGCTCTTCCGGATGCTTGAAGATGGTCGGGATTCTTCTGTCTTCGAGGTGATCGAAGATTCCTTCAAGTACGACTTTGAAGAGGAGGGAGATCTTCAAGAGAGCTCTCTCTCTCTCTCTCTCTCTCTCTCTTGAGCTTAGAAGGAAGGAGGAAGAGAATATAATAATCAAAAGAGAAACCTTGTGGCTCTATTTATAGGCCCCATAGGTGGTTACGGTAGTTATGTGGTTATTCGCAGGCTGTAACCACAGTAATTGTAATTTGCAGTCCGGTTTCATATAAATTAATACACATATTTTTCTAATAATTTACTACGCGCAGGCCAATATGATTTCGGATGTTCGCACCCACCAACCATGGGGGGTTACGCCGGTGGTTGCGCTGGTGGTTACCTGATAATAGGAAGGTGGAGAACGCAAGCGAACGATCGGACGCTGACGGACTCTGGCCGGCGAGGACGACCAGCCGACGAGGGGGGACGACGGAGAGGAAGGGAGGCCGGCCGAGGACGGCCGGTCGGGAGGGCGGCCGGCCCGAGAGGCCGGTCGCAATTCCGCAAGGCCCCTTGCAGCCCTTCGGTCGTGCGGCCGAACCCGGCCGACCGGGTGGTCGGTCGGGGGCGAGGCGGCCTGCTGGCGGATTGGCCGCACGTGTTGGATGCGTGCGGCCAAGCGGGGTCGGTCGGGAGGACTAGCCTTGCGGCCAGGCCGCTGGCCGTGGTCGTGCGGCCATGGGCGGCCGCCTGGCCGGCCGACCGCCATGCCGTGCTCCGGCCGGCCGCGTGCGCCGAGGGAGCGCGGCCAAGGGGGCGGCCGGCCGGCTAGGCCGCGCGCCGCGGCGCACGGCTATGGCCGGCCTCACGCCGGCGGCGTGCGGTTGCCCGGTAGCCGACCGGGTGGCCGGCCACGACGGCGCGTGGGCGCGGCGGCGGCGGTTGGCGTGTTCCTTACGTCGGTTTGGCATTGATCGCGCGCGGGGATCGCGTGTGGTGATCGGGTGTGCGGTGGTTTTCTCCTAACTCCCCACTAAGGGAGTGGGGGTTATGGGATTCCGGCTATTCGTAGCCCAAAAATCCTATTAAATTGACGTGACCCATCAATACCTTTGTTAAATAAACCATCTTGGACTTCCAGAACTTCTTAGAAATTCACATGAAAATTTGATTACAATAGCACGTGAACATTTTTGCAAAATACATGAGGCCGCTCCTAGTTATTGGAAGTCCTTCCGTGCATCATAAAAAATGCTTACTTGACACCTAATTTCATGTTGCAGATATAATTGGGAAAAGAAACCTTCCATATGTACATAAAAAGGCTTCACACCTGATTTCATATCTCAGATATAATTGGGAAAAGAAACCTTCCATATGTACATTTTCTAGTCTTGTTCCTTCTAAGAAAACTATGTGTTGAATTTAGTTTTTTTTTTCAACACCTTCGACATTTCCAGCATAGATGCTCCACAAAGCTGGTTCATAAATGCTCCACTGAATGTCAACACATACTAATTTATCTTATTATGATAATTTTCATCTACACATCAACCTTCAACTTACAATGGATCATAATGGTGCTTCCTTCAGGGCACTGACCGACTTTTTTGTTATCTGAAGTAAGTTTGATATGTCTGTCAGCAAAAAGAAATATATACGGGAACGAGATGGCAGGAGACATGAGTGGGAAAAGTTTATACCTGCTAGTTATAAACTGGTCAAAGTCGGAGGTTCAGGTCTAGGTTCTGCTGTTCTGGCGATTGTTTCGAAGGCTGAGACATGTGGAAACTTCCAGGCCACACCCTATTTGATGCGTCCTCTGGGGAAAAAGACGTGCAAGTCATGCCAAACTCTTGAAATTTCGCCGCAATGTCCATACTTCCCTCTCTGTTGGGGTTCCCTGACGAGTGCGGCTGAACTCGCAGCGGCTGGAGAAAGGGAGGAGCGAAGCGCACGTCTAACATCATCCTCTGCGATTGATTCATCCTTTTAGAAGCCACTCTTTCTCGTTTGTGCGCATTTTGATGTCCTCCTAAGGCCTGCGAACTGTAGAATTTCCTCATGCAGAAGTTGCAGGAAAACATCTTTAGAGGAGGTGGGTTGTTTTGTGATTCCGATGTATTTGTTGGTGATGAGATACTTCCTCCGAGAGTCAACTCCAACCATTTTCTCGAATTCTCATCGCGGGCATCTTCATCTACAAAATCTGTACTTTTCGTGTTATTCAAAGCATCTTCCCCTCCTCGCTGCTCTTTTTCTGTCATCTCTTCAAATGAACAGGACCTCACTTGACAGAAGCATCATCAGTTGAGGATGGAACTGAACTCGGAAGGAATTTGTGGTATGGAGTGGTTTCCATTAAAAGGAGGCGAATAAGAAGAAAACAGAACTAGAAGAGGTATTTCTAGCTGTTCCTCTTTCATGTATGGCCCACATTGTGGTGCTTGTTATTCCAGCCACAATGCTTATATCATGATTACTGTTTACCCAAATCTATCTCCAGATTCTGCTTATCGTTTTACTCAGCAAGTGACTCCCTTTACGTGGTTCTCTTCTATGACTCCATGATACAAGGTTGACAATCTAATAAAATTTCCATCAGCCATCAGATGTCAAACAAAAATTTCTTCCCCCATACATTAAAGTTAATTTTTCTTCTACCACTTTCTCCCTTGCCAAACAGTACTTTTTCAAAAGCCTCTTCTCCAGAATCACGTAAGAAGCATGTTTCATGATCTGTTTCCTGTCCAATTAATCGAGAAAAAGAGTAGGAAACTTCCTTTGAAGTTTCACTGACTGATGCAGCAGAACACTGTTATATTGCCTTACTTTTGTTACCCTACATTAGTATTAATATTTGCCGTTGGATCGTCTGCCTTCTATTCTGTGACGTTCATTATTAAGAAAAATATTTATTTATAAACTCATGTTCTCCTGTATATTTAAATGTTTATGGTCAAATAGATTTGAACTCTTATGCTTGTACTGTACTGATGCCGGCATTGGATGAGTGATTATGTTTTGTTTGGTACAGCTTATGCTTTTCAGTTTTTCGCTTTCAGAACATTATGAAAGTTACTTTGTTGGGCACAATTACTCTTCTGATTTTCAGAAAGCAGCTTTTTCTAAAGTTAATTGTGAGAGAAGCAGAGAATCCAATATTTTTACTTTTTTCGCCCCAAAATCTCTTGGATGCCTAATCCTTTGTTGAAAGAAGCTCGGTGCACCAGGTATGCCTATTCAATTCTATACTATGCATCGTACACGCGTATTATACAAAATTTTGTGCATATCCAACCACATTTCTTCACAAAAAACCTTTGAAACTGACGAGTGTGGATTCGGTACTGCATGGAAATGCCGTTACATTATTAAAAGTGTCATATTCTTCATGGCATGGTTCCCACATGGTGCCAATAATGGTAAATAGGCTTTCCAGAAGTGAGTGTTACATTAAATCATTATGCTTATTAATGCAGTATTTTAATGGCATATATTTGGAAGAGTTTGCGATCCAATGGGGCTATAAGCTGGAAGCACATTTTTAGTTAGTGGGAGAGAAGTCTCATGGAAAGTGCTTATAAGAGACAGCCACTTGTACTTCCTCTACATTAGAATCTTAAGAGTAATGGAAAAATAGGACTAGTGAGCGGACACATGATATAAGCTTTTGATGCTGAAACCTTCTTTGGATGCTGTTTCTTATGGTGTCAAGACTTGAAGATCAGTGCTTCTCCACATGATCTGTGCCACGTTTGGGTGTCCTTATCAACCATGCTTTTATCATCTTTATTAAATCTATGGCATCATCTTAGTTATACATGAAACTATCGCCGCCCAATCATGGCTTAACCGCGGTGCCTATCGCCGCCCAATCATGGCTTAACCGTGGTGCCCTACTCGTCTAGTTCTCCAATCCTTGTGTTATCTCACCCGTATGAAGTGATCGAGTTAGTTTGGAGCTGTATGGGGTTATCATTATAATGTGAGCCGTGCGTGTTGGAACATGGTCTTCCGCGTCTCCTAGGTTTGAGAATAACAAATCCTATGTGTATTTGATCTTGTGTGTTTAAATGTGCAGGAAACAAAGTCATATTACTCAAGGATAACATAAGAAGGTTGCTCCAAGTTTGAAGTCAAAATCCAGCATGGTCACTAGCTCCGACGGTAGCCACTAGCGCGGGCGCTAGAC
The DNA here is from genome assembly GCA_033032865.1 of Dactylorhiza incarnata. Lineage (NCBI taxonomy): Eukaryota > Viridiplantae > Streptophyta > Magnoliopsida > Asparagales > Orchidaceae > Dactylorhiza > Dactylorhiza incarnata. The sequence goes on from JAWHQI010000013.1 coordinate 7,615,572, forward strand.
CTGATTAGGCAAGTTTGGGCGGCAAGTATAGAAGGCGATATCGCCAGGCGGTAGCGGATAGCGCAAGCGGTAGCGCGGACCACAAGAGGAATTTCGGCAAGGTTTCCTTGGAATGAAGATACACACGCGGAAAATGTTTCCTAATCCAGGATAGCGCCGGCGGTAGCGATAGCGCAGGCGCTAGCTCCAAGGCTATAAAAAGGACCCCTCTTCTCTCGTTTTGAACACACATCCTTGAGAGAGTTCTAGTGCCAAATTCCCAGAGCCTTATATTGCCGAGAGTTGATCTCCCACCCAAAGTTCCGTGAGTTTCTGAAGGAGGATTTCTACACGCCGCATCCGACCAATGATCGCTTCAACCACGCTTATTCTACAGCGGTCTTTCGTCTACAATTTCATAAGTTCTTCAAGAGGGAGTTTTAATATTGTTGTTATTTTCATTTTTGTAATCGCTTAGTAAATTTGTCTCGTGTTGGCGACTAAGTCCGCGTAGGACTTAAGGAGGAATTCGTCTCGTGTTGGCGACTAGGTCTAGTGTGTAGATCTAGGGGGTGCTCGAGGCCGTATTCGAGGGAAGATTGGCTAGAGCGGCTTGAGGCCATATCCGGGGAAGGATAGGCTAAAACCACCGGTTCGTGGGGATACGAGTCAGGATAGAAAATGAAAAATAATTTTTTTTTCTATTCGCCTTCTGATGAGTAGTTTATTTACTCATCTTTTAGTTTAGGTTTATTATGTTTTTAATATAAAATTATGTTATTTATAGGAATTTTATCATATAAATCCTTCCATTGTTTATTTCATAAGCTAACTTAAGTTTATTTTGTGTTTTCAGGTTTTCTGGGCTGTTTCGAGCAAAAAGTTAAATTACACGTCCCAGGTCACGGGCGTGACCCATGGGCGTGTAACCTACGAAGTATTCCAGACCTGTTTCTGCCACTCCGGGGACGTTCCGTGAAGAATTTGCCAAGTACACGCCCCAGGTCACGGGCGTGACCAAGGGCGTGACCCAATACCACGGCCGCGACCCGCCATAAGCATCCAGAGCCAGCTGCCACGTCAATCAAAATTACACGCCCCCCGGTCACGGGCGTGACATCAAGTCACGGGTGTGACATTTGAGGCGTGACATCCAGTACACGAGCGTGACTCTTCCCGCGCCAATTTCCCGCTGAAGCTTCCCGCCAGCAGCGAGTTTTAAAGATTACACGCCCCAGGTCACGGGCGTGACCTAGGGCGTGACACGTCCGTAACGCCTGTATTGAAGCCAGACGGTGCCTTCTCCGCTCACAACAAATCACGCCCCTTACACGCCCTTGGTCACGGGCGTGACCAAGGGCATGTAACACCAAAATTCTGCCTATTTAAAGGGAGCTTTTCCAGATGTTTGGGGACGAAGTTTTGGAGTTCTAGTTTATTTTCTTGCACTGTTTTTGTCATTCTTAAGCTTGTAATCTTCCTTCTTAGCTTGCACTTTCATTTTAGGTTTGTAACTTTTAATTCCTAGTTGTAATTTCTTTTGCAAATCAATAAAATTAGTTCCCTTTTCTCTTATTTTATTCTCTTTTCCATTATGTACTCTTTTATTTCTTTCAATTCCTCCATCTCCATGAGTAGCTAATTTTTTATTAGTACTCGGCCGAGATGATCCAAGGAAAATATAATTCATAATTTAGTTCAGAACTTCTTTTTCTCTTATTTAGATCGGTTAAGATTTATCCTTGAATTTATATTGATTTAGATTATATTATCGATATATAAATCTCATTCTTGTTTTCGTAGTCTAATAACCGAGAGGTTTTGAGTTCGAATCGATCATTTCAAGGGTAAAGAGATTTGAATGCACTCCTCGAGAGAGGACGACATAAATCTCCCGGATTGGAGTTATATCCAATAGAGGGGTTCACTTCGATAAGGCGAGTTTTAGGGGTTTCGATTCTAGAACGAGAGTTCGATTGATCAACCTAAACTCAGTTGAGCGTATCCTTGAGAGAGGTATGTTTATAATTCGGGAACCTCCACGGTCAAACATTTCTTTTAAAGAGGATTAAAAGTTTATTTCTTAATTTATTTATTTTTCCAAGGTGATTCAAGGTTGAGTGCTAATCCTTTTAATCATAGTTTTAACAAATTATTTCTCTTTCTTGCAAACAACCAACCCAAGTTTCTTTCGGTAAAATAATAGAGATTTTTCGAAGTAAGAGTAATCAGCCGCCCCGAGTCTAATACGACCTTGTTTTAATAACCATACTACATTCGATACGGTACACTTGCCGTTGTCGTTTGCGGATATAGTTTTGCGCATCAAGTTTTTTGGCGCCGTTGCCGGGGAGTATGGTTGATATTTCAAAAACCGAAATATCTATTAATTTTATCTTTTCTTTTTCTTAATTTTAAGGTGCAACTAAATTCTTGGAAAGTACGCTTTGGGTTTGAATTCCCATCATAGCCTCTAGTACCTTGCAAACCCTTCACCGGGTAGATCTTGGGAAGTTCAGGACTAATTTTAATTCACCTAAATAAATAAATAAAAAAAATTTCATAAAAAAATATTTATATAAAAAAATTATTATAAAATATAATATAATTAAAATATTTATCTAAAATTTTATTTTATTTTATTTATCTTTTTCGCATCTTTTCCTCTTTTATTTTTGGTTTATGACCCGAGGAGACTCTTAAGTCAATCTAAAATTTTGTTTTGATCCAGAAATCGAGCGCACCTTGCGGCGTCGTCTCCGATTTAGTGATCTACCAATAATTCAAGAAGAGTCAATCGGAGAAACTAACGAAGGCTTAATGGATAACCCCGACCATAATGAGGCCCCGCTACGGACTATGTCCTATTATGCGAGGTCAAATTGGGAGGGAACACAATCAAGTATTATTCGCCCGGCGGTGGCGAATAATAATTTTGAAATTAAAACGAGTATTATTCAAATGGTACAGCAAACCGTCATCTTTGACGGGTTACCAGATGAAGATCCAAATTTACATTTATTAAATTTTTTGGAAATTTGCGATACGTTTAAAATTAATGGCGCCACCGATGACGCCATTCGTTTGCGTTTATTTCCATTCTCCTTGCGGACTAAGGCCAAGCAGTGGTTGGGATCTCTTCCTAGAGGTTCCATCACTACATGGGCCGAGATGACGGAGAAATTCTTAACGAAATATTTTCCTCCGGCAAAGTCCGCTAAAATACGTACGGACATTCTCTCATTTATGCAAATAGAATCGGAGTCTCTCTACGACACATGAGAGCGCTTCAAGGAACTTTTACGGAGATGTCTTCACCATGCCCGCCCCGTATGGCAACAAGTTCAGACATTCTACAATGGTTTGAATCTCCAAACAAGGCAGATGATTGATGCAGCTGCGGGGGGGGGGGGGGGGGGGGGGGGGGGCGCTTAATAACAAAACCCCCGAAGCTGCTCAAGAGATTTTTGAAGAGATGGCCATGAATGCTTATCAGTGGAATGCACCACGGTCGCGTCCTAACAAATCGACCGGACTCTTTGAAGTCGAGGCTACCTCGAATTTAGCATATCAAGTAGAATGACTTACTAAGCAAATGGCAGAGATGTCTGCTTCCTCCGCCATTAATGGGGCTAATAATAATAATAATTATTATTATTATAATAATAATTATAATCAAGAACATGTAGATTATATGGGGAACTCCTATCGTCCTCCTTATAACCCAAATAATAATCTTCCGAATAGTTATAATCCGGGTTTAAGGAACCACCCGAATTTTTCATGGAGCAACCCCAATAATGCTCAACGCCCCCCACAAGCGAATCCTCCCGGATTCGCTCCACCACAACCACCAAAGGCCCCTTCACTTGAAGAGGTCTTCACCAAATACGTCACCTCTACTGATGCCAATATCCGGAACCTTTCCGGATCTATTAAAAGCCTAGAAAATCAGATTGGACAACTCGCCAAGATGTTCTCCGAACGCCAGCAGGGAGCTCTACCGGGCAATACTGACCCCAATCCACGGGAGAGCGCCAACGCTTTAACCCTCCGCAGCGGAAAGGAGGTAAAAAGTTCAAATTTGGCCGAGCCTAAGGTAAACGTTTCAACTCCAACTCCGCATTTAAGCTCTTCTGATTTAGCTCGGCGCATTATTCAAACGCCTTCTATTTCGTATCCTTCTAAATTACAAAATGAGCGCAACGAGGAGCAGTATAAAAAAATTATAAATATTTTAAAATAAATACAAATCAATGTTCCATTTTGCGAGGCACTCTCTCAAATGCCTAAATACATGAAATATCTCAAGGATTTATTATCAAATAAAAAGAAACTTGAAGATATTTCGCGTGTTTCTCTTAATGCAGAATGTTCGGCGATAGTTCTTAATAAATTACCGGAAAAATTAAATGATCCGGGACGGTTTTCCATCCCGTGTTTGTTCTGAAATTTATTAATTAAAACCGCCTTCGCCGATCTAGGGGCGAGCATAAATATTATGTCGTTCTCCTTATTTAAGAAGCTTGGTTTGGACACCCCAAGCTCAACCAATATAAGCATCCAACTAGCGGATCGGTCTGTAAAGTATCCAATCGGGATCATTGAGGATGTGCTAGTGAAGATTGACAAGTTTATCTTTCCGGTAGACTTTGTCATCCTCGATATCGAAGAGGACGCCGACGTACCACTCATACTCGGCCGGCCCTTCCTAGCCACCGCTCGGGCTATAATTGACGTAAGTAACGGAAACCTTCTCCTACGAGTTGGGGAAGAAGAAGTTATTTTTAATATAAATCAATAAATGAGAAATGCGTTGCCAAACGACGACTCTTGTTTTACCCTAGAAACAAATTTTGAAGAGGAAATAACGTCGTTTTCTGAAATAATTTCGCCTTTATTTAAAAATCAGAAAATTGAAAATTTATTTTGTTTAGAAGAAATAACTCGGCCAACAAAATTTGAAGAAGTAAACTTAAATATTTCTAAAATAAAAACATCTTACGAGGAGCCACCGAGTTTAGAACTAAAACAATTGCGAGAACATTTAAAATACATATTTTTAGAAAAAAATTTAAACTGCCCGTAATAATATCTTCCGCACTTAACGATTTGGAAATTTCCGAATTAATCAAAATTTTAAATAATCACCGCCATGCAATTGCATGGCAAATTTCAGATATAAAGGGGATTAGCCCCTCGTTTTGCACGCATAAAATAAGTGTAGAAAATAATTCTCGCGGCGCTATTCAGCCTCAACGACGTCTTAACCCAAATATGAAGGACGTCGTTAAGGCCGAAATTATAAAATTATTTGACGCAGGAATTATTTATCCGATTTCTGATAGCACTTGGGTTAGCCCAGTGCAAGTTGTGCCAAAAAAGGGAGGAATAACGGTAATCACCAACGAAAATAATGAGTTGATTCCGACCCGTACTGTTACGGGTTGGCGAGTATGCATCGATTACAGAAAATTAAATGATGTTACCCGCAAGGATCACTTTCCGTTACCCTTTATTGACCAAATTTTAGAACGCTTATCCGGTCATTCGCACTATTGTTTTCTCGATGGCCTTTCGGGATATTTTCAAATCCCAATTGCTCCCGAAGATCAAGAGAAAACCACCTTCACATGTCCGTTCGGCACCTTCGCATATCGAAGAATGTCGTTTGGACTTCGCAACGCGCCGGCTACATTTCAAAAATGTATGTTGGCAAATTTTAATGAACTTATAGAAGACGTCATGGAAGTATTCATGGATGATTTTTCTGTTTTTGGCGATTCTTTCACTAATTGCCTAAATAATCTTGATCGTGTTCTTCAACGCTGCGAAGACACCAATTTGGCACTCAACTGGGTGAAGCGCCACTTTATGGTCCCAGAGGGGTTAGTCCTCGGACATAAAGTTTCTAGTAAGGGGATCGAGGTCGATAGGGCCAAGATCGAGGTCATAGAAAAACTCCCCCCTCCTACTAATGTAAAATCTATTAGGAGTTTTCTAGGACATGCAGGTTTTTATAGGCGGTTTATAAAAGATTTCTCAAAAATTACGAAACCGCTAACTCAACTTCTAGAAAAAGAATCCGCGTTTAATTCTGATGAGGAGTGTTTAAAAGCGTTTGATAAAATTAAAAACGAACTAATAAAATCTCCTATTTTAATCCCGCCAAATTGTTCTCTTCTATTTGAAATCATGTGCGATGCGAGCGATTTTGCTGTAGGTGCGGTTTTAGGCCAACGGGTGAATAAATATTTTCACCTGATTTATTACGTAAGCAAAACGCTAACATCCGCGCAAGCAAATTATACAACAACAGAAAAAGAATTCTTGGCAATAATTTTTGCATTTGATAAATTTCGATCATATTTAACGCTTTCAAAAGTTATTGTATTTACAGATCATTCCACTCTCCGGAATTTACTACAAAAAGGAGATGCAAAGCCTCGACTGCTAAGGTGGATCCTCCTACTACAAGAATTCAATTTGGAGATCCAGGACAAAAGGGGAGCGGAGAATGTTGCAGTCGACCACCTCTCACGGTTAGAGAATCCGGCTGCAGGAGCGCTAGTGGAGGCCGAAATTGACGACAAATTCCCTGAAGAGCGCCTCCTTGCCATCGAAAAGGTAACGACGTCTTCCACCCCTTGGTACGCGGATTTGGCCAACTATTTAGTGGTCCGGGTCCTACCAAAAGATTTTTCATGTCAACAAAAGAAAAAATTCTTTTCGGATTTGAAACATTATTTTTGGGAGGACCCCTTTTTATTTCGTGTCTGCGCGGACCAAGTGGTAAGAAGGTGTATTTCGGGCGAGGAAGGCGTCCAAATTCTGCGGCACTGCCACGAAGGGCCAACCGGTGGCCATTATCAAGCAAACCGGACCGCAAGAAAAGCGCTAGAGGAGGGCTTCTATAGGCCCACCTTATTCAAAGATGCTCATAATTTTGTGAGTAATTGTGATCGGTGGCAACGGTCAGGTAACATTTCTAACCGGGACGAAATGCTGATGGCGCAAATCTCGCACACCGCTATAGGCGGTAGCTCGACTGCGGCACGAAACGACAGTGTACCGATCGTTGAAGTAATATAAAACGAGTAGTAAATCACCGAGTATCGATCTCGGAAGGAACACAGTAAGGTGGAGTTGACTATTGAGGAGGACTTGAGATTGAAGTCCTTAAGGTCGGATGGATTGCGGGAGGCTTGGTTTGGATTGTGGAAAACAAAATAAAATAGCTACGACTACTCCTATGCAGGACTTGAGCGCACTGCTTCGCCAGGCGGGATGGAAGACTACACGGGCCGAAATGCACCGAATCGCTAGGCGGATGGACGAGCAGGCTAGCGGATGGAGTGGAGAGAGCGGCGGAATGAGGGTCGCAAGCACCTCTTCGCAAAGCACACCACTAACAATTGTTAGGGCGGCACAACACAACAAACAATCCACACCACAAGGCACACCTCAAATGAAAATATAACAAGATTACTCAATCACATAGACATGATTTCATACTAATATTAACAAATAAAAGTATACTTCATCAAACATATAAGAAATCCAACTAAACTATCAACTACAAGAGGAGGTGAGTGTGCGAAATCGACCGACTCCGAAGTCTTGTTGAGGATTCACGGAAGGAATCGCCGGGTTGTCAATCCGCGTCCAATCTCGGTCCTCAACTGCGTCCGGGGTAGAGAAGGTTGTCACTACCTTCCAGTGGACCCGTCTTCTTCGTGTCACGAACCGGAGGAATGATCACACAAGCTGCTCAGATCTTGAAGAAGAAGGCTAGGTTGACTCCTTTCTTGAAGCTCTTGGATGAAGGAGATGGCCGAGAGGAAGCTCCGGCGAAGATTTGGCGTTGAAAGCTTGCCCGGAGATCCTCCCTAAGGTGGGCGATGAAGAAGGAGGCGAAACCCTGCAGAAAATGTGGAAAACGGCGGAGCTGGGCGGAGTCGGATGATGGATCCCGACCTAAAATCGCGCATGTCTATTTATAGACGGAGCAGAATTAAACAACGCGCACGATCAGGCGCATGACCAATGGTCGTGCGCGAAGGAATGCCTCTGATCGTGCACGAAGAACCTGTAGCTCGAACCAAATCTGCACAAAAGCGCACGGTCAGCGGCGCACGACCAGTGGTCGTGCGCGAAGAAGGCCAATGATCGTGCGTCGTCGCTCGATCAGGGAAGGGAATTAACGCACGACCAGTGGTCGTGCGCCTGGTCGTGCGAGAAGGAAAACGCACGATCAGAGGCTTTTTCGACCGAAAATCTCCCAGGACCCATCCCGAGTGTCGCACAACCCTTGGACCTGCATGAAAATATACTAGACCACAGAAATACATGAAATCACACCAAGATGGGGCATAATTGTGCACTAAGCAATGAAATGGGCAATGTGATCAAATAGAATTGAAAATAGGCCTAAAGTGAAGTGCAAGTGCATGAAAACTAGCCAAAATGAGTCCGGAAATCACTATATAAACTGGACTCATCACACCCCCAGACTTACCTGTTTGCACGTCCCGAGCAAACACATCCTAAGAAGGCGGGGAAAAATAAATAGCTAGCTTAAAATTACACCGAGGAGTACCATGCGAAGTCGCATACCCAAGTGCATAGAGAAATAGTGGATAAGGTTTCTAATTATACACATAGTTTATATGCTTCTAATGGAGTAAATAAATATTACTACTACTCATAAATGTGAATCACGGTGAATCAATCGGTCACGCATATGGGGAAAGTAAAATACACGCTGAGATGAGCATTGCCCAGGCTAGGGTTCGGGACAAACTCCACCGAAATCCATCGGTGTCGGAGACCATAAGCTCGCCCGGTCACATTCTCTCCACAGCACTAGATTAGTTCATAGCGTGAGTCGATAGGACTTATGGTTTTTCATGAGGCTTGGGTTACGGTGAGGTAAACAATGATAAACAGGACGGCTTAAAGCACCCAACCCAAATGAGCATAAACAATAACTCTATCCCCGCAGCTACAAAAACACGCGGATGCACCACACCCCCAGACTTGTACCTGAACGCATGGGTATGTGCACCGCCTACTCCAAAATACATATCTCAAATAGATTTTCAATTAAACTCATTCTCATTTTTCTTTTCTTTTCTTCTCATTTCATTTCTTTTTCTAATTTTATATTTTTTTAAATTCAGCAAATGTTCAAGGGAGTACAACCACATCTCCAAATTTAACATCACCACATCAACATTCCAAAATACAAATGTGAAAACAGCTAAAGCTCAGCTTTGGGTATGTGACTAGGATCGGCTTTTTGGTTTTGGTGGAATAAAATGTGGAGCTGAATCAAAGGGATGGGGTAGGCACAAATGGGCTAACGAGGATAAGATATCAGGATTGGCACAAAGGCTCAACCGGGCCAAAATGATGGCCTACACCATTCTTGCGCAACAGAATTATCCTATGCCAATGCTTCAAGAATCGCTTGGGGCGAGTTCTTAGTCACCGAGAAAGGTTATCCTTCCTCCCGACACAAGCAATACACGTATAGCGATAATTTACACACACCCATATGCTACCTTTTGATTCAAACCGGATTCACCATTTGAGTAGAGCAAACATTATTTACACTAATAGAAATGTATAAGACTAATAGTATAAAAAGGAATCTAATCTACACAAATCTCTATGCTCACAAAAGCATTAGACTAGGAACACCGGAGTCAACATATTACTCCACTATATAATTTAAAAGCCAGCACAATGATTTGCCCCAACCTTGCTCAAGAAATGAGTTTAACGCGCGGCACGCAAACAGCTAAGCACACGCTCAAGTGGGTGCAAGTGGTGTGTGATGCAATGATCTAAACAAAATAAATCAATAAAAGCTTCTAGGATGCATATGCAGTGTGCACGTGCATTGGGTAACAGATACTAGCTCTCCCCCAGACTTAAACTATGCATTAAGATATTCTAAAACAAAGTTGGGGGAAGAGGGTACCCAATGCTCAGCAAGTGAGCATACCAGAAGACGCGTGTAGAACAAGACCAAGCCGCACCTCCGCCATACGAAGAATCGCGACCACCGCCTTCCATAGGAATGACCTGCAGGGGTGAGCTCCGCAAAAACAAAAAGAAATAGAAAAACTAAAACTAAATTGAAATTTAACTAACTATTCTACTTAACGAAAAATACAATGCAAGAAAAATAAGATAAATACTGGGGTTATTGTCTTCCCAGCACGACTTATTCAAAACTTTACGAGTTCTAGCTAATGGGCCTATGGAATAGAAAATGCACAGGTAGCTGTTCCATTATCCGTTTCGGTGGCCGGTACCGATACGACGATAAAATAGTCACCCCTCTACCTGTATAATAATACCTGCAACGCACAGGTAGAGGAAACAGAATGTAAGAGGAGGATGAGGAATAAGCCTCACTCATCTCACACAAAAAATCCTTGCCAAGCAAGGTGTCATCCACAGCAGGTCCGCAGGAGGAGAAGGCAATGAATGAGGCTTCCTCTATGGAGGGGGGATCAACCTCCTCACATGAGAGGATACACTCATCATTGACTTGAGCAGAATGCTCCAAGTCCTCCTGAAGTACCTGCGAAGACTTAACCTGCACAGGCTCAGATATAGCAGAAGGGGGGTCAAGAAATAAAAGAGAAGAAGAACATAAATAAAAATCAAGCGGGGAGTGGTCCCGGACTCACTCCCAAAAGGTTGGGAAAGTAAAATAATGTTTGCATTGTCATCAATGCTACAAGGTTCGGCGGGATCAACAAGGGTCATGCCTAGGATTTGGACTTCCTCCACCGGTGCTGAGGAAAGCTCCTCTTCACCTAGAAGGTTGTCCTCCTCCATAGGAGTAGGCACAATACATAGATCGCCAGCTTCATCTTGCGACACATCATCAACAATGTCGTCGGAGACGAGCGTAGTAGAATGCACAACAGGGGAAGGAATGGTGCTTGGATAACAGTCAAACACTGATTCCTCACAAAGAATCAAATCTACGCTAGGTGATGGATGTACAGGGGAGATAGGCTCGGCCATGTCAGAGCCTAGATCAGCCACGCATCTGGTGACTGTGTCCACATCATACCCTTCACAAGGTGAAGGTGACACAGACACATAACCGGATGTTGAAGGTGTGCTGCCGGAAGTAGGACTCGGGACGATCCGGATATCCGGCTCATCATCCTCGTCCAATTGGCGAAGATACTCGGCACAGTCCTTCAGGGCGTGATCCATGCTTTGACAGAATAAGCACCGTTTTATATTACTCCTTGGTCCTTGAGGGGCCGGGGAGGAATATAAAAATGGTGTATGCGGCGAGGACGAGTGGCCATAAGACTTGGGCACAGGGCATGAAGAACCATAGGAAAATGGTGCTCCGTACACCGGGCCATGAGAATTATGCCCACCATCTTCCGTAGGGCATCTATCACTAGCGTGAGAAATATCTCCACATAAACGGCAACGAATATTAAATACAGCCCACATTATATGGAGATAGCAAGATTCAAAATAAAGACACTATCGTGCAAACTGTTACACCTAACAATAATTTACTAAACAACCTATTTAAAAACAGGAAAATAGAATAAAAAGAACTGAAATAAAAATAAACGACGTAATTTACAAATGGAAGGGATTCTCTCTCAGATTCTCCCTCTCCAGAAAACTCACACGTCTGTGTTCCCCGGCAACGACGCCAAAAACTTGATGGCGCAAATCTCGCACACCACTATAGGCGGTAGCTCGACTGCGGCACGAAACGGCATTATACCGATCGTTCAAGTAATATAAAACGAGGAGTAAATCCCCGAGTATCGATCTCGGAAGGAACACAGTAAGGTGGAGTTGACTATTGAGGAGGACTTGAGATTGAAGTCCTTAAGGTCGGATGGATTGCGGGAGGCTTGGTTTGGATTGCGGAAAACAAAATAAAATAGCTACGACTACTCCTATGCAGGCCTTGAGCGCACTGCTTCGCCAGGCGGGATGGAAGACTACACAGACCGCAATGCACCGAATCGCTAGGCGGATGGACGAGCAGGGTAGCAGATGGAGTGGAGAGAGCGGCGGAATGAGGGTCGCAAGCACTTCTTCGCAAAGAACACCACTAACAATTGTTAGGGCGGCACAACACAACAAACAATCCACACCACAAGGCACACCTCAAATGAAAATATAACAAGATTACTCAATCGCATAGACATAATTTCATACTAATGTTAACAAATAAAAGTATACTTCATCAAACATATAAGAAATCCAACTAAACTATCAACTACAAGAGGAGGTGAGTGTGCGAAATCGACCGACTCCGAAGTCTTATTGAGGATTCACGGAAGGAATCGCCGGGTTGTCAATCCGCGTCCAAACTCGGTCCTCAACTTTGTCCGGGGTAGAGAAGGTTGTCACTACCTTCCAGTGGACCCGTCTTCTTCGTGTCACGAACCGGAGGAATGATCACACAAGCTGCTCAGATCTTGAAGAAGAAGGCTAGGTTGACTCCTTTCTTGAAGCTCTTGGATGAAGGAGATGGCCGAGAGGAAGCTCCGCCGAAGATTTGGCGTTGAAAGCTTGCCCGGAGATCCTCCCTAAGGTGGGCGGTGAAGAAGGAGGCGAAACCCTGCAGAAAATGTGGAAAACGGCGGAGCTGGGCGGAGTCGGATGATGGATCCCGACCTAAAATTGCGCATGTCTATTTATAGACGGAGCAGAATTAAACAACGCGCACGATCAGGTGCACGACCAATGGTCGTGCGCGAAGGAATGCCTCTGATCGTGCGCGAAGAACTTGTAGCTCGAACCAAATCTGCACAAAAGCGCACGGTCAGCGGCGCACGACCAGTGGTCGTGCGCGAAGAAGGCCAATGATCGTGCGCCATCGCTCGATCAGGGAAGGGAATTAACGCACGACCAGTGGTCGTGCGCCTGGTCGTGCGAGAAGGAAAACGCACGATCAGAGGCTTTTTCGACCGAAAATCCCCCAGGACCCATCCCGAGTGTTGCACAACCCTTGGACCTGCATGAAAATATACTAGACCACAAAAATACATGAAATCACACAAAGATGGGGCATAAATGTGCACTAAGCAATGAAATGGGCAATGTGATCAAATATAATTGAAAATAGGCCTAAAGTGAAGTGCAAGTGCATGAAAACTAGCCCAGATGAGTCCGGAAATCACTATATAAACTGGACTCATCAAATGCCCCAAAATATTTTCTTAGAATGCGAAATTTTTGATCTTTGGGGAATAGATTTCGTAGGTCATTTACCCTCCTCTTTTAATAATAAATATATCCTTGTTGCGGTCGATTACGTGTAAAGGTGGGCGGAAGCACAAGCTTTTCCCACTAACGACGCGAGAGTCATCATAAATTTTTAAAAAAAATTTATTTTCACAATTTGGCACAACCCGAGCACTAATTAGTGATCGGGGCACACATTTTTGTAACAACCAACTTGCTAAAATTTTAGCAAAGTATGGAGTTACCCACAAGCTATCTACCGCCTACCACCCACAAGCAAATGACTAAGTGGAGGTGGTGAACCGTGAACTTAAAAGAATTTTAGAAAAAACTGTGATCGTTAATAGGAAGGATTGGTCGCTAAAATTAGACGACGCACTATGGGCATATCGGACAGCATACAAAACCACCATCGGATGTACACCGTACCGATTAGTCTATGGAAAAGCTTGCCATCTACCGGTGGAATTAGAACATCGCGCTTTTTGGGCGCTAAAATTTTTAAATTTGGATTTAAACTTAGCCTCCGAGCATAGAAAACTGCAATTAAATGAATTAGACGAGTGGCGTGCAAACGCCTATGAAAATAATAAGATTTATAAGGAGCGCACAAAATTTTATCATGATAAAAAAATCAAAAATCCAAAAACTTTTTCACCGGGAGACTTAGTCCTTTTATTTAATTATAGACTTAGGCTTTTTCCCGGTAAATTAAAATCACGATGGTCCGGTCCCTTCATAGTTAAAGAAGTTTGGCCATACGGAACGGTGCTAATAGAGCACCCGGAAAAAGGCTCTTTCAAAGTCAATGGACAACGCTTAAAATTATATCACCCCGGCGACCCAGCGTCCGGAAACATCGAAACCATTCACTTCAAAAATCTTTAAAATTACCACTTAGTCAAGCTACGCGACGGTAAACAAAGCGCTTTTGGGAGGCAACCCAATGTTAACGTATTTTTTTCTTGTTTGTTTTTCTAATTTCATTCTGCAGGTATTTTGTCCGGCAACCCCGTCTACCACTCAGGGAAGCCCTCTTCACCCTTTAGTCATTTTATTTTATTCTACTTTTCTCTATTGTCATTTAAGTTTTTGTCTTCATACTTAGTTTTAAACATTGGGGACAATGTTTAACTTTAAGTATGGGGGTGCAGTTTTCCTGATTTAATATAGCTTAGTTTAAAAAAAAAATAAGAAAGGACGATTTGGGCTTGAATTCCCATCATAGCCTCTAGTACCTTGCAAACCCTTCACCGAGTAGATCTTGGGAAGTCCAAGAACTAAAAAAAATCTATTAGGAAATGTTCTTTTTATTCATCAAAACTCCCACTTGCTAAATTGTAAGTTCTAAGTAGACTTTTTCATATATGGACTTAAAATAATTTTGTGCTAGAATAGTTTTTGAAACTTTTGAGTAAAATTGTTGACTCATGTAGTGCTCCTAGTCATATGCATGTCTTTGAGTAGTGTTGGTGTAAAATTAAATTCTTGGCATAGATCTAAAATTATGTTTTATTAATTTGTGTAGTAATAATTTATTTTACTTTTAAATTCGAATCCGGTCTTATCCAAAAGTAGTTTTGGTGAGTGTGTAGAAGATTGTTAGAAAGCTATTACTCGAATTGAACAAAAGGGTGTCCTTTCTCGATGTCTAGAACTTGCCCCAAGCTATTTTCGAAACATGTGCACTTTAGACAAATTAACTTTACGGAAATGATTTAGGCCTTTCTTTGGATAGTTTGAGCCTTTGCACCCAACCTAGATTTACTACCATTGTTCACACAAATTTGAGCCTTACACCTTTATTTGATCCACCCTCATCATTTCGGCACCAAAGCTAAAAAGCCCAAAACCCAAATGAACACTTGAAATTTTGAGCTAAAAAGAAAAAAGAAAAGAAAAAAAAAGAAATATTTGGGTACGATTCTATGAAAGAAAAAAATTATGGGTATCAATTCAAAAGAAATGTTTAATTTCAAAAAGCAATAATCTCATAATAATATGCGGCCTAGGTATGCACATGCATACTTGGAATGATCTCAATTATGAAGATTCGTGATTTAAATAAAAGAGAATGAGAGTGTTTCCCCTTAGAAAAATATGAGTATGGGGGTAAAGCTTCATTATTTTGTGGTAGTCATCATTTTCTTTTAGCTCAAAAATTTTGTTTAAGTGGAATGCGCCTTCATGTTTATCATTGTTTACCTCACCCTTAAACCCAAGCCTTAAAATATACCATATTTAAGTCCTAAAGATCCATAGAGTTGATTTAGTTCGAAGTGTAGTGGAGAAAGTGCAAACGGGCAAGCCTATGGCCGTCGACATTGATGGATTTCTTTGGAGGCCACCCCGAGCGTCTACGTATAGTAATTTAAATCTCAGCAATCACGCTATTTTCTCCCTTCACATAACTTTTTGATTTACAATCGACTCATTTTTAAAGTAATGATAAATAGTTATAACGCAGTTTGAATATTTCATAAATTAGTATTTATGCCAAGAACGTCTTTTTACTAAAACATTTACGCATGTCAGCATAGAACTTCACATTTTACTCTCTAGCTTTCATATTTCTTTCTAGCATTAATTTTTCCTACCCTTATGAAGACTGGTTTGCTCGGGACGAGCAATGAGCAAGTATGGGGGTGTTTGATGAGTAATTTATTTACTCATCTTTTAGTTTAGGTTTATTATGTTTTTAATATAAAATTATGTTATTTATAGGAATTTTATCATATAAATCCTTCCATTGTTTATTTCATAAGCTTATAACTTAAGTTTATTTTGTGTTTTCAGGTTTTCTGGGCTGTTTCGAGCAAAAAGTTAAATTACACGCCCCAGGTCACGGGCGTGACCCATGGGCGTGTAACCTACGAAGTATTCCAGACCTGTTTCTGCCACTCCGGGGATGTTCCGTGAAGAATTCGCCAAGTACACGCCCCAGGTCATGAGCGTGACCAAGGTCGTGACCTAATACCACGGCCGCGACCCGCCACAAGCATCTAGAGCCAGCTGCCACGTCAATTAAAATTACACGCCTCCCGATCACGGGCGTGACATTTGAGGCGTGACATCCAGTACACGAGCGTGACTCTTCCCGCGCCAATTTCCCGCCGAAGCTTCCCGCCAGCAGCGAGTTTTAAAGATTACACGCCCCAGGTCACGGGCATGACCTAGGGCGTGACACGTCCGTAACGCCTGTATTGAATCCAGACGGTGCCTTCTCTGCTCACAGCAAATGACGCCCCTTACACGCCCTTGGTCACGAGCGTGATCAAGGGCGTGTAACACCAAAATTCTGCCTATTTAAAGGGAGCTTTTCCAGATGTTTGGGGACGAAGTTTTGGAGTTCTAGTTTATTTTCTTGCACTGTTTTTGTCATTCTTAAGCTTGTAATCTTCCTTCTTAGCTTGCACTTTCATTTCAGGTTTGTAACTTTTAATTCCTAGTTGTAATTTCTTTTGCAAATCAATAAAATTAGTTTCCTTTTCTCTTATTCTATTCTCTTTTCCATTATGTACTCTTTTATTTCTTTCAATTCCTCCATCTCCATGAGTAGCTAAATTTCCATTAGTACTCGACCGAGATGATCCAAGGAAAATATAATTCATAATTTAGTTTAGAACTTCTTTTTCTCTTATTTAGATCGCTTAAAATTTATCCTTGAATTTATATTGATTGAGATTATATTTTCGATATATAAATCTCATTCTTATTTTCATAGCCTAATAACCGAGAGGTTTTGAGTTCGAATCGATCATTTCAAGGGTAAAGAGATTTGAATGCACTCCTCGAGAGAGGACGACATAAATCTCCCGGGTTGGAGTTATATCCAATTGAGGGGTTCACTTCGATAAGGCGAGTTTTAGGGGTTTTGATTCTAGAACGTGAGTTCGATTGATCAACCTAAACTCAGTTGAGCGTATCCTTGAGAGAGGTACGTTTATAATTCGGGAACCTCCACGGTCAAGCATTTCTTTTAAAGAGGATTAGAAGTTTTATTTCTTAATTTATTTATTTTTCCAATGTGATTCAAGGTTGAGTGCTAATCCTTTTAATCATAGTTTTAACAAATTATTTCTCTTTCTTGCAAACAACCAACCCGAGTTTCTTTCGCTAAAATAATAGAGATTTTCCGAAGTAAGAGTAATCAACCGCCCCGAGTCTAATACGACCTTGTTTTAATAACCTATACTATATTCGATACGGTACACTTGCCGTTATCGTTTGCGGATATAGTTTTGCGCATCACCTTCAATTTCTAGCGTTATAAGAAGTTAAGTTTTGTAATCCTACATTTCATATTAATAAAATCATGTCTCTATTTTATTTCACTTAATTGGTTTGATTTCTCTCTATTTTGATCGCTTAGCTTTTCAAGTATTTCAAAATATAACCTAAGTTTTTAAAACCCTTATTGTTGAAACCAATACTTGGTCTCTTGTGGAGCTTGGGCCCCTGAAGATGGGGGTAGACCTCACACT
Source organism: Dactylorhiza incarnata (assembly GCA_033032865.1). NCBI lineage: Eukaryota > Viridiplantae > Streptophyta > Magnoliopsida > Asparagales > Orchidaceae > Dactylorhiza > Dactylorhiza incarnata. The sequence continues at coordinate 7,633,295 of JAWHQI010000013.1, forward strand.
TACTTATCTCAAGGGAGAGAGCTAGGTTGAAGGCTTAGGGAACTAGGAACAGGACCAATAGCTCAGCGTGGAGGTCCCACCACACACCCGGAAGATCTTAAAGAGCTTCCCCTCCCAAGCCAATGCTAAGCTTGAGCACCTTTCGAGGCTCTCTTCACCCACTAAAGAAACTTGGGGAGAGAGTAGCCTAAAGTGCAAGTCCCTCTAAAAGGTGCCCCCTTGTTCCTATTTATAGATTTCTGAACTTGATCTGCCAATAGCCTGGTCAGCGGGCCTACATCGGGGCTACGTACCTTATAAAACTTCTCGCCCCCGAGCGATCCTCGACACTGCCAGCTTGGTGGGAGCTTGGTCAGCGGGCCAGCATCGGGGCTAAGTAATTTTGAAATCTTCTTTGCACCGAGTGTTCCTCCGCCCTGCCAGCTTTGTGGGAGCCTGGTCAGCGGGCCAGCATCGGGGCTAAGTACTTTTGAAAACTTCTTGCCACCGAGTGGTCCTCGGCCCTGCCAGCTTGGTGGGAGCCTGGTCAGCGGGCCAGCATCGGGGCTAAGTACTTTAGAAAACTTCTCTCCCCCGAGCGATCCTCGGCCCTGCCAGCTTGGTGGGAGCGTGGTCAGCGGGCCAGCATCAGGGCTAAGTACTTTTGAAAACTTCTTGCCACTGAGCGCTCCTCGACCCTGCCAGCTTGGTGGGAGCCTGGTCAGCATGCCAGCATCGGGGCTATGTACTTTGAAAACTTCAGTCCACCGAGCGATCCTCGGCCCTGCCAGATTGGTGGGAGCCTGGTCAGTGGGCCAGCATCGCAGCTAAGTACTTTTGAAAACTTTCATCACATTAGTCATCATATTTCTTGCAAGAAAAAAACTAAGTATGGAAGTAAACCATAGTACTACATGGACTTAAGGGTAGAAAAACTAAGTATGGAAACCAATAACTTGGTCTCCTACTCCCATGCACGGTCCTCGTCGGTCCCCTCCGGTTGCTGTTGTTGCTGCTTCGGACCCCTTGTCCCCATTACTTCTAAAAACTCAGGGCAGGTGGATATCGCTTGACCTTCCTCCTGGTGGAAGTCATAGTAGTGTAACGCCACCCTATCCCCTCCTCTTCCTCTTCTTTCTGCTTTCCTGGCTCTCTTCCTACTTCCCCAGCCACTCGCCATGGTTTGCTAGGGCGGTGGAGGGGGTGCCCTTGGTCCCTGCCTCCACCTTGGAGGGTCGGGTCTCTCACCTTGGAAGTTACCCTATCCTTGGCCAAACTTTCTTTCGGGATCTTCCATGCCCCCCTCTCTGCTGCCTCGCCTCCGACTCATTCAGCTTGGCCAACCTTTTTGCGAACTTCGGGTTGGCCTCCTCTCCCTTAATTTCATATGCCGCCCTTTCCATCAATTCCTCGAAGGATAGGGGGTATTCCGCTTTAAGATCATCTTGAAGAACCCCTCCCGCAGCCCCACTATGAAGGCAAGCTGGAGAGTGAACCCGGGCACCTCTTGGATGAGTAGGACCTCTTCCTGGAACCTGTCAATATAGCGAGCCAGCAGCTCCCTTGGCTCTTGCTTAATCTTGAAGAGTGCCTCGACATCCTTCTTCCTCTTCTTCGACGTTGAGAAGAGTAGCAGAAAACCTCGGCGTAGATCCTCGATGATCCAGATAGACCCCACGAGGAGCTGGTGGAACCAGTCCCTCGCCTTCTCCTTCAGGGTGGTGGCAAAGAGCTGACACTAGAAGACATCTGACATAGGTATGATAGAGAGTAGGCCCTCAAACCACTGCAGGTGCAGGACTGGGTCATCCTTGCCGGAGTAGTAAGACATCTTCGCCCCCCTGAAACCCTCTGGAATTGGGGCCGAGAAGATCAACTCACAAAAGGGACTTGAAAGTGCACAGTGTGCCTCTGAGAATCCTTTAGAGGGGGGGGGGGGTGAATAGAGATTTAAAATTATTTCTGATCTATTTGTGCAAGTACAATAAAATCTAAGTATTATGCTTCACTAAGATAAATCCCTGAATAAATAATTTCAGTTAAGAGATGAAAGAAAAAGCAATAAATGAAATCTAAGCTATGAAGGACAGCACAGAAAATTATCAACCAGAAGACACACAGAATTTGTATAGAGGTTCCCCAAAATGTGGGTACTCCCCTCTTCAACCACCTGGTAGGAATGCACCACTGTGCCTGATTTTTTTGGTAAGGAGACTCTTAGAACCACTGATCTTTTGACAAGGAGATCATGAACCACCAGATCTTTTGATAAGGAGATCTTGAACCACCAGATCTTTTGATAAGGAGATCTTGAACCACTGAATCCTTTGAAGAGGGATTAATAAAACTCTTTTACACAATGAGAAGAATGAGAAGGAGGAAAGTTGTAGGAATTCTGTTCTCAGAATTCTTGAGAAGACAGTATGAAGAACAACCTATTAGATGTTCCACAGAATCTGCTCTTGATTAACCCCTGCTTCAGATAATGATGAATAGCAGGTGCTTTGTATGTCAGATCCTTTCTACTTCTGCTGATTGAGATCTGGCTGCTAAGATATTGTGATGAAGAGCAGTTTTCAGATCCTCTGTTCTATTAGATGAAGAACAACATAGCTTTCTTTTCTTTTCTATGTTAGGGTTCCTGAGAGAGGGAGTAGAAGAGAAAGCCCTAGCAAGCAGAGAAATGGCTGATTGTGATTGATGCACTGTATTTTTGTCTTCTCTTCTCCTTTTATTCTCTCTATTAACTTTTTAATTTTTTTCCTTTCTGGTATGCCCTGAAAAGGTAATCTACCAATGACATTATCTTTCTTTCCTCTTTAATTCTCGGCCCGTCCATCTACAAGGAATATGGTTCCAAGAAACCTTTTTATCTCCTTCTTTAATGCTCCTTTCTATTTCAAGCAATTATTAAGCCGTTGGGGAACAGTCTTGAAGGATGTGGGCCATGAAAGAAGGATCAGAGAGACAGCTGAAAAGATATACTTTTAGAGACTGTGTTCGACGTAGCGTCGAATTCATTTCTTCTCTTATCGACGCAACTTGGAGTTCTTGTAGAAGTAGCTTCGATTTCATCTCTACTCTGATTGAACTCTGCTAGTCGACATTGCGTCGACAACTTATCGACGTGTCCGTCGGGTTGATCTGCCTGGCTTTGAACTTCATCTTCTGCGTCAAGATGAAGTTGAAGCTGCATCGACTTCACTAGTTACTCTGACAAGTCCCTGACCACTACGTCGACATCTATTCAACGTAACGTCGACTTGAGTCACTTCGATAGAAGGGTTGAACCTGTAACACCCCCATCCGTTCGAAAGCATATAGCAGAAGGTCCGGCCGGGGCCCCACGCCATATACTATAAAACAAATGGAAACGTCACTTAATGGAATAACAACGACACTATACCACGAAGCCTAACTCAGAGCATTCTATGCGGAAGTAAAAGAGAGAGAGACAGAATTATAAACCACAAGACCCGAACTCGGGTATGTCCACTTCTATTAACTTGGAATAAAATGTTTTACAACATAAAAGAGGCACGACGGCCTTACAGTTTACCAACATCGGCGCGCAGGCCGGCCATACATGAAAAACAGAAGGAACATCAAAGGCCTTCAAGGGCTGCAGCAGCGCAGGGGCTTCAGCCCGCCAAGTTCCCGCTCGGTCCAGCACCTGTACAACAAGCCCACCAAAAACGGTGGCAAAATAGGGCAACGGTCAGCTAAAGCTGACCAATTTATAACGACCCCACCCCTTCGAGGGGGTGGCAGTGCTAACCGTCCCTGCAAAACAGTCTCAACAGCATATACATACCTAAGAGTGCGACTAGACGAGCCCACAACATTTCATACATATGCAACAACACAAACGTGAGAATGGCCTCCACGTCTCGTGCACTCAGGCACTCTTTGGTGTACTACGCCTTCCACCACCATCCACTTTTGATGGTTTTGCCCTTCGAGGCTAAAGTCGGCGGCCCGAATACCAGGGCTCCCCCGTGCTTTAAATGTGAACTTACGCAGTCCGAAGACTCTTCCCCATCGCCTCCCGACATACTATTCGAGCCTTACTAATCAGGTGCTGCAATGGTTCGGGTGCTGGTACGCCAAATGCCCGTTGTTCACACACTCGTTGTACGACACGAAATGCGGGTATGCCGTCCCCTCGGCCCAGGTATTCTCAATTAGCTGGCTCCACGGGCCGCTAAGTCATCCACCAGGACACCCTTACGGGTCGGGCATGCCGACCACAGGTCCCCTCAACAGGTGGGCACAACAAACATCACCAGTTCCATGTCTGGGAGCTGTCGCCTGGGCGACAGTCACTGTCGCCTAGCGACAGTGGACAACATTCCACTTTTAGTTTCCAGCTGTGGGTGCTTCCCGGGGCACACCCCCAGGCGTTGCTGCACATGCAGTAGCACTTCCACTGCCTCAGAACACCAAACAGTCACCAGAACCAATTCCGGGAGCTGTCGCCGGGGCGACAGTCACTGTCGCCTGGCGATAGTGAGCAGAACTCATTTTCTGCATCCAACTTCGGGTGCTTCCCGGGGCACAGCCCCAGGCATTGCTGCGCATGCAGTAGCACTCTCTAGTCCTACGAAGCAGGATAACAACATGGGGTTTTCCCCGAGCACGCACAATACCACAAGGCATCACCAATCCGGACGAACCGTCTCGGATGGGCTTCACACAGCGCGCCTACGTCCGTATTACGCACGGACTCTATATGTATGCAAGCTTTGACGGGGATAGCACAAATCGACCCGTCAGAGGACACGACCTCTCCCTTTTGGGTAGGTGCCTCAACGATGCATGGGAAAGGACTAGAACATGTCCAAAAGGGGTTAGAAGAGTTCGTTACCCTTAAACGCCGCTTTGAGCCCATGGCTCGACTTTTGGCACGGATGGAAAGGAGCGCCTTGCCCTCCTCTACGCGTAGCCACCAACGATGAAGGGATTGGATGAGTGTAGCTCCTCCAAACCCAAGCTCCAAGCTAGGGTTCACTATTCCTTCTTCTTCTCCAAGCTCTCCCTCTCTCTCTCTCTTTCTCTCTCCTCCTTAAACACTTAAGGAAATAATGAGAAAGAAGGGGGATTTCGGCCTTCTATGCTGCCACTGAGCCCCCCAAGCCAAAACCAACCCCCAAAGTCAAAGTGCAATCAATGCCCTTGATTTCGGCCACAAAGTCCAACTTTGAGCTGTCGCCGGGCGACAGCCACTGTCGCCTAGGCGACAGCGTTAAGAACCGACTTTGACCAGTCAGCCACACTGCTGCATGACCCCAGTCACCTTGTCGCCAGCGTTAGCCGCCACCCGACAACGCTATCGCCGGGCGACAGCCACTGTCGCCTGGGCGACATCGCTAAGAACTCCAGAAATTTACCTGCCTGAAATGGGGTCTTACAACCCTCCCCTCCTTATATAAATTTCGTCCCGAAATTTGCAAAAAAACAGGCATATATACAATATCCAAAAAGTCTTTACATACAGGGGGAAAAGAAGAGATAAGCGTCACCGAAACAGCTCGGGGAACTCCTCCAACATGGTCTGCTCACGCTCCCATGAGAGCTCCTCGCGACCGCAGTTGTCCCAACGGACCTTTACCATACAGATCGCCCTGTTCCGCAGCTGACGCACCTCAGCATCCTCGATGCTAACGGGCCTGACCGCCGTCGCAAGCCCGCTATCCACGGGCACCTGATCCGCCGCTACCACCTGCGTAGGCTCTTGCACTGCCTTCCGCAACACGGAGATGTGGAATACATCATGTAGTCCGCTCAGTTCCGCCGATAGTGCAAGCCTATAAGCCGCCTCACCGACGCGCTCGATGATCTCAAACGGTCCAAGGTATCTCAGACTCAGCTTTTTCAAGCGTCGAATCCTGGATACACCCTTGAACGGCCTGATCTTCAAGTAAACCCAATCGCCAACGGGGAACTGAACGTCGCGGTGCTTCGCATTATAGTACTTCGCCTGCCTATCCTGCGCAACCAAAAGCCTCTCCCGGATCAACCGTACCGTCGAAGTCGCCTCTTCGACGTCTTTCCTCTTGAAGAGCTTCGTCTCGCCCATTTCCGCCCAAGCTAAGGGAGTGCGGCACTTCCTGCCATAGAGGGCCTCGAAAGGCGCCATCTGAATACTCGCCTGATAGCTGTTGTTGTACGCGAACTCAACAAGAAAGAGGTGATCTTCCCACCCCTTGCCAAAATCTAGGACGCACATCCGGAGCATGTCTTCCATCGTCCTGTTGGTGCGCTCAGTTTGGCCATCCGTCTGAGGATGAAAGGCCGTGCTAAACTGCAGCTTCATACCCAAAAGACGGTTGACTAGCCTCCAGTCGCTTGAAGTAAAGCGTCCATCACGATCACTGACGATGCTACGGGGCACACCGTGCAGTCGCACTATAGTATCAACATACAACTTTGCCAATTTCTCCACCGAGTCATCCCTCCGGTTGGGGATAAAGTGCGCCACCTTCGTCAGCCGGTCTACAACTACCCAGATGGCATCGTTCCCGCGCTGCGATCTCGGCAGCCCATGCACGAAATCCATGGAAATGTCATCAAACTTCCACTCTGGAACAGGCAATGACTGCAAAAAGCCACCAGGCTTCTGACATTCCGCCTTCACTAGCGCACAAGTGTGGCACTTGGCCACGTAGTGAGCGATGTCCCTCTTCATACCTGGCCACCAGAAAAGGACCTTCATGTCCTTGTACATCTTCGTGCTCCCCGAATGAACTGAATACCTGGTACGATGCGCCTCGTACATCAACTCATCGCGCAGCTCACCCACCTTGGGGACGCACAAACGGTCGCCTCTCCACATCAATCCGTCTCGAACCTGAAACTGGGCATCTGGCCCACCACCAGCATCCTCCGCGTAGCGCTTCAAACTCAGATCGAGTTCAAAAGCCTGGCGGACTCTCTCTGCGAGGTCGTACTGCACCTCAAACCAACTCAAACAGGTACCGGCACTGCACCTCTTCTCAACGCAAGAAATATCCAAGGCCTCCAGGTCACGTATCAGGTGCTCATCATGCATCTGAATCCAGTTGGCTTGCGCTGGAGCCCTGCGACTGAGTGCATCCGCAACAACATTCCCCTTCCCGGGAGTGTAGTGGATCTCGAAGGTGAAGTCCCCCAGGAACTCCATCCACCTCTGTTGCCGCATATTCAACCCTTTCTGCTTCAGAAGGTACTTCAGGCTCTTATGGTCCGTGAAGATGTTGATCTTCAAGCCATACAGATAATGCCGCCATAGCTTCAGGGCAAATATCACGGCCGCCAACTCCAAGTCGTGGACCAGATAGTTCCGCTCGTGCACCTTCAGCTGGCGAGAGCCATACGCTATAACCTTGCCATGCTGCTGCAGAACGCAGCCAAGGCCGCTTCCAGAAGCATCGGTGTAGATCTCGTAGCCCTCCGTGCCGCAAGGCAAACATAAGATCGGAGCCGTCGTAAGCCGCCGCTTCAACTCCTCGAAAGCCTGCGCACACGCGGGCGTCCAAATGAACTCCTGCATCTTCCGTGTCAGCGTCGTAAGAGGCAGCGCGATTCGCGAGAAGTTCTCCACGAAGCGCCTGTAATAGTTGGCCAGCCCGAGAAAGCTACGGACCTCCGCTACAGTAGAAAGAATAGGCCACTCCCTAATGGCCAAAACCTTCACCGGATCTACCGCCACACCCGAACCACTAACCACATGGCCCAAGAACGCCACAGAAGGAAGCCAGAACTCGCACTTCGAGAACTTGGCATACAACTGGTTCCTCCTCAGAACCTCCAAAACTACTTGCAGGTGATCATCGTGCTCCTCCTCGGACTAAGAGTAGACTAGTATGTCATCCAGGAAGACGACCACAAACCGGTCGAGGTACTCTCGGAAAGTCCAGTGCATCAAGTCCATAAACACCGAAGGCGCATTAGACAGCCCAAACGGCATCACGGTGAACTCATACTGCCCGTACCTCGTACTAAAGGCAGTCTTCGGGATATCGCACTCCCTGATCCGCACCTGATAATAGCCGGACTTCAAGTCCAGCTTCGAGTATACTGTCGAACCAACGAGCTGGTCAAACAAATCATCTATCCTCGGAAGAGGATACTTGTTCTTCTCCGTCAGCTTGTTCAGCTCCCGATAGTCGATGCAAAGCCGCAGGCTACCGTCCTTCTTTTTGACAAAGAGGACCGGTGCACTCCAACGTGAGGATCTCGGACGCACGTAGCCCTGCTCAAGCAGCTCCTGCAACTGCAGCTTCAACTCCGCCAACTCTTTCGGAGCCATATGATACGGCGAGCGGGCCACAGGCTTAGCGCCTGGCACCAACTCAATCGTGAAATCTATCTCCCGCTGCGGTGGAGCACCGGGGAGCTCGCTCGGGAACACATCGGGGAACTCTGCTACTACCGGAACATCCGCTAGGCTGATCCTCGGCGTTGAAGCCTCCACAAGAGCAAAGAATAACTCTGCTCCCTGTCGCACTGCCTTGGACACCTGGAGAGCAGACATCAGCGTCTTGCTCGATCCACGCATGCCCGCAAAGACCGTGTCCCGATCGGCACCCTGCCCAAACCTCAACTCCTTGGTGGTGCAATCGATACACGCACGCTGTTCCGACAGCCAGTCCATACCGAAGATAACATCGAACTCAGCCAGGGGGAGTAACGATGCCTTCAGGTCATACTCCCGACTACCAACTAGAACCTTTACGCAGCAACTCCTCTCCACATGCATCGAATATCCATTCGGCAGTAGAACCTCCATTCCATCTGCAGAAGCAATCGACGGCGCACCAATACGTTGGACGAAGTCCGACGATAAGAAGGAGTGCGAAGCCCCAGTATCGAAAAGCGCTCTCACAGGGACGCCTAAAACATTTACATAGCCTACGCCGCCAACGAGTTAGCATGAACATTAAAACAGGTGTATAAAACAGTAAAGACTGTATCTTAAATTATACCTGTCACGACGTCCTTGGCTTTGATAGCCTCCTGCTGATCGAGACTAAAAACTCTGGGCTGCGGGGGAGCCATACGGGAAGCAGTGGACTCAGCTGCCTTCCCCTTCTCAGAATAAGCTGGCCCCGCCTTCTTCTCTGGCCTTAGAAGCCCACTGCGGCAATCCCGCGAGAAATGGCCAGGCTTGCCACAAGTGAAACAAATAAGATGGCCACGTCCAGATGACGCGCCCGAAGCAGAGGGAGCTGGCCCAGATACTCGAGCCTTCTTCCAGCGACTCAAACTCCGCAACTTTGCCGCACTCGGCGCTTTGCCCTCTGGCACTGCCTCGACCACAACCGCCTTGCCCTTTTCCCTGAGCATGTCCTGCTCAAGGGCTCGGGCTGAACCAACGAGGGTCGTGAAACCCCGCGTCAACGACCCTGTCAGAAGATGCCGCAACTCAGTACGTAAACCTCCATAAAACCTGTTCACCCTTCTCTCCTCATCATCGAAAGAAGTTCCAGCATAGCGCCCGAGGCGGGTGAACTCATGCAAGTAGTCATCAACCAGTCTACCACCCTGTGTTAGGGCCAAGAACTGGTTCTCCATCGCGATCTGCTGCGACTGAGGCACATACCTTACGAGGAAGATTCTCGAGAACTCTTCCATCGTCACATCAACCAGTCGCCTTCCCGCGAACTGTCGCCTCTCGACCTCATCCCACCACCGCCTAGCTTCCTTTTCTAGCAAGAAAGAAGCAAAGGTCACCTTCTGCCCTTCCTCCGACTGTGTCGCTGTCAGAATTCGCTTCACATGCGACAACCAGTCTTCGGCCTCAGCTGGGGATTCAACCCCGGTAAACGGAGGAGGTCGAAATCCCAGAAAATGCTTCAGTTGCTGCTCAGGAGCACGCCTCACTGGGACTTGTTCCACTCTTAGTGGCTCAGGGGCCACCTCTTGCACTTGCGGTTGGCCTTGCCTTTCAGGCTGGCCATTCAACGCAGCTAGAACGGCTTCAGTAACTAGCCGAACCAACTCAGCAGACGGAGATGTAGGGGCCTCAGCAGACCCACTACTCTCATGCACATCACGGGGACGCGACGGTCCCGCTGCACTTCGAGTGCCCTACATAAGTGCAAAACACAGTTAGGCGACAACACAGTCGCAACTAACAACAAAAGGAACACTCAGGTTCCAAAATCATGCAATTATTGTTGGTTTGTTGTTGCATTTTATTCCTAAGTGGACATTTTTGGGTTTATTTTACGTCTCAACGGTAGCGCACACACGTGCTCACCACCCCTTAAAAGAATTCGTCCACGAATTCCTTAGAAGGATACGGAACCCTAGTAGCTGATACCAATTTGTAACACCCCCATCCGTTCGAAAGCATATAGCAGAAGGTCCGGCCGGGGCCCCACGCCATATACTATAAAACAAATGGAAACGTCACTTAATGGAATAACAACGACACTATACCACGAAGCCTAACTCAGAGCATTCTATGCGGAAGTAAAAGAGAGAGAGACAGAATTATAAACCACAAGACCCGAACTCGGGTATGTCCACTTCTATTAACTTGGAATAAAATGTTTTACAACACAAAAGAGGCACGACGGCCTTACAGTTTACCAACATCGGCGCGCAGGCCGGCCATACATGAAAAACAGAAGGAACATCAAAGGCCTTCAAGGGCTGCAGCAGCGCAGGGGATTCAGCCCGCCAAGTTCCCGCTCGGTCCAACACCTGTACAACAAGCCCACCAAAAACGGTGGCAAAACAGGGCAACGGTCAGCTAAAGCTGACCAATTTATAACGACCCCACCCCTTCGAGGGGGTGGCAGTGCTAACCGTCCCTGCAAAACAGTCTCAACAGCATATACATATCTAAGAGTGCGACTAGATGAGCCCACAACATTTCATACATATGCAACAACACAAACGTGGGAATGGCCTCCACGTCTCATGCACTCAGGCACTCTTTGGTGTACTACGCCTTCCACCACCATCCACTCTTGATGGTTTTGCCCTTCGAGGCTAAAGTCGGCGGCCCGAATACCAGGGCTCCCCCGTGCTTTAAATGTGAACTTACGCAGTCCGAAGACTCTTCCCCATCGCCTCCCAACATGCTATTCGAGCCTTACTAATCAGGTGCTGCAATGGTTCGGGTGCTGGTACCCCAAATGTCCGTTGTTCACACACTCGTTGTATGACTCGAAATGCGGGTATGACATCCTCTCAGCCCAGGTATTCTCAATTAGCTGGCTCCACGGGCCGCTAAGTCATCCACCAGGACACCCTTACGGGTCGGGCATGCCGACCACAGGTCCCCTCAACAGGTGGTCACAACAAACATCACCAGACCCATGTCTGGGAGCTGTCGCCTGGGCGACAGTCACTGTCGCCTAGCGACAATGGACAACATTCCACTTTTAGTTTCCAGCTGTGGGTGCTTCCCGGGGCACACCCCCAGGCGTTGCTGCACATGCAGTAGCACTTCCACTGCCTCAGAACACCAAACAGTCACCAGAACCAATTCCGGGAGCTGTCGCCGGGGCGACAGTCACTGTCGCCTGGCGACAGTGAGCAGAACTCATTTTCTGCATCCAACTTTGGGTGCTTCCCGGGGCACACCCCCAGGCGTTGCTGCACATGCAGTATCACACTCTAGTCCTACGAAGCAGGATAACAACACGGGGTTTTCCCCGAGCACGCACAATACCACAAGGCATTACCAATCCGGACGAACCGTCTCGGATGGGCTTCACACAGCGCGCCTATGTTCGTATTACGCACGGACTCTATATGTATGCAAGCTTTGACGGGGATAGCACAAATCGACCCATCAGAGGCCACGACCTCTCCCTTTTGGGTAGGTGCCTCAACGATGCATGGGAAAGGACTAGAACATGTCCAAAAGGGGTTAGAAGAGTTCGTTACCCTTAAACGCCGCTTTGAGCCCATGGCTCGACTTTTGGCACGGATGGAAAGGAGCTCCTTGCCCTCCTCTACGCGTAGCCACCAACGATGAAGGGATTGGATGAGTGTAGCTCCTCCAAACCCAAGCTCCAAGCTAGGGTTCACTATTCCTTCTTCTTCTCCAAGCTCTCCCTCTCTCTCTTTCTCTCTCCTCCTTAAACACTTAAGGAAATAATGAGAAAGAAGGGGGATTTCGGCCTTCTATGCTGCCACTGAGCCCCCCAAGCCAAAACCAGCCCCCAAAGTCAAAGTGCAATCAATGCCCTTGATTTCGGCCACAAAGTCCAACTTTGAGCTGTCGCCGTGCGACAGCCACTGTCGCCTAGGCGACAGCGTTAAGAACCGACTTTGACCAGTCAGCCACACTGCTGCATGACCCCAGTCACCTTGTCGCCAGTGTTAGCCGCCACCCGACAACGCTATCGCCGGGCGACAACCACTCTCGCCTGGGCGACAGCGCTAAGAACTCCAGAAATTTACCTGCCTGAAATGGGGTCTTACAGAACCACTTGGACTTCTAGTCTGCGCAGCGTCGATATGGACTCGATGTTGCATCGAATTCTATTCGACGCAAATGTTAACTTAGCCCAATTTTGCTTCCCTTGATCTGGTCCTGACACCCTATGTTGAGTGTGATATCCTAAGACATCCACTGACCAGAATACCCTCACTATACAATGGGTACCTCAATCCTAGTAGCTAAAATCACTTTCATATAATTTGTTAAGTTAAATCAAAGGGTTTTCCCAACAATCTCCCCTATTTATCTTAACAAATTTTACAGATTTGAGTAAAGTGATTTTATACATTTCTTTGCATAATCAAACATTCATGCAAGATAATATAGACACAGAGAGGAAACAACTGAAATTATAGACATCAGATTTCCATATCAAGAAATTATGTAGCATTGTTTTTCTCACCAAATGTAATTTCACAGAAACCAATAATTCATCTGATACCTGAAGTTCAGGAATCCTTCTTAGGAGTTCTTCTCTTCCTGGAGAAGACTTTTGGAATTGTACACCTCTTGGCCATTCTCAATGGTGCATCTTCATCATCTTCAGCATTAGTTTTATCCTTAGTAAGCTCCCCCTGTGCTTGTGCATTCTGCTCAGCCTCCTGGGCAGCTTCCTCAGCTATATGTGCTACCTCATCCAGTGGATCTTTATCCTGGATTTCATCCTGAGCTACAACTATGCTTACATCATCCATCTCTGCATCTAGGTCCCGCTAGACATCTGGGGTAGGCTCTCCCTATTTTGCTGCATCAGTTTGCTCAATATTCATCCTTTCTGGATGCTCCCCCTGAGACCATGCACTCTGAAAGGTAGTTAATTTGTCAGGAGCAGGCTCATTATTAGCATTACCCTGATCTTGTCCATTTATAACAGGAGGAGGTATTTCTTCCTCTAGAATGTTCTCCCCCTTCTTGACCTTGCTGGCCAGTGAGGTTAAGAACTCCCTTGAAACCATAGAGGAAGTTACAAACTCTGTGAGGCTCTGAAATGATTTTTGAAATCTAAATAGCTCACCCTCCATCTGTGAGTATTTTCTGTCAAACTTTCTAGCCTGAGAGGCCACTTGATCTGCAAATGTGGAGGAGGCAATGGCCACAGCCTTAGAAATGATCTGCTCAAGATCAATTGTGGGTGGATGAGATGTAGATGGAGGAGGTGATGGAGGGAGCTCTTCTTGAATAGGGGTGAGAGGATGGTAAACATCTGGTGAGACATGAAAAGGTGGAGAAGGTGGAGAAAATGTGGATGGTAGCTGAGAAGGCAGTTGATGAGATGACTCTGGGTCAGAAGGGGATTGGTGATGTTGTTGTTGTTGAGATGGAATATCATCATGATGGAGATCTGGAATAGTGTCCAGAGGAGGTGGAGATAGAGGAGGAGGGATATGATCCCTTGGAGGGTTTGGTAGTTGCCTTTCTGGCCTTTGATGAGGAGGAGATGGAGGAGGAGAAATTTGAGCTTGACCAGGCTTTGAGATTTGCCTGGTCCATTTGGAAAAGATTCCAATTGTAATCCTTTTCCCAGGAGGAATGGTCACTCCTTTTGACTTGCAGATACTTGGGTAGTGTTTGAAGAGCACTTGGCTCATTATTCTCATATAGGCATTCTTCTTGTGGGAGTACTTATGCCCAATCATTTTTAGTAGGCATCTTCCCCAATTAATCTTCTTCTTCAGAACAAGTGCTCCCATAATCTGCAGCTGCTGCTTGGGAATTGCATCATGGGCAGAGATCTTGCATAATAGGACTTTCCCAACAATGTTAGCTAAAAACCTGTATTCTTCTGCCACATCAATCTTTTTGAGATTAATTGGCTTCTCCTTCCTGAACTGCATTATTTCTAGAACATTCTTTGCTTCTTCTGCTGTTAGTTCATCTGAGTCATTCCCTGTGGGCAGTTCAAAGGTTTGGGAGAAAATTTCCTCAGATGCACTAATGTCTTGGCCAGATATTGTCCCTTTGAAAGCACCACCATCTGTCATTGAAATAGTATCCTTGAATTCTGTAAGTTCTACTTCTAGAATCTTACATCTTGTGGAGATGAGCTTTGTTAATCCAGCAAAATCAAATAGACCAAGGATGGCCTTAAAACTTTCTGCGGCCGCATTGAAAGAGTCAATGTCGACATCGAATCCTGAGTTCACCTTTGGTGGAGCCATTTGATTTTGATTGTACCTGCAAACACAAAGAGAACGAGAGAGAAAGAGGCACGTGAGAGCTGGAGAGCAAGAAAGCAAGAGAGCAAGAGAAGGAGAATTCGAAAGCGTATATGTTTCGACGCAGTAATTGTTTAAAAGCAGATGAATCGTCGCTACTTAGGGTTTAGGTCGACTCACTGTCGATAACACTTATTATTTGGCGCGCAAAGCTGTGTCGAGATTGCTTCTAGAAGTACTTATGCGCGCGCTGATATATCGATGTTGCATCGACTAGTACTCGACGTAGCTTCGAGTCTATTCAGAGTCCCTAAGTCGACGTACTCCTGTCGACGTTATGTCGATTTCTAATCGACGTAACTTCAGATTTAATCGACAATTAATAATTAGACGTATGCGTCGATATGAACTTGGCGCATCGTCGAATTATATTCGAATTGTATTCTCTGAATACTTCTTGACGCTGGCGTCGAGTAGAGGTCGATGGTACGTCGACTTCTATTCGACGCACCTATTATTAAACAGATCCATTTCTTTTAGAAATTCTTGTTGTTTTCCCAGCATCTTTATTTATTGGAAATAGACCATAATATAATGTACTAAATATTAAGGAGGATTCAAGGTAGAAACTAATCCCTTAAATAGGTATTGTTCCTTAATCAAAATCTACATATTTCTTCCCACTCAATTTTCTCTTGAGTGGGACCCTGCCCCACCCTACACAAGTAATTCAAACATAAGAAGGAACCCGGTTACCTTGGGCCCTTTGCTTTTACCATTATAGGGTTCAATGAAAGAATAAAAGGTCTTTCATGATACCCTTTGGGATGATAAGGAATGGTTTTCCCATACCTCTTGTTTTGATGCTTTAGATGAGTATAAAATATATCTAAATACAACAAATCAGCAGAGTGTCTTATTATCTTAGATTTTGTTTTTTACTTTTAGGTGGTTGTTATTTGACTTCTCTACATGGTTCTTTCTTAAAGGTTTTTCTTTCTTATTCATATGGTTTTTGTTGGGTTTATCTAACCTATCTGAATAACTAGTAGCCTTACCCTTAATTGATGCACTCTTCTCACTGGGTTGATGATCAGTAGGTCTTACAAAGGAAACTGGATTTTTTCAGGCAGGTTTCCTAGGTGCTTTTGAGCTAGTGGAGGGCTCTGCTCCTAACCCTAAATGATTAAATCTCATAGAGAGATTTTCAGTGATGTCTTTGAGCTTCTGACTCCTCCTATTGAGTGAGTCCTCAAAAGCCTTTGCCTTTGCTAGCTCTTCTTTTAATTGTATGTTCTCTTTCCTAAGTACAATTAGTTCTAGCTCTTATTATTGATTTCATTTGTTAGATTCTGATTCCTTAGGTAGATTTTATCATTCTTGAGGTTTTCCAATTCATCCCTAGCAGTGTCTAGTTCTTTTTCAACCCTAAGATGATCAATGTAGAAGTCTTTGAAGCATGATTTAAAATCTTCTGGAGTAAAATCAAATTCATCAAAGACAAATACCTGGCCATCTTCATTATCTGATGACATCCCAAGTGCCATCATGCAGGCTGCTACTGCTTATTTATTATCACTCTCAGATGATGATGAGCTCTCTTCCACTTCTGAATCACTCCATGTCTCAGCAATGAAACCCTTTGCTTTCTTCTTGTCCTTCCCTCTGAAGAACTTCTTCTTCTTCTTCTCCTCTTTATTGCTGCTCCTGTTCCTTTGCTCTTGAGGGAACTCAGGAGCAATGTGCCCTGACTTGTTACAGGTAAAGCAGATAATCTCCTTCCTTGGAGACTTATCATACCTAGGCCTTGAGTCTGTTTCTCTTCTCCTTGAGTCTTTAGTCTTGACCCACTTCTTGAATCTCCTTGCATGGAGATTGAACATTTCATCCTCAGGAGTAGAGGACTCTCCTTCAGCAGCTTTCAGAGCAAGGGACCTTTGGACAGGAGCTGGAGATGTCTCCCTTTCTTCTGCCTCAGTTCTGTTCTTCAGAAGCATCTCATATGACTTAAGCTTTCCTAGCAAAGCTTCAGTTGAGATCTCCCTATGGCATCTGGATTCTCTAATTGCCCAGATCCTTGAATCCCATGAGCTAGGGAAGCACATAAGAATCTTATCATTAATTTCAGTCAAGGATATTTCTTTGTCTAAGCCTCTGAGCTCATTAATGATAAGACTGAATCTGTCATACATATTGTCAACATATTCTTCAGCTTTCTTTTGAAAGTTCTTATACTGGGATATGAGAAGGGACTTTTTGTCATTCCTTTCATCAGCACTTCCCTCCACCATGATGGTGAGTGAGACCCAGATTTCCTTTGTTGATTAGCGCTCAACAACTTTCTGGAAAATGTTTTCTGACATTGTTGACACCAGAATATTCATGGCCTTGGCATCAAATGCCTTGACCTTCTTTTCAGCCTCTGTCCATTCCTTTCTTGGGATAGCCTCTGTTGTTGTGGATTCTCCTGCCTTTTGTCTGACTGGAGCTGGAGGACCTGTGAGAAGAACATCATAATGTCTTCATCAATAGAGTTCATGTAGAGTTTTATTCTGGCCTTCCAGAGTGTGAACTTATTCAGATTACACACTTGAGGTCTTGTAGAAGCATAGTCATTAGTACTCATTTTTCTTTATGAAATATATTTGTATAAAAGAAGTAAGAACAGGAGGTCTTTTTGATCAAGGTGTTAGCCTTTATTGATCAACCTCCCTCTGATACCAATTGAAAGTGCACAGTGCACCTCTAAGAATCCTCTAGATTGGGGTGAATAGAGATTTAAAATTATTTCTACTCTATTTGTGCAAGTACAATAAAATTGAAGTATTATGCTTCACTAAGATTAATCCGAGAATAAATAATTTTAGTTAAGGGATGAAAGAAAAAGCAGTAAATGAAATCTAAGCAATGAGGGACAGCATAGAAAATTATCAACCAGAAGACACACAGAAATTTTATAGAAGTTCCCCAAAATGTGGGTACTCCCCTCTTCAACCACCTGGTAGGAATGCACCACTGTGCCTGATTTTTTTTGGTAAGGAGACTCTTAGAACCACTGATCTTTTGACAAGGAGATCATGAACCACCAGATCTTTTGATAAGGAGATCTTGAACCACCAGATCTTTTGATAAGGAGATCTTGAACCACTGAATCCTTTGAAGAGGGATTAATAAAAAACTTTTACAGAATGAGAAGAATGAGAAGGAAGAAAGTTGTAGGAATTCTGTTCTCAAAATTCTTGATAAGAACAACCTATTAGATGTTCCACATAATCTGCTCTTGATTAACCCCTGCTTCAGATAATGATGAATTGCAGGTGCTTTGTATGTCAGATCCTTTTTACTTCTGCTGATTGAGATCTGGCTGCTAAGAGATTGTGATGAAGAGTAGCTTTCAGATTCTCTGTTCTATTAGATGAAGAACAACAGAGCTTTCTTTTCTTTTCTCTTTTCTGTGTTAGGGTTCCTGAAAGAGGGAGAAGAAGAGGAAGCCCTAGCAAGCAGAGAAATGGTTGATTGTGATTGATGCACTGTATTTCTGTCTTCTCTTCTCCTTTTATTCTCTCTATTCAATTTTGAATTTTTTTTGCTTTTTGGTATGCCCTGGAAAGGTAATCTACCAATGACATTCTCGTTCTTTTCTCTTTAATTCTCTGCCCGTCCATCTACAAGGAATATGGTTCCAAGAAACATTTTTGTCTCCTTCTTTAATGCTCCTTTCTATTTTAGGAAATTATTAAGCCGTTGGGGAACGGTCTTGAAGGATGTGGGCCATGAAAGAAGGATCAGAGAGACAGCTGAAAAGATATACTTTTATAGACTGTATTCGACGCAACGTCGAATTTAATTCTTGTCTTATCGACGAAACTTCGAGTTCTTGTAGAAGTAGTTTCAATTTCATCTCTGCTCTGATTGAACTCTGCTAGTCGACGTTGCGTCGACAACTTATTGACGTGTCCATCGAGTTGATCTGCCTGGTTCTAAACTTCATCTTCTGCGTCGAGATGAAGTCGAAGCTACGTCGACTTCACTAGTTACTCCGACAAGACCCTGACCACTACGTCGACATCTATTCGACGTAACGTCGACTTGGGTCACTTCGATAGAAGGGTTGAACCACTCAAACTTCTAGTGTGAGCAGCTTCGGTATGGACTCGATTTTGCGTCGAATTCTATTCGACGCAAATGTTAACTTAGCCCAATTTTGCTTCCCTTGATCTGGTCCTGACACCCTATGTTGAGTGTGATATACTAAGACATCTACTGACCAGAATACCCTCACTATACAATGGGTACCTCAATCCTAGTAGCTAAAATCACTTTCATATAATTTGTTAAGTTAAATCACAGGATTTTCCCAACAGGACTTCCCCCCCGGCTCGGCATGTGGATCGCTCTCGTGGAGTAAACTCGCAGGCCTCTGCGCTCGCCGGGTTAATGGATAGCCGTTGCCAAGGGGGGTTTGGGGAAGGGGGGGGGGGGGGGTGTGGGGGGGGGGGGGGGGTGGGGTGGGGGCTCGCCCACCCACATCTGCACGACCCCCTTTTGTGCGAGGCGAGTGGGGGTCGGATGCCTCCCCTCTCTCACCCCATTGGGGCTGGGCGAGTGGGAGCAGGCTGCCTCCCCACTTGCCCTCTTGGGCCTGGGCGAGTGGGAGCAGGCCGCCTCCCCACTCGCGCCCTTGGGGCTAGGCGAGTGGGAGCAGGCCACCTCCCCACTCGCCCCCTTGGGGCTGGGCGAGTGGGAGCAGGCCGCTTCCCCACTCGCCTCCCCTTTAGAGGCTGGGTGAGTGGGGCCGGATGCCTCCACACTCGCCTCCGCCGGCACCTCCTTCCCGGGTTACTGGCCTGGAATGTTCTCGCCCATCTGTTGGGGAGGGACCTCCGGACCGCCTCCTCCCTCGCATTCACCTCTCGTGGTGAAAGGCCACTGCAAGCTCTGCAGGACCTCCCACTTGAAGTCTTCAAACATTTCCATCGTCACATATTTCGTGGGTGGCTTCGAGTGGCCCTGGTCGGATCCATCTCCTACACCTCCAGCCATAGAGCTCAGCTTGATATTTTCTGTGCTGGTCACTCTCCACGCTCACCGCGCCATAAATGTTAAAACCAATACTTGCTCTCTTGTGGAGCCCGGGCCCCCGAAGATGGGGGGTGATCTCACACTTACTACTCTCAAGGGAGAGCGCTAGGTTGAAGGCATAGTGAACTAGGAACAGGACCAAGGGCTCAGCGTGGAGGTCCCACCACACACCCGGAAGATCTTAGAGAGCTTCCCCTCCCAAGCCAATGCTAAGCTTGGGCATCTTTGGAAGCTCTCTTCACCCACCAAAGAAAATTGAGGAGAGAGTAGCCCAAAGTGCAAGTCCCACCAAAAGGTGCCGCCTTGCTCCTATTTATAGATTTTTGAACTTGGTCTGCCAATAGCCAGATTTTGGACTAAGAGATTACAAAAATACCCCTCAGTTTGGCTTGCCAACAACCAAATCCAGCTGTTCCAAGATGCTAAACGCACACCGTCTCCTCTTCTTGAGATTGGGCGAGAGGGGGCCGACCGCCTCCCTTGCTCGCCCCCCCCCTCTTGAGGCTGGGCGAGCGGGAGGTCGTCTGCCTCCCCTGCTCGCCCCCCTCTCCTGGGGTTGGGCGAGCGGGAGGTCATCCGCCTCCCGTGCTCGCCCCCCTCCGTGGGCTAGGCGAGCGGGAGGCCACCCGCCTCCCCTGCTCGCCCCCTCTTCATGGGACTGGGCGAGCGGGAGGCTGGCCGCCTCCCCTGCTCGCCCCCTCTCCTTGGGCTGGGCGAGCGGGAGGTTGCCCGCCTCCCCTGCTCACCCCCACTCCTCCTTGGGGCTGGGCGAGCGGGAGGCCGCCCGCCTCCCCTACTCTCCCCCTCTTCTTGGGACTGGGCGAGCGGGAGGCCACCTGCCTCCCCTGCTCACACCCCTCTCCTTGGACTGGGCGAGCAGGAGGCCGCCCGCCTCCTCTGCTCGCCCCCTCCTCCATGGGGCTAGGCGAGCGGGAGGCCGCCCCCACCTCCCCTGCTCAGCCCCCTCCTCCTTGGGCTGGGCGAGCGGGAGGCCGCCCCCTCCCCTGCTCTCCCCCCTCCTCCTTGGTCTAGGTGAGCCGGAGGCCGCCCGCCTCCCCTGCTCGCCCCCTCCTCCTTGGGCTGGGCGAGAGGAGGCTGGCCGCCAACCTCTCTCTCCATCCCTTCTGGAGCCAGGCGAGTGGGATGTCGGTTGCCTCCCCACTCGTCCCTCTTCTGGGAATAACGTTTAGCCCGCCCAAAGGCTCACCCGCCTCTTTTTCCTGGGAAAGTTCCTCTTAAAAGTGTTTGGCCTAGCGACACCTTGGGTCCCGATGGTCCACTCGGCGAATACATGGTTGTACACTTATTCAGCCCCCCTCTAAGGGCGCCAACATATCCAACAGTGCGTAGCACCCCCCTTGATGGTGATTGTGGCTCCTTTAATTAGTACTTGTGCGGTGAAGTTGGGCGAGATATATCGGTGGTTAAATCCCTAGTCAAACCAAAAGCTTGGAGCCCTTAGGTGATTGTTAATCGCATGATATTTCTACAACAATATGTTCTTCACATATATGATGTGGGATTAAATCAATGCTCTTGCGTGTCTTAAGTCTCCCCATCACGTCAAAGTACTCCACATCTACTGCACTCTTTTTTAGCATCATCAAGCACCGTATACCAATCATTGTTAATCCGTTGTAGGAGTCACCCGCTCTCAAACATTGCCAACCATGGTTGAAGGAGCCAAGACCCATAAGAGACACATCCTGCTCAATATACTTGTTTATCGATCCATCTGCTCAACCACCACTTGTTAGGGGAGAGAAGCAAGGGGAAACCGAAATTGGATCGCATTCCCTGCATCGTTGTAGATGTCACCCAACATAAAAGTTTTGGGAAGAAAATGACATGACATCGATATTTGAAGAAAAAATGTCGTTTTTGAAATTATCTCCCGATATATCAGTTTTACCTGATATATCAGGCGATATTTCGCCGCCGATATATCGGCGTGAATATTAAAAATGTTTTTTCATTTCTTTTAAGTGACTGAGTAGTAATATTTTGTTTTGTACTTCATTTAGTATATTTCTCTGAGCCTAGCTTCGACGATCGAGCAATAATATTTTGTTGTGTTCATTATTTCATTATTATAATCATATTATTCCATGTTTATTGTGCAATTTATAAACATGCATTATGCATACAATTGTATATATTTACAAAAAATGTGTATAACAATAACAACACTCAAGCCTTTATCCCACCATACTGGGGTCAGCTATATAGATCCTCTGTCACCATTGCGCCCTATCTTTAATCATAGTATCACTAATGCCTAAGTACATCTTGTCTTTCCTTATAGTTTCATTCCAAGTCTTTTTTGGTCTACCCTTCCCCCGTTTAACATGTCTAGGGACTAAACTCTCACAATGTCTAACTGGTGCCTCTAATGGTCTCCTATGTACATGTCTGAACCATCTTAGACACCAAAAATGTGTACATATAAATAAATTTATTTAAATATTAAAATATGACATTATAAAATATCTCACATATCTCTTACAATCCGACATCTGACATTTCAAATTCAAACAGACATTAATGTTAGCATTTAAGCTTCTAAAACTTGTTTGCAGGTGGAGAAGAAACAACCAATCAAGAATAGGAAGAAGCACAATAGCCGGGAGGAGTGATCCTTTTGTAAGCTTTTACTTATTCGTGAGAAGGAATGAGAGAAAAAGATTATATTACTTATTTGATTGGTAATAGTACAATCATGTATTTATACTCATAGAAGAGTATTCTAAAACATTGAAGAATATTGCATTCATCATTTAATACAGGAGACATACATTGGTTGTTGATATTGTAAGTTCCAAAATACATTTAATGTATTACATTTACTGCCCTTTTAAATGCAGGTATCAGGTGCATCAGTTTCATTCTTCAATACCCCCTCTGAAAATGTGCTTCTCTTTACGCCGAGCTTTTCCCTTAGGGCCACGAATCGGTCCTGTTGCAGGGGCTTCGTCATCACATCAACAATCTGCTTTTGAGTTGGGCAAAAGGTGACATTGATCTCCTTATCAATTACCTCTCGGATAAAATGGAATCGGATGTCCATATGCTTGCTACTTCCTTGATAGACCAGATTTTTGGATAATGTTATTGCTGAGGTGTTATCACAGAAAAGTTTGACTCCTTTCTCACTCTCTTCTTCTCCTCTTATTTCTTTCTTGACTCGCCGGATCCAGATGGCTTCACAAGCAACAGTGTTTAGGACCATGAATTTGGCTTATGTGGTCGATAGTGCTATTGATTGTTGTTTTTGTGAGCTCCAAGAGATGAGGTTAGGTCGAAAGAAGAATGCATATCCCCAGTACTTCTGCGATCATCAACATTCCCTGCCCAATCGGAGTCTGTGTAACCTGATAAGAGGCAATTTTGAACTCGCACATAGTGTAGTCCATAGTCCTTCGTCCTCTGCAGATAACGCATAATTCTTTTTGCTGCATCAAAATGTGCTTTCGTAGGATTGCTTACAAACCTTGTGACAATGTTGACTGCATTTTTGATATTCGGCCTGGTATTGGCAAGGTAAGTTAAGGATCCAGTCAGGCTTCTATATGATTCTCTGTCTACTACTTCTTCATCTTCATTCTTGGTAGTGAGACATGCGGAGGTGGACATTAGAGTGAGTGTTGGATTGCAATTTTCCATGTGATACTTCTTTAGTAACATCCGAACATAAAGTTCCTGGGAGATAAATAAGTTGTCCTTCAAGTGTTTGATTTGGAGCGCCAAAAAGATTTTTAGTGGGCCAAGGTTGGAAATTTCATAATTTTTCTTCATCTTGTCCGTAATCTTTTCAATTATCTTAATATTCATCCCAGTGATGATCATGTCATCCATGTAGAGACTTATGAAGATCTGTTCTCTGTCTTGTGTTCTAATGTAGAGAGTAGGTTCATTTGGGCTTCGAGAAAAGCCTTCCTGAATGAAGAATGAGCTGATATTATGATGCCAAACACGGGGTACCTCTTTGAGCCCGTAGAGTGCTTTGTGTAATTTGTAGACTGTCTTCTTTTCCTACAATTTTGAAGCCTTCGGGCTGACTAACATATACTTCTTCTTTCAACTTGTCGTTGAGAAACATTGACTTGACATCTAAGTGGAATATCGGATATCGAAATTGAACGACAAGAGCAAGAAGAAATCGTATTGTAGTCATCCTTGACACTGGTGTGAAGGTTTCGTCATAGTCTGTCCGTCATTTTTGGCTAAACCCTCTGGCTACAAGAGGATCCTTGAATTTGAGAACATTACCATTCTCATTTTGTTTTATTTTATATACCCATTTTAGGACTATTACTTCTCGATTTGGTGGCTACTCAACTAGTCTCCATGTTTGATTTTTCTGAATAGCTTTTATCTCCTCCGTTATAACCCTCCTACAGGATTCCTCCATTATTGCTTCACTGAATGATAAAGGTGTTGGAGTTAGTAGAGCAGTCTCTGTGTCTCTATATATGTCCTGGAGCGATCTCATCTTGATGGGCAGTGAAGAGTCTGGATCAATTTCTTCTGAGCTTTCCTCTGGATTGTTGACATTGTCTTGGATGGAGTTTGGTCTAAGATCCAACTCAACCGGCAGTGGCACATCACTTGGAGATGAATCCAAATCTTATCCCCAGTACCATTCATGGAAGGTTGCATCATGTGTTATCACCAATTTCTTGTTGATGGGCTCTAGCAATCTGTAAGCTTTACTCATTCACTATACCCTAGCGTAATACACTTCAAGCTAGTTTCATCCAGCTTATCCCTTTTTCCGTGGCTTTATGGGAAAATGCAATGCACCAAAATACTCTTAAATATGCTATTGTAAGTTTTCTTTATAGCAGAGCCTCAGAAGGAGTAATGGATGCTAGTGCTTTAGTTGGTACCCGATTGAGAATGTGTACAAATATGGAGTTGGCTTCTGCCCATAGGAATTTGGGGTAGGATTTGCGAATTGGCAGTCTTTCCATCTCCACGACTGTCCTGTTGCAACATTCCACAACACTATTCTGTTGAGGTGAGTTTGGAGTTGTTAATTCTCTATGTATTCCTTGCTTCTCACAGAGCCTGTTGAACTGTTTGGACAGGAATCTCCCTCTATCACTCCTTACAGTTTTAATTATTTTCCGTAACATGTTGTAATGCCGCAGAATTTCGGATACTTATTTTAAATCCTTAATGACATAATATCGTCATGCGGGCATTATGTTTGTGTTGAGTTTTCCGGTGCGTTATAATTTGTCGCATTTTGAATCTTGCCAGAATTTAAATTTTAGACTTTAGAAAAATTTAGTTAATTAATTTTAAGCATAACCGTTGAGTTTCGTCGCGATCCGAGTCAGTCTTGTCCAAATCGTAAGCTTAAGGTTAAAATCGTTATAAACTTAAAATAAAGAAAATTCTTTTAAATTCTAGTATAAAAAGGGCCTTAATAGAAATTAGGTCATCTTTTCCTCTTTCCCGTTTCTGCCGAACCAGAGAGCGAGCGAGAGAAGAAGTGCACCATTTCGTGAAGCTTCCATCGACCTTTGTGTTGAAACCGATTTCTCGGCCTCTTGTGGAGCTCGGGGCCCTCACCGAAATGAGTGGCAGCTAGCCCTTACTGATCCCTCGGAGAAGGTAGACGGAAGACTAGGAGAATGACCAAGACCTTAGTCACAGTGAGGAGGTCCCTCCACTAACCCGGAAGATCGTTGAGCGCTTCCCCTCCCAAGCCAAAGCTGAGACTCGGGCACCTTGGAGAGCTCTGGAAATGCAAGCCAAGGAGAGCCTGAGGAGAGAGAAGCTCAAGTGAAGTCCTCTCCAAAGGTGCCCTTTAGGTCTTATTTATAGGTTTTCTGATCTGGCCTGCAAATAGCAGGATCCCGCCTTTTCATTTTACTATCCGCACCCCAAATAGGTCTGCTAACAGCCAAACTCCGCTGTTTGGGGAGGCTAAAGGCAGACCACCAAGGGTAAAAGGGTAATTTGGCCCTATCAACCCATGGGCAAGGAACTGCGAGAACATTACTGCCGAAGCTCTCGCGGGCCTTCTCGCGAGTCCTGCTCGCGATGCCTCTCCTAGGAGATCGCCCTGCGAGGACCTCGCTGGCCCATTCGGGCGATATCTGTCGAGGTCCTGTCTCACGACCCTTCCCGTGAGACCGCATCTTGACTTCGTCGAGCTCAACACACATTTCGTCGAACGCAGGGCACTTCGCCGATCACAGACAAGCTCGACGAATGCAGAACGTTAAACTGTTCCCTGAACGCTGAGACGGGCGGTTCGTCGACCGCTGAGATGCTGATTGAAGCAAGCCGTTCGTCGAACGCGGGAAACAATCCGTTGAACACAGAATTGAGCTCGCCGGGCGCTGAGGCCCGGTCTCGCGAGCCTCCCTGCGAGACCGCCTCAGGACTTTGTCGCGCACTGAGCACATTTCGTTGAACACCTCTTTACCGAACATAAGTCTCTTCTGCCAGCGGTTGCGAGGTGTTGGTTTGCCAGCCCTCGCTTGGCCCTGTCTTTTGAAGATATCTGCTGAGATCAGGATCTCGCGACTCCTCTTGCGAGACCATCCCTTTAGCTTTAATGAGCTTAGAACACTTCGTCGACTTTTGATGATTTCGCCAAACAGGGGTGAGCTCGACGACCGCAGGTGAGCTCGACGAACCCGGGAAAGTTCGTCGAACGCGGGACTCCTTTCGTCGAGCTCAGAAAGCTTCCTCAAACTGCCTGCGAGCGTTCATCTCGCCGACCCTTCTCGCTCGCCTCTCAGCGAGCCTTCCGGGAGAGACCTCTCCAAGGCCCCTCTCGCGAGGTCTTTGGCCCTATGGTCTTCCTCTCTTATTGCTTCCTTCATCCTGTTGCCTTCTTAAACCGTGCCTCCTCGCTTGTCGAATATCGGGGTTGTACACAATCCACGCTCTTCGCAAGTCTATTTAGGCTCGCGAAGAAACATCCAACCCCTGGTATTCGCCAGCCCCTTGATGATCTGTCAGGAATCTTTGGTAGGGCCCACCCTGAGGGCTATAAATATCGTCCCGAGTCCTCAGTGACGTGCGCCATCACTTCCTTTTCTTTCTTTTTGTCCCGTACTGTAGCTGTCAGGAGATGCCGCTTTCCGAAGAAGCTAAAGCTCGCTTAAGGGCTGCCAAGGCTGGCGGGCTGTCCTCCAAGGTAAAAGTTCCCGCCTAGATGTCTCGCCCGCCCCCTGCAGTGATGCCAAAGACCAAGAAGGCGAAAGCGGTCTGCCAAACCGGGCGCGACTCGGTGTTGGTGGATTCTTCCTCCGATAACCCCTCCCCCGCGAAGGTAGAAATTATTCCTTTAGTTAAACCAAGAGATTCGCTGTAACGACTTGCTTACTCGCAGGATGCTTTGCCGAACGAGGACGTTGGCGAACCTGCTGGTGGGTCTTGCAAAAGTCTGCCAACGGATACAAATCTTGCTGGGAAAAATATTGCAGGTACGCCCTTAGTCTCGCATGCCAGCCCTCATTTTGTCAACTATCTGACCTTTATCCCCTGCTTCTTACAATCTCGCCCCGTGAGTCCCCGGCTCGCCAGACATTGCGGCCTCCGTCTCCTCCTCCTCCCGACAAAACTATAGATAGGCCAGGGTTCAAACTCCTATCGAGCGAGTAGACCGACGACTCTATACCGCCAAAGATCCCTCCGTCCAACAGCGCAGCCTATCCTCCTGGACTGGGTAAATCTCTCTACCCCCACTATTGTAATGTCTTCCAGGACCGCCCTGAGACTTCTCTCCCCCCTCTGGGTAAGCATTCCGATGGCCCCCTGCCATGCGCGAACTCAAGCTCGCCATCTAACCTTTTGGTAATATTTTTGCAGAGAATTCTGAAAATCCGCTTACCGATTCCGAGTTGGGCGACGACGAGATGTACCCTCTCCCTGACCAAGTGGAAGACTTCTTAGGGGATCCATGAGACCCTGAAACTATGAAACAACAAGCCGCAGAGTTGCTTAGAAGAGTGTGCGAGGCTCCGGGCCGCGAGACAACGTGATCACGATGAGAATGTCACGACGCCGGAGGTGCATATAGAGAGGATGAGGGATTACGCCTTCCTCGTGGACCGGGAGGGCCGCGCGGCCGAGGATTACTACAATTCTAGGGTACCGCCGCGGTCCGGGTCGCGGGGTGGAGGTAGGTGGAAGTGGTTGCCCCATGATTCTCGCTAACTTCTACGTTGTCGCGAACTCTTATTACCTATTAATGAGTGCTGCTATTTTGGACAATCTCGCAATGGCTTGTAACTCATATATTGGTTTTATCTCGTCTGATAATAATTATTACTAGCTTTTTATTAGTTCTTGTTCGCTGCTAAAATGTCCGTTTCTTTTTCATGTTATGTTGTACTCGCGAGGAGCCTCCGTTCTCGCTAAATGTATCTCGCGGCGGCCCCACCTGACGCCATTATGTTTGCTTGTGCTATTCTCGCAAAGATGTTGTTTGTACTAATCTCGCAGGACTTTCTCGCCCGCGGTCGTGATGTGATGTTTTGACTAACCGCACTCACCGGCTCTTGGGCTTCTTCCCGCTCTTTTACTTTTGCTATAAATAGGCTGTCATAGCTGAGTCAACCACCGCATTTACTGTCAACCTTCTTGTTCCTCTGCTTCAGAGCTCTCGCTCCTTCCCATTCCCGCTCTATTTCCTTTCTCGCAGGTTTTCGAAATGGGCGGTGATGCTAACGAGTCAGAGGGTCGGCGAAAGATTGCTAACGCTTTCGCCGGGCATGACTTCTTTCATTGCAACCTGACAGATGAGGAATACTTCACCGCGGTCGCCGACTACGTCACCCCACCATTAGCGGCGTGCCGCCTTAGAGAGAACTACGTGATCAACGCGCCACTCGTCGACGAGCTGGCCATCCCCACCGCTCATTTCGTGGTCGGCTTGCATCTCCCCTTGTGGCCGGAAATCCGCCAGGCAATAATCGTTATCGCTCATTTCTCATTCTCTGCAGGTTATGTCTCGCTCATTATATAAATTAATCCTGGTTTTCTTGTTGCTCGCCAGGTGCTCAAACATTATGGCGTTGTTCCGGACCAGCTTACCCCTAATGCCATGGCGGTGATTACAGCTTTCGCATGCTACCTGCGCGAGGAGCGCATCGAGTTCAGCCTTCCGTTTTTCAGAAGCTGATCTCCTTCCACACATATAAGGACGGGACCGCCTACTTCGTGGGCTCGGGTCCTAAAGTCGTCGAGAACGTCAACAAGGCCCACATCTGGGCCCAGAAGTTCCTCATCATCAAGGGGAACTTAGGCAATATCCCGATCTCGCCAGTCCAACACGGCGAGACCACCTATCGGCCCACTGCCCTCGGCGGTCATGACGCCATCCTTTATCAGTTCTTCTGCAAGAAGAACTTCGAGGTTGTTCATCTCCGCCGCAACCTCGACTCCCTGCTTCCAGTGCTCGCTGGGGAAGGTAAAGATCTCGCTCAATAACTCCTGCTATTCTAGGTAACTCCGTATTTATTGAAATTCCAACACTTTTTAAGCGAGCGAGATCTCCCCCTCCATCCCCCTACGCGAGCAATCGGAAGACCGACGCTACCCTTGCTCTCGCGACCATAGGGGAGGAGGCTTGCCGAGAAGCCATCACACCAGGTGAGCCTTCCTCTCGCAAGAGATCGGGGGCTTCTAATAGCCATGGCCTTCCCCCAAAATCCCCGCCAAAGAAAAAGAATAAGAAGAGCCGGGTCTCGCTCTCCTCCTCGAAGGGGAAGGAGCCTGGCGAGGCCGCATTTGATGAGTTCGATCTTACCGGCCTCTCCGCGGGAGGTGAGGGCGACGAGCCCAGCCAGGAGGGTTCCAGAACCTCCACTCCGCCCATCCCCATCAACCACTACAACTTCGGTCTCGGCCAGAGGCGCCGGGATGAGACCGGCGAGCTCTTGGTGAACTGGAAGCCGGAGATGAACTGGGCGGACATCTCCACCATCCTCCCTAGCTGGGTGGAGGAGGCGACCGTCAGTGGTCTTGCCTTTGATTTCTCGTTCGTCCTCTATGGACGCGAGGACGCGGGGGCTTAAAAAGATGAGTATGCTAGGACCCTCGCTTTGGAGAGCGCGAGGTCTCAGTTGCGCTCCGGCGAGCTCGCCCACATGACGGGGAGGCGCTGCTTGCAACTGGAGCAACAGAACGTGGAGCTCACGAGGGCCTATCAAGGGCTTCTCGCCGAGAACGCGCAGCTGAAGGAGAAGCTGCTCGCCGTAGAGAGCGGTGTGGTGAGTTACCTAGACCTCGTCACCCTCCTATCCTTCGGCCATTTTGCTCCCTTACTTTATCTTACTTGCAGGATGTCGAGGCCGCCGGAAGAGCCGATGCTCGCATCCAGGACCTGGAGGGCGAGGTGGTCGGGATAAAAGCTCTAAATTGCGAGCTCGCCCGTGCCGTCGTTCCCCCTTCTCCCCGCCGCCTGAAGGAAGAGCGGCGAGCGCGGGACGAGGAGGTTCGCCTGGGGTCAATCGAGTCGGCACGCTTCATCTTCGACGCGATGAAGGTGGCCGGCCTAATGTCTGACGATGTGGCCGACATCATATTAGAAGACGTCGCCTCGGAGCTCTTCATCCCTCTCGCGCCGGTGAAGAGCAACGACGACGACGAGGAGTCCGCGAGCGATTCTTGAGAATCGGCGACATTCTGTTTTTGTTTTCATTTTGGCTGGCGAGATCGCCGCAAATTGTAATTGGACTGTTGAAGTGTAAACACAGCTTCTATGCCTTGTTCATTTTGTTCATCTCTCCTGCCTCATTATTTGCATGTTTATATCATGTTGCCGCATATTTTTTGTCGTTCTCACTAAGCCGATTCTCGCGTGCTTCGACGGTTATGGCGTAGACTCCGCTCTCGCTTAGTCTCACTTTTCCTCACGTCTTGGCGTGGATTCTCCGCCGTACCTTGGGTTTGGGTTTTAGGACTACCCCTTCTTTTAAGGTCTCGCATGATATACCCCCTCCCGGCGAGAACCCCTCTCCCTCCACTGGAGTTCTTGCAGGCCTTCTCGCAGATACAGCTCGCGATACCTCTCCAAAGAGGTCATCCTGCGAGGGTCTCGTCGGCCCCTTTATTACTGTGCGAAATCCGTTCTTCTCGCCGAGCGAGAAGGCCCTGGACAATACTGAAGACTTGTCAATCTGCGACTTTCTGACCTACCTTTGTGAGGAATCCACCTCTGTGCCAGCCTCTCCAGAGATCAACCTGAAACCCCCCATCTAGTGAGAGACCGGGAGCAGAATCGATCTGGGGCATTCCAACATCAATACTTGTCACCTTGCCAGCCTCTCTAGAGATCAACCTGAAACCCCCCGTCTAGTGAGAGCCTGGGAGCGGAATCGATCTGGGGCATTCCAGCATCAATACTTGTCACCTTGCCAGCCTCTACAGAGATCAACCTGAAACCCCCCGTCTAGTGAGAGCCCGGGAGCGGAATCGATCTGCGGCATTCCAGCATTAATACTTGTCACCTTGCCAACCTCTCTAGAGATCAACCTGAAACCCCCCATCTAGTGAGAGCCCGGGAGCGGAATCGATCTGGGGCATTCCAGCATCAATACTTGTCACCTTGCCAGCCTCTCCAGAGATCAACCTGAAACCCCCCGTCTAGTGAGAGCCCAGGAGCGGAATTGATCTGGGGCATTCCAGCATTAATACTTGTCACCTTGCCAGCCTCTCCAAAGATCAACCTGAAACCCCCCGTCTAGTGAGAGCCCGGGAGCAGAATGGATTTGGGGCATTCCAACATCAATACTTGTCACCTTGCCAGCCTCTCCGGAGATCAACCTGAAACCCCCCGTCTAGTGAGAGCCTGGGAGCGGAATCGATCTGGGGCATTCCAACATTAATACTTGTCACCTTGCCAGCCTCTCTAGAGATCAACCTGAAACCCCCCGTCTAGTGAGAGCCTGGGAGCGGAATCGATCTGGGGCATTCCAGCATCAATACTTGTCACCTTGCCAGCCTCTCCAGAGATCAACCTGAAACCCCCCGTCTAGTGAGAGCCCAGGAGCGGAATCGATCTGGGGCATTCCAGAATCAATACTTGTCACCTTGCCAGCCTCTCCAGAGATCAACCTGAAATCCCCCGTCTAGTGAGATCCCGGGAGCGGAATCGATCTGGGGCATTCCAACATCAATACTTGTCACCTTGCCAGCCTCTCCAGAGATCAACCTGAAACCCCCCGTCTAGGGACAGCCCGGGAGCAGAATCGATCTGGGGCATTCCAGCATCAATACTTGTCACCTTGCCAGCCTCTCCAAAGATCAGCCTGAAACCCCCGTCTAGTGAGAGCCCGGGAGCGGAATCGATCTGGGGCATTCCAGCATCAATACTTGTCGTCTTGGTTGCCCTCGCATAACAGTTATAACTATCCCACCGACTTGAGCAATTCACTTACAATATACGGACCCTCCCAGTTGGGGTTAAGATTACCCACTGCGGCTCCTCTTCCGGGCGCGTCAACCTTTTTCAGGACCAGATCTCCCTTCTGAAAGTATTTTACTCGGATGTGCTTGTCAAAATATCGGGCCATTCGTCGCTTGATTTCCTCCTGCCTGATGGTGGCCTGGTCCCGGAGTTCCTCCACCAGGTCCAAGGATAGCCTTTGTTCCGCATCATTAGCCACTAGCCACTCTTCATCCCCCTCACCTGCAGCGATCACCCTGGGGGTCTTTACTTCGAACTCTATGGGAAGGACTGCTTCGGACCCATGAGAGAGTTTGAACGGGGTCTCCCCAGTGGCGGTGTTTGGGGTAGTCCTCATGGGCCAGAGAACGGATGGTAGCTGCTCTACCCAGTTCCCCCGAAGGTTCTCCACCTTCTTCTTTAGTAGGTTGACGATTACATTGTTTGCCGCCTCCACCTGGCCGTTGCTTCTCGGGTGGTGAACCGATGCGAACCTGAGATCGATTCCAAGCTGGGTGCAGAAGCTAACAAATTCCTCGCTAGCAAATTGTGGCCCATTGTCTGTCACTATATCCAGGGGGAGGCCGTTCCTATAAATTATTTCTCCCCACACAAAATTCTTTACAACTTGAGATGTTACCTTGGCTAGCGCCTTCACTTCCACCCATTTGGAGAAGTAATCGATCATGACCAGTAAGAACCTCGTCTGACCACTAGATTGAGGGAAAGGGCCAACTAGGCCCAACCCCCATATGGCAAAAGGCCAGGGAGCCGTGATGGTCCGGAGCCTCTGGGCTGGGAGGAGTTGGAGTGGTGCATACAGCTGGCACTTTAAACATCTTCTTGCAAACTCCGCCGCATCTTTGCTGAGGGTAGGCCAGAAGTAGCCTTGTCTCAACACCCTCCCCTCCAGAGTTCGGCTCCCGGAATGACTGCCACACTCCCCGGAGTGAATCTCTTCTAGGACTTTCGGGACCTCCTCCTCGGAAACACAACGGGCCAGGAGTCCCGAGAGATTCTTCCTATATAGCCCTCCTGCATGCAAGGAATAATAAGCAGACTTATACCTGAAGCGTCGTCTGTCTATGTCTCCTTCATGGAACTTCCCTAATGATATGAAGGTGACGAAAGGATCCATCCATGAGACCCGCTGATCCACCTCCATCAATTCTCCTTCCTCGATGGTGGGTCGAAAAAGTTCCGAAACTGTTCCCCCTGCTCAGGGACCGAACTTGGCTAAGAGATCTGTGGGGGTGCTCTCTTCTCTTGGCAAGTTCTTGACGGAGAAAGTGCGGAAATGCCCGATGACCCCCTTGACCTTCTCCAAGTACCGCAGGAGGGTCGGGTCCTTTGCCTCAAACTCTCCCTTGACTTGGCATGCTACCACCATGGAGTCCGTCGAGACCTCCACATCTTGCACTCCCAGTTCCCGAGCTAACCGCAGACCCGCTATCACCGCCTCGTACTCCGCTTGGTTGTTTGTAATCGGGAACTGGATGTTTAAAGCTTGCTCGATCTTGGTCCCTTGGGGGCTCACCAAGATGATTCCCCCTCCATAGGAGTGCTTAACTGATGCACCATCCACCATCAGCTTCCATGCCACTGTGTGGGGGGGGGGGGAGATTCATGCTCCCCTACATTGGTTGTGTAGTCAGCCATGAAGTCTGCCACTGCTTGGGCCTTGATCGACGCACTGGGCACGAACATAACATTGAACTCACTCAGCTCCACGGACCACTTTGCCAATCTTCCCGAGTGTTCCACCCCTTCCATGACTTTGCGAAGTGGGTGGCCAGTCATTACCTTGATCGAATGTGCCTGGAAGTAAGGTCTTAGCCTCCGGGCCGTCACTACCAATGTGAAGGCCAACCTTTCTAGAATTGGGTACCGGAGCTCCGCCTTCCTCAGCACTCGGCTGACGTAGTAGACGGGGAACTGTTTTCTCCCTTCTTCCCGGATCAGTACTGAGCTTACTGCCTCGGACCCTACCCCCAGGTATAGGGATAGGTCCTCTCTCAGTCTCAGCCCTTGGAGTAGAGTAGTTTGAGTGAGTTGTTCTTTCAAGGCCTGGAAGGCTCCCTCATACTCCGAGGTCCATTCGAATTTTTTGTTTCCCCTTAACACCTTGAAAAAGGGGGCACACTTGTCTCCCACCTTGGAGATGAACCTACTGAGTCCGGCCAGCTTTCCAGTGAGGCTCTGAACCTCCTTCGAGTTTTTGGGCGATCCCAACTCCATTATTACTTTGACCTTGTCCGGGTTTGGCTCCACCCCCGCCGGGGTGAGCAGGTCACCTAGGAATTTCCCTCGGCTAGCCCCGAAGACACACTTCAAGGGGTTGAGCTTCATCTTATACTTTCGCAAAGTCATAAAGGTCTCTTCAAGGTCTCGGAGGTGGGCTTCGAGGTCCCGACTCTTTACCATGAGATCATCGACGTAGACCTCCAGGTTTCTCCCCTTTTGTTCTCGGAAGATCCTGTCCATCATTCTTTGGTACGTGGCACCTTCATTCTTGAGCCCGAAGGGCATCATCTTATAATAATAACACCCATCCCCCATGATGAAGGAGACATCCTTGATGTCTGGGGGATGCATGCGAATCTGATGATAACCTGAAAAAGCATCTATAAAAGACATTATAGGGAAACCGACGGCTGAGTCAACCAGCGCGTCGATTCTAGGCAAAGGGTAGCAATCCTTGGGGCATGATTTATTAAGCAAGGAAAAGTCGATACACATTCTCCACTTACCTCCCCCCTTCTTCACCATGACCACGTTAGAGACCCAGCCTGGATACTGGATCTCAGATACAAACCCTGCCTGAATGAGCTTACCCACCTCCTCTCGGATGGGTCCTTCCAACTTGTCTACTATGGCACTCCTCTTTTGACGGATGGGACAGGTGCCGGGGTCGATATTGAGGCGGTGGCAAGCCACATCCGCATCGATCCCAGGCATCTCCACAGCGCTGCAAGCGAAGACATCTACATTCTCCTGAACGCATGCTAGGATCTGCTTCTGCTCCTCCGGGCTGAGCTCCCCGCTGATCCTGACTTTCTCCACCACCCCGGCTCGGGTGGTGACTTGGAGCTCCACGACCTCCTCCACGGCCTCCAACCGGGACTGTTCTCCCCAATCTCCTCCCTTCTCATCGCCGCTAGCGAGTGCTTCAACCTCCCCCTCCTTTTCTTCTTCTCCGACCACCATCAACTCTTCTGCCCCCCTCCCTGGGCCTGACCCTCAACCCCTTCCTCTTCCATCGGCTCCTTTGACCTCTGCTCCATCTCCTCCTTCTGTCCCTCTCCTCCAAGCCCTGCCGGCTCAGCCACCTCCTAGTCCCATTTCTCTGCCTCTCCCATCCAAGAGATGGTGTTGATTGCCGTCACGTAGCATTGCCTTGCTACCTTCGAATCTCCTCTGATTCGGACTTGGACACCTCCGTCATTGATCTTAAGGCACTGGTGGAATGTGGAGGGGACACAGCGGAACGCACTGATGAGCGGCCGTCCGAAGATGGCGCTATAGCTGCTGGGAGCAACCACTATGACAAAGCGACAGTTCCTGGACTGCCCCCCCCCAGACCACATGGAGTCCTACTCCCCCTTTTACTTCTTTTCTCTCTCTGGAGAATCCAAACAACGAACCGTCCGAGGCCAACACCCTTCGCGCCTCCACCTCCATACCATCAAATGCCTTTTTGAAAATGACATTGACCGAATGTCACAACCCGCATTTTCTCAATATTTAAAATATATCAGAGTGAGAGAAAATACGCGCCGTGATGCCACGCCGTGCAGGGGACAACTGCAGACGCTCATGCAAACTCCTAAATCTAATGCTCTTTTATGAAAACACTTGCTAGTATGATAAAACAAGATTTAAGTTTAAGTTGAGAACCGCGTCCCTCGGTTCAGTGGATCAACTAGTCCACGAGTAAAAGTATAAGCGGTCGCAGAGGAGAAATACTTGATTCAATTCTTTTATGGTCCTATATGAGCCCGAAGACCTAACATACAGCTAATGTTATGCATGACTCTAGATTTATTATAAGTAATAAAATGTATTATAACTTTCAAAATATGGTGGCTTTCAGTTAAAGATATGCGATGAATCTAAGTTAAATGCAGCCTTTTTATATTTAAAGTAACTAACATTCATCCTAACATAAATCCTTCCCAGAGAGCAAGAGTAAGAGCTAACAGTAGGTAACAGCAGTAAACACTAGCAAGTAGTCTACCATCCAAGACAAAACACTATGGGCGTCAACAAACAGACGCAAACCCATAGGAGCCAATCTAGTCAGAAAAGACAAAACTACCTCACAGAAGGAGGTGAAACAAACGCTGCCACTATCTCCAGCGCAGAAACCTCGAGCTCTACCAGGCGAACCTGCTACTGCTCTGAACCTGAGGCATTCAAAAGAAGAACACCTCAGAAACAAGTTGCAAGTGGTGCAAGAGAGCAAAAAGAGCTACACAAACCTCCAAGTAAACGGGAGGTAAACCAACAGCCTGCAACAGATGTCAGTACTAGAGTGCAGAAACAGAGAGAGAAACCAGCTAAATGGCTAAAAAACAAGAGAGCTTACTAATACAAGCAAAAGAAATGCATAGCTATATATATATATTTACCAGATTTCAAATTCATATTCGTATTCATATTCGTAAGAGACTGATCAACTCATCCAAAAGAAGAGCACCGCACCGGGGGCAAAAACCACATCGCGTACGACCTCCCAATCAAAAGCTTAAAGGAACAACGCACCGGAGGCAAAAACCACACCGCGTACGGCCTCCTAATCAAAAGCTTAAAAGAACACCGCACCGGGGGCAAAAACCACACCGCGTACGGCCTCCTAATCAAAAGCTTAAAAGAACACCGCTCCGGGGGCAAAAACCACACCGCGTACGACCTCCAACACATTTAGGTTACGGTTAGGAAGCATCATGCCGGGGGTAAAAACCACACCGCGCACAACCCTCAATATAGCATTTTATTATGACGGTTCTGAACTACGAAGTCGACGAAGAACTTAGGCCAAACTGAATATATGGTCGACGTAACTACACAGACCATCTATGTATAAGTCCAAGGCCCTAACAACACATATCTCCAAAATAAATGGGGAAAAACTAGCCATCTGACGGTGTTCCGATACCGAGATAATTGGGTTAAATCATTCCGCCTAACGAGGCGACGATCCAGATGACGTGACGACCAAGTTGACACGACAACTAGAAGCACACTGATCAAAGCTCAACTCCTAGACTAACCTTCTACTTAAGCGAGTTGAAGATTTCAGCATGACGACGCCATACAAGACTTGGCGTCGGAATACTACGAAGAGAAAGACACAAGAAGGCAAGAGCCAAAAATACTCAAACGTTGAATATTCCTAAAAGGACATGGCCAATGCAAACGCTACCGAAATATAAGCAAACGATCGATACCGGTACTGTCCTGACCGATAAGCAACCGACAAAGGCTTTAGATTATACAAAAGGTAAGGATCAAGACCAAACAGTCGATGAAAGAAGTACAAATGGATCTTTGCAATCAGAAATCTTACACATGCAATTACCAGAGCACTAGTTGTGCAGGACCCTCATGCAGTCATCACGGAACAAAACATCTTCATGCAGGCAGTCGACCCCAAAGAAACTTACTTTGCACATACAGTCGACACGACATTTGCCAATCAAACAATACAGTCAAATTTTAGGAATAGGTCATTCGGACGACATGAAGCATCAAATTATGCAGTTCATATGTAGAATGCAAGTAGCAAACATTTAAATCATTCAAAGGTGATCAAGCGTCTTGATAATGGGACTCGGACGAGTTTATGAAGCACACATCCATATGGTCGATAAAGGAGAATACAGTCGGCAAGGGACTATGCAGAGTAGATGCAGTCAACATGAACTTTAAAATCACTAGCTGCAATGATCGACAAAAACAGGCATTGAGACGGCGGTATGATCCGCTAACACTCGCAGTCCAAAATTTATCTTTCATAATTTATTATAAAGACTTCCAAAATTATTCAAAACCAACCAGATAGGATTCACCAAAACCATACCAAGGGAACTCCTAAGTCCACCAGAACTGGACTCTAGGCAAACCAGCCCAACACTGGAAACGAGAGCTACCGCCGGCGGTAGCTAGCTACCGCCGGGTGGTAGCGTCTGGACGCCATCTTCCACTATTCGACGCACCTAACCCTATTGACGCAACCCTTGTCGACGCAACTTTTACTACTCGACGTGAGCTATCGCCGGGCGGTAGCTAACTATCGCCGGCGTTAGCTACTCGACGTTTACTTCTACTATTCGACTAATCTTACCCTATCGACGCAACTCCTTGTCGACGCAACTCCTCCTACTCGACGCAACTCAGGGTTCTCGACGCAACGGCTACCGCCGGCGGTAGCTAGCTACCGCCGGGCGGTAGCAACTTGACGCGACTACCTCCTTTCTCGACGCATTTCCCAACCCACAGCAGAATCAAGTATTTCTAGGAAGGTTAAAACGCAGAAATACTCATATAGTTAGGGGTAACCATTTATTTGAAAACAAAAAAAACCATGGATTATCAACTCACAAACTAGGGAAAACCAAGATCGTAATGGAGATTCTAAGAGATTAACAAGGCAATAGGAAATCTATATCAGAGGTATAAGGGGATCAAACAAAGGAAGCAAGAAAACACCACTTGCCTCTAATCCTCGAAAAAAATGCCCCCTTCGCTCTAATCTTCAAGGAACGGCCACAAGAACACCTAGGGAGTATTTCCTGAAACTTTTCAAGTCGAAACGGAGGATTAAGGCACAACCTAAACCTCCAGAAATCCACGAAATTTGACATACTTACCACGAGTGCAAAGCCTTCGGTGAGAGCTTTCTGAATCTACCATCCGTTAGCGATTTCGACCACCGTAGCTCTCGGATTGATGGTCGGAAGGTTCACAATAAGGATTTCGCCGTCGCCCACATCTCTCGGTCAAAAACAGCGGAGGAAGAAGATGAATAGGGGCTTAGGGTTTAAAGAGGGTATTTATATTATTTTATATCTATTATTATATTTCTAATTAGTAATGGATCTTATTAAAGAGACGAGCGTGGTCATACCACCTCGGATTTCAACAAAATTTGCACCGAAACTAAATGTCGGCGCTTCGAATCCAACGGCGAAGTCGGAATTCCGATCCGACGAACCAAACTCGGGGTAAAATTCTAGAAGATAAATCCACCATAAATCTTGTAAAAATCACCGAGACCTCAATTTAGCTCGGAATGCTGCGAAATTTCACGTAGGTGACTAAAATTAATTCCTTTAAATTTTTAGACCCTGAAATCCTCATTCTGGTGAGTTTGAAATTTGTTCGACACGACCTACAACTCAAAATACGCACTAACGACGACACTCCGCTAATAATCCGACACCGTAACGCCCTTACGCCATAATTACGTTAATTAAAACAATTAAAAAAATACTCAAAAATTCAGTGGCGTTAAAGTCTCTCCCCCTAAAAAGAAGTTTCGTCCCGAAACTTAGAACGCAAAACGAAACTAGAGGCCAAGAAAGATAGGTTTAAATTCGCTGGATATGAACTCTACCCGAAGAAAACTAGGGAAACGGATGAGGATAAGATGCTTACTCAGCACTCAATCTTACGTCTCCAGAACACAAACAAACGTCTCGACAAAGGAAGGATTAGGCTGCAATAGAGACACTGAGCTAGGGGCATGACAAAAAAAAGCACAAACTTTCACCACTGGCTCACGTGAAACACATCGTGAACACCAGGGAAAGTAGCAGGCAAACACAGCCTAACAACAGACACTCTGATGCACTCACTTTGGCATTAGAGAAACTATCTAGAAAACCATGCCCCCCATCTACGAGCCCTAAATTAGCACTCTGCCAATTGCAAATTTATCATAACGCAACTAAGCCAACAGTAGCTCCTCACGGATAAGCGAAACCGCGACACTCAAATCCACCAATGCTTCCAAAATCTGCCTCAAATCGCCGGCAAGCACAACATTCAGATATAAGCCTTACTGAGCCAACTTGAACTTCCTAACACCAAACCATTTCCTTCAGATCACGATACATTTCTTTTGAAATCAAAATGGTAGGCAACACTAGGACTTTATGCTTCACCACAGATCCTTGCCCGAATATTTTGAATAGCGGGAAATACAATTTTTACTTCTAAGATTCTACATGATCATATCTTTCTCAGGAAGTCCAGAAAACCTTTGCATTAGACTTAACCCCGAATGAAACGCAGTTTCAATTTATAAAAGGCTCTCGCAACACTAAGCTGGTCAACAATAATGTTGCTTCCAACAGTTGCCAATAAAAATTCCTCTACCAGCTATTATAATGAAACCTTAAGGACGAGTGTTGGGTAATCTTTCTCGTAAAATTGCGGTTTCCATGAACCATGAACAAGAACAATTCCTTTCCGCATCAAAATTGAACATCCATTCCACGATCAAAATTCACAACAAGGCCTTCTAAGTTTAACACTTCCAAAATAGCCAAAGCGATAAAGCCCACTTAGAAGGGAACATAGCACTAAGGGGATCAACTAAACGATCAACCATCTAATGATGATCGGCAACGAAACTAAATCGGGAAGAACGCTCCCTCAACTAACCTCTATTTTCAATTCACTTGTAAAACCACACACATAATTTCCATAACGAAAATCCAAATCCAAAGGTGCAAGCCAAAAACTAGGTCAGAACATAACCTGAAATCACCCGAGCAAACACTTGATCCTCTTCCCTGATCAGCACATCTATCTCTTCCGCCTCTCCGCAGCCTAACTCATATCAGGGTACCGCACTCTAGTCTACCGCCCTAACATATTCTTCAACAAAATCTGAATTCTGCGTCTGCATCACAACCATTTGTCTCAACAATGCCTCATTCTCCTTACGCAATTCCTCAATCACTGAATCGTTGCGAGCAACCGAGGACTCATCCTCTATCTGGGGAATCGATCCCGACATACTACGCTCTGAAGTCATCGACTGCAATTACGAACGAACATCCCATCCA
The DNA here is from genome assembly GCA_033032865.1 of Dactylorhiza incarnata. Classification (NCBI taxonomy): domain Eukaryota; kingdom Viridiplantae; phylum Streptophyta; class Magnoliopsida; order Asparagales; family Orchidaceae; genus Dactylorhiza; species Dactylorhiza incarnata. The sequence continues at coordinate 7,674,452 of JAWHQI010000013.1, forward strand.
TACCTAGTTACCTAGCTTATTACCTCAACTAGGAAACTAGAATCATCTAACTCAAATAGATCAGAAATGTATAGACACTTGCACTTGCTGTTACCTTGCTCTGGGATTTCATAAATGATGTTATGCACTAATACTTGGGATGATGCTCTGTCATCCCTTTTTGACTCTTGTGCCTATGATATGAATGCATGTATTCTTTATTCTCTTTCGAAATCATGTGTGTATGTGTGTCATCATGTAAACCTTAACTTAGCACGCGTGCTTATGCGATGATATGTTATGCATGTAGTGCTATGCATTCTAAAAAGGCCTTAATGCATGTCATGAGTGGCGTACACATGTAACGTTATGCATCCCATACTACATAACATTACATGTAACGAAAAAAGAAAACGTGCTAATGGGCATCCATGTAATGGTGGTTAAGCATCCCATACTACATAACCGTCACATGTTGCCACCTATGGTGGATCCATATACAAACACATATTATGCATCCCATACTACATAATATGCCCCGTATACTTCTTATCATGCTATGAGTGTAGTGACTATGCTTTGGTTAAGATGTACTGATGACACATCGGTGTGTGTATGCAAATGAATGGAGGAAATAACACTTATCAGATTGGCTGGTTCGACCAACTTGTCAAACCAACCTAGCTCTGATACCAACTGTCACAACCCGCATTTTCTCAATATTTAAAATATATCAGAGTGAGAGAAAATACGCGCCGTGATGCCACGCCGTGCAGGGGACAACTGCAGACGCTCAGGCAAACTCCTAAATCTAATGCCCTTTTATGAAAACACATGCTAGTATGATAAAACTAGATTTAAGTTTGAGTTGAGAACCGTGTCCCTCGGTTCAGTGGATCAACTAGTCCACGAGTAAAAGTATAAGCGGTCGCAGCGGAGAAATACTTGATTCAATTCTTTTATGGTCATATATGAGCCCGAAGACCTAACATACAGCTAATGTTATGCATGACTCTAGATTTATTATAAGTAATAAAAAGTATTATAACGTTCAAAATATGGTGGCTTTCAGTTAAAGATATGCGATGAATCTAAGTTAAATGCAGCCTTTTTATATTTAAAGTAACTAACATGCATCCTAACATAAATCCTTCTCAGAGAGCAAGAGTAAGAGCTAACAGTAGGTAACAGCAGTAAACACTAGCAAGTAGTCTACCATCCAAGACAAAACACTATGGGCGTCAACAAACAGACACAAACCCATAGGAGCCAATCTAGTCAGAAAAGACAAAACTACCTCACAGAAGGAGGTGAAACAAACGCTGCCACTACCTGCAGCACAGAAACCTCGAGCTCTACCAGGCGAACCTGCTACTGCTCTGAACCTGAGGCATTCAAAAGAAGAACACCTCAGAAACAAGTTGCAAGTGGTGCAAGAGAGCAAAAAGAGCTAAACAAACCTCCAAGTAAACAAGAGGTAAACCAACAGCCTGCAACAGATGTCAGTACTAGAGTGCAGGAACAGAGAGAGAAACCAGCTAAATGGCTAAAAAACAAGAGAGCTTACTAACAGAAGCAAAAGAATTGCATAGCTATATATATATTTACCAGATTTCAAATTCATATTCGTATTTATATTCGTAAGAGACTGATCAGCTCATCCAAAAGAAGAGCACCACACCGGGGCAAAAACCACACCGCGTACGGCCTCCCAATCAAAAGCTTAAAGGAACACTGCACCGGAGGCAAAAACCACACCGCGTACGGCCTCCTAATCAAAAGCTTAAAAGAACACCGCACCGGGGGCAAAAACCACACCGCGTACGACCTCCTAATCAAAAGCTTAAAAGAACACCGCACCGGGGGCAAAAACAACACCGCGTACGACCTCCAACACATTTAGGTTACGGTTAGGAAGCATCATGCCGGGGGTAAAAACCACACTGCGCACAACCCTCAATATAGCATTTTATTATGACGGTTCTGAACTACGAAGTCGACGAAGAACTTAGGCCAAATTGAATATACGGTCGACATAACTACACAGACCATCCATGTACAAGTCCAAGGCCCTAACAACACATCTCCAAAATAAACGGGGAAAAACTAGCCATCTGATGGTGTTTCGATACCGAGATAATTGGGTTAAATCATTCCGCCTAACGAGGCGACGATCCAAATGACGTGATGACCAAGTTGACACGCCAACTAGAAGCACACTGATCAAAGCTCAACTCCTAGACTAACCTTCTACTTAAGCGAGTTGAAGATTTCAGCAAGACGATGCCATACAAGACTTGGCGTCGGAACACTACGAAGAGAAAGACACAAGAAGGCAAGAGCCAAAAATACTCAAACGTTGAATATTCCTAAAAGGACATGGCCAATGCAAACGCTATCGAAATATAAGCAAACGATCGATAACCGGTACTGTCCTGACCGATAAGCAACCGTCAAAGGCTTTAGATTGTACAAAAGGCAAGGATCAAGACCAAACAGTCGATGAAAGAAGTACAAATGGAGCTTTGCAATCAGAAATCTTACGCATGCAATTACCAGAGCACTAGCTGTGCAGGACCCTCATGCAGTCATCACGGAACAAAACATCTTCATGCAGGCAGTCGACCCCAAAGAAACTTACTTTGCACATACAGTTGACACGACATTGGCCAATCAAACAATACAGTCAAATTTTAGGAATAGGTCATTCGGACGACATGAAGCGTCAAATTATGCAATTCATATGTAGAATGCAAGTAGCAAACATTTAAATCATTCAAAGGTGATCAAGCGACTTGATAAAGGGACTCGGACAAGTTTATGAAGCACACATCCATACGGTCGATGAAGGAGAATACAGTCGGCAAGGGACTATGCAGAGTAGATGCAATCAACATGAACTTTAAAATCACCAGCTGCAATGATCGAAAAAACAGGCATTGAGATGGCGGTATGATCCGCTAACACTCGCAGTCCAAAATTTATCTTTCATAATTTATTATAAATACTTCCAAAATTATTCAAAACCAACCAGATAGGATTCACCAAAACCATACCAAGGGAACTCCTAAGTCCACCAAAACTGGACTCTAGGCAAACCAGCCCAACACTGGAAACGAGAGCTACCGTCGGCGGTAGCTAGCTACCGCCGGGCGGTAGCGTCTGGACGCTATCTTCCATTATTCGACGCACCTAACCCTATCGACGCAACCCTTGTCGACGCAACTTTTACTACTCGACGTGAGCTATCTCCGGGCGGTAGCTAACTATCGCCGGCGTTAGCTACTCGACGTTTACTTCTACTATTCGACGAATCTTACCCTATTGACGCAACTCCTTGTCGACGCAACTCCTCCTACTCGACGCAACTCAGGGTTCTCGACGCAACGGCTACCGCCGGCGGTAGCTAGCTACCACCGGGCGGTAGCAACTCGACGCGACTACCTCCTTTCTCGACGCATTTGCCAACCCACAGCAGAATCAAGTATTTCTAGGAAGGTTAAAACGCAGAAATACTCATATAGTTAGGGGTAACCATTTATTTGAAAACAAAAAAAACCATGGATTATCAACTCACAAACTAGGGAAAACCAAGATCGTAATGGAGATTCTAAGAGATTAACAAGGCAATAGGCAATCTATATCAGAGGTATAAGGGGATCAAACAAAGGAAGCAAGAAAACACCACTTGCCTCTAATCCTCGAAAAAAAAAACGCCCCCTTCGCTCTAATCTTCAAGGAACGGACACAAGAACACCTAGGGAGTATTTCCTGAAACTTTTCAAGTCGAAACGGGGGATTAGGGCACAACCTAAACCTCTAGAAATCCACGAAATTTGACATACTTACCACGAGTGCAAAGCCTTCGACGAGAGCTTTCTGAATCTACCATCCGTTAGCGATTTCGACCACCGTAGCTCTCGGATTGATGGTCGGAAGGTTCACGATAAGGATTTCGCCGTCGCCCACATCTCTCGGTCAAAAACAATGGAGGAAGAAGATGAATAGGGGCTTAGGGTTTAAAGAGGGTATTTATATTATTTTATATCTATTATTATATTTCTAATTAGTAATGGATCTTATTAAAGAGACGAGCGTGGTCATACCACCTCGGATTTTAACAAAATTCGCACCGAAACTAAATGTCGGCGCTCCGAATCCAACGGCGAAGTCGGAATTCTGATCCGACGAACCAAACTCGGGGTAAAAATTCTAGAAGATAAATCCACCATAAATCTTGTAAAAATCACCGAGACCTCAATTTAGCTCGGAATGCTGCGAAATTTCACGTACGTGACTAAAATTAATTCCTTTAATTTTCTAGACCCTGAAATCCTCATTCTGGTGAGTTTGAAATTTGTTCGACACGACCTACAACTCAAAATACGCACTAACGGCGACACTCCGCTAATAATCCGACACCGTAATGCCCTTACGCCATAATTACGTTAATTAAAACAATTAAAATAATACTCGAAAATTCAGGGGCGTTACACCGAACTCCCATTATCCACCAGGATTCGGGAAACGGTGAAGTTCTCGATTGCTGTCTGAATGACCAACGCATCGCAGAATGGGTCCTCATAACCTTGCATGTCCTTCTGGGTGAAGGAAATCTTCTCTATCGGGGGCGGGGCTAGGGATGTCGAAGCCACGCTACGACGGTAGATTGTATGGAGGCTCGCCTTCTGGGTTGCTTCAATCCCTACCCCCCCATGGATCACTGCGATCCCCCCTCTGGACCCCAAATCGGCTCGGTCCTCGCACCTTTCCTCGTCCTCCCGAGGCTCAACCTCCTCAATCCTCACTGGTTGCTGCTGTCGCGGCCCGGGCACTCGGGCCCTTTTTGTCTCTAGGAACTCCGGGCAGGTGGCCGTCGCGTGACCTTCCTCATCATGGAAGTCACAGTACGGCAGCGTCATCTCCCCCGCCTCGGCCTCCGCCATCCTATTCCTTCTTCTCCTCCCCGCTCCTGCTTCTTCTCTCCTTCCTCTTCCTCCTCTTCCCCGCCTGATTGCTATGGCTTGCTGGGGTGGAGGAGGCATCGGCCTAGGACCCTGCCTCCATCCCAACTGATGGGGTCTTCCTTGACCCCCATTGAAGTTACCCCTCCCGGCGGCGTAACCCCTTCCCTGACCTTGCATTCCTCCGCCATGATGCCTCCACTCACCCTCCGGGGCCCTAGGCCCTTCCCTTCTCCTCACCTCTTGCTGCCTGACCTCCGGCTTACTGAGCTTTGCTAGCCTCTTGGTGAGTTCCGGGTTGGCCTCCTCACTCTCGATATCCTCCGCCACCCTCTCCATCAGCTCCTCATAGGAGACGGGGACCTTCCTCTTCAGAGCCATTTTGAAGAAACATTCCCTCAGCCCGACCGTGAAGCCGAGCTGGAGTGCAAACCTAGGCATCTCCTGGGTGAGCATCACCTCCTCCTGGAATCGGTCCGTGTAGCGAGCCAACGACTCCTTTGGCTCCTGCTTCACTTTGAAGAGCGACTCAACGTCCTTCTTCCTCTTCTTTGAAGTTGAGAATCGCAGCAGGAAACTTCGGCGCAAATCTTCAAAGGCGTTGATCGACCCTGTAGGGAGTTGATGGAACCAGTCCCTGGCCTTTTCTTTAAGGGTGACAGCGAAGAGCCGACAATTGAAAGCATCCGACATTGGCCTGATAGAAACCGAGTCCTCAAAAGACTGGAGATGTTGGACAGGGTCATCCCTGCCGTTGTAGTACACCCTGTCCCACTCTCCGAACATGCCGAGACAGGTGCAGAAAGTACTAACTCGCAGAAGGGACTTCCCCCTCCTGCAATCCTTTCTCGCTCTACACGCCCCCCGAGCTCTCTTGCCAGACTCGGGCTCACGGGGACTGCGCTCGCGAGAACGGTGTTCGCCTGGACCACTCCCACAGTCGCTACATCCTCCAGGCACTGCGCTCGCCTACACTGCGCTCGCCGGCACAGAGCTCGCCAGCACAGAGCTCGTCGGACTGGCGAACAACACTCACCCCTCCAGGTCTTGTACTGAACCGCCGACAATTTCCTTTCTAGCCCTTCCCCCTGGGGCGTTCTCGCCGACCACTGCTGGGGGAGGGGTTACCTGGGGTGCTGGGGTCGCGAACTCACTTCGCAGCGCCGCGACCGTGAGTCCGAAAGTGTCAAGCACCTCCCTCCTAAAATCTGCGAACATCCTCGGCGTCACCACCTGCGGTGACTCGCTGAACTCCTCGCCTTGATCCTCGCCTCCTGCCATATCTGCTCCTTGGAACTTTCTTGGGCCAGCCACGCACCACGCTCACCGCACCAAAATGTTAAAACCGATTTCTCGGCCTCTTGTGGAGCTCGGGGCCCTCACCGAAATGAGGGGCAGCTAGCCCTTACTGATCCCTCGGAGAAGGTAGACGAAAGACTAGGAAAATGACCAAGACCTTAGTCACAGTGAGGAGGTCTCTCCACTAACCCGAAAGATCGTTGAGCGCTTCCCCTCCCAAGCCAAAGCTGAGACCTGGGCACCTTGGAGAGCTCTGGAAATGCTAGCCAAGGACTGCCTGAGGAGAGAGAAGCTCAAGTGAAGTCCTCTCCAAAGGTGCCCTTTAGGTCTTATTTATAGGTTTTCTGATCTGGCATGCAAATAGCAGGATCCCGCCTTTTGATTTTTCTATCCGCACCCCAAATAGGTCTGCTAACAGCCAAACTCCGTTGTTTGGGGAGGCTAAAGGCAGACCACCAAGGGTAAAAGGGTAATTTGGCCCTATCAACTCATGGGCAAGGAACTGCGAGAACACTACTGCCGAAGCTCTCGCGGGCCTTCTCGCGAGTCCTGCTCGTGATGCCTCTCCTAGGCGATCACCCTGCGAGGACCTCGCTGGCCCATTCTGGCGGTATCTACCGAGGTCCTGTCTCACGACCCTTCCTGCGAGACCGCCTCTTGATTTCGTCGAGCTCAACACACATTTCGTCGAATGCAGGGCACTTCGCCGATCACAGACGAGCTCGACGAATGCAGAACGTTAAATTGTTCACTGACCGCTGAGACGGGCGGTTTGTCGACCGCTGAGATGCTGATTGAAGAAAGCCGTTCGTCGAACGCGGGAAACAATTCGTCAAACACAGAATTGAGCTAGCCGGGCGCTGAGGCCTGGTCTCGTGAGCCTCCCTGCGAGACCGCCTCTGGACTTTGTCGCGCACTGAGCACATTTCGCTTAACACCTTTTTACCGAACATAAGTCTCTTCTGCCAATAGCTTGCGAGGTGTTGGTTTGCCAGCCCTCGCTTGGCCCTGTCTTTTGAAGATATCTGCCGAGATCAGGATCTCGCGACTCCTCTTGCGAGACCATCCCTTTAGCTTTAATGAGCTTAGAACACTTCGTCGACTTCTGATGATTTCGCCGAATAGGGGTGAGCTCGACGACCGCAGGTGAGATCGACGAACCCGGGAAAGTTCGTCGAACGTGGGACTCCTTCCGTCTAGCTTCGAAAGCTTCCTCAAACTGCCTGCGAGCGTTCATCTCGCCGACCCTTCTCGCTCGCCTCTCAGCGAGCCTTCCGGGAGAGACCTATCCAAGGCCCCTCTCGCGAGGTCTTTGGCCCTATGGTCTTCCTCTCTTATTACTTCCTTCATCCCATTGCCTTCTTAAACCGTGCCTCCTAGCGTAGCGAATATCGGGGTTGTACACTTTGCATGAGTTCTAGGGTGTGGAATCTCCATCTAAGCATAGAATCGGAAAACTCTCACCGAGATCTTCGTTTGTGCGGTGAGTATTTTTGGTTTTGTGGCTTTTTTGGAGTTGGAGGGTGTAGCCCTAATCTTCTTTTTCGTCTGAAAAGTTTCAGAAATTCTTCCTGGTGGTCTTCTATCGCCGATCCATAGTGTGGAGTGCCTGGAGGCCGGTTATTGGAAGGATTGAGGCAAGTGGAGGATTCTTCCCCCTTTCCATGATGTTATTCAACTCTTTTTCCCCATTTGTATCATGTTTGCATCTGTTTTAGACAAGCAATATAGAGTAGACCCGTTAATGAAACTTCTGATATTTCCCTAGCAGAATTTGCCTAAGCCTAAGTAAAATCCTTGAGTTAGAGGAATTCGTCGAGTGTGTTTCGACGATTCGTCGAGTAGTAGTTTAGTTCCCAAGTAGTTTCGTGTAATTCGCCAATCATTATGTAAATTCGTCGAGTGGTTTTCCTTAGAGAGTTCTTAGTGATCTGTAGATAATTCGTCAAGAAGCCTAGTCTAATTCGTCGAGAGAATTTGACGAATGCTTTCAACAAATCCATCGAGACTTAACCTCTTAGACTATATCGTCGAGACCTTAGACTGAATCGTCGAGTGATCCTATATTCGTCAAGTGATTTCGATGAATCTGCTGAGACTTAGAAAATTCGTCGAGTGTTAGTGCAATTCGTCAAGTGACCTTTAGAATTCGTCGAGTAGCTGTTTGTTCATGAAAATTGTGGTATTTTCCTCCTGTTATCGTGATGCGTGTGGTGTTAAGTGATGGGGTGATGAGCTGGTTTTGAACTGTTGGTGAGAGAGATTATTGAGGCCTCCTCCGCAGTGCCTGCGTTGGTGTAATTAAGGTACCTGACGTTGTTTTGGAATGTTGGTGAGTGGAAGATTGTGACCTCCACCTCAGTGCATGTTTTTGTCTGGTGTCCTCGATTCACTGTTTGCTCATGGATTCACTTGGCCCACATAATGCCTATTTCTACGACCTTTTCTTATAAACCATTGTCGCACTTGGTGTAAGACTTTTACTGATTATTTAGCCAAGCTTGCTAACCTTTGTGGCCCTTATTGTTAATATGGCTTGTATACTGTTGATTTACAATTTATTTCTGGAGTTGGTAACTCCTTATCCTTGATCTTGGTGATCTTATTATTTATGAGCGGCCTTTTTGCTCTTTTTTGCGGAGGCATTCTTTTCTGTTGAATACCTCAGGTTTAGACCGGTAGCTGTGTAGGTTGATCGTGCTTTTCTTCCATATCTTGGATAGTGTTTTTCCTTTCTCCTCCTTGGTGAGGTTTAGTCAACTATGACTTTCTTTGACTATTTGGTCTATTTTTTGGTGCTTTGACATCTCTGTGGGTACGTGTCAGATTTTTGATGCCCATTGTTGTTACTTTGTGTGGATTTTTTACTTGTTGTGCCTGCTACTACTGCCTTTTTTGCTACTGATGCATTGCTCTCTGGGAAGGTTTTATGCTAGGATGCGTTAGATATTTTAAGTATACAATTTGCATATTCTTATTCATGGCATGATTTAAATAAAATGTCACCCTACTTTGAAGATCTTACAAAAAGTTCTTTTCTTGCTTATAATAAATGTATAGTTTTGCATATTATTAGCTAGATGATTTGGTCTTCATGCTCATACAGGGTAAATCAAATCAAACTTCATACTTTCTTTTCCGCAGCATAATTATAGATTCTACTCATGGACTAGATGATCCATTGGACCGAGTGACACAGTCTAAATCTTAAAATTGAAAATTATGTCTTTTAACATAACTTTTATACAAATGAATGTCTTTTATGAAAACAAACATAGAATTAGAGTTGCCTGAGCATCTATAGTTGTCTCCTACACGACGTTGCATGGCAAATCGTATTCTCCTCGCTCTGATAATATATTTATATATTGGGAAAATGTGGTTTGTGAAAGTTGGTATCAGAGGGAGGTTAGGTTCAGATTGGTTGTTGGACGGTTAGTCAAACAACCATCTGTTTTATGAATCTGTTTCATTGCATACACATACCGAAGGGTCATCGGTATGTCTTGGCTGAAGCGTGAACACTATATTCATAGCATGATAAGAAGTATACAGGGCATATTATGTAGTTTGGTATGCATAAATATGTGTTTGTTTATGGATCCCCATAGGCGTGACAACATGTGACTATTAAGTTGTATGTGCGGCTTAACATAGTCCCATGGGTGTTACTAGACGCTAATTTTGTTACATGCGATATTATGTAGATGCATAATATTTCATATGTACGCCGCTCATAACATGCACTAAGGCTTCCATTAGAATGCATAGCACAACATGCACATCATAACATAGCATTAACACACGTGTCAAGTTAAAGATAAACATGATGACGCTCGTACACACATGATTTAAAATGTGGATTTTTTTTATTCATGCATTTGCATTATTTGCACAAGAGTTAAGTTATACATGGTATCATTCATTAAGGATCTCAGAGCAAGGTAGTAGCAAGAGCAAATATCTACACTTTTTCCTGTTAAGTTATGGATAGGTGAAGGTTAGTGTTTAGCTAAGTCGTGATAGACCGTTTGTTTGCATTTTTAGGCGATGGACCCAAAACGTCAAACATTAAGATCGACCCCTTAATCCGAGGGTGAGTCTTCTGGTGTTTATAGTGAGTCTATGATTGAAGAACTGCGACGAAGTAATGAGGCCCTATCTAGACAAATGATCACGATGCAAGCGCAAGTCTAGGCGTTGTTGACTGCCTCTTTAGGGCAGCAACCTGCTGTGGTTCTAGTTGCCCCCGTTCATCCTAGTCCTCTGGCACCTCCAGTTCTGTTTCCACCAGAGATGAACTTCATTTCACACTTCCAGCATCTAGGACCCCCGACCTATGATGGGAGGGCTGAATTCATGGCTTTGGACGATTGGATTGTCTCTATAGAGGAAATGTTTTCTTATACCAGAATTTTTGCGTACCAAAAGGTCATGGTTGCCGCTTTCTAGTTGAAGGGCCTTGCTAAAGGCTGGTGGATAAGAGAGAAGGAAAGTCTCACTGAGGGATGCTTGTGGGACAGGTTTAAAGGAATGCTGCTGAAGAAGTTCTTGCCGTCTGTGGAGCAAGATAAGTTGAAGAATAACTTCCTTCATTTGAAGCAAAGACAACTCACAGTTAGTGAGTATGAGATTGAATTTAGCAAGCTGGGCCATTTTGCTCCGGATTTGTTAGTTACAGAAGAGGGGAGAATTACATGATTTCTGGGTGGTCTCCGTAGTGACATCTAGCAGTTCGCTAGCGCGTATCGATCAGAGAGCTACACTAAAGCAGTGGATGAAACTCTGAAGGTTGAAGCCATTAATAATGCCAAGAATTGTGGCATGAAGATGAAAGAAAAGAGAAAAGCTGAAGGTAGTGGATCTCTTTGGGCATCTGGCCCTGTTCTGAAGAAAGGAAGCAAGGAAGTGTGTAGTTCCTGTGGTCGCGCAGGCCACCCCTTTGAGAGGTGTTTCAAGAGATTGGGTGCTCAGAAGCAGTCCCAAGTGCTAGCAATTCAGAGTGCACCAAAGAATGATCTTTCCTGTGCCATGTGTGATTAGAAGGGGCAAGATGCTGCTCATTGCTGGATGAATAGCAAGACCTGCTTCTAGTGTGGGCAAAAAGGACATATGAAGTTTAAGTTCCTGCAGTCCTATCTGGCATCGCAACCAGTTCCGCTTCAGGCCTTGTCACCGCCGAATCCACAGCAGTTAGAGCGAGGAAAGGGCAAGTTAAATGCAGTGACTCAAGAAGAAGCCCAGTGCTCTACCCAGGTTATTTCAGGTTAGATTCCGACCTTGTAAGTTAGCTTATAATTTTGACTCAAATTCCGAGTATATTAGTTATGCGTATGGTTTTTATAGGAGTGTTTAAAGTAAAGAACCGGCGGGCGCGCGTTCTCTTCGAATCAGGTGTGACTCATTCCTTCATGGATAGTAAGTTCGTTGACCGCCATCGTTTGGCTATCGATCGAGTCGGCGATCTGTTCCGTGTTAAGTTTCCATCCGATGATTCGGTGGTGTCGAATGAGAGTATTCGAGATTGTCCTATTCTTTTAGGAGGGTTTCTAGCTTGTGCTGATTTGAAGTTGTTGGACTTGGAAGACTTCGATGTCATCTTGGGCATGGATTGGTTGTCCAGATATGAAGCGGTCATCCAGTGTGAGGTCAAGCGCTTGGATTTCTTGGGAGACAATGGTCAACCTAGAAGCGTGTATGGATCTCTGCGTCTGGACTCTTTGATCATATCTGCGGTATGTACCCAAAATCTCTTAGAGTCTGGTGGTTCCGCCTACCTTGTTTCTATCTTAGAATCTGCTAGTGTTTTGTCGTGGTGCGGGAGTTTCCTGATGTTTTTCCTGATAGCCTTCCTTGTCTCCCTCCTGTGAGAGATGTGAAGTTTGTTATCGACCTCGATCCTGGTACTCATCCGATTGTGAAGGCACCGTATCGTATGGCTCCGCGAGAGATGGAAGAATTGCATATCCAATTAGACGAATTGTTGAAATGTAGTTTTATTAGGCCTAGTTCTTCATCGTGGGGTGCTCCGGTTTTATTTGTTAAGAAAAACGATGGTTCAATGAGGCTGTGCATCGATTATAGAGAGTTGAACAAGGTAACCATCAAGAACAGATACCCGTTGCCTTGTATTGATGACTTATTTGACCAGTTGCAGGGTAGTTTTGTGTTCTCGAAGATTGATCTTCGTTCAGGCTATCATCAGTTAAGGATCCATGAGTCAGATGTACCGCGAATGTCTTTTCGTTCTCGTTATGGGCATTTTATGTTCTTGGTGATGTCCTTTGGATTAACAAATGCACCCTCTGCCTTTATCTATATGATGAACAGAGTATTCAAAGACTTCCTTGACCGTTTCGTAGTCATGTTTATCGATGATGTTCTAGTATATTCTAGAATTGCTGAGGGGCACGCTTTGCCTATGAGTTTAGTGCTATCAGCTTTGAGGGAGCACAAGTTATTTGCAAAATTAAGCAAGTGTGAGTTTTGGCTTCCTTGAGTGTCTTTTCTGGGCCACGTGGTGAGCAAGGATGGAATAGTTGTGGACCCAGCAAAGATTTCTGCTGTTTTGTATTGAAAGAGACCTACAACACCTAAGGAAATTAGGAGCTTCTTAGAATTAGCAGGGTATTATAGAAGGTTTCTGCAAGGATTTTCAGTTTTGTCTGCAATGTTAACAAAGCTTATGCAAAAGAGCGCAACTTTCATTTGGAGCGATAAATGTGAAGAAGCTTTTCACGAATTGAAGAGAAGGTTGGGCTCTGTTGGAACAACCCTATTACTGATTTGGGCTAGGATAACTATGTTTTGACTAAGGATCAAGTTGACCCCATTGTATAGTTTAAGGGTCAAGTTTTTAGGCTGTTAGAGTAGCTAGAACTTAAGGAAAATTCAAGTTCTCTGTGTTTGAGAAATGGCGAGTGGCGTTCGACGAATGTCTATCATCGTTCGACGAATTGTTCTCAGCAGACTGAAGTATTATAGCCAGTCCCAGTGCTCGACATTCTCTGAGCAGTGCTCGACGAATTCCAGGCAGCGTTCGACGAATTCCAGCCAGAGCTCGACAAATTCTTTATTAAAGCCCAGTTCGACAAATACAAAGTACAGATTATTTAATTCTTAAATATCAGTTATTTGTCAGTACTCTGAACACAGATCGACGACTTTAACGGATATATTCAATATATTTGGATGTATTCAAGACAGTTAAATAAGGATATTATATTCCTTGAATATATTCCCTTCTTTCCTTTATTCCAAGGCAAAGATAGCCGTTGACAATTAATGCAAAGGAGTATTTCACGGCTAAGGAATTAAAGGACCTGCCAAAGTCGTTTTGTCTTTGTTGTTATTCCAAGAAAGAAATAAAGGCTGATTATTCTATTTCCAAAAAGAGAATATATCAAAGACAGATTTCATTGTCTCATCACTCTCGACAGAATTCAAATATTCTTACAGAATACAAAGAGAGAACAACAACAAGTATAGAGAAAGAAACAGAAGAACACTCAATCAATATTCTCAGTCTTCTTCTTCCTCAAGCAACAATCATCATTTCTCTGAGAACATCTTCTTCAAAGATCCATCTATCAGATATCTGCTGCAAGTTCAAGTATTCTACAATAGAAACAAAGAATCTGAAGAACTATTTTCTTCCAGATCAATCTGCTACAGAAGAATTGTGTTTTCAATAGAAAGCTTCTCCATCATCTGTCAAATACTTCAATCAGACAGGGGGAGCTTTACAACAAGTCCACTAGAGTCTTCTATCAGCATCTTGACAGATAAGGACACTATAACCTCTTTCTCACCTCTCTTGTACAGGGTTAGTACTCCCTTCAAAAGTGTAACTCCCTAGTGGCAAGACACCTGATCAAAAAATCTAGTTGATTTTGAGCACCTGAACAAAAGCTCTATGGTGTGTGGACACCTGATCAAAATCACCTTGGTGTTAGGGCACCTGATCAACCCTCCTAGTGGACTCCTACCAAGGGTGGTAGAAGAGTGGACTACCCAGATTTATTGGGGAACCAGTATAAATTCCTTGTGTCCTCTGTGTTTGTTTGTTTCTCTGTGCTGTGCTGTGTGCTTTTACTTATTTAGTTTTCTGCTTATGTATATTTCTCACACTGCTTACACATATATATATAACACTACTTTAATTATGCTATACAAACTAAGGAAAAGTTTTTAATACTCTATTCACCCCCCTCTAGAGTAACTTAAGATCTAACCTCCACTTTCAATTGGTTTCAGAGGAAGTTGATTCTTTACAGGCTAACACCTGAATCACAAAGATCAATTAGATCTTAAATTAATTTAGAGTTTTTATTTTATCTATTTTCTGTTAAAAACTCATGGCACAAAACAAGGAGTACTCAAGTACAAGACCTCCTATGTGAAATCTTGGCAAGTTTGCACTGTGGAAAGCAAGGATTAAGCTTTATATGAACTCTATTGATGAAGAGATTTTCAATGTTATTCTGACAGGGCCTCCAGCACCTACAACATCAACAAGCACTGAAGCTACAACAGACAACCATGCTTTCCCACCTCCTGAGTGTACAGAAACTCAAAAGAAGCAAAGAAGTGCATATGCTAAAGCCATGAACATTCTGGCTCAAACTATGTCTGATGACATATTTCAAAAAGTGATTGAATGTACTTCAGCTAGAGAGATTTGGATCTCACTAAATAATATGGTTGCAGGTTCTGCAGATGAAAGAAAAGACAGAAGATCACACTTGATCTCTCTGTATGAAAACTTCAAGAAAGGAGAAACAGAGACAGTTGCAGACATGTATAACAGATTCAGTCTCATAATTAATGAGCTGAAATCTCTGGACAAAGTGATCTCTATCACTGAAGTCAATGATAAGATTCTAATGTGCTTCCCCAGCACTTGGGACTCTAGGATCTTGCCAATCAAGGAAGCCAGAAGCCTCAATGAGATTACCACTGAAGCTTTGTTGGGCAAACTCAAATCTTATGAGCAGCTCATCAAATCCAGGTAAGCTGAATCATCCACTTCATCTCCAGCAACAAAGAAAGAAAAGAGCATAGCTTTCAAAACAGCTGATGCAGAAGAAGAAAAGACTCCAAAAGATGAGGAGTTTATGAGTCTCATAGCCAAGAAATTTTACAAAATGGCTAAGAAGGACTTCAAAAATAAGGAGTCCAGATCAAGAGAAAAGCAAAGGTATGACAAATCATCTCCTAAAGAAGTTATTTGTTATGGTTGTAGGAAACCTGGACACTACCTGACAGAATGTCCAGAAAATCAAAAGAAAGAAAAGAAAAAGGAAAAAGAAGAGAAAAGAAGCTCCAACAAATCTTCCTCCCACAAGCACAAAAAGAAGGGAAGAGGATTTATAGTAGAATCATGGAGTGAAACTGAATCTGAGTCATCATCCAGTTCATCTGATGATGATGAAGAAAAATCAAGGGAAAGTGACCAATGTCTGATGGCAATATATGACTCAGGCAGTGAGTCAGAATATGCTTCCTCATCCAGTTCCAATGATGATGAAGAAGAAAGAACATTCTGCATGATGGCTATCAATGCCTCAGGACATAGTTCTGAAGAAAAATCAGAATCAGAAGCAGAAGATGATGCAGATCAGGTATTATCTAACTTTGATTTTACTTCAGTTGAATTCAAAGTTCTTTGATTAGACTTACTACAATCTGAGAAAGAAATAATCTCACTAAGAAGTAAGCTAGCTGAAATGAAAATTATAAGTGAAGAAAATATAAATCTTAAGAAAGATTTGGCTGCCTCCAGGGAACATATTGTTCTCATTGAGAGCAAGTTGTCTGAAGCAAAGAAGTTTGAAGAATCCCTAAATGGGAGAAGCATCAAAATGATGGGCATAACAAGCACAGTAAATGCTAGACTTAATAACAAATTGGGCTTGGGTGCCTCATTAAGTGAGCCACATCTGATTATGAAGAATATATTATCTACACCCATAAAATTCATATCTGCTAAAAGCAAAGAGGCTGTAGAAGCTAATAAAGATATTTCAAGCAAGTCTGTTAAGAATAAAAGAATTCAGAAGAATTCGTCGAACGAAGCTCGACGAAAAGATTCCAATTTGTCGAATGGAGATCGATGAAAACTGAAAACAAAATTTCAGTATAGTTATTACATGGACGACGTTCGACGAAATCATGTACATTCGTCGAACGTCGATCGACAAATTCACCCAAATTTGTCGAACAGATACTATACACAGAATTTCAGGAATTCTAATTCTAAACACACTAAAAATCCTTTCACTGAATGGATTATACCTCCAAGGAGTTATCATCCACAAGGCTATAAGGATCAGCCTGAAATGTCCTTTATCTCTGAATATTGTGGTAAGACAAAATGACCCAAGGTAGTCTGGGTCAAAAACAACTAGTTTATTTTTCTGTCTTTGCAGGTATACATCTATCCAAAGATAAAGGAATATTGGTACTTGGATAGTGGATGCTCAAAGCATATGACAGGAACCAAGGCCAACCTAAGCAATTATAAGGCAAAGCTTGGACCCAAAGTTGTCTTTGGAGACTCCAACTGTGGACAGACAAAAGGATATGGACAAGTCAAGGTTGGAGCAGTCACCTTCAAAGAAGTATCATATGTCAAAGGTCTCAAGCACAACCTCATCAGCATAAGCCAGTTATGTGATGAAGGTTATCAGGTAACCTTTAACCCTTCCCAATGTCTTATTACCAATAATAAAAATATAAATGTATTATCTGGTATTAGACAAGGAAACATTTATCTAGTCAATTTTGACTCTGCCAATACAGACATCTGTCTATTTAATTCAATAAGTAAGAAAAATGAATTATGGCATAAAATGCTTGGACACATTAACCTTAGAACTATCTCTAAGCTTTCTAAGGACAACCTTGTCAGAGGACTGCCTTCTGGTTCATACAAGAAGGAAGGACTTTGCAGGGCATGTCAGTTAGGTAAGCAGACTAGAAGTAGTTTCAAATCTTTATCCAAGAGTGATTCCCCTAGGATTCTGTATTTATTGCTTTTAGATCTTTTTGGACCTACTGCTATACAGAGCTTAGGAGGGAAGCATTATTCTCTAGTTATTGTAGATGACTTCTCAAGATTCACTTGGGTGTTCTTTCTTAGGAATAAGTCTGACACCTTCAAAGTTCTAACAGACTTTCTCAGGTCCATCAAGATTGAGTACTCTACTGTAGTTGCATTGATCAGAAGTGATCATGGCACTGAGTTTGAGTCTCTTCTGATGAGAGAATTATGCGGAAAAGAAGGGATCAGGCAGTGCTTCTCTGCTCCTAGAAGCCCACAACAAAATGGGGTAGCTGAAAGGAAAAATAGAACACTAATTGAATTAGCAACTACATTGCTTGCTGATGCTCATTTGCTACTCTCCTTTTGGGCAGAGACAGTGAACACAGCCAATTATGTGCTGAATAGAAGCCTGATACATAAGCTTAAGGGTAAAACTCCCTATGAACTACTCAAGAATAAAAAGCCTAAGGTTAGCTATTTTAAGATTTTTGGTTGTAAATGCTATGTGCATAACAATGATAAGAATTATCTAAGGAAGTTTGAAGCTAAGGAAGCTGCGGGCATATTCCTTGGATACTCTCTATCTAGTAAGGTATATAGAGTCTACAACAAATCTACTCTTAAGATAGAGGAGTCCATGCATGTTTCTTTTGATGAAACTAACCTGTTAAATGAGGAGAGGATTACCACCTCAACCATAAATACTTTGCAGGTATCAGATCTATGCGAAGAGCTAAGTGAGCTAAATCTAGAGAAAAGAGATTCTTTAATTCCAACAACTCAAACACTTGAAGATAGTGAAGAAGAAGATCATCCAGAATATCTTGCTGACAAATCAATTTAAGTGATAGTTGAACAAATTCCCCAAGAAAATACTATTGCTGAACCAACTCCAACTGTTGACCACATCACAGTTCGATATCATCCAATATCACAAGTAATTGGAGATATTTTAGCAGGTGTTCAAACAAGGCATCAACTACACCAAAATCAGATGCATACTTGTTTCCTATCACAAGTTGAACCTCAAACTATAACAGATGCAGAACAAGATCCAAATTGGATTGTTGCAATGCAAGAGGATCTCAACCAATTTGAAAGGAACAAGGTTTGGGATTTGGTTCCAAGACCAAAAGGCCATCCAGTCATTGGCACTAAATGGGTCTTCAGGAACAATCTAGATGAACTAGGCAATATTATGAGAAATAAAGCAAGACTGGTAGCCCAAGGATATTCACAGGAAGAAGGGATTGATTATGATCAGACCTTTGCTCATGTTGCAAGACTTGAAGCAACCAGAATCTTTCTTGCATTTGCTGCATATAAAAAGTTCAAAGTATATCAAATGGATGTGAAGAGTGCATTCTTAAATGGAGAAATCAAAGAAGAATTCTATGTGGAACAACCAGCAGGTTTCATCTCTCCAACTCAACCCTCTTATGTATTTAAGCTTAAGAAATCTCTTTATGGTCTCAAACAAGCTCCTAGAGCATGGTATGAGACTTTAGCTAGTTTTCTTTTGGAAAACAATTTCTGTAGAGGCATAGTAGATAAAATCTTATTTTTCAAGATACATAAAAATCAAACTTTGCTAGTTCAAATATATGTTGATGATATTATTTTTGCCTCTACCGATTCAAATTTGTGCAAAAGATTTTCTAATCTAATGCAATCTAAATTTGAAATGAGTAGTATGGGTGAGTTATCATACTTCCTTGATCTTCAAGTGAAGCAAACTTCAAATGGAATCTTCATATCCCAATCTAAGTATGCTAAGGAATTAGTGAAAAGATTTGGTATGTCTGATTCTTCCACCATGAAAACACCCATGCCCTCAAATGCTGTTGTTGATAATGATGAATCAGGGAAACCTGTTGATTCAAAAGTATATAGAGCAATTGTTGGCTCACTACTCTATTTAACAGCTAGTAGGCCTGACATAATGTTTGCTACCTGTATTTGTGCTAGGTTTCAAGTTAACCCCAAAGAATCTCACATAATTTTATTAAAAAGGATTTTGAGATATATAAAGGGTTGCCCTAATCTAGGACTTTAGTATCCAACATCATCTGAATTTGAATTAACTGAATTCTCAGACTCAGATTATGCTGGATGCAGAGTAGACAGGAAAAGCACATCAGGAACTTGTCAGTTTCTTGGTGATAGGCTTGTGTCTTGGTTTTGTAAGAAGCAGACATTTGTGTCCACATCAACAGCTGAAGCTGAATACATGGCTGCTGGCAGTTGCTGCTCACAGATGTTGTGGATACAAAATAAGCTTCTACACTATGGTGTCAACTTAAATAATTAAATTATATTTTGTGACAACACTAGTGCAATATCTATAGCACAAAATCCAGTTCTCCATAGTAGGACTAAACACATAGAAATTTGGCACCACTTCCTTAGGGATAATGTGGATAAAAATAAAATTTGCCTACAATTTATTTCTACTGATTTACAAAGAGCTGGCATTTTCACCAAGCCCTTGGATGAAAAGAAGCATATCTTCTTTATAAATCAAATAGGAATGATAGATGGAGATTCAATCTGTTAAAAAAATTAAAATTTCTATTTATCCCCTCAATTCGTTGAACGGAGGACGACGAATTTGAATCATTTGTCGAACGACGGTCGACAAAACCTGTTAACTTCAGAATCGATAAAGAACATCTCACCTGTCGAACGGTGGTCGATGAAAAAGATATTTTTGTCGAACGCTGTCTGATGGAGACCTAAAGCTTTTCGACTTTTACTTTTATTAGGTTTTTGCCGAACCTCGCTCCACAAATGCGCCCCCTCTTCCGGTCTATATAATCTCTATTTTATTTCTTAATAGATTGCGCCTACAGAAATCATTTCCCTCCAGTTCCCCTCTGCACTTGATCTTTCTCTCTTGCAGGTACTAATGGCGATTTCTCAAGCCGCGCTCAATTCCATGAAGTTCGACGCCGGATTTGACATTGATATGGAATCTTTCGCACAATCAGACCAAGTATTCAAGGATATTCTTCAACGTTTTGAAGAACAACAGTTGAAGAAGTTCATGAGCACAAGGATAAAGTTGCATACAACAGAAATAAAAGAATGGTGTTACACGGCTAAGCCAGAGGATGAAAGTTTATCTGGAACCATCTCAGGTCATCAGGTTTCTCTTACCCCTACCATTCTATCTGAAATTTTTTGTTTTGTGAATGGTGATGATGATTTAGAGCTAAGCTCTGTTGAAAATGGTGAAGCCTTGATTAAAATGGGTCATTCTACTGGAAACCCTAATCATCTGCTTAAGAAAAACTTGTCCTTGGAATACAAGTTTTTATCTGATATTGTTGGAAAGGTGTTGTTAGGGAAGACAACAGGTCATGATTACATTAATATGCACCAATTTCTTTTGTTGGTGGCCTTAATGGAAAAGAAGAAAGTTAACTATGGATCCATTCTTTTTGGATTGATTAAGAAGAAAATTTCTAAGGATAATGTCAGTTTTGGAAGAATTATTGTCATAGTTTTGCAGGAAAGGCACCAAGACCTTCTGGTCTCTCCCAAGGTAACAATAAATGCTAGCAAGAAGCTGACCTCAGCCCTCTTTGCCAAATGGGACAGGGTTATTCCAAAGAAGAACCCAGGAGCAGTTGCACCAAAGAAAGCTTCTGAAGGCACCAGGACTGATCCAGTCACTCCCTCAACCCATCCAGAAGCTCCTCCTCTTATTTCTTCTCCTCCTGTCCCATCTCCACCTCAGCATATTTACCCTGGACAAACTCCACCAAATTCTCCTACACCCATTGATGACATCCCAACTCCTTCATTTACCCTTCTACCTCCCCATACTTCTCCACCTCCATCTCCCATGCATGATGACCATCAGTCACCCGTTCATCATTCTTGCCCTATTCATTCAGACATCCCTCAACAACATGCCAATGTTGCAAACATCTTTGTACCAACTTCCATTCCATCCACTTCTCAATCATCTTCATCTCATCCACCTGAATTTCTATTTCTAAAGTTCCAATCTGTTGCTGATCAGATTCTTGATCACATTCTTCCCAAGATAGATCAAATCCTGGATGCAAAACTTGCTCCAGTTCATCATATTCTTTCTAATCTTAACTCCACCCTGGATGCAAAACTTGCTCCAATTCTTATAGCAATTTCTGATTTATCTTCTACAATATCTTCAATTCCTTCCTCTCTTTCTGTCCCTTCTTCTAGGGGCCTAGATTCAGGTTTCCTTGAAGCTAGGCAGGGGGAGATGCCTTATGAAGAAGCTCCAGAAGCTCCAGTTTTAGAGGCTATAGTTTTTGTTGAAGATACAGTTCCAACTTCTGATTTAGATATGTTTGATTTGTTTGAAGATACAGTTCCAGTCATACAAGAGATAAATAATATCTATATTCATCCCTCTCTAGATATTATTTCTTTGCTGTCTAAGTTTGATTCAATTTTCTCAAATCTGCCAAAATATCAAGTATCTTCTAGAGCAATTGTTCCATACACTGCTCCAATAGATAAGGTTTTGCTGAAAAAGGTTACCAGAAGTTTTGAAGTTCAGATTGCAGCTCCAGTTCCCATTTCAGTTCAAATTCAAAGTCTTGTAGAGGAATCAGTTGTAATTTCAGAGGAAATCATCAATAGTTTTGATGTTCCAACCTTTGTCTTTGATGAATCCCCAATTCCTGATTTTGATGAAATCTGGAAAGCAGAAGATGAAGCTTTTGAAGCTGAAGAGCAAAAGATTAAAGCTCTTAAATTGGTCAATGCCTTATATAATGAACCAATTCCATCTTCTGATTCTAATAAAGATGATGACAATGATTTTGATGATTCATCATCAAAGAAAAGAAAGAAAAGAAAAGATAAGTCAATGGCTATTCCCAAGCCTCCTAACCCAGATAGTGATATTCCCTATTACATTCTTCATAATATCCCTCTTGACAAAGATACCCCTCACTGGATGAAGTTCTCTAGAAATGAAAATAAGAGAAGAAAGAAGATGAGGAAAACTGGTTATTATTCTGACAAGCCTGTCAAATATAATCATCCTCCTCCTCCTCCTCTAGCAGCAGGTTCAGCAGCACCCTCTTCCTCCTATCAGAAGTTCACTTCTCAGCAATCAAGTACACCAGCTAACACAAGGAGTTATCAGAGCTCTTGGTCTTCAGGACTTTCTTCAACTTCTTCCAAGAATGTTTCTACAGAGTACAAGTATCCAATATCTGATTGATCCTTGCACAGGAAAAGAAATATTCCTTTTGAACAACCGTCATTGCAGGATATTGATCCTGATGAAAGGCCTTTGTCCCCAGTTAATACAGAAGCTGAAGAAATAGCACAGATGGCTAGATTCAAGGAGACAATTGCCATAGCTCAGATTAATAAGGCAAAAGCTGAAGGAAAAGATTACTCTCAGTTTTCAACCATGTCAGACTACAGAAGAAAGGAATTTGAAAAGTATAAATCAAAGAACCTTTTCAATGCTGAAAAATTTTTGATGCAGTACCCACAAGCAGTTGTTATTCAAGGTAAATCTCAAACTATTATTGTAGCTTAGGATATCTATATAAGTAAGAAGAAATCTGAAGATCCTAACAGGGAAATCATCTTCAAGCCTTCATCAGCAAAGAAATGAAAAAGGTTCAGTCTCTTTATTTTGTTCTTGTTTAAACATTTTGGTTGTAATATTCATAAACTTAGAGCACTATATTCCATTCTATCTGCTGAAATGAATTTACATTCTGTCAGATATATTTCTATGCTCTGTTGTTTATTTTTTTTGTTGTATTTATTTGATTGATTGTCAAATAGTATCCTAACCCAAATAGGGGGAAATTGTTGGAACAACCCTATTACTGATTTGGGCTAGGATCACTATGTTTTGACTAAGGATCAAGTTGACCCCATTGTATAGTTTAAGGGTCAAGTTTTTAGGCTGTTAGAGTAGCTAGAACTTAAGGAAAATTCAAGTTCTCTGTGTTCGACAAATGGCGAGTGGCGTTCGACGAATGTCTATCATCGTTCGATGAATTGTTCTCAGCAGACTGAAGTATTATAACCAGTCCCAGCGCTCGACATTCTCTGAGCAGTGCTCGACGAATTCCAGACAGCGTTCGACGAATTCCAGCCAGAGCTCGACAAATTCTTTATTAATGCTCAGTTCGACATATACAAAGTCCAGATTATTTAATTCTTAAATATCAGTTATTTGTCAGTACTCTGAACACAAATCGACGACTTTAACAGATATATTCAATATATTTGGACGTATTCAAGACAGTTAAATAAGGATATTATATTCCTTGAATATATTCCCTTCTTTCCTTTATTCCAAGGCAAAGATAGCCGTTGACAATTAATGCAAAGGAGTATTTCACGGCTAAGGAATTAAAGGACCTGCCAAAGTCATTTTGTCTTTGTTGTTATTCCAAGAAAGAATTAAAGGCTGATTATTCTATTTCCAAAAAGAGAATATATCAAAGACAGATTTCATTGTCTCATCACTCTCGACAGAATTCAAATACTCTTACAGAATACAGAGAGAGAACAACAACAAGTATAGAGAAAGAAAAAGCAGAACACTCAATCAATATTCTCAGTCTTCTTCTTCCTCAAGCAGCAATCATCATTTCTCTGAGAACATCTTCTTCAAAGATCCATCTATCAGATATCTGCTGCAAGTTCAAGTCTTCTACAAGAGCAACAAAGAATCTGAAGAACTATTTTCTTCCAGATCAATCTGCTACAGAAGATTTGTGTTTTCAAGAGAAAGCTTCTCCATCATCTGTCAAATACTTCAATCATACAGGGGGAGCTTTACAACAAGTCCACTAGAGTCTTCTCTCAGCATCTTGACAGAGAAGAACACTATAACCTCTTTCTCACCTCTCTTGTACAGGGTTAATACTCCCTTCAAAAGTGTAACTCCACCAGTGTAACTCCCTGGTGGCAAGAAACCTGATTAAAAAATCTAGTTGGTTTTGAGCACCTGAACAAAAGCTCTGTGGTGTGTGGACACCTGATCAAAATCACTTTGGTGTTAGGGCACCTGATCAACCCTCCTAGTGGACTCCTACAAAGGGTGGTAGAGAGTGGACTACCCAGATTTATTGGGGAACCACTATAAATTCCTTGTGTCCTCTGTGTTTGTTTGTTTCTCTATGCTGTGCGGTGTGCTTTTACTTATTTAAATTTCTGCTTATATATATTTCTCACACTGCTTACACATATATATAAGACTACTTTAATTATGCTATAAAAACTAAGGAAAAGTTTTTAATACTCTATTCACCCCCCTCTAAAGTAACTTAAGATCTAACCTCCACTTTCAGGCTCTGCTCCAGTTTTGGCCTTGCCTACCGAAGGGTTTGAGTATTCAGTTTTTGTGGATGCATCCTTGGTTGGAATCGGTTATGTCCTGATGCAAGAAGGGAAGGTGATTGCATAAGGATCGAGAAAATTGAAGATTCACGAAAATAATTATCCTACGCATGACTTGAAATTTGCAGCGGTGATTTATGCGTTGAAGCTGTTGAGACATCTAATGTATGGAGTATCCTGCAAAATTTATTCGGATCATAAGAGCTTGCAGTACGTCTTCACCCAGAGAGAGCTTAATTTGCGTCAGCGTAGATGGATGGAGTATGTGGTGGATTATGATGTTGATATTCTGTATCATCCGGGTAAGGCTAATGTGGTGGCCGATGCCTTGAGTAGGAGGACCGCACATATCTTCAACTTTTCTGTGTAGTCTTTGGTGGAGCAATTCTTGCTGATGAATATATCTGTTAGTGATAATGTCTTGCAATCTAAACTAGATATTGAAGAGCCTTCATAGATTACCCTCACATGGTTGCATCAGAAAGAAGATCCGGATTTGCAGCACCTCCGAGGTAGAACTGAAAAAGGAGAGTTGCCAGATTTCTCAGTTGATGAGGCTGGTACTTTGAAGTTTTAAGGTAGATATTGCATTCCTGATATTGGGGATATTTAGACAAGGAATTGTAAGGAAGCACATGGATCTAGGGTTGCCTGCCACCCTGGTTCTACAAAGATGTATCGAGACTTGAAGCAGATCGTTTGGTGGTCAGGAATGAAGAATGGCATTGCCATGTTTGTATCATAATGTTATACCTGTTAGCGTGTCAAGGCAGATCACAAAAGACCTGGAGGTAAGTTGAACCCCTTGGCATTCCAAGTTGGAAGTGGGAGAGTATCTCTATGGACTACATTACCGGTTTGTTGAGATCTCCCCAAGGGCATGTTTATGTATGGGTTATTGTGGATAGATTAACGAAGTGTGCTCATTTTGTATCTTTCAAGATTGGCTATTCGATGGAGAAAATAACAAAGCTTTATTTGGATGAGGTCATTAGATTGCATGGTGTTCTAGTAAGTATTGTGAAAGTGGAGGTTAGATCTTAAATTAACTCTAGAGGGGGGGGGGGGGTGAATAGAGTTTAAAAACTTTTTCCCTTAGTTTTATAGCGGAATTAAAAATAGTGATATACATATATGTATAAGAGAGTGAGTAATAAAAACTAAGAAAAGAAAATCAGCACAGCACAAACACAGAAAAGAAATCAAACACAGAAGACACAAGGAGCTATAGTAGTTCCCCACTAAACTTGGGTACGTCTACTCTTCTACCACCCTTGGTAGGAATCCACTAGGATTTTTGATCAGGTGCCCTCACACCAATGAGCTTTTGTTAAGGTGCCCAAAAACCAACTAGATTTTTTGATCAGGTGTCTTGCCACCAATGGGGTAAACTTTTGAAGGGAGTTTGAACCCCGTACAAGATGGGGTAAGGAGGGGTTATGAAGTTCTTCTCTGTCAATATGCTGAGAGAAGGCTCTAGTTGATGTTGATGTAAAGCTCCACCTGTCTGATAGAAGTATTTGACAGTTTGGTGGAGAAGCTTTCTCTTGAAAGAAGATCTTTCTATAGCAGATGAATCTGAGAGAATGAATTCTTCAGACTATTGTTGCTCTTTTGAAGATCTGAACTTGCAACATAGATCTGAGAGAGAGAGAGATCTTGAAGATGTTGTTCTCAGAGAAAATGGAGATGCTGCTTGAGGAAGAAGAAGACTGAATATGCTTTTGGCTAAGTGTTCTTCTTCTACTTCTCTGTATTCTTGTTGTAACCTTTTTCTG
Organism: Dactylorhiza incarnata; assembly: GCA_033032865.1. Taxonomy (NCBI): domain Eukaryota; kingdom Viridiplantae; phylum Streptophyta; class Magnoliopsida; order Asparagales; family Orchidaceae; genus Dactylorhiza; species Dactylorhiza incarnata. Next base: position 7,700,896 of record JAWHQI010000013.1, read on the forward strand.
TATTCTGAAAGAATGTTATTTTTTAATTCTGTCTGATTCAAGAGATAATAATCTATGTCTTGATATCTTCTATCTTTGGAATAGAATAATCAGAGTTTAATTCTTTCTTGGAACTGCAACAGAGACCAAACGACTTTGGCAGGTTCTTTAATTCCTTAGCCGTGAAATATTCCTTTTGCATTAAATGTCAACGACTATCTTTGTCTTGGAATAAGGAAAGAAATGAATATAATAACTGAATATAATATCCTTAATTATCTGACTTGAATACGTCCAAAGATATTTGAATAGATCCGTTAAAGTCGTCGATCTGTGTTCAGAGAATTGACAAATAACTGATATTTAAGAATTAAATAATCTGGAGTCTGTATTTGTCGATCTGAGCTTCAGTGAAGAATTTGTCAAGTGCTAGCTGGAATTCGTCGAGTGCTGGCTGGAATTTGTCGAGCGCTGGCTGGAATTTGTCGAGCGCTAGCTGAAATTCGTCGAACGCCGATAGCCATTCGTCGAACACTGAGAACTTGAATTTTCCTTAAGTTCTAGCTAATCTAACAGCCTAAAGACTTGACCCTTAAACTATACAATGGGGTCAACTTGATCCTAGTCAACATATAGTGATCCTAGCCCAAATCAGTAATAGGGTTGTTCCAACAATCTCCCCCTATTTGGGTTAGGACACTATTTGAAAATCATTCAAATAATAATCAACAGAAAGACAAACAACGGAGCATAAATATATTTGACAGAATTTAAATGCTTCAACAGATAAATTAAAATAAAGTGCTCTGAGTTTAGAAACATTACAGTTATAATAAAATCAAGAAATTAAGAACTCTTGTCCTTTTTGGAGGAGGGCTTGAAAATGATCTGTCTGTTTGGATTTTCTGCTTCCTTCTTGCTTATATAAAGATCTTCAACTCCCACCATGGTTTGAGATTTACCTTCTATAACCACTGCTGCTGGGTGCTTCTTTAAGAATTCTTCAACATTGAAAAGGTGCTTAGAGCCATATTTCTCAAATTCTTGCTTTCTAAATTCTGACAATGTTGAATATTGAGATAAATCTTTTCCTTCAACTTTAGCTTTATTAATCTGAGCTGTTGCTATAGATTCTCTGAATCTTGCCATGTGAGAAATCTTTTCTTCTTCGGGATTGGGAGAAGGAGGCCTATAATCATCATTATTGTCTTGACAAAAAGAACTTTCTTGAGGATTTCTATCTCTGTGAGAGATGCCTTTAGAGACAGAATATTTATATTCTGAGGAAACATTTCTGGTGGAACTTGAAGGAGGTCTTGATGACCTAGGACTTTGATAACCACTTGAACTATCTGGTCTCCTTGATTGCTGAGGAATAAACTTCTGAGAGGAAGAAGAGAATGCTGCTGAACCTGCTACTGGAGGAGGAGGAGGAGGATGATTATATTTGACAGGCTTGTTAGAATAATAACCAGTCTTCCTCATCTTCTTTCTTCTCTTGTTCTCATTCCTGGACAGTTTCATGCAACCTGGGGTATCTTTATCAAGAGGAATATTATGAAGGATATAATAAGGAATATCATTGTCTGGATTTGGAGGCTTAGGGACAGCCTTTGACTTAGATTTCCTTTTCTTTCTTTTCTTGGATGATGAATCATCAGAATCACTATCATCTTCATTAGAATCAGAAGATTGAATTGGGTCATCATACAAATCATTGATCAATTTAAGAGCTTTAACTCTTTGATCTTCAGCTTCATAAGCTGCATCTTCTGCTTTCCATATTTCATCAAAATCTGGAATAGGAGAGTCATCAAGAACAAAAACTGGAACATCAAAAATCTTGAGAATTTCTTCTGAAATTACAACTGATTGTTCTGCTTGAACTAGAGCTTGAATTTGATTTTGAACTGGAACTTTAAAATTCTTGAGAAACTCTTTCAACACAACTTTACTTATAGGAGCAGTATATGGAACTATTGCTTTTGAATATTCTTGATACTTTGGCAGATTTGAGAAAACTGAATTAAACTTAGATAGCAAAGAAATAATATCTAGATAAGGATGAATATAGATATTATTTATCTCTTCTATAACTGGAATTTCTGAAACTGTAAATAAATCAATTATTTCTGAATCATACTCTGAAACTGAAACTTCAAAACCTGGAGCTTTTGTTGCTTCTGGAGCTTCTAGAGCTTCTTCATGAGATATCTCCCCCTGCCTAGCTCCAGGGATACCTGAATCTAGGCCCCTAGAAGAAGGTACAGAATGAGATGAAGGGAATCAAGACATTTTAGCAGATAGATCAGAAATGGCTTGAAGAACTAAAGCAAATTTTGCATCCAGGATGGTATCTAGCTTAGGAAGAATATCAAGAACTGGAGCAAGTTTTGCATCCAGGATTTGGTCTAGCTTGGGAAGAATGTGATCAAGGATTTGATCAGCCACAGTTGAGAAATTGAGATAGATGAATTCTGGTGGATTGGATGATGATGGTGTAGAAGAGGATGGAATGAAGGTTGGTACAAAAATGTTTGTAACATGAGCAGATTGTTGAGGGGTGTTTTGATGGATAGGACATGAATGGTGGATGGGTGACTGGTGGTCATCATGTATGGGAGATAGAGGTGGAGAAGTGTGAGGAGGCAGAAGGTCAAATGAAGGAGGAGGAATGTCATTTGTAGGTGTTGGAGAATTTGGAGTAGGGGTTTGTGTAGGGGAAATATGCTGAGTAGGTGGAGGTGGGAGGGGAGGAGAAGAAACAGGAAAAGGAACTTCTGGAAGGGTTGAGGGAGTGACTGATACAGTCCTAGTGTCTTCAGAAGCTTGCCTTGCTGATCTGGGATTCTTCTTTGGAATCACCCTGTCCCATTTGGCAAACAGAGCTGAGGACAGCCTCTTGCTTGCATTTATTGTTACCTTGGGAGAGACCAAAAGGTCTTGGTTCCTTTCCTGCAGAACAATGCCTATAACTCTTCCAAAACAAACATTATCCTTAGAAACATTCTTCTTAATTAACTCAAAAAGAACTTATCCCCAATTCAGTTTCTTCTATTCCATCAAGGCCACCATCAACAGAAATTGGTGCCTGTTAATGTAATCATGACCTGATGTCTTTCCTAACAAGACTTTTCCAACAGTGTTAGACAAAAAATTGTATTCCATGGATAAGTTTTTCTTAAGCAAATGGTTAGGGTTTCCAGTAGAGTGACCCATTTTAACCAAAGCATCACCAAATTCAACAGAGCTTAACTCTAGATCATCATCACCATTTATAAAGCCAAAAACTTCAGATAGAATGGTTGGGGTAAGAAAAACCTGATGTCCTGATATTGTTCCAGATAAACTTTCATCCTCTGACTTAGCAGTATAAACCCATTCTTTGATTTCTGCTATAGGTAGCTTTATCCTTGTGCTCATAAACTTCTTCATCTGTTGTTCTTCAAAGAGTTGAAGAATGTCCTTGAAAAATTGGTCAGACTGAGAGAATGATTCAATGTCTATGTCGAATCCGGCGTTGAACTTCATGGAGTAGAGAGCGGCTTGAGAAATCGCCATTGGAACGTGCAAGAAAAAAGATCAAGTGCAGAGAGAAATAAGAATGAGATTAAATAGAAAGATCGGAGAAGGGGGCGCATTCGTGGTGCGATGATCGGCAAAAACCTAATAAAAGCAGAAGTCGAAATGAATTTAGGTCTCCGTCAGACAGCGTTCGACAAAAATATCTTTTTCGTCGACCACGGTTCGACAAGTGATATTTTCTTTATCGATTCTGAAGTTAAAAGATTTTGTCGACCATCGTTCGACAAATGATTCAAATTCGTAATCCTCCGTTCGACGAATTGAGGGGATAAATAGAAATTTAATTTTTTTATCAGATTGAATCTCCATCTATCATTCCTATCTGATTTATAAAGAAGATATGCTTCTTTTCATCCAAGGACTTGGTGAAAATGTCAGCTCTTTGCAAATCAGTTGAAATAAATTGTAGGCAAATTTTATTTTTATCCACATTATCCCTAAGGAAGTGGTGCCTAATTTTTATGTGTTTAGTCCTACTATGGAGAACTGGATTGTGTTATAGATATTGCACTAGTATTGTCAGAAAATATAATTGAATTATTTTGATTGACACCATAGTCTAGGATCTGATTTTGTATCCACAACATCTGTGAGCAGCAACTGCCAGCAGCTATGTATTCAACTTCAGCTGTTGATGTTTACACAGATGTCTATTTCTTACAAAACCAAGACAGAAGCCTATCACCAAGAAACTGACAAGTTCCTGATGTGCTTTTCCTATCTACTCTGCATCCAGCATAATCTGAATCTGAGAATCCAGTTAATTCAAATTCATATGCTGTTGGATACCAAAGTCCTAGATTAGGGCAACCCTTTATATATCTCAAAATCCTTTGTAATAAAATTAGATGAGATTCTTTGGGGTTAACTTGAAACCTAGCACAAATACAGGTAGCAAACATTATGTCAGGCCTACTAGCTGTTAAATAAAGTAGTGAGCCAATAATTGCTCTGTATACTTTTAAATCAACAGGTTTCCCTGATTCATCATTATCAACAACAACATTTGAGGGCATGGGTGTTTTCATGGTGGAAGAATCAGACATACCAAATCTTGTCACTAATTCCTTAGCATACTTAGATTGGGATATAAAGATTCCATTTGGAGTTTGCTTCACTTGAAGACCAAGGAAGTACGATAACTCACCCATACTACTCATTTCAAATTTAGATTGCATTAGATTAGAAAATCTTTTGCATAAATTTGAATCAGTAGAGCCAAAAATAATATCATCTACATATATTTGAACTAGCAAAGTTTGATTTTTATGTATCCTAAAAAATAGGGTTTTATCTACAATGCCTTTACAGAAATTGTTTTCCAAAAGAAAACTAGCTAAAGTCTCATACCATGCTCTGGGAGCTTGTTTGAGAACATATATAGCTTTATTAAGCTTAAATACATAAGAGGATTGAGTTGGAGAGATGAAACCTGGTGGTTGTTCCACATAGACTTCTTCTTTGATTTCTCCATTTAAAAATGCACTCTTCACATCCATTTGATATACCTTGAACTTCTTATATGCAGCAAATGCAAGAAAAATTCTGATTGCTTCAAGTCTTGCAACAGGAGCAAAGGTCTGATCATAATCAATCCCTTCTTCCTGTGAGTATCCTTGGGCTACCAATCTTGCTGTATTTCTTACAGTGTTGCCTTGTTCATCTAGCTTGTTCCTGAAGACCCATTTAGTGCCAATGACTGGATGGCCCTTTGGTCTTGGAACCAAATCCCAAACATTGTTCCTTTCAAATTTCTTGAGCTCCTCTTGCATTGCAAGAATCCAATTTGGATCTTATTTTGCATCTGTTATAGTTTGAGGTTCAACTTGTGATAGGAAACAAGTATGCATCTGATTTTTGTGTAGTTGATGCCTTACCTGGGGGCACGCCTCCAACGAGCAGAGGTAGATGGTCCAGGAGTAGCAGAGGCAGAATGCACAGAACCCGCTGAAGAATTGCCCTCAGGAATATCGGATGACTCATCCTCATCAACCGATCCTCTCCCAAGAAGAACATAGGTGAAGCCACGCCCAGACTGCAATCTTTTCACAAGCTTGAAGTCATGCATCATGCCAAGGGTAGTACGCTGTTCCTCGGTCTCAACAGCCATCTGTTGTGCACACTCCATGATGCCAAGGCCCTTGGCAATCCTGGAGACATAATGCGCCCCACCAATTGATTTTAAAGGGGCATACGACGCGTGATGCAGGAGGTACTGAGCGAGTACCCTGCGAAGATGCAGGGGAACTTGCTGATGCATGTTATAGAGGTAGAGGAGGTCTTGCCACCCCGCTACGTTGCGGCTCATTGTTCGAGCATTGATGGAATGCCCGATCAAGTGTTGCACATAGCGCAGTGCAGGAGAAACTATAGATGTGGACTTTGCAACGCGAGCATCATATGGAACGTCTCATTCCATGATCATCTGCTAGAATTCGCTGTGAGAGATGCCAGTGGGGATTTCGTGAGGACGGGTGAGTACATCCATGTTCTTGAGTTCCGCCTGGGTGTAGATCCCAGCGTAGACCGCCAGCATGCCTGGACCCATTGTAAAGGTCTGCCCAAACATCCGGAACGAAAGCGTAATGGGCTCTGCGAAGATTTCATCCACCACCTCACGACAACGGAGGTTGGAGAGGAATTCAAGGGTGAGATTGGCGTACCCATCATCCGTAATGGAGAATAGGTTTGCCCAAGAGCCCACCTAAAGAAGTCGTCTCACCGCCGCGTCGAGGTCGACGGACTCAAGATCCGAGAAAGAGACTAAATGAAAATTAAGAAGCTCTTCCACCCGTAAAGTTTCATAACTAGCGCGTTCCTCCCGCGCTTCGAAGGTGAGCAACTCCGCGGTGGAGATTTCGGCCCGACGAGGAACAAGAGCTCCAGAACAACGCGCATTCCTTCAGAATTGCAGCTTTGGACCCATGGTGAGCTTCGATCAAGCTTCAGAGTCAAGAAATTCGATGGCAGAGACGAGAGAAAATGGCGATGGCGAGACGGGATCTTCGATGGAGATAATGCGGGATGAACGAAGAATGAAAACCCCTAAAAAAATGGATCGGGATTGCCAGCAGGAGTTTTAATTCGTCAAAAATGCACGATCCTGCGACTTTGGCTGGCGCACGATCCCCGGTCGTGTGATCTGTAAAATCACACAGTGCAAACTTTTGGATCAAAATTGCTGTACCCACAAAATGGAACATAACGAGAAGAATTACAAACAACATGATAGCAGAACTTCAAAGAGTCAACAACAACAGACTAAAACTTGAAAGCTAGACCTGGTAGTTCAAAAGAAACAACGCAATACAATTATCAAAAAAATCTGATCTACTCCTACTCCTAGATAAGTAATGGGGTTACTGTCATCCCAGCATGACTTAATAAAAGAAATTGCCATATTAACTTATTGGCCTATGAAACAGGAAATATACAGGCAACTGTTCTATTCTCCGCTTCGGTAGTGGGTACCTATACGGGGACAAGACAAACACCCCTCTACCAACATAATCATACCTGCGCCTCACAAGTAGAGGGAAGAGGAAGTAGGAAGAAGACGAGGGATCCTCGCCCAACCCACCAAAGATATCCTTGCCAAGCACGGTTCGCTCAACAGGGAGGAGGTCAAAGTCCTCCAGGAGTACCCGTGAGAGCAAAACCTGCATAGGCTCAGATAAAGAAAGTTGATTAGGAACTAAAAAGGAGAAAAAACATAAATAATTAGAGCAAGGGGGAGTGGTCCCGGTCACACTCCCATCAGTTTTTCCAGAAAACTTATTGGCCGCTGCATTAGAATCAGTGTAGGCATAATATGAACCGCTAGGAGCATTAATGATGAGTTGGCCATTTCCTCAGGTGCTGAGGTAGAGCTTTCATTACTAAAGAAAACATCTTCCTCAGTGCCAATTGGCACATCATCGGGCTCCGTAGGCACATCCCACACATCTAGAAATTCGGCAATAAGAGCAGACAATACATGCTTTCTAATACAAGAAAATATCTGAGTAGAAATAGGACTCAAGATAGAGTCCAATATGAAAGAAGAAATATTCTCAAAAACAGAATCCACATGGAAGGTGAAAGTGCAATTGAGTATCAGTTGAAGGTGATTAATATAATCAGCCTTGCTTTGATACCAATTGAAGGTGAGTTTAGTTCTTAAATTAAAAACTCTTTTTAGGTTATTTGAAAATAATGATATATATAAAAATATGTGTAGTTAAGAGTGAGTTATGAAAAGCAAAAATAGATCACAGATATCATAGCACAGCAACAAGAAAATAGAACATACGACAAGCAACCAGAAGACACAAGAAATATAGTAGTTCCCCAATCAACCTGGGTACATCTACTCTTCTACCACACATGGTAGGAATCCACTACAGGTTTTTGATCAGGTGCCCTGCCACCATATGTGCTTTTGATCAGGTAACTCAAAAACCAAATCACAGGTTTTTGCGAAGGTGCCCTGTCACCGAGAGGTTAACTTTTGAAGGGAGTTATAACCCTTTGTACAGGAGGAATAAAGAAAACAAAAGTTATAGTGTTCTTCTCTTTCAAAGAAGACTCTAGAGATCCTTATGGTGTTGTTGAGAATGGATCTTGATGATGTTGAAGAGCTCCCCCTATCTGATTGAGATTAGATGACAGTTTGAGTAAGCTTCTTCTTTAAAATGTGGTAACTCTTTTTCTTCTTCTTCTGCAGTAGAGATATTGAGCAAATGATCTTGTTTAAATGTCTCAGGATGAGGATGATCTGCAGATAAGGGTTATCAAAACAAGATTGATATTATATGTTGTTCTCTATTCTGTATATTGTATCTGTGTGTTGTCTCTCTCTGCTTTTCTTTTTCTTTTCTCTGTCTTTATATAATCTGGAGAGCTTCTCTCTTTATTTTGAATTCCTCTTCGAGAAAAGTAAAGAGATAAAGTCTCTTTAATTATCTTGACTCCTCGAGACGATAAACTGCTATCTTTAAGCTTTTCTGCAATGACTATAACATTTTGTGCTGCAACGGCTATAATGTTAAGGCAGCAATATATAGCAATATATAAATAGAAATGATAAAATATTGCTTTAATCAGATATAAGAATATTTGTCGAACTGAGAATATCTAAATTATAAAGATGGTAGAAATCGTCGAGCTCAGCTTCAAGTTCGTTGATCTGAACATTTAATTCCTTTTTCTGAGCTTCTGTGGAATATTCATCGAACGCAGACTTGAGATCGTCGAACGTAGCTTTTCGTCGACCGCTGAGACGACTGGATTTCATCGAGCGCTGAGAAGGGATCGTCGAGCGCTGAGATAGCTGTTCTTCGTCGAGCGCTGCTTGGACTTCGTCGAACGCAGCTTCAGAACCATTTCGTCGAGCACTGCCTACTTTTCGTCGATCGTAGCTTCTCTGATTCGATCGCATTATATTTTTCTCTGATTCAATCGCATTATATTTATATTATTTTCTTAGTATTCTGACTTAAGGGAATTTGATCTAAGTTATAAGATGTGTTATGATAGAAACTTAAATCATAAGGATGGATCCTGACTCAAATCAAAACTAAGGTTCCAATAATCTCCCCCTATTTGAGTTATGATACAAATTTTTAGTCTCCTCCTAAAATAAACAGGGATCCTAATCCAAATCAAAATTAGTGGTCTGGTAATCTTCCCCTATTTGGTTTTAGGATGCAAAATTTCATCTTCTTTTAATTCCTCTTCTTTTGATTCTTCTTCTTTTAATTCCACTTCTTTTAATTTCTACAGCTGTTGATGGATTCTGATTTCTTAGATTTTGATTCCATTAAAATCTTGAATTGCTACAGCTGTTAATGGATTCTAAGGAAATTTTTAGGAACATTGTCTGATACCTTCCTTCTTGCAGAATCTCCCTATCAGAAGAGACTCACACTTAGTGCTATGATCACAATCAATACAACTTGAGTAGAATGCTCAAACATGATTTTTGGAGAAAAGTCTGTAAGAACATGAAGTTTTCTGACTTGGTTTTTAAGATAGAAAAATTAAGTAAATCTTAGAAAAATTTTGTTTGATTAGGAATGGAGTTTAATGGCAAAAAACTGGTCAAGCCTTATAATTGGATATATTGGCCTTTTTATCTCATTAAAATATAATTTTGAAAACATTTTCTAATTTTGTTGAACATAAATAATTTCGTTTTCTTTAGCCTTGATTGACTTATTTTTCAAAGAAATAATTTATTTTTCTGAGTTTTTCAAATTTTCTTTAAGTTTATTATTTTCAGGAATTAAAATATTTATTTCTATTAACTCTTTTATAATTTCCTTCTCATCTTTTATTATATCTGTATATAGAATTTTAAAATATGATTTGTAATTTTCAGAGGTAGAGTTGGGATTTGAAGTTACCTCATTTACCTTTTCTGCATCTGAGATGTGGTTTGAGCCATATATGGCCAACATGCAGAAAGCTCTAGCTTTTTGTTCTTCTTCTTCTTCTTCATCTTCTTCTTCTTTTTCTTCACTTGAGCTTGAAAATGGTTCTGCATCATAAATATAGTTAGTGAAAGAAGATTCAGTTGCCATCCTTGTGAGGGAGTTCCAGATTCCTCTTGCCGAAGTGCAGTCATTAATTCTTTGAAGAATGTCATTTGACATTGATTGAGCTAATATGTCCATAGCCTTGACATCATCACTTATCAACTTCTCTTGATCATCTGTTGAAGAAGTTGAAGATGGAGGTCCTGTCAAAATAGAATTGTAAATATCTTCATCTATGGCTTTCATATATAATTTAATTCTAACTTGCCACAAAGAAAATCTATCCAAATTACAGATTGGACTAGTGATTAAAAAATCTTCTTGTGCCATTAGATTTTAGAAAAACCTTAAAAAAACTTAAGAACTAAATGATCTTTATGATTCAGGTGTTAGCCTGTATATAAAATCAACTACCCTCTGATACCAATTGAAAGTGCAATTGAGTTTCAGTTGAAGGTGATTAATATAATCAGCCTTGCTTTGATACCAATTGAAGGTGAGTTTAGTTCTTAAATTTAAAACTCTTTTTAGGTTATTTCAAAATAATGATATATATAAAAATATGTGTAGTTAAGAGTGAGTTATGAAGAGCAAAAACAGATCACAGATGTTTTACCCAGAAATCGGTGATCCCCTCCGAGCTAACTTTTTCAGGTATTGCGGTATTTTCGGAGATCCAGGCCAATCTCGCTCCTCCGGGGGGCGATCTCGTCGAGCCCAGGCGGTCTCGCAAAGGGGAGGTCGCCCCTTCCGGGCGACCTCGCAGAGGGAGATCGCCCCTCCTGGGCGATCTCACTCTTACATCTCATGTTTATCTACTTAAGAAAGCTCTATATGGTCTTAAACAAGCCCCCAGGGCTTGGTATGAGACATTGTCTAGCTTTCTCATCAAGAACAAGTTCTTGAGGGTAAAGATAGATAACACATTATTTCTTAGGGAAACAAGGGGCAAGGTTCTCCTAGTCCAAATATATGTTGATGACATAATATTTGGGTCTACTGATGACAACCTCTGCAAGAGATTTGCCAATCTAATGCAGGGGGAGTATGAGATGAGCAGTATGGGTGAACTTAAATATTTCCTTGGGCTCCAAGTGAAACCGTCTGATGATGGAATTTTTATTTCCCAGACTAAGCACACCAAGGAGCTCATCAAGAAATTTGGGATGGAGTCAGCCTCCACCATGAGAACACCCATGAGATTTAATGTATCACTAGACAAGGATGAAAAGGGTAAGGCCTTTGATGAATCCATGTACAGGTGTATCATTGGATCCTTGTTGTACTTGACTGCTAGTAGGCCAGACATTATGTATTCTACATAAGTTTGCGCTAGGTATCAGGCTTGTCCTAAGGAATCTCACTACACCTCTGTAAAGAGGATCTTGAGATACCTTAAGGGCAGCCTAAATCTTGGCCTTTGGTACCTTAGGAACAATGACTTTGAACTGATAGGCTATTCAGATACAGATTTTGCAGGGTGCAAAAAAGACAGGAAATGCACAAGTGGTACTTGTCTTCCTAGGGAGGAGGTTGATCTCTTGTAGCAGCAAAAAGCAAACCAGTGTGGCCATATCCACAGCTGGGTCAAAGTACATTGCTGCATGCAGCTATTGTGCTCAACTTCTGTGGATCCAACATCAATTGGAGGATTACAACATCAAGGTTAGTCAATCTCCGAGTCATCCAGTGCTATTTCTATTGCAAAAAATCTTGTCTCCCATAGCAGGACCAAGCACATAGAAATTAGGTACCATTTTATTGGAGAGCATGTAGAGTGTGAAGATATCAAACTTGAATATGTTGGACATGTGTGTCACATCCCTTTGTTTGAGAATAACAAATCCCATATTGTATTTGATATTGCTTGTAGTGTGTTTATAGTGTGCAGGAACTATAGGTGCAATACTCCACAGGTAGAAGGTAGCATGGAATCAAACTTTCTGAATGGAGCACTACCGCCAGTGCTAGAGGTTAACGTCGGCGCTATCGCCAGCGCTAGCGCTAGCTTGAGCTCGTGCAGATCGCCATGCCGCTGACAGTTTCGCAACCGCTCCACACGAGCGCTACCGCCAGCTCTATCGCTACCGCAGGCGCTATCTCAAGTTCGTGCACAGAGCCACGCAGCCGACGGTTCCGCAACTGCTCAACACGACCGCTACCGCAGGCGCTATCAGCTACCGCAGGTGCTAGCTCCAAGAATTATAAAACGATGTATTCTCTCTCATTTTGGGTTAGAACTTCCAGGGACATTACTTGTGCCCAAACTCCCGTGCTGCTACTCTGCCGAAACATCATCTCCCACTCAAAGCCAAAGAAGAAATTCTGGAGAAGGAAGCCATCACGCTGCATCCGAAGAACGATCGCTTCGACCTCACTTGTGCTTCAACAATCCTTCATCCTCATCCCCAGAAATCTCAAGAGGGAGTTTGCTTGTTATTTACTTCACTTCTTTATTTATATCTTGTAGTGAAATCGCCTTATTTTTGGCGACTAGGTCCTTGCGCGGCTTAGGGGGAATTCGCCGCATGAGTTGGCGACTAGGTCTAGGGGATTAGATCTAGGGGGTGCTCGAGGCCATATCCGAGTTTGGGTTAGCTAGAGCGGCTTGAGGCTTTATCCGGGGAAGGATAGGCTAAAGCCAACCGGTTTGTGGGGATACAAGTCGGTATTGAAAAGGAAAAGAAATTCACTTTTGTATGCCTCCGATTTCTAGCGATATTAAAATCAAATTTTGTAAACACCCTTTTTTATATAATGCAATCATGATTATATTTGTGTTTATTTGATTTCTCTTAATTGGCGTAAAATTTCATTATTGCAAAATTGTTATTACTAAATTGTCATCTTATTTCCTATTAATCAAAAATAACTTAGTAATTATCTTAAAAATTATAAAAAGAATTTTATTCCCTTATTCACCCCCCTCTAAGGGCGCCGTAAGATCCAACAAGTGTTATCAGATCTAGGTTATTCCAAACGGTTTAAACACCAGGAATAATGATGTCTTATGATCTCACTTTTTCCGAGGGTCAGGGAATTAGTAGACCTCCACCATTTACTGGGTCAGATTATAATTATTGGAAAAATAGGATGCGTTGTTTTCTAATGACCCTAGATATTGAGGTTTGGAACATGATAAAAGAAGAATACACTCCTCCTACATTTGTAGTTGGAGAGGTTATGTTAGAAACACCTAAAGATAAATGGGATGATCGGGATAAACTCAAATGTAAAAATAACGCAAAAGCCTTGAATGCTCTATTTTGTGCGTTAGATAGAAATGAATTTAATAGAATTTCTGCATGTACTACTGCATATGAAATTTGGAATCATTTGGAAGTTACTCATGAAGGTACATCGCAGGTTAAAGATTCCAAGGTTTTCCAACTGGAGTCAGAATATGAAAAATTCTGAATGGATGAAAGCGAAGATGTTGAAGGTATGTACACGCGCTTCACCAAGATCGTCAATGCCTCAAAAGCTCTTGGAAAGACTTTCTCAAATGGCGACTTGGTCTGTAAGATCTTTCGTTCTCTTCCTCCAAAATTCAACCCGAAGGTGATGGCAATTTCAGAGTCGCACAACTTAAGGACGCTCCAAGTTGAGAGCCTCATTGGGAATCTCAAAACCCATGAGGTAGAACTCAAAATCCAACATGATGAATACAACAAGGAGCCAAAGAAGAAGGCGTTGGCATTAAAATCAAAGAAGGAGTGCCAAGAGGATGAGAATGAAGATGAAGAAAGTCTTTCGGTGAAGAACTTCTGAAAGTTCATGCGAAATCCGGAAAGGCGAAACACTTTCCGAAAATTTATCCAAAAAGATGGAAGATGGAAAGGGTCGTCCTCAAAGAAGGAAAAGGAGAGCGACGATGAAGAAGAAAGACCTCCACCAGAATGCTTTCATTGTAGGAAGACCGGGCACATTCGGAGCCAATGCCCAAAATTCTTGAAGGAGAAAAAGGAGAAACGGCACAAAGGGAAAGAAAAGAGGAAGGTGCTAAAGGCAAAGACATGGGATGACTCCTCTTCCTCCTCCTCCGAAGAATCAAGCGGGTCTTCATCAAGCGAAGATGAGGAAGCAAACATGTGCCTCATGGGACATGGAAACGACGACGACAACACTAGTGTTCCTAGTGACACTGAGGTAACTCCTCCCACTTATGATGAATTGTTTAATGAATTTCTTGAAACTTGCAAAGCTTTTGATAAAAATATGAAAGATAGTATTTTATTAAATCGTGAAAATGAATATCTTATTAAAGAAAATCAAAAGCTTTCCAAAAAGGTAATTGGTTTAGAAAAGAGAAAGGTTTCTTGCCAAGAATGTGATCACTCCACTAAATTGACAAAAGATATAGAAGAGTCACTTTCTAAAGCCCTCTCTCATGCCAAAACTCTTACAAAAGAGAAGGGGGAATTAGAAAGGAAATTAGAAGCCTCTCTTTTGCAAATCAAAAATAATAAAAAAGGTTTTGAAAATAGGTGTGTCATGCTTGTGAAAGAAAATTCCTTACTTAAAGCACAAGTTCATGATCTCACCATGGCTATTAAAAAATTTTGAATAGGCCAAAAATCACTGGACATGATTTTAGGGAACCAGCGCCATGGTTCTGGAAAGTTTGGGCTCAAATATCGAGGTGAGGGCTACCGCCCGGCGCTAGCCACAAACGCCGGCGCTAGCACCTCATACTAGAAACCTGAAATTTCTTTTTCAAAATACTTTCCTTCTGTAAATCAAATTAATTCCAGCAAGAAAATTTTCCAAAAAAGGGTCTCAACCCCCTTTATTTCGTGTGCAAACTGTTATAAGTTGGGTCACACAACTAGTTCTTGCAGGAAAATAAAACAAAATACTTTAAAGCAAATCTGGGTACCTAAGGCTTCCACTTATTCTATGGGAGGTTCTACTTGGGTATCCGGATCCTTACTCTCATCTTCTTTCTAGATGTGCAAGCAGGCTAAGGACAATGAAGACGTGTGGTACTTGGATTCAGGATGCTCCAAGCACATGACGGGCAATAAAGTTAAGTTCCTTAGCCTAGAAAAGAAGAAGGGAGGGATCGTGACATTTGGTGACAACGGAAAAGGAAGAATCATGGGAATTGGTACAGTTGGTAACGAATCCTTCACTATATGAAATGTTCTTTATGTAAAAGGGCTAAAACATAATCTTATTTCAATTAGCCAATTATGTGATAAAGGATTAGATGTTTTATTTGAATCTTCTACTAATCTATGCAAAATATCTAATCCTATTACAAACAATATTTTACTAACTGCACCAAGAATACACAATGTTTATATAATTTCATTTCATGATCTTTCAAAATCATCTTTAAAATGTTTTATTACCAAAAATGATGAACTTGAACTTTGGCATAGAAGGCTAGGACATGCTAGCACAAAGCTTATTGTAAAACTTGCCAAAAGAGATTTAATTAGAGGATTGTCTAGATTAAATGGAAATTTACCTTCACTTTGTTCACCATGTCAAAAAGGTAAAATTACTAGATCCTCTTTCAAAAGTAAAAATGTTATTTCTACTACAAGACCTTTGCAATTAATTCATATGGATCTTTTTGGTCCCGTTAGCACCGCAAGTCTTGGTGGTAGATTATATACATATGTTTTAATAGATGATTTTTTAGATATTGTTGGAGAATATTTCTCTCATCCAAATCCGAAGCGTTTTGTGAATTTTCAAAATTATGTACTCGTATTCAAAATGAAAGTGATTTAAAAATTAAATGCATTCGCTCGGATCATGGAGGAGAATTTGAAAATGAAAAATTTACATCTTATTGTGATATGTTAGGCATAAAACATGAATTCTCCGCACCACGCACACCACAACAAAATGGTGTTGTAGAAAGAAAGAATAGGACACTTCAAGAGCTAGCACGCACTATGTTATGTGAATATAAATTACCTAAGTCCTTTTGGGCCAAAGCCGTAAACACATCATGTTATGTTATAAATAGAATCATGCTTCGCCCATCTTTAAATCTCACACCATATGAACTTTATTTTCAAAAGAAGCCTAATGTATCTTACTTCAAAGTTTTCGGTTGTAAATGCTTTATTTTAAATAATAAAGATAGCTTGGGAAAGTTTGATGAAAAATGTGATGAAGGAACATTTCTTGGATACTCTTCAACTAGTAAAGCTTATAGAGTTTGTAATAAAAGAACTAGAAAAGTTGAAGAGTCAATTAATGTGAAATTTGATGAGCTTGTTCCTTGTATAGAAAGACTTTCCGCATGCAAAGAGGATGATCTATTACCTCCTTTGGAGCATGGTGATGAAGAACCTTCCAAAGAAGAGGAAGAGGAGGCCAAGAAAGATGAATATGTACCTCCAAGCGTCTTAAAATTCACAAAGGATCATCCACGGGAACTTATAATTGGTGAACCATCCATCGGGGTAAGAACTCGCTCTTCTCTTCATGAATCTTATTCAAATGTTTGCTTTGTTTCTGAAATAGAACCAAAAAAACATTTCTACTGCTTTAAACGATGAATTTTGGTTTTTGGCTATGAATGAAGAGTTAGAACAATTTGAGCGACATAATGTTTGGAAATTAGTAGAAAGACCATCTAATCATCCGGTTGTAGGCGTAAAATGGATTTTCAAAAATAAATTAGATGGTGAGTCTAGAATATTCAGAAATAAAGCACGCTTAGTAGCACAAGGATATTCACAAATCGAGGGGATAGATTTTGATGAATCTTTTGCACCCGTTGCTAGGTTGGAGTCTATAAGAATTTTTCTAGCATTTGCAAGCTTTAAAAGAATAAAACTATTTCAAATGGATGTGAAAAGTGCGTTTCTAAACGGGTTTGTAAAAGAAGAAGTTTATGTTGAACAACCCCCCGGTTTTATTAATGAAAAATTTCCAAATCATGTTTATAAACTAGAAAAAGCGCTTTATGGTTTAAAACAAGCGCCCCGTGCATGGTATGAAACACTTACATCATTTTTATTGAAGCACGGTTATATTATGGGAAGTGCGGATAATACTCTCTTCATTAAGCACAATAATGATGATATAATTATTTTACAAATATATGTTGATGATATTATTTTTGGATCTACTAATGAAGAGATGTGTAAAGAAGTTATTTTAGTGATGAAAAATGAATTTGAAATGAGTCTAGTAGGAGAACTTTCTTATTTCCTTGGTTTTCAAATATCACAAAGAATTGATGGTATTTTTGTATGTCAAACTAAATATGTCCATGATATGCTTAAACATTTTGGATTTGAAAACCTTAAACATGCTTCTGCACCAATGAGTGCGTCACTTAAATTAGGAAAAGATGAATCAGGAATTTCAATTGATCAAACCTTATATAGAGGTATGATAGGATCCCTACTTTATCTTAGTGCAACTAGACCCGATATTATGTTTGTCGTATGCTTATGTGCTCGATTTCAAGCCAATCCAAAAGAATCTCATTTAAAAGCGGTAAAACGAATTTTTAGATATCTCATTGGGTCATCTAGATTAGGATTATGGTACCCACATAATGATTCATTTACATTGCATGGCTATTCCGATTTGGATTATGCCGGTTGTTCACTTGATAGAAAAAGCACTAGTGGTACTTATCATTTTCTAGGACCGTATTAGTTGCATGGTCTAGTAGGAAACAAAATTCGGTTGCACTCTCCACCACAGAGGCCGAATACATTGCTTTAGGGAGTTGTTGTGCACAAGCTCTATGGATGAGCCAAACTTTAGAGGACTTTGGTTTTCATCTAAAACTTATTGAATTAAAATGTGACAACAAAAGTGCCATTGGTCTCACAAATAATCTGGTACACCACTCTAGATCCAAACATATAGATGTGCTTCATCATTTCATAAGGGATCACATTAAAAAGGAAAATGTAAGGATTAGTTTCATTGGCACGGACTCTCAACTTGCTGATATATTTACTAAACCTCTTCCCGATGCAAGGTTTCAAATGTTAAGATTAGAATTAGGAGTCTTAGACATCTTAGGATGAATAACATGTAAAACGCTAATGTTTTATGCAATTTGAGCAATTAAAACATCTCTGAATATTATACAATTTCTGCATAAGACTACACTTAAGACCCCTAATCAATATCAAAAGTCAGAAATTTTAAATTCTCAAAAAATCACGTACTATTTGCCACGCTATCACTAGCGCAGGCGCTAACGTTAGTGTTTGATTTTTCTGATTTTTAAAATTTCTAAAAATCGATAAAAATATGATAGTTCATATGTACTACTTATTTGTTGTTTTTCTCACTTTTGTTATTTGCGTTTTATTCATATTATATAAAAAACCACTATAAGAGTTCAAAATTCAAAAATATAAAAATATGTTTTATGGTTTTCTGTTTTATTCATATTATGAAAAATCAACTACAAAAATTCAAAATTCAAAAATACAAAAATATGTTTTTTTGATATTTGTGTTTTATTCATATTATGAAAAATCAACTACAAAAATTCAAAATTTAAAAATGACAAAAAATATGTTTTTGTGATTTTCTATTTTTTAATTGATTTAAAAATGATAAAACAAAAAAACTGTACGATCTTTATTGCCAATATCAAGCATTTATGAATTCTATTTAGAATTATTTACAATGTTAAAACATATTCTTTCAAATTACTATGAACATTGTTTTGATTATCATGCTTTGATATATCTATTTAAAGTGCATCAATTGTATTGAAAAATGTGTAGAACCAAGCTTAGCATGCCTCTAAGTATGAGTAAATGTTTTATGATTGATAATGATACATTTCACTCACTTATTTTGGTAATCAACATGTGTGTCTAAATCTAAAAATGCTTGCTTGAGTATTGTATTTGTACAATGAATTAAAACTTGCATAAGTTTATTGCCTACACTACATTTGAATTGCACTTATGAAATTTAGAAAAGTGGTTAAGTTAAAAACTGGGTTTGCAAAACAAGTGTATTCGGAGAATGTTGTCTCACAAATATGAACAAAAATTATATATGTAGACAAATATAACTCCACCAAGCACTACTTGAACCTCCAGATAAGTCTTCATAAGCATTGTGAGGTTGAGCACCTTGGAAACAATAGTAAAGTGTCTTGTGTAAACTTTGGTTATTACACCACTTTGTTAAAAATTATGTGCATTAAAAGTGTGTGAAAGTAATTTACTTGTGTTTTATTGTGCACTTTACTTTACATTTGTCTTGTATTTTGATGATTTAAATCCATTATTAACATTGCCCAAAATACACTTACTTGCACATCATTATCTTTCCTAACACTTCTTCTCATGAGTATTGGATTCTAATGTTTTATCTATACTACTCTTTATATTAGAAATGCACTAGATAACCTAGCATGATCTCTACAATGTTTTGGTATTTCTTGAATTTACAATTAAGTAACATTGTAGTATAATCTCTCTTTGATATGTTCATTTCATGCTTGGTATCTTTATGAAAAACTTTGAGATTTCAAAAGGTTAAAACATCTTTCAATCTTGAACTAAAACTCATATTTTTACTTATACTTTTCATGCTTACAAAAAGATGTTTCTTATAATCTTCCGCTATGCTAAAACTCTTATCTATTTATTTGAAATCTCTTCAATACTATACTTAAATTCTTTATCTTTGTCTATATTACAAAAGCTCGATCATGCTTTATCTTTTTAAAATGCTTCCTTACTACCCTCACCCCACCTTCTTTTGATAATACCAAAAGGGGGAGATTAATTGAAGAAATCTATATAGGAGAAATATAGATAAATAAGGGGAGTAACACATAAATTCATGAAATCTACCATTTAGGGGGAGTAACACATAAATTGCATTTATGTAGGGGGAACATTAAGATAGGGGGAGTATGCACATTATCATGCATATCATTTATCATGCATATCATTTACTATAGTTGCACTTTTATCTTGCTTATCTTATCTATAAACACTATTGTTGATTTCTTGCTTAGAGGATTTGTTATTATCAAAAGGGGGAGATTGTTGGACATGTGTGTCACATCCCTTTGTTTGAGAATAACAAATCCCATATTGTATTTGATATTGCTTGTAGTGTGTTTATAGTGTGCAGGAACTATAGGTGCAATACTCCACAGGTAGAAGGCATCATGGAATCAATCTTTCTGAATGGAGCACTACCGCCAGCGCTAGTGGTTAACGCCGGCGCTAGCGCTATCGCCAGCGCTAGCGCTACCGTCTAGTGCTAGCTTGAGCTCATGCAGATCGCCACGTCGCCGATAGTTTCGCAACCGCTCCACACGAGCGCTACCGCCAGCGTTATCGCTACCGCATGCGCTATCTCAAGTTCGTGCATAGAGCCACGCAGCCGACGGTTCCGCAACCGCTCAACACGACTGCTACCGTAGGCGCTATCAGCTACCGCAGGCGCTAGCTCCAAGAATTATAAAACGATGTATTCTCTCTCATTTTGGGTTAGAACTTCCAGAGACATTACTTGTGCCTAAACTCTCATGCTGCTACTCTGCCGAAACATCATCTCCCACTCAAAGCCAAAGAATAAATTCTGGAGAAGGAAGCCATCATGCTGCATCCGAAGAACGATCGCTTCGACCTCGCTTGTGCTTCAGCGATCCTTCATCCTCATCCCCAGAAATCTCAAGAGGGAGTTTGCTTGTTATTTACTTCACTTCTTTATTTGTATCTTGTAGTGAAATCGCCTTATTTTAGGCGATTAGGTCCTTGCGCGGCTTAGGGGGAATTCGCCGCATGAGTTGGCGACTAGGTCTAGGGGATTAGATCTAGGGGGTGCTCGAGGCCATATCCGAGTTTGGGTTGGCTAGAGTGGCTTGAGGCTTTATCCAGGGAAGGATAGGCTAAAGCCAACCGGTTTGTGGGGATACAAGTCAGTATAGAAAAGGAAAAGAAATTCACTTTTGTACGCCTCCGATTTCTAGCGATATTGAAATCAAATTTTGTAAACACCCTTTTTTATATAATGCAATCATGATTATATTTGTGTTTATATGATTTCTCTCAATTGGCGTAAAATTTCATTATTGCAAAATTGTTATTACTAAATTGTCATCTTATTTCCTATTAATAAAAAACAACTTAGTAATTATCTTAAAAATTATAAAAAGAATTTTATTCCCTTTTTCACCCCCCCTCTAAGGGCGCCGTAAGATCCAACAGAATATGTCCCCACAGACAATCAAGTAGCCGATATCTTCACCAAGCCACTAGATGAGGCCAAGTTCAATTCTTTCAAAATTGACTTAGGAATGTTGAATTTAGAATGAGTTCACTTATGAATCTATACCCACTGTTAAACTGCTTATGTTCTCATCTGTACAATTCTCACAATATGTACTGTTATGATAAATTGAAATCGGAATTGATCAACTTTATAGTAGGCATAGTCCACATGATAGGGTAGATAACCTCCCTAGAATGTTAAATACTTTGAATTCAGGGTGAGACCCATCTCAGCTGATCAGCTGAGACAGCCAAACTGTCTCAGTGGATAAGTCTCCAAAACAAACTAAAGCAGACTTAGGCCTGAGCTGGGAAAAATCTGGGTTCGTCGAACTCTTTCCTGAGTTCGACGAACTCTTTCCTGAGTTCGACGAACTCTTTCCTGAGTTCGACGAACTCTTTCCTGAGTTCGACGAACGTCGACTTTGAGTTCGACGATCTCAGCCTTATGACATAAGCTTAATTTACACTTACAATCATAAGATCCATACAAATGCTCCAAATAAGGGGGAGCTAGAAGGGGTTATTCAAAATGAACAAGAACAACTAATAATGATAATAGTACTCACATTAAGGGGGACCAAGTTCCTGCTTAGATTGAGGGGGAGATGGCCAATGCTAAGAGAGTCAGAGAAGATGAAGGATGACCTAAAGGTGGATTTGGAAAATGCTTTCTAAACCCTCTCAGGGTCTGTAGCTGCTGCCTCCCAATCCCTAGAGGGAAAAATAGTTGAAGAAACCAGAAAGGGGGAGATTGTTAATGCTAAGACCAACTCAAAGTTAGCTTTGATTAAAAGGATTGCCCTCTGAGTTAGTCAAAGCTTAATATAATCTGTCATGAGTTTTGATAGAATGCTTAAACAATGTTATATTCTAGAAGCAATGTCATCATGAATGTTATATAGATCATTTTCATGATAGGTATTTGTTGGCTATGTACCTTAGCATTGAGAATGTTCTGCCTTCTTCAAATAGGGGGAGATTGTTGGGAATATTGCCCACAATGTTCCTTTGATTTGAAGAGGCATCACTCACAATATTAAGTACATATTGTATTTGATACAATCTATTTTGTCTCAAGTATTGTACAGGGAGATGATATTTCATACAATGGAATAGATTCAAAGGTGTGCTGTTTAATCAGCTGAGAAGGTCTCACTGTCTCAGCTGAACCGCTGAGACAAGACCAGGAGCCGCTGAGAAGGCATCTGGGCAAGCTGAGCTGCATATAGAAGAAACCGCTGAGATGACTGTCTGTCTCAGCGGATCCACTGAGACGGGACATAAGCAAACACTGAGATTTGGCGAGTTCGTCGAACGAAGAATGAAGTTCGTCGAACGCAGAGACGGGACAGAAGCGAACGCTGAGATTTGGCGAGTTCATCAAACGAAAAATGAAGTTCGTCGAACGCAGAGACGGGACAGAAGCAAACGCTGAAACTTGGCGAGTTCGTCGAACGAAGAATGAAGTTCGTTAAACGCAGAGACGGGACAGAATCGAACACTGAGACTTGGCGAGTTCATCGAATGAAGAATGAAGTTCGTTGAACGCAGAATACAGTTCATCGAACGCAGAAACTTCTCTGCAGATCGACTGAATCTGCTGAGAAGAGGAAGCCATCTCAGCCCAACCACTGAGACAGATTCAAAAGTCACCTGGCGGGTTCTGCCCTTGGCGCAATCTGCAGAAAGGCATTGTGGGGTCCACCAATCACTCCCATATCTGTCAGAAGGATGGCTGAGAGCCTTTGAAGATCAGAGATGTATAAAAGAAGAAGTTAGGGAACTTTTGAAGGAGCTGGTCTAGTGTTAAAACATATTAACTGTTCCATTGACGGCCCCCGTTCTCCTCATTCTCCTCCTGCTCACTGAACAAGCAAGAAGAATTTGGGAGATAAAGATAGCTCCTCTTCAATAAGGAGCAAGGTGATCTTCCATCCTTCAATTGAAGAGGAAGATCAGTTTGTAGCTTCCATCATCATCTCCAGCTACAAGAAAGCACATGCTGTGCAGGAACTACAGAAGACATCTTCTCTGTGCTGTCTGTTGTAGTTAGCTTAAAAAATCTTTTACTGTAGGGCTATTTGGCCTGAGTTTGTAGAGCCATTTGGCCTGAGTTGTTGGGCTGCTAGGCCTGAGTTTGTAGGGCTGTTAGGACTGAGTTTTTAGGGCCATTTGGCTAGAGGTTTTAGGACTAGGAGGTGGTCTGAGCTGTAGGAGGTGGAGTCCTCTGAGGTAGGATCAGTGTGTGATCTGAGGTAGGGATGAATAACCTGAGTTATAGAGCTGAGAGGTCAGCTTGAGGTAGGACCTGGAGGTGGTCTGAGCTGTAGGAGGTGGTTTCCTCTGAGGTAGGGGTACTGTGCTTGAGGTAGGGTTTGGGAAAACCTGAGAGATCCTGAGGGATCTGTGTTGTAAGCTCTTGGAGCTGAGTTTGGAGGAGTTGGCCCTACCTAACACACTGTTAAAAGGGTGAAGGGGGAAAATGGACTACCCATAGACACACTGTCTTGGGGAACCACTATAAACACTTGTGTGTTTTCTGGGTTTGCTTTATTACTTGCTTAGAATAATTTTAACTATCTATATCAAACAAGTAGAAATGTAAAGACCTATTCACCCCCCCCCCCTCTAGGTGAATTAGATCGCATACCTATAATCTATAACAATATTACAAAATTGCCTCAAAGTCGGACAAATATAAAGTCTAATGATCTTCCCGGTGAAGATTCACGACTTGGTTGCCGGCCTGCAGAAGAAGTCCATGCACTTGGTTGATACTTTTATGAAGAAGATTGAAAGTACTATGAAGCCGTGCGACGTCCCGCTCTATCCGAACTATAGGGATAGTGAGCTCCGGGGTGGTCCCTCTAAGAATTGCAAGTCGTGCAGCTTCCCTAGCCGCCGGAGGGGTTGAAGTCTCCCCTGTGGCTAAGTAAGCTGAGGCAGGGCATTGATTGTCACCAGCCAGTCGAGTTAAATTGAGATTTTTTCCTCGATAGTACTTATAATCTTCTTCAAATTTTCAGCTTATTTCCTTCTCCTTCTCTAGCCGCGCGGCCAGATCAGAGGCCTGCTCCTGCAATTTAACGGTCTGCTCCTACCACGCCTTTTCCCTTGCCAACCTCTCTTCTCTTTCAGCCTCCATCGCTGCCCGCATATCTCGCTCCCTTGCCCAGGCGGTCTTGGCCTGATCCTCTAGGTTCCTTACTTGTTCCCGGAAAGTGTGAAGAAGACCCTTGAGGTCGACCAGCTACTCCATTCTGGCATTCAAGTTCATCGAGGGATTTGATACTTGGGGAGGCAGCAGAGGGAGACATGCCATCAGGTTACCCGACTTCTTAGCGTGATCCGGGTTGTCTGCACATAAAGAAGAGTCGGTTAACATAATCAGAAGCAAATAACCCTATGTGGAAAGTACTACATGATCAATGCCTGAGTATACAGGCCACCTCGACTATTCGAGCTCCATTCTCAGACGCTTCTCTCTCCAAAATCTCTCATTTTGTCTTCGTTTAATAATAGAGGTTTGAATCGCGGAAGGGAAAAAGCTCGACGGCAGAGTCAATAACAAGTCGTTTTCCTTTTTCCGAGGCCGCGGTATATAGAAGAGGATAGGGTGATAGCCCGCATCATGCTTACCTTTTGCAAGAGGATCCGGCAGCCGCGGCTTATTAAGTGACCGCCTAATTTTCTCTGCCTTCAATTGAATTTGCTGCATCCCAGTATTTTCAGGGGGATCCCTTCTCGGCGCGGTCTCTTCAGAATTAGTCGTATCCTCCCCTGGATGGTTAGCTTCTATCATGGTCACCGGGGTGTCAAGGGACCGGTCTTGCTTCATCAGGGCATCCATTTATCCAAGAATAACGCTGACAGTTATGCTAGTCGCAGAATTGAACGGCAATTCATCCGGCTTAATCTAAGGAGTTACCTGTCCTTCAGAAACTTCTTTTTTAACCGACTTGTGCTGGAGGCTAGCCACACTCAGTCTCTTAGAGGCAACTTTGTTCTTAGACCCCAGCTTCTTCGCTTTCCTCGTTATCTGTTCTACAGTCATCGCAGCTCTGTTTCTTTTCCTAACAGAATCCAAGTCGGCCTGATGAGACCGGTTGGAGTTGTCCTCTAAGATCACTACTGAAGAAGAAATCTGTCCACCCAACTTAGGCGAATTAACTACCCCCTCCTCTCCATCATTCACCTTGAAGTGGAGGATCCCAGACGGGGAGAATTCTATATTGAAGGGTTTGTCACTAGCGGTTTTTGAAGGAGCGGTACCCAGATTTCCCTTATCAGAAGAGGTAGGCGGGTTAATCGGAGGATTAGAACAACCCGCATTGGGCTCAGCCGCCTTCTTCTCCGTGACTTTCTCCTCAGCCGCCTTCTTCTCCTCAGCCGCTTTCCTCTCTGAGCAGTATTCTTTCCAAGGGTAGAAGATTCCACCTTAGTGACGTTCGGAGAAATGGCCTCTAAGACAGTCCGCCCGACTTTCTCAGGCCGGCGAATATTCTTTTTCTTACCACCAACATCCTTGTCTTCGCTGTTTACAATCTTTGCCATAAGGTCAGCCATTCGAAACACAGGACTGGCGGCTTGGAAAAATCCGACCACTAGTGGTGAGTAGTGAGCCGTGGTTTCAGAAGAATTATACAGGGTGGAGAGCTTTCAGATCTTCTTATAGATGTCAGGAAAAAACGGACGTGGTCTCCGGCTAGAACTAATATTTCCAAAATTTCCTCGAGATTTGAAAACATGCAAGGATTATGTTTACCCAGAAGACAGGTAACAATATGATGAACAATTCAGACTGGGCGGTCTGCAATGTTAACCGTTTGGCTCTTCCTCATAGTAACTTACACACGTCTCTCGGCTCACCAGACCAGGCCGAGCGGTCTGAGAGATGCCAGACCATCATCAAGAGGTTTACAATTAAGATCAAGTTTGGAAGGCAAGCCGTGGTCTCAGATTAGAGGCCGCCCAAGTTGCTTCTCTGCCTTGATCACAACACATTTCAACCCCGGCCAATACAGATCGAAACTCAAGCTGCCATGCTGTGCGAATTCTTTCTTTTTCCTTTCTGTATCCCGTCACCCCCTGCCCAATTCTCCTGTATCCGGGCAGGTGTTTATTTTATCCCTGCCCGTTTGGGCAGGCCCCCGAGCCTATAAATAGGATGAGGCAATGTTCCCAAGATACACACTCGAATTATGGAGCTCGCTTGTTAGAGCTGCGGTCTCGAGTTTACTGTCTTGTGATTTGTTTGACAGGCCGGCTTCTCCTTTTCCTTGCCTTGTAACTCAATGTAATCACATCTCTTAAATCAAGGGAAAGCCCGTCACAGGAGTGGCATTCACCGTGATGGGAAAAGTCCGGTCTCGACCGCTGCTTGTGGTCTAAATTTTTGATGTCAATAGTAATCGATAGCTCGCAGCCTCCTCTTTTCCTTCGCTTCCCTAGCGTCGATCGTGGAGGTGAAAATCTGGCATCAACAACAAGCACCTCGTCAACAAGCACGCAACTAGCAATTACTAGTGCGGTACACGATATTGATGGGTAAATGGATGGTGGAATGGGGCGCTCCTCACTTGCATAGACCACAAAGATAACTTCATATAGACATGAAATATACTAAACAGCATAACAAGGTTTAGCACACATTATCCATACACACAAATGATAAAGGAAAATAGTACTACAATATGAAGGGCGTGAGATTACAACCAAAGGGGCGGAGACTCATCGGAGGTTCATGACCGGAATCTCGGGTTGTCAATCCTTGTCCGAGCTCGGGCTCCACCTGCCATCCCAAGTACAGATAGGAGTTCTCACTTCCTTCTAGTTGACCCGTCTTCTCTGTCAATCATCTTCGATTCTGACCTCACCGGAGAACTTCATATATGCAGCAAGAAATCCCTCAAAATGGAGCTTTGGAGGTGCACGAACAATGGAGGAGGCCAAGAGGATGCTCCGACTATAGATTTACAAGAAAATGGCGCCTGAAGATCCTCCCGAAGGTCGGTGGCGATGGAGCGATGAAAATGGTGGACTGGTGCTGAAGAAACGACGCTTCCCTAAATTGAAATTATCTCCGGGTCGACTGAACCTGCGCACTTAAATAGAGGCGTTAAATTAAGAAAAGCACGATCAAACCGCACGACCGTGCATTTTGGGCCGTGCGATTTACAGAGATAAACAGTGCCTAGAGCTTCAGGAAGGTCATGCGTTTTTGTTCACGCACGAGCGGAATGCTCGTGCATGACCAAAAACGCCGGGGTAAGACAGGCTACAGATTTTTCCTGCTTGCAGGTAGGTCGTGCGATTTCCTTCACGCACGATTGGATTCAATCGTGCGTTAAGGAAAACGCACGATGAACATCATCAATAGCAGCTCTGGATAAATTGCACGATCGCCTCGATCGTGTCTTAACAATAATCGCACGGTCGTGCGATTTACCCAAATTGCAAGGCTCAGCTCAAGGGAATAATCCACCGGTACACAATCAAAGCCAAAGCTCCAACCATAAAAGAAAAAAGACTAAAATCCATGAAACAAGCATGAACAGGCTTGGGTAGCCCCCAAAGGCATACCCCCAACACAGAATGCGCAATTGCGCACCCTGATATGCGAAAAGAGTGCACTATGTGTAATATGATAACTAAAGTAAATATGAGTGTTTTAAAGCTAAAAGGGCAGTGCACGAGTGAGAAAACAGGCCCAGATGTGTCTGAAAAACCATATATAATCGGGACTCATCACTTAGCGATCTTCGTGTTCTTAACTCAGTGCCCCAATTGCAGACCAATCTTTCTTATGTTGAGGAGCCCGTCAGTATTCTAAAGACGCAGAGCCGAGTGTTGCGGAGGAAGACGATTCCTATGGTTAAGGTTCTTTGGTGAAACCAGGACGTTAGCAGTACGACTTGGGAGTTGGAATATGTTATAAAGGAATCTCACCCTAATCTGTTCTCCTAAGTCTTCGGTGCATTTCTGCCTAACCAATCTTAGTTATTCCTTTATGTCTAGTGGGATCAGTTTTTTTTTTTCAAAGTTTCGGGTTGAAACTTTCTTTTAGGGGGAGTGGATGTAAAGCCCCAGAATTTCAGATAATTATTTTAAATCATTAATGACGTAATATCGTTATGTGGGCGTTACGTTTGTGCTGAGTTTCCCGGTGCGTTATAATTTGTTGCATTTTGAATCTTGCCGGAGTTTAAATTTTAGACTTTAGAAAAATTTTGTTAATTAATTTTAAGCATAACCATGGAGTTTCGTCGCGATCCGAGTCAGTCGTGTCCAAATCGTAAGCTTAAGGTTAAAATCATTATAAATTTATATTAAAGAAAATTATTTTAAATTCAAGTATAAAAAGGGCCATAATAGAAATTAGGTCATCTTTTCCTCTTTCCCTTTTCCGCCGAACCAGAGAGCGAGCGAGAGAAGGAGTGCGCCATTTCGTGAAGCTTCCGTCGGCCTTTGCGTGTGTTCTAGGGTGCGGAATATCCATCTAAGCATAGATTCGGAACTGTGAGATCTTCATTTGTGCGGTGAGTATTTTTGGTTTTGTGGTTTTTTTGGAGTTGGAGGGTGTAGCCCTAACTTCTTTTTCGTCTGAAAAGATTCAGAAATTCTTCCTGGTGGTCTTCTATCGCCGATCCTTAGCGTGGAGTGCGTAGAGGCCAGTGATTGGAAGGTTAGAGGAAAGTGGAGGATTCTTCCCCCTTGCCATGTTATTCAACTCTTTTCCCCTGTCTTATCATGTTTGCATTTGTTTTAGACAAGCAATATAGAGTAGACCCGTTAATAGAACTTCTGCTTTTTTTCTAACAGAATTCGCCTAAGCCTAAGTAAAATCGTCGAGTGAGGAGTTCGTGGAGTGTGTTTCGATGATTCGTTGAGTAGTAGTTCAGTTCCCGAGTAGTTTCGTGTAATTCGCCAATCGTTATGTAAATTCGTCGAGTGGTTTTCCTTAGAGAATTCTTAGTGTTCTGTAGATAATTCTTCGAGATGCCTAGTCTAATTCGTCGAGTGAATGCGACGAATTCATCGAATGCTTTCGATGAATCCATCGAGACTTAACTGCTTAGTGTATATCGTCGAGTGATTCTGTATTCGTCGAGTGATTTTGAAGAATCTGCTGAGACTTAGAAAATTTGTTGAGTGTTAGTGCAATTCGTCGAGTGGCCTTTAGAATTCGTCGAGTGACTGTTTGTTCATGAAAATTGTGGTATTTTCCCTTGTTATCATGTTGCGTGTGGTGTTAAGTGATAGGGTGATGAGTTAGTTTTGGACTGTTGGTGAGAGAGATTATTGAGGCCTCCTCCATAGTGCCTGTGTTGGTGTAATCTTGGTACTCGGAGGTGTTTTGGACTGTTGGTGAGTGGAAGATTGTGACCTCCATCTCAGTGCCTGTTTGTTGGTACAAAAAATGTACCTCCCAGACTCACACTAAAGTAGAAGGGAAGGAACTGCGGAGTGCAGGTTACTTAGGATGAAGAATGTCAGAGAAGAGATCTCTGAGGGAAACTTCTTTGATTGATCTCAAAAAAGGGATTACATAGGGGGTCTAAAACAGGCTAGAGGGAGAGGTAGAAAAGCGACAGAATTTGAGACCGCTTACACAGGTTGTAAGCTGGAGGCTCGAAGCCCAAAAAGCCCTTTTCAGGTACCCCTACCCCTCTATTTATAGAGCGGAGGCAGCCCAAATGGGCAGATCCAAAAATTAGGGCTTCCCGGGGTACAGGAGAGCCGGGGCAGAGCAAAGGGGTGTTAATAACAAAAAGGAAAAAAGAGGCCAGACCGCGCAGTCTGGCAAAGAATTGATCACTTGTGCCTTGGAAGAAAATGTTGGAGCATGTGTTTCGCACTCCTCCGGTTTGATAATAACAAAGTCCCTTTTGTATTTGATTCTATTTTCATTAATGGTGTGCAGATAACAGGTATGAGATGTTCATATTGCTGCTGGAGCTAAAATTGAATGTGGGAAAATTTCACTGTCGGAAATTTCCGACAGCCACTATCGCCCAGGCGACAGCAGAGAAGTTACAACTACTTCCCTCCACGGCAGATCGACGAAAGACAGTTTTGCGCTGTCAGAATTCCGACAGCGATGTCGCCCAGGCGACAGCTCGGCGGTTACAACAACTGCCCACGTCTTCACCCACGACCGACAGTTTTGCACTGTCGGAAATTCCGACATCGATGTCGCCCAGGCGACAGCTCGACGGTTACACCAACTGCCCACGACTCCACCCACGACGGCACTCCAGCGGCAGTTTAGCGCTGTCGGAAAATTCCGACAGTCACTGTCGCCCAGGCGACAGTGAATTTCTATAAATTGGTTCCTTTGGTTCGTGCATTCTAAGCTTTTGAGAATTCCAGTCCCTTCTTGAGTGCATACGAACCAGAGAGCTCCAGAACCTCCTCAACTCCCATTTGTGCAAAGAAGGATTGAAGATTGAAGACGAGATCGGGCGTGCTTCTACATCATCGATCATCTCGAGGCTTCAACAATCCATTCAGAGATCTGATCTTCTAGGGAGTTGTTCTTTTCATATTGTATTTTCATTCACATACTTTTTCATTTTGTATTGGTAGAGAAATCGTCGTCTTGCGTGCGGCGTCTAAGTCCTTGCGCGGCTTAGGGGAAAATCGCTTCCTTGTGCGGAGCGTTCAAGTCCTTGCGAGGCTTGGTGGGAAATCGTGGCCTTGTGTGCTACGTCTAGATCTTGGGAAGATCTAGAGGATAGGCTTGGGCTTGGTCTTGGGAGAGACAAGCGATAGCCTTCCGATCCTTGGGAGAAGGATTGGTAAACCAAAATTATTGTGTTTTTATCATCATAATTGTGCCTTGATCTTAAGCATTGTTAAGATCATTTTTATTGTATGCAAATTTCATGATTAATATAATTATGCTCTTTTCACTAATTGCAATTTTGTTTGCTTAAATCTTTATCTTAGAAATTTGTGTTTGGTTAAATACAAAAATTACATTGGTTTAAAATTATTTATAAGTAACCTTTTTAGTAAAGTAAAATTTGTCTAAAAATTATTAAGTAAAAATTATATTTTTAAAACACACCCTTATTCACCCCCCCCCCCTCTAAGGGCGTCACACGATCCAACAAGTGGTATCAGAGCGTAGGTTACTCCAAAACGGTTTTACCACCGGGAGTAATGGCGCACAACGATCACGCGTTCGTTGAGGGGCAAGGAATTAGTAGGCCACCACTTTTTACGGGCACAGACTACAATTATTGGAAAACACGTATGCGTTGTTTTCTAATTGCGCTAGATATTGAAGTCTGGAATATGGTAGAATCTAGTTACACTTCTCCAACATTTGTTGTAGGAGATGTAACCATGGATAAGCCCAAAGACAAGTGGGATGACAACGATAAATTAAAATGTAAGAACAATGCAAAAGCCATGAATGCTTTATTTTGCGCACTAGATCGCACTGAATTTAATAGAGTTTGTGCTTGTAATTCTGCATTTGAAATTTGGAATTTATTAGAACTCACTCATGAAGGTACTTCGCAGGTAAAGGACTCAAAGCTATTTCAACTGGAATCTGAATTTGAAAGGTTCAAAATGGAGGTAGATGAAGAGATTGATACGATGTACACACGATTTACAAAAATCGTGAACGACTCAAAGGTGCTAGGAAAGGTTTTCTCAAATGGAGATTTGGTAAGGAAAATTTTAAGATCACTTCCCCCGAAGTTCAATCCTAAAGTGACTGCAATTTCCGAGTCACATGATCTTAAGACTTTAAAATTGGAGAGCCTCATTGGGAATTTGAAAACTCATGAAGTTGAATTAAAAATTCAACAACAAGAGTATATGGAGCCAAGGAAGAAGGGATTGGCTCTAAAATCTAAGAAGGAAGAAACTAGTGATTCCGAGGAGGATGAAGAAGATGAGGAGAGCTTATTTGTTAAAAAATTTAGAAAATTTATGAAAAATACGGAGAGAAGGAATTCGTTTAAGAAGTATTTTAAGAAGGAAACCTTTAGGAAGAAAAAAGGAAAGGAAGGCGATGAGGAGGAAGAGAGACCGCCACCGGAGTGCTATCACTGCAAGAAGTTAGGACACATTCGAAGCAAGTGTCCAAAGTACTTGAAAGAACTTAAAGAAAAGAAGCACAAAGGGTCGAAGAAGGTGTTGAAGGCGGAAACCTGGGATGATACTACGTCTGAGGATGCAAGCAGTTCCGACTCAAGTAAAGAAGAGGAGGCCAACATATGCTTAATGGGAAAGAGCGTCATATCGGATGACGAATGCAGTGTCCAAAGCGACACTGAGGTAACTCCTCCAACCTATGATGAATTATTCTCCGAATTTTTAAAGACTTGCAAATTTTTTGAAAAAAGTTTAAAAGATAATGATCTTCTAAAATCTGAAAATGGAATTTTACTTAAAGAAAACAAAAAATTGTTAAATGAAATTAAGACTATTGGAAAAAGAGATATTTCTTGCCAAGAGTGTGATCACTTTTTGGGAAGAATTAATGAACTTGAAGAATCTCTTTCCAAATCTCATTCTACAATAAAAGTACTTACTAAAAAGAATGAGATTTTAGAGAGAGATCTGAAATCTTCAATTTCCAAAGTCCATGAGGGAAAGAAATCTTTTGAACGTAGATGCGTAAATCTAGTATCCGAAAATACAAAAATGAGAAACCAGATTCATGACTTAATACTAGCCATGAAAAAATTTGGAATGGGCCGAAGATCACTGGATATGATCTTAGGATACCAACGCCATGGATCTGGAAGATTTGGGCTCGGATACACGTCTAGAAGCTGTCGCCCGACGACAACCACTGTCGCCAGCGACAGTGAAAAGTCCAGAAAATCTACTTTTAAAAATTCTAAAATTAATAAATTATCAAATAATGCATCCTCATCCAGTAAAAGTCCAGAAAAGTTATACTCTTCTAAATACATTACATGTGCCAAATGCAATAGATTTGGTCACACTACGGACTCTTGCTGGAAGGAAGGAAAAAATAAAATAAAACAAATCTGGGTGCCTAAGGCTTCTACCTATACTATGGGTGGAACCACTTGGGTAACCAGATCTTTACTCACCTCCTCTTTCTAGGTGTGTTGGCAGGCTAAGGACAAAGAAGACGTGTGGTACTTGGACTCGGGCTGTTCAAAGCACATGACGGGTAATAAAGAGAAGTTCCTTAGCCTGGAGATGAAGAAAGGAGGAGTTGTTACATTCAGTGACAATGGAAAAGGAAAAATCATCGGCATCGGTGTTGTGGGTAACGAAAATTTTTCAATTTCAAATGTTTTATTTGTAGAAGGATTAAAGCATAATTTGATTTCTATTAGTCAATTATGTGATAAGGGTTTAAATGTTTTATTTGAATCTTCTACAAATTTGTGCAAAATTATTAATACCAAAACAAATGAAATTGTTTTTACCGCACCTAGATGTCATAATGTATATATGATTAAATTTCTTGATTTTTCAAATTCTACTTTAAAATGTTTTTTATCAAAAAATGATGAATTAGATTTATGGCATAGGCGACTTGGACATGCTAGTGCCAAGTTAATTTCAAAACTTTCAAAAGATAAATTAATTAAAGGTTTACCTTTGCTAAATGGAAATTTATCTTCTTCACTATGTGTGCCTTGCCAAAAAGGAAAATTTTCAAAATCATCTTTCAAAAGTAAAAACATTATTTCTACCACTAGGCCACTTCAATTAATACATATGGATTTATTTGGGCCAATTGGAATTTCTAGCTTAGGAGGTAGAAAATACACATTTGTATTAATTGATGATTATTCTCGTTTTTGTTGGACTTTATTTTTAACCTCCAAATCCGATGCATTTTCAGAATTTTCAAAATTATGTTTGCGTATCCAAAATGAATTTGAGTTGAAAATTAAACGCATACGATCGGATCATGGAGGAGAATTTGAAAATGAAAAGTTTATTTCTTTTTGTACGGAGTTAGGAATTAAACATGAATTTTCCGCTCCACGCACACCACAGCAAAATGGTGTAGTGGAGAGGAAAAATAGAACTCTTCAAGAGTTAGCCCGTACAATGTTATCTGAATTCAAATTACCAAAATCTTTTTGGGCTGAAGCGGTTAGCACGGCATGTTATGTAATTAATAGAGTAATGCTTCGCCCCATTTTAAAATTAACTCCTTATGAATTAATATTTAGTAAAAAACCAAATGTTTCTTATTTCAAAGTTTTTGGTTGTAAATGTTTTATTTTGAATTCTAAAGATTCCTTAGGAAAATTTGATGAAAAATGTGATGAAGGTATTTTTATTGGCTATTCTTCAACTAGTAAAGCTTATAGAATTTTTAATAAAAGAACAAAAATAGTTGAAGAATCTATTCATGTTAGGTTTGATGAGTTTGCTTCATGTGTAGAAAAGAAAATTACAGGAAAAGAAGATGAACTCCTTCCCACGGTGGAGAATGATGAAGAAGAACTTAGAGAAAATGAAGAAGAAAAAGAAGAAGAAAGAGAAGAAGAAAGAGAAGGATATGTGCCTCCAAGTGATTTGAGATTCTCAAAGGATCATCCAAAGGAGCTTATCATTGGGGATCCGCAAAAAGGGGTTAGTACTCGTTCATCAATATATGTTTTATTTTCAAACCTTTGTTTTGTTTCTGAAATAGAACCAAAAGATGTTTCCACCGCTTTAAATGATGAATTTTGGTTTTTAGCTATGAATGAAGAACTTAATCAATTTGAACGTAATAAGGTTTGGAATCTTGTAGAACGACCAAAAAATCGTCCTGTAGTTGGTGTTAAGTGGATTTTTAAAAATAAAATGGATAATGAATCTAGAATTGTTAGAAATAAAGCCAGATTAGTTGCAAAAGGTTATGCACAAATTGAAGGGGTAGATTTTGATGAAACTTTTGCACCCGTAGCAAGATTAGAAGCGGTTAGAATATTTCTTGCATTTGCTTGTTTTAAAAGATTTAAATTATATCAAATGGATGTCAAAACCGCATTTTTAAACGGGTATATAAAAGAAGAAGTTTATGTAGAACAACCCCCTGGCTTTATAAATGAGAAATATCCAAATTATGTTTATAAATTAGATAAAGCGCTTTATGGATTAAAACAAGCGCCTCGTGCTTGGTATGATCGATTAACTCAATATTTGTTAAAGCACGATTATAAAATAGGAAGTGCTGATTCTACACTCTTCATTAAGCAAATTGATCATGATTTAATTATTCTACAAATTTATGTTGATGATATTATTTTTGGAGCCACTAATGAAGAGTTGTGTAATGAAGTAGTTGAAATTATGAAAAATGAATTTGAAATGAGTATGGTTGGAGAACTTTCATATTTTCTAGGTTTTCAAATTACACAAAAACATGATGGAATTTTTATATGTCAAACCAAGTATATTCATGATATGTTAAAAAGATTTGGATTTGAAAACCTTAAGCATGCAAACACTCCTATGAGTACTTCACTAAAATTAGGAAAAGATGAAAGTGGTGTTTCAATTGAACAAACCCTTTATAGAAGTATGATAGGGTCTTTATTGTATTTAACCGCATCTAGACCTGATATTATGTTTGCCGTTTGTTTATGTGCTAGATTTCAAGCTAATCCTAAAGAGTCACATTTAAAAGCGGTGAAACGTATCTTTAGATATCTCATTGGAACATCAAAATTAGGTTTATGGTATCCACATAATGATTCGTTTATTTTGCATGGTTTTTCGGATTCTGATTATGCGGGATGTTCTTTAGATAGGAAAAGCACTAGTGGCACTTGTCACTTTATCGGCCCTTCACTTATTTCATGGTCGAGTAGGAAACAGAATTCTGTTGCCCTCTCTACTACCGAGGCCGAATATATTGCACTAGGTAGTTGTTGTGCCCAAGCACTTTGGATGCCCCAAACGTTAGAAGATTTTGGCATACAACAAAGTAGTGTAGAATTAAAGTGTGATAATAAAAGTGCTATAGATTTAACAAACAATCCCGTATTACATTCTAGATCTAAGCATATAGACGTCCGACATCATTTTATAAGGGATCACATTAAGAAGGGTAATATAAAAATCAACTTTATAGGCACGGAAAATCAACTAGCGGATATATTCACTAAGCCGTTACCGGATTCCCGTTTTTCTATGCTTAGGTTAGAATTGGGCATTCTAGACATTTCACAATGAATATATCACAATTTAAAGCCTATAAAATAAAAAATTATTATCACAAAACATAAACAAATGTAAAAACAAAAAGCCAAGATTCTAAAAATCAAAACATAAAATTTCAAAGGACTTAACAAAAATTCAACATCATTAATATTACATCAATATTGTTCACATAAGAACAGTAGAACAAACTTAAGGATCAAGTTCTTTAAATAAAAACAGAAATCTAAAGAAGTTCACTGTCGCCCAGGCGACAGTG
Organism: Dactylorhiza incarnata; assembly: GCA_033032865.1. Lineage (NCBI taxonomy): Eukaryota > Viridiplantae > Streptophyta > Magnoliopsida > Asparagales > Orchidaceae > Dactylorhiza > Dactylorhiza incarnata. The sequence goes on from JAWHQI010000013.1 coordinate 7,737,660, forward strand.
GATGTCGGAATTTTCCGACATCGCCCAGCAGCAGCAGCAACATAAAACTACTCTGAATCTTCATAACCAGCCCCGCTGCTCTCTGGACAATCTTCTGGAAGTCCTCGTCTCATGGCTTTGCCATGGCGAGTTCGCCTCACCGATTGGCGTGGCGGTTCTTCGTCCGGAACTTGCCATTCGGCCTCTTCCTCCGGAGTTGGTTTCAACTTCAGACCTTTGACGAGAAACTTCATAAATTTCTGCATTCGACTACGGTCCTTCTTCACTTCCCTCTTGTGATCCTCTAATGAATCACGCAAATCATCAATGGACTCTCGTAGTGATCCTGCCCTAGAAATGGTCGGCTCTCTAATCTCAATCCCCGGATGAGTTTTTCTCTGCGGCTTCTTCACCTTCATTGAACCCGTATAATATATTTCTGGGTAACAATCATCCAAATAAGCACCTTGCACTATCCATCCATACTTCTTGTAGAGTACACGCTGTATTACCGCCCCCATTGGCAGCGTATGAACCTTCACCCATCTTGGATGCTTTAATCTATACGCATATCTAATCTGGGCGAGAATGAAGTCCGCCACATCAAAAAGCTCATCCTCCATAATATAGTATGTAAAGAGGGTCAACTGAGCTGTAATACTTCTTGTGTCTCCACTCTTCAACATCACTGAATTCCTTAATATATCTTGGACTAAGAACGCATCCGGAGTAAGTGAGGTAACTTCAGTGGTAAGAGTCTTCTTTTGATTTCCATGTAAACTCATGTTTACAAGGGTCCAATCTCTATCCTTTCGATAATTCTCCACTATATCAGGCATATTCTCACTCATCACTAGTCCAAATTCCTCTCGTAGATCAACATGTGTTATTTCCACATGTTGACCTTGGATCTTTGATCTCACTCCACCATCCAATTCAGTAAAATTTGGGTCTTCCAAATGGTTATAAAATTCACGAATGAAAAAGGAAGAAAACCCCTCTGGTGTGATTATTGAAATTATACCTGCGTTCGCAAGCCGATCATAGATATGATCGTGCTTTGGCGACTCAAATTCCACATACTTCGCTATTCCAACAATAGCCTTCTCCACCCCCGGAAAAACTTGATATGAAGTATGTGCATCTTCCGAAGTACTCTTTCGAGCTTTGGAACTGGAAGCCATTCTGCAATTACATACAAAAATTTTGATTAAACAATGTATCACATTGTGCACTGGAACACTGTCGCCCAGGCGACAGTGGCTGTCGGAAATTTCCGACAGCCCTCCAAGTGATTTTCTCTCAAAATTTTTACATATACTTCCAGATCTACTCAAAATAAATGTTATTTCAACATCAAGTTTTTTTTATAAATCAACATATTCTACAAATCCTTTACTATTCATCATCTTCCACCTTCTTCTCTAAACTAGATCTACAATAATCCTTTAGAAAATGAACAAATGGAAACCTTCATCACCAACTCAAAAAGAAATTTAACAAAGATAAAAATTTTAGCAAAGATCCACCAAGATCCACTTGTTTTTAAACTAGATCTACATTTTTCAAATCAAAATTTTCAAAACCTACACCATTCATCAAAAATCAACATGAAAACTACATTTTCCTTCTTCTCTACTATCAAAATCACAAATCCCTAAAATTTTTTGAGTTAAAAACACCAAAATCAAAAACCCATACCTTAGCTCTAGGGATGTCGCCGACTTCCGACAGCCTTCCTCTCGTTTTTAACTCCAGGAAATGATGCACAATAGGGTTTGACTCGGTCCCCAGCCCTATTTATATTTTTCACTGTCGCCCAGGCGACAGTGACTGTCGGAAATTTCCGACAGCTCTCATTTTAACAAAACTCCAATTTAAGGTCCCTTTGATGATCTACAATAGTTATATGTCATTATTAATGCTTCACCTCATGACTTGCTGACAAACCATGTGTTATTTATTTTAAAAAAAAATGACTTACATGTTTATATGATTTCATTTCCAAGCTATCATCGTATTGACACTTCTACTTAGTAGTTTAGACCATTGGAAATTGTTTTCGCATGCCTCTAAGTATGAGAAATTGTTTATCTATCATAATGAACTATCACGTTCACTTCTTTTGATCAATACGTATGTCTTTTTATTTAATATATACATGGATCATAATTGCTTTCACATAATAAAATAGCACTTCTTAAATACAACTTTCAACATTGATTTGTTAGCACAACAAAATATACACCATCTTTTGCGTTTCAAGTGAATTCGGAGATCCTTGGTCAATTAAAAAAAATATCAATATATCAAAATTAAGATATCACAACGTCTGTGATAAAAAAAAATAAAAATAAAGACAAGGATACTCCACCAAGCACTACTTACCCTCCTGATAAGTCTTAATGAGCATTGTGAGGTTAAGCACCTTGGACAGAATTGTAAAGTGTCTTGTGCAAAAGAAACATGGTTTACTATTCATCTTGTGCTATATCTTCAAAGTCAAAGTTGCCTTTATGTGCTTTTATTATGTTCTACATTTCAATGATCATGTAAATTAAATAGCTTCATATGTTTGATCTAAGTATCACATGTACACATCATTATGTTAAATAAATATTCATCTCATGAGAATTGGACCGAAAATATTCCATAATTCTATACACTATTGTGTCTTTCTATGATACTTTCAAATGATCTTACTCATGTTTAAGTTCTTTCTTTCATTACTACATATGGCTATACCGTCACTTCATGAGCTTATTCATACTATGGCATATTCCTATTATTTCATGGACTTCAATCATTACCAACAAATTGCTTCCGCTTACTCTTCATTTCTATTTTCTATTACCTTTCCCTTAAAAGCTACTCTTTTATCTAATATTCATTTTTGCTAATACCAAAAGGGGGAGAATTTAAAGTATAAAAAGAAAAGTCACAAATCTATCACACCTAAATATTCCACCTACACAATACATCATATATTTAGGGGGAGCATATATTTAGGAGGAGGGGAGCATATATTTAGGGGGAGCTTTCATTTAGGGGGAGTTTTCATCTAAAGGTAGATCATTTATTTTCAAGAAATATATATTATGTTAATTTTGTGCACACATCAAAGGTTAAAATCAACAATCTAAATAGACATGATTTCTTTTTATACGGATTTGTTATTATCAAAAGGGGGAGATTGTTGGAGCATGCGTTTCGCACTCCTCCGGTTTGATAATAACAAAGTCCCTTTTGTATTTGATTCTATTTTCATTAATGGTGTGCAGATAACAGGTATGAGATGTTCACATTGCTGCTGGAGCTAAAATTGAATGTGGGAAAATTTCACTGTCGGAAATTTCCGACAGCCACTGTCGCCCAGGCGACAGCAGAGAAGTTACAACTACTTCCCTCCACGGCAGATCGACGAAAGACAGTTTTGCGCTGTCGGAATTCCGACAGCGATGTCGCCCAGGCGACAGCTCGGCGGTTACAACAACTGCCCACGTCTTCACCCACAACCGGCAGTTTTGCACTGTCGGAAATTCCGACATCGATGTCGCCCAGGCGACAGCTCGACGGTTACACCAACTGCCCATGACTCCACCCACGACGGCACTCCAGCGGCAGTTTAGCGCTGTCGGAAAATTCCGACAGTCACTGTCGCCCAGGCGACAGTGAATTTCTATAAATTGGTTCCTTTGGTTCGTGCATTCTAAGCTTTTGAGAATTCTAGTCCCTTCCTGAGTGCATACGAACCAGAGAGCTCCAGAACCTCCTCAACTCCCATTTGTGCAAAGAAGGATTGAAGATTGAAGACGAGATCGGGCGTGCTTCTACATCATCGATCATCTCGAGGCTTCAACAATCCATTCAGAGATCTGATCTTCTAGGGAGTTGTTCTTTTCATATTGTATTTTCATTCACATACTTTTTCATTTTGTATTGGTAGAGAAATCGTCGTCTTGCGTGCGGCGTCTAAGTCCTTGCGCGGCTTAGGGGAAAATCGCTTCCTTGTGCGGAGCGTTCAAGTCCTTGCGAGGCTTGGTGGGAAATCGTGGCCTTGTGTGCTACGTCTAGATCTTGGGAAGATCTAGAGGATAGGCTTGGGCTTGGTCTTGGGAGAGACAAGCGATAGCCTTCCGATCCTTGGGAGAAGGATTGGTAAACCAAAATTATTGTGTTTTTATTATCATAATTGTGCCTTGATCTTAAGCATTGTTAAGATCATTTTTATTGTATGCAAATTTCATGATTAATATAATTACGCTCTTTTCACTAATTGCAATTTTGTTTGCTTAAATCTTTATCTTAGAAATTTGTGTTTGGTTAAATACAAAAATTACATTGGTTTAAAATTATTTATAAGTAACCTTTTTAGTAAAGTAAAATTTGTCTAAAAATTATTAAGTAAAAATTATATTTTTAAAACACACCCTTATTCACCCCCCCCTCTAAGGGCGTCACACGATCCAACAGAAAACACTGGAGGGAGAGCAGGCGATCTGGGCGGTCTCTCAAATCTGATACTGCTGGAGGGGTCCTTTCTGACTGGAGAAGAGGTCGCGGGAATTCCGGGCAAACATGATCCCCGCACATTTTCAAGTTGCGCTGGAACTTCGGAAATGTTCACTTTGACCGCTAAGACCGCGACCGCTATAAATGCGTTGGGCTCTATAAATAGGGCTTCAGGGCTTCAGAAATCATAATTTTCTGAAAAGAACAACGAGCTTGAACCTCAAGCGATCACCAAAAACCATACAAAAATGATCTTCGCAATGGTGACTGTGCAGTCTAAGCTGAATAAGCGATTGCCAGGAGTGGCTTCTCCAAAGAAAAAGGAGACTTCCATCCTGAAGAAGAAAAAGGATACGTTTCCCCAAATACTGGCTGAGGCGGGTACATCGAAAGAGACCGCTCGATCTTCTCCAAAGAAACTACCCGACTTGCCGGAGAGCACGATTTTGCCGGTCTCTACCATTGTTGATTTGTCGAGTAGTTCTTCGGGTCCTCCTATGCTGAACTTTCCTGATCTCTCTATTTCTTTTAATTGCCAGAAAATTGTTGAGGTCCTTAATCAGACCGCTGCCCTATCTGGCGAGATCGCTTCAACCGAAGCTATTCTGGCTGGCATGCGTGAGAAGAAGGTTGAGGCTGAGAGAATTAAGCAGAAGATCGCTGATTCCGAAGAAACTGCGAAAACAAAAAAGAGAAAGAACTCAAGTTCCTCTGCTAGAACTGCCAGAAAAAGAAGAATGAAGAAATAAAAGTTGCGTCCACTCCGGAGGCGATCACTCTTCCTGAGAGCAGTAGTCTTAAACATCTAGAGGATCCTGAGAAGACTAGTGAGGTCGGCCTCTATTTCCCTTCTGCGATCTTAGCTGCTTCAAGAGATGCAGACTCCGAGTTGATGGCTTATCTTGATGAAGAATCTTCTAATGATTTCTCTTGTTCGATCTTGCTGGTGCTTGACCATTTTAAATCTGAACGTCTCCGGGAGGCTGCAACATAGAAGGAGATCGTTGAAAGGGAGAAGGAGGCCGATGTTGAGGCGGGCAGATTAAAGGCGGAAGCCGAGAAGGAAGAGAGGGAAAAGAAAGAGAGGAAAGCGCGATTTGCTGAAAAGAAAAAGGAAGAAAACAAAAAAGAAGAAGAGAAGAAGGTTGCTCTGCTCCCTACAAAGAAAGAGAAGGAAGAAGAGAAGAAGGCCGCTCTGCTCGCTGTAGAGAAGAAGAAGGAAGAAGTGAAGGAGGCAGCTCTGCTCGCTGCATAGAAGATGAAGGAAGAGGAGAGGAAAGCTGCTCTGCTCGCCGCAGAGAAAGAAAAGAAAAACTTCTGATGAGGAGAGAGTTTGTCAGATTGAAAAGGAGAAAATTGCACTTTCTGGCGGTCTGGCGAACCCCTCTGCTGCTCAGGTTGACAAAATAAACAAAGCGGTGGCAGATCGTGCATCGGCGGTCTCTGCCTTGCAGATTGGTAAGACAACGATGGTTGCAAAATCATTGGAATTCCTTCCCATGCCTGCTGTTCGACCTAGATCTCCAGAGAGAAGGTGTGAGATCGTCATCATTGAAACATATGACATTCTTGTTTGCAACGCAGAGCTAAAAAGGAGGAGAAAAGAGGGAGAGAAATCACAAAAGATGGAATTGGAAAGAATGGACCTCGAGTGCTTAAGGGGATCAAACCGCCTTTTACTGACCACAGATCATGCGGTCACAAAAGATATCGAAAGTACCTTACATGACTGCGGTCTTGATTTCTTTCCAAGTATTCTCTTTAAGCGAAAACTTCTATCTTTGAATTGTTTGTTGTTGAACTAACTATCGATCTTTTCTGATCGCAAGTGATGAGGTCGCGGAGGTTTCTGAGGAAGGAGAGCTCCTTCTGCAAGAGATGGTGGTTCCACCTCAGCTTGCTGGCATCCTTAAGCATATGTTTGAGGATGTCCGCTTCATGCTGATTCAGGAGCGATCACAAAACGATCAACTCTGGGCTCGAGATGATTAACTCCGGGTTCTGACCTCCGACTTCAAAGAAAGGCTGCGCAATAATGAAAAGAGAGTCTACAAGGAGTGTGATTAGAAGAATGACGAGCTCATTCGGGCGCTTCGGAAAGCTGAGAAGGACGCTGAATACTATAAGGGAAAAGCCGCAGCTCTGTCAGCTAAGGTCGCCATCCTGAGGGGTGGTCCTGCAAAAATGACAATGAGGTCAGGGACTTCTGGCGATCACGCGGAGGAGAGACCGGCTCAAGAATTTATGGTCATCCTTATGGAGCAGGTGGACAGAGAGATGTCCAAAATTCATAGAGCTGCAATGTCTGCCAATCATAGTCGGGCATCCGTTCTGACCGTCGTGAATGAAATGCAAGACATTGCGGCTTTTGTAGGAAGAAAGCGTCCGAATAAGAGATACATTATTTCTTCAGGCGGTCTTGAACTTTTAAAAGCCTGAATAATTTGATCATGTTGTAATATATGTGCTGACAATAATTTTTATGCGATCAATGTGATGTTGTGATTTTGATCTCTTATTATTGTGTGTTGCTTGTTTTACTTTTATTTATATACTTATCATGCTCTGGGATTCCGCAATCTCTTTTCGATGAGACCGAATGTATAGCGATATTTCTAATTTTATGCAGGTATACCATCGGTCTGAGCAATTTTACTAGGCGATCTCAGAGGAAGTCATCATTACGGAAATATCCTTAAATTTCTATAAATAGCAGGCCTTGGAATTTTCTTTTTCATACTTTTCGAATGTGCTCTAAGCACCGGTATCGGAGAACTTCAGTTATGGTGTCTGATGCGCTAATTCGGCACTGCTAATTAGCAGGCACGAAATGCGATACGACGGCAGTGCACCGGTCGCTCAAGTAATAAAATAGGGAGAAACTCCCCGAATATCGTTCTCAAAGGACCGCAAGTTGGGTAGTACAATTTGCTCAAACCAGGAAATCAGTTAAAAGGGTTAATAAGAAACAACGGGAGGTTTGGTTTGGGATCCTATGCTATTGCAAAATAAAGAGAGATGCGGGTCAAAACTCTGCTTCACAAGGCGAGATGGATGCAACGGCCGCGATGCCGTGCTTCGGAAGGCGCGTGGACGGAATGTAATTTTGACGGTTGAGGGTCGCACACACCTCTTCTCTAAACATCACCACTAGCAACTGCTAGTGGCTTCACACACAACGAATCTCAGAAATCTCTAGGAAAAAGGCTATTCATGCCCTCACAACAACATTGCATATGAACACAAGCAATAATCCTTAAGAATAACTTAACAAGCATTCATAAAACAACAACAAAGAAGTTCAAGCATCAAAGGTTAGAGAGGACCACAAAGAAGAAGTCACGTCTTGGGTTCACGGCCAGAATGAGAGGTTGTCGGGCTCTCTCCGGACTCGGCCCTCAGATGGTGAGCTTGGCTCGAAGGAGGCTGTCACCGCTCCTACGATCTTCAGCGCTTCTCTGATCTCTCGGCGAGGAATGCTTGAGCTAATGGTGGATAAAGCTTCCTAATGCTCCCGGATGGAAGGATGGAGGTGGAAATCACCGGAAATGGCCTCTATGGTGGTGGAGATGAAGGGGAAGCCTTCAGCCCTCAAGAGCAGCGGGAAGGAAGTGATTTCCCGCTCTCTGAATCGCACCAGTCCATCTCCAATCGCCCTCTTCTCGTTGACTGCCTCGATTCCTGCTTTTTATAGCAAACAGGCTAAAAAATGGTCACGCACGGTCGAACACACGACCGTGCGCAGACCGTGCGATATTAACGGATAAAATATGGCTTGGGGAAGAAGCTACGCCGCCCGTGCGATTTGATCACGCACGACCAATACTGCCCGTGTGTTCAAACGCACGAGTAAACTCCGACGCTCTGAAATCACAAAGACACAGGTCGACCGTGCGTTTTACTCACGCACGGGCGAATCCGCCCGTGCGTCAAAACGCACGAGTAAACTCTGACGCTCCATTTTTTGCCCAGACACAAACGCACGACCGCAACCGACCGTGCGTCAAGGAAATACACGACCGTGCGATATGCACAGAAATTACTTCTGGGGAAAACGGGACGATCAGGTCACCTGCATATAAGATATAACAGCTGGGAATACACGTCCAGCATCTGAAAAACATAAAAGAAGGGAAGGGGAGCACCATGTGCTTAACCCCAACAACAAGGAATGCAATTGCACACCGAAATGAGCTTAATAGTGCACCTAGCATGGAATAATACATATGAATGAAAACATGCCTAAAATGTGGTGCAAAGACTAGAATATCAATGAAAACATGCCTAAAATGTGGTGCAAAGACTAGAATATCAGCCCAAATGAGTCCAAAAATATATATATATATATATATAAATGGTACTCATCACACCCCCAGACTTAACCATTTGCACGTCTCGGGCAAACTACTCAGCTCTCCTGTCGGAACAATTGAATGTTAACATGAGTTTGAGCGGTAGAGAACAATGCGAAGTTGCATGCTCTCGCGCATAGAAATGCATTAGAACAGAATTAAACTCAAGATTGTATCTAATTATTTCTAAAATAGTAAATTGAAATTTAATTTACTTGGATGGTGAATCTTGGCGAATCTTTCGATCGCGCAAAAAGGGAAAATAGCGTGACTAATGAGTAGAGTATTACTCGAATCGAAGCTAGGGACAGACTCCTAAGAAATCCATCAAAGTCGGTGTCCATAGGCTTGCACGTCCGCACTCTCTCTACTGCATGAGACGACTCGTGTCTAAAATCAATAGGACTGATAGGCAATTATTGGGCTTAGGTTGAGTATAGGCTAGGTAAGTAGAAGGACGATGGGAATCACACTTAACACAACCTGAGCACTCAAGATAATAACAATCACCAATACACAATTTTCAGTAATTACACGACATCCCCAGACTTCAACTGAACACTAGGTGTGCTAAGCCAAAAATAAATTGAATTTGCCGAGAGCGTATCATTTTTGCACCACTTTTTTTTTCTTTTCTTTTCTTTCTTTTCTTTTCTTTTCTCTCATCGACAAAATGACGTTTGTACGCACAATAAAACAACTCCCTTAGCTAATTTGAAGCTGTCATACATAACAAAAATGACACCAAATGTGATCGAGAAAGAAATTTCTTTCAGCTCAAAGGTTGGTGCGAAAATAGGTTCGGCCTTATGGCTTTGGTTAAATTTTTAGTGGAGCTAAACAAGGAGGAAGGGTAGGCTCAAGTGGGCTTGCAACGGTGATTACGTAGGTAAGGATTTACAAAGCTCAACCGAATCAAGAAATGGCCTATATCACATTTTATGACGAGTACTTCAACACAATCGTGTCGAGAGTCGCCTAGTGCAAGTTCTAGCCACCGAGAAAGGCTGTCCTTCCTTCCGACCCTAGTAATAAGCTACTACTAGTCTACTACACTCGACCTTATGCTACCGTTGGATTCACCGGATTCACCACTAAAGTAAAATAAATTTCATCTACTATAAAAGAAATAACTAAATTATAATTCTGAATTTCATTCTACTCTAATTGAATTTCTAGGCATGACGGGAGCACTTGACTAGAGCACTACTTGAGTCAACATTTTTCTCTACTCCTCACTCACATGCTAACAATTCAATTCTTACGAGTGGGAAAACCTCGCAGCGATACCCAAAAAGCACGCGTGATCAAGTGCGTGTGAATTAGGTGCAAGTGTATGCAATGTGCGCAACAAAATATAAATCCTAACTCAGCACATTCTAGCATGTCATGCAAAGTGTGTGCATGTGCACAACTCTCTCTCTCTCCCCCAGACTTGATTAAAACTAACTAGAATAAACAATTCAAACATAAGTAAGAGAGGGGTAGAGTTGACCTATGCTCATAAAAGAGCATGCCAGAAGTGCGGTAATCCCATTTTTAAAAATATTTCCCCTTCATCATAGTCCACAAGAGAGCATCCTCCTACAATGTTAGCAAAACTTAAATAACAGTGCACAAAAGGAATTAAAAAGCTAGACGGAACTGGGTGGTTCCCCATGGGTTGTCTCCCAATAAGCCCTTTTGTTTAACGTCCTTTAAGGTGGACCAAATACCTGTATTATGCATTGTTCAAAGAGCAGAAAGATATTGTTCCAAAATAAATAAAAACGACCAACACAGCGAAGTGACAAAATAGAGCACAAAAATCAGATGGAAGAAACAGCACAATCACAACCCCGAGACCCCATCACGCATCAGCTGTATGCTGATTTGTGGTGGTTCTCCCCCGCTGCGCGAGATGGGAAAGAGGTGAAGGCTTTAGGGCCCAAGGAGGATGTCTCCACCTTGCCCCTACCCTCTTCCTTCCCGCGCCGGAGGGCAGCAGAGCGTGATTCACGCAGCAATTTTTCTTTCCTCAGCTTCTCCACAGTTGGAGAGTGCCAACGTTGATAACTGGCATGATTTCCCGCCTTAGTGGTGGATGGCTTCACTTCCGTTGCCACCGTGGAAACCGAATCAGCCCAATGTTCTTGCTTAAAATGTTTACAATTGTTACTTTGATTCGGGTAAATTTTTATAAGGCGCTTTGTTTCACCATCTCCCTCGTCATTCAAAATTCTGATTTCAGTGCTGTCTCTTGCCTCCTTCCCTTCTTCCATCACAACTTGCAACTTCTCTTCATTCTTTTCTCCTTCTGGCGATCCTGTTCTTTTCTCGGCTTCTGCATCACTAAATGGTTTATCAGTAAAAACAAGGGGGGAGTGGATTACCGCTTCTGATACAATCTCGGGACAAGTGGAGGGCGTCACCTTACAGGGTAAGACAACACACCCCTTAGAAAAATCTAAGGTGGCACCGCTCTCTTTTAAGAACGGTACTCCCAAGATGGGAATGGATTGATTCAGAATTGGTCCCAAGACTTGGAAGACTGCAACTACTACCGTCCCTTCAATTGTAACATCCACATTCCTGACTTCTCCCTCAGCCTTAACTACAGTCCCATTAGCAAGCACTAGTGACTTCCGTTCATCCGTATCCATATTAAGTTGCAGTTTAGCAACATCCTGCAAGGCGAGGATGTTGCAAGATGAACCGGAATCACATAGGGCTGCTGTTTCAATATTGTTAATGGAGCAAGCAACTACCAACTCACTTAGTTCACCAACTCCTGCGTCGGAGAGACTCTTCCCTTGGTTAATTGGATTTTTTTCTGTATTAATGGGAAGGGTCCCTTGCGCACGCTCGATTAGCACTTGAGCCAGTTGGCCCACTTGCGTCTCCAAGTTACGCATGGACGCGGTTTGGTTCACCATATTAGCGTTGGCGACTTCCATAAACCTCTCCATCAACTCTTCCAAATTACTTTTCTTAGGGACCGGGGAACCTTGATTATAACCCGGATGAGGTGGCCTTGGTTGACTTCCGGACGCTTGAGCATCGTTTTGATGCTGGCCCGGTTGCCATCGTTGGCCTGCAACATTTTGGTTCCATGAAAATTTGGGGTGATTTCTCACACCCGGACTATAAGCATTTCCGTAGGGTGCCCCCCTAGCTTGATTTCCAACGAAATTTACAGACTCATTTAAACTAAGCTGAGAGAATTCACCTGATTGTCCGCTACCTGGGCACTCGTGTGAGTGGTGACCACCACTTCCACATCCTTCACATGTAATGTTAGACGCGGGCGCAGCAGCGGGAGGTAGTGAATCCACCATGAATAGTCCCCGAGCGCTTCTAGGCGCATTTCTCCCCGCAGTCCAGAAAGTGCTGTGGGACGCGGTGTCCTGCAGAATTCTAAGAGCTTCCTCAGGCGTGTGGTTCATCAAGGTTCCTCCTGCAGCAGCGTCAATCATCGCCCGATGGTTGGGCTCGATGGCGAAGTAGAAGGTCTCGACAATGTTCCACGGCTGGAGCTCGTGATTTGGGCATTTGCGCAGGAGGTCACAAAGACGCTCCCAAGCTTCTGCGAGGGTTTCCTGCTCAGCTTGCCGGAAGGTGGCGATCTCATGCCGAAGGCTCACAATCTTGTCCACCAGGTGGAATTTGGCGAGAAACTTGGACGCGAGCACATCCCACGTTGCAGCAGTTCCTGGAGGGATAGAATGGAGCCACACCTTGGCTTTGTCACGCAATGAGAATGGAAACAGTCTCAACTTGACTGTTTCATCAGTGATTCCAGCATACCGGAAGGTACCGCAAATGTCGGCGAATTCATCCAAGTGAAGATGTGGGTCTTCTCTGGGAATCCAAGAGAACTGCGCGTTGTTAAGGATGATGTTCAGGATGGCGGGCTTGATTTCGAACTGATTGTTCATGATGTTAGGCCCAAAACCAGGATACACACTCCCAACTGTAGGAGTGGTATAGTCTCTCATGGTCCTAGGTCTCGGCCTGACCACTTCATTTTCATCAGCTACCTGACCCACGGCCGGTGCATTTCCCTCTCCAGGATTAGCCTGATTTCCATTAACATCCATGGTGGCAGCAGCACGGAGACGCGCCGGCAGGGTACGCTCTATTTCAGGGTCAAATGCTGCGCACTTACCAGGATCTCTTCTATGTATACACCGCTATTCAACACAAAACAGAAAAAAAAAATAATAAAAAAAACAAAGACCTTTAAAAGGATCTCCAAAGAAAAACAAATCGTACACGCTTGCAGTCCCCAGCAACGGCGCCAAAAACTTGATGCGCTAATTCAACACTGCTAATTAGCAGGCACGAAATGCGATACGACGATAGTGCACTGGTCGCTCAAGTAATAAAATAGGGAGAAACTCCCCGAATATCGTTCTCAAAGGACCGCAAGTTGGGTAGTACGATTTGCTCAAACCAGGAAATCAGTTAAAAGGGTTAATAAGTATCAACGGGAGGTTTGGTTTGGGATCCTATGCTATTGCAAAATAAAGAGATATGCGGGTCAAAACTCTGCTTCGCAAGGCGAGATGGATGCAACGGACGCGATGCCGTGCTTCGGAAGGCGCGTGGACAGAATGTAACTATGACGGTTGAGGGTCGCACACACCTCTTCTCTAAACATCACCACTAGCAATTGCTAGTGGCTTCACACACAACGAATCTCAGAAATCACTAGGAAAAAGGATATTCATGCCCTCACAACAACATTGCATATGAACACAAGCAATAATCCTTAAGATTAACTTAACAAGCATTCATAAAACAACAACAAAGAAGTTCAAGCATCAAAGGTTAGAGAGGACCACAAAGAAGAATTCACGTCTTGGGTTCATGGCTGGAATGAGAGGTTGTCGGGCTCTCTCCGGACTCGGCCCTCATATGGTGAGCTTGGCTCGAAGGAGGCTGTCACCGCTCCTACGATCTTCAGCGCTTCTCTGATCTCTCGGCGAGGAATGTTTGAGCTAATGGTGGAGAAAGCTTCCTAGTGCTCCCGGATGGAAGGATGGAGGTGGAAATCACCGGAAATGGCCTCTATGGTGGTGGAGATGAAGGGGAAGCCTTCAGCCCTCAAGAGCAGCGGGAAGGAAGTGATTTCCCGCTCTCTGAATCGCATCAGTCCGTCTCCAATCGCCCTCTTCTCGTTGATTGCCTCGATTCCTGCTTTTTATAGCAAACAGGCTGAAAAATGTTCACGCACGGTCGAACGCATGACCGTGCGCAGACCGTGCAATATTAACGGATAAAATATGGCTTGGGGAAGAAGCTGCGCCGCCCGTGCGATTTGATCACGCACGACCAATACCGCCAGTGCGTTCAAACCCACGAGTAAACTCCGACGCTCTGAAATCACAAAGACACAGGTCGACCGTGCATTTTACTCACGCACGGGCGAATCCGCCCGTGTGTCAAAACGCACGAGTAAACTCCGACGCTCCATTTTCTGCCCAGACACAAACGCACGACCGCAACCGACCGTGCGTCAAGGAAACGCACGATCGTGCGATATGCACAGAAATTACTTCTGGGGAAAACGGGACGATTAGGTCACCTGCATACAAGATATAACAGCTGGGAATACACGTCCAACATCAGAAAAACATAAAAGAGGGGAAGGGGAGCACCATGTTCTTACCCCCAACAACAAGGAATGCAATTGCACACCGAAATGAGCTTAATAGTGCACCTAGCATGGAATAATACATATGAATGAAAACGTGCCTAAAATGTGGTGCAAAGACTAGAATATTAGCCCAAATGAGTCCAAAAATATATATAGAAATGGGACTCATCAGTGTCCACGCGAGCTTCCTCTGCCGAAGTCTTCTTGGAGGCTGATCACAAACCCAACCGTCTTTCCAAGGATGAATACCTCTCCTTTCTTGTAAAACATATGATCCAAAAACCAGATCGTGGTGAGACCGCCCAGAGAAGGTGAAGGATTAAATTTTGGAGAGGAGAACAAGTTCGTCATTCCCATCGATCACTTTGATTATGGGCTGAAACTTCCTCTTCCTTGGGAAATTCTTGAGGTGATGGAGTATTACGGATTTGTTCTCACTCAGTTGCCTCCAAATTTGATCGGTCTTATCAATGTCTGAAGTATCTAGTTGCTTACCAAAATCACCTAGAGGGGGTGAATAGGTGATAACTGCGTCATTTGCGGAATGACTACTTGATTAAAACATAAACAAATAAAGCAAATCACAATCACAGACAACACAAGGAATTTATAGTGGTTCCCCGATCTTGGGTAATCCACTTTCCAGCCTCACCAATCAAGCACCACAGCTTGCCTTGACAACTTCTCAAAATCTCAGATCAAGAACGATCCTACAATCTCGGAGTCATAACTCCTACAACTCGGAGGCAAAACTCCTACAAACTCGGAGGCACCGCTCCTACAAATCGGAGGCACACTCTCCTACAACTCAGAGAAAAACTCTCCTACAAGAAAATGATATTGAGGACAATGAAATACTTAATAAAACTTGTACAAATCTGAACTTTTGAGATCTTCTTCCTCCTAGAGTCTTGAAAAACTTTGGCTAGAAGAAGAGGAAGAAACGATTAAAATCCCAGATATAATTTCTACGATTCGACACAATCCAATAGATTGTTGTAGATGATTAGAGCGCTGATTGAGAGAGAGAGAGAGAGAGAGAGAGAGAGAGAGAGATCCTTCAACAATGGCCGAAGGCAGCAACTTCTTCATGATGATCCGATCGAATACAAGAATAGAGAGATTAGAATTAGGGTTAAGATAAGACCGGATAGAGGCCTTATATAACAATCATAAGTAACGGCTAAGAGGCCTTGATTTAAGGTAGGATTAACCTTAACACCACTCACACGTGCCGTAAAGTCCGTCAGAAGAAAATAAATTCCCGTTAGGAACCAGTATTCAAAGCAGCACAGGAACAAAATATTTTCTCGAGACAATATGGATTTATCGAGAAATAGATTTGACTTCTTGAGAAATGAACTTTACATCTCGAGAAATGGCTGCAGGAAATCGAGATAAGGCTAGAAAAAGCTTTCAAGAAGACTGGAAGAGAATTTCTCAAGAACAAAGGGACTTCTCGAGAAATGGCTTGGATTTCTCGAGAGAACATAAGACTTCTCGAGAAACCGCAGAGAAAAACTTTCAAAGGAAAATAGAGATGATGTCTCGAGAATAATTAAGACTTCCCGAGAAATGAATTTAACTTCTCGAGAAATAAAGGACTTCTTGAGAAATTCCTTAGAAACAAAAGAATAGAAATCAGAGAAATAATTCTCGATAGCTAAAGAGGACTTCTGGAGAAATGAATTGGATTTCTCGAGAGATACCTTTGATTTCTATAGAAATACCCATAGAAAAATTTCTGAACTTTTCTCCTTTCTTCTCTAGAACACCAACAACTCTTCCACCTCCCAAGCTTCAAGAGTCTTGAGAATAAAGTGTATCCCAATAGAGAGATCACGCATGAGTCAACACCATGTTCCACACAATGAGGGATTACATTGCATGAGATTGTGTTTAATGACCCATTGTGATCTGACATTGGTCTACACTTAGCATTTATAACCTGCAAGATCATAACTAAAAGACAATATCAAATACACTAGCAATTCACCTCGGTTCAAGGGTGACTTCTCACAAATCTAGGCTATTGTGGATTCAATACCCAACAATCTCCCACTATTTGTAGAAGTCAGAACCCTATGCACTAAGGTGAATTGCAACAAAATAATAACATAATAATAAAATATAAAATGCATATCACAGTTGAAACAACAAAGACCATCAAAATAAAAAATTATGTATGTAAACAAGATTATCTTAAATGAATTAGAGTTCACTTAATCTCTCTAATAAAAGATTTTGAAAGGTCTAAGATACTATCCTTCAATGGCTCCTTCTCTTCTTTTCTTGTCTCTTGAAATAGACATAAGTCTTGGGATGATACTTTGGAGGAGGAGGTGGACCTTGTGGATTGTCATATCCATGGCATTTGTAATTAATCCTTCTCTTGGTCATACTCATTTCATACTTCTTCCACTCTTCCTAACTATAGTAGTCTTGAACCTTCATGCCACCATCATTTACTAGCTTGAGGGTGTCAAGAATGATTACCCTTGAATCTGGACTCCAGGTTTCAGCAGCTTCTACTGCAAGACCCTTACCTGATCCTTCATAACTTCTTACAGGGATAGATCTACTAGCAGAATGACCTTCTCCATACTTCCTTTTCCTTGACCCTGGCACTATGGACTGAACTTTAGATTGGTCTGCAGGCCAGACTTGAGTATAGTCAACAGGAGGAACATATCCAGGTTGCCCTTCAGGTCTAGGTGAAAATTGAGGTTGATCAGGATGGATTGCATACTCAGGAATAATCTCATTATGCATCCACACAGCAGTCTTTGAAGTGTAAGCATTGATATCTGCAATTGATATCTGCAATCTGCTTCTGAACACCAAAACTTAACTGCTCAAACTGATAAGCCCAATTTCTTTGAAGCTGAGAGACTTGATAATCCAAAAGCTCTGCCATTTTATCCTCCCCCTTTCTGACTTCTACAGATAGGGTTTGGAGTACATATTCCTTGAACTGACCAATCTCATCTATGATCTTAAAAGTATTTTCTTCTGCTTTTCCTTCAATAGAGTCTTGAACTTTTCTTACCTGGATAGTTTGTTCAAAAACTTTGCCCATGCACTTAGCATAATGATCTATTGCTTTACCACCTTGAGTGACAAGCTTCTTAAGATTATCAGTGTTAGCTTGAACTTCAGCTAATCCTTTGCTCATCTCTTTTTCAACAGCAGAGATCCTGGCATGCACACCTTGAATAGAACTTTCAAACTTCTCTCTTTGCTTATTCAGCATTATTTTAATCTGACCAAGAAGAGACTCTGCATCATGCATATGAGGTGAAGGACGTGGAGGAGGTAGAATATTTGTCCTCCAATCATGAATTTTTTCTAGAATTACAGAACCGACTTTCCTTTGGGCAGATGATGGAATCTCATCCTCTCCCTCACTGACATGCTCAGATAGAGCAGCCTGGCCTTCACCCAAAACAGGCTCCTTCTCCCCCTCAACATCTATCGGGGGAGCACTAAGTCTTCATCATCATTATCAGCAAATTCTAGGTCAGCCCCTGACCCTGCCTGATGGAAACTAGGACTGTGCTCTTCATGATAATCTTTTCCAATGTCTGCAACAGTATCTGCTACAATGTCTACCACTGACTATGTAAGCAAAACTTCAGATATAACAACTGGAGGAGGTGAAATAGGACTATTATCACTTATGGTGGAGGGGATGGCATCTTCAAGGAGAATTTCAGGAACTGATGGAGATGGAACTGAACTCAGAGTTGGAGCTGGTTCTTGTTGATGAACTGTCTGTTGAGGTGGTAATTGTTGTTGAGGTAGAGTAGGTTCTTGAGGAGGAACTGGTTGAGCACATGAAGGCTGAGGAGGGGAGGGGATCCGGAGAGACAGGCTGATTTCCATTAGCATTAGAAGGCTCAGGATCCCCCTTTGAAGATGCACCTGCATGCACTGGCTTAGTGATCCTTATGACCCACCTCTGTATTGTGGTGTGAAAGTGAGGTTAGATCTTAAATTACCTCTAGAGGGGGGGGGGGGGGGTGAATAGAGTATTAAAACTTTTTTCCTTAGTTTTATTGCGGAATTAAAAATACTGATATAAGTATATGTGTAGCAGAATGATTTATAAAACTAAAATAAAATGAATAATGAAAACATCACACAGCACAAGCAACACAGAAATTCACAGGCACAAGGACACAAGTAATTTTATAGTAGTTCCCCAATAAACTTAGGTACGTCTACTCTTCTACCACACTTGGTAGGATCCACTAGGATTGTTGATCAGGTGCCCTCACACCAAGGGGTTTTGGTTCAGGTGTCCACACACCACAGAGCTTTTGATCAGGTGCTCAAAACCAACAGGATTTTTTGATCAGGTGTCTTGCCACCAATGGGGTACACTTTTGAAGGGAGTATTATCCCTATACAAGATGGGATAGAGAGGGGTTTAGATGTTATTCTTTATCAAGATGCTGAGAGAAGACTCTAGTGGATGTATGTTGAAAAATGCTCCCTCTGTATGATATGAAGTTGTTTGACAGTATGAGGATGGAAGCTTCTTCTTGAATGAGTGATCTTCCTGTAGCTGATTAAACTGAGAGAACAAGTTCTCCAATTTGTTGTTGCTCTTTTGAAGATCTAGACTTGCAGCAAATGACTGAGAGAAGTGTTGATGATGTTCTCAGTATGTAAGAGCTGCTTAGAGGAAGAAGATGAAGATCTGTTTTGCTTTTGTTCTTCCTGTATTTCTCTCTTTCTTTTCCTGTACAGAAAAACTGTAATATGTTTTGTATTGATATTGTCGTGAAAAACTGCTATATATTAATCTGCTATATGATGAGTTGTCTCCTGCTGTCGTGTAAAGTTGTTGTCCTCTTTTCTTTTCTTTTTGAAAATCTCTGGCTGATTTAAGACAAATTCCCTATTTTAAGGAACAAAATGCGCTGAAGAGATATCAGTACAGTACTGCATATCTGATACGCCGCTTACTTTTTTCCTTTTACATGAAATATCCTTTTCTGCTGGATGTCAACGACTATAACTTGAAATAATAAAAGGAAATATATTTTCCTTACTTGATCTGATAGAAAGAGTCGTTGCTGTAGTCGATCTGAGTTCAGAGAATGAAATGATATAATCTTCTGAAATAAATCTGCTGTATAGAGAATTTTCATTGATCTCAAGATTTTTCGTCGAACACAATATTTAGTTCGTCGACCTCAAATGAATCTTGCTGGAAGAATTAATTTTGTTGACCTGTGGAGAACTTTCGTCGATCTGAAGGTGTTCGTCGAACGCAGACTGGAGTTCGTTGAACGGAAGGATTTGTCGACCGCTGAGCCTGGAAAGATTCGTCGACCGCTGAGCTTGAGCAAAATCGTCGACCGCTGAGCCGGGGTCTATTTTTCGATCGCTGAGACGGGATCATCGACCGCTGAGACGAGCTTGAAACAAGCCATTCGTTGAACGCAGAATGTAAGCCGTTCGTCGAACGCAGAACGCAAGCCGTTCGTTGAACGCAGAGGGCATGCCGTTCGTCGAACGCAGAGAGCCTGCCATTTGTCGAACACAGAGAGCCTGCCGTTCGTCGAACGAGAGAGCAGTTTGTCGAACGCAGTATGGAGTTCATCGAACGCAGAATCTGAATGAATTCTTGAGTTCTAACAGCCTAAACTCTTGACCCATAAACTATACATTGGGGTCAACTTGATCCTTTGTCAACATATAGTGATCCTAGCCCAAATCAGAAATTGGGTTGTTCCAACAATCTCCCCCTATTTGGGTTAGGACACTATTTGACAAAAATTGAAAGTAAACAAACAATAATACAGCAAAAACAACAGAGCATAAATATATCTGATATATTTTAAATAATTTATCAGATATAAAATAAATAGTACTCTGAGTTTTGAAATTACATTTCAATAAAAACTAATAAAAAGAACCTTTGATTTTCTCTGAAATCTGACATCTGAGTTCTGAATTCTGATCGGATAATTCTGAATTCTGATGTTTTCTGAACAATATCTGCTATGTTTCAGCTTTCTAAATTTGATCTGAACTGAATCTTTATAATCTGAATATGTTATCTGCCATAACTGAAATGTGAACCTGAACTTGAGCTAAAACAATTACTGCATCTGAATTTGCATTATGTGTAGCTTGTTCAGAAGTCATCTTGCCCTTTCTGAAAGCATCTCCCCCTGAGAGTGTCTCCCCCTGAGACTAGAGGTTCTTCAAATTTCTCCCCTTGCCTAGTTTATAGAATAACTCCCCCTGAGCAAAACACTGCATCAAATGGAGCTTATTTATAAAAACTTCTCCCCCTGCCTAGTTTCAGTAAGGCCTGAAGCTAGGCCCCTAGAAGAAGGGACATTTGATGGAGGTAGGGAAGGATGCAAGATTGTCATTGCTATTGTTCCTGCACAATAAAATAGAGATCAAGTGCAAAGGGAACTAGAAAGAGAAGCAATTATTTAGACATTCAGCTAAAATAAAAAATTTGATTAATGATGACAAACAGAAATAAAAAAAAGAGCTTCAGAAAAACTGGGTTCGACGAAAAATGAATTTTCGTCGATCTCGGTTCGACGAACTTGATGACTTCGTCGATCTCCGTTCGACAAAAAACTAAATTTTGTCGGGCTCAGTTCAATGAAGAGATGGGTAAGTAGAAAACTTAAATTTTTTAACAGATTGAGTCTGCATCTATCATTCCTAGCTGATTTATAAAGAAATATGTTTCTTTTCATCCAAGGGTTTGGTGAAAATATCAGCTCTTTGCAAATCAGTAGAGATGAATTGTAGGCAAATTTTATTTTTATCCACATTATCCCTGATAAAGTGGTGACTAATTTCTATGTGTTTAGTCCTACTATGGAGAACTGGATTTTGTGCTATAGATATTGCACTAGTATTGTCACAAAATATAATTGAATTATTTAAGTTGACACCATAGTCTAGGAGCTGATTTTCTATCCATAATATCCATGAGCAGCAACTGCCTGCAGTTATATATTCAGCTTCAGCTGTTGATGTAGATACAGATGTTTGTTTCTTACAAAACCAAGACACAAGCCTATCACCAAGAAACTGGCAAGTTCCTGATGTGCTTTTCCTATCTACTCTACATCCAACATAATCTGAATCTGAGAATCCAGTTAATTAAAATTTAGATGTTGTTGGATACCAAAGTCCTAGAATAGGGAAACCCTTTATATATCTCAAAATTCTTTTTAATAAAATTAGGTGAGATTCTTTGGGGTTAACTTGGAATCTAGCACAAACACAGGTAACAAACATTATATCTGGCCTACTTGCTATTAAATAAAGTAATGAGCCAACAATTGCTCTATATACTTTCTGATCAATAGGTTTCCCTGATTCATCAGTATCAACAACAGCATTACAGGGCATGGTTGTTTTCATGGTGGAAGAATCAGACATACCAAATCTTTTCACTAATTCCTTAGCATACTTAGATTGGGATATGAAGATTCCATTTGGAGTTTGCTTCACTTGAAGACCAAGGAAGTATGATAGTTCACCCATACTACTATTTCAAATTTAGATTGCTTTAGATTAGAAAATCTTTTGCATAAGTTTGAATCAGTAGAGCCAAAGCTGATGTCATCTACATATATTTGAACTAGTAGAGTTTGATTTTTATGTATCCTGAAAAATAGTGTTTTATCTACTATGCCTCTACAGAATTTATTCTCTAAAAGAAAACTAGCTAAGGTCTCATACTATGCTCTGGGAGCTTGTTTAAGACCATAGAGAGCTTTATTAAGCTTAAATACAAAAGTGGAGTGAGTTGGAGAGATGAAACCTGGTGGTTGTTCCACATAGACTTCTTCTTTGATTTCTCCATTCAAGAATGCACTCTTTACATCCATTTGATAAACCTTGAATTTCTTGTATGCAGCAAATGCAAGGAAGATCTTGATTGATTCTAACCTTGCAACTGGAGCAAAATTCTGATCATAATCTATTCCTTCTTCCTGTTAGTATCCTTGAGCTACCAGTCTAGCTTTGTTTCTCACAATATTGCCATCTGCATCTAGCTTGTTCGTGTAGACCCATTTGGTTACAATGACTGGATGATTCTTTGGTCTAGGAACCAATTCCCAAACTTTGTTTGTCTCAAACTGATTATGCTCCTCTTGCATAGCAATGATCCAGTTGGGATCTTGTTCTGCATCTTGTAGGGATTGAGGTTAAATCTGAGAGAGAAAACAAGTATGCATCATATTCTGATTTGCTTGATGCATTGTTTGCACACCTGCTGAAATATCACCAATGATTTGAGATATTGGATGATCTCTAACTGTGATGTGATCAACAGTTGGAGTGGGTTCAGCAATAATATCCACTTGGGGAATTTGTTCAGCGGTTATATCCCGTGGAAGATGTTCTGCTGTTATCTGATTTGAACTGTTAGCAAAAACTGGATGATTTTCTTCTTCACTTTCTTCAGCATCCTGCTGTACAGGATTTAGAAATCCATCTTTCTGTAGAGATAATTGATCTAGTTGCTGACATAGTGTAGGTACCTGCAAATTTTCTATGGTAGAAGAATTCTTCTACTTGTAAAACATATTAGTTTCATCAAAGGAAACATGCATAGATTGTTCAATTTTAAGAGAAGATTTTTATAAATCCTATATGCCTTGCTGATTAAAGAATAGCCTAAGAAAATTCCTTCTTCAGATTTTGGTTCAAATTTCCTAAGATATTTGTTATCATTTTTGTGAGCAAAACATTTATAACCAAATGCTCTAAAATAGTTAAGTTTAGGTTTCTTCCCTTTAAGTAACTCATAGGGAGTCTTACCCTTAAGTTTGTGTATCAAACTTCTATTCAACACTTAATTTGTGGTGCTAACAACCTCTGCCCAAAAATATAGGGGCAAATTAGCATCTGCAAGTAATGCTCTTGCTGATTCAATTAGAGTTCTATTTTTCCTTTTAACTACCCCATTTTGTTGAGGAGTTCTAGGAGCTGAGAAGCAATGCCTGATACATTCCTTCTCACAGAATTCTTGCATGAGAAGAGACTCAAACTCAGTGCCATGATCACTTCTGATCAATGCAACTACAGTAGAGTACTCAATCTGAATGCTCTTAAGAATGTCTGTAAGAACTTTAAAGTTATCTGACTTTTCTCTCAAAAAGAACACCCAAGTGAATCTAGAGAAGTCATCTACAATAACTAGAGTGTAAGACTTCCCCCCTAAACTCTTTGTTGCAATAGGTCCAAAAAGGTCCATATGTAGCAAATATAAGATTCTAGGTGAATCACTTTTAGATAATGATTTAAAACTACTTTTAGTTTGCTTGCCTAGTTGACATGCTCTGTAAAAACCTTCTTTCTTGTATGAACCTAAAGATAAACCTCTAACCAGATTGTCCTTAGATAATTTAGCAATGGTCCTAGGGTTTACATGTCCTAATCTCTTATGACAAAGTTCACTAGGTTTGCTTAATTTATTAAATAAATAGATTTCTGATTTAGAGGAATTGAAATTTACTAAATAAATATTACCTTGCCTAATACCTGATAAAACAATAATATTATCAGAATTTAATAAGGCATTTTAATTTATTAAAAGTTACCTGATACCCTTCATCACATAATTGACTTATGTTGATGAGGTTGTGCTTCAGTCCCTTGACATAAGCTACCTCTTTGAAGGTGACTTCTCCAACCTTGACTTTTCCGTAGCCTTTTGTTTGTCCACAGTTGGAGTCTCCAAATATTACTTTTGGTCCAAGCTTTGCCTTGTATTTGTTCAGGTTGGCCTTGTTTCCTGTCATATGCTCTGAAAAGCCACTATCGAAATACCATTTTTCATTTATTCTTGGATTGCTGTGTACCTGCAAAAACAGAAAAACAACCTATTTGTTCCTGACCCAGACTACCTTGGGTCTTTTTGAATTTCCACAAAAATCTGAAATAAAAGACATTTCAGGTTGGTCCTTGTAACCTCGTGGATGATATCTCCTTGGAGGTATTATCCATTTAATGAAAGGATTCTTAGAATGTGAAGATTAATAATTGTTCAAATTCTCTGTATAGTTTCTGTTCGACGAACTGGGCTGAGTTCGTCGAGCACCGTTCGACGAATGACAGAGATTTCGTCGAGCGCCGTTCATATAATAACTATATTGAATTCTGTCTTCAGAGTTCGTCGAGCTCCGTTCAATGAAGTGGATACATTTCGTCGAGCTCCATTCGACGAATTCTGCGGAATTCTGCTATTCTCGACAGTCTTACTTGAAATGTTTTTATTTTCATTTACAACCTCTTTGCTTTTAGCAGAGATGAATTTTATGGGTGTAGAGAGTGTGTTCTTCTTAATTAGAGGTGGCACACTTGATGATGCACCCAAGCCTAGTTTGCTACTTAATCTGGCATTAACTGTGCTTGTAATGTCCATCAGTTTGATGCTTCTCCCATTTAGGGATTCTTCAAATTTCTTGGCCTCAGAAAGTTTATTCTCAATGAGAATAATTTGTTCTCTAGAGGCAGCCAAATCTTTATTAAGATTAGCATTCTCTTCACTTAAATTATTCATTTCAGCTAGCTTATGTCTGAGTGAGATTATTTCTTTCTCATATTTTATTAAGTCTAAGCAAAAAACCTTGAATTCATCTTTGAATCCAATTGAATTGAAATCAAAGTTAGATATTACCTGATCAGCATCATCTTCTGCTTCTGATTCTGATTTTTCTTCATCAGAATTGTTGGCTGAGGCATTGATTGCCATCATGCAGAAGTTCTTCTCTTCTTCATTATCTTCATCATCACTGGATGATGATGCATTTCCTAACTCACTGCCTGAGTCATAAATAGCCATCAAGCATTGGTCATTTTCTTTTGATTCTTCTTCATCATCTGAAGAACTGGATGACTGTTCTGATTCAGTGTCACTCCAAGTTTCTGCTACAAATCCTCTTCCTTTCTTTTGGTGTTTGTGGGAGGAAGACTTGCTGAAGTGTCTTCTTTCCTCTATTTCAATTCTCTTCTCCTTCTTCTGATTTTCTGGACAATCTGACAGAATATGTCCAGGTTTCCTGCAACCATAACAAATGATTTCTTTAGGATTTGACTTATCATACCTTGGCTTTCCCTTGATCTGGAGTCCTTCTTTCTGAAATCCTTCTTGGCCATCTTGTAGAACCTTTTGGCTAGAAGGTTCATGAACTCCTCATCTCTTGGAGCTTTTTATTCTTCTTCAGTTGCTTTGAAAGCAATGTTCCTTTCCTTCTTTGTTGCTGGAGATGAAGTGGACTGTTCAGCTTCTCTGGACTTGACAAGCTGCTCATAGGATTTAAGCTTGCCTAACAATGTTTCAGTAGTAATCTCATTGAGGCTTCTAGCTTCCTTGATTGGCCAGATCCTAGAGTCCCATGTGCTGGGGGAGCACATTAAGATCTTATCATTTATCTCAGTGATAGAGATCACTTTGTCCAAAGATTTCAGCTCATTAATTATGAGACTGTGCCTATTATACATATCAGCCACTGTTTCAGATTCTCCTTTCTTGAAATTCTCATATTGAGAAATAAGATGGGACCTTCTGTCCTTCCTTTCATCAGCAGATCCCTCAACCATATTGTTTAGAGAAATACATATTTCCCTTGCTGAGGTTCTTTCCACCACTCTCTGAAAAATGTCATCAGACATTGTTTGAGCCAGAATGTTCATGGCTTTTGCATCAGCACTCCTTTGCATTTTCTGTTCTTCAGTCCTTTCAGAAGGTGGAACAACATTGTTGGCAGTTGTGGTTTCAGCACTAGTTGTTGTTGTGGGAGCTGGAGGTACTGTCAAAATCACATTGAATATTTCTTCATCAATAGAGTTCATATATAACCTAATCCTTGCTTTCCATAGTGCAAACTTATTTAGATTTAAACAAAAATAAATAAGATAAAAACTCTAAAAGAATTTAAGATCTAATTGATCTTTGTGATTCAGGTGTTAGCCTGTAAAGAATCAACAGCCCTCTGATACCAATTGAAAGTGAAGTTAGATCTTAGATTACCTCTAGAGGGGGGGGGGGGGGGGGTGAATAGAGTATTAAAACTTTTTCCTTTAGTTTTATTGCGGAATTAAAAATACTGATATAAGTATATGTGTAGCAGAGCGGTTTATAAAACAAAAATAAAATGAATAATGAAAACAGCACACAGCACAAGCAACACGAAAATTCACAGGCACAAGGACACGAGGAATTTTATAGTAGTTCCCCAATAAACCTGGGTACGTCTACTCTTCTACCACACTTGTTAGGATCCACTAGGATTGTTGATCAGGTGCCCTCACACCAAGGGGTTTTTGTTCAGGTGTCCACACACCACAAAGCTTTTGATCAGGTGCTTAAAACCAACAGGAAATTTTGATCAGGTGCCTTGCCACGAATGTGGTACACTTTTGAAGGGAGTTTTAACCCTGTACAAGATGGGATAGAGAGGGGTTTAGATGTTCTTATCTGTCAAGATGCTGAGAGAAGACTCTAGTGGATGTATGTTGAAAAATGCTCCCTCTGTCTGATATGAAGTTGTTTGACAGTATGAGGATGGAAGCTTCTTCTTGAATGAGTGATCTTCCTATTGCTGATTAAACTGAGAGAACAAGTTCTCCAATCTGTTGTTGCTTTTTTGAAGATCTAGACTTGCAGCAAATGACTGAGAGAAGTGTTGATGATGTTCTCAGTATGTAAGAGCTGCTTAGAGGAAGAAGATGAAGATCTGTTTTGCTTTTGTTCTTCTTGTTTTTCCTGTATTTCTCTCTTTCTTTTCCTGTACAGAAAAACTGTAATATGTTTTGTATTGATACTGTCGTGAGAAACTGCTGTATACTAATCTTCTATATGATGAGTTGTCTCCTGCTGTCGTGTAAAGTTGTTGTCATCTTTTCTTTTCTTTTTGAAAATCTCTGGCTGATTTAAAACAAATTCCTTATTTTAAGGAAGAAAATGCGCTGAAGAGATATCAGTATAGTACTGCATATCTGATACGCTGGATGTCAACAACTATAACTTGAAATAATAAAATGAAATATATTTTCCTTACTTGATCTGATAGAAAGAGCCATTGCTGTAGTCGATCTGAGTTCAGAGAATGAAATGATATTATGTTTTGAAATAAATCTGCTGTATAGAGAATTTTCGTCGATCTCAAGATTTTTCGTCGAACACAATATTTTGTTCATCGACCTCAAATGAATCTTGTTGGAATAATTAATTTTGTTGAGCTGTGGAGAACTTTCGTCGATCTAAAGGTTTTCGTCGAACACAGACTGGAGTTTGTCGAACGGAAGGATTCATCGACTGAGCCTGGATAGATTCGTCGACCGCTGAGCTTGAGCAAAATCGTCGACCGCTAAGCCGTGGTCTGTGTTGGACATGTGTGTCACATCCCTTTGTTTGAGAATAACAAATCCCATATTGTATTTGATATTGCTTGTAGTGTGTTTATAGTGTGCAGGAACTATAGGTGCAATACTCCACAGGTATAAAGCAGCTTGGAACAATCTTTTGAAAGGAGCAGCGCTAACGCCAGCGCTATCACTAACGCCAGCGCTACCGCCAGCGCTAGCACTAACGCCAGGCACTAGCTCAAGATCGTCTCAGCGGTTCCGTCTCAGCGGTTAACGCTACCGCCAGCGCTAGCGATACCGCAGGCGCTATCTCAAGTTCATGCACAGAGCCACGCAGCCGACGGTTCCGCAACCGCTCGACACGAACGCTACCGCAGGCGCTAGCCATTACCGCAGGCGCTAGCTCCAAGTTCTATAAAATGAGCCAACTTTGATCATTTTGATAATCCATCCTAGAGAGGTTGCTTGTGCCACAAATTCCAGTGCTGTTTTGCTGCCGAAGATGGATCTCCCACAAAAAGCTTAAGGAGAATTCTGGTGGAGGACTACGTCACGCTACATCTGAAGGACGATCGCTTCTACCTCGCTTATGCTACATCGATCCTTCATCCTCGACTCCAGAGATCTCATATAGGGAGTTTTATTATTATTTTTCATTATTTCCATTCCATACTTTTTATAACCATTTAGAGAATTCGCCTTGTGTTGGCGACTAGGTCTGGGTAGGAGTTAGGGGGAAATTCACCTTGTGTTGGTGACTAGGTCTAGGTGATTAGATCTAGGGGGTGCTCGAGGCCATATTCGGGGAAGGATTGGCTAGAGCGGCTTGAGGCCATATCCGGGGAAGGATAGGCTAAAGCCAACCGGTTCGTGGGGATACGAGTGTGGAATAGAAAAGGAAAAGATATTTTCATTTGTACGCCTCCGATTTCTAGCGATATAGAAATCAAATTTATGTAAACACCATTTTTATATAAATACAATCATGTCTCTATTTGTGTTTACTTGATTTCTCACTTTTGGCGTTATCTCTAAAATACTGGTTACAAAGCTTTCAA
This sequence comes from Dactylorhiza incarnata, assembly GCA_033032865.1. Taxonomy (NCBI): domain Eukaryota; kingdom Viridiplantae; phylum Streptophyta; class Magnoliopsida; order Asparagales; family Orchidaceae; genus Dactylorhiza; species Dactylorhiza incarnata. Next base: position 7,766,573 of record JAWHQI010000013.1, read on the forward strand.
TTCAAATCACTTTGTCTAAATTGTTTATCTTAATCTATTTCATCATATAACAATTTAGCACTTGTTTCTAAATCCTAAACTTGCAAATTATGATATTTTCTTCCTTTAGCTAAATTGTTATTTTGTGTTCTAATATTACTTTAAACAATTTAGTAATTTCCATAAAATTATAAAAAGATTTTTATTCCCTTATTCACCCCCCTCTAAGGGCGCCGTAAGATCCAACAGGTGGTATCAGAGGGAGGTTATTCCAAACGGTTTAAAAACCAGGAATAATGGCGTCTCATGATCTCGCTTTTACTAGTAGGGGAAATTTTCTTATAAATGAAAAATCTTTAGCACCACCTTTATTTGAAGGCAAAAATTATAATGGGTGGAAATTTCTTATGGAAAAATTTCTTAAGTCTTTGGATATGGAAGTATGGAATATTACTATTAAAATACCCCCAAGTATTTTAAATAAAAATGAAATGTTTTTAAATGCCAAATCTATGAATAGTCTATATTGTGCATTAGATCAAAATATTTTCAAACTTATCTATACACTTTCTACTGCTTATGAAGTTTGGAAATTTCTTGAGAATACTTATAGTCTTCCTTCTACAGATGATGAACAAGAGGAATTCCTTATGGATCCAAGAGAAGAAATCGACGAGGAATTCCTTATGGATCCAAGAGAAGAAATCGATGAGGACTTATGCTTGGAGGAAGAAGAATACAACGTCACAATATTGGACTCATTTGTTGGCAACACATCAAGCAAAAGAGAAGACGGAAATTCAACTATGGTAGAGGAATGCAAAGAAGATGTCAAAGGAATCGTTGGTACAAATCTTGCCTCATCCCATTGCAATGTAAGAAAATAAAAAACTCCTCTTTTTGTAGCAAATTCTATTTCTACTTCTCGTATGCTTAAAATTGCTAAACGTAAAATTTTAAAGTTAAAAAATGCTAATTCCAAATTACGTTTAGAAAATAAATCTTTAAAAGCAAACGATAACGTAGAATCAAATATTGATGTGTTAAATTCTCTTTCATGCTCTTTAGTTAAAATTCCTATTCCTTGTTTAGATTGTAATTTATTAAAAGAAAAATTCAAGGAAATTGAAAAAGGGCTCTTAATTTCTAAAAGGCATAATGAAAAATTGTTAATTGAAAATGATGTTTTATCTTGTAAGTTAATACAATTAAAATCTTTTGTTGAAAAATTTCAAATGTCATGTAATGAATTTCATCATAAGATTTTGAATAACAAGGATAAATTAACTTACAAAATCATTTCTAAAGAGGATCATTTTCATACATCAACTCAAAAGGAGTTTAGTTTCAAAAAGAATTATAACCCTCACAAAATTCTTAAGAGTCACTATTATAGGTCTCAACATATTTTCAATCATGACTCAAATTTAAAAACTCCTTTTCATGAAAAATCAAAATATAAAATATTATCCTTCATATTATAAGAGTATGTCTATAAGAAAGAGTGGAAATGAAAATCATCAAAATAATAATCAATCTTCTATAACATATTGTAACCCACTCTTTCAACAATCACTTCTAAAGAAAGACAATCACTTTTATAAAATTTCAAAGAATCCATATAATGAAAATCATTATGATTATCGACATCAATCTATTTTGAAAAATAATTTGAATAAACATAAATCACAAATGAATTATTTTTCAAACAAATATAATCATATAAAGATGTCATATAATCATAATATGAATTTAAAATATAAACCACCAAGGTATGAATGGAGACCCTTAAAGAAAAATGATACATCAACTTTAATAGAAAAGGCCCATTTACCCTTGTCTCCTAAAAGGTCGTCATGTCATATTTGGGTGCCCAAAGGAACCATTACACATGGTCAACTTTGGATACCTAAATCTCTTATTCATTAGTATCCTATCATTTGCATGAAGTAGAAACAAATAAAAATGAAATATCACTACTCTACTTCATGATATGCTTATTGTCTCTTTTCTTTTGTTTATTTTTTATTATTTTTTGAACAAACATGCTATGATCACTTTATATATATCATGAAATATGACTTTCATATATTAAGCCTAATGTTTATCAAATCAAATTTGAATTAAAATTGAACATTAAGTCATATTTTTTTTAAAAGTGATCTATTTCTCATCTTTGATTGTTCTTTATCCTTTTAAATCCTTTACCCATAAATGTCTTGAATTAACATTATCATTTGAATATTGAAATTATTTTCAAGACTAATGAAATTATTTTAAAAAGATATGAATTTAAATGGTTTATTAAAGGGCTTAAGCTAAAAATTAAAATGCGCAACGTTTTGATTATTTTTTCTATTTGTTGCATTTGATAGCCTTTATAATGAAAAATATTATCAAATAAAATCGAAAACAAACATTCACAAAATGCGTGTTTAATTTTTTTCAAAAATGCGAGTTTTATATCAAAACTTCAAAAGCCATATTTTTTGATCCGCTCGCCTGATTTTCGCGTTTAATATATTTTCGGAAAGAGCACAAAAATCTCCATCCAACGGTGAACTAGACTTGCCCATTTGAGTTCGTTTGGTGCTGTTAATTTGCCAAATTTCAACACCATTTTAAAAAAAAAACTTAGTTTGCTCGATTTGGAAATTTTTGTGTTTATGGATTTTTCATTACATGATATCCTTTGTATATTGTGTGTAATGTGTGTCACCATTGTTTGCATGTTATTTAGACCTTAGAATCGTCATGTATCATTAAGTTCAAATCAAAAGCTTAATCATTTCATTCTAGGTCTAAAAAAAATTAATTTGAAAACTTCTCATATTACATGCAACATTATCTTCATTAATCCTATGTAATAACATTGCATTCAAACTCATCATCCTAGCATCACTTCTATTTTATGAGGATCATAAACCTCTTTATATGCTTAAATTTATATGTTAGGTATACCATTTACAATGTTATTTAAATTTGATTGTAACTATGTGATTTGAAATTATAATAGAATACTAAAAATTCCAACAAACACATAGTTTATGGTTTGATCATTTGTATATATATCATGAAACTATATATCATCATGCAAAACCAAAGATCAATAAATCTAATTATCCAATGCAATTTTATTATAAATTTCAAAATGTTATATATGTGATCTTTGTCTTTGGTATGATTGGATGATCATCATTTCTAGCTTAAAAATCAAACATGCTTATTCAAAGAAGATCACTATATCACTATATCACAAGTCTAGAAGGATTAGATTTCTCATACATCATGATGATCTAACATATATTCTATGCAAAAGTCTCTATAATCATAATTCATAATTCATGTTCTATCAAGAAATATCTCAAATCAATGATGTCTATCACCTAGGAATTATGAATCTTATGATAAAAATATGAATAATGTTTTCTTTACATTATTTGATGTATTGATTTGCTTTGCTAGTGATTGCATGTATCTCTCATATTTGTAGACTCTAGAATCAACTTTGTAATGAAAGTATAAATCAAACTTAATCATCACTATATTCTAGATCTATACTTTGAAACTCTATTTTGGAATACATGCAACATTAATATTAATTTTATGACATGACATTAAACCCAAAACTCATCATACTAGCATTGTCACTTATTTAATATTAGTAATTGTGCTAGTTATCTCATATCGTCATCTCATTATAGTAGAAAAACTATGCGGCAATATATAACTCATCACATTAAACAAAACCCATAGTTTGGAAATCAACCCATAGTTTAACAGTATAGGTTGTCCAAGGATAATTCACCTATGACTTCATATCTCACAATAGCGGGGGCGTAGGGTTGTATGCATTAGAGACCTAACCTCTAAATCATGTCTTGTCCTTAACCGGGGAGGGTTCCAGTGGGGCCTTGCGAGGCACTGGGGGGGAAAGAGTGCTAGGTTGAGTGTTCTCTAGTGTGTGCATATGGGTTTAACACCCCAACCTACGGCATGCGTGCAACTCCTCATGCCCATCCGTCACTTAGTATGGGGCTAGGGTGTAGACATTTAGTCGGGGTAGCCTTTAATCTTAGGACATACTTATATTACTCACTGCATGAACATTTTTTTATTCACTTATTACTTAAATCATTCATATTTTGGGTTGTTTAATAAAAAATGTCCTCTTGTGTCTTCATAGTTTATATCTTCATGTTTAAATGGTTTTGTAAAACACAAGAATTTGAAAAGCCAAAGTTTCATGCAAATTTGATCCACCTAGAGATCTCCAAAAATTCTGAAATTTCAGCATGGAACTACTTTAAGGACACTTAATCAATATCAAAAATAAAAAATTTAAAATTCCTACAAAATCGTGTACTGTTTGCCGCGCTATCACTAGCGCCAGCGCTAGCGTGGATTTTGGAATTTTCTGATTTTCAAAATTTCTAAAAATCACCAAAAATATTTTAGTCTATATGTACTACTTTGTTTTTGTATTTCTGACTTTTATTATTTTTGTTTTATTCATATTATGAAAAATCAACTACAAAAGTTCAAAATTCAAAAAAAATACAAAAATATGTTTTTTTTATTTGTGTTTTATTCATATTATGAAAAATCAACTACAAAAGTTCAAAATTCAAAAAATACAAAAATATGTTTTTGTTATTTGTGTTTTATTCATATTATGAAAAATCTACTACAAAAATTCAAAATTCAAAAATTACAAAAATATGTTTTTGTGATTTTCTGTTTTTATTTGATTTAAAAATGATAAAACAAAAAAAAACTGTATGATCTTTATTGCCAATAACAAGAAGGTATGAATTCTATTATTTAGAATTTTTTACAATGTTAAAACTTATTCCTTCAAATTACTATGAACATTGTTTTGCTTATCATGCTTTGATATATCTATTTAAAGTGCATCAATTGTATTGCAAAATGTGTAGAACCAAGCTTAACATGCCTCTAAGTATGAGTAAATATTTTATGATTGATAATGATACATTTCACTCACTTATTTTGGTAATCAACATGTGTGTCTAAATCTAAAAATGCTTGCTTGTGTATTGTATTTGTACAATGAATTAAAACTTGCATAAGTTTATTGCCTACACTACATTTGAATTGCACTTATGAAATTTAGAAAAGTGGTTAAGTTAAAATTTTTGGTTTGCAAAACAAGTGTATTCGGAGAATGTTGTCTCACAAATATGAAAAAAAACAATTATATATGTAGACAAAAATAACTCCACCAAGCACTACTTGAACCTCCTGATAAGTCTTCATAAGCATTGTGAGGTTGAGCACCTTGGAAAGAATAGTAAAGTGTCTTGTGCAAACCTTAGTTATTACACCACTTTGTTAAAAAATTATGTGCATTAAAAGTGTGTGAAAGTAATTTACTTGTGTTTTATTGTGCACTTTACTTTACATATGTCTTGTATTTTGTTGATTTAAATCAATTGTTAACATTGCCCAAAATACACTTATGTGCACATCATTATCTTTCATAACACTTCTTCTCATGAGTATTGGATTCTAATGCTTTATCTATACTACTCTTTATATAAAAATGCACTAGATAACCTAGCATGATCTCTACAATGTTTTGGTATTTCTTGAACTTAGAATTAAGTAACATTGTAGTATAATCTCTCTTTGATATGTTCATTTCATGCTTGGTATTTTTATGAAAAACTTTGAGATTTCAAAAAGGTTAAAACATCTTTCAATTTTGAACTAAAACTCATATTTTTACTTATGCTTTTCATGCCTACAAAAAGATGTTTATTATAATCTTCCGCTTGCTTGCAACTCTTATCTTTATATTTGAAATCTCTTATATATGCTATGCTTAAACTCTTTATAATTTCATATATTTCAAAAGCTCGATCATGATTTATAACTAGCCTAAAAATGCCTCCTTACTACCCTCACCCCACCTTCTTTTGATAATACCAAAAGGGGGAGATTAATTGAAGAAATCTATATTGGAGAAATATAGAAAATTAAGGGGAGAATGCAATCTATCATTTAGGGGAGTAACACATTATTGCATTTATGTAGTGGGTGCTTTAAGATAGGGGGAGTATGCACAATTTCATCATGCTTATCATATACTATAGTTGCACTTTTATCTTGCTTATCTTATCTATAAACACTATTATTGATTTCTTGCTTAGAGGATTTGTTATTATCAAAAGGGGGAGATTGTGGGACATGTGTGTCACATCCCTTTGTTTGAGAATAACAAATCACATATTGTATTTGATATTGCTTGTAGTGTGTTTATAGTGTGCAGGAACTATAGGTGCAATACTCCACAGGTATAAAGTAGCTTGGAACAATATTTTGAAAGGAGAAGCGCTAACGCCAGCGCTATCGCTACCGCCAGCGCTACCGCCAGCGCTAGCACTAACACCAGGCGCTAGCTCAAGATTGTCTTAGCAGTTCTGTCTCAGCGGTTAACGCTACCGCCAGCGCTAGCGATACCGCAGGCGCTATCTCAAGTTCGTGCACAGAGCTACGCAGCCGACGGTTCCGCAACCGCTCGACATGAACGCTACCGCAGGCGCTAGCCACTACCGCAGGCGCTAGCTCCAAGTTCTATAAAATGAGCCAACTTCGATCATTTTGATAATCCATCCTAGAGAGGTTGTTTGTGCCAGAAATTCCAGTGTTGTTATGCTGCCGAAGATGGATCTCCCACAAAAAGCTTAAGGAGAATTCTGGAGGAGGACTACGTCACGCTACATCCGAAGGATGATCGCTTCTACCTCGCTTATGCTACATCGATCCTTCATCCTCGACTCCAGAGATCTCATATAGGGAGTTTTATTATTGTTTTTTATTATTTCCATTCCATACTTTTTGTAACCGTTTAGTGAATTCGCCTTGTGTTGGCAACTAGGTCTGGGTAGGACTTAGGGGGCAATTCGCCTTGTGTTGGCGACTAGGTCTAGGTGATTAGATCTAGGGGGTGCTCGAGGCCATATCCGGGGAAGGATTGGCTAGAGCGGCTTGAGGCCATATCCGGGGAAGGATAGGCTAAAGACAACCGGTTCGTGGGGATATGAGTCGGTATAGAAAAGGAAAAGATATTTTCATTTGTATGCCTCCGATTTCTAGCAATATAGAAATCAAATTTATGTAAACACCATTTTTATATAAATACAATCATGTCTCTATTTGTGTTTACTTGATTTCTCACTTTTGGCGTTATCTCTAAAATATTGGTTACAAAGCTTTCAATTCAAATCACTTTGTCTAAATTGTTTATCTTAATCTATTTCATCATATAACAATTTAGCACTTGTTTCTAAATCCTAAACTTGCAAATTAGGATATTTTCTTCCTTTAGCTAAATTGTTATTTTGTGTTCTAATATTACTTTAAACAATTTAGTAATTTCCATACAATTATAAAAAAAAATTTATTCCCTTATTCACCCCCCCTCCAAGGGCGCCGTAAGATCCAACAGTCTGTTCGTCGACCGCTGAGCCGGGGTTTGTTCGTCGATCGCTAAGACGGGATCGTCGACCGCTGAGACGAGCTTGAAGCGAGCCGTTCGTCGAACGCAGAATGTAATTCGTTCGTCGAATGCAGAACGCAAGCCGTTCGTCGAACGCAGAGATCCTGCCGTTCATCAAACGCAGAGAGCATGCCGTTCATCGAATGCAGAGAGCAGTTTGTCGAACGCAGTAAGGAGTTCATCGAAAGCGGAATCTGAATGAATTCTTGAGTTCTAACAGCCTAAACTCTTGACCCATAAACTATACATTGGGGTCAACATTGATCCTTAGTCAACAAATAGTGATCCTAGCCCAAATCAGAAATAGGGTTGTTCCAACATGGTGACATCTATTTTCTTCAAGTGGTGGAGAACTGCTCCTTTGGACAAGTCAAAAACTTCTTGATTGAGCTGATTCAGATAAAGAGAAAGAATTCTTGCAAAGTTCGGAGCAAGAAGGCTTTCTTTAATCTTTGTGAAGAGGAGATTTGCCCAGTCACATTTCTTCCCGCAAATAACAACTGTCATTAAGCAGAAGACATCTGCAGAGACATAACCCAAGCTAACTGTATTGTAGAGGAGTACTTTAGAGATAATATCGACCAAGAGCTTGCCTACTTCATTCATTTTCTTTCTTCGAACTGATGTAGCAGCTTAATTCAAACCACAGAAAGTCACAGCTTTAGCCCAATCTGCATCTTCAAGAATGTCTTCAGAATCCACTACGGGCAGTCTTAGATATTTGGAAATTGTCTTGGAGCTGAGCTTGATCTTGAAGTTATTCACTGTGGATTTCATCAATTTCTCATCGTTGTGAACTTTGATGTTGATAAAGAATTCTTCTACTTCCTTGAATAGAATCCGACTTGGTTGCTCAAGAACAAATGTCAAGCCTGCAGCATCCTAGAGGTAAAGCAGGTTCTGGAACTCATCTGAAATCGAGCTGAGGCCTGCACGCACCAGCTCATTGCCAACTCCGATCTTAGGTCGAGGAAGAGGCACCATTGATTGAGAAGAAATCGCAAACTTGTTGAAGTTGAAATTGAACTGATGAGAAATATCGCGAGAAGTCCAGGGAATCAGAAATGTCGCGAGAAGTCTAGGGTTTCTCGGAGGGAAATATTGCGTGAACTTTAATTATCTCGATACATCTTATTTATATATAATCCTTGATTTGACAGAAAATAAAATAAAAGAAATAAAATTTTGTGCGTACCTGACCTTTCGACTTCAAGGAAATGAAAAGTTTATTTTCAGAAAGTTAATACCTATTTCTCGAGAGGTCGAATTGATTTCCTGAGAAATCATAATTTGCTTCTCGAGATGTATTATATTTCTTGAGAAATTGTAGTGTCAGCACTTATAAGTCTTGATTCAGAGATAATTTGTATTTCTCGAGAATATTATGATCATTTCTCGAGAAAAATGGTATTTCGCGAGAAATTTTAGTGTCTTCTCAAGAAATCTGTTGAAGAGTTACTTTGAAGTCAATACTCGAGGGATTTACCCATTTCTCGAGATATAAGAATGAGTTCTCGAGATATAAAGTATTTCTCGAGAAATCTCAGACATAACTTGAACTTTCATAAAAATTTACAGATCTTTGCTTTCTTGATAGATTGAAGAGCTGGAGATCTTCCTTGCTTCATTTATGACTTTATTAGAACTCCAAGTTGACCATTCCAAGTTCTGTCTTGAAGAAAGAGAACTTGGTCTTATCCAGCGGCTTCGTGAAAATATCTGCAACTTGCTTATCCATAGGGACATAACTTAGATTGATGTCCCCATTATCCACATGCTCCCGGATGAAATGATATCTCAATTCAATATGCTTTGTCTGGCTGTGAGAGACTGGATTATTAGCAATTGCAATAGCACTGGAGGAGTCACAAAACATTGGGATGTCCTTGAACTTCAAGTTATAATCTTTAAGCTGATTCTTTATCCAGAGAAGTTGTGCGCAACAACTGCCTGCAGAAATGTATTCTGACTCGGCGGTTGATATTGCAACACAATTCCACTTCTTGCTACTCCAAGAAATAAGCCTCCTTCCAAGAAATTGACAAGTCCCGGAAGTGCTTTTTCTATCGTCCTTGCTACCTGCAAAGTCTGCATCTAAAAAACCAAATAGTTCGTTATCGTTACTTCTTGGGTACCATAAGCCAAGATTTGGTGTACCCTTAAGGTATCTCAAAATCCTCTTTGCAGCGGTATAGTCAGATTCTTTAGAGTTCACCTGATATCTAGCACATACAAATGTAGAGAACATTATGTCAGGCCTACTAGCAGTATGGTAGAGCAGAGAGACAATTATGATTTTGTACTTGGTTTCATTGAATGGTTTCCATTTCTCATTCTTGTCCAGAGACATAGCTGAACTCATTGGAGTCCTCATAGAGGATGCACTCTCCATTCCAAATTTCTTTACCAACTCCTTGGTCAATTTCGTCTGAGAGATGAAAATTCCATCTTCAGATTGTTTCACTTGAAGTCCTAAGAAATATTTCAGCTCACCCATACTGCTCATTTCAAACTTCCCTTGCATAAGTTTGGAGAACTTCTTACAAAGGTTGTCGTCCGTAGAGCCAAAGATAATATCATCGACATAGATTTGCACTGGCAAAATCTTGCCTTTAACTTCCCTAAGAAATAATGTTTTATCTATCTTCCCTCTTGTGAATTTGTTCTCAAGAAGAAAGTTAGACAACATTTCATACCAAGCTTGAGGAGCTTGTTTCAAACCGTATGAAGCTTTTTGTAGTAAATTAACATAATCAGGATGTTCAGAAACAACAAAACCTGGGGTTGTTCAACGTATACTTCTTCTTTTATATTACCATTGAGTAATGCTGACTTGACATACATTTGGTATACGGTGAATCCCTTGAATGCAGCATAAGCTAGGAACAGCCTGATCGCTTCAAGTCTTGCTACAAGAGCATAAGTTTGATCGAAGTCGATCCCTTCTTCCTGTTTGTATCCTTTTGCTACAAGTCTGGCTTTGTTCTTGATTATTGTTCCGTCTTTATCTAATTTGTTTCTGTAGACCAATTTTGTTCCAATGATATTCTTATCTTTTGGTTTTGGAACAAAGGTCCACACTTTGCACCGCTTGAATTGATTCAATTCTTCTTCCATTGCAATTATCCAATGGGGGTCTTCATTTGCTTCTTGGAACTTCTTTGGTTCAACCTATGAGAGGAAACTCAAATGCATGTTTTCGTTAGTAGTACCTCTTCTTATTCTTATACCGACTTTATGATTTCCTATGATCTGATCAACTGGATGATCCCTCATATGTCTGAACTTAATATTCCTTGCATTAATTGGGACACCAGGAACTTCTTCTATTACTGGAATGTCTTCCTCCACTTGAATTGGCTCTTCATCTTGGTGATCTTCCTCTTCAGTTGAGGTTGGGGGAGAGATCTTGACGAAGGTTTGAGTATTCTCTTTAACTGGCTCATCCAAGATTGAGTCTTGCAACTTTGAAACTGCATCTTCAACAGAAGCACTATAAGAGCTGCTATGTAGCTTGCTCGTCCCATCAAATACAACGTTAATAGATTCTTCTACAACCATGGTTTTCTTATTAAAGACTCTATAAGCTTTGTTATGGCTACTATAGTCTACGAAAATACCTTCAAAGCTCTTTTCACTAAACTTGGTTTTGTAATGCTTCCCATTATTAAGAACAAAGCATTTACTGCCAAAGATTCTAAAATAAGAGATGGTGGGTCTCTTGCCTTTTAGTAGTTCATAGGGAGTCTTTTCATGGTTTTTATTTATGAGTGCTCTATTTTGCACGTGTCATGTAGTGTTGACGGCTTCAGCCCAAAAGTATTCCGGAAGTGAAGAGTCGCTCAACATTGTTCTGCAAACTTCAATGAGTGTTCTGTTCCTTCTCTCAGCTACCCCATTTTGTTGTGGAGTTCGAGGAGAGGAAAACTCATGAAAGATGCCGAGGCTTTCATAGAAGTCTGTCATGTCCCCAGATTCAAATTCTATTCCATGGTCACTTCTGATTTTGACCACCAAACAATCAAATTCATTCTGGATTTGCTTGACAAATTTGGTGAAAGTATCAAAGGTATCTGACTTGTGTTTTAGAAAGAATACCCATGCAAAATGTGAGTAATTATCTACAATAACCAATGTGTAGGACTTACCTCCTAAACTTCTAATTAGCAAAGGACCAAACAAGTCCATATGAAGCATGCGTAAACACCTGGTTGAATCTTTGCCAATAAGTCTCTTATAGTTAGCTCTTGTTTGCTTGACTTTTACACATGCATGACAAGGTCTATCTTTAATGCACTTAACATTCGGCGCATCACACACTAAGTTTTGAGAAAATAATTTATTTATTGTTTTGAAATTAATATGTGCTAGTCTCTTGTGCCATTGGTCAACAAGAGATGCACTATCTTTTGCTAAAAGGCACACTGGTGTAGAAGAGGATAAACAAAGAAAATTCAAACTAAAAATATTTCTACAACGAGTGTCTGATAAAATCGTTTCAGAATTTTCTGCTGACTAATCAAACACTTATCTTTACAAAAATCAAATGTGTATCCTTTATCACATAGTTGACTTATGCTTATCAGATTATGTTCTAATCCTTCTACATAGGCCACATCAGAAAAGGATACATTACCATTAGTGATCATACAGTAGCCTTTTGTTATTCCTCTGTCGGATCCGCCAAAAATAACTTTTGGACCGTTCTTAACTGGAATATAGTTCCGTAATAGGCTTCTTATCCCGATCATGTGCCGAGAACACCCGCTGTCCAAATACGAGATAGGATTTTTGTTGGCCTTTGGACATACCTGCAAAAATAGAATACTTTGCCTTAGGATACCAAACAAATTTGGGTCCTCGGTCCCTTGTTAGTTGAGCACCACGATGAACGTTAACGTTGTGAGTGGTCTTTCTTGAAATGTTTACTTGTGGTCTCTTAAAATAAATAGGATTGAACCAGCAATCTACGGCAAAGTGACCAATCTTGCTGCAACACCAATAATCAAATTTGTTGTATCTCCGCTTTGTATTTTCCTGCTTTACTTTTTGAACGTTAGTTTTGGCAGGAGAATTACTTTTTGATGAGGATCTCTCATGCGTGCAGTATACACATGGTATAACTATCTTCTTTGGCTTAGGAGCAACAGTCTTCACTGTTGGTGCTTTCTTTGCAATAGGTCCATGAACAAAAGGACCATAACTTCTCAGATTTATTTCCTCATAGGGTGCCTTAAATGCACTAGCACCAAAGTTTCAGGGACGAGTCCACCTCTTTTAGTCATTGTCAGGCCCATACACAATTGGTCTAGTCAAGTGACCATAGGAGCTTTCCAGATCATAGGCATTTGTAGGAAAGGTAACTTTCTTAAATGTCATCTGATCCATATGGGCCTTCCCTTTCTCTTCAGCAGTGGCTTTCTTAGCACTCTTATTTTTCATCTTGGCTAGGATGCTCTTAGAAGATTTACTAGATTCAGCCACATGACCTAATCCACTTCCACTTGCTTTAGCGGAGAATCTATCAATGATTGGAAGAACAGTTTTGGGTTGGGAGAACTTTTCAACTAGCTTCTTCTCAACAGCTAGATGTTCTTCCAGCTCTTTTATAGTTTTCTCTCTCAGGGCATGGAGCTCATCTGAGCTTTTGATTTTGTATGTCAGGATCTGGATTTCCTCTCTGTGAGATGTAAGTTGTGCAACTTCTTCTCTTAGATTAGATTCCACTTCCTTGAGAGACATAATCTCCTTGGCCTGGGTTTTGACAACCTTTCGGCATTTGTCAAAGGCTTTTTAAGCAATTCAGTATACTGAGTCATGAGTTCCGAATCCTCATCTTAGAGGTAGTTCTCTTGTTTAGCTAAAGCATAATCAGATTCAGACAACATGGCATGAGTATTTACCTTCCCTTTGTAAGGAAGTTCTTCTTCGTCGTCAATCATAGCCATGAGTCCGAAGTAGGCTTCTTCTTCATCACTTGACTTCTCTGAGTCACTGTCGCTGAGTGTTTTGGACTTTTTGGCGACGAAGCTTCTTTCAGTTTTCTTTCTCCCGTGGGTGGATTTCTTTTCTTCTCTCTTTCCACCCTCTTTCTTCTTGTGAGGGCAATCATCGATCATATGCCCTGGCTTATTACAGCAATAACAAATAATATCAGAAGAAATGTGTTTGTTCGGTTTAGACTTATACATGTCATGGTTGCTTGCGCCCTTCCTGTGATGATCTCCATCACGACGAGAATGTCTATAGACAGAGGAAGAGGGCTTGTTCTTCATAAGCCTTCTCTTGCTTAGTACGTAGTTTCTTAAACTGACGGGAGATTAGAGAAAATACCCATCTGACATGTAACATCCGGCCAGTACGAAGAGTATAACAGCAGGTCCGGCCGGGACCTCACGCCATACAAACCACACTAGCTAGGAGTTAAAAGGTGATAACCAGAAAAGTAACAACTAAACGAGAGTACAAAACGTAAGCGGAAGCATTAATTAAACCATTCAAATAGAACTGTCCACTATCATAGGAATGTATCCAGAATAAGAGTTACGGCCTTAAGGCCTTACATTCATCCAATGCACAAAACTCCATAAGCATACATCGGCACGCAGGCCGACCATACATGAATAACAGGAAAAGGGCTGGCCTTCGAGGGCCAACATTGCAAAGGGCCATCGCCCGCTATTTCCCGCTAGGCTCACCTGCACCTGCATAAGAACATTCCACCAAGCGGTGACAAACAAAGTAACGGTCAGCACAGCTGACCAAATTATAATGACCCCACCCCTTTTCCGGGGTGGCGGAGCTTCTACCCTGCAAGCAAGCCATACTAGCACAAGTACTAAATATAAAGAAAGTGCAACTACACGAGGTGAGGTTTCAAGCACAATCAATCTTCTAGGTTGAGCATCAAAAGAAGGGAAGCTAGGTATGCACATGATGTTGGTTGGGTTCACCCGAAGGTTCCCCACAACCGCCTAAGCAATCGCATGAGACTAACATAACATCCATTTCACAAAACACTCCACCGTAAGGGCCACAACCTTGGGTGGAAACAAGAGCTTTTGGCCGGTCTAGGTATGACACCTTCCACGACCTCTCCCATGATCACACGGCTTTCCTGAGGAAGGGACCTCTTACCGATCTGCATGGAAACGGGTTCGGTTTAGCTTTGCCCGTGCTCTAATCATCGCGATCTATCGCACGACGCGGGTACGGCTTCGCCTCGGCCCGTAAGGGTTTAGCACCTTCAAGTGCTACACTAAATATACGCTACGCACCTAACACCTTCACAAGGATCTAGGTTTCACGAATACTCAACAAGGGAGGTGCAATACACTCCGCATCAATTTCGTGGTGAAGGTTTGCCTTCATCCAAAATTCAAAGCATGGGGCTTTTGTTAGGATCTTCACAAGACGCCTACACTGAGTTCCCGCAATACTATAGGTGAGTTCACGGAGTCATTCTCTGGCACGCATTCTAGGCCTAACCTAAATGCAACGTCGCAAATCAAGCATCACCGATTCGGGCTCACGGCCACGAATAGGCTTCACACAAAATGCCTAAATCCGCACGACTACCGGATTTTCTACTTGCAATAATGCCGGGGACGGACACAATCTACCCGGAGTTCCGAAGAACTTGAGGAAATCCTACACTTCACCCATTTGGTGAAAGGGATACCTCATGCAAACATAGGAAGAGGAATGAAAGGACAAATACAAGTCCAAAGTTCGGGAGGAAGAATCGTTACCCTAGACGCATTCTTTTTCGCCATAGATCCGAGATTCTACACGGAGAGAAACGACCGCACCGGGATGCACTCTCCAAATCTGGAAACAGCTCGCGAAACGGAGCTCCGGAGCTCCGTCAATGGCAGGATCTACCTTCTTCTTCCTTGGCTCCTCCTTCTTTCTCTAGGGTTTGGAGAGAGAATGGCTTAGAGAATATGAGGGTTTAACCCCCTCTCATCAGCCCTAAAGGTCTCTCGCAACTAAACCTAGCCGTTGGATCAATTTCCAAGAGATTTGGACGGTCCGATCTTCTTCTCCGCTCAAAATCGCGGAACAGAATAAACAGGGCGCACGATCGCTGGCGCACGATCACTGGTCGTGCGCGAAGAGGAAAATGGTCGTGCACACTGTCCGAGACAGAACTCGATTCTCTCCTGAATTAACGCACGATCGCTGGCGCACGATCACTGGTCGTGCGCGATGAGGCCACTGATCGTGCGCTAAGAGCAGAAAGGGAAGATTTAGCCTGCTTCAAGTGCAGCACTACCACTCCGCCTACTTCGCTGAACCACGATTTTTGGGGTGTTACAACTCCACCCTCCTTAAAAGAATTTCGTCCCGAAATTTATAAAACAGAAATAGCAAGAAATTCAGCTATAAATTACCTGAGAGAAATAGCTCGGGGTACTCCGCAAGCATCGTTTGCTCTCTCTCCCAAGAGAGCTCCTCTCGGCCGCAATTATCCCACCAGACTTTTACCATCCGAATGGACTTGTTCCGCAGCTGCTTTACTTCGGTATCTTCCATGCGTAAGGGCTTGACCTTCGTCGACAACCCACTATCAACCGGAACTTTGCCGACCGCAACGATATGAGTAGGCTCTTGCACTGCCTTCCTCAACACTGAAATGTGAAACACGTCGTGCAGACCGCTCAGCTCTGCAGATAGTGCAAGCCGATAAGCCGCATCACCAACACGCTCCACGATCTCAAACGGTCCTAAGTACCTTGGACTGAGCTTTTTCAAGCGTCGGATCCTTGATACCCCTTTGCACGGTTTGATCTTCAAGTAAACCCGGTCACCGACGGCAAACTCTAGGTTCCTATGCTTGGCATTGAAATACTTTGCTTGCCTATCCTGGGCAACCAATAGCCTTTCACGTATAGTCCGGATCGTCGAAGTTGCTTCTTCAACATCCTTTCGCTTCAATAGCTTAGTATCGCCCGTTTCCGCCCAAGACAACGGCGTACGACACTTCTTACCATAGAGGGCTTCGAAGGGAGCCATCTTTATACTGGCTTGATAGCTATTATTGTAGGCGAACTCGATCATGTAGAGATGATCTTCCCACCTTTTTCCAAAATCTAGAGTGCACATTCGGAGCATATCCTCCATAGTCCTGTTGGTTCTCTCGGTCTGTCCATCCGTTTGCGGGTGGAAGGCCGTGCTGAACTTCAATTTCGTGCCCAACAGTTCATGGATAAGCCTCCAATCTTTCGATGTGAAACGCCCGTCACGATCGCTGACGATACTACGGGGGACACCGTGCAGTCTCACAATACAATCAACATAGAGCTTTGCTAGCTTCTCTACAGAATCATCCTTCCTGTTCGGAATGAAGTGTGATACCTTCGTCAAACGGTCCACGATCACCCAGATGGCGTCGTTTCCATGCTGCGATCTCGGCAATCCGTGCACGAAATCCATCGAAATATCATCAAACTTCCATTCCGGAATCGACAAGGACTTCAGAAACCCACCGGGACGTTGACATTCCGCTTTCACCAACGCGCAAGTATGACACTTGGCCACGTAAAGGGCAATGTCTTTCTTCATACCCGGCCACCAGAACAATTTCTTCAAATCCATATACATTTTAGCGCTCCCCGGGTGGATCGAGTACTTGGTATGATGAGCCTCGTACATCAACTCCGCCCGTAGAGTGCCAACGTTTGGGATGCACAACCTTTCCTGTTTCCACATAAGGTCGTCTTCAAAAGAGAAATCAGCGTTTAACCCCTCAACGGTTTCCGCTTTATAGCGTTTCATGCTCTCGTCCAGCTCCAATGCTTGTCTAACTCGGTCGGCAAGGTCGTATTGAACCTCCGTCCAGTTCAAGCATGCTGAAGTAGACGTTCTCCTATCAATGCATATGATCTCCATTTCCTCCAGCTCACGGATTAGACGCTCATCGTGCATCAAAATCCAATTTGCTTGAGCGGGAGCCCGACGACTCAGCGCGTCCGCTACTACATTTCCCTTACCGGGAGTATAATTGATGTCGAAGGTGTAGTCCCCAAGGAACTCCATCCACCTCCTTTGACGCATATTCAACTCCCTTTGATCCAGCAAGTACTTGAGGCTCTTGTGGTCGGTAAAGATATCGATCTTCACGCCATATAAATAATGCCTCCAAAGCTTAAGAGCAAATACCACGGCCGCTAGCTCCAAATCATGGACCGGGTAATTCCTCTCATGAACCTTCAGTTGCCGGGAGCCGTAGGCAATTACCTTCCTGAACTGCACTAGGACACAACCCAAACCACTTCCTGAGGCGTCGCTATAAATTTCGTAGCCTTCCGTACCTTGTGGCGAGCATAGAATGGGTGCCGTGGTCAGACGGCTCTTCAGTTCTTCAAAAGCTCGTGCGCACTCGGGCGACCAAACGAACTTATGATCCTTCCTAGTCAGTTTTGTGAGAGGAAGTGCGATCCTCGAGAAGTTTTCCACAAAGCGCCTATAATAGCCGGCAAGTCCTAAGAAACTTCGGACTTCCGCTACATTTTTCAACAAAGGCCACGCTCGGATCGCTTCTATCTTCGGCGGATCTACTGCAATTCCATCTCCACTAACGACGTGACCAAGGAATGCTACTGACGGTAGCCAAGACTCGCACTTGGAGAACTTGGCATAGAGCTGACTCCTCCTCAAGGTGCTCAGAATGGCGTGCAGATGCCCTACAAGCTCCTCTTCCGATTGAGAGTATACCAAAATGTCGTCGATAAAGACGATCACAAATTGATCCAAATACTCACGGAACGTCCTGTTCATTAAGTCCCTGAATACCAACGGTGCATTGGACAGACCGAACGGCATCACCGTGAACTCATAGTGCCCAAAGCGGGTACTGAACGCTGTTTTTGGAATGTCACATTCCCTTATCCGCAGTTGGTAGTAGCCGGACCTTAGGTCCAGCTTGGAGTAAACCGTCGACCCCACCAGTTGGTCGAATAGATCATCGATTCTTGGAATCGGATATCGGTTTTTCTCGGTCAACTTGTTTAGCTCTCGATAATCAATGCATAGACGCAAGCTCCCGTCCTTCTTTTTCACAAAGAGGACCGGTGCACTCCAAGGCGATGAACTTGGACGTACGTAGCCTTGCTCTAGCAGCTCTTGCAATTGAACCTTCAGCTCTGCCAATTCCTTTGGCGCTATCCGGTACGGTGAGCGGGCCACAGGTTTGGCACCTGGCACCAACTCGATACAGAAATTGATCTCCCACTGAGGTGGAGCCCCAGGGAGTTCGTTAGGAAACACGTCGGCGTACTCCGCTACAACTGGGACATCACATAACCTGGGCATTGGCTCTGAAGTCTCCAACAAGGTGAAGAACAACTCGGCGCCTTTTCTCACCGCCTTAACCACCTGGAGAGCAGACATCAGCGTCTTGCTCGCTCCTCGCATACCGGCGAACATGGTTTCTCCTTCGGTGTCCCTTCCCAGAGTGATCTCCTTTGTATTGCAATCTATGCATGCCCGCTGCTCCGAGAGCCAGTCCATGCCAAAGATCACATCAAATTCAGCTAACGGTAATAACGACGCTTCCAAGTCAAAATCCTGACTTCCAATCCACACCTTCACACGGCTCTTCCTATCCGCACTCATTCGAGATCCATTGGGTAGCACTACTTCCAATCTATCATCTACGAAGGTAGACGGCACTCCGATTCGCACAACGAAGTCCTCGGACAGAAAAGAGTGCGATGCACCCGTATCAAATAGAGCTCTCGCCGGATAGTTGAAAATTAGGACGAAACCTAATTGCACACAAATAAAGCATATAGTCGTACCACAGTATGAATTATATATATAGCTGTAAAAGCTAACTTCTAATTCGTACCTGTGACGACATCAGTTTGTCGTATAGCTTCTTGTTGGCCAAGCGAAAAGACTCTCGGCTGAGTCAGAATGTGCTGGGAAGCCGAAGACTCCGCAGCTTTACCCTTTTCCGCAGTACGAGCATAATCCACCGCTCGATTACCAGCCTTCGGGGGACCACTTCGACACACCGCAGCTTTGTGTCCCACCTTCCCGCAGGTGAAACACGTAATAGGAGTCCGCGCGGTCGTGGCTCCTGAAATATTTGAAGGAGCTGGTTCCGCCTGTTTGAACTTCCTTTTGTTCCTTCTGAAATCCGACTTGGACTGAGAGGCCGGCGCATGAAACTCAGGTTTCTTTACAACACCCCTTGCTTGTACGCTCTTCATGTCCAACTCCAAAGATCTGGCAGTTTGCACCATCACTTGGAAGCCGAACGTCATAGGGCCAGCAAGGAGCAGCCTCAACTCGTCCCGAAGCCCTTCATAGAACTTATTTGTCTTTGCCTCCTCATCCTCCACCAAGGACCCCGCATAGCGACTCAGTCTGGTAAACTCATGCAAGTAATCGTCAACGGAGCGATCACCTTGTGTCAACCTCAAGAACTGGTTTTGTAACGCAATGCGCTGGGCAGAGGGGATAAACCTTTGGAGGAACGACTTTGAAAACTCAGCCATTGTTATTTCAGTAATATCTCTACCGCAGAACTTATGCAGCTCCTGCTCTTCCCACCACAGCACAGCCTCTCCATCAAGAAGGAAAGTGGCTAAGGTGACCATCATGGCTTCGTCCGTCGCTGTCGCCCTCAGAGTTCTTCTAACTCTTGACAACCAGTCCTCTGCCTCCGTTGGGGACTCAGATCCCGAGAAGGTAGGAGGATTAAAGCACAGGAAATGCTTTAATTGCTGGTCACGCGTTCGCCCCGCAACTACTTGCGCAACTTGAGGTTCCACCCTCGGCGCTACCGCAGGTTCTACTACAGCTACAGGAACAGGGGCCTCCACCCTTGGTTCCGCCGCAGGTTCCACTGCAGCAACAACCTTAGGGGCCACATCCGGAGTAGGAGTAGCAGGCTGGACCAGCCTTTGGGGTTGAGCGTTGATCATCGCGAAGACCGCTTCTGCGACTAATTTGATCATTTCAGCAGAAGGAGTGGTCGCTGGCACTTCAGCCGACCCACTACTTTCAGCGATGTTACGGGGTCGAGACTGCCCCGCAGCACTTCTAGTCACCTATAATCATGCAAAGCACAATTTAGTGACCCAAAACAAATCAAACATCAATCATGGAACGCTCAGGTTCCGCAAACAAGTATGTTTTCTTTTCATTCCTAAGTGGACATTCTTATTAGTTTTTGTCGTTTTAGGTGAATGCAGAACCCGTGCGCACCACCCCTTAAAAGGAATTCGTCCCGAATTCGCTAAACTACGGATTAACGCCTTAAGTCCGATACCAAATTGTAACATCCGGCCAGTACGAAGAGTATAACAGCAGGTCCGGCCGGGACCCCACGCCATACAAACCACACTAGCTAGGAGTTAAAAGGTGATAACTAGAAAAGTAACAACTAAACGAGAGTACAAAACGTAAGCGGAAGCATTAATTAAACCATTCAAATAGAACTGTCCACTATCATAGGAATGTATCCAGAATAAGAGTTACGGCCTTAAGGCCTTACATTCATCCAATGCACAAAACTCCATAAGCATACATCGGCACGCAGGCCGGCCATACATGAATAACAGGAAAAGGGCTGGCCTTCGAGGGCCAACATTGCAAAGGGCCATCGCCCGCTATTTCCCGCTAGACTCACCTGCACCTGCATAAGAACATTCCACCAAGCGGTGGCAAACAAAGTAACGGTCAGCACAGCTGACCAAATTATAACGACCCCACCCCTTTTCCGGGGTGGCGGAGCTTCTACCCTGCAAGCAAGCCATACTAGCACAAGTACTAAATATAATGAAAGTGCAACTACACGAGGTGAGGTTTCAAGCACAATCAATCTTCTAGGTTGAGCATCAAAAGAAGGGAACCTAGGTATGCACATGATGTTGGTTGTGTTCACCCGAAGGTTCCCCACAACCGCCTAAGCAATCGCATGAGGCTAACATAACATCCATTTCACAAAACACTCCACCGTAAGGGCCACAACCTTGGGTGGAAACAAGAGCTTTTGGTTGGTCTAGGTATGACACCTTCCACGACCTCTCCCATGATCACACGGCTTTCCTGAGGAAGGGACCTCTTACCGATCTGCATGGAAACGGGTTCGGTTTAGCTTTGCCCGTGCTCTAATCGTCGCAATCTATCGCACGACGCGGGTACGGCTTCGCCTCGGCCCGTAAGGGTTTAGCACCTTCAAGTGCTACACTAAATATACGCTACGCACCTAACCCCTTCACAAGGATCTAGGTTTCACGAATACTCAACAAGGGAGGTGCAATACACTCCGCATCAATTTCGTGGTGAAGGTTTGCCTTCATCCAAAACTCAAAGCATGGGGCTTTTGTTAGGATCTTCACAAGACGCCTACACTGAGTTCCCGCAATACTATAGGTGAGTTCACGGAGTCATTCTCCAGCACGCATTCTAGGCCTAACCTAAATGCAACGTCGCAAATCAAGCATCACCGATTCGGGCTCACGGCCACGAATAGGCTTCACACAAAATGCCTAAATCCGCACGACTACCGGATTTTCTACTTGCAATAATGCCAGGGACGGACACAATCTACCCGGAGTTCCGAAGAACTTGAGGAAATCCTACACTTCACCCATTTGGTGAAAGGGATACCTCATGCAAACATAGGAAGAGGAATGAAAGGACAAATACAAGTCCAAAGTTCAGGAGGAAGAATCGTTACCCTAGACGCATTCTTTTTCTCCATAGATCCGAGATTCTACATGGAGAGAAATGACCGCACCGGGCTGCACTCTCCAAATCTGGAAACGGCTAGCGAAATGGAGCTCCGGAGCTCCGTCAATGGCGGGATCTACCTTCTTCTTCCTTGGCTCCTCCTTCTTTCTCTAGGGTTTGGAGAGAGAATGGCTTAAAAAATATGAGGGTTTAACCCCCTCTCATCAGCCCTAAAGGTCTCCCGCAACTAAACCTAGCCATTGGATCAATTTCCAAAAGATTTGGACGGTCCGATCTTCTTCTCCGCTCAAAATCGCGGAACAGAATAAACAGGGCGCACGATCGCTGGCGCACGATCACTGGTCGTGCGCGAAGAGGAAAATGGTCGTGCGCACTGTCCGAGACAGAACTCGATTCTCTCCTGAATTAACGCACGATCACTAGTCGTGCGCGAAGAGGCCACTGATCGTGCGCTAAGAGCAGAAAGGGAAGATTTAGCCTGCTTCAAGTGCAGCACTACCACTCCGCCTACTTTGCTGAACCACGATTTTTGGGGTGTTACATGACATTTCTGAGCAGGAGGAGCCGGCTTCTGATTCTTCTTCTTCATCGGATTCTTGTGCCCTTATTGGAGACAGAGTTCTGCTTTTCCTGGAGCTCTCGGCCTTCAGATCCAAGGTCCTTTCCTTGCTAGAAGTCTGATTCCCATCTTCTTCTGTTTTGCAGATATTCATCTGCAGCTCATGGGATAATAGCTTCCCGAACAGATTATATGGGTCAATATTTGGCAGCTTTCCAAACTCCCTAATGGAAATGATCTTGCTATCACATTCTTTTGTCAAGGATCGCAGGAACTTGTCATTGAGTTCACCGTTTGTGAATTCCCGGCCATAGTTTCATAGGTCGTTAACAATTTTGAAGAACCTTTCATAGGCATCGACAATTCACTCTTTCTTACTCTGCTTGAAGGCCTCATACTCTTGGTTGAGTAGAGATCTTCTATCGTCACTTACCTCTTCGGTACATTCCATGAGAACAATTATGGATGTCCATATCTCTTTGGCTGATCTACAATGAATCAAGTTTTGCAACATAGAGTCGTCCACTGCACTAGCAATAATGTTCTTCGCCTTTTTGTCCAAGGCTACTATAGCGATCTCATCCTTAGTTAGGTCCATCATTTTCTTTGGCACCTGAACAGTATGGTCAATTATAGAGGCAGTCATATGCACATGAGGGCCTTCTTCCAAGACTTGAAATATTCTCGGATTTGCGACTTCCATGTAAAATTTGTCTCTTTATTTCCACATGGGAAAATTATCCTTTGTGCAGATTGGCAGCTTCAACGAGGAGGAATCCTTGCTTCTTTCCATGATTTGCTAGGAACTAGAATGGATGGATCCTGTTCAAGGTGTTAACCTAGAAATGAATAACCTATCTCTGATACCAATTGAATTATCTAGTTGCCTACCTAAATCACCTAGAGGGGGGTGAATAGGTGATAACTGCGTCTTTTGTATAATGACTACTTGATAAAAAGATAAACACAGAATGCAAATCACAATCACAGACGACACAAGGAATTTATAGTGGTTCCCTGATCATGGGTACTCCACTTTCCAGCCTCACCAATCTAGAACCACAGCTAGCCTTGGCTACTTCTCAAAATCTCAGATCAAGAACGATCCTACAATCTCGGAGTCATAACTCCTACAACTCGGAAACAAAACTCCTACAAACTCGGAGGCACTGCTCCTAAAACTTGGAGAAACACTCTCTTACAACTCAGAGAAAAACTCTCCTACAAGAAAATGAGATTGAGTACAATGAAATACTTAACAAAACTTGTTCAGATCTGAACTTCTGAGATCTTCTTCCTCCTAGAATCTTGAAAACCTTTGGCTAGAAGAAGAGGAAGAAACGATTGAAATCCCAGATCTGATTTCTAGTATTCAACATGATCCAATAGATTGCTGTAGATGATTAGAGCACTGATCTGTTGAATCTTTTCTTTAGAAGGAATCAATTGATTGTGAGAGAAAGAGAGATCGATCCTTCAACAATGGCCGGAGGCAGCAGCATCTTCACGATGATCCGATCGAATAGAAGATTAGAGAGATTAGAATTATGGTTAAGATAAGACCAGATAGAAGCCTTATATAGCAATCATAAGTAACTGCTAAGAGGCCTTGATTTAAGCTAGGATTAACCTTAACACCACTCACACGTGCCGTCAACTCCGTCAGAAGAAAATAAAATCCCATCAGGAACCGGATTTCAAAGCAGCACAGGAAGAAAATAATTTTCTTGAGACAATATGGATTTCTCGAGAAATAGATTTGACTTCTCGAGAAATGAACTTTACATCTCGAGAAATGGCTGCAAGAAATCGAGATAAGGCTGGAAAAAGCTTTCAAGAAGACTGGAAGAGATTTTTTCGAGAACAAAGGGACTTCTCAAGAAATGGCTTTGATTTCTCGAGAGAACATAAGACTTCTCGAGAACCCGCTAAGAAAAACTTTCAAAGGAAAATAGAGAAGATTTCTCGAGAACAATTAAGACTTCTCAAGCAATGAATTTAACTTCTCGAGAAATAAAGGACTTCTCGAGAAATTCCATAGAAACAAAAGAATAGAATCAGAGAAAGAATTCTCGAAAGCTAAAGAGGACTTCTCGAGAAATGAATTGGATTTCTCGAGAGATACCTTTGATTTCTCGAGAAATACCCTTAGAAAAATTTCTGAACTTTTCTCCTTTCTTCTCTAGAACACCAACAACTCTTCCAACTCCCAAGCTTCAAGAGTCTTGAGAATACAGTGTATCCCAATAGAGAAATCACACATGAGTCAACACTATGTTCCACACAATGAGGGATTACATTGCATGAGACTGTGTTTAATGACCCATTGTGATCTGACATTGGTCTACACTTAGCATTTATAACCTGCAAGATCATAACTAAAAGACAATATCAAATACACTAGCAATTCACCTCGGTTCAAGGGTGACTTCTCACAAATCTAGGCTATTGTGGATTCAATACCCAACAATGTCGTTATCAATTACCTGAGGTTGGAATGAATTAAGTTCACTATGGCACTTTTCCGAGCGACCTTTACTGCAAACGTATTAAAAGAAGGACCAAAGAAAGAGGAGTTTAAGGGGTTAATCTTTTTTTCATGTGAAGGTGTAAAAATCTTAAATCTTCCCAACAAATTTCCTTTCTGGACAGAAAGTTCTCTTATTTTCGAAGGCGACCTCGACGGTCTCAGCTGCTGACCATCTCCAAGAGATGAAGGAAAAAACAAGACGATCTCAGGAGAGGAGCTGAAAATTTTGTCCTTTTTAGCGGGCAAGCGACTGGACCTCCTTCATTATCTAGCGATCTGGCCTGAGATCGCTGAGATTCTTCCGGAAGAAAGTGAGTATTTTCCCCGCGGTCTTACATATCCTTTCCATAATTTCTAGATTTTTTCTAACTCTTTCTTCTTCAGTGCCCTTTGGGATCCCTGCAGCCGACCAGGTAGCACCAGCTGAAGAGGTGCTCACCCAGAGAAAAAGAAGACAATGAAGAGAAGAAGAATGTGAGACCGCTAGGGTTGGTGGTGCATCTGAGACCGCCAGCGACCAGTTTCCTATGGCCGGTTTCATGAAAAAGCAGAAGGACATCAGGGGAAAACCCCTTTTCAAATGCGGTGCGAAAGGGAAGGTCGTGAAGGTGTCCACCGATCTCCCTCTTAGGAGTGGAAAACTATCCCACCATGCATTTGCGGTCACCTCAACCCTTTGTGGAAACAAGAACCATAAAGTGGCATATAACATTGAGACTGAGATGATTCCTGATTCCTGCGCTCAAGCGACCGCTAGGAGCACGGTCTTACATCATCATATGTGGCGGTCTCTGCGATGGGCCCTGAAAGAGAATGAGTTCCTGCACGAAGAGAGAAAGGTAAAATAATTTTACCTGAGGTATCGAGTTCTCTTTTATGTAACCGCGCGATCTAATTATTTTCTTCTGCAGCAATCAAAAGAAGCAGCGTCTGATCCAGAAAATCCTGAATTCCAGAACGCTCTAATGCAACACATAAAAGAGACCGCAGAGCAGGTGATCTCAGAACTTTGCGACCGCGGCGGTCTTATTGAAGAGTTTAAAGATATCAAATTTGTCGATCTTTTCCCCGATGCTGCGAGGGTAATAGACGAATAGTCGATCACGACTGTGAGGTTGCTGCCGATGGAGAAGAAGAGGAAGAAAATATTGATATTGAAGGAAATGTTGACGAAGCGAGTGGAAGCCAATATGTTGCAGGTCATGACCGCACGATCTGATGTAATGAACATTGAAATAGAAAAATAGAAATTTGGTATACATTTGTCTTTTCTGTGAATGAATGTTTTTCTTGTATTTTTCTTTTAAATGTTGATTGTAATACTCGCGACCTCGTTATAATGAGATAGAACTGACATTCGATCTCAATACCTTAGATGTTTACCTAGCTCAGGATAATTACCTTATACATTTTATACTGAGCGGTTCAATAAAGGCGACTTCACACTTTTCATATCGTATACTGGGAGGTGAAGTATCAGCTTTAATTAAGCAAGAGTGAAATCACGAGATAGCTAAAGATGGGCAAGATCTCTTAAAACTGGAGATCTCTGGCTATAATACATATACGAGACCGCTTACCATATTTGCGGTCTACGACCTTTAAGATCTGCCAAGATAACATTAATTTGTAGATATCATTTCTTAATAACTTCGAGCAGGAACATAAGATACGATCTACCACGGTTGAGACTGCTCCTTGAAAGATACAGCCCTTTCATAGTGGATAGTCTGCGATCTTTAATTCTTCAGGCCATTCCATGGAGATTTGGAAAATACCTTCTTGTGATAGCCAACGATCTCCCATATTTATAAGATATTTATAAGTCGGATCCACAATCTTTATTTCTCCATACCGATTGATATGAAGGTAGATAACAATTCTGTTTAAACAAAAATGAGATAATGAGATCGCTGAGGATGAACAAGATCGCTTATGACTAGCGGTCTCTGGCTATAATGCACCTTCATGAGGCCGCTATCACATTTTCGACCTCTAGCTTTGAATCATTTGTCAAGATAAAAAGTGAATTCGTGGTTGTTGATTCTCAAATAAACAAATATTGAATGCGATCTTCAATATTACATAGGTTGCCTTTATGAAAACTGGCGATCTTGAATCTGTAAGATCTCTAGAGACAAAAGGTCATAATACACGTGATTCCTGAATATCCTTTAATGAGAGAAAGAATGACGATCTCTCAATGATTCAGACTGTCTCCTCCTTGGCTTGGAACCATAAACATGCTGTAAAGCTCGGCCATTTTAAAATTTTACAAGGTCTTAAAGACTTTTAGGCGGCGGTCTCAATTTCGTCAGACCGCCCTATACTCAACACGATCCAATATTGAGACCGACGGTCTTCAAAAACCTCAGACCGCCCCTTACTAATAAGAGATTGATGGATATAATTTGTAATGATCTAAAGGGCAGGTGCGGCTATATTAGCATTGCTTTCCTGTAAAGACCACCACAATTATAGTATTTGATGTGACCAACTCAGAATGATCAAAAAAGGAGTAGGTGTGGTTATGTCGCTGAAGCCATACCGACATTGCTTTCCCCAATAGACTATCCAAGATTATACTAGGGTCACATAATAAGATGATCCATATGGTAGGTGCGGTCATACCGCGGAGGTTACACCTGCATTGCTTATCCTGGAAAGATCATCAGGACTGTAACGATGTCCTTCTACAATGCATAACTGAGCTAAACATTCACCTAGACTTCCCTTGATGCAAAGGTGTGTTAGATGTCAGCTAGGACCCGACAAGCTAAAGTTCCTCCACATGAGCTTGGTGAGTTACTGCTACACGAATGCGAAATCTCTCCGCTACCTGTGGTCCTGGCAGATTTTACTACTCAAGCTTCAAGATGAGGGGGAATGAAGTAGGATCCGTCGATACCTCTCTTGGTAGGACCTTCGCCTTTAACAGTTAAATATATCTCAAGGTTTTCTTTCTAATATGCATGAAGTAAGAGTTTTACATCCACATTATCATAATGCTTGCAAAAAGGAAGATGGAATGATAGACAAATACATGTTTTAAGAAAAGAAACGCTTGAGGTCATCTCCACTCCAAGTGTGAGATAAATCTTTCGCTTCATAAGATTGGTGACAATATGCTCCATTCTTGAGCACTTCCTTGATAATGAATGGTCCTGTCCAGTTTGGATTAAGTTTCCCAACCGATCCAGATCTTGTTGCTGCGTCAACTTTCTTGAGGAACAGGTTTCCAACAGCAAATTCTTTAACTCTTACATTTTTGTCAAAAAATCTGGCCATTCTCCATTTTACTTCTTCTTGTCTGATGGTTGTCATATCCCTTAGTTCTTCAATGAGATCAATACTGCATTTCAAGTCTTCATCATTTTCTTCCATCCAGCTATCTTGATGCTGCTGAGATAATAACACTCTCGGACTCCTGACTTCAAATTTGATGGGAATGAGAGCTTCTGAGTCATGAGATAATTTGAAAGGAGACTCTCCAGTAGCTGAAGTTGGAGTTGTCCTCAAAGCCCACAATACCGAAGGTAATTGTTCCGTCCAATTATCTCTAAGAT
The DNA here is from genome assembly GCA_033032865.1 of Dactylorhiza incarnata. Taxonomy (NCBI): domain Eukaryota; kingdom Viridiplantae; phylum Streptophyta; class Magnoliopsida; order Asparagales; family Orchidaceae; genus Dactylorhiza; species Dactylorhiza incarnata. Next base: position 7,795,444 of record JAWHQI010000013.1, read on the forward strand.
TTTCCACTTTCTTCTTCAAGAATTTGATTATGAGTTTATTGGCATCTTCTACTTGACCATTGCTCCGAGAGTGATGTACAGAGGCAAATTGTAATTCAGTGCCGATCTGATCACAGAAATTTATAAGGCTTGAGATATTGAATTGCGGGCCATTATCCGTGATGATTTCCATGGGAATTCTGTGTCTGCAAACTATCTTCCCCAAGATGAAATTCCTCACTATCTGAGTAGGAGTCTTAGCTAATGCCTTTGCTTCAATCCATTTACTGAAATAATCAATCATGACTAAAATGAATCTTTGCTGCCCACTTGCCAAGGAAAAAGGTCCAATCAAATTAATCCCCTAAACTGAAAACGACCATGGGGTGGCTATAGACCTGAGTTGTTGAGCTGGTTGATGCTGAAGGGGGGCAAACTTCTTGGATTGAACATATTTCTTTGCGAAATTTTCTGCATCATTCCTCATTTGGGGACAAAAATATCCTTGTCTTAGAATCCTCCTTTCCAAGGTTCTAGCTCCTGAATGACTACCACATTATCCCGAATGAACCTCTTGAAGGATAGTTGGAATTTCTTCTTCGGAAACACATCGGGCAAGAGGTGAAAGAAAGGTTTTCCTGTATAGAATTCCTGCAACAAGATAATAATGGGCTGCTTTAAGCTTAAACCTTTTTCTATCTTTTATCGTGGAGTGAAATTCCCCTGTCGAGAGATAGAGTATGAAAGGATCCATCCAAGACGGACATTGATTTATCTGCATGACTTCTCGCTCCTCGATAGTTGGATGAAATAACTCTGAAGTTGTTCCTCCTGAAAGATGACCAAAATTTGCTAGCTCATCTGCCTCCTTGTTCTCTTCTCTTGGGATATGATGGATTATAAAGCTCTTGAACTTGCTTATCTCAATTTTCACTAGAGCTTGATATTGCTTCAAAATGTGATCCCTGGTCTCGAAGTTTCCATTCACTTGAGATGCCATTACTAGAGAATCTGTTTTGACATGAACATCTTCAATTCCCAATTCTCTTGCGAATCTGAGACCGGCGAGCAAAGCTTCATATTCAGCTTGGTTGTTTGTTGTCGGGAAATAAAACTTCAACGCTTGATCTTGTCTAATTCCATTTGGATTGATCAAAATAACTCCAGCTCCAGAAGAATTTTTACATGAGGCTCCATCAACGAAAATTGTCCAGACGAGAGGGGCTCATAGTTCCTTCTCCGAACTAGCCCCTTTTGCATTAATCATGAAATCTGCTAGTACCTGAGCTTTGATCGCTACTCTAGGAATATAATAGATGTCAAATTCGCTTAGCTCTATTGCCCACTTTGCTAATCTACCTGAATGCTCCGGCTTCTCTAAGACACTCTTTAGTGGAAGGCCAGTGACAACTTGAATTGAATGGTCTTGAAAGTACGGTCTCAACCTTTGCGCTGATGTCACGGGCATCAGTGCTAACTTCTCAAGGATTGGGTACCGGGTTTCAGCACTCTTTAAAAATTTGCTTACATAATAAACTGGAAAATGCTTCTTCTTTTCGTCCCTGACTAAAACCAATCTGATGGCATCAGAGCTGACTCCGTGGTACAGAAAGAGGTCTTCTCCCTCCATGGGGCTCTGGAGCAAGGGAGTTGATGTTAATTGCTTTTTGAGCTGATTGAAAGCGTCATCACACTCCTTTGTCCATTCAAACTTGGCCCCTCCTCGGAGAGTTTTGAAGAAAGGAGCACTCTTATCTCCAGAGCGGGAGATGAAATGGCTCAAACCTGCCATCCTCCCACCCAGCTGCTAAACTTCCTTAAGGGTCTTGGGAGATGACATTTCTAAGATAGCCTTCACCTTATCGGGATTCGGCTCCAGCCCTTCCGGAATAAGGAGATGGCCAAGAAACTTACCTTTGCTAGCTCCGAAAATGCATTTCAATGGATTCAATCTCATATTGAAACTTCGAAGGGTTGCAAATGTTTCGTGTAGGTCGTTAAGGTGAGTTAAGAAAAAGCTTGCTTTTGATTAAGAGACCATTGACATGAACTTCTAGATTTCTCCCTTTTGATGCGATTACGGCAAGTGCACCAGTCGCGTGCAAGTAATAGTTGGGAGGCAACTCGCCAGATATCGATTTCTCAGGGAATGCAGGTTGTGGTGACAAGAAAATAGAGTGAGGCGATTGTTATGACGAGTAAAAGAACATAAAAACAAGGGCGTTGTGATTGGTGTCCTAAGCTATTGCAGAAATAAGAGAAATGCGTGTCAAGACTTTGCTTCGCAAGGCGGGATGGATGGAACGGCCGCGATGCCGTGCTTCGGTGAGCGGGTAGACGAGGAGGCTGGCGGATGAGGGTCGTAGGAACCTAGTCGCGGAACACGCAACTAGCAAATGCTAGTGCGGAGCACTACAAAGCGGTGGAGTGGATGGAGGACTACGATGCTCCTCAAATCTCATAAACCACAAAAGATCTCACAAACATGAAATCATATTAACTAAAAAACAGAGTTTATGAACATCATCCACAATAACAAACACATACAAGGAAAACTCTGAAGCAAAGCGAAGGGGAAAAGAGGAAACTGAAGCTTGAAGACTATGTTGAAGATTCTCGGCCAAAATCGTAGGGTTGTCAAGCCTCGTCCATGCTCGGTCTTCAGTTGCGTCCGGGGTCTGGAGGAGCTGTCACCTTCCTCTACTATTACCCATCTTCTTCGTGGTCTAGTTTGAGGTAATTCTTGTTCGACACCTTGAATGTAGCAGAGACTTTCCGTCGATGGCGTTCTTGAGCTCAAAGATGATGGAGGAGGCCAAGGAGGGAGCTTCGGCGGAAGATTTGCAAGACTATTGTTGCCGGAGCTCCTTCTAGGTCGAACGGTGGTGGAGAGGCGAACTGGGTGAAAATGGCAGGCTTCTCAAGCTTTTCCCGCGGGGGATCCCCGATTGCCGCAGATTTCCTGCCTTAAATACTAATAGTCAGAAATTTAGTCACGCACGTGCGAACGCACGACCGTGCATTACCCGTGCGTTATTTAACGAATAAAATGGCTCGAGGAAGAAGCAGCAGCGCCCGTGCATTTTACTCACGCACGAGTGAATCCGCCTGTGTGTAAAAATGCACGAACAAATTCAGATTGGCTAAAAAATAGTCGAAACAGGCAATCATGCGTTCCCTTCGCGCACGGGAAAATTTGCCCGTGCGTAAAAATGCACAAATAAATTCAGATCACCTTCTTTCTACCCAGATGAAGGCGCACGATCGCAGGCGTCCGTGCGTCAAGAAAATGCATGACCGTGTGATATACACCATCATGATTTCTGGGCAAAAGGAGATGATCCAACCACCTGCAAGCAGAACAATCCAGCTGGGAATACACCTCCAACACCAATCAATCATTGAAAAAGAATTGGGGAGCACCATGTGCTTAGCCCCAATAACATGAAGCGCAAACGCACACCAAAACGGGCTTAAAAGGAGAACGAAACATGCATGTGCGCTTGAATTAGCATAAGAGAGATAGATGCAATAATAGCTCGAGAATGACGCACATGAAAGTGAAAACTAGCCCGAATGATTCCATAAAAGTGCGTATAAATGGGACTCATCACACCACCAGACTTAACCATTTGCACGTCTCAGGCAAACTACTCAGCTCCCCCGTCGGAACAATTGGGTGTTAGAGTGAGTTTGAGTGGTACAGACCCATGCGAAGTCGCATGCTCACGTGCGTAGAAATAGGTTAGAATAGAATTTAACTCAAGATTATATTTAACTATTTCTAGAACAGTAATTTGAAATCTAGTTTACTCGGATGATGAATCCCGGTGAATCTTTCGGTCGCGCACAAGTGAAAATAGCGTGATGTTGGGGAAATGATTTATCTTAACCCCTAAAAATGAGTAGAATATAAATTCTAAGAATGAAAAATTAGTCTAAGTAAATATGCGTTGAATAGTATTCGATGCAACGTCGAAGTGTAGTTGGCGTTCCTTTCAGAATGAGTCGAAGTAACTCCAAACAGAATTCGACGTAACCTATGTCGATCTAACTCTGATTTCTAATCGACGTATCTTGTGAAGTCGACGCACCTTAGTCGACGCACCTTCCATATTCTCCTCTCGACGTCGAGCCAGTCTGAAATCGACGCTTCCGTCGAATAGTAATCGACGCACGTCGATTTCTATATCAGATTCAAAGACACGCCAGATCTCTTTCCTTCTATCTGTAGATCTGAAATTTATGGAATGATATTATTCTTTTCTAGCCGTTTTGAATCAGTCTTTCCTTCTAAATGATTCTTGGCTAAATTGATTAAGTTTATTATGGATATTATTTGAAATCAGAATGATCTCTTTCCTTCTACATAAATGTTGATTATGGAATCTTTTCTCTCTTACTATTTCTCTGTCTGCTAATTGATTATCTCCTATAGTATTCTTTGAATAAACAGAGCTATAAATAAGAGGGAAGTCGGCAGAGAACAAAAGGAGAAGTGATCCACTCCATACATTTGAAATAGAGGAAAAGCTCCTAAGAGAATAGTGAGAAAAGCTGAGAGAAGTGATAGTGTGCTGAAGCAAACAACAAGCCTTCTTCTTCTTCTCTCTCTGAAGCCATACTGCTGCAATCTCTGATAGCTCTCATTGAAAGAGAAAAAGGTCTACAATCTCCTTCTCACTATAGAAGAGAGATTTCATTCACTATTTCTTGTGCTTCTAGTCTTCTTGCTAAGAAGAAGATTCTTTCTTGTTTCAATTACTTCTTCTACTTCTTCTTCTTATCTTCATTTCATTTTCAAACAGTGTAAAAGAGATTTTAGAATCTCTCTTCAAAAAAAATTCAGTTGTACTGGTTCTAAGAGTCTCCTTATCAAAAGACTCAGGCTGGTTCTAAGAGTCTCCTTATCAAAAGACTCAGTACAAGATAGTGAATTCCAACCAGGGGGTAGAATAGTGGACTACCCAAAGTTTGGGGAACCACTATATTTCTTTGTGTTGTGCTGTGATTTTCTTTTTGCTATTTCTTTTACTTAATTCTGGTTGGTGTGTGGGATGCTTAAATCTTTGATTATTACACACATATATATATTTGTTAACTTTGCACAAAGTATTTTTAAATCTCTATTCACCACCCCCCCTCTAGAGAATTCTAGTAAGGTTTACAGTGCACTTTCACGTGACTAATGAGTAGAGTTTTACTCGAATCAAAACTCGGGATAATCTCCTAAGAAATCCGTCAAAGTCGGTGTCCATAGGCTTGCACGTTCGCACTCTCTCCACTGCATGAGATGACTCATATCTAAAATCAATAGGACTTATAGGTTGAGATTTGGCTTAGGTTGAGTTTAGGTTAGATAACTAGAAGAACAATGGTCATCGCACTCAACATAACCTGAGTACTCAAGAGTATAAAATCACCAATACAACAGTTTCAAGAACCACACAACACCCCCAGACTTCAACTGGACACTAGGTGTGTGCTAAGCCGACCATACATTGTTTTATCGAGAGATTGTATTTGAAAGTTCTTTTTGCACAATGATTTTTATTTTCTCCTCTCGACATATATATATCTTTTGTAAGCACTTTATAAACTTCTCCTTTAGCTTTCTCAAAACTACCATACACATCAGAGATAACACCAAACGTGATAGATATATAAATTTCTTTCAAACTCATTTGTTGGTGCAAATATAGGTTTGGCCGTATGGCATTGGTGAAATTTAAGTAGAGCTAAACAAGGAGGATAGGTAGGATCAAGTGGGCTTGCAAGGGTGATTATGTTGGTTAGGATTTCAAAAGCACAAACGGATCAAGAAATGGCCCACATCACGCTTTATAACGAGTTATTCAACGCAATTGTTTCAAGAGTCGCCTAGTGCAAGTTCTAGCCACTGAGAAAGGTTATCCTTCCTTCCGACCCTAGTAATAAGCTACTACTAATCCTGCTACACTTGACCCTATGCTACCGTTGGATTCACCGGATTCACAACTAGAGTAAAATAAATTGCAACTACTATAATAGAAATAATTAATATATAACCTTGAATTTTATTCTACTCTAATTGAATTTCTAGGCGTGACGGGAGCACTCGACTATAGTACTACTCGAGTCAACATTTTTCTCCACCCCTCACTCCTACACTAACAATCTAATTCTTACGAGTGGAGAACCTCGCAGTAATACCCAATAAGAACGTGCGATCAAGTACGCGTGAACTAGGTGCAAATGTATGCAATGTGTGCAACAAAATTGAAAATCCTAACTCAGCACATTCTAACATGCTATGCAAAGTGCGTGCACATGCATAACTCGATCTCTCCCCCAAACTTGATCAAAGCAATATAAATAGAAGATTCATGAATAAGGAAAATAGGGGTAGAGTGGACTTATGCTCACGAATGAGCATGCCAGAAGTGCGGCAATTCCTTCTTTAAATTTCTCCTTCCTCATCCCCCAAGCGAGAGCTTAAACCTGCGATGTTTGCATAAAGCAAATAACAAAACAAAATTAACAAAAATCTGAACGAAAGTTCGGTACCGAATGGTTCCCCCATGGGTTATCTCCCAAGGAGCCCTTTTGTTTACCGTCCTTAAGGTGGACCAAATACTTGAATTAAAGCAAAGTTCATATTGTCTAGGAATAAGCAAAAGCTAATAAATCCTAATTATTATTACAAGCTCAAAACAAATCAGCTATAAGCTGATTTGAAGTAGTAACAACTGATGAAAGAAAAAGGTCCCGGGACCTGATAGTAGGGGTGGAAATTAAGTAGGATGCTAAGCCTCCAACCCCAAATCTCCTCCTTTTTCGCCCTCTTCTTCTACTCCAGTATTATGTCTTCAAAGAAAAACCGCTTGCCCCCTTGTAACCAATCCTCAAGGGGAAGCACCAACGATGATGAGGAAACAAGACGTTCCTTCACTGTACCTTCCTCATCCCACTAGGCTTTCGACTCCTCCATGCATAAGGTCTGACCAACCGGAGGAGGGGCATCCTGCATCCTTGTACATAAAGAAAGGGGGTCAGGAAATAAATTGGAAGAAGAACTAAAAGAAATCTCATCTGAGGGGATCATCCCGTCTTCATCCCCCATAGGGTGCGGCAATGACAAACTGATGATATCATCGAAGATTTCACTAGACTCAACAGCGCACACACTGGCCACCTCAATAACTTGGACTTCCTCGCACTGAACCGAAACGGTTGCTTCAGCACAATCGAGACTGTCCTCCTCCATGAGTGTGGGCACGACACTGCGCAGGTCTGCAATATCCTGCAAATTGACCTCAATGATAACATCAGAAATAGATGTAGTTTCGTGTGTGGTGGGAGAAGACGTGCTTTTTATGAGTTCGGGCACACTCTCCACACAAGGGCACAAATCCACGAAAAGTGGTACATGAACCGAAGAGGTATGGGGAGTCGCATCAGAAACAGATTCATAAGGGACACTGATGCACGTTTCGATTCCAGAGCCTTCAAGAAGTGAAGGTGGAAGTGACACGTAATCAGAGGAAGGAGATGTGCTCGCAGAATTCGAAGATGGGACGATCCGGATATCTGGCTCATCGTCATATGCCAATTGGCGAAGATAATCAGCACAGTCCTTCAAGGCATGCTCTCTACTTTTGCAAAATAAACACTGCTTTACCGGCTTCGCCGACACCAAAGGTGCGGCAGCCGCGTAAAAGTGCGACAACGGAGGCGCGGTAGAGGAGCCAAATGATTTATGGGCTCCGTACGGTTTCTGAACAACACCATACTCTTTGGGACACCTATCACTGGTGTGGGATGTGTCCCCACACCAACGACATCGGATGTTCAAATGCGCCCACATGATACAGAAGAAGAAAATAGAATGATAAAAAATAAATTAAAAAGAATAAAAGACTCAATCGAAAATAATTGATTCACAACCAAAATCTCATCACGCCTGCATTCCCCAGCAACGTCGCCAAAAACTTGATGCGATTACGGCAAGTGCACCGGTCGCATGCAAGTAATAGTTGGGAGGAAACTCCCCAGATATCTATTTCTCAGGGAATGCAGGTTGTGGTGACAAGAAAATAGAGTGAGGCGATTGTTACGACGAGTAAAAGAACGTAAAAACAAGGGCATTGTGATTGGTGTCCAAAGCTATTGCAGAAATAAGAGAAATGCGGGTCAAAACTCCGCTTCGCAAGGCGAGATGGATGCAACAGCCGTGATGCCGTGCTTCGGTGAGCGGGTGGATGAGAAGGCTGGCGGATGAGGGTCGTAGGCACCTCATCGCGGAACACGTAACTAGCAATTGCTAGTGCGGAGCACTACAAAGTGGTGGAGTGGATGGGGGACTACGACGCTCCTCAAATCTCATAAACCACAAAAGATCTCACAAACACGAAATCATATTAACTAAAACACAGAGTTTATGAACATCATCCACAATAACAAACACATACAAGGAAAACTCTGAAGCAAAGCGAAGGGGAAAAAAGGAAACCGAAGCCCGAAGACTATACTGAAGATTCTCAGCCGGAATTGTAGGGTTGTCAAGCCTCATCCGTGCTTGGTCTTCAGTTGCGTCCGGGGTCCAAAGGAGCTCTCACCTTCCTCTACTATTATCCGTCTTCTTCTTGGTCTAGCTAGAGGTAACTCTTGTTCGACACCTTGAATGCAGCGGAGACTTTCCGTCGATGGCGTTCTTGATCTCAAAGATGATGGAGGAGGATAAGGAGGGAACTTCGGCGGAAGATTTGCAAGACTATGGTTGCCAGAGCTCCTCCTAGGTCGAACGGTGGTGGAGAGGCGAACTGGGCGAAAATGGCGGGCTTCTCAAGCTTTTCCCGCGGGGAATCCTCGATTGCAGCAGATTTCCTCCCTTAAATACTAAACAATCAGAAATTTAGTCACGCACGGGCGAACGCACGACTGTGCGTTGCCCGTGCATTATTTAACGAATAAAATGGCTTGAGGAAGAAGAAGCAGCGCCCGTGCATTTTACTCACGCACGGGCGAATCTGCCCGTGCATAAAAACGCATGAACAAATTCAGATTGGCTGAAAAATAGTCAAAACAGGCGATCATGCGTTCCCTTCGCGCGCGGGTGAATCCGCCCGTGCGTAAAAATGCATGAATAAATTCAGATCACCTTCTTTCTACCCAGATGAAGGCGCACGATCGTAGGCGTCTGTGCGTCAAGAAAACACATGACCGTGCGATATACACCATCATGATTTCTGGGCAAAAGGAGATGATCCAACCACCTGCAAGCACAGCAATCCAGCTGGGAATACACCTCCAGCACCAATCAATCATAGAAAAAGGATTAGGGAGCACCATGTTCTTACCCCCAATAACATGAAGCGCAAACGCACAACAAAACAGGCTTAAAAGGAGAACGAAGCACGCAAGTGCGCATGAATGAGCATAAGAGAGATAAATGCAATAATAGCTCGAGAATGACGCACATGAAAGAGAAAACTAGCCTGGATGGGTCCATAAAAGTGTGTATAAATGGGACTCATCACCTTTCTGGGTTTTAAAAATAGTGTCCATCATTTTCTGATAAGTTGCGCTGGCATTCATTAGCCCAAAAGGCATTACGAGATAACAGAAACATCCATCATTCGTGATGAATGAGGTGTGAGGAATGTCCCGCTTGTGCATTCTTATTTGATGATAGCCGGAGAATGCATCTAAAAAACTCATGCAAGAGAATCCCACCGCAGAGTCTACTAAAGAATCTATCCGAGAAAAGGGGTATCAATCTTTAGGGCAATCTTTATTAAGTTTGATGAATTCTACACACATCCGCCACTTTCCCCCAGCTTTTTTAACCATCACAACATTTGATACCCACTCAGGGTATTGAATTTCCAGAACAAATTTAGCCTTTAACAATTTCTCCACCTCCTCCCGGATCGGCTGAGCGAGAGTCTCTGGTACTGCTCTTTTCTTTTGCTTGATTGGGGTAAAGTTAGGATCGATGTTGAGGTTCTGGCAGGCAACAACTGGATCAACTCCTGACATGTCATCCGGCGACCAGGCGAAGACATCCAAGTTCTTGAGGAGACAAGATATAAGTTGATCTTTATCAGCTTTGGGCAATTCAGCGTTGATTGAAAGCTTTTTGCTCTTATATTCTTCGCTGATTGGCACGGCTTGAATCGCTTGGGCAGGTTCCAAGCAAGTTCCATCTCTTGCAGCTTCTTCTTCTATTTCTTCTGCCGCTTTGACTTGATCAGTAATTTGAGGTGTAGAGGATATATCAATAACCTGGATAGGAGATGATTTGATCAAATTAACTGTCCTGACGTAAAATTCCCTTGCCTTCCTCGGATCGCTCCTAATCCGGTATTGTTTACCATTAAAAGCAAACTTCAAAGTCTGATGATAGGTTGAAATTATTGCTTAGTACTCGTTCAGGAATGGCCTTCCAAAAATTTGCGTTGTAGCTGCTCGGAGCTTCAACGACTATGAATTTCACCAATTTTACAATCCCTGCTAACGTCACCGAGAGGGTGACCACTCCTTACACCTCCTTTTTCTCCCCTAAGAAACCATAGAGCGGCCCTTCAGTAGAGAGAAGTACTTTCCAGGTCTTTAGTGCCTTTAAAGCAGGCTTGAAGAGGACATTCACCGAACTTCCGGTATCTACCAGGATCTTATCCACGGTATAATTTTTGATTACCACCTTGATAACGACTACGTCGTTGAAAGGATTGGCGGTCGAGGAAAGGTCTTCTTGCCCGAAGGTGACCGTTCCTTGAACTAGAGCAGAGGAGGAGGTAGCTGCAACCTCGGATTGATAGACTCTTGCGAGGCTAGCCTTCTTGGAAGATTCAAGTCCTGCACCTCCATGAATGCAAAAGAGATTACCTAAAGTACCTTCATCGTTTTCATCTACACATTCACCTCGATATCTGATGTTGCAAAGAGAGCCAACATCGTCCACTTCTTTGCTTTCCCAAAGCACTTCTGCTACCTCCTTGCACTTGGAGGTCGAAGCTTTGGAAGGATCTCCCTTCTAGAACAGATCTTTGAATTTTTGTTCCTTTAGGAGCTTTTCCACCAGCAAACAGAGAGCTCTGCAATTCTCGGTCGCATGACCTATCTTCTTATGATGTTCGCAGTAGAGAGCTGGATTTCTGGTTCTTGGGTTAGAGTTGATCGAAGCAGGCCTTTTATAAAAGGGTTGCTTTTGAAGAACCTGAACTACCTCACTCATTGAGATGCCGAGGTTAGTGAAGGATTCTTGAGAATCATTGAAAAGAGGTTGATAAGGGGCTGGTAGATGTGGCTGAGGGTATTCGATTTGATGGACTGGTGTGGATGGCTGAATCGGGGCAGTCGGGGTTGGCAGTGATGACCCTTCAGGCTGGAACTGCTGATTCCCCTGACGAGGGCGGTAATGACGGGAATTCCTTCCCTTTTGATTAGGGGGCTGGAACTCTTGACGAGGTGGTTTGGATGATGGCTTGGCTGGATAAAAACTTGCCAAACCATTCTAGATGGCTCTGCTCGTCAGATTAGAAACAAAGACAGGGTTATTGATCACCCCCTCTATGTGGCGGTTGGCAATACTAATCAGCTCTTGATATGAGTTGGGCTCCCTGGTTGTGACCTCAAACATGAGAGGTCCCTCTTGCAGGCCGTTGATTAGAGACACCATATAGAGAGAGGGATCTACATCCCTTATTCCGTGAATTTCATATGGAAATCGATCAATAAAGTGAGCTAAGGTCTCTCCTTCTCCCTGCTTGATCTTGAAGAGGGATGCATTGCCACTCTTCCTCTTCTTAGAGGTTGTAAACCTCAGAAGAAGCTCATGCCTTAGGACGGCGATGCTCGGGATGGATTGGGAAGGCAACTTATAAAACCACTCACGGGCTTGCCAGTGGAAAGAAGTATTCAATAGCTTACACTTCATAGCATCAAAGAGAGTCCTCAGAGCAACAACGGACTCGAAACTTAGAAAATGGGAAATTGGGTCGTTCTCCCCCGTAAACATGGGCAGGCGAGGTTCCCTGAAGCCATTAAAAATTGACTCCCAATGCACTCTATAAGTAAAGTGGAAGGCTCCTCCGCTTCAACAACATTGAAAGGAGCAGGAAAGGAAACAACAGGGGCTGGAGGATAGGTACAATCCTCCTGAAAATTATGGGCCTGAGCAGGAGGTCCCTGAGCTGCTGTTCTGAAGAAATCTTGGCGAGTTGCAAACATCCCAACTTGAGGTTGCACATGAGCTGTGGGTTGGGAGGTCGCTCGATCAAGAGCGTGACCGCCAGCCAAGCAGTCAGCGGTAGCGATCTGACTTGGTTTTTGAAGAAGCTTTTGAGAGATCGTGGCTAGGGTCTAACTCAAAACTTTAAATTGCTTGGCAGACTCTTGCTGAGCTTGAGCGGTCTCTCGGCGAGCTCGGGCGGCCTCTCGAAGAGCTTCCTCAACGCGAAGCTCAAAACAGCGCTCCAAATATTTTAAGGAGCTCGGATTGTTCGAGGGGCGACTGTTGGGAGAACGGTGATAACGATGCATGCAGTCTGACATCTCGAAAGACCATTGATTTCACCTAAACACTCTGGAACTAAAGGTCGCGTGTTCATTCTGTTGGTACAAAAAATGTACATCCAAGACTCACACTAAAAGAGTAGGGAAGGAACTGCGGAGTGCAGGTTACTTAGGATGAAGAATGCCAGAGAAGAGAGATCTCTGAGGGAAACTTCTTTGATTGATCTCAAAAAAGGGATTACAGAGGGGGTCTAAAACATGTCAGGGGAGAAGTAGAAAAGCAAAAAAATTTGAGACCGCTTACACAAGTTGAAAGTTGGAGGCTCGAAGCACAAAAGTCCCTTTTCATGTACCCCTACCCCTCTATTTATAGACACGGAGGCTGCCCAAACGGGCAGATCCAAAAATTATGGGATGCCCGGGGTACAGGAGAGCCGGGGCAGAGCAAAGGGGTGCTAATAACAAAAAGGAAAGAAGAGGCCAGACCATGCGGTCTAGCAGTCTGGCAAATACTTGATCGCTTATGCCTTTGGAGAAAACAATGGAGGGAGAGCAGGCGATCTAGGCGGTCTCTCGAATCTGAGACCGCTGGAGGGGTCTTTTCTGACTGGAGAAGAGGTCGCTGGAATTCCGAGCAAACACTATTTTTGTCCGGTGTCACCGATTCACTGCTTGCTCATGGATTCACTTGGCCCACATAATGCCTATTTCTATGACATTTTCTTATGAACCATTGTCGCACTTGGTGTAAGACTTTTACTATATATTTAGCCAAGCTTCCTAACCTTTGTGACCCTTATTGTTAATGTGGCTTGTATACTGTTGATTTACAGTTTATTTCTGGAGTTGGTAACTCCTTATCCTTGATCTTGGTGATCTTTTTTTTTTGAGCTGCCTTTTTGCGCCGCCTTTTTTCGCCTTTTTGCTGAGGCATTCTTTTCTGGTGAATGCTTCAGGTTCGGACCGGTAGCTGTGCAGGTTGATCATGTTGTTCTTCCAGATCTTGGATTGTGTTTTTCCTTTCTCCTCCTTGCTGAGGTTTTGTCAGCTGTGACTTTCTTTTACTATTTGGCCTATTTTTTTGTATACTTTAACATCTTTGTGGGTTCGTGTCAGATTGTTGACGTCCATTGTTGTTTCTTTGTGTGGATTGTTTACTTGCAGTGCCTGCTACTAATTCCTTTTTTGCTACTGATGCATTGCTCTCTGGGAAGGTTTTATGCTAGGATGCATATTAGATATTTTAAGTATTCAATTTGTATATTCTTATTCATGGCATGATTTAAATCAAATGTCACCCTACTTTGAAGATCGTAAAAAAGGTTCTTTTCTTACTTTATAATAAATGCAGAGTTTTGCATATTATTAGCTATACGATTTGGTCTTCATGCTCATATTGGGTAAATCATATCAAACTTCATACTTTCTTTTCTGCAGTGTAATTATAGCTTCTACTCATGGACTGTATGATTCATTGGACCGAGGGACACAGTGTAAGCCTTAAAATTGTAAATTATGTCTTTTAACACAACTTTTGTACAAATGAATGTCTTTTATGAAAGCAAACATAGAATTAAAGTTTCCTGAGCGTCTATAGTTGTCTCCGACATGATGTGGGATCACAATGCGTATTCTCCTTGCTCTAATAATATATTTATATATTGGGAAAATGCAGGTTGTGACACATGTTCTCAGCTTTCTCCTTATATTGCTGGAAGAATTGGAAGGCTTGTGACTTGTTTTCTAAGTGATAAATCCACATGTATCGGCAAAAATCATCCATAGTAAGGAGGTAATACATTTTTCCTCCTAGTGATGGTACTGATGTCTATCCCCACAGATCGATGTATAGTAGTTCAAGTGGCACTTTAGCTCTTCTTAGTGGCTTGTGTGGAAAACGTAGTCGGTATGACTTTCCCTTTGCGCAGGCTGTGCAATTGTGTGCTTGTGTTTGAAAGTGGGGAAGCCCATCCACAAGATTTTTGTATTGTCTTTGTTGGAGAGAGGTGTAATTCGTGCCCAAGCCGATGATGCCATAAATATGCACAGGTAAAGGAGCAACCCTGAATACAGGAGAGGGATGTCATCCCGGCTTGAGGCAAATAGTGAATATATTACTTGTTGGGTCCAGCTTTCCTTCACTTAACCCGTAGCGCCTTTCCGTTGATATAAAGATCAAGTTGCGCCTTCACCAACAGTCATGGCTTTTGGTGCAGTTGGTTGCGTTGGGTCCTCTCAAGTGGTATCAGAGATAGGTTGCGGGTTCGAGACCGGGGGGGGGGGGGGGGGGGGGGGGGGGGGCGCTGATTAAATCCCAAAGTTTCTCTACCTGTGTGGGTCCCGGCGGGTCAGGCGGTCGCAGCCATATGTCAAGCCACCTCTGAGCCATGTGGAGCAACTCTGAGCTTGCGGGTCGTGCTGGATGCTGGGGGGGGGGGATTGTTGGGTCCAGCTTTCCTTCACTTGACCCGTAGCGCCTTTCCTACTTACTTAAAAGAAAAAAGTAGTGCCTTTCCTAACAGTCCGGGCTTTTGGGATAGTTGGTTGCGCTTGATCCTACATTACTCTTATTCATTATTGCTGAGGTTTTAATGTGGCTTCTGAAAGTGCACAGAGTGCCTCTAGGAATCCTCTAGAGGGGGTGAATAGAGATTTAAAAAATATTCCTATTCTAGTTGTGCAAATACAATAAACCCAAGTTATATGCTTTACCAAGATATATCCCAGAATAAAATAGCTGCAGTTAGGTAATAAAATAAAAGACAGAAAATGAAATCTAATCTATGAGGGACAACACAGAAAAGCAATCCAGAAGACACACATAATTTTTTATATAGGTTCCCAAAAATGTGGGTACTCCCCTCTTCTACCACCTGGTAGGGATGCACCACTGTGCCTGAGTCTTTTAATAAGGAGACTCTTAGAACCACTGATCTTTTGACAAGGAGATCATGAACCACCAGATCTTTTGATAAGGAGATCTTGAACCACCAGATCTTTTGAAAAGAAGATCTTGAACCACTGAATCCTTTGAATAGGGATTAATAAAACTCTTTTACAGTTGGAAGAATGAAGGAGAAAGACGGAGGGAGAGGAAAGATTCAAAAATCTGTCTTTCAGATTTCCATAACAGCAATCCTAAGCTGTTGTTTGAGTGCTCTTCAGGATCTGTATATGATTAACCCTAGCTTTTGATAGTGATGATTGCTAGGGTTGTTATGCTTTTGATCCTTCTGCTTCCTGCTCTTGAAATAGAACTGCTGCTATATTTTTTTGATGAAGAAGCATCAACTGTTTACACTGAGCAGAGTATATCCTTTTCCTTTTTCTTTCTTTCCTGTATGCTGTCTATTAGGGTTCCTGAGAGAGGAAGAAGAGCAGTCCTCAATAGAACAATATGGTTGATTATGATAAGTGCCTTGCTTTTCTCTTTCTCCTGTTGCCTTTTATTGCCCCTCTATTGAATTTGAATTTGTTTCCCTTTCAAGTAAGTCTTGAAAGGGTATATTTGTCTGGACAATAAATCCTTCCTTCCTTCTTTAATTCCTGACCCGTCCACCAACACTAATCTTGTTTCCAAGAAAGCTTTTTGTCTTCTTTAATCCTTCTTTCTATTTCAGGAAATTAATGTGCCGTTGGAGAACGGTCTTGAGAGAGGTGGGCCAAGAGAAAAGAACCAAAATGACAGCTGAAAAGGTTTCCCTTTTCAGACTGTATTCGACGTAACGTCGAGTTCTCTTGTTCTCTTATCGACCCACCTTCGAGTTTTTGTAGAAGCAGCTTTGAATTCATCCTCGCTCTGATTGAACTCTACAAGTCGACGTTGCGTCGATGCCCAATCGACGTAACCATCGAGTTGATGGATTGGCTTTGAAATTCATTATCTACGTCGAGATGAAGTCGACGTTGCGTTGACTTTGAATGTCTTCGACAATACTTCCTTCTGCTCTGAGTTGAAGTAAAGCTGCGTTGACTTCTCAGAATACTTTGACTTTATCCATGGCCTCTACGTCGATATCTATTCGATGTGACGTCGACTTGAATTACTTCAATAGAAGGGTGAACCACTTGGACTTCTAGTAAGAGTAGCGTCGACAATAATTCGAAGTTGCGTCGAATTCTATTCGACGCAAATATTAACTTTGTCCAAATTATGCTTCTCATGATATGGTCTTGACACCCAAGGTTGAGTGTAACATCATAAGACATTTAATGACCTGATTACCCTCACTATACAATGGGTAATTCAATCCTAAGAGATAACATCACATTGTAGGTAATTTGTTAAGTTAAATCAAAGTGGGTTTTTCCAACAATCTCCCCCTATTTACCTTAACAAATTTTACAATTTGAATAAAGTGATTTTACTTATTTTTTTGCATAAGTTAACATAAATGCATACAAGACATCTAGGACATAAGAAATGAAGTACATACAAGACAACATTGGTATATAAGAAAGTAACATATTGTTTTTCACAGACCATTTCATTCTAATGTCAAGAAGTATGTAGATATCCAAAGCTATTTTTCAGGAAGAATAGATTCTTATAGAGTACCTGAGCCTCATTGCTCCTTCTCAGGAGCTTCATTTTCTTGAAAATACTTTTGAGGAAACTTTCCTTGGGGCAATCTGCAAGGGTTCATCATTTTCTTCAGTAGTGTCTTTGGGAAGCTCCCCCTGACTTTGTGCATTTACTTTAGCTTCCTAGGCAGCTTCCTCAGCTATCTGAGCTACTTCATCCAATAGATCTTTATTCTGAATCTCATCCTGAGCTACTGCTGTGCTTACAACTGCCATTTCTTCTTCTAAGTTCCTTTCAACATTTGGGGCAAGCTCCCCCTACTTATCTGCATCTGTTTGCTCAACATTCATTATTTCTGGGGGCTCCCCTCATATGTCAGAAACTGAATGACATCTGCCATCTCTTTGTCAATTATCTCCCCCTGAGCCAATGGGAGCACATCTTGATCTGCTTCATTTTTCTCTTCCTCATTCTACTTTTCTGGAGGCTCCCCCTGAACTGTTGGGAGCTCCCCCTGAATTTGTGCGCCCTGAAATGTGTTCACTTTATTAAGAGCAGGCTCATTATCCACATCCCCTTTATCCTGTCCACTCATAACAGGAACAGGTCTTTCTTTCTCTAATATGTTCTCCCCTGATGAGTAGTTTTTGTACTCATCTTTTAGTATAATTTTAATATAGTTTTAATATGAATTTATTCAATTTATTTGCATTTTCTTATTTGATCTGTTCCCTTTTAATTTTATAATCTAACTTAGACTTATCTTATGTTTTCAGTTTTTCTGGATATTTTGAGCAAAATTCCCAAGTACACGCCCATGGTCACGGGCGTGACCCATAGGCGTGTAACCTACGATGTGTTCTAGACCCGATTTCGCCACCCCGGGATCATTCCGTGAAGATTCGCCAAGTACACTCCCCAGGTCACGGGCGTGACCAAGGGCGTGACATCCAAGTCATGGTCGGGACCCCGCCACCAGCTGCCATCACGCCTGCCACGTCATTTAAAGTTACACGCCCCAGGTCACGGGCGTGACCAGGGGGCGTGACATCCAGGTCAAGGGCATGACTCGCCCTGCGCTCCTTCCCACCGAAGATTCCCGCCAGAAGCCAGATTTTAAGATTACACGCCCCAGGTCACGGGCGTGACCTAGGGCGTGACACGGCTGAAACGCTCGCATTTACTCAAGAAGGAGCCCTCTCCGCTGCTACTTCGATCACGCCTCTTACACGCCCTTGGTCACTGATGAGTCCAGTTTATATAGTGATTTCTGGACTCATCTGGGCTAGTTTTCATGCACTTGCACTTCACTTTAGGCCTATTTTCAATTCTATTTGATCACATTGCCCATTTCATTGCTTAGTGCACATTTATGCCCCATCTTGGTGTGATTTCATGTATTTCTGTGGTCTAGTATATTTTCATGCAGGTCCAAGGGTTGTGCGACACTCGGGATGGGTCCTGGGGGATTTTCGGTCGAAAAAGCCTCTGATCGTGCGTTTTCCTTCTCGCATGACCAGGGGAACGACCACTGGTCGTGCGTTAATTCCCTTCCCTGATCGAGCGACGGCGCACGATCATTGGCCTTCTTCGCGCACGACCACTGGTCGTGCGCCGCTGACCGTGCGCTTTTGTGCAGATTTGGATCGAGCTACAGGTTCTTCGCGCACGATCAGAGGCATTCCTTCGCGCACGACCATTGGTCGTGCGCTTGATCGTGCGCGTTGTTTAATTCTGCTCCGTCTATAAATAGACATGCGCGATTTTAGGTCGGGATCCATCATCCGACTCCGCGCAGCTCCACCGTTTTCCACATTTTCTGCAGGGTTTCGCCTCCTTCTTCACCGCCCACCTAAGGGAGGATCTCCGGGCAAGCTTTCAACGCCAAATCTTTGCCGGAGCTTCCTCTCGGCCATCTGTTTCATCCAAGAGCTTCAAGAAAGGAGTCAACCTAGCCTTCTTCTTCAAGATCGGAGCAGCTTGTGTGATCATTCCTCCGGTTCGTGACACGAAGAAGACGGGTCATTGGGAGGAAGTGACAGCCCTCCTCTACCCCGGACGCAGTTGTGGACCGAGTTTGGACGCGGATTGACAACCCGGCGATTCCTTCCGTGAATCCTCAACAAGACTTCGGAGTCGGTCGATTTCGCACACTCACCTCCTCTTGTAGTTGATAGTAGTTGGATTTCTTATATGTTTGATGAAGTATACTTTGATTGGTTAACATTAGTATGAAATCATGTCTATGTGATTGAGTAATCTTGTTATATGTTCATTTGAGGTGTGCCTTATGGTGTGGATTGTTTGTTGTGTTGTGCCGCCCTAACAATTGTTAGTGGTGTGCTTTGCGAAGAGGTGCTTGCGACCCTCATTCCGCCGCTCTCTCCACTCCATCCGCTAGCCTACTCGTCCATCCGCCTAGCGATTCGGTGCATTGCGGCCTGTGTAGTCTTCCATCCCGCCTGGCGAAGCAGTGCGCTCAAGGCCTACATAGGAGTAGTCGTAGCTATTTTATTTTGTTTTCCGCAATCCAAACCAAGCCTCCCGCAATCCATCCGACCTTAAGGACTTAAATCTCAAGTCCTCCTCAATAGTCAACTCCACCTTACTGTGTTCCTTCCGAGATCGATACTCGGGGATTTACTCCTCGTTTTATATTACTTGAACGATTGGTACACTGCCGTTTCGTGCCGCAGTCTCTCCACAGCCTATAGCGGTGTGTGAGATTTGCGCCATCAAGTTTTTGGCGCCATTGCCGGGGAACACAGACGTGTGAGTTTTCTGGAGAGGGAGAATCTGAGAGAGAAGCCCTTCCATTTGTAAATTGCGTCGTTTATTTTTATTTCAGTTCTTTTTATTCTATTTTCCTGTTTTTAAATAGGTTGTTTAGTAAATTACTGTTAGGTGTAACAGTTTGCACGATAGTGTCTTTATTTTGAATCTTGCTATCTCCATATAATGTGGGCTGCATTTAATATTCGTTGCCGTTTATGTGGAGATATTTCTCACGCTAGTGATAGATGCCCTACGGAAGATGGTGGGCATAATTCTCGTGGCCCGGTGTACGGAGCACCATTTTCCTATGGTTCTTCATGCCCTGTGCCCAAGTCTTATGGCCACTCGTCCTCGTCGCATACACCATTTTTATATTCCTCCCCGGCCCCTCAAGGACCAAGGAGTAATATAAAACGGTGCTTGTTCTGTCAAAGCATGGATCACGCCCTGAAGAACTGTGCCGAGTATCTTCGGCAATTGGACGAGGATGATGAGCCGGATATCCGGATCGTCCCGAGTCCTACTTCCGGCAGCACACCTTCAACATCCGGTTCTGTGTCTGTGTCACCTTCATCTAGTGAAGGGTATGATGTGGACACAGTCACCAGATGCTTGGTTGATCTAGGCTCTGACATGGCCGAGCCTATCTCCCCTGTGCATCTATCACCTAGCGTAGATTTGATTCTTTGTGAGGAATCAGTGCTTGACTTTTATCCAAGCACCATTCCTTCCCCTGTTGTGCATTCTACTACGCTCGTCTCCGACGACATTGTTGATGATGTGTCGCAAGATGAAGCTGGCGATCTATGTATTGTGCCTACTCCTATGGAGGAGGACAACTTTCTAGGTGAAGAGGAGCTTTCCTCAGCACCAGTGGAGGAAGTCCAAATCCTATGCATGGCCCTTGTTGATCCCGCCGAACCTTGTAGCATTGATGACAATGCAAACATTATTTTACTTTCCCAACCTTTTGGGAGTGAGTCCGGGACCACTCCCCCGCTTGATTTTTATTTCTGTTCTTCTTCTCTTTTATTTCTTGACCCCCCTTCTGCTATATCTGAGCCTGTGCAGGTTGAGTCTTCGCAGGTACTTTAGGAGGACTTGGAGCATTCTGCTCAAGTCAATGATGAGTGTATCCTCTCATGTGAGGAGTTGATCCCCCCTCCATAGAGGAAGCCTCATTCATTGCCTTCTCCTCCTGCGGACCTGCTGTGGATGACACCTTGCTTGGCAAGGATTTTTTGTGTGAGATGAGTTAGGCTTATTCCTCCTCCTCCTCTTACATTCTGTTTCATCTACCTGTGCATTGCAGGTATTATTATACAGGTAGAGGGGTGACTATTTTATCGTCGTATCAGTACCGGCCACCGAAACGGATAATGGAACAGCTACCTGTGCATTTTCTATTCCATAGGCCCATTAGCTAGAACTCGTAAAGTTTTGAATAAGTCGTGCTGGGAAGACAATAATCCCAGTATTTATCTTATTTTTCTTGCATTGTATTTTTCGTTAAGTAGAATAGTTAGTTAAATTTCAATTTAGTCTTAGTTTTTCTATTTCTTTTTGTTTTTGCGGAGCTCATCCCTGCAGGTCATTCCTATGGAAGGCGGTGGTAGCGATTCTTCGTATGGCGGAGGTGCGGCTTGGTCTTGTTCTACACGCGTCTTCTGGTATGCTCACTTGCTGAGCATTGGGTACCCTCTTCCCCCAACTTTGTTTTAGAATATCTTAATGCATAGTTTAAGTCTGGGGGAGAGCTAGTATCTGTTACCCAATGCACGTGCACACTGCATATGCATACTAGAAGCTTTTATTGATTTATTTTGTTTAGATCATTGCATCACACACCACTTGCACCCACTTGAGCGTGTGCTTAGCTGTTTGCGTGCCGCAAGTTAAACTCATTTCTTGAGCAAGGTTCGGGCAAATCATTGTGCTGGCTTTTAAATTATATAGTGGAGTAATATGTTGACTCCGGTGTTCCTAGTCTAATGCTTTTGTGAGCATAGAGATTTGTGTAGATTAGATTTTTTTTTATACTATTAGTCTTATACATTTCTATTAGTGTAAATAATGTTTGCTCTACTCAAATGGTGAATCCGGTTTGAATCAAAAGGTAGCATATGGGTGTGTGTAAATTATCGCTAGACGTGTATTGCTTGTGTCGGGAGGAAGGATAACCTTTCTCGGTGACTAAGAACTCGCCCCAAGCGATTCTTGAAGCATTGGCATAGGATAATTATGTTGCGCAAGAATGACGTAGGCCATCATTTTGGCCCGATTGAGCCTTTGTGCCAATCCTGCTATCTTATCCTCGTTAGCCCATTTGCGCCTACCCCATCCCTTTGATTCAGCTCCACATTTTATTCCACCAAAACCAAAAAGCCGATCCTAGTCACATACCCAAAGCTGAGCTTTAGCTGTTTTCACATTTGTATTTTGGAATGTTGATGTGGTGATGTTAAATTTGGAGATGTGGTTGTACTCCCTTGAACATTTGCTGAATTTAAAAAAATATATAATTAGAAAAAGAAATGAAATGAGAAGAAAAGAAAAGAAAAATGAGAATGAGTTTAATTGAAAATCTATTTGAGATATGTATTTTGGAGTAGGCGGTGCACATATCCATGCATTCAGGTCCAAGTCTGGGGGTGTGGTGCATCCGCGTGTTTTTGTAGCTGCGGGGATAGAGTTATTGTTTAAGCTCATTTGGGTTGGGTGCTTTAAGCCGTCCTGTTTATCATTGTTTACCTCACCGTAACCCAAGCCTCATGAAAAACCTTAAGTCCTACCGACTCACGCTATGAACTAATCTAGTGCTGTGGAGAGAATGTGACCGGGCGAGCTTATGGTCTCCGACACCGATGGATTTCGGTGGAGTTTGTCCCAAACCCTAGCCTGGGCAATGCTCATCTCAGCGTGTATTTTACTTTCCCCGTATGCGTGACCGATTGATTCACCGTGATTCACATTTATGAGTAGTAGTAATATTTATTTACTCCATTAGAAGCATATAAACTATGTGTATAATTAGAAACCTTATCCATTATTTCTCTATGCACTTGGGTATGCGACTTCGCATGGTACTCCTCGGTGTAATTTTAAGCTAGCTATTAATTTTTCCCCTCCTGCTTAGGATGTGTTTGCTCGGGATGTGCAAACAGGTAAGTCTGGGGGTGTGATGAGTCCAGTTTATATAGTGATTTTCGGACTCATCTGGGCTAGTTTTCATGCACTTGCACTTCACTTTAGGCCTATTTTCAATTCTATTTGATCACATTGCCCATTTCATTGCTTACTGCACATTTATGCCCCATCTTGGTGTGATTTCATGTATTTCTGTGGTCTAGTATATTTTCATGCAGGTCCAAGGGTTGTGCGACACTCGGGATGGGTCCTGGGGGATTTTCGGTCGAAAAAGCCACTGATCGTGCGTTTTCCTTCTCGCACGACCAGGCGCACGACCACTGGTCGTGCGTTAATTCCCTTCCCTGATCGAGCGACGGCGCACGATCATTGGCCTTCTTCGCGCACGACCACTGGTCATGCGTCGCTGACCGTGCGCTTTTGTGCAGATTTGGATCAAGCTACAAGTTCTTCGCGCACGATCAAAGGCATTCCTTCGCGCACGACCATTGGTCGTGCGCCTGATCGTGCGCGTTGTTTAATTCTGCTCCGTCTATAAATAGACATGCGCGATTTTAGGCCGGGATCCATCATCCGACTCCGCCCAGCTCCGCCGTTTTTCACATTTTCTGCAGGGTTTCGCCTCCTTCTTCACCGCCCACCTTAGGGAGGATCTCCGGGCAAGCTTTCAATGCCAAATCTTCGCCGGAGCTTCCTCTCGGCCATCTCCTTCATCCAAGAGCTTCAAGAAAGGAGTCAACCTAGCCTTCTTCTTCAAGATCGGAGCAGCTTGTGTGATCATTCCTCCGGTTTGTGACACGAAGAAGACGGGTCATTGGGAGGAAGTGACAGCCCTCCTCTACCCCGGACGCAGTTGTGGACCGAGTTTGGACGCGGATTGACAACCCGGCGATTCCTTCCGTGAATCCTCAACAAGACTTCAGAGTCGGTCGATTTCTCACACTCACCTCCTCTTGTAGTTGATAGTAGTTGGATTTCTTATATGTTTGATGAAGTATACTTTGATTGGTTAACATTAGTATGAAATCATGTCTATGTGATTGAGTAATCTTGTTATATGTTCATTTGAGGTGTGCCTTGTGGTGTGGATTGTTTGTTGTGTTGTGCCGCCCTAACAATTGTTAGTGGTGTTCTTTGCGAAGAGGTACTTGCAACCCACATTCTGCCGCTCTCTCCACTCCATCCGCTAGCCTACTCATCCATCCGCCTAGCGATTCGGTGCATTGCGGCCCGTGTAGTCTTCCATCCCGCCTGGCGAAGCAGTGCGCTCAAGGCCTGCATAGGAGTAGTCGTAGCTTGTTTTATTTTGTTTTCCGCAATCCAAACCAAGCCTCCCATAATCCATCCGACCTTAAGGACTTCAATCTCAAGTCCTCCTCAATAGTCAACTTCACCTTACTGTATTCCTTCCGAGATCGATACTCAGGGATTTACTCCTCGTTTTATATTACTTGAACCATCGGTACACTGCCGTTTCGTGTCGCAGTCTCGCCACAGCCTATAACGGTGTGTGAGATTTGCGCCATCAGTCACGGGTGTGTAACCTCAACTTTTCAGTTATATAAAGCCAACTCTAGCAGATGTTTAAGAACGAATTTTGGGGAGTTCAAATCTCCTTTTCTTGTTTTATTTTCATGTTTTTAGTATCTCTTGTACGTCTTTTTCTTATTAGCATTTGTAATTTTCAATGCAATAGTTGTAATTTCCTTTTCATAGTTTGTAATCTCTTTTGCACTTCAATAAAATAAAATAGTTCTCTTTCTCTTTTCCACTCTCTCTTTTATCATGTACTCTTTTATTCCTTTCATTTCCTCCATCTCCATGAGTAACTAAAATATTATTAGTACTCGATCGAGATGATCCAAGGAATGATAAGTCATGAAATAATCTATAGTTGCTATTTCTCTTTTCGAAAATGCTTAAGATTTACCCTTGATTTTAAGATAACGAGATTATATTTTCGATATAAATTCTTGTTCTTGTTTTCGTTCTTTAGTTAGCCGAGAGGCTCGTAAGACAAATCGATCACTCAAGGATAAAAAAGAGTAGAACGCAATCCTCGAGAGAGGACGACGTTAGCATTCCGGATTGGAGTAAAAGTCAATAGCGGGATTCACTTCGATAAGGCGAGTTTTAGGGGTTTCGATTCTAGAACGAGAGTTCGATTGATCAACCTAAACTCAGTTGAGCGCATCCTCGAGAGAGGTGCGTTCATAATTCGGGAATCTCCACGGTCAAAGCTATTTTATTAAGAGAATGCGCTTTTATTCTTTGTTCTTATTTCTATCTCCAAGGTGATTCAAAGATCGAGTGCTAATCGTTCTTTTAATTCTTATTTTAATTTTCCATTTGCAAAACCAACCTCAAGTTTTAATTGATAAAATAATAGAGACTTTCTTGAAGTAAGAGTACTCAACCGCCCCGAGTCTAATACGACCTTGTTTTAATAACCAATACTACATTCGATACGGTACACTTGCCGTTGTCGTTTGCACGCATAGTTTTTCTCCATCAAGTTTTTGGCGCCGTTGCCGGGGAACACGGTTGATATTTCGAAAAAAGAAATATTTATTAATTCTATCGCTCTCTTTCTTCTCCCCATTTTCTTTAAAATTTTAAAAAAAAATCTTAAAAAGCGCAATCTAAATTCTCGGAAAGGACGCTTTGGGCTTGAATTCCCATCATAGCCTCTAGTACCTTGCGATCCCTTCACCGGGTTGACCTTGGGAAGCCCGGGACTAATTTAACCCGCTTTTTCAAAAAAAAATATAATAAAAATATTTATAAAATTCCATTCATTTGAGTAAAGGTTGTTCCCTTCCTTTTTTATTTTTTTATTATGAAAGAATCTGAATTGGCCGTTAAAGTTGCCGAGCTTCGAAACCAACTTTACCTCTTACAAGCCGCTCGAAGGCGCCAATTTAGTTTTTATTATTGTGGTGTGCCTCATCAAAGTTAGGAATGTTATTTACATTCTTATTCTCAAAATAATTATCCTCAATATTATGCAAATTATTTGGTAATAATTATGTTCATAATTTTTCATCTTTTAATGAAAATAATTTTTCAAACTATGATGAAAATAATTTTTCTAATTTTAATGAGAATAATTTTTCGGCATTTAATAATTGTTCTTCTAGCTCTAAAGTAGATTATTCTTCGTGGCAAGGTCACCCGGATAGCTTTCGGAGCGATGAAGATAAATCTTTCGATCCGAATTCTTGTTCATATTCTTTTGCGCCGCAACCTTCGTACTCTAATTTTGGGGAATGTCCGCCGATTCAAATAGATACTTCCCCCCAAAATTTAGAGGAAAATTCTATTTTTTTCTAGTATTTTTTCTCCATCTTTGGACAATTTAGTTATGGAGGAACATGTGGTTTCATGTAATCCCATAGCTTCTTTTACCGAAGATGAAGAAAAATTACATTACCAAGAAATTCTTAATGTTTGGGCACCCCGGATGAAATAGAAGAAGAACAAGTTTCTTCCCCTACTTCACCCAGATCTTCTTTTCTTTTTCATGAATTTTCACAAATCTTATCTATTTTAATTCAACCGGAAATTCATGAAAATTTTGTGTCCGAATTTTTTTTTCCGCTTGGTAATACACTAGATTTCTCTAATGAAAATTTTATTTTAAAAAAGGAACAACCGGAGCTTAATTTTATATTTTCACGAGCGCCTCCTCCTTGCGAAAAATTATCTGAATCGTTTATTTGTGATTCTTTATACACTAACAATTTTTAGGCTGAAGATGAGTCGTTGCTACCCCAAATAATCGACGATACATATGCCGCCCATCTGTATAAATTCAAATCACCTCAGGTATGTATAGGTGATTTGGATTTGCAAATTCAAAATCAAAGACAAACGAAGAATCACATGTTAAGCGGAGGAGTAGCCGGGCAACGGATGACGGCATATTCACCTACGCGTGAATTAGGGAAGTTGTCTGTTCACTTCTCTTTTAATTTTCCTTTTTCCTAACACTAACCGTCTAGCTTAAAGACGGGAAAAAGAAAGCGCACTTGGGAGGCACCCTTTGCTTATCCTTAATTTTTTAGTTTTTTTTTCTTTTAAAGTTTGTTTTCTTTCAAATGTTCTTCATACTTAGTTTTAAACAATGGAGACAATGTTTAATTTTAAGTATGGGGGTGTAGCTTCGCATTCATTGTATCTTTATTTGAAAAAAAAATATAAAAAATTATAAAAATCTAATTTCTTGGAAAGGGCGCTTTGGGCTTGAACTCCCATCACAGCTCCTAGTACCTTGCGAACCCTTCACCGGGTAGCCCTCGGGAAGTCCAAGAAATATTTTATTTAAAAATAATAATAATAATAATAATAACGCCTAGCCTTGTTGTTTTTATTCTTCTAGAAATTTAGTTTGAGGTTTGATTATAAGTATTCTTACATTTTTGATTTAGCTAATATTTTGTTTTATCAGAATTTGTTAAATTTAAATTTGAAGTAATTTGGTTTTAAGAAATATTTTATGTTTTTAATTTGATTAGAGAATCTATTTAGCACTACTTCTCCTTTTAATTTTAAATAGCTTCACTTTGTGGTAAATTGGCTAAACATCTCTAGATTTTTTTTATTATATTCGCTATTAACTTTAAGATCTTAGGAAATTTCATTCCACTAAAAAGTTGCTCTCAAAATAGTTTAATTTATAAACTAGAAGTATTTCTTTACCCTTGGTAAACATATGCATTTTTTTATTTTCCCCTATTGTTAGATCATATGTCATTGGAATAAGGAGATGTTAGTTCTTTATTCTCTGGTAAACATATGCAACCCAAAAATAAAAATGAAGAGAGAAAAAATGTGTATATGTCGTGGAAATGATAGGATAATAGTCTATCATTCTCTAGTATTACATGTACTAAAAAAAGAGTTGAGAGGATAAAATTCATCACCCCAATCAAAAACCTCTTCATATCCTTTGTCTTCATTTTGCCATTCCGTTTAAACCCATCCCTAGCCAATTTCATTGTTTCTATTCCTAAACTAAATTATTAAGAGAGCAATATTTTGGTAGGTGTCTTTTCCTTAAGATTCTTTTATGTTAGAGTGTCTATAATTTCAATCTAATTTTGTTTAAAAATTTCTATAATTTCGGATGCTAAATAGTTATCTTGAGAAGTAGTTAGCTAAACAAATTTCTCTTTTTAAATTATCAACATAACTTATGACTTAATTCTTGAATTCCTAGAATTTACTTTTAAATTACTCTTGGTTTAATGAAAGTTTAGTTAATTAAAACAATAAAATCGATGTCTTGTAATTCTTTCCTCACTCTTTTGCTCTAGAATAGCAAAAACTCAAGTATGGGGGTGTTTGATGAGTAGTTTTTGTACTCATCTTTTAGTATAATTTTAATATAGTTTTAATATGAATTTATTCAATTTATTTGCATTTTCTTATTTAATCTGTTCCCTTTTAATTTTATTATCTAACTTAGACTTATCTTATGTTTTCAGGTTTTCTGGATATTTTGAGCAAAATTCCCAAGTACAAGCCCATGGTCACGGCCGTGACCCATAGGCGTGTAACCTACGATGTGTTCCAGACCTGATTCCGCCACCCCAGGATCATTCCGTGAAGATTCGCCAAGTACACGCCCCAGGTCACGGGCGTGACCAAGGGCGTGACATCCAAGTCATGCCCGGGACCTCGCCACCAGCTGCCATCACGCCTGCCACGTCATTTAAAGTTACACGCCCCAGGTCACGGGCGTGACCAGGGGGCGTGACATCCAGGTCACGGGCATGACTCTCCCCGCGCTCCTTCCCGCCGAAGATTCCCGCAAGAAGCCAGATTTTAAGATTACACGCCCCAGGTCACGGGCGTGACCTAGGGCGTGACATGGCTGAAACGCTCGCATTTACTCAAGAAGGTGCCCTCTCCGCTGCTGCTTCGATCACGCCTCTTACACGCCCTTGGTCACGGGCGTGACCAAGGGCGTGTAACCTCAACTTTTCAGCTATATAAAGCCAGCTCCAGCAGATGTTTAAGAACAAATTTTGGGGAGTTCAAATCTCCTTTTCTTGTTTTATTTTCATGTTTTTAGTAGCTCTTGTACGTCTTTTTCTTATTAGCATTTGTAATTTTCAATGCAATAGTTGTAATTTCCTTTTCATAGTTTGTAATCTCTTTTGCATTTCAATAAAATAAAATAGTTCTCTTTCTCTTTTCCACTCTCCCTTTTATCATGTACTCTTTTATTCCTTTCATTTCCTCCATCTCCATGAGTAACTAAAATATTATTAGTACTCGATCGAGATGATCCAAGGAATGATATAAGTCATGAAATAATCTATAGTTGTTATTTCTCTTTTCGAAAATGCTTAAGATTTACCCATTGTTTGCCTAGAAAGCCCGCGACCTCCTCTTTGTAGGTCATTTTTTCCGGTCTCAGCGGTCTCGGTAATTGGTGACCGCCCTGACCAAAAGCTGCCATCCCAGCTGGATTTTTCCTAAGTATCAAGCGATCAGGACAGTGTGAGATCGCCGCCAGTGCGGTCTGGTCTTTTTCTTTATTTTTACTATTTGCACCCCATTTCCCTGCCCCGGCTCTCCTGTACCCCGGGCAGCCCGTAGTTTTCAGTTCTGCCCATTTGGGCAACCCCCTCGTCTATAAATAGAGGGGTAGGGGTACCTAAAAAGGGACTTTTGCTTCGAAGCTCTAGCTTACAACTTGTGTAAGCGGTCTCATTTTTTCGTGATCGCCACCTTGTGATTGCTTTTCTCCTTCCCAACATCCTCTGTCTTAGTAACCTACACTTTGCAGTTTTCTCCCATCCCTCTCTTAGTGTGAATTTTGGAGGTACCATTTTTGGTGCCAACAGAATGAACACGCGACCTTCAGATTCGAAGTGTTAGGTGAATTTTTCAGACAAGATGGCTGATCACCACAGAGGTTGTCCCCTGTGATCTCCCAGCGCTACCCCTTCCGATCACAATCCCATGGAAGCGCTTGAGCGTACCTTTGAGCTTCACGTGGCGCAAGCTCTCCGCGAGGCCGCCCGAGCTAGGAAGGAGGCCGCCTCTCCTCGGCAAGAGATCGCGCGGGCTCAGCAAGAGGCCGTTCGAGATCGGCAAGAGGTCGTCCAGACTCAGCAGGAGTCCGCAAAGCAGATTGAGGCCATGAACCAGGTTCTGGCTGCGATCTCTCAGAGGATTCTTCCTCAAGCCTCTCAGGTCGCCACTCCTGACCGCATGGCCAGCGGTCACAAGAGCTATCACCCCGGCTTCCAGCCCGCAGCTCCTCAGCGATCTCAGCATAAGGAGTTCGCTGCCCGTCATAATTCTTTCCGAGCAGCAGCTCAGGGGCCTCCGGCTCAGACCCTGAATTTCGAGGAGGAATTTGCTTATCCTCAAGCTCCTCCTACTCCCTTTCTTGCTCCTCCAGAACCTTCGGAGCTAGGAGAGCCGTCTCCCTTTACCTATGAGATTCGCCGGGACCCAATTCCCCATGGGTTCAGAGAGCCTCGCCTTCCCGTGTTCTCAGGGGAAAGCGATCCAATGTCTTATATTCAGGCTTTCGAGTCTGCTGTCGCTCTTATGACCATCTCAGATGGAGTGAGGTGCAAGCTGTTGGTCACCTCCTTCGATGGATCGGCTAGGGAATGGTATTATAAGCTTCCCTGCCAATCTATTCCGAGCTTTGCCGCCTTGAGGCAAGAGTTCCTCTTGAGATTTGCCACTGCGAAAAAGTGGAAGAGTGGTCCTGCGACCCTCTTCAAGATTAGGCAAAAGGAAAACGAAACTGTGGCACATTTCGTTGACTGCTTCCAAAAGGAGATCTTGGGGATGAGAGACATGGATCCCGAGCTTTATATGGTAGCCTTGATTAGTAGCCTGCAGGAGGTCCCTCTCAAGTTTACAGTTACTACCAAGGAGCCCTGCTCCTATCAAGAGCTGATTAGCATGGCCATTCTCTACATAAAAGGGGAGATCAACAACCCCACCTATGTGAGCAACTTGACCAACAGGGCCGCTCAGAAAGGCTCTGCGGGATTCTACCCGGCTTCATCTTCCTCAAAACCTCAACAAGAGTATCCACCTCCCACTCCGAGAGGTAAGAACTATCGGAACAACAGCTTCAACCGAGGTAACCAATCTTTTCAACCTCAAGGTTTATTTCTTCAAACCCTCGCTACTCCTGCTCCTCAAGCCACTCCGGTCCATCAGATCCAATACGCCCAACCTCCTCTTCTACCCATCCCCTCACTCTACAATGACACCCAAGAGTCTTTTATAGACTTTGGTGTTCTAATGAGTGAGGTGCTCCAGATCATTCAGAAGCAGCCTTTTTTCAAAAGGCCGGATCTGCTGAGCTCTGACCCAAAAACAAGAAATCCAACTCTCTACTGCGAGTACCACAGAGATAGGGGTCACGTGACAGAAGACTGTAGGGCCCTCCACATGTTCTTGGAAAAGCTTCTGAAGGAGGGTAAACTCCGTGACCTCATTAAGAAGAGTGATCCTTCCAAGGCCTCAACCTCCAAGTCTAAGGAGGTGGCAGAGGTTCACTGGGCATGTGAGGAAGTGGATGATGTGGGCCTTCTTGGCAACATCGGATTTCCCAGTGAATGTGTGGATGCTAATGATGAGGGTGCCTTGGGCAAACTTTTTTGCATCCACGGAGGTGCAGGCCCGGAGTCTTCAAGAAAGGCAAGCCTGAAGAGAGTTTACCAATCAGAGGTTGCTGCTACATCTTCGGTTCCGGTCCGAGGGACGGTCACTTTCGGGGATGAAGACCTCCCCAAGACCTCAAATCCCTTTGACGACGTGGTCGTTATTAAGGCTGTAATAGAAAATTACACGGTGGAGAAGATTCTGATAGATACGGGGAGCTCGGTGAACGTGCTCTTCAAGCCTGCCTTCGACGCTTTGAAAACAGGTAAACCCCTTCTCTCAACTGAAGGACCTCTTTATGGTTTTCCAGGAGAAAAAAAGGAGGTGGAGGGACTCGTCACTCTCTCCGTAATTCTGGGAGGAATAGTAAGGTTAGTCAAGTTCATAGTCGTTGATGCTCCTAGCAGCTACAACGCAATCTTCGGAAGACCCTTTCTGAATGGGTATCAAGCTATCGTTTCCACTTATCATCAAGTGGTGAAATTTGCCTTGAATGTCAAGCAGCATCGGATTAGGAGTGATCCAAGGAAAGCTAGGGAGAGCTACGTGAAGACGGTCAATAGGATCGTATCATCTTCATCCTAAGAAGTTGTGATAACTGAATCAGCTGAGGTTCCTGAGCAAGGACAAGCTACAGAAGAAGCCGAGGAGGATGCAAGAGATGGAGTTCACTTGGAACCTTCCCAAGCGACTCAAGCCGTTCGAATCAGCGAGGAAGATGAGAGCAAGAGTCTCTCCATCAACGCTGAACTATCTGAAGCTGACAAGAGCCAGCTCATTTCTTGTCTTCTCCAAAATCTTGACATCTTTGCTTGGTCGGCAGATGACATGCCGGGAATGGATCCGGATGTCGCCTGCCACCACCTCAACATCGATCCCAGCTTCACTCCAATTCAGCAGAGGAAGAGGTTTGTTGCAACCACCCTTGCTCAGCCTATCCGTGAAGAGGTGGAGAAGCTCCTGAAGGCGAAGTTTGTTCAACCAATTCAATACCCTGAGTGGGTATCCAATGTTATAATGGTGAAGAAGTCAGGTGGAAAATGGAGAATGTGTTTAGATTTCACCAAACTTAATAAAGCTTGCCCCAAGGATTGCTACCCCTTACCTCTGATAGATTCTTTAGTTGATTCTGCGGTAGGCTATTCTTTCATGAGTTTCTTAGATGCGTTCTCAGGCTATCATCAAATCAGAATGCATAATCCCGACATCCCTCACACTTCATTCATCACAAATGACGGGTGCTTTTGTTACGTTGTGATGCCTTTTGGGATAAAAAACACCGGAGCAACCTACCAAAAATGATGGATACAGTTTTAAAAATCAAAAAGGAAGAAACCTTGAGGTCTATGTCGATGACCTCTTGATAAAAAGCAAATCGTTTTCCTGTCACCTTAGTGACTTAACCGAAACATTTTCAACTCCTCGAAACTATAGTATGAGGTTGAATCCTTTGAAATGTGTTTTCGGGCAAATAAAGGAAAGTTTCTTGATCACCTTCTCACTCCGGAAGGATTGGAAGCCAATCCTGACAAAGTAAAAGCTATTTTGGAAATGCCACCTCCCAAGTCCTCCAAAGAAATTCAGCAGCTAGGAGGGAGGATGGCAGGCTTGAGTCGCTTTATATCTCGATCAGGGGATAAGAGTGCACCTTTCTTTAAGACCCTCCGGGGAGGGGCTAGGTTTGAGTGGACGAAAGAGTGTGATGATGCTTTCAATCAGCTTAAAAAGCAGTTAACATCAACTACTCAACTCTAAAGCCCGCGAGAAGGAGAAGATCTTTTTCTGTATATGGGAGTTGGCATCGATGCCATAAGCTCTGTTTTGGTTCGAGAGGAGAAAAAGAAGCAATTTCTGGTTTATTATGTGAGTCGAATCCTGAAAAATGCGAGACTCGTTATCCAATCCTAGAAAAGCTGGCCTTAATGCTCATAACCTCAGCAAGGAGATTCAGACCATACTTTCAAGCCCATTTAATTCTAGTCGTCACTGATCTACCATTGAAAAATGTCTTAGAAAAACCAGAACATTCAGGAAGACTAGCAAAGTGGGCAATAGAGCTCAGTGAATTTGACATTTCTTATGCCCCAAGGGTTGCAATCAAAGCCCAAGTTTTAGCAGACTTCATGGTGGATGCCAAGGAAATTGAGTCGGAGAAGGGGATCGGAGCACCCCTAGCTTGGACAATCTTCGTAGATGGAGCCTCAGGAAGAATTTCTTCAAGAGCTGGAGTTTTCTTAATCAACCCTAATGGAGTGAGATTGAATCAGGCGCTGAAGTTCTATTTTCAAGCAACAAATAACCAGGCTGAATATGAAGCTTTGCTAGCCGGCCTTAGATTTGCTAGAGAGCTAGGAATTGATGATGTCAAAGTTTTCATGGATTCTTTGGTGATAGCTTCCCAAGTGAACGGAACTTTCGAAACCAGAGATAGTATTTTAAAGCGATACCTAGCCCTGGTGAAAATTGAGGTAGGAAAGTTCAAAAGCTTTACCATTGAACATATTCAAAGAAAAGAGAATGCGGAAGCAGATGAGCTAGCAAAATTTGGCCTTCTCTCGGGAGGAACAACTTCAGAATTGTTTCGTCCAGCGATTGAAGAAGGAGAGGTTTTGTAGATTGTTCAGCGTCCATCCTGGATGGATCCATTCATTCTTTATCTTTTGACTGGAAAGCTCCATTCAACAGTAAAAGATAGGAAGAGATTCAGATTAAAAGCAGCTCACTATTACCTTGTCGCAGGAATGCTTTATCGTAACTTTCCTTTCACCATTAGCACGATGTGTTTCGAAAGAAGAAGTTCCAGTAGTTCTTCAAGAAGTTCATGCAGGAGAGTGCGGAAGTCACTCAGGAGCAAGAACTTTAGAAAAGAGAATTATGAGACAAAGCTATTTTTGTCCCCAAATGAGGAGGGATACGGAGGAATTTGCTAAGAAATGTGTCAAGTGCCAGAAATTTGCTCCTCTCCAGAATCAGCCGGCTCAGCAACTCAAATCGATAGCAACCCCGTGGCCGTTTGTAGTCTGGGGTATGGACTTGATTGGGCCTTTTCCTATGGCAAGTGGCCATCGCCGATATATTATAGTCATGATTGCTTATTTCAGCAAATGGATAGAGGCAAAAGCGCTGGCCAGAATTACTACTCAAGCTGTGAAGAATTTCATCTGGGGAGAGATAGTATGTCGGCATGGAATTCCGATGGCAATCATTACAGATAACGGCTCTCAGTTTAATAACTCAACTCTTATCAATTTTTTTGATCAAATTGGCATTGAGCTACGTTTTGCTTCTGTGCATCATCCCAGAAGCAATGGCCAGGTAGAAGCCGCTAACAAACTTATCATAAATCTTTTGAGAAAGAAGGTAGAAAATCTCAGAGGCAACTGGGCAGAACAACTACCTTCCGTCTTATGGGCCTGAGGACAACTCCAAGTTCTGCCACTGGAGAGACTCCTTTCAAATTATCACACAGTTCCGAAGCTCTTATTCCAGTGGAGTTTGAAGTGAAAAGCCCAAGAGTATTACTAGCACAACAGAATCAAGTTGATTGGATGGAAGAAAATGATGAGGAGCTAAAATGTAGCCTTGAATTAATTGAGGAGTTAAGAGCTACGACAACCATCAGACAAGAGGAGGTGAAAAGGAGAATGGCAAGGTTGTTCGATAGAAATGTGTGAACTAAGGAATTCGCTGTTGGGGATTTGGTTTTGAAAAAAGTAGATGCAGCAGCAAGAGCCGGTTCGGATGGAAAGCTTAACCCAAACTGGGCAGGGCCGTTCGTGGTAAAAAAAAGGTGCTCAAAAATGGCGCCTATCATCTCCAGACTCATGAAGGAGAAGAGTTGCCTCACTCCTGGAGTGGAGATGACCTCAAGCTTTTCTTTTCTTGAATGTTCGTATTCAATTTCTCATTCTATTTCTCACTTTTTGAACATTACGCAGATATGGCCGAAACATTCATGATGTATATAATGAATGACAAGTCCCAAAAATGAGTTGTTAAAGCCAAAAACCTGCCAAATGAGACATCGACGGATCCTACTTCGTTCCCCCTCGGTTTGTTAGCTTGATGTGTAATTCTGCAAGGACCACAGATGTCGGGGAGATTTCGAATCCGTGTAGCAGTAGCTCGCCAAACTCGAGCGGTGGAAGTTTAGGATGCCGGGTCCTTGCTGACATCTGGCACACCTTAGCGTTTCAAGGAGGTTTAGGTGGCTGGCTCAGCTCTATCATGCATTGAGGAGGACATTGTTACGGTCTTAATGATCTTTCATGGAAAGCAATGTCGGTGTAGCCTCTGCGGCATGACCACACCTGCCCTACCGATCATTTTGGTCTGTAACTCTCGAACACTCGTTGGAGCGTGGTCAGGTAAGGGGCGGTCGGAAACATCTATGACCGTCGCCTGAACCTTGGAATGGCAAGTTTAAAACAAACTCGATGATCCTTTAGGGAAAGCAATGTTGGTATAACCTTCACGGCATAACCACACCTGCCCTATTGGTCATTTTGAGATCCTCTTTCTCCCCCTTCTTTCCACTATGAGGTTCCATTTATCCCTTGGTACTGGGATCGGGCGGTCAGCTATTTCTGAGACCGCATGTTCTTCTTTTTTCTCTTCCTTCGGAAGACGATCTGGGTTATTCATGATTAATGGCTTGATCCTCTCCAGGGCTTGATAGAAGTAATCGCCAATATGGATTTTTGTAGGAAGGAAGCGGCCTCGATTTGTTATGACCGACCTGACCGATCTCATTTTTTGAAGTAAAATTTTCATCCAGAAATCTCTTATGTGAATCAGGGGTTCGTTGAGCTCGAATTATCTTCAGTACGCGGCGGTTTAAGTATGTTGAGATCGCTGGATTATCATGCGTAAATATTTATTAAAGAGGATTCGTCGAACACAATTTACCTCGGGTTTGCCAAATTCAGATCGTTGGAAGATCGCCGATCTCGAATCGTCTTCAGTTTGTCAGTTTTTCTATAAATTGCGGTCTGCATAATTTGAGACCGCATAACTATTATAAATGTATCTCTTCTCTTCTGATTAAGTGGTAAGTTGAGCAATTGATGAGTTGATTAGATTTCTTTCTATTGGCGGTCTGATTGTCCTGAGACCGCGAAATTATCTTATTTATATGAAGTTTTGTTTTTCCCAGTCTTTAATGTCTTTGCCAAAGGCCGGCATCTGAAGTTCCTTAATCATGAAAGAAAATCATGTGATAAACCTAAGGCATTGAAATCGAATGCCGATTCTAGCTCAGAAGATGAACAAATAAATACATATAACAAAGCAGATTCATTCTTTTGAACAGAAGATCTAACAAAAATTCAGTTAATATATATATTGAAATGTTTGTTACAACGAGACCGCTCGGTCTCCAAGAAGAAGAAAGAAAAGATTACATAGCTTAGTCCCTTTTTGTTCTCTTAAGAGACCGCTCGCTCGAGGGGGAAGAACCAGTTTCTGTAGAAGACTCTTCTGAACTATTCCCTGGAATTCAAGATCCAGATCTTGAGCCCGAACTAGAATCCAGGCCCAGAGTGTAGCGGCTTCCACTTTCTTCATCCTCTTCAATTTCAACATCTTCATCTTGGCCTGCGGTCTCATCAGCAACATCTGCAGTCTCTTCAGTGGTCACAAATTGCTCTTCAATTATCTGTGCCGCATCTGGGAAGAGATCGGCAAATGAGATGTCTTTGAATTCTTCAGTGAATCCACCGCGACTGCGAACCTCATTCAGCACCTGGTCAGCAGTCTCCTTTATATGATGCATCATAGCTTTCTGGAAAGCTGGATTTTCGGGCCCATAGTCCGCCTTTTCGGATTGCACCAGAAAGGAAAGATATTAGACCGCGCGATCACAAGTAATGTGTTCATAAAATACAGGTAAAATTCTTACTTTTCTTTTTTCTTGAAAAGCAGTTATTTTGTTCAGAGCGCTGCGGAGAGACCGCCCCATGTGGTTATTCAGAATAGTGCTCCTTGCAGTCGCCTGAGCACAGAGATCGGGAAGTATTTCGGTCTCAATATTGAAAGTTTCTGTCGCGTTCTTTCTTCCATATAAAGCGGAGGTGACCGCGTAGGCATGGCGAGTCAGCTTTCCACTCCATAGAGGGAGATCAGTGGAGACCTTCACAGATTTCCCCTTTGCAGCCCATTTGGGGAGGGGTTTTCCTTTGATATCTCTCATGCTCTTTTGAAAACCGGCCAAGGGAAATTCCTGGTTGGCGGTCTCTGAGGTGGTGCCGAATGCGGTGGCCTCGCGCTTTAGCCTCCTCTCCCTTTGGGTGAGGACTTCTACCGCTGGGGAGATTGGATCCTTTTCAGGGACCGCAAAGGTCGCTGAGATAAGGAAAGGAAAAAGTTATAAAAAATATAAATGGAGACCGCGCGAGACCGCGAGAGAGACATACTTTCAGCTGGGGTGATCTCAGCGATCTCGGGCCAGATCACTAGGTAGTGAATAAGATCGAGCCTCTTGCCCTCCAGGAACTTCAGGATCACCAGCTCCTCCGCTAAGACTGTTTTTATCTTCTTGAAGACGCTGTCAGGTCGCGGAGATGGTAAGCTCCTGAGACCGCCGAGGCCGCCTTAAAAAATAAGAAATCTCTCTGTCCAGAAAGAGATTTTGTTGGGAAGATTCAGGATTTTTATTCCTTCTGCGGAAAAGTACATTAACCCTTTGAATTCTTCCTTCTTCTGGCCTTCCTTCAGAACCTTCGCAGTAAAGGTCGCGCGGAATAGATTCATCGTAAATTTTACCTTTTCCGATCTCAAATAATTGATGAAAACATTGATTAGGCCGATTGAGTTCGGAGGCAACTGGGCGAGCACCATACCGTAATGTTCCAGTATTTCTAGCCATTCCCAAGGGAGGGGAATTTTTAACCCGTGATCGAAGTGATCGATGGGAATGACAAACTTTCTCTCTTCTCCAAAATTCAATCTCTCTTGATCAGTTGGCGGCCTCACCACTATTTGAGTCTGGATCATATATTCTTTATGAAAGCAATGTACTCATCTTTTGACAGACGTCCCTGTTTGTGATCGGCATTAAGGAAAGTACTGGCAGAAGAAGCACGAGCGGACACCATTTTGAGAGATCGCAGAGATCGATGCCTAGGAGGATTCAAGAAAGCATGAAATGAAGATTACAAAGCTAGCTATTTATAGAAGTCGAAGGGTCATTTCGTAATCATTACCTTCTGCAGACCGCCAAGCAGAAAATTTTTAGGCCGCCCGACCTGTGCAAGATTATAAGAAAGCAAGCTATACTGGTGATCTCAATCAATAAAACACAAATATTCATAAATCAGCGACAACACAGACAATCCAGGCATAAAGAGATCGCAATTATAATAATCAAGACCGCACAAAACATAAAATTGAAAGAAATCACATAGAATATATAGAACATTAACAGTACAAATATTACAGAACAAATTGTTTATAGTCAAGAGACCGCTCGGTCTCAAATTAATGTTCATTTCACTGCGGCCAGGACAGATGCCAAATTCTGATTAGCTGACATTGCAGCTCGGTGAATTTTGACATCTCCCTGTCCACCTGCTCCATAGGGATTAACACGATCTCAGGTTGCGGTCTCTCTGCCGGACGATCGCTGGAGGTACCCGGTCTCATAAGCATCTTAGCGTGACCGCCTCTCAGCCTCTCGTTCTCGGCAGACAGTGCAGCAGCTTTTCCTTTGTAATACTCAGCATCCTTTTCAGCTCTCTTAATAGCTCGCGCGATCTCTTCAACCTTCAGATCGCATTCTTCTCGAATCCTCTTCTCATTGGCGCGCAGCTTCTCTTCGAGACCGCGGATCTGATCATTCTGAATCCGCTCCCTCATCAGCATGGAGCGAACATCCTCGAACATTGGGTTAAGAATGTTAGCGAGCTGGGGAGGGATCACAGTATGCTGAGGAAGTTCTCCCTCCTCGATCCCAGCAGTATGATCATCTGCGGCCAGAAGAGATGTTATTTCAATTATTAACAACGGTCAAATAAAATTTCATGAGCAGAAAGAGTACTTGGAAAGAAGTGGACACCGCAGTCACGTAAAGCTTTTTCGACATCTTTAGTGACCGCGGGATCTGCGGTCAGTGAAAGGCGATCTGATCCCCTTAAACGCTCTAGGTCCATTCTTTCCAATTCTCTTTTCTACGATCTTTCTCCCTCTTTCCTTCTTCTTTTTAACTCTTCATTGCTTAAAAGAATATCGTCGTTCTCAATAAGGATGACCTCACGTTTTCTTTCTGGAGAGACAGGCCGAGCCACATGTAGAGGAAGGAATTCTATCGACTTGGAAATCATTTTGCCCTTACCAGCTCGCAGTGCCGAGATCGCTTCTGTGCGGTCTGCCGCAGCCTTATTCAGCCAATCTCCCTGAGAAGAATGGCTTGGAAGACCGCTGGAAAGCGCAGCTTTCTCTTTTGCGATCTGCAGTTTTTTCTCGGCCTCCTCTTCAGATGTTTTCTCCTCCGCGGTCTGTAAGACCGCCTGTTTTCTTTCTTCCTCGGCGGTCAAAGCCTTCTTTTTCTCTGCTTCAGCAAGCAGAGTCTTTTTCTCCTCAGCGACCTTGGCCGCCTCCCTGTCTTTTTTCTTCCTCTCTTCAGCGGTCTTCGCCGCTTCCTTTTTCTTTCCTTCTTCCTCCCTTTCTTCCTTCTCCTTCTTATTTTTCTCTTCTTCCTCTTTGTCTTCTTTATTTTTCTTCTCTTCTCCTTTTTCTCTTTTTCTTCCTTCTCCTTCTCTTCTTTTTCCTTCTTCTCTTTTTCTTCCTTCTCTTTTCTCCTCCTCTCTACTTCTTCCATCTCCTTTTTCTTTCTCTCTTCCTCCTTCGCCCTGATCGCTGCATCGGCAGTCTCCTTCTCCCTGGCCGCAATTTCTTTTTCGACTGCAGCATTTTTAAGAGCTGAGGCCTCAATGGGATCTAACGCCTGCAACGATGGAAAAGATGAATTATTAGAAGAAACATCATCAAGATAAGCAATTAACCCAGAATCATCTTCTCTTGATAAGGTTGAGATCGCGTGAGGAAAAAGAAGATCGCTCTTAGCCCTTACTTTTGAAGCCTCAGCAGAATATTTCAGACCGCTACTTTCAGGGAGTGTGATCGCCTCCTTGGCGGTCGCATCTTTTCCTTCCTCATTTCCTTTGTTTCTTTTAGAAGTTCGAGTAGAGGGACTTGAATTTTTTCTCTTCTTGTTCTTGACAGCTACCTCTTGGTCCGCAATCTTTTGCCTTATGGATTCTGCCTCGACCCTCTTCTGACGCAGTCTGGCCAAAATGACCTCAGTAGAAGCGGTCTTAGCAGGTATTAAAATCGTTTGATCGAGCACCTCCATGGATTTCTGACAGTCAAAGGAAATAGAGAAATCAGAAAGTTTCCATACAGGATCTGAAGAAGTATTAGATAAGTCGGAAACGACAGAGACCGGCACAATTGAACTCTCAGGAAGTTCAGATTTCTCCTTCAAAGGAGATCGGGCGGTCCCCTTCGACGCGCTCGCCTTCGTTAAGGTTCTCGGCGTCTTCTTTCCTCTTTTTGAACTAACGCTCTCCTTCTTCTCAGGAGAGTTCGCCTTCGGTGGAAGAGTTCTTAAAAGGTCAAGCATGGTCATCTTCACAAAAGGTCACGACCATCTGGTTTTCTGTGACCGCTTGGAGAGCGAACTTTCTCTGCTTTCCTGGAAATGATATTGATGAAGCCTCAGAGGACGTATTTATAGGCTCACTGCATTAATGACGGTCACGGTCTCAGCGGTCAAAGCTTACATTTTCGAAGTTCCAGCGGAACATAAAAATGTGCGGGGATTATGGTTGCCCAAAAAGCCCGCGACCTCCTCTTTGCAGGTCATTTTTTCCGGTCTCAGCGGTCTCGGTAATTGGTGACCGCCCAGACCGAAAGTTGCCATCCCAGCTGGATTTTTCCTAAGTATCAAGCGATCAGGACAGTGTGAGATCGCCGCCAGTGTGGTTTGGTCTTTTTCTTTATTTTTACTATTTGCACCCCATTTCCCTGCCCCGGCTCTCCTGTACCCTGGGCAGCCCATAGTTTTCAGTTCTGCCCTTTTGGGCAGCCCCCTCGTCTATAAATAGA
The DNA here is from genome assembly GCA_033032865.1 of Dactylorhiza incarnata. NCBI lineage: Eukaryota > Viridiplantae > Streptophyta > Magnoliopsida > Asparagales > Orchidaceae > Dactylorhiza > Dactylorhiza incarnata. The sequence goes on from JAWHQI010000013.1 coordinate 7,837,121, forward strand.
GGGGTAGGGGTACCTAAAAAAGGACTTTTTCTTCGAGGCTCCAGCTTACAACCTGTGTAAGCGGTCTCATTTTTTCGTGATCGCCATCTTGTGATCGCTTTTCTCCTTCCCAACATCCTCTGTCTTAGTAACCTACACTTCGCAGTTTTCTCCCATCCCTCTCTTAGTGTGAATTTTGGAGGTACCATTTTTAGTGGCAACACCCTTGATTTTAAGATAACGAGATTATATTTTCGATATATAATTCTTATTCTTGTTTTCATTCTTTAGTTATCTGAGAGGCTCGTAAGACGAATCGATCACTCAAGGATAAAAAAGAGTAGAATGCAATCCTCGATAGAGGATGACGTTACCCTTCCGAATTGGAGTAAAAGCCAATAGCGGGATTCACTTCGATAAGGCGAGTTATAGGGGTTTCGATTCTAGAATGAGAGTTTGATTGATCAACCTAAACTCAATTGAGCGCATCCTCGAGAGAGGTGCTTTCATAATTCGGGAATCTCCGCGTTCAAAGCTATTTTATTAAGAGAATGTGCATTTATTCTTTGTACTTATTTTTACCTCCAAGGTGATTCAAAGATCGAGTGCTAATCGTTCTTTTAATTCATATTTTAATTTTCCATTGCAAAACCAACCTCAAGTTTTAATTGATAAAATAATAGAGACTTTCTTGAAGTAAGAGTACTCAACCGCCCTGAGCCTAATACGACCTTGTTTTAATAACCTATACTACATTCGATAAGGTACACTTGCCGTTGTCGTTTGCACGCATAGTTTTGCTCCATCATCCCCCTTCTTGACCTGACTAGCCACTGAGGTTAAGAACTCCCTTGTAACCAAGGAGGAAGATATAAAGTCTTTGAGGCTCTAAAAAGATCTTTGAAAACTTAATAGCTCACCCTCTATTTGTGAGTATTTTCTGTCAAACTTTCTAGCCTCAGAGGCTACCTAGTCTGCAAATGTGGAGGAGGCAATGGCCACAGCTTTGGAAATGATCTGCTCAAGATCAATTGTGGGTGGAAGAGATGAGATGGAGGAGTTGATGTATGAAGGTATTCTTGGATAGGGGATAGAGGGTGGTAAATGTCAGGTGAGAAATGAACTGATGGTGGTGGAGGTGGAGACAGTTGATAATTTGGAATGATAGTGGATGGTAGTAGATGTTGTTGTTGAGGTGAATGTTGGGCTGGAGCATCATCCTGGTGGATATCTGGAACATTGTCCAGTTGAGGTGGAGAGAGAGAGGAGGAGGGATAACATCCCTTGGGGGGGGGGGGAGTCTGGTATGTGCCTTTCTGGCTCTTGATGAGGAGGAAATGGAGGAGGAGAAGGAGCAGACTGACTAGGCTTTAGAATCTGCCTGGTCCACTTGGAAAAGATCCCAATATTTATCCTTTTACCAGGAGGTATGGGAACTCCTTTGGATTTGTTGATGCTTGGATAATGCTGAAAGAGCACTTTGCTCATCATTCTTATGTAAGCATTTTCCTTGTTGGCATATTTGTGCCTTATCATCTTCAAAAGACATCTCCCCCAATTTATCTTCTTCAGGAAGTGCTCCCATTATCTGAAGTTGTTTCTTAGGAATAACATCATGTGCAGAAATCTTACATAACAGTACCTTTCCTACTATATCTGCCAGAAACCTGTGTTCTTCTCCAAGGTCAATCTTCTTCAGATTGATGGGCTTGTCCTTCTTGAACTGCATCAGTTCCAGGGCCCTCTTAATCTCATCCTCTGTTAGTTCATCTGACTCATTTCCAGTTTGAAGATCATATGCTTGATTTAGTAATTCCTCTGTTATCAGAATATCTGTGTCAGATATTTTTCCCATAAGAGAACCATCCTCTCCTATCTGAACATTATCTTTGAATTTAGTTAGCTCGATATCCAGGATCTTGCATCTTGTGGATATTAGCTTAGTTAAACCTGCGTCTTGGAATAGGCCAAGAATGGCCTTGAAGCTCTCAGCAACTGCGCTGAAGGAATCAACATCCACGTCAAATCCATAGTTAATCTTGGGTGGAGCCATTTGAATTTAGGTGTACCTACAAACACAAAGAAAATGAGAGAGAGAGAGGGAAACAGGAGAGTTGGAGAACAAGAGAGAAAGAGAGCAAGAAAGCAGGAAGAGAGAAATTCGAAAGCGTAATGTTTCGATGCAGTAATTGTTGAAAATGTTGAAGTGGAGGTTTGTGGAGGTTTTGGATCTGGGCGGTCTAGGAGGAGGTCGGTCGGTCTGGTGAGACCGCACGACCTGGCGATCTGCTCTGCGTTTTGGTTTGTCTTGCCTAGCCGTAGTCTCCTGACATGACCGCTGGTATTTGTCCAAGGCGACTGAAGGTGAGGCCGCGCTGTCTGTCTTTTACCGCGTGGCGGGTTGGCATCTTCAGGATGCGCGGTTATCTTGACTGCGTGGTCGGATGGCTTCTTCAGGACTGTGCTGGTCTGGCGTGACCGCACGGGTTGGTCCAGGTTTCCAGAATTCCGGTCTGGTGGTTGTCCGGGTTTTCTGGTGGTATTCGCGAACTAAGGCTCTTAGTCGCGCGGTCTCTGTTCGCGGTCTCAGGAGGAGGCTGGCATGTGAACAGATGTTCGCGGTCTTGTAGCGAACTGACAGTATTTTCGGTCTCGGGCAAACATTGGTGATGGGCGGCTTCTTGGCGGTCTAGCGATCTCCTTGGGGAGTCGCGATCTGACTGAGGGAGTGGCGATCTCCCGCGGTCTGGTATGAAGCCGACGAGCTCATCAAATGAAGCAGAAAGAACTGTTGCTGATCGCGCGGTGTTGGGAAAATGATTTCTCTTAACCCCTAGAAATGAGCTAAAGAAGAATTCTATGAATGAAAAATAAGGCTAAGTAAATATGCGTCGAATAGTATTCGACGCAACGTCGAAATGTAGTCGACGTTTCCTTCAGATTGAGTCGAAGTAACTTTAGGAAGATATCGACGTATGTGTTGTCGACGCTACTCTGATTTCTAGTCGACGCATCTAATGAAGTCGACGCATCTTAGTCGACGTAACTTCCATATTCTCCTTTCAATGTTCTGCCAAGATGAATTCGACCCTTACGTCGAATGGTAATCGCCGCACGTCGATTTATGTGACAGATTTAAATATGCGCCAGATCTCTTTCCTTCTTTCAGTAGATCTGATTTGTATGGAATAATGTTAATATTTTATAGCCGTTCTGAATCATTCTTTCCTTCTATTAGATTCTTGGCTAAATTGATTAAATCCTTTATGGACATTATTTGAAATCAGATTGAATACTTTCCTTCTATGGATATAACTGTTATGTAAATTTCTCTTTCTTTCTAATACTCTGCCGGCTAATTGATTACTCTCCTATAGTGTTATTTTAATGAACAGAGCTATAAATAACCAAGGAGGTCGGCAGAGAAAGGGGACTGAGTGATCTAACACATACATTTGAAATAGAGGAAAAGCTCCCAAAAGAATAGAGAGATAAGATGAGAAAAGTGATAGTGTGCTGCAGAGACAAAGCCGTCATCTTCTCCTTCTTCTTCTGAAGCCACTCTGCTGCAAATTCTGATAGCTCTCACATAAGAGAGAAAAGCTACAAATCTTCTTCTCTCTATAGAAGAAAGATTTAATTCACTACTTCTTGTGCTTCCAATCTTCTTGCTAGGAAGAAGATTCATTCTCGTTTTAAATACTTCTTTTCCTTTTTCTTATTTTCATTCTCACATATTGTAAAAGAGTTTTTTGAATCACTCTTCAAAAAATTCAGTTGTACTGGTTCTAAGAGTCTCCTTATCAATTGACTCAGTTGGTTCTAAGAGTCTCCTTATCAAAAGACTCAGGGTGGTTCTAAGAGTCTCCTTATCAAAAGACTTAGTGCAAGATAGTGAATTCCTACCAAGGGGGTAGAAGAGTGGACTACCCAAAGTTTGGGGAACCACTATATTTTCTTGTGTTGTGCTGTGATTTCTTTTCTTGCATTTACTTTCTTTACTTGTTTAATTCTTGTTGGTGTGTGGGAAGCTCTAATCTGTGATCATACATATATATATATAAATATATTTACTTTGCACAAAATATTTTAAATCTCTATTCACCCCCCTCTAGAGAATTCTAGTGAGGTTAACTGCGCACTTTCAATTGGTATCAGAGGGAGGTTGATTTTCGACATTGACCTTGAGTCCTTCCAAGCAGCCGCAGAAAACTACAAGAGCATCATTGCTCTCTTTACTGAAGCAGGACTGGACAAGCTCATCTCCACTAGGTGCAAGCTCCTGGAATCAGAGCTCACTGAGCTAATAACTCATGTTCAGATATCTGAACAACGAGAAATCCAGGGAACACTATATGAGACACCAGTCTCAATCTCAGCAGAACATATTAGGGCCACCTTTGATCTACCATCATGTATATCCTAATATCATCTTTGTTTAAATGAAGTAAGGAAAGAAAAAGAGCCTCTAAAAAGAATGACTAAACAAGTCTTAATTATTTCCCTATTAGGTGATGAATCCATTGAACTCACACCTGATGAAATCAAGCACTTGCTCACCACCATGAATTTCTCAAAAGATAGGCCAATCCATCTGAAAAAGATAGACTTTTCTGATGAGTACAGATTGCTGGCAGATATAGTAGGGAAGATACTACTATGCAAGATATCAGCCCATGATGCAGTGCCCAAGCTGCAACTGAACATCATGGGGGCCCTTGTGCCGAAGAAGAAGGTGGACTGGGCCAGCTGTCTTCTCAAAATGATAGCTTCCAAATACTCTCACAAGGAAAATGCCTACATGAGAATCATGAGCCAAGTACTCTTCCACTCCTTCCCTGACCTATGTAGGTCAAAAGGAATCCCCATTCCTCCAGGGAAGAGGATGTCAATTGCTCTCTTTTCTAAGTGGACCAGGCAAATCCCTATGCCTGGTTCCATCCCTGAAAGAACTCCTTCTCCTCCTTCTCCTCCTCCTCCTCAAAGAGACAACCCTTCTCTACCACCATCATCCATTCAAATTCTCTCTACTACCCTCACAACTCCTACTCTACCTACCTCTTCTCAAACTCCTGCTCAAACAGAAGTTTCTCCTTCTCTTCCTCCTCCAAATTTCCCATCTTCTCTACCTCCATTATCACCCATACCACATGAATCAACTCACTTCTCTCCTCCTCTATCACCTATTCCTCCTCCATCACCTCCTCACCTTTCACACCATGAAACATCTTCATCCACTGAGGCTCTCATCACTCAGTGCATCAAATCAGCAGCTGAAAAATTTCAAGTGATGCTGGATGAGCATTGCTCCCAAATTCATTCCTCCATCCTTCACATGCACACCCAAATAGATGGGGTCAGTGCCTCTGTGCAAGGCCTAAAGACCTCTCTCTCTTCCTCTAGAGTGACAAGGTCTTTCTTAACCTCCCTGGCCAAGAAGGTCAAGAAGGGGGAGAATCTAGATGAAGAGCAGCCCTCCAATCCTAAATCTCTCTCTCACAAGTCCCCTCCTTCTTCAAAATCTGACAAAATCCTTGGGAATGAGATAGTACCTGAGCTACACAATGATGAACAAACTATAGAGGTACTTCATATAGCAAGAGAGGCTGCAAGTCAAGTAGTACTATTACAACGGGAGGCAAGCAGAGCAGAAACTGGAAAGGAAGATATGGCAGTTGGGAAGAAAGATAAAGAAACTACAAATCAGGGGGAGCTGGATACTGATATGAATAAAGCTGGAAATAAAAAAGGACAGCTAGATGCAACTGGAGCTGGAGATGATAGAGAAATAGAAGAAGTAGAAAGATTAAAGGAAGTTCCATCCCAGGGGGAGCAATCTGCTCAGGGGAGAGCTAGGTGAACTTCCTACAAATGAGAAAGAGAAACCCTCCTCTCCTAAAATATTAGTATTCAAGAGAAAGAGAAAGACCCCTCCTACCCCTCCTGAGTAATATTTGAAAACAATGCTGATATATCTTACCCTATAGTTGAATACTACTTGGTATGAACATGAAATCTGTTTATATGATTCTGAAAATTTGTTTATATGATCTTTTCTTCTAAATTTCACATTTGATTGAGTGACATATTTCTTTTCTATACAAATGCTGTGCTGGGTTAATTATATGCTAGTACAATTTCCCTCTAAATAGGGTTAAGACAAATAGGGGGAGATTGTTGGGAAAATGATTTCTCTTAACCCCTAGAAATGAGTTAAAGAAGAATTCTATGAATGAAAAATAAGGCTAAGTAAATATGCGTCGAATAGTATTCGACGCAACGTCGAAATGTAGGCGACGTTTCCTTCAGATTGAGTCGAAGTAACTTTAGGAAGATTTCGACGTATGTGTTGTCGACGCTACTCTGATTTCTAGTCGACGCATCTAATGAAGTCGACGTATCTTAGTCGACGTACCTTCCATATTCTCCTTTCAACGTTCAACCAAGATGAATTCGACGCTTACGTCGAATGGTAATCGACGCACGTCGATTTATGTGACATATTTAAATATGCGCCAGATCTCTTTCCTTCTTTCAGTAGATCAGATTTGTATGGAATAATGTTAATATTTTATAGCCGTTCTGAATCATTCTTTCCTTCTATTAGATTCTTGGCTAAATTGATTAAATCCTTTATGGACATTATTTGAAATCAGATTGAATACTTTCCTTCTATGGATATAACTGTTATGTAAATTTCTCTTTCTTTCTAATACTCTGCCTGCTAATTGATTACTCTCCTATAGTGTTATTTTAATGAACAGAGCTATAAATAACCAAGGAGGTCGGCAGAGAAAGGGGACTGAGTGATCTACCACATACATTTGAAATAGAGGAAAAGCTCCCAAAAGAATAGAGAGATAAGCTGAGAAAAGTGATAGTGTGCTGCAGAGACAAAGCCTTCATCTTCTCCTTCTTCTTCTGAAGCCACTCTTCTGCAAATTCTGATAGCTCTCACATAAGAGAGAAAAGCTACAAATCTTCTTCTCTCTATAGAAGAAAGATTTAATTCACTACTTCTTGTGCTTCCAATCTTCTTGCTTGGAAGAAGATTCATTCTTGTTTTAAATACTTCTTTTCATTTTTCTTATTTTCATTCTCACATATTGTAAAAGAGTTTTTAGAATCACTCTTCAAAAAATTCAGTTGTACTGGTTCTAAGAGTCTCCTTATCAAAAGACTCAGTTGGTTCTAAGAGTCTCCTTATCAAAAGACTCAGGGTGGTTTTAAGAGTCTCCTTATCAAAAGACTCAGTGCAAGATAGTGAATTCCTACCAAGGGGATAGAAGAGTGGACTACCCAAAGTTTGGGGAACCACTATATTTTCTTGTGTTGTGGTGTGATTTCTTTTCTTGCATTTACTTTCTTTACTTGTTTAATTCTTGTTGGTGTGTGGGAAGCTCTAATCTGTGATCATACATATATATATATATTTACTTTGCACAAAATATTTTAAACCTCTATTCACCCCCCCTCTAGAGAATTCTAGTGAGGTTAACTGTGCACTTTCACGCGGGTTGACCGGTCTGGTCGCGCGGTCTGGGGGTGGTGATCCTATCTCTAGTGTGGTTACTGGATCAGGTGCCACGCCTATAAATAGGAGCCACTGTAGCAGCAAATTAAGACACACCAAGTGTAAGCTGAGCTTTTCCTAATTCCTTCCGTCTGTATTTTTTGACCGGGCGGTCTGCTGATTGAATCTTCTTGTGCAGCTTCTGCCGATAGTGCGGTCTACAGCGATCACCTCTTCCTCTGAAAGTGTTCGGGCGGTCTGCGACTTGCAGTGTGGTTTGCTGGAGTTCGGGAGAATCAGTGGAGTTCATAAGGAGGGTGCGGTCTGCTCAGCGGTCTGAGGTGGTGTTCTGTAACTGGCAGTGTTGTGCGGTTAGGCAGCTTGCAGAGATCGGCAAGGAGACCGCGCGGTCTAGAGCGGTCTCAGTTATCTTCCTTCAAGTTGTGTAATTTTCCTCTTTGGTTTTGTGTACTTGCGAAATCATGTCTCGAGAAGCATATCTCTCCCTGTAATGAAGTTTATGCTATCAATAAAGATTACTTGTTTGCCTCCATTTGCTTCTGGTTGTTTGGCTTGAATCTTTAAGTTGCACGTTTCCTGCTCACTCCATAAAGGTCTATAAAAAAATTTCACATGGTATCAGAGGTAGGTTGGAGTGGATAGAACAGTGAGCAACTTAGAGTAGCCATCGCCTTTGTGAAGAAGGAACCAGTGGTAAAGCAATGGAAGCGAGGGGTCTTGGAATTGAGATGCTCAACTCGACCAACTTTAAAAAGTGGAAGTCCTGTATGCAAAGCTATCTTCTGGGTGAGGACCTCTGGGAGGTAGTTGGAGGAGAGAGCACGGAGGACGTGTTTCTGGTTGGTGATAACCATCATGAGGTGAGGAACTGGAGGCAAATTAATGCCAAGGCAGAGTTCGCCCTGAAGAGGGCAATATCACCGGATTTGTTTGATCACATCTTGGGGTGTGCATCAGCTGCAGAGATCTGGAGAGCCCTGGATGGGCTGTTTAACAAAAAGAATGTGGCAAGACTTCAATTCCTGGAGAATGAGCTGGCCAGATCGGCTCAAGGTGACCTATCTATCTCTACGTTCTTCTTGAAGATGAAGAACTTGTGCGCCGATATTTCAGCGCTGGATCCTGATGAGCCAATTACTGAGGCGAAGCTAAAGAGGCACATCATCCGTTGCTTGCGGAAGGAATATGTTGCCTTTATGACGTCGGTGCAGGGTTGGACAAATCAGCCGTCTCTACTGGAGCTAGAAAATCTGCTTTCTTCGCAGGAGAGTCTAGCAAGGCAGATGGCGGGGGTGTCAGTGTCTTAGGGAGATGGCGAAGTTCTCTTCACAGGAAAGAAAAAGAAGAAGTGGAAGAAGAAGAAGACCGCTAGAGGAGGCAATGGGCCTTCAACTTCTGGACAGCAGGAGAGGGGATATGCTCCTAAGGCTGAAGGAAAGAAGAAAGGCGAAGGTCCCATGTGCTTCAGGTGCGGAAAGGTTGGTCACATCAGGAAGGATTGCTGGGTAAATCTTCAGCCGGGGCATGCTGCTGCAGGAAAGGGAGAATTTAAAGCCAGGCAGGTTGATGGAGGATGGGGAGGAGCCTTCTCGGCTTCTATTGGAGATGCAGCTCCTATCAGCTATCAGGAGGACTGGATCATGGACTCGGGGTGTGGTCATCACCTCACCGAGGACGAGTCAAAGCTTACTTCCGCGCAGCCTTACTCAGGTAATGATGCCATTATTACTGCTGATAATACTGTTCATGCTGTGGAGAAGGTGGGGGTTGTTTCCTTGGGCAGTGATAGAGGGACGCTTACGTTGAAGAGTGTCTATCATGTGCCTGATATGAGGAAAAACCTCTTCTCCGTGACCAACGCTGTAGACGCTAGGTATCACCTTCTGTTTGGCGCAACAGAAGTGAGGTTTCTTCGGAATGTGGAGGCGGTGAAGGCTGAGGTAGTTCATGTGGGGAGGAGAGCAAAAGACTTGTTCGTTTTATCGACAAGTTCTTATGTTGACAAGATGAGGACAAACGATAGTGCTGTGATATGGCACGAGAGGTTGGGGCACGTAGGGATGGATAAGCTGAAAGCTATGGCGGTGAAAGGTCTGGTCAAGGGCCTGCCTAGTCTATCTTCCTACGGAGACGGTCATGTGTGCGCAGGATGTCAGTTCGGCAAGTCTCATCGGATTCCATTTGACAAGTCGCAGACAAGGAGTAGTGTGCCGTTGGAGTGCATCCACGGTGACTTGATGGGACCGACTGCTACCCCAAGCCTCGGAGGCAGCAGATATATGCTGGTGTTGATCGATGATTACACCAGATATGTCTGGGCATATTTTTTGAAGGAGAAGGCGGAGGCGTTTGCCAAGTTTGTGGAGTTCAAGGAGCTCTTGGAGGGTCGGCTTGGTCTGCAGGTTATGAAGCTGAGGACTGACAACGAAGGCGAGTTCACCTCTGGTGAGCTTACTTGTGCACATACTCCACAACAAAACAGAGTTGTAGAGCGGAAGATCTGTCATCTGACGCAGACCTGCAAGTGTTGGATGCATGCCAAGAGTATCCCAAAGTCCTTCTGGGCGGAGGGAATGTCTTGTGCTGCCTACGTCATCAATCAGATGCCTCTCAGTCCCATCAATATGAAGACCCCGCATGAACTGATGTTCAAGGAAAAGCCAAGTGTGGCACACCTTCGGGTGTTTGGTTCCACCTGCTATGTGCACATTCCAGATGCGCTTCGTACGAAGCTAGATGCGAAGGCAAGGAAGCTAGTCTTCGTGGGTTATGATGATCGGAAGAAGAGCTGGAAGTGCATGGACCCGGAGACGCAGAGATTTGTTGTATCTCGCGACATCGTGTTCGACGGGGGTGACGTCGTACAAGGGGAGTTCTAGTGTTGAGCTACCAGAAAGCAGGGTGGAGGAGCTGGAGAAAGCTGTGGAAAATCTTCAGGTGGAGCTACTTGTGTCACCAGGTGGTTCATCAATATCTAGTTCTGAGGCGGAGGCTTCTGGATCAGGAAGCAGGGGGAGCGATGCTCCGAGTACGTGTGGAAGGGGAGTTAGGGAAGAAGCAGCTGAAGATACTGCGAGTCAGGGGAAGGCGTTGCGGAGATCGAAGGGAACTATCATTGCCCCTGATCGCTATACAGGAGGAAACATGGTGAGCTTTGTCTCATGTTTCTTCGCTGGTCCCTTGGATGAGAGGGAGCCGTCGAGTTTTGAAAAGGCCAAAGGTGTGAAGGAGTGGGACATTACGATGCAAGAAGAGATTGCAGCTCTCGAGAAGAATGAGACCTGGTCTCTGGTGCCCAAGCCCACGGGCACCACTCCTGTCACATGCAAGTGGGTCTACAAGCTGAAGAAGAAGGCTGACGGCAGTATCGAGCGATACAAGGCTCGCCTTGTGGCTCGGGGGTTCTCGCAGCAATACGGTGAAGACTACGAGGAGACATTCAGTCCGTTGGCAAAAATGATTTCAGTTCGAGTTGTGATTGCCTTGGCGGCTTGTTGGGGGTGGAAGATTTGGCAGCTTGACGTAAAGAATGCGTTCTTGTACGACGAGATTGACAAGGACATCTTCATGGTCTAGCCGCCAGGCTTCGTATCTGAAGATTTTTCGGAGCATGTCTGCAAGTTAAAGAAGGCCCTGTATGGGTTGAAGCAAGCGCCGAGGGCGTGGTATGGAAAGATTGCAGAGTATCTCTTATTCTGCGGGTTTGGTGCTTCAGTCTCAGACTCAAGCTTGTTCATCAAGAAGAGCGGGGAGCTTCAAGTCATCGTGCTGCTATACGTCGACGATATGATCGTGATGGGGAATTCAAAGGAGGAAGTAGCACAGCTTCGGGCAGAGCTATCTATTAGATTTGATATGAAGGATCTGGGTGAGCTTCACCATTTCCTTGGACTCAAGGTGCAGAGGAAGGATAGTGGAGTGCTGGTGTCCCAGGCTGGATATGGGGAGCGGATCGTGGAACGGTTCGGCATGAAGGAAGGGAAGTGCACTTCCACACCTTTGGAGAAGACCATGAAACTTCGCAAAGATGAGGGGTGGATTCTGGAAGATCCGTTGGTGTTCCGGGCTCTGGTTGGGAGCTTGATCTATCTGACGATTACCAGGCTGGATATTGCGTATGCAGTTGGCAGGGTCATTCGGTATATGGCAGAACCACGGTCGCCTCATCTTCTAGCGGCCAAGAATATTCTGAAGTATATCAAGGCGACCTCGGATATGGGTCTCCTTTATAGGAGGGATGCGGGCTTCGAAGTGCATGGGTACATGGATGCCGATTACGGGGAAGATTCGGATGATCGGAAGTCGACGTCTGGATACATCTTCATGGCGGGCCCCATGACTATATCATGGTGCAGCAAGAAGCAGGATTCCGTGTCGGTCTTAACCACGGAAGAGGAATACAAGGCTTCGGCCTTGGCAGCTCAGGAAGCCATCTAGCTTAGGAGGTTGGTTGGAGACGTCCATAAGGAGGTTCGGGGTCCGACTTTGCTCCTCAGCGACAATGAGAGTGCCCTCAAACTGGTTACTAATCCAGTTTGTCACGCGAGGAGCAAGCATATCGAGATCGAGCATCATTTCATTCGTGAGAAGGTGCTGGAGGGGTCTCTTTCGGTCGAGCATATTTGGAGTCAGGACAACATTGCTGGCATCTTCACAAAGGCGTTGGCGAAGGGGCCATTTACTCGGCTAAGGAGTTTACTTGGGCTGTTTTCAACTTCCCACTTCAAGGGGGAGTGTTAAAAATGTTGAAGTGGAAGTTTGTGGAGGTTTTGGATCTGGGCGGTCTGGGAGGAGGTCGGTCGGTCTTGTGAGACCGCACGACCTGGCGATCTGCTCTGCGGTCTGGCTTGTCTTGCCTAGACGTAGTCTCCTGGCATGACCGCTGGTATCTGTCCAAGGGTGCTGAAGGTGAGGCCACGCAGTTTGTATGTGACCGCATGGCGGGTTGGCGTCTTCAGGCCGCACGGTTGTCTTGACTGCGTGGCGGGCTGGCTTCTTCAGGACTGTGTCGGTCCGGCGTGACTGCACGGGTTGGTCCAGGTTTCCAGAATTCCGGTCTGGTGGCTGTCCGGGTTTTCTGGTGGTATTCGCAGACTAAGGCTCTTAGTCGCGCGGTCTCTGTTCGCGGTCTCAGGAGGAGGCTGGCATGTGAACAGATGTTCGTGGTCTTGTGGCGAACTGACAGTGGTTGCGGTATCGTGCAAACATTGGTGATGGGAGGCTTCTTGGCGGTCTGGCGATCTCCTTGGGGATTCGCGATCTGACTGAGGGAGTGGCGATCTCCCGCGGTCTGGTGTGAAGCCGGCGAGCTCATCAAATGAAGCATAAAGAACTGTTGCTGATCACGTGGGTTGACCGGTCTGGTCACGCGATCTGGGGGTGGTGATCCTATCTCTAGGGTGGTGACTAGATCAGGTCCCACAACTATAAATAGGAGCCACTGTAGCAGCAAATTAAGACACACCAAGTGTAAGCTGAGCTTTTCCTAATTCATGCGGTCTGTATTTTCTGACCGGGCGGTCTGCTGATTGAATCTTCTTGTGTAGCTTCTGCGGATAGTGCGGTCTGCAGCGATCACCTCTTCCTCTGAAAGTGTTCGGGCGGTCTTCGGCTTGTAGTGTGGGTTGCTGGAGTTCGGGAGAATCAGTGGAGTTCGTAAGGAGGGTGCGGTCTGCTCAGCGGTCTGAGGTGGTGTTCTGTAACCGGCAGTGTTGTGCGGTTAGGCAGCTTGCAGAGATCGGCAAGGAGACTGCGTGGTCTGGAGCGGTCTCAGTTATCTTCCTTCAAGTTGTGTAATTTTCATCTTTGGTTTTGTGTGCTGGCGAAATCATGTCTCGCCAAGCATACCTCTCCCTGTAATGAAGTTTATGCTATCAATAAAGATTACTTGATTGCCTCCATTTGCTTCTGGTTGTTTGGCTTGAATCTTTAAGTTGCACGTTTCCTGCTCACTCCATAAAGGTCTACGAAAAAATTTCACAGTAATTTCTTAAAAGCAGATGAATCCCCGCATCTTAGGGTTTAGGTCGACGCACCGTCGATAACGCTTATTATTTAGCGCGCAAAGCTATGTCGAGATTGCTTCTAGAGGCAATTCTGTGCGCGCTGATATATCGACGTTGCGTCAAGTAGTACTCGACGTAACTTCGAGACTATTCAGAAACCCTAAGTTGATGTAGTCTTGTCGACGTTATGTTAATTTCCAATCGACGTAACTTCGAATTTAATCAGCGATCGATAAGTGTATGTATGCGTCGATATGAACTCGATGTTACGTCGAGATCTATTTGAATTGTCTGCTTTGAGTGCTTTTTGCCTCTGGCATCGAGTAGCAGTCGACGGTACGTCGACTTCTATTCGACGCACCTCTGACTGAACATAACTATTTTCTTAGGAATTTCTTGCTGTTTTTCCCAGCGATTATTTGTATTGAAAATAGATTGTAATATAATTTTAATGACCATTAGGAAAGGTTCAAGGCAGAAATTACTCCCTTGAATAGGTTTTGTTCCTTAATCAAAATCTACATCTTTCTTCCCACTCCATTTTTTTCTTGAGTGGGACCCTACCTCACCCTGCACAGGTAATTCAAACATTAGAAGAAACCCAGGTTACCTTGGGCCCTTTGCTTTTACCATTATAAGGTTCAATGAAAGAATAGAAGGGTCTTTCATGATACCCTTTGGGATGATAGGGAATTGATTTCCCAGACCTCTTATCTTGATACTTAAAATAAGTATAAAATGTATCAAAATATAACAAATCAGCAGAATGTTTTATTATCCTAGGTTTTGCCTTAACCTTTTGGTTGTTGTTCTTTGACTTATCTATATTATTCTTACCTAGGTGTCTTTCTTTCATATTCAAAATTACTTAATTAGGTTTGTTTATCCTATCTGGATGGCTGTTAGCCTTAACCTTGAATGATGCACTCTTCTCACTTGATTTGCACTCACTAGATCTAACAAATGACACTGGATTTTTCCAGGAAGGTTTCTTAGGTGCTTCAGTTCTTGAGGAGAGCTTTGCTCCTATACCTAGATGATTAAATCTCATAGAAAGATTTTCTGTGATGTCTTTGAGCTTCTGACTCCTCCCATTGAGTGAGTCCTCAAAGGCCTTTGCCTTTGCTAGCTCTTCTTTCAAATTTGAATTTTCTTCTCTATGTATAATCAATTATAGCTCTTCATCATTGATTTCATTTGTTAGTTTTCGATTTATTAGATGCATTTCATCTTTTCTAAGGTTCTCTAGTTCAGTTCTCGCTATGTCTAATTCTTTTTCTACCCTAAGATGTTCAATGCAGAAATCTTTAAAACATGATTTGAAATCATCAGAGCTAAAGTCAAATTCATCAAAAACTGATACCTCCTCATCTTCATCATCTGATGGCATTCCAAGAGCCATCATGCAGGCTTCTACTGCTTCTTCTTCATCATCACTTTCAGATGATGAGGAGTCTAATTCTGCTTCAGAATCACTCCATGTTTCAGCAACGAAGCCTTTGGCTTTCTTCTTGTCTTTTACTCTGAAGGACTTCTTCTTCTTCTTCTTCTCCTCTTTGCTGTTGCTCCTTTCCCTTTGCTCTTGTGGGCATTCAGGGGCAATGTGCCCTGGTTTGTTGTAGGTAAAGCAGATAATCTCCTTCCTTGGAGTTTTATTATACCTGGGCCTTGAATCGCTTTCTTTTCTCCTTGAGTCTTCAGTTTTGACCCATTTCTTGAATATACTTGCCAGGAGATTGAACATCTCATCTTCAGGAGTAGAAGGTTCTCCTTCAGAAGCTTTCAGAGCAAGGCTCCTTTGGATAGGAGCTGGAGTCATTTCCCTTTCTTCTGATTCAGCCCTATTCTTCAACAACCTCTCATATGACTTAAGCATTCCTAGCAAAGCTTCAGTTGAGATATCTCTATGACACCTGGACTCTCTGATTGCCCATATTCTGGAATCCCATGAGCTAGGGAAGCACATTAGGAATTTTATCATTAATTTTAGTCAAGGACATCTCCTTGTCTAAGCCTCCGAGCTCATTAATGATAATACTGAATCGGTCATACATAGTAGCAACAGATTCTTCAGCTTTCTTTTGAAAGTTCTCATACTAGGATATGAGAAGGGACCTTTTGTCCTTCCTTTCATCAGCACTTCCTTCCACCATTGTGGTGAGTTCCAGATTTCCTTTGCTGATTGGCACTCAGCAACTTTCTGGAAAATGCCATCTAATATTGTTGGCAACAGATTATTCATAGCCTTGGCATCACATACCTTGACCTTCTTCTCAGCCTCTGTCTATTCTTTTCTTGGGATGGCCTCTGTTGTTGAGGATTCTCCTGCCTTTTATCTGACTGGAGCTGGAGGACCTGTGAGGAGAACATTATAGATGTCTTCATCAATGGAATTCATGTAAAGCCTTATTCTGGCCTTCCAGAGTGTGAACTTATTCAAGTTGCACACTGGGGGTCTTGTGGAAGCATAATCCTTAGTACTCTTCCTTTATAAAATATGTTTGTGATAAAGAAATAAAAGTAGGAGGTCCTTTTGATCAAGGTGTTAATCTTTTAATGATCAACCTCCCTCTGATACCAATTGAAAGTGCACAGAGTGCCTCTGAGAATCCTCTAGGGGGGTGAATATAGATTTAAAAAATATTCCTATTCTAGTTGTGCAAATACAATAAACCTAAGTTTTATGCTTCACCAAGATATATCCGAGAATAAAATAGCTGCAGTTAGGTAATGAAATAAAAGACAGAAAATGAATCTAATCTATGATGGACAGCACAGAAAAGCAATCCAGAAGACACACAAAATTTTTTATTGTGGTTTCCCCAAATGTGGGTACTCCCCTCTTCTACCACCTGGTAGGGATGCACCACTGTGCCTGAGTCTTTTGATAAAGAGACTCTTAGAACCACTGATCTTTTGACAAGGAGATCATGAACCACCAGATCTTTTGATAAGGAGATCTTGAACCACCAAATCTTTTGATAAGGAGATCTTAAACCACTGAATCCTTTGAAGAGGGATTAATAAAACTCTTTTACAGTTGGAAGATTGAAGGAGAAAGAAGGAGTGAGAGGAAAGATTAAGAAATCTGTCTTTCAGATTTCTGTAACACCAATCCTAAGCTGTTGTTTGAGTGCTCTTCAGGATCTGTATATAATTAACCCTAGTTTTTGATAGTGATGATTGCTAGGGCTGTTAAGCTTTTGATTCTTCAGCTTCCTTCTCTTGAAATAGAACCATTGTTATATGATTTTTATGAAGAAGCAGCAGCTGTTTACACTGAGTAGGGTATATCTTTTTTCCTTTTCTTTCTTTCCTGTATGTTGTCTATTAGGGTTCCTGAGAGAGGAAGAAGAGCAGTTCTCAATAGAATAGTATGGTCGATTGTGATAAGTGCCTTTCTTTTCTCTTTCTCCTGTTGCCTTTTATTGTCCCTCTATTGAATTTGAATTTGTTTTCCTTTCAGGTAAGTCTTAAAAGGGTATATTTGTCTGGACAATAAATCCTTCCTTCCTTCTTTAATTCCCAACCCGTCCACCAGCACTAAGCTTGTTTCCAAGAAAGCTTTTTGTCTTCTTTAATCCTTCTTTCTATTTCATGCAATTAATGTGTCATTGGAGAACGGTCTTGAGAGAGGTGGGCCAAGAGAGAAGAACCATAATGACAGCTGAAAAGGTCTCTCTTTTCAGACTGTATTTGACGTAACGTCGTGTTCTCTTCTTATCTTATCGATGCACCTTCGAGTTCTTGTAGAAGCATCTTCGAATTCATCCTTGCTCTGATTGAAATCTGCAAGTCAATATTGCGTCGATACCCAATCAACGTAACCATCGAGTTGATGGCTTAGCTATGAACTTCATTATCTACGTCGAGATGAAGTCGATTTTGCATTGAATTTGAATGGCTTCGACAGATACTTCCTTCTGCTCTGAGTTGAAGTAGAAGTTGCGTCGACTTCTCAGAATACTTTGACTTAATCTATGGCCTCTACGTCGATATCTATTTGATGTGAAGTCGACTTGAATTACTTTGACAGAAGGGTGAACCACTTAGACTTCTAGTCAGAGTAGCGTCGACACTAATTCGAAGTTGCGTCGAATTCTATTCGACGCAAATATTAACTTTGTCCAAATTATGCTTATCATGATATGGTCTTAACACCCAAGGTTGAGTGTAACATCCTAAGACATCTAATGACCAGATTACCCTCATTATACAATGGGTAATTCAATCTTAAGAGATAAAATCACTTTGTAGGTAATTTGTTAAGTTAAATCAAAGGGGTTTTCCCAACAGCTTCCTTTTGGATCTATAATGTGGCAACTTTGGTTATACGAAATGACTTTGTACACTCTTTTTAGGAGTTGTCCTACACTGAGAAGGTTTTGACTTAATGTTGGAACCAACTTCACATTTGGGATGAGTTTGCCCTCTCCATTGGGAGTTACAATGGATACGATCCATGTTCCTTCTATCTTCTCTCTTTTGCCATCACCTAAAATGACTTCTGACTAGTGGTTGTCATCTAGTGTGATAAATAGGCTCCTCCTATTGGCCATGTGGCTTGAACCATCACTATCAATGAACCTTATGTGGGAGGGTTCTTCTGCATTAGTTTTACATATGAAGAGAAACTAACCTTGATTAGCTTCAGTGAAGTTGGCTTCTTGTTTGGATTTATACCAGCAATCCCTTTCAGCATGGTTCTGAATTTTATACTTCTTGCATCTAAAATAACGGCCTTTTGTTTCATGATTTTATTTTTTGCCAATTTTGCATTGGGAGGAGCACACTTGTTCTTTGGGTTTTTGTTTTCCATCGACTCTTTTGTTTTTGGGGAAGTTTTGGCCTCGCATCCTACAACTTTTAACTTCTTCTTGTCTTTTTTTTAAAGTTGATTTTTGTTTAGAAGGCTTTGTCCAAGCTTTCAGTGTCTTGGGCAAGCAGGTCCTCATGCGATTGTAATGAGCTTAGTAGTTATGTTACAGTCAATGTGTCAAGACCGTGGCTTCTAATATGGCTGACATTATGTGATTTAGGAAGTGATCGAAGAATTTTTTTTTCAATGATTTGTTGTTCTTCTATTACTCCCCTGAGGACTCTGATTTGATTAACTAACCCAGTTACTTTTGCAAAGTATTCCTGGGATGTCTCTCCCATTTTTATTTTTATATCGTCTAGCTGCCTTTTAAGAGTTGTAAGTTTGTTTTTTATTACATTCTTAGACCCTTTGTACTCATTCTCTGGCCGATCCTAAGCTTCATATGCAGTCTTTGATCTAAGAATTCTGGGGTAGATGGCATTGGCAACTCCTTGCTGGATTAGGTTCAGTACGAGTGCATCATGCTTCTTGTCTTCCTTGCTGATTTTGGGAGCTTCTCCCTTAGCTGTTCTACCAGATGGATGAAGCCCTTCTTTTACTATGTCCCAAAGATCTTGGGACCTTAAAAGAGTTTGCATTTTATCGCACCAGTACTCATACATTACTCCATTGAAAATGGGGATATAGGAATGCATGAAAGAGGGGACATGGCTGGTAGATGATGAACTCATTATGTGAATGGGAGAGATCAAAGAAGAAACTGGAATGTTTTTTGTTTTGGTGGCTAGACGAAGAGGGATCTAAACATATAGCTCTGATACCACTATGACCTTTTACTTATTCGTGAGAAGGAATGAGAGAAAAAGATTATATTACTTATCTGTTTGGTAGACTAACATTCATGTATTTATACTCATAGAAGAGTATTCTAGAATATTGAAGAATATTAAATTCATCATTTAATACAGGAGACAAACATTGGAGGCTGATATTTTAAGTTCCAAAATACATTTAATGTATTACATTTACTTCCCTTTTAAATGCAAGTATCAGGTGTATCAGTTTAATTCTTCAATACCTTAACCCTCCCGCTTAGCAGATATATTTAAAGATGATAAAGTTCTGTAGCGCACATACTGAAAAATAGTATCATTAAATATTACACAAGATAATATAATATAATGGATTATATAGAGGAACCTAGATTAATTAAGGATGTACACTAAAACGCCTCCTTAATCTAGGTCTCTTTATCTTCTTGGTTGGCCTCTTCATTGCTAATGACCCCAATTTCTTTAAGAAACGCCTAAAACTTCTCCGTTGATAGTTCCTTCATCATTCCATCTGCGAGTTAATTCTTGGTGTTGCAGTAGCTGACAACATTCTACTTCTTGCATATTAGATCTCTGACAAAATGATGCTTGATTTGGATGTGTTTAGTGCAATTATGAAGAACTGGGTTATTGCTAATGGAGATGGCAGACGTGTTGTCGACCATGAGGGTACTAGGGCGTATTTCTTCCTATTTCAGAGTGGTTAGCATACGATTTAGACATACTCCCTCCATTGCTGCTTCACATATAGCCATATTCTCCACCTTCCTGGAAGAGAGTGCAATACTCTTATATTTTCTTGAGTTCCAGGAAATCGCATCTGACCTAACTGAAATAGGAAGCGGATACTGCTCTTGCGGTCGTCAATACTTTCTACCTAGTCTCTGCCGGAATACCCATTGATGTGATTATCCTCATCCCCTTTTCTTGTGAATAACATACCGAAATCTCTAGTCCCCTGCAAATATCTTATTATTCTCTTCACCGCTCTCATATGAGTGATACTGTGCTCACACGAAAATCTAGAAACAATGTGCACTTGGTGTTCAATATCTGGCCTACTGTTAGTTAAGTAGATGAGAGTACCAACCATACTTCGGTAAGTTTCTTCATAAATATTATCTTCTCCATCATTTTTCTGTAACTTTTCTCCCGTTTCCATGGGTGTGGAAGTGGGCTTACAATCTTGCATGTTGAATCGAAGCAGTAACTCTGCTACATATTTTTGTTGATGTAGGAATATGCGATTTGGTAGTTGAGTTATCTGTAATAATCCCAAAACAATATCTCAGGATTCCTCTTGGGAACACTACACACAATGTTCCAGATTTGGAGAAGCCCCTAAGTCAATGATAAGTACAATTTATATTTAACATCTATCTGATGTGACATGAGCAGGTGAGGACATCAATATCTTATATATAATGTTTGAAGCTCAAGCACAAAATCTCTAAGTAAAATATCATCGTATATGTGACAACCACACAATGATATCATTTTGATCACTCAAAGAAGGCAGTAAAAGAAGTCAGTCAACAATCGACTTGATAATAAGAAGAACATGATAGTATCATCGTGTCAACATGGTCCACACGACGATATCATTGTGAGGACTCATGGAAAGTTAGCTAAGGAATTTATCATCGAGACAACAAGCTTCACATAACGATATCGTTATGAGGACTCAAGGAAAGTCAGCGAAAGCATATATCATCGAGTCAACACGCTTCACACGATGATATCATTGTGAGGACTCAAGGAAAGTCAGTTAAGGCATTATATCATCATGATAACAAGCTTCACATGCTGATATCATTATGAGAGCTCAAGAAAAGACATCAAAGTTACTTATTGTCTTGAAAACAAGGTGCGCACGACAATATCATTGCAAGAACTCAAGAGAAGACTGCTAAGTCAATTATCATTGTGATTAACTAAACTTCACATAACGATATCATTTTGTTAAGCTCAAAAGGTGGGATTTCAAATTGACGAAGATGAGAAAAGGATATGTCAAATCAATCACTTTTGAAAAGTGGTCTGAGACAAAACCTTTATAGGGTTTCAACTATTTGAAGGTTCAGAGCTATAAAAGGATAAGAGAGGGTCAGCTAACCATAATCTTTGAGCATATATTGTTGAATCAAAAAGAGAAAAGCTTGTCTGTCGCTAAAAAGCAATAGAACAGTAAAAAACAAGTATTTTCAAAGGAAGAAGAAAAAGAAAGATGAAGAAGGAGAAGGAGAAGAAGAAGAAGCAAAGATTCAATAAGAATTCTCTCGCTCTTGAGATCAAGCACTTCTTCATACAAGAAAGCTCAGCACTAATCCTGGTACTAAAGAATTTCTGCTGATTGATCAAGTGCTGCTGCTAAAGAAGACTTTTTTTCTAGAAAGATCTAAGAAGATTCAAGCAGCTTAAAGCAATATCTTTCAGAGTCTAAACTTACAAATCATTCTTATAATCTCTTTTTGTAAGATCTCCTTGAGATCTGAGGTAGGGTTGTGCTGACATCCTGAGATTAGGGCTTGTGAGAAGGCCTGAGTGTAGGACTTTGCTGAAAGTCTGAGGTAGGTTCTGTGAAGACCTGAGGTAGGATTTCTGAGGAAATCTGAGTTATAAGATCCTTGATGGGGATCTGAGCTATAGGAGTGTTGTCACTCTGAGGTAGGGTTGTTGCTGGCACCTGAGGTAGGATTCCAGGAGGGAATATGAGGTAGGGGACTTGTTGAGTTCATGAGATGTAAGATCTGATTGATCTGAGTTTTTGGAGGAGTTAGCTTAGTCTAGTACACTGCTAGATAGGTGAAGGGGATAGTGGAGAACCCATCATCTGCGGAACCACTATAAATCTTTATGTGTTACCAGTGATATAGGTTTTACTTTCTCTGAGCTAAAATTGTCAACAACATAAAATAGACTTAAATTTGTGAGGCACCTATTCACCCCCCCCCCCCCCCCCCCCCCCCCCTCCAGGTGATAAGCTTACAGATCAAACTTTCAAGTGGCATCAGAAGTAGGTTGCTCAAAAAGGACTTCACAGTTTGAACAAGTTTCTTAAGAAAATCTTTAGTCTATTCGTCATGACTTCAGGTGAAAGTTATAAAGAGCTTAGTTCAATGAAGTTTCCTATCTACACAAAGGAGAACTTCAGCATTTGGAAGCAAAGGGTTAGGCTATTTTTTGAAGCCTCTGACCCTAGAATCTTTGTCGCAGTTTAAGAAGGATCCTTCATCCCCACGAAGGTTTCAACAATAGATGCAACTATACAAGTCCCAAAAAAGCCGACAGAGATGACCAAAGATGATGTAGTTCTAGCCACTGTGGACAAAAGAGCCAAGAACATTATTGTGAGTGCTATAGATGATTCCATATTCCAAAATGTAATTTACTTCCAAATTGCCAAGGAAATGTGGGATACATTGATTGTGTACATGGAGGAAATAGCTGAGGTAAGGAATGACAGAAAATCCTTACTAAACCAGGAGTATGGAGCTTTCAAGCAAGAGAAGAAAGACTCCATAACTGAATGAGATGAAAGATTCTTCAGAATTGTCAGGAGGTTGTGGACCTATGATGGAATCTTCACAAATTATGGTCTAAATGACAAATTTCTTAGATCCCTCAACATGAAATGAGATATAACGATCTATGCCATAAGGGAGATGGGGGAATCTGGATGACATCCAGCCCTAAAATCTTTTTGGAAAGTTGCTTTCCCATGAGCTTCAACGGAACACCAAAAAGCTAAGGAGGAGAGCAGCAAGGACAAGTCTGTGGCTTTCAAAGCTGAAAGCTCCATAAGATGCAGAGAAATGACCCCCTCTCCCCTCCAAGGAGAAACGCAGATGCAAGCAGCTTAGAGCCCTCCACTTCTGAAGATGAGCTAACTAATGGATAACTTACCCTGTTCTCCAAACATTTTAAGAAGATGCTGAGTAGAAGGATACAATGGAAGAATAAGTTTTCCTCTACCTCCAGCTCAAGGAAGCCCCACAACAACACTGACAGACCAAGAAGAGACTCCAAAGGAGAAAGATATGGCTCCAAACCAGACATATTAATTCTAACATTGTTTGCTACTGTTGCAACAAGTCTGGACATGTCATTACTGGCTGTCCAGAAAAAAGAAAAGAGAGAAAGGAAGCAGAAGAGAAAAAGCATTACAAGGCCAAGAGATCGTAGAAGAGTCTCCTGGCAAAGAAGAAGAAGAGTTGGAGTGATAGTGACTCTAGCTCTTTAGATTTAGAAGATGAAGAGGCCCTCATTGGGCCTTGTTGCTTTTGCTGAAGAAGACAACTATGATGCTTCCATGGTGGGCATCATGACTCCACTATTATTCTCAGACAGTGACAGTGATGATGAAGACAGTTGTGATCTAATGGCCATGTTAGATGAGGAATATCACGATGAAACTCATCCAGATGAGGTAATCACTAATTCCCCCCCCCCCCCCCCCCCACCCCCTTTCTTCATCTGATTCTGAGTATGAAACTAGTGCAAATTCAGATGCATTCTAATCACATGTTGAAGAGGGTGAATCTGAATCTGAAAAGGATTTCAATGATATGGTCAATAAATATGCTGCACTCAAGAAGAGCAAGAAGCTTGCTAAGAAGCAAGTTGAGGAAATTGAAACCCTGAAACTTGCTAAATCTGTTCGTGAAAAGATAGCTGAAAGGCTGACTCATATGAGCAAAGAGATTAGCAATTTAGTGGACTCTCAATTATCCAAATTGGGACCATAAGCAATAAGAACAAGATAATTGTGGATCTTAAGAAGAAACTCCTCAATGAGAGGATGTTAGTGGCTAAGTTTTCTAAGCCACAGACTGTATTGTCAATCATTGACAGCTTTTCTGCTCAGTATATAAGTGGCTTAGGTTATAACAAGAAAGCCAAGGCAAAGAAAGGAATTGATGAAAAAGAGAAAGTACAACATACCATTTTCAAAAAGGTGGTTCTTGCATCCAACAATTATGACCATGACAACATGTATGGTCACTTGAAAAATGAATGTTCTTCCAATGGGGACAGCAATGGTTTTCACTGGAAAGGAAGGAAAGACTTTGGGTCTAGTGTACTTAAGGCTTCACATGAAGAAATACAAATGAAGCATCATAAGTCATTTGTATTTGGTTCAACAGCACCAACATCATTAGCTAAAGGAAAGGGAAAGGCCATTTTTCAAAGGCCTGCCCCTAAGAAGAATCATGTGGCTGTGCAGATTGCACATCATGCACACAACCACAAGATCCTTTAGAGGAATGCAAAGAATGCCAATGCCTTCTCTCCTGAACATGAGCTTGCACATCAAGTACGCAAAACTATTCATAAAAGAAGGTATAATAGGTATGAGTGTTGGTGCTGTGGAAAGGTAGTCACTTTGCCTTGGATTGTTGGTATAATCCTACTGTGCCACAGGCTAAGAGAGCCATTTCAGTTAGTGAATTTTTCAGTCAGAATTCTGTCCCAAAATCTAATAAGAACCAAGGAGCCAAAGTTGGTTGGGTTCCTAAGGTAAATTAGTTCTTTCTTACAAGTATATCCAAAGGCCAATCGCATTCCTATATAGTATTTGGATAGTGGATGTTCCAAACATATGACTAGAATAAGAAGCTTTCTAAAGGAGTATGCCCTAGTGAAAAATGGACCAAAAGTAATCTTGGAGGTTCAGAGATCGGGGTTACAACATGCTATGGTATGATCTCCAATGGCATAGTCTCCTTCACAAAATTGGCTTATGTAGAGGGGTTGCAACACAACCTCAGAAGAATAAGTCAACTATGTGCCTTAGTCTATGTGATTGAATTCCACAAGGATAAGTGCCTAATCAAAAAGTCATTTGACTTGGAGACAATCCTCTCAGGCACTAGGAGTGGAAATGTTTATTATTTGAATTTTATTTGGTCTACTTCTTCCAAGTCTATTTGTCTTGTAGTTAATGAGAAATAATCTCTTTGTGTACAATGGCACAAGAGATTAGCTCATCATTACTACAAAACTGTTAGTAAGCTATTCTCTAAAAATCTAGTTAGAAATGGACTTAATCTAAAATGCATTAAAGATGGTCCATGTCATGCTTGCCAGATGGGCAAGCAAACTAGGACAACCTTTAAAGGCATTCCTCACAAGGATTCTATAAGGTGCATGTATTTACTGCACATGGATCTTTTTGGTCCAATGCCAATTCAAAGTTTAGGAGGGAAGTTGTATACTCTTGTGATAGTTGATGATCACTCTAGATTCATATGGTTCTTCATCCTCAAAAAGAATTCAGATACTCTTGACATCTTAATGACATTTATCAAGTCTATCCAGAATGAAATGGACTGTTCAGTGACCATAGAACATAATTCCAATCTGGTGCTATGAAAAATTTCTATCAAGAACAAGGTATCTCCCATGAATTCTCTTCTCATAGAACCCCACAACGGAATGGGGTGGCTGAGAAAAAGAATAGGACCCTTATTAAGGCTAGAAGAATAATGATGTGTGACTCCTCATTGCCAGAATATTTCTTGGCAGAGGCTAGCCAAACAACATGTCATGTGTTGAATAGAGATCTATCACCAAAAATCACAAGAAAACTCCCTATGAACTGTTAAAGGGCAGAAGAACCACAGTATTCTATTTTAGAATCTTTGGGAGCAATTGTTTCATTTTAAATAATGGTAAATCTTATTTAGCTAAGTTTGCAGAGAAAAGAAGTGACAGTGTTCTTGTTGGATACAACTCCCATAGCAGAGCATATAGGGTGTTCAACAAGAATACTGAAGTAGTAGAAGAGTTTATTCTTGTTGTATTTGATGAGACTAGCCTGATCTACAAGGATTGGTCTAGTTCTTCTAATATTGCAGGTGTTGAACTGAAGATGAAAGAGCTGTCTATAGGGGACAAGCCAGCTGCCAATGAGATCACCTCACCTAATACAATAGTAAGAGATAAAGGATAATCATCAGATGAAACACAAGGTGTTGTTGAGAAAGAACATCATGAAATTTAACCTGCTGAACAGGAAGCTGAAGGTGGTGCACATGAAATTGCAGAAAGACTACCATTTGCTATCAGACACCTGAGAGACCATCCCAAAAATATGATCATTGGAGATGCAAGCCAGGGAGTCACAACTAGGAGCAAAACTCACAATGAAGCAAAGTTCTTGAGCTTCCTCGCCAAGTAGAGCCAAAGAAATTTGAAGAGGCAAATGGATATCCATTCTAGATAATGGTCGTGCAGGAAGAACTGAATTAGTTCACAAGATT
This sequence comes from Dactylorhiza incarnata, assembly GCA_033032865.1. Taxonomy (NCBI): domain Eukaryota; kingdom Viridiplantae; phylum Streptophyta; class Magnoliopsida; order Asparagales; family Orchidaceae; genus Dactylorhiza; species Dactylorhiza incarnata. The sequence goes on from JAWHQI010000013.1 coordinate 7,863,559, forward strand.
CAAGGTGTGGAAGTTGGTTCCAAGACCCAAAGGACAGAACATAGTTGGAACAAAATGGGTGTACAGGAACAAGATGGATGAGAATGGAGTAACTGTGAAGAACAATGCAAGATATGTAGCAAAAGGCTATTAACATGAAGAAGGCATTAATTTTGATCAGACTTTTGCACCAGTGACAAGTGTACAAGCCATCAGATTATTCCTTACATATGCTGCCCATAAAGGATTCAAGGTCTATCAAATTGATGTGAGGTCAGCCTTCCTAAATGGTGACCTAAAAGAAGAAGTATATGTATAACAACCATCAGGTTTATCAATACAACTTTTCCCGATTTTGTGTACTATCTTAGAAAAGCATTATATGGCTTAAGACAAGCCCCAAGGGATTGTTATGAGACATTGTCCACCCTCCTTCTTAAGAATAAATTCTCAAGGAGGAGGATAGACAAGATATTATTTCTAAGGGAAGTGAAGTGCAAGAGTCACTTATTCCAAATATATGTTGATGACATCATATTTTTGTCTATAGATGATAACCTTTGCAAGAGGTTTGCTAACCTGATGCAAGAGAAATTTGAAATGAGCAGTATGGGAGAGCTTACATATTTCTTAGGCCTCTAGATAAAACAATCTGAAGATGGAATATTCATCTCCCAGACTTTACCAAGGAGTTAGTTAAGAAATTTTGAATGGAGAGTGCCTCCACCATGAAAACTCATATGAGGTCAAATATATCCCTTGACATGGACAAGAAAGCAAAACCTTTTGATGAGACCTTGTACATATGTATAATTGGCTCCCTCCTCTATTTAACTACAAGTAGACCTGATATCATGTATACTTCATGTGTATGTGTTAGGGACCAGTCTTTCCCTAAGGAATCTCATTACTCAGCTGCAAAGAGGATTCTAAGGTACCCTAGGAATAATGATTTTGATCTAACAGGGTATTTAGATGCAGATTTTGCAGGCTGTAAAGAGGACAGGAAAAGTATCTCAGGGACATGCCAATTCCTTGGGAGAATACTAATTTCCTGGAGTAGCAAGAAGCAAACCAGTGTTGTTATTTCAACAGCAGAATCAAAAAACATATCACCTGGAAGCTGTTGTGGACAATTATTGTGTGTCCAACATTAACTTTAGGTTTACAATTTACAGCTAAGTAAAGCTCTTATGTTTTGTGATTCATCTAGTGCATTTTCAATTGCTAAGAATCCTGTGTCACACATCAGGACTAAGCATATTGAAATTAGGTATCACTTTATCAGATAACATGTTGAGAAGGAAGACATCTGCCTTGAGTTTGTACCCACTAACAGATAAGTGGAATATATCTTCATTAAACCTCTTAATGAAGCAAAGTTCAATTTCTTCAAAATTGAGATGGACATGCTCAATTTAGAATAACTTCTGCCGAGCTGTCCTTATTTATGTATTGTTGTTACATTTTTATTCTAGTAGGTGCTAGGTCACTAATAAAGCATGCAGGTTGTCATAAGGATTGTTGGGAGTGACTTGCAGAAGAGGTACATAATGTTTATGCGTACGAGCACTCAAAGGTCATATTGTTTTATCCACAAAATGATATCGCCTTTATGACACAACGATACTCTATTATATATATGTATGGAGGCAGTTAAAGAGTAAAGAAATGGAGCTACAAGTGAGGGAGAGCATGACTGACATAAGTAGTATAAATGATGCTGCAAGTGAGGGGGAGCATCACTGGGCTCCCTGCTCAAGTAGTAGAGGTGATACATAAAATCACTAAGGTTGAGGATGCTATCCACACTAGGTTAGCAATCCAAATGGGTCTGTCTGAAGCTCCTGAGAAGATGAGCCAAGAAAAGTGTGTTGTCAACTCATGCAAGGAGTTGATAAATGCTGAAGGACAAGAATCTAAATATTCAAGTCAACCTGCAGAAGGACCTATCTGAAGAAGTCCTAAAGGGGGAAAGAACAATGATTATGGCCAGTGGTGAGCATGCAATCTGGACCTCTAATTCTACAAAGGATGTAAAGAACCTTCCACCTATCTATTAGAAGGAGCCTGCCGAAGTACCTATTGCTGCTCCTGCCACACCTGAAGCATCTACTGCTGCTGAACAAGGCAAATGGAAGGAGACTGTTCTACCCTCTGCTCTTAATGCTCTTAATTCTCATTATTGTGCTTTATAATTGACTGGTTATAACTTCTTCAATTATGGGGAGATTGTTGGTAACACTGCCCACAATGTTTCAGGTTTGCAGAAGTCTTTAAGTTAATGATAAGTACAATTGGTATTTAACATCTATCTAATGTGACATGAGCAGGTTGGGACATCATATATCTTATATATAATCTTTGAAGATCAACCACAAAATCTCTAAGTAAATATCATCGTATATGTGACAATCACACGTCGATATCATTTTGATCACTCACGGAAGGTAAAAAAAAGTCAAACAACAATCATTTTGATAATAAAAAAACATGACGATATCATCGTGTCAACATGGTCCATACGATGATATCATTGTGAGGACTCAAGGAAAATCAGCTAAGGAATATATCGTGGAGACAACAAGCTTCACACGATGATATCAATGTGAGGACTCAAGGAAAGTCAGCTAAGGGATATATTGTCGAGACAACAAGCTTCACACGATGATATCATTATGAGGACTCAAGAAAAGTCAACTAAGGCATATATCATCGTGATAACAAGATTCACATGACGATATCATTGTGATAGCTCAAGAAAATCTATCTAAGTTACATATCATCATGACAACAAGGTTGTTGGGAATAGTGCCTAGCAATGTTCCTAATTTGAAGAAGTGCTCAGGTCAATGATAAAAGCATTATGTATTTGATGGTTTGTTCAATTTATGCTTGCAGCGATTAAATAATATGTCCAGTACTTCTCAAGTTCCACCAAGTACAATATCATTGAGAAGGACTGGATATACCGTCGAATAAAGCACTCGTTCATCGTCGAGATTGCATACAAAGACAAGCTGAAGGATCATGACAGTTATCATCGAAATGATATGGACAATTCGACGATATCGTTGTGACAACAAAGCTCTCATGTCGATATCGTCATAAAGAACAAGAAGAATCAATCAAGTTGAATATCATCATATCAATCTGAAAGTGAGGTTAGATCTTAAATTAACTCTAGAGGGGGGGGGGGGGGGGGGGGGGGGTGAATAGAGTTTAAAACATTTCCCTTAGTTTTATAGCGGAATTAAAATAGTGATATATATATGTGTATAGAGTAAGTGATTTATAAAAACTAAATAAAGAAATCAACACAGCACAAGCAACACAGAAATTCACAGGCACAAAGACACAAGGAATTTTTATAGTAGTTCCCCAATAAACCTGGGTACGTCTACTCTTCTACCACACTTGGTAGGATCCACTAGGGTTTTTGATCAAGTGCCCTCACACCAAGGGGTTTTTGTTAAGGTGACCACACACCACAAAGCTTTTGATCAGGTGCTCAAAACCAACATGATTTTTTGATCAGGTGTCTTGCCACCAATGGGGTAAACTTTTGAAGGGAGTTTTAACCCTGTACAAGATGGGATAGAGAGGGGTTTAGATGTTCTTCTCTATCAAGATGCTGAGAGAAGACTATAGTGGATGTATGTTGAAAAACTCCTTTGTCTGATAAGGAATGTTTGACAGTTGATTGGCTGGAGCTTTCTCTTGAATCAAATGATCTTCTAGTAGCTGATAAATCTGAGAGACAAGAATGCTTCTCAGATTGTTTGTTGCTCTTTGGAGATCTGTGCTTGCAGCTGAAATACTGAGAGAAGTGTTGATGATGTTCTCAGAATGTAAGAGCTGCTAGAGGAAGAAGATGAAGATCTGTGTGCTTTTGTTCTTCCGTTCTTCCTGTATATTTCTCCTTTCTTTTCCTATTCTTTTTCTCTGTGCAGCAATTCTTGATATGTTCTGTGTATAATACTGTCGTGAAAAACTGCTGTGTATTAATCTGCTATGTCTTCTACCTTTTCTCTTTTGAAATCTCTGACAGACATTAATTGCAAATCCCTTATATTAATGAATAAAATGCGCTGAAGAGATATCAGTACAGTACTGCATATCTGATACGCCGCTTACTTTTTCCTTTTACATGAAATGTCCTTTTCTGCTGGATGTCAACGGCTATAACATGAAATAATAAAAGGAAATATATTTTCCTTACTTGATTGATATAAAGAGTCGTTGATGTAGTCGATTTGAGTTCAGAGAATGAATAATAATAATCTTTCTGAAATAAATCTACTGTATAGAGAATTTTTGTCGATCTCAAGATTTTCATCGAACACAAAACTTAGTTCGCCGACCTCAAATGAATCTTGCTGGAAGAATTAATTTTGTTGAGCTGAGAAGAACTTTCATCGATCTGAAGGTATTCGTCGAACGCAGACAGGAGTTCGTCGAACGGAAGTACTCGTCGACCGCTGAGCCTGGATAAATTCGTCGATCGCTGAGCTTGAGCAAAATCGTCGACCACTGAGCTGGGGTCTGTTCGTCGACCGCTGAACCAATCTGTTCGTCGACCGCTGAGACGGGATCATCGACCGCTGAGATGAGCTTGAAGCAAGTTGTTCGTCGAATGCAGAGAGCATGCAGTTCGTCAAACACAGAACGCAAGCCGTTCATCGAACGCAGAGAGCATGCCGTTCGTCGAACGCATAGAGCTTGTCGTTCGTCGAATGTAGAGAGCTTGCCGTTCGTCGAACGTAGATAGCAGTTCGTCGAACACAGTGTGGAGTTTGTCGAACCCAGAATCTGAATCTTTTCTTGAGTTCTAACAGAATAAAACTATGACCCATTGACTATACATTGGGGTCAACTTTGTCCTTAGTCAACATATAGTGATCCTAGCCCAAATCAGAAATATGGTTGTTCCAACAATCTCCCCCTATTTGGGTTAGGACACTATTTGACAAAAATTGAAAATAAACAAACAAAAATATAGCAAAAACAACATAGCATATATATATATGATATATTTTAAATATTTCATCAGATATAAAATGAATAGTACTCTAAGTTTTGAAGTTACATTTTAATAAAAACTAATAAAAAGAACCTTTGTCTTTCTATGAATTCTGACATCTAAATTCTGAAATTTGATATTGTCTGAACTGTATTATTCTGAATTCTGGTCTGTAACTGAACTGTATCCACTATGTTTCAGCTTTCTGAATTTGAGCTGAACTGAATCTTTATAAACTGAATATGCTATATGCTGCTTCTTTTAAATCCAAAACTGTATTCTGATTCTGCATTCAAATACTGTAATCTGCTTTGTAATATGAACAGCTTTATAATTCTGATTAGGTGTGCTTGTCATATTGCCCTTTCTGAAAGCATCTCCCCCCTGTGAGTGTCTCCCCCTGAGACTGGAGGTTCTTCAGCTTTCTCCCCTTGCCTAGTTTATTGAACAACTCCCCCTGAGCAAAACACTGCATCAAATGGAGCTTGTTCATAAAAACTTCTCCCCCTGCCTAGTTTCAGGAAGGCCGGAAGCTAGGCCCCTTGAAGAAGGGACATTTGATGGAGGTAGGGAAGGATGCAAGATTATCATTGCTATTGTTCCTGCATAATAAAATAGAGATCAAGTGCAAAGGGAACTAAAAAGAGAAACAATTCTGTAGACATTTAGCTAAAATAAAAAATTTGATTAATGATGACAGGCTGAAATAAAAAGAAGCTTCAGAAAACTGGGTTCGACAAAAAAGGGACTTTCGTCGATCTCGGTTCGACAAACTTGATGACTTCGTCGATCTCCGTTCGACGAAAAACTAAATTTAGTCGGGCTCAGTTCAATGAAGAGATGGGTAAGTAGAAAACATATTTTTTATCAGATTGAATCTCCATCTATCATACCTAGCTGATTTATAAAGAAGATATGTTTCTTTTCATCCAAGGGCTTGGTGAAAATGTCAGCTCTTTGCAAATCAGTAGAGATGAACTGTAGGCAGATTTTGTTTTTATCCACATTATCACTAAGGAAGTGGTGCCTAATCTCTGTGTTTAGTCCTACTATGGAGAACTAGATTTTGTGCTATAGATATTGCACTAGTATTGTCACAAAATATAATTGAATTATTTAAGTTGACACCATAGTCTAGGAGCTGAATTTGTATCCACAATATCTGTGAGCAACAACTGCCTATAGCTATGTATTCAGCTTCTGCTGTTGATGTAGACACAATTGTTTATTTCTTACAAAACCAAGACACAAGCCTATCACCAAGAAACTGACAAGTTCCTGATGTGCTTTTCCTGTTTACTCTGCATCTAGCATAATCTGAATCTGAGAATCCAGTTAATTCAAATTCAGATGTTGTTGGATTCCAAAGTCCTAGATTAGGGCAACCCTTTATATATCTCAAAATTCTTTTAAATAAAATTAGATGAGATTCTTTAGGGTTAACTTGGAATCTAGCACAAATACAAGTAGTAAACAATATATCTGGCCTACTTGCTGTTAAATAAAGTAATGATCCAACAATTTCTCTATATAGCTTCTGATCAACAGGTTTCCCTGATTCATCGGTATCAACAACACCATTAGAGGGCATGGGTGTTTTCATGGTGGAAGAATCAGACATACCAAATCTTTTCACTAATTCCTTAGCATACTTAGATTGGTATATGATGATTCCATTTAGAGTTTGCTTCACTTGAAGACCAAGGAAGTATGATAGTTCACCCATACTACTCATTTCAAATTTAGATTGCATTAGATTAGAAAATCTTTTGCATAAGTTTGAATCAGTAGAGCCAAAGATAATGTCATCTACATATATTTGAACTAGTAGAGTTTGATTTTTTATGTATCCTGAAAAATAAGGTTTTATCTACTATGCCTCTACAGAATTTATTCTCTAAAAGAAAACTAGTTAAGGTCTCATACCATGCTCTGGGAGCTTGTTTAAGACTATAGAGAGCTTTATTAAGCATAAATACAAAAGAGGAGTGAGTTGGAGAGATGAAACCTGGTGGTTGTTGCACATAGACTTCTTCTTTGATTTCTCCATTCAAGAATGCACACTTTACATCCATTTGATAAACCTTGAATTTCTTGTATGCAGCAAATGCAAGGAAGATCCTGATTGCTTTTAACCTTGCAACTGGTGCAAAAGTCTGATCATAGTCTATTCCTTCTTCATATGAGTATCCTTAAGCTACTAGTCTAGCTTTGTTTCTCACAATATTGCCATCTGCATCTAGCTTGTTCCTGTAGACCGATTTAGGTCCAATGACTGAATGATTCTTTGGTCTAGGAACCAATTCCCAAACTTTCTTTGTCTCAAACTGATTGAGCTCCTCTTGCATAGCAATGATCCAGTTAGGATCTTGTTCTGCATCTTGTAGGGATTGAGGTTCAATCTGAGAGAGAAAACAAGTATGCATCATATTCTGATTTGCTTGATGCCATGTTTGCACACCTACTGAAATATCACCAATGATTTGAGATATTAGATGATCTCTAACTGTGATGTGATCAACAGTTGGAGTGGGTTCAACAATAATTTCCACTTGGGGAATTTGTTCAGTTGTTATATCCTGTGGAAGATGTTCTGCTGTTATCTGATTTGGACTGTCAGCAAAATCTGGATGATTTCCTTCTTCACTTTCTTCAGCATTCTTTTGTACTGGATTTAGAAATCCTTCTTTCTGTAGAGCTAATTGATCTAGCTGCTCACATAGTGTAGGTACATGTAGGTTTTCTTTGGTATACGAATTCTTCTCCTTGTAAAACATATTAGTTTCATCAAAGGAAACATGCGTAGATTCTTCTATTTTAAGAGAGGATTTGTTAAATATCCTATATGCTTTGCTGATTAATGAATAGCCTAAGAAAATTCCTTCTTCAGATTTTGGTTCAAATTTCCTAAGATATTTTTTATCATTATTGTGAACAAAACATTTACAACCAAATGCTCTAAAATAGTTAACTTTAGGTTTCTTCCCTTTAAGTAACTCATAAGGAGTCTTACCCTTAAGTTTGTGTATCAAACTTCAATTCAACACATAGTTTGTTTTGCTAACATCCTCTGCCCAAAAAGATAGGGGCAAATTAGCATCTGCAAGTAATGTTGTTGTTGTTTCAATTAGAGTTCTATTTTTCCTTTCAACTACCCCATTTTGTTGAGGAGTTCTAGGAGCTGAGAAGCAATGCCTGATACCTTCCTTCTCACAGAATTCTTGCATGAGAAGAGACTCAAACTCAATGCCATGATCACTTCTGATCAATGCAACTACAGTAGAGTACTCAATCTGTATGCTCTTAATAAAGTCTGTAAGAACTTTAAAGTTATCTGACTTTTCTATCAAAAAGAACACCCAAGTGAATCTAGAGAAGTCATCTACAATAACTAGAGTGTATGACTTCCCCCATAAATTCTTTGTTTATATAGGTCCAAAAAGGTCCATATGTAGCAAATATAAGATTCTAGGTGAATCACTTTTAGATAATGATTTAGAACTACTTTTAGTTTGCTTGCCTAGTTGACATGCCCTACAAAGACCTTCTTTTTTGTATGAACCTAAAGGTAAACCTCTAACAAGATTGTACTTAGATAATTTTGCAATGGTCCTAAGGTTTACATGTCCTAATCTCTTATGCCAAAGTTCACTAGGTTTGCTTAATTCATTAAATAAACAGATTTCTGATTTAGATGAATTGAAATTTACTAAATAAATATTACCTTGCCTAATACCTGATAAAACAATAATATTATCAGAAGATTTAATAAGGCATTTTAATTTATTGAAAGTTACCTGATACCCTTCATCACATAATTGACTTATGCTGATGAGGTTGTGCTTCAGTCCCTTGACATTATGCTACCTCTTTGAAGGTGAGTTACCCAACCTTGACTTTTACATAGCCTTTTGTTTGTCCACAGTTGGAGTCTCCAAATATTACTTTTGGTCCAAGCTTTGCCTTGTAGTTGTTCAGGTTGGCCTTGTTTCCTGTCATATGCTTTGAACAGCCACTATCCAAATACTATTTTTCATTTATTCTTGGACAGCTGTGTACCTGCAAAGACAGAAAAACAATCTATTTGTTCCTGACCCAGACTACCTTGGGTCTTTTTGAATTTCCACAAAAATATGAAATAAAAGACATTTCAGGTTGGTCCTTGTAACCTTGTGGATGATATCTCCTTAGAGGTATTATCCATTCAGTGAAAGGATTCTTAGAATGTGAAGAATAAGAATTGTTCAAATTCTCTGTATAGTTTCTGTTCGACGAACTAGGCTGAGTTCGTCGAGCGCCGTTCGACGAATGACTGAGATTTCGTCGAGCGTCGTTCATATAATGACTATACTGAAAAATCTGTCTTTAGAGTTCGTCGAGCTCCGTTCGATGAAGTGGATACATTTCGGCGAGCTCCGTTCGATGAATTCTGTTGAATTCTGCTATTCTCGACAGTCTTACTTGAAATGTTTTTATTTATTCCTACAACCTCTTTGCTCTTAGCATAGATGAATTTTATAGGTGTAGAGAGTATGTTCTTCTTAATTAGATGTGGCTCACTTGATGAAGCACACAAGCCTAGTTTGCTATTAAGTCTAGCATTAACAGTGCTTGTAATGTCCATCAGTTTGATGCTTCTCCCATTTAGGGATTATTCAAATTTCTTGGCCTCAGAAATTTTATTCTCAGTGAGAATAATTTGTTCTCTAGAGGCAGCCAAATCTTTATTAAGATTAGCATTCTCTTCACTTAAATTATTCTTTTCAGCTAGCTTATTTCTGAGTGAGATTATTTCTTTCTCAGATTTTATTAAGTCTAAGCAAAGAACCTTGAATTCATATTTGAATCCAACTGAATTTAAATCAAAGTAAGATATTACCTGATCAACATCAACTTATGCTTCTGATTCTGATTCTTATTCATCAGAATTGTTGGCTGAGGCATTGATTGCCATCATGCAGAAGTTCTTCTCTTCTTCATTATCTTCATCATCACTGGATGATGATGCATTTCCTGACTCACTGCCTGAGTCATAAATGGCCATCAAACATTGGTCATTTTCTTTTGATTCTTCTTCATCATCTGAAGAACTGGGTGACTGTTCTGATTCTGTGTCACTCCAAGTTTCTGCTACAAATCCTCTTCCCTTCTTTTGGTGTTTGTGGGATGAAGACTTGCTGGAGTGTCTTCTTTCCTTTTTCAATTCTCTTCTCCTTCTTCTGATTTTTTGAACAATCTGGCAGAATATTTTCAGGTTTCCTACAGCCATAACAAACAATATCTTTAGAATTTGACTTGTCATACCTTGGCTTTTACCTTGATCTGGAGTCCTTCTTTCTGAAATCCTTCTTGGCCATCTTGTAGAACATGTTTGCTAGAAGGTTCATGAACTCCTCATCTCTTGGAGATTTTTCTTCTTCTTCAGCTGCTTTGAAAGTTATGTTCCTTTCCTTCTTTGTTTCTGGAGATGAACTTGATTGTTAATCTTCCCTGGATTTGATGATCTGCTCATAGGATTTGAGCTTGCCCAACAATGTTTCAGTAGTAATCTCATTGAGGTTTCTGGCTTCCTTGATTGGCCAGATCCTAGAATCCCATGTGCTGGGGAAGCACATTAAGATCTTGTCATTTACCTCAGTGATAGAGATCACTTTATCCAAGGTCTTTAGCTCATTTATTATGAGGCTGAGCCTATTGTACATATCAGCTACTATTTCAGATTCTCCCTTTTTGAAATTCTCATATTGAGAAATAAGATGGGACCTTCTGTCCTTCCTTTCATCAGCAGATCCCTCAACCATATTGTTGAGAGAAATCCATATTTCTCTTGCTGAGGTGCATTCCACCACTCTTTGAAAAATGTCATCAGACATTGTTTGAGCCAGAATGTTCATGGCTTTTGCATCAACACTCCTTTGCTTTTTCTGGGCTTCTGTCCATTCAGGAGGTGGAACAACATTGTTGGTAGTTGTGGTTTCAGCACTAGTTGTTGATGTGGGAGCGGGAGTTCCTGCCAAAATCACATTGAAGATTTCCTCATCAATAGAATTCATGTACAGTCTAATCCTTGCCTTCCATAGTGCAAACTTACTGAGATTGCACATAGGAGGTCTTGTGCTTGAATACTCTTTGTTTTGTGCCATGAGTTTTTAAACAAAAATAAATAAGATAAAAACTCTGAAAGAATTTAAGATCTAATTGATCTTTGTGATTCAGGTGTTAGTCTATAAAGAATCAACAGCCCTCTGATACCTATTGAAAGTGAGGTTAGATCTCAAATTAACTCTAGAGGGGGGGGGGGGGGTGAATAGAGTTTAAAACTTTTCCCTTAGTTTTATAGCGGAATTAAAATAGTGATATATATATATGTGTATAGAGTAAGTGATTTATAAAAACTAAATAAGGAAATCGACACAGCACAAGCAACACAGAAATTCACAGGCACAAAGACACAAGGAATTTTTATAGTAGTTCCCCAATAAACCTGGGTACGTTTACTCTTCTACCACACTTGGTAGGATCCAATAGGATTTTTCATCAGGTGCCCTCACACCAAGGGGTTTTTGTTCAGGTGTCCACACACCACAGAGCTTTTGATCAGGTGCTCAAAACCAACATGATTTTTTGATCAGGTGTCTTGCCACCAATGGGGTAAACTTTTGAAGGGTGTTTTAACCCTGTACAAGATGGGATAGAGAGGGGTTTAGATGTTCTTCTCTGTCAAGATGCTGAGAGAAGACTTTAGTGGATGTATGTTGAAAAACTCCTCTGTCTGATAAGAAATGTTTGACAGTTGATTGGCTGGAGCTTTCTCTTGAATCAAATGATCTTCCTGTAGCTGATAAATCTGAGAGATAAGAATGCTTCTCAGATTGTTTGTTGCTCTTTGGAGATCTGTGCTTGCAGCTGAAATACTGAGAGAAGTGTTGATGATGTTCTCAGTATGTAAGAGCTGCAAGAGGAAGAAGATGAAGATCTGTGTGCTTTTGTTCTTCTGTTCTTCCTGTATATTTCTCCTTTCTTTTCCTATTCTTTTTCTCTGTGCAGCAATTCTTGGTATGTTCTGTGTATAATACTGTCGTGAAAAACTGCTGTGTATAAATCTGCTATGTCTTCTGCCTTTTCTCTTTTGAAATCTCTGACAGACATTAATTGCAAATCCCTTATATTAAGGAATAAAATGCGCTGAAGAGATATCAGTACAGTACTGCATATCTGATACGCCGCTTACTTTTTCCTTTTACATGAAATGTCCTTTTCTGCTGGATGTCAACGGCTATAACTTGAAATAATAAAAGGAAATATATTTTCCTTACTTGATTGATATAAAGAGCCGTTGATGTAGTCGTCTAAGTTCAGAGAATGAATAAATATAATCCTTCTGAAATAAATCTGCTGTATAGAGAATTTTCGTCGATCTCAAGATTTTTCGTCAAACACAAAATTTAGTTCGTCAACCTCAAATGAATCTTGCTGGATGAATTAATTTTGTCGAGATGAGAAGAACTTTCGTCGATCTGAAGGTATTCGTCAAACGCAGACAGGAGTTCGTCGAATGGAAGTATTCGTCGACCCCTGAGGCTTGATAAATTAGTCGACTGCTAAGCTTGAGCAAAATCATCGACCATTGAGCTGGGGTCTATTCGTCGACCGCTGAACCAATTTGTTCATCGACCGCTGAGATGGGATCATCGACCGCTGAGACGAGCTTGAAGCAAGTCGTTCGTCGAACTCAGAGAGCTTGCCGTTCGTCGAACGTAGAGAGCTTGCCATTCGTCGAACGCAGAGAGCAGTTCGTCGAACGCATTGTGGAGTTCGTCGAACGTAGAATCTGAATCTTTTCTTGAGTTCTAACAGCCTAAAACTATGACCCATTGACTATATATTGGGGTCAACTTTGTCCTTAGTCAACATATAGTGATCCTAGCCCAAATAAAAAATAGGGTTGTTCCAACACAATCTGTATCTCACGACGATATCGCTGAAAGGCTAAAGTCAAAGTATTTGGGAGTGTCGATGACATCGTCGTAAAGAACTCTTATCGCTGAGAAGACTAAGAAAGAACTTGTAAAAGCAGCAGATCGAAGAAGAATGGATTATCTTCGAACTGATCAAAATGATATCGACGAGAAGTAAGAATGATCAAGACGATATTGGCAAAAAGATAGTATTGATTCAACGACATTGTAGAGAAGACCAGAAGTTACCAACAAGATTGCGACGACATCTTCATATCGTTGTAAGTGCAAGTGGAGCGATGATATCAAGTATCATTGAGATATCATTCTCTGAAGAAGACTTGAAGATTTGTCCAAGTTCAAGATGGATCGTCATAAAGAGAAGATATGTCATCGAAACATTTAAAATATCGTCGATACAGGTCAAGACATTTCAAATCACGTTGTCTGTATTTAATGATACTGCATGATGGTCCAATCAATGTGTGTCCTTAAGAAATGGGATCCTGACACTTAAGGTACATTCTAGGAGACCGTTAGCCGGCTACTCAGAGATATAAAGGGAATAAGTGTCTGCCATAATTCCATAATAGAGAATACTCGCAAATTCATCGAGTTCTCCAAGTTTCAGTCTAGCAACATCGGATGATAAGAAGTGTTCTAGAAAAGATTGAAGAGAAGTCTGTGCTGTCCAAGGAAAGATCAAAAGCATTATCTTCAAGTCCAAGAAGCCAATCTCCATCCGGCTAAAGAAAGTTCTTGCACTATTTCTCTATTGCTTTGTAGGGCTTGAGTGCCTGAGACTTGTAGGGCTTGAGGGCCTGAGACTTGCAGAGCTTGAGGGCATGAGCTTTTGTAGGGCTTGAGGGCCTGAGACTTGTAGGGATTAAGGTACTGAGTGTAAGGCTTGTGGGCATGAGATTGTAAGGCTTGCGGGCCTAAGTATTTGGTGGAGTTTGCGGACCCTAGCACACTACTAGAAAGGCGCAGAGGGAGAGTGGACTACTCAAGACACCCTGTCTTGAGGAACCACTATACATCTATTGTTTTTGTGTGTGGTGTTTCTGTGATTGCTTGGTGCTTTGTGATAAAATAGCTTAACCTCTTGTGCATAAAATTCAAAAACAAGCATATCACCTAATCCCCCCCCCCCCTTCTAGGTGATAGTTCCATAACTAACAAGTGGTATCAGAGCAAGGTTGATCAAAGAGTAACTTAACAGTCAGATCTAGATCTTGGAACTACTCACAATGGCTGATCATCACAGAAAGATGAGATCCATGAAGCTTCCAACCTGCACTAAAGAGAACTTACCAATCTGGAAAGAAAGAGTAAGACTTTTTCTGGAAGCAGCTAATCCCAGGATATTCGTGGCTGTTCAAGAGGGTCCCTTCATCCCCACGACTACATCAACCATAGATCCAACTCAAAGGGTGGAAAAGAGGTTTGAAGACATGAGCAAGGATGAGCTTGCCCTGGTAAGCCTAGATAAGAGGGCACAGAATGTTATTGTAAGTGTCATTGATGACCCAACCCTTCAAAATCTCATTAAGTACAAAATGTCCAAGGAGATGTGGGACTCCCTGGTTGTCTATATAGAGAGGACAGTTTTATCTGCCGAATGAAGATCGACAACTTAGCATGATGAAGATCGGCTTCTTTAGGTTGAAGAAGATGCTTCTTGATTTGGAGTTTCAGCACTGGATCTTCTTCAGCCTCCACTTCTTTTGCCTGATGTTGATCAGCAACTTTTCAGTCGATGGAGATGACTGATTCTTCAGAGAACACTTGATGCTTGTTCTCTACTTGATCTTCTTCTTCTCCGCCGAAAATATTGTTCTATTGAAGTGTAGCGGCTGGATTCTTTCTCATTCTTTTTCTCTATTTTTTCTAAGACCCTTTTTCTAGCGCATCACTATTCCCATTTATAGGACAGATGAGCTACATAACGGTCACATGTGATGTCCTTTAATGTCAGATGCCCATACCATAAGAGCACGCGCTGATTGGACAATCAGGCGGCGACATTAAATGCTGGCAGCGCGTCCGCAACATTTGAATCAATCTCAATGATATTTCAATTGTTACGACAACATGGATGATATCTCGACGACATGACTTTGTCGATTCCTTACGCCTTGGTAGATCTTCAATTCTTCTTGCTTCTACCTCTGATGCTGGTATCTCGACAATATGAGACATTCTGGTGCTTCTGCATATACGACGATATGCTATCTCTGATTATGTCGTCGTAATCACCTTGTTCTCTTGACGACATGCCTTCTTTACGACGATGTTCAACGCCATCAGTCTTACTTAGCCTTTTCAGCGATAAGGCTTCTTCACGACAATGTCTGTTCTTCTCGATGATAAGGCTACTTTGTTGAGGTCGACGATGCCGCATCTTCTCTGCGTTTGACGATCTTGCCGAGTCTCAGCGTTTGACTAACTCGCCATGTCTCAGCATTCGACTAACTCCCTTCTGCGTTCGACGATCTTCGTTCGACGAACTGCATCCTCCGTTCGACGAACTCGCCAAGTCTCAGCATTTGACGATCTTCCTTCTTCGTTCGATGAACTCGCCAAGTCTCAGCGTTCAACAAACTCGCCAAATGTCAGCCTTCGATGAACTTCATTCTTCGTTCGACGAACTTCCTTCTGCGTTCAACGAATTTTGTTCTGCTAACTTCTTGAGATTTATAAGCTAGAGTAGTGATCAAATACAAAGTGAAGTAGTCTTGACTTGGTGACTTCTTCAAATCAGGAATCATGTGATCAAGATTCCCAACAATCTCCCCCTATTTGAAGAAGTCAGAATCTCAATTCAAGACTACTTTCACTTGACAATAAATATTATAATCTTAACTTTTGAGCATGTAAGATTGTACTTATCTTTGCTGAACTCTCTGAGTACATCAGGCTTGTAGCTCCCCCTTGATTTGATGTCTCTTCTTTTGAGGCTCCCCCTACACCTTTGCTCCCCCTATCTTTGAGGTCTCTCTACTTGAGTATCTTTGTCTTGAACATATGCTATTTCTCCCCCTTTTTGACTTCTTTCCTGGAGCTCTTCTTTAAGTAGACAATAGTTCAAGCTCCCCCTTGCTCGGTCATAGTTCATCCAAATCCTGAGAGATTTTCTAACCAATCATCTAGAAAGGGATTAGTGAAAAATAAGTAGAGGATTACTCTAAGTTTAACATCCCCAGTTGGAATTTGAAGAAATTAAACTTAGCTTCATCTACAGGCTTTGTAAATATATCAGCCACTTGTTTGTCTGTTGGGACAAACTCAAGGGTGATATCTTCATTTTCCACATGCTCCCTGATGAAGTGATACCTGATCTCAATATGCTTAGTCCTGCTGTGAGAGACAGGATTCTCAGCAATTGAGATTGCACTTGAAGAGTCACAAAACAGGGGTGTTTTGGTCATCTTTAGGTTGTAGCCTTCAAGTTGATGTTTGATCCATAGCAGTTAGGCACAACAGCTCCCAGCAGAGATATACTCTGATTCTGCTGTTGAGATTGCCACACTGGTTTGCTTCTTACTGCTCCATGATATCTTTTACCTGCCTTTCATGCATCCTGCATAACCTGCATAATCTGCATAACCTGCATCTGATGTCTAGCATATACTCATATATGTATGTACGACATTTTGCTAGCTAAGCACACAAGGTGCAAGGCACGTTATCAGTTATCAGCGAGCAATAACTAGTTATTGCAGTAAGTGCACATTTATGAACAAGAATAGCATGCCACAATATCATCACAGTCATATGCCTTATAAGCATTCATATATAATTGTTCATATACTAAGATTGTTCAAATATATGACTAGTTATATAAGAGGATCAATTGTATATTATTCTTAGAAATCTACGTCAATCAATCATTTTGAACGAAACGTTTCTTTATGGTATGTTGGAGCTGGCTCCCTTCATTTCCTTCTTCTTCTTTTGCTTGTAGAAGTCAATAGGCTTCGGGATCTTCTTTGGAGGAGGAGGAGGACCGTGGGGAAAGGACATCTTATGATGCTTCCTTTCTTCCATGTCTTTCACGTGATGATTCCATTCTGTAGAGGAGTTTGCTCTTTCATGGTCTTTCTGACCGTGTCCAAATGCTATCCATGACTCTGTGATGATTTCGTTTGAGCGAGGGCTCCACCGGCTTGATTATGGATCCTACTGTACCTCATTTATTGTCTTCTTTCTATACTCTTTGTAGGAGGTTTTCCTTTTCTTTCTAGGTGTTGCGGATTCGTCCGATTCGGCTTCAGAGTCGGAGCAGATGGAGGGTTCAGTGTGTATATATGCGGATGGGGTTATTTGGAGTGCTTGCTTTATTTGATTATTTACCCATATTGCTTGATGTGAGCAAGCAGCTGTGCTTCCCTTAATCTCCTCCTGGATTTTTTCTTTAATCCTCCTTTCCTCATCTTGGATTTCTTCCGTTACTGACTCCTTCAGTTCGTACAACTGTTCAAGGATTTCCTGATCTCCGACATCTATGAATTTTCTTACTTCCAGAAGACCAGCATCTAGGGTTTGCTCGTGGTTGGTGATTCTGTTCAGGATGAGAGCGGTGGACTCCGCATGTTGAGTGTGGAGTTGAGAGATGTCCTCTTTTATTGATTTTACCTCTTCCTTCATCTCATCCCTGATTTTGTTCATGGCTTTTTCAATGAGAGTTTCCATTCGCTCCCACAGAGCTGTGAGCATCATAGCCGAGGGAATCTCACCTGTCCCTTTTTCGGTTTCCATTGTCCTTGGGAAGGCGATACGTTGGAGACGAAAAGGGGGTTTGTTGATGGAGTAGGTTGAGGCCAACAAAAGAGTGATTTTTATTCTTGAGCATTCACTCTATTTATAGTGCAAGTAGGTGAAGAGGTGCGTACCTTCGACAACGTTGATGAAAGATGCTCAGACGGCTCCGATGGACTGATCCTAGTGCCGTGTTAAAAGGCTTGTCTTTATTTAGCTGATACTGCTTTTGTCGTTGAGACACATCTAGGATATTCATCCCTCCTACCTAGTCCATTTGTCATCGTGTCACCTACTATGTCGTCGACATATCTTATTGTATCGACGATACAATTCTTCCTTATATGTCTGCCTAAGGCATTCTTACGCCCTGCTTGGGAGTTATCCTTTGGCACCAACCCTGCACTAAGATGGTTAGTGAGCTAATTTTGCTGTTCCATCCTATGGGCTAGAACAACCACCTTGTCCAAGGCCCAGATTTATATGGGCACTTGCACTATCTACAAATTGAGATTATAGACCCTTAGGAACCCAAGTAGTTTTGGGTTCTAGCACATTGTTAGCTTTGAAGAGCATACTGGATTTAACTACTTTTGGATATGCGCAGTAATAATGAGCAAGGCGATTTGCAGGTTTAGCATTCATTACCCTTGGAGCAGTTGGATTGTACCAATAATCAATTGCAAAGTGGCATGTCTTGCCACAACACCAGCAATCAAACTTATTGTATCTTGTCCTCTTGCTGTTGATAGGTGTATGATTCTTCTGTGGGCAGTTGGAAGAGTACCTATAGGAGATAGAATTGTATTGGTTAGAGATATTACTCTTTCTGTTCACATTTCATTTCTTGAAGATAGTCCTTTGTAAGGGTTCCATCATACTCCTAGACCTACTGAGCTCCTGTTCCCTTGTGATCCTTCTTTCATGATATACTTTGGATGCGGTTGGTAATTTCTTTCTTCCCCCTGTGGAAGTCCCATCCATAAGATACCCAGGAAATGGTCCCCCATGCCCTTATTGAAGGGTGAAGTGACCTTCCTTAGGTTATGAAAGAACTAGATGTCTACCTAAATCACCTAAAGGGGGGGGGGGGGTGAATAGGTGATCTCTACTGCGATTGCGGAATAAAAATTTAGCACACACAACAATAAAAATCACAGCACAGAGACACAAGATTTATAGAGGTTCCCCAAGGTGGGTACTCCTCTCTCCCTATCCGCCTATCTAGCACTTCGGGCTAGCGTCGGCAACTTCACCAAAACTCGGATTTATCAACAAATCCTACACTCGGAGACAACGGCTCCTACAAGCTCGGAGAACAACCTCTCCTGCAAAAACACTCGGAGATAAACTCCTACAACTCAGAGTAAACAACTCCTAAATAACTCGGAGTGAAAACTCCTACAGAAAACAAATAGAGATTGAAATAAAATACTTCTTCTAAATCTCAACAGAGATTAACTTTCAGATCTTGAAAGACTGAGTCTTCTTCTTCCTTGAGAAAGAAAGTTTGGATCTTCAAAGATTTGGAAGAGAAGAAACTCAGCAAACCTGATCAGATTAGGCCCTTTGATTTATTTGAAAAGATCTTCAAAAAGAGAGTAGAAACAAGATCAAAGGCCTTCTTATCTGAGAAATCTTTAGCAGCACTGGAGAACGAATCTTGAGCGATGCAGAAGTTAGATCTCAGAAACTTGTTCAGCAAACGATGATGAAGACGGCTAGAATATTATCTCTTCTTAACATGCGTGTTTGCCCTAAAAATAAAGGAGTATTTAAAGGAAAACCTCCAACGGCTCGAGCGACAGATAAGGAGAGGTCGCCATGTGTACTGGACATGTTGGCCAACCCTAATTTTCAAAAACGAAACGTAAATTTGAAATCCGTCTGTTCGTCATTCGTCGAGACTTCACGTGAACATTCGACGAATTGACTTAGCCATTGGAAATGCTGATCAAGCCGTGGAAAACACCTTCTGTTTTCATTCGTCGGGATTCATCGCGAGTTCTCGAGAACTTTCGACGAATTGACTTAGCTGCACAGATTCCTTCACAAAGCTGCCTTTTTGACTTCTGTCAGCATTCGTCGATATTCATCGGGAGTTCACGAGAACAGCCGACGAATGGACTTAGCCACAAAAATTCCTTCTTCAGACAGGAAAACTGGCTTCTGTCTGGATTCGTCGACATTCATCGGGAGTTCACAAGAACAGCCGACGAATGGACTTGGCAGCAGAATTTTCTTCTTCAAAATGGAAGATTTGCTTCTGTCAGGATTCGTCGGGAGTCATCGGGACTTCACGTGACATCTCGACGAATTGACTTAGCAAAAATTCCTTTTTCTTCTAAAAACCTGCTCCACTCCTCAACCTTGAAAGCCTTCAGTTGTGAGAATATGAAGTGCACCCCAAAAGAGAGATTACACATGAACCAACACTTTGTTCTACACAATGAGGGATTACATTGTCTAGAACTGTGTTTGGTGATCCATTGCAACCTGACTTTGGTGTGCACTTAGCATTATGACCTGTCATAATACATCTAAAGAGAAATTATCAAATACATACTCAATTCAATTTAGTTCATTAGGGGACACCTTCAAATCCAGGTGATTGTGGATACAATACCCAACAATCTCCCCCTATTTGATGATGTCATAACCCTATGCACTAAGTTGAATTGCACAGAAAATATAATGAATAAAACAGCACAAACACGGGCAGTTGTAATTTAAAGAGAGAATCATTGTTTTATCGAAACACAAAAATAGATATATATAAACAAAGAAATCAGCATGATTCCAGAGCAGTTCAACTCATGCTTGGTCCTTGCCTTTCATCTTTCCAAAAATTCTGTCTACTGCTTCAGCTCTCTTTCTTTGTTCAGATTCCATTCTCTCAAAGAATGCCTTTGGCTTGGGCCAATATCTATCAGGAGCAGTCTCTTTAGATCCACCTGTCTTGAAATGAATTCTCCTTTCAGTTGTCTTTCTTTTGAACTTCTCCCATTCCTCCTGACTGTAATGTTTATTGACACTTTCATTTTTCTTGCTAACAAGGTTGAAAGCTGTAAGAATGATATCCTTTGAAGAGGGACTCCAGCTTTCTTGGAAATTTCTTGGAGGAGGCATATCATAGAATTCTCTGATCTTCTTGTGAGGATTAGACCTTTTTGCAGAAGGTTTGTCACCAAAGATCTTCCTTTTCAAGGATTTTTCAGAAGATTCAGGAGCTTTGGAGCTTTCAAGCACTGGATCATCCCAGAATTCTTGATAGGAGGAAACTGGGATATCTGCTATATCAAAATCAGGATCCATAACAGGAAAAAGAGAAGGGTTTGGAGCACTTGGACCTGGAACACTTGAGGAAGGAGCATCTGGCATCTTGTTTACAATAGTAAAACCAAGCATACCTGCAACTTCTTTGAATAGCCAACTGGTTGATTCATGAGTGTACCCCTGGACATCTGTAATAGATTGCATGATGTTTTCCTGAAGCTCTTGCATCTTGGAGAAGACATTGCCATCCAAATCATTCATTCTACCAGCACTTTCTTCTATTTTAGACACAATACTCTCCTCCCCCTTTATGACATCTTCATGTAGGAGGGTATAGAGTTTGTTCAGCTGACTCTCAACTTGATTGTCCAGAAAGGTGATCCCTTGATCATGAGCAGTGTTGAGAATTACTTGAGCAGTAGTCAAATTTACAACACCTTCACCAACTTGATGCAGGTTCTTTAGAGCATGCCCAACTCCTTGATTGGTGTGGTCCAAAGCTTTTCCTGCTTTTGTCATCCAAGCTTCTTGATCATTCTTGAATTTGCCCATCTCATATCTCATTTCAGCCATTTCTTGCCTCAAAGCACTATCAACTGTATCTATTTTCTTATAGACTGATTTGATGGACTGATCAAAATGCTCTGTTTGAGCTTGCAGCAGGGTTGATATTGACTTGAGCAGGGAAGAGTGAGAGCTCTCTCCAGTTTCAAAATCATCAGGAGAGACTCTATCAGCTACAAAACTAGTAGACTCTGCCTGCTTATCAAGCACAGTTGCTCTTGGAGATTTTCTCAAAATACTTTCTGGAGGGGGCAAGAGCAGCACAGGAGGGACTGCAGATTCACCCATGAATATGTCTTCCTATTCTTTCTCCCCCTCAATCAAAGACATCTTCTTTGCTAGCTCCAACTGAGCACCAAGACTACCCATTTCCAAAGAATCTGATTTCTGAGAAGGAACAGATTCATGATCTGCCAATTCTTCACTATGTTCTGAAATAGAAACAAACTCTACAGGGGAACTTCTTGAGTCTTCTAACATAGTAGCTTCATCTTCAGCAGCAGATTTCCCTTGATCTTCTGGGTCAGGAACAGTATCAGGGACAACAGATTTGACTGGATCAACAAACACTGGATCAGTTTCACTAGGAGGAATGTCCTTTGAAGCAGCACCACTTTCCACAATGTCTCTTGGGGTTGAAGGCTCCCCCTCAAAATGATCATCTCTGCCCTGATCAGAAACTGTACTGGGTTCACCTCTTGGGGTTGGAAACTCCCCCTCAACATGATCATCTCTGCCTTGAGCAGGATCTGGACTGGGTCCACTACCCCTTGAGGGTTGACCTTCTTCAATATTCCTGTTCTCATTATGCAGAGGGTCCTCATCACCACAAACAACAGCCTTAATTCCACCCTTTGGAATGACCCTTTCCCATTTGGAGAAAATTGATGAGTTTATTTTCTTGGTGTGGTGGATGGGGATACCTCTTCCAAGATAAAAAAAATCTGGATTGCTACCATTTAGAAGCAGACAGAGAATTCTTCCAAAATTGGGGGCAAGAAAACTCTCTTTAATCTTCTCAAAAATTACTTCACCAAAATTAAAATTTTTTCTACAGATAATAGCAGTGTGAATTTTAAAAGCTTCTTCAGAGAGGTAGTCGTGAGAGCCAACCTTGCATAATAAGACTTTTCCTAAAATGTCAAATAGAAGTTTACCTCCATCATTCATGAATTTTCTTCTGATTTTAGAGCTTTCATCAAGAATACCACAGAATCTCTTGGCCCTGAGAAAGTCTTCAGCAAACAGTTCTTCTGGTTCTACTTCAGGCATCCTCAAAAGTCTGTTGATGCCACTAGACTTTAGGATAATTTTGCATGACCTAATTGAACTTTTGATCTTCTTACCTTGACTGGTGATTTTTGCATTTCTAAAGAACTCAAGAACGTCTTGTTCTAAGATTTTAGCCGGCTCCTCCAAAACGAAACTGAGCCCTGCCACATCAAGCATCACGATGATGTTTCTGAACTCATCTGAAGCTTCTCGAAAAGCACCTCGCACCAGCTCCCCACCGGAATGCAGACCTGCCTTTGGTGCCATCGAGCTCGTCGAAGTCGGGGAAGAAGAACAGTGCTTTATCGCAAGGGAGATGAAAGGACGGGAAGGGTTTCACGGAAGAATGCGTGGAATCACGTGTTCTCTTTGTTTATATATATATATATATATATATATATATATATATATAATAAATTTGTGCGCGTACCTGATTTTTCGAAAGACTCTTCGGATCCAATAAATTGTATTTAATAAAAGAAATGTGTCCGAGAAGATATAGGTCTTGACCCGTGAAATCCCGTGAAATCCTCTAGAGGATGAGAACTAATCTCATGAGAATACTCGTGTAAACCCGTGAAATTTCATAAAATTTCAACAGTCTTGACCTCATGATTCCTTGTTGAGCATTCCAAGTTCCATTTTGAAGAAATTGAACTTGGTCTCGTCCAGAGGCTTCGTAAAAATATCTGCAATTTGTTTGTCAGTGTTAACATATAACAAATTTATATCCTTACTCTCAACATGTTCCCGGATAAAGTGGTAGCGAAGCTCTATGTGCTTTGTTCTGCTGTGAGAGACCGGATTATTTGCTATGGCAATAGCACTTGAGGAGTCACAGAACATGGGGATTTCTGTGAGCTTTAAGTTTTAGTCCTCAAGCTGATTCTTTATCCACAAAAGTTGTGCACAGGAACTGCCGGCAGAGATATACTTTGATTCCGCAGTTGATATTGCAACACAGTTTTGCTTCTTGCTACTCCATGAAACAAGCCTTTTTCCCAAGAATTGGCAAGTTCCTGAAGTACTCTTTCTATCATCTTTGCTACCTGCAAAATCAGCATCTGAAAAGCCAATTAGTTCAAAATCATTGCTTCTCGGGTACCATAAGCCGAGATTTGGTCCTTAAGGTATCTCAAAATCCTCTTTGCAGCGGCATAATGAGATTCCTTACAGTTCACCTGATACCTGGCACAAACACATGTAGAGAACATTATATCGGGCCTACTGGCAGTAAGATAGAGCAAGGACCCAATTATGCTTCTGTACTTGGTTTCATCAAAAGCTTTCCCTTTCTCGTCCTTGTCCAGAGACATACTTGAGCCCATTGGAGTCCTCATAGAGGTTGGACTCTCCATTCCAAATTTCTTGAGGAGCTCTTTGGTGAACTTCATCTGAGAGATGAAAATTCCATCTTCAGATTGGTGCACCTGGAGTCCTAAGAAATATTTCAGCTCTCCCATACTGCTCATTTCAAACTTACCTTGCATCAAATTAGAAAACTTTTTGCAAAGTTTGTCATCTGTAGAGCCAAAAATAATATCGTCGACATAGATTTGCACAAGCAAAATCTCGCCTTTTACTTCCCTAAGAAACAATGTCTTATCTATTGCTCCTCTTGTGAATTTGTTCTCAAGAAGGAAGCTAGATAATGTCTCATACCAGGCTCGGGGTGCCTATTTGAGACCATACAGAGCTTTATGTAAAATAATAGACATGATTAGGAAAGTTAGAATCTACAAAACCTGGAGGCTGAGCTACATATACTTCCTCTTTAAGGTCTCCATTCAGGAAGGCTGACTTCACATCCATCTGGAATACCTTAAAGCCCTTATAAGCAGCATAAGCCAGAAATAATCTGATGGCTTCAAGTCTTGCTACTGGTGCAAAGGTCTGATCAAAATCAATCCCTTCTTCTTGCATGTATCCTTGTGCAACCAGTCTTGCTTTGTTCTTTGTGATGATGCCCTTTTCATCAAGCTTGTTCCGGTAGACCCATTTGGTTCTGATCAAGTTCTGTCCTTTGGGTCTTGGTACCAACTCCCAAACTTTACATCTCTTGAATTGGTTGAGCTCTTCTTGCATAGCAAGGATCCAAGATGGATCGATGTTTGCTTCTTCAAACTTCTTCGGCTCAATCTGTGAAAGAAAACTTAAATGTAAAACATCGTTAGTTGTACCTCTTCTTGTTAGAACTCTGCTTGAAGGATCTCCAATAATTTGGTCAACTGGATGATCTCTTGAATATCTGACTCCCAAGTTGCTTGCATTTTCAGGAGCAACTTGAGGTTCAGCTACCTCTGGAGCATCTTCTCCTTCATGAACTTTTTGATCATCTTCAGAGTGATCTGAGATCTCTTCTGCCAACTTTGGTGCATCATCTGTGGTGTTTACTCCATCTTGCATAGAAAGTTCCTTTAGCTTTTCACCTGCATCTTCAATGAACACACTAGACGAGTTGCTATGCAGCAGGCTCGTCTCATCAAATACAACATGGACTGTTTCTTCTACCTCCAGAGTTTTCTTATTAAAAATCCTATATGCCTTACTATGGCTACTATATCCTACGAAAATACCTTCAAAACATTTTTCACTAAACTTGGTTGTAGGATGTCACAACCCGTATTTTCCCGAAATAAATTATATTATCAGAGCGAAGGGGAAAACACGCGTCATGATGCCACGTCCTGTAGGGGACAACTACAGACGTTCAGGCGAGCACTCAAACGAACATTTTCTTTTACAAAAAGGTATGAATTAAGTAAAAGGATTATCTTTTAAGATTCATTTCATTTGGGTTAGGAGACCGTGTCCCTCGGCCCTGCGGTTTACCAAGCCGCACTTTATAAAAGACATACGTACACAACAGAAGAAAATAAGTTCATTTTATTCCTAACGGCGCTGAAGACCAGAGACGTCTCCAGGGCGATCGTCGGTCTAAATTTAGTATATAATAAAGAAGTATCATTATATTCTGTTTTACGCTTTGCAAATAGGTGATACTTAATAATAAATGTGACAAACAGTTAAAAGAACAAATTTTTATCTGCTAAAAGAACTGCATTAATATTCAGCAAAATAGGCTTTTCCCAGAGTGTACGAATACAAAATAACTAAGTAGCAGTAAAGGAAGCTAGCAGCAGCATTAGCAAGTGAACCAAGCAAAAGCCATACGGGCGTCAACAACTGACACGAACCCGCAGGAAAAGAGTCAACAGCCAAAAGAAACGCTACAACAAGAGAAACTGAATCCTTTCCTAATAGGGAGGAAAGCCCTCCACCCGAGAAACTGAACAACCCTGCTCTAAAACCTGCGGCAGCTACGAACCTGAACCTGAGGCATCCATAAGAAAAGAATGCCTCAGCCCAAAGGGTGCAAGAAAACAGCATAGTTAAAAGTAAGAGCAGGAGAAGTAACAAGTGACATATCCAAGCTGAAAGGGGTATATAAATACATATATATACATATACCCATATATATATAACTATATATATACGCTTATATAAAGATTTCAGTAATAGAAGGTTAGGAAGATCCCGCATAGAACTAGCCCGATAAGCAAGAGCATGACTAAACTTGGCATATAATGCTAAAATGGACCAGTGGTGGCGGACCCAAAACAATGTCACTATCCACCCACATAAAGGGGATGTTCAAAACGAACCAGTGTGGCAGACCCAAATAATGTCACTAGCCACGCACATAAAGGGGATGTTCACCCCAAATAAAAAGGCGCCGTGGTGGTGGTCTCATCGCCCTACCAACCACTATTAACAGAACTATGATGGGGGACCCCATCGTTCCCTATATCCATCATTCCAGTGCAAACAAGTCCATCAATATTTAGCCAAGTAAATATGCAGAATTAGCCAAGTAAACATGATCTGGAACAAAATCAACCAGAATAAACCATCAAGGATTAGCACAGGATCGGAACAAAGCTAAACATATAGCAGCTAGCATATAAAAGAGGGATAGAAGGATTCACCCAACCATAGCAGCTAGCATATAATAAAACAGGGCCAATTAAGTGTGCCGAGGAGTTAGCAAATAGAATCACCGTAATATTGATCATTTCTAGCTACTTGAATCGAAGCGCGCAGAATTAGTTTGCAAGGAATGAAACCCAACAAGAGTGAAGCAAAGCAGCCCCTTAGGAAAAGCATAGCAGCAGCCCGACTAAAGCCATCTGCAGCAAAACAACAGCAGCAGCACAACACAACAACAACAGAGAAGAACCAAAGGCAGCAACCCCCCTTAATTAGCAAAGAAAAGGCAGCACCCCCACTAAATTAGTAAGGAAAAGGCAACACCCCCACTAAATTAGCAAGGAAAAGGAAACACCCCCACTAAATTAGCAAGGAAAAGGCAGCACCCCCACTCAACAGGTATTGCAAAAGCAGCCCCCAACAATATAGTATGAAAACAACACCCAATTAACTGGTATTGTAAAAGCAGCCCCCAATATAGAGATTTAAAGTTTTAAACTCCCAATTTATCAAACTTGGCAGCCCATAGGTAAAGAACATAGCGACAGCCCTTAATTAGACAAGGAATAAGATGTAGCCCCCCAACCAAAAAGGCAAGCATAACAGCAGCAAATAAACAGCAGCGGAACAACAGCAGCAGCCCATATGTATATGAAAGAAACCAACTGATCGAGCATAGCAGCCCAAACCAAGCAAAATAATACCCCCTACTGATTGAGTGTAGCAGCCCAAAGAGGTTAACACCCATATAGAACAAAGCATAGCAGCAGAAGATCAAACAAGGAAACCTCATACCAGCAGAATGATTTAAATCCAACCCACGGCAGCAGCATCCATAACAACAAGGAAATAAGAAATTTCCTAAATTCACAGGTATGGCAGCAGCAAGATCAACAAGAAAAATAAAATAAAATTGAATGAATCTAACCTAAAGTAGCGACCCCAAATTAACCCGACCAAGATGGAGATATAGCAGCAGAAAGAGAAGAAGAAAAAAAAATCATAAACAGCAGCCTCCCTCGACCAGGAGCAGCAATAAGGCGAAATGACTAAGCATCCACCAAGGTAAAACCAACACGAGGTGTATGAATCATAAGCCCTTACTAATAGAGAATAAAGGGGGAAGAAGAGGAGGCGGTTTTCTTGCCTGAATTAGGAGCCGACACAACTTGCCGAAGCGAAGACCACGGCCGGGAGGTCTCACCACCACCACCGAAGCTAACAGGGGTCCTCCCCAAACCCTCTCCGGCGACGAAACAAGCCTCAAGCGACCTTGAACCACCCTACCTCGACGGCTCCGGCGCCTCGCGACACCCGCCGACGGAAACCCTAGCTCGCCTTTATCGCCCTCTCGACGAAACCTGAGCCATCGGGGAAGGGGAATTAGAACTGAAGGCTTTTCTTCCCACTCTCCATCATATATACAACTTATATGCATTAATATTAAAAGGATTTTCTTTTGACAGGATTTATACACGCCTCACAGCAGGGAGCCATCATAAAAATCTCTATTTATAATTTGTATGCCTACAACTTGAACAAATATATGTATATATATACAAACTTTTATATACACCTTTATACATATATATATATCACGTATATTTATAACTTTTATATAATCCTTTGTACAAATACATATATATATAATTATATATTTACCTACCTACATATAAACCTTCCCATGTGAATCTTCATGATTGTATATGTTTGCCTATACGTGCATAAAACTTCATACATGCACACACACACACACGTATATATATATACACCTATCCGTATGAGCCTTTATACATATATATATATATATATATATATATATGTCTGCATATATGACTCAACCTAGAATTAACTCGCCGGACGACGACGACGACGCTTCCGGAACGGTAACGCCCCCCCTCACATCGACACACGCAAGGGCAACTTTCATATTTAGACTATCAACGCTACCACAGCCCTACTTAGAAGACTAAGAAAAATCCTGGGGCGTTACAACCACCCCTCCTAACAAAAAGTTTCGGCCCGAAACTTTGCAGCGACAATTTAAAACAAGGGAAGCATGAAAAAGAAAGAAAAACTCAGGAGGCGAAAACTCACCGGGGAATCTAGTCGAAAAGATGAGGATAGGACTCCTTCATAGCTGACTCTAGCTCCCAGGTCGCACCACGAACGTCCTGATTGCCCCAGAGAACTTTCACCATAGGAATGGTCTTCCGCCGCAACACCCGATCCTGCCTTTCCAAAATGCGAACAGGCTGTTCCACAAACGACAGATTGGGCTGCATCACTGGCACGGAATCCAGAACATGGCGATCGCTGCGGACGCACTTCTGCAGCTGGCTCACATGGAAAACGTCGTGCACGCCGGGGAAAGAGGCAGGTAACGACAACCTGTAAGCAGCAGTCCCGATGCGCTCGACGATCTCAAATGGGCCTACATATCTGGGGTCCAGCTTGTGGCTCTTTCCAAACCTCTTGACGCCTGCCATCGGGGACACCTTAAGGAACACCATATCCCCCACTGCAAACTCCAGATCGCTCCTACGCCGGTTGGCGTACTTCTCATAACGCTCCTGAGCTATCCGCAGCTTCTCTCTGATCTGCGTCACTGCAAAACCCATCTCCTCCAAAGCCTCAGGACCCAGAATAGGCCTCTCGCCCACTTCAGCCCAGAATAGGGGAGTTCGACATCGCCTCCCATAAAGAGCCTCAAACGGAGCCATCTGCAAGCTCTCCTGAATACTGTTATTGTATGCAAACTCCATGAGCCCAAAGCGTTCATCCCAAGCTCCTCTGTGCTCTAGAATGAAACACCGGATCATAACCTCCACGATCTGGTTAACCCTCTCTGTCTGCCCATTCGTCTGCGGATGGTAAGCTGTAGAATACCTGAGATCGGTGCCCAAAGCCCCTTGCAGACTCTGCCAAAAATGGGAAGTGTACCTGGAATCACGATCCGACACTATGCTCGCGGGCACCCCATGCAGTCTAATGACCTCTTGCACATACAGAGACTCAATCTTCTCCATAGAATAACCAGTCTTGTACGGTACGAAATGAGCACACTTGGTCAACCTGTCCACGATGACCCACACTGCATCATGCCCCCGCGGGGATCTCGGCAATCCAGTAATGAAGTCCATGGGGATGCTCTCCCACTTCCACAAGGGAATATCCAACGGCGTCTGATGAATAACAAATTATGCATATTTTTAGTATCTTTTCTAGCCTAATTTTGGGTAGTTTTGTACATATTTTATGTAAAATATTGAAATAATCTCTTGTTTTATCCTATGTTTATAAATTTTTTCTATTTGAAAAAAAAAACTTAAGTTATTTAAGTATGAAACAAATCAGAAAATTTGTAAAAATAAGTAATTATATTTATATAAGAATAAAATTTTGAAATAATATTGTATAATGTATATAATATAAATATAAAGAAATATATTTATATAATAAATATAGCAGTATAATATAATAAATAATATATAATAAATATATAACAGTATATATATTAAATATAATCATATATTTATATGTAAATATAGATGAAAATATAGTATTAATAATGTATATACATTATAAATATAATGAAATATTATATATATATATTATATAAACATAATAATTTTATATATAAACTCAGCAAAAATTCGTCGAACGCCGAGCGGTATTCGACGAATTTTTATGTATTAGTATTATATGTTATATTATATATATATATCTATATATCTCCCATTCGACGAACTCAGCCCGAGCTGAGTTCGACGAACTCCCCGCTCAGAGTTCGTCGATCTCTCTCCTAGCCCGGAGTTCGACATTCTCTTATATCAAATATTATATATAAATATATTTACCTCTGCAGGCGTTAGTCGATCTCCCTTCCAGCCTTCTATCCACACCCCAAACTCTCCGCTCCCTGAGTTCGACGAATTCTCCCCAGATAGGCGTTCGACTAATTATATATATATATATATATATTATAACAACATTATATAATTTCTGCAGGTGTTCAACTAACTCCCAGATCGACTTTCGTCGAGCTCTCTCCCCAAGCTTCGTTCGACGAATTCCCGCCAGCTCTTTCTTCCAGCAAGCTGTCCTGCCACCTCTCTCCTTCTAGATTCTGCCAGCCCTCTATCCGCACCCCACACTCTTCCAGCAAGCTTGCAAAGTCAGATTTTGCCTCCTCCTTCTAGAAGCCTTCCAAATCCTCTATAAATAGAGGGGGTGGCTGATGTTCAAAGGGTTCAAAATTTTGAGACTTATTCTTGATATTATGATCCAATCTTGTTGCCTTCCTAGTTTTTGTGTTTAGGTAAATTTTTGCACTCTTTCTCTCTCTTGTTTTGCAACCTCTTTATGATGAAAATAAAATAAAATTTGCTTGTTTTTGTAACTATCTCTCTTTGTTTTTGTGAAAGTGTGTGTGTGTTTTCCTTTTGTTTTTCCTTTTTTTTAGATTTTGTTCTGTTAAGTAGTGTTTCCATTATAATTTGTGTGTGAGTGTGTATGAGGCTAACTTTCATGTTTTAGTTTTTTTTGTTTTTGTTTTGTAATCTTTTGTATCATTTCAAGTAAGTGTGTGTGTGTGTGTTAGTATAAATTTTGTTTTCTTTTAACTTAGTTTCATTTATGTTGTGTGTGTGAGTGTATGAGTTAATTTTTGTTTTGTTTTTAATTAGATTTCATTAAAGTAGAGTGTGTGTGTATGAGTATAAATTTTGCGCCTTTTTTGTAATTCAATAGCTTCCATTTCCGTCACGCATTTATTTCCCGCCTATCCGCTTGGATAGGACTCGTCACGCATTTATTTCCCGCCTATCCGCTTGGATAGGACTCGTCACGCATTTATTTCCCGCCTATCCGCTTGGATAGGACTCGTCACGCATTTATTTCCCCTCTACCTATTTGGGTAGGGATCGCACTTCTTTAATTTCTGCAATTTACCGCTTTCATTTTAATTCCGTAGAGTGTGTGAGTTTTCAATTAGTGAGTCTTTTGTTTTTAATATAATTGCTTTTTGCTAATTCCGCTAACCGCTCAATCGTTTAAAATCACCGTAGTTATCATTATCACTTTATTAAACTCTAAAAAATTCTAAGCAAAACTACTTTCTAAATTAACGTTTCCGTGCTTTTTCGCTTTTTATCGCAATTATCGTTAAACGCACGCCAACCTTAATTTTCGTCATTAGTTTTTCTACAAAATTATAAAAATCAATTCAAAACTCTTTTCGATAAAATAATAGCGCGTTTCGTAGAAGTAGAAATAATTGATACGACCTTGGAAAAATACGACCTTGATATTTCAAAAAGAAATACCCTACACTACTATCGATAAGGTCCACTTGCCTTTATCGATTTTAGTCCGGATAATTATATAAACCCAAAAGGTTTCTCTCCAAAGCATTTTGTAAAACTCTCTTTTAAACACTTAAAAAATTGTTACAACAACTCTTTGGTTGTTGGAACTAGCTCAAGGCAAAAGAAGTTTTAAAACGATCTCTTAAAGAATTGTTGCAATAACTCACAAAATTGTTGCAACAACATATTCAAAAAGCTTTCAACTTTCATTTCAACATAAGCCTTTCAAACCCTTTCTACTTAGCTTTTGGCGACGCGGCCAAAGAGTAATCCTCGATATTTCGAAAGAGGAAAAGGCCGTTACTTTTATCTTTTGATAGGATAACGGGTAATTCCTCGAAGTAGAATTACTCGAGGGACTCTTCGAAAACGTCCGCCTAAGGTTAAAACCCAAAGAAAGAAAGAGCTTTTCTAAAAAGATAAATTTCAGCGTATCAAGTTTTTGGCGCCGTTGCCGGGGACTTGTGTAGTTATTTTGAAATCGGAAACGCTATTAATTTTATCTTATATTTCAACCCTTTTTCTAATATATATTTCTCTTATCCTACAAAACAAAAAATTTAAGAAAAAAAATCTCTATTTAAGAAAAAGGAAAAATCTAAAATCTCTAAAAAATATATATATATAGCGATATTTTCTACTTACTAAAAGAAAATCAAAAAAATATTTTCCCCCTCTTTCTTTCTTTCCTTCTTTTTCTTCTTTGTAAAAATATTTCCAAAACAAAAACATCGAAAAAAAATAATAATCTATAAAAAGAAAAACAAGAAAACTCTTTCTTCCAAAAAAAAAAATTAATTAAAGAATAGTGTATGACCCGAGGAGAATCTTTGGATAATCCAATTTTACCTTTTGATCCCGAAATCGAGCGCACGCTTCTCGAGCGCCGCCGATCTCGTAATCAAAATCTACAAATAGATCCCTAAGAATCCGTCGGCGATATACATTTAGGCGTGATGGGCGATCCTAATCTAAATGCGGCCCCTCAGCGGACCATGGCCTATTATTCTAGGCCAAATTTAGAGGATACAGGATCGAGCATCACCCGCCCCGCGGTAGCTAATAATAATTTCGAAATCAAATCCAGTATAATCCAAATGGTACAACCGTCGATTCAGTTCGACGGTTTGCCAGATGAGGACCCAAACCAACACCTTAATAATTTTTTAGAAATTTGCGACACCTTCAAGATTAATGGCGTCAGCGATGACGCCATCCGCTTGCGCTTATTTCCCTTTTCCCTGCGGACAAAGGCGAAATCGTGGTTGACTTCTCTTCCGAGAGGGTCCATAACCACGTGGGCCGAATTGACGGAGAATTTTCTAACTAAATATTTTCCTCCGTCAAAAACCGCTAAATTACGCACCAATATCGCATCCTTCATTCAATTCGATTCTGAGTCTCTCTACGAGACTTGGGAGCGTTTTAAAGAATATTTGCGTAGGTGTCCTCATCACGCGCTACCAACTTGGCTTCAGGTACAAACGTTCTATAACGGCTTGAATTTCTCAATGAGACAGATGATCGACGCAGCCGCCGGGGGAACGTTAAACAACAAAACCCCGGAGGCCGCTCAAGCTCTGATCGAAGAAATGGCCATGAACGCGTACCAATGGAACGTGCCAAGGTCGCGTCCTCCTAAACCGGCTGGTATTTTCGAAGTGGATGCCACTACTCACTTAGCCTCGCAGGTAGAGCGGCTAAGTAAGCAAGTGGCGGAGATGACTGCTTCCTCCTCCACTCCCGCTTGGGCTAATAATCCTAATAATAATAATAATAATAATTTTAATAATCTTAATAATAATAATAATCTTAATAATAATATTAATAATAACAATAATTTAAGCGAGGAATCGGTGGATTACGTGGGCAATCAAGTGCGGGCGCCCTTCAACCCATATAGTAATAACTATAACCCGGGTTGGAGGATACACCCGAACTTCTCATGGAGTAACCCTAATAATGCGCAAGGCCCTCCACCTGCGATCCCGCAAGGATTTCCGCATAGATATCCCCAAGGATTTCAGCAGGGTTTTGCGCCTCCTCCTCCAAAACCTTCACCGCTCGAGGAGATTTTTGCAAAATACATGGCTTCCAACGACGCAAATATCCGGAATATAACCGGATCGCTAAAAAATTTAGAAATGCAGGTTGGACAGCTTGCAAAAATGGTCTCCGAGCGGCCACTTGGAGCACTACCTGGGAACTCGGAGCAGAACCCGCGTGAAAATGCCCACGCCATTACCTTACGCAGCGGCAAGGAGGTCGACTCCCCATTGCGGGTTGAGCATCAGGTAACTGTTTCGCCTCCGACCCCTGCACCCTCGTCTTTTATTTTAGTAGATACGGAAAAAATATTAGTGCCGGGCGTCTCGAGCCCGCAAATTCCGTACCCCGCAAAATTTAATAAAGAGAAGGAGGACGAACATTACAAAAAGTTTTTACAAATATTTAAACAAATTCAAATTAACGTCCCCTTCTGCGAGGCACTCTCTCAGATGCCGAAATACGCGAAATACCTTAAGGAGCTCCTTTCTAATAAAAAGAAGCTCGAGGGTATTTTGCGTGTTTCCTTAAATGTGGAATGCTCGGCGGTCCTACTTAATAAATTGCCGCCAAAACTAAACGACCCGGGAAGGTTTTCCATCCCGTGCCTATTCGGCAATTTATTAATAAAGTACGCCCTAGCGGACATGGGAGCGAGCATCAATTTGATGCCCTTCTCCCTCTTTAAAAAACTAGATTTGGGTGTTCCCACCCCAACAAAAATAAGCATCCAACTCGCGGATCGCTCGATAAAATATCATATCGGGGTAGTGGAGGGCGTTCTGGTCAAGGTTGACAGGTTTATCTTTCCGGTAGACTTCGTCATCCTCGACATCGAGGAGGACGCCGAGGTACCAATTATCCTCGGTCGCCCTTTCCTCACGACCTCCCGCGCATTAATTGATGTGAGTAACGGTCACCTCCTCCTTCGGATAGGGGACGACGAAGTTACCCTTATTATTAATCCCTCGATGCGAAACACTTTATCGAACGATGATTCCTGCTTTCACTTAGAATCCGTGTTCGAGGATGAATGTTCTTCGCTTGCAGAATTACTCGCTTTAACTTTAGACGAACTGGATTTGGCGGACCTCGCCCCTTTGGACGAGCTACCGCCAGATTCGTCTTTCGAATCTTTTAATTCTAAAAGTTTAAAAATAACAACTTCTTACGAAGAACCCCCGGTCTTGGAGCTTAAGCCACTCCCCGACCATTTAAAATATGCTTTTCTCACCGCGGACATAAAACTCGGTTATTATTTCGTCTTCTTTAACCGATTCAGAAACCTCCGAATTAGTTAAAGTTTTGTCCACGCATCGCCATGCAATTGCATGGCAGATTTCCGATATTAGGGGGATAAATCCCTCTTTTTGCACGCACAAAATCTTGTTAGAAGATAATTCCCGCAAAACCATCCAGCCTCAGCGATGACTAAACCCAAATATGGGGGATGTCGTTAAGGCTGAAGTAATAAAACTCCTGGATGCGGGGATTATCTACCCTATATCCGATAGCACGTGGGTTAGTCCCATTCATGTCGTGCCTAAAAAGGGCGGTCTAACGGTAGTGGAAAATCAACATAATGAATTAATTCCAACCCGTACTGTTACGGGTTGGAGGGTGTGCATCGATTACCGAAAATTAAATGATGCCACCCGCAAAGACCACTTTCCGTTACCGTTTATCGATCAAATTTTGGAGCGACTATCGGGTCATCCTTATTATTGTTTTCTCGACGATCTATCGGGATTTTTACAAATTCCAATCTCCCCCGAAGATCAGGAGGAAAACAACCTTTACGTGCCCCTTCGGTACCTTCGCGTACCGAAGGATGCCATTCGGCCTCTGCAACGCGCCAGCTACATTTCAACGATGTATGCTAGCGATATTTGGAGAGCTCGTAGAGGATATTATGGAAGTCTTTATGGATGACTTCTCGGTTTTTGGAAGCTCCTTCCAAAACTGCCTCCAAAATTTAGATCGAGTCCTCCAACGATGCGAAGACACGAACCTGGTTTTAAATTGGGAAAAGTGTAATTTCATGGTTCGAGAAGGCTTAGTTCTCGGCCACAAAATTTTTGAAAGAGGGATGGAGGTCGACAAGGCCAAGGTCGAAATAATTGAAAAACTCCCCGCGCCCTCAAATATCAAATCAATTCGTAGTTTTCTTGGCCACGCGGGTTTCTATAGGCAGTTTATTCAAAAATTTTCCAAAATAACAAAACCGCTAACCCACCTCCTGGAGAATGAATCTCCATTCATTTTTGATAGCGCATGCGTAGAGGCATTCAATACCATAAAAAATAAACTTATTCATTCTCCCATTCTGGTGGCGCCCAATTGGACCCTTCCGTTTGAGATTATGTGCGACGCGAGCGATATAGCGGTAGGGGCCGTATTAGGCCAACGCATAAATAAATATTTTCATCCTATCTACTACGCGTCCCGCACGCTCACGGCCGCACAGGCTAATTACACGACAACGGAAAAGGAACTCCTTGCCGTCGTCTTCGCCATAGATAAGATTAGGCCCTACGTCACGCTTTCTAAAATTATAATATTTACCGACCACTCCGCACTTAAATATTTATTAGAAAAAATGGACGCTAAGCCCCGCCTTCTTCGATGGATCCTCCTATTACAAGAATTCGATTTAGAGATCCGGGATAAGAAGGGGGCCGAAAATTTAGCGGCCGACCACCTTTCTCGTTTAGAACACCCAATCGCGGAAGCGCTCTTCGAACCAGAAATCGATGATCGATTTCCCGAGGAGCGTCTTTTAGTTTTAAATAATTTAAAAACTTCTCCCTCGCCTTGGTTCGCAGACTACGCCAACTATTTAGTTGCGCGGGTGCTCCCGAAAGACTTTTCAAAACAGCAAAAGAAGAAATTCTTTTCTGATTTGAAAAATTACTTTTGGGAGGACCCTTTCTTATTTCGCGTCTGCGCGGACCAAGTCGTGCGGAGATGCGTTTCGAGCGAGGAAGGTGCGCAAATTTTGCGGCACTGCCACGAGGGGCCGGCCGGGGGGCATTATCAAGCCAACCGGACCGCGCAGAAGGCGCTGGAGGCAAGCTTTTATTGGCCCGCTCTCTTCAAAGACGCTCACACTTTTGTGAGCGCATGCGATAGCTGTCAACGGTCGGGTAACATCTCTCGTCGCGACGAGATGCCCCAAAATTTTTATTTAGAATGCGAGATTTTTGATTTATGGGGCATAGATTTCATAGGCCCCCTACATCCTTCATATACAAATCGCTACATTTTAGTGGCGGTCGACTACGTATCTAGGTGGGCGGAAGCGCAAGCTCTCCCCACCAACGATGTGAGAGTCGTCGTCAAATTTCTTAAAAAATTATTTTCTCGCTTCGGTACGCCCCGTGCGATAGTTAGTGATAGGGGTACGCACTTTTGCAACGCCCAGTTTGCAAAAACATTAACCAAATATGGCGTTACGCATAACCTCGCCACTACCTATCACCCCCAAACGAGCGTCCAAGTGGAGGTAATAAATCGGGAAATTAAACGCATATTAAAAAAAACCGTTTCAATAAATAGGAAGGATTGGGCGATTAAATTAGACGACGCGCTGTGGGCATATCGTACGGCGTACAAGACCGCAATCGGTTGTACGCCTTATCGATTAGTCTACGGCAAGGCGTGCCATTTGCCCGTAGAATTAGAGCACCGCGCTTTTTGGGCGTTAAAACTCTTAAATCTCGATCATAATTTAACCGCCGAAAACCGGAAATTCCAATTAAACGAACTCGATGAATGGCGTGCGAACGCTTACAAGAGTAATAAATTTTATAAGGAACGCTCGAAATTTTACCACGACCGAAAAATTAAATTTCCAAAATCATTTGCGCCGGGCGATCTCGTCCTCCTATATAATTCGCGTCTTCGTCTTTTTTCGGGGAAACTAAAATCCCGTTGGTCCGTCCCCTTTCAAGTGAAAGAGGTTTGGCCATACGGGACCGTCCTTATCACCCACCCGGAAAAAGGCGACTTAAAAGTTAACGGTCACCGACTAAAACTCTACCACGCGGGGGATCAACTGGGAGGGAAGCTAAATTCCATAGCCCTCCCCCACCTCTAAAAAGATCATACCCCGCCATCGCGTCAAGCTACGAGACGGTAAACAAAGCGCTCGTGGGAGGCACCCCCATATTTTTCCAATTACGCTTTTTTTTATTATTGTTCTTATTTACAAAAAAAAATGATGAAATAAGTTTTAATTTCAAAACAAAAAAAAACTTAAACAAAAATATAATTAATAATAATAATAAATAATAATAAATAATAATAACAAAATGAAAAATAATATTAATAACTATGCATATTTTAAATTATCATTTTTTTTCAAAAAGAAACTTAAAACAAAATCAAATAATGCAAAAACTTTAAAACAAAAATCAAAAAGAATTTTGGGAATTTTAAGATAAGACAATAAGAAGTTTCTCAAAGTAGGATTACTCGACAGACCCGAGAGGGGATTTTTGTCGATATTTCGAAACGTGAAAACCCCGTTGCTTTTACCTTTTTATTTCTCTTATTTCTTCCTTGCTTTTTATCTTAAAGCTTTTTCTTTTTTTACTTTATTGTATCTTTCTTAAAATTTTGATATATTAAAAACATGCATATTTCAAAATTAAAACCAAAAACAAAAAAATATAATATAATTAATAAAATAAAAATGATGATAAAAATTTATTTTTATCATACCCAAAAAAATATGATCACATATATACTTTTAACTTCTTTTATACGTATTTTATTCGTGTTTTGTACAATTCAGAAAACTAAAACAAACCAAAAAAACAATTTTGTATATATTCGTGGAGTTCCTTTTTATTTGTAACTATTCTTGTATATATTTTTTCTATCTTGTAATTAAATCTTCACGTTTTTGTAAATATTTTCGTTCCTCACACTTCACTTCAACATTGAGGACAATGTTGGCTTTAAGTATGGGGGCGTGTTTTCCCTCTTTTTGTAATTATTTTTGCCCCTCCCATATTAGAAAAAACAAAAAAAAATTTATATGAAAAATTTGTTACAACATAAAACTTATTTGTTATAACATAACAAAATTTGTTATGACATAAGAAAATTATGTTGCAACATCTTTGTCCCTCTTTTCATTTTCCTTAAATCAAATGAAAAATCCAAAAAAATCATTGAGTAACTTAGAAAAAAATAAAAAACACACAAAAAAAATTTTTATATATAAATGTTTTATGTTTATGTCTTTTATTTGTATATAAAAATCCTTATTTATAATGATAAATCAAAATCCAAAAAAAAATGATGATGAAAAATGTACTTAAAAATTTGTTATAACAAAATTCATTTTGTCATAACACCAAAAATGTTTTTCATTCTCTCTTTTCTTTTTTTTTTCTTTTCCCTTTTTTTATTAATGTACATATTTTTAACAAAATTAAAAAATCAAAAAAAATATATGATGAAAAAAAAATTTCTTAGAAAAAAATCAAAAATATTTTGTATGTATTTTTACTTTTCTTAATTTTCTTCTTTCTTTGTTTTTTTTTAGTATTTATATATGCATTTTGTTATAAAGAAAATCAAAAATCCCAAAAATATCATATCTTAAAAACTTCAAAAAGAAAAAAATATTTGAAAAAATTATTAAAAAACCCAAAAATAAAATAAATCCCCGACTTAGCTTTTTGTTATTTCCAAGGCTAGGTTAGTTTTATCTTTAAGCGTTTTTCATTATTTTTGATTTACTAAATCAATTTTATTTATTTCATAGTTTGAAAATTTTAAATCGAGGAATTTTCAGTAGTAAAGAAAATCTTGCGATCTTAATTTAATTTGAAAACAGAATTTTTAGCACTACCTCGGGTTTACCCTAAATAGATTCCTTTTAGTATGATATTGGCAAACCATCTTTAGATTCAATTATTCTAACTCTAAACTTGTGAAACTTTAGGAATGTTTTTAATCTACTAAACTTGCTCTCAAAAATCGTTTTTTATTAATCTAGAATTTCTCATGAAACCCCCCTTATAAACACCCCTTAGCTTGGCAAAAAAAAAATAAAAGTAGGAGTTTTAAAAGAAATCCTGTGTCAATGGGAATAAAGAGATTCCGTAAACACAGGCACCCAATATTGTTAAAAGAAATCCCGTGTCAATGGGAATAAAAAATTAATAATTCCGTAAACACGGGCATTGGGTTAAGTTTAGAAAAGATTTCAATTCTCCCGCGTAAACCAACGCTGGGAATCAAAACAAAAC
Organism: Dactylorhiza incarnata; assembly: GCA_033032865.1. Classification (NCBI taxonomy): domain Eukaryota; kingdom Viridiplantae; phylum Streptophyta; class Magnoliopsida; order Asparagales; family Orchidaceae; genus Dactylorhiza; species Dactylorhiza incarnata. Next base: position 7,904,063 of record JAWHQI010000013.1, read on the forward strand.
CACCAAAAAGGTGGGGTGAGAGGATAAAGTCCATCACCCCTAACTCCAAGCACTCTATTTTTGCCAAGGCTACCTTTTTCCCCTACCCTTTAGCCAATAAAATTGTACCTAGATTTTAATTTAAAAAAGTTTGGGAGAGCATAATTAGTAGGCTTTATTTATTCTTAAAAACTTTCTTAAAAAAAGTTAAAGTTTTTTATAGTTCTATTCTAATTAAAAGGTACCAAAGACTGCAATAATCGACGCTATTTAGCTAACTTTAGAAGTCTCGCTAAAATTTTTTTCGCTTTTTTTAAATTACTTTCATAGTTTTGGACTTACCTCTTTAAATACCCTAAATTTTTTCGATCTTACTTTTGATTTAATAAAAACTTTAGTAAATTAGAAATTTTATTAAGCGTCTTATAGGTATCCCTTACTTTTGCTCTGGAATAGCAAAAGCTTAAGTATGGGGGTGTTTGATGAATAACAAATTATGCATATTTTTAGTAACTTTTCTAGCCTAATTTTGGGTAGTTTTGTACATATTTTATGTAAAATATTGAAATAATCTCTTGTTTTATCCTATGTTTATAAATTTTTTCTATTTGAAAAAAAAAACTTAAGTTATTTAAGTATGAAACAAATCAGTAAATTTGTAAAAATAAGTAATTATGTTTATATAAGAATAAAATTTTGAAATAATATTGTATAATGTATATAATATAAATATAAAGGAATATATTTATATAATAAATATAGCAGTATAATATAATAAATAATATATATATTAAATATATAACAGTATATATATTAAATATAATCATATATTTATATGTAAATATTGATGAAAATATAGTATTAATAATGTATATACATTATAAATATAATGAAATATTATATATATATTATATAAACATAATAATTTTATATATAAACTCAGCAAAAATTCGTCGAACGCCGAGCGGTATTCGACGAATTTTTATGTATTAGTATTAGATGTTATATTATATTATATATATATATATATATATATATATATATATATATATATATATCTCCCGTTCGACGAACTCAGCCCGAGCTGAGTTCGACGAACTCCCCGCTCAGAGTTCGTCGATCTCTCTCCTAGCCCGGAGTTCGACGTTCTCTTATATGAAATATTATATATAAATATATTTACCTCTACAGGCGTTAGTCGATCTCCCTTCCAGCCTTCTATCCACACCCCAAACTCTCCGCTCCCTGAGTTCGACGAATTCTCCCCAGATAGGCATTCGACTAATTATATATATATATATATATTATAACAACATTATATAATTTCTGCAGGTGTTCGACTAACTCCCAGATCGACTTTCGTCGAGCTCTCTCCCCAAGCTTCGTTCGACGAATTCCCGCCAGCTCTTTCTTCCAGCAAGCTGTCCTAACACCTCTCTCCTTCTAGAATCTGCCAGCCCTCTATCCGCACCCCACACTCTTCCAGCAAGCTTGCAAAGTCAGATTTTGCCTCCTCCTTCTAGAAGCCTTCCAAATCCTCTATAAATAGAGGGGGTGGCTGATGTTCAAAGGGTTCAAAATTTTGAGACTTATTCTTGATATTTTGATCCAATCTTGTTGCCTTCCTAGTTTTTGTGTTTAGGTAAATTTTTGCACTCTTTCTCTCTCTTGTTTTGCAACCTCTTTATGATGAAAATAAAATAAAATTTGCTTGTTTTTGTAACTATCTCTCTCTTTGTTTTTGTGAAAGTGTGTGTGTGTTTTCCTTTTGTTTTTCCTTTTTTTTAGATTTTGTTCTGTTAAGTAGTGTTTCCATTATAATTTGTGTGTGAGTGTGTATGAGGCTAACTTTCATGTTTTAGTTTTTTTTGTTTTTGTTTTGTAATCTTTTGTATCATTTCAAGTAAGTGTGTGTGTGTGTGTGTGTTAGTATAAATTTTGTTTTCTTTTAACTTAGTTTCATTTATGTTGTGTGTGTGAGTGTATGAGTTAATTTTTGTTTTGTTTTTAATTAGATTTCATTAAAGTAGAGTGTGTGTGTGTGTGTATGAGTATAAATTTTGCGCCTTTTTTGTAATTCAATAGCTTCCATTTCCGTCACGCATTTATTTCCCGCCTATCCGCTTGGATAGGACTCGTCACGCATTTATTTCCCGCCTATCCGCTTGGATAGGACTCGTCACGCATTTATTTCCCCTCTACCTATTTGGGTAGGGATCGCACTTCTTTAATTTCTGCAATTTACCGCTTTCATTTTAATTCCGTAGAGTGCGTGAGTTTTCAATTAGTGAGTCTTTTGTTTTTAATATAATTGCTTTTTGCTAATTCCGCTAACCGCTCAATCGTTTAAAATCGCCGTAGTTATCATTATCACTTTATTAAACTCTAAAAAATTCTAAGCAAAAGTACTTTCTAAATTAACGTTTCCGTGCTTTTTCGCTTTTTATCGCAATTATCGTTAAACGCACGCCAACCTTAATTTTCGTCATTAGTTTTTCTACAAAATTATAAAAATCAATTCAAAACTCTTTTCGATAAAATAATAGCGCGTTCCTTAGAAGTAGAAATAATCGATACGACCTTGGAAAAATACGACCTTGATATTTCAAAAAGAAATATCCTATACTACTATCGATAAGGTCCACTTGCCTTTATCGATTTTAGTCCGGATAATTATATAAACCCAAAAGCCTTCTCTCCAAAGCATTTTTTAAAACTCTCTTTTAAACACTTAAAAAATTGTTGCAACAACTCTTTGGTTGTTGGAACTAGCTCAAGGCAAAAGAAGTTTTAAAACGATCTCTTAAAGAATTGTTGCAACAACTCACAAAATTGTTGCAACAACATATTCAAAAAACTTTCAACTTTCATTTCAACATAAGCCTTTCAAACCCTTTCTACTTAGCTTTTGGCGACGCGGCCAAAGAGTAATCCTCGATATTTCGAAAGAGGAAAAGACCGTTACTTTTATCTTTCGATAGGATAACGGGTAATTCCTCGAAGTAGAATTACTCGCGGGACTCTTCGAAAACGTCCGCCTAAGGTTAAAACCCAAAGAAACAAAGAGCTTTTCTAAAAAGATAAATTTCAGCGTATCAGCGTCAACTTGCCCCCGGGCCTCCTATGATCCGCCTTGACGCGCTGACAAGTGTAGCACTGCGCCACAAATCTCGCAATATTGCCCTTCATGCCAGGCCACCACACAATCTGCTTCAAATCGCGATACACCTTCGTAGAGCCAGGATGATAGGATATGCTGGAGTCGTGAGCCTCCTCACAAATCTTCGCTCGAAATTGCCCCACAACGGGTATGCACAGCCTACCCCGGTACCTCAAGGTACCCTCAACATCAATCGAGAAATCCGACAACTCACCTCTCTCAGCTCTGCTCCGGAGGTGCTGTAAATCCAGATCATCCTTCTGGTGCAGCTTCGTCAAAGCAATCTAGGACGGCTCTTCAACCTTCATACAAGACGGACCACCCCTGGGCTTCACCGCGATGCTCATCAAAAGAAACTCCTCCACCAGGGACTGCACAGAGAGTCCGAAAATAGAAGCTGACTTCCTGCTCAGTTCATCCGCCACTACATTTGCCTTGCCGGAATGATAGAGGATCTCCACGTTATAATCTGCCACGTACTCCATCCATTGACGCTGGCGCAGGCTAAGCTCTCCCTGAGAAAATACGTAAATCAGGCTCTTGTGGTCTGAATAAATCTTGCACACCACCCCATACAGAAGATGCCTCCACAGCTTCAGAGCATAAATCACCGCTGCAAACTCTAAATCGTGCGTCGGGTAGTTCTGCTCATGAATCTTTAGCTGTCTCGACCCATACGCAATGATCCTGCCCTCCTGCATGAGGACGCAACCAAGGCCTATCAGCGAAGCGTCTACGTAGACCTGAAACTCCACTCCCTCAACCGGGAGAGCCAAAACCGGAGCAGAACACAGCCTTCTCTTTAACTCCTGAAAGGCCTCCTCGCACTGCTCGCTCCAATCGAAAGTCGCTTCCTTCCGCGTCAACCTAGTAAGAGGCGCGGAAATGCCTGAGAAACCTTCGACAAACCTCTGGTAATAGCCTGCTAAACCCAAGAAACTTCGGATCTCCTTCGGCGACGATGACCTCTTCCAGTCCAAAACAGGAGCGACCTTCGCTGGGTCCACAGAGATACCACCCTTGCTCACCACGTGACCCAAGAAAGAGACTTGCGAAAGCCAGAACTCGCATTTGCTCAGCTTGGCATACAGCTTGTGTGCCCTCAAGGTAGACATCACCAGACGCAAATGCCGAGCATGCTCCTCTTCACTTGAAGAATAGACCAGCACATCATCAATAAAAACCACTACAAACTGGTCCAGATAGTCTCGGAATACCCTGTTCATCAGATCCATGAAAGCAGAGGGCGCATTCGTCAGCCCAAAAGACATCACCAGGAACTCAAAATGTCCATAACGCGACCGGAAAGCAGTTCGCAGAACGTCTGAGTCGCGAATCCTCAACTGATGGTAACCGGACCGAAGGTCAATCTTCGAGAACACGCAGCTACCCTGCAACTGGTCGAACAAGTCATCAATCCGCGGCAACGGATATCTGTTTTTAATCATGACCTTGTTCAACTCTCTGCAATCGATGTAACGCCTCATCGATCCATCCTTCTTCTTTACGAACAGAACTGGCGCACCCCAAGGCGACGAACTCGGCCTAGTAAAACCAAGCTATAGAAGCTCATCCAACTGAGTGCGCAGCTCCTCCAACTCCCGCGGTGCCATACGGTAGGGTGCCTTCTGATGCGATGTTCGGCAAGTGCACCAGTCGCGCAAGTAATAAATGTTGGGAATAGGATCCCCGAGTGTCGGTCTCTTGAGGAATGCAGGTTGGGTGAACGAATCACGTTGTGTGACAATTATTACACAAGTGAAAACAAACACAGATAGTGGGGTTTTGATTTGGTTTCCTACTGTTAACAACAATAAAAGAAATGCGGGTCGAAATCACCGCTTCGCAAGGTGAGATGGGTGCAGCGGCCGCGATGCCGAGCTTCGTGAGGCGGATGGACGGTATGCAACGAATGAAGTGATTACTAGTGTGGAGAGTGAGGGTCGCAAACACCTCTTCACAAATCACCGTTAACTCTTGCTAACGCAAATCGAACACGATGAGTGCGTGAGTGAGTGAGTGGAGGTGAGACGTATCACAAACAAATACTGAAGAACAGAGAAGAAACAACCATTGCATTTACACTAAACATCATGATATTCAAGTTTAAATGATTCAAAGAAATACAACAAAGGGGGGAGGAAGAAATCAACCAATGGACGAAGACTAGCAGCCGTTCACGGCCGGAATGGTAGTTTTTCAAGCTACCTCCGGACTCGGGCGGACTGTGCTTCCGGCGTTGAGAGACTGTCACGACCTCTCCACGTGCTTCCGTCGTCTTCTACCTCAGGATGACTATTCTTTTCACCAGACAGAACTGGAGATGGCTTGCTTGAGTGCTTGCGGAGGGTGGAGAATGCTCTCGGACGATGGAGGATTGCTTAGAATGGCTGGAGATGACTTCCCCTTGCGGAGAAGATGAGGTGGAGGTGGCTGGAAGTGGAAAACGACGGCGTACGGACTGTAAATCGCGCTCCCTAAACCCCCGTTATCCCTAATCTGCGGATCAGGAACTTATATAGGCGCTGGAATAAACATGTTGAAATTGTTGAAGTGGAAGTGAAGGAGGCTTTTGGACCTGGGCGGTCTAGGAGGAGGTCGGGCGGTCTGACGTGACCGCACAACCTGGCGGTCTGCATCCGCGGTCTGGCTGATCTTAGCCTAGCGGCGGTCTCCCGGGTTGACCGCTGGTCTTGTCCAAAGTCTGCTGAAGTAGCCGCGCGGTCTGTGCGTGACCGCGTGGCATGCTGTCCTCTTCAAGACTGTGGCGGTCTGGTATGACCGCACAGTTTGATCCAGGTTCTCTCCGGAATGCGGTCTGGTAGCTGACCAGGCTTTCTGGGGCTATTCGCGGACTAAGGGTCTTAGTCACGCGGTCTCAGTTCGCGGTCTCAGGAGGAGACTGGTATGCGAGCTGGTCTCAGTTCGCGGTCTCAGGAGGAGACTGGTATGCGAGCTGGTTGCTGTTCGCAGTCTCAGAAGGAGATCGGCATGCAGACAGGAGTTCGCGATCTAATGGCAAACTGACTGTGTTTGCGGTCTCATGCGAACACAGGTGGTGAATAGCTTTGGGCGGTCTGGCGAGCTCTTTGTGGAGTCGCGGTCTGCTGTGAGAGTGGCGGTCTCTCATGGCGACATTGAAGCTGGCAGGTTAACCAAAATGAAGCAGGAGTTATGTTGCTGATCGCGCGGGTTGACCGATCAGGTCGCGTGATCTGGAGGGTGGTGATCCTATCTCATAGGGTGGTGACTGGATCAGGTCCCGTGCCTATAAATAGGAGGCCACTGTAGCAGCAAAAAAGAACACACCAAGTGTAAGCTGAGTTCGCTTATTTCCTGCGGTCTGTTTTATTCTGACCGTGCGGTCTGCTGATTGAATTCCTCTTGTGCAGCTTCTGCGGATAGTGTGGGCAGCAGCGATCACCTCTTCCTCTGAAAGTGTTCGGGCGGTCTGCGGCTTGGAGTTGTGGTGCTGGAGTTCGGGAGGATCAACAGGTCGGAAGAAGGGTGCGGTTTGATCAGCGGATTGGTGGTGTGCTGTGATCGGCAAGGCGCTGCGGTCTGGCAGTGTGTTGAAGTCGCAGGGAGATCACGCGGTCTGGAGCGATCTCAAGTTATCCTCATCTACTTGTATTTCTGTTTGGTATCTGTGCTGGCGAAATCATGTCTCGCCAAGCATGCCTTGCCCTGTAATGAAGTTTATGCTATCAATAAAGATCAATTGCTTGCCTAAAGTTTGTTTCTGGTTGTTTGGTTTGTATCTCTAAGTTGCATAATCGATTCCTGCTTGCTCTCACAAGGTCCTTAGAAAAATTTCACATGGTATCAGAGGTAGGTTGGAGTGGATAGAGCAGGTTGCAACTTAGAGTAGCCATCGCCTTTGTGAAGAAGGAACCAGAGGAAAAAACAATGGAAGGTGGATTTGCAAGAGGTCTTGGTATTGAGATGCTTACATCGACTAACTTCAAGAAGTGGAAGTCATGTATGCAGAGCTATCTTCTGGGTGAGGATCTATGGGAAGTTGTTGGAGGAAATGAGACAGAAGAGGTGAAGGCAACCGAAGATGGTGACAATGGTCCGGCCGTAAGGGCGTGGAGAAAGACCAATGCCAAGGCCGAGTTCACTTTGAAGCGTGCCATTTCACCTGATCTATTTGATCACATCTTAGGGTGTGGATCAGCTGCCGAGATCTGGAGAGCCCTGGATGGGCTGTTTAATAAGAAGAATGTAGCGAGGCTGCAGTTCTTGGAGAATGAGCTGGCAAGGTCGGCTCAGGGCGATCTTTCTATCTCCACTTTCTTTCTGAAGATGAAGAACCTCTGCGCTGAGATATCAGCACTGGATCCTGATGAGCCAATTTCTGAGGCGAAGCTGAAGAGGCACATCATCCGCGGCTTGCGGAAGGAATATGTGGCCTTTGTTACGTCGGTGTAGGGATGGGCAAATCAGTCGTCTCTGTTGGAGCTGGAGAACTTGCTTTCTTCGCAAGAAAGCTTGGCAAGACAGATGGCGGGGTTGTCAGTGACTGGGGGAGATGGCGAAGTTCTCTTCTCGGGGAAGAAGAAGAAGTGGGATAAGAAGAAGAAGACCGCTGGAGGTGGCTATGGGCCTTCAACTTCTGGGCAGCAGGAAAGGGGGTATGCTCCCAAGGCTGACGGGAAGAAGAAGGGAGAAGGTCCGAAGTGCTACAAGTGTGGCAAGTTTGGCCATATCAGGAAGGATTGCAAGGTGGTCACCCAAGCTGGGCATGCTGCGGAGAAGGAGGAAGCTGAGGCCAGGAACATTCAAGGAGGTTGGGGAGGAGCCTTTTCGGCTTCTATTGGAGCTTCGGCTCCCATCAACTATTTGGAGGACTGGATCGTGGACTCGGGGTGTGGTCATCACCTCACCGGAGACGGGACCAAGCTTTCTTCTGCATAGCCCTACACAGGTAACAATGCAATCATTACTGCTGATAATACCGTGCATCCAGTAGAGAAGGTGGGGGTGGTTTCTTTGGGCAGTGATAGAGGGCCACTTACTTTGAAGAGTGTCTATCATGTGCCCGGAATGAAGAAAAACCTCTTCTCCGTGACCAACGCTGTTGACGCTGGGTATCACGTTCTGTTCGGCCCAACAGAAGTGAAATTTCTACGTAATGTAGAGGCCGTGAAGGCCGAGGTCGTTCATATCGGGAGACGGGCAAAGGACTTGTTTGTTTTATCAACAAGTTCCTACGTCGACAAGATGAAGACGAATGATGGTGCCGTTATATGGCATGAGAGGTTGGGGCACGTAGGAATGGACAAGCTGAAAGCAATGGCGGTGAGAGGTCTGGTCAAGGGCCTGCCAAGTCTATCCTCCTACGGAGAAGGTCATGTGTGCGAGGGATGTCAGTTCGGCAAGTCTCATCGACTACCGTTTGACAAGTCGCAGACAAGAAGTAGTGTGTCATTGGAGTGCATCCACGGTGACTTGATGGGACCAACTGCTACCCCAAGCCTCGGAGGCAGCAGATATATGCTGGTGTTGATCGATGATTACACCAGATATGTCTGGGTATATTTCCTGAAGGAGAAGGCGGGGGCGTTTGCCAAGTTTGTGGAGTTCAAGGAGCTCGTGGAAGGTCGGCTGGGACTGCGGTTGAAGAAGCTGAGGACTGACAACGGAGGGGAATTCACCTTCAGTGAGTTCTCTACTTTTTGCAGGAAGGCAGGTATCTGGAGGGAGCTTACTTGTGCACATACTCCACAGCAGAACGGAGTTGCAGAGCGGAAGATCCGTCATCTGACAGAGACCTGCAAGTGTTGGATGCATGCCAAGAGTATTCCAAAGTCCTTCTGGGCGGAGGGAATGTCTTGTGCTGCTTACGTCATCAACCGGATGCCTCTTAGTCCCATCAACATGTTAACTCCGCATGAGTTGATGTTCAAGGAGAAGCCAAGCGTGGCACACCTTAGGGTGTTTGGTTCCACCTGCTACGTGCATGTTCCAGATGCTCTTCGGACGAAGCTAGATGCGAAAGCAAGGAAGCTAGTCTTCGTGGGATACGACGAGCGGAAGAAAGGATGGAAGTGCATGGACCCAGAGACGCGGAGATTTGTTGTATCTCACGACGTTGTATTTGATGAAGTGACATCTTATAAGGGGTCTTCTGGAGTGGAGCTACCAGAGAGCAGGGTGGAGGTGCCAGAGCAAGCAGTGGAAGATCTTCAAGTAGAGCTACCTGTGTCACCAGGTGGTCCATCTCCTTCTAGTTCCGAGACGGGGGCTTCTGGTTCAGGGAGCAGGGGGAGCAATGCTCCTAGCACGTCTGGAAGAGGAGCTGGGGAAGAAGCAGCTGGAGATAATGCGGTTCAGGGGAAGGAGCTGAGGAGGTCGAAGCGAGCAATCGTTGCCCCTGATCGCTATACAGGAGGAAACGCAGTGAGCTTTGTCTCATGTTTCTTCGCTGGTCCCTTGGATGAGAGGGAGCCGTCGAGCTTTGAGAAGGCCCAAGGCGTGAAGGAGTGGGATGTTGCAATGCAAGAAGAGATGGCAGCTCTTGAGAAGAATGAGACCTGGTCTCTTGTGCCCAAGCCTAAGGGCACTACTCCTGTAACATGCAAATGGGTCTATAAATTGAAGAAGAAAGCTGACGGCAGTATCGAGCGTTACAAGGCTCGTCTTGTAGCTCGGGGGTTCTTGCAGCAATACGGTGAAGACTACGAAGAGACTTTCAGTCCGGTGGCAAAAATGACTTCAGTTCGGTTCATCATTGCCTTAGCGGCATTCAGTGGATGGGAGATTTGGCAGCTCGACGTCAAGAACGCCTTCTTGTACGGCGAGATTGACAAGGACATCTTCATGGTCCAGCCACTAGGCTTTGTGTTTGAAAATTTTTCGGATCATGTCTGCAAGCTGAAGAAGGCCCTGTATGGGTTGAAGCAAGCGCCAAGGGCGTGGTACGGAAAGATCGCAGAATATCTCCTATTCTGTGGATTTTGTGCTTGAGACTCAGACTCAAGCTTGTTCGTCAAGAAGAGCGGGGAGCTTCAAGTCATCGTGCTGCTTTACGTCGACGATATGATCGTGATGGGGAATTCGAAGGAGGAAGTAGCTCAGCTTCGGGCCGAGCTGGCTATCAGGTTCGAGATGAAGGACTTAGGTGAGCTTCACCATTTCCTTGGACTCGAGGTGCAGAGGAAGGATAGTGGAGTGCTGGTTTCCCAGGCTGGATATGCGGAGCGAATCGTGGAGCGATTCGGCATGAAGGAAGGGAAGTGCATATCTACACCTCTAGAGAAGGCTATGAAGCTTCGGAAGGATGAAGGGAGGATTATGCAAGATCCGTTGGTGTTCCGAGCTCTGGTTGGGAGCTTGATCTATCTGACGATCACGAGGCCAGATATTGCATATGCAGTAGGCAGAGTGAGTCGGTATATGGCGGAGCCACGGATACCTCATCTGCTAGCGGCCAAGAACATTCTGAAGTATGTCAAGGCGACCTCGGACATGGGTCTCCTATACAGGAGGGATGCGGGCTTCGAAGTGCATGGATACATGGATGCTGATTACGGGGGAGATTCGGATGATCGGAAGTCGACATCTGGATTTGTCTTCATGGCGGGCCCTACTGCTATATCATGGTGCAGCAAGAAGCAGGATTCCGTATCGGTCTCCACCACAGAAGCAGAATACAAGGCTTCGGACTTGGCAGCTCAGGAAGCCATCTGGCTTAGGAGGTTGGTGGGAGACGTACACAAAGAGGTTCGGGAGCCGACTCTGCTACGCGGTGACAACGAGAGTGCTCTCAAACTGGTTACCAATCCAGTTTGTCACGCAAGGACCAAGCATATCGAGATCGAGCATCACTTCATACGGGAGAAGGTGCTGGAGGGGTCTCTTTCGGTCGAGCATGTGCGGAGTACGGACAATGTCGCAGACATCTTCACAAAGGCGCTGGCAAAGGGGCCGTTCACACGGCTAAGGGAGCTACTTGGGTTGGTTTCCACTTCCCACTTCAAGGGGGAGTGTTGAAATTGTTGAAGTGGAAGTGAAGGAGGCTTTTGGACCTGGGCGGTCTGGGAGGAGGTCGGGCGGTCTGACGTGACCGCACAACCTGGCGGTCTGCATCCGCGGTCTGGCTGATCTTAGCCTAGCGGCGGTCTCCCGGGTTGACCGCTGGTCTTGTCCAAAGTCTGCTGAAGGAGCCGCGCGATCTGTGCGTGACCGCGTGGCGTGCTGTCCTCTTCAAGACTGTGGCGGTCTGGTATGACCGCACAGTTTGATCCAGGTTCTCTCCGGAATGCGGTCTGGTAGCTGACCGGGCTTTCTGGGGGTATTCGCGGACTAAGGGTCTTAGTCACGCGGTCTCAGTTTGCGGTCTCAGGAGGAGACTGGTATGCGAGCTGGTCTCAGTTCGCGGTCTCAGGAGGAGACTGGTATGCGAGCTGGTTGCTGTTCACGGTCTCAGAAGGAGATCGGCATGCAGACAGGAGTTCGCGATCTAATGGCAAACTGACTGTGTTCGCGGTCTCATGCGAACACAGGTGGTGAATAGCTCCGGGCGGTCTGGCGAGCTCTTTGTGGAGTCGCGGTCTGCTGTGAGAGTGGCGGTCTCTCATGGTGACATTGAAGCTGGCAGGTTCACCAAAATGAAGCAGGAGTTATGTTGCTGATCGCGCGGGTTGACCGATCAGGTCGCGCGATCTGGAGGGTGGTGATCCTATCTCATAGGGTGGTGACTGGATCAGGTCCCGTGCCTATAAATAGGAGGCCACTGTAGCAGCAAAAAAGAACACACCAAGTGTAAGCTGAGTTCGCTTGTTTCCTGCGGTCTGTTTTATTCTGACCGTGCGGTCTGCTGATTGAATTCCTCTTGTGCAGCTTCTGCGGATAGTGTGGGCAGCAGCGATCACCTCTTCCTCTGAAAGTGTTCGGGCGGTCTGCGGCTTGGATTTGTGGTGCTGGAGTTCGGGAGGATCAACAGGTCGGAAGAAGGGTGCGGTTTGATCAGCGGATTGGTGGTGTGCTGTGATCGGACAGGCGCTGCGGTCTGGCAGTGTGTTGAAGTCGCAGGGAGATCGCGCGGTCTGGAGCGATCTCAAGTTATCCTCATCTACTTGTATTTCTGTTTGGTATCTGTGCTAGCGAAATCATGTCTCGCCAAGCATGTCTTGCCCTGTAATGAAGTTTATGCTATCAATAAAGATCAATTGCTTGCCTAAAGTTTGTTTATGGTTGTTTGGTTTGTATCTCTAAGTTGCATAATCGATTCCTGCTTGCTCTCACAAGGTCCTTAGAAAAATTTCACAAAACAGTGCGCACGGTCATTGGCGCATGACCAGTGGTCGTGCGCGCTGGAGTTCTGTGATCATGCGCCTACCTGGGTGGAGCCTGCAAAGTAAGAAATTTATAAAATACCATGTTCACACGACCAGTGGCGCACGACCGATGGTCGTGCGCACTATCGTAGGCGGTCGTGGCACTGTCCAAAACAGAACTCATAAAATTGATGTTAAGTGCGCACGAACAGTGTCGCACGACTGGTGGTCGTGCGCACTATCGTAGGTGGTCGTGCGCACTACCCGAGACAGAACTCGAAAAATAGGGTTAAGTGCACACGATCAGCGGCGCACGACCAGTGGTCGTGCGCAATAGAACCAGTGATCGTGCGCAGTATACCTGTACAGAATTGTACAGGGAACACCTGTACGACTCCTGTTCCAGCACAACCACGAATCCAGCCACTGAAAGTGGCACTTAACAATGCATGAAAACTACTAGAGATGCAGAACATGAAATAACACCAAAAACGGGCCTAGAGGTGCACTTAGCATGGAGTATCAAATATGAGTGAAAACATGTCTAAAGTGAAGTGCATAGACTAGAAAATCGGCCCAGATGAGTCCATAAATGTGTATATATTTGGGACCCATCACACCCCCAGACTTAACTGTTTGCGCGTCCGGAGCAAACGAATTCGGTGGAGTGTGAAAATGGTAGTTAACAAAGAAAATTACACAAAGGAGTACGGTGCGAAGTAACAAACGCATGCAAATAGAAATTTAGTAAAAAGAGATTCTAACTATACTAATTAATTTACAAAAGTATTAGAGCGTAAAGAAAGATTTATCAATACTCAGTTGGTGAACTGTGAAGAACTTGATCGATCATGCCCGATGTGAAAGTAACAAGCCATTAAGGAGGGTGTTGCACAAGATTGGGGTTCAGGAATAACTCCGCTGAAATCCATCAACGTCGTGAACCATAAGCATGCCCGGTCACACTCTCTCCACGGCGCTAGTAAACGCACGAGATAAATCAGTAGGGCTTTAGGATCATATTTGGGCTTAGGTTGCGGTATGATATTCAAAGATAAAGACGAAGGCTACGCAACCCAAATGAGTCAATGGAACGCTGCACCAAACAAAACCAAGAACAAAGCTCGTGTGACACACCCCCAGACTTATCATGAAAACTAGGTGTGCACACGGCCTACTTCACAAATACCAACAGATTTTCTATTGTGCTTGGGAGGATATATTTTCAATACAATTTTTTTTTAGAATTTCATTTCAATAACATATTTTTCTTCTTTTTTCTTATCCTCCAGTTGGTTCATATTCAGCAAATAAACTTATTTTTCCTTCACATCACAGAGATTCCAAACATCACACCAAATCAAGAACATGAGTGCAGTTAAACAGCAATTTGGTTGCAAAATTAGGATAAGCTTTTAGGATTTGGTGAATGGAAGAGGAGCTGAAACAAAGAAGTGGTAGGCGCAAATGTTGGCTTGCAAAGGTGAGCGAATAAGATAGGGGAAGACAAAGCTCAAACTAGCCAAAAGGTGGCCTACATCACTTTTAACTCGAAGAATCGCTCGCACCCATGCTTCAAGAGTCGTTTGGGGCAAGTTCTTAGCCCACGAGAAAGGTAAACCTTCCTCCCGACTCGAGCAACACACAACTAGTGCTCGTATACACACAACACCGGGTTATCGCCAATTTCGTTCACATTCACCATTTGAGTATAACAAATCTAAAATTACGCAAAAATACTAATCATAAATTAAACGCATTGAAATAATCTAGTTTTACTCAAATTCTACTATAGCATGCGGATGCGACTAGAACACTGCGCGAGTCAACATCGCACTCCAATTAGTAATTCCTAAGCTAACACCCTAATTCACATTCCAAGCCAAAATAATTTATTCGGAGACGAAACAATCAGGTAAGTGCGCGCTTATGTGGGTGAAGTGGTGTATGAAGCATGGAATAATGACGATGGCAACGAAAAATTTAAACAATCTTCTAGCATGCGGTGCAACTCGTGCGCAAAGTGGATAACAACGTGCTCTCCCCCAGATTTAATCTAAACATTTCATCACAAAAACTGAAAGCTAGGGGGGAAGAAGTGTTACCCAATGCTCAGAATTGAGCATACCAGATGATTGGCGTTAATTTTCATGAGCAATCCACAACTTCCGCCATCGCAAACAACAAAGCTCGCCTGCAAAAGACACAACTAAAAGCGGCAAAAAAATTTATAAAAACTGAATTGAAACATGTTAGAAAAATAGAAATCAGCAAATCTGGGTTGTCTCCCAACAGCGCTTTTATTTTATGTCCTTAAGCTGGACCAAATACCTGTATTATAATTGTTTATAGAGTGCAGAAATTAAATAAAAAGTGCATGAAAAAGAGAGTTTCACAAAATAAGAGATAAAAAGAAAAATCAGCTGTAGGCGCTTTTATGGTGCCCGTCTCCCGTAGCTTGTAGGCGGGAGGTGAAGGCTTTAGGGCCAACACTGGTGTCACCCAGTGTTCCCCTAACCTCCGCCCTCTTGCTACGGAGAACGGCAGAGCGCGCATCACGCAGACGCTTCTCTTGTTTAAGTTTAGCGACAGTCGGAGACTGCCAACGTTGAATGTTTTCAGATTCTCCCAATCGAGCAGTGGGTGGCATCATTTCCGTCGCCGCAGTGACGACCGGATCATCCCAAGAGATGGAACGCTTAACTAGTTAATTACACGATTCAATGCAAGAGAATAATGGGATGTCATCCCGAATCAAGTTCAGCTCAATAAGTTCAGGACTGCTGTCCTCCTCCCTCTTGGAAGCATAGTTTCTTCGAGAATCTACTTTTTCCTCTCCGCTTGACTGGTACTCTTCCTTTTTTCCTTTAGATGATCCATTATCTTTCTTATCCCCTGCACAACTCAGTGATTCATCAAAAATAAAAGGAGGGGGGAAGATGGATGTTTCAGTTTTAGTCTTGGGGCAAGTTGGCAAAGGCACCTTATTGGGTAGGAGGACACAACCCGCAGAAAAGTCAAGGGTGGCACCGCTCTCTTTCTAGAACGGTATACCCAAGATAGGGATGGAGTGATTCTCCCAGGGTCCCAACACTTGAAAATCAGCAACCACCACTGCCCCCTCAACCATAACTTCTACATTTTTAACTTCCCCTTCCGATTGTATGACGGTACCGTTTGCGAGCACAAGAGATTTCCGGTCCTCCGTGTTAATTTCAAGTTGCATTTTATCAACGTCTTGCAAAGCAATGACGTTGCGGGAGGAGCCAGAATCACACAAAGCCTTAGTTTCAATTTTATTAATGGAACAGGAGATTACTAACTCACGCGGATGACCCACTTCCGCGTCGCCGAGACTCTTCCCTTGGTCTATTGGGTTTTTTCGGTATTACTAGGAAGAGTCCCATGCGACCGCTCGGTTAGCACTTGGGCCAATTGGCCCAGCTGCGTTTCCAAGTTCCACATGGATGCGGTTTGGTTAACCATGTTTGAGTTAGCCGCTTGCATGAATTTTTCCATCATCTCCTCCAAGTTACTCTTTTTGGGAGCTGGGGGGCCTTGGTTATATTCCGGATGAGGTGGCCTTGGTTGGCTCCCGGAAGCGTACGCATCATTCTGATGCTGCCCCGGTGCCCATCGTTGGCCAGGTGCGTTGGAGTTCTATGAGAAGTTTGGGTGACTTCTCACTCCCGGATGATATGTGTTATTAAATGGCACCCCCTTAGATTGATTACCAACAAAATTAACAGATTCGTTTAAAGAAAAGTACGAGAAGTCACCTGATAGATCACTGCCCGAGCATTCATACGCATGGTGTCCGCCGCCTCCACATCCTTCACACGTAATAACAGCAGTCGGTGCGGATGTAAGCGGAAGCGAGTCGACCACGAAGAGACCACGGGCGCTTCTCGGTGCATTTCTCCCGGCAGTCCAAAATGTGCTGTGGGAGGCGGTGTCTCGCAGAATTCGAAGAGCCTCTTCTGGAGTATGGTTCATTAGAGTACCACCCGCAACAACATCTATCATTGTCCGGTAGTTGGGCTCGATCGCGAAGTAGAATGTCTCTACCACGTTCCAAGGTTGGAGCTCGTGGCTCGGACAGCGGCAGAGAAGATCGTTAAGGCGCACCCATGCCTCGGCAAGGGTCTCTTGGTCAGCTTGGCGAAAGGTGGCGATCTCCCGCCGTAGGCTCACAATTTTATCAACGGGGTGGAGTTTGGCCAGGAACCTGTGATGCGAGAGCATCCCAAGTCGCAGCGGTCCCAGGAGGAATAGAATGGAGCCACACCTTGGCCTTGTCGCGAAGTGAGAATGGGAACAGTCGCAGCTTGACTGTATCGTCAGGAATCCCAGCATAGCAGAAAGTTCCGCAGATATCGTAAAACTCTGCCAGGTGCAGGTGCAGATCTTCACTGGCCATCCCGGAGAACTGAGCATTGTTCCGGATGATGTTCAAGATCGCAGGTTTGATCTCAAACTGTTTGTTCATAATATTGGGACCGAACCCAGGATACACACTCCCAGCTGTCGGAGTGGTGTAATCTCTCATCGTTCGGGGTCGAGGCCTAACTACCTCTTGCCCATCTCCAGGATGGTGCTGCTCCACGTTGGGCACTCTTGGTTCAACATTATCTGGGTCTATGTTGTCACCCATTGCCGCCTGTACAGCTGCTGCGCGCCTTCGTGCGCGAGCGGTCCGTTCGATCTCTGGATCAAAGGGTACAAGTTCCCCCGCGGCTTGTCTCTGCATGCACAATCACAACCTAAAGAAAACAAAACAAGGAAAATCAAAAACAACTGCTCTTGTAACAAAAGTTCACAACTCAAGACGTTACACGCCTGAACATTCCCCGGCAACGGCGCCAAAAACTTGATGCGATGTTCGTCAAGTGCACCGGTCGCGCAAGTAATAAATGTTGGGAATAGGATCCCCGAGTGTCGGTCTCTTGAGGAATGCAGGTTGGGTGAACGAATCACGTTGTGTGATAATTATTACACAAGTGAAAACAAACACAGACAGTGGGGTTTTGATTTGGTTTCCTACTGTTAACAACAATAAAAGAAATGCGGGTCGAAATCACCGCTTCGCAAGGTGAGATGGGTGTAGCGGCCGCGATGCCGAGCTTCATGAGGCGGATGGACGGTATGCAGTGAATGAAGTGATTACTAGTGTGGAGAGTGAGGGTCGCAAACACCTCTTCACAAATCGCCGTTAACTCTTGCTAACGCGAATCGAACACGATGAGTGCGTGAGTGAGTGAGTGGAGGTGAGACGTATCACAAACAAATACTGAAGAACAGAGAAGAAACAACCATTGCATTTACACTAAACATCATGATATTCAAGTTTAAATGATTCAAAGAAATACAACAAAGGGGGGAGGAAGAAATCAACCAATGGACGAAGACTAGCGGTCGTTCACGGCCGGAATGTTAGTTTGTCAAGCTACCTCCGGACTCGGGCGGACTGTGCTTCCGGCGTTGAGAGACTGTCACGACCTCTCCACGTGCTTCCGTCGTCTTCTACCTCAGGATGACTATTCTTTTCACCGGACAGAACTGGAGATGGCTTGCTTGAGTGCTTGCGGAGGGTGGAGAATGCTCCCGGACGATGGAGGATTGCTTAGAATGGCTGGAGATGACTTCCCCTTGCGGAGAAGATGAGGTGGAGGTGGCTGGAAGTGAAAAACAGCGGCGTACAGACTGTAAATCGCGCTCCCGAAACCCCCGTTATCCCTAATCTGCGGATCAGGAACTTATATAGGCGCTGGAATAAACAGTGCGGACGGTCATTGGCGCACGACCAGTGGTCATGCACGCTGGAGTTCTGTGATCGTGCGCCTACCTGGGTGGAGCCTGCAAAGTAAGAAATTTATAAAATACCATGTTTGCACGACCAGTGGCGCACGACCGGTGGTCGTGCGCACTATCGTTGGCGGTCGTGCGCACTGTCCGAAACAGAACTCATAAAATTGATGTTAAGTGCGCACGAACAGTGGCGCACGACTGGTGGTCATGCGCACTATCGTAGGTGGTCGTGCGCACTACCCGAGACAAAACTCGAAAAATAGGGTTAAGTGCACACGATCAGCGGCGCACGACTAGTGGTCGTGCGCAATAGAACCAGTGATCGTGCGCAGTATACATGTACAGAATTGTATAGGGAACACCTGCACGACTCCTGTTCCAGCACAACCACGAATCCAGCCACTGAAAGTGGCACTTAACAATGCATGAAAACTACTAGAGATGCAGAACATGAAATAACACCAAAAATGGGCCTAGATGTGCACTTAGCATGGAGTATCAAATATGAGTGAAAACATGTCTAAAGTGAAGTGCATAGACTAGAAAATCGGCCTAGATGAGTCCATAAAAGTGTATATATTTGGGACCCATCACCTTCGCAATTGGGCGGTCCCGGGCACCAAATCTAACACAAACTATACCTCGCGCTCAGGAGGGAGACCAGGAAGGTTGTCGGGAAAAACTTCCGGGTACTCCCGCACAACAGGAATATCTTCAACACAAGGCGACGATGCGCATGCCGCGAGCAAGACAGAAACAAAATAGACACGGCCATCGAACTCCGCCAAGGCCTGAGCACAGACCACTAAAACAACCGAGGAAGTTTGACGCGGAAAGCCAAACACACTTCTGGGCTGGACATCATCCATCAGAAAATCCAGATACTTATCCCTGCACTGGATCACAGCGTCGAATCGGGCTAGCCAATCCATGCCCAGAATCACGTCAAAATGCCCCAAATCGAGTACCTTCAAGTCTGCATAGCCCGAAAATCCATCCAAAACAATCGGACACTGCCTAATGCACATATCTAACACCACCAAATCTCCGGATGGGTACTTGACACAAAACGGATCACCAACACGCTCCAAGGCCCAGCGATACCGATCAACAACTTCTTGGCCACAAAAGAGTGAGTGGCGCCAGAGTCAAAAAGAACAAGCGCCCAACAATCTCGAACCTTAAACTCGCCTAACAAAGTAGTATAGACACATGACATAACAAAGATATAACGCTGCTATAGCGACTAAATTACCACAGAAAGATTGGACTACAACGAGAATGAGGAAGAACCTGATACAAACAGCCTGCTAAGACTGGACTCAAACCTCTAGGAAGAAGAGACATACAAATACTTGCTTTTGCTATTGCTTTTTCTCTGGGAAAAGTAAATACATATTATCACGTCATACTCAGGATGGTATACCATCCTTTACCTCTCGTGCATCTCTCCCGTATGCATATAAACTTTAAAATCTTACCTTCAAAATCATGGGTGTACATGTGTCATCGTGTAGATCTCTAGCTTGGCACGTGTGCTTATGCAATGTTATGTTATGCATGCAGTGCTATGCAAACTAAGAAAAGGCCCTAATGCATGCTATGAGCGGCATACACATGCGATCTTATGCATCCCATACTACATATTATCGCATGCAACGAAAAAGAAAATCTAATGGACACGCATGCGACCTACGTTATGCATCCAATACTACATAACAGTCGTATGTTGTCACCTATGAGGATCCATATACAAACACATATTATGAATCCCATACTACATAATATGCCCCGTATACTTCTTTCATGCTTATGAGTGTAGTGTTCGTGCTTCAGCCGAGATCTACCGATGACCCATCGGTGAGTGTATGCAATGATTAACGATTCTCACTGGACGGTTAACCGGGCCAACCAGACCATTTCCAACAACCCGGCTAACCTCCCTCTGATACCAACTGTCACAACCCGTATTTTCCCGAAATAAATTATATTATCAGAGCGAAGGGGAAAACACGCGTCATGATGCCACGTCCTGTAGGGGAAAACTACAGACGTTCAGGCGAGCACTCAAACGAACATTTTCTTTTACAAAAAGGTATGAATTAAGTAAAAGGATTATCTTTTAAGATTCATTTCATTTGGGTTAGGAGACCGTGTCCCTCGGCCCTGCGGTTTACCAAGCCGCACTTTATAAAAGACATACGTACACAACGGAAGAAAATAAGTTCATTTTATTCCTAACGGCGCTAAAGACCAGAAACGTCTCCAGGGCGATCGCTGGTCTAAATTTAGTATATAATAAAGAAGTATCATTATATTCTGTTTTACGTTTTGCAAATAGGTGATACTTAATAATAAATGCGACAAACAGTTAAAAGAACAAATTTTTATCTGCCAAAAGAACTGCATTAATATTCAGCAAAATAGGCTTTTCCCAGAGTGTACGAATACAAAATAACTAAGTAGCAGTAAAGGAAGCTCGCAGCAGCATCAACAAGTGAACCAAGCAAAAGCCGTACGGGCATCAACAACTGACACGAACCCGCAGGAAAAGAGTCAACAGCCAAAAGAAACGCTACAACAAGAGAAACTGAATCCTTACCTAATAGGGAGGAAAGCCCTCCACCCGAGAAACTGAACAACCCTGCTCTAAAACCTGCGGCAGCTACGAACCTGAGCCTGAGGCATCCATAAGAAAAGAATGCCTCAGTCCAAAGGGTGCAAGAAAACAGCATAGTTAAAAGTAAGAGAAGGAGAAGTAACAAGTGGCATATCCAAGCTGAAAGGGGTATATAAATACATATATATATTTATATACATATACCCATATATATATAACAATATATATATACGCTTATATAAAGATTTCAGTAATAGAAGGTTAGGAAGATCCCGCATAGAACCAGCCCGATAAGCAAGAGCATTACTAAACTTGGCATATAATGCAACAATGGACCAGTGCTGGCGGACCCAAAACAATGTCACTATCCACCCACATAAAGGGGATGTTCAAAACGAACCAGTGTGGCGGACCCAAATAATGTCACTAACCACGCACATAAAGGGGATGTTCACCCCAATTAAAAAGGCGCCGTGGTGGTGGTCTCATCGCCCTACCAACCACTATTAACAGAACTATGATGGGGGACCCCATCGTTCCCTATATCCATCATTCCAGTGAAACAAGGCCATCAATATTTAGCCAAGTAAATATGCAGAATTAGCCAAGTAAACATGATCTGGAACAAAATCAACCAGAATAAACCATCAAGGATTAGCACATGATCAGAGCAAAGCTAAACATATAGCAGCTAGTATATAAAAGAGGGATAGAAGGATTCACCCAACCATAGCAGCTAGCATATAATAAAATAGGGCCAATTAAGTGTGCCGAGGAGTTAGCAAATAGAATCACCGTAATATTGATCATTTCTAGCTACTTGAATCGAAGCGCGCAGAATTAGTTTGCAAGGAATGAAACCCAACAAGAGTGAAGCAAAGCAGCCCCTTAGGAAAAGCATAGCAGCAGCCCGACTAAAGCCATCTGCAGCAGAACAACAGCAGCAGCACAACACAACAACAACAGAGAAGAACCAAAGGCAGCAACCCCCATTAATTAGCAAAGAAAAGGCAGCACCCCCACTAAATTAGCAAGGAAAAGGCAACACCCCCACTAAATTAGCAAGGAAAAGGCAACACCCCCACTAAATTAGCAAGGAAAAGGCAGCACCCCCACTCTACAGGTATTGCAAAAGTAGCCCCCAACAATATAGTATGAAAACAGCCCCCCAATTAACTGGAATTGTAAAAGCAGCCCCCAATATAGAGATTTAAAGTTTTAAACTCCCAATTTATCAAACTTGGCAGCCCATAGGTAAAGAACATAGCGACAGCCCTTGATTAGACAAGGAATAAGATGTATCCCCCCAACCAAAAAGGCAAGCATAACAGCAACAAACAAATAGCAGCAGAACAACAGCAACAGCCCATATGTATATGAAAGAAACCAACTGATCGAGCATAACAGCCCAAACCAAGCAAAATAAAACCCCCTACTGATTGAGTGTAGCAGCCCAAAGAGGTTAACACCCATATAGAACAAAGCATAGCAGCAGAAGATCAAACAAGGAAACCTCATAGCAGCAGAATGATTTAAATCCAACCCACGACAGCGGCATCCATAGCAACAAGGAAATAAGAAATTTCCTAAATTCATAGGTATGGCAGCAGCAAGATCAATAAGAAAAATAACATAAAATTGAATGAATCTAACCTAAAGCAGCGGGCCCAGATTAACCCGACCAAGATGGAGATATAGCAGCAGAAAGAGAAGAAGAAGAAGAAAAAAATCATAAACAGCAGCCTCCCTCGACCAGGAGCAGCAATAAGGCGAAACGACTAAGCAGCCGCCAAGGTAAAACAAGCACGAGGTGTATGAATCATAAGCCCTTACTAACAAAGAATAAAGGGGGAAGAAGAGGAGGCGGTTTTCTTTCCTGAATTAGGAGCCGACACAACTTGCCGAAGCGAAGACCACGGCCAGGAGGTCTCACCACCACCACCGAAGCTAATAGGGGTCCTCCCCAACCTCTCTCTGGCGACGAAACAAGCATCAAGCAACCTTGAACCACCCTACCTCGACGGCTCCGGCGCCTCGCGACACCCGCCGATGGAAACCCTAGCTCACCTCTATCGCCCTCTCGACGAAACCTGAGCCATCGGGGAAGGGGAAATAGAACTGAAGGCTTTTCTTCCCACTCTCCATCATATATACAACTTATATGCATTAATATTAAAAGGATTTTCTTTTGACAGGATTTATACACGCCTCACAGCAGGGAGCCATCATAAAAATCTCTATTTATAATTTGTATGCCTACAACTTGAACACATATATGTATATATATATACACAAAGTTTTATATACACCTTTATACATACACATATATATATATCATGTATATTTATAACTTTTATATAATCCTTTGTACAAATACATATATATATATATATAATTATATATTTACCTACCTACATATAAACCTTCCCATGTGAATCTTCATGATTGTATATGTTTGCCTATATGTGCATAAAACTTCATACATGCACACACACACACACACACACAAACACACTCATGATGAGTCCCAATTATATACATATTCTTGGACTCATTTGGGCCGATTATCTAGTCTTTGCACTACACTTTAGGCATGTTTTCATGCATATTTGATATTCCATGCTATGTGCACTTTTAGGCCCGTTTCGGTTCATTTTCATGATTATCTTACTCATGCTTTATGTTGCAATTTAATTTCGTAGATTTGAGAATGTGTGGAATGCCCATTTGCGTGGCCCGACGATCTTTCATGTTGACATGGGGGTTGTGCGAGTGTTCCGGGGCGCAAAAACTACATAGGAACACTGCGCACGAGCACTAGACATTAGTGCGCACGACCACTGGTCGTGCGCCACTGATCGTGCATTAATTCTCACTTAAAATGGGACTGTTCGGCACTTCGCACGACCACTGGATATAGTGCGCACGACCACTGGTCGTGCGCCACTGGTCGTGCATTAATTCTCACTTAAAAATGGGCCTGCCAGGCACTTCGCACGACCACTTAAAAATGGGCCTGCCAGGCACTTCTCACTTATTGCGCGTTGATCCCCCCTCCATAGAGGAAGCCTCATTCATTGTCTTCTCCTCCTGCTGCCTCCCTGAAGACGATACCTTGCTGGGCAAGGATGTTTTTGTTGAGTTGAGTGAGGATGTTTCCTCCTCCACTTACATTCTCTACCCTCTACCTGTGAGGAGCAGGCATCTATATTTAGGTAGAGGGGTTACTGTTCTATCACCGTATCGGTACCCGCTACTGACACGGATATTGGGCCAGTTACCTGTCCACTTTTCTTTTCATAGGCCTATAAGCTAGAACTGTATAAAATCCGAATAAGTCGTGCTAGGATGACAATAACCCCAGTAGTTATCTTACTTTTATTGCATTTTCATTTTCCTAGTTAGAGTAGTTAGTTAATTTCTGTTTAGTTTTAGCATTTCTGCTTTCTTTTGTTTTTGTGGAGCTCGCCCCTGCAGGAACTCATTGCAAATTATGAATGGCGGGTTTGCTTCAGATTTTCATGCATCTTCTGGTATGCTCACTTGCTGAGCATTGGGTAACTTCTTCCCTAGCTTTCGATTTTGATTTTCACTGTCATATCATTATGATGTATTGCTTAGATTAAGTCTAGGGGGAGAACCGCGCTTCGTTACCCACTCACGGCCACACATCTTTTGCATACTAGAAGCTTTTATTATGATATTTGGTTTTGTTCATTTGCATCGCACACCGCATCACCCACTTGAGAACGTGCTTAAATTTTTGCATGTGCCGAGCTTTTTTTTTATTTATTTATCACTTGTGCACAAAGCGAAGAATTCTGTGTTGGCTTAGTATTGTATGGAAGAGTAAAATGTTGACTCCAGGAGTGTTCCTAGTCGTACAATCATGTTCACTTAGAGTTTGTGTAGATTAAAATCCTTTATATGCTTTTAGTTTCTATTTTTTCTATTAGCGTAAATTTTGTTTACTGTACTCTAGTTGTGAATCCGGTCATGAATCAAACGGTGGCGTAGAATTGTGTGTAGGCGTTCAGTAGCCTCGTATTGCTCGAGTCGGGAGGAAGGTTAATCTTTCTCGGTGGCTAAGAACTTGCCTCAAGCGACTCTCGAAGCATGGGTATACGGTTAGTCAAGCGCGCAAATATGATGTAGGCCCTCGTTTTGGCCCGGTTGAGCCTTGTACCCATTCCTACCACATTACCCTCGCTACCCAGTTGTGCCTACCCCTCCTTTTGATTCAGCTCCACTATACATCACCAAAGCCCAATAGCTAACCCTATTAGCACACCCATGATTGAGCTTTATTATTTATATTTTGAATGTGGGGTGTTGAAGTGGTGTTCATATCGTGATATGTGGTTGTGCCTAAATGGTATTTATGCTGGATTTATTATGTGTAAAAAAAAAATTGAATGCAATGTTTAAAAAAAAGGAGACGAAAAAGAAAAGAAAAAATGGAAAATATATAGAAATGTTTTGTATTTTGGAGTAGGCGGTGCACACACCGATGTTACAAATCTAAGCCTGTTGGTGTGTGCACCCATTTGATTGTGTTTGGGCATACGGTGATTTATCTGTGTTTGTACTTGTTCATTTGGGTTTGGTGTGCTTAGCCTTCTTGTTTACCGTTGTTATACCCCACCTAAACCCAAGCCCTGTTTTATCCTAAAGTCCTATTGATTTGCGCGCTCGAGTCAAACCAGTGCCGTGGAGAGAGTGTGAACGGGAAAGCGTATGGTCATTGACATTGGTGGATTCCTTTGGAGATCCTCCCGAGACCCGATCTTTGGCAATGCTCACCTCACTGTCCGTCTACTTTCGTTCTACGCGTAACCGGATGATTCACTGCGATTCACATTAGGAGTATGAGTAATATGTCTTCTAAGTTCTAGAAAATAAAAATTACTGTTGAAAATAAAAATTACTGTGCATACGTAGAATTGTTTTCTACTATTTATCTTTGTGCATGAGGATGCGACTTCGCACGGTACTTCATTCGTACAACTGCATAGCCAACTAGTTCTCTTTTTCTTCGCCCTGAGAAGATTTGCTCGGGACGAGCAAACGTTTAAGTCTGGGGGTGTGATGAGTCCCAATTATATACATATTTTCGGACTCATTTGGGCCGATTATCTAGTCTTTGCACTACACTTTAGGCATGTTTTCATGCATATTTGATATTCCATGCTATGTGCACTTTTAGGACCGTTTCAGTGTATTTTCATGATTATCTTACTCATGCTTTATGTTGCAATTTAATTTCGTAGATTTGAGAATGTGTGGAATGCCCATTTGCATGGCCCGATGATCTTTCATGTTGACACGGGGGTTGTGCGAGTGTTCCAGGGCGCAAAAACTACATAGGAACACTGCGCACGAGCACTAGACATTAGTGCGCACGACCACTGGTCGTGCGCCACTGATCGTGCATTAATTCTCACTTAAAATGGGACTGTTCGGCACTTCGCACGACCACTGGATATAGTGCGCACGACCACTGGTCGTGCGCCACTGATCGTGCATTAATTTCTCACTTAAAAATGGGCCTGCCAGGCACTTCGCACGACCACTTAAAAATGGGCCTGCCAGGCACTTCTCACTTATTGCGCGTTGATCCCCCCTCCATAGAGGAAGCCTCATTCATTGCCTTCTCCTCCTACTGCCTCCCTGAAGACGATACCTTGCTGGGCAAGGATGTTTTTGTTGAGTTGAGTGAGGATGTTTCCTCCTCCACTTACATTCTCTACCCTCTACCTGTGAGGAGCAGGCATCTATATTTAGGTAGAGGGGTTACTGTTCTATCACCGTATCGGTACCCGCTACTGACACGGATATTGGGCCAGTTACCTGTCCACTTTTCTTTTCATAGGCCTATAAGCTAGAACTGTATAAAATCCGAATAAGTCGTGCTAGGATGACAATAACCCCAGTAGTTATCTTACTTTTATTGCATTTTCATTTTCCTAGTTAGAGTAGTTAGTTAATTTCTGTTCAGTTTTAGCATTTCGCTTTCTTTTGTTTTTGTGGAGCTCACCCCTGCAGGAACTCATTGCAAATTATGAATGGCGGGTTTGCTTCAGATTTTCATGCATCTTCTGGTATGCTCACTTGCTGAGCATTGGGTAACTTCTTCCCTAGCTTTCGATTTTGATTTTCACTATCATATCATTATGATGTATTGCTTAGATTAAGTCTGGGGGAGAACCGCGCTTCGTTACCCACTCACGGCCACACATCTTTTGCATACTAGAAGCTTTTATTATGATATTTGGTTTTGTTCATTTGCATCGCACACCGCATCACCCACTTGAGAACGTGCTTAAATTTTTGCACGTACCGAGCTTTTTATTTATTTATTTATCACTTGTGCACAAAGCGAAGAATTCTGTGTTGGCTTAGTATTGTATGGAGGAGTAAAATGTTGACTCCAGGAGTGTTCCTAGTCGTACAATCATGTTCACTTAGAGTTTGTGTAGATTAAAATCCTTTATATGCTTTTAGTTTCTATTTTTTCTATTAGCGTAAATTTTGTTTACTGTACTCTAGTTGTGAATCCGGTCATGAATCAAACGGTGGCGTAGAATTGTGTGTAGGCGTTCAGTAGCCTCGTATTGCTCGAGTCGGGAGGAAGGTTAATCTTTCTCGGTGGCTAAGAACTTGCCTCAAGCGACTCTCGAAGCATGGGTATACGGTTAGTCAAGCGCGCAAATATGATGTAGGCCCTCATTTTGGCCCGGTTGAGCCTTGTACCCATTCCTACCACATTACCCTCGCTACCCAGTTGTGCCTACCCCTCCTTTTGATTCAGCTCCGCTATACATCACCAAAGCCCAATAGCTAACCCTATTAGCACACCCATGATTGAGCTTTATTATTTATATTTTGAATGTGGGGTGTTGAAGTGGTGTTCATATCGTGATATGTGGTTGTGCCTAAATGGTATTTATGCTGGATTTATTATGTGTAAAAAAAAAATTGAATGCATTGTTTAAAAAAAAAGGAGACGAAAAAGAAAAGAAAAAATGGAAAATATATAGAAATGTTTTGTATTTTGGAGTAGGCGGTGCACACACCGATGTTACAAATCTAAGCCTGTTGGTGTGTGCACCCATTTGATTGTGTTTGGGCATAGGGTGATTTATCTGTGTTTGTACTTGTTCATTTGGGTTTGGTGCGCTTAGCCTTCTTGTTTACCGTTGTTATACCCCACCTAAACCCAAGCCCTGTTTTATCCTAAAGTCCTATTGATTTGCGCGCTCGAGTCAAACCAGTGCCGTGGAGAGAGTGTGAACGGGCAAGCGTATGGTCATTGACATTGGTGGATTCCTTTGGAGATCCTCCCGAGACCCGATCTTTGGCAATGCTCACCTCACTGTCCGTCTACTTTCGTTCTACGCGTAACCGGATGATTCACTGTGATTCACATTAGGAGTATGAGTAATATGTCTTCTAAGTTCTAGAAAATAAAAATTACTGTTGAAAATAAAAATTACTGTGCATACGTAGAATTGTTTTCTACTATTTATCTTTGTGCATGAGGATGCGACTTCGCACGGTACTTCATTCGTACAACTGCATAGCCAACTAGTTCTCTTTTTCTTCGCCCTGAGAAGATTTGCTCGGGACGAGCAAACGTTTAAGTCTGGGGGTGTGATGAGTCCCAATTATATACATATTTTCGGACTCATTTGGGCCGATTATCTAGTCTTTGCACTACACTTTAGGCATGTTTTCATGCATATTTGATATTCCATGCAAAGTGCACTTTTAGGCCCGTTTCAGTGTATTTTCATGATTATCTTACTCATGCTTTATGTTGCAATTTAATTTCGTAGATTTGAGAATGTGTGGAATGCCCATTTGCGTGGCCCGACGATCTTTCATGTTGACACGGGGGTTGTGCGAGTGTTCCTGGGCGCAAAAACTGCATAGGAACACTGTGCACGAGCACTAGACATTAGTGCGCACGACCACTGGTCGTGCGCCACTGATCGTGCATTAATTCTCATTTAAAATGGGCCTGTCCGGCACTTCGCACGACCACTGGATATAGTGCGCACTACCACTGGTCGTGCGCCACTGATCGTGCATTAATTCTCACTTAAAAATGGGCCTGCCAGGCACTTCGCACGACCACTAGACATAGTGCGCACGACCACTGGTCGTGCGCCACTGATCGTGCGCATTGAAAATCTGCACCTGTCTATAAATAGCCGCTCCGCGAAAACAGTCGGAACTTCTTCGTTTCTAGGTCTTTTCCAGCGCCGTTTTTTGCGTTTTTTTTGTTCTAAGCCTCCTCTATTCATCTAGGGACTTCAAGGAAGTGATTGGATCTTACTTTCATCATCAAGGAAGGTTTGAAGAGCATTGGACATCGCCGGGTCGTGACACGAAGAAGACGGGCCATTGAGAGGAAGTGACAGCCCTCCTTTACCCCAGACGCAGTTGAGGACCGAGCTTGGACGCGGATTGACAACCCAGCGATTCCAACCGTGAATCCCAGCAAGGCTTCGGAGTCGGTCGAATCTCATACTCTTTATTCTTTCGAAATGATGTTCGTATGCTAAACTCTCTATTTTGCGGATGAAGAACATGATAAATCTAGATATGTAACTTTTATTTCATCTTTATGAAATTCCTTTTGATTTATTCATGTGTATGAGGTGCGCTATTGTCATTCATTTTATCGATTTCATTCCGTGAGCCTACTCTTCCATCCGCCAAGCTAAGCGGTGCTAACGGCCCGTGTAATCCACCTCGACTCCGTCGGTGCGGACCATTCCATATGCTAGCCTACTCATCCACTCGCCCTACGAAGCAGCGCGCTCAAGGCCTACATAGTTCGATTCTGCTTGCCTACTCGTCCATCCGCCCTTGCGATGCAGCGCGCTCAAGGCCTGCCTAGTCTCCATCCCGCTAAGCGAAGCATTGCATAGCGGCATTGCATAGGAGTAGTTATAGCATTTTCTCTTTATTTTCCAAACCAAAACCCCCATTTTCGCAACCTATCCGACATAAAGGACTTCAATCTCAAGTCCTTCCTCGATAGATAGCTCCACCTTACTGTGTTCCTTTGAGATCGATACTTGGGGATTCATTCCCATTTTATATTACTTGAACGATCGGTACACTTGCGTTTCGTGCCGCAGTCTAGCCACCACCTATAGCGGTGTGCGAGATTTGTGCATCAACACACACGTATATATATATACACCTATCTGTATGAGCCTTTATACATATATATATATATATATGTCTGCATATATGACTCAACCTAGAAGTAACTCGCCGGACGACGACGACGATGCTTCTGAAATGGTAACGCCCCCCTCACATCGACACACGCAAGGCCAACTTTCATATTTAGACTATCAACGCTACCACAACCCTACTTAGAAGACTAAGAAAAATCTTGGGGCGTTACATAGGATGCTTCCCATTGTTAAGTACATAGCATTTACTGCCAAAAATTCTAAAATATGAAATCTTTGGTTTTCTGCCCTTTAGAATCTCATATGGGGTCTTACGATGGTTCTTATTGATGAGTGCTCTGTTTTGCACATGGCAAGCTGTGTTGATAGGTTCTGCTCAGAAATATTCTAGAAGAGCAGAATCACTCAACATAGACCTGCCAGCTTCTATGAGGGTTCAATTCTTTCTCTCGGCTACTCCATTTTGCTGTGGAGTACGAGGAGAGGAAAACTCATGGGAGATACCTTTACTTTCACAGTACTCTGTCATGGCCCCAGACTGAAATTCTGTTCCATGGTCACTTCTGATTTTGACCACTTAACAGTCAAGTTCATTCTGAATAAGCTTGACAAAATTAGTGAATATGCCGAAGGTTTCTAACTTAAGTTTTAGAAAGAACACCCATGCAAACCGAGAGTAATCATCAACAATAACCAAGGTGTAAGCTTTCCCACCTAAGCTTCTAACTGACATTGGACCAAATAAATCCATATGCAGCAGATGAAGACACCTGGTTGAATTATTGCCAATTATGCTCTTAAAGCTAGCCTTTATTTGCTTACCCATTTGGCAAGCATGGCAAGGGCTTTCTTTAATGCATTTAACTTTGGGGGCATCCCTTACCAAGTTGTGAGAAAATAACATAGATATAGTTTTGAAATTAATATGTGCTAACTTCTTGTGCCATTGGTCACTGAGAGATGCACTATCTTTGGCAACAAAACACACTGGGGTAGAAGACTGTAAGCATATAAAATCTAAACAGTAAATACCACTACTCCTAGAGCCTGTTAAAATAGTTTCCACAGACACGGACATCTTTATCAGGCATCTATCTATAAAGAACTCAACGGTATAGCCTTTGTCACACAGTTGGCTTATGCTAATCAGATTGTATTTCAATCCTTTCACATGAGCTACACGTGTGAAAACGACTGAGCCGTTGGTTATTGAACCATAACCAATAATAATACCTCGTTCAGATCCGCCAAACTTTACTTTAGGCCCGTTCTCAACTGGAACATAATCCTGAAGTAATCTTCTTCTCCCGGTCATATGCCTAGAGCAACCACTGTCCAAATACCAGATGGGAATTTCATTGGCCTTTGGACATTCCTGCAAACATGATCAATACCCCTTATTAACCCAAACATTTTTGGGTCCTTGGTTCCTTGTTTGGTTTATCTTCAACCGGCAGTGTTGTGCGGTTAGGCAGCTTGCAGAGATCGGCAAGGAGACTGCGTGGTCTGGAGCGGTCTCAGTTATCTTCCTTCAAGTTGTGTAATTTTCATCTTTGGTTTTGTGTGCTGGCGAAATCATGTCTCGCCAAGCATACCTCTCCCTGTAATGAAGTTTATGCTATAAATAAAGATTACTTGATTGCCTCCATTTGCTTCTGGTTGTTTGGCTTGAATCTTTAAGTTGCACGTTTCCTGCTCACTCCATAAAGGTCTACGAAAAAATTTCACAGTAATTTCTTAAAAGCAGATGAATCCCCGCATCTTAGGGTTTAGGTCGACGCACCGTCGATAACGCTTATTATTTAGTGCGCAAAGCTATGTCGAGATTGCTTCTAGAGGCAATTCTGTGCGCGCTGATATATCGACGTTGCGTCAAGTAGTACTCGACGTAACTTCGAGACTATTCAGAAACCCTAAGTTGATGTAGTCTTGTCGACGTTATGTTAATTTCCAATCGACGTAACTTCGAATTTAATCAGCGATCGATAAGTGTATGTATGCGTCGATATGAACTCGACGTTACGTCGAGATCTATTTGAATTGTCTGCTTTGAGTGCTTTTTGCCTCTGGCGTCGAGTAGCAGTCGACGGTACGTCGACTTCTATTCGACGCACCTCTGACTGAACATAACTATTTTCTTAGGAATTTCTTGCTGTTTTTCCCAGCGATTATTTGTATTGAAAATAGATTGTAATATAATTTTAATGACCATTAGGAAAGGTTCAAGGCAGAAATTACTCCCTTGAATAGGTTTTGTTCCTTAATCAAAATCTACATCTTTCTTCCCACTCCATTTTTTTCTTGAGTGGGACCCTACCTCACCCTGCACAGGTAATTCAAACATTAGAAGAAACCCAGGTTACCTTGGGCCCTTTGCTTTTACCATTATAGGGTTCAATGAAAGAATAGAAGGGTCTTTCATGATACCCTTTGGGATGATAGGGAATTGATTTCCCAGACCTCTTATCTTGATACTTAAAATAAGTATAAAATGTATCAAAATATAACAAATCAGCAGAATGTTTTATTATCCTAGGTTTTGCCTTAACCTTTTGGTTGTTGTTCTTTGACTTATCTATATTATTCTTACCTAGGTGTCATTCTTTCATATTCAAAATTACTTAATTAGGTTTGTTTATCCTATCTGGATGGCTGTTAGCCTTAACCTTGAATGATGCACTCTTCTCACTTGATTTGCACTCACTAGATCTAACAAATGACACTGGATTTTTCCAGGAAGGTTTCTTAGGTGCTTCAGTTCTTGAGGAGAGCTTTGCTCCTATACCTAGATGATTAAATCTCATAGAAAGATTTTCTGTGATGTCTTTGAGCTTCTGACTCCTCCCATTGAGTGAGTCCTCAAAGGCCTTTGCCTTTGCTAGCTCTTCTTTCAAATTTGAATTTTCTTCTCTATGTATAATCAATTATAGCTCTTCATCATTGATTTCATTTGTTAGTTTTCGATTTATTAGATGCATTTCATCTTTTCTAAGGTTCTCTAGTTCAGTTCTCGCTATGTCTAATTCTTTTTCTACCCTAAGATGTTCAATGCAGAAATCTTTAAAACATGATTTGAAATCATCAGAGCTAAAGTCAAATTCATCAAAAACTGATACCTCCTCATCTTCATCATCTGATGGCATTCCAAGAGCCATCATGCAGGCTTCTACTGCTTCTTCTTCATCATCACTTTCAGATGATGAGGAGTCTAATTCTGCTTCAGAATCACTCCATGTTTCAGCAACGAAGCCTTTGGCTTTCTTCTTGTCTTTTACTCTGAAGGACTTCTTCTTCTTCTTCTTCTTCTTCTCCTCTTTGCTGTTGCTCCTTTCCCTTTGCTCTTGTGGGCATTCAGGGGCAATGTGCCCTGGTTTGTTGTAGGTAAAGCAGATAATCTCCTTCCTTGGAGTTTTATTATACCTGGGCCTTGAATCCCTTTCTTTTCTCCTTGAGTCTTCAGTTTTGACCCATTTCTTGAATATACTTGCCAGGAGATTGAACATCTCATCTTCAGGAGTAGAAGGTTCTCCTTCAGAAGCTTTCAGAGCAAGGCTCCTTTGGATAGGAGCTGGAGTCATTTCCCTTTCTTCTGATTCAGCCCTATTCTTCAACAACCTCTCATATGACTTAAGCATTCCTAGCAAAGCTTCAGTTGAGATATCTCTATGACACCTGGACTCTCTGATTGCCCATATTCTGGAATCCCATGAGCTAGGGAAGCACATTAGGATTTTTATCATTAATTTTAGTCAAGGATATCTCCTTGTCTAAGCCTCCGAGCTCATTAATGATAATACTGAATCTGTCATACATAGTAGCAACAGATTCTTCAGCTTTCTTTTGAAAGTTCTCATACTAGGATATGAGAAGGGACCTTTTGTCCTTCCTTTCATCAGCACTTCCTTCCACCATTGTGGTGAGTGAGTTCCAGATTTCCTTTGCTGATTGGCACTCAGCAACTTTCTGGAAAATGCCATCTAATATTGTTGGCAACAGATTATTCATAGCCTTGGCATCACATACCTTGACCTTCTTCTCAGCCTCTGTCTATTCTTTTCTTGGGATGGCCTCTGTTGTTGAGGATTCTCCTGCCTTTTATCTGACTGGAGCTGGAGGACCTGTGAGGAGAACATTATAGATGTCTTCATCAATGGAATTCATGTAAAGCCTTATTCTGGCCTTCCAGAGTGTGAACTTATTCAAGTTGCACACTGGGGGTCTTGTGGAAGCATAATCCTTAGTACTCTTCCTTTATAAAATATGTTTGTGATAAAGAAATAAAAGTAGGAGGTCTTTTTGATCAAGGTGTTAATCTTTTAATGATCAACCTCCCTCTGATACCAATTGAAAGTGCACAGAGTGCCTCTGAGAATCCTCTAGGGGGTGAATATAGATTTAAAAAATATTCCTATTCTAGTTGTGCAAATACAATAAACCTAAGTTTTATGCTTCACCAAGATATATCCGAGAATAAAATAGCTGCAGTTAGGTAATGAAATAAAAGACAGAAAATGAATCTAATCTATGATGGACAGCACAGAAAAGCAATCCAGAAGACACACAAAATTTTTTATTGTGGTTTCCCAAAATGTGGGTACTCCCCTCTTCTACCACCTGGTAGGGATGCACCACTGTGCCTGAGTCTTTTGATAAAGAGACTCTTAGAACCACTGATCTTTTGACAAGGAGATCATGAACCACCAGATCTTTTGATAAGGAGATCTTGAACCACCAAATCTTTTGATAAGGAGATCTTAAACCACTGAATCCTTTGAAGAGGGATTAATAAAACTCTTTTACAGTTGGAAGATTGAAGGAGAAAGAAGGAGTGAGAGGAAAGATTAAGAAATCTGTCTTTCAGATTTCTGTAACACCAATCCTAAGCTGTTGTTTGAGTGCTCTTCAGGATCTGTATATAATTAACCCTAGTTTTTGATAGTGATGATTGCTAGGGCTGTTAAGCTTTTGATCCTTCAGCTTCCTTCTCTTGAAATAGAACCATTGTTATATGATTTTTATGAAGAAGCAGCAGCTGTTTACACTGAGTAGGGTATATCTTTTTTCCTTTTCTTTCTTTCCTGTATGTTGTCTATTAGGGTTCCTGAGAGAGGAAGAAGAGCAGTTCTCAATAGAATAGTATGGTCGATTGTGATAAGTGCCTTTCTTTTCTCTTTCTCCTGTTGCCTTTTATTGTCCCTCTATTGAATTTGAATTTGTTTTCCTTTCAGGTAAGTCCTAAAAGGGTATATTTGTCTGGACAATAAATCCTTCCTTCCTTCTTTAATTCCCAACCCGTCCACCAGCACTAAGCTTGTTTCCAAGAAAGCTTTTTGTCTTCTTTAATCCTTCTTTCTATTTCATGCAATTAATGTGTCATTGGAGAACGGTCTTGAGAGAGGTGGGCCAAGAGAGAAGAACCATAATGACAGCTGAAAAGGTCTCCCTTTTCAGACTGTATTCGACGTAACGTCGTGTTCTCTTCTTATCTTATCGATGCACCTTCGAGTTCTTGTAGAAGCATCTTCGAATTCATCCTTGCTCTGATTGAAATCTGCAAGTCAATATTGCGTCGATACCCAATCAACGTAACCATCGAGTTGATGGCTTAGCTATGAACTTCATTATCTACGTCGAGATGAAGTCGATTTTGCATTGAATTTGAATGGCTTCGACAGATACTTCCTTCTGCTCTGAGTTGAAGTAGAAGTTGCGTCGACTTCTCAGAATACTTTGACTTAATCTATGGCCTCTACGTCGATATCTATTTGATGTGAAGTCGACTTGAATTACTTTGACAGAAGGGTGAACCACTTAGACTTCTAGTCAGAGTAGCGTCGACACTAATTCGAAGTTGCGTCGAATTCTATTCGACGCAAATATTAACTTTGTCCAAATTATGCTTATCATGATATGGTCTTAACACCCAAGGTTGAGTGTAACATCCTAAGACATCTAATGACCAGATTACCCTCATTATACAATGGGTAATTCAATCTTAAGAGATAAAATCACTTTGTAGGTAATTTGTTAAGTTAAATCAAAGGGGTTTTCCCAACAGCTTCCTTTTGGATTTATAATGTGGCAACTTTGGTTATACGAAATGACTTTGTACACTCTTTTTAGGAGTTGTCCTACACTGAGAAGGTTTTGACTTAATGTTGGAACCAACTTCACATTTGGGATGATTTTGCCCTCTCCATTGGGAGTTACAATGGATACGATCCATGTTCCTTCTATCTTCTCTCTTTTGCCATCACCTAAAATGACTTCTGACTAGTGGCTGTCATCTAGTGTGATAAATAGGCTCCTCCTATTGGCCATGTGGCTTGAACCATCACTATCAATGAACCTTATGTGGGAGGGTTCTTCTGCATTAGTTTTACATATGAAGAGAAACTAACCTTGATTAGCTTCAGTGAAGTTGGCTTCTTGTTTGGATTTATACCAGCAATCCCTTTCAGCATGGTTCTGAATTTTATACTTCTTGCATCTAAAATAACGGCCTTTTGTTTCATGATTTTATTTTTTGCCAATTTTGCATTGGGAGGAGCACACTTGTTCTTTGGGTTTTTGTTTTCCATCGACTCTTTTGTTTTTGGGGAAGTTTTGGCCTCGCATCCTACAACTTTTAACTTCTTCTTGTCTTTTTTTTTAAAGTTGATTTTTGTTTAGAAGGCTTTGTCCAAGCTTTCAGTGTCTTGGGCAAGCAGGTCCTCATGCGATTGTAATGAGCTTAGTAGTTATGTTACAGTCAATGTGTCAAGACCGTGGCTTCTAATATGGCTGACATTATGTGATTTAGGAAGTGATCGAAGAATTTTTTTTTCAATGATTTGTTGTTCTTCTATTACTCCCCTGAGGACTCTGATTTGATTAACTAACCCAGTTACTTTTGCAAAGTATTCCTGGGATGTCTCTCCCATTTTTATTTTTATATCGTCTAGCTGCCTTTTAAGAGTTGTAAGTTTGTTTTTTATTACATTCTTAGACCCTTTGTACTCATTCTCTGGCCGATCCTAAGCTTCATATGCAGTCTTTGATCTAAGAATTCTGGGGTAGATGGCATTGGCAACTCCTTGCTGGATTAGGTTCAGTGCGAGTGCATCATGCTTCTTGTCTTCCTTGCTGATTTTGGGAGCTTCTCCCTTAGCTGTTTTACCAGATGGATGAAGCCCTTCTTTTACTATGTCCCAAAGATCTTGGGACCTTAAAAGAGTTTGCATTTTATCGCACCAGTACTCATACATTACTCCATTGAAAATGGGGATATAGGAATGCATGAAAGAGGGGACATGGCTAGTAGATGATGAACTCATTATGTGAATGGGAGAGATCAAAGAAGAAACTGGAATGTTTTTTGTTTTGGTGGCTAGACGAAGAGGGATCTAAACATATAGCTCTGATACCACTATGACCTTTTACTTATTCGTGAGAAGGAATGAGAGAAAAAGATTATATTACTTATCTGTTTGGTAGACTAACATTCATGTATTTATACTCATAGAAGAGTATTCTAGAATATTGAAGAATATTAAATTCATCATTTAATACAGGAGACAAACATTGGAGGCTGATATTTTAAGTTCCAAAATACATTTAATGTATTACATTTACTTCCCTTTTAAATGCAAGTATCAGGTGTATCAGTTTAATTCTTCAATACCTTAACCCTCCCGCTTAGCAGATATATTTAAAGATGATAAAGTTCTGTAGCGCACATACTGAAAAATAGTATCATTAAATATTACACAAGATAATATAAATATAATGGATTATATAGAGGAACCTAGATTAATTAAGGATGTACACTAAAACGCCTCCTTAATCTAGGTCTCTTTATCTTCTTGGTTGGCCTCTTCATTGCTAATGACCCCAATTTCTTTAAGAAACGCCTAAAACTTCTCCGTTGATAGTTCCTTCATCATTCCATCTGCGAGTTAATTCTTGGTGTTGCAGTAGCTGACAACATTCTACTTCTCGCATATTAGATCTCTGACAAAATGATGCTTGATTTGGATGTGTTTAGTGCGATTATGAAGAACTGGGTTATTGCTAATGGAGATGGCAGACGTGTTGTCGACCATGAGGGTACTAGGGCGCATTTCTTCCTATTTCAGAGTGGTTAGCATACGATTTAGACATACTCCCTCCATTGCTGCTTCACATATAGCCATATTCTCCACCTTCCTGGAAGAGAGTGCAATACTCTTATATTTTCTTGAGTTCCAGGAAATCGCATCTGACCTAACTGAAATAGGAAGCGGCTACTGCTCTTGCGGTCGTCAATACTTTCTACCTAGTCTCTGCCGGAATACCCATTGATGTGATTATCCTCATCCCCTTTTCTTGTGAATAACATACCAAAATCTCTAGTCCCCTGCAAATATCTTATTATTCTCTTCACCGCTCTCATATGAGTGATACTGTGCTCACACGAAAATCTAGAAACAATGTGCACTTGGTGTTCAATATCTGGCCTACTGTTAGTTAAGTAGATGAGAGTACCAACCATACTTCGGTAAGTTTCTTCATAAATATTATCTTCTCCATCATTTTTCTGTAACTTTTCTCCCGTTTCCATGGGTGTGGAAGTGGGCTTACAATCTTGCATGTTGAATCGAAGCAGTAACTCTGCTACATATTTTTGTTGATGTAGGAATATGCGATTTGGTAGTTGAGTTATCTGTAATAATCCCAAAACAATATCTCAGGATTCCTCTTGGGAACACTACACACAATGTTCCAGATTTGGAGAAGCCCCTAAGTCAATGATAAGTACAATTTATATTTAACATCTATCTGATGTGACATGAGCAGGTGAGGACATCAATATCTTATATATAATGTTTGAAGCTCAAGCACAAAATCTCTAAGTAAAATATCATCGTATATGTGACAACCACACAATGATATCATTTTGATCACTCAAAGAAGGCAGTAAAAGAAGTCAGTCAACAATCGACTTGATAATAAGAAGAACATGATAGTATCATCGTGTCAACATGGTCCACACGACAATATCATTGTGAGGACTCATGGAAAGTTAGCTAAGGAATTTATCATCGAGACAACAAGCTTCACATAACGATATCGTTATGAGGACTCAAGGAAAGTCAGCGAAAGCATATATCATCAAGTCAACACGCTTCACACGATGATATCATTATGAGGACTCAAGGAAAGTCAGTTAAGGCATTATATCATCATGATAACAAGCTTCACATGCTGATATCATTATGAGAGCTCAAGAAAAGACATCAAAGTTACTTATTGTCTTGAAAACAAGGTGCGCACGACAATATCATTGCAAGAACTCAAGAGAAGACTGCTAAGTCAATTATCATTGTGATTAACTAAACTTCACATAATGATATCATTTTGTTAAGCTCAAAAGGTGGGATTTCAAATTGACGAAGATGAGAAAAGGATATGTCAAATCAATCACTTTTGAAAAGTGGTCTGAGACAAAACCTTTATAGGGTTTCAACTATTTGAAGGTTCAGAGTATAAAAGGATAAGAGAGGGTCAGCTAACCATAATCTTTGAGCATATATTGTTGAATCAAAAAGAGAAAAGCTTGTCTGTCGCTAAAAAGCAATAGAACAGTAAAAAATAAGTATTTTCAAAGGAAGAAGAAAAAGAAAGATGAAGAAGGAGAAGGAGAAGAAGAAGAAGCAAAGATTCAATAAGAATTCTCTCGCTCTTGAGATCAAGCACTTCTTCATACAAGAAAGCTCAGCACTAATCCTGGTACTAAAGAATTTCTGCTGATTGATCAAGTGCTGCTGCTAAAGAAGACTTTTTTTCTAGAAAGATCTAAGAAGACTCAAGCTGCTTAAAGCAATATCTTTCAGAGTCTAAACTTACAAATCATTCTTATAATCTCTTTTTGTAAGATCTCCTTGAGATCTGAGGTAGGGTTGTGCTGACATCCTGAGATTAGGGCTTGTGAGAAGGCCTGAGTGTAGGACTTTGCTGAAAGTCTGAGGTAGGTTCTGTGAAGACCTGAGGTAGGATTTCTGAGGAAATCTGAGTTATAAGATCCTTGATGGGGATCTAAGCTATAGGAGTGTTGTCACTCTGAGGTAGGGTTGTTGCTGGCACCTGAGGTAGGATTCCAGGAGGGAATATGAGGTAGGGGACTTGTTGAGTTCATGAGATGTAAGATCTGATTGATCTGAGTTTTTGGAGGAGTTAGCTTAGTCTAGTACATTGCTAGATAGGTGAAGGGGATAGTGGAGAACCCATCATCTGCGGAACCACTATAAATCTTTATGTGTTACCAGTGATATAGGTTTTACTTTCTCTGAGCTAAAATTGTCAACAACATAAAATAGACTTAAATTTGTGAGGCACCTATTCACCCCCCCCCCCCCCCCCCCCCCCCCTCCAGGTGATAAGCTTACAGATCAAACTTTCAAGTGGCATCAGAAGTAGGTTGCTCAAAAAGGACTTCACAGTTTGAACAAGTTTCTTAAGAAAATCTTTAGTCTATTCGTCATGACTTCAGGTGAAAGTTATAAAGAGCTTAGTTCAATGAAGTTTCCTATCTACACAAAGGAGAACTTCAGCATTTGGAAGCAAAGGGTTAGGCTATTTATTGAAGCCTCTGACCCTAGAATCTTTGTCACAGTTTAAGAAGGATCCTTCATCCCCACGAAGGTTTCAACAATAGATGCAACTATACAAGTCCCAAAAAAGCCGACAGAGATGACCAAAGATGATGTAGTTCTAGCCACTGTGGACAAAAGAGCCAAGAACATTATTGTGAGTGCTATAGATGATTCCATATTCCAAAATGTAATTTACTTCCAAATTGCCAAGGAAATGTGGGATACATTGATTGTGTACATGGAGGAAATAGCTGAGGTAAGGAATGACAGAAAATCCTTACTAAACCAGGAGTATGGAGCTTTCAAGCAAGAGAAGAAAGACTCCATAACTGAATGAGATGAAAGATTCTTCAGAATTGTCAGGAGGTTGTGGACCTATGATGGAATCTTCATAAATTATGGTCTAAATGACAAATTTCTTAGATCCCTCAACATGAAATGAGATATAACGATCTATGCCATAAGGGAGATGGGGGAATCTGGATGACATCCAGCCCTAAAATCTTTTTGGAAAGTTGCTTTCCCATGAGCTTCAACGGAACACCAAAAAGCTAAGGAGGAGAGCAGCAAGGACAAGTCTGTGGCTTTCAAAGCTGAAAGCTCCATAAGATGCAGAGAAATGAGCCCCTCTCCCCTCCAAGGAGAAACGCAGATGCAAGCAGCTTAGAGCCCTCCACTTCTGAAGATGAGCTAACTAATGGATAACTTACCCTGTTCTCCAAACATTTTAAGAAGATGCTGAGTAGAAGGATACAATGGAAGAATAAGTTTTCCTCTACCTCCAGCTCAAGGAAGCACCACAACAACACTGACAGACCAAGAAGAGACTCCAAAGGAGAAAGATATGGCTCCAAACCAGACATATTAATTCTAACATTGTTTGCTACTGTTGCAACAAGTCTGGACATGTCATTACTGGCTGTCCAGAAAAAAGAAAAGAGAGAAAGGAAGCAGAAGAGAAAAAGCATTACAAGGCCGAGAGATCGTAGAAGAGTCTCCTGGCAAAAAAGAAGAAGAAGAGTTGGAGTGATAGTGACTCTAGCTCTTTAGATTTAGAAGATGAAGAGGCCCTCATTGGGCCTTGTTGCTTTTGCTGAAGAAGACAACTATGATGCTGCCATGGTGGGCATCATGACTCCACTATTATTCTCAGACAGTGACAGTGATGATGAAGACAGTTGTGATCTAATGGCCATGTTAGATGAGGAATATCACGATGAAACTCATCCAGATGAGGTAATCACTAATTCCCCCCCCCCCCCCCCCCCCCCCACCCCCTTTCTTCATCTGATTCTGAGTATGAAACTAGTGCAAATTCAGATGCATTCTAATCACATGTTGAAGAGGGTGAATCTGAATCTGAAAAGGATTTCAATGATATGGTCAATAAATATGCTGCACTCAAGAAGAGCAAGAAGCTTGCTAAGAAGCAAGTTGAGGAAATTGAAACCCTGAAACTTGCTAAATCTGTTCGTGAAAAGATAGCTGAAAGGCTGACTCATATGAGCAAAGAGATTAGCAAGTTAGTGGACTCTCAATTATCCAAATTGGGACCATAAGCAATAAGAACAAGATAATTGTGGATCTTAAGAAGAAACTCCTCAATGAGAGGATGTTAGTGGCTAAGTTTTCTAAGCCACAGACTGTATTGTCAATCATTGACAGCTTTTCTGCTCAGTATATAAGTGGCTTAGGTTATAACAAGAAAGCCAAGGCAAAGAAAGGAATTGATGAAAAAGAGAAAGTACAACATACCATTTTCAAAAAGGTGGTTCTTGCATCCAACAATTATGACCATGACAACATGTATGGTCACTTGAAAAATGAATGTTCTTCCAATGGGGAAAGCAATGGTTTTCACTGGAAAGGAAGGAAAGACTTTGGGTCTAGTGTACTTAAGGCTTCACATGAAGAAATACAAATGAAGCATCATAAGTCATTTGTATTTGGTTCAACAGCACCAACATCATTAGCTAAAGGAAAGGGAAAGGCCATTTTTCAAAGGCCTGCCCCTAAGAAGAATCATGTGGCTGTGCAGATTGCACATCATGCACACAACCACAAGATCCTTTAGAGGAATGCAAAGAATGCCAATGCCTTCTCTCCTGAACATGAGCTTGCACATCAAGTACCCAAAACTATTCATAAAAGAAGGTATAATAGGTATGAGTGTTGGTGCTGTGGAAAGGTAGTCACTTTGCCTTGGATTGTTGGTATAATCCTACTGTGCCACAGGCTAAGAGAGCCATTTCAGTTAGTGAATTTTTCAGTCAGAATTCTGTCCCAAAATCTAATAAGAACCAAGGAGCCAAAGTTGGTTGGGTTCCTAAGGTAAATTAGTTCTTTCTTACAAGTATATCCAAAGGCCAATCGCATTCCTATATAGTATTTGGATAGTGGATGTTCCAAACATATGACTAGAATAAGAAGCTTTCTGAAGGAGTATGCCCTAGTGAAAAATGGACCAAAAGTAATCTTGGAGGTTCAGAGATCGGGGTTACAACATGCTATGGTATGATCTCCAATGGCATAGTCTCCTTCACAAAATTGGCTTATGTAGAGGGGTTGCAACACAACCTCAAAAGAATAAGTCAACTATGTGCCTTAGTCTATGTGATTGAATTCCACAAGGATAAGTGCCTAATCAAAAAGTCATTTGACTTGGAGACAATCCTCTCAGGCACTAGGAGTGGAAATGTTTATTATTTGAATTTTATTTGGTCTACTTCTTCCAAGTCTATTTGTCTTGTAGTTAATGAGAAAGAATCTCTTTGTGTACAATGGCACAAGAGATTAGCTCATCATTACTACAAAACTGTTAGTAAGCTATTCTCTAAAAATCTAGTTAGAAATGGACTTAATCTAAAATGCATTAAAGATGGTCCATGTCATGCTTGCCAGATGGGCAAGCAAACTAGGACAACCTTTAAAGGCATTCCTCACAAGGATTCTATAAGGTGCATGTATTTACTGCACATGGATCTTTTTGGTCCAATGCCAATTCAAAGTTTAGGAGGGAAGTTGTATACTCTTGTGATAGTTGATGATCACTCTAGATTCATATGGTTCTTCATCCTCAAAAAGAATTCAGATACTCTTGACATCTTAATGACATTTATCAAGTCTATCCAGAATGAAATGGACTGTTCAGTGACCATAGAACATAATTCCAATCTGGTGCTATGAAAAATTTCTATCAAGAACAAGGTATCTCCCA
This sequence comes from Dactylorhiza incarnata, assembly GCA_033032865.1. Lineage (NCBI taxonomy): Eukaryota > Viridiplantae > Streptophyta > Magnoliopsida > Asparagales > Orchidaceae > Dactylorhiza > Dactylorhiza incarnata. The sequence goes on from JAWHQI010000013.1 coordinate 7,947,959, forward strand.
TGAATTCTCTTCTCATAGAACCCCACAACGGAATGGGGTGGCTGAGAAAAAGAATAGGACCCTTATTAAGGCTAGAAGAATAATGATGTGTGACTCCTCATTGCCAGAATATTTCTTGGCAGAGGCTAGCCAAACAACATGTCATGTGTTGAATAGAGATCTATCACCAAAAATCACAAGAAAACTCCCTATGAACTGTTAAAGGGCAGAAGAACCACAGTATTCTATTTTAGAATCTCTGGGAGCAAGTGTTTCATTTTAAATAATGGTAAATCTTATTTAGCTAAGTTTGCAGAGAAAAGAAGTGACAGTGTTCTTGTTGGATACAACTCCCATAGCAGAGCATATAGGGTGTTCAACAAGAATACTGAAGTAGTAGAAGAGTTTATTCTTGTTGTATTTGATGAGACTAGCCTGATCTACAAGGATTGGTCTAGTTCTTCTAATATTGCAGGTGTTGAACTGAAGATGAAAGAGCTGTCTATAGGGGACAAGCCAGCTGCCAATGAGATCACCTCACCTAATACAATAGTAAGAGATAAAGGATAATCATCAGATGAAACACAAGGTGTTGTTGAGAAAGAACATCATGAAATTTAACCTGCTGAACAGGAAGCTGAAGGTGGTGCACATGAAATTGCAGAAAGACTACCATTTGCTATCAGACACCTGAGAGACCATCCCAAAAATATGATCATTGGAGATGCAAGCCAGGGAGTCACAACTAGGAGCAAAACTCACAATGAAGCAAAGTTCTTGAGCTTCCTCGCCAAGTAGAGCCAAAGAAATTTGAAGAGGCAAATGGATATCCATTCTAGATAATGGTCGTGCAGGAAGAACTGAATTAGTTCACAAGATTCAAGGTGTGGAAGTTGGTTCCAAGACCCAAAGGACAGAACATAGTTGGAACAAAATGGGTGTACAGGAACAAGATGGATGAGAATGGAGTAACTGTGAAGAACAATGTAAGATATGTAGCAAAAGGCTATTAACATGAAGAAGGCATTAATTTTGATCAGACTTTTGCACCAGTGACAAGTGTGCAAGCCATCAGATTATTCCTTACATATGCTGCCCATAAAGGATTCAAGGTCTATCAAATTGATGTGAGGTCAGCCTTCCTAAATGGTGACCTAAAAGAAGAAGTATATGTATAACAACCATCAGGTTTTGTCAATACAACTTTTCCCGATTTTGTGTACTATCTTAGAAAAGCATTATATGGCTTAAGACAAGCCCCAAGGGATTGTTATGAGTCATTGTCCACCCTCCTTCTTAAGAATAAATTCTCAAGGAGGAGGATAGACAAGATATTATTTCTAAGGGAAGTGAAGTGCAAGAGTCACTTATTCCAAATATATGTTGATGACATCATATTTTTGTCTATAGATGATAACCTTTGCAAGAGGTTTGCTAACCTGATGCAAGAGAAATTTGAAATGAGCAGTATGGGAGAGCTTACATATTTCTTAGGCCTCTAGATAAAACAATCTGAAGATGGAATATTCATCTCCCAGACTTTACCAAGGAGTTAGTTAAGAAATTTTGAATGGAGAGTGCCTCCACCATGAAAACTCATATGAGGTCAAATATATCCCTTGACATGGACAAGAAAGCAAAACCTTTTGATGAGACCTTGTACATGTGTATAATTGGCTCCCTCCTCTATTTAACTACAAGTAGACCTGATATCATGTATACTTCATGTGTATGTGTTAGGGACCAGGCTTTCCCTAAGGAATCTCATTACTCAGCTGCAAAGAGGATTCTAAAGTACCCTAGGAATAATGATTTTGATCTAACAGGGTATTTAGATGCAGATTTTGCAGGCTGTAAAAAGGACAGGAAAAGTATCTCAGGGACATGCCAATTCCTTGGGAGAATACTAATTTCCTGGAGTAGCAAGAAGCAAACCAGTGTTGTTATTTCAACAGCAGAATCAAAAAACATATCACCTGGAAGCTGTTGTGGACAATTATTGTGTGTCCAACATTAACTTTAGGTTTACAATTTACAGCTAAGTAAAGCTCTTATGTTTTGTGATTCATCTAGTGCATTTTCAATTGCTAAGAATCCTGTGTCACACATCAGGACTAAGCATATTGAAATTAGGTATCACTTTATTAGATAACATGTTGAGAAGGAAGACATCTGCCTTGAGTTTGTACCCACTAACAGATAAGTGGAATATATCTTCATTAAACCTCTTAATGAAGCAAAGTTCAATTTCTTCAAAATTGAGATGGACATGCTCAATTTAGAATAACTTCTGCCGAGCTGTCCTTATTTATGTATTGTTGTTACATTTTTATTCTAGTAGGTGCTAGGTCACTAATAAAGCATGCAGGTTGTCATAAGGGTTGTTGGGAGTGACTTGCAGAAGAGGTACATAATGTTTATGCATACGAGCACTCAAAGGTCATATTGTTTTATCCACAAAATGATATCGCCTTTATGACACAACGATACTCTATTATATATATGTATGGAAGCAGTTAAAGAGTAAAGAAATGGAGCTACAAGTGAGGGAGAGCATGACTGACATAAGTAGTATAAATGATGCTGCAAGTGAGGGGGAGCATCACTGAGCTCCCTGCTCAAGTAGTAGAGGTGATACATAAAATCACTAAGGTTGAGGATGCTATCCACACTAGGTTAGCAATCCAAATGGGTCTGTCTGAAGCTCCTGAGAAGATGAGCCAAGAAAAGTGTGTTGTCAACTCATGCAAGGAGTTGATAAATGCTGAAGGACAAGAATCTAAATATTCAAGTCAACCTGCAGAAGGACCTATCTGAAGAAGTCCTAAAGGGGGAAAGAACAATGATTATGGCCAGTGGTGAGCATGCAATCTGGACCTCTAGTTCTACAAAGGATGTAAAGAACCTTCCACCTATCTATTAGAAGGAGCCTGCCGAAGTACCTATTGCTGCTCCTGCCACACCTGAAGCATCTACTGCTGCTGAACAAGGCAAATGGAAGGAGACTGTTCTACCCTCTGCTCTTAATGCTCTTAATTCTCATTATTGTGCTTTATAATTGACTGGTTATAACTTCTTCAATTATGGGGAGATTGTTGGTAACACTGCCCACAATGTTTCAGGTTTGCAGAAGTCTTTAAGTTAATGATAAGTACAATTGGTATTTAACATCTATCTAATGTGACATGAGCAGGTTGGGACATCATATATCTTATATATAATCTTTGAAGATCAACCACAAAATCTCTAAGTAAATATCATCGTATATGTGACAATCACACGTCGATATCATTTTGATCACTCACGGAAGGTAAAAAAAAAGTCAAACAACAATCATTTTGATAATAAAAAAACATGACGATATCATCGTGTCAACATGGTCCATACGATGATATCATTGTGAGGACTCAAGGAAATTCAGCTAAGGAATATATCGTGGAGACAACAAGCTTCACACGATGATATCAATGTGAGGACTCAAGGAAAGTCAGCTAAGGCATATATTGTCGAGACAACAAGCTTCACATGATGATATCATTATGAGGACTCAAGAAAAGTCAACTAAGGCATATATCATCGTGATAACAAGATTCACATGACGATATCATTGTGATAGCTCAAGAAAATCTATCTAAGTTACATATCATCATGACAACAAGGTTGTTGGGAATAGTGCCTAGCAATGTTCCTAATTTGAAGAAGTGCTCAGGTCAATGATAAAAGCATTATGTATTTGATGGTTTGTTCAATTTATGCTTGCAGCGATTAAATAATATGTCCAGTACTTCTCAAGTTCCACCAAGTACAATATCATTGAGAAGGACTGGACATACCGTCGAATAAAGCACTCGTTCATCGTCGAGATTGCATACAAAGACAAGCTGAAGGATCATGACAGTTATCATCGAAATGATATGGACAATTCGACGATATCGTTGTGACAACAAAGCTCTCATGTCGATATCGTCATAAAGAACAAGAAGAATCAATCAAGTTGAATATCATCATATCAATCTGAAAGTGAGGTTAGATCTTAAATTAACTCTAGAGGGGGGGGGGGGGGGTGAATAGAGTTTAAAACATTTCCCTTAGTTTTATAGCGGAATTAAAATAGTGATATATATATATGTGTATAGAGTAAGTGATTTATAAAAACTAAATAAAGAAATCAACACAGCACAAGCAACACAGAAATTCACAGGCACAAAGACACAAGGAATTTTTATAGTAGTTCCCCAATAAACCTGGGTACGTCTACTCTTCTACCACACTTGGTAGGATCCACTAGGGTTTTTGATCAAGTGCCCTCACACCAAGGGGTTTTTGTTAAGGTGACCACACACCACAAAGCTTTTGATCAGGTGCTCAAAACCAACATGATTTTTTGATCAGGTGTCTTGCCACCAATGGGGTAAACTTTTGAAGGGAGTTTTAACCCTGTACAAGATGGGATAGAGAGGGGTTTAGATGTTCTTCTCTATCAAGATGCTGAGAGAAGACTATAGTGGATGTATGTTGAAAAACTCCTCTGTCTGATAAGGAATGTTTGACAGTTGATTGGCTGGAGCTTTCTCTTGAATCAAATGATCTTCTAGTAGCTGATAAATCTGAGAGACAGGAATGCTTCTCAGATTGTTTGTTGCTCTTTGGAGATCTGTGCTTGCAGCTGAAATACTGAGAGAAGTGTTGATGATGTTCTCAGAATGTAAGAGCTGCTAGAGGAAGAAGATGAAGATCTGTGTGCTTTTGTTCTTCCGTTCTTCCTGTATATTTCTCCTTTCTTTTCCTGTTCTTTTTCTCTGTGCAGCAATTCTTGATATGTTCTGTGTATAATACTGTCGTGAAAAACTGCTGTGTATTAATCTGCTATGTCTTCTACCTTTTCTCTTTTGAAATCTCTGACAGACATTAATTGCAAATCCCTTATATTAATGAATAAAATGCGCTGAAGAGATATCAGTACAGTACTGCATATCTGATACACCGCTTACTTTTTCCTTTTACATGAAATGTCCTTTTCTGCTGGATGTCAACGGCTATAACTTGAAATAATAAAAGGAAATATATTTTCCTTACTTGATTGATATAAAGAGTCGTTGATGTAGTCGATTTGAGTTCAGAGAATGAATAATAATAATCTTTCTGAAATAAATCTACTGTATAGAGAATTTTTGTCGATCTCAAGATTTTCATCGAACACAAAACTTAGTTCGCCGACCTCAAATGAATCTTGCTGGAAGAATTAATTTTGTTGAGCTGAGAAGAACTTTCATCGATCTGAAGGTATTCGTCGAACGCAGACAGGAGTTTGTCGAACGGAAGTACTCGTCGACCGCTGAGCCTGGATAAATTTGTCGATCGCTGAGCTTGAGCAAAATCGTCGACCACTGAGCTGGGGTCTGTTCGTCGACCGCTGAACCAATCTGTTCGTCGACCGCTGAGACGGGATCATCGACCGCTGAGATGAGCTTGAAGCAAGTTGTTCGTCGAATGCAGAGAGCATGCAGTTCGTCAAACACAGAACGCAAGCCGTTCAACGAACGCAGAGAGCATGCCGTTCATCGAACGCATAGAGCTTGTCATTCGTCGAATGTAGAGAGCTTGCCGTTCGTCGAACGTAGATAGCAGTTCGTCGAACACAGTGTGGAGTTCGTCGAACACAGTGTGGAGTTCGTCGAACGCAGAATCTGAATCTTTTCTTGAGTTCTAACAGCCTAAAACTATGACCCATTGACTATACATTGGGGTCAACTTTGTCCTTAGTCAACATATAGTGATCCTAGCCCAAATCAGAAATATGGTTGTTCCAACAATCTCCCCCTATTTGGGTTAGGACACTATTTGACAAAAATTGAAAATAAACAAACAAAAATATAGCAAAAACAACATAGCATATATATATATGATATATTTTAAATATTTCATCAGATATAAAATGAATAGTACTCTAAGTTTTGAAGTTACATTTTAATAAAAACTAATAAAAAGAACCTTTGTCTTTCTATGAATTCTGACATCTAAATTCTGAAATTTGATATTGTCTGAACTGTATTATTCTGAATTCTGGTCTGTAACTGAACTGTATCCACTATGTTTCAGCTTTCTGAATTTGAGCTGAACTGAATCTTTATAAACTGAATATGCTATATGCTGCTTCTTTTAAATCCAAAACTGTATTCTGATTCTGCATTCAAATACTGCAATCTGCTTTGTAATATGAACAGCTTTATAATTCTGATTAGGTGTGCTTGTCATATTGCCCTTTCTGAACCATCTCCCCCCTGTGAGTGTCTCCCCCTGAGACTGGAGGTTCTTCAGCTTTCTCCCCTTGCCTAGTTTATTGAACAACTCCCCCTGAGCAAAACACTGCATCAAATGGATCTTGTTCATAAAAACTTCTCCCCCTGCCTAGTTTCAGGAAGGCCGGAAGCTAGGCCCCTTGAAGAAGGGACATTTGATGGAGGTAGGGAAGGATGCAAGATTATCATTGCTATTGTTCCTGCATAATAAAATAGAGATCAAGTGCAAAGGGAACTAAAAAGAGAAACAATTCTGTAGACATTTAGCTAAAATAAAAAATTTGATTAATGATGACAGGCTGAAATAAAAAGAAGCTTCAGAAAACTGGGTTCGACAAAAAAGGGACTTTCGTCGATCTCGGTTCGACAAACTTGATGACTTCGTCGATCTCCGTTCGACGAAAAACTAAATTTAGTCGGGCTCAGTTCAATGAAGAGATGGGTAAGTAGAAAACATATTTTTTATCAGATTGAATCTCCATCTATCATACCTAGCTGATTTATAAAGAAGATATGTTTCTTTTCATCCAAGGGCTTGGTGAAAATGTCAGCTCTTTGCAAATCAGTAAAGATGAACTGTAGGCAGATTTTGTTTTTACCCACATTATCACTAAGGAAGTGGTGCCTAATCTCTGTGTTTAGTCCTACTATGGAGAACTAGATTTTGTGCTATAGATATTGCACTAGTATTGTCACAAAATATAATTGAATTATTTAAGTTGACACCATAGTCTAGGAGCTGAATTTGTATCCACAATATCTGTGAGCAACAACTGCCTGTAGCTATGTATTCAGCTTCTGCTGTTGATGTAGACACAATTGTTTATTTCTTACAAAACCAAGACACAAGCCTATCACCAAGAAACTGACAAGTTCCTGATGTGCTTTTCCTGTTTACTCTGCATCTAGCATAATCTGAATCTGAGAATCCAGTTAATTCAAATTCAGATGTTGTTGGATTCCAAAGTCCTAGATTAGGGCAACCCTTTATATATCTCAAAATTCTTTTAAATAAAATTAGATGAGATTCTTTAGGGTTAACTTGGAATCTAGCACAAATACAAGTAGTAAACAATATATCTGGCCTACTTGCTGTTAAATAAAGTAATGATCCAACAATTTCTCTATATATCTTCTGATCAACAGGTTTCCCTGATTCATCGGTATCAACAACACCATTAGAGGGCATGGGTGTTTTCATGGTGGAAGAATCAGACATACCAAATCTTTTCACTAATTCCTTAGCATACTTAGATTGGTATATGATGATTCCATTTAGAGTTTGCTTCACTTGAAGACCAAGGAAGTATGATAGTTCACCCATACTACTCATTTCAAATTTAGATTGCATTAGATTAGAAAATCTTTTGCATAAGTTTGAATCAGTAGAGCCAAAGATAATGTCATCTACATATATTTGAACTAGTAGAGTTTGATTTTTTATGTATCCTGAAAAATAAGGTTTTATCTACTATGCCTCTACAGAATTTATTCTCTAAAAGAAAACTAGTTAAGGTCTCATACCATGCTCTGGGAGCTTGTTTAAGACTATAGAGAGCTTTATTAAGCATAAATACAAAAGAGGAGTGAGTTGGAGAGATGAAACCTGGTGGTTGTTGCACATAGACTTCTTCTTTGATTTCTCCATTCAAGAATGCACTCTTTACATCCATTTGATAAACCTTGAATTTCTTGTATGCAGCAAATGCAAGGAAGATCCTGATTGCTTTTAACCTTGCAACTGGTGAAAAAGTCTGATCATAGTCTATTCCTTCTTCATATGAGTATCCTTAAGCTACTAGTCTAGCTTTGTTTCTCACAATATTGCCATCTGCATCTAGCTTGTTCCTGTAGACCGATTTAGGTCCAATGACTGAATGATTCTTTGGTCTAGGAACCAATTCCCAAACTTTCTTTGTCTCAAACTGATTGAGCTCCTCTTGCATAGCAATGATCCAGTTAGGATCTTGTTCTGCATCTTGTAGGGATTGAGGTTCAATCTGAGAGAGAAAACAAGTATGCATCATATTCTGATTTGCTTGATGCCATGTTTGCACACCTACTGAAATATCACCAATGATTTGAGATATTAGATGATCTCTAACTGTGATGTGATCAACAGTTGGAGTGGGTTCAACAATAATTTCCACTTGGGGAATTTGTTCAGTTGTTATATCCTGTGGAAGATGTTCTGCTGTTATCTGATTTGGACTGTCAGCAAAATCTGGATGATTTCCTTCTTCACTTTCTTCAGCATTCTTTTGTACTGGATTTAGAAATCCTTCTTTCTGTAGAGCTAATTGATCTAGCTGCTCACATAGTGTAGGTACATGTAGGTTTTCTTTGGTATAAGAATTCTTCTCCTTGTAAAACATATTAGTTTCATCAAAGGAAACATGCGTAGATTCTTCTATTTTAAGAGAGGATTTGTTAAATATCCTATATGCTTTGCTGATTAATGAATAGCCTAAGAAAATTCCTTCTTCAGATTTTGGTTCAAATTTCCTAAGATATTTTTTATCATTATTGTGAACAAAACATTTACAACCAAATGCTCTAAAATAGTTAACTTTAGGTTTCTTCCCTTTAAGTAACTCATAAGGAGTCTTACCCTTAAGTTTGTGTATCAAACTTCTATTCAACACATAGTTTGTTTTGCTAACATCCTCTGCCCAAAAAGATAGGGGCAAATTAGCATCTGCAAGTAATGTTGTTGTTGTTTCAATTAGAGTTCTATTTTTCCTTTCAACTACCCCATTTTGTTGAGGAGTTCTAGGAGCTGAGAAGCAATGCCTGATACCTTCCTTCTCACAGAATTCTTGCATGAGAAGAGACTCAAACTCAATGCCATGATCACTTCTGATCAATGCAACTACAGTAGAATACTCAATCTGTATGCTCTTAAGAAAGTCTGTAAGAACTTTAAAGTTATCTGACTTTTCTATCAAAAAGAACACCCAAGTGAATCTAGAGAAGTCATCTACAATAACTAGAGTGTATGACTTCCCCCATAAATTCTTTGTTTATATAGGTCCAAAAAGGTCCATATGTAGCAAATATAAGATTCTAGGTGAATCACTTTTAGATAATGATTTAGAACTACTTTTAGTTTGCTTGCCTAGTTGACATGCCCTACAAAGACCTTCTTTCTTGTATGAACCTAAAGGTAAACCTCTAACAAGATTGTACTTAGATAATTTTGCAATGGTCCTAAGGTTTACATGTCCTAATCTCTTATGCCAAAGTTCACTAGGTTTGCTTAATTCATTAAATAAACAGATTTCTGATTTAGATGAATTGAAATTTACTAAATAAATATTACCTTGCCTAATACCTGATAAAACAATAATATTATCAGAAGATTTAATAAGGCATTTTAATTTATTGAAAGTTACCTGATACCCTTCATCACATAATTGACTTATGCTGATGAGGTTGTGCTTCAGTCCCTTGACATTAAGCTACCTCTTTGAAGGTGAGTTACCCAACCTTGACTTTTACATAGCCTTTTGTTTGTCCACAGTTGGAGTCTCCAAATATTACTTTTGGTCCAAGCTTTGCCTTGTAGTTGTTCAGGTTGGCCTTGTTTCCTGTCATATGCTTTGAACAGCCACTATCCAAATACTATTTTTCATTTATTCTTGGACAGCTGTGTACCTGCAAAGACAGAAAAACAATCTATTTGTTCCTGACCCAGACTACCTTGGGTCTTTTTGAATTTCCACAAAAATCAGAAATAAAAGACATTTCAGGTTGGTCCTTGTAACCTTGTGGATGATATCTCCTTAGAGGTATTATCCATTCAGTGAAAGGATTCTTAGAATGTGAAGAATAAGAATTGTTCAAATTCTCTGTATAGTTTCTGTTCGACGAACTAGGCTGAGTTCGTCGAGCGCCGTTCGACGAATGACTGAGATTTCGTCGAGCGTCGTTCATATAATGACTATACTGAAAATCTGTCTTTAGAGTTCGTCGAGCTCCGTTCGACGAAGTGGATACATTTCGGCGAGCTCCGTTCGATGAATTCTGTTGAATTCTGCTATTCTCGACAGTCTTACTTGAAATGTTTTTATTTATTCCTACAACCTCTTTGCTCTTAGCATAGATGAATTTTATAGGTGTAGAGAGTATGTTCTTCTTAATTAGATGTGGCTCACTTGATGAAGCACACAAGCCTAGTTTGCTATTAAGTCTAGCATTAACAGTGCTTGTAATGTCCATCAGTTTGATGCTTCTCCCATTTAGGGATTATTCAAATTTCTTGGCCTCAGAAATTTTATTCTCAGTGAGAATAATTTGTTCTCTAGAGGCAGCCAAATCTTTATTAAGATTAGCATTCTCTTCACTTAAATTATTCTTTTCAGCTAGCTTATTTCTGAGTGAGATTATTTCTTTCTCAGATTTTATTAAGTCTAAGCAAAGAACCTTGAATTCATATTTGAATCCAACTGAATTTAAATCAAAGTAAGATATTACCTGATCAACATCAACTTCTGCTTCTGATTCTGATTCTTATTCATCAGAATTGTTGGCTGAGGCATTGATTGCCATCATGCAGAAGTTCTTCTCTTCTTCATTATCTTCATCATCACTGGATGATGATGCATTTCCTGACTCACTGCCTGAGTCATAAATGGCCATCAAACATTGGTCATTTTCTTTTGATTCTTCTTCATCATCTGAAGAACTGGATGACTGTTCTGATTCTGTGTCACTCCAAGTTTCTGCTACAAATCCTCTTCCCTTCTTTTGGTGTTTGTGGGATGAAGACTTGCTGGAGTGTCTTCTTTCCTTTTTCAATTCTCTTCTCCTTCTTCTGATTTTTTGAACAATCTGGCAGAATATTTTCAGGTTTCCTACAGCCATAACAAACAATATCTTTAGAATTTGACTTGTCATACCTTGGCTTTTACCTTGATCTGGAGTCCTTCTTTCTGAAATCCTTCTTGGCCATCTTGTAGAACATGTTTGCTAGAAGGTTCATGAACTCCTCATCTCTTGGAGATTTTTCTTCTTCTTCAGCTGCTTTGAAAGTTATGTTCCTTTCCTTCTTTGTTTCTGGAGATGAACTTGATTGTTAATCTTCCCTGGATTTGATGAGCTGCTCATAGGATTTGAGCTTGCCCAACAATGTTTCAGTAGTAATCTCATTGAGGTTTCTGGCTTCCTTGATTGGCCAGATCCTAGAATCCCATGTGCTGGGGAAGCACATTAAGATCTTGTCATTTACCTCAGTGATAGAGATCACTTTATCCAAGGTCTTTAGCTCATTTATTATGAGGCTGAGCCTATTGTACATATCAGCTACTATTTCAGATTCTCCCTTTTTGAAATTCTCATATTGAGAAATAAGATGGGACCTTCTGTCCTTCCTTTCATCAGCAGATCCCTCAACCATATTGTTGAGAGAAATCCATATTTCTCTTGCTGAGGTGCATTCCACCACTCTTTGAAAAATGTCATCAGACATTGTTTGAGCCAGAATGTTCATGGCTTTTGCATCAACACTCCTTTGCTTTTTCTGGGCTTCTGTCCATTCAGGAGGTGGAACAACATTGTTGGTAGTTGTGGTTTCAGCACTAGTTGTTGATGTGGGAGCGGGAGTTCCTGCCAAAATCACATTGAAGATTTCCTCATCAATAGAATTCATGTACAGTCTAATCCTTGCCTTCCATAGTGCAAACTTACTGAGATTGCACATAGGAGGTCTTGTGCTTGAATACTCTTTGTTTTGTGCCATGAGTTTTTAAACAAAAATAAATAAGATAAAAACTCTGAAAGAATTTAAGATCTAATTGATCTTTGTGATTCAGGTGTAAGTCTATAAGGAATCAACAGCCCTCTGATACCTATTGAAAGTGAGGTTAGATCTCAAATTAACTCTAGAGGGGGGGGGGGGGGGGGGGGGGTGAATAGAGTTTAAAACTTTTCCCTTAGTTTTATAGCGGAATTAAAATAGTGATATATATATATATATGTGTATAGAGTAAGTGATTTATAAAAACTAAATAAAGAAATCAACACAGCACAAGCAACACAGAAATTCACAGGCACAAAGACACAAGGAATTTTTATAGTAGTTCCCCAATAAACCTGGGTACGTTTACTCTTCTACCACACTTGGTAGGATCCAATAGGATTTTTCATCAGGTGCCCTCACACCAAGGGGTTTTTGTTCAGGTGTCCACACACCACAGAGCTTTTGATCAGGTGCTCAAAACCAACATGATTTTTTGATCAGGTGTCTTGCCACCAATGGGGTAAACTTTTGAAGGGTGTTTTAACCCTGTACAAGATGGGATAGAGAGGGGTTTAGATGTTCTTCTCTGTCAAGATGCTGAGAGAAGACTTTAGTGGATGTATGTTGAAAAACTCCTCTGTCTGATAAGAAATGTTTGACAGTTGATTGGCTGGAGCTTTCTCTTGAATCAAATGATCTTCCTGTAGCTGATAAATCTGAGAGATAAGAATGCTTCTCAGATTGTTTGTTGCTCTTTGGAGATCTGTGCTTGCAGCTGAAATACTGAGAGAAGTGTTGATGATGTTCTCAGTATGTAAGAGCTGCTAGAGGAAGAAGATGAAGATCTGTGTGCTTTTGTTCTTCTGTTCTTCCTGTATATTTCTCCTTTCTTTTCCTATTCTTTTTCTCTGTGCAGCAATTCTTGGTATGTTCTGTGTATAATACTGTCGTGAAAAACTGCTGTGTATAAATCTGCTATGTCTTCTGCCTTTTCTCTTTTGAAATCTCTGACAGACATTAATTGCAAATCCCTTATATTAAGGAATAAAATGCGCTGAAGAGATATCAGTACAGTACTGCATATCTGATACGCCGCTTACTTTTTCCTTTTACATGAAATGTCCTTTTCTGCTGGATGTCAACGGCTATAACTTGAAATAATAAAAGGAAATATATTTTCCTTACTTGATTGATATAAAGAGCCGTTGATGTAGTCGTCTAAGTTCAGAGAATGAATAAATATAATCCTTCTGAAATAAATCTGCTGTATAGAGAATTTTCGTCGATCTCAAGATTTTTCGTCAAACACAAAATTTAGTTCGTCAACCTCAAATGAATCTTGCTGGATGAATTAATTTTGTCGAGATGAGAAGAACTTTCGTCGATCTGAAGGTATTCGTCAAACGCAGACAGGAGTTCGTCGAATGGAAGTATTCGTCGACCCCTGAGGCTTGATAAATTAGTCGACTGCTAAGCTTGAGCAAAATCATCGACCGTTGAGCTGGGGTCTATTCGTCGACCGCTGAACCAATTTGTTCATCGACCGCTGAGATGGGATCGTCGACCGCTGAGACGAGCTTGAAGAAAGTCGTTCGTCGAACTCAGAGAGCTTGTCGTTCGTCGAACGTAGAGAGCTTGCCATTCGTCGAACGCAGAGAGCAGTTCGTCGAACGCATTGTGGAGTTCGTCGAACGTAGAATCTGAATCTTTTCTTGAGTTCTAACAGCCTAAAACTATGACCCATTGACTATATATTGGGGTCAACTTTGTCCTTAGTCAACATATAGTGATCCTAGCCCAAATAAAAAATAGGGTTGTTCCAACACAATCTGTATCTCACGACGATATCGCTGAAAGGCTAAAGTCAAAGTATTTGGGAGTGTCGATGACATCGTCGTAAAGAACTCTTATCGCTGAGAAGACTAAGAAAGAACTTGTAAAAGCAGCAGATCGAAGAAGAATGGATTATCTTCGAACTGATCAAAATGATATCGACGAGAAGTAAGAATGATCAAGACGATATTGGCAAAAAGATAGTATTGATTCAACGACATTGTAGAGAAGACCAGAAGTTACCAACAAGATTGCGACGACATCTTCATATCGTTGTAAGTGCAAGTGGAGCGATGATATCAAGTATCGTTGAGATATCATTCTCTGAAGAAGACTTGAAGATTTGTCCAAGTTCAAGATGGATCGTCATAAAGAGAAGATATGTCATCGAAACATTTAAAATATCGTCGATACAGGTCAAGACATTTCAAATCACGTTGTCTGTATTTAATGATACTGCATGATGGTCCAATCAATGTGTGTCCTTAAGAAATGGGATCCTGACACTTAAGGTACATTCTAGGAGACCGTTAGCCGGCTACTCAGAGATATAAAGGGAATAAGTGTCTGCCATAATTCCATAATAGAGAATACTCGCAAATTCATCGAGTTCTCCAAGTTTCAGTCTAGCAACATCGGATGATAAGAAGTGTTCTAGAAAAGATTGAAGAGAAGTCTGTGCTGTCCAAGGAAAGATCAAAAGCATTATCTTCAAGTCCAAGAAGCCAATCTCCATCCGGCTAAAGAAAGTTCTTGCACTATTTCTCTATTGCTTTGTAGGGCTTGAGTGCCTGAGACTTGTAGGGCTTGAGGGCCTGAGACTTGCAGAGCTTGAGGGCATGAGCTTTTGTAGGGCTTGAGGGCCTGAGACTTGTAGGGATTAAGGTACTGAGTGTAAGGCTTGAGGGCATGAGATTGTAAGGCTTGCGGGCCTAAGTATTTGGTGGAGTTTGCGGACCCTAGCACACTACTAGAAAGGCGCAGAGGGAGAGTGGACTACTCAAGACACCCTGTCTTGAGGAACCACTATACATCTATTGTTTTTGTGTGTGGTGTTTCTGTGATTGCTTGGTGCTTTGTGATAAAATAGCTTAACCTCTTGTGCATAAAATTCAAAAACAAGCATATCACCTAATCCCCCCCCCCCTTCTAGGTGATAGTTCCATAACTAACAAGTGGTATCAGAGCAAGGTTGATCAAAGAGTAACTTAACAGTCAGATCTAGATCTTGGAACTACTCACAATGGCTGATCATCACAGAAAGATGAGATCCATGAAGCTTCCAACCTGCACTAAAGAGAACTTACCAATCTGGAAAGAAAGAGTAAGACTTTTTCTGGAAGCAGCTAATCCCAGGATATTCGTGGCTGTTCAAGAGGGTCCCTTCATCCCCACGACTACATCAACCATAGATCCAACTCAAAGGGTGGAAAAGAGGTTTGAAGACATGAGCAAGGATGAGCTTGCCCTGGTAAGCCTAGATAAGAGGGCACAGAATGTTATTGTAAGTGTCATTGATGACCCAACCCTTCAAAATCTCATTAAGTACAAAATGTCCAAGGAGATGTGGGACTCCCTGGTTGTCTATATAGAGAGGACAGTTTTATCTGCCGAATGAAGATCGACAACTTAGCATGATGAAGATCGGCTTCTTTAGGTTGAAGAAGATGCTTCTTGATTTGGAGTTTCAGCACTGGATCTTCTTCAGCCTCCACTTCTTTTGCCTGATGTTGATCAGCAACTTTTCAGTCGATGGAGATGACTGATTCTTCAGAGAACACTTGATGCTTGTTCTCTACTTGATCTTCTTCTTCTCCGCCGAAAATATTGTTCTATTGAAGTGTAGCGGCTGGATTCTTTCTCATTCTTTTTCTCTATTTTTTCTAAGACCCTTTTTCTAGCGCATCACTGTTCCCATTTATAGGACAGATGAGCTGCATAACGGTCACATGTGATGTCCTTTAATGTCAGATGCCCATACCATAAGAGCACGCACTGATTGGACAATCAGGCGGCGACATTAAATGCTGGCAGCGCGTCCGCAACATTTGAATCAATCTCAATGATATTTCAATTGTTACGACAACATGGATGATATCTCGACGACAGGACTTTGTCGATTCCTTACGCCTTGGTAGATCTTCAATTCTTCTTGCTTCTACCTCTGATGCTGGTATCTCGACAATATGAGACATTCTGGTGCTTCTGCATATACGACGATATGCTATCTCTGATTATGTCATCGTAATCACCTTGTTCTCTTGACGACATGCCTTCTTTACGACGATGTTCAACGCCATCAGTCTTACTTAGCCTTTTCAGCGATAAGGCTTCTTCACGACAATGTCTGTTCTTCTCGATGATAAGGCTACTTTGTTGAGGTCGATGATGCCGCATCTTCTCTGCGTTTGACGATCTTGCCGAGTCTCAGCGTTTGACTAACTCGCCATGTCTCAGCATTCGACTAACTCCCTTCTGCGTTCGACGATCTTCGTTCGACGAACTGCATCCTCCGTTCGACGAACTCGCCAAGTCTCAGCATTTGACGATCTTCCTTCTTCGTTCGATGAACTCGCCAAGTCTCAGCGTTCAACAAACTCGCCAAATGTCAGCCTTCGATGAACTTCATTCTTCGTTCGACGAACTTCCTTCTGCGTTCAACGAATTTTGTTCTGCTAACTTCTTGAGATTTATAAGCTAGTTTAGTGATCAAATACAAAGTGAAGTAGTCTTGACTTGGTGACTTCTTCAAATCAGGAATCATGTGATCAAGATTCCCAACAATCTCCCCCTATTTGAAGAAGTCAGAATCTCAATTCAAGACTACTTTCACTTGACAATAAATATTATAATCTTAACTTTTGAGCATGTAAGATTGTACTTATCTTTGCTGAACTCTCTGAGTACATCAGGCTTGTAGCTCCCCCTTGATTTGATGTCTCTTCTTTTGAGGCTCCCCCTACACCTTTGCTCCCCCTATCTTTGAGGTCTCTCTACTTGAGTATCTTTGTCTTGAACATATGCTATTTCTCCCCCCTTTTTGACTTCTTTCCTGGAGCTCTTCTTTAAGTAGACAATAGTTCAAGCTCCCCCTTGCTCGGTCATAGTTCATCCAAATCCTGAGAGATTTTCTAACCAATCATCTAGAAAGGGATTAGTGAAAAATAAGTAGAGGATTACTCTAAGTTTAACATCCCCAGTTGGAATTTGAAGAAATTAAACTTAGCTTCATCTACAGGCTTTGTAAATATATCAGCCACTTGTTTGTCTGTTGGGACAAACTCAAGGGTGATATCTTCATTTTCCACATGCTCCCTGATGAAGTGATACCTGATCTCAATATGCTTAGTCCTGCTGTGAGAGACAGGATTCTTAGCAATTGAGATTGCACTTGAAGAGTCACAAAACAGGGGTGTTTTGGTCATCTTTAGGTTGTAGCCTTCAAGTTGATGTTTGATCCATAGCAGTTAGGCACAACAGCTCCCAGCAGAGATATACTCTGATTCTGCTGTTGAGATTGCCACACTGGTTTGCTTCTTACTGCTCCATGATATCTTTTACCTGCCTTTCATGCATCCTGCATAACCTGCATAATCTGCATAACCTGCATCTGATGTCTAGCATATACTCATATATGTATGTACGACATTTTGCTAGCTAAGCACACAAGGTGCAAGGCACGTTATCAGTTATCAGCGAGCAATAACTAGTTATTGCAGTAAGTGCACATTTATGAACAAGAATAGCATGCCACAATATCATCACAGTCATATGCCTTATAAGCATTCATATATAATTGTTCATATACTAAGATTGTTCAAATATATGACTAGTTATATAAGAGGATCAATTGTATATTATTCTTAGAAATCTACGTCAATCAATCATTTTGAACGAGACGTTTCTTTATGGTATGTTGGAGCTGGCTCCCTTCATTTCCTTCTTCTTCTTTTGCCTGTAGAAGTCAATAGGCTTCGGGATCTTCTTTGGAGGAGGAGGAGGACCGTGGGGAAAGGACATCTTATGATGCTTCCTTTCTTCCATGTCTTTCACGTGATGATTCCATTCTGTAGAGGAGTTTGCTCTTTCATGGTCTTTCTGACCGTGTCCAAATGCTATCCATGACTCTGTGATGATTTCGTTTGAGCGAGGGCTCCACCAGCTTGATTCTGGATCCTACTGTACCTCATTTATTGTCTTCTTTCTATACTCTTTGCAGGAGGTTTTCCTTTTCTTTCTAGGTGTTGCGGATTCGTCCGATTCGGCTTCAGAGTCGGAGCAGATGGAGGGTTCAGTGTGTATATATGCGGATGGGGTTATTTGGAGTGCTTGCTTTATTTGATTATTTACCCATATTGCTTGATGTGAGCAAGCAGCTGTGCTTCCCTTAATCTCCTCCTGGATTTTTTCTTTAATCCTCCTTTCCTCATCTTGGATTTCTTCCGTTACTGACTCCTTCAGTTCGTACAACTGTTCAAGGATTTCCTGATCTCCGACATCTATGAATTTTCTTACTTCCAGAAGACCAGCATCTAGGGTTTGCTCGTGGTTGGTGATTCTGTTCAGGATGAGAGCGGTGGACTCCGCATGTTGAGTGTGGAGTTGAGAGATGTCCTCTTTTATTGATTTTACCTCTTCCTTCATCTCATCCCTGATTTTGTTCATGGCTTTTTCAATGAGAGTTTCCATTCGCTCCCACAGAGCTGTGAGCATCATAGCCGAGGGAATCTCACCTGTCCCTTTTTCGGTTTCCATTGTCCTTGGGAAGGCGATACGTTGGAGACGAAAAGGGGGTTTGTTGATGGAGTAGGTTGAGGCCAACAAAAGAGTGATTTTTATTCTTGAGCATTCACTCTATTTATAGTGCAAGTAGGTGAAGAGGTGCGTACCTTCGACAACGTTGATGAAAGATGCTCAGACGGCTCCGATGGACTGATCCTAGTGCCGTGTTAAAAGGCTTGTCTTTATTTAGCTGATACTGCTTTTGTCGTTGAGACACATCTAGGATATTCATCCCTCCTACCTAGTCCATTTGTCATCATGTCACCTACTATGTCGTCGACATATCTTATTGTATCGACGATACAATTCTTCCTTATATGTCTGCCTAAGGCATTCTTACGCCCTGCTTGGGAGTTATCCTTTGGCACCAACCCTGCACTAAGATGGTTAGTGAGCTAATTTTGCTGTTCCATCCTATGGGCTAGAACAACCACCTTGTCCAAGGCCCAGATTTATATGGGCACTTGCACTATCTACAAATTGAGATTATAGACCCTTAGGAACCCAAGTAGTTTTGGGTTCTAGCACATTGTTAGCTTTGAAGAGCATACTGGATTTAACTACTTTTGGATATGCGCAGTAATAATGAGCAAGGCGATTTGCAGGTTTAGCATTCATTACCCTTGGAGCAGTTGGATTGTACCAATAATCAATTGCAAAGTGGCATGTCTTGCCACAACACCAGCAATCAAACTTATTGTATCTTGTCCTCTTGCTGTTGATAGGTGTATGATTCTTCTGTGGGCAGTTGGAAGAGTACCTATAGGAGATAGAATTATATTGGTTAGAGATATTAATCTTTCTGTTCACATTTCATTTCTTGAAGATAGTCCTTTGTAAGGGTTCCATCATACTCCTAGACCTACTGAGCTCCTGTTCCCTTGTGATCCTTCTTTCATGATATACTTTGGATGCGGTTGGTAATTTCTTTCTTCCCCCTGTGGAAGTCCCATCCATAAGATACCCAGGAAATGGTCCCCCATGCCCTTATTGAAGGGTGAAGTGACCTTCCTTAGGTTATGAAAGAACTAGATGTCTACCTAAATCACCTAAAGGGGGGGGGGGGGTGAATAGGTGATCTCTACTGCGATTGCGGAATAAAAATTTAGCACACACAACAATAAAAATCACAGCACAGAGACACAAGATTTATAGAGGTTCCCCAAGGTGGGTACTCCTCTCTCCCTATCCGCCTATCTAGCACTTCGGGCTAGCGTCGGCAACTTCACCAAAACTCGGATTTATCAACAAATCCTACACTCAGAGACAACGGCTCCTACAAGCTCGGAGAACAACCTCTCCTGCAAAAACACTCGGAGATAAACTCCTACAACTCAGAGTAAACAACTCCTACAAAATAACTCGGAGTGAAAACTCCTACAGAAAACAAATAGAGATTGAAATAAAATACTTCTTCTAAATCTCAACAGAGATTAACTTTCAGATCTTGAAAGACTGAGTCTTCTTCTTCCTTGAGAAAGAAAGTTTGGATCTTCAAAGATTTGGAAGAGAAGAAACTCAGCAAACCTGATCAGATTAGGCCCTTTGATTTATTTGTAAAGATCTTCAAAAAGAGAGTAGAAACAAGATCAAAGGCCTTCTTATCTGAGAAATCTTTAGCAGCACTGGAGAACGAATCTTGAGCGATGCAGAAGTTAGATCTCAGAAACTTGTTCAGCAAACGATGATGAAGACGGCTAGAATATTATCTCTTCTTAACATGCGTGTTTGCCCTAAAAATAAAGGAGTATTTAAAGGAAAACCTCCAACGGCTCGAGCGACAGATAAGGAGAGGTCGCCATGTGTACTGGACATGTTGGCCAACCCTAATTTTCAAAAACGAAACGTAAATTTGAAATCCGTCTGTTCGTCATTCGTCGAGACTTCACGTGAACATTCGACGAATTGACTTAGCCATTGGAAATGCTGATCAAGCCGTGGAAAACACCTTCTGTTTTCATTCGTCGGGATTCATCGCGAGTTCTCGAGAACTTTCGACGAATTGACTTAGCTGCACAGATTCCTTCACAAAGCTGCCTTTTTGACTTCTGTCAGCTTTCGTCGATATTCATCGGGAGTTCACGAGAACAGCCGACGAATGGACTTAGCCACAAAAATTCCTTCTTCAGACAGGAAAACTGGCTTCTGTCTGGATTCGTCGACATTCGTTGGGAGTTCACAAGAACAGCCGACGAATGGACTTGGCAGCAGAATTTTCTTCTTCAAAATGGAAGATTTGCTTCTGTCAGGATTCGTCGGGAGTCATCGGGACTTCACGTGACATCTCGACGAATTGACTTAGCAAAAATTCCTTTTTCTTCTAAAAACCTGCTCCACTCCTCAACCTTGAAAGCCTTCAGTTGTGAGAATATGAAGTGCACCCCAAAAGAGAGATTACACATGAACCAACACTTTGTTCTACACAATGAGGGATTACATTGTCTAGAACTGTGTTTGGTGATCCATTGCAACCTGACTTTGGTGTGCACTTAGCATTATGACCTGTCATAATACATCTAAAGAGAAATTATCAAATACATACTCAATTCAATTTAGTTCATTAGGGGACACCTTCAAATCCAGGTGATTGTGGATACAATACCCAACAATCTCCCCCTATTTGAAGATGTCATAACCCTATGCACTAAGTTGAATTGCACAGAAAATATAATGAATAAAACAGCACAAACACGGGCAGTTGTAATTTAAAGAGAGAATCATTGTTTTATCGAAACACAAAAATAGATATATATAAACAAAGAAATCAGCATGATTCCAGAGCAGTTCAACTCATGCTTGGTCCTTGCCTTTCATCTTTCCAAAAATTCTGTCTACTGCTTCAGCTCTCTTTCATTGTTCAGATTCCATTCTCTCAAAGAATGCCTTTGGCTTGGGCCAATATCTATCAGGAGCAGTCTCTTTAGATCCACCTGTCTTGAAATGAATTCTACTTTCAGTTGTCCTTCTTTTGAACTTCTCCCATTCCTCCTGACTGTAATGTTTATTGACACTTTCATTTTTCTTGCTAACAAGGTTGAAAGCTGTAAGAATGATATCCTTTGAAGAGGGACTCCAGCTTTCTTGGAAATTTCTTGGAGGAGGCATATCATAGAATTCTCTGATCTTCTTGTGAGGATTAGACCTTTTTGCAGAAGGTTTGTCACCAAAGATCTTCCTTTTCAAGGATTTTTCAGAAGATTCAGGAGCTTTGGAGCTTTCAAGCACTGGATCATCCCAGAATTCTTGATAGGAGGAAACTGGGATATCTGCTATATCAAAATCAGGATCCATAACAGGAAAAAGAGAAGGGTTTGGAGCACTTGGACCTGGAACACTTGAGGAAGGAGCATCTGGCATCTTGTTTACAATAGTAAAACCAAGCATACCTGCAACTTCTTTGAATAGCCAACTGGTTGATTCATGAGTGTACCCCTGGACATCTGTAATAGATTGCATGATGTTTTCCTGAAGCTCTTGCATCTTGGAGAAGACATTGCCATCCAAATCATTCATTCTACCAGCACTTTCTTCTAATTTAGACACAATACTCTCCTCCCCCTTTATGACATCTTCATGTAGGAGGGTATAGAGTTTGTTCAGCTGACTCTCAACTTGATTGTCCAGAAAGGTGATCCCTTGATCATGAGCAGTGTTGAGAATTACTTGAGCAGTAGTCAAATTTACAACACCTTCACCAACTTGATGCAGGTTCTTTAGAGCATGCCCAACTCCTTGATTGGTGTGGTCCAAAGCTTTTCCTGCTTTTGTCATCCAAGCTTCTTGATCATTCTTGAATTTGCCCATCTCATATCTCATTTCAGCCATTTCTTGCCTCAAAGCACTATCAACTGTATCTATTTTCTTATAGACTGATTTGATGGACTGATCAAAATGCTCTGTTTGAGCTTGCAGCAGGGTTGATATTGACTTGAGCAGGGAAGAGTGAGAGCTCTCTCCAGTTTCAAAATCATCAGGAGAGACTCTATCAGCTACAAAACTAGTAGACTCTGCCTGCTTATCAAGCACAGTTGCTCTTGGAGATTTTCTCAAAATACTTTCTGGAGGGGGCAAGAGCAGCACAGGAGGGACTGCAGATTCACCCATGAATATGTCTTCCTATTCTTTCTCCCCCTCAATCAAAGACATCTTCTTTGCTAGCTCCAACTGAGCACCAAGACTACCCATTTCCAAAGAATCTGATTTCTGAGAAGGAACAGATTCATGATCTGCCAATTCTTCACTGTGTTCTGAAATATAAACAAACTCTACAGGGGAACTTCTTGAGTCTTCTAACATAGTAGCTTCATCTTCAGCAGCAGATTTCCCTTGATCTTCTGGGTCAGGAACAGTATCAGGGACAACAGATTTGACTGGATCAACAAACACTGGATCAGTTTCACTAGGAGGAATGTCCTTTGAAGCAGCACCACTTTCCACAATGTCTCTTGGGGTTGAAGGCTCCCCCTCAAAATGATCATCTCTGCCCTGATCAGAAACTGTACTGGGTTCACCTCTTGGGGTTGGAAACTCCCCCTCAACATGATCATCTCTGCCTTGAGCAGGATCTGGACTGGGTCCACTACCCCTTGAGGGTTGACCTTCTTCAATATTCCTGTTCTCATTATGCAGAGGGTCCTCATCACCACAAACAACAGCCTTAATTCCACCCTTTGGAATGACCCTTTCCCATTTGGAGAAAATGGATGAGTTTATTTTCTTGGTGTGGTGGATGGGGATACCTCTTCCAAGATAAAAAAATCTGGATTGCTACCATTTAGAAGCAGACAGAGAATTCTTCCAAAATTGGGGGCAAGAAAACTCTCTTTAATCTTCTCAAAAATTACTTCACCAAAATTAAAATTTTTTCTACAGATAATAGCAGTATGAATTTTAAAAGCTTCTTCAGAGAGGTAGTCGTGAGAGCCAACCTTGCATAATAAGACTTTTCCTAAAATGTCAAATAGAAGTTTACCTCCATCATTCATGAATTTTCTTCTGATTTTAGAGCTTTCATCAAGAATACCACAGAATCTCTTGGCCCTGAGAAAGTCTTCAGCAAACAGTTCTTCTGGTTCTACTTCAGGCATCCTCAAAAGTCTGTTGATGCCACTAGACTTCAGGATAATTTTGCATGACCTAATTGAGCTTTTGATCTTCTTACCTTGACTGGTGATTTTTGCATTTCTAAAGAACTCAAGAACGTCTTGTTCTAAGATTTTAGCCGGCTCCTCCAAAACGAAACTGAGCCCTGCCACATCAAGCATCACGATGATGTTTCTGAACTCATCTGAAGCTTCTCGAAAAGCACCTCGCACCAGCTCCCCACCGGAATGCAGACCTGCCTTTGGTGCCATCGAGCTCGTCGAAGTCGGGGAAGAAGAACAGTGCTTTATCGCAAGGGAGATGAAAGGACGGGAAGGGTTTCACGGAAGAATGCGTGGAATCACGTGTTCTCTTTGTTTATATATATATATATATATATATATATATATAATAAATTTGTGCGCGTACCTGATTTTTCGGAAGACTCTTCGGATCCAATAAATTGTATTTAATAAAAGAAATGTGTCCGAGAAGATATAGGTCTTGACCCGTGAAATCCCGTGAAATCCTCTAGAGGATGAGAACTAATCTCATGAGAATACTCGTGTAAACCCGTGAAATTTCATAAAATTTCAACAGTCTTGACCTCATGATTCCTTGTTGAGCATTCCAAGTTCCATTTTGAAGAAATTGAACTTGGTCTCGTCCAGAGGCTTCGTAAAAATATCTGCAATTTGTTTGTCAGTGTTAACATATAACAAATTTATATCCTTACTCTCAACATGTTCCCGGATAAAGTGGTAGCGAAGCTCGATGTGCTTTGTTCTGCTGTGAGAGACCGGATTATTTGCTATGGCAATAGCACTTGAGGAGTCACAGAACATGGGGATTTCTGTGAGCTTTAAGTTTTAGTCCTCAAGCTGATTCTTTATCCACAAAAGTTGTGCACAGGAACTGCCGGCAGAGATATACTTTGATTCCGCAGTTGATATTGCAACACAGTTTTGCTTCTTGCTACTCCATGAAACAAGCCTTTTTCCTAAGAATTGGCAAGTTCCTGAAGTACTCTTTCTATCATCTTTGCTACCTGCAAAATCAGCATCTGAAAAGCCAATTAGTTCAAAATCATTGCTTCTCGGGTACCATAAGCCGAGATTTGGTGTACCCTTAAGGTATCTCAAAATCCTCTTTGCAGCGGCATAATGAGATTCCTTACAGTTCACCTGATACCTGGCACAAACACATGTAGAGAACATTATATCGGGCCTACTGGCAGTAAGATAGAGCAAGGACCCAATTATGCTTCTGTACTTGGTTTCATCAAAAGCTTTCCCTTTCTCGTCCTTGTCCAGAGACATACTTGAGCCCATTGGAGTTCTCATAGAGGTTGGACTCTCCATTCCAAATTTCTTGAGGAGCTCTTTGGTGAACTTCATCTGAGAGATGAAAATTCCATCTTCAGATTGGTGCACCTGGAGTCCTAAGAAATATTTCAGCTCTCCCATACTGCTCATTTCAAACTTACCTTGCATCAAATTAGAAAACTTTTTGCAAAGTTTGTCATCTGTAGAGCCAAAAATAATATCGTCGACATAGATTTGCACAAGCAAAATCTCGCCTTTTACTTCCCTAAGAAACAATGTCTTATCTATTGCTCCTCTTGTGAATTTGTTCTCAAGAAGGAAGCTAGATAATGTCTCATACCAGGCTCGGGGTGCCTATTTGAAACCATACAGAGCTTTATGTAAAATAATAGACATGATTAGGAAAGTTAGAATCTACAAAACCTGGAGGCTGAGCTACATATACTTCCTCTTTAAGGTCTCCATTCAGGAAGGCTGACTTCACATCCATCTGGAATACCTTAAAGCCCTTATAAGCAGCATAAGCCAGAAATAATCTGATGGCTTCAAGTCTTGCTACTGGTGCAAAGGTCTGATCAAAATCAATCCCTTCTTCTTGCATGTATCCTTGTGCAACCAGTCTTGCTTTGTTCTTTGTGATGATGCCCTTTTCATCAAGCTTGTTCCGGTAGACCCATTTGGTTCTGATCAAGTTCTGTCCTTTGGGTCTTGGTACCAACTCCCAAACTTTACATCTCTTGAATTGGTTGAGCTCTTCTTGCATAGCAAGGATCCAAGATGGATCGATGTTTGCTTCTTCAAACTTCTTCGGCTCAATCTGTGAAAGAAAACTTAAATGTAAAACATCGTTAGTTGTACCTCTTCTTGTTAGAACTCTGCTTGAAGGATCTCCGATAATTTGGTCAACTGGATGATCTCTTGAATATCTGACTCCCAAGTTGCTTGCATTTTCAGGAGCAACTTGAGGTTCAGCTACCTCTGGAGCATCTTCTCCTTCATGAACTTTTTGATCATCTTCAGAGTGATCTGAGATCTCTTCTGCCAACTTTGGTGCATCATCTGTGGTGTTTACTCCATCTTGCATAGAAAGTTCCTTTAGCTTTTCACCTGCATCTTCAATGAACACACTAGACGAGTTGCTATGCAGCAGGCTCGTCTCATCAAATACAACATGGACTGTTTCTTCTACCTCCAGAGTTTTCTTATTAAAAATCCTATATGCCTTACTATGGCTACTATATCCTACGAAAATACCTTCAAAACATTTTTCACTAAACTTGGTTGTAGGATGTCACAACCCGTATTTTCCCGAAATAAATTATATTATCAGAGCGAAGGGGAAAACACGCGTCATGATGCCACGTCCTGTAGGTGACAACTACAGACGTTCAGGCGAGCACTCAAACGAACATTTTCTTTTACAAAAAGGTATGAATTAAGTAAAAGGATTATCTTTTAAGATTCATTTCATTTGGGTTAGGAGACCGTGTCCCTCGGCCCTGCGGTTTACCAAGCCGCACTTTATAAAAGACATACGTACACAACAGAAGAAAATAAGTTCATTTTATTCCTAACGGCGCTGAAGACCAGAGACGTCTCCAGGGCGATCGTCGGTCTAAATTTAGTATATAATAAAGAAGTATCATTATATTCTGTTTTACGCTTTGCAAATAGGTGATACTTAATAATAAATGCGACAAACAGTTAAAAGAACAAATTTTTATCTGCTAAAAGAACTGCATTAATATTCAGCAAAATAGGCTTTTCCCAGAGTGTACGAATACAAAATAACTAAGTAGCAGTAAAGGAAGCTAGCAACAGCATTAGCAAGTGAACCAAGCAAAAGCCATATGGGCGTCAATAACTGACACGAACCCGCAGGAAAAGAGTCAACAGCCAAAAGAAACGCTACAACAAGAGAAACTGAATCCTTTCCTAATAGGGAGGAAAGCCCTCCACCCGAGAAACTGAACAACCCTGCTCTAAAACCTGCGGCAGCTACGAACCTGAACCTGAGGCATCCATAAGAAAAGAATGCCTCAGCCCAAAGGGTGCAAGAAAACAGCATAGTTAAAAGTAAGAGCAGGAGAAGTAACAAGTGACATATCCAAGCTGAAAGGGGTATATAAATACATATATATACATATACCCATATATATATAACTATATATATACGCTTATATAAAGATTTCAGTAATAGAAGGTTAGGAAGATCCCGCATAGAACCAGCCCGATAAGCAAGAGCATGACTAAACTTGGCATATAATGCTAAAATGGACCAGTGGTGGCGGACCCAAAACAATGTCACTATCCACCCACATAAAGGGGATGTTCAAAACGAACCAGTGTGGCAGACCCAAATAATGTCACTAGCCACGCACATAAAGGGGATGTTCACCCCAAATAAAAAGGCGCCGTGGTGGTGGTCTCATCGCCCTACCAACCACTATTAACAGAACTATGATGGGGGACCCCATCGTTCCCTATATCCATCATTCCAGTGCAAACAAGTCCATCAATATTTAGCCAAGTAAATATGCAGAATTAGCCAAGTAAACATGATCTGGAACAAAATCAACCAGAATAAACCATCAAGGATTAGCACAGGATCGGAACAAAGCTAAACATATAGCAGCTAGCTTATAAAAGAGGGATAGAAGGATTCACCCAACCATAGCAGCTAGCATATAATAAAACAGGGCCAATTAAGTGTGCCGAGGAGTTAGCAAATAGAATCACCGTAATATTGATCATTTCTAGCTACTTGAATCGAAGCGCGCAGAATTAGTTTGCAAGGAATGAAACCCAACAAGAGTGAAGCAAAGCAGCCCCTTAGGAAAAGCATAGCAGCAGCCCGACTAAAGCCATCTGCAGCAAAACAACAGCAGCAGCACAACACAACAACAACAGAGAAGAACCAAAGGCAGCAACCCCCCTTAATTAGCAAAGAAAAGGCAGCACCCCCACTAAATTAGTAAGGAAAAGGCAACACCCCCACTAAATTAGCAAGGAAAAGGAAACACCCCCACTAAATTAGCAAGGAAAAGGCAGCACCCCCACTCAACAGGTATTGCAAAAGCAGCCCACAACAATATAGTATGAAAACAACACCCAATTAACTGGTATTGTAAAAGCAGCCCCCAATATAGAGATTTAAAGTTTTAAACTCCCAATTTATCAAACTTGGCAGCCCATAGGTAAAGAACATAGCGACAGCCCTTGATTAGACAAGGAATAAGATGTAGCCCCCCAACCAAAAGGCAAGCATAACAGCAGCAAACAAACAGCAGCAGAACAACAGCAGCAGCCCATATGTATATGAAAGAAACCAACTGATCGAGCATAGCAGCCCAAACCAAGCAAAATAATACCCCCTACTGATTGAGTGTAGCAGCCCAAAGAGGTTAACACCCATATAGAACAAAGCATAGCAGCAGAAGATCAAACAAGGAAACCTCATACCAGCAGAATGATTTAAATCCAACCCACGGCAGCGGCATCCATAACAACAAGGAAATAAGAAATTTCCTAAATTCACAGGTATGGCAGCAGCAAGATCAACAAGAAAAATAAAATAAAATTGAATGAATCTAACCTAAAGTAGCGACGCCAAATTAACCCGACCAAGATGGAGATATAGCAGCAGAAAGAGAAGAAGAAAAAAAAATCATAAACAGCAGCCTCCCTCGACCAGGAGCAGCAATAAGGCGAAATGACTAAGCATCCACCAAGGTAAAACCAACACGAGGTGTATGAATCATAAGCCCTTACTAATAGAGAATAAAGGGGGAAGAAGAGGAGGCGGTTTTCTTGCCTGAATTAGGAGCCGACACAACTTGCCGAAGCGAAGACCACGGCCGGGAGGTCTCACCACCACCACCGAAGCTAACAGGGGTCCTCCCCAAACCCTCTCCGGCGACGAAACAAGCCTCAAGCGACCTTGAACCACCCTACCTCGACGGCTCCGGCGCCTCGCGACACCCGCCGACGGAAACCCTAGCTCGCCTTTATCGCCCTCTCGACGAAACCTGAGCCATCGGGGAAGGGGAAATAGAACTGAAGGCTTTTCTTCCCACTCTCCATCATATATACAACTTATATGCATTAATATTAAAAGGATTTTCTTTTGACAGGATTTATACACGCCTCACAGCAGGGAGCCATCATAAAAATCTCTATTTATAATTTGTATGCCTACAACTTGAACAAATATATGTATATATATACACAAACTTTTATATACACCTTTATACATATATATATATCACGTATATTTATAACTTTTATATAATCCTTTGTACAAATACATATATATATAATTATATATTTACCTACCTACATATAAACCTTCCCATGTGAATCTTCATGATTGTATATGTTTGCCTATACGTGCATAAAACTTCATACATGCACACACACACACACGTATATATATATATATATACACCTATCCATATGAGCCTTTATACATATATATATATATATATATATATATATATATATATATATGTCTACATATATGACTCAACCTAGAATTAACTCGCCGGACGACGACGATGACGCTTCCGGAATGGTAACGCCCCCCCTCACATCGACACACGCAAGGGCAACTTTCATATTTAGACTATCAACGCTACCATAACCCTACTTAGAAGACTAAGAAAAATCCTGGGGCGTTACAACCACCCCTCCTAACAAAAAGTTTCGGCCCGAAACTTTGCAGCGACAATTTAAAACAAGGGAAGCATGAAAAAGAAAGAAAAACTCAGGAGGCGAAAACTCACCGGGGAATCTAGTCGAAAAGATGAGGATAGGACTCCTTCATAGCTGACTCTAGCTCCCAGGTCGCACCACGAACGTCCTGATTGCCCCAGAGAACTTTCACCATAGGAATGGTCTTCCGCCGCAACACCCGATCCTGCCTTTCCAAAATGCGAATAGGCTGTTCCACAAATGACAGATTGGGCTGCATCACTGGCACGGAATCCAGAACATGGCGATCGCTGCGGACGCACTTCCGCAGCTGGCTCACATGGAAAACGTCGTGCACGCCGGGGAAAGAGGCAGGTAACGACAACCTGTAAGCAGCAGTCCCGATGCGCTCGACGATCTCAAATGGGCCTACATATATGGGGTCCAGCTTGTGGCTCTTTCCAAACCTCTTGACGCCTGCCATCGGGGACACCTTAAGGAACACCATATCCCCCACTGCAAACTCCAGATCGCTCCTACGCCAGTTGGCGTACTTCTCATAACGCTCCTGAGCTATCCGCAGCTTCTCTCTGATCTGCGTCACAGCAAAACCCATCTCCTCCAAAGCCTCAGGACCCAGAATAGGCCTCTCGCCCACTTCAGCCCAGAATAGGGGAGTTCGACATCGCCTCCCATAAAGAGCCTCAAACGGAGCCATCTGCAAGCTCTCCTGAATACTGTTATTGTATGCAAACTCCATGAGCCCAAAGCGTTCATCCCAAGCTCCTCCGTGCTCTAGAATGAAACACCGGATCATAACCTCCACGATCTGGTTAACCCTCTCTGTCTGCCCATTCGTCTGCGGATGGTAAGCTGTAGAATACCTGAGATCGGTGCCCAAAGCCCCTTGCAGACTCTGCCAAAAATGGGAAGTGTACCTGGAATCACGATCCGACACTATGCTCGCGGGCACCCCATGCAGTCTAATGACCTCTTGCACATACAGAGACTCAATTTTCTCCATAGAATAACCAGTCTTGTACGGTACGAAATGAGCACACTTGGTCAACCTGTCCACGATGACCCACACTGCATCGTGCCCCCGCGGGGATCTCGGCAATCCAGTAATGAAGTCCATGGGGATGCTCTCCCACTTCCACAAGGGAATATCCAACGACGTCTGATGAATAACAAATTATGCATATTTTTAGTATCTTTTCTAGCCTAATTTTGGGTAGTTTTGTACATATTTTATGTAAAATATTGAAATAATCTCTTGTTTTATCCTATGTTTATAAATTTTTTCTATTTGAAAAAAAAACTTAAGTTATTTAAGTATGAAACAAATCAGAAAATTTGTAAAAATAAATAATTATATTTATATAAGAATAAAATTTTGAAATAATATTGTATAATGTATATAATATAAATATAAAGAAATATATTTATATAATAAATATAGCAGTATAATATAATAAATAATATATAATAAATATATAACAGTATATATATTAAATATAATCATATATTTATATGTAAATATAGATGAAAATATAGTATTAATAATGTATATACATTATAAATATAATGAAATATTATATATATATTATATAAACATAATAATTTTATATATAAACTCAGCAAAAATTCGTCGAACGCCGAGCGGTATTCGACGAATTTTTATGTATTAGTATTATATGTTATATTATATATATATATCTATATATCTCCCATTCGACGAACTCAGCCCGAGCTGAGTTCGACGAACTCCCCGCTCAGAGTTCGTCGATCTCTCTCCTAGCCCGGAGTTCGACATTCTCTTATATCAAATATTATATATAAATATATTTACCTCTGCAGGCGTTAGTCGATCTCCCTTCCAGCCTTCTATCCACACCCCAAACTCTCCGCTCCCTGAGTTCGACGAATTCTCCCCAGATAGGCGTTCGACTAATTATATATATATATATATATATATATTATAACAACATTATATAATTTCTGCAGGTGTTCAACTAACTCCCAGATCGACTTTCGTCGAGCTCTCTCCCCAAGCTTCGTTCGACGAATTCCCGCCAGCTCTTTCTTCCAGCAAGCTGTCCTGCCACCTCTCTCCTTCTAGATTCTGCCAGCCCTCTATCCGCACCCCACACTCTTCCAGCAAGCTTGCAAAGTCAGATTTTGCCTCCTCCTTCTAGAAGCCTTCCAAATCCTCTATAAATAGAGGGGGTGGCTGATGTTCAAAGGGTTCAAAATTTTGAGACTTATTCTTGATATTTTGATCCAATCTTGTTGCCTTCCTAGTTTTTGTGTTTAGGTAAATTTTTGCACTCTTTCTCTCTCTTGTTTTGCAACCTCTTTATGATGAAAATAAAATAAAATTTGCTTGTTTTTGTAACTATCTCTCTTTGTTTTTGTGAAAGTGTGTGTGTGTTTTCCTTTTGTTTTTCCTTTTTTTTAGATTTTGTTCTGTTAAGTAGTGTTTCCATTATAATTTGTGTGTGAGTGTGTATGAGGCTAACTTTCATGTTTTAGTTTTTTTTGTTTTTGTTTTGTAATCTTTTGTATCATTTCAAGTAAGTGTGTGTGTGTGTGTGTGTGTGTTAGTATAAATTTTGTTTTCTTTTAACTTAGTTTCATTTATGTTGTGTGTGTGAGTGTATGAGTTAATTTTTGTTTTGTTTTTAATTAGATTTCATTAAAGTAGAGTGTGTGTGTGTATGAGTATAAATTTTGCGCCTTTTTTGTAATTCAATAGCTTCCATTTCCGTCACGCATTTATTTCCCGCCTATCCGCTTGGATAGGACTCGTCACGCATTTATTTCCCGCCTATCCGCTTGGATAGGACTCGTCACGCATTTATTTCCCGCCTATCCGCTTGGATAGGACTCGTCACGCATTTATTTCCCCTCTACCTATTTGGGTAGGGATCGCACTTCTTTAATTTCTGCAATTTACCGCTTTCATTTTAATTCCGTAGAGTGCGTGAGTTTTCAATTAGTGAGTCTTTTGTTTTTAATATAATTGCTTTTTGCTAATTCCGCTAACCGCTCAATCGTTTAAAATCACCGTAGTTATCATTATCACTTTATTAAACTCTAAAAAATTCTAAGCAAAACTACTTTCTAAATTAACGTTTCCGTGCTTTTTCGCTTTTTATCGCAATTATCGTTAAACGCACGCCAACCTTAATTTTCGTCATTAGTTTTTCTACAAAATTATAAAAATCAATTCAAAACTCTTTTCGATAAAATAATAGCGCGTTTCGTAGAAGTAGAAATAATCGATACGACCTTGGAAAAATACGACCTTGATATTTCAAAAAGAAATACCCTATACTACTATCGATAAGGTCCACTTGCCTTTATCGATTTTAGTCCGGATAATTATATAAACCCAAAAGCTTTCTCTCCAAAGCATTTTGTAAAACTCTCTTTTAAACACTTAAAAAATTGTTACAACAACTCTTTGGTTGTTGGAACTAGCTCAAGGCAAAAGAAGTTTTAAAACGATCTCTTGAAGAATTGTTGCAATAACTCACAAAATTGTTGCAACAACATATTCAAAAAGCTTTCAACTTTCATTTCAACATAAGCCTTTCAAACCCTTTCTACTTAGCTTTTGGCGACGCGGCCAAAGAGTAATCCTCGATATTTCGAAAGAGGAAAAGGCCGTTACTTTTATCTTTTGATAGGATAACGGGTAATTCCTCGAAGTAGAATTACTCGCGGGACTCTTCGAAAACGTCCGCCTAAGGTTAAAACCCAAAGAAAGAAAGAGCTTTTCTAAAAAGATAAATTTCAGCGTATCAAGTTTTTGGCGCCGTTGCCGGGGACTTGTGTCGTTATTTTGAAATCGGAAACGCTATTAATTTTATCTTATATTTCAACCCTTTTTCTAATATATATTTCTCTTATCCTACAAAACAAAAAATTTAAGAAAAAAAAATCTCTATTTAAGAAAAAGGAAAAATCTAAAATCTCTAAAAAATATATATATATATAGCGATATTTTCTACTTACTAAATGAAAATCAAAAAAATATTTTCCCCCTCTTTCTTTCTTTCCTTCTTTTTCTTCTTTGTAAAAATATTTCCAAAACAAAAACATCGAAAAAAATAATAATCTATAAAAAGAAAAACAAGAAAACTCTTTCTTCCAAAAAAAAAATTAATTAAAGAATAGTGTATGACCCGAATAGATAAAAAAACTTTACTTATTCTTAGAGGCATGTAAAAACATTTCTACACATGTAATCTACAACCAAATTCTTTGCACATTTTAAGATATTATTCAAGGTATGATAAATGCAAAACAATGTTTTTAAGAAACTTGAAGGTTTAAATTAAACATTGTAAATAATCTTTATGCAATATATATAATCATCCTTGAAATAATCATTTAAGCATATATTAATTTTTTTTGTTTTTAATGTTTGGAAGTAAATAACAACAAAAAAATTAGAAAATAAAAAGATTTAAAAACAAAATGCTGAATAATTAAAACCAATAATTTTTTAACAGGGAAAATTTTTTTTGGAGCATAGAGGCTAACGCCAGGCGTTAGCTTCTTAACGCTGAGACAGTACACTAAATTTTGACTTTTTGAAAAATCTTTTTCATGATTCGTTTGTATTATAAAGAGACCTTCTTACAGTTGAAATTTCTGACATTATGGAGTTGATTTGAAGGCTCTTTTAGTATGTTTATGTTTTTTTTATATTTTGATTTTTTTTTAAAAGCAAACAAATATAACAAAGTATATAAGATAATTTTGATAGCTTTTTATAAGGGATAAAGTGGCATTTCTAAGACACCTAATTCTAACCTAAGCATGCGAAAATATGCATCGGTAGAGGTTTCGAAAAAATGTCGGCAAGTTGTGATTCCGTCCCTATAAAGCTAATTTTAACATGTTCCTTCTTGATATGATCTCTAATAAAATGATGTCGGAAATCTATATGTTTATATCTAGAATGATGTACGGGATTGTTTGTGAGATCTATAGTGCTCTTATTGTCACACTTTAATTCTATGTTCTTTAGATAAACACCAAAGTCCTCTAACGTTTGGGTCATCCATATATCTTGTGCACAACAACTACCTATTGCGATATGTTCGGCCTCAGTGGTGGAGTGGGCAACATAATTTTGTGTCCTACTCGACCATGATATGAGTGAGGGGCCTATAAAATGACACGTGCCACTAGTTCTCTTACAGTCTAATGAACATCCCGCATAGTCCAAATCAGAAAAACCGTGTGAAATAAAATAATCATTATGAGGATACCGTAAGCCTAATCTAAATGTTCCGATTAGATATCTAAAAATACATTTAACCGCTTTTTAATGTGATTCTTTTGGATTAGCTTGAAATCTAGCACATAAACAAACGAAAAACATAATATCGGGTCTAGATGGGCTGAAATATAACAATGAGCCTATCATTCCTCTATATAATGTTTGATCAATAGAAATACCGAGTTCATCTTTTCCTAATTTTAGTGATGTACTCATTAGTGTATTAGCTTGTTTTAGGTTTTCAAATCCAAATCTTTTTAGAATTTCTTGAACATATTTAGTTTGACAAATAAATATACCATCTATTTTTTGAGAGGTTTGAAATCCTAGAAAATAAGTGAGTTCTCCTACCAAGCACATTTCAAATTCATTTTACATCACTAAAATTACTTCATTACATAACTGTTCATTAGTGGATCCAAAAATAATATCATCCACATAAATTTGCAATATAATCAAATCATTATTTACATGCTTAATGAAGAGTGTATTATTCGCACTTCCCATTTTATAACCGTGCTTTGTTAAAAATAATGTTAATCTATCATACCAAGCAGGCAGTGCTTGCTTTAATCCATAAAGTGCTTTTTCTAACTTATACACATGATTAGGAAAATTTTAACTCACATTGTAACACCCTGCCAGTACAAATAATATAACAGTAGGTCCGGCCGGGACCCCACGCTATACTAACCACACTAGATAGGCGTTAAAAGGAGATATACAGAAAAGAACTACACCAGAGCATACTAAACATAAGCAGAAGCATAAAGATTTAACTTTTCTTTCAGAATAGTCCACTATCACAGGAATGAAACAATAAAGTGTAGAGCTACGGCCTTAAGGCCTTACATTCCAAAATGTAAAAAACTCCCTAAACATATTTCGGCACGCAGGCCGGCAATACATGAAAAGCAGAAAAGAGGCTGGGCTTCGAGGGAAACGCAGCAAAAAGGGCCACCGCCCGCTATTTCCCGCTAGGCTCACCTGCACCTGCATAAGAAGATTCCACCAAGAGGTGGCAAACAAAGTAACGGTCAGCACAGCTGACCAAATTATAACGACCCCACCCCTTTCCCGGGGTGGCGGAGTTTCTTCCCTGCAAACAAGTCGTACAAGCAGCAAGTAGTACTAAGGAAGGTGCAAACTACACAAGGTGAGGTTTCAAGCACAATCAATCTTCTAGGTGTAGCAACAAAAAGAGTTGATCCTAGGAATGCACATGATGTTGGTTGGGTTCACCGGAAGGTTCCCCACAACCGCCTAAGCAACGTATGAGTCTAATCATAACATCAATCCAAAACCAACCGCGAGTTCTCACGACCACACGTAACCAGCTAAGCTAAAGAGCTTAGTGAACGCTTGAGCATTT
This sequence comes from Dactylorhiza incarnata, assembly GCA_033032865.1. Lineage (NCBI taxonomy): Eukaryota > Viridiplantae > Streptophyta > Magnoliopsida > Asparagales > Orchidaceae > Dactylorhiza > Dactylorhiza incarnata. The sequence continues at coordinate 7,984,362 of JAWHQI010000013.1, forward strand.
ACCTATTGGAGGAACCCTCCCAAACAGGTCTATCCCACGATCACACGGCGTCCCGAGGTTTCCCCCTCTCACCGATAAGCATGGTGTGGGTTCGCTACAAGCTTGTGCTCGTTGCTCAAATCATCGCGTTAACAACAACGATGCGGGTCTAGCTTTACCTCGGCTCGTTAGCATGGAAACACCGACGGGCGTTCCTAATCACGATTAGTTACGCACCTAAACCAACCAAGTGGCCCTAGGCTTCACTAGAACAACCAACGAAGGAGGTATACAATGACTCACTTCAATTTCGTGGTGAAGGTTTGCATTCCACCACTCTCCAAGCAAGGGGCTTTTGTTAGGATCTTCACACGACGCCTAATCTCAAGTCCCACAATACTATATATGATCTCACGGAGTCATTCTCCGGCACGCATTCTAGGCTTAACCTAAATGCAACGTCGCATATCAAGCATCACCGATTCGGGCTCACGACCACGAATAAGCTTCACACACAATGCCTAAATCCGCACGACTACCGGATTTCTAAATGCAATATGCCAGGGACGGACACAATCGACCCGGAGTTCCGAAGAACTAGAGGAAATCCTACACTTCACCCATTTGGTGAAAGGGAGTCCTTATGCAAGCATAGAAAAAGAAAGAGAGGACAAAGAACACATCCTAAGACTGGGAGAAAGAATCGTTACCCTTGGAGCTCTCTTCCCCGCCATAGATCCGAGATTTCAATCGGAGGGAAAGAACCGCACCGGGATGCACTCTCCAAATCTGGAAACGGCTCGCGAAACGGAGCTCCGTCAATGGCGGGATCTCTCCTTCTTCTTCGTTGCCTCCTTCTTCTTTCTCTAGGTTTGGAGAGAGAAGAGTTGTGAAATAATGAGGATTAAACTCCTCTAATAAGCCCTAATAACCTCCAACAACTAATCTCAGCCGTCGGATCAGATTCCAAGAGTTTTGATCGGCCGGATCTTCTTCTCCGCTCAAAATCGCGGAGCAGAGGGCGCACGAGCATCGGAGCACAGTCAGTGGTCGTGCGCGAAGCACCTCCACTGATCGTGCGCGCTTACCGCAACAGAACTCTGAATTCTTGCGAATTAACGCACGATCGCTAGCGCACGATCACTGGTCATGCGCGAAGAGGAACAGTGGTCATGCGCGAAGAACTGCTATGAAATTTCCAGCTTATCCCGAGCGCAGTACTCCCACTCCGCCTACTTCGCTGAACTACAATTTTTGGGGTGTTACAACTCCACCCCCCTTAAAGGAATTTCGTCCCGAAATTTTGAAAATAGTATTAGCAGAAAATATAGTTATAATTACCTGAGAGAAATAGCTCGGGGCACTCCGCAAGCATCGACTGCTCTCTTTCCCAAGAGAGTTACTCTGGCCCGCAATTATTCCAACAGACTTTCACCATCTGAATGGATTTGTTCCGCAACTGCTTTACTTCAGTGTCTTCAATGCAAATGCGTTTGACTTTCGTCGCTAGCCCACCATCTACCGACACTTCGTTGACCGCAACAACCAGATTAGGCTCTTTAACAGCCTTCCGCAATACAGAGATATGAAATACATCATGCAACCCGCTTAGCTCCGAAGATAGAGCAAGCCGGTAGGCAGCTTCACCAATGCGCTCCAAGATCTCGAACGGTCCTAAGTACCTCAGACTTAGCTTTTTCAAGTGTCGGATCCTCGATACTCCTTTGAACGGTTTGATCTTGAGATAAACCCAGTCGCCAACGGCGAACTCGACATTCCGGTGATTTGCATTGTAGTATTTCGCCTGCCGATCCTGGGCAATGAGCAAGCGCTCCCGAATAGCCCGAATCGATGTATTCGCCTCTTCGACGTCTTTGCGTTTTAACAACTTCGTATCGCCCGTTTCAGCCCAAGATAACAGTGTGCGACATTTCCTACCATAAAGAGCCTCGAAAGGGGCCATCTTTATACTTGCTTGGTAGCTGTTGTTGTAAGCAAATTCAATCATATAGAGATGGTCCTCCCATCTCTTTCCGAAATCCAGGGCGCACCTCCTCGGCATGTCTTCCATCGTCCTATTGGTCCTTTCGGTCTGTCCATCCGTTTGCGGGTGGAAGACTGTGCTAAACTTCAGCTTGGTACCCAATAATTGATGAATCTGCCTCCAATCATTCTATGTGAACCGCCCATCGCGATCACTGACGATGCTACGGGGAATCCCATGCAACCGTACAATGTTATCGACGTACAACTTTGCCAGCTTCTCCACAGAATCATCCTTCCGGTTCGGAATAAAGTGTGATACCTTCGTCAATCGGTCCATGATCACCCTGATGGCGTCGTTTCCATGTTGCGATCTCAGCAACCCGTGCACGAAATCCATCGAAATATCATCGAACTTTCATTCCGGAATCGGCAATGACTTCAGAAACCCACCGGGACGTTGACATGCCGCCTTCACCAACGCGCAAGTATGACACTTGGCCATGTAGAGGGCAATGCCTTTCTTCATACCCGGCCACCAGAAGAGTTTCTTCATATCCATGTACATTTTCGTGCTCCTAGGCTGGATCGAATACTTGGTATGATGAGCCTCGAACATCAACTCCGCCCGTAATGTGCCAACATTTGGGACGCACAATCTGCCATTCTTCCACATAAGGCCATCTTCGAAAGAGAAATCAGCGTTTGACCCATCAACGGTCTCCGCTTTATAGAGTTTCATGCTCTCATCCAGCTCCAATGCTTGTCGTACTCGATCGGCGAGGTCGTATTGAACATCCATCTAGTTCAAGCATGCCGAAGGAGACGCTCTTCAAACAACGCAAAAGATCTCCATAACTTCTAGCTCGCGGATTAGACGCTCATCGTGCATCAAAATCCAGTTTGCTTGAGCAGGAGCCCGACGACTCAACGCGTCTGCAACTACATTTCCCTTACCAGGAGTATATTTGATGTCGAAGGTGTAGTCCCCAAGGAACTCCATCCACCTCATCTGACGCATATTCAACTCCCTTTGATCCAGCAGGTACTTGAGGCTCTTGTGGTCGGTAAAGATATCGATCTTCACGCCATACAAGTAATGCCTCCAAAGCTTGAGTGCAAAAACCTCGGCCGCTTGCTCTAAATCATGGACCGGGTAGTTCCTTTCATGAACCTTCAGTTGTCGGGAGCAGTAGGCAATTACCTTTCCGAACAGCACTAGGACGCAACCCAAACCACTCCCCGAGGCGTCACTATAAATTTCGTAGCCTTCCGTACCACATGGCGAGCATAGAATGGGCGCCGTGGTCAGACAGCTCTTCAGTTCTTCAAAAGCTCGAGCGCACTCGGGCGACCAGTCGAACTTCTGATCTTTCCTAGTCAGTTTAGTGAGAGGGAGTGCGACCCTCGAGAAGTTCTCCACAAAGCGCCTATAATAGCTGGCAAGTCCTAAGAAACTTCGGACTTCCGCTACGTTTTTCAACACAGGCCATGCTCGGATCGCTTCTATTTTCGACGGATCAACCGCAATTCCATCCCCACTAACCACATGACCCAGGAATGCTACTGACGAAAGCCAAAACTCGCACTTGGAGAACTTAGCATATAATTGACTCCTCCTCAGGGTGCTCAAAACTGCGTGCAGATGCTCTACATGCTCCTCCTCCGATTGAGAGTATACCAAAATGTCGTCGATGAAGACGATCACAAATTAATCCAAATACTCTCGGAACGTTCTATTCATCAAGTCCATAAATACCGACGGTGCATTTGATAGACCGAACGGTATAACGATGAACTCATAGTGCCCAAAGCGGGTACTGAACGTTGTCTTTGGAATGTCACATTCCCTTATATGCAACTGATAATAGCCGGACCTTAAGTCTAGCTTAGAGTATACCGTCGACCCAACCAGTTGGTCGAATAAATCGTCGATTCTTGGAATCGGGTATCGGTTCTTCTCGGTCAACTTATTCAGCTCTCGATAGTCGATACATAGACGCAAGCTCCCATCCTTCTTTTTCACAAAGAGGACCCGTGCACTCCAAGGCGATGAACATGGACGTACGTAGCCTTGCTCTAGCAGCTCTTGCAATTGAACCTTCAGCTCCGCCAATTCCTTTGGCGCTATCCGGTACGGCGAGCAGGCCACAGGTTTGGCACCTGGCACCAGCTCAATACAGAAATCAATCTCCCGCTGAGGCGGAGCCCCAGGGAGTTCATTAGGAAACACATCGGCGTACTCTGCTACAACTGGGACATCGCATAACCTGGGCTTTGGCTCCGAAGCCTCCAACAGAGTGAAGAACAATTCCGCGCCCTTTCTCACCGCCTTAACCACCTGGAGAGCAGACATCAGTGTCTTTCTCGCTCCTCGCATACCTGCGAACGTGGTTTCGTCTTCGGTGTTCTTTCCCAGAGTGATCTTCTTTGAAATGCAATCTATGCATGCTCGCTGCTCCGAGAGCCAGTCCATGCCAAAGATCACATCAAATTCAGCTAACGGCAATAACGACGCTTCCAAGTCGAAATCCTGATTTCCGATCCGCACCTTCACACGGCTCTTCCTATCTGCACTCATGTGAGACCCGTTAGGTAGCACTACCTACAATCTATATTTTGCTAAGGTTGACGGCACTCCGATTCGCACCACGAAGCTCGTAGACAGAAAATAGTGCGATGCTCCCGTATCAAATAGAGCTCTCGCTGGATAGTTGAAAATTAGGACGAAACCTAATTGTACAACAATCAAACATAAAGTCGCACAACAGTATTAATCACACATAGCTATGCAAAAGCTAACATTTAATTCATACCTGTGACGACATCAGTTTGTCATATGGCTTCTTGCTAGCCAAGCGAGTAAACTCTCGGCTGGGTCAGAATGTGCTGGGAAGCAGCAGACTCCGCAGCATTGCCCTTTTCCGCATGACCAGCAGCACGAGCATAGTCCATCGCTCGGTTCTCTGGCCTCGGGGGACCACTGCGACACACGTTTGCTTTGTGTCCCACCTTTCTGCAAGTGAAACATGTAATTGGACCACGTGCAGTCATAGCTCCCGACACATTTGAGCGAGCTGGTTCCGCAGACTTGAACTTCCTTTTGTTCCTCCTGAACTCAGATTTGGAGTGAGAGGTCGGCGCATGAAAATTAGGTTTCTTTGTCACGCCCTTTGCTTGTACACTCTTCAGGTCCAACTCCAGAGATCTGGCGCTTTGCACCATCAAATGGAAGCCAAACGTCATTGGGCCTGCAAGGAGCAGCCGCAACTCATCCCGAAGACCTTCATAAAACTTGTTCGTCTTCATTTCCTCATCTTCCACCAAAAACCCCGCATAGCGGCCCAATCTAGTGAACTCGTGCAAGTACTCGTCCACCGAGCTATCGCCTTGAGTTAACTTCAAGAACTGGTTCTACAACGCAATACGTTGGGCAGAGGGAATATATCTCTGAAGAAACGACTTTGAGAACTCCGCCAAAGTGATCTCGGTAATATCCTTACCTTCAAACTTATGCGCTTCCTGTTCGGCCCACCAAAGCTCTGCTTCTCCGTTAAGGAGAAAGGTGGCTAGGGTGACCATCATAGCTTCTTCCGTTGCTGTCTCCTTTAGAGTTTTTCTAACCGTTGACAGCCAGTCCTCCGCCTCCGTTGGGGATCCGGTCCCCGAGAAAGTTGTAGGATGGAAACTTAGGAAGTGCTGCAGTTGTTGATCACGCGCTCGTGCAACAGTTACACGCTCTACACGATGCTCCACCCTTGGCACCACCGTAGGTTCCATTGCAGCCACTGGCACAGGGGTCTCCATCCTTGATTCCACCGCAGGTTCCACTGCAGGTTCGATCACCGGGGCCGCATCTATAACAGGCGTAGCAGACTGTGCAAGCCTTTGAGGTTGAGCATTGATCATCGCGAAGACAGCTTCTGTGATTAACCTGATCATCTCAGCAGGAGGAGTGGTCGCTGGCACCTCAGCCGACGCACTACTTTCAGCGGTGTTATGGGGTCGAGGCTGCCCCGCAGCACTCTTAGTCACCTATAGTCGTGCAATACACAATTTAGTGACCGAAAACATAGCAAACAACAATCATGGAATGCTCAGGTTCCGCAAACAAGTATGTTTTTCCATTCCTAAGTGGACATTCTTATTAGTTTTTGTTGTTTTAGGAGAATGCACATCCCGTGCACACCACCCCTTAAAAGGAATTCGTCCCAAATTCGCTAAACTACGGATCGATGCCTTAAGTCCGATACCAAATTGTAACACCCTGCCAGTACAAATAATATAACAGTAGGTCCGGCCGGGACCCCACGCTATACTAACCACACTAGCTAGGCGTTAAAAGGAGATATACATAAAAGAACTACACTAGAGCATACTACACATAAGCGGAAGCATAAAGATTTAACATTTCTTTCAGAATAGTCCACTATCACAGGAATGAAACAATAAAGTGTAGAGCTACGGCCTTAAGGCCTTACATTCAAAAAGGTACAAAACTCCCTAAACATACTTCGGCACGCAGGCCAAAAATACATGAAAAGCAGAAAAGAGGCTGGCCTTCGAGGGCCAACGCAGCAAAAAGGGCCAGCGCCCGCTATTTCCCGCTAGGCTCGCCTGCACCTGCATAAGAAGATTCCACCAAGAGGTGACAAACAAAGTAACGGTCAGCACAGCTGACCAAATTATAACGACCCCACCCCTTTCCCGGGGTGGCGGAGTTTCTTCCCTGCAAACAAGTCGTACAAGCAGCAAGTAGTACTAAGGAAGGTGCAAACAACACAAGGTGAGGTTTCAAGCACAATCAATCTTCTAGGTGTAGCAACAAAAAGAGTTGATCCTAGGAATGCACATGATGTTGGTTGGGTTCACCCGAAGGTTCCCCACAACCGCCTAAGCAATGCATGAGGCTAATCATAACATCAATCCAAACCAACCGCGGGTTCTCACGACCACACGTAACCAGCTAAGCTAAAGAGCTTAGTGAACTCTTGAGCATTTACCTATTAGAGGAACCCTCCCAAACAGGTCTATCCCACGATCACACGGCGTCCCGAGGTTTCCCCCTCTCGCCGATAAGCATGGTGCGGGTTCGGTACAAGCTTGTGCCCATTGCTCAAATCATCGCGTTAACAACAACGATGCGGGTGTAGCTTTACCTCGGCCCGTTAGCAAGGAAACACCGATGGGCGTTCCCAATCACGATAAGTTATGCACCTAAACCAACCAAGTGGCCCTAGGCTTCACTAGAATAACCAACGAAGGAGGTATACAACGACTCACCTCAATTTCGTGGTGAAGTTTTGCATTCCACCAATCTCTAAGCAAGGGGCTTTCGTTAGGATCTTCACACGACGCCTAATCTCACGTCCCGCAATACTATAGATGATCTCACGGAGTCATTCTTCGGCACGCATTCTAGGCTTAACCTAAATGCAACGTCGCAAATCAAGCATCACCGATTCGGGCTCACGACCACGAATAGGCTTCACACACAATGCCTAAATCCGCACGACTACCGGATTTCTAAATGCAATATGCCGGGGACGGACACAATCGACCCGGAGTTCCGAAGAACTAGAGGAAATCCTACACTTCACCCATTTGGTGAAAGGGAGTCCTCATGCAAGCATAGAAAAAGAAAGAGAGGACAAAGAACACGTCCTAAGACCGGGAGAAAGAATCGTTACCCTTGGAGCTCTCTTCCCCGCCATAGATCCGAGATTTCAATCGGAGGGAAAGAACCGCACCGGGCTGCACTCTCCAGATCTGGAAACGGCTCGCGAAACGGAGCTCCGGAGCTCCGTCAATGGCGGGATCTCTCCTTCTTCTTCCTTGCCTCCAGCTTCTTTCTCTAGGTTTGGAGAGAGAAGAGCTATGAAATAATGAGGATTATACTCCTCTCATAAGCCCTAATAACCTCTAGCAACTAATCTCAGCCGTCGGATCGGATTCCAAGAGTTTTGATCGGCCGGATCTTCTTCTCCGCTCAAAATCGCGGAGCAGAATAAACAGGGCGCACGAGCATCGACGCATAGTTAGTGGTCGTGCGCGATGCACCTCCACTGATCGTGCGCGCATACCGCAACAGAACTCTGAGTTCTTGCGAATTAACGTACGATCGCTGGCGCACGATCACTAGTCGTGCACGAAGAGGAACAATGGTCTTGCGCGAAGAACTGCTATGAAATTTCCAGCTTATCCCGAGCGCAGCACTCCCACTCCGCCTACTTCGCTGAACTACGATTTTTGGGGTGTTACACACATAACCAGGGGTTGTTCTACATATACTTCTTCTTTTATAATCCCGTTCAAAAAGGCACTTTTAACATCTGTTTGAATTAATTTAAATCTTTTAAAACTCGCAAATGCAAGAAATATTCTAATTGATTCAAGGGGGGCAATGGGTGCAAAAGTTTCATCAAAATCTACCCCTTCGATGTGTGAATATCCTTGTGCAACTAGTCTAGCTTTATTCCTTGTTATCCTAGAGTCACCATCTAACTTATTTTTGAAAATCCATTTGACTCCTATAACCAGATGATTAGATGGCCTCTCTACTAAATTCCAAACCTTATTACGTTCAAATTAATTTAATTCATCATTCATAGCTAAAAACCAAAATTCATCATTTAGAGCAGTTGAAATGATTTTTGGTTCTATTTCGGATACAAAACAAAGGTTTGAAAAAGTCTCATATAAAGAAGGACGAGTACTTACGCCTTTTGATGGTTATCCTATCACATGCTCCCTTGGATGATCCTTTGAAAATTGTAGCACACATGGAGGAACATATTCCACTTGTTCTTCTTCTTTCTCCTCTTCTTTTTCTCCAAGCGATTCATCATCATAATGCTCCAAAGGGGAAAGCGGTTCATCTTCATTTCCTGTACGATTAGTTTCTACATAAGGAACAAACTCATCAAATCTTACATGAATAGACTCTTCAACTACTTTAGTTCTTTTATTATATATTCTATATGCCTTACTAGTTGAAGAGTACCCAATGAAAATTCCCTCATCACATTTTTTGTCAAATTTTCCTAGTATATTTTTAGTGTTTGAAATAACGCATTTACAACCAAACACATGAAAATAAGACACATTAGGTTTTCTTTTAAAATATAGCTCAAAATGTGTTAATTTTAAAATAGGATGAAGCATGACACGATTAATATATAACATGAAGTATTAACCGCTTTGACCTAAAATGATTTAGGCAACCCTTATTCATAAAGCATAGTGCGGGCTAGCTCTTGATGGGTTCTATTTTTCCTCTCCACTACAGCATTTTGTTGTGGGGTGCGAGGAACAGAAAATTCATGTTTAATTCCTAAATCATCACAAAAAGAAGAAAATTTATCATTTTCAAATTCTCCTCCATGATCTGAATGTATGCATTTAATTTTTAAATCAAGTTCATTTTGAATACGAATGCATAGTTTAGTAAATTCAATAAATGCATTGGATTTGGAAGATAGAAATGAAGTCCAACAAAATCTAGAGTAATCATCAATTATTATATAAGTATATTTTCTACCTCCTAGACTAGAAGTGCTAAACGGTCCAAATAAATCCATATGAATTAATTAAAGTGGTCTAGAATTAGAAATTATATTTTTGCTTTTAAAAGAATTTTTTGAAAACTTTCCTTTTTGGCAAGGTGTACAAAGAGAAGATAAATTACCTTTAAGCATAGGTAAACCTTTAATTACTTGATCTTTTGATAATTTCAAAATAAGCTTGGAGCTAGAGTAACCAGGATGTCTATGCCAAAGTTCTAATTCTTCATTTATAGAGATAAAACATTTTAAAGAAGAATTTGAAAGATCATTAAAGGTAATCATATAAACATTATGCATCCTTGGTGCAGTGAGTAAAACATCATTTATTTTAGAATTTATGATTTTGCAAAGATTTGTAGATGATTCAAATAATACATTTAAACCTTTATCACATAATTGACTAATTGAAATTAAATTATGTAATAAACTAGCTACAAATAAAACATTTGAGATTGAGAAAGAATTGTTACCCATTGTGCTGATGCCCATGATCCTTCCTTTTCCGTTATCACCAAATGTCACCATCCCTCCTTTCTTCATTTCAATGCTAAGGAACTTTGCTTTGTTGCCCGTCATGTGTTTGGAGCATCCCGAGTCCAAATACCACATGTCCTTTTTGTCGTTAGCCTGCCAACATACCTAAAAAGGAGATGAGAGTAAAGATCCAGATACCCAAGAGGTTCCTCCCATAGAATAGGTGGAAACCATAGGCACCCAGATTTGATTGATAACACTACAACCTTTTTCCTACAAGTATTTGAGGTGTGTCCAAATAAATGACATTTGGCACACGATAAATAAGGGGATGAGACCCTTTTTGGAGTTGTGGATAAACTCTTGCTGGAATATGAGGTAACATTTGAATTTTTTAATTTATTATTGACAAAATTACTATTTCCAGAATTATTGCTAACGCCGACATTAGGAGTTAATGCCTGACGATAGCTTCCAGTAACATATCCAAGGCCATATTTGGCACTTCCATGGCATTGGTTGGCCAAGACCATGTCCAGAGATCTTTTCCCAACTCCAAACTTCTTAATAGCCATATTTAAATCATGAATACGAGTTTTGAGAGCGGTGTTTTCCGTTACTAACATAACGCACTGATTCACAAAACTTTTCTTTCCTTCCTCTATTTGAGAAAGAGAGGTTTTTAAAGTTCTTTTTAAATCCCCCTTCTCCTTAGTAAGAATTTCAATATTGGAGTGGGACTTACAAAGAGCTTCTTCAAGTTCTTTCACTCTTGCCATGGAGTGATTGCACTCTTGGAAAGATACCTTTACTTTCCCTAATTGTTTAGATAATTTTTTGTTTTCTTTTAACAAAAGTTTATTTTCAGAATTTAGAAGATCAATATATTTTAAACTTTTATCAAAAAAATTGCATGTTTGTAAATACTCAATATATAAATCATCATAAGTATTAGGGAGAGTTACCTCATTGTCGCTTTGGACAATGCTTTCATCCTCGGATGTCTTGTTACTTTTTCCCAAAAGGCACATATTTGCCTCTTCTTCATCGCTAGTGGATGAGCCACTTGAATCCTCGGAGGAGGAGTCATCCCATGTAGCTGCTTTTTGGACCTTCTTCTCTTTTCCCATGGGTCGCTTTTCATTATGTTCTTTCAGATATTTTGGGCACTAGCTCCGGATGTGTCTGGTCTTTGTACAATGATAGCACTCTGATGGTGGTCGCTCATCATCGTTCGCATCGCTATCTCTTCCTTTCTTCGATGAAGATCCCTTTTTGATGAAATATTTTTGGAAGGTGTTTCTCCTTTCCGGATTCTTCATCAACCTTTTGAACTTCTTCACAAAAAGGCTCTCCTCGTCCTCTTCATCATCATCATCTCCATCAACCTCCTTCTTTGACTACAATGCTATGGACTTCTTCTTTGGCTCCATGTTGTACTTTTGTCATTGAATTTTGAGTTCAACCTCATGGGTCTTGAGGTTCCCAATGAGGCTCTCAATTTGGAGCTTTTATAGATCGTGTGACTCTGAGATAGCCATCACCTTTGGATTTAACTTTGGAGGGAGAGATCTTAGATTTTTTCTCACCAAGTTGCCGTTGGAGAACATTTTTCCAAGCACTTTATAGTCGTTCACGATCATGGTAAACCTTGTGTATATTGAATCAATGTCTTCATCCACCTCCATCCAAAATTTCTCGTATTCAGATTCAAGTTGGAAAAGCTTTGAATCCTTGACCTGCGAAGTACCTTCATGAGTGATTTCTAAAAATTTCCATATATCATATATAATTTTGCAAGCACAAGTTCTATTAAATTCCGTTGGACCTAAAGCACAAAATAAAGCATTCATAGCTTTAGCGTTGTTCTTGCATCTTAACTTGTCATTATCATCCCATTTGTCTCTTGGTTTTTCCATAGTAACTTCTCCAACAACAATTGTTGGTGGAGAGTAGCATTTTTCCACCATACCCCAGACATCATTATCTAAAGCATTTAGAAAACAACACATTCTTGTTTTCCAATAATTATAATCAGTACCAGTAAATAGTGGTGGTCAACTAATCCCTTGACCCTCAGCAAAAGCAAGATCATAATGTAACGTTATTCCCGATTGTGAAACCATTTTAGAATAACCTTGCTCTGATACCAAGTGTTGGATATGATGGCGCCCTTAGAGCGGGGGGGGGGGGGGGGGGGGTGTGAATAAGGGGTTTACGGTTTTGAGATAAACTGACAAATTTTAAAGTAATAGAAAATTTTTGTTTCTTTCGCTAACGCCTAGCGTTAGATAGTTAACGTCGGGCATTATCTTTCAAGAAAATATTTTTACAGAAAATTTCAAAGTGATTTTACTTACGAAATCTTAAATGAAATATACTTTCAGACAATCAGAGATAATAAAAACGAATATTATATATTTCAAAAAGATGATTACAAACATATAATTTCAAAAAACTCTTAAAATTATGGCGATAAGATAAAATTCACTTTTTTGTTCCTTCACCGGTCCTTCTCCCAAGGACCGGTTGGCTATGGCCTATCTATCCCCATATAAGGCCACTAGCCACCCCTAGATCTACCCTAGACCTAGTCGCCACGCACAAGGCGGCGAATTTCCCCTAAACCAAACTCGGCCTAGTTGCCACACGCAAGGCCGCGATTTCACTACCATTTCAAGAAAAAAATGAAAAGATAAAGTTAAAATCAGAACAAAAGACTCCCTAGATTAAAGAGCGTTGAAGGAGATGTTGAAGATACTCAATGACCATGTCAGAGTTGAAGAGAGCCTCCTTCTTCAAATTGGCCATTAGAAATCTCCTTTTCACTCTTATTCCTCAATGGTGGTGTTGGGAGTACTCTCTGAATTTGGGGATGAAGAACTCTCTCGGAAGTTTAGAATGTGTAACAAATGACCAAACGAAATTATCTCTTTAAATAGGCATGGGAGCTAATATGGGGCGTTAAGAGGTTAACGCCAGCGTTAGTGATTGTGTATAATAACTGCTGAAATAATGCAACTGCGGAGAACGTGGAAGTTTGTGGACTCAACGCGTGCGTTAAGTGTCAATGCTGGCATTGTCACTTAGTAACCAACTATTTTTCATCTCAACGTCAAGATCCGTTGAGTAGTCATCCTTTTTTGGCAAATGTAAATGTCAGGCGTTAACTTCTAATGCGGGGCGTTAGCTGACTTTTCAGAGAATCTTCATCAATCAGCAACCTATTCATAAGGTTATTTAACAATAGTACCTGCACACTATAAATACAAGCAAGATCAAATACACAGTGTGATTTGTTATTCTCAAACTAAGAGATGTGGAACACAAGCTCCAACAGCACCTTATAACAAAATGGTGTGGTGGACAGGGAAAATAGAAACCAGCAAGAACTTGCACGCACTATGCTATCCGAGTATGGGTTGCCTAGATCTTTTAGGGCCTAGCGGAAAATACTTCGTGTTATATAATAAATTGAGTCATGCTTCGCCCGATTCTGAAATTAACACCTTATGAACTATATTTTCAAAAGAAACCAAATGTGTCTTACTTTCATGTTTTTGGGTATAATTGTTATATCTTGAACACCAAAGATGCATTAGCTAAATTTGATGAAAAATGTGATGAAGGAATTTTTCTTGGATACTCTTCCATTAGTAAGACATATATGATATATAATAAAAAGTCTAGAAAGGTGGATGAGTCTGTTCATGTTTGGTTTGATGAACTTGTTCCGTGTGTAGATTCTACTATTGTAGGAAAAGAAGAGGAACCTCTTTCACCCTTGGATGATGAGGAAAATGATCCACTTGGAGTTGATAAAGACATAGAGGTGGTGCATGAAAATTTTGTTCCTCGAAGCGTGCTCAAATTTACAAAAGATCATCCAAGGGAGCTCATCATTGGAGAACCATCAAGAGGGGTAACGACACACTCTTCAATTCAGGAATCCTTTTCAATCTTATGCTTTGTTTCTGAAATTGAACCCAAAAATATTTTTCCCTCTTTAAATGATGAGTTTTGGTTTATTGCTATGAATGAAGAATTAAATCAATTTGAATGAAATACGGTTTGGAAGTTAGTAGAAAGACCATCTAATCATCCGGTTATTGATGTAAAATGGATATTTAAAAATAAATTAGATGGCGATTCTAGAATCACTAGGAACAAGGGTAGACTTGTAGCACAAGGATACTCACAAATCGAGGGGGTAGATTTTGATGAAACATTTGCACCTGCTGCTTGCCTAGAATCTATTAGAATCTTTCTTGCTTTTGCGAGTTATAAGAAGTTTAAATTATTTCAAATGGATGTAAAAAGTGCCTTCTAAAATAGGATAATTAATGAAGAAGTCTATATTGAACAACCCCCCAATTTTATAGATGAAAAATTTCCTAATCATGTCTATAGGTTAGAAAATGCGCTTTATGGTTTAAAGTAAGCTCCTCGTGCTTGGTATGAACACTTAACATCTTTTATATTAAAGCACGATTATAAAATGGGTAGTGCCGATAACACACTCTTTATTAAGCATATAAATAATGATTTAATCATTTTACAAATTTATGTTGATGACATTATGCTTGGAGCCACTAATGAAGAGTTGTGTAATGAAGTAGTACAAGTAATATAAAATGAATTTGAGATGAGCTTAGTTAGAGAGCTCACATATTTATTAGGTTTTCAAATCACACAAAGAAATGATGGAATCTTTATTTGTCAAACCAAGTATGTACATGATATGCTAAATAGTTTTGGATTTGGAAATTTAAAAAAAGCTAGCACACCACTGAGCGCATCACTAAAATTAGGAAAAGATGAAGCCGGAATATCAATTGATCAAACCTTGTATAAAAGAATGATTGGATCTTTATTACACTTAAGTGCTTCTAGACCTGACATTACTTTTGTCGTATGTTTTTGCGCCAGATTTCCATCTAATCCAAATGAATCATAATTAAAAGCAGTAAAAAGAATTTTTAGATATTTAATCGGAACATCTAGATTAGGACTATGGTATCCAAACATTGATTCTTTTAATTTACATGGGTTTTCTGATTCTGATTATACGGGATGTCCACTAGATAGGATAAGCACTAGTGGCACTTATTATTTCTTAGGCCCTTCACTAGTTGCATGGTCAAGTAGAAAACAAAATTCGGTTGCTCTCTCCACAATAGAGGCTGAATATATTGCACTAGGAAGTTGTTGTGCACAAGCATTATGGATGACTCAAACCCTAGAAGACTTTGGAATTCATCTAACCAATATTGAATTAAAATTTGACAACAAGAGTGTTATTGAGCTAACAAACAACCCTATGCATCACTCAAGATCCAAACATATAGACGTAAGACACCATTTCATTAGGGATCACATAAAAAAGAACATTTTCATATAAACTTTATTGGAACTGAATCACTACTTGCGGACATTTTTACCAAGCCTCTACCCAATGAACGATTTGCTCTACATAGACTAAAATTAGGGGTTTTGGACATCTTAACTTAAAAACTATAACTCTCCCATTTTATGTTTAAGCTTGTTCAATTTTATGGCTCCACTACATAGCCTTTAGTCTAAGAAAACAAAATTAGGCGAAAAATTCCAAAAAATATACATTTTCTTGGAAAACACGAGTTCTGTTACTAACACTCGGTGGTGGCTTGTTACCGCTGGCGGTAGTCTAATATCCAGCTTCTTCAACATATTTTTACAGTTAATTAATTAATTCCTATTTGCTCCTTAAAAATTAAAACAAAAAAATGTGAAACTAATCAAAACCAATCAAAAACAATTTTTAAATTTGATCATTTAAAAATCAAATACAAAATTTCAAAACAAATTTCAAAGAAAAAAAATATGATTTTCTTATTATTTCTTTCTGAGTGTTTCCTATTTTGTTTTTCTTATTAAAAAAAAAAATACAAAAAAATTGAGTACTATTCATTAAAATGTATCAAGGATGATTAGGGTTATATTTTCAAGATTAAATTACAATGTTAAATTGTAATTTCAACTATGTTAAAAATTATGTTGTGTCATGCCTTGAACATTATCTTGTAATGTGCAATGAAAATGATTATAGGAATCATGTGTAGAATTGTTTAGCGTGCCTATAAGTATGAGTAATGTTTTATATTTGATAATGATTTACTCACTCACCTCTTAGCTAATCTACATATGAACTTAATCTCACTCTTACATGCTTGTGTAGTGTAACAACTTAACATTATTAGATGTGTGATTAGTTTACCTACACCTCATAAAATTTTGTTTTCATGCACCCATTTTTTTTGAAGAAGTATGGTTCTTAATCCAAAAACTCTAATGTTTGCAAAATCAGGTGAATTCAGAGATCTTTGTCACAACCTAAAATTCAAATGAATTCATGACAAAGATAACTCCACCAAGCACAACTCACCCTCCTGATAAGTCTTAATGAGCATTGTGGGCTTGAGCACCTTGGAGAGAATTGTAAAGTGTCTTGTGCAAACTATTTTTATACACTACTTCTTCTTGTACATCGGATAACAAAGAAAAGATAAAATATATGTGATCCCCCAAACACTACAATGCACTCTGATAAGACTTAAGTAGCATAGTGTGTGTAGAGCACCTTGGGAGTTGTACTACTCTTATGTGCATTGAAATAAAATCTAGCTAGATGGGTGGAAGTAATTGTAAAAACGCATTTCAATAATGTTGTGTTTTTTTCCATTATACATGTCATGTGTTTTGATTAAATCATTTATATACTCTTATCAATAACACTACATGTACACATCATTATCTCATATAAAAAATCTACTAATGAGTATTGGATTAAGTAACGCATGTTTACATGTCTTTTCTATAATTTTTAGTAAATGCACTAGATAAATTTGCATGATTTCTACAATGTATAAGTATACTTGAATTGTGAACTTCGAACATTGAAGTTTCCTATCATGTATTGATAAATTTAAATCATGCTTGAATTATTTTTATATCACAAGCACTCTTGGATTTCAAACTCAAAACATTTTCTTTCAAAATCTAACACTCTTATATCATTTTCAATGCTTGAAAATTTTAAACAAAAGGATGTTTATTTTATGAATGATTATTATATTTGAATTTATCTGCCGCTATGCCTTTGAAAACTCACTCTTACTTACTCTAAACAAGTGTTATTATATTAACAAATGATATTGTTCTCTTGGACTTAAATTGCTAAAACATCTATTTTTCACTAAAACAAAACTCTTACTCATTTACTATGCTTCAAACTACTATAAAAATGTTTATTTATCTTGAATCTTGCTTCCAGTATCCTTACAGCTTGTACGCTTGATCATGAATACTTTTTTTACCCAATAAGTAATATTGGTTCCTTATCTAATGATACTCATCCTTACTCCAAACTTCCTACAAAAGGAGGAGAATATCTAAGTAATTCAAAACTCAACCCTCTTTTTATTATACCAAAAGGGGGAGAATAACTTTGAATGAAATTCACATAAGATGCTTTGATTTAGGTGGAGCACCCATATAGGTGGAGCATCTATATAGGGCGAGCATATTATTATCAAGCATGTCCTTTGCTATAAACACACTGTTAAATTCTTTCTTTCTAAAAAGGATTTGTTATTATCAAAAGGGGAGAGTTTGTTGGAACATGCTTTCCACATCTCTTTGTTTGAGAATAACAAATCTCATTGTATTTGATCATACTTGCCATGTGTTTATAGTGTAAATGAACTTCTAATTGCAAGCCTCTATGAGTACGAAAAAGAAAGATGACAAATTCCATACCAGGTCAAAGCTTTGGTACTAGCGCGACGCGCTAACGCCACCCCTGACAGTAGCTGTGCAAATTTGGAAAATTCATAGAAAATGAAACATTCATCGAGAAAGGAAGGTCGTGATGACTGAATATGACAACTCTTACCGGGGAGAGTTAAGGCTAACGCCCAGTGGTAACTTATGGAAGTCCCGCGATCACGGTGCTCATTGAGGAACAGAAAAGGAAGGAGATCTGATGGATGGGAATAATATATACTAACGTGGCGTGTTAGCATTATCGCGGCATGGTAGGAGTGGATACCAATTCTAGAGCCAAAAGATTGCCAAAAATGGCTCAGTCCGCGTGCTAGAATGTTGGCTAAATAGGCTACCGCCCAGTAGTAGCACTACCGCTGGCGCTAGGATCCGAGCCTATTTAAGGAGCGGTCCGTCTCCATTTTTGATGAGCTGATTTGAGAGGATATCGAAGCCATGACTCCAATATTCATGAGACCCTTCTCTTAGCAGCCAAGCCAACTTCATTCAACATTCATAAACGCAAGGAACTCGAATAAGGATCGATCATACTTATCTTACACGAAGGTCGTACGCATCAACATCAAAGACCACTTCGGCGCACCTTCAACAAGTTCTTCGAGTTCAACACAAGATGGAGTTTTTGTCTGTAGTTTTTATTTTATCTTGTAACTCTTAACCTTTGTATCGATAGAGAAACTCCCCTGAATTGGCGACTAGGTTATGAGTGACTTAGGGAGAATTCGCCGCGTGGTTGGCGACTAAGTCCTTGGGAGGACTAGGGAGAATTCGCCGCGTGGGTGTGGCGACTAGGTCTATGGTTAGATTTAGAGGTAGGCTCGAGGCCTTATCTGGGGAGAGATAGGCTGGAGCCAACCGGTCCTTGGGAGAAGGGTCGGTATAGAAAACCAAAAAGGTTCTTGCGCATTTGCCTCAATCTCCAGCGTTATTGGGATAAATTTTTGTAATGATTCTAAAAGCCATAGTACGATATGTTTTTCACTAATATTATTATGCAATCTGCGATCTTTGAAATCTAAACAAAATAGCATTCTCTATTACTTACACCGAGCGGTAACACTACCATTGGCTGTAATAATAGAGTTCACATCTGTCTTGCCAAATACAACCCACTATCATAAGAAGCTTACTACGGTACTTAATCTGAGATATTCTTGAAAATACTGTCAACCCATTTAAATATACTCAATTAAGTTTAAAATTTTTTAAAATCCCTTATTCACCCCCTCTAAGGGTGCCTATAGATCCAACTGTGGGGAAGGTTAATCTCATGGTGAGGTTTTCAAGGAAGATTTTTGTAGCTGGATTATCCTGTGAGATTTCGTTGTCGGGCTCTCATAGCTTGTGGGGAAGGTTGATCTCACGGTGAGGTTTTCAAGGAAGATTTATGTAGCTGGATTATTCCTTGAGATTCCGCTGTCGGGCTCTCATAGACGGTGTGGCAGGTTGATCTCACGGTGAGGTTTTCAATGAAGATTTATGTAGCTAGATTATCTTATGAAATTCTGCTATCGGGCTCTCATAGCTGGTGGGGCAGGTTGATCTCATGGTGAGGCTTACAAAGGAAAGGTTATACAATTTCTTTAAGAATGGGCGGTCTGAAATATTGGTGACCTATAGTTTTGGGTTTAGGATTTCTTCAATGTAATATATTTTTCATCATGATTGGGCGGTCTGAAATATTGTAGACCGCCAGTTTTGGAATTTCCCTGACAAGTCGGTCTGTAACATCTAAGAAAGCAAGTTATGCTTATATTGTTATATTAAGAAATGGTCTCTAGCATTTGAGATCGCTGGCCATGATTTGTTTATCAAAGAGGGATTTGGAGTACTAGAGACCGCCACATTTGTTTCCTCCAAAAATTTCTTCTAATTAAAAAGTGCTCAAAGACGTTAGAAATCATCATCTGAGGGTTTCCCACGCGTATTCTCACAATATGCGAACTGAAGAAATTAGCGCCGCATGCTAAATATTTTCTGCTTTACTTATTCTCTCCCAAAATATATATGAATATTCATGGGGTTTTTCTCTCACCTATTGAGTGGCGGTGTGGGAAATTGAGACCGCAAGCCACCTGTGTCTGATAAGTTATAAGGTTTTCTGTATATCGAAGAATCTGGGTTAAATGGGATAATTCATAAGATCTCACCCCAATGTTTATCCCAATACTTCTATCAAGTAACGATTTGAAAATAGGAGACCGCTGGTTATCCATTCTCAGAGGTTCAAAGCTCATGGTCTGATCATTTGCAGAAGGAGCGGTCTGGATTATTGAGATCACTACTTATCTCTTGCTCAAGTGTGATTTCACATTGATAATTATGATCATTTGTTTGTGAATAGTTATGATTCTATGTCTCAATAGAGAATTTTCACAACATAGTGATTTCATATGTTTTAGGTGAGCTACACGTCGTCTTATAGGGCGGTCTGATGAAAAGGAGACTGCCATTATGAGTTGATCGAAGTATAAAATAGTATGCATATAGCTATTTTTTCAAACTCAATAATACCTAAGGCCTTGAGATCGAATGTCATTTCTATCTCGCGAAAATGAGATCGCAAATGATAAAACTACTACTATGTCTAAGAAACCAGGTTGTAGTCCGCTGGGATCAATTTTTTCTCGCTAAAAAATTATGATGAGCTCGCGAACAGAATGATCGACATAAATACAGAAAAATATAAAGAGCATTCATCCACAAAAGAGAGAGGTATGCCAAAACTTTGTTTATATTTCATATTTTGATTACATTGTTCGCCCGGTCTCAATACCGGTGAACAAAATTTAAAATGAACAAGTAAATTTGCAAAAAATCTTGTACGTGCTCCTCCATCTCTTCAAAGACCGCTCCTATGATGAAGAAGAATCAGCCTTTTCTAGAGATTCTTCCAAGTTTTCATGAGAAATTTTGGATTCAGAGCTTGAGCCCACAGCAGAGCTTACATCATCGCCTTCAAGATATTGGCTTCTGCTTGCTCCATCAGCATCTCCTTCGATCTCTACATCGTCTTCCTCCTCAATAGAGGTCTCATCTGCGGTGATTGAATGTTCATCTATTATTCTTGTTGCTCTGGGAAGAGGTCGGCAAATTTAACCTCTTTGAACTCGTCGGTGAGACCGCCGCAGTCACAAAAGTTCTGAGATCGTCAGATCCTCCATCACTTTCACATTATGCATCCTGGCATTTTTGAATTCAGGATTGTCCGCATCATATGCTGCCTTCCTTGATTGCTGCAAAAGAAAAATAGTTAGATCGCACTGTCATAAAAAAAGAGAGCTAGGACCTCAGGTAAAATAGCCTTATGTTTAGCTCTTCTTGCATGCGCTCAATATCCCTCAGTGCACCTCATAGAGACCGCCACATATGATGGTTCAAGACCGTGCTCCTGGAGGTCGCCTGTGCGCAGACATCAGGGAGTATGTTGGTCTCAAAGTCATAGGCCTCTCTAGCATTGGTTTTCCCGTAGAGGGCAACAACGACCGCAAAAGCATGGTGCGATAGCTTCAAACTCCAGGGAGGGAGATCGGTGGACACCTTCACACTTTTCCTTTTGAGACCCACTTGAGGAGGGGTTTTCCTTATCCTTCAGTTTTTCCCAAAACTGATCAAGGTAAATGGTTCATTGGCAGCCTCTAACTTGCCATCGAACCCCGCAATCTTGCGCTAGTGATCTCTCTTTTTCCTCTTCTCCCTATGGGTAAGCACCTCTTTAGTTGGTGCCACAGGGTCTGTCGCAGGGATTGCAATGGATGCTGGAAAGAGAATAGTTAGAAAAAAAAAATTGAAAAACTATGATGAGATCGTGGGAGGCCACACGTAAAACTATGATGAGATCACCAGATAGTGAAGAAGATCAAGGCGCTTGCCCGCCATGAAGGCTAAGATCTTAAGCTCCTCCTCTGAGAATGTCTTGTTTTTTAGAAGATTACCTCTGCTCTTGGGGATGGTTGGCTTCTCAGACCGCCGAGATCACCTTCAAAAATCAGAAATCTCTCCGTCCAGAAAGGGACTTTATTAGGGAGATTCAGAATTTTTATATCATTGCATGAAAAATATATTAACCCTTTAAACTCTTCCTTTTTCTGTCCCTTTTCAGTGACTTCACAGTGAAGGTCGTGCAGAAGAGAGCCATGGAGAACTTTATTTTTGCCAATCTCAGGTGGTTTATAAAGACATTGATGAGACCGATAGAGTTGGGAGGAAATTGGGGAAACACAAACCCATAATAATCCATCACCTCGAGAATTTACCAAGGGAGAGGGAAATTCAAGCCATGATCAAAGTGATTGATGGGAATGACATATTTGTTATCTTCTCCAAAATTCAATCCTTCATCCTCCTTGAGCGATCTCACAACAATCTGATTCGGAATCATATGCTTCCCCAAAAAAGATAAATATTCATCTTTTGAAAGCTGATAAGGTTTGTGATCAACACTCAGGAAAGTCTCTGCAGAGGAAGCTATACTGGACACCATTATTAGAGTTCACTGAGACCGGTGCTTTAAGCGCATTCAAAAAGATTGAAATGAAGAGTCCAAGGCAGTTATTTATAGAAAAGGTAGGATGGATTCATAATCATTACTTTTTAGGAGATCGCCCAGGAAGCACGTCAGATTGCCTAACCTGCATAAGGATGGAAATACAGCAAGCAATAGCATCGATCTCAGAATATTGAGATCGCAACATAATCAAATAGCAACACAAAAATTTGTAAATGAATATAGATCGCATATGAACAATCACAAAGATCACATAAAATAAAAAACAAATTGTAATATAGTACAACAAATTTCAAATTGTTTAGAATTAATGTCTCTAGATCGCAAGAAATCAATAAATTAAAATCTATCTCCTAAGTTGGCACTTTCTTCTGATGAAGGCTGCAACGTCCTTCATTTTGTTGACTGCGGATAAAGCGGTCTCCAAGCTCTGGTTCGCAGATATTGTAGCTCGGTGGATCTTCGCGACCTCTTTATCTGCCTACTCCAGGGGAATCATGAGGATCTCAGAAGTCGGTCTCTCTTCCAGGAGACCGACAGAAGTTCCTGGCCACATCAACTTTTTTGCAGGGCCGCCTTTGAATGTTGCAACCTCAGCGGATAGAGCAGCAACTTTTGATTTATAATATTACGCATCTCTCTTTCCTGAGGTCGCATTCCTAGTAAACTTGTCTCTCTTTAGCGCCCAGCTTCTCTTCGAAATTGGCAGTGAGAAGCCGGAGTTGATCTTCTAGTGCTCGCTCCTGAGCTCTCATTGTGTAGACATCCTCAAACATAGGCTTGAGAATGTCAGCGAGTTGCGGGGGAATCATCCACTTTTGTGGGATCTCCCCATCTTCTGAAGGCTCTGTGACCTCACCAGCATCTCCGATCAAAGGAAGAAGACAGTTAGCTCAACTACAATAGCCCAAAACTAGAAGAGTCCACGCAAAGAGATTACTTGGAAAGAAATTGAGACCGCAGTCACGTAAGGTACTTTCAACATCATTTTTGACCTGAAGATCTGCGGTCAGCAAAAGGCGGTCTGATCCCCTTAAGTGCTCGAGGTTAATTATTTCTAGTTCCCTCTTCCGCGACCTCTCTCCTTCTTTTCTTTTTATTTTTAACGTTTCATTGCTGATAAGGATGTCATCGGTCTCTATAATGATGACATCACGCCGCTCTTTTGGAGACCTAAGATAAGGAGCGGGCAAAGGAAGAAACTCCAGCGGTCTCGTGGTTATCTTCACCTTACCAGCTCGCAGGGCAGAAACCGTTGTCGCACAGTCTGTTGCTTCTTTGTCTATCTTGCATTCCTTAGCAGCGAAGAGATTCGTCAGATTGCTTGAGAGTGCAATCTTCTCCTTCTTGATTTGCCGAACTCTTTCCTCCTCTTCCTCATCATCAGAGAGTTTCTTTTCCTTATTCTTCTCCTCTGCAACGAGCATTGCTGCCTTCTTCTCCTCCTCCTTCTTTTTTGCAGTGATCAAAGATGCCTTCTCTTCATCCTCTTTCTTCTTCTCAGCGGCAAACAGCATTGCACTATCTTCTTTTTCTTTTTTCTCTCTCTCCGCAGCGATCTGCACTGTCATCTCCTTTTGTTTCCTCTCATTTTCTTCCTCCTCTTTCCTCTCCACCTCTGCTTTTAACCTTGTTGGATCTATAGGCACCCTTAGAGAGGGGTGGGGGTGAATAAGGGTTTTAAAAACTTTTGTTATATTTAAAATTACTTGAAAAAGCTAAGATATAAAAGTAGAGAAAAACAAAACAAACAAGTGGAATAAAATAGATACATGATTTTATTAACTTGAAATATAATATTACAAAACTTGACTTCATATAACGCTAGAAATCGAAGGAAAAAAGTAAAAAGAAAATTTATTTTCTATCCCGACTCGTATCCCCACTAACCGATGGATTTAGCCTATCCTCCCCCGGATTCCGCCTCAAGCCGCTCTAGCTAATCCTGTAACGCCCCTGATTTTCGTTAATTATTTATGTGGCCGCTGTGACATAATTTTGGCGTAAGGGCATTACGTCAGCTCGTCAGGTTTAGTTTTGGTCCTTTGCTCAGTTAAAGTGCGTAATTTATATCGAGCGTGCGAGATTTTGCGTCTTTTCGAGTTGTAGAGAAGATTTTTGCGTAGTTATTGAGATCTTAGCTTCGGGAGGCTTTATCCCGAGTTTGGATCGTCGGAATTGAATTCTGACTTCGATGTTGGATTCGTAGCGCCAAAATTTTAGTTTAGGTGCAAATTTCCGTAGAAGTCCGAGGTGATTTAGTCATCGTCGTGGTTTAAATAGAATGGGAGATTATTTATGTAATTTTGCATTTAATCTTTGCATGAATTTTTAGACTGCATTCGACGAACTGCAGGCTAGCTGCGTCCGACGAACTGCAGGCTAGCGGCATCCAATGAACTTCAGGCTAGCTATGTTCGATGAACTGCAGGCTTGCTACATTCGATGAACTGCAGGCTTGCTGCGTTCGACGAACTGCTGGCTGAGTTCGACGAACTCCTGGAGGCTTAATATATATACATTAAGCTTAGGTTTTATCTTTTCATCTCCTTCCCCTTTCGGCCGACTAAGAGTTCTGTCAGGCGAGAGAGTGAGAGTGGCGTGTTGTGGAGCTTCTGGCTGGCGATTCGAAGGCTGTAGTAGTCGGAATCGTGTTTGGAGAGTGGATTCGGAAAGCTCTTGGCGGGATCTTAATTCTAGTGGTAAGTTTTTCCCATTTCGTAGAATTTTTTAAGTTATGGTAGGGAACTAACTCCTCTCTTCGATCAGAAAAGTTTCAGGATTTCATGCTCGGGTGAGTTCTTGGCCGATCCATAGCTTTTGGAGCGGAGATCTTCGAGTTTGCAAGTTTTAAGGCAAGTGGCTATCCCCACCTTCTCATTGTTTTTCTTAAAGCACTGTTTTCTGTGGTTATGTGTTCTTGGTGTGTCTTGGCTTGTGATTTATGGTCGTGTCATTTTGATCTCGAACCCCCTCCTTTGGATTCTTCTTTTTCCTCCTGCATTGGATTTCTCGAGAAATCAAGGTTTCCTGCCTTGGATTTCTCGAGAAATCATTGATCCCTGCCTTTCATTTTTTTTCGAGAAAGCGTGACCCTGCATTTAATTTCTCGAGAAACAGCTGACCCCTGCCCTTTCATTTCTTGAGAGAAAGATGATCCCTGCCCTTCCTTCTTGAGAAACAGCTAACCCCCTGCCTTGTGATTTCTCGAGAACTATAAATCCTGCCTTGCGGATTTCTCGAGAAACAGCATCTCCTGCCTTGTGATTTCTCGAGAACTACCAATCCCGCCTTGAGGATTTCTCGAGAAATAGCATCACCTGCCTTGAGATTTCTTGAGAACTACAATTCCTGCCTTTGGGACTTCTCGAGAAACCTATTCTCTGCCTTTGATCTCTCGAGAACCATTTGTTCATAGTCATTGAGTTCTCGAGAACTTTAGGTCCTTAGCTTTTGATTCCTCGAGAATTGCCATTTTGTTTCTTAGTGCTTGAGTTATGCCTCCGATTACTTATCCTCTTTGAAACCTCGTACCCGTTGCGGTTAAATAACATATGTCTTCTCTTATGAATCGTGTTATGTAGTGCTTACTTCATTTGTGACCCTATCCTTAGGGTATCCTGTTGATTGTTTTCTCGGGCTTCGTCCCGTGCCATAATTAAAGAAATTAATTAATAAGAAGCATTGCCTTTGTCCTTACATGGTGGGTCGTGTTTTGGGGGGGGGGGGGGGGGGGGGGGGGGGGGCAGTGGGGAATTGTTGTAGCCTTGCACAGTGGCCATTTTAGTGGTGAACCGCAGGCTTGGCCTGTTGTCCCGTGGGCCGTGTTTGGGTGGTTGGGGATAGTGAAACCCCAACCCGTTTTTAGCTTTGGGTGGCAGAGGATAAAGGACTGCCCCCGTTTAATTTGATCTGATCAGTCTCTTTAAATAAATTTAACAAGATAAATGGACTTTACTTGTATCTCTTTTGGTATTTGGTGCACTTGGTGCATTGTTTAGTTCTGTGCTTGGAGCTTCCTTTCCTATAAGTGTTGGGCTTGGGTTGGTACCCCTTATGCCTTATTTACATTACTTCTTGTTTTTCTTCCACTTGTAAATTCCTTGCTGAGTTATTCTTTGTTTTATTGAATTCCTTAGGTTCAGAGCCTTAGCGGCTAGTGGTGTAGCCCGAAGTCTTCGGGAGTTTTAGTTGCTGTTTTGCCCCGCTGCTGCGAGGTAGTTATTGTTAGTTTCCTTCTTGTGTTCAGACATGCTAGTTTGCAGCCAATGGGTTAGTGTCAAGTTTTTGACCCCCATTGTGCTTCTTTTTGATACTTTATAGTTTACTTGCCAGTTAAATGACACTACTTTTAGATCTTGTGTATCTTGCTCTCTGGGAATGATTTATGTCTAGGTGCATTTTAGTTATAAAATTGCTTTTCTTTCATCCTCATTGCATTCCTTTTAACTGAAATCCTTATCTTTAAAAGTCGCCTAAAGATCTTTTTTATACTTACACTACGCCTAGATATGTGCATATCTTTTACTTTATGTCCTGTCATCACGTGCATTTAGGACCTTAAGTGAACTAAATCAAGTACTTTCCGCTGCAATTACAAATATTTTCTCGGTGGACTAGTTGATCCACGAACTGAGAGACACAGTTCTTACCCCAAACCCTAATAAATGATTTCAAATGATGATCTATCATGAAAACATGTTTTGATTAAATAAGTAATAGGTTCCCGCCTGAGCGTCTGCAGTTGTCCCCTGCATGACGTGGCATCATGATGCGTATTTTCTCTTACTCTGATATTCCTAAATTCGGAGAAAATCCGGGTTGTGACAAATCCTCCCTCAGATACGGTCTCGAGCAGTAAGACCCCATTTTTTTTCTTTTCAAACCCATGGTCTTAGGCCCAGAACTGCCGCTTTGCGGTGAGACCCTCGCTCGGGAAGGTTGCCACCACAAAACGCCGATGTTGTCGGCCAAATCGATCACAAAGAAGCAATAACAAAGAAACTTAAACAAAAGAGACAAGTCCACATCACATAGAAAAGTAAAACATCATAAAGGATGTCCACATAGTATAACTGAATAAAAGATTACTTTAATAAAGGGCTCATGCCCTGTACATCATATCCTCACTACAAGATCACTCTTGGATGCTAATTACTAATCACTCACTGATCCTGAAACTGGAGCTCCTATACTAGACTGGCTCACTTCCGTCTGTACCGGCCTCTGGTGTTGCTGCGTCTCCTCGATCCCCTAAAATGATATGGTCCGCCGACCGTTAGTCAAAAAGACTAAGCCTTATATTCCCCACCCACCCCCAATGGCTCCTAGGCACCGTGCGGGAGGGATGAAGCGGAGGACAACAAGGGGTATAAACAAAGCAGATGATAGCGGATCTAGTCTATGGGAAATGTTCTACACTACACATGTGATTACATATATAATTGAAGCAACAAATAAAGCATAGTAAAGTGCAAGTAAAGTAGGGTAAGTAAAGACAAGTATAAAATAGAAAAGTAACCATTGTCTTATAGGAATGCCCATACAAACCTATAAACCAAGTGGTCGTTTAGCAGAGCCTATCGTATAAAAAGTCCCATAACCAATTTATACGATAGGGGTAGGGGTTGAAATGCAATGCCTATGCCATGACATGCAAAGTTATGAAGTTTATGCTATGTTCACACAAGTGCAACTCACACACTTCCACTCTATGTGCACAGACCTTTAGTTCCCCCTTTTTGGAGCTAGCAAGACTCCCAGGATACTCCCATAGTGGAAAACGGAAGCGGTGGGTTGGGCCTCGCCCACCTCTAGGTTGGTATTCACACTACCTAACCTAGACCTATCGTACGCCTCAACGCAAAACCGCGGAGCATCTGCGTACTCTTACTGGCTGTACCACCAGACTTTCATGGCTAAGTGCAAATTTCACACTTGTCGAGTCAACGTATTGACGTCGGTGTGAATGACTATCCAATACCGAAGACCCACCACCTTCATTCATATGCAAACATATTCTACTATATCCCGAGCCATAAACTCCCCGGGCTATCCTGCCCGTTATCATAACCTTACTGAGTCACAAGCTCACCAGACTAACTAGTCTGCCGCTACAACCACCGAGCCTACCGCTCGTAAGACCAAACCGACTAATGTACCCGTGATAACGGAGTGTGAGAGAGTGTATTATTAAGTTAATCTTGTATAACAACATAACCCTACAATTTATGTTTATTCTTGGACTTCCTGAGGATTACCCTGTAAGGGGCTCGCTAAGGTACTAGGAACTATAATGGGATGACACCCCAAGGCTCCCTTTATCAAGACACTTAATTTTGTTGGTATCTACCCATAAGATTACCCCTCCTTGTTATTACACTAGGATTACCCTAAGTATTTTATGACCCGCTAGGGGAAGGACGATCCTTCGTCAACCCTGAGCACAACTTACCCTTAACTCACCAATCACTCCTAGTCACATAAACTCCTTTTAGTGACCTCAATATCTTCATCCTGACCATGTACACCAACCCCATGCCATTTCCACTTAGTAGGCAACTAGTTACCCAAATTTCGCAGTTTTACTAAACGCAGACCAAACTAACTATATGAAGCCTATAAGTATAAGTACTCCAAATATTCATCCAACTGACTCAAAATATTTACTGGAGGTCTATCATGAAGTTATAAGACTAAATCCAGAGAATCATATTTTTCCTTAATCATTTAGCATTTATTTTAATTTCTCCAAACATTTGCCAAGTATGAAAATGAACATGAAGTGTAAGGAATTCTTATGATATGGCTCTCCAAAAATCATGATAAATCTAGGATGACTAAATAACAGGAAATACAACATATCATATGTTTATAGTAAGAAATTGTCCTCTATTTTTAATATTTATCTTATATCCAAAATTTTCAGATTTATGAAGGAACCACCAAAAATACTGACACCAAAATTAGGGGAAAATTACCAGACCTTTGTATTCATCAGAAGAGTCTACTGACTAAATTTTAGGATTTATGGAAATCATTTTCTTACTTAGATAAATACTTAAAGAGAACCTCAAATAAGATAAGTTGTGAAGAAGTCTACTGATTTAAGTCTCCAAAAATTATATAAAAATTTACAGAGTTTCCTAATGCTCTGAAATGTTCTATCACCAATTTGCACAATTTATCAAAGAGTATTGGACCCTCAACTATTTTTCTTAAACCTAAGACAAAATAGGTGCCTAGTGAATGAAGTACTTTTTTAATCATTTAATAAAATGCACAAAAATTACCAGAGGTCTAAAATATGATTATAAAGGCACTACCAAGGGTTCATCTCCATCCAAGACATTTTGAGTATGTAAATAATCCTTATAAGAAGTTTCCCTAAAGGTGTTATGTCCTAATTTAGGGAAAATAAGTTCTCCTAAAATTCTCTCAAAATTCCCTAGGGCATAACTACCCCCCCATGAACATATCTCCTAAGTTCCATGACCATTCTATAGCTTTTTACCACATGTCCTTCACAAGGTTCTAAATGCACACCTAGGGATAAAACTAGTGTTCTAGGGCTTAACCACCTCTACACCACCCCATCTCTCTCATGAAGATGTTTTAGGTGATCCTAAACCAGTGGGCTAGGTTTCACCTCATGGTGAGGAGATTTGACCACAATATCCCAGAATAAACACCATGCCCTAACTTTGATCCAATTTGACCTAACTTGGGTTAACAATTTAGCCAACAAAAACAGTCCCTATTGGACTGAGATTTTTACCAAGGTCATAACACAACCCTAAGGAGCACCCACCAAAATTTGGAGGGCATTGGAGGTCATTTGACCCACTAATTAATTAATATACGATTTATGAAATTATCTCAAAAACCATAGAAAAAGATTCTCCTAAAAATCCCATCTTTTAGTATGTTGTGTGGGTATTTATAACTACCTTAGGTTTTAAATATCAAGGCCATAGCATCTACCCATAAAAAGATTTACAGGAAAGAGTGATTGCCCTACACTAGAGACCAGTCCCACCATTTTGGCTCTACAGGGAGCTATAGTACTCCTTTTGGGCTGAAATTTTTTTTGAATTAAAGTACACACCTAGGAATACAACTTTGGTGTTGGGCACTTTTTCATCAGAGGTGATCTGGTATTTTAAATAATTAATATGATGCACTGCATAATATGTGACAGAAACCATATAAACATTTAATTATATTACTGACCCTGCGTTCGACGATATTTATACTGCGCTCGACGAAAGCTGAACACATCTGCGTTCGACGAAAACTAACTGCGCTCGACGAAGACAGAATAAATCTGTGTTCGACGAAAACTAACCTGCGCTCGACGAAAGCAGAACAAATCTGCGTTCGACGAAAACTAACTGCGCTCGATGAAGCAGAACAAATCTGCGTTCGACGAAAACTAGTTACGCTCGACGAAATCTATTCTGTTCGGCAAATTAATTCAGTTCGACGAATTAATCCCGTTCGACGAACTCCGGGTTTAGTTCGTCGAACTCACTTATCAGATCGATGACCTACAAAATGCGTTCGTTGAATGCATTACGTTCGACGAATTTCTTCTACTCCGGTCGATGATTTTAATGAAATAACGTAAACATTTAAAACATTTAATATAAGATCTTGCACAGATCTTGAAGCAAACTGACGACTGCTGGTCGTCTTTTACCTCCAGCCGACGGCTGAGATTGCACCGACCTGGGCTGCCTTCCTCCTTGTTTTCCCGGCCACCTAAGCGCCGCCCCGGCCGGCCAATGACACCACCACCTTCATTGAGGTGGTGGCTGGCGATTAGCGGTGGTTGGCCGGCCGGAAGTGGCCGGAACAGTAATACGGAGGCGGGATTTAAAGCTCCGAAAGTGGAGCTTTTGGCCTACCCATTTGGGACCAATTGGCCCCAATCCTTGCAAGCAAGCAGATGAGATCTATCCACAGAGAGAGAGATGAAGAACCAGACCTGTATGGAGGGTTGATTCCTTGCCGATTGGGTGGTCCTCCATGGCCGATCCAAATATTTAGGTTCCATGGAACTTCTACACCAAGTTGCTCGATCTCTCCAAATAAAAGGGGGAAACCACACCTCTCAGTCCTCTGAAGCTTTTAAAGGGATCAATTTGGGGAGAGGAGGAGCCACCACCTTGATTCTACCATTAATGGCCATTAAGCCTAAGAATTCGGTTACTTCTAATTCTCCCTTAATCCAGCCCCCCTGGCCATAGAAAACTCCAGAATTTGTTTGTAACTGAAGCGGGGAGGTGAATGCTCATCAATTGGGGAGGGATTGAAGGATTAATTGCATTCAATCTCCATGAATGCTCTCTTTCTCTCTCCAAATTTGGGGGAAACCTCCATTTCCTCTCTCCTAATCACCAAATGCAGAACTTAAGTGGTAATTATAGTAATTTCCAGGCCCACTAGATGGTGGACCTATTTAGTTGGGCCTAGCCCAATTGGATTGGGCTTGATTAGGTTAAATTAGGGTAATTTGCCCTAAATTAAGCTTGAGTTGACTTTGGTCAAATTGACCATTTGCGTTGACCTCAAAGGGTGGCTTGGGCTCCATTGGCTTCCCTTAAGGGTTAGGAAGGTATAGGTGGAGTCAATTTGACAAGGTGAGGGTGAATTGCCCCTTATTAGGGCACTTTGACCAAATTAGGTTTTAGGGCAAATTGGTCAAATTGGAGGCCCCATGATGGGGCGTTTTTGTCCATTAGGATCCTAGTACCCATACAAGGGTAGGGGCATGGTCAATTTGGCATGGTGGAGGCCAATTGACCTTAATTGAATTAGTTTGACCAATTTAAGGTTAAGGTTGACTTTAGTCAAATTGGCCTCTTAGGTTTCCCCAATGGGTCACTGGTGCTTCAAGGAGACCCCTAATGGGTTAAGGATGCTATGGTGGGGTCAAGGTTCAAGGTGGGGCCCTAATGTCCAACCCTAGGCTTTGTATCTAAAAATTGCTATTTGCAGACCACTTGTGTTTTCTCCTTCTCACCTAAATTCACATGGTCTTGGCTCTTCCTAAGGTTTTATCATGACCTAGTAATGACAAAACCAACTTAGGGGTCTAGATATTTGGGGGATGTTACACGGGCACCCCCTATACCAACTCTAGATCTAGTCGCCAACACGAGGTGAATTCCTCCCTAAGTCCTACCCAAACCTTGTCGCCAACATGAGGCAAATTCACTATACGATTACAAGAATAAGATATGAAATAAACAACCATAATAATAAAACTTCCTCTAAAGAACTTCTGAAGATGGAAACGAAAAACCACTGTACAATAAGCATCATTGAAGTGATCATCAGTCGGATTTGGCGTGAAGAAATCCTCTTTCAGAAACTTACAGAACATTTGGTGGGAGGTCAATTCTTGGTAGAATTGGGCTCTTGAATTTTGACACTCCACCTCTCTCAAACATTTGTGTTAAAAAAGAGATAAGAGGGCTCCTTTATAGGAGAGCGAGCTAGTATCTGCGCTAGCGCTGCCACCAGTGCTATCTTGAATTAGGAAATATTCTTTGCATCCGTATCTTTCATTCCAAAGAAACCCTACCGAAATTCTGCTTGTGCGTCGAGCTACCGCTTGCGTTAGTGCCTTCTATAACTACCTCCCAAAATTGCTCTAATCAGGGATAGTGCCTGCGCTAGTGGCTACTGTCGGCGCTAGCCGACATGATAGAATATTGGCTTCCAACTTGGGGGAAGCCTTTTTATGATATCCTTAAGTCATATGGCATTGTTCCCTGCACACTTAAACACAAAAGATCAAATACACATAGTATTTAATATTCTCAAACCTAGGAGATGCGGAAGTCCATGTTCCTACATACTCCCCCTTTTGATAATAACAAATCCATTAATGATAAATCAAAGCGTTAATCCATAAAGCTTGATTAAACCTACTTTTGTGTGTGTGTGTGTGTGTGTGTGTGTGAGTTATGACTTGGGATAATTGTCAATTTTGGTATGTAGAAGTGCTCCCCATAAATGCATGCTCCCCCTGTGTGAATGCTCCCCTTATTTGTAGGTTATCTTCTTATTCATTAATCATGTTAGTTCTCCATATTTGATAGCGATTATTATTTATCATGTTAGTTCTCCCTCTTTTGTTATTAGCAAAAGTGGGTTAAGGAAGCAAGAGACTTAGAAAGAAGATTATTTGATAAAAATATAAGGCATGATCGAGTTTTTTGAAGAAATATAATGATAAGGAGTTTTTTTAGCATAAAGAAAGATTTTCAAAAAGATTAGAGTTTTTAGCAGAAAGATAATAAGCTAGTTAGAACAACCAATATAAATTCTACCAAGCATGTCTACCACTTGTTAAAAAAGAATTTTGAGTTTTAAGACTTGATATAAGCATGAAAGCGCAAGGTAAAAGTTATATGGTAATGTTGCGGAAATCTTATAGAAATGGAACAAAACATCTTTTTTGTAATCATGACGATTCATAAGTAGAAATATGAGTTAGATTCCAAAATAAGAAGATATTTTTATAAATCATTTTTCTTTTAAAAATTTTGAAGGTTTACAATTAATTAACCAAGCATGAAAGCATGATATCAAAAGAAGAATACTACACTGTTATTTTAATTCTCCAATTCAGGACATACCAAACATTGTAGAGAGCATGCTATGTTATCTAGTGCATTTATATAAAAGTAGTATAGAATTAGCATTAGGATCCAATACTCATGAGAAGAAGTGTTATGGAAGATATTAATGTGCGCATGAGTGTATTTTGAAGAGTGTAAACAAATGATTTAATCATAAATACAAGACATATGTAGAGTAAAATGCAAAATAAAACACAAATAATATTACTTCCACACACTTCAATGCACATAGAAAAATGTATAATTACCAAGGTGCTCTGCACACACAATGCTAATGAAGACTTATCAGGGTGCAAAGTAGTGCTTGGGGATCACACACTTTATTTTTGATATTTTTGTGATCCGGTGTACTTAAGAGTAAGTGGTGTAACAAAAATAAAGGTTTGCATAAGTCACTTTACTATTCTTTCCAAGGTGCTCAACCTCACAATGCTTATTAAAACTTATCAGGAGGTTCAAGTAGTGCTTGGTGGCGTTATCTTT
This sequence comes from Dactylorhiza incarnata, assembly GCA_033032865.1. Lineage (NCBI taxonomy): Eukaryota > Viridiplantae > Streptophyta > Magnoliopsida > Asparagales > Orchidaceae > Dactylorhiza > Dactylorhiza incarnata. The sequence goes on from JAWHQI010000013.1 coordinate 8,018,831, forward strand.
GCCAATTTATTTCATGATTTTTGTTTTGTACAAAGTTCTCCGAATTCACTTGATTTGCAAACCAATTTAATTTTGAAAGCACAACCACTTTTCTTAATTATTAAGAGTGCAAATAAATGTAGTGTAGGTAAGATACTTGTTCAATTTTAATTTATAATACAATTACAATACACAAGCAAGCATTCTTAGATTAAAAGCACATTTAGACTTGCCAAAATAAGTGAGTGAAGAAATATCATTATCAATCGTAAAACATTTACTCATACTTTGAGGTATGCTAAGCTTGGTTCTACACTACTTTTACAATACAATTGATGCACATGTGTTTAGATATATCTAAGCATGATAAGAAGCGAAACAATGTTCAAGGTAGTTTGAAAAGATGAATGTCAACATTGTAAAAGGTCTAAATGATTGATTAAACCATGCTTAATTTGAATAAGAAATTCCATACAATTTTTTTTGATATTTTGACATTTTATATTTTGATTTTACATAAGATGAGGAAAACAAACAAAACAAATTTCATAAATTTTGTTATATGTTTCTTTTAAAAAAAATTGCATTTTGGAATTTTGAATTTGATTTTTCATAAAACAAAGAAATGCCAAAAACACAGAACTAAGTAGAAAAATTATAAGAATATATTTTTATAAATTTTTCATAAAGTTGACGCAATGAGTTTTGAATTATGGAGCTAGCGCCTGTGGTAGGTCCTAGCGCATGCGTTAGCTCAAAGAGAGTGCTTATTTTAATCGTATAGCCCAGATTTTCTTCGATTTCACTTCCAAATTTAATCAATTATGTTTGTGTCAATTAAGTCCTGTCTAATGAAGTGAAAAGACAAGAAGAAATCGCAAAAAGTTGTGGGAGTTAAAATCTTAGACCATGTGTTCCAAAAACATAATTCTACCATTTTAAACAACTTGAGTTTTGCATAATCATTTAAGCTTAGTATGATAGGATAAGCAAACAAAGAAGACATGATTGAATGGAACAAATATGCATGATTTTAGGGATTATATAAAAATAATGTTCATGCATAAAATAAAAATAGGTATGCCCTAGATAAAAATACCCAAACTATATGTCTAAACCCTAACACTGTACTATGTGACAGATGGGCATGAGGAGCTGCACACATGACATCGGTTTGGGTGTTGCTCCCATATGCATACACTAGAGAACTCTCAACCTATCACTCTTTCCCCCTAGTGCCTCGCAAGGCCCCAATAGAACCCTCCCAAGTTAAGGACAAAATAAGACTTAGAGGTTAGGTCTCTAATGCATCCAATCCTACGCCCTCGCTATTGTGAGACATACAATATTGGTATATCGTCATGGGCATACACAATGTTCTAAGTTTATGAATGATTTATAGACTATGAGTTTATTTGAATTTTTAGAATGATAATATAAAACCTCATAGTTATCATGAATTTTAAGTTCCAAATTTTCTATTTTTATATCTTGACAAACATATAATAACAAACAGTGCATGAGATTAGAATGATAACTAATAATATTCATTAGGATACAATATTAGTATGATAATACATTCATTCAATATGACTTTTGTGATTTTATTTTTAATCACGAATTATGAATATATATACTTTTCTGAAGGGAAAGATAATGATAGTTTTCTTTTTGGTTATTGCAAGAGGATGCACGAGTCTATAATTAATTTGATCTTTGCTAGACATTAGTTGGACTTAGCAATTTAGAGTGGATCTTGGACTTCCCGAGGTATACCATGTGAAGGGTTCGCGCTGGTACTAAGAGATGTGATGGGGTGACATCCCAAATTTCGCTTTCTCAAGATATTTAAGTGTTATTCGTTGTTACCATACTTAATATTTAAACTTTATAGATTCAAAATTTTCTGAAAGATAAAAATTGAAGTTCATTGTAACACCCCAAAGATCGTGGTTCAGCGAGGTAGGCGGAATGGTAGTGTTGCGCTCGGGATAAGCTCAAAATTCCAGATCAGGTCAATGTGCACGACCATTGTCCTCATCGCGCACGACCGGTGATCGTGCGCCAGCGACCGTGCGTTAATTCAGAAGAATATTGAGTTCTATCTTGGACAGTGCCCACGACCATTTCCCTCTTCGCGCACGACCACTGACCGTGCGCCTGTGATCGTGCGCCCTGTTTATTTTGTTCCGCGATTTTGAGCGGAGAAGAAGATCGGACCGTCCAAATCTTTTGGAAATTGATCCAACGGCTAGGTTTAGTTGCGGGAGACCATTAGGGCTGATGAGAGGGGGTTAAACCTCATATTCTCGAAGCCATTCTCTCTCCAAACCCTAGAGAAAGAAGGAGGAGCCAAGGAAGAAGAAGGTAGATCCCACCATTGACGGAGCTCCGGAGCTCCGTTTCGCGAGCCGTTTCCAGATTTGGAGAGTGTAGCCCGGTGCGGTCATTTCTCTCCGCGTAGAATCTCGGATCTATGGCGAAAAAGAACGCTCCTAGGGTAACGATTTCTTCTCCCGTTGTTTGGACTTGCCTTGTGTCCTCTCCTTCATTTCTCTATGCTTGCATGAGGGATCCCTTTCACCAAATGGGTGAAGTGTAGGATTCCCTCAAGTTCTCCGGAACTCCGGGTCAATTGTGTCCGTCCCCGGCATATTGCATGTAGAAAATCTGGTTGTCGTGCGGATTTAGGCATTTTGTGTGAAGCCTATTCGTGGCCGTGAGCCCGAATCGGTGATGCTTGGATTGCGACGTTGCATTTAGGTTAAGCCTAGAATGCGTGCCAGAGAATGACTCCGTGATATATGTGATAGTATTGCGGGATTTAAGCGTAGGCATCTTGTGAAGATCCTAACGGAAGCCCCATGCTTTGCGAGTGGTTGAATGCAAACCTTCACCACTAGAATTGTTGAGGAGTGGTCTTGTACCTCCTTTTTGGTTACGTGTAAAGCCCTAACGATCCATCATGCCCTCCGGCCGAAAGGCGGAGTCGGGTCTTGAGTCGCTCCAAAGTAAACTTTTAATGCTTGGGTGTTGTAACTTATGTTTTGTGTAGCACTAGCGAGTGCTAATCCCTTACGGGCCGAGGTGATGTCATACCCGCATCGTGTGTTCAATCGATGACAAGAGCATGGGAATTGGCTGAACTGAACCCATTTCCAGGCGCGGCGGTAGAGGGATTGGTCTCTTGTAAACCCGAACGACCTTGGGAGAGGTTGCGAAAGGCGTCTTGCCTAGACCGACCAAAAGCTCTTTTTCCCACCTAAGGAGATGGCCCTAACGGTGGAGTGTTTGTGGAATTGATGTTGTTAGCCTCATGCGGTTGTTTAGGCGGTTGTGGGGAACCTTCGGGTGAACCCAACCAACATCATGTGCATACCTAGGTTCCCTCCTTTTTGATGCTCAACCTAGAAGATTGATTGTGCTTGAAACCTCACCTTGTGTAGTTGCACCTTCTTTTATTAGTACTTGTGCTAATATGGCTTGCTTGCAGAGTAGAAGCTCTGCCACCCCGGTAAAGGGGTGGGGTCGTTATAATTTGGTCAGCTGTGCTGACCGTTACCTTGTTTGCCACCGCTTGGTGGAATGTTCTTATGCAGGTGCATGTGAGCCTAGCGGGAAATAGCGGGCGATGGCCCTTTGCAGTGTTGGCCCTCGAAGGCCAGCCCTTTTCCTGTTTTTCATGTATGGCCGGCCTGCGTGCCGATGTATGCTTTTGGAGTTTTGTGCATTGGGTGAATGTAAGGCCTTAAGGCCGTAACTCTTATTCAGGTTACATTCCTATGATAGTGGACAGTTCTTTTTGAATGGTTTAATTAATGCTTCCGCTTACGTTTTGTACTCTCATTTAGTTGTTACTTTTCTGGTTATCACCTTTTAACTCCTAGCTAGTGTGGCTTGTATGGCGTGGGGTCCCGGTGGAACCTACTGTTATACTATTCATACTGGCAGGGTGTTACATTCATGATTTCATTAATCTAGATAAATATCTCATAACAAATTTAGAATTAGATTTATATGGATAATATTAGATATTTATAGGCAATGAATTTAAGAAAGATAGATACGTCATCAAAATAAAATATGACTTTGAATTTTGATCAATTTGATTTATAAGCTCATTAAGCTTTACGAGGAAAAATCATATCTCCAATAATATATAAGATGACCATGACATGATAACTTAAAAAAATAAGAAAACAAAAAGACATTTAAGCATATCATGAAGTAGAAAATTGTATATTTCATTTTAAAAAGATTCCACTTCATGCATTTGATGATACCTAATGAATAAGAGATTTAGGTATCCAAAGGTTACCAAGTGTAACGGTTCCTTTGGGTACCCAAGTATAGCGAGATGACTTTTGGGGAGATCAGAATGAATGAACCCTTTCAAGTGGAATTAATGTTTCATCTTTAATTTTGGGTCTCCACTCATACTTAAGTTTAGAGTTATAATTATGCATCAAATTTACAAATTCATTAAACTTAAGCTTAGAATAATAATGACTTTTGAAACTATTTTTCATTGGAAATTTTTGCATATTTGAATTTAATTTGGGAGCTACAATTGAGGGTTAGAATTCATTTTGCTTGTATTATTAAACATTCTACTAGGTGCATGTTTAATATATTTTAAAATACTAGTAGAGGTTTTACACATGTTTGATGATAAACGAGAAATAAAAGATTTTTTATTACTTGAATTTTTTGCATAAATAGTTTTAATGATTCTAGTTTATTAGACAAAATGTTATTTTCGTTTATCAAATTTTCAATATGCTCTTTTGAAATTAAAAGTTCTTTTTCAAAATCCTTGAATTTTTCTTGAATATCTTTACAATCAAAATAAGGATTTGAGATTTCAATTAGAGAGCAAGATGGAGAAGCCACATCACAATTAGATTATGAATTAACATTATCTTTTAACCTTTTATTGTCTAAACGTAATTTTTTATTAGCAATTTTCAATTTCTTGATTTTACGTTTAGCCATTATTAGTATATGAAAAGTAGAGATAGAAGTTATCACACAAAAAGAAGAATAATACTTTCTTACAGCGCTATCAGAAGAGGCAAGATGTGAACAAGAAGTTCCTTTGTCGTCTTCTAGGCCTTCCACCTTTATAGATGAAATTTCATCTTCGTTTTCTCTTGATGAATTGCTCTCTTCGTCTAAGCCAATTTCCACGATACCCAAGGTTTTGCTACGAGAGAGATCTCCTTGAATAATGGTGGATGCTCTTATGTCCTTCTCCTCTTGTGTTCCATCCATACCTGCACAAGGAAGATTATTTATCTCATTAAGAAATTTTGAAACTTTATATGCACTAGAAAAACAATATATCAATTTGAAAATATCTTGAGATAAAGCAAAAAAAAACTATTCAAATACTTCGCATTTAGGTGACGTTCTTTTTTATTTGATTCATCTGTTGGTCTTACTATTGTTATATTCCACGCTTCGATATCTAATGTTTTAATAATCCTTTTAATTAAAATTTTCCACCCTTTATAATTTCTTCCTTCAAATAAAGGTGGTGCAAGAGATTACCCTTCTTCATAAAAATTTCCTCCACTAATAGAAGCGAGATCATGAGATGTCATTATTCTTGGTTGTTAAGCCAATTTGGAATAACACACTCTAATACCACTTGTTGGATCTATAGGCACCCTTAGAGGGGGGAGGGGGTGGGGGGGGGTGAATAAGGGTTTTACAAACTTTTGTATATTTTGAATTACTTGAAAAAACTAAGAGATAAAAGTAGAGAAAAACCAAACAAATCAAGTGGAATAAAATAGAGACATGATTTTATTAACTTGAAATATAAGATTACAAAACTTGATTTCTTATTATGCTAGAAAATGAAGGCGAAAAGTAAAATAAACTTTTTCTTTTCTATCCCGACTCGTATCCCCACGAATAGGTGGCTTTAGCCTATACTCCCCCGGATTCATTCTTAAGCTGCTCTAGCCAATCCTCCACCGGATATGACCTCGAGCACCCCCTAGAACAACTCTAGATCTAGTTGCCAACATGAGGTGAATTCCTCACTAAGTCCTACCCAGACTTAGTCGCCAACACGAGGCAAATTCACTACATGATTACAATAATAAGATGTGAAATAAACAACAATAATATGAAAACTCCCTCTAAAGAACTTCTAAAATTGGAGATGAAAGACCGCTGTAAAATATGCGTGGTTGAAGCGATCGTCGGTCGGATGCGGCGTGGAGAAATCCTCCATCAGAAACTCATAAAACTTTTGGTGGGAGATCAATTCTCTGCAGAATAGGGCTCTGGAATTTTGGCTCTCCACCTCTCTCAAACTTGTGGGCTGAAAACGAGAGAAGAGGGCTCCTTTTATGGGAGAGAGAGCTAGCTCCTGGGCTTGCGCTACCTCCGACGCTATCTGGAATTACGAAATATTTTTTATGTGTGTATCTTTCTTTCCAAGGAAACCCTGCCAAAATTACTCTTGTACGTTGAGCTACCGCCTGCACTAGCCGCTACCTCTTGCGCTAGCGCCTTCTATAACTGTCTCTCGAAATTGCTCTAGTCAGGGCTAGCGCCTGCGCTAGTGGCTACCACCGGCTCTAGTGGGCATACTGGAATTTTGGCTTCAAACATGGGGGAAACCTTCTTATGATATCCTTAACTCATATGGTATTGTTTCCTACACACTTAAGCACACAAGATCAAATACACGTAAGATTTTTTATTCGAACAAACCTGACCGCCTTTTCAGCTGCCTTCTTCTTCCTCTCCTCGATCTCCTGCTCTGCGGTGGTCTCTCGAAGAATCTCTTCTTCGAAAGGGTCAATCACCTGCGAGATCGAATGAACAAAATCATTAGAAGAATCATCATCAACATAGGGGATCAACTCTAAGTTTGCTCCTCTTGAAGAAGATGAGACCGCAAAAAGGAAAGAGAGATCAATGTGGTCACTTACCATCTCAGAAGTGGCCACAGAAGGGTGACTGAGATCGCCACATTCAGGGAATGTGATCACCTTCTTGGCGGTCACATCTTTTTATTCATCACTTTTTGTTTTCTTGGTAGACTGAGTATAAGAACTTGAACCTTTTCTACTTATCCCTTTTGCAGCATCCTGCTTATCTGCGATCTATTGTCTGATCCTTTTAGCTGCAGATTTCTTCTCTTGGAACTGAGCCTTAATAACCTCAGTAGAGTCGGTCTTACCAGTCTGCGCAGCGACCTGATTGAGAACATCCTTTGACCTTTGGCAGTCGAAGGATATAGAGACATCCTAAAGATTCAACAGAGGAAGTCCTGAAGAGTTAGCCATCAGAGGCTGGCAGGACCGAGTCGCCCTCTATCGATTCAGGTTGTTTTTGTTGGAACACTGTCTTCCGCATCTAATAGGTTTGAGAATAACAAATCCTATGTGTATTTGATCTTGTTTGTTTAAGTGTACAAGAAACAATGTCATATGACTCAAGGATAACATAAGATGGTTGCCCCCAAGTTTGAAGCCAAAATTCTAGCATGCCCACTAGTGCCGGTAGTAGCAACTAGCGCAGGCGCTAGCCCTAGCACCGGCGGTAGCCACTAGCATAGGTGCTAACCCTGATTAGTCAATTTCAAGAGGCAAGTATAAAAGGCACTAGCACATGCGCTATCTCGATGCACATGAGGAATGTCAGCAGGGTTTCCTAGGAAGGAAGATATGCACACACAGGATATTTCCTAAATTGGATAGCGCCGGCGGTAGCGATAGCGTAAGCGCCAGATCCAAGGCTATAAAAAGGTCCCCTTGGCTTCGTATTCTTCATCCTCTCATAATCCTAAATTCCATAGCCTCGTGCCATTGCATATAGAGGAAGTTTTATAGGGATACTCCCACAAATCCATGAGGGCTTAAGGAGATCCGTAGAGAAGATTTCAACACGCTTCATCATCATGATGAAAGATCGCATCGACTACGATCATACTCTACGGGTCTTAGTCTATTGCTTCAAGAGATCCACATAGAGGGAGTTTTTCATATTGTTGTTGTATTTCATCTCTTTACTCTTATAATCGTGTAGTGAATTCGCATCGTGTTGGCGACTATGTCTAGGTAGCACTTAGGGCAAAAATTTCCCTTGTGTTGGCGACTAGGTCTAAAGTGTAGATCTAGGGGGTGCTCGAGGCCGTATCCGGGGGAGGAATGACTAGAGCGGCTTGAGGCCATATCTGGGGAAGGATAGGCTAAATCCACCGGTTCGTGGGGATACGAGTCGGGATAGAAAATGAAAATGATTTTTTACTATTCACCTTCGATTTCTAGCGTCATAAGAAATCAAGTTTTGTTTACCTACATTTCATATTAATAAAATCATGTCTCTATTTTATTTCACTTGATGTGTTTTGGTTTTGCACGATTTTGATCTCTTAATTATTTCTTGTCATTCAAAATATAACTACAGTTTTAAAACCCTTATTCACCCCCCCTCTAAGGGCGCCTACAAATCCAACAAGTGGTATCATAGCAGTTTATTCTAAACGGTCTAACAACCAAGAATAATGGCATCTCATGATCTCGCTTCTACTAGTGGGGAAATTTTTTATGATGAAGAAAAATCTCTTGGACCACCTTTAATCGAAGGGAGAAATTATAAAGGATGGAAATTTTTAATGGAAAAATTTATTAAAACTTTAGATATCAAAGCAAGGAATATAGCAATTGTAAGACCAATGGATGAAACAAATAAAAAGGAACGTCACCAAAATGCAAAGGCTTTGAATAGTATCTTTTGTGCTTTATCTCAAGAAATTTTCAATTTGATATATTTTTTTCTAGTGCATACAAAGTATTGAAATTTCTTGAAGATATGTAGGATTTTACTCTCACAGGTATGGAACAAATGCAAGAAGTAGAAAAAATACAAGCTTACATAAATGGTCAAGAAAGCTCTTCTCATGATGGATCAATGGAGTGCACTTCAAGTGGAAAAGAAGAAATCTTATCTTTGGAAGAGGAATGCCAAAAAGATGAAGATAACAAAGGAACTTTATGCACCACTGTAAGGAAATCAAATTCCCTTATTGTTTGCAATTCTATTTCTACTTTATAATTGCTACAAATTACAAAGCGCAAAATTAAGAAATTGAAAAATGCTAATTGCAATTTGCGCTTAGAAAATAAAGGTTTAAAAGCAAAAATTAATGTAGAATCAAATTCTAATTTATCTAGTTTTACCCATGTCTCATTAATTGAAGGCCCATGCAATAATAGATAAAGAAAACTATCATTATTTTTCATAAAAAAAAATATATATATTCATAATTCGTGATTAAAAATAAAATCATACAAGAATGAATGTATTTTCATAATAACATTGTATCTTAATGAATATTATTAGTTATCGTGCTAATCTCATGAAATGTTAGTTATCATATATTTAATATAAAAATAGAAAATTCGGAACATATAATTCATGATATCTATGTGGTTTTATATTATCATTCTAAATTACACACAAACTCATAGTTTATTAATAGTTCTTAGACCTAATCGATGTTTATGTCCATGATCATATACCAATATTGTATGTCTCACAATAGCGGGGGCATTGGGTTGCATGCATTAGAAGACCTAACCTCTAAGTCTTGTATTTTCCTTAACCGGGGAGGGTTCCAGTGGGGCCTTGCGAGGCACTAGGGGGAAAGAGTGCAAGGTTGAGCATTCTCTAATTTATGCATATGGGAGTAACACCGCAACTTACGACATGTGTGCAGCTCTTCATGCCCATCCGTCATTTAGTATGGGGCTAGTGTGTATACATATAGTATGGGTATTTTTATTTAGGGCATACCTATTTTATTCTTTTCATGAACATCATTTCACATTATAATCATTTAAATAATGCTTATTTGGCTCATTCGAACATGATATCTTGTGTTTACATTTCATATCTTTTTCAGCTTACATTATTTTGATAAACACCAGCCTTAGAAAAATCAAAATGAAGATATAAGAAAATATATCTCATGCGATGTTTATTTTGTAAAGTCATATAAGAAATCGCTAATGTTTCATGCAATTGGCACTATCTAGACATCTCCAAAAATTCTGAAATTTCTGCATGAAACTACTCTTGGGACACTTAATCAAGATCAATAATCAGAATTTTCATTATCTTATAAAACAGGGTGTTGTTTTCCGCGCTAGCGCTAGCGGCGACGCTAGCTCGAATGTCCAATTTTCTATGTTTTTAAAATTTTTGAAAAATCAATAAAAATATGTTCTTTTATATGTTCTACCTATTTTTATCTTTATGCCATTATGTGATGTTAGAAAAATCAAATACAAAATTCCAAAATGCAAATATATGTCTTTGCTTATTTTTATTTGTGTCTACAAGGTTTTATTAAAATAACAATGATTTCTATGTGTCATTACTTTGGCAAAAATGATAACCATGTTCTTTTAGATTTGGCTAAAAATGTTTAATTTAAAATCTCATGTTTTCTAAACATTATTTTGGCTTGTCATGCTTAGATTTTAATCTTGTTATGTGCAATGAAAAATTCTATAGTGAATTGTGTAGGATTGTGTTTGTATGCCTCTACGAATGTGTAATGTGTTATGTTTGATAATGATCTCTTTACACTCACACTTTTGGTAGAATACATGTGCCTATAATTCTTAGCCCAACATGATTGTGTAGTGTAGTAGCTTACAATATTAAGATGTCTATCTCTATTACCTACACATTATTCAAAACTTTGTTTTACATATAGAAGTGAAATTACAAATTTATAATTGTTTGCAAAAGTAAGTGAATTCGGAGAACTTTGCCTTGCTCACAAAATAAATAAAGATAACTCCACCAAACACTACTTGAACCTCCTGATAAGTCATCATAAGCATTGTGAGGTTGAGCACCTTGGAGAGAATTGTAAGTGTCTTGTGCAAACTACTTTAATACACTTCTATTTTGTACAATGGATAACAAAAAAAAGACTTATTGAAGTTAAAATATGTGATCCCCAAGCACTACTTTGCTCCCTAATAAGTCTTAATGAGCATTATGTGGGTGAAACACCATGGTAGTTGTACTGTTTATGTGCTTTGTATCAAATATAGAATTGATGTGTAGAAGTAGTTAAAAAGATTGCATGCTTGATAATATTTCTAATTCACTCTATAAGTCATGTGTTTTGGATTATATCACTTGTATACTTCTATCAAAACACTTTATATACACATCATTATCTCCCATAAAGCTTCTACTCATGAGAATTAGACTCTAATGCTTCCTTACGTAAATTCTCTATAATGCTTTAGTAAAAGCACTAGATTGCAATGCATGATCTATGAAATGTTTTCATAACTTGAAATGCAAATTAATAACATTGTAGTTACTATCTTCTAGAATATGTGCAATCATGCTTGCCTTAGTAGTTTTTGAAAAATAGAACTCCTTGCCTATTGTCATGAAAACTTTATTGAAAATCTTACTTGCTTACGAAACATTATTTCTTAAAAATAATATCTTAAGCTTAAATGCTTATATAAGATTGGTTTTATTCAAATAACATCATTTTTAATGCATAATATCTCTTATTTCTATAATGATCTTTGAACTTCCAAATAGATGTTTTTCTTTGGATAAACAATTTGATAGCCTTTCTGCTTATGCTATAACTCTTAAAATTTTGAACTTCAAAACATCTTCTTATGTTTGGACTTAAACTCTTATTTACTCATATGATTTTCCTGCTCACAAAAAGATGTTTCTTGTATTTTTATAAGTCTTCCGAAATATTACCTAATAACTTTTACTTTGCGCTTTCATGCTTATTTCAAGTCTTACCATCACTTTGTTGGACATGTGTGTCACACCCTTTTGTTTGAGAATAACAAATCCCAAATTGTATTTGATCTTGCTTGTCATGTATTTAGAATGTGCAGGAACTATAAGTGTAATACTCCATGGGTAAAAAACAGATTGGAGAAGACTCTCTGGAAAGTGTACTAACGCTCGCATTAGGTATTAACGCCCAACATTAACAACCGCTGAGATGGCGCTGGACAAAACTTGAAGGAACCTGCGTTCGACGAACTCTGAAGGAAACTGCGTTCGACGAACTTGGAGTTCCGTTCGACGATATTGTCTGCGCTCGACGACATTGCGCTCGACAAACTGGGTTCGACGAACTTTTGAGTTCCGTTCGACGAAAGTGCCTGCGCTCGACAAAATTGCGCTTGACAAGCGTCGTTCAACAAACTTGGAGTTCCATTTGACGAACTGAGCATGAGCTCGAAGAAAGTGAGCTTGATAAATTGGGTTCGACGAACTATGATTTCAATTCAACAAAATTGATTCCATTCGACGAACATGGCTTCTGCCATAATCCTGACGGTTGCGGTTGATATAATGGGTTTCCGTTCGACGAAGGCGCGTTCGACAAAATTAATATTCGTTCGATGAAATTTGGTTCAGCCACGCTCCCGACGCAATGCACGATGTCAGCAACTATCATACACGATTCACTAACGCCAGGCGGTAGACTTAACGCCACGCGTTAGCTCTAGTGGTTATATAAAGACCTGATTTCGTTTTTGCTGTTGGTGGGGAGGATTATTGAAGGCTTGATTCCAGAAATCTGAGAGAGCTTCCAGAGAGAATATTTGTGCCAAAACACCATTGTTGCTACAATAGAAGGATCTCCCACAAAAAGCTTAAGGAGAATTCTGGAGGAGGACTACGTCACTCTACATCTGAAGGACGATCGCTTCGACCTCGCTCATATTACAACGATCCTTGTCTCTGACTTCAGAAGATCTCATAGGGAGTTTTTATTATTATCTTTAATTTCATTCCATATATTTTTATAATAGTTTAGAGAATTTGCCTTGTGTTGGCGACTAGGTCTGGGTAGGACTTAGGGTGGAATTCGCCTTGTGTTGGCGACTAGTTCTAGGTGATTAGATCTAGGGGATGCTCGAGGCCATATCCGGGAAGGATTGGCTAGAGCAGCTTGAGGCCTTATCCGGGTAATTTATTTTTGAATTTCTGACATTTATTATCTTTGTTTTAATGTATATTTTAGAAAATCAATTACAAAAATTCAAAATTCAAAAATACAACAATATGTTCTTCAGATTTGTGTTTTATTCATATTATGACAAATCATCTACAAAAGTTCAAAATTCAAAAATTCAAAATTATGTTTTTGAGATTTGTGTTTTATTCATATTATGAAAAATCAACTACAAAAGTTCAAAATTTAAAAATACAAAAATATGTTTTTGTGATTTTCAAAAAATGAGATAAAAAATAGTATGATCTTTTTTGCTAGTATCAAGCATGAATGAATTCTATTATTTAGAATTATTTACAATGTTAAAATTTATTCCTTCAAATTACTTTGTACATTGTTTGTTTATCATGCTTTGATATATCTATTTAAAGTGCATCAATTGTATTGAAAAATATGTGTAGAACCAAGCTTAGCATGCCTCTAAGTATGAGTAAATGTATTATGATTGATAGTGATACCTTTCACTCACTTATTTTGGTAATCAACGTGTGTGTTTAAATCTAAAAATGCTTGTTTGTGTATTGTATTTGTACAATAAATTAAAACTTACATAATTTTATTACCTACACTACATTTGAATTGCACTTATGAAATTTTGAAAAGTGGTTATGTTTCAAAAATTGTGGGTTTGCAAAACAAGTGTATTCAGAGAATGTTGTCGCACAAATGTGAACAAAAAAATTATATATGTAGACAATTATAACTCCACCAAGCACTACTTGAATCTCCTGATAAGTCTTCATAAGCATTGTGAGGTTGAGCACCTTGGAAAGAATAGTAAAATGTCTTGTGCAACCCTTAATTAATACCCCACTTTTTATAAAATAGTGTGCATTAAAGTGTGTGAAAGTTAATTTACTTGTGTTTTATTGTGCACTTTACTTTACATATGTCTTGTATTTTGTGATTTAAATCAATTGTTTACATTACCCAAAATACACTTATGTGCACATCATTATCTTTCATAACACTTCTTCTCATGAGTATTGGATTCTAATGCTTTATCTATACTACTCTTTACATAATAAATAGACTAGATAACCTAGCATGGTCTCTACAATGTTTTGGTATCTCTTGAACTTAAAAATGAAGTAACATTGTAGTATATTTTTTTATATGTTCATTTTCATGCTTGGTATCTTTATGTAAAACTATGAGATTTCAAAAAGGTTAAAACATCTTTAAATTTTGAATATAAAACTCATATTTCAACTTATGTTTTTCATGCTTACAAAAAGATGTTTCTTATAATCTTCCGCTTGCTTACAATTCTTATCTTTTTATTTGAAATCTCTTAAATATACTATGCTTAAAATCTTTATCATTATCTATATTACAAAAGCTCGATCATGCTTTATCATTTATTAGAAATGGCTCTTTACTACCCTTACCCTACCTTCTTTTGATAATACTAAAAGGGGGAGATTATTGGACATGTGTGTCGCATCCTTTTGTTTGAGAATAACAAATCCCAAATTGTATTTGATCTTACTTGTCTTATATTTAGAGTGTGCAGGAACTATAGGTGAAGTACTCCATGGGTAGAAAACAGATTGGAGAAGAATCTCTGGAAAGTGTACTAACGCTCGCGTTAGGTATTAACGCCCAACGTTAACAACCGCTGAGAAGGAAAATGCTGAGATGGCGCTCGACGAAACCTGATGGAACCTGCGTTCGACGAACTTTGAAGAAAAGTGTGTTCGTTGAACTCTGAAGAAAACTGCGTTCGACGAACTTGGAGTTCCGTTCGACGGTATTGCATGTGCTCGACGAAATTGCGCCTGACAAACTGGGTTCAACGAACATTTGAGTTCCGTTTGACGAAAGTGCCTGCGCTCGACGAAATTGCGCTCGACAAGCTGCGTTCGACGAACTTGGAGTTCCGTTTGATGAACTGAGCCTGCGCTCGACGAAAGTGATCTTGACAAACTGGGTTCTACGAACTATGAGTTTCGTTCAACGAAATTGATTTCGTTCGACGAACTTTGCTTCTGCCACGATCCTGTGGTTGTAGTTTATATAATGGGTTTCCATTCGAGGAAGGCGCGTTCGAAGAAATTTGTTTTCATTCGACGAAATTTGGTTCAGCCATGCTCCCGACGCTATGTACGATGTCAGCAACTGTCGTACACGATTCACTAATGTCGGGCGGTAGACTTAATGCCATGCGTTAGCTCCGGTAGTTATATAAAGACCTGATTTCATTTTGCTGTTGGTGGGGAGGATTATTTAAGGCTTGATTCCAGAAATATGAGAGAGCTTCCAGTGAGATTATTTGTGCCAAAACTCCATTGTTGCTACAAAAGAAGGATCTCCCACAAAAAGCTTAAGGAGAATTCTGGAGGAGGACTACGTCACGCTACATCCGAAGGACGATCGCTTCGACCTCGCTCATATTACAGCGATCCTTCATCTCCGACTTCAGAAGATCTCATAGGGAGTTTTTATTATTATCTTTACTTTCATTCCATATATTTTTGTAATTCTTTAGAGAATTCGCCTTTTGTTGGCGACTAGGTCTGGGTAGGACTTAGGGAGGAATTCGCATTGTGTTGGCGACTAGTTCTAGGTGATTAGATTTAAGGGCTTCTCGAGGCCATATCTGGGAAGGCTTGGCTAGAGCGGCTTGAGGCCTTATCCGGGGAAGGATAAGCTAAAGCCAGATGGTTTGTGGGGATACAAGTCAGTATAGAAAAGGAAAAATTGTTTTATTTTGTACGCCTCCAATTTCAAGCGATATTGAAATCAAATTTATGTAAAAACTTTTTTATATAATATAATCATGTCTCTTTTTGTGTTTATTTGATTTCTATCATTTGGCGTAAGTTATAAAATTCTAAATTACAATTGTTTCTTCCTTTAAGTTAAATTGTTATTTCATTCTAATTTCCTCTAAACAATTTAGTAAATTGTCCAAAAAATTATAAAGAAGTTTATTCCCTTATTCACCCCCCTCTAAGGGCGCCAATCGATCCAACAAGTGGTATCAGAGGTAGGTTTTTCCAAACGGTTTAAAAAACTAGGAATAATGGCGTCTTATGATATCGCTTTTTCCGAGGTTCAGGGAATTAGTAGACCTCCACTATTTACCGGGTCAGATTATAATTACTGGAAAAATAGGATGAGATGTTTTCTTATGACTTTAGATATTGAAGTATGGAATATGGTAGAAGAGGAATACTCTCCTCCAACATTTATAGTTGGAGAGATAATTTTAGATAAACCAAAAGATAAATGGGATGATCGGGATAAGTTAAAATGCAAAAATAACGCCAAGGCCATGAATGCTTAATTTTGTGCGATAGATAGAAATGAATTTATTAGAATTTCTGCATGTACTACTGCATATGAAATTTGGAATCATTTGGAAGTTACTCATGAAGGTACATCGCAGGTTAAAGATTCAAAGCTTTTCCAACTTGAGTCGGAATATGAAAAATTCTGAATGGATGAAAGTGAAGATGTTGATGGCATGTACACGCGCTTCACCAAGATCATCAATGCCTCCAAAGCTCTTGGAAATACCTTCTCCAACGGCGACTTGGTTCGAAAGATTCTTCATTCTCTTCCACCAAAATTCAACCCGAAGGTGACGGCCATTTCAGAATCGCACAATCTAAGAATGCTCCAAGTTGAAAGCCTCATTGAAAATCTCAAAACCCATGAGGTAGAGCTCAAAATCTAATATGATGAATAAAACAAGGAGCCAAAGAAGAAGGCATTAGCACTAACATCAAAGAAGGAGTGCCAAGAGGATGAGGATGAAGATGAAGAAAGCCTTTTGGTGAAGAATTTTCGAAAGTTCATGCGAAATCTGGAAAGGAGAAACACTTTCCAGAAATTTATCCAAGAGGATGCAAGATGGAAAAGGTCATCCTCAAAGAAGGAAAAGGAGAGCGACGATGAAGAAGAAAGACCTCCACCGGAATGCTTTCATTGTAGGAAGACCGGGCACATTCCGAGCCAGTGCCCAAAGTTCTTGAAGGAGAAGAAGGAAAAGCGGCACAAAGGGAAGGAGAAGAAGAAGAAGGTTCTAAAAGCTAGAACATGGGATGACTCCTCCTCCTCCTCCGAATAATCAAGCGGGTCTTCATCAAGTGAAGATGAGGAAGCAAACATGTGCCTCATGGGACATGGAAACGACGACGACGACACCAATGTTCTTAGCGACACTAAGGTAACTCCTCCCACTTATGATGAACTCTTTAATGAATTCCTTGAAACTTGCAAAGCTTTTGATAAAAATATGAAAGATAGTATTTTATTGAATTGTGAAAATGAATCTCTTATTAAAGAAAATCAAAAGCTTTCTACAAAATTAATTATTTTAGAAAAGAGAAAGGTTTCTTGCCAAGAGTGTGATCACTCCACTAAATTGGCAAAAGATATTGAAGAGTCACTTTCTAAAGCTCTCTCTCATGCCAAAACTCATACAAAAGAGAAGGTGGAATTAGAAAGGAAATTAGAAGCCTCTCTTTTGCAAATAAAAAATAATAAAAAAGGTTTTGAAAATAAGTGTGTCATGCTTGTGAAAGAAAATTCTTCACTTAAAGCACAAGTTCTTGATCTCACCATGGCCATTAAAAAATTTGGAATAGGCCAAAAATCACAGGAAATAATTTTAGGGTACCAGTGCCATGCTTCGAGAAAATTTGGGCTCGGATATCGAGGAGAGAGCTACCGCCAGGCATTAGCCACTAACGCCGGCGCTAGCACCTCATACCAGAAACCTGAATTTTCTTTTTCATAAGGTTTTTCTTCTGTAAATCCAATCTGTTCCAACAAGAAAATATTCCAGAAAAGGGTCTCAACCCCCTTTATTTCATGTGCAAACTATTATAGGTTAGGTCATATGTCTAGTTCTTGCAGGAAAATCAAACAAAATACTTTAAAACAAATCTGGGTACCTAAGGCTTCCACTTATTCTATGGGTGGTACCACTTGGGTATCCGGATCTTTACTCTCATCTTCTTTCTAGATGTGCAGACATGCTAAGGACAATGAAGACGTGTGGTACTTGGATTCAGGATGCTCCAAGCACATGACGGGCAGTAAAGTAAAGTTCCTTAACCTAGAAAAGAAGAAGGGAGGGATCGTGACGTTTGGTGATAATGGAAAAAGAAGGATCATGGGAATTGGTACAGTTGGTAACCAATCATTTACTATATCTAATGTTCTTTATGTGAAAGGATTAAAACACAATTTAATTTCTATTAGCCAACTATGTGATAAAGGATTAGATGTGTTATTTGAATCTTCCACTAATCTATGCAAAATATCTAATCCTACTACAAAAGATATTTTACTAACTGCACCAAGAATACATAATGTTTATATAGTTTCTTTTCATGATCTTTCTAAATCATCTATAAAATGTTTTATCACTAAAAATGATGAGTTAGAACATTAGCATAGAAGACTAGGGCATGCTAGCACAAAGCTCATTTTAAAACTTTCCAAAAGTAATTTAATTAGAGGATTGCCTAGGTTAAATGGAACTTTACCTTCACTTTGTTCACCATGTCAAAAAGGTAAATTTTCTAGATCCTCTTTCAAAAGTAAAAATTTCATTTCTACTACAAGTCCCTTGCAAATAATTCATATGGATCTTTTTGGTCCCGTTAGCACTGCAAGTCTTGGTGGTAGATTATATACATATGTTTTAATAGATGATTTTTCAAGATATTTTTGGACATTATTTCTCTCTTCCAAATCCGATGCGTTTTGTGAATTTGCAAAATTATGTACTCGTATTCAAAATGAAAGTGATTTAAAAATTAAATGCATTCGCTTGGATCATGGAGGAGAATTTGAAAATGAAAAATTTACATCCTTTTGTGATATGTTAGGCATTAAACATGAGTTCTCTGCACCATGCACGCCACAACAAAATGGTGTTGTAGAAAGAAAGAATAGGACTCTTCAAGAACTAGCATGCACTATGTTATGCGAATATAAATTACCTAAGTCCTTTTGGGCCGAAGCCGTAAATACATCGTGTTATGTTTTGAATAGAATCATGCTTTGCCCATCTCTTAATCTCACACCATATGAACTCTAATTTCAAAAGAAGCCTAATATATCTTATTAAAAAGTTTTTGGTTGTAAATGTTTTATTTTGAATACAAAAGATAGCTTGGGAAAGTTTGATGAAAAATGTGATGAAGAAACTTTTCTTGGGTACTCTTCAACTAGTAAAGCTTATAGAATTTTTAATAAAAGAACTAGTAAAGTTGAAGAGTCAATAAATGTAAAATTTGATGAGTTTATTCCTTGTGTAGAAAAACTTTCCACAGGCAATGAGGATGATCCCTTACAACCCTTGGAGCATGGTGATGAGGAATCTTCCAAAGAAGAAGAAGAGGAGGCCAAGGAAGATGAATATGTACCTCCAAGTGCCTTGAAATTCACAAAGGATCATCTACGGGAATTAATAATTTGTGAACCATCCATCGTGGTAAGAACTCGCTCTTCTCTTCATGAATCATAATCAAATACCTATTTTGTTTCCAAAATTGAACAAAAAACCGTTTCTACTACTCTAAATGATGAATTTTGGTTTTTGGCTATGAATGAAGAGTAAGAACAATTTGAGCAACGTAATGTTTGGAAATAGTAGAAAGACTATCTAATCACCCGGTTGTAGGTGTAAAATGGAATTTTAAAAATAAATTAGATGGTGAGTCTAGAATCACTAGGAATAAGGCACGCTTAGTAGCACAAGGATATTCACAAATCGAGGGGATAGATTTTGATGAATCTTTTGCACCCGTTGCTAGGTTGGAATCCATTAGAATTTATCTAGCATTTGCAAGCTTTAAAAGAATTAAACTATTTGAAATGATGTAAAAAGTGCTTTTCTTAACGGGTTTGTAAAAGAAGAAGTTTATGTTGAACAACGCCCCGGTTTTATTAATGAAAAATTTCCAAATCATGTTTATAAACTAGAAAAAGCGCTTTATGGTTTAAAACAAGCTCCACGTGCATGGTATGAAAGACTTACATCATTTCTATTAAAGCACGATTATATTATGGAAAGTGCCGATAATACTCTCTTCATTAAACATAGTAATGATGATTTAATTATTTTGCAAATATATGTTGATGATATAATCTTTGGATCTACTAATGAAGAGTTGTGTAATGAAGTTATTAAAGTGATGAAAAATGAATTTGAAATGAGTCTAGTAGGAGAACTTTCTTATTTTCTTGGTTTTCAAATATCACAAAGAAATGATGGTATTTTTATATGTCAAACCATATATGTCTATGATATGCTTAAGCGCTTTAATTGGATTTGAAAAACTTAAACATGCTTCTACACCAATGAGTGCATCACTTAAATTAGGAAAAGATGAATCGGGAATTTCAATTGATCAAACCTTATATAGAGGTATGATAGGATCCCTACTTTATCTTAGTGCAACTAGACCCAATATTATGTTTGTTGTATGCTTATGTGCTCGATTTCAAGCCAATCCAAAAGAATCTCATTTAAAAGCAGTAAAACAAATTTTTAGATATCTTATTGGGTCATCTAGATTAGGATTATGCTACCCGCGCAATCATTCATTTACACTTCACGGCTACTCCGATTCCGACTACGCTGGTTGATCACTTGATAGCAAAGCACTAGTGGTACTTGTCATTTTCTAGGACCTTCATTAGTTGCATGGTCTAGTAGGAAACAAAATTCGGTTACACTCTCCACCATGGAGGCCAAATACATTGCATTAGGGAGTTGTTGTGCACAAGCTCTATGGATGAGCCAAACTTTAGAGGACTTTGGTTTTCATCTAAAACTTATTGAATTAAAATATGACAACAAAAGTGCCATTGATCTCACAAATAATCCGGTACACCACTCTAGATCCAAACATATAGATGTGCGTCATCATTTCATAAGGGATCACATTAAAAAAGAAAATGTTAGGATAAGTTTCATTGGCACGGACTCTCAACTTGCTGATATATTTACTAAACCTCATCCCGATGCAAGGTTTCAAATGTTAAGGTTGGAATTAAGAGTCTTAGACATCTTAGGATGAATAACATGCAAAATGCTAATGTTTTATGCAATTTGAGCAGTCAAGATATCTCCAAAAATAAATAAATTTATGCATAAGACTACTCTAAGGACTCTTAATAAGTATCAGATTCTTCAAATTCTCAAAAAATCATGTACAGTTTCCAGCATTAACCCTACCGCTGGCGTTAGCGTTGGTGTTGGAATTTTCTGATTTTTAATGTTTATATTTACTAATTTGTTTTTGAATTTCTGACATTTCTTATCTTTGTTTTAATTTATATTTTAGAAAATCAACTACAAAAATTTAAAATTCAAAAATACAAAAATATGTTCTTAAGATTTGTGTTTTATTCATATTATGACAAATCAACTACAAAAGTTCAAAATTCAAAAATTCAAAATTATGTTTTTGAGATTTGTGTTTTATTCATATTATGAAAAATCAACTACAAAAGTTCAAAATTTAAAAATACAAAAATATGTTTTTGTGATTTTCAAAAAATGAGCTAAAAAAACTGTATGATCTTTATTGATAGTATCAAGCATGAATGAATTCTATTATTTAGAATTATTTACAATGTTAAAATTTATTCCTTCAAATTACTATGAACATTGTTTGTTTATCATGCTTTGATATATCTATTACAAGTGCATCAATTGTATTGAAAAATATGTGTAGAACCAAGCTTAGCATGCCTCTAAGTATGAGTAAATGTATTATGATTGATAGTGATACCTTTCACTCACTTATTTTGGTAATCAACGTGTGTGTTTAAATCTAAAAATGCTTGTTTGTGCATTGTATTTGTTCAATAAATTAAAACTTACATTATTTTATTACCTACACTACATTTGAATTGCACTTATGAAATTTTGAAAAGTGGTTATGTTTCAAAAATTGTGGGTTTGCAAAACAAGTGTATTCGGAGAATGTTGTCACACAAATGTGAACAAAATAATTATATATGTAGACAATTATAACTCCACCAAGCACTACTTGAATCTCCTGATAAGTCTTCATAAGCATTGTGAGGTTGAGCACCTTGGAAAGAAAAGTAAAGTGTCTTCTGCAACCATTAATTAATACACCACTTTTTATAAAATAGTGTGCATTAAAGTGTGTGAAAGTTTATTTACTTGTGTTTTATTGTGCACTTTACTTTACATATGTCTTGTATTTTGTGATTTAAATCAATTGTTTACATTACCCAAAATACACTTATATGCACATCATTATCTTTCATAACACGTCTTCTCATGAGTATTGGATTCTAATGCTTTATCTATACTACACTTTACATAATAAACGCACTAGATAACCTATCATGGTCTCTACATTGTTTTGGTATCTCTTGAACTTAAAAATGAAGTAACATTGTAGTATATTTTTTTATATGTTCATTTTCATGCTTGGTATCTTTATGTAAAACTATGAGATTTCAAAAAGGTTAAAACATCTTTACATTTTGAACTTAAAACTCATATTTCAACTTATGTTTTTCATGCTTACAAAAAGATGTTTCTTATAATCTTCCGCTTGCTTACAATTCTTATCTTTTTATTTGAAATCTCTTAAATATACTATGCTTAAAATCTTTATCATTATCTATATTACAAAAGCTCGATTATGCTTTATCATTTATTAGAAATGGCTCTTTACCACCCTTACCCTACCTTCTTTTGATAATACTAAAAGGGGGATATTAATTGAAGAAATCTATATAAGAGAAATATAGAAGGATACGGGGAGACTAATTCATGTAATCAATCATTTAGGGGGAGTAAAACATAAATTGTATTTATGTAGGGGGAGCATTAAGATAGGGGGGGTATGCACATTATCATGCATATCATATACTATAGTTGCACAATTATCATGCTTATTATATTCTATAATAATCTTTAATGATTTCTTGCTAAGAGGATTTGTTATTATCAAAAGGGGGAGATTGTTGGACATGTGTGTCGCATCCTTTTGTTTGAGAATAACAAATCCCAAATTGTATTTGATCTTACTTGTCTTATATTTAGAGTGTACAGGAACTATAGGTGAAGTACTCCATGGGTAGAAAACAGATTGGAGAAGACTCTCTGGAAAGTGTACTAACGCTCGCGTTAGGTATTAACGCCCAGCGTTAACAACCGCTGAGAAGGAAACTGCTGAGATGGCGCTCGACAAAACCTGAAGGAACATGCGTTCGACGAACTCTGAAGAAAATTGCGTTCGACGAACTCTGAAGAAAACTGCATTCGACAAACTTGGAGTTCCGTTCGACGATATTGCCTATGCTCGACGAAATTGCCCCCGACAAACTGGGTTCGACGAACATTTGAGTTCCGTTCGACGAAAGTGCCTGCGCTCGATGAAATTGCGCTCGACAAGCTGCGTTCGATGAACTTGGAGTTCTATTTGTTGAACTGAGCATGCGCTCGACGAAAGTGATCTTGACAAACTGGGTTCTACGAACTATGAGTTTCGTTCGACGAAATTGATTCCATTCGATGAACTTGGCTTCTGCCACGATCCTTGGGTTGTAGTTGAAATAATGGGTTTCCGTTCGATGAAGGCGCGTTCGAAGAAATTTGTTTTCGTTTGATGAAATTTTGTTCAGCCACGCTCCCGACACTATGCACGATGTCAGCAACTGCCGTACACAATTCACTAACGCCGGGCGGTAGACTTAACGCCACGCGTTAGCTCCAGTGGTTATATAAAGACCTGATTTTGTTTTGCTGTTGGTGTGGAGGATTATTGAAGGCTTGATTCCAGAAATCTGAGAGAGCTTCCAGACAGAATATTTGTGCCAAAACTCCATTGTTGCTACAAAAGAAGGATCTCCCACAAAAAGCTTAAGGAGAATTCTGGAGGAGGACTACGTCACGCTACATCCGAAGGACGATCGCTTCGACCTCACTCATATTACAGCGATCCTTCATCTCCGACTTCAGAAGATCTCATTGGGAGTTTTTATTATTTTCTTTACTTTCATTCCATATATTTTTGTAATTGTTTAGAGAATTCGCCTTGTGTTGGCGACTAGGTCTGGGTAGGACTTAGGGAGGAATTCGCCTTGTGTTGGCGACTAGTTCTAGGTGATTAGATCTAGGCGGTGCTCGAGGCCATATCTGGGAAGGATTGGATAGAGCGGCTTGAGGCCTTATCCGGGGAAGGATAGGCTAAAGCCAACCGTTTGTGGGGATACAAGTCGGTATAGAAAAGGAAAAATTGTTTTATTTTGTATGCCTCCGATTTCAAGTGATATTGAAATCAAATTTATGTAAACACTTTTTTATATAATATAATCATGTCTCTTTTTGTGTTTACTTGATTTCTATCATTTGGCGTAAGTTATAAAATTCCAAATTACAATTATTTCTTCCTTTAAGTTAAATTGTTATTTCATTCTAATTTCCTCTAAACAATTTAGTAAATCGTCCAAAAAATTATAAAGAAGTTTATTCCCTTATTCACCCCCCCCCCTCTAAGGGCGCCAATCGATCCAACACACTTGAATCTCAAAATTCCTTTTCTTCAACAAATGGTAGATTTTCTTGGTAAATGTTATTTTAATTTGTTCTAACATACATACTTTCTATGAAAACTTTGATCTATTTCTGTGAAATTTATGATAAAAACTCCTTATCATTTCATTTCCTCTATAAGCTCGATCATGCCTTATATTTTTATGAAAATCCTCTTTTTACGTCTTTTGCTTCCTTAACCCTCTTTTGCTAATAACAAAAGGGGGAGACTAACATGATAAATAAAAATACTATCAAATGGGAAAACTAACATGTTTAATGATTAAGAAGATAACCTACATATAAGGGGAGCATTCATATAGGGGGCATGCATTTATGGGGAGCAATTCTAAATACCAAAAATGATATTTATCCTAAGTCATCACTCACACACACATACACACACAAGTTGGTTTCATCATGCTTTATGTATTAATGCTCCAATTTAGCATTAATGGATTTGTTGTTATCAAAAGGGCGAGTTTATTGGAACATGGTCTTTTATATCTCCTAGGTTTGAGAATAACAAATCCTATGTGTATTTGATCTTGTGTGGTTAAATATATAGGAAACAATGTCATATGACTCAAGGATAACATAAAAAGGTTGCCCCCATGTTTGAA
This sequence comes from Dactylorhiza incarnata, assembly GCA_033032865.1. Taxonomy (NCBI): domain Eukaryota; kingdom Viridiplantae; phylum Streptophyta; class Magnoliopsida; order Asparagales; family Orchidaceae; genus Dactylorhiza; species Dactylorhiza incarnata. The sequence goes on from JAWHQI010000013.1 coordinate 8,044,041, forward strand.
GCCAAAATTCCAACGTGCCCACTAGAGCCCACGGTAGCTACTAGCATAGACGCTAGCCATGATTAGGCAATTTTGGGAGGCAAGTATAGAAGGAACTAGCGGCTACCGAGGGCACTATCTCGATGCACATGAGGAATGTCGGCAGGGTTTCCTTGAAACAAAGATATGCACACACAATATATTTCCTAAACTGGGATAGCGCCGACAGTAGCGATAGAGCAGGTGCTAGCCCCAAGTCTATAAAAAGGACCCCTTGGCTCTGTATTATTCATCCTCTCACAATCCTAAATTCCATAGCCTCGTTCCATAGCATATAGTGGAAGTTATAGAGAGATACTCCAAAAAATCCATGAAGGCTTAAGGAGATCCGTGGAGATGATTTTAACATGTTTCATCATCGTGATGAATGACCGCATTGACTACGATCATAATCTGCAGGCCTTCATCTACTTATTCAAGACATCCACATAGAGGAATTTTTTCATATTGTTGTTGTATTTCATCTCTTTACTCTTATAATCGTGTAGTGAATTCGCCTCATGTTGGCGACTAGGTCTGGGTAGGACTTAGGGCAAAAATTTGCCTTGTGTTGGCGACTAGGTCTACGGTGTAGATCTAGGTAGTATTCGAGGCTGTATCCATGGGAGGATTGGCTAGAGAGGCTTGAGGTCATATCCGGGGAAGGAAAGGGTAAAGCCACCTGTTCGTGGGGATACGAGTCGGGATAGAAAATGAAAAAGATTTTTTACAATTCGTCTTCGATTTCAAGCATGATAAGAAATCAAGTTTTGTAATCCTACATTTCATATTAATAAAATGATGTCTATATTTTATTTCACTTCATTCCTTTTGGTTTTGCACTATTTTGATCTCTTAATTATTTCAAGTCATTCAAAATATAACAAAAGTTTTAAAACCCTTATTCACCCCCCCCCCCCCCCCCACCACCACCTCGAAGGGCGCCTACAGATCCACCAATTTTATGACCGGAAGAGAACCGACGATTTTCTTCTCTGCATCAGTTATCACCAAATGCTTTGAACCCTTGATCGCCAGCACCTTCTTGGAGCTAGCGGTCTCTTTCTCTTTCCCCTTTCCATTCGGAGAAGCCACCTTGGGAGGTCACTTAACCAGACGAGATAGTTTACTTGTCATCTCAAAGATCGCTCCAATCTAAGAAATGGTGACTGCTTAAAGAACAAGCTCGCAGTTCTTTCCAAAAGGTTCTTGATTCTGAAGCCTTGAAGCCGTATTTATATATTCTGGCGCATTTATGGCGGTCGCGGTCTCAGCGGTCAAAGAGAACATTTCTGAAGTTCCAGCGCAACTTGAAAATGTGTGGGAATTATGTTTGCCCAGAAGTCCGCGACCTCTAGTTGTCGGTCAAAAAGGTCAGTTCTGACGGTCTTAGTTGTGAGAGACCACCCAAAAAGCCTATCTCCCCTCCAGCGACTCTCCTAAGGCACAGGCGGCCATACTCCAGTCAGACTGCTAGACCACAATGTCTGGTGTTTTTTCTCCTTTTTGTTATTAGCACCCCATATCTCTTCCCTGGTCCTCCTGTACCCCGGGCAACCCGTAATTTTTGGATCTGCCCGTTTGGGCAGCCTCCGCGTCTATAAATAGAGAGTATGGGTACTTGAAAAGGGACTTTTGCTTTGTGCCTCTAGCATGTAACCTGTGCAAGCGGTCTTGAATTCCATCACTTTTCTTCTACCTCTCATCCTGACCTGTTCTAGTTTCTCTCTGTGTTTTCTTTTTGAGATCAATCCCAAACAGTTTTTCCTCTGGATATCTCTCTTTTGGCATCCATCGTCCCAAGTAACCCGCACTCCATAGTTCCCCCGGTCTCTTTCTAGTGTGAGTCACGAAGGTACATTTTTTGTACCACAGAGTTGATGTTAATTGTTTCTTAAGCTGGTCAAATGCATCATCACATTCCTTAGTCCATTAAAAATTTTCTCCTCCATGGAGTGTCTTAAAGAATGGAGCACTCTTCTCTTCTGAACGAGATATAAATCGGCATAGGCCTGCCATTCTTCCTCCTAGGTGTTGGACTTCTTTAGATGACCTCAGAGGTGCCATATCTAGGATTACTTTCAGCTTATCACGATTTGGTTCCAACCCCTCCGGAGTAAGAAGATGAAGATGGATCTTTCCTTTGCTCGCTTTGAAAACACATTTCAAAGGATTCAATCTCATGTTGAAGGTTCAGAGGGTTGTGAAAGTCTCGGCAAGATCATTGAGGTGAGCAGAGAAGGTTTTACTTTTTATTAAGAGGTCATTGACATAAACCTCCAAATTTCATCATTTTTTATTTTTGAAAATTGTATCCATCATTTTTTGATATGTTGCTCCGGCATTTTTCAGCCCAAATGGCATTACGAGATAGCAAAAACATCTGTCATTTGTGATGAAAGAGGTGTGTGGGATGTCAATTGTATGCATTCTTATTTGATGATAGCCAGAGAATGCATCTAAGAAGCTCATGCACGAATACGCTATCGCAGAATCAACTAAAGAATCTATTTGAGGCCAGGGGTAACAATCTTTAAGAAATGCTTTATTGAGCTTGGTAAAATCTACACACATACGCCATTTTCCTCCAGCTTTTTTTTACCATAACAACGTTTGACACCCAATATGGGCATTGAATTTCACATATGAATATTGCTTTCAGGAGCTTTTCCACCTCCTCCCGAATGGGTTGAGCTAAACTCACCGCCACCGCTCTCTTCTTTTGCTTGATGGGAATGAAGTTCGGGTTGATATTGAGGTGGTGGCTGTTGGAGTTTCTGAGGTGATCTCAAAGCAATCAGCAGTTAATCTTACTGCCAACGCAATATGAGCCTATAGGGTTGCACATAAAAGTTCTTGGAGAAATTGGAGAAAGAATTGAGTTGGCCTTGCTTATATAGGATATGAGTGGAGGACCAATCCTGTGACTGTTTGGAATTAAGTTGAGAATGTCTCAATGAGAAATCGTTTAAAAGGTTTAAACGAATGGACTTATACTGGACAAATTTGGCTAAAGTGTTTAGACGAACTGTGTCAAATTCGGCTAAAGGATTTAGACGAATTCGGCTAAAGGGTTTAGACGAATTCGGCTAAGTCAAAATTCGGCAAAAGGGTTTAGACGAATTTATATATCCGAATTTATATAGTCGAATTCGGTTATAGTGTGTAGTCAAATTCGGTTATAGAGTATAGCCGAACTTATATATATTTCGTTGAATGCAGAGTTCAGTTCGTCGAACTGAAAGCATTCGTCGAATGCAGAGTTCAGTTCGTCGAACTGAAAGCATTCATCCAACACAGTGATCAGTTCGTCTAACTGAAGGTTTTCATTGACTGCTGAGAATGGTGTTAGTTGACCGCTGAGACGGTTATTCGTCGACCGCTGAGACTGGAGTTCGACGAACTGTGAGCGCATGCGATGAACGACGAGCCTGTTCATCAAATGGCCAGTGCATTCGACGAATGGCCAGTGCATTCGACGAATGGCCAGTGCGTTCGTCGAACGGCCAGCGCATTCGACGAATGCTAGCCAGTTCGTCGAACGTCGTTCGATGAATTCTATTTTCTTCACTTAAAGTCGTGGCTGTGCGGATAGCTCCTTTTTGCACGAGGGTATAAAAGAATGCATTTCTTTTGACCTAAGTAGATGCGATCTACTTTTGCGAAAGAAAGTGAGAGCGGCAGAAGAGTTCCTCCAGAAGACTCGGAAGGAAGTGTTCCGACCGGTCGATCTCGCCGCCACTGTCGCCTCCTCCTGTAGTCAGACCTAGCAGTCCATGGAAGACATAGAGGACAGTTCTTCTCCGACCTTGATCTTGCGTGACAAGAGGCTAGGGTTCTCTAGTGCTCGTGTGGACTACTATAGAGGTGCAGATCCATTTCTGTGCAAGGAACTCAGCCGCACCATCTTGAATCTGACATTGGAGCATCTTGGTTTGAGTATCGACTCAAATCCCCTTCATGTATAATTTCTGCACTGTGATGTGGATGTTGTTTTGTTTCTTGAATCAGTAAAATCGCAAGTTCCTTTTAACTATTTAGGGTTATTCTAGTTATTTTCCGCTGCGCATATGTGATATGCTGTATTATCATTTTTGAAATGGTATTAGAAAACCCAACAGTGGTATCAAAGCGAGGTTGCAATCTAATGTATGTAAATCAGAAATATAGAAGTGTTCTAAATATCTAGATTTCTTCCTGGATGTTTGAATTTCGAAGAAATGTTCTAGATTTGAAAAACTCCCAGGAATGCATGTGATTGCGTTGCGATTTCATTATTTTAGAAATTGTGTCTCCTTTGCAGTAACCGTCCCTCTAATTGGTTTCTGAAACAAAATGTTTTAGATTTTGAATCTGACATTGAGAGACGAGCATGTCTACTACACAAGTGGAGTTGTTTTGCCTGTTTCAAATGCATGTAAATCTGGAGATTTAGAAGTGTTCTAAATGCTCAGATTTAGCCATTTTATCAAGCGTTGATAATTTTGTTTTGTGCACTTCTAGGATATATTTTGTTGTGTATGTTGTATTTTAAGTGCACGTTGATTAATTGTTAATCAATTTTATAAATAAAATCCCTTATCCAATATTAAGACGTCAAAGGCCTTCCGATGGATGACACTCTTCCTGCCTCGATCGATAAAGTGTGGGCTTGCCAAAGCAAGGCGCATTAATCTATCTTGGTAAGGGTGCGAGCGGATAATTGTGATATCCCACTGTCGACATTGGGTCTATCTTAACTAGGTAACCTCAAATGTTGAGTGCCTAGAGGCATTGGGTTAGCATGCACCATGTGATGGATGCGAATAAACGGTTATTCACCAACCATACAATAATTGCATAGTGATGCAATTGGCAAGTGTTGCCTACCTAAATAACCGCATTATGAGAGGATTGCCAAAGCGGGCTCATTGTGTTGGTGAAATACGGATCTTGTCCACTAAGAGAGTAGCTCACATAAACTCTCCGAATCGAAATTAAGGGTTATCGATTTGATTAAAATAGTGGGGGTATTTAATTAAAGTCCTTATTAAAATAAAATGTATTTTGAAATATTGTACTGAAAATCTTTTGCAAACTTATTGTAGAATTTCCATGGAAAATACATCACACTCCACGTTATCCCTGAGAGCCATCCATGAGATGGACAAGCTCAATGGGATGAACTTCCTCGACTGGTATAGGAACCTGAGAATTGTTTTCAGGCAAGAGCGCAAGTTCTATGTCTTGTAAGGGGAAGCCCCTGCAGAACTGATGAGTCCCAATTATATACACATTTTCGGACTCATCTAGGCTAGTTTTCCTGTATTTCTACTTCAGTTTTTGTCCATATTCTCTTTATTCATGCTTTTATTTGATGTACATATTTTTTCCCGTTATTGTGTACAAGTGCGCAATTTATTGTTGGGGGTAAGCACTTTTTGCTCCCGATTGTATTTTCCTTATTTTGTTGCTGCTGGAAGTGTATTCCCAGTGCGTGCTCGGGCTGTGAATAGGGGCTGATCTCCATTATGCCTGAAATCATGTCTGCATGAATCGCACGGTCGTGCGTTTTTCTTGACGCACGGTCGGCAGCGATCATGCGCTCATGATGGCCGGCAAAATGGGGCCTCGGAGTTTACCCGTGCGTTTTGACGCACGGGCGGATTCGCCCGTGCGTAAGTAAAACGCACGTGTGCGTTCCTCCTTCTCAGGCACGACTACTGCGCTTAAGTTTCGCAAGGGTCACGCACGGTCATGCGTTCAACCATACGTGACCAATTTTCTGATCTGTTTCTATAAAAGCTGCAGCTTTTGACCTAAAACGAGAGAGACCGTACACGACATTCCAGCTCTGCCATTTTCGAGCCCTATTCTCCTCTTCCGCCCCCTGCATCATCCTCCACCACCAGGAGGTGCTCCGGGACTATTCTTCATGCCTATCTTGAGCCCGGAGATCACCTCGATCATCTTCGTCATCCACAAGCTTTAATAGGAAGGATCTCCGCCCAGATTTCATTGTCAAGATTGGGAGCCATGTATTGAAGCCGAGCGGATAGTGACACGAAGAAGACGGGTCCATTGGAAGGTAGTGACAGCCTTCTCTACCCCGAACATAGTTGTGGACCGAGCTTGGACGCGGATTGACAACCTTGCGATTCCAACCGTGAATCCCAACGAGCCTTCGGATTCGGTCGATTTCTTAGTCTCTTACATATTGTAATGATATTGTAGGGTAGATTCTTGTATTTTTGGATGATATGCACAATGATCTTTAATTGCAATGTTTATTTCATATTTCTATGAAACCATTTGGTTATTTGTGTGTATGAGATGCGCCACCACGTCATCCACCACTCCATCCATTGGGTTCGTGTGTCGCACTAGCAATTGCTAGTGGCGTGCTTGTCAACGAGGTGCTTGCGGCCCTCACTGCGCATGCCTACTCGCCCATCCGCCTAGTGAAGCGTGGCTTAGCGGCCCGTGTAATCCATCCGCCTAACGAAGCAGCGCGCTCAAGGCCTGCACAGTTCAATTCCGTTTGCCTACTCATCCATCCGCCCTTTCGAAGCAGCGCGCTCAAGGCCTGCCTAGTCTCCATCCCGCCAAGCGAAGCATTGCATAGCGGCATTGCATAGGAGTAGTTCTAGTATTTCACTTTATTTCCACCAACCAAAACCCCCGATTCTACAACCCATCCGACTTAAGGACTTCAATCTCAAGTCCGTCCTCAATAGTTAACTCCACCTTACTGTGTTCCTTCGAGATCGATACTTGGGGATTCACTCCCACATTTTATATTACTTGAACGATCGGTACACTGCCATTTCGTGACGTAGTCTTGCTACCGCCTATAGCGGTGTGCTATGATTTGCGCATCAAGTTTTTGGCGTCGTTGCCGGGGAACACAGACGTGTGAGTTTTCTGGAGAGGGAGAATCTGAGAGAGAATCCCTTCCATTTGTTTATCGCATCCCTTTTGTTTTATTTCTTCTTATTCTGTTTTACTGTTTATATTAGGTTGCTCTAGTAAATTTTTGTTAGGTATAGTATTTTGCACAATAGTGTTTTTATTTTGAATCATTTTATCTTCACACTATGCGGGCTTCATTCAATATTCGTTGTCGTTGGTGTGGAGATATTTCTCATGCTAGTGATAGATGCCCATCGGGAGATAATAGCCCTAGCACTCAAGGCCCAGCATATGGAGCACCGACTTCGTCTGGTACTCCATATGGTGTGCGTAAGTCCTATGGCTATTCTGCGAAGCCTTTACCGTCATACTTCTTTTTGACTTCAGCACCTGCTGTGCCAAAGAAGCCCGTAAGGCAGTGCTTGTTTTATCAGAGCACGGATCATGCCTTGAAGGATTGTGCTGCCTATCTTCGCCAAGTGGACGAGGATGATGAGCCGGATATCCGGATCGTCCCGACTCCTACTTCTGGCAGCACACCTTCAACATCCGGTTATGTGTCTGTGCCACCTTCATATTTTGAAGGGTATGGCGTGGACACAGTCACCAGATGTGTGGCTGATCTAGGCTCTGACATGGCTAAGCCCATCTCTCTTGTACATATATCACCATGCATAGATTCGATTCTTTGTGAGGAATCGGTGCTTGATTTTTTCCCAGCACTATTCCTCCCCCTGTTGTGCATACTACATTCATCTCTAACGATATTGTTGAGGATGTGTCTCAAGATGAGGCTGGCGATCAATGTGTTATGCCTGATCCTATGGAGGAGGACAACCTTCTAGTGAAGAGGAGCTTTCCTAAGCACCGGTGGAGGAAGTCCAACTCTTGGGCATGGCCACTGTTGATCCCGCTGAACCTTGTAGCATTGATGACAATGCAAACATTATTTTACTTCCCCAACCTGATGGGAGTGAGACCGGGATCACTCCCTCGATTGTTTTTTATTCTTGTTCTTCTTCTTGTTTATTTCTTGATCCCCTTTCTCTACATGAGCCTGTGCAGGTTGAGTCTTCACAGGTACCCCAGGAGGACTTGGAGCATGTTGCTCAAGTCAATGATGAGAGCATCCTCCTATGTGAGGAGGTTGATCCCCCCTCCGTAGAGGAAGCTCCACTCATTGCCATCTCCTCATGCTTCCTCCCTGGAGATGACACCTTGCTGGGCAAGGATTTAGTTTGTGGTGAGATGAGTGAGGACCAACTCTCCTCCTCTTCTTACTTCCTATTCCCGCTACCTGTGACGAGCAGGTATTTTTATTTAGGTAGGGGAATAACTGTCTTATCGCCGTATCGGTACCCGCTACAGACACGCATATTTGAACAACTTCCTGTTCACTTCTCTTTCCATACTCCCATTAGCTAAAACCCTTTTCTTTCTGAATAAGTCGTGCTGGGAGGACAATAACCCCATTAGTTATCTTACTTTTTCTAGTCTTTTAATTTATTACCTGCAAAAAACTAGTTAGTTTTATGTTATTTTAGTTTTCTTGTGCGGAGACCACCCTTTGCAGGTATTTTATATTTGTGAAGGTGGTGGTCATGATTCTTTGTAGAGCTTCACTACAGGCTTCCGAAATTCTTACTTGCTAAGCATTGGGTACCCTCTTCCCCTAAAACTTTGTTTTAGAATATCTTAATACATAGTTTAAGTTTGGGGGAGACCTGTTTGTGTCCACTCACGTGCACAGTTATTTAGCATGCTAGAAGTTTCTTTATCTAAGAATCATTTTGTTCATTTTGTCTGCACACAAAGCACCCACTTGAGCGTGTACTTAACCTTTAGTGCGTCACGAGTATAACTCATTCCTTTTTGTAAATGTGAAGATGACTATGCTAGCTTTTAAATTACGTGGTGGAATAAAATGTTGACTCCGGTGATTCTAGTCAAGTACTCATGTGAGTATAGGGATTCATGTAGATTAGATTTCTTCTTATACTATTAGATTTATGCATTTCTATTAGCATAAATATTGTTTACTCTACTCAAATGATGAATTCGGTGTGAATCAAACGGTAGCATGGGAATGTGTGTAAATGATTGTTAGATATGTATTGCTCAAGTTAGGAGGAAAGATAATCTTTCTCGGTGGCTAAGAACTGGCCCCAAGCGATTCTTGAAGCATTGACATAAGATAGTTCTAGTTTGCGAGAATGACGTAGGCCATCATTTTGGCCTGGTAGAGCTTTTGTGCCATTCCTATCATCTTGCCCTCGTTAGCCAAGTTGTGCCTACCCATTCTTTGATTCAGCCCCACCTCTATCTCACCAAAGCCTAAAAGCCAATCCTAGTCACACTCCCAAATTTGAGTTTCAGTTTTTTTTTTCTTATCATTTCCATAATTGGGGTGTTGATGTGGTGTTTTATTTTGTGAAAAATGTGGCTATACTTACTTGCCAAAATGTGCTGAAATTAAAGAAAAGAAAAGAAAAAGGGAAAAAAGGGAAAAGAAAAAGAAAAAGATGAGCTTAATTGAAAATCTGTGTATATTGATGAAAAAGAGTAGGCGGTGCACACACCCATGTTGCAAAAATCTAAGTCTGGGGGTGTGGTGTACTTGCATTTGATGTTGGTGTGTGAGGAGTTGTTTAAAAAGATCATTTGGGTTTATTGTTTGAGCCGTCGTTTTTATCTTTGTTTACCTCACCTTAACCCAAGCCGCATTTAAAACCTAAAGTCCTACCGACTCACGCTATGAACTAATCTAGTGTCGTGGAGAGAATGTGAACGGGTGAGCTTACGGTCTCCGACACCGATGGATTTCGGTGGAGTTTATCTGGAATCTTGACTTAGGCCATGCTTATCTCAACAATTATTTCACTTTCTCCATATGTGTGACCGGATGATTCACCGTGATTCTCATTTTGAGTAGAAGTAACATGTATTTATTCTTTTAGAAATTCATAAACTTTGTGTATAATTAGGAATCTTCTCTAGTATTCTTATACATGAATGAGCATGCGACTTCGCATGGTATTCTATTTTGTAATTTTAAGTTAGCTATTTCATATTCCCGCTTGCTTAGGAGTTGTTTGCTCGGGATGTGCAAACAGGTAAGTCTGGGGGTGTGATGAGTCCCAATTATATACACATTTTCGGACTCATCTAGGCTAGTTTTCCTGTATTTGTATTTCAGTTTTTGTCCATATTATCTTTATTCATGCTTTTATTTGAAGTACATATTTTTGCCCGTTATTGTGTGCAAGTGCGCACTTTATTGTTGGGGGAAAGCACTTTTTGCTCCCTATTGTATTTTCCTTATTTTGTTGTTGCTGGAAGTGTATTCCCAGCGCGTGCTCGGGCTGTGAATAGGGGCTGATCTCCATTGTGCCTGAAATCATGTCTGCATGAATCGCACGGTCGTGCATTTTTCTTGACGCACGCTCGGCTGCAATCGTGCGCTCATGATGGCCGGAAAAATGGAGCCTCAGAGTTTACCCATGCGTTTTGACGCACGGGCGGATTCGCCCGTGTGTAAGTAAAACGCACGGGCGGATTCGCCCGTGCGTAAGTAAAACGCACGGGCGCGTTCCTCCTTCTCAGGCACGACTGCTGCGCTTAAGTTTCGCACGGGTCACGCACGGTAGTGCGTTCGACCGTGCGTGACCAATTTTCTGATCTGTTTTTATAAAAGCTGCAGCTTTCGACCTAAAATGAGAGAGACCGTACACGACATTCCAGCTCTACCGTTTTCGAGCCCTGATCGCCTCTTCCGCCCTCTGCATCATCCTCCACCACCAGGAGGTGCTCCAGGACTATTCTTCACGCCTATCTTGAGCCCGGAGATCACCTCGGCCATCTCCGTCATCCACAAGCTTCAATAGGAAGGATCTCCGCCCAGATTTCATTGTCAAGATTGGGAGCCATGCATTGAAGCCGAGCGAATAGTGACACGAAGAAGACGGGTCCATTGGAAGGTAGTGACAGCCTTCTCTACCCCGAACATAGTTGTGGACCGAGCTTGGACGCGGATTGACAACCTTGCGATTCCAACCGTGAATCCCAACGAGCCTTCGGATTCGGTCGATTTCTTACTCTCTTACATATTGTAATAATATTGTAGGGTAGAATCTTGTATTTTTGGATGATATGCACAATGATCTTTAATTGCAATGTTTATTTCATATTTCTATGAAACCATTTGGTTATTTGTGTATATGAGATGCGCCACCACGTCATCCACCACTCCATCCATTAGGTTCGTGTGATGCACTAGCAATTGCTAGTGGCGTGCTTGTCGACGAGGTGCTTGCGACCCTCACTCTGCATGCCTACTCGCCCATCCGCCTAGTGAAGCGTGGCATAGCGGCCCGTGTAATCCATCTTCCTAACGAAGCAGTGCGCTCAAGGCCTGCACAGTTCGATTCCGTTTGCCTACTCATCCATCCGCCCTTTCGAAGCAGTGCGCTCAAGGCCTTCCTAGTCTCCATCCCGCCAAGCGAAGCATTGCATAGCGGCATTGCATAAGAGTAGTTGTAGTATTTCACTTTATTTCCACCAACCAAAACCCCCGATTTCGCAAACCATCCGACTTAAGGACTTCAATCTCAAGTCCGTCCTCAATAGTTAACTCCACCTTACTGTGTTCCTTCGAGATCGATACTTTGGGATTCACTCCCACATTTTATATTACTTGAACGATCGGTACACTGTCATTTCGTGTCGCTGTCTTGCTACCGCCTATAGCGGTTTGCTAAGATTTGCGCATAAAGAGCCGACCGGGAATGCTCCGCGAGCAGACAGAGATGCTTACAAGAAGTATCAGGATGATACCATGGATGTGGAATGCCTCATGCTTGCTACCATGTCCTCTGAGTCTCAGAACCAACACGAGATCATGTGTGGTTATGAGATAATCAGTCACCTCAAGAAAATGTTCGAGGGGCAAGCCCGGCAAGAGAGGTTTGACATATCCAAGGCATTATTTCAGTGCAAAATAGGAGCTCGAGACTCAGTAGGGACTCAAGTACTCAAGATGATTGGGTATATAGAGAACCTTGAAAAATTGGGTTTTCTGTTGGGCCAAGAGTTGGCCACAGATCTGATCCTGCAATCGTTGCCGGATAGTTATGAGCAATTCTTCTTGAACTATAACATGAATGAAATAGAAAAGACACTGTCTGAGCTCCTTGGCATGTTGAGAACTGTCGAGAACAACATGAAGAAGGCCAAGCCTGCTAGCCCCATATTGATGTTGCATAAGGGCAAGGGCATGGCCAGGGGATCTACGAAGAAGAAGATTGGATCTAAGTCTCACCTTGACCCCAAATCTTCTGCACTGAAAAGGAAAGGTCTGGCGAAGGAAGGAAAATGCCACCACTGCGGTAAGGCAGGGCATTGGATACCGAACTGTCCCCTCTACATTGAGGATCTGCAAAAGAAGAAGGGAAGTGTGACTTACACTTCAGGTATTTACGTTATATAGATAAGCCTTTATGCTCCTTCATCTTGGGTATTGGATACCGGATGTGGTTCTCACATTTGTACAAATATGCAGGAACTGAGAAGGAGAAGAATGCTGCGTAAATGGGAGGTAGACCTGCGCGTCAGGAATGGAGCAAGAGTTGCTGCCATCGCCGTTGGTGTCTAATGTCTTTCTTTGCCCATTGGACTTATAATAGAATTAGATAACTGTAATTTTGTTTCAGCCATAACTAGAAACATTATATCCCTATCATGTCTTGACATGAAAGGTTTTTCATTCATGATTAGGAACAATTGTTGTTTGATTTTTATGAATGATGTTTATGGTGTAGCCCAATTGTTTAATATTTATATGTTTTGAACTTAGACCATTCGATCTATAATGTTGAAAATAATAAAAGACTAAGAACAAATGACTCGAATCCTACATACCTTTGGCATTGTCGTTTGGGCCATATAAATGAGAAACACATATCCAAGCTCCATAGAGATGGACTACTGGACTCATTTGATTATGAATCATTTGAGATATGCGAATCTTGCTTATTAGGCAAATGGTGTCTCCTAGGTGTCATAGATAGTGATGTGTGCGGACCCATGAGTTTTATGGCTAGAGGTGGGTTCCACTACTTCATTACATTTACTAATGATTTCAGCATATACAGATACGTGTTTTTTATGAAGAACAAATCCGAGACCTTTGAAAAGTTCAAAGAGTTTAAGAATGAAGTAGAGAACCAACTGGGAAAAAGGATAAAAGCACTCTGAACTGATCGAGGTGGCGAATATTTGAGTCAGGAGTTCCGTGATCATCTGAAAGAGTGTGGTATTATATCACAGCTCACCCCACCTAGAACACCGCAACATAATGGTGTCTCTGAGCGGAGGAATCATACCTTGTTGGGCATGGTACAGTCGATGATGAGTCATGCAGATCTGCCCGTTTCCTTTTGGGGTTTTGCTCTAGAGACTGCTGCTTTTACACTAAATCGCGTTCTGATGAAGATGATTCGAAAGACACCATATGAGATATGGACTGGGAAGCATCCTAGTATGTCTTTCATTAATATTTGGGGTTGTGAGGCATACGTACTACGTCAATTGTCTGACAAGCTGGAACCCAAATCAGATAAGTGTTTTCTTGTGGGATATCCTAGGGAAACCAAAGGGTATTACTTCTACCTGCCGTCCGAAGGAAAAGTGTTTGTTGCAAGGACTTGCATCTTTTTGGAGAAAGAGTTCTTATCCAGAAAGACTGCAAAGGTGGAACTTGAAGACGTTCAAGAACCACAAACAATGAATGAACGTAAATTGGAACCTGAGCAAGGACTACAATCTGTTGTAGCTAGAGAACCTGCTCAAGAAACATAAGTCATATGTAGATCTGATAGACCAAGATTTGAGCCTAAGAGATATGGATTTCTCGTGTCTCAAATAGGTTATGTGTTGCTTATGGATCATGATGATGAGCCTGCAACCTATCAAGAGGCTATGTATGGACCTGACTCCGAGAAGTGGCTTGAGGCCATGAAATCTGAAATGGACTCCATGTATACAAACCAAGTTTGGACCTTGGTGGAACCACCTGAAGGGGTACAACCCATAGGGTGCAAGTGGGTCATCAAGAAGAAGACCGACATGGATGGGAATGTACAGACATTCAAAGGTCGGCTGGTGGCTAAAGGTTTTAGTCAAATTCATGGTGTTGACAATGATGAGACCTTTTCCCCTATATCCATGGTGAAGTCCATCAGATTCTACTTGTTATTGCTGTGTATTATGACTACGAGATCTGGCAAATGGATGTCAAAATGACTTTCCTTAATGGAAACCTCCTTGAGGAAGTGTATATGACACAACCCGAGGGTTTTGCATCTCCAAGTGAAGCAACTAAAATATGCAAGTTTAATCGATCCATTTATGGATTGAAACAAGCTTCTCGAAGTTGGAATCTGCATTTTGATGAGAAGATCAAAGAGTTTGGTTTCATCAAGAATGAAGATGAGCCTTGTGTTTACAAAAGGATTAGTGGAAGCATTGTCATTTTCCTGATATTGTATGTAGATGACATATTGCTGATCGGGAATGACATTCCAACCCTGTAAGCTGTTAAGAACAGGCTATGGGACTGCTTTTCTATGAAGGACTTGGGTGAAGCGACTTATATACTTGTTATTAAGATCTATAGAGATAGATCAAAGAAGTTGATGGGTTTGACCCAGAGTTCATACATTGATAAGGTGTTGAAACGGTTCAACATGCTTGAGTCCAAGAAAGGATTCTTACCCATGTCACATGGTGTGAGTCTCTCTAAGGACCAGTGTCTTAAATCTGTGGAATATAAGGACCGCATGAAGTTGATTCCATATGTCTCAGAAATTGGATCAATCATATATGCAATGTTATGTACTCGACCTGATGTCTCATATGCTTTGAGCATGACGAGCAGGTATCTGTCTGATCCTGGTGATGGTCACTAGATAGCTGTCAAGAATATCCTCAAGTACTTGAGAAGGACTAAGGATACGTTCTTGGTGTATGGTGGAGAGGAAGAGCTCGTTGTTAGTGGTTACAAAGATGCTAGCTTCCAAAATGATAAGGACGATTCAAAGTCCCAATCAGGTTTTGTATTTTGCCTTAATGGAGGAGCTGTAAGCTGGAAGAGTTCCAAGCAGGAGACAGTTGCCGATTCTATGACAGAAGCCGAGTATATTGCTTCCGCAAATGCAGCAAAGGAGGCTATGTGGATTAGGAAATTCATCGGCGAACTAGATGTAGTTCCTAGAATTGTTGATCTCGTAGTTCTCTACTGTGACATCAATGGTGCAATTGCCCAAGCAAAGGAACCTAGATCTCATCAGCGCTCCAATCACATACTTTGGCGGTTCTATCTTATTCGAGAGATTGTCGATCGAGGAGATGTGAGCATTTGCAGAGTACAGACTGAAGAAAACATTGTGGATCCACTGACAAAGCCTCTTGCACAAAAGAAGCATGATGGTCATGTTAGATCAATGGGTATTAGATACCTGAATGATCATCTTTAGTGGGAGCCTGGTGAATTTCATCTTTGTGGGTTGTTTATTCATTTAATGAATTATGATATGTACTATATGTTTCATTTTATATTTATGGCAAGTTCTTTAATTATGTCAACTATTTCTATATAATAGACTAATTAACATAATGACTGCCCCTAGAATGTTTGCTTCCGTAAGAATTCAAGTACATGAATTGAATGTGAGGGCCTATGTTTAAATGAAGCTTCATTCTTAAATGGTCCCTGGTCGAGGTATCATCCTAGAAATTAGGGCGAGGATGAGACCATAAGACTAGCATGTGCGTTAACTGATGATCGGCTCTCACAGGTCATGATATTATGATATCAAGTCATCACATGAGTACTTGTTAGGAAGCTGTTGTACTGGACAGACCCAGCGTGAGACTACTTTGTGGATTGTTATATGAACGTGTCACAAGTAGGTCTCAAGTGACAATGGTGTTTGTGGTTCTTTGACCTGAAGTCACAGCATTCATCAGATGAGGAGGTGCGTACTTTAATGCCATCTAAAGTCTTCTCTTGAGAAAGGTTGATGATAAGGGTGGTTGTTGGGTATGTTACGAATCATTTGGATGTTTGTGTGTGAGCAGAAATGGGATATGTCCTCCTTTATGACAGGAGTTACATCCTTGGGCCCCTTGATGGAATGAGACCGAGAAATGCATGGCCATGCTGGGTTGAGCCAATATATGATATTGAGCTTACCACTCTCTTAAGGTCTATTCTAGATCAGGAAATTGGGATTGAACAATTATTAGGGTGACATGGTCCATGCCTCTAGTTCTATCCGGATGTAAAGGACAAAAGGACATGACAACACTAATACATTGGTCATGACAGGCTTGTTGAGTTATGAACTCTTATTGCTTGGGTAGCAATGATGTATTGCTAGATGCCGCTCATTGTTTGTGAGACTTTTGTTGACACTTTGTGATCAAGTGGGAGAGTGTTGGAGTTTCTGAGGTGATCTCAAAGCAATCAACAGTTAGTCTTACTGCCATCACAATATGAGCCTATAGGGTCGCACATAAAAGTGCTTGGAGAAATTTGAGAAAGAATTGAGTTGGCCTTGCTTATATAGGATAAGAGTGGAGGACCAATCTTGTTGTTGGGTATTGTATCCACAATAGCCCTGATTTGAAGAAGTCCCCTTCAAACTAAGACGAATTGTAATTCTATTTGACTATGCACTTTAGCTGTGATGTGACAGGTTATTCCACTCTAAGTATAATCCAATGTCAGGTTTCAATGAGTCGTCAAACACAGGCCTATGCAATGTAATCCCTCATTGTATAGACCTAAGTGTTGGCTCATGTGAAATCTCTCTATTGGGATGTACTTCATTTACAAAGTGATAGAGAAGAAGGACTGGAGCTGATGATGGAATCAATTGAGAATGGAAATTAACCCAAGTAAAATTCGATTATATCATTTGGAACATATAGTCGAATTCGACTATATGGTTTGAATGGATATAACCGAATTCGGCTAATCCCTGTCCGAAAGGTTTATTTTTCTAAGTATAAGAATAGTCGAATTCGGTTATTATAATTCGGTGAATTGGTTTAGTCGAATCCCTAGAGCTGCCGAATTCGGTTAATGCCATTCGGTTAATCCATTTCGCCGAATCGGTCTGCAGGTATTCTCCGGTTCAATTCGACGGCGTATTCTTTAGGGCTTTCTCAATGTACAGTACACGTGGAGCTAGATCCCTAATTCGTGCTTATGACCGTTGGAAGAAGACTCTATAAATACCTAAGGATTATTTCCAGATAACCCTAATCGTGAATTGAAAAAGAAATCGAAAATTACTTCTAACGGCCGACTGTTCTCACGCAAGTGTTTCGTCTCCGACAAAGCCAGCGATTCGTGTTTCGTCTTCTAAAGATTCAATCGACAAGATCAAGATCTGATTAGCTCTCATCTTCTGTTGATCAAGTCGATTCAAGTTCTCAGATCTAGCTTCAAATCGTTTTCAAGATTTCTTCATTCTTCATTCACAAAGGACTGAAGTTTACTGCTAAGAAGAAGAAATCTATCTCTCAAGATCTGAAGAAGAACTTCATCGGAAGTTTAAGAAGATTGTTTTTCAATTTACTGTGTTGTTGTAAGAACCATATTTTAAATCTTGTAGGAAACTTGCTTTCAAGTTATTGTTAGATCCTTGGTTGAGGATCGAGTTGTAGGAGCTTGTGTGCTCCGAGTTTGTAGGAGAAGTTTGTTCTCCGAGTTGTTGTAGGAGTATTCTTGCTCCGAGCTTGTAGGAGTTGTGAACTCCGAGTAGTAGGATATTGATTGATCCGAGTTTGGTGAAATAGATGAATCAAGCCTTGGAGTGCTAGATAGGCGAGGCGGGAAAGTGGACTACCCACATCGGGGAACCACTATAAATTCTCTGTGTTGTGCTGTGCTTACTTTTCTGTGTGCTTTTACTTCCGATATTTTTATTCCGCAAAAAGACGCAGAATCTACCTATTCACCCCCCCCCCCCCCTCTAGGTGATTTAGGTTGCGACTAGATACTTTCACTTGCGACTGTTTGGAATTAAGTTGAGAATGTCTCAATGGGAAATCATTTACAAGGTTTAAACGAATGGACTTATACTTGACAAATTCGGTTAAAGTGTTTAGATGAACCGTGTCAAATTCGGCTAAAGGATTTAGATGAATTCGGCTAAAGGGTTTAGACAAATTCGGCTAAGTCAAAATTCGGCTAGAGGGTTTAGACAAATTAATATATCTGAATTTATATAGTCTAATTCGGTTATAGTGTATAGTCGAATTCAGTTATAGAGTATAGCTGAACTTATATATATTTCGTCGAACGCAGAGTTCAGTTCGTCGAACTGAAAGCATTCGTCGAATGCAGAGTTCAGTTCATCGAACTGAAAGCATTCGTCAAACGCAGTGATCAGTTCGTCGAACTGAAGGTTTTCGTCGACCGTTGAGACTGGTGTTAGTCGACCGCTGAGACTGTTATTCGTCGACCGCTTAGACTGGAGTTCGGCGAACGGCGAGCGCATTCGACAAACGGCGAGCCTGTTCATCAAACGGCCAGCGCGTTTGATGAACGACTAGTGCGCTCGTCGAACGGCCGGCGCGTTTGACGAACGACTAGTGCGTTCGTCGAACGGCCGGCGCGTTTGACGAACGCTAGCCAATTCGTCGAACGCCGTTCGACGAATTCTGTTTTCTTCACTTAAAGTCGTGGCTGTACGGATAGCTCCTTTTTGCGCGAGGGTATAAAAGAATGTGATTCTTTTGACCTAAGTAGAGATGATCTATTTTTGCTAAAGAAAGTGAGAGCAGCGGAAGAGTTCCGCCTGTAGCCCCAGAAGGAAGTGTTCCGACCGGTCGATCCCGCCGCCACTGTATCCTCTTCCTGTAGTTGGACCTAGCAGTCCGTGGAAGACATAAAGGACAGTTATTTTCCGAAATAGATCTTGTGTGACAAGAGGCTAGGGTTCTCCAGTGCTTGTGTGGACTACTATAGAGGTGCAGATCCATTTCTGTGCAAGGAACTCAGTCGCACCATCTTGAATCTGACATTGGAGCATCTTGGTTTGAGTATCGACTCAAATCCCCTTCAGGTATAATTTTTGCACTGTGATGTGGATGTTTTTTTGTTTCTTGAATCAGTAAAATCGCAAGTTCCTTTTAACTATTTATGGTTATTCTAGTTATTTTCCACTGCGCATATGTGATATGCTGTATTATCATTTTTGAAATGGTATTAGAAAACCCAACAGTGGCAAGCAATGTCTGGATTGACTCCTGGCATGTCGTCTGCTGACCAAGCAAAGACATCCAGGTTCTTTAGAAGGCAAGAGATAAGCTGGCTTTTATCCTCTTTAAACAACTTCACATTGATAGAGAGCATCTTGGGCAGGCTCCAAACGATCTCCATCTCTAACCTTTTTTTCCATTTACTCTTCCACAACTTCAGCATGGTCAGAGACTTAATGTGTTGGTGGAGTCACATTCATCTTCAGATGAGATGATTCGATCATGTTGACCATCTTTACATAACACTCCCGAGCTTTCTTAGGACCACTTCTGATTCGATATTATTTCCTATTCAGAGCAAACTTAATAGATACGTGGAAAGTGGAAACCACCGCTTGATATTCATTCAGGATTGGCCTTCCGAAGATTGCATTGTAGCTTCTCGAAGCTTCAACGACTATGAATTGGAGCAACTTTGTGATTCCACCAAGTGTCACTGATACTGTGACACTTCCTTCTACCTCTTTTTTCTCTCCAGAGAAGCTATAGAGTGGCCCTTCTGTGGAATGGAGAGTCTTTCCAGTATGTATGGCTTCAAATGCTGGCTCGAACAGGAGGTTCACTGAGCTTCCGGTATCAATCAGAATATTTTCCACTGTATAATTTTTGATCACCTCCTTAATGATAATAGAATCATTAAACAGATTGGGGGTTGGAGGTAGGTCATCCTGCCCGAAGGTGACCAACCCCCTTACAGAAGCAAAGGAGGAAGTAACGACAACTTCTAATAGTTTGTTAGGATGTAGTCTTAATCACCTAAAGGGGGGGGGGGGGGGGTGAATAGGTCTCTTTTGTTTTAGGCTTTAACCTAGCTGTTTTCTTAGTTAAGGTTAGTAAAATCAAGCACACAGAAAACACACCAGCATTTATAGAGGTTCCTCAAGATATGGTGTCTTGAGTAGTCCTTTTTCCCCCTTCACCTTTCTAACAATGAGTTAGATAAGGCCAACACCTCCAAACTCAGCTCCAAGAGCTTACAACACATATCCCTCAGGATCTCTCAGGTTTCCCAAACCCTACCTCAAGCTCAACATTCCTACCTCAGTCTCAACAGCCCTACCTTAGGCACAACAGCCCTACCTCAGATCTCACAAAGATCCTACACTCAAGCTGAACTCTCAGCTCTACTCTCAGGCCAGACAGACCTACAGCCTCAGGCAAAGATGCCCTACAATCTTAGAACTGATAAGCTCCTACAGAAAATAATAATGAATGATAACAACAGAAGCTAGAATAGATACCAAGCCTTGGTCTTCTGTTGCTGAAAAACTGTTGTAGCAGTCTTGAAACAGGAATGAGTCCAATGGACTCAACTCTAATTCTTCAAATCCTTTTCTTCAGAGGATGAATGGGGATCGACATATTTTATCTTGAGTTAATCAAGAAGAACAATCTTTTCTCTCCTTGCAGCTTCAGGAAGCTGGAAGAGAAAACTTTCTGGGTTGCCGTCAATGGAACAATAGTTTTTCTTCTTCATTGAGTGAGAGAGCTTTTACAAAGCCCTTAATGATTATTTTATACTCCTCCAGTCTTGAATGGCTATTTGATGTCCTCCTGACATAGTATGAAGGTGATTGGAACATCCTATCTTGCTTTACAACGTGTTGCGCCAAAAGCAAACCCGCCAGAACATTTGAATCTGTCTCAACGGTTGGGCTGAGACAGCTTCCAGTCTCAATGACTACTTATGTCCCATCCCAGCGGATCCGCAGAGACAGACAGTGGTCTCATCAATTTTCCTCTATCTGCAGTTCAACTAGCCCAGACACCTTCTCAGTGGTTCCTGGCCTTATCTCAGCGGTTCAGCTGAGACTGAGAACTTGTCTCAGCGGTTTTGGCAGTAAACCACTGAACTTATTCCATATCTTGGGAATGACCTAACCCTGCATAGACATGATGTAAAATAGGGTTTATCAAATAAAACTTACACTTAGCATTGAGTGTGAAGCTTCTTCAAATCAAGGGAACATTGAGGGTAATATTCCCAACAATCTCGCCCTATTTGAAGAAGGCAGAACACCCTCAATTCTAAGGTACTTATCAAAATAATTATTTATCATGTATCTTCACTACATGGCATTCATCATAACATACACATATAAACATCATAATGGCATCAAAGATAATATCATGACAGATAATATTCATAAGAGACATAGTACCAATAGTGGTTATCAACCCAATAATATGATGAGATAATCACGTCAATGCATCACAAATAAATTTAAATAATGACACAGAGTAAAATTTAAGCTATGGATCATATTAGCTTACAACATAAAGTAATCATTTCACCAATTCATTCATTTGCATTTCATATTAAGTAATGAGACATTGTTCAATATAAATTTAGTAATCCATAACACTTAAATACATTCATTTAAATTTTTCTTTTCTTGGAAGAAGATGAACACTCAGCCATGTTAGCAGCAACTTCTTTTCCTTTATTTGTGACCTCTTAGTCTGCAGCAACAGCCACATTTTCAGCATTAGCTGCCTCTATTTTTGCTATCTTCCTCCAATTTTCTTGCCTTTTAAAATATAGGAATGGCTTAGGAATGTACTTTGAAGGCATCCTTCTTGGGTTGTCCTACCTTACCATATTGGCTTTGAATATCCTATCTCTTTTAGTGTTTCTTTCTAAGTGCTTTATCCACTCTTCAGATGGATAGACCTTATCAATGTCTTTGCAGATTTGACCATGACTTAGCCAGACATTTAATATTATACTTTTGGAGTCTTCACTACAATACTCAAAATCTGGATCCTTAGACTGCTCATCACTTTGTTTTTGCCATAAATTCTTCCACTGGCATTGTATGATCTCTTTCTCTTCTTTTTGCCAGTCTGACATTTTGAGAAATCTCCTCCTGTCTTGGGAAGTTCCAATCTTCTTCCCTATTTCTGTCCAGGAGAGGAAGGTTCAAAGCTAACGTAGTTCCTTGCAGAACCTTGAGGGCTAGTTCAGAATTTGTTACATCATTGTTTTCCTCCCCCTTTCTGGTTTCTTCATCTATTCTTTGACTTATCTCTTGCTGAGCAACAGTGATTGTGCCAGAGATTCTTTGGAAAAAATTTCTATATCAGATTTTAGCTCATCCTTATTCCTCTCAATATCATCCTTGAGCTCATCCTTATTTTTGTCAGCCTTACCATTCAACTGCAGATCAGTGGAGTATACATATTCTTGGATATGATTTGAGGAGTTTTCAATCACTTCATCTTTCTTGCTAACATAATTTTTGACAAATGTCATATCCAGTTCAGAGAGTTGGAGGTGTTTGTCCATTGATCTGAGAATAGTATTCTGAGAGATCACTGTCTTTTCTGCCAGATCCAAACATTTTGTCATTTGTTTGTTCAGGATTCCAGTGTCTTCCTTGATCTCCTTGACCTCCGCCATTACTTCAGTCTTAACATTGAGGATGGACTGATCTATATAAACTTTGACTGTCGAAATTGACTGGTCTACATAGTCCTTCATAGATGTTAGATGAGTCTCTAACAAGATTTGAATAGCATTTAGAATGCTCTCATTGGACTGTGAGGAAGTAAAGGTTGAGGCTTGCTAATCATCAATAATTGGGTCTGGTAGCCTTTTTGGACTTGGATGAGGGACCACTTGAGGTATAATTTGCACTTCAGCTATAGGCATCACCTGATCTAGATGTATGTTGTCCATTTGGTTGGGATCATCCACCTTTTCAGCAAAGGATGCAAGATCATCAATATGATCTGGGTGGACTCCATCATTATCCCCATCATCCATATCAGCATCAACATTATCTGGTTCCTCCCCCTCAGATAGAGCATATTGATCAGATGAGTCCAAGAAATTTGGGACAAGTATGTGGAATTAGATTTTATGACTTAACAATAGTAAAGATGGGTTAGTAATTCTTACTAAGGACATCATCTTTACCAGCTGATGGCTCTTTGGGCTTCTCCCCCTCAGATGGGGCATCATATTTTCCTTGTGGTGGTAAATCCCAGAAAGCTAGGGAGTCATAAATGTTAAGTGAAATTCTACTTTAAAGATCTAGTATCAATGTATCAATCTTACTTTGGAAGTTCTTAGGAGAAGGTACTTTGTCCTTATAAGTCTTGTTTCCTTCACTCTCATTTTTTTCACTGGTAACATCCATGGAGGATGGTTCTTGTTCATGCTCCCTGATATTTAATTTTTGCGGTTTTGAAATTTAGTGAAGGTTTGAGATTTTCTCCAAAACTATATCCGATAAAGGCAAGTGTACCTTATCGTCTATAGTATAGGATATTAAGAAATACCAAGGTCGTATTCCCCGGGGCGCGTTGATTACTTCTACTTTGAGGAAAGTCGCTATTATCTTATCTAATGATATTTTGGGGTTTTGGTTACTTAGCTAGAAAAAGAGAAATTGCAAGCTAAATTAAGGGTTTAGATGATGATAAAAGAGGCTAGTACTCAATCAAAAGTCACCTTGGAGTGAGAAAAGACAAGTGAAAAGAAATTAAATCTAATTCCGTTTAAATTGAACTACTTGACCGTGGAGGTTCCCGAAGCTCGAACAAGCCTCCCTCGAGGTTAATGCCCAACTAAGTTTAGGAAAAATCAACCGGACTCTCGTCCTATAATCGATTACCTAAAACATGCTTTACGAAGTGAACCACGCTATTGGATTTGACTCCAATCCGGGAGATTTATGTCATCCTCTCTCGAGGGGTGCGTGCAACTCTCTTTACCCTTGAGTGATCAATTCATACTTTGAGCCTCTCGGCTAACTAAGTATGAAAACATAAGCGAAAACCATATATCGAAAATATGGCCTCACTAATTATAAATCAAGGGTAATTCAAGTGTTTATAAAAACGGAAAAAGAAAACTTTAGAAAATCATAACTTGTCTAACTCATCCTCAGATCATTTTGATCGAGTACTAATGAGGATTAGTTAATCATGGTGGAGGGGAAAGAGGAAGAAAAATAAAAATGCATAATAAGAAAATTTAACTAAGTAAGGAGGAGACAAAATAAAGAGAACAACTAATTTTTATTTAAATGAAAACTATTACAAGTCTTAAGAGAAGAGATTGCAAGCTAGAAAAAACAAGTTACAAGCCTAAACTAAACTATTGCATTGAAAGGATGCTAGTACATTGCATGAGAAAAGGAAGAGAGCATGAAAGTAAAGTCACATGAACATGAACATGAAAGTGAAAAAATACTCAAGATTGGCTCCAACAGCACCTCCCCCACTCCAAAATTCTGAACCCTGGACTCAAGGAGAACCTCTGAATTTATAGGAAAAAATTTCAGATTACACGCCCTTTGTCACGGGCTTGACCAAGTGCGTGACTGCACTATTCACATCGGATCCGACAGCGGCGTGGGCTTTCTGGACGGCGCGGCGATAAATGACATGTCACGGGCGTGACATGTCGGGTCACGGCCATGACTTTGGACGGCTGCATTAAATGCGGCGTGGGATGGAATTTGGCGCGGCGGCGAAGCAGAGATCACGCGGGCAAGTAACGGCCGTGACATGTGGGTCACGGGCGTGACTCAAGTTGACTTCTCGACTGCAGCTCCACGTCTCGAGGGCGGCTCTACGTGGAAGATTCTAAGATTACACGCCCCCGGTCACGGGCGTGACTTTGGGTCACGGGCGTGACCTGGGGCGTGACTTGGTGTGGACTGGTTCAAACAACGCGGCATTGATTCTGGACTGATCATCAGGTTACACGCCCTTGGTCACGGGCGTGACCGAGGGCGTGACATGCCATTTTTCCCGATTTGTCCCAAAATTCTGCAAAAATTAAAATTAAGCTAAGTTAGAATCAAAATTACAAAAAGAACTACTTATAACCTAAAATTGACATAAAAAGGAAAATTCATATTAAATATTTACAAAATTTTCTATTAAAAAGTTATAAAAATACTACTTATCAAATACCCCCATACTTGAGGTTTTGCTATTCCAGAGCAAAAGTGTGAGACATAATTTATAAGACATCCTTAAAATTTTTTAATTTAAAACTAAAATTTCATTTAACCAAAAGTTAAGTTAAGAGTAAATTCAAGGGGGAGTTATGTCCTAAATTATGATGATGATTTGAAAAGAGGGAAAAATGTTTAGGCAAGAACTTCTCAAGAAAATTAAGTAGTTTGACAAAATTGTAGAAATTATAAATCTAAATTAAATTAAAATTATAAGAACTCTACCTTAAAAGAAACTTAAGGAAAAGTAAATTACTAAATATTGCTCTCTCCATAATTTTCAACTAAAACTAGAACAATGATAATTGGCTAAGGGGGATTTCATAAAATTTGGCATAAGAAGAGACATTTTTGATTGGAGGAAATGGAATTTATCATGAAATTTCCTTTTTTTCTTTCTTTCTCTTTTTTTTTCTCTTCTAATAAAAACCCAAAATGTATATGGTTTAGGAGTAATGAATTTTATCCTCTTACTCCATGCCATATAATCTTTTCAAATATTTTGGGAGCATATGTTTTAGGGAATAATGAATTTATCCTCTTATTCCCATGACATATGATCTTTTAATACATTTTTTTATGCCATCAAAGGGGTAGGGTAGGGGAAAATAAATCTAGCTAGCTTTAAATCATATTGAGAGCAAATTCTAGTAAAATTAAAATTCCTAAGATCTAAGAAGTTAGAAGAAAATATAATTGAAATCTAAAGAGGTTTAGGAAATTTACTACAAAATGAAGCCATTTAAAAATAAAAAGAGAAGTCATGCTAACAAAATTCTCTAATCAATTTAAAATCATAAGATGATTCTTAAATCAAGATTACCTCAAATTTAAAATTAACAAACTATGATACGCAAAATTTTAGCCAATTAAAAACTTAAACATGCTTATAAACATTCTCAACTAGATTTCTAAGAAATCACAAAACCAACAAATAGGAGAGGTATAAGATAAAAGTTTTTTTTGTGTTTTAAGTTTTTTCATATATATTTTTTGGAATTTTTATATTATCTTTTTTTTTGTCATTAAAAACTATTTACAAAGAAAAGAAACTAGCTTTAAAATTTAACAATTTTTATTAAGTCTTGGACTTCCCAAGGGCTACCCGGTGAAGGGTTCGCAAGGTACTAGGAGGTGTGATGGGATAAAATCCAAAACGTCCCTTTCCAAGATTTAAATTTTTCTGTTTTCTAAATTTTTTTTGAGTTTTTGGATTTTACAAGTGCTTAAATAAAGGAAATCATAGAAACAAAATTAAAATTTTCTTTTTGTTGTTTTTTTTTCCTTTTCATTTTTCTTTTGAAAATTTTCTTTTTAAAACTATTTACAAATATTTACAAAGGGCTATTTACACCCCCATACTTAAAGTTAAACATTGTCCCCAATGTTTAAAAATAAGTATGAAGTAAGAAAAGGTAAAAAAAATGCAAGGAAAAATAAAGAAGGAAAAAAAGCTTCCCTGATAAATTTTTTTGAAGCTTTTGTTGGGAAGCCGCGATTACCTACAAAAGATGTTAAAGAAAGAACAAAAACAAGAGAAAATAATAAAAAGATAACCTTGGGGTGCCTCCCAAAAGCGCTTTGTTTAAGGTCGCGTAGCTTGACCCACTTGCCGATCATCTAATATTATGAAGAAATATCGCATCACTCTTGTCATTAGGTAAGTCTCCCGGAAGATACAATTTAAGGCGGTGCCCGTTAACTTTGAAGGAACCTTTTTCCGGGTGGGAAATTAGAATTGTCCCATAGGACCAAACCTCTTTAACAATAAAAGGTCCGGACCATCGAGATTTCAGCTTTCCCGGAAAAAGGCGAAGACGAGAATTATAAAGGAGGACGAGGTCGCCCGGCGAAAAAGATTTTGGAAATTTTATATGTTTGTCGTGATAAAACTTTGTTCGCTCCTTATATAATTTGTTACTCTCATACGCATTCGCTCTCCACTCATCCAATTCGTTCATTTGAAATTTTCTTTGTTCGTCCGCTAAAGTAGAATCAAGATTTAAAAATTTAAGCGCCCAAAATGCGCGGTGTTCTAATTCAACCGAGAGGTGGCAAGCCTTGCCATAGACCGTTCGATATGGTGTACAACCGATAGCGGACTTGTACGCCGTTCGATGGGCCCATAGCGCGTCATCGAGCTTTATTGCCCAATCCTTCCGATTAATAGAAACCGTTTTTTCTAAGATCCGTTTTAATTCTCGATTAACAACTTCAACTTGGCCGCTCGTTTGTGGGTGATATGCAGTGGATAATTTGTGCGTGACACCATATTTTGCTAAGATTTTTGTGAATTGAGTATTGCAAAAATGGGTGCCCCGATCACTCACAATAGCGCGCGGAGTGCCAAATCGAGAGAATAATTTTTTTAAAAAGTTAACGACGACTCGCGCATCGTTGGTGGGGAGAGCTTGCGCTTCCGCCCACCTCGACACGTAGTCGACCGCTACTAGAATATACTTATTTGAAAACGAAGGAGGGAGAGGACCAACGAAATCAATGCCCCAAAGATCAAAAATTTCGCATTCTAAGAAAATATTTTGGGGCATCTCATCCCGGCGAGAGATGTTCCCCGACCGCTGGCAGCTGTCGCAAGTACTCACAAGGGTGTGAGCATCTTTGAAGAGCGAAGGCCAATAAAAGCCCGCCTCCAGCGCCTTCCTCGCGGTTCGGTTTGAATGATAATGACCACCGGATGGTCCCTCGTGACAATGTCGTAAAATTTTAAGACCTTCCTCACTCGAGACGCATCGTCTCACCACTTGGTCTGCGCATACACGGAATAAAAAGGGGTCCTCCCAAAAGTAATTCTTCAAATCAGAAAAGAATTTCTTCTTTTGCTGACTAGAGAATTCTTTCGGCAGGACCCGGGCTACTAAATAGTTAGCCAGATCTGCAAACCAGGGGGTAGACGATGAATTAATATTTTTGAGAGCGAGGAGGCGCTCTTTGGGAAATTTATCATCGATGTCAGATTCTATCAATACTTCCGAGGCGGGGTTTTCTAGACGAGAAAGATGATCGGCCGCCAAGTTTTCGGCTCCTCTTTCGTCCTGGATCTCTAAGTCAAACTCCTGCAAGAGGAGGATCCATCGCAAAAGATGAGGCTTGGCGTCCGATTTGCTTAAAAGATACCTAAGTGAGGAGTGATCCGTGAAGACGATAACTTTCGAGAGGGTGATGTATGACCTAAACTTATCAAAGGCAAAAATGATCGCTAGAAGCTCTTTTTCGGTAGTGGTGTAATTCGCTTGTGCCGACATGAGTGTTTTGCTCGCATAATAAATAGGGTGAAAATACTTACTCACCCGTTGGCCTAAAACGGCACCAACCGCAATGTCACTCGCGTCGCACATGATTTCAAAAGGGAGAGACCAATCCGGCGCGACTAGAATCGGGGAGTTTATAAGTTTTTCTTTAATAAGTTTAAAGGCCAAATGGCATTCATCGCTAAAAATAAAAGAGGATTCCTTTTCAAGAAGATGGGTTAACGGCTTTGTGATTTTGGAAAAATTTTGTATAAAGCGCCGATAGAACCCTGCGTGCCCTAGGAAACTACGAATAGCTTTTACGTTTGTTGGAGGGGGGAGCTTTTCAATCACTTCAATCTTGGCCCTATCGACCTCGATCCCCATGCCCGAAATTTTATGACCAAGGACTAATCCTTCCTTGACCATAAAATGGCATTTCTCCCAATTAAGTGCTAAATTCGTTTCCTCGCATCGCTGCAACACACGCTCAAGATTTTTTTAACAATTTTTAAATGAGTTTCCGAATACGGAAAAGTCGTCCATAAACACTTCCATCACCTCCTCTACTAACTCGTCAAATATTGCCAGCATACATCTTTGAAATGTAGCTGGCGCGTTACAAAGACCAAATGGCATCCTTCGATAAGCGAAGGTGCCAAAGGGACAAGTGAAAGTGGTTTTCTCTTGGTCGTCGGGCGAAATTGGGATTTGAAAATATCCCGACAAACCATCGAGAAAACAGTAGTTGGAGTGACCTGAAAGGCGCTCTAAGATTTGATCAATAAACGGTAGAGGGAAGTGATCCTTACGGGTGGCATCATTTAGTTTTCGGTAATCGATGCACATCCGCCAACCCGTAACAGTACGGGTTGGGATCAACTCGTTATTCTCGTTAGCTACTACCGTAACGCCACCTTTCTTCGGTACGACTTGTTCTGGGCTAACCCAAGTACTATCCGATATCGGGTAGATAATTTCCGCGTCCAATAGTTTGATCACTTCGTCCTTAACGACTTCTTTCATGTTAGGGTTTAGCCGCCGTTGAGGCTGGACCGAATTTCGGGAATTATCTTCGAGAAAGATTTTATGAGTGCAGAAGGAAGGGTTTATACCCTTAATATCCGAAATTTGCCACGCAATTGCGTGGCGGTGCTTTCTTAAGACAATAGCTAACTCAGAAATTTCCGAGTTGCTAAGTTCGGATGAAACGATGACGGGTAGCTTCGACTCTTTTTCTAAAAATAAATACTTACGGTGAGGGGGATGTTGCTTTAGTTCTAAAACGGGTGGTTCTTCATAAGAAGTTTTGATTTTCAATTTTTCTAAAAATAGTGGTTCGGGTGGTGTGAAACGAGTGACTTCTTCTTCTTCCAGACAAAAGAGTTCGGCGAGCTCGGACTCGTGGCTCGAGGTGAAGACTAACTCGGGAGGTGAATCGAATTCCCACGTGGAGCCGACGTCGGGAGGTGAATCGAATTCCCAACACTCTTCCAGGTAAAAACACGAATCGTCGTTTTCTAATGTGTTCCGCATCGAGGAATTTATGCCGAAAGAAACTTCATCGTCTCCAACCCGAAGGAGGAGCTTTCCGTTACTTACGTCAATAATGGCGCGGGAGGTGGCAAGGAAGGGGCGGCCGAGTATGAGGGGTACTTCGGCATCCTCTTCGATGTCAAGAATGACAAAGTCCACCGGGAAGATGAACTTGTCGACCTTGACGAGCACGTCCTCCACTATTCCTACCGGATATTTTAAAGAGCGATCCGCTAATTGAATACTCATTCGAGTGGGGCTTGGATTTCCTATACCTAGTTTCTTAAATAGTGAAAAAGGCATGAGATTGATACTTGCTCCCAGATCCGCCAAAGCGTGTTTTACTAACGAATTGCCAAATAAACACGGGATGGAGAACCGTCCCGGGTCATTCACTTTTCTAGGCAATTTGTTGAGTACAACCGCGGAGCATTCTGCGTTCAAAGAAATATGCGAAATATCTTCTAATTTTTTCTTATTGGAGAGCAACTCCTTAAGATATTTCGCATATTTAGGCATTTGAGAGATAGCCTCGCAGAAGGTTACATTAATGTGAATTTGCTTTAAAATATCTAAAAACTTTTTATAATTCTTTTCGGCGCTCTCGCTTTTAAACTTAGATGGATACAGAATATTTGAAGTAGAAGCGCGCGGAGCTAACGTAGCAGGTAAATTCGAAGATAAAATAGGAGGAGGAGGAGGGGAGGAAGTTACCATGGGTTCGTCCTGTTTTGAAACCACCTCCTTCCCGCTTCGGAGTGTAATCGCATTTGCGCTCTCCATTGGGTTTGGCTCCGTGTTTCCCGGAAGGGCTCCTTGCTGGCACTCGGAGATTATCTTTGCTAGCTGGCCCACTTGGTTCTCCAAATTTTTGATCGATCCGGTGAAGTTCCGGATGTTCGCTTCATTTGTAGCAACATATTTTGCAAAAACCTCTTCAAGCGGAGAGGGCTTTTGCTGTTGCGGTGGAAAACCGGGTGGATTAAAATTTGGAGGGGGAGTTAAATTAAGAAGTTGATTTGGAGGTTGATTTAAATTTAAGGGACGCTGAGCATTTCCTTGATTGCTCCATGAGAAATTCGGATGATTCCTATAACCCGCATTGTAGGTGTTATTATACGGAGCGGTGTTCGGGTTATAGGAAGGCCGAGGATGATTTCCCATGTAATCAACTTGCTCTTAAAGTAAAACATTATTAGCCCAAGGAGGAGAGGCGGAGGAAGCAGACATCTCCGCCACTTGCTTTGTTAAGCGCTCAACTTGTAATGCCAAATTTGCGTTAGCGTCTATTTCAAAAATTTCGGCCGGCTTATTAGGCCGCGCTCGGGGCATGTTCCATTGGTACGCATTTGTGGCCATCTCATCGAAAAGCTCTTGAGCGGCGATCGGGGTTTTATTATTTAATGTCCCTCCGGCGGCCGCATCAATCATTTGCCTCGTTTGGAGATTTAAGCCATTATAAAATATTTGCACTTGTTGCCAAGTGGCAAGTGCGTGGTGAGGGCATCGGCGCAAAAGCTCCTTGAAGGGCTCCCATGTGTCATAGAGAGTCTCCGAGTCGATTTGCATGAATGACGCAATATCCGTGCGCAATTTAGCAGTCTTTGAAGGCGGGAAATATTTATTGAGAAATTTTTCCGCCATTTCGGCCCATGTAGTGATGGATCCCCTTGGTAGGGAGCCCAGCCA
This sequence comes from Dactylorhiza incarnata, assembly GCA_033032865.1. Taxonomy (NCBI): domain Eukaryota; kingdom Viridiplantae; phylum Streptophyta; class Magnoliopsida; order Asparagales; family Orchidaceae; genus Dactylorhiza; species Dactylorhiza incarnata. The sequence continues at coordinate 8,075,728 of JAWHQI010000013.1, forward strand.
CTGCTTGGCCTTAGACCGCAAAGAAAAAGGAAAAAGACGTAATCGAATGGCGTCATCGGTGACGCCATTGATCTTAAATGTGTTGTAAATTTCAAGAAAGTAAGAAATGTGTGAGTTTGGATCCTCGTCCGGTTGACCATCAAAGGTCACCGATTGTTGCACCATTTGTATGATGCTGGACTTGATCTCAAAATTATTGTTCGCCACCGTGGGGCGAACAATACTCGATTGTGTGCCTTCTAAATTCGGCCGCGCATAATAGGACATGGTCCGTTGCGCGTCCTCATTAGGATTTGGCTCGTTAAGATTAAGAGGATTAAGATTATGATCCATGTTCGCTGCGTTAGTGTCCCCGATCGACTCTTCGGATTCTACTTGATTTCCTTGATCACGAGAACGGCGGTGCCTCAAAAGGGTTCGCTCAATTTCCGGATCAAAAGGAAGAATCGAAGTGCTACCACGGGTCATACACTAAAAAGAGAATGAAGGAAGAAGAAAAAGAGAGAAATTTTTTTTTGTTCTTTTAGGAAGATTAAGTTAGTCTTGGACTTCCCAAGATCAACCCGGTGAAGGGTTTGCAAGGTACTAGGAGGTGAGATGGGATGACACCCCAAACGTCCCTTTCCAAGATTTTAATTTAACCCTTAAGATTTTCAAAAATAGAAAAACTAAAATAAAAACAACATGATAAAATTAATAGCTATCCTTGTTTCAAAATATCTACGCAAAAGTCCCCAGCAACGGCGCCAAAAACTTGATATTTAATTTTTGCGGTTTTGAAATTTAGTGAAGGTTTGAGATTTTCTCCAAAACTATATCCAATAAAGGCAAGTGTACCTTATCGTCTATAGTATAGGATATTAAGAAATACCAAGGTCGTATTCCACGGGGCGCGTTGATTACTTCTACTTTGAGGAAAGTCGCTATTATCTTATCTAATGATATTTTGGGGTTTTGGTTACTTAGCTAGAAAAAGAGAAATTGCAAGCTAAATTAAGGGTTTAGATGATGATAAAAGAGGCTAGTACTCAATCAAAAGTCACCTTGGAGTGAGAAAAGACAAGTGAAAAGAAATTAAATCTAATTCCGTTTAAATTGAACTACTTGACCGTGGAGGTTCCCGAAGCTCGAACAAGCCTCCCTCGAGGTTAATGCCCAACTAAGTTTAGGAAAAATCAACCGGACTCTCGTCCTATAATCGATTACCTAAAACTTGCTTTACGAAGTGAACCCCGCTATTGGATTTGACTCCAATCTGGGAGATTTACGTCATCCTCTCTCGAGGGGTGCGTGCAACTCTCTTTACCCTTGAGTAATAAATTCATACTTTGAGCCTCTCGGCTAACTAAGTATGAAAACATAAGCGAAAACCATATATCGAAAATATGGCCTCACTAATTATAAATCAAGGGTAATTCAAGTGTTTATAAAAAAAGAAAAAGAAAACTTTATAAAATCATAACTTGTCTAACTCATCCTCGGATCATTTTGATCGAGTACTAATGAGGATTAGTTAATCATGGTGGAGGGGAAAGAGGAAGAAAAATAAAAATGCATAATAAGAAAATTTAACTAAGTAAGGAGGAGACAAAATAAAGAGAACAACTAATTTTTATTTAAATGAAAACTATTACAAGTCTTAAGAGAAGAGATTGCAAGCTAGGAAAAACAAGTTACAAGCTTAAACTAAACTATTGCATTGAAAGGAAGCTAGTACATTGCATGAGAAAAGGAAGAGAGCATGAAAGTAAAGTCACATGAACATGAACATGAAAGTGAAAAAATACTCAAGATTGGCTCCAATAGCACCTCCCCCACTCCAAAATTCTGAACCCTGGACTCAAGGAGAACCTCTGAATTTATAGGAAAAAATTTCAGATTACACGCCCTTGGTCACGGGCGTGACCAAGGGCGTGACTGCACTATTCACATCGGATCCGACAGCGGCGTGGGCTTTCTGGACGGCGAGGCGAGGAATGACATGTCACGGGCGTGACATGTCGGGTCACGGCCGTGACTTTGGATGGCTGCATTAAATGCGGCGTGGGCTGGAATTTGGCGCGGCGGCGAAGCAGAGATCACGCGGGCAAGTCACGGCCGTGACATGTGGGTCACGGGCGTGACTCAAGTTGACTTCTCGACTGCAGCTCCACGTCTCGACGACGGCTCTACGTGGAAGATTCTAAGATTACACGCCCCCGGTCACGGGCGTGACCTGGGGCGTGACTTGATGTGGACTGGTTCAAACAGCGCGGCATCGATTCTGGACTGATCTTCAGGTTACACGCCCTTGGTCACGGGCGTGACCGAGGGCGTGACATGCCATTTTTCCTGATTTGTCCCAAAATTCTGCAAAAATTGAAATTAAGCTAAGTTAGAATCAAAATTACAAAAAGAACTACTTATAACCGAAAATTGACATAAAAAGGAAAATTCATATTAAATATTTACAAAATTTTCTATTAAAAAGTTATAAAAATACTACTTATCACTCCCCTTCAGATGGAGCATCCATTTGGCCTTGAGGAGCTGTGGTCCATATTATTTAAGAGTCATTAGAGATTAATTGGTAGATTGGTTATGATTAGATAACATTATTAGTAATGTTGAGTTTAAGAATTAAATACCATGTGTGCTATCTATTACCAAGTTTTGTGGATGGACAGGGTCAGCAGGCATGTCATCCAGTTGAGCATCCTTGTCAGGAATATTATATGATCCAATATCAGCATCATCATCTTCATTCTTATCTGAGTGATCTAACCCAAAGCTTAACATGATCAATATTGGCTTCTTTGCTGATTTAGCTTTCTTTTTCCCTTTCTCCTTTGCCTCAGTGGGCTGGCTCATGGGGAGCACCCCGGTGAACCTATCTAATGTCTGTATATCCATCCTTTTTAGGTAATGGATATTTGATCCTTTTAATCCCTTAAACTTCTCAGGATAGGTCTGGATCGAATTTAGGGATAGAATTCTACCCATATTTGGTGTTTGCAGACATTCCTTAAGTTTTTGAAATATGAATTCTCCCCAGGAAGTTCTCTTAGTCAGAATGATCCTTATCATAATGTCAAACCAGGATTGAGAGATGGTATCATGAGACCCAGGCTCGCAGAGAAGTGCTTTGCCCACTATATCAGACAATAGTTTGCCTCTTAGATTGAAGAATTTTGTTTTTAAGGAGCCAATCTTGGCATCACTATACTCAGTCCATTTCAAAGCTTGCTTCTTATCCTTGTCAGAAATTTCTTCTTCCTCATCCTTGTTGCATGAGGGAATTTGGAGAGCTTGTTCAATTCTTGCTAAAGAGATTTTCACTCCCTCTCCTCCTATTTTAGACTTCAAAGTGGACTTGGAAGAGGACAATTTGGCATTACTGAACCATTCCAGAACTTCAGTTCTGAGAATGACTGTAGGTTCAGAGAGAGTATACTCCAGCCCTTGAGCTTCTAGGAGTTGAATCACTCCATTTCAATCTTCTAGAGCATGGGCAAATCCATTTCTCACTATCTCATACCCCTCCAGAAGATCCTTTGAACTCTTGGGTGCCTTTATTGCTGTAGAAGAATGCACTGGGACGGAATAGAATATGATTCCTCTCGGCATCTAGGAGGGAAAGGTTTTGTAGCTTTCTTTAATTAACAATTGTCTATTTATATGGCTTGAGTCTGTGTTTTGATTAGCCCCAATAATTAGAGTTAAATGAACTTATAGATGTAAGGAGAATTAGGTCTATTGGGGTTGCATTTAGACAAACTGTAATGGGACCAGCCCGTCTCAGCGGAACTGTTGAGACAAACTGCTGGGACAGAGCACTGTCAACCACTCGGACAGTTTTAACAGTCTCAGCGGCTCAGCTGAGATTTCTCCCAGCTGTCTAAACAGCTCAGCTAAAACAATCTTTTCTGATTCAGCTGACCTTACTACCTTAACATTAATCCTTTATGTGTTATGACTAACCTATGTCACTAGGAGTTGATGTGACAACATTTTTGAATCATAACATAACAAGCATAATATCATAGTTGATTGACAGAAGGAACTATTCAATATTTAGCATTCCTAGTTCAATCTTGAAAGCATTAAATTTGGCGTCATCCAATGGTTTTGTAAAGATATCAACAACTTGATTGTCAGTCGGGTCAAATTCAAGGCAAATGTCTTTACATTCAACATGTTCTCTTATAAAATGATATCTTATCTCTATATGCTTAGTCCTGCTATGAGAGACATGATTCATAGCAATAGAGATAGCACTGGATGAGTCACAATAAAGAGGAGACTCACTTACCTTGAGGTTGTAGTCCTCTAACTGATGTTGTATCCATAATAGTTGGGCACAACAACTTCCTGCAGCAATATATTCAGACTCAACAGTGGATATTGCCACACTTGTCTGCTTTTTGCTGCTCCAAGATATCAACCTCCTTCCTAGGAATTGACTAGTACCACTTGTGCTTTTCCTATCTTCTTTGCATCCTGCAAAATCTACATCTGAAAATCCAGTTAGTTCAATGTCATTGTTCTTAGGGTACCGAAGGCCAAGATGTAGGCTGCCTTTAAGGTATCTAAAGATCCTCTTTGCAGCTGAATAGTGAGATTCCTTAGGGCATGCCTGGTACTTAGCACAAACACATATAGCATACATAATGTCTGGTCTAATAGCAGTTAGATATAATAGGGATCCAATAATGCACCTATACATGGATTCATCAAAGTCCTTGCCATTCTCATCCTTGTCAAGGAAATGTTGAACCCCATGGGAGTTTTCATGGTGGAAGTTGATTCCATCCCAAACTTCTTGATAAGATCCCTAGTGTACTTAGTCTGAGAGATGAATATCCCCTCCTCAGACTGTTTCACTTGGATGCCTAAGAAGTACTTGAGCTCTCCCATACTTCTCATCTAAAACTCCCTCTACATAAGGTTGGCAAACCTTTTGCAGAGGTTGTCATTAGTAGACCCAAATATTATGTCATCAACATACATTTAGACTAGGAGACACTTGCCCCTTGTTTCCCTAAGAAACAATGTAGTATCTATCATTCCCCTCAAGAATTTGTTCTTGATGAGAAAGCTAGACCAGGTCTCATACCAAGCCCTAGGGGCTTGATTTAGACCGTATAGAGCTTTTCTAAGTAAATACACATGGGAAGAGAGGGTTGGATGAACAAAACCTGATGGTTGTTCAACATATACCTCTTCCTTCAAGTCACCATTGAGGAAGGCTGATTTGACATCCATTTGATATACTTTGAACCCCTTGTGGGCAGCATAGGCAAGGAATAGCCTAATTGATTCTAACCTTGCAATAGGGGCAAAAGTTTTGATCAAAATCTATTCCCTCTTCTTGTCCATAGCCCTTGGCTACCAAACTAGCCTTATTTTTGATGATTACTCCATTTTCATCCAACTTGTTCCTGTAAATCCATTAGGTGCCAATAATGTTGTGCCCTTGAGGTTTTGGCACCAGCTTCCATACCTTGCATCTTTTGAATTGAAGAAGTTCTTCTTGCATGGCTTGAATCCAAAATGTGTCTTGGTTGGCTTCTTCAAACTTCTTGGGCTCCATTTGTGATAGGAAACTCAGGAATAGGGCATCATTGTGAGCCCTGCTTCTGGTTTGTACACCTTGGTTTTGATCTCCAATAATTTTTTTCCTTGGATGATCCCTTAGGTGTCTTGTAGCTATAAGCAATCTATCCTCAACTTGTTGTAATTCTTCTACCGGTTCAGCAGTATCTTCAGCAGCATGCACCTCTTCCTCTTCAGGAATTGCAGCATCTGTATAGGCTTTGTTGTTACATGGCATGTCTTGTACATACACCTTTTCCATTTCTTTTTCACTTCCTGTCAAAACAAAAGAACTAGACCAGCCCTTATAGATTAGGCTAGTCTCATGAAATACATGCATAGACTCTTCTACAACATGAGTTTTCTTGTTATAGACTCTATAAGCTCTACTATGTGAGCTATAGCCAACAAGAACCCCACATTGAATTTCTCTACAAACTTTGTTAACTGAGATTTTCCATTGTTTAAGATGTAGCATTTTGAACCAAAGATTCTAAAGTATAAAATTGTAGGTTGTTTGCCTTTCAGAATCGTATAGGGGGTAATTCCATGAATCTTATTGATGGAAGCCCTATTGAGAACATAACATGCAGTATTGACTGCCTCAGCCCAGGAGTATTCTGGGAGTGAGGAGTCACTAAGCAATGTTCTCCCAGCTTCTATCAAGGTTCTATTCCTCCTCTCAGCCACACCATTTTGTCTTGGAGTCCTTGGGGAGGAGAACTCTTGGGTGATACCAAATTCTTGACAAAACCTTGTTATGGCTTCAGATTGAAATTCTGAGCCATGGTCAGTCCTAGTCCTGACCACAGAACATTGCAAGTCATTCTGAATTGCCTTGACATAGCTTATAAGGATATTTAAAGTATCTGACTTTTTATTAATGAAGAATACTCATGTATATTTCGAGTGATCATCAACAATCACCAAAGTTTACAACTTTCCACTTAGGCTTTTAATTAGTAAAGGACCAAACATGTCCTTGTGCAATAGATATAGACATCTTTCAGTGTCTTTGGAGCCAATACTTTTAAAGGTGGCCCTTGTTTGCTTACCCATTTGGCAAGCATGACAAGTACCACTTTTAATACATTTTATGTTTGGACTATTCCTAACAAGGTTTTTAGAGAATAGTCTATACATTATCTTGTAGTTAATGTGGGCAAGTCTCTTGTGCCATTGAACACAAAGAGAATCACTTTCATTGCCCACAAGACATTCAGATGATAGAGAATGATTGCATATAAAATCTAAACAAAAAACATTCCCACTCCTAGTGCCTGAGAGAATGGTCTCTAAGTCATTAGACTTTTTGATCACGCACTTGTCATTGTGGAATTCAATGACATAGCCTAAATCATATAGTTGACTTATGCTTTCAAGGTTGTCTTGCAAACCTTCAACATAAGCTACCCTTGTAATTGAAACTATGCCATTGGATATCATACCAAATCCTTTGGTGATTCTCCTTTCAGATCCACCAAAGATGACTTTAGGTCCATTCTTCACAGCTGTGTAGTCCTGTTGAAGACTCCTGGTACCTGTCATGTGCCTTGAGCATGCACTGTCCTAGTACCATATTTGTTTAAGACTGGTACTTGAACTCACCAACAAGAAGTAGTTTAGTTACCCTTAGGAGCCCAAATAATTTTGGGTCTTAGGTCCTTGTTAGCATGATAAGCTGATCTCACACTTACTACACCCTTTGTAGGAAGGCTCTTCTTTGCACTTGGCACATTGGTATTGTGCCAACAATCTATGGTAAAGTGTCCCACCTTACCACAATACCAACATTCATGAATATTGTATCTCCTCTTCTGAACATATCCTGAGGAGAGAGCATCAATATGCTTGTGTTCAGGAGGGGAGACAACAACATTTTTATTGTTTCTTTCAGCAATGATCTGGCTGAATGTTAACCTGTGAACAATCTTGGCACCCTTTGTCTTAATGGTATTTGCTTGCTTTGGCTTGGAAGCCAGGCAAGATTAGATGGCATCAAACACTTAGAAGCAGGATTGGTCTACAGATTTAACAACAGTCAATTTCTTTACTGGACAGAATTTGGAAGGGCTAGCTTCCTTACTCTTTAATGAAAGAATTGAAGTACCAAATACAAATCATCCAGGTTGGGCCATTTGAATTTCATCATGGGGATCCTTCATAGCACTCAGTCCCATGCCCTTTCTTCCACTATGGGAAGGAGTGTTCTCCTTCTTATAGGAGCTTCCATTCTTCCAGTGACCATACATACTGTCATGGTCATACCTGTTAGAAGAATGTAATACCTTTTGGAAGGTGGTGTGAGGCTTAGCCTTGTTCTTTCTCTTTAGTCCACTCCCTTCTCCTACTTCCATTTTATTGTACCCTAGTCCTCTTCTATTAGTTTGAGAAGAAAATGTGTCAAATATTGGAAGCACAGATTTGGGCTTGGAGAATTGAGCCACTAGGCTCTTTTCTTTCAGAAGCTTCACCTTAAGGTCCTTGGTGACCTTGTTCTTTAGGAAGATGGTGCTCAATTGAGCAATTGTTATCCCCTTTAGATGACTTATCCTCTACACATTTGAGCCACCATGGTGGGTGACTCAGTGCAATCTTTCTTATCCATCATAAGGGAACCAATTTCTTGGGCTTGCCTCTTGGCCAGCTTCTTTCTTTTTTTCAGAGCTTCCAGGAGAGCACCATACATGTCAATCAATTGATTGACATCTTCCTCAAATTCTGAATCACTTCCACTAATTGATGAAGTTGCTTCAGATTCTGGGCTTGTCTCATAATCAGAAGAAGAGATGGAATGAATCAGTACATGTTCACAGTCAAAATTGTTCTGACTGGCTTCCTCATCAGTGATGGCCATGAGGCCTAGCTGAACTTTGTCCTCTTCATCCTCCTCAATATCACTATCTGAATGTGATAGAGGGGCCATGTTTCTAATCTTGGCAGTAGGAAAATCATTATCCTTTTCTGCTGCAAACAACCCAATGTAGGCTTCCTCTTCATCATCTGAATCTAAAGTTGAGGATTCAGATTCAATCTAGCTCTTTCCTTTCTTTGCTAGGAATGATTTTCCCCCCTTCCTATCCTTTTGGTGATGATGTTTCTTATCACCTTTGTCCTTTCTCTTGACTGGACAGTCAGCAATGACATGTCCAAGCTTTCTGCAGCAATAGCAAATGATGTTATTTGAAACATGTTTACCAGGTTTAGATTCATACCAGTCACCCTTGGTGTGCTGTCTTTCAGATCTGCTGTGGTCCTTCTTGGAATGTGAGGAAGAGGAAGGCTTGTTCTTCCACTGCTTTCTCCTCATACTTTTCTTGAACTTCCTTGAGAAAACATCAAATTCCTCATCAGATGAAGAGTTGTCTGAGGTGCTGTTCTCAGATTTCTCAGATTCAGTAGTCCTCCTTAGAGGAGACACCATCCTGGCTTTGCTCTTCTTGGAGCTGTCAGCTTTGAGAGCAACATCTCTCTCTCTTGCATGAGCCCTGGTGGAAGTTGTTGGATCTTGCGGCACCCTTAGAAGGGGGGGGGGGGGGGGGAGGTGAATAAGGGCTAATATTTAATTTGATAATTTTTTAAAATATTAAGATAATTTTGCAATGCTAAACAAGTAGATTTTTTTCACAACCAAAATAATCACTTAGAAAATTATGAGGAAATTGGAAATCAAATTTTATTTTCACAAGTGATGAATACAAAGAACCATTGATCTTAATAAAGCTTAAGACCAAGGCTATGATAAAAATAATTTTTTTTTCAATTCACCGGTCCTTCAACCAAGGACCGGCCGGCAATAGTATATCTCTTCCTAGATCTTACTACTAGCCTCCCCTTAGATCTCTCCACAATCTAGATGCTGTACACAAGGCGGCAATTTAATCCTAAGCCTCACAAGGACCTAGACGCCACGCGCAAGGCATCAATTTTCCCCTAAGCCACACACAGACTTAAACGCCACGTACATGGCGGCAATTTCCTTTACGGATTACAAGATGATAAAATAAATTACAAAATAGAGATTAAGATATGAGAACTCCCTAAATCCACGACTCTGAAAACGGCGTTGAATGCTTGCAAAGGTTGCCTGAGATTCTGCGCATGAAACGTCGCTCCTTCGATCTTGAACGTTCATGCTTAAAAGGGAGTTCTCGAATTTCTGGAGCTCTCTGATGAAAAGCACTCGGGAATTGGTACTTCAGAATAGTGTGTAACTTCTTCTCCACAAAAAATGAGTCATTATGTAGTTTGTTGATGTCGTCAACTACATCTAACTATCGTCAGCCGACGTTATCTCCTCCAGCTGCCACGTGTCCCATGCAAACAAAGTTTGCGTGCGACGTGACAGTTTCGGCTGAGATGTGGGCTACAGATTCTGATATCACTGTCGGAATTCTGATAGTGGACGGAACTTGCAGAATGTGTGGAAACCGCTGAGCTGTCGGTGAAGACACCTAGCTGTCGCAGACGACAGTGATTTTTCTGGACTATTCATTCTGAGCTCCATACAATAATTAGCATAGTTGCATACCTATTATACCTGCACACCATAGATAAAATAGGATCAAACACACCCGGGATTTGTTATTAGTAAACCAAGGAGTTCGGAAAACATGTTCCAATAATCTCCCCCTTTTGATAATAACAAATCCACTTTGAAATAAATCAGAGTGTCCTATTAAGTGATATAAGATAAGCAAGACTAAATAATTGATTGTGCGATAACGTTTTTTGGATGAAGTTCCCTTATATGTATTCTCCCCCTAAGTGTGTACTCTCCCTAAGTGTGTACACCCACTAAGTGTGTACTCCCCCTAAATATGATAAGAAATTAATGTGGTTAGGAATGATTTCTTTCTTTCTTACAAGAATAATCTCCCCCCTTTTGGTATTATTAAAAGAAATTAGGTTGAGGGAAATTTGGATGCATTATGTAAGAGTTATAAACCATGATTGACCTTATGTAAAAGATGTAATGTTTAAGGGATTAAACATAGTATAGAAGAGATTTCTCAGTAAATAAATAAGTGTTTTAGGTAAGCGGAAGATTAGAATAACCATTGGATTGTAAGCATGAAAATTATAAGTATAAATATGAGTTTGAGTTCAAATTGTAAAGATGTTGTAACCTTTGTCAAATCTCATAAGTTTTCATAACATTATCAAGCATGATATCAATATATCAGAAAGAGAATATACTATAATGGTACTGAATTTGAAGTGTAAGAGATAGAAAAAACATTGTAGAGATCATGCTAGGTTATCTAGTGCATTTATTATATAAAGAGTAGTATAGATATAGAATTAGAATCCAATACTTATGAGAAGAAGTGTTATGAAAGATAATGATGTGCACATAAGTTTATTTTGAGCAATGTTAACAATTAATTTAAATCACAAAATACAAGACATATGTAGAGTAAAGTGCACAATAAAACACAAGTATATTTACATTCACACACTTTAATGCACATATTTTTAGAAAAAAATGGTGTAAAAACCAAGGTTTGCACAAGACACTTTACTATTCTTTCCAAGGTGCTTAACCTCACAATGCTTATGAAGACTTATCAGGAGGTTGAAGTAGTGCTTGGTGGAGTTATATTTGTCTATTTTTATTTTTGATCACATTTGTGAGACAAGATTCTCCGAATAAACTTGTGTTGCAAACCCAACAGATTTTTAAAGTCAACCATTTTTCTTAAATTTTTAAGTGCAATTCAAATGTAGTGTAGGTAATAGACTTATGCAAGGTTTAATTCATTGTACAATTACAAGACACAAGCAAGCATTTGTAGAGTTAAACACACATGTAGATTACCAAAATAAGTGAGTGAAAAAATATCATTATCAATCACAAAACATTTACTCATACATAGAGGCATGCTAAGCTTGTTTCTACACATAGTTTGCAATACATTTGGTGCACTTAATTAGATATGTCAAAGCATGATAAACAAAATAATGTTCATAGTAATTTGAAGAAATGAGTTTTAACATTGAAATATTTCTAAATAATAGAATTCAGCCATGCTTGATATAAGCAATAAAGATCATATATTTTTTTGTTTTTTTAAATTTGTTTAGTAGAAAAAGATAATAAAATTTTTTTGGATGTGTGAACTTTTAAATTGATGCTTAATAATAAAAATAAAATAAAAATTACAAAAATAGCCAGAAATTCAAAACAAAATAGTGCATATAAACGGAAATATTTTTGAGTAATTTTTGAAAACAAAAAATTTCTAAAAGAAATTTGACCTTTTGAGGATGTCGGAAAACGACATCTATGTGTCGTCGTCGACAGCGGAAAAATTATAAAAGATCACGAATCCGAGGAAAGCAGATATGGGAGGCATTTCCTATAGGGTTTACGCGAGAGCTACTGTCGGAAGTCGCTGGAAATCCAAGTTTTTAGGTAAGTTAATGGTTTTTTTGTTAATTTTTGGTGAAATTTTTGAAATTAAAACTTGATTTAAGGATTCCATTTTTTGTGAAGTTTTAGAATGGAAATCCTAGATCTATGTATAGATTGAAAAAAAAAATTGTTGAAAGGAAATCTAAAAAAAAAAAGATCAAAGTGTATATTCTAGATCTAAATGTTGATGAAAGGAAATCCTAGATCTAAATGTTGATGATTATTATTTTTTTAATTTATGTGAAGGTTGTTCGATTAAAGAGATGGCTTCAAGTTCTAGTGCACGTAGAAGTACTTCTAGTGACTCCCATTCATCATACCAAAGTTATCCGGGCATTGAAAGGTCACTTATTGGAGTAGCTAAGGTGGTGGAGTTTGACCTTCCACGACACGAACACATATATGATCTACTCGCCGAGGCAGGTATCATTTCTGTTATAATTCCAGACATGTTCTCATCAGTGTTAATTCGAGAGTTGTGCAAACATTTGGAAGATCCAAATTATACGGATTTGAATGGTGGTGTAAGATCAAAAATCCAAGAATAATTTGATGAAATTACCCACATAGATTTGAGAAATGAATTTGGACTGATTGAGAGTGAGCATGTGATTGACATAGAAGAAAATTTTAGAAAAGAACGAGATTGGACGCTCCTTAATATGATATTGCATGGAAATTCTATGAAGAGTTTAATTACAAATATGATGACGCTCACACTGGATGCACAGGTGGTGCAAGAAATCCTAAGGAATACGATCATGTACAAAGCTGGTGACTCAAGAAGTATTACGACACAACATAGCCTTGTGACGTATTTTATATTAGAAAGAGAGTCATTTGACGTTGTAGATCTACTGTTATCCATTATGTGTTATACATTTGGATTGAAGAGTCCGACTTGGAAGAAGGTTCATAGCTTACTGATGGGAGAAATCATCCAATGTATATTATATAAGAAATATTCTTGGATAAACCAAGAGTTTTATTTGAGTGATTGTATTCCTGGTGTTTTTACTACAGATACTATGCGACCTAGTCGATCTCAGCGTGAGCCATCGGTAGATATGAGAAATCCAAAAATCTCACGTGGAGGATCTGTACGCGAAGCTGTGGATGAGTTACGTGACTCACTTGAGGAGCATAGGAAGTCATTTGAGGAGAACAAGAAGGATGTGAAGAAGAAGATGGGCAAGATGAAGAAATTTATGAAATTTCTGGTGAAAGGTTTAAAGCTAAAACCTACTCCTGCTGAGGCCGCTGAATGGGAAGATTCGGAAGCGGAGCCGCCGCGTCAGTCGACTAGATGAACACACATGGAAGAGATGCTGGTCAGAGCTCCAGAGGGGATCATCCAGAGAGTAGTAGTGCTGAGAGTAGAGATTTTTGAGTGGTTTTCTGTAGGTTTTGATGTTCTGGTAGATGTCGTCGGCGACAGGTAGCTGTCGTGGACGACAGTGATGTTTTAGTTTTTTTTGTTAGTTTGTTGTGTTTGAAACCTTAGTTATAAGTTATCTGTTGTTAATGTTTGTATTAAACTTTCAGGTAGTGGAATGTTGATGATGTTGAAATTTGGATTAATTCTCTTTGTGGATTTGGCAATTTTCATTTGAATTTTTTTTTTAATTTAAATTAATATGATCAATTTGATATGTCTATGATTCCTAATTCTAGTCTTAGCATTGGAAAGCGGGAATCCGGAAGTGGTTTTGTGAATATATCGGCAAGTTGCGAATCTGTGCCTATAAATGAAATTTTAATGTGATTTTGCTTTATGTGATCTCGTATAAAATGATATCGAACATCGATGTGTTTAGACTTAGAATGATGTACTGGGTTGTTTGTTAAGTCAATCGCACTTTTGTCACACCATAATTCTATAGTTTGATGATTTATGTTTTAGTCTTCTAATGTTGGCTTCATCCAACGGGCTTGTGCACAACAACTACCTAGTGCAATGTACTCGGCCTCGGTGGTTGAGAGTGCAACATAATTCTATTTCCTACTCGACCAAGAAATGAGTGAAGGGCCGAGAAAGTGACAAGTGCCACTAGTGCTTTTGCGATCTAGTGAACACCCAACATAATCAGAATCGGAATAACCATGCAAAATAAAAATTTTCACTATGTGGATACCATAAACCTAGTTTAGAAGTTCCAATTAGATAATGAAAAATACGTTTAACCGCTTTTAAATGTGATTCTTTTGGATTAGCTTGATGTAACACCCCAAAAATCGTAGTTCTGCGAGGTAGGCGGAGTGGTAGTGTTGCGTTCGTGATAGGCTAAAATTCCATAGCTGTTCAGTGCGCACGACCAGTGTCCTCTTCGCGCACGACCAGTGACCGTGCGCATGTGATCGTGCGTTAATTCGCAAGGATTCAGAGTTCTGTCTCGAACAGTGCGCACGACCAGTGTCCTCTTCGCGCACGACCAGTGACCGTGCGCATGTGATCGTGCGTTAGTGGCAAGGATTCGGAGTTCTGTCTCGAACAGTGCGCACGACCAGTGTCCTCTTCGCGCACGACCAGAGACCGTGCGCATGTGATCGTGCGCCCTGTTTATTCTGCTCCGCAATTTTGAGCGGAGAAGGAGATCGGTCCGTCCAAATCTATTGGAATTTGATCCAACGGCTGCGATGGTTGGCTGGGGGGTTTTAGGGCTTGGTAGAGGAGTTAAACCCTCATTTTTTCCAAGGCTTTCTCTCTCTTAGGTTGGAGAAAGGAGGAGGAGGCAAGGAGGAAGAAGAAGGGGAATCCGCCATTGCCGGAGCTTCGGAGCTCCGTTCGCCGATCCGAGACCGGTAGTGCGTAGAGGGCATCAAGGCGCTTCTTCTCCACCGTGTGGTTGCAAGCTTCTCATGGCTAGGAGGAGATCTCAAAAGGTAACGACATTTCTCCTCCCGGCCTTTAGGATGCGTGTTTGGCATCTCTTCTTTTTCTGCATTTTGGCACCGGATCCGTCGAGTGAGAGGGATCCGGGTCGCCTTGGTTCAAGAGAAACCACCGGGTTGATTGTGTCCGTCCCCGGCATGTTTTGCACTAGAGATCCGCTCCGCTAGCGGATTAGGCATTGTGGGTGAAGCCGGATTTGTGGCCGTTGGTCCGATCCGGTGATGTTGATTTACGCACATTTTAGGGGTTTTGTTAGAAATCCGATTACGGCGAACTCGTCGTTGTGATGCCCTTGTAGCTTCGTGTGGTAACGAATGTTGGGTTTAGGGCGGAGAAATAATGTGCGGATTATGGGGCTTGTGATGCCTAGTGTTGAGCGAAGGCGCGATTAGTCTTTGTGGTCGGCTGGCTATCCCGTGAAGACCGAGATTCACGTGTGGAGAGTCTCCCAGCAAGATTAATCCCTTCGATTGTTGACTGACGAGAATGTCTGTGCTACGGTTGAGTCCGTTGACGGTCGCCAGGCGAGGCAATCGGTGGACGTTGTCCCGAAAGTAAGCCCAGGGCCTTGGGACGTTTTGGTTGGCCAGAATTCTTAGAATCGGTCTTGGTGCGTTGTGGCGGCCCGAGCATGTGAGCTGTCAGACAAGCCCGATGGCATGGTGGGCCAGGCGAGGTGGGTCTCAGCGAGAGCGCTTGGCCTTGGGTTTTGATGCCCTTGTGGGGAAGTATTGAGTACCCTTGTGTTGGTGATGTATGATGATGTGTTGGATTCATACGCTTTAGGGCGCCTTGGGTGAAACCCGGGCTTGCACTCATTTTGCATTGTTAGGCCCCTTTTATTACCTGCTCAACATAGAAACGTGGATGATGCTTGTGACACTCATGCCAGTATTTATGTTGCTTTCCTTTATGTACATTTGCATATGAAGTGCTGACTTGCAGGGTGAAGTAGTTCCCCGGGGTCCGCTAGGACGACCGGGAGGAGGGATGTTGTTACACCGCTTGTGGCCAGCCATAGCTGACCCTCGTTTACCGCTCTTTGTGATTTGGTTGCAGGGAAAGAATCGCAGGCTGGACCCAGCGCGCCGGCCATAAAGGCCTAAAGCCTCACGAAGTGCTTAGTTGATTTCCTGCATTACTTTCTTCATACTTTGTTATATCCGGCTTGCATGCCGAGGTAGTTTAGGGAAAAACTCTCTTTCCCCTTTTGTTGGGATGTCTTTTAAATTGGAATGTTTGATGTTTTGGACATTGTTTTGTAAGGCCTTAAGGCCAGTTGGACTCCTTTGTAGTATGGACAATCTCTGTGGCTTAGTTTGTTTCCGCTGCGTTGTCTGAGTTATGAGATTGGGTAGTTAATATCATCTTTCAATACTAAAGCTGTGGCGGTTATATGCTGTGGGGTCCCGGCCGGACCCATATTATATGGTCATTACAGGGGAGGTGTTACAATTTGGTATCAGAGGGAGGTTTAGTATTCTTCCGAGGTCTAGTGTATTTGGATCGCGTAAGAGATTGTCCACATAGGAGTATTGTGCGGGATCATGAGTATCCCTGCGTTCGGGTCTTGCGTTTAGATCCTGATGAGCATTTATTTATTTTCCTTGCTTATGCTAGGACGTTGGCGACGATGCGGGGACATCGAGGAGGCAAGAGGAGCCTTCGGGGAGTAGTGCTACTGCTCCAGGCCTCATGAATGTGGGCATGTCCCCGGCTGATTTTTGTCGCATGCTAGCGGAGGCAATGGTAGCGGCTCAAGCTGGAGCGATGCCACGGGTTCCTACGCCGGTGGTGCAAGTTGCGACCCCTGTCACTCCGGCGGCTACGCCGGATACACCGGATGTCGAAGTAAGGCAAGCAGAGCCTCTAGCGGAGAGAGCTATTCCGATGGGTGATCGATTCATGAAGTATTTCTTGAGTTTCCACCCTCCGACATTCAAGGGAGTGGGCACTCCAACGGATGCCGAGGATTGGCTTTCGAGGATCCAGGAGCTCTTGAAGGCAGCTGAGACCCCAGCTGAGAGGCAGTCTCACTTTGCGAGCTTCATGTTAGAGGGCGATGCGAAGTTGTGGTGGGTGAACCATAACGGTCGACTTTTTGTTGGGCGTGTTCCGTCTATGGAGGAGTTCGGAAACGCTTTCCTAAAGCGTTACATTCCGGCTTCAACAAGGTTAGCATTACAGCGGCAGTTTCTGCATTTGGTGCAGCGGGAGAAGACGGTGGATGAATATCTGCAAGAGTTCACTCGGTTGGGTCGGTATGCAGGCACGACAATGGCAGATGATGAAGAGAGAGATAACCTCTTTTATCAAGGGTTGAGGGAAAATTTAAGGCAACCACTCATAGCCTTGAAGAATGCGGGATTCAATGAGTTGGTCGAAGCTGCTCGCACGCTGGAGAGCGACTTGGAGCGAACTCAACGGCGAAAGGGTGTTGCGGCAAGGCAGGGAGAAGGAAAGCCTTCTAAGTCTCAGTCCCAGTGGAAGTCCGAGGGCAGCCGATGGAAGAAGAAGCCCCGTCCTAATTGGCCTGGGGAGAGAAGTGGCGCACCTTCGGGAGATTTCCGTTCCAAGGGTCCGGTTACTTGTTACCAGTGTGGCAAGGTGGGTCACATTAGTCGTTTTTGTACCGAGGGCGGAGCTGGGCCAGAGCCGAGACAAGAACAATCGGTGCGTTTGGGTCCCGGTGTTGCAGAGAAGGGGAAAGCGGCGGAGTCGAGTGCTTCGCGGTTCCCTCCAGTGCAGCCTAGGGCCTATAATCTTGGGCAACAGGAAGCGATACGTCAACCCGATGTGGTGACAGGTATGAAAAGTTTAAGTTTTCGGTTGTTACTATAATGTAGGTTGCGGCCTTTCATGTTTGTCTTGCACGTGGTTAGGGTTCGTGCTAGTTTCGGGCTACCCCTCTCGAGTGTTGTTCGACACGGGGGCGTCACACTCTTTTCTTGCGGAAAGTTTTATCCGGAAGATTGGTGCTGAGCCCGTAGTGGCAGGAGTGGAGCTGAGTGTGCGTATGCCGAATGGATCTTTCATGACTACCATGAGGAAGGGACGCATTGTGATGCAAATTGGCAATTGTGATTTCGTGTTGGTAGCAGCGATTCTGCCACTAGCCGAATTCGATGTTATCTTGGGGATGGACTGGCTTGCGGAGCAGCGAGCTAGTATCGACTGCCAGTTGAAGGTGGTAACCCTGAGAGGTGAAGGTAGCGCAGAGGTCAAGTTCGAAGGCCTAAGCGGAGTGGCTTACTCCCTGATTTCCGCTATGCAAATGAGGCGTGCGGTAAACCAAGGAGGCGAGGCGTTCTTAGCTTTGTTGGAGACTCACTCCACAAAGTTGGCTATTAGAGAAGTTCCGGTGGTGGAAGAATTTGAGGATGTATTCCCCGAGGAGCTTCCGGGAGCACCTCCTCAGCGTGAAATTGATTTCTCGATAGAGTTGGTACCGGGTGCGAGGCCAGTGTAGCGTCCTCCGTTTAGGATGGCACCGAAGGAACTGGCCGAGTTAAAGGTTCAGTTGCAGGAGTTGTTAGAGCAAGGGTACATTAGGCCCAGCTCTTCGCCGTTGAGCGCGCCGGTTTTGTTTGTGAAGAAGAAAGTCGGAAGCATGCGGTTGTGTATCGATTACCGTGAATTGAATAAATTGACCGTTAAGAATAAATATCCGATTCCCCGAATCGATGATTTGTTCGACCAGTTAGTGGGGTCGGTGGTGTACTCCAAGTTGGATTTGAAATCGGGCTACTACCAGTTGAAGATTCGAGAAGAGGACGTTGCCAAGACAGCGTTTGGGACTCGGTATGGCCACTACGAGTTTTCGGTGATGCCGTTCGGTTTGACGAACGCGCCATCTGTGTTCATGGATTTGATGAACAGGGTCTTTCGCCCGTTCTTAGATTCGTTCGTGGTGGTGTTTATAGATGATATCTTGGTGTATTCGAAATCGGAGGCAGAGCATGAGTCTCACTTGAGGCAAGTATTGCAGACTCTAAGGGAGAATCAGCTTTATGCTAAGTTCTCAAAATGTGAGTTTTGGATCGAGAAGGTGGCTTTCTTGGGGCACTTAATTAGTGGAGATGGGGTGGCGGTAGATCCAGCGAAGATTGAAGCCATTAGAGATTGGCCTGTCTTGAGGACCGTTGCGGAAGTCCGGAGTTTCCTTGGACTAGCCGGTTATTATAGAAGGTTCGTGGAGAACTTTTCGCGGATGGCGTTGCCCCTCACCACACTCACTCGCAAGGAACAGAGGTTTGTTTGGACACCGGAGTGTGCCCGGGCATTCGAGAATTTGAAGGAAAGATTGATGTCTGCCCCAATCCTTAGTCTTCCTAGTGGGACGGAAGGATTTCAGATCTTTAGCGACGCGTCAGGTTGCGGGTTGGGTTGCGTGCTGGTGCAGCACGGCAAGGTGATAGCGTATGGGTCAAGGCAGTTAAAGACTCATGAGAGGAATTATCCCGTCCATGATCTGGAGTTGGCGGCGGTAATCTTTGCGCTAAAACTGTGGAGACACTATGTTTACGGTGCGAAGGTGGAGATCTCACGGATCACAAAAGCCTGAGGTATCTCCTAGACCAAAAGGATCTGAATATGCGGCAGCGTAGGTGGGTCGAGTTCCTTGGGGACTACGACGTGGAGATTCAGTATACGCCGGGTAAAGCCAACGTGGTGGCGGATGCTTTGAGTAGGAAGTACTCCGGGCAAGGTAATTGGATGGAGGCGCATAACGAGCATTTGATTCGAGACTTGGAGTCTCTTGACATTTCTTGTGTGGCTAGAGGTGAGTCTAGCATAGCCCGTTTGAACTGGATTGAAATGCAGTGTGATATATCGGATCGAATCCGAGAGGCGACCAGTGCGGACGAGGAGTGCCAACAGTTGGTGTTGGAGGCTCAACAAAGCGAAGGCACTGCTTTGGAGATGGTTGGTGGAATTCTGAGGAGAGACGAAAGGATCTGTGTTCCGCGCTTCGGCAAGCTTCGCGAGGAGTTGATGTTTGAAGCTCACTTTACGAAGTACTCCGTTCATCCAGGAAGTACAAATATGTACGCGGATTTGTTGAAATCTTTTTGGTTGCCTGGGATGAAGCGGGATGTAGCCGAGTACGTGAGCCGATGTCAGACTTGTGCCTTGGTGAAGGCTGAGTGCCAAAGGCCCGGCGGGTTCTTGAAGCCTCTTCCCATCCCCGAATGGAAATTTGATGACATCTCTATGGATTTTGTGAATGGTTTGCCTCGATCGCAGCAGGGTAACGATGCGATTTGGGTGATAGTGGATCGCCTGACGAAGGTGGCCCACTTCATTCCGAATCAGAAGAGCAATGGCGTGGAGAAGCTCGTGGAGCTTTATGTTCGAAACATTGTGCGGTTGCACGAGATTCCGAAGAGCATCGTTAGTGATCGCGATGGGCGATTCACATCGAAGGACTGGAGATTAGTGCAGAAAAGTCTAGGCACGAAGCTCAAGTTTAGCACCGCATTCCATCCGCAGACCGATGGTCAGACGGAGCGAACGAACCGTACGTTGGAAGACATGTTGAGGATGTGTGCTCTCGACTTTGGCAAAGGTTGGGAGGACCACCTTTTCATGGTGGAGTTCGCCTATAATAATAGCTTCCAGGCGAGTATCAAGATGGCGCCATACGAAGCTTTGTATGGAAGGAAGTGTCGAACGCCGATGTCTTGGGCAGAGGTGGGAGACACTAAGCTTTTGGGAAAGCAAGTGGTGGAAGATGCTTGCGAGATTGTGCGGATGATTCAGGAGCGCATGAAGGTTGCTCAGGATCGACAAGCGAAGTATTTTAATGCGCGCCACAGAAATGTGGAGTTTGCAGTGGGCGACATGGTCTACTTGAAGATCAAGCCGTTCAAGGGTGTTTCGCGGGTGCGGCGACTCAAGAAGTTGAGTCCGAGATATTTGGGTCCGTTCGAGGTTACGGAGCGTATAGGCGAAGCAGCCTATCGTTTGGCGTTGTCCGCAGAGCTGAGTGGATTACATGACGTTTTTCATGTCTCCGTACTGAGGAAAGCTTTGGTGGAGCCGAGCGTCGTGGTCGAAGCGGCGGCGGTGCCGGTGATGGAGAACTTGGGGGCGAGGGTTCGCCCGGTGTGCGTGGAGGATTCAAAAGTCCGGCAGTTGCGTAACAAGCAAGTCAAACTTGTAAAGGTGCGATGGGACAACTGCGGGCGAGACGAATTCTCTTGGGAGCGTGAGCAAGCGATGCGGGAGGATTTCCCAGAACTTTTCGCTCCAGGTATGCGTTATGAATTTCCTGTTTAAATTCTGAAATTTCGAGGACGAAATTCTTTTAAGGGGGGTGGAGTTGTAACACCCCAAAAATCGTAGTTCTGCGAGGTAGGCGGAGTGGTAGTGCTGCGTTCGTGATAGGCTAAAATTCCATAGTTGTTCAGTGCGCACGACCAGTGTCCTCTTCGCGCACGACCAGTGACCGTGCGCATGTGATCGTGCGTTAATTCGCAAGGATTCGGAGTTCTGTCTCGAACAGTGCGCACGACCAGTGTCCTCTTCGCGCACGACCAGTGACCGTGCGCATGTGATCGTGCGTTAGTCGCAAGGATTCGGAGTTCTGTCTCGAACAATGCGCACGACCAGTGTCCTCTTCGCGCACGACCAGTGACCGTGCGCATGTGATCGTGCGCCCTGTTTATTCTGCTCCGCGATTTTGAGCGGAGAAGGAGATCGGTCCGTCCAAATCTATTGGAATTTGATCCAACGGCTATGATGGTTGGCTGGGGGGTTTTAGGGCTTGGTAGAGGAGTTAAACACTCATTTTTTCCAAGGCTTTCTCTCTTTTAGGTTGGAGAAAGGAGGAGGAGGCAAGGAGGAAGAAGAAGGGGAATCCGCCATTGCCGGAGCTTCGGAGCTCCGTTCGCCGATCCGAGACCGGCAGTGCATAGAGGGCATCAAGGCACTTCTTCTCCACCGTGTGGTTGCAAGCTTCTCATGGCTAGGAGGAGATCTCAAAAGGTAACGACATTTCTCCTCCCGGTCTTTAGGATGCGTGTTTGGCATCTCTTCTTTTTCTGCATTTTGGCACCGGATCCGTCGAGTGAGAGGGATCCGGGTCGCCTTGGTTCAAGAGAAACCACCGGGTTGATTGTGTCCGTCCCCGGCATGTTTTGCACTAGAGATCCGCTCCGCTAGCGGATTAGGCATTGTGGGTGAAGCCGGATTTGTGGTCGTTGGTCCGATCCGGTGATGTTGATTTACGCACATTTTAGGGGTTTTGTTAGAAATCCGATTACGGCGAACTCGTCGTTGTGATGCCCTTGTAGCTTCGTGTGGTAACGAATGTTGGGTTTAGGGCGGAGAAATAATGTGCGGATTATGGGGCTTGTGATGCCTAGTGTTGTGCGAAGGCGCGATTGGTCTTTGTGGTCGGCTGGCTATCCCGTGAAGACCGAGATTCACGTGTGGAGAGTGTCCCGGCAAGATTAGTCCCTTCGATTGTTGACTGACGAGAATGTCTGTGCTACGGTTGAGTCCGTTGACGGTCGCCAGGCGAGGCAATCGGTGGACGTTGTCCCGAAAGTAAGCCCAGGGCCTTGGGACGTTTTGGTTGGCCAGAATTCTTAGAATCGGTCTTGGTGCATTGTGGCGGCCCGAGCGTGTGAGCTGTCAGACAAGCCCGATGGCATGGTGGGCCAGGCGAGGTGGGTCTCAGCGAGAGCGCTTGGCCTTGGGTTTTGATGCCCTTGTGGGGAAGTATTGAGTACCCTTGTGTTGGTGATGTATGATGATGTGTTAGATTCATACGCTTTAGGGCGCCTTGGGTGAAACCCGGGCTTGCACTCATTTTGCATTGTTAGGACCCTTTTATTACCTGCTCAACATAGAAACGTGGATGATGCTTGTGACACTCATGCCAGTATTTATGTTGTTTTCCTTTATGTACATTTGCATACGAAGTGCTGACTTGCAGGGTGAAGTAGTTCCCCGGGGTCCGCTAGGACGGCCGGGAGGAGGGATGTTGTTACACCGCTTGTGGTCAGGCATAGCTGACCCTCGTTTACCGCTCTTTGTGATTTGGTTGCAGGGCAAGAATCGCATGCTGGACCCAGCGCGCCGGCCAAAAAGGCCTAAAGCCTCACGAAGTGCTTAGTTGATTTCCTGCATTACTTTCTTCGTACTTTGTTATATCCGGCTTGCATGCCGAGGTAGTTTAGGGAAAAACTCTCTTTCCCCTTTTGTTGGGATGTCTTTTATATTGGAATGTTTGATGTTTTGGACATTGTTTTGTAAGGCCTTAAGGCCAGTTGGACTCCTTTGTAGTATGGACAATCTCTGTGGCTTAGTTTGTTTCCGCTGTGTTGTTTGAGTTAGGAGATTGGGTAGTTAATATCATCTTTCAATACTAAAGCTGTGGCGGTTATATGCTGTGGGGTCCCGGCCGGACCCATATTATATGGTCATTACAGGGGAGGTGTTACACTTGAAATCTAGCACATAAACACACAACAAACATAATGTCAGGTCTTAAAGCGGTTAAATATAATAATGATCCAATCATTCCTCTATATAAAGTTCGATCTATGGAAATTCCACTTTCATCATTTCCTAACTTTAAAGAAACACTCATAGGGGTATTAGCTTGTTTAAGATTGTCAAACCCAAATCTCTTTAATACATCATGAATGCACTTAGATTGATTAATAAAAATGCCATCATGTTTTTGTGTAATTTGAAAACCTAGAAAATATGTAAGTTATCCTACCATGCTCATTTCAAATTCATTTTTCATCACTTTAACAACATCATTACATAACTCTTCATTAGTGGATCCAAAGATAATGTCATCAACATAGATTTGCAAAACTATTATATCATCATTTACATACTTAATGAAGAGTGTACTATCAGCACCACCCATTTTAAAATCATTCTGTAATAAATAAAGCATTAATCTTTCATACCATGCTCGGGGTGCTTGTTTTAAACCATAAAGAGCTTTATATAACTTATACACATGATTGGGATATTTATCATTAACAAAGCCAGGAGGTTGTTCTACATAAACCTCTTCCTTAATGTAGCCGTTTAAAAATGCAGTTTTTACATCCATTTGTAACAATTTAAATCGTTTATAACTAGCAAATGCAATGAAAATCCTAACTGCTTCAAGACGTGCTACGGGTGCAAAAGGTTTCATCAAAATCTATTCCTTCAATTTGAGCATAACCTTTTGCTACAAGCCTAGCTTTGTTTCTAGTTATCCTAGATTCACTATCTAATTTATTTTTGAAAATCCATTTTACTCCTACAACAGGATTATCACTAGGTCTTTCTACAAGCTTCCAAACCTTATTTCGCTCAAATTGATTAAGTTCTTTCGTCATAGCTAAAAACCAAGATTCATCATTTAAAGCGGTTAAACATCTTTTGGTTCTATGTTGGAAATAAAATAATGGTTTGAAAATAAATCATGTAGAGAAGCACGTGTACTTACCCCCCTTGTAGGTTCTCCAATGACCAAGTCTTGCGGATGATCAGTAGTGAATCTAAGTTCACTTGGTGGCACAAATTCCTCAACTTCTTCTTGTAGTTCTTCCCCTTTTTCTTCTTTTTCATTTTCAAGTATGTCTTCTTCATCATCATTTCTTTTCAATGGAAGTTCTTCACCATCACCTGCAGATTTATTCTCCACTACACATGAAACGAGTTCATCAAATTTAACATGAATTGTTTCTTCAACTACTTTAGTCCGTTTATTATAAACTCTATAAGCCTTACTAGTTGAAGAATAACCAATGAAAATACCTTCGTCACATTTTTCAACAAATTTACCTGAAGTATCTTTTGTATTTAAAATAAAACATTTACACCCAAATACTTTGAAATAAGATACATTAGGTTTCTTTTGAAAATATAATTCATATGGAGTAAGTTTCAACATAGGATGTAGCGTGACACGATTTATAACATAACATGCAGTACTAACAGCTTCGGCCTAAAAATATTTTGGTAGTTTAAATTCAGATAACATAGTGCGTGCTAGTTCTTGAAGTGTTCTATTTTTCCTTTCCACTACACCATTTTGATGTGGTGTACGAGGAGCCAAAAATTCATGCTTTATCCCAAATTCAGTACAATATGAAATAAATTTTTCATTATCAATTTCACCACCATGATCTGATCGTGTACATTTAATTTGTTAATCTAATTCATTTTGAATGCGAGTGCATAGCTTAGTGAATTCAATATATGCATCAAATTTGGATACTAGAAAAATAGTCCAACAAAAACGAGAATAGTCATCAATTAAGACAAAAGTATATTTTCTACCTCCTAGACTTTGAGTTGAAATTGGACCAAACAAATCCATGTGAATTAATTGCAAAGTCCTAGAAGTAGACATAATATTTTTTCTTTTAAAAGATGATTTTATAAATTTTCCTTTTTGACATGGCGAGCACAATGAAGAAAGCTTTCCATCTAATAGTGGAAAACCCTTAATCAATTTGTTTTTGGAAAGTTTCACTACAAGTTTAGCACTAGAATGTCCTAGTCGCCTATGCCACAATTCTAACTCATCATTCTTTGAAATAAAACATTTAAGTGATGAATGAGAAAGTTCTTGGAAGGTAATCATATAAACGTTATGAATTCTTGGTGCGGTAAAAATAACTTCATGAGTTTTTGAATCTATTATTTTGCAAAGGTTTGACGATGACTCAAATAAAACATTCAAGCCTCTATCACATAATTGACTAATAGATATTAAATTGTGTTTCAAACCTTTAACAAATAAAACATTAGAGATTTTGAAAGAATCGTTACCAACTTCACCAATTCCCATGACACTTCCTTTTCCATTGCCGCCAAACATTACAACTCCTCCTTTCTTCATCTCCAGGCTAAAGAACTTTGATTTATTGCCGGTCATGTGCTTTGAACAACCAGAGTCCAAATACCACACATCTTCATTATCCTTAGCCTGCCTGCATACCTAACAAGATGATGAGAGTAAAGATCTGGTTACCCAAGTAGTTCCTCCCATAGTACAGGTGGGCGCCTTAGGTACCCAGACTTGCTTAATATTACATGATCCCTTCTTCCTGCAAGAGTCCGTGATGTGACCAAATCTATTACATTTGGCACATGCAACAAAGAGATATGATACTCTTTTCAAAATTTTCTGTGGACTATTACTGGAAGAGGATGTTGCAGCAGTAGTATTATAATCATTTTTATTATTAACCTTCCATTTACTGAATTTTTCACTGTCGTCTGCGTTAGTAGCTGTCGGGTTTTGACAGCTTCCAACAACGTATCCAAGTACAAACTTAGCAGTTCCATAGCATTGGTTGGCTGATATCATATTCAGTGATTTCTGGCCAACTCCAAACTTATTTATAGCCAAGTTTAAATCATGGACTTTTCTTTGACTAATATAACACACCGATTTGAAAATCCTTTCTTGTTATTATCCAATTGTGAATGAGAAGATTTCAAAGATCTTACTAAATCCCTCTTTTCTTTGATAAGAAAATCTACTTTAGATTTGGATTTAGAAAGTTCTTATTCTAATTCTTTAAATCATATCAAAGAGCGATCACACTCTTGACAAGCAATCTTCTCGTTATCAAGAACTTTCAATTCATTTGTTAGTTTTCTGTTTTATTTTGAAAGAATTTTATTTTTAGATTTTAGACGATCAATATTTTTTAGACTTTTTTGAAAAAATTTACAAGTACGGAGAAATTCATCATAAAGCTCATCATAAGTTGGAGTTACCTCAGTGTTGCTCTGGACACTGCAATCGTTCTCAGATGATGCGTCTCTTTTTCCCATTAAGCACATATTTGCTTCTTCATGACCTTCAGAACTTGAATCATTTTCTCCTTCCGATGATGTGTTGTCCCATGTTTCCGCCTTCAGAACGTTCCTTTTGTATCTCTTATTTTGCCCTTTCTCTTTTTGCTCTTTCAGAAACTTTGGGCACTTGCTCCTTATATGTCCAATTTTCATACAATGATAACATTCTGGTGGTGGACGCCCATCATCTTCATCAGTTTCACTCTTTCCTTTTCCCTTCTTATATGAAAAATCCTTCTCGTTAAAGTACTTCTTAAAAGTGTTCCTCCCTTGCGGATTTCTCATAAACTTCTTAAATTTTCTCACAAACAAACATTCTTCATCTTCTTCCTCATCTCCATCAATCTCACTCTCAACTTCTTTCTTAGACTTTAGTGCCAATGCCTTCTTTCTTGGCTCCACACTGTACTCTTGCTGTTGGATTTTCAGTTCCATTTCATGTGTCTTCAGGTTTCCAATTAAACTCTCTAGTTGAAGAGTCTTAAGATCATGAGATTCCGAGATGGCGGTCACCTTTTGATTGAACTTCGGGGGAAGTGATCTTAAGATTTATCTAACTAAATCTCCATTTCAAAAATTCTTTCCAAGGACTTTGGAATTGTTGATGATCTTGGTAAATCCGGTGTACATTGTATCGATGTCTTCATCAACCTCCATTCTGAACTTTTCAAATTCTGACTCGAGTTGGAACAGTTTGGAGTCCTTCACCTGTGAAGTACCTTCATGAGTAACTTCTAATAATTTCCAAATTTCAAAAGCAGTTTCACATGCACATACTCTATTAAACTCCGTTCTATCTAACACACAAAATAGAGCGTTCATTGCTTTTGCGTTATTCTTACATTGTAACTTATCATTATCATCCAATTTATCCTTAGGCATATCCATTGTTACACTACCAAGGACTAATGTCGGTGTAGTATAACTCGTCTCTACCATGTTCCAGACTTCGATATCTAGTGCAATTAGAAAACAACGCATATGAGTTTTCCAATAGTTATAGTCCATGCCCGTGAATAAAGGTGTTCAACTAATCCCTTGACCCTCTACAAATGCGTGATCGTTATGCGCCATTACTCCCGGTGGTAAAACTGTTTTGGAGCAACCTTGCTCTGATACCAAGTGTTGGATCTTGCGGCGCCCTTAGAGGGGGGGGGGGGTGATTAAGGGCTAATATTTAATTTAATAATTTTCTAAAATATTAAGATAATTTTGCAATGATAAACAAGTAGATTTTTTTTTCACAACCAATATAATCACTTAGAAAATTATGAGGAAATTGGAAATCAAATTTTATTTTCACAAGTGATGAATACAAAGAACTATTGATCTTAATAAAGCATAAGACCAAGGCTATGATAAAAATAAAGTTTTTTTATTCAATTCACCGGTCCTTCAACCAAGGACCGGCCGACAATAGTATATCTCTTCCTAAGCCTCACAAGGACCTAGACGCCACATGCAAGGCGGCAATTTTCCCCTATGCCACACACGTACTTAGACGTCATGCACAAGGCGGCGATTTCCTCTATGGATTACAAGATGATAAAATAAATTACAAAATAGAGATTAAGATATGAGAACTCCCTAAATCCATGGCTCTGAAAATGGCATTGAATGCTTGCAAAGGTTGCCTGAGATTCCGCGCATGAACCGTCACTCCTTCGATCTTGAATGTTCTTGCTGAAAAGGGAGTTCTCGAATTTCTGGAGCTCTCTGATGAAAAGCATTCAGGAATTAGTACTTCAAAATAGTGTGTAACTTCTTCTCCACGAAAAACAAGTCATTATGTAGTTTGTTGATGTCGTCGACTACATCTAACTGTCGTCAGCCGATGTTATCTCTTCCAGCTGCCACATGTCCCATGCGAACAAAGTGTGCGCGGGACGTGACGGTTTCGGCTGAGATGTGGGCTGTCGGATTCCGATATCACTGTCGGAATTCCGACAGTGGACGGAACTTACAGAATGTGTGGAAACCGCTGAGCTGTCGGTGACGAGACCTAGCTGTCGCAGACGACAGTGATTTTTCTAGACTATTCATTCTGACCTCCAAACAATAATTAGCATAGTTGTATACCTATTATACCTGCACACCATAGAGAAAATAGGATCAAACACACCCGGGATTTGTTATTAGCAAACCAAGGAGTTCGGAAAACATGTTCCAACAGAAGTGTCCTCTTCCTTCCTTGCAGATAACTGCATCTCATAAGAGAGCAGCTTTCCAAACAATGTATGGGTAGGAGTTTCACCTAGCTTGGCCACTTCCTTGATGGCACATATCTTTGTGTCCCAGTCTCTAGTTAGAGATATTAGGAACTTTTCATTAAGCTCATAGTCACTGAACACTCTTTCATAGGTTCTTAGTTCATTGACTATCCTAAAGAACCTTTCATAGAAGATGGAAATGCTTTCTTGGCTTAGCTGCCTGAAAGCTTCATATTCTTGATTAAGGAGTGACTTTCTATCATCCCTCACCTTAGTTGTCTCTTCCATATACACCACCAGTGTATCCTACATTTCCTAGGTTGTTGTGTAGTGCACCAAGTTCTGAAAGATGGAGTCATCAATTGCATTAACAATGATGTTTTGGGCACTTTTGTACATAGTGAATAATGCAAGTTCTTCCTTGGTCAAGTCATTAAAAGCCTTGGCCACCCTCATAGTAGGATCTATGGTGGAGGCAGTTTGAAAATTGAATGGGCCTTGCTTTATAGTGATGTAGATCCTTGGGTCTGATGCTTCCATAAACAACCTAACCCTTTGCTTCCATATGCCAAGGTTTTCTTTGTTACATATGGGCGGCTTCATAGATCCCATCTCCTTCTGCAATCCAGTGGAGGTCATTGGATTCAGATTTGACTACTCCTTTATAGGATCAGGTCAGACAATTATGTTCTTCTTGACCAACCTGGATCTGATACCACTTGATAGTTTGTTAGGATGTAGTCTTAATCACCTATAGGGTGGGTGAATAGGTCTCTTTTTGTTTTAGGCTTTAACCTAGCTATTTTCTGAGTTAAGGTTAGTAAAATCAAGCACACAGAAAACACAACAGCATTTATAGAGGTTCCTCAAGACAGGGTGTCTTGAGTAGTCCTTTTTCCCCCTTCACCTTTCTAACAATGAGTTAGATAAGGCCAACACATCCAAACTCATCTCCAAGAGCTTACAACAGAGATCCCCCAGGATCTCTCAGGTTTCCCAAACCCTACCTCAGGATCAACAGCCCTACCTCAGGCTCAACATCCCTACCTTAGGCTCAACAGCCCTACCTCACATCTCACAAAGATCCTACACTCAAGCTAAACTCTCAGCTCTACTCTCAGGCCAGACAGCCCTACACCCTCAGGCAAAGATGTCCTACAATCTCAGAACTGTTAAGTTCCTACATAAAATAATAATGGATGATAACATCAGAAGTTAGAATAGATATCAAGCCTTGTTCTTCTGTTGCTGAACAACTACTGTAGCAGTCTTGAAATAGGAATGAGTCCAATGACCTCAACTCTGATTCTTCTGATCCTTTTCTTCAGAGGATGAATGGGGATCTAATTATTTTATCTTGAGTTAATCAAGAAGAACAATCTTTTCTCTCCTTGTAGCTTCAGGAAGCAGGAAGAGAAAACTTTCTGGGTTGTCGTCAATGGAGCAGTAGTTTTTCTTTTTCAGTGAGTGAAAGAGCTTTTACAAAGCCCTACATGATTCTTATATACTCCTCCAGTCTTCAACAGCTATCTGATGTCCTCCTGACATAGTATGGAGGTGATTGGAACATCCTATCTTGATTTACAGCATGTTGCGCCAAAAGAAAACCCTCGAGGACATTTGAATATATCTCAGCGGTTGGGCTGAGATAGCTTCTAGTCTCAATGGCTACTTCTGTCCCGCCCCAGCGGATCCGCTGAGGCAGACAGTGGTCTCAGCGGTTTTCCTCTATCTGCAGCTCACCTGGCCCAGACACTTTCTCAGTGGCTCCTGGCCTTGTCTCAGCGGTTCAGCTGAGACTGAGAACTTTTCTCAGCAGTTTTGGAAGTAAACCACTGAACTTATTCCATATCTTCGGAATGACCTAACCCTGAATAGACATGATGCAAAATAGGGTTTATCAAATACAACTTGTACTTAGCATTGAGCGTGGAGCTTCTTAAATTCAAGGGAACATTTAGGGTAATATTCCCAACAACTTCTAATCGGTAAACTCTTGTGAGTCTAGCTTTCCTGGAGGATTCGAGTCATGCTCCTCCATGAATGCAAAAGAGGTGTCCTAAGGCACCTTCGTCATTAGATTTGATGCATTCATTCAGATAACCAACGTTGCCAAGGTGGCAATGTCATCTACTTCCTTACATTCCCATCGATCTTCTACTACCTCTTTGTTCTTGGAGGTTGAATCCTTTGCTGAATCACCTATCAGGACTAAGTCCTGTAACTTCCAATCTTTTAGGAGCTTCTCCACCATCATGCAGAGAGCTCGACAATTTTTTGTCAAATGCCCTCTCTCCCTGTGATGTTCATAGTAGATGGAGAGATTTCTGGATTTCAGATCTTATTGGAGAGGAGCATGCCTTCTTTAAAAAGGCTGCTTTTGAAGCACTTAGACCACCTCGCTCATGGACAGGTTTAGCTCGGTAAAAGACTCTTGAGAGTCATCAAAATAAGGCAGTGACAAGGTTGGGAGAGGTGGTTGGCATAATTGGACGTGATGGATAGGTGTTGATTGGGGAGCTGGTGCAACCGGGGTTGGCAGCAAAGGTCATTTAGATTAGAATTACTGCCGACTCTGGTACGGGCGATGATGGCAGAAGTTCCTTCCTCTTTGAGCAGGAAGAAAAAACTCTTGACGAGGAGGTTTCGTCGATTGTTGAGCAGGAAAGAAACCAGCAGAGCCCTTCTGGCTAGCTCTGGGTGTCAAGTTTGAGACATAGTTGGGGTAACTGATTTCATTCACTATAAATCGATTGGCGATGCTAATTATCTCTTGATAAGAGCTAGGTTCTCGAGTGGTGACTTCGAACTTGAGAGTGCCTTCCTGGAGACCATTCACAAAAGCTACCATATAAAGAGAGGATAAACATCCCTTATCACAAGGATCACTTTCTGTAAGTGATCCATAATGTGAGCTAGAGGCTCGCTTTCTCCCTGCTTGATTCTAAAGAGGGTTGCAGAGCCACTCTTCCTTTTCCTAGATGTTATTAACCTCAGGAGGAGCTCTTGCCTAAGAACCGAAAAGAAAGTGATAGACTGGGGATGTGGTTCATAGAACCACTCCCGTGCTTGACCATCGATGGAGGTGAACTAGAGTTTGCACCTCATCGCATCTGAGAGAGATCTCAGAGCAACAACAAACTCAAAATCCTGAAGGTGAGAGACTGGGTCACTCTCTCCAATGAACAGAGGTAGTCGAGGCTAACTGAGCCATTGGGAATATGCTCCCAACGAAATCTATCAGTAAAAGGAGAAGGCTACTCCACTTCAGGGAAAGACAATAATAAAAGCTGAAGGATATGTATAATCCTTCTTGAAGTTCAGCACTCGGGTTGGGGTTCCTGAAGCTGCTGCTCTAAAAAAGTTGCGGTGAGCTGCGTACTCGTCAGCCTGAGACCGCAGAGGAGCTGCGGGCTGTGGGATCGTGTCGTTAGGAGCACGACCACTAGCTAGAGGATCTAGGGTGGCGATCTGATTTATCTGAGGAGTTATTGATGCAGGACGACCCGACCCGGCCCGTTCGACAGATAAACACCGGCTCTCGGAACACGTTCAAGCACGCCTGCTTCCTAGGGATGCAACCCTAGCACCCCAACCCGTCTCCGTGCCTATTCTCAGCGTGGCGGGATGTTGAGGCTGGGGCTCGATCCCCAGACCTCCTTGATAGAACCTCTCCTAAAAAGCCTTATCACCAACTAACCCGATTGATGGCGACGACAGCCCTCAGCATGAAGACCCTCAGCATGAAGATGTTGGAAATGGTGCACTTACGGAGGACGGCGCACCTACGGATGAAGACAACACACTGGCCAAGGATTTACGCCATCGCCGTCGTGACGATAATGAAGCGCGCCGCTATAATCTCCGCCCGAGGCACAAGCAAAGCAATTAATAATTATAATATTTTATTATAATTACTAATTTTATCATATTTCAATTTTATGTATTGTTATTGTTTTAAATTTTGGTTGTGTTTAATTTTGGGCTGCGCTTAGACAAACTAAAGCAAGGCCTATAAAAGACCTTGATGGATTATTTTATGTTTTAATTTTGATGAAGAAAAAACCAACCCTAATTTTTCCCTCCTCTAATTCTCTCCCTCTCTTGGTCGCCGCCCACCTCTCTTCCCCTCTCTCCTAGGTTCGGCCAAAAGGAGGCCACCCCTCCTCTCCTCCTTCTTCCAACCGCCGGCCGCCCACTCCTAATGGAGCTATCCCCCTCTTCTCTCCTCTAGCCGCCCCTCTCACCCACGAAATATCTCACCACCTTTTCTCTCTCCAAGCTTGGACGGATCTTCATTCTCTACGGATTCCTCCAAGGGATCTAAGTGATAATCGGCGGATCTGGATACGGTGAAGCAAGACGGCGAACAGATTCCTCTCCAAACAACGCGCCTCCGGTGGATCCGAAAAAGAAACGGTCGGGCGAGTGTATTGCTTGAGGCCAATCCTATCTCAAGCGGGTAACGAACAAACCACTAGCGTGTTTTCCCTCTTGATTTTTCTTGTGGTGGAATATTGTGGCGTGATCTTCGAATCACAGATTTTTCGTGGTTTTCTTCATATTGAAAGTTGCATTTTTTTCATCCGTTATTTTAATATTCGAAGGGGTTTGGAGAGCCCCGCTTTTTGTTAGGAGAGATCTACCATTTTCCGAATCGATATTTTTCGGTGGGTCTCTTTTGGTACAACGCATATTTTGATCGGATCGGGTGGGTGCTTTTCGCTTGATCGAACATTGGCTTATAGCCCTTGGGAGATCTCTAGAGGATTAGCGGTCCTTCGTGTGGCAATTGTTTCTCTTTGCCTAGTCCGGTGCACTTGCACTGTGTGGCTTGCAGTTGCATCATTTTTCTTGAGTCGCGCGTTCGTCGTTGATCTACCCAGTAACGAGTGTATTGGAGAGCGTAGGCCTACATCAATTTGGTATCAGAGCTAGGTTCGTGTCAATTTCTTAATTGACGCATTCCTATTATTTTCTTAGGACACCGGCACTCACATTCTACACACGTTTCTACGCTGAAAATTTAAAAATAAATTTTTGTCAGTCTGCGAATAGCGGTCTAGAATTTTTATTTTTCTGCGAAATTCAAAAAAAAAAATTCTGGACATTCCCCATTACTTTCTCTGTAAGAAAATAAAAAAAAAACATTTTACTACCTAGTAATTAGGCGGGAGAAAAAATAACTTTCATAAAATTTTTAGCCTGTTTAAAATTTCTGGTCTGCGTTTAGCGTCCTAAACCTGTTATTTTCCAGCAAAAAAAATCAAATTTTTTTTTAATATTCTACATAACATTTTCTATTAGAAAATAAAAAAAAATATCTTCATTGATAAACTTTTCGGTCAAAATCGTTAGGTCTACGTTGCATGCGTACGAGACTTGGCACAGAGTATCCTACGTCCTCGTCTCAAATGACGGACGACCGGGACTCGGGTCACGGTCCAACGGCTGTTGATGAACTCCGCCAGAAGTTCAATGATCAGTTGACGGATATCCGAGAGATGTTACACGAGATTCGACTAGCCCAAAGGACACCTCCGGATCATGCTACCCGTCCACACGTAGGGGAAAATATTAACGTTAACCGTGTCCCTGACCCTGACCCCCCAAACCCTGCAGCCCCCAACGTGCTGAAGGGAACATTAATCCTAATGGTTATCTCGAACAGGCCCCACGAGCACCGCACAGTTTTGATATCACTAGGGCTGTCCGGATCAAACCACCATCCTATGATGGGTTGGGTGATCCCCAAGTTTTTTTGGATTGGGTTACGGAGATAGAATGCTACTTTCAGTGGCAAAATTTAACTGACGAGGATAAGGTGCGTGTGGCGCGTAAGAAGTTGTTGGGTCGAGCTAAGTCTTACTGGCTCAATGAGGAGCGGCGTTTAGGTGCGAGGGATGGTTTGCCTCCCATTGGCTGGGTGGGCATGAAAGCCCTGTTGATTGACCAGTACGTCCCGACGTATCATCGAACACAAATGTTTGATGAGTTAGCCTCCCTTCGACAAGGTAACCGCTCGGTCGCGGAGTGCATGGGGATCTTGAATGATATGATGGTTAGATGTGACATTAAGGAAATGCCCGAAGTTACCCTCTCCCGATTCCGCAAAGGGCTTAGTCCCGAAATTCAGGGTAAACTCCTTCGCTATGGTCACACTAATTTGAACACCACGTATAACGCCGCATTAGACATTGAGATGCACCTGGCGCACAAATCTAAGTCGCGTTCATTCCAAAAGAACAAGTCCATCTTAGGACCTCCTCCATTAGCTATGCGAGACAAAGGGAAGTTTCAATCCACTGATTCAAACTCCGTCATCATTACAGCTAGAAATATGCGTAACCCATCCGGCGATCGTGTGCCTATAGGTCGGATTAGCAAATCGAACGCTTCGTGTTTTAGTTGTGGTGTTCAATGGCACTACGCAAGTGAATTCCCCACTAAGGCCAAGCCCTTAGCTCTGTTGGACACTACTGACGACGCCGCCGAGCTCGAGTATGAGGCCGGTGATGACTCCGACTCGGAGGGAGTACCGAGTGATTTAGACGATGACACCAACATGATGGTGATGCGTAGTATTTACGCCTCCCCGCGTGCGTCTGATGACTGGAATCGGACAAACATCTTTTCTTTAAATTTTAAAAGCGGCGAGAAGTGGTGTAAGCTGATTATTGATAGCGGAAGTTGCATGAACGTTATTTCTGAGAACGCCGTGACCCGGATGAAATTGGTCACCGACCCCCACCCTCACCCTTACAAGGTGGCATGGGTTAATAAGACATCCCTTCCGGTTGCGCGGCGCTGTTTGGTTCCCCTCAACATCAAAACTTATTCAGAGAAGATTTGGTGTGATGTCATCCCCATGGATGCCTGTCATGTGTTGCTCGGACGTCCTTGGCTTTTTGACCATGACGTTACCCACTTCGGGCGAGCCAACACCTACGAATTCAAGTTTAATGGCAAGACCATTATATTGAAACCCACTCCGCCTAAGGACCCGTCGAGCGCCTCGAAAGAAACAATTGTGCCCGTAGAGAAGAAGACCTTAAGTCTGCTTGGTAAGAAAGAGTTCGCACGCCAGACATTTTTGGATGGTGTCCTATATGCCTTGGTTTGTCTACAAATCAAGGAAGACGTGCCTTCGTTTGATTGTTTACCACCCGCCCTGCAGAGCATGTTAGAGGAATTTAAGGATGTCTACCCAGAAGAGCTTCCCCCTACGTTACCCCCATTACGAGACATCCAGCACGCAATAGATTTAATCTCAGGGTCCTCTTTACCCAACATGCCTCACTATCGGTTAAATCCGTCAGCACATTTAGAACTCCAAACGCAAATTTCGGATTTGTTACAAAAGGGATTTATTCGTCATAGTAAGAGTCTGTGTGCCGTTCCGGCCTTATTAGCACCAAAGAAAGATGGCTCGTTGAGGATGTGCGTCGATAGTAGAGCCATTAATAAAATCACAATTAAATATCGGTTTCCCATCCCGCTCTTGGACTACTTGTTGGACATGTTAGTCGGTGCCACGATCTTTTCTAAATTGGACCTTAGGAGTGGCTACCATCAGATCAGAATCCGGGAGGGCGATGAGTGGAAGACTGCTTTTAAATCTAAAGAGGGGCTCTATGAGTGGTTAGTAATGCCGTTCGGATTATCCAATGCCCCTAGTACATTCTCGAGGATGATGACACACGTCTTCCAACCCTACATGGGAAAATTTATTGTGGTATATTTTGATGATATTCTGATTTTTAGCACGTCTACTATTGATCATGAATCGCACTTGAGGACCATCCTAGAGACGTTGCGCGCGGAAAAATTATTCGTCAATATCAATAAATGTACATTCTATGTTTCATCCGTAGAATTCCTCGGGTATATCGTGAGTTCGGAAGGAATACATGTGGATCCTAAGAAGGTCCAGGCCATTAGAGATTGGCTTGAACCCACTAACATTAGGGACGTTAGGAGTTTCAACGGATTAGCCACATTCTATCGCCGATTCATTCGTGATTTTAATAGCATCATGGCACCGATCACCGAGTTCATGAAAAAAGGGGAGTTCACTTGGACGAAATCGGCCACTCATGCATTCCAAACGATTAAAGATAAGATGTCGGAAGCCCCCCTAATACGGTTGCCGGACTTTAATAAGGTCATTGAATTATCTTGTGACGCATCGGGGATCGGCATTGGAGGAGTATTAAGTCAGGAAGGTCATCCGGTGGGGTATTTTAGTGAGAAATTGGCCGGTCCAAAACTGAATTATTCGAATTATGACCGTGAGTTCTATGCTGTGATACGTTGCCTCCAACATTGGCGGCACTACCTTCTCCCAAAGGAATTTGTCATACAATCCGATCATGGGGCGTTAAGATTTGTCAACTCCCAAAGCAAGGTCAGCCCCCGACACGCTAAGTGGGTCTCCTATCTCCAGGAGTACTCTTTTATTATCAAACATCTTAAGGGAACCCTTAACCGTGTGGCGGAGGCCCTTAGTCACGTCTCCTTATTATTGACCACGTTAGAGGTAAAGGTGATCGGATTTGAACGTATTAAGGATGAGTATGTCAATTGCCCGGATTTTAAAGATATATATCTTTCCACTCACGACGATGCGCCCACGACCATTTCCGCGTATTATATTCGCGACGGCTACCTATTTAGGCACGACAAACTTTGTATCCCTCGCTCGTCCCTTCGCAATTTCATCGTGTGGGAGTTGCATAGTGGTGGTCTAGGCGGACATTTTGGACGTGACAAAACCATCACGTTAGTAGAGGATAAGTTTTATTGGCTGGGTCTTTAGTCGATAGTACATAAGATTGTGAGCAGTTGCCGGACATGCCAATTGGCTAAGGGGAACAAAACGAATGCGGGGCTTTACACCCCTCTCCCGATTCCTTCAGTACCTTGGTAGGATAATAGTATGGATTTCATTCTAGGTCTTCCTGTCACTTTTCGTCAAAACGATTCCATTCTGGTCGTCGTTGACCGATTCTCCAAAATGGCGTATTTTATTGCGGGTAATAAGACAGACGACGCATCTCACGTAGCAAAGTTAATTTTTAAGGAAGTCGTTGGACATCGAGGCATTCCTAAGTCCATAGTCACCGATCGGGACGTGAAATTCACTAGTTATTTCTGGAAGACCTTGTGGCGGATCATGGGCACTAACCTCTTATTTTCCTCACCCTACCATCCCCAAACGGATGGGCAAACGGAGTAGTGAATCGGAGTTTGGGTAGTTTACTGTGGTGTCTCGTTGGTGACCACATGGGTACGTGGGACCTCATCCTTCCCCATGCACAATTGGCTTACAATAACTCAAAAAATAGGTCCACCGGGTTGTCCCCAAATGAGATTGTGCACGGTTATAAGGCCCCTTTGCCACTTGACTTAATTCCGTTACCTCCATCTTACAAGTCGAGTCAATTTGCACAAAATTTTGCGGCTCATGTTCATGACTTACATAAACACATGAAGGAAACGCTCGAGACTCAATACGCGTCTTATCAAGTAAACGCTGACGTACATAAGAGGGCATCCCACTTGAAAGTTGGAGATTTGGTTATGGTGCGTCTTGTCCCTGAACGGATGCCTTCGGGCGTCTTAAAAAAGTTGGCTAATCGGCGAGCGGGCCCTTTTCGAATATTAAAAAAACTAGGAGAAAATGCATTTCTTTTGGAGTTACCCACTTAATGGGGTATCTCCCCTATTTTCAATGTTTCGGATTTAACGTCGTATGTGTCACCACCACTTGATTTATCGATCTGCCCGTTTGGTTCCACTTCTTTATCTAATGGGCGTGGGGGTGAGGATATGCCCGGCTTGCTCTCTTCTTCGGTCGCCACTGGAGGTACGTTGAATGTTGATGTCAGAATTAATTCTCCTTTTTTGCCTTATGCGTTTCCAAGGTTCCCCCAAACCATTTATGTTCCTGACAGGATCCTAACAGATGAAGTGCATTCCTCGCCTAGTGGTACCAGTCGCCGCTACTTGATCCGTTGGCGTGACCGCCCTGCCTCCGATGACTCGTGGCTCCCAGAATCGGAGGTGACCCTTTTGGATGATGCTCTTCTCCACCGCTACCACCGTGACAACTCATCGGTGATGACTACTTTTGAGCGGGGGAGGATTGATGGCGACGACGGCCCTCAGCATGAAGACCCTCAGCATGAAGATGTTGGAAACGGTGCACTTACGGAGGACGGCGCACCTATGGATGAAGACAACACACCGGCCAAGGATTTACGCCATCGCCGTCGTGACGACAATGAAGCGCGCCGCTATAATCTCCGCCCGAGGCGCAAGCAAAGCAATTAATAATTATAATATTTTATTATAATTACTAATTTTATCATATTTCAATTTTATGTATTGTTATTGTTTTAAATTTTGGTTGTGTTTAATTTTGGGCTGCGCTTAGACAAACTAAAGCAAGGCCTATAAAAGACCTTGATGTATTATTTTATGTTTTAATTTTGATGAAGAAAAAAACCAACCCTAATTTTTCCCTCCTCTAATTCTCTCCCTCTCTTGGTGGCCGCCCACCTCTCTTCCCCTCTCTCCTAGGTTTGGCCAAAAGGAGGCCGCCCCTCCTCTCCTCCTTCTTCCAACTGTCGGCCGCCCACTCCTAAGGGAGATCTCCCCCTCTTCTCTCCTATAGCCGCCCCTCTCACCCACGAAATATCTCACCACCTTTTCTCTCTCCAAGCTTGGATGGATCTTCATTCTCTATGGATTCCTCCAAGGGATCTAAGTGATATTCGGCGGATATGGATACGTTGAAGCAAGACGGAGAACGGATTCCTCTCCAAACAACGCGCCTCCGGTGTTTCGAAAAAGAAACTGTCGAGCGAGTGTATTGCTTGAGGCCAATCCTATCTCAAGCGGGTAACGAACAAACCACTAGCGTGTTTTCCCTCTTGATTTTTCTTGTGGTGGAATACTGTGGCGTGATCTTTGAATCACTGATTTTTCGTGGTTTTCTTCATATTGAAAGTTGCATTTTTTTTCATCTGTTATTTTAATATTCGAAGGGGTTTGGAGAGCCCCGCTTTTTGTTGGGAGAGATCTACCATTTTCCGAATCGATATTTTTCGGTGGGTCTCTTTTGGTACAACGCATAGCTTGATCGGATCGGGTGGGTCCTTTTCGCTTGATCGAACATTGGCTTATAGCCCTTGGGAGATCTCTAGAGGATTAGCGGTCCTTCGTGTGGCAATTGTTTCTCTTTGCCTAGTCCGGTGCACTTGCACTGTGTGGCTTGCAGTTGCATCATTTTTCTTGAGTCACGCATTCATCGTTGATCTACCCGGTAACGAGTTTATTGGAGAGCATAGGCCTACATCAGTTATCCTATAAGAGATCGCTGCTAGGATTTGATTCATGACTTCGAGGTGTCGGGCAGTCTACTGTCGAACATGGGCGGCTTCTCAGCGAGCTTGCTCGAGGTGGAGCTCGATGAGAAGCTCAAGAGATTCTAAAGAGGTCGCATTATTTGAGGATGGGTGACAGCTTGCTATCTGACTGAGCTGGATTTCGTGGTCTAACATCTTGTCTGGATGTTGGTTTCACCTAAGCACTCTGACATGATGGTCACGTGTTTGTTCTGTTGGCCCAAAAATTGTACCTCCAAAACTCACACTTTAAAGGGATGAGGGGGAATTGTGGAGTGTCGGTTACTTGGGCTAAAGGATGCCAGAAGAGAGATTGCTAAGTAAGAAGCATGCTTTGACTGGTCAAAAAAGGGTTACACGAGGGTCTAAAAATAGGTCAGGGTGAGAGGAAGAAAAGATACAAAATTCGAGACCGCTTATACATGTCATAAGCTTGAGGTTCAAATAAAATTTACCTTTTTCGGTACCCATACCCCTCTATTTATAGACGCGGGGGCCTGCCCAAATGGGTGGGTCCAAAAATAAAGGGTTGCCGGGGTACATGAGAACCGGGACTGAGGAGTCATGATACATGGGGTGCACTTAGCAAAAAAGAGAGAAAACTCCAAACCGTGTGGTCATGCGGTCACGCTGGAAGCTGACCTCTTGTGCCTTAGTGAATTTGCCGAAGAGGAGACAGGCGGTCTGGCGGTCTTAGAAAAACATGACCGCCGTGGCCGATAATTCTAACCGAAAAGCTGAGGTCGCAGACTTCCGGGAAAACAGTGGTACTGATAAAAATATATTTAAACTTGTTCATGCGTTTAGCAGCGCTTTTGATATTTGGAAATTACTTGAAAATCCTTATGATTTGTCTCCGTAGGTGCTGAAAAAATTGGAGAGTCAAATATATTAGTAGAGAAAGAAAGTGCACACACATCCTCCACCTCTCAAAAGGATCCCTCTTCAGACGAATCTACGGAGTGCACATCAAGTGGAAGGGAGTGTATCTTACTATTCAAATGATACTTCATCTAATAGCACTAAAAGCAAAAAAATTCCACCCTTATTGATTCAAACTCATTTTCTACATATAGTGCGCTTAAATTTGCTAAAGTAAAATTAAAAAGTTGAAAAACATTAATTCTAAATTATGTTTAGAAAACAAAACCTTAAAGAAAAACTTGATGCGAAATCTAATAATGATGTGCCTATTGTTATTTATCCTTCATGTTCTAAAATAAAATTGATAAGCCTTCTCTTGAATGCAATACTCTTAAACAAAAATTCAAGGTTTTTGAAAAAGAGCTTCTTATTGCTAAAGAGCATAGTGAATAATTGATAAATGAAATTAATACTCTCACAAATAAACTAGATTCATCAAAATTATTTGTTCAAAAAATCCAAATGATAAAAAATCTTTTATATCTAGTTTATCTACAAATTTATTTAAGGTCTCAAATAGTGTTTTAAAAATTATAAAACAACACACATCTAGTAGATTATATTATCATGAGAGCATACATCATCTTATTGTAAGGTTAAATCTAAACATTGCACATCTGACCAAACATGGGTTCCCAAAATTTCATTATCCAAAACATATGGATCCATATGGATTCCCAAATCATATCTTCATGTACCATGAGATTCTTGATTGGCTATGGAGATATTTTCATGCTATGGTTTGTTTGCATTAAAATGATTATAAATCTATCAAACCACTTTGCTCCCTAGTCAAAACATAAAAATAAAAATAAAAGCATTTTTCTTCTTTTTTTGTGAATTTTTGTTGTATTTTTGTCTTTCTCATTATTGAGCCAAACATGTTACATGTTCACATTTAATATATGTTATGACATACCTTGATTAAGCATACACAAAAATAAATCAAAAGGGATGAATATGAATATTCATGTATTACATCATATACGCCACTATGGACTATCAATCTCATATTATGAATACTTGATATCTCATGTTTATCTATCTAATCATGTGTTGTAATTTATCACAAATCCATCTTAATGAATTAAAGATCAATTATTTCTATCGCGTTTAAGTTTCCATATATTTGACATAGTTATCATTAGCTCTTAAAACTTTTTTTGTGTTTAGTTTATTTACATTTATCTTGTATTTTTAACTTCATCATTAATGTATGAATATTTCATTTCAAACATATTTTTTTTTAAATTTTGCATCATTATTGTGTAACTTACATTTAGGTATAAACCCATGCATTAAACTAATCTTATTGGGGTATATATATATCATTTTTTGAATGCATTGCATATTGTGATTGCATATATCTCATCTAATATCAAGACTCTAGAATAAATCAAGTACTTATCAAAACAAATCACAAGATTAATCCATTTATTCTAGGTCTATGAAAAGTTTATTGGAACTCTATCTTGAATACATGCAAAATAAACACTAAATTAATAATATGTATTGAACTTGATCATAAATGGCATAGCTTTGCATTTTTCATCTTAACCCATCAACTCTAGCATCACCTCTTAGTATATATACAATTCATTATCTATGATAGTTATTTCATTCATAAATGTCATGTTGTGCTTCATTAAAATTTGACTACTGAAAATTGAAAATAATGATATCTATGTCTTTGAATGTATGGATGAAAAATCCTTAAATGACTTTATAAAAAATTAACTCTATTAAGACTATTATTCCTAAAACTCATCATGCATCTAAGTTATAGTCTGTGTCATAAAGTGATTAATGTTTAGTATCTTTATGATCATCTTCATGTGATATGTGTCTCATAATAGCGGGGGCATAAGTTCTTTAACATTAGAGGTGCTAACCTATAATTTTTTTCTTGTCCTTGGTCGGGGAGGGTTCCAGTGGGCCTTGGGAGGCACTATGGGGAAATAGTGTTAGTTTGAGCAACCTTTTATGTATGTATATGGGAATCACATCCCAAACTACAACATGTGTGTAACTCCTCATGCCTATCCATCACTTAGTACGGATCTAGTGTGTTGACATGTATTTAAGGTATTGTGGTCTTGAGCCTACATATGTCATATTCATTTCATGTACTTTATTTTCCACATCATGTTTATACATTTCATGTTAGGGCGTTCGCTCAAAGTATTCTACAAATACTCCATTAGAGTTTTGAATGGTA
The DNA here is from genome assembly GCA_033032865.1 of Dactylorhiza incarnata. Lineage (NCBI taxonomy): Eukaryota > Viridiplantae > Streptophyta > Magnoliopsida > Asparagales > Orchidaceae > Dactylorhiza > Dactylorhiza incarnata. Next base: position 8,119,214 of record JAWHQI010000013.1, read on the forward strand.
TTTATAGTACCTCCAGCGTAGAGCCATGTCCCAGGTCGATATGCAACTAATGGGTCACTATCGAGTCGGTCCAAGTTCGTGCATACATATATACAAAATATTTAACAACTCTTCCTATGTCAATCACTGATCAGACTTTGATATAGTGGTTTGTGCAATGTTCAAACAAACATTAATCATTCACAATAATGTCAAAACAATATTAGACTAAATGAAATTGTATGCATGCATAAGAACAGAATTAATTCAAAGAAGCATCACAAAACATAAGGGTAAACTGTAGCACATAGTCCAACACAACATAGTGTCTACTAGTCACCAAAGCACAGTAGTCTAGAAACCAAAACATGTAAGCAGAGAAAACAATAAATCTAAACAAAGGTATAAAAACACAGAATATAAGAGAAATAACACTCAAAACCGTCATTATCCTCAGATGTACAGTAGGTCATCCTCCTCAGGATCCTAAACAACAAGTGCTCCTCCATCAATATCTCATGTAAATTTCAGATAGAAAATCTCATTTTAGATTAATTCAAACATTTGAAAAATTACATGTATCTAGTTCTACTTTAAGAACTTAGTACTTTATGATTAAGCTAAGAGGACACATACTCAGAGTATTATATGTTCTAATCCAGAATCTAATATCTATATCATAAGGGATGATTTTATGGACGTCTAAACACCACAACTATATTTGTGTTCCAATTTGGAATGTCACGGTCACTGTTCTTCTAAAGTTAAATAGAAAATTTTGATTTGGAATGATACCAAATAACAAAAGAAGACAACCAAGTTAGATAGTGTTATCAAGTTTTGAATAACGCTTTCTTCCACTGTAAGAAAGAATAATCCTGGTTAAGTTGTTAACCTCCAAATTTGGAATGAAACAACTTACCAGATCTAATGATCAGCAACCACGAGCATCAGTGAAACACAATATAATTACTATGATAAGAAATTATGAAAAAATCAATCCTTCGACTAAGGCTGAACTAAATCCTATTTATTCTCATTTCCCCCACTATTTTGATTAACCTATCTTTAGGCATTCCTTTCATCAATGGATCAACTAAATTATCCTTCAATCACACATCAATCAAGGTGATAACACCTTGTTCCTTCAAATAATTCATCAATGCATGTCTTGGTCGTACGTGTCTCCTCTTAGTGTTATGCATTCTTAATGACTTGAACTGCTCTTGATTCTCACAATACAAGCCCAAAGAATTGACTTGTAATGTAGATATGGGAACATACATAATTAAATTTCTAATCCAGTCTGCCTCTGCACCAGCCGAAGCTAAGGCAAACAATTCTGCTTCCATAGATGACAAAGCTATACAAGTCTATCGTTTGGATTTCTAGGTTATAGCAGCTCCACCCAAAGTAAATATGTATCCATTGGTAGACTTACTGTTACTAATTTATGAACACCATGAGGCATCAGAAAATCAATCCACAGTAGGAGGATGTCCAGTATTGTAAGACCCCACTCCCGGAATAAAAGACACGACCGAGGGGAGTCCAATGCCCAGGACAGCCTCCTTGTGGAAGTGCCAGCACATGGGCTAGCCAATTCCATAGACGCCTATCCTGCCGACTATTCTCAAATATCATCATGCCAACCCATCAATAATATTAAAAGAATAGAAGCCATAACTCACGAGTAAGTAAAATTGTCCCAAAATAATAGGTAGCTACAAAAGCTCCTGAAAAATATAAGAGTACAATTTGCCCTAAGGCTACATGTTAAAAACTCGCTCACATCTGTCACTGACGGTAGCGAAGGTATCATCATCGCGGGCCCTATCACCCTGGCCTGGATGTCCTCCTGTATCGTATGCTTCTGCTCCACCTGAGCGTGCTCCTAAAAATATTGGTGTAACAACTGTTAGTCATAAAGACTAAGTGGTTTCACATTCTCTCCCCCGGTGACTATTAGGCACCGGGCAAAAGGAAAGAGGAGAACACTGCAATATAATCAGTATATATACAATCAGGTGGTATATGACAGTGTAATAAGGGAGAAACATGTGTATAGGTAAGCAACAAGCAATACTATCATGTATAAAAGAACAACATTTAGCAGTATAGTCAGAAATAGAGAATAATAGAGCAGAGTATATAAAAAACTGAATTAAACTTAACTTATAAGGATTTCCATACAAGCTTATAAGTTAAGTGTCTTTGCAATAATAAGTAACTCATTATAACAAGGGGCCCATACAAGTTTATATGATGAGGATCTCTATGCGGTGTAATGCAATGAAATGCAATGAATGTATTTATGATGACTCACTCATGATTTACACACGCACTCTTATTTGCTATGTCGGCATAGACTTGTACTTCCCGCTTTTCCAGGGTAGCTAACCACTCAGGCATCTCATTTCGTGGCCAGATGGAGACAGTGGAATGGGCTTCTCCACTACTAGGTGGGTATGCATACTACCAGACCTAGGCCTTACGTACACCTCAACGCTAAGAACACAACATCGGAGCCCCTGCATACTCTTGCTCACCAAACTAGCTGAGTCTTATAAAGTGGAAGGGGTCTTGGGAAGTAAGCACCAACAAACCATATCCAATAGGTTCTAGATGTATCAGTATAGTCAGAAATAGAGTAAAACAGAGCAGAGTATATAAGTCTGTCGTTTTGGATTTCTAGGTTATAACAGCTCCACCCAAAGTAAATATTTATCCATTGGTAGACTTACTGTTACAAATTTATGAACACCATGAGGCATCAGAAAATCCATCCACAGTAGGAGGATGTCCAGTATTGTAAGACCCCCCTCCCAGAACAAAAGACACGGCCGAGGGGAGTCCAATGCCCAGGACAGCCTCCTTGCGGAAGTGCCAGCACATGGGCTAGCCCCTTCCATAGATGCCTATCCTACGGACTATTCTCAAATATCATCATGCCAACCCATCAATAATATTAAAAGAATAGAAGCCATAATTCACGAGTAAGTAAAATTGTCCAAAAATAATAGGTAGCTACAAAAGCTCCTGAAAAATTTAAGAGTACAATTTGCCCTAAGGCTACATGTAACACCCTCCCTGTTACATAGCATATAACAGTAGGTCCGGCCGGGACCCCACGCCATATGAAATGAACAGAAGAGTGCGTTACTAAAATTAGTGTTAAACAGTTAAAACTATAACTATCTCAGCATCAGAGTCACAACGGAAGAATAATTAGAATTTCATTTAAAACCAGTTTATAACAAGTCCACATTACTACTAGGAATGAAATACAACAAGAGTTATTTACATGAGTTTGTTTACATCATCTAAGTGGCTTCAAAACATCGGCACGCAGGCCGGCCACACATGAACAAAAGTAAACAAAAGCTTTGGCCTTCAAGGGCCAGCATAGCACAGTAGCAAGGGCTTCAGCCCACTATCTCCCGCTAGTCTCACCGGGACCTGTATAAGCAAATCCACCAATTGGTGGGAAAACAAGCAATCGGTCAGCTTTAGCTGACCAAGATTTATAACGACCCCGCCCCACACTCGGGGCGGCGGTGCTCCTTCCCTGCAAGTAAGAGTCAACAGCATATATATATATCCGCAAACAACACCAACGGAGGCAAACCAAGCCACATGCTTCGTGCTCTCAAGGCACACTTTGGCATACTCCCTGAGTTACGCCCTTACGCTAAGTCCTATTTCAACTTAGACAAGCAAATTGAGCTAGCCTATAAACGAAGTTACGGCACTCTTCCATAGCCCGGTGCAAACGAGGGGCGACCTCTACACCACCACTATAGAGGGTTTGGTTCAGCTAGGCCCGTGCTCAATCATTGCGATATATGCGATACGACTAAGCTTCACCCAATACCCATCTCTTAAAGCTGGGGTTTGCAAGTTCCGCAGCTTTGCCTGCTACACATCCAATTTCCCGGACTTTAGGTAGCACGGAAGAACACACATTGTGCTGGGCGCTATCATCGGCGCTAACGCTAGCGCCCGGCGCTAGCAACAGAACTTAGTTCTGCCCGGCACTGGTAACAGAAATCTGTACTGCCACCTCTGGGAAACCACCTACAGACATCAACACTGGTAGCTCACCTGGAGCTACCGCCGGCGCTAATGCTAGCGCCCAGTGCTAGTGACAGAACTCAGTTCTGCCACCAAATTTTGGGTACAGCCTGGGAAACACCTCCAGGTCCTAATTTCTGTACAACAACAGTCACATGACCCGAACTACAGCACGTACACGATATTTTTTCCAGCACTTTACACGCACTAATCATCACCAATCCGGCTCGACCTATCCGGATGGGCTTCACACAGCATGCCTATGTCTGTAATACCGTTCCGGACTCTATATGCAATTTGAGGGGAAATCACTTCAACCCACCAGAATAGCCGATCTACTAATTAGTAGAAGTATTCCAAAACGCATGCAAATCAAAGGACGTACTTGTCCAAGGATTAGGGAGGAGAATCATTACCCTTGTAGGTCATTTCGGTGCCATAGAAGTGAGAGGGAACTGGATTGGTTGGAATCTGCGGTGGCTCAAGCACGCAGATGCTATCTTCCTCCTGGCACGACGAAAGCACAACGCCAACGGATCTCCCTCCTTGCTCCCAACCCTCTTCCCTCAGCTCTCCCCTCAGCTCTCAGATCATAAATGGCAGAAAATGAGAAGGGAATCGGATTTTGGGGGCTTTATGTTTTTCCCGCTACCGCCGGCGCTAGCCACTAGCGCTGGCGCTAGCCCTAGTGTCGGTACCGCTAAGAGCCGCTACCGCCGGCGCTATCGCTAGCGCCTGGTGCTATCGACAGCTCGACGTCTTGACACTTCGACGCCTCGACGTCTCAACGGGTGCGCTACCGCCGGCGCTAGCACTAGCGCCTGGCGCTAGCTCCCTAATTTCAGCTCATGTTCATTTTTGGTATTTGGGTGCACATGCTATTTGGGGTCTTACAATTCTTCCCCCCTTAAAAGAATTTTGTCCCGAAATTCTAACAGTGCAAATAATCACAAAAATACGAAATATGATTTGTACCTCAACGGAACAGCTCGGGAAACTCCTCACGCATGATTTGCTCGCGCTCCCATGTAAGCTCCTCACGACCGCAGTTGTTCTAGCAGACTTTGACCATCTTGATCAATTTATTCCGCAGCTGTTTGATCTCAGTGTCTTCGATGCTAATAGGTATGACCTTTGTCTTCAACCCATCGTCGACCGGCACCCGATTAGCCACAAGCACTTGGCTAGGCTCTGGTACAGCTTTCCTCAATACTGATATGTGGAACACATCGTGCAGACTACTCAACTCTGTCGAAAGAGCGAGTCGATAGGCAGCTTCGCCAACACGTTCTAGTATCTCAAATGGTCTAAGGTACCTTGGACTCAGCTTTTTCAAGCGCCGAATCCGGGACACACCCTTGAAAGGTTTGATTTTGAGATAAACCCAGTCGCCCACGGCGAACTCAATGTTTCTGTGCTTGGCATTGTAGTATTTCGCCTTCCTATCTTGCGCAATTAACAATCTCTCACGGATTGTTTGAATAGCCGAATTTGCCTCTTCAACTTCCTTTCGCTTAAACAGCTTCGTTTCACCTGTCTCCGCCCAAGATAAGGGTGTGCGGCAAGCTCTACCAAAGAGGGCCTCGAAGGGTGCCATCTTTATACTTTCCTGATAGCTGTTATTATAAGCGAATTCGATCATGAAAAGATGATCCTCCCACTTTTTACCGAAGTCCAGGACGCACATTCGGAGCATATCCTCCAGAGTTCTGTTCGTACGTTCAGTCTGTCCATCCGTCTGAGGGTGGAAGGCAGTGCTAAACTTCAGCTTTGTACCTAACAACTGGTGGATTAGCCTCCAATCTTTCGAAGTAAAGCGCCCATCTCAGTCACTGACGATGCAACGGGGCACACCGTGCAATCGTACAATGCTATCAACATAAAGTTTTGCTAACTTTTCAACTGAATCGTCCTTCCGGTTTGGAATAAAGTGGGCTACCTTCGTCAAGCGATCCACGATCACCCATACGGCATCACTCCCACTCTGTGATCTCAGCAAACCGTGCACAAAATCCATCGAAATATCATCAAATTTCCATTCCGGTATAGGCAACGACTTCAGGAAACCTCCAGGTTTCTGACATTCCGCCTTCACCAGTGCGCAAGTTTTGCATTTTTGCCACGTACAAAGCAATGTCTTTCTTTAATCCTGGCCACCAAAACAACTTTTTCATGTCTTGGTACATCTTTGTGTTGGAACATGGTCTTCCGCATCACCTAGGTTTGAGAATAACAAATCCTATGTGTATTTGATCTTGTGTGTTCAAGTGTGCAGGTTTACTAGGACCACATGACTCAAGGAGTACACATGATGACTGCCCCCAAAATTGAGGCCAAAATTCGAAGAGGCTCACTAGCGCCGGCGGTAGCAACTAACGCTGGGCGCTAGCGATGATGAGCGTGTTTCCGGGAGCTGTTATGGAAGGCGCTAACGCCTGGCGGTAGCGGATAACGCCGGTGGTATCGGTGAACACAGAAGGAATGAAAGCCTCGTTGCCGCGGATGGGAGATTCTGCCGTGCAAATTGTTTCTTAATCCGGGCTAGTGCCGGCGGTAGCGCTAGCGCCGGCGGTAGCGCTAAGGCTATAAATTGGATGCTTTGGCTCTGAATTCTTCATCCTCCTTAATCCCAAACTCCAGAGCTTCGTGCCACAGCAGAGAGAGGAAGATTCAGAGCGATACTCCCACAATTCCATAAAGCCTTAAGGAGATCCGTGGAGAAGATTTCAACACGCGTCATCATCGTGACGAAAGGCCGCATCGACTACGATCATACTATGCGGGCCTTCGTCCACTTCTCCAAGAGATCCACATAGAGGGATTTTTTATATTATTGTCTTTTCATTTCATATCTTTTCTGTAAACGGTAGTGAAATCGCCTCGTGTTGGCGACTAGGTCTGGGGTAGGACTTAGGGCTGAAATTCGCCTCGTGTTGGCGACTAGATCTAGGCTAGGTCTAGGGGGTGCTCGAGGCCTTTCTATGGATAGATTGGCTAGAGCGGCTTGAGGTCGTATCTGGGGAGAGATCGGCTAAAGTCAACCGATTCGTGGGGATACGAGTCGATATAGAAAACGAAAAAGAATTTGTATTAGTCGCCCCTGATTTCTAGCGTCATAGAAATCAAGTTTTGTAAAACATTATTTAATATCAATAAAGCTTGTATCTCTTTTTGTTTTACCTGACTTCTTGTTTTATTGCAATATTCCAAAGTTTTCTAAATAAAATCTAAAGTTTTTGAAAACCCTTATTCACCCCCCCCCCCCTCTAAGGGCGCCGACCGATCCAACAAGTGGTATCAAAGCGAGGTTATTCCAATCGGCTTAACAACCGGGAATAATGGCGTCTCATGATCTCGCTTCTACTAGTGGGGGAGATTTTTGTGAAGAGGAAAAATCACTTGCACCACCTTTATTTGAAGGAATAAATTATAAAGGATGGAAAATTTTAATGGAAAAATTTATTAAAACTGTAGATATCGAAGTATGGAACTTAGCAATTATAAGACGTGTGGATGAATCAAATAAAAAGGAACTTCATTTAGATGCAAAAGCTAAACATTATCTATTTTGTGGTCTCTCAAATGAAGTTTTCAAATTTGTGTATTGCTTTTCTAGTGCTTATAAAGTATGGAAATTTCTTGAAGAAATGTATGATCTTCCTCTCGCAGGTATGGAACAAACACAGGAGGAAAAAAATGTACAAGCATCCATTATCATTCAAGAAGATCTCTCTCGGAGCGAAGCCATGGAGAATATTGAAATAGAAAAGGAGAACAATACACCAAGAGAAAAAGAAGAAGAAATCTTACTTTTGGAAGAGGAGTGCCAAGAAGAAGACAAAGGAACAATATGTTCAAATCCTCCCTCATCCAAAAGCAATGTAAGGAAATCAAATTCTATCTTTTGTACTTCTATCTCTTCATTACAATTATTACAAAATACTAAGCGCAAAATTAATAAATTAAAAAATGCTAATAAACATTTGAGCTTAGAAAATAAAAAGTTAAAGGCAAAAATTAATGAAAAATCAAATTTATCTAGTTCTACACATTGCTCCTTAGTAGAAAACACCACAACTTGTGTAGAACATAATGAATTAAAAGAAAAGCACAAGAAACTTGAAAAGGATTTTATTTTAGTAAAAGAACAAAATGAAAAATTATGTTTAGAAAATTCATCTTTGATAAATGATTGTGCTAAGTGTAAAGAATATAAAATTGAAATTAAATAGATGGATGAAACATTTGATGAATATAGAAACAACTATCAAGATCATATTGATTCAATTGTTTCCATTCTTAAAAATAGCACAATCGCTTAGAATAAAGCTAGACAATATTTAATGATTAAAAATAATGAATTAAAAACTAAAATCAACTTGCTTAAGGAAATCATAAAGAAAAACTCTCAAAACATTCATTCACAATCTCAAAGCAAGTTAAATATGAGTTTCCATAATATGTCTAAGCCCAACAAAGGAAATAAAAAATATCAAATGCTTGAAAATAAAATTCCAAATCATTATCATTTACAAAATAACCACTCTCCCAACATAAAAATAAACAAATTTCCTATAAAGAATGTTTTGCAAAATCATCATGGAAATTTGACAAATAAGAATAATATTAAACCAATGTTTGAATGGCGGCCAAAAGTTAAAGATGAAACACAAACTCAAATCAAAAGGGCCCATTCAATCATATCTCCCCAAAAGCAAACATGATTTATTTGGGTACCCAAAGGAACTGTCACTCCCGGTCCTCTTTGGATACCTAAATCTCTTATTCATTAGTATCTCATCATGTGCATGAAGTAGAAATCAATTAAAATGAAATACACAAATTTCTACTTCATGATGTGCTTTAATGTCTTTTCTATCTTTCTTTTTGTGTTCTTTTTAAACTATCTTGCCATGGTCATCCTATATAGTATTGGAAATATGATTTTATCTCATAAAGCTTAATGAGTTTATAAATCATTTTTGATCAAAATTCAAAATCATATTTTTATTTTGATGACCTATCTTTTCTAAATATCTTATATTATCCATATGAATCAAACTCTAAATTTGCTATAAGATAATTCAAATTAAATCCGGTTATTAGGCTATTAAGATTCTTAGCCTTCACCAACAAGTGGTTTAGTGAAATAACTTGATCTAAAATAAAATTCAACATTTAAATAAAAGCTCAACTTTCAATATGGGAGTTATTGTTCACAAAAAATAAAATTATATTGTGTTCTCTCCTTGATGTCAAACATGATCTAAACCATCACTATTGTTCACCTATCAAAAAATCACATATATATATATATATATATATATTCAAAATTCTTAATTAATGGAAAATCACTAAAATGTGTTGAAAGAAGTTATCTTCATAATGAATATTGAATTCACAAACACCACCATGATCTAGTGATATCTTTTGCTAAACGTCTCTAAAATCATAATCCATATCAAGAATCATCTATAAACAACTATCACAAATTATATGATAACAATTGACATTATAATTGTTTACCATGGTTGGTGTTATGGTGTATTATATGTGTATTATGATTTATTTCTAGTTTAGACCTATGAATCAGTTTGATATCAAACCAAATAGAATTGTCACTCCATTTTAGGTTTATAAATTGAAACACTATCAAACTTTGGCATAACATAAATCTCAAACTTATCATACTAACATTGGTACCTAAAGAACATTTGTGTCTATGATAGGTTTTATAAGTTATTGTCAAGACATATTATCTGGATATTAGTATCTAGGGCATACCTAGTTTATTCTTCGCATATACATTAGTTCATAATTAAAAAATCATGCTTATTTGTTGAATTCAAACATGATGTCTTGTGGCTACATTCTCTATCTATTACATTATTTTGGTAAACACAGGCCTTTGAAAAATCATAATAAAGATATAAGAAAATATGTCTCATGCGATGATTAGGTGTCCTAGATCTTTCAAATTAACACAAATTCAAAAATGCATTTTTTTGGTGTTTAACCATCAAAAACATCTCCTTAAATTCTGCAATTTCAGCAAGAAACTCCTAATGGGACACCTAATCAAGATCAAGAATCAAAATTTCCCATATCCTCAAAAATCACTTACTGTCTCCCGCGCTAGCGCTACCGCAAAAATTAAATACAAAAATATAAAACAAAAAATTATCAAAAATTGTTAGTTTTTGAACTTAACTTTTTACTTGTATCTTGCGAAAGGGTGATTTGGGCTATCATCCCATCATATCACCTAGTACCGGGCGAACCTTTCACAAGGTAGTCCTCGGGAAGTCCAAGATCAATTTTTTATGAGTTCAAGCTTTCAATAAAAATTATTCCTCAAAAATATCAAAAAATATTGTATGGACTTCATTGAAAATCAAGCATGATTTAATCTATTATTTAGAACTTCTATAATGTTGCAATTTATCTTTTCAAACTACTTTGAACATTGCCTTCATCATGCTTTGTTACATCTATTAATATGTGCATAATTTATATTGAAAAAGTTGTGTAGAACTATGCGTAGCATGCCTCTAAGTATGAGTAATGTTTTATGTTTGATAATGATCGCAATTCACTCACTTATTTTGGCATTGTCTACTTATGTGTTTAATCTAAGAATGTGTGTGTATGTTTTGTAATAGTACAATGAATTAAAATTGCACAAGTATCTTACCTACACAACCTTTATTTGCACTTTTAAAAGTTAAGAAAAGTGGTTATCTTTTTCATAAATTATATTGGTTTGCAAAACAAGTGTATTCAGAGAACTTTGTACAAAACAAAATCATAAAATAAAGTGACAAAGATAACTCCACCAAGCACTACTTGAACCTCCTGATAAGTCTTAATGAGCGTTGTGAGGTTGAGCGCCATGGAAAGAATAATAAAGTATCTTATGCAAATCAACTCTTTCTTTCAAAAATAAGAAAAACCACTTATTCTTAAGTACACCGGATCACAATAAAAATCAATCTTGAAGAATAAAACTATGTGATCCCCCAAGCACTACTTTGCACCCTGATAAGTCTTGATGAGCATTGTGTGTGCAGAGCACCTTGGTAGTTGTACATTTTTTCTTTGTGCATTGAAGTGAGTAGAAGTAAAATTATTTCTGTTTTATTGTGCTCTTTACATTACATATTACTTGTATTTTTGATTAAAACATTTGTTTACTCTATTCAAAATACACTCTTATGCACATCATTATCTTCCATAACACTTCTTCTCATGAGTATTGGATCTTAATGCTAATTCTGTACTACTCTTTATTTATGAAATGCACTAGATAACCTAGCATGCTTTCTACAATGTTTGGTATGTTTTGAAATTGTGAATTAAAGTAACACTGTAGTAATCTCTTTTTGATAAGATTATTTCATGCTTGGTTACTGTATTGTCAAAACAAAAATTTTAAATGCAAAATGATTTACAAAAATATCTTCTTTTTGAAATTGAACTCATATATCTTTTTATGAACCATCATTGATTACCATAAGATGTTTTTTGTACTTCTGCATGTCTTCCGCATCATAACCATATAATTGTTTTACCTTGCACTTTAATACTTATTTAAAATCTTTCATCTTGTGTGCATCATCACTTGAATCTTCAAATTCCCTTCTTGCAACAAGTGGTAGACTTGCTTGGTAAACTTTATATTGGTTGAATTTTTTTATTTCTATTCTAAACACTCCTCCAACAAGTGAAATATTACTTATTAAACATCTCTTTTTAACTTAAACTCTTATTTAGTATTATGATGTTTCTTTTTTCGAAATCTTTCGCAATACTCAAACTCTGATTCATTCATGAATTTTAATATAGCTATGTGAGTTTTATTTCAAAAATTCAAATAAAAATATAAACCCATATGCTATGATATTTCCCATTAGATTTAAATGTTTAATGTTTCCAATAATTGTTATCCATGACTTCATTTCTCACCATAGCGAGGGCGTAGGGTTGTAGACATTAGATAACCTTATCTCTATTCATGTCTTGTCCTTAACCGGGGATGGTTCCAGTGGGGCCTTGCGAGGCACTGGGGGGAAAGAGTGCTAGGTTAAGTTTTTTATCTAGTGTTTGCATATGGGATTAACACCCCAACCTACGGCATGTTTGCAGATCCTCATGCCCATCCGTCACTTAGTACGGGGCTAGGGTGTTGACATATTGTCTGGGTAGATTGATTACTTGGAAATCATGATTTTTTTTTGCTTAAAACTCTTATTTAAAGGGAAAATCATTATTTTTTGCTTAAACTCTGATATATAAAAGGGGGAGAACTACAAACAAAAGGGATAAAATAAGTCATAACTCTGATCATTTTTCAATGAAAGACAAATCTAAAACTCCTTATCATTTACTTCAAAAGCTGAATCAAGCCTCCTCTTTTATTTACACATTTTTAGTGCTTTGTTTCCCTACCCACTTTTGCTAATATCAAAGGGGGAGAACTAACATGATAAAATGCAAAAGGGGGAGAACTAACATGATAAATATATAATCCTCTATCAAAATGCAAACCCAACATGATTGATTAAGTTGATAGCATACATATTAAGGGAGCATTCATATAGGGGGAGCATATATTTAGGGGGAGCAATTCTAAATGCTAAAATCAATAATTATCCTAAGTCATCACTCTCACACACACACAAGTAGAGTTTCATCATGCTTATCTATTAATGCTTTGATTTATCATTAATGGATTTGTTATTATCAAAAGGGGGAGTTTGTTGGAACATGGTCTTCCGCATCTCCTAGGTTTGAGAATAACAAATCCTATGTGTATTTGATCTTGTGTGTTCAAGTGTGTAGGTTTAATAGGACCACATGACTCTAGGAGTACACATGTTGACTGCCCCCAAAATTAAGGCCAAAATTTGAAGAGGCTCACTAGCGCCGGCGGTAGCAACTAGCGCCGGGCGCTAGCGATGATGAGCGCATTTCCGGGAGCTGTTATGGAAGGCGCTAAAGCCTGGCGGTAGCGGATAACGCCGGCGGTATCGGTGAACACAGCAGGAATGAAAGCCTCGTTGCCGCGGATGGGAGATTCTGACGCGCAAATTGTTTCTTAATCCGGGCTAGCGCCGGCGGTAGCGCTAGCGCCGGCGGTAGCGCTAAGGCTATAAATTGGATGCTTTGGCTCCGAATTCTTCATCCTCCTCCAATCCCAAACTCCAGAGCTTCGTGCCACAGTAGAGAGAGGAAGATTCAGAGCGATACTCCCACAATTCCATAAAGCCTTAAGGAGATCCGTGGAGAAGATTTCAACACGCGTCATCATCTTGACGAAAGGCCGCATCGACTACGATCATACTCTGCGGGCCTTCGTCCACTTCTCCAAGAGATCCACATAGAGGTGGTTTTTATATTATTGTCTTTTCATTTCATATCTTTTCTGTAAACGGTAGTGAAATCGCCTCGTGTTGGCGACTAGGTCTGGGGTAGGACTTAGGGCTGAAATTCGCATCGTGTTGGTGACTAGATCTAGGCTAGGTCTAGGTGGTGCTCGAGGCCTTTCTGGGGATAGATTGGCTAGAGCGGCTTGAGGCCGTATCTGGGGAGAGATCGGCTAAAGCCAACCGGTTCGTGGGGATACGAGTCTGTATAGAAAACGAAAAAGAATTTTTATTAGTCGCCCCCGATTTCTAGCGTCATAGAAATCAAGTTTTGTAAAACATTATTTAATATCAATAAAGCTTGTCTCTCTTTTTGTTTTACCTGACTTCTTGTTTTATTGCAATATTCCAAAGTTTTCTAAATAAAATCTAAAGTTTTTGAAAACCCTTATTCACCCCCCCTATAAGGGCGCCGACCGATCCAACACTTTGTGCTCCCTGGGTGAATTGAGTATTTGGTAAAATGCGCTTCGTACATCAATTCCTCCCGCAACTTACCCATATTTGGGACGCACAACCGACCATCTTTCCACATCAGACCGTCGTCTACCACAAACTCTGCAGCAGTCCCATCCCTAGACTCTGATAAATAGCGTTGCATGCTCGAATCAAGCTCCAAGGCCTGTCGTATTCTGTCGGCGGGTCATACTGCACCTTCGTCCAGTTTAAGCAAGCATTCGCACTAGAACTCCTCCCTACACAGGAGATATCCAAGTCTTCCAAGTCCTTGATCAGACGTGGATGATGCATCTGAATCCAGTTGTCCTGTGCATAAGCCCTTCGGCTCAAAGCATCTGCGACTACATTTCCCTTCCCGGGAGTATAGTGTATCTCGAAAGAGTAGTCCCCCAGGAACTCCATCCACCTTCGTTGTCGCATGTTGAGCTCCTTCTGATTTAGCAGATACTTAAGGCTCTTATGCTCTGTAAAGATGTCAACCTTCACACCATATAAATAGTGTCGCCACAATTTCAGAGCGAAGATCACGGCCGCCAACTCCAAGTCGTGGACTGGGTAATTCCGCTCATAAACTTTCAACTGGCGAGAGCCATAAGCTATTACTTGACTGTGCTGAAGAAGTGCGCAGCCTAAGCCACTCCCTGACGCATCACTGTAAATTTCATAACCCTCTGCACCAGATAGCAAACACAAAATTGGTGCTGTGGTCAGACGCCTCTTTAATTTCTCAAAAGCCCGTTCACACTTCGGTGACCAAACGAACTTCTGATCCTTCCTCGTCAAGGTGGTGAGAGGTAGAGCGATCCGTGCAAAGTTCTCCACGAAGCGCCGATAGTAGCCGGCAAGTCCAAGGAAACTCCTGACTTCCGCTACTATCATCAAAACGGGCCACTTTTAGATTGCATCGATCTTTGTCGGATCCACCGCGATACCCGCGCCACTAATAACATGACCAAGGAACGCTACTGAGGCTAGCCAGAACTCGTACTTAGAAAACTTGGCATACAATTGACTACGTCGCAGGATTTCCAAAACTTCACTCAAATGAATCGCGTATTCTTCTTCAGACTGAGAGTACACCAAGATATCGTCAATGAAGACAATGACAAACCGATCAAGGCACTCTCGAAAGGTCCTATTCATCAGATCCATAAATACTGACGGTGCATTCATCAATCCAAACGGCATCACTGTAAACTCGTAGTGTCCGTAACGAGTACTGAATGCTTTCTTAGGGATATCACAATCCCGAATTCGTAACTGGTAATAGCCGGACTTGAGATCTAACTTTGAATACACAGTTGACGCAACTAGCTGATCGAATAAGTCATCGATTCGAGGAATCGGATACTTGTTCTTCTCGGTCAGCTTGTTCAATTATCGGTAGTCAATGCATAGACGCAGGCTTCCGTCCTTCTTCTTCACAAAAAGGACCGGAGCACCCCAAGGGGAGGTACTTGGACGTATATAACCCTGCTCTAGCAACTCCTATAATTGAACTTTCAATTCTGCCATCTCCTTTGGCGCAATTTGGTACGGAGAGCGTGAAACAGGTTTGGCACCTGGCACCAGCTCTATAGTGAAGTCAATCTCTCGCTGAGGTGGCGCCCCAGGAAGATCTTTCGGAAACACATCTGGATACTCTGAAATCACAGGAACATCACTCAATCTGGGTTGAGGCTTTGCAGCCCCCACTAGCACAACACATAACTCCGCGCCTTGCCGAACCGCCTTGACCACTTGGACAGCAGACATCAGTGTCTTGCTCGATCCATGCAAACCAGCAAACGTAGTCGCACGTTCGGTATTTCGCCCCAGTGTGACCTCCTTAGAAGTGCAATCAATGTAGGCCTGCTGCGCTGACAGCCAGTCCATACCAAAGATTACATCGAATTCCGAAAGCGGGAGTATCAGTGCTTCCAAATCAAAGTCTTGACTCCCTATTCGTACCTTTACTACACAACCTCGATCCGCGCGCATCGAACACCCATTGGGTAGCATCACATCTAATCGTTCCTGTCTAAATGACGAAGGCACTCCAAGTTGCTGTATGAAGGCCTCCGATATAAAGGAATGTGAAGCACCCGTGTCAAATAGTGCTCTTGCCGGATAGCTAAAGATCAGGACAAAGCCTAGGACATCAATGGTTAACAAGCAATGTATAAGGTATGAAGTATTAAAAACATCAAAAGCTATATACTATCGCATACCTGTCACCACATCGTTCTGTTTGATGGCCTCCTGTTGGCCAAGGTTGTAAACTCTAGGCTGGGCTGGAGCAGCGTGGGATGCGGTTGACTCTGCCGCCTTCCCTTTCTCTGCCGCATAGGCCGCAACAAGCTTCTTCCCACTACGACAGTCACGTGCTATATGTCCCGGCTTACCGCAGTTGTAACAGATGATTGGGCCTCGCCCAGTCACTCCCGATGCTGAAGATTGAGCTGACCCAGACGGTCGCGCTCCTTTCTTCCATTTGCCTTGCCCCGACTTTGCCGAGCTCGATACTTTGAACTCTGGCTTGACTACTGCTAGCTCCTTTCTACTGTGGGACAGCTTCATGTATTTCTCTGAAGAACGAGCTGAGTTGACCAGGGTCATAAACCCTTGCGTCATTGGCCCGATCAGAAGAAACCGCAACTCCTCTCGCAAGCCTTCGTAAAACCGATTTGTCTTACACGCTTCATCCGCAGATGTCACGCCTGCATAACGACCCAACCGTGTAAACTCATACATATAATCATCGATAGTACGATCACCCTGAGTCAGACATTTGAAGTGATTTTCCATTTCTATCTGTTGGGCCTGTGGAAGATATCGCTCCAAGAACAGTTTGGAAAACTCATCAAAAGAGATATCGGTCAGCTGCCTTCCCACTAGTTGATGTATCTCCAACTCATTCCACCACAGCTGCGCCTCCCCATATAGTAGGAAGGTTGCCAAAGTCACTTTTTGTCCTTCCTCCGTGTTCGTGGCCTTCAAGGTTTTGCGCACCTTTCATAGCCAATCTTCTTCTTGCGTCGGGTTTCCTTCCCCCGTGAACGTGGGAGGGTGGAAACTCAAAAAGTATTCCAGCTGTTGATCTGGAGCTCTTCGTGCCCTCAACGGTACTGGCCTTTCCACCGCAGGTTCAGGTGATGGAGCCTGCACTGGAGGTTCAGGTGCTGGAGCCTGCACTGGAGCCACTCCAGGGGTAGGAGGCTGTCCAAGGACATGCCCTCCTAGTTGCGCAGTGAACATTGCAAATACTGCCTCAGCAATCATCCTTACTGTTTCAGCTGAAGGAGGAGTCGGCACCGGAGTTGGTGCACTGCTTGCAGTCGAACGAGGGGGTCGAGAAGGCCCTGCTCCACTCCCAGTCGCCTATATATGTATCCAAAACATAATTAGCGACTAAGAGATAGCATAACGCAATAAAGGAACACAGAAGTTCCATCTGAATGCTACACATATACATGTAATTCATTCCTAAAGCGGACAAAACTGGTTATTTATATGAGTTAAAGGCGACACACACACATGCTCACCACCCCTTAAAAGAATTCGACCACGAAGTCAGACGGAAAGGGATCGAGACCCGTAGCTGATACCAATTTGTAACACCCTCCCTGTTACATAGCATATAACAGTAGGTCCGGCCGGGACCCCACGCCATATGAAATGAACAGAAGAGTTTGTTACTAAAATTAGTGTTAAATAGTTAAAACTATAACTATCTCAGCATCAGAGTCACAACGGAAGCATAATTAGAATTTCATTTAAAACCAGTTTATAACAAGTCCACATTACTACTAGGAATGAAATACAACAAGAGTTATTTACATGAGTTTGTTTACATCATCTAAGTGGCTTCCAAACATCGGCACGCAGGCCAGCCACACATGAACAAAAGTAAACAAAAGCTTTGGCCTTCAAGGGCCAGCACAGCACAGCAGCAGGGGCTTCAGCCCGCTATCTCCCGCTAGACTCACCGGGACCTGTATAAGCAAGTCCACCAATTGGTGGGAAAACAAGCAACCGGTCAGCTTTATCTGACCATGATTTATAATGACCCCGCCCCACACTCGGGGCGGCGGTGCTCCTTCCCTACAAGTAAGAGTCAGCAGCATATATTTATATATCCGCAAATAACACCAACGGAGGCAAACCAAGCCACCTGCTTCGTGCTCTCAAGGCACACTTTGGCATACTCCCTGAGTTACGCCCTTACGCTAAGTCCTATTTCAACTTAGACAAGCAAATTGAGCTAGCCCGTAAACGAAGTTATGGCACTCTTCCATAGCCCGGTGCAACGAGGGGCGACCTCTACACCACCACTATAGGGGGTTTGGTTCAGCTAGGCCCGTGCTCAATCATCGCGATATATGCGATATGAGTAAGCTTCACCCAATACCCATCTCTTAAAGCTGGGGTTTGCAAGTTCCGTAGCTTTGCCTGCTACACATCCAATTTTCAGGACTTTAGGTAGCACGGAAGCACACACATTGTGCTGGGTGCTATCGCCGGCGCTAACGCTAGCTCCCGGCGCTAGCAACAGAACTTAGTTCTGCCCGGCACTGGTAACAGAAATCTATACTGCCACCTCTGGGAAACCACCTCCAGACATCAACACTGGTAGCTCACCTGGAGCTACCGCCGGCGCTAACGCTAGCGCCCGGCCCTAGTGACAGAACTCAGTTCTGCCACCAAATTTCGGGTACAGCCTGGGAAACACCTCTAGGTCCAATTTTCTGTACAACAACAGTCAAATGACCCGAACCACAGCACGTACACGGAATTATTTCCGACACTTTACAAGCACTAATCATCACCAATATGGCTCGACCTGTCCGGATGGGCTTCACACAGCATGCCTATGTCCGTAATACCGTTTCAGACTCTATATGCAATTTGTGGGGAAATCACTTCAACCCACCGGAATATCCGATCTACTAATTAGTAGAAGTATTCCAAAATGCATGCAAATCAAAGGACGTACATGTCCAAGGATTAGGGAGGAGAATCGTTACCCTTGTAGGCCGTTTTGGTTCCATAGAAGTGAGAGGGAACTGGATTGGTTGGAATCTGCGGTGGCTCAAGCACGCAGATGCTATCTCCCTCCTGGAACGACGAAAGCACAACGCCAACGGATCTTCCTCCTTGCTCCCAGCCCTCTTCCCCAAGCTCTCCCCTCAGCTCTCAGATCAGAAATGGCAGAAAATGAGAATGGAATCGGATTTTGGGGACTTTATGTTTTTCCCGCTACCGCCGGCGCTAGCCACTAGCGCTGGCGCTAGCCCTTGAGTCGGTACCGCTAAGTGCCGCTAATGTCGGCGCTATCGCTAGCGCCTGGCGCTATTGACAGCTCGACGTCTCGACACTTCGACGCCTCGACGTCTCAACGGGTGCGCTACCGTCGGCGCTAGCACTAGCGCCTGGCGCTAGCTCCCTGATTTCAGCTCATGTTCATTTTTGGTATTTGGGTGCACATGCTATTTGGGGTCTTACACTACATGTCAAAAACTCGCTCACATGTGTCACTGACGGTAGCGAAGGTATCATCGGCGCATGCCCTATCACCCTGGCCTGGATGTCCTCCTGTATCGTACGCTTCTGCTCCACCTGAGCGTGCTCCTAAAAATATTGGTGTAATAACTGTTAGTCATAAAGACTAAGTGGCTTCACATCCTCTCCCCCGGTGACTTTTAGGCACCGGGCGAAAGGAAAGAGGAGAACACTGCAATATAATCAGTATATATACAATCAGGTGGTATATGATAGTGTAATAAGGGAGAAACATGTGTATAGGTAAGCAACAAGAAATACTAGCATGTATAAGAGAACAACATCTAGAAGTATAGTCAGAAATAGTGTATAACAGAGCAGAGTATATAAAAAACTGAATTAAACTTAACTTATAAGGATGTCCAAACAAGCTTATAAGTTAAGTGTCTTTGCAATAATAAGTAACTCATCATAAAAAGGGGCCCATACAAGTTTATATGATGTGGATCTCTATGCGGTGTAAAGCAATGGTATGCAATGAATGTATTTATGATGACTCACTCATGATATACACACGCACTCTGATTTGCTATGTTGGCATAGACTTGTACTTCCCGCTTTTCTAGGGTAGCTAACCACTCAAGCATCTCATATCGTAGCGAGATGGAGATGGTGGAATGGGCTTCTCCACTACTAGGTGGGTATGCATACTACCAGACTTATGCCTTACGTACACCTCAACGCTAAGAACACAACATCGGAGCCCCTGCGTACTCTTGCTCGCCAAACTAGCTGAGTCTTATAAAGCGGAAGGGGTCTTGGGAAGTAAGCACCAACAGACCATATCCAATCGGTTCTAGATCTATCTGCTAGCTCCCATCAGTATGATGACCGGCGAGCCCGTAGATAACCACAAGTAACCCTCCAATAAGGATCATTATGCAATCGTGTGAAACTATGCACACCCAAGTAATTTCCCATGCTCAACACGTGCTATCAAGCATCCAAGGACTCCCAACCAAGTCCATAACACATATTAATATTACAAGTTCAAACGATGCTAACTAGCATCCAAGGACCTACCAACTGGGTCCTGAACATAGCACCTTAATATATAACCATATCCTATAATCCACACCAGACCATCATTGCTACCCATACCGAGTTATTACAACCCTTGTGCTGTGGTACATGTATGGAAGGGAAATACTATCTTTGATTTTATGGGAATACTGATGAGTCCTGATCATATACACATTTATGGACTCATCCGGGTCGTTATTTAGTCATTTCTCCGCACTTTAGCCTTATTTTAGTTTATATTTGATAATCCATGCTAGGTGCACATCTTGGCCCACTTTGGTGTGATTTTCGTGCTTTTTGTCTTTAGTAGTATTCTTGTGCTGTTAGGTGCCACTTTCAGTGGCTAGATCTGTGGTTATGCTAGAATAGGAGTCGTGCAAGTGTTCCCGGTGCAATTTTACACAGGAACACTGCGCACGATCGCCGGTTATATTGCGCACGACCACTGGTCGTGCGCCACTGATCGTGTGCACTTAACCCTTTTTCACGAGTTTGTTTGGTGCAGTGCGCACGACCATCAACGACAGTGCGCACGACCACCGGTCGTGCGCCACTGCTCGTGCGCACTTATCATTAAAATTCTGAGTTCTGTTTGCTGTATTGCGCACGACCATCAACGATAGTGCGCACGACCACCGGTCGTGCGCCACTGGTCGTGCGAACATTTTATTTTATAATTTCGTATCTTGCAGGTTCCACCCAGGCAGTGCGCACGATCGCAGAATTCCAGTGCGCACGACCACTGGTCGTGCGCCAATGACCGTGCGCGCTGTTTAATTCAGCGCCTATATAATGACCTGATCGCGAATTAGGTCGGGATTACGCATTTGGACTCCGTTCAGTCCGCCGTTTTCGCCATTTCCAGAGGTTTTTCACCGTCTAGGCCTCCTCCATCATCCAAGGGCTTGAAAGAAGAGATTCTACACTCATTTTGATCGCTAAGGAAGAAGTTCTTCGCACTAGACGTGACCGGATGGTAAATCGATGGAGAAGACGGGTCCATTGGGAGTTGTGACAGCCCTCCTCTACCCCGGACGCAGTTGGGACCGAGCTAGGACGCAGATTGACAACCCGGTGCTTCCTACCGTGAATCTACAACGAGACTCCGGATTCGGTCGTATTTCTTGCCTTTTTCTTCTACTTGTGTGGTTATATTTGTTGTAATCTCCTTATTTAGATGATGAATGCTATGAACCATGTGTATTATTGCTTATTTCATGATTTTGGAATTATCTAGTTCATTTGTGTTATTGAGGTGCGCCCTATTCCATCTCCCACTCCACCACCGTGACCGGTGCCGCACTAGCAATTGCTTGTGGCGTGCTTATTGTGACGAGGTGCTTGCGACCCTCATTCCGCATGCCTTCTCACCCATCCGCCCTTTCGACGCAGCGCGCTCAAGGCCTGCTTAGTCTCCATCTCGCCAATCGAAGCATTGCATAGCGGCATTGCATAGGAGTAGGCGTAGTATTTTATTTTATTATTCGCAAACCAAACCAACCATCCATTGTAACACCGACCAAGGACTTCGATCTCAAGTCCTTCCTCGATATTAAATTCCACCTTACTGTGTTCCTCAAGAGACCGACACTCGGGGATTTTCCCCATTATTATTACTTGCGCGACCGGTGCACTTGCCGAAAATATCGCATCATTTCAGCAGGAGCGGAGAGCCAAGGAGGAGGGCAGTTCTTCTAGAGCGCCGGAGGTGCCAAGTTTCGATCGGCGCCTCTCTGATCTGGAAGCAAACCAGTACTGGCTTACAAATTTCGTCTATCAGCAAGCACTGCGGGGAGGGCTAAACATCCCCCCACCTCCGGGTCGGGCCGCATCATCTTCCAGACGGTCGCCATCCGTTGTGGTGTTAGATAGCGACAGCGACGACGAGTG
Organism: Dactylorhiza incarnata; assembly: GCA_033032865.1. Classification (NCBI taxonomy): domain Eukaryota; kingdom Viridiplantae; phylum Streptophyta; class Magnoliopsida; order Asparagales; family Orchidaceae; genus Dactylorhiza; species Dactylorhiza incarnata. The sequence goes on from JAWHQI010000013.1 coordinate 8,141,605, forward strand.
ATCTTCCTCCCTGCATGCGAGATATTCTAAGCCGTGCTTTCTGTTTAGTTTCTTTTGTTGAGTCGTTTGAACTCCTTCTCTTTTGATGTTTGTAATAATAACATTTTGCTTGTGGAATGCTCTTCTGGGCATAGTTTTATTTATTCAGCTTTTTCTGTTCCCTTGTTTTGTGTGCGAGTGCTCAATATTTATTGCAGGAACAAGTTCACTCCCATGGGTGATAACTTAGAATTCTTGATTTTTTTTTTGTGCTCTCACATGTTTAGTTCAGTTTTTACTATTTTTGTTGCTCTAGTGTATAACTTTCAGGTGGCCTTTGTTTCTCATGAGAGCGGATGCTGCGGACTAGTCTTGATCGTAAACGCCAATCGTCTGGTATGCTCATTTCTGAGCATTGGGTAACACTTCCTTCCCTCTTTTTGCTTCAATTTCTAGATATATCGCTTCGCTTAAGTCCGGGGGAGCGGTTGTTGTTATCCAATGTGCACATGTTGCACCGCATACTAGAAGGTTGCTTTTTATTTATCATTTTCATTATCATCGTTGCATTCTTCTCACACCACTTCACCCACTTGAGTGCGTGCTTGTCTTTTTGTTGTTGTTCCGTTTAAACTAGTTTGGTTGGAATGTGAAATAGGTTGTTAACGCAGGAATTATTATTTGAAGTGCGATGTTGACTCATGTAGTGTTCTAGTCACTTCGCATGCTATGGTAGAATTTGTGTAGAACTAGATTTTCTTTATGCATCTAATTTATGTTTAGTATTTCTGCGTAAATTTAGATTTAATATACTCAAGTGGTGAATTTTTATGGAATTGACGATAACCCAGTGTTGTGTGTGTGCGGTTGCTAGTCATGTGTTGCTCGAGTCGGGAGGAAGGTTTATCTTTCTCGTGGGCTAAGAACTTGCCCCAAGCGACTCTCGAAGCATGGGTGAGAGCTACTCGTTGAGTCAAGCATGATGTAGGCCACCCTTTGGCTAGTTTGAGCTTTGTTATTCCATGTCCATTTCATTCACCTTTGCAAGCCAATTTTGTGCCTACCATTCCTTTGTACAGCCCATCTTCATCCACCAAAGCCTGAAGCCTATCCTACTCCCGCAACCAAAATGTTTTTAACTGCGCTCATAAGTCTCAACTTGTGTGGTGTGTGGAATTTTTGTGTTATGAAGAGAAAATAAAGTCCTTCTGCTGATTTTGAACCAACCGGGGGTTCAATAAAAGAAGTAAAATATGTAAAAGAAAAAAAAAAGAGTATTTTGAAAAAAATCCTCCCGAGAAAATCTGTTGGTATTTGTGAAGTAGGCCGTGTGCACTCCTGGTTTTCATGATAAGTCTGGGGGTGTGTCACACGAGCATAGTTTGTTGGTCTTGTGTGGTGCAGCGTTCCGTTAGCTCACTTGGGTTGCGTAGCCACCGCGTTTAACTTTGAATATCATACCGTAACCTAAGCCCCGTTCTAATCCTATAAGCCCTACTGATTTGACTTGCGAGAGTGCTAGCGCCGTGGAGAGAGTGTGACCGGGCAAGCGTATGGTTCACGACGTTGATGGATTTCAGCGGAGTTATTCCTAAGCCCCGATCTTTTGCAACACCCGCCTCAGTGTCTCGTCACTTTCATACCGGGCATGATCGTCAAATTTTTCATAATTCACCAATTGAGTACATCTAAATCTTTAATTACGCTTTAATACTCTTGTAAATTATTTAGCATATCTAGAATCTCCTTCTACTAAATTCTCTACTTGCATGCGTATGTTACTTCGCACCGTACTCCTTTGTGTAATTCTCTATGTTAATTATCGTTTTCACGCTTCGCCGGATTCGTTTGCTCGGGACGCGCAAACAGTTAAGTCTGGGGGTGTGATGTGTCCTGATCATATACACATTTATGGACTCATCTGGGCCGTTATTTAGTCATTTCTCCGCACTTTAGCCTTGTTTTAGTTTATATGTGATAATCCATGCTAGGTGCACATCCTGGCCCACTTTGGTGTGATTTTCGTGCTTTTTGTCTTTAGTAGTATTCTTGTGCTGTTAGGTGCCATTTTCAGTGGCTAGATCTGTGGTTATGCTGGAATAGGAGTCGTGCAAGTGTTCCCGGTGCAATTCTGCATAGGAACACTGCGCACGATCACCGGTTCTATTGCGCACGACCACTAGTCGTGCGCCACTGATCGTGTGCACTTAACCCTTTTTCACCAGTTCTGTTTGGTGCAGTGCGCACGACCATCAACGACAATGCGCACGACCACCGGTCGTGCGCCACTGCTCGTGCTCACTTATCATTAAAATTTTGAGTTCTGTTTGCTGTATTGCGCACGACCATCAACGATAGTGCGCACGACCACCGGTCGTGCGCCACTGGTCGTGCGAACATTTTATTTTATAATTTCATATCTTGCAGGTTCCACCCAGGCAGTGCGCACGATCGCAGAATTCCAGTGCGCACGACCACTGGTCGTGCGCCAATGACCGTGCGCGCTGTTTAATTCAGCGCCTATATAATGACCTGATCGCGAATTAGGTCGGGATTACGCATTTGGACTCCGTTCAGTCCGCCGTTTTCGCCATTTCCAGAGGTTTTTCACCCCCTAGGCCTCCTCCATCATCCAAGGGCTTGAAAGAAGAGATTCTACACTCATTTTGATCGCTAAGGAAGAAGTTCTTCACACTAGACGTGACCGGATGGTAAATCGCTGGAGAAGACGGGTCCATTGGGAGTTGTGACAGCCCTCCTCTACCCCGGACGCAGTTGGGACCGAGCTAGGACGCGGATTGACAACCCGGTGCTTCCTACCGTGAATCTACAACGAGACTCCGGATTCGGTCGTATTTCTTGCCTTTTTCTTCTACTTGTGTGGTTATATTTGTTGTAATCTCCTTATTTAGATGATGAATGCTATGAACCATGTGTATTATTGCTTATTTCATGATTTTGGAATTATCTAGTTCATTTGTGTTATTGAGGTGCGCCCTATTCCATCTCCCACTCCACCACCGTGACCGGTGCCGCACTAGCAATTGCTTGTGGCGTGCTTATTGTGACGAGGTGCTTGCGACCCTCATTATGCATGCCTTCTCGCCCATCCGCCCTTTCGACGCAGCGCGCTCAAGGCCTGCTTAGTCTCCATCTCGCCAATCAAAGCATTGCATAGCGACATTGCATAGGAGTAGGCGTAGTATTTTATTTTATTATTCGCAAACCAAACCAACCATCCATTGTAACACCGACCAAGGACTTCGATCTCAAGTCCTTCCTCGATATTAAATTCCACCTTACTGTGTTCCTCAAGAGACCGACACTCGGGGATTTTCCCCATTATTATTACTTGCGCGACCGGTGCACTTGCCGAAAATATCGCATCAAATACTAGTGCGCATAATGCCATGTTAGAGTTCACTATATAAATCTGCCTGGACACATTAACCATACCAATCCTCGTGCTCGATTCATGACCTGCTTTGAACACAATTGAATTCATAAGCATCATTCGATCAAGCTTAGTCAATACCAATCATCTCACACCCATTCTCTTTAAGGATCATCAATCATAATTTCTACTATGTGGTTATCACAAATCTAACTCTCTGATAGATATCCAAGTGATATTTGGAATGGTTTTTTGCACGTTTCCAAATTTCTTGTCTATAAGATCAACTTAACATTTCCTTTCAGCATAATAAATTATAATGACATATTTAATTCAGAACTCATTTCAAAATCAAATCATCTAAATCTTCTGCCATAGATCATAAATAAGGCTTGAATCATTCTTACCAAATTTCGGGTTCATTGTATTACACAATACTTATTTATAGTACTTAACAATTAAATGATGCGACAGGAAAATCTATTGCTAATATGTTTCCAAAAATTATGAAATTAAACAGGAGTGGTCACAATATCATCAGATACATCTCTACCAAGTTTCGTAAGAATCCGTTAAGTATTTTGGGTAAAATCAGTAACACATTTAAAATCTGTACCTATTAATCAGTGTTTACTAAAATAGGATTTCTGGAATCTCCGGACCACCAGAAATAATGTGCCACCCCATTCCGAAAATGTAACACCAAGGTATACAACATTTGTGTTGAACCCAAGGTCCATATTAAAGCCTAACCTAACTAAAATTGGGTTTGAACCCAGTAGAGTAAATCTGGACAGCAAGCTATCCAGTACATAAACTAGATCATTTTCGGTAAAGCCATTTTTGATTTTACTTTGCCGGAGCTACAAGACTCCCCTGGAAACCCACAAACACTCGTTGGAAAGGACTTTTCGAGGACTACAACTTTCGTGTTGAGCACAATACCTGAATGTAGCTGGATCATGCCTAAAAATAGGCTTGAAGTTCGGCACATGCAGAAAACAGGTTTCCCCAATTTATAAATTTGCACGGATCTCAAAGACAGATGAACAACCTCTATTCATCTTCTTCCTCCAGCACTCCTACATACTATTTCACCTTCTCACCTCCAATACTCCCTTATTAGACCACCGTTCTTCCCAAAATAAGTTCCTACAACTTAGTGTTGAATAGAGGACTTGATTGGCGATATTTTCTCGGCGAACGAAGCCCTAGAAACGAAGTTCTAGCGTGGCATCTTCCTAGATAACTCCATTAATCTCACCACGGTCAAGCTCTTTTGAGCTGATATCTCTCCTAAATTAGATCTAAAGATCTAGCACCTAGGGAGAGGGGGCGGAAGTCACCTGATTTCCGTCCATGGAGCGAGTTTCTCTTTTTGGCGACATGGTGGTGGTTGGCTTAGCTCTAAGCCTTCTATCTTGTCTTCTTCCTTCAAGAAGGTTGTTGGTTAGTTTCTTGAGGTGTGAGAAAGAGGAAGAAGAAGAAGAATGATCATCCTTTGGATGAGGGGTAAAGTTCAAGGTTAAGGGAGGAGACAGAAAATGGAGGCTGATTTGACTAGAATTAATTGGGAAAATATTTCCCATGCTTTGGATTGGATAATCCATCCATGTGTCATTATCCTATTGGCCTAATCCACCACCCAGCCTTGAAATAAGCAAGGATATGATATCACATCACCGTCAACATATTTCTGAAGGTTGCCGCATTAAAAGAACAAACTGCACGAGGGAAACAAAATAGGCTGGAGCTCCCATCGATCGATGGGATGGTCCCGTTGATCGATGGGAAGACACATCAATTTTGACTTAGAGCCTAGGGAAACATCCTCCCAACTGATGGCAAAGATCGACGGGAGCTCCCGTCGATCGACGGGACGATCCTGTCGATCGACGGGAAGCCCCGTTGATTTCGACTTAGAGACTAAGGGAAACACCTTTCCCAGCTGAAGCCAAAGATCGACAGGATGTTCACGTTGATCGACAGGAGGTCCCGTCAATCGACAGGATGTCCCATCGATTTTGACTTGGCACTTTTCTTTTCCCAATTTTCTCTAAACTAACCTAACCTACTTCAATCAAAGCCTATTTCTGGACTGACAGGACATACATATACTTACAACATTGCAATTAGAGTAGAGTAAATCAAATATTACTAATTATCAAGATAAAGAAGACAAGAAAGGAGAATGAATTTGGAGAAAAAATGCCAAGGGGGAAAGAAAACAAACCATCACTTGCTGACCGTGACTCAAACCTGACCACCTCAGGGTCTTAGGGCTTCTACCGAGCCCGAGTCAACTCTCTATGACACAACACACCCCCGAGGGGTCTAGCTCGGATTGGGATGTTATAAATCCAATAAACAAAGAAACAATTTCATCCCCAAAATTTAAGATGAGGTTATGGGGATTGAAGGTCAGATTACGAAAAATCAACTTTCATTGCACCCTTTGTCTAAAATCTTTTAAGATCAGTGAACCTGATACTCATGAGATTACTACTCATGTTCACAAATAAAATTTTGACTCCTCCATCAAAAGCATAATATGCTTTTAGATGAGCAATTAATCGATACAGTCATTTCTCATTCATACACATACATGTAATTCCCATGACCAAGTCGTGCTAACAAGCACTCAAGGACTTCAGCCAAGTCCTTACCCAATTCTTTATTTTATAAGTATACCCGATGTTAATTAGCACCCAAGGACCGACCAACTGGGTCCTTACCATATACCATAGGATATAACCATATCATTCCAATTACATCAAACCATCACCGCTACCAATAGTGAGCTGTCATAACTCTAATGCAGTGCAATGTATAAGTCATGGAATTACTCTCTATGATCCCCTTTAAGACTATTCGCGTAGTTAGTGATACATTTAGGTTCACTACTAAGGTTTGCCTAACTATATTTACTACCCCTTTCCAACCTCATACAAGAGTCACAACATTCCTCTAATATAATTGAACTCGTGATCAATTGTAAATTACAACAAACACATGTTTCTAAATTATCGATCTTAATGGGCATAATACCATTCTCTGTCCATCACAACAATTTATAAGGACATATTTTAATAAGGGACCATTTCCAACTCAAATCCCCTTGAACATTGTATCACGGCTCAAAATTTGATATTTATAACATCTTCATCACACTTCAAGCTCATCCGATTGCACAAAAACTATTAATGATCGACAAATTTATATAGTATTATTGACAAATTCCCAACAAACATAAGTACAGCAATTCTGAAACTGAACAAGGATGATCGTAATATCGTCGAACAAGTGCACTTCAATTCTTGAAATCATCAAATCCATATCCAAAGGATCATATATATATATATATATTCTACACATCTCCTAGACATTACCTGATGCCTACAGGGTTTTACTTTTCCAGGGTCCTTAAATTCCAATATCAAGTCATAATAAGATAATTAAAATTGTCAAACATCATGGATGCTTACCGCTTGACTTCTAATTCACATAATGGTCAAGCCCCGAAATCACACTACCTCACTTGCCATGACATTATGACTTTTCAATCCACCAACTCTTGTACATAATGTTTTGCCTTAAAATTCAAGCTTAGTAAATTTTTTTGTTATCAATGATTCCAAAAATCAATATTTGCTGATCTCCAGAGAAAATGCATGAGATCGTCATCATTGAAACATATGACATTCTTGTTAGAAACACAGAGCTAAAAATGAGGAGAAAAGAAGGAGAGAAATCACAGAAGAGAGAACTGGAAAGAATGAACCTTGAGTGCCTAAGGGGATCAGACAACCTTTTGCTGACCGCGGAGCCCGCGGTCACAAAAAATATCGAAAGTTCCTTACATGACTGTCGTCTTGATTTTTTTCCAAGTATTCTCTTTTACGCGAAAACTTCTATCTTTGAACTGTTTGTAGTTGAGCTAATAATTGAAATTTTCTGATCGCAAGTGATGAGGTCGCGGAGATCCAGAGGAAGGAGAGCTCCTTCTTCAAGAGATGGTGGTTCCAGCTCAGCTAGCTGACATCCTCAAGCCAATGTTTGAGGATGTTCGCTCCATGCTGATTCAAGAGTGATCACAAAATGATCAACTCCATGCTCGAGATGACCAGCTCCGGGTTCAAACCGCTGACTTTGAAGAAAGGTTGCGGGCTAATGAAAAATGAGTTCACGAGGAGTGCGACCAGAAGAATGCCGAGCTCATTTGGGCGCTTCGGAATGCTGAGAAGGACGCCGAGTTTAAAAAGGGAAAAGTTGCAGCTCTGTCCGCTGAGGTTGCCATCCTGAGGGGCGGTCCTGCAAAGATGATGATGAGGATGGGGACTTCTGGCGATCATGCGGAGGAGAGACCGGCTTCAGAAATCATGGTTATCCCTATGGAGCAAGTGGACAAAGAAATGTCAAAAATCCACCGAGCTGCAATGTCTGCTAATCATAGCCTGGCGTCTGTTCTGACCGCCGTGAATGTGATGCAAGATATTGCGGCTTTTGTAGGAAGAAAGCGTTCAAATAGGAGATAGATTATTTCCTCATGTGATCTTGAACTTTTGAAAACCTGAAACAATTTGAATGTGTTGTAATATATGTCGACAATAATATTTATTTATGCAATCTCTGTGATGTCGTGACGTCGATCTGCTATTATTGTGTGTTGCTTGTTTTTTTATTCATATACTTGTCATGCTCTGGGATTTCATGGCCTCTCTTTAATGAGACCGAAAATATAGCAACATTTCTAATCTTATGCAGGTATTCCATCGGTCTGAGCAATTTTACTGGGTGGTCTCAGAAAAATTCATCATTATGAAAATATCCTTGGACTCCTATAAATAGCTGGCCTTTGATTTTTCATTTCATACTTTTTTGAATACGCCCTAAGCACCGATCTCAGCGAACTCTAATTATGGTGTCCGTGCGAGCTTCTTCTGTCGAAGTCTTCTTGGAGGCTGATAATAAACCAAGCCGTCTTCCCAAGGATGAATACTCGTCCTTCCTAGCAAAGCACATGATCCAAAACCAGATCATGGTGAGACCGCCTAAAAAGAGTGAAGGATTAAATTTTGGAGAAGAGAACAAATTCGTCATTCCAATCGATCACTTCGATCATGGGCTGCAACTCCCTCTTCCTTAGGAAATTTTCGAGTTAATGGAGTACTACGGATTTGTGCTCGCTCAGCTGCCTCCAAATTCGATAGTACTGAAAGAAGGACCAAAGAAAGAAGAGTTCAAGGGGTTAGTTTATTTTTCGTGCGAAGGAGTAAAGATTTTGAATCTTCCAAATAAGGTTCCTTTCTATACAGAAAGATTCCTTATTTTCAAAGGAAACCTAGCCGGTCTCAACAGCCGACCATATCCGCGAGTAGAAGGCGTCTTCAGAAAAAGCAAGACGATCTCAAAAGAGGAGCTGGATGTTTTGGCCTTTCTAGCGGGCAAACGACTAGACCTCCTCCATTATCTAGCGATCTGGCCTGAGTTCGCTGAGATTCCTCCGGCAGTATGTAAAAAATTTCCCCGCGGTCTTATGTTTCTTCTCCATTACTTGGTTTTTCTAACCCTCTTCTTTTTCCAGTGACCTTTGCGATCCCTACGGACAACCCGGTGACACCAGCTGAAGAAGTACTCACCCAGAGGGCAACAAGAAAGAGAAGGGAAGAAGAGCGCGAGATCGTTGGGGTTGGAGATACATCGGAGACCGCCAACGATCATTTTCCCATGGCCAGTTTTAGGAATAAACAGAAAGATACCAAGGGAAAAGCCCTTCTCAAATGGGGGGAAAAGGGAAGGCCGTGAAGGTGTCTACCAATCTCCCTCTTTGGAGCGAAAAGTCATCTCGACATGCTTTTGCGGTCACTGATGCGCGATTTCAGCAACGCTAATTAGCAAGCATGAAATGCTATACGATGGCAGTGCACCAGTCGCTCAAGTAATTAAATAGGGAGGAACTCCTCGAATGTCGATCTCAAAGGACCGCAAGTTGGGTAGTATGATTCGCTCTGCCCGGAAATTAGGTAAAAGGATTGCTAAGAAATAACAAAGGGGGTTGTGATTGGATTCTTAAGCAACTGCGGAAATAAGAGAAATGCGGGTCGAAAAGCACCGCTTCGCAAGGTGTGGGTGAATGCAGCGGCCGCGATGCCGCGCTTCGGTAAGCGGATGGAGTGGCCACAGTGCGAGGTTTTGTGAGGGTCGTATTCACCTCTTCGCCAACATCAACACTAGCAATTGCTAGATGGCTTCACACACAAACAAACTAGGCTATCACAACAACAACGAAAGCAAATCTCACCACCACATCATCACTGCACATGAACACAAGCAAGGATCCATAACATTAACCTAACAAGCGTTCACAAAACCTCGCACTGTGGACACTCCATCCGCTTACCGAACTCAGCCACTCCATCCGCTCACCGCCACTCCATCATTGCTACAAAACTTTTATTTATCAATCGCATTTTGAACAACTTTTTTTTCTTTACTCTTCTCTTCTCGACAGAATACTTTTGTAGGCACAATAAAAACAGCTCCTTTAGCTAATTCAAAGTTACCATACACCACAGAGATAACACCAAATGCGATCGATAAATAAATTTCTTTCAGCTCAAAAGTTGGTGCGAAAATAGGTTTGTCCGTATGGCTTTGTTGAAATTTTAGTGGAGCTAAACAAGGAGGAAAGGTAGGCTCAAGTGGGCTTGCAAAGGTGATTACGTTGGTAAGGATTTCAAAAGCACAAACGGATCAAGAAATGGCCTATATCACATTTTATAATGAGTACTTCAACGCAAGCATTTCAATAGTAGCCTAGTGCAAGTTCTAGCCACCGAGAAAGGTTGTCCTTCCTTCTGATCCTAGTAATAAGCTACTACTAGTCCAGCTACACTCGACCTTATGCTACCGTTGAATTCAACGGATTCACCACTAAAGTAAAATAAATTGCAACTACTATCTTAGAAATAATTAAATTATAACTTTGAATTTTATTCTACTCTAATTGAATTTCTAGGCGTGACGGGAGCATTTGACTAGAGCACTACTCGAGTCAACATTTTTCTCTACTCCTCACTCCTACACTAACAATCCAATTCATTCGAGCGGGGAACCTCGCAGCAATATCCAATAAGCGCGCGTGATCAAGTGCGCGTGAATTAGGTGCAAGTGTATGCAATGTGTGCAACAAAATGATAAATCCTAACTCAACACATTCTAACATGCCATGCAAAGTGTGTGTACGTGCACACCTCGCTCTCTCCCCCAGACTTGATTAAAATGAAATAAAATAGACAATTCAGGAATAGGGAAAAATAGGGGTAGAGAGGACCTATGCTCATAAAAGAGCATGCCAGAAGTGTGGTAGTTCCTTCTTTAAATTTTTCTCCTTCCGCATCCACCAAGCGAGAGCTAGCTCCAATGGGTCCGCCAAAGATGTCGCCATACCTGCAATGTTAGCGCCAAAGCAAAAACAAACAAAACATAATAGAAATTAAAGCAAGCAAGCGGAATCGGATGGTTCCCATAGGTTGTCTCCCAAGAAGCCCTTTTGTTTAACGTCCTTAAAGGTGGACCAAATACCGTTATTAAGCATTGTTAATAAAGCAGAAAATTTAAAGAAAAGTTTCACACACACAGATCACAGCAAGAAAAAGAGCATCAGCTATACGCGCTTTTGTAGTGCACGTCTCTAGTGGCTTGTAGGCTGGAGGTGAAAGCTTTAGGGCCAAAATTGGTGTCACCCAATTTTCCCTAGCCTCTGCCATCTTGCCACTGGAAGTAGTGGAGCGTGCACCACGCAATCGTCTCTCTTGTTTCAACTTCTCCACAATTGGAGAGCGCCAGTGTTGATAGTCGTCAGATTTTCCAACCTTGGTGGTGGGTGGCATCACTTCCGTTGCCGCAGTGGCAATTGGGTCAGCCCAAGAGACAGACTGTTTAAGAGGTTTATTATGCGATTTCTTACTAAATAAAAATGGGATATTGTCCCGAGTTAAGTTTTGCTTGTCGGGATCAGAAACGAGGCTCTCCTTCCTCTCTGGGTCACATTCCTTTCGTAAGCCTGCTTCTTCTTCTTTTTCGCATGACTGCTTCTCATCCTTTTCTTCCTCCAACGATACTATTTCGGCCCTGATTCCTGCATTACTAAGAGATTCATCAGAAATAATTTGGGGAGAGAGAGACAATGTTTCAGTCACAATCTTGGGGCATGTAGGGATGATAACACTCCCTGCAGAGAAACCAAAGTGGCACCGCTCTCTTTCAAGAACGGCACTCCCAAGATGGTGATAGATTTATTCTCTTGGGGTCCCAATACTTGAAAGTCAGCGACCACCACCGTCCCCTCGACCATGACTTCAACATTTTTCACTTCTCCCTCTGATTGAATAATGGTCCCATTAGCAAGCACCAAAGACTTCCAATCGTCCATGTTTATTTCGAGTTACAATTTAGCAACATCTTGTAATGCAAGGAGGTTGCGGGATGAACCAGTGTCACATAAGGCAGCAGTTTTGACATTATTAATAGAATAAGTGATTACTAATTCACTTGGGTTAACCACTTCCGTGTCGGTAAGACTCTTCCCTTGATTGATAGGATTTTTTTCTATGTTGCTGGGAAGGGTCCCTTGCGAACGCTCAGTTAACAATTGAGCCAATTGGCCCAATTACGTCTCTAAGCTTCGCATGGACGCAGTTGGGTTAACCAAATTCGAGTTTGCGGCCTGCATAAACCTCTCCATCATTTCTTCGAGATTGCTCTTCTTAGGAGTCGGGGCACCTTGATTATAACTCGGTTGAGGCGGCCGCGGTTGGCTACCTGAGGCTTGAGCATCGAATTGATGCGAGCCTCCTTGCCATCGTTGGCCTGGAACGTTTTGTTTCCAAGAGAAGTTTGGATGACTCCTCACGCCCGAGTTATAGGCATTATTAAACGGTGCTCCATGATTTTGATCATTAATATAATTGACGCTTTCATCAAAAGAAACTTCGGTAGGTTGCTCAACTGTGGGGCACTCATATTCATGATGCCCCAGGCTTCCACAACCTTGGCATGAGATCATCATCACTGAGGCAGAAGGGAGGGTAGGCCTCTTTAGTAGCACGGTACTTTCAGCGGGTGAGCCAGACGTGTTCACCTCAAAGAGTCCCCGAGCTTTCCTTGGAGCGTTTCTTCTAGCAGTCCAAAAGGAGCTATGAATGGAAGTGTCTTGGACGATTCGTAATGCGTCTTTCGGGGTGTGGTTCATCAGAGTTCCACCTGCAGCAGCATCAATCATGGCCCTGTAGTTAGGCTCAATAGCAAAGTAAAAATTTTCTACTATAGTCCATGGTTTCAGCTCATGCTGGGGACATTTCCGGAGAAGGTTCATGAACCTCTCCCAAGATTCTGTGAGAGCCTTCTGATCGTGTTGTTGGAAGATTGCAATTTCCCTCCGCAAGTTTACGACCTTGTCGACAGGATGGAACTTCACCAGAAATTTTTCTTGCAGAGTGTCCCAAGTGGTAGCTGTGCCAGGTGGTATCGTGTAGAGCCACGCCTTTGCCTTGTCATGTAGAGAGAAAGAGAACAACCTGAGCTTTACCGTCTCGTCATCCAGCCCTGCGTACCGAAATGTCCCGCAAATTTCTGTGAATTCAACCAAGTGAAGATGGGGGTCTTCACTGGCTAACCCAGAGAATTGGTCCTGGTTGCGGGTCATGTTCAGGATGGCCGGAGATATCTCAAAGTTGTTGTTGGTGATAGTCGGGCCGAATCCAGGGTACACACTCCTGATAAGTAGTATTTTTATAACTTTTTAATAGAAAATCTTGTAAATATTTAATATGAATTCTCTATTTTATGTCAAATTTAGGTTATAAGTAGTTCTTTTTGTAATTTTGATTCTAACTTAGCCTAATTTTAATATTTGCAGATTTTTGGACAAATTGGGAAAATATTGCATTACACGCCCTCGGTCACGCCCGTGACCAAGGGCGTGTAACTTGTAGACCAGTCCAGGTCGATGCCGTGCTGTTGAGCTAGACCACACCCAGTCACGCCCCAGGTCACGCCCGTGACCCAAAGTCACGCCCGTGACCATGGGCGTGTAATATTAGAATCTGCCACGTGGAGCTGCCATCGAGACGAGAAGTTGCCGTTGAGAAGTCAACCAAAGTCACGCCCGTGACCCAAAGTCACGCCCGTGACCTTCCCGCGTGATCCAAGCACGCCGCCGCGCGGTCTGCCTAGCCCATGCCGCATTAAATGAAGCTGTCCTGAGTCACGCCCGTGACCCATATGTCACGCCCGTGACATGTCTGATTTTCTCCCGCCGTCACGCCAAGCCCACGCCGCTGCCGGATCCAATGTTACAGTGATTACACGCCCTTGGACACGCCCGTGACCGAGGGCGTGTAACTTGAAAATTTTGCCTATAAATTCAGAGGCTCTCCTTGAGTCCAGGGTTCAGAAATTTGGAGATGGGGAGGTGCTGTTAGAGCTGAGAGTGAGTTTTTCAAGTTAATGTTCATGTTTCTTAAGGCTTTCATGTTCTCCTCCTTCCCTTTTTCATGCAATGTTGTAGTGTAACTTTCGTGTACTAGTTTTATTAAGCTTGCAACTTTCATTTTCCTTAGCCTTGCACTCTTAATTTAAGGCTTGTAATAGTTCTTTGATTTTCAATAAAATTAGTTTTCTCTTTCATGTTCTTTTTCTCCTTAAGTAATTTCTTCCTTTTCATGCAAGGTTAAATTTTTCTCTCCTTAGTAATGTTCTCTTTTTTATGCAATGTCAATTTCTCTTTCTTTTCATGCAATGTTCAAGCTTTTCATTTAGTTTGAATTTAGTTTTAAATTTTAGTTAAGCGAAAACAAACCACCTCAAATTTTCATCGATAAAATAATAGTGATTCTCCTCGAAGTAGAAGTAATCAACGCGCCTCGTGGAATACGACCTTGATATTCCTAAATATCCTATACTATAGACGATAAGGTACACTTGCCTTTATCGGATATAGTTCTGGAGAAAATCTTAACCCTTCATTAAATTTCAAAACCTACCAAATTAAATATCAAGTTTTTGGCGCCGTTGCCGGGGACTTTGCGTAGATATTTTGAAAAGAGGATAGCTATTAATTTTATCATGCTTCTTTCTATTTTTATTTGCTTTTTCTAACTTTCAAAAAGAAAAAAAAATATTTTTAGTTTTTCTTCTTCCTTTCTTCTCTTTCTAGTGTATGACCCGAGGTAGCACTTCGATTCTTCCTTTTGATCCGGAGATCGAGTGAACCCTTTTGAGGCACCGCCGTTCTCGTGATCAGGGAAATCAAATAGAATCCGAAGAGTCGATCGGGGACACTAACACAGTAAATATGGATCATAATCTTAATCCTCCTAATCTTAACGAGCCAAATCCTAATGAGGACGCGCAACAGACCATGTCCTATTATGCGCGGCCGAATTTGGAAGGCACACAATCGAGTATTGTTCGCCCCACGGTGGCGAACAATAATTTTGAGATCAAGTCCAGCATCATACAAATGGTGCAACAATCGGTGACCTTTGATGGTCAACCGGACGAGGATCCAAATTCACATATCTCTTACTTTCTTGAAATTTACGACACTTTTAAGATCAATGGCGTCACCGATGACGCCATTCGATTACGTCTTTTTTCCTTTTTCTTTGCGGTCTAAGGCCAAGCAGTGGCTGGGCTCCCTATTTAGGGGATCCATCACTACATGGGCCGAAATGGCGGAAAAATTTCTTAATAAATATTTCCCGCCTTCAAAGACCGCTAAATTGCGCACGGATATTGCATCGTTCATGCAAATCGACTCGGAGACTCTCTATGACACATGGGAGCGCTTCAAGGAGCTTTTGCGTCGATGCCCTCACCATGCACTTGCCACTTGGCAACAAGTGCAAGTTTTTTATAATGGCTTAAATCTCCAAACGAGGCAATTGATTGATGCGGCCGCCGGGGGGACATTAAATAATAAAACCCCGATCGCCGCTCAAGAGCTTTTCGAAGAGATGGCCACAAATGCGTATCAATGGAACATGCCCCGAGCGCGGCCTAATAAGCCGGCCAGAATTTTTGAAATAGACGCAAACGCAAATTTGGCTTTACAAGTTGAGCGCTTAACAAAGCAAGTGGCGGAGATGTCTGCTTCCTCCGCCACTCCTCCTTGGGCCAATAATGTTTTAATTGAAGAACATGTTGACTACATGGGAAATCCACCTCGGCCTTCCTATAACCCGAACACCGCTCCGTATAATAACACCTACAATGCGGGCTATAGGAATCATCCGAATTTCTCATGGAGCAACCAAGGAAATGCTCAGCGTCCTATGAATTTAAATCAACCTCCCCCTAATCAACTTCTTAACTTAACTCCGCCTCAAAATTTGATTTCTCAAAATTATAATCCACCCGGTTTTCCACCGCAACAGCAAAAACTCTCTCCGATTGAAGAGGTTTTTGCAAAATATGTTGCTACAAATGAAACGACCATCCGGAACCTTACCGGATCAATCAAAAATTTAGAGAATCAAGTGGGCCAACTCGCAAAGATGATTTCTGAGCGTCAACAAGGAGCACTACCGGGGAACACCGAGCAAAATCCAAAGGAGAGCGCGCACGCGATTACACTCCGAAGCGGGAAGGAGGTGGTTCAAAAACAGGACGAACCCAAGGTAATTTCCTCTCCTCCTCCTCCTACTTTTAATTCATCTTCGAATTTGCCCGCTACGATAGCTCCGCACTCTTCTATTTTAAATCCACGCGCTCCTACTTCTAATATTCCGTATCCATCGAAATTTAAAAATGAAAGTGCCGAAAAAAATTATAAAAAGTTTTTAGATGTTTTAAAACAAATCCATATTAATGTTCCTTTCTGCGAGGCTATCTCACAAATGCCTAAATATGCGAAATATCTTAAGGAGTTGCTCTCTAATAAAAAAAGTTAGAAGATATTTCGCATATTTCTTTAAACGCAGAATGCTCCGCGGTTGTACTCAACAAATTGCCGAACAAAGCAAATGACCCGGGACGGTTTTCCATCCCATGTCTTTTTGGCAATTCGTTAGTAAAACACGCCTTAGCGGATCTTGGAGCAAGCATCAACCTTATGCCGTTTTCTTTGTTCAAAAAGTTAGGTCTAGGAAATCCAAGGCCCACTCGAATGAGTATCCAATTAGCGGATCGTTCTTTAAAATATCCGATTGGAATAGTGGAGGACGTGCTCGTCAAGGTTGACAAATTCATCTTCCCGGTGGATTTTGTCATTCTTGACATCGAAGAGGATGCCGAAGTACCCCTCATACTCGGCCGCCCCTTCCTTGCCACCTCCCGCGCTATTATCGACGTAAGTAACGGAAAGCTCCTCCTACGGGTTGGAGACGATGAAGTTACTTTCGGCATAAATTCCTCGATGCGGAACAGGCTAGAAAATGACGATTCATGTTTTTACTTAGAAGAGTGTTGTGAGTTCGATTCATCCCTCGAGTTAGTTTCATCGGCGAATAGTGATTCCGAGCCCGTAGAGCTCTTTTGCGATGAAGAAGAAGTCTCTCACCCCACACCACCCAAACCATTATTTTTAGAAAATTTAAAAATCAAGACTTCTTATGAAGAACCACCCGAATTAGAGTTGAAACAACTCCCCCCTCACCTTAAATACTTGTTTTTGGAAAAAGAGTCTAAGCTACCCGTCATCATTTCATACGATCTTAGCAACTCAGAAATTTTTGAGTTGACTATAGTCTTAAGAAAGCACCGCCACGCAATTGCGTGGCAATTTTCGGACATTAAGGGTATAAACCCATCTTTCTGCACTCATAAAATATTTCTCGAAGATAATTCCCGAAATTCAGTCCAGCCTCAACGACGGCTAAACCCTAACATGAAAGAAGCCGGTAAGGCCGAAGTTATAAAACTTCTGGACGCGGGAATCATCTACCCGATATCGGACAGTACTTGGGTTAGCCCAGTACAAGTCGTGCCAAAGAAAGGTGGTGTTACGGTAGTTGCGAACGAAAATAATGAATTGATCCCAACCCGTACTGTTACGGGTTGGCGGATGTGCATCGACTATCGGAAATTAAATGATGCCACCCGTAAGGATCATTTCCCTCTACCATTTATCGACCAAATTTTAGAACGCCTTTCGGGTCACTCCTACTACTGTTTTCTCGATGGTTTGTCGGGATACTTCCAAATTCCGATTTCGCCCGACGACCAAGAGAAAACCACTTTCACTTGTCCCTTTGGCACCTTCGCTTATCGAAGGATGCCATTCGGTCTTTGTAACGCGCCAGCTACATTCCAAAGATGTATGCTGGCAATTTTTGACGAGTTAGTGGAGGAGGTGATGGAAGTATTTATGGACGATTTTTCCGTATACGGGAGTTCTTTTGAAAATTGTTTAAAAAATCTCGAGCGCGTGTTGCAGCGATGTGAGGAAACAAATTTAGCGCTTAATTGGGAAAAATGCCATTTTATGGTCAAGGAAGGACTAGTCCTTGGCCATAAAATTTCGGGCAAGGGGATCGAGGTCGACAGGGCCAAGATTGAAGTAATTGAAAAACTCCCCCCTCCCACAAACGTAAAAGCTATTAGGAGTTTCCTAGGCCACGCGGGGTTCTATCGACGCTTTATACAAAATTTTTCCAAAATCACAAAGCCGTTAACCCATCTTCTTGAAAAGGAATCCTCATTTATTTTTAGCAATGAATGTCATTCGGCTTTTAAACTTATTAAAGAAAAACTTATAAACTCCCCGATTCTAGTCGCGCCGGATTGGTCGCTCCCTTTTAAAATCATGTGCGACGCGAGTGACATTGCGGTTGGTGCCATTTTATGCCAACGGGTGAGTAAATATTTCCACCCTATTTATTATGCGAGCAAAACACTCACGTCGGCACAAGCGAATTACACCACTACCGAAAAAGAGCTTCTAGCGATCGTTTTTGCCTTCGATAAGTTTAGGTCATATATCACCCTCTCGAAAGTTATCGTCTTCACGGATCACTCTGCACTTAGGTATCTTTTAAGCAAATCGGACGCCAAGCCTCGTCTTTTGCGATGGATCCTCCTCTTGCAGGAGTTTGACTTAGAGATCCGGGACAAAAGAGGAGCCAAAAACTTGGCGGCCGATCACCTTTCTCGTTTAGAAAATCCCTCCTCGGAAGTATTGATAGAATCTGACATCGATGATAAATTTCCCGAAGAGCGCCTCCTCGCTCTCGAAAATATTAATTCATCGTCTACCCCCTGGTTTGTAGATCTGGCTAACTATTTAGTAGCCCGGGTCCTGCAGAAAGAATTCTCGAGTCAGCAAAAGAAGAAATTCTTTTCTGATTTAAAGAATTACTTTTGGGAGGACCCCTTTTTATTCCGTGTATGCGCAGACCAAGTGGTGAGACGATGCGTCTCGAGTGAGGAGGGTCTTAAAATTTTACGACATTGTCACGAGGGACCATCCGGTGGCCATTATCATTCAAACCGAACCGCGAGGAAGGCGCTGGAGGCGGGCTTTTATTGGCCCTCGCTCTTCAAAGATGCTCACACCCTTGTGAGTACTTGCGACAGCTGCCAGCGGTCGGGCAACATCTCTCGCCGGGATGATATGCCCCAAAATATTTTCTTAGAATGCGAAATTTTCGATCTTTGGGGCATTGATTTCGTTGGTCCTCTCCCTCCTTCGTTTTCAAATAAGTATATTCTAGTAGCGGTCGACTACGTGTCGAGGTGGGCGGAAGCGCAAGCTCTCCCCACCAACGATGCGCGAGTCGTCGTTAACTTTTTAAAAAAATTATTCTCTCGATTTGGCACTCCGCGCGCTATTATGAGTGATCGGGGCACCCATTTTTGCAATACTCAATTCACAAAAATCTTAGCAAAATATGGTGTCACGCACAAATTATCCACTGCATATCACCCACAAACGAGCGGCCAAGTTGAAGTTGTTAATCGAGAATTAAAACGGATCTTAGAAAAAACGGTTTCTATTAATCGGAAGGATTGGGCAATAAAGCTCGATGACGCGCTATGGGCCTATCGAACGGCGTACAAGACCGCTATCGGTTGTACACCGTATCGAATGGTTTATGGCAAGGCTTGCCACCTTCCGGTCGAATTAGAACATCGCGCATTTTGGGCGCTTAAATTTTTAAACCTCGATTCCACTCTAGCGGGAGAACAAAGAAAATTTCAAATGAACGAATTAGATGAGTGGAGAGTGAATGCATATGAGAGTAACAAATTATATAAGGAGCGAACAAAGTTTTATCACGATAAGCATATAAAATTTCCAAAAACTTTTTCGCCGGGCGATCTCGTCCTCCTTTATAATTCCCTCCTTCGCCTTTTTCCGGGAAAACTAAAATCCCGATGGACCGGATCGGACCCTTTATTGTTAAAGAGGTTTGGTCCTATGGGACAATTTTAATTTCCCACCCGGAAAAAGGTACCTTCAAAGTTAACGGGCACCGCCTTAAATTATATCTTCCGGGAGAGTTACCAAATGAAAAGAGTGATTCAATTGTTTTTCAACCTTTAATATGACCGGCAAGTGGGTCAAGCTACGCGACCTTAAACAAAGCGCTTTTGGGAGGCACCCCAAAGTTATCTTTTTATTGTCTTCTCTTGTTCTTTAATATATTTTGTAGGTAATCGTCGCTTCCCCGCGCAAACTTCAAAAATCAGGGAAGCCCCTTCTCTTTCTTCCTTCTCTTTTATCATGCATTTCCTTTTTATTTTGTTTTGCACTTTTTTTTTCCTTTACTTCATACTTAGTTTTAAACATTGGGGACAATGTTTAACTTTAAGTATGGGGGTGTAAATAGTTTTTTTTAAATAGTTGTTAAATCAGAAAATTTTCAAAACAAAAAAAAAATATATATTTTTTCTTATGTTTTCTTCTATTTTAGCACTTGTAAAACCCAAAAACTAAAAAAAAAAATAGAAAACAGAAAAATTTAAATCTTGGAAAAGGACGTTTGGGATTTTATCCCATCAAACCTCCTAGTACCTTGCGAACCCTTCACCGGGTAGCCCTTGGGAAGTCCAAGACTTGCAAAAATTGTTAAGTTTTAAAGCTAGTTTCCTTTCTTTGTAAATAGTTTTTAATGTCAAAAATTCAAAAAAAGATAATATCAAAAATTCAAAAAAAAAAAAATTCTTCTTATATCCCTCCTTCTTGTTGTTTTTGTGATTTCTTAGAAATCTAGTTGAGAATGTTTATAAGCATGTTTAAGTTTTTAATTGGCTAAAATTTTGCTTATCATAGTTTGTTAATTTTAAATTTGAGGTAATCTTGATTTAAGAATCATCTTATGATTTTAAATTGATTAGAGAATTTTGTTAGCAAGACTTCTCTTTTTATTTTTAAATGGCTTCATTTTGTAGTAAATTTCCTAAACCTCTTTAGATTTCAATTATATTTTCTTCTAACTTCTTAGATCTTAGGAATTTTAATTTTACTAGAATTTGCTCTCAATATGATTTAAAGCTAGCTAGATTTATTTTCCCTACCATACCCCCTTTGATGGCATAAAAAAAATGTATTAAAAGATCATATGTCATGGGAATAAGAGGATAAAATTCATTATTCCCTAAAACATATGCACCCAAAATATTTGAAAAGATTATATGGCATGGAGTAAGAGGATAAAATTCATTACTCCTAAACCATATACATTTTGGGTTTTTATTAGAAGAGAAAAAAAAAGAGTAAAAATAAAAAGAGAAGGAAATTTCATGATAAATTCCATTTCCTCCATTCAAAAATTTCTCTTCTTATGCCAAATTTTATGAAATCCCCCTTAGCCAATTATCATTGTTCTAGTTTTAGTTGAAAATTATGGAGAGAGCAATATTTAGTAATTTACTTTTCCTTAAGATTCTTTTAAGATAGAGTTCTTATAATTTTAATTTAATTTAGTTTTATAATTTCTACAATTTTGTCAAACTACTTAATTTTCTTGAGAAGTTATTGCCTAAACATTTTTCCCTCTTTTCAAATCATCATCATAATTTAGGACTTAACTCCCCCTTGAATTTACTCTTAACTTAACTTTTGGTTAAATGAAATTTTAGTTTTAAATTAAAAATTTTTTAAGGATGTCTTATAAATAATGTCTCACACTTTTGCTCTGGAATAGCAAAACCTCAAGTATGGGGGTATTTGATAAGTAGTATTTTTATAACTTTTTAATAGAAAATCTTGTAAATATTTAATATGAATTCTCTATTTTATGTCAAATTTAGGTTATAAGTAGTTCTTTTTGTAATTTTGATTCTAACTTAGCCTAATTTTAATATTTGCAGATTTTTGGACAAATTGGGAAAATATTGCATTACACGCCCTCGGTCACGCCCGTGACCAAGGGCGTATAACTTGTAGACCAGTCCAGGTCAATGCCGTGCTGTTGAGCTAGTCCACACCCAGTCATGCCCCAGGTCACGCCCGTGACCCAAAGTCACGCCCGTGACCATGGGCGTGTAATATTAGAATCTGCCACGTGGAGCTGCCGTCGAGACGAGAAGTTGCCGTTGAGAAGTCAACCAAAGTCACGCCCGTGACCCAAAGTCACGAACGTGACCTTCCCGCGTGATCCAAGCACGCCGCCGCGCGGTCTGCCTAGCCCATGCCGCATTAAATGAAGTCGTCCTGAGTCACGCCCGTGACCCATATGTCACGCCCATGACATGTCCGATTTTCTCCCGCCGTCACGCCAAGCCCACGCCGCTGCCGGATCCAATGTTACAGTGATTACACGCCCTTGGACACGCCCGTGACCGAGGGCGTGTAACTTGAAAATTTTGCCTATAAATTCAGAGGCTCTCCTTGAGTCCAGGGTTCAGAAATTTGGAGATGGGGAGGTGCTGTTAGAGCTGAGAGTGAGTTTTTCAAGTTAATGTTCATGTTTCTTAAGGCTTTCATGTTCTCCTCCTTCCCTTTTTCATGCAATGTTGTAGTGTAACTTTCGTGTACTAGTTTTATTAAGCTTGCAACTTTCATTTTCCTTAGCCTTGCACTCTTAATTTAAGGCTTGTAATAGTTCTTTGATTTTCAATAAAATTAGTTTTCTCTTTCATGTTCTTTTTCTCCTTAAGTAATTTCTTCCTTTTCATGCAAGGTTAAATTTTTCTCTCCTTAGTAATGTTCTCTTTTTTATGCAATGTCAATTTCTCTTTCTTTTCATGCAATGTTCAAGCTTTTCATTTAGTTTGAATTTAGTTTTAAATTTTAGTTAAGCGAAAACAAACCACCTCAAATTTTCATCGATAAAATAATAGTGATTCTCCTCGAAGTAGAAGTAATCAAAGCGCCTCGTGGAATACGACCTTGATATTCCTAAATATCCTATACTATAGACGATAAGGTACACTTGCCTTTATCGGATATAGTTTTGGAGAAAATCTTAACCCTTCACTAAATTTCAAAACCTACCAAATTAAATATCAACTCCCAACAGTGGGTATAGTGTAATCTCTCATGGTCCTGGGTCGTGGCCTAGCCACTTCATTCTCGTCAGCTACCTGACCCACGACCGGTGCATTTCCCACTCTGGGATCAACCTGAATTCCGTTAACATCCATGGTGGCAGCAGCCCAGAGACGCGCCCGTAGGGTACGCTCTATTTCAGGGTCAAATGTTGCGCACTCACCGGGAACTCTTCTATGCATACACACTCTTCAACACAAAAGAAGAAAATAAAAAAAAATACAAAAAGACCTTAAAATGAATTTCCAAAGAAAAACAAATCATACACGCTTGCAGTCCCCGGCAACGGCGCCAAAAACTTGATGCGCGATTTCAGCAACGCTAATTAGCAAGCACGAAATGCGATACGACGACAGTGCATCGGTCGCTCAAGTAATAAAATAGGGAGGACCTCCCCAAATGTCGATCTCAAAGGACCGCAATTTGGGTAGTATGATTTGCTCTGCCCGAAAATTAGGTAAAAGGATTGCTAAGTAATAACAAAGGGGGTTGTGATTGGATTCCTAAGCTACTGCGGAAATAAGAGAAATGCGGGTCGAAAAGCACCGCTTCGCAAGGTGTGGGTGAATGCAGTGGCCGCGATGCCACGCTTCGGTAAGCTGATGGAGTAGCCACAGTGCGAGGTTTTGTGAGGGTCGTATTCACCTCTTCGCCAACATCACCACTAGCAAATGCTAGATGGCTTCACACACAAACAACCTAGGCTATCACAACAACAACGAAAGCTATTCTCACCACCACATCATCATTGCACATGAACACAAGCAAGGATCCATAACATTAACCTAACAAGCGTTCGTACAACAACACAAAGAGAAAGCACAAGCATCAAAGTTTAGAAAGAACCACATAGAAGATATCACCGCGTCTTGGGTTCTCGGCCGGAGTGAGAGGTTGTCGGGCTCTCTCCGGGCTCGGGCCTCAGATGGTGTACGGTCTCGGAGGAGGTTGTCACCTCTCCAACGATCTTCAGCGCTTCTATGGTCTCCTCGGTGAAGAATGCACTAGTGGCGGAGAATGCTTGCAAATGCTCCCGGATGGAGGAATGGCGAAGGAGATCGCTGGAAATGGTCTCCTTTGGTGGAAAGGGAGAAAATGGCGGGGTTCCTGGTTTTTCCCGCGAGGGGAATCGGGCCTTTGGTAGCGGCATTTCCTGCTTTAAATACTAAACATGCAGAATTTTGGTCACGCACGGTCGAACGCACGATCATGCGCTGCCCGTGCGATAATTAATGATAAAAACTGGCGTGAAGACGAAGCTGCACCGCTCGTGCAATTTACTCACGCACGGGCAATCCGCCCGTGCATCAAAACACACGGGTAAATTCAGAAAAGCTAAAAACTGGAAGAAACAGACGTCTGTGCGTTTGACTCACGCACGGGCAATTCCGCTAGTGCATCAAAACGCACGACCAAACTCAGATCTCCCATTTTCTGCCCAGATGAGAATGCACGACCACAAGCGCACGTGCGTCAAGGAAATGCACGACCGTGCATTGCACACAATCATGAATTATGGGGAAAATTGGAAGATCCGACCACCTGTATACAAGATAAAACAGCTGGGAAAACACCTCTAGCACTAGATAAACATAGAGAAAGGGATAGGGAGCGCCATGTGCTTACCCCCAATACCATGGAGCGCAAATGCACACCAAAACGGGCGTAAGAGTGCACCTCGCAAGGAATAACAAATATAATAAAAAACATGCCTAAAGTGTAGTGCATCGACTAGAAATACGTCCCAGATGAGTCCAAAAATGTGTATATAAATGGGACTGATTAGTCACCTCGGCCTTATATGGAAAGAAAAATCTTGAAGAGGCATATAATTTTGAGACCGAGATGCTCCCCGATGCCTGCGCTCAAGCGACCGCTAGGAGCACGGTCTTAAATCACCATATGGGGCGGTCTCTGCGAAGAGCCCTGAAATAGATCGAAATTATGCATGAGGAGCGAAAGGTAAAATAATTTTTCTTGAGGTATCTAGCTCTCTTTGGTGTGACCGCGCGGTCTTAATAATTATCTTTTGCAGCAATCAAAAGAAGAAGCCTATGATCCAAACAATCCGGAATTCCAGAGTGCCCTAATGCAACATATAAAGGAGACCACAATGCAAGTGATTTCAAAACTTCGCGACTGCGGCGGTCTAACTAAGGAGTTTAAAGATATCAAATTTGTCGATCTCTTCCCCGGCGCTGCGAGAGTAATAGACGAATAGTCGATCATGACTAGTGAGGTCGCTGTTGAGGGAGAAGAAGAGGACGTAGATGTTGATATTGAAGGAAATACTGATGAGGCGAGTGGAAGTCAGTATGTTGCTGGCAATGATACGATCTCTGCTGCGGACTCAAGCTCGGGATCTAAAGTTCCTGCTGGAAACTCAGAAGAATCTTCAGATGAGACCGACTCTTCTTCATCTGATAAGCGGTCTCCCAAAAGATCATGAACAAAATAGATCCAGTTGTAATTTTTACTCATTGCGTTCTGCAGATTTCGTGACCGCATGATTTGATGTAATGAACAATGAAAACAGAAGAAATAGAAATTTGATATACCTTTGTCTTCTCTGTGAATGAATGTTTTTCTTGTTCCTTTTTTTAAATGTTAAATGTAATATTCGCGATCTTATTATAAGGGTATAGGACTGGCATTCGATCTCAATGCCCTAGATATTACCTGGCTCGGGATAATTACCTTTGAATTTTATTTTGAGTGATTCAACAAAGTGGCCTCATACTTCTCAGATCGCATTTCCGGGAGGTGAAACATCAGTTTTAATTGAGCAAGAATGAAATCTCGAGAGCCAAAGATGGGCAAGATCTGTTAAGCCTGGCGGTCTCTGACTATAACATACCTATACGAGACCACTTATTATGTTTGCGGTCTACGGTCTTCAAAATCTAGTCAAGATAACACAATTTGTAGATATTATTTCTTAATAACATCGAGCAAGAACATAAGATATGATTAATCACGGTTTAGATCGCTCCTCGGAAAAATATAGCCCTTTCATAGTAGATAATCCATGATCTTTACTTCTACAGGCCATCCTTTAGATATTTAGAAAATATCTTCTTATGATAACCAGCGATCTCCCATACTTATAAGATAAAGAAGTTGAATCCACGATCTTTATTTTTCTATACCGGTTGATATGAAAGTTGATACCAATTTTGGTTAATCAAAAATGAGATCATTAGGTTGCTGAGGATGAACAAGATCGCTTATGCCTTGCGGCCTCTGGCTATAACATATCTTCACGAGTCCGCTTACCACTTTGGCGATCTCTGGCTGTGAATATCTGTCAAGAATAAAAGCAACAATTCATTGATGCTGTTTTTCAAATAAATAAATATAAGATATGATCTTTAACATTTCATAGGCTGCCATTCTTTAAACCGGTGATCTTAAATCCATAAGATCTTTTTGAGATAAAAAGTCAATATCCATGTTATCCCTGAATAGCCTTTAATGAGAACTAGAATGGCCTAGAAACATAAAATATGTTGTGAAACTCGACCATTTGAAAATTTTATAAGGCCTAAAAACTTTTAGGCGGCGGTCTCAATTGCTTCAGATCGCCCCATGCTTAACACTATCCAACATTGAGATCGCCGGTCTTCAAAAATCTCAGACTGCCCCCTTATAATAAGAGCTTGATGGAAATAATCTATAATGATCTAAAGGGCAGGTGCGGCCATGACAACATTGCTTTCCTCAAAAGACCATTACAATTCTAGTATCTTCAAAAAAGGATAGTGAGAAGAAGAGAAAACCAGCTCAGGATGATCAAAAAAGGGGCAGGTGTGGTTATGCCGTGGAGGCCATACCGACATTGCTTTCCCAAAGAAACTACTTAAGGTTACATCATACAACCATTTTTCTTTTGGCTATCCTCACACCAATGAGCATTCGATGGTCACAAAAAAGATGATCCATAGCGCAGGTGTGGTCATACCGCGGGAGTTACACCGACATTGCTTTCCCCGGAAAGATCATCAAGACTGTAATGATGTCCTCCTACAATGCATGACAGAGCTGAACATTCACCTATAACCTTCCCTTAATGTAAAGGTGTGTCAGATGTCATCTAGGACCCGACATCCTAACGTTCCTCCGTACGAGCTTGGCGAGCCACTACTACACCGATGTGAAATCTCTCCCCGCTACCTGTGGTCCTGGCAGATTATACCACTCAAGCTTCAAGTCGAGGGGGAATGAAGTAGGATCCGTCGATACCTCCCTTGGTAGGACCTTAGACTTTAATAGTTAAGTAATATATGTCAAGGTTTTCTTTCTAATATGCACGAGGTAAGAATTTACATCCATATCATCATAATGCCTTTCAAAAAAGAAACGAAAGAAAGAAGATAGGAAAATATAAGCTTTAAGAAGAGAAACGCTTGAGGTCATCCCCACTCCATGTGTTAGATAAATCCTCCCATTCATAAGATTGGAGACGATATGCTCCATTCTTGAGAGCTTTTTTAACAATCAATGACCCTATCCATTTTGGATTAAGCTTCCCAACTGAGCCAGATCTTGCTGTTTCGTCAACTTTCTTGAGGACTAGATCTCCAACAGCAAATTCTTTAACTCTTACATTTTTGTCAAAAATTCTGGCCATCCTTCATTTTACTACTTCTTATCTGATAGTTTTCGTATCCCTTAACTCTTCGATGAGATCAAGGCTGCATTTCAACTCTTCATCATTTTCTTCCATCCAACCATCTTGATGTTGTTGAAATAATAATAATCTCGGACTTTTAACTTCAAATTCAACGGGAATGAGAGCTTCTGAACCATGAGATAATTTACAAGGAGTCTCTCCAGTGGCCAAAGTTGGAGTTGTCCTTAAATCCCATAATGCCGAAGATAGTTGTTCTGCCCAATTCCCTCCAAGGTTTTCCACTTTCTTATTCAAGAGGTTGATTATGTGTTTATTAGCTGCTTCTACCTGACCATTGCTTTGAGGGTGATGCACAGAGGCAAACTGTAATTCAATGCTGATCTGATTACAGAAATTTATAAGATTTGAGTTGTTGAATTGTGGGCCATTATCTATGATGATCGCCATGGGAATTCCATGTCTACAAACTATCTCCCCCCAGATGAAATTCCTCACTATCTGAGTGGTAGTCTTAGCTAGCACCTTTGCTTCGATCCATTTACTTAAATAATCTATCATGACTAAGATAAATCTGCGCTGCCCGCTCGCCAAGGGAAAAGGTCCAATCAAATCCATCACCCAAACTGTAAACGGCCATGGAGTAGCTATAGACTTAAGCTGCTGAGCTGGCTGATGTTGAAGGGGGGCAAACTTCTGGCATTGAACACATTTCTTAGCGAACTTTTCTGCATCTTTCCTCATTTGGGGCCAAGAATATCCTTGCCTTAGAATCCTTTTTTCCAAGGCTCTAGCTCCTGAATGACTACCACATTCTCCCGAATGGACTTCCTGAAGGATAGTTGGATTTCTTCTTCGGAAACACATCGTGCAAGAGGTGAAAGAAAGGTTTTCTTGTAAAGAATTCCTGCAGCAAGATAATAATTGGCTGCTTCAATCTTAAACCTTTTCCTATCTTTTACCGTTGAGTGAAAATCTCTGGTCGAGAGGTAAAGTATGAAAGGATCCATCCAGGACAGACACTGGTCTATCTGCATAACTTCTCCCTCCTTAACGGCTGGACGAAATAACTATGAGGTAGTTCCTCCTGAATGAAGACCAAATTTTGCCCACTCATCTGCTTCCTTATTATGTTCTCTTGGTATATATTGGATTGTAAATCTCTTGAACTTGCTTATCTCAATTTTTACTAGAGCTTGATACTGCTTCAAGATAGGATCTCTGGTCTCGAAGTTTCCATTTACTTGAGACGCCATGACCAGTGAATCAATTTTGACTTGAACATCCTCGATTTCCACTTCTCTTGCGAATCTAAGACCGGCGAGTAAAGCTTCATACTCTGCTTGATTATTTGTTGTTGGAAAATAAAACTGTAAAGCCTGATCCAATCTAACTCCATTTGGATTTATCAAAATAACTCCAGCTCCAGAGGAATTTTTCCTTGAGGCTCCATCAACAAAGATTTCCAGGTGAGAGGGGTCCCGAGCTCCTTTTCTGAATTAGCCTCCGTTGCATCAACCATGAAATTCGCTAGTTCCCGAGCATTGATTGCAACTCTTGGAAGATAATAGATATCAAATTCATTGAGCTCTATTACCCACTTTGCGAATCTACCTGAATGCTCTGGCTTCTCTAAGACACTCTTTAGCGGAAGATCAGTTACAACTTGAATTGAATGGGCTTGGAAATAAGGTCTCAACAATCGTGCTAAAGTCATGAGCATCAGGGCTAATTTCTTGAGCATTGGGTGGTTTCTGCACTCTTCAAAAGTTTGCTTACGTAATAGACTAGAAAATGCTTCTTCTTCTCTTCCCTGACTAAAAACAAATTGATGGTATCGGAGCCGACTCCGAGGTATAGAAAGAGGTCTTCTCCTTCTCCAGGGCTCTGGAGTACATGTCAATTCTTTTTTGAGCTGATTGAAAGCATCATCACAGTCCTTTGTCCAAACAAACTTGGTTCCTCCTCGGAGAGTTTTGAAGAAAAGAGCACTCTTATCTCCAGAACGGGAGATGAAATGGCTTAGACCTGCTATCCTCCCACCCAGCTGCTGAACTTCCTTAGGGGTCCTGGGAGATGACATTTCTAAGATAGCCATCACTTTATCGGGATTCGACTCAAGTCCTTCCAGAGTAAGGAGATGACCAAGAAACTTTCCTTTGCTAGCTCTGAAAATGCATTTTAATGGATTTAATCTCATATTTAAACTTCGGAGGATTGCAAATGTTTCATTTAAGTCATTAAGATAAGTTGAGAAAAACTTGCTTTTGATTAAGAGATCATCAACATAAACCTCTAGATTTCTCTATTTCTGGGTTTTAAAAACAGTGTCCATCATTTTCTGATAAGTTGCACCGGCATTCTTTAGCCCAAAAGGCATTACGAGGTAACAAAAACATCTGTCATTCGTGATGAATGAGATGTGATGAATATCAAGATTGTGCTTTCTTATTTGATGATAGCCACAGAACTCATCTAAAAAAACTCAAGCAAGAAAATCCTACCGCAGAGTCTACTAAAGAATATATCTGAGGCATGGGGTAGCAATATTTAGGGCAAGAATTATCTTTAGCCTTTTTAACCATCACAACATTTGATACCCACTCAGGGTATTGAATCTCTTGAACAAATTGTGTCATCAGCAGTTTCTCCACTTCCTCCCGGATTGGCTTAGTGAGAGTCTTTGCCACTGCTCTTTTCTTTTGCTTGACTTGGGTGAATTAAGGATTGATGTTGAGGTGGTGGCAGGCAACATCTGAATCAACTTTTGGCATGTCAGTCGCCGACCAGGCGACAACATCCAGGTTGTTTAGGAGGCAAGAGATAAGTGGATCCTTATCAGCTTTGGGCAATTCAGCGTTGATTGAAAGCTTCCTGCTTTTATCTTCTTCGCTAATCGGCACGGCTTGAATCACTTGAGTAGGTTCCAAGTGAGCTCCATCTCTTGCATCTTCTTCTTCCATCTCTTCTACCACTTTGACTTGACCAGGAATTTGAGTTATTGAGGAGATATCAATTACCTGAAGAGGAGATGATTCGATCACATTAACTGTCCTGACATAACATTTTCTTGCCTTCCTTAGATTGCTCCTGATCCAATATTGCTTTCCATTCAAAGCAAACATCACGGCCTGATGATAGGTCAAAATTATTGCTTGATATTCGTTCAGGACAGGCCTTCCAAAAATTGCATTGTAGCTGCTCGGGGCTTCAACGACTATGAATTTTACCAATTTTACTATTCCTACTAGCGTCACGGAGAGGGTGACAACTCCTTCCACCTCTTTTTTCTCTCCTGAGAAACCTTAGAGCGGCCCTTCAGTTGAGTGAAGAACTTTCCCGGTCTTCAGCGCCTCAAAAGCATGTTTAAAAAGTACATTAACTGAGCTTCCGGGGTGACAACTCCTTCCACCTCTTTTTTCTCTCCTGAGAAACCTTAGAGCGGCCCTTCAGTTGAGTGAAGAACTTTCCCGGTCTTCAGCGCCTCAAAAGCAGGTTTAAAAAGTACATTAACTGAGCTTCCGTTATCTTCCAGGATCTTATCCATGGTATAATTTTTTATTACCGCCTTGATAATGACTGCGTCGTTGAAAGGATATGCGGTCGGGGAAAGGTCTTCCCGCCATAAGGTGACCGTTCCTCATACTAGAGCAGAAGAGGAGGTAGCTGCAACCTCGGATTTATAGACTCTTGCGAGACTAGCCTTCCTGGAAGATTCAAGTCCTGCACCTCCATGATTGCAAAAGAGATTACCTAAAGTACCTTCGTCATTTGCGTCTATGCATTCATCTAAATATCTGATGTTGCTGAGAGAGCCAACATCATCCACTTCTTCACATTCTCAGAGCACTTCTGCTACCTCCTTGTTCTTGGAGGTCGAAGCTTTGAAAGTATCTCCCTTCTGGAACTGATCTTTGAATTTTACTTCCTTTAGGAGCTTCTCCAACAACAAGAGGAGAGCTCTGCAATTCTCGGTCATGTGGCCTCTTTCCCTATGATTTTCAAAGTAAAGAGCTGGATTTCTGGTTCTCGGGTCAGAGCTGGTCGAGGCAGGCCTTTTGTAAAAGGGCTTCTTTTGGAGAACCTAAACTACCTCAATCATAGATACACCGAGGTTGGTGAAGGATTCTTGAGAATCATTGAAAAGTTGTTGAGGGGGCAGAGGTGGCTGAGGATATTGGATCTGAAGGACTAGTGCGGGTTGCTGAATTAAATCAACTGGGGTTGGCAGCGAGGACCCTTCAGGTTGGAACTGCTGATTCCCCTGACGAGGTCGGTAATGACGGGAATTCCTTCCCTTTTGATAAGGGGGTTGGTATTAGTGTTTCCAAGGTGATCTGGAAGTGATCAAGCATTTAGTCTCACTGCCAACGCGATATGAGCCTATGGGGTCACACACAAGAGTTCTTGGTTAAGTTGGAGGAAGAATTGTGTTGGCCTTACTTATATTGGATATGAGTAAAGGACAAATCCTATGGCCTATTGGAGTTGAGTCGAGTCAACTGAATGCTCCACAGGTATTGTTAATATTGTATGGAGTGTGTTGACATGTTTTCGAGAAGAGTCATCGAGAATGTCTCGACGACCCTCAAATCAGTTCGTCGAATGAATGATTCGTAATGACTCGACGAATCCATGATGACTCGATGAAATCCATGTTGACTCGACGAACCCGACAAAATCATGACTCAACAAATTTCTTCAAGTGAAAGGTTCACTCGACAAATTATTTGTTACTCGACGAATTTGTTAGTGAAAGGTTCACACGACGAATTCTGTTTTACTCGACAAATTCAGTTTGTTACTCGACGAATTTCTTCAGTGAAATGTTCACTCGACAAATTCTGTTTACTCCAATGTAAGTCGTAGGTGTGCGGATAGCTTCTCTCTTTCCTTAGGGTATAAGTAGAGCCCAATTTTATACCCTAACGATCGTTCCTTCTTTTGTGATCGGAAGAGAGGCAGAAGAGTTCCGCAAACAGGCCGACGGAAGAGTTTTGTAGGGTCTCATTTTTTCCACCACTGCCGCCGACTCTCCCTGTCGTTGGACCTAGCAGTTTGTGGGAGACGTTGAGGGCTCTTCTTCTCCGACCTAGTTCTTGTTCGACAAGAAGCTTGGGTTCTCCTTCTCTTGTGTGGACTTCCATACAGGCGTTGATTGATTTCTGCGCTTGGAACTCAAATTTTGTCTTCAGGATCAGATCTTGGAGCATCTTGGTTGATTATTGATTCAATCCCCTTCAGGTATATTACAATGCGTTTGTTAAACTATTTCTTGATTCATGAAATCGCGAGTTCCTTGAAAAATTTAGGGTTGTTCTTTTACTTTATTTTCGTTGCGCTTATGTGATATGCATTCTACATTTGATGTATAGAAAACCCTACAGCTGGAAATCTTGACAAGGTGGTTTGGATGACGGTTGGGCTGGATAAAAACCTGTCGAACCTTTCTGGATGGCTTTACTTGTCAGATTTGAAACCTAGACAGTCATTAATCTCCCCCTCTATATGGCGGTTGGCAATACTAATCAGCTCTTGATATGAGCTGGGCTCCCTGGTCGTGACCTCAAACTTAAGAGGTCCTTCTTGTAAACCGTTGATCAAAGCTGCCATATAGAGAGAGGGATTTACATCCAATATTCCGAGAATTTCCTTCTGAAACCGATCAATAAAGTGAGCTAAAGTCTCGCCTTCTCCTTGCTTGATCTTGAAGAGGGCTGCATGGCCACTCTTCCACTTCTTAGAGGTTGCAAACCTCAAAAGAAGCTCGTGCCTTAGGATGGCGAAGCTTGGGATGGATTGGGAAGGTAGCTTATAAGACCACTCCCGGGTTTGCCCATCGAATGAAGTGATCAAGAGCTTACACTTCATAGCATTGGATAGAGTCCTTCGAGCCACAGCGGACTCGAAGGCTTGGGGATGGGAGATTGGGTCACTTTCCTCCATGAACATAGGCAAACGGGGTTCCCTGAAGCCGTTGGGAATTTACTCACAACGAACTCTAACCGAAAAGGGGGAAGGCTCTTCCACATTAACAACGTCAAAAGGTGCCGGAAGGGAAAAAGTGGGGGCTGGAGGATAGGAACAATCCTCCTGAAAATTAAGTGCCTGAGCAGGAGGTCCCTGAGCTGCTGCTCTGAAGAAATTTTGGCGGGTTGCAAACTCCTCAACTTGAGGTCGCACAGGAGCTACAGGCTGGGAGGTCGAGTGATCAAGAGTGTGATCGCTAACCAAGCGATTCAGGGGTAGCGGTCTGACTAGGTTGGGGAAGAAGCTTCTGAGAGATTGTAGTCAAGGTCTTGCTCAGAACTTTAAACTGCCTAGCAGAATCTTGCAGAGCTTGAGTAGTCTCTCAGCGAGCTCGAGAGGCATCTCAAAGAGCTTGCTCGACGTCGAGCTCTAAACGACGCTCCAAATCTTCTAAGGTGGTCGGATTGTTTGAGGGGCGACCGCTGGGAGACCGGCGAGAACGATGTCTGTAATCTGACATCTTGAAAATCCATTGATTTCACCTAAACACTCCAGATCTGAAGGTCGCATGTTCGTTCTGTTGGCATAAAAATGTACCTTCAAGACTCACACTAAAAGAAGAGGATATGGATTATGGAGTGCAGGTTACTTAGGACGGAGAGTGCCAGAAAAGAGATCTCTTAAGGAAAACTTCTTTGATTGATCTCAAAAAAGGATTACATAGGGGGGGGGGGGTCTAAAACAGGCCCGGTGAGAGTTAAAAAATTGACAGAATTCGAGACCGCTTACACAAGTTGTAAGCTGCAGGCTCGAAGCAGAAAGTCCCTTTTCAGGTACCCCTACCTCTATATTTATAGACGCAGAGGCTTCCCAAATGGGCAGATCCAAAAATTACGTGTTGCCCGGGGTACAGGAGAACCGGGACAGAGCAAAGGGGTGCTAATAAAAAAAGAAATAGGAGGCCAGACCGCGCGGTCTGGCGAGCTGGCAAAGGCTTGACCTCCTATGCCTTGGGAGAAAAAAAAAAGGGAGAGCAATTTTGAGACCGTTGGAAGGGTCTATTCTGGCTGGAGAAGAGAGGTCACGGATTTTCGGGAAAACACAACAAGTTATACAACTTTTGGTAACTTCGATCTATAACCATTATTAGCTAAGCCCGCTAAATTTAGGAAAAACATGCTCCAATAATTACACCCAATTTTGGAACCCTTTCTAAGGCAGGACTTGAAGATATGTATCAAGTTTCACATCTCTTGGGTAACTATCCAGAGAGGAGTTCAACATGTAAGTTTTCGCTATCCGCACCTTATACATGCGCGGCCTTTTTCCAGGTCAAGACACTAAAAAAAATACTATTGTAAATTCTATTCCAAATTCCATAATATCTTAATTACCGACCAAAAATAGTCAACATCATTCACGTACTATTTGAATAAACAAAACCTTGATATCATACGTCTATAACACACCATTTCAAAATAAGATTTAGGGCCAACCCAAGTCGGTACATAACTAGTCCAATAAAACAAGAGGTAAGCCCCCGTACATTTGGACTAGTGACACGCTATTTCAGCACCGCTAATTAGCAAGCGCTAAATGCGGTACGACGGCAGTGCACCGGTCATTGTCAAGTAATAAAAGTAGGGAGAAATTTCCCGAATATTGTTCTCAAAGGACCGCAAGTTGAGTAGTATGATTTGCTTAATAGGAAATTAATTATGAGGATTACTATGTTAACAAAAGCGAGTTTGGTTGGTTTTGTAGAGACACAAGGAAGTAAAACTAATTTAACTATGTGGGTCGCAATCACCGCTTCGCTTGGTGGATGAGGTTATTTCAGGCCGCGATGTCATCCTTCGTTTAGCGGATGGACGGTGAGAAAATGGAGGAAGTGAGTGCTAATGGTGTTTGAGGGTCGAAGGCACCTCTTCACTCTCACCTCTAGCTTTTTCTAGAGTGAGTTAGCTAGAATGTGTGTATGGGAGTGGAGTGGGGGCGGAGCGCATCACAGCAAAGCATCAAGTGAAGAATAAAACAAGAGTAAGCTTCCATTCATAGACAAATAGAGGTTAATCCAGTTCATTACCACACTTAAGAGTACATTTCCAAAAAGAGAGAGGGTAGAGGAAACCATGAGATGAGAAGCCTCGCCATAGTTCTTGGCCGGAATGGGGGGTTATCACGCCTCCTCTGAGCTCAGTCCTTGGTTGCTTCCGTGGTTCAGAGGCTGTCACTACCTACAAACGTCATATGTCTTCTTCTCAGAGCTGGGTCTCTTCCACTTAGCCCAATGGAGATGCCAAACCTTGAAATACTTGTTGTAGATGGCGGGGAATGCTTCCGGGACCCTTGATGGAGCTTAGGATCGATGGATGAAGCTTTCCCAAGGAAGGAGATGGATGGATGTAGCTTGGAGAGGGAATACGGCGAAAGCTTGCGGAAGAACTCGCGCACAAACTGGGATGACTGCCCTAAAATCGCGGAGCCGGCCTTTAAATACGGAGCAGAGTAAACACTGTGCACGATCAGTGGCACATGACCAATGGTCGTGCGTGAAGGAATGCTTGTGATCATGCGCCGTCAACCTGCAACAGAGGGAAAAGATATGAAATTAACGCACGGTCAGTGGCGTACGATTAGTGGTCATGCGCAAAGAAGTCCTATGATCGTGCGCAGTCAACCTGTAGAAGAGGGGAAGATAGGGAATTAACGCACGACCAGTGGTCGTGCGCCTGATCGTGTGCGAAGGAAAACACACGATCAGTGGTTTTTTAGGCCAAAATTTGCCCCAATCCATTCCGAGCGTTCACATGATCCTTGTACCTGCATTGAAAAACATGCTAGACCACTTATCTGTGCGTACCACAGGATCCACAGAACAGGCATAAAGTAATATATAATGAAATCACGCCACAAAGAGGGTAGGGAATGCACTATAGTTGAGAATATGAAATGCTATCAATATAAGCATAGATGAGCAGTAAATGAAGTGCAAAGGACAGATAAACAAATCTCATTAAGAATAATAGGGGGAGATTGTTGGAACCTTAGGTTTGATTTGAGTTAGGATCCACCTTTAGTGTCTAAGTTTATATTATAATATATCTTATAACTTAGAACAAATCTCATTAAGAAAGAAAGCTAAAAAGAAACATATTTTAATAGGCAGAAAAGAATAATATATATATATATATATATAAGAAATATATAATAATATATATATAATATACTAAGAAAAAAATATATATAATAATAGGCTGAAGAAAATAAGAGAAAATAATATAAGAGAAAATTATTATAAGAGAAATTAATATAAGAGAAAATAAGAGAAGAAATATATTTCATATATTGACTGCGTTCGACGAACGTCGAACGGAGCTCAGCTTTTGTCGGACGGCGCTCGACGAAATATCAAGAAAGCAGCGGTCGACGAATTCCAACCAGTTCAGCGGTCGACGAATTCCAACCAAAACAGCGGTCGATGAACAGCTCAATAGTTCAGCGGTCGATGAAATCATTCAAGCTCAGCGGTCGACGAATCCTTCCGTTCGACAAACTCAAGTCTGCGTTCGACGATTTTCAGCAGATGTTCAGAAACAGTAAATCACATGTTCCGGTCGATGAATTAAATGATGAGCTCGACGAACTTGGACCTCAGCTCGACGAATTTCTGCAGCATTATTTTTATATCATTATAATATTATATATTTGCTGTCAGATTTATTTAAAGCAATATTTTATTCCATTTTATATATATTGCTATATATATTATTGATTTAACATTACAGCGTGAAGCATTAATGATATAGCCGTTGGCAACAGAAATAATAAATGTTGTATTCGTTGCAGCAAGCTATACACGGCAAGAGATGTTCTCGAGGATCTAGGAAATGAAAGATATATTTATTATATTCCTTTCTGGTCGGCAAGGATTCAAACAGAATATATTACAGCAGAATATATATCAGAATATATACAGATGTTCTCTCTTAACATATATATATATATATATATATATATATATACAGAATATATATTGATGTACAGATCTAACAGACACAGAATAGATATTACATTCTCTGTACAGGAAAAAGAGGAAAAAGAGAAGAAGAAGAAGAAGAACAGAGCAAAAAGAAGAAGCAGATCATATATTATTATCTTCTTTTTGCTAACATATTTCTTGCAGATCTTCTACAACCTGAGACACCAAATCAATATCATTTGCTCAGGGAGAAGAAGAAGAAGAAGAGTATTACAACCTTATGAAGAAGCTCCATACTCAAAGATGTCAACTATTCTAAATCAGACAGGGGGGGCTTTCTTCAACAACATCTTCAAGATCCAAGCTGAACATCTCATCAGGATCATCAAGAGTCTTCTCAGCAAAAGAGAAGAACACTATAAACTTTATGTTTCCCCTTTCTCCTTCCCCATCTTGTACAGGGTTAAAACTCCCTTCAAAAGTTTACCTGTTGGTGGCAAGACACCTGATCAAAAAATCTAGTTGGTTTATAAGCACCTGATCAAAATCTTATAGGTGAATTGGGCACCTGATCAAACCTCCATTGGTGTGTGGACACCTGATCAAAAATACCTTGGTGTGAGGGCACCTGATCAACAACCTCCTAGTGGATTCCTACCAGTGGGTAGAAGAGTAGATGTACCCAGTTGAGGGGAAATACTATATTTCCTTGTGTCATCTTGATTGCATGGTTTGCTTATGGTTTTATGTTTTTATTTGTGCTGTGTTTTATTTATGCACTCTCACTGTTTGTCTTAATTACTCATACAGCAAACTCATATATATATATATATCATTTACTTTGAAACAAAATTAAAACAAGAGTTTTAATTATATAATAAGAACTAAACTCTCTTTCAGGTTGCCTTTCGCCCCACCACTCGTAGCAGGTGGAACCTCACCATTATGGCCTGCGTGATCATGGACAGAGAAGTAACCTACTCCATCGGGGGTATCTGGTCCCACACTCCCAACCCCTTCGTGATTCGGGTGACGTAGTACGCACCCTTAATTGCTCCGGCGAGGCCATATGTGGCCTCATGGCGGAAGAAATGAGCCAGCATGAACCCCAGATGAAGGGGATACCTCTGCTGCATGCTGTAGAGGAACAAAAGGTCTTGCCAACCTACCACATTCTGGCTCAAACCATGCGCGGCGATAGAATGACTGATCAAATGCTGCAGATACCGCAAGGCGGGAGATACGATCTTTGTAGACTTGGCTCTGCGAGCCACGTAGTCATCATTTGTGCCCGTGAATGACCGCCAAACAGATTACGAAGAAACATTATCTGGAATCATCATCGCCATGCTCTGAAAATCCAAACTGGCTGCCTCATTATTAGTGTAAAATCCAGCGTGTGTGGCAAGCTCGGGGAGAGACAGGGTAAATACATGCCCCAACATCCGGAAGGAACAAACAGGAGGCCGGAATCCCGCCGGAGTGACTTCCCACTCAAATGTAGATAGGAACTCCAAAGTCAGCTCCTTGAACCCTAACTCAGCACATTCGAAGACGTTCCTCCAGTTGTCGAAGGAGTAAAGGAGGAGAGTTGCTTCCATCAGAGTGTCGCCATCTCCAATCGACCGGAGTTCCTCCCAATCAACAAAGCACTGCGAGAGGAAGGGCTTTCCCCTTAGCGCGGTGAAGCGGCGCGTGTGCTCTGCCTTTGAAAACTTAGCCATTCTTCCTAAGATCTGAGCGGGTGTGGAGGATTTGGAGCCGGATCTTTGATAAGCCTTGGTGATTCAGCGGCTCCCGGATGGATTCATGAAAATCCGAGCTTGGAGGAGGAGAGGAAGGAGAACAAGGCTTACCGGAGGACATGAAGTGAGGAGGAGGAAAGCTCTCAGACGGCGCACACTCAGCGATAGGAAGCAAGCAACGAAAGCCCTAGACGCACGCACAGGAGCCGGCCGAGAGTTTATTTTTTAAAGAAAACTGGGCCCGCGCACGACCAGTGGTCGTGCATTGATAAATAGGGCGCACGACCAGTGGTCATGCGCGAAGGGGAAATTTGCGCGCCCAATTTCAAAATTAAAACTCACCGCCATAACAAATACATGCATGCAAGGGTTTCCCACATCTAGCAAAAGAAAATCATCAACAATTAACAGAAAAAAGCTCTACAAAAAATATTTTAAACAGAAAAAGGTGAACAGAACAATTTATAGTAATTCTAAATAAGATAACTATTGGGGTTTAATGTCTCCCAACAGGACTTATTTAGCAGCTGGCATATGCTAACTAATCAGCCTATGAAAAGTGAGGTGTACAGGAAGCTGTTCATTTATCCGTTTCAGTAACGGGTGCCTATATGGTGACAGGACACTTACCCCTATCCCTGAATATAAATACCTGCACTGGGTGTCAGGCAGGGGTAGTTAATATGATGCAGAAATCTCAGTGTCTGTCTCTTCATGCAGTTGACCCATTACATCATCAACTTGCATAGCGGGACCGACTACTTCCTGGATCAGATCTGATGAAGAATCCTGCACTGAATAAGACATGAGAATGGGGTGAGGAAACAAATTAGAAGAATGACATAAAAGATTGTCATCATTGGAAGCGATCCCGGTATCACTCCCTAAGGGTTGAAGTAGCGAGAGATCATTGGCATCATCAAGTATGCTGCAAGGTCCAGCTAGTTCATCAGCGGCCTTCTCCTCACCTTGGAGAACACACTCCTCCTTTTTAGTGGGCACAATGCTTCAAATCACTGCATCTTCCTGCAAGACATGCTCAACAATACTGTCAAAAACAAATGTAGTATTATGCACAAGATGAGAAGAATTAGTGCATGGAGAAAAATCGAGCACTGCATCCTCAAAAGGAATCGAATTCACAAGTGGTGATAAATGAATGGGGGAGACAGGCGCACCCATGTCGGGACATAGATCACCAATTACTCTGATGTGC
Source organism: Dactylorhiza incarnata (assembly GCA_033032865.1). Taxonomy (NCBI): domain Eukaryota; kingdom Viridiplantae; phylum Streptophyta; class Magnoliopsida; order Asparagales; family Orchidaceae; genus Dactylorhiza; species Dactylorhiza incarnata. Next base: position 8,182,019 of record JAWHQI010000013.1, read on the forward strand.
GTGTCCACATCAGTCCCCTCAAAACATGAAGGTGATATGGATACAAAACTAGAAGAAGGAGGGGTGCTGCCAGAGATAGGAGTTGGGACAATCCGAATGTCCGGCTCGTCGTCCTCTTCCAATTCGCGCAGATAATCAGCACGATCCTTTAAAGCATGATCCGTGCTTCGACAAAACAAGCACTATTTTGCATTCTTCTTCGGTCCAAGTGGGGCCGTAGATAAATGCAGAAATGGCACGTTCGGTGTAGAAGAATAGCCATAAACCTTAGGCATAGTGTACGAGGTATCGTATGATGTCAATGCCCGATACATTGAGCCTTGGGGGCTAGAGCTACTATCTCCCAATGGGCATCTATCACTAGCATGGGCAGTATTTCCACACCAACGGCAGCATATATTGAATCTAACCCACATTGCGGGGAGATAAGCAGATTCAACAGAAAAACACACTTATGCGCAATATTACGCTCACCAATAAATAACTGAAACAACCCATACTTTAAACAAGAGAGAGGATAAATGAACAAACCAGGGAACTAAAAATCTTCACAAGTAATTTTTTCTAACAGCAATTTCATAGAACGCTTGTAGTCCCCGGCAACTGCGCCAAAAACTTGACGCGCTATTTCAGCACCGCTAATTAGAAAGCACGAAATGCGGTACGATGACAGTGCACCGGTCATTGTCAAGTAATAAAAGTAGGGAGAAATTCCCCGAATATCATTCTCAAAGGACCGCAAGTTGGGTAGTACGATTTGCTGATTAGGAAATTAATTATGAGGATTACTAAGTTAACAAAAGCAAGTTTGGTTGGTTTTTTAGAGACATGAGGAAGTAAAACTAATTTAACTATACGGGTCGCAATCACCGCTTCGCTTGGTGGATGAGGTTATTGCAGGCCGCGATGTCGTGCTTCGTTTAGCGGATGGACGGTGAGAAAATGGAGGAAGTGAGTGCTAATGGTGTTTGAGGGTCGAAGGCACCTCTTCACTATCACCTCTAGCTTTTGCTAGAGTGAGTTAGCTGGAACATGTGTATGGAAGTGGAGTGGGGGCGGAGCACATCACAGCAAAGCATGAAGTGAATAATAAAACAAGAGTAAGATTCCATTCATAGACAAATAGAGGTTAATCCAGTTCATTACCACACTTAAGAGTACATTTCCAAAAAGAGAGAGGGTAGAGGAAACCACGAGATGAGAAGCCTCGCCGTAGATCTTGGCCGGAATGGTGGGTTGTCACGCCTCCTCCAAGATCAGTCCTTGGTTGCTTTCGAGGTTCAGAGGCTGTCACTACCTCCAAACGTCATCCGCCTTCTTCTCAAAGCTGGGTATCTTCCACTTAGCCCAATGGAGATGCCACACCTTGAAATACTTGCTGTAGATGGAGGGGAATGCTTCCGGGACCCTTGATGGAGATTAGGATCGATGGATGAAGCTTTCCCAAGGAAGGAGATGGATGGATGGAGCTTGGAGAGGGAAAACAGCGGAAGCTTGCGGAAGAACTAGCGCCCAAACTATGCTGACTGCCCTAAAATCGCGGAGCCGGCCTTTAAATACGGAGCAGAGTAAACACTTGCACAATCAGTGGCGCACGACCAGTGGTCGTGCATGAAGGAATGCTTATGATCATGCGCGGTCAACCTGCAGCAAAGGGAAAATATAGGAAAGTAACGCACGATCAGTGGTCGTGCGCAAAGAAGTCCTATGATCGTGCGCAGGAAACCTGCAGCAGAGGGGAAGATAGGGAATTAACGCACGACCAGTGGTCGTGCGCCCGATCGTGCGGGAAGGAAAACTCACGACCAGTGGTTTTTCAGGCCAAAATTCACCCCAATCCATTCTGAGCGTTCACATGATCCTTGTACCTACATTGATAAACATGCTAGGCCACTGATCCGTGCATACCACAGGATCCGCAGAACAGGAATAAAGTAATATATAACGAAATCACAACACGAAGAGGGTAGAGAATGCACTATAGTTGAGAATATGAAATGCTGTCAATATAAGCATAGATGAGTAGTAAATGAAGTGCAAAGGACAGATAAAAACCCAGATGAGCCCGGAAATCGCTATATAAACAGGACTCATCAACTAGGTTTCTTCCACCACCCATGTGGTACATTGATATCATGTATAGGCACAATCCTTAGGGGCATAAATCCCACGACTTAGAGTTATTACCCTATAAATCCCTATATCAACGTACTTGTATATCAGCCTGATGTAGAAAATCAAAGTTTTACGGCGATGACCAAGTTGCATCTCATTGTCATGAGAGCATGTACAAATAACATCCAATCAACCGGTACAATGTATATATGTTTGAACTTGAGATGACCAAGGTACAAGGTTCGAGATGATTTCCCTTCGACACGGGTTATGCAGACTACCAAAAGTAAGGCATAATTCACAATATGATAAACTAAATCAAATCAATTTCAAGCACCCTACCATCTATGCCAATGATCGTTCAAGACATGTTTATTTTATGATTAAGTCGAGATGTCAAATCACCCAACAAGTCATACTAATCATGTTATCTTCACCACGAACGATTATCAATTAAACTTCTAAACTTTAGGGAATCATGCTCCCCCAGCAACTCCACAAATCTGGAGCTCTTCCTAAGGAAGGTACGATGATATGCAACAACTCCCAAATCTTTGGGTAATTATCGAGAGAGGAATTCAAGATGTAAGTTCCTGTTATTTGTACCTTAGGTATGCATAGCTTCTCTTTAGGTCGAAACCTCAAGGATTAATGTAGTTTTAAATTCCTAGTCTCACGTTACCACGTCTTTATTATTAATTAAATATAGTCATCATCATACCAATCGCCCAGATACAAAATTTTTATTTTATCCTTTTGTATGTACAAAATTTCTTCAAGTCCCAGACGATTATGTTATTAAAAGTTCACGTGTAGACAAATACATATGCATACCCCTAAGGGTTAGTTTACTATTCTCCTCATTTACTTATCCACAAAGTCTCAGGGAAGCATATAAATGCAATGCTTGTCCTTGAAATGTTCTATTTTTCTTATTCCAATTGTGAAATTTTCTCTCGATCAAAACATTGTGTTAGCAGTCCGCCTTGCTCAAGATGAACCAATTGTTCAAGGATTATGACCTTCTAGTTTTGAAAAATTGTGAAGATTTTCAATTCCCTGAGAAACCCCAATCGGTAGGTCATTAGCCCAATAAATGAAGCGATAAGCCCGCCGGAATTCCTGGGCTGAGTCTCTTAGACCACCAACATGGTACAATCACCCTACACGTGCACACAATTATGAGGGCATACCATCCTCGACTCAATGTTTTATCCTGGACTTAATCCATTCTTTAGGCCCTTAGGGTTATTATTTATGACATCCTTTTCTAGGTCAACATGTGACCAAATCTAAAATTGTCCTATTGCGGATTCAAATTCTTATTCGACCTCTGGTATTCGTCATGGTGATTGCTTTAATACAACAAAAATGGGAAGTGTCAAGTTATCGACAAAAAAATTAGGCTTACGAGTCTCCTATTACTTAAATAATAGTTTATGACCATCAATTTTCTTCTAGATGTCCTATTAGTCTGGGTAAGAGGTAGTAATAACACTCAATAAGCCAAGCTGTGTATTATAGTGTAAGACTTGAAAATCTACTCTTACATTAAACTCTTCCAATAATCACATTGTGTGTACTCCTCTCTCAATCAAATCCATACCTGAGGTCAACTTTTGAATAGGATACACCACAAAATGTCTTGGTAAGTTAGAATAAGGTGGTGTCCTAGTTAGGTTGGCACTAGTTCTAAGGATTAGTGCACATACTTAATGTGAATCCCACATGGGCACACCACAGCTTCCGCTGCATCAGTTTGTCCTCAAACTGATTGAGCTAACAGGGGTGGACTAGTTGTTTAATGGACTTCTTTATCTTAGGATCGTTGCAAGCTGATACCATTTGTAAGACCCCCCTCCCGGAACACAAGACACAACCGAGGGCAGTCTTATGCCCAGGACAACCGCCTTGCAAAAGTGCCAGCACACGGGCTAGCCCATTCCACAAGACGTCGATCCTACCGGCTATTCTCAAATATCATCATGTCAACCCGTCAATAATATTAAAAGAACAGAAGCCATAATTCACAAGTAGGTAAAATTGTCCCAAAATAACAGGCAGCTACAAAAGGTCTTGAAAAATATCAGAGTACAATTTTCCCTAAGCCTACTTCTCAAACACTCGCTCACATCTGTTACTGACGGTAGCGAAGGTATCATCATTGCAGGCTGAAAGTGGAGGTCAGATCTTAAGTTACTCTAGAGGGGGGGGGGGGTGAATAGAGTATCAAAACATTTTATTTAGTTTTATAGCGGAATTTAAAATACTGTTAAGTATATGTGTAATCAGTGAGAGTTGAAGATAAAGACAGAAACATTAAAAAGAAAATCACACAGCACAAGCACAGAAGAATAAGCAAGCACAGAAGACACAAGGAGCTATACTAGTTCCCCAATAAATCTGGGTAAGTCTACTCTTCTACCACCCTTGGTAGGAATCCACTAGGAGGGTTGATCAGGTGCCCTAGCACCAAGGGGTTTTTGATAAGGTGTCCACACACCAATAAGCTTTTGATAAGGTGCTTAAAAACCACACAAGGATTTTTTGATAAGGGGTCTTGCCACCACTGTGTTAACTTTTGGAGGGAGAATTAACCCTGTACAAGATGAGATAAAGAGGTTTAGAGTGTTCTTCTCTGTCAATGATCTGAGAGAAGACAAGATGGTGTTGAAGCTGAAATCAACCCCTGTCTGATGAGGGTTGATGACAGTTTGTGGACAGAGCTTTCTATAACACAAGTCTTTTGTAGCAGATTATCTGGAAGAAATGAATCTTCAGATTGTTGTTGCTCTTTGAAAGACTTTAACTTGCAGCAGTTCTGAGAAGTTGAGTGTTGTTCTCAGAATGATGAGGGTGCTGCCTTTAATAAGAAGAAGACTGGGAAAAATGAATAATGTTCTGTCCTTCTTCTTCTTTCTTTAATACTTCTCCTTGTTCTTCTTCTTCTGTAATAACAGAGAGACTGAGAAAAACTTGTGAATGTATCTCTGTGCTCTGTATGAAGGAAAAAATCGACTCCTCTATTATGTTTCTTCTTTGATGACTTTTTAATCTTGCAAATTCAAATCATCTGCTTTTAAGGAATATATTATTCTGACTTAAATCCTTCTTGGAACTATGCAGCCACCCAAAACAGTCTTGGAAAGTCCTTTCAATTCCTTTTGTCGTGAAAGATGCTTTGGCATTAAATGTCAACGACTATTCTTTTTCTTGGAATAGAAAGAATATAAGGATATAATAAATAAGAAAGATATCCTTACATAACTGACTGAATACGTCCAAAAAGAATTAAATATATCCGTTATTCTATCGATTTGTGTTCAGAGAACTGATATCCAACTGAAAATATTAATCTGAGCTTCATAAAAGATTTTGTCGAGCGCTGGCTGAAATTTTTTGAGCACTGCCTTGAATTTGTCGAACACTGATAGACAAATCGTCAAACGCCGCTAGCCATTTATCGAGCTTGAATTTTCCTAAGTTCTGACTAATCTAATCAGTCTAAAAACTTGACCCTAAGACTATACAACGGGGTCAATACAGATCCTAATCAACATATAGTGATCCTAGCCCAAATCAGTAATAGGGTTGTTCCAACAATCTCCCCCTATTTGGGTTAGGATACTATTTAACAATCATTCAAATAATATACAACTGAAAAAGAAAACAACAGAGCATAAATAAATCTGACAGATTGAAAAATCATTTCAGCAGATGAAATAAGAAGTGCTTTGAGTTCTCACAGTATTACAACAAAGTAGAATCTATCAAACAAACAAAGATGATAGTTTAGAACCTTTTATTTCTTTGCAGATGAAGGCTTGAAAATTATTTGCCTATTTGGATCTTGAGATTTCTTCTTGCTGATGTATAGATCTTGAGCTCCCAGAATAGTTTGAGATTTAACATGAGGAACAAAAGCTTCTGGGTGCATATCAATATATTCTTCAGCATTGAATGCTTTATTGGGTTTGTACTTATCAAGTTCTTTCCTTCTGTATTCTGACATAGTTGAGATATTTGAAAAATCTCTGCCTTCTTCTCTTGCCTTGTTGATTTGTGCAGCTGCAATTGTTCCTTTCAGTCTTGCCATCTGACAGATTCTCTCTTCTTCTGGATCTGGAGTATAATAAATATATTCTGAATCATCTTTATATTGAGTAACCTTTTGAGGTGCTTTGTCTCTGTGAAGAGATCCATCAGAAATGTGATACTTGTATACTGAAGAAACTTGAGAGGGAGTAGTGACAGTTCTTTCTTTAGGAGCAACTGTAGTCTTCTTAGAAGGAGGAGCACTGGCTGATCCAGAGGCTTGAGAACCACTAGAACTACCAGGTCTCCCTGATTGTTAAGAGCTTTGCCTCTGAGAAGAAGATGAAAAACCTGCTGATCTAGCTGATCCTACTGCACCAGCTGCTGGAGGAGGAGGTGGAGGAGGATGATTGTGCTTAATAGGTTTGTCGGGAAGATAGCCAGTCTTCTTGAATTTCTTATTCCTTTTATTCTCATTTCTGGAGTTTTTCATCCAGGCTGGAGTGTTCTCATTAAGAGGAATGTTGTACAGAATATAAAAAGGAATGTCATTCTTTGGATTGGGAGGCTTAGGAGCAGCCTTTTTCTTAGCTTCCCTTTTCTTTCTTTTCTTGGATGATGTGTCATTAGAATCACTGTTATCATCATCATCACCTTCAGAGTCAGAAGAAGAAATTGGTTTATTATATAAATCATAAATTGTTTTGATTACTTCAAGAGCTTTTAATCTTTCTTCTTCTGCTTTGTCAAACTCTGCATCTGGCTCTTTCCAGATTTCATCATAACTTAGCATTGGTTCTTCATTCCATAAAAGAGTTGGAGGTGAGGAAACAATTCTTGAAGCTGTTTCATCTGATGGACTATCATCTTATGGAGTAGGGGGATCTTCTATATCATCTAGAAATTCTGCAATATCATCCTCATATTCTGCAGAAGTGTCCTTCATCTGAATATCTTGTTTAGAGATTGAAGGAATATAAGAGATGAAACTTTTTATGATGTCAGAATGAGTCTTCAGAGGAAGGCATATCAGAGCCTTTGATAAATCCTCTATGGATACTTTTGGTGACACCCTTGATGTATATTTAGTATCAAATTTTGATAATAAGCTATGCAGATCACAAGAGGGATGAATGCAGATACTATTTATTTCTTTTATAACTTGTATATCTGATACTATACAAGAATCAACCATATCTGTATCATAAACTATAATTGAATCTTCTTTACTTTGTACTATCTCAGAATTATCTAATTCAAAAACTGTAACTTCTGCTACTTCTGGAGCAACTTCTGCTTCTGGAGCTTCTTCACAGGGCATGTCCCCCTGCCTAGCTTCAGGGATGCCTGAATCTAGGCCCCTAGAAGAAGGGACAGCAATAGAGGAAGGAAGGGAAGAAAGCTTAGCAGATAAGGTAAATAGCTTGGAGGACTGGAGCAAATTTTGCATCCAGGAGTTGGTTTATTTTCGGAAGAATGTGATCAAAAATTTGATCAGCAATAAAGGTGAGGTTGAGAGATAGATAGTCTGATGGAAGTGATGTAGATGGTTGTGAAGTGGATGGGATGAAAGTTGGTAGAAGGATATCTCTGACAGTTTCAGAATGTGTGGAAATGCTATCTGGATGGTTTGAACTTGAGGGATGAATTGGTGACTGATGTTCATCATGTATTGGAGATGGATGTGGAATAGGTGATTAAGGTAGAGTTGAGGAATTGAGATTAGTGTTGATAGGAGATGGAGGAGGGGAAGGCAGTGGTTCTAGATATAGAGGGGAAATATCATTGATAGGTGGTATATCAGTTGAAGGAGGTGGTGGAGAGTTTGGAGGTAGAAATTGTTCAGGAGACTGTTGAGCAGGTGGAGATGGGATACGAGAAGGAGAAGTAACTGAGGGAGGAACTTCTGGAAGGGTAGAGGGAGTGACTTGGTCAGTCCTTGTTTTCAGATGTTTTCCTTTTCCTAGAAGCATCAGCTCTTGTATTCTTCTTCGGGATTACCCTATCCCACTTAGCAAAGAGTGCTCAGATCAACCTCTTGCTGGCATTTATAGTCACCTTGGGTGACACCAGAAGGTCTGGATGTCTTTCCTGCAGGAAGATACCTATAACACTTCCAAAACTGACACTATCTTTAAAATTTTTCTTTTTAATCAATTCAAAGAGAATTGATCCCCAGTTAATTTTCTTCTTCTCCATCAAGGCCACCATCAACAGAAATTGGTGCCTGTTGATATAGTCATGCCCAGAAGTCTTGCCCAGCAAGACTTTTCCAACAATGTCAGCTAAGAACTTGTAGTCCTGAGATAAGTTCTTTTTCAGTAAGTGATTAGGGTTTCCAGTTATGTGACCCATTTTGACTAAAGCTTCATCAAATTGTTCTGAGCTTATGTTTAAGTCATCATCACCATTCTCAAAACCAAAAATTTCAGAAAGAATGGTGGGAGAGAGAGAGACTTGATGACCTGAGATGGTGCCATACATCTTCTCATCCTCTGTCTGAACAGTATGAACCCATTCTTTAATCTCTGCAACTGGTATTTTCTGCCTGGTGCTCAAAAACCTCTTTAGATGTTGGTCTTCTAGTAGTTGAAGAACATCCTTGAAGATTTGGTCAGATTGTGCAAAAGAATCCATGTCGATATCAAAACCTGCGTCAAACTTCATTGAGTGCAGAGAGGCCTGAGAAATCGCCATTGTTCCTGCAAAGAAAACGAAGATCAAGTGCAGAGGGGAACTGGAGGGAAAGACGATTTCTGTAGGCGCAAACTTAGAAAGAGATAAAATAAAGCTTATATAGAAAGATCGAAGAATGAGGGCGCATTCGTAGACGTTGTTCGACAAAACCTAATAAAATTAGAAGTCGAAAAGGCTCTATTTCTTCGTCAGACTGCGTACGAAAACATCTTTTTTGTCGAGCACCGTTAGACAAATGAGATTTCCTTTGTCGATTCTGAAGTTATAGGTTTTCATCGATCATCGTTCGACGAATGATTCAAATTCGTCGTTCTTCGTTCAACGAATTTATGGGATAGATAGAAAATTTAATTTTTAACAGATTGAGTCTCCATCTATCATTCCTAGTTGATTTATAAAGAAGATGTGCTTCTTTTCATCCAAGGGCTTGGTGAAAATGTCAGCTCTTTGCAAATCAGTAGAAATGAATTGTAGGCAAATTTTGTTTTTATCCACATTATCCCTAAGGAAGTGGTTCCTAATTTCTATGTGTTTAGTCCTACTATGGAGAGATGGATTTGGTGTTATAGATATTGGACTAGTGTTGTTACAAAATATAATTGAATTAATTAAGTTGACACCATAGTCTAGGAGCTGATTTTGTATCCACAATATCTGTGAGCAGCAACTTTCAGCAGTTATGTATTCAGCTTCAGCTGTTGATGTAGACACAGATGTTTGTTTCTTACAAAACCAAGACATAAGCCTATCACCAAGAAACTAGCAAGTTCCTGATGTGCTCTTCCTGCCTACTCTGCATCCAGCATAATCTGAATCTGAGAATCCAGTTAATTCAAATTCAGATGCTGTTGGATACCAAAGTCCTAGATTAGGGCAACCCTTTATATATCTTAAAATTCTTTTTAGTAAAATAAGATGAGATTCTTTAGGGATAACTTGAAACCTAGCACAAATACATGTAGCAAACATTATATCTGGCCTACTAGCTGTTAAATAGAGTAGAGAGCCAACAATTGCCCTATACACATTCTGATCAACAGGTTTCCCTGATACATCAGTATCAACAACAGCATTAGAGGCCATGGGTGTTTTCATGGTAGAAGAATCAAACATTCCAAATCTTTTCACTAATTCCTTAGCATACTTAGATTGGGAAATGAAGATTCCTGATGGGGTTTGCTTCACTTGAAGACCAAGGAAGTATGATAATTCACCCATGCTACTCATTTCAAGTTTAGATTGCATTAGTTTAGAAAACTTTTTGCATAAATTTGAATCTGTAGAGCCAAAGATAGTATCATCTACATATATTTGAACTAGTAAGGTTTGATTTTTATGTATCCTGAAAAATAATATTTTATCTACTATGCCCCTACATAAATTATTTTCCAAAAGAAAATTAGCTAAAGTCTCATACCATGCTCTGGGAGCTTGTTTGAGACCATAAAGAGCTTTGTTAAGCTTAAATACATAGGAGAAATGAGTTGGAGAGATGAAACCTGGTGGTTGTTCTACATAGACTTCTTCTTTGATGTCTCCATTTAGAAATGCACTCTTCACATCCATTTGATATACTTTGAACTTTTTATATGCAGCAAATGCAAGGAAGATTCTGATTTCTTCTAACCTTGCAACTGGTGCAAAAGTTTGATCATAGTCTATTCCTTCTTCCTGTGAGTACACTTGAGTTACTAGCCTAGCTTTGTTTCTCACAATATTGCCTTGATCATCAAGTTTGTTCCTGAAGACCCACTTCGTGCCAATAACAGGATGGCCTTTTGGTCTTGGAACCAAATCCCAAACCTTGTTCCTTTCAAACTGGTTGAGTTCCTCTTGCATTGCAAGAATCCAGTTTGGATCTTGTTCTGCATCATTTATGGTTTGAGGTTCAACTTGTGATAGGAAACAAGTATGCATCTGATTTTGGTGTAGTTGATGCCTTGTTTGAGCACCTGCTGTGATATCACCAATTACTTGTGATATTGGATGATCTCTAACTGTGATGTGGTCAATAGTTGGAGTTGGTTCAGCAGCAATATCCATTTGGGGAATTTGTTCAGTTGTTGTGTCATGTGGAGGATGTTCTGCTGTTACTTGATTTTGGTTAACAGCAAGATCTGGATGATCTTCTTCTTCACTATCTTCAAGAGTTTGAGGTGATGGATGCAGTGAATCTTCTGTCTATAGATTTAATCCATCAAGCTCTTCACATAGAGCTGGTACCTGCAGATTGTTTTTGGTAGAAGAATTCTTCTCCATGTAAAACATGTTAGTTTCATCAAAGGGAACATGCATAGACTCTTCTATTTTAAGAGAAGATTTATTAAATACCATATATGCTTTGCTAACTAATGAATATCCTAAGAAGATTCCTTCTTCAGATTTTGGTTCAAATTTTCTAAGGTACTTTTTATCATTGTTATGAACAAAACATCTACATCCAAAAGTTCTAAAATAATCAACTTTAGGTTTCTTCCCTTTATGTAATTCATAGGGAGTTTTACCCTTAAGTTTGTGTATCAAACTTCTATTCAGAACATAATTTGTTGTGCTAACAGCCTCTGCCCAAAAAGATAGGGGCAAGTTACCATCTGCAAGTGATGAGTCCTGATTATATACACCTTCATGGACTCATCCGGGCCATTATTTAGTCAATATCACGCACTTTAGCCTTATTATAGTTTATAATTGATAACCCATGCTAGGTGCACATTTTGGCCCACTTTGGTGTGTTTTCGTGTTTATTTCCTTTCATAGTACTCATATGTTGTTAAGTGCCACTTTCGGTGGCTAGTTCTGTGTTTGTGCTGGAATAGGAGGCGTGCAAGTGTTTCCGGTGCAATTCTGCACAGGAACACTGCGCACGATCACTTGTTCTAGTGCGCACGACCACCGGTCGTGCGCCATTGATCGTGCGCACTTAGCCCCTTTTTACGAGTTCTGTCTGGTGCAGTGCGCACGCCCATCAACTCCAGTGCGCACGACCACCGGTCGTGCGCCACTGTCCGTGCGCACTTAATAGTAATTTTATGAGTTCTGTCTCACCTATTGCGCACGACCACCGACGCTAGTGCGCACGATCAACGGTCGTGCGCCACTGGTCGTGCGAGCATTTTATTTTATAATTTCATCTCTTGCAGGTTCTGTCCAGGCAGTGCGCACGATCGCAGGATTCCAGTGCGCACGACCACTGGTCGTGCGCCAATGATCGTGCGCAGTGTTTAATCCAGCGCCTATTTAAGCGCCTGTTGCGATTTTAGGGCGGATTATTCATTCCGGGAGCGGGATTTCTGTTCCGTACGCCGCCGACCGCCCCCTTGGATCGCCCCTACTTCATCTCCTACGCAAGGGGAAGCTTCCTCGGTCCATTCCTAGACATCCTCCATCGCCCGTGAGTGTTCTCCATCATCCGCAAGCCTCCAAGCAATCATTTTCGCTTTCCGCCCGGTGAGAAGAAGAAGAGACCTTGAGTCGAAGACGACGGAGCACGTAGGGAGATTGTGACAGCCCTCTACGCCGGAAGCATCGTCCGCCCGAGTCCGGAGGTAGCCCGACAACCTACCATTCCGGCCGTGAACGGCCGCTAGTCTTCACCGCCGGTTATCTCCTTCCTCTTTCCTTGATTGTACCCCTTTGAATCTTTTACTAAATGAATATTGTGATATTTACTTGATGAGAATGAATGTTTCTGTGTTCTTATTCATGGGTTGGTTGTGATTCACCACGTTCAAGCGCACTCACTCACACACGCACGCAAGGCGTTTGCTCCGTGTTGGCAAGAGCTAATGACGGCTGTGAAGAGGTGTTTGCGACCCTCACTCTCTCGCGCCTGAGTCCACTTCATTCGCCTCACGAAGCACGGCATCGCGGCCGTTGCATCCACCTCACGTTGCGAAGCGGTGTTCTCGACCCGCATCTCTTTTATTGTTGTTAAAATTAGGAAAACCAACCAAAAACCCCTTGTTGTGTTTGTGAAACGCTTGTGTAACAATATTCACTGCACGATTCGATCACCCATCCTGCATTCCTCAAGAGACCGACATCCGGGGAATTTATTCTCCACAATTATTACTTGACAGCGACCGGTGCACTTGCCGACGCGCATCAAGTTTTTGGCGCCGTTGCCGGGGAATGCAGACGTGATGAATTCGTCTGTGTGAAGCTTTGTTGCACAAGAATTTCCCTTTCTTTCACCTCTTTTGTTCACCTCTGTATTCGCAGCATGACCTCCATTCAGGAATGCATCTACCATGGAAGCTTAAACGATTTAAGGGATCAAGCAAAAAGGAACAATCATGACTTTGGGATCTCCGCCGACGTCATTGAGTACATGTATGGGAACTGCAAGTTCAGCGGAGATGAGCATGAAGATGCGGGGCAACACATGCGGTATTTCTTAGACATCTATTACACTTGTATTTTCAGTGGAGTTGAAAATGACCCACAGAAGATTCTGGCATTTTCATTCTCCCTGCACAAAAAAGCCAAAAGCTGGTATTGGGATACCCGGAAACGAGAGCTGATCACATGGAAACAACTCGAAGGGAGATTTTTACAAGAGTTTCAACATCGTACTCAAGCCTTGGATAAGTACAGGGAACTCATGACCTTTGAACAAGGGAAGGAGGAGACGTTAGACAATGCTTGGGAACGTTTCCAGTCCCTGCATAGGGGTTGTTACCGTGGTGATCTCTCGGAAGCTTTCTTAATTCAGATTTTTTATTTTGGAGTGCGGGAGAAATTCCGTCTTCTATTTGATGTGGCAGCCGGTGGGGCCCTGTTTAATAAATCGGGGAAGGACGCATGGGAAGTGGTCGTGAATATTGTTCACACCAGTCAGCATTGGAGTCATGTCATTTGCTCCACAAGTACTGCTGCAGTTAATGCCGTGACGCTCAAGGGAGCAGCGAATTTGGTGCCGCCTGATCAACCAGAATAGTTAGCAACCTTGGTGGTTGGGGTATTGAACAAAATGAATGACCAATCAGTCGCAATCCAACAGCTTCGCTCTACTATTGGGACTCTTTCTGATGTTGTTTCTGGACTTGCAATTCAGCATCCTGAGTCAGTAAATACCATGCGATTGAGAAGTGGGAGAAGTGTAGACAATCCCCCTCGACCGGAACCGCTTGCGGTTTCCACTGACAAGCCTAATGAAGACATCCACGAGAAGCCGACTCAGATTCATTTCGAGCCACACCCCGTGAGTGAGGCACAACCCTCGAAAAGCGCTGCTCACCCCCCATTTCCCCACAGGCTGCGCAACGAGAAATCCGAGAAGCAATTCCACAGATTCTTGGAAGTAATGAAAGGAGTGCAAGTGAGCATACCACTCATTGAAGCTATCTCTCAAATGTCGGGCTACTCCAAGTTTTTGAAAGACTTGATCTCGAAGCGGAAGCAGTTGGAGGGTCTCAAAACTATCGACCTCACCGAGGAGTGCTCCGCCATTGTTTCCAATTTACCCACAAAGTGCAAGGATCCGGGCAGCTTCACGATCCCTTGCAGGATTGGCCAGCACCGTTTCAGCCAGGCACTCTGTGACTTGGGGGCATCAATCAACTTGATGCCACTCTCTATCTTTCGTGAACTTGGTGCTGGTATCTTGAAGCCAACACAGGTAATGCTGCAACTCGCTGATCGGTCGATCAAGAAGCCATCAGGAATTGTCGAGGACCTCACAATCATTGTAAACGGTCTCGCTTTCCCAGCTGATTTTATCATTCTCGACATGAAGGTCGATACAAATGTACCCATTATCTTGGGGCGGCCCTTTCTGGCTACTGCTCGTGCTATTATTAATGTGGAGCAGGGGGAGCTCACTCTAAGACTGGGGGAGGATGCTATATCGTTCAATGTCCATAGCCCTTCGCAACTCTTTGAAATAACGGAGTGTGAGCCAGCAGAGGCACTTGAAGAATTCGATGGTCAGAACGATGTGGAGTTGGATGACCGCGAGGTGTGTTGGCAGCACAAAGACAAGGAGGAGGAGGGTGTTCACTCAAACCAGCCCGATTTGGCACATTCAATTGGAGAGCCCTCCAACGTTTCTGCTGATCCAGACCCTTGTTCGGCTCTCAAACAACTTCCGGACTCTCTCAAGTATGTCTTTCTTGGAGAAACAAACACGCATCCGGTGATTATCTCGGCAGCCCTCTCCGCTGCCAACGAAACTGCACTAGTGGGCGTGCTGAGAAGGTACCACAAGGTCTTCGGACGTTCTCTGGCTGACATCAAGGGAATCAGCCCCACGGTCTGCATGCATAAGATCCTCCTTGAAGATCAGTACAAACCGACAGCACAACCCCAAAGGCGGCTGAACCCGAAAATGCAAGAGGTTGTGAAGGCTGAAGTGATAAAGCTTTTAGATGCTGGCATCATTTACCCAATCAGCGACAGCAAATGGGTCAGTCCAGTCCAGGTGGTCCCAAAGAAGGGCGGGATCACTGTCGTTGCCAACGAGAAGAATGAGCTGCTACCGACCCGAATGATCACTGGGTGGAGAGTCTGCATTGACTACCGCAAGCTGAACGATGCGACGCGCAAGGACCATTTCCCACTCCCCTTCATTGATCAGATGCTAGAAAAGTTAGCAGGGCAGGATTACTACTGTTTCTTGGATGGGTACTCAGGGTACAATCAGATTTTAATTGACCCTTCTGATCAAGACAAGACTACATTCACATGTCCATCCGGTACCTTCGCGTTCAAAAGAATGCCATTCGGACTGTGTAATGCCCCCGCAACTTTCCAACGTTGTATGCTCGCCATTTTTGCTGACATGGTAGGGGATTTCCTCGAAGTCTTTATGGACGATTTCACTCTATTTGGCAGTAGTTTTGACAGTTGCCTCGCAAATTTGGCCAAGACATTGAAGCGGTGTGAAGACACCAATCTTATCTTAAACTGGGAGAAATGCCACTTCATGGTGCGCGAAGGAATCGTCTTGGGGCATAAAGTTTCCTGCGAAGGGCTTGAAGTGGATCAAGCGAAAGTTAGTGTCATCAGAAACCTCCCTCCACCCATGTCAGTGAAGGGCATTCGAAGTTTTCTTGGCCATGTGGGCTTCTATCGAAGGTTCATCAAGGACTTCTCCTCCATCTCAAAGCCTTTATCTCGCCTGCTGGTTAAGGACGTCCCATTCCATTTCGATGAAGCATGCATGCACGCCTTCGAAACTTTACGGGGGCAACTCATCTCAGCCCCAATTCTGGTGGCACCCGACTGGACTCTACCTTTCATTATCATGTGCGACGCAAGTGATGTGGCCGTAGGTGCTGTTCTCGGTCAAAAGAAAGACAAGACTTTTCACACTATCGCGTATGCCAGTCGAACTCTCAACAGTGCACAAGCCAATTATACCACCACGGAGAAAGAAATGCTAGCTGTGGTCTTCGCTTTTGAAAAGTTTCACTCATACTTGGTACTCTCCGAAGTGATCGTGTATACGGACCACGCCGCTCTCAGGTATCTTTTCAGTAAGAAAGAATCCAAATCGCGTCTGATTCGTTGGATTTTACTCTTGTAGGAATACAATCTGGAAATCAAAGATAAGAAAGGGGTGGAGAACGTGATTGCTGATCATCTCTCACGTTTGGAGTACGACACTCCTAATTGCGTTGTGGAGGAAACTGACGACTATTTCCCGGATGAAAAGTTATTTGCAATCACCACATCCTCCCCGACCGCACCTTGGTATGCAGATATTGCTAATTACTTGGCTTGTAGAACACTCTCCCCGAGTTTGTCCCCTCAGCAAAGACGGAAGCTTGTCTCCGACGCAAAATACTATTTTTGGGAAGATCCGCTCTTGTTCCACACATGCAGCGACGGGATTATTAGGCGTTGCATTCCGGAAGCTGAGTTTCAGTCTGTATTACAGCATTGTCATGACAGAGAGGCCGGCGGGCACTTCGGGGCCGTTCGAACAGCACGAAAAATCCTGCAATGTGGATTGTTCTGGCCGACCCTCTTCCGGGATGCCCATGCCTATGTCACCAAGTGCGACGAATGTCAAAGGACTGGGAATATTTCCCGGCGTGATGAGATGCCCCTTAATAACATGCTGGTTTGCGAACCCTTTGACGTCTGGGGAATAGACTTCATGGGCCCTTTCCCAATGTCTCATGGTAAGCATTACATTATTGTGGCAGTTGATTATGTCTCAAAGTGGGTGGAAGCTGAGGCGGTTGCCACGAATGATGCCAACACTGTGCTGCACTTTATCCACAAGAACATCTTCTCCAGGTTTGGGACGCCGAGAACTATCATCAGCGACGGCGGGAGTCATTTTTGCAATAGACAGTTTGTGCAGCTCATGAAAAAGTTTGGGGTCCATCATAAAATTTCTTTGGCTTACCACCCCCAAACATGCGGGCAAGTCGAAGTCTCCAACCACGAGCTCAAGCGAATAATTGAGAAATCAATACATTCAAATAGGAAGGAGTGGGCTAAGAAGGTCGATGACGCATTATGGGCCTACCGGACTGCGTTCAAAACACCCATTGGAATGACTCCGTTTCAATTAGTCTATGGCAAGGCATGTCACCTCCCTGTAGAGCTGGAGCATAAAGCATTATGGGCTACCAAACTGTTGAACATGGACATTGGAGCCGCGGCCGAAGTGCGTCGGTCCCAACTCAACGAGTTAGAGGAGCTCCGTCATTTTGCTTATGAAAACGCTCGCATCTATAAGGAGAAAACGAAAAAATGGCATGATCAGCATATAATTCCTAAGGAGTTCAAAATTGGGGACCAGGTGCTGCTCTACAACTCCCGTCTCCGCCTCTTCCCAGGGAAGCTTAAATCGAGGTGGAGTGGTCCTTTCTCCGTGACCGATGTCTCGCCTTTTGGTGCCATTGAAATATCTGGAGATAAGGGGGACAAGTTTAAGGTCAATGGACATCTGCTGAAGTTATATGATGGCGCCACTATTAACAAGGAGCGTCAGTTGTTGACATTGGGAGATGGACTTCATACAAGCACCGGCAGCTGATTTCCTATTCTTGTCTCTTATCTTTTGTGTGAAACTCTAGTTCTGAACTTTTTCTTTTTAAATTCCTGCACTCTTTATAAACAATGCTAATACAGGTATTTGGTCCAGCTTAAGGACGTTAAATGAAAGCGCTACTGGGAGACAACCCAGATTTCCGGTTTTTTTTTATATTTCCTTTTATCTAACCTTTCCTAGTTCAGTTTTTGTTTTTGCTTTTGTTGTTTTGAGTTTTGCTTGCAGGTTTTGTGTTCGATGGTGGATGCTGCGGATTGTCTTGATTTTAAACGCCATTCTTCTGGTATGCTCACGTGCTGAGCATAGGGTAACTTCTTCCCTAGCTTTCAATTTTGATTTTCACCGTCATATCATTATGTTGTATGGTTTTGATTAAGTCTGGGGGAGAGCCGTTTCTTTGTCACCCACTGCACATGCTCATCTCATTTGCATACTAGAAGTATTTTAATTTCAGTTATTTAGTATCGTTCATCTTCACACACCACTTCACCCACTTGAGTGTGTGCTTATCTTGTTGTGTTGTTCCGTTTAAACTAGTCTGGTCGGAAGGTGAAATAGGCTATTAACACAGGAATTATTATTTGGAGCGCAGTGTCGACTCATGTAGTGTTCTAGTCGCTTCGCATGCTATAGTAGAATTTGCGTAGAATTAGATTTTCTTTATGCATTTAATTTATGTGCAGTATCTCTGTGTAAATTTAGATTTAATGTACTCAAGTGGTGAATTCGAATGAAATTGATGATAACCCGGTGTTGTGTGTGTGCGGTCGCTAAACGTGTGTTGCTCGAGTCGGGAGGAAGGTTTATCTTTCTCGTGGGCTAAGAACTTGCCCCAAGCGACTCTTGAAGCATGGGTGAGAGCTACTTGTTGAGTCAAGCATGATGTAGGCCACCATTTGGCTAGTTTGAGCTTTGTTATTCCATGCCCCTTTCATTCGCCTTTGCAAGCCAAATTTGTGCCTACCATTTTTATGTTCAGCTCCTCTTCATCCACCAAAGCCTGAAGCCTATCCTACGCCCGCAACCAAAAAAATGTTTTAACTGTGCTCATAATTTCCAACTTGTGTGGTGTGTGGTATCATTGTGTTTTGAAGAGAAAATATTGTCTATCCGCTGATTTTGAACCAACTGGAGGTTGCTTGAAAGAAGAAAAATATATAAAAGAAAAAAAAAAGAGTATCCTGAAAATAATCCTCCCAAGCTAAAGAGAAAAATCTGTTGGTATGTGTAAAGTAGGCTGTGTGCACACCTGGTTTTCATGATAGGTCTGGGGGTGTGTCACACGAGCATAGTTGTTTGGTTTTGTAAGGTGCAGTGTGCCGTTGGCTCATTTGGGTTGCGTAGCCGTCATGTTTATCTTTGCATATCATTCCGTAACCTAAGCCCCGTTTTAATCCTATAAGTCCTACTGATTTGATTTGCGAGTTTGCTAGCGCCGTGGAGAGAGTGTGACCGGGCAAGCGTATGGTTCACGACGTTGATGGATTTCAGCGGAGTTATTCCTAAGCCCCGATCTTTTGCAACACCCGCCTCAGCGTCTCGTCACTTCCATACCGGGCATGATCGTCAAATTCTTCATAATTCACCCACTGAGTACAATTAAATCTTTGATTACGCTTTAGTACTTACGTAAATTAGTTAGCATAGCTAGAATCTTCTTCTACTAGAATTCCTACTCGCATGCGTATGTTACTTCGCACTGTACTCCCCTGCGTAATTCGCTATTTTAATTATCTTTTTCAACTTCCGCCGGATTCGTTTGCTCGGGACGCGCAAACAGTTAAGTCTGGGGGTGTGATGAGTCCTGATTATATACACCTTCATGGACTCATCCGGGCCATTATTTAGTCAATATCACGCACTTTAGCCTTATTATAGTTTATAATTGATAACCCATGCTAGGTGCACATTTTGGCCCACTTTGGTGTGTTTTCGTGTTTATTTCCTTTCATAGTACTCATATGTTGTTAAGTGCCACTTTCGGTGGCTAGTTCTGTGTTTGTGCTGGAATAGGAGGCGTGCAAGTGTTTCCGGTGCAATTCTGCACAGGAACACTGCGCACGATCACTTGTTCTAGTGCGCACGACCACCGGTCGTGCGCCACTGATCGTGCGCACTTAGCCCCTTTTTACGAGTTCTGTCTGGTGCAGTGCGCACGCCCATCAACTCCAGTGCGCACGACCACCGGTCGTGCGCCACTGTCCGTGCGCACTTAATAGTAATTTTATGAGTTCTGTCTCACCTATTGCGCACGACCACCGACGCTAGTGCGCACGATCAACGGTCGTGCGCCACTGGTCGTGCGAGCATTTTATTTTATAATTTCATCTCTTGCAGGTTCTGTCCAGGCAGTGCGCACGATCGCAGGATTCCAGTGCGCACGACCACTGGTCGTGCGCCAATGATCGTGCGCAGTGTTTAATCCAGCGCCTATTTAAGCGCCTGTTGCGATTTTAGGGCGGATTATTCATTCCGGGAGCGGGATTTCTGTTCCGTACGCCGCCGACCGCCCCCTTGGATCGCCCCTACTTCATCTCCTACGCAAGGGGAAGCTTCCTCGGTCCATTCCTAGACATCCTCCATCGCCCGTGAGTGTTCTCCATCATCCGCAAGCCTCCAAGCAATCATTTTCGCTTTCCGCCCGGTGAGAAGAAGAAGAGACCTTGAGTCGAAGACGAC
The DNA here is from genome assembly GCA_033032865.1 of Dactylorhiza incarnata. Lineage (NCBI taxonomy): Eukaryota > Viridiplantae > Streptophyta > Magnoliopsida > Asparagales > Orchidaceae > Dactylorhiza > Dactylorhiza incarnata. Next base: position 8,202,555 of record JAWHQI010000013.1, read on the forward strand.
GGAGCACGTAGGGAGATTGTGACAGCCCTCTACGCCGGAAGCATCGTCCGCCCGAGTCCGGAGGTAGCCCGACAACCTACCATTCCGGCCGTGAACGGCCGCTAGTCTTCACCGCCGGTTATCTCCTTCCTCTTTCCTTGATTGTACCCCTTTGAATCTTTTACTAAATGAATATTGTGATATTTACTTGATGAGAATGAATGTTTCTGTGTTCTTATTCATGGGTTGGTTGTGATTCACCACGTTCAAGCGCACTCACTCACACACGCACGCAAGGCGTTTGCTCCGTGTTGGCAAGAGCTAATGACGGCTGTGAAGAGGTGTTTGCGACCCTCACTCTCTCGCGCCTGAGTCCACTTCATTCGCCTCACGAAGCACGGCATCGCGGCCGTTGCATCCACCTCACGTTGCGAAGCGGTGTTCTCGACCCGCATCTCTTTTATTGTTGTTAAAATTAGGAAAACCAACCAAAAACCCCTTGTTGTGTTTGTGAAACGCTTGTGTAACAATATTCACTGCACGATTCGATCACCCATCCTGCATTCCTCAAGAGACCGACATCCGGGGAATTTATTCTCCACAATTATTACTTGACAGCGACCGGTGCACTTGCCGACGCGCATCAGCAAGCAATGTTCTTGCTGATTCAATTAGAGTTCTATTTTTCCTTTCAACTACCCCATTTTGTTGAGGAGTTCTAGGAGCTGAGAAGCAATGCCTGATACCTTCCATCTCACAAAATTCTTGCATGAGAAGAGACTCAAACTCAATGCCATGATCACTTCTGATCAATGCAACTACAGTAGAGTGCTCAATATGTATGCTCTTAAGAAAGTCTGTAATAACTTTAAAGTTATCTGACTTTTCTCTCAAAAAGAACACCCAAGTGAATCTAGAGAAGTCATCTACAATAACTAGAGTATAAGACTTCCCTCCTAAACTCTTTATTGCTATAGGTCCAAAAAGGTCCATATGTAGCAAATACAAGATTCTAGGTGAATCACTTTTAGATAATGATTTAAAGCTGTTTTTGGTTTGCTTGCCTAACTGACATGCCCTACAAAGACCTTCTTTCTTATATGATACTGATGGTAAGCCTCTAACAAGATTATCCTTAGATAGTTTAGCAATGGTCCTAAGGTTTACATGTCCTAATCTTTTATGCCATAATTCACTAGGTTTGCTTAGCTCATTAAATAAACAAATTTCTGATTTGGATGAGTTGAAATTTACTAAATATATATTTCTTTGCCTAATACCTGATAGAACAAAAACATTATCAGAGGATTTAATAATGCATTCTGATTTATTAAATGTTACCTGATAACCTTCATCACATAACTAACTTATGCTGATGAGGTTGTGCTTCAGACCCTTGACATAGGTTACTTCCTTGAATGTCACTGCTCCAACTTTAATTTGACCATAGCCTTTGGTTTGTCCACAGTTGGAGTCTCCAAAGATCACCTTGGGTCCAAGATTTGCCTTGTAGTTGTTCAGGTTGGCCTTGTTTCTAATCATGTGCTTTGAGCAGCCACTATCCAAGTACCATTTTTTATTTAATCTTGGATAGCTGTGTACCTGCAAATACAAAAACATAAACTAGTTGTTTTTGACCCAGACTACCTTGGGTCCTTTTATATTACCAAAAAATTCAGAGATAAATGATATTTCAGGTTGATCCTTATAGCCTTGTGGATGATATCTCCTTGGAGGTATAGTCCACTCAGTAAAAGGATTTTTAGTATATTTAGGATTGGAATTCTTAGAGTTTTCTGTATAATGTCTGTTCGACAAATTTGGGTAAATTCGTCGACCGCCGTTCGACGAATGTGCATGTTTTTGTCGAGCGCCGTCCATATTATAACTATACTGAAAATCTGTTCTCAGTTTTTGTCGATCCCCTTTCGACAGATTTGAATCTTTTTGTCGAGCTTCGTTCGACGAATTCTTCTGAATTCTCTTATCCTTAACAGACTTGCTTGAAATATCTTTATTTCTTTCTGCAGCCTCTTTGCTTTTAGCAGAAATGAATTTTATGGGTGTGGAGAGGATGTTTCTCTTAATTATAGATGGCTCACTTGATGAAGCACCCAGGCCCAATTTGCTATTGTTAAATCTAGCATTGACGGTGCTTGTGATGTCCATCAGTTTGATGCTTCTCCTATTGAGAGATTCTTCAAATTTCTTGGCTTCAGACAACCTATTCTCAATGAGAATAATGTGTTGTTTGGAGGCAGCCAACTCTTTCTTAAGACTTGCATTCTCTTCACTTATATTATTCATCTCAACTAACTTATTTCTGAGAAAGATTACTTCTTTCTCAGATTTTATTAAGTCTTGGCAAAGAATTTTGAATCATCTTTGAATTCAATAGAAGTAAAATCAAAGCCAGATAATACCTGATCAGTATCATCTTCTGTTTCTGATTCTGATTTCTCTTCATCAGAATTGTTGGTTGAGGCATTGATTGCCATCATGCAGAAATTTCTTTCTTCTTCATCACCACTGGAGCTGGATTATGATGCAGATTGTGACTCACTGTCTGAGTCATAAATAGCCATCAAACATTGGTCATTGTCTTTTGTTTTCTCTTCATCAGATGAGCATGATGAAGATTCTGACTCAGACTCTGTATCACTCAAGGATTTTGCTACAAATCCTCTTCCCTTCTTTTTGTGAGAGTGGGAGGAAGATTTGCTAGAGCTCTTCTTTTCTTCCTTTTCTCTTCTCCTGTCCTTCTTGTCCTTTTTGTTCTGATTATCTGGACAGTCAGGAGCAATGTGTCCTGGTTTCCTGCAACCAAAACATATAATTTCATTAGAGTGATTTTTGTCATACCTTGGCTTGTCATGGCTTCTGGATGACTTTTTCCTGAAATCTTTTCTAGCCATTTTATAGAATCTTTTGGCTATCAGACTCATAAGCTCCTCATTGTCAGGAGCTTTTCCTTCTTCTTCTGCAGCCTTGAAGGCTATACTTCTTTCCTTCTTGGGTGCTGGAGATGAAGTAGATTCTTCAGCTTCCCAAGCTTTGATAAGCTGCTCATAAGACTTGAGCTTGCCCAACAAAGCTTCAGTGGTGATCTCATTGAGACTTCTGGCTTCCTTGATTGGCCAGATTCTGGAGTCCCATGTGCTGGGGAAGCACATAAGAATTTTGTCATTGATCTCTGTGAGTGAAATCACTTTGTCCAGAGACTTCAGCTCATTTATTATGAGGCTGAGCCTATTGTACATATCAACAACACTTTCTGATTCTCCCTTCTTGAAGTTCTCATATTGAGAAATCAGATGAGATCTTCTATCTTTTCTTTCATCTGCTGAGCCTGCCACCAGGTTGTTGAGAGATTCCCAAATTTCTCTTGCTGAGGTGCACTCAACAACCTTCTGGAATATGTCATCTGACATAGTTAGGGCCAGAATGTTCATGGCCTTTGCATCTGCATTTCTATGCTTCTTCTGAGCTTTAGTCCACTCAGGAGGTGGAACAAATGTATTGTCTGTTGCTGCATCAGTACTTGTTGATGCTGTGGTAGCTGGAGGTCCTGTCAAAATGACATTGAAAATTTCTTCATCAATGGAGTTCATATACAGCCTAATCCTTACTGTCCAAAGTGCAAACTTATTGAGATTGCACATAGGAGGTCTTGTGCTGGAATATTCCTTATTTTGTGCCATGAGTTTTAAATAAGATAAAAATAAAGAGAAAGAAACTCTGAGGAAATTTAAGATCTAGTTGATCTTTGTGATCCAGGTGTTAGCCTGTAAAGAATCAACCTACCTCTGATACCAATTGAAAGTGGAGGTCAGATGTTAAGTTACTCTAGAGGGGGGGGGGGGTGAATAGAGTATCAAAACTTTTTATTTAGTTTTATAACGGAATTTAAAATACTGCTAAGTATATGTGTAATTAGTGAGAGTTGAAGATAAAGACAGAAATAGTAAAAAGAAAATCACACAGCACAAGCACAGAAGAATAAGCAAGCACAGAAGACACAAGGAGCTATAGTAGTTCCCCAATAAATCTGGGTACGTCTACTCTTCTACCACCCTTGGTAGGAATCCACTAGGAGGATGGATCAGGTGCCCTAGCACCAAGGGGTTTTTGATAAGGTGTCCACACACCAATAAGCTTTTGATAAGGTGCTTAAAAACCACACAAGGATTTTTTTATAAGGTGTCTTGCCACCACTGTGTAAACTTTTGGAGGGAGAATTAACCCTGTACAAAATGAGATAAAGAGGTTTAGAGTGTTCTTCTCTGTCAATGATCTGAGAGAAGACAAGATGGTGTTGAAGCTGAAAGCTCCCCCTGTCTGATGAGAGTTGATGACAGTTTGTGGACAGAGCTTTCTCTAACACAAGTCTTTTGTACCAGATTATTTGGAAGAAATGAATCTTCAGATTGTTGTTGCTCTTTGAAAGACTTTAACATGCAGCAGTTCTGAGAGGTTTAGTGTTGTTCTCAGAATGATGAGGGTGCTGCCTTGAGTAAGAAGAAGACTAGGAAAAATGAATAATGTTCTGTCCTTCTTCTTCTTTCTCTAATACTTCTCCTTGTTCTTCTTGTTCTGTAATAACAGAGAGACTGAGAAAAACTTGTGAATGTATCTCTGTGCTCTGTATGAAGGAAAAAATCCACTCCTATATTCTGTTTCTTCTTTGATGACTTTTTAATCTTGCAAATTCAAATCATCTGCTTTTAAGGAATATATTATTCTGACTTAAATCCTTCTTGGAACTAAGCAGCCACCCAAAACAGTTTTGGCAAGTCCTTTCAATTCCTTTTGTCGTGAAAGATGCCTTGGCATTTAATGTCAACGGCTATTCTTTTTCTTGGAATAGAAAGAATATAAAGATATAATAAATAAGAAAGATATCCTTACATAACTGACTGAATACGTCCAAAAAGAATTAAATATATCCGTTATTCTGTCGATTTGTGTTCAGAGAACTGATATCCAACTGAAAATATTAATCTGAGCTTCAGAAAGGAATTTGTCGAGCGCTGGCTGAAATTCATCGAGCACTGCCTGGAATTTGTCGAACACTGACACACAAATTGTCTAACGCCGCTAGCCATTTATCGAGCTTGAATTTCCTAAGTTTTGACTAATCTAATCAGCCTAAAAACTTGACCCTAAGACTATACAATGTGGTCAATACAAATCCTAATCAACATATAGTGATCCTAGCCCAAATCAGTAATATGGTTGTTCCAACACAGGCCCTGTCACCCTGAACTACCTATCCTCCTGTGTCGTACGCTGCTACTCCACCTGAGTTTGCTCCTAAAAATAGTGGTGTAACAACCGTTATTCATAAAGACTAAGTGGCTTCCCATCCTCTCCCCCAGTGACTCTTATGCACCAGGTGGAAGGAAGGAGGAGAACGCTGCAATATAATTAGTATATATACAAGCATGTGGTATATGACAATGTAATAAGAGAGCAACATGTGTATAAGTAAGCAATAAGAAATACTTGCATGTATAAAAAAACAACATCTAGTAGTATAGTCAGCAACAGAGTATAACAGAGCAGACTATATAAAGAACTGAATTAAATTTAACTTATAAGGATTCCCATACAAGCTTATAAGTTAAGTGTCTTTGCAATAATAAGTAACTCATCATATAAAGGTGCCCATACAAGTTTATATGATGAGAATCTCTATGTGGTGTAATGCAATGAAATTCAATGAATGTATTTATAATGACTCACTCATGATTTACACGCGCACTCTGATTTTCTATGTCGACATAGACTTGTACTTCCCGCTTTTTGAGGGTAGCTAACCACTCAGGCATCTCACGTCATGGCCAAACGGAGACAGTGGAACAAGCTTCTCCATTACTAGGTGGGTATTCACACTACCACACCTAGGCCTTACATACGCCTCAACGCTAAGAACACAACAATGGAGCCACTGCATACTCTTGCTTGGCAAACTAGCTGAGTCTTATGATGCGGAAGTGGTCTTGGGAAGTAAGCACCAATGGACCATATCCAATCGGTTCTTAATCTATCTGCCAGCTCCCGTCGGTATGACGACCGGCGAGGCTGTAGATCTGCCACAAGTAATCCTCCAACAAGGATCATTATGCAATCATGTGAAACTATGCACACCCATGTAATTTCCCATGCTCAACCCGTGCTATAAAGCATCCAAGGACTCACAACCAAGTGCCTTACACATATTAATATTACAAGTTCAAATGATGCGAACTAGCATCCAAGGACCTACCAACCGGGTCCTAAACACAGCACCTTAAGATATAACCATATCCTATAATCCACACCAGACCAGCACTGCTACCCGTACCAAGTTATCATAACTCTTGTGCAGTGGTACATGTATGGAAGAGAAATACATTCTTGCATCCTATGGGACTAGTTATGCGCGTAATGCCATGTTCGAGTTCACTATACAAATCTTCCCAGACACATTAACCATACCAATCCTCGTGCTCGATTCACGACCTGCATTGAACACAAATGAATTCATAAGCATCATTCGATCACGCTTAGTCAATACCAATCATCTCACGCACGTTCTCTTTAAGGATCATCAATCATAATTTCCACTAAGCAGTTATCACAAATCTTACTCTCTGATAGATTACCAAGTGATATATGGTACGGTTTTATGCATGTTTCCAAATTCCTTGTCTAAAAGATCAGCTTAACATTTCCTTTTAACATAATATATTATAACGACTTATTTAATTCAAAACTCATTTGAAAACCAAATCATCTAAATCTTCTGCCATAGATCATAAATAAGTCTTGAATCATTCCTACCAAATTTCGGCCTCATTGTATTACACAATACTTTTTTATAGTACTTAACAATTAAATGATGCGGCAGGCAAATCAATGGCAAATATGTTTCCAAAAATTGTGAAATTAAACAGGAGTGGTCACAATATCATCAGATACATCTCTACCAAATTTCGTAAGCTTCTGCTAAGTATTTTTGGGAAAATCAGTAACACATTTAAAATCTGTACATATTAATTAGTGTTTTCTAAAACAAGATTTTCGGAAGCTCCAGACCACCAAAAATAATGTGCCACCCATTCCGAAAAGGTATCGCCAAGGGCTACAGCTTTTGTGCTGAGCCCAAGGTCCAGATTTAAGTCTAACCTATCTAAAATCGGGTTTGAACCCAGTAGAGTAAATCTGGACAGCAAGCTGTCCAGTACATAAACTAGATCATTTTATGTACAACTATTTTCGATTTTACATTGCCAGAGATACATGACTCCCCTAGAAACCCACAACCACTCGTTGGAAAGGGCTTTCCGAGTGCTACAACTTTCGTGTTGAGCACAAGACCAGAATGTAGCCGGATCACGCCTAAGAATAAGCTTGAAGTTTGGTACGTGCAGAAAACAGGTTTTCCCAAATTTATAAATTTGCACGAATATCAAGACAGATGAACAACATCTATTCATCTTCTTCCTCCAGCACTCCTACATACTATTTCATCTTCTCACCTCCATTACTCCCTCATTAGACCACCGTTCTTCATGAAATTAGTTCCTACAACTTCGGGTTGAAGAGAGGACTTGATTGAAGATATTTTCTCGGCGAACGACGCCATAGAACAGAAGTTCTATCGCGGTCTCTTCCTAGAAATATACATTAATCTCACCACGGCCAATCTCTTTTGAGCTGACATCTTTCCTAAATTAGATCAAAAGATCTAGCACCAAGGGAGAGGGGGCGGAAGTCACCTGATTTCCTGCCATGGAGCAGGTTTGTCTTCTTGGCGACATGGTGGTGGTCGGCCAAGCTCCAAGCCTTCTCTCTAGTATTGTTCCTTCAACAAGGTTGCTGGTTAGTTTCTTGAGGTGTGAGGAAGAGGAAGAAGAAGAACAATGATCAACCTTTGGATGAGGGGTGAAGTTCAAGGTTAAGGGAGGAGAGAGAAAATGGAGGCTGATTTGACTAGAATTAATGGGGAAAATATTTTCCATGCATTGGATTGGACAATCCATCCATGTGTCACTATCCTATTGGCCTAAGCCACCTCCCATCCTTGAAATAAGCAAGGATAAGATATCACATCATCGTCAACATATTTCTGAAGGCTGCCGCATTAAAGGAACAACTGCACGAAGGAAACAAAAATTGTTGGGAGCTCCCGTCGATCGACGGGACGGTCCCATTGATCGACGGGACGCCCCATCAATTTTAACTTAGAGCCTAGGGAAACATCCTCCCAGCTGAGGGCAAAGATCGACGGGAGCTCCCATCGATCGACGGGATGATCCCGTCGATCGACGGGAAGCCCTGTTGATTTTGACTTAGAGACTAAGGGAAACACCATTCCCAGCGGATGCCAAAGATCGACGGGATGGTCACGTCGATCGATGGGAGGTCCCATCAATCGATGGGATGTCCCGACAATTTTGACTTGGCACTTTTCTTTTCCCAAATTTTTCTAAACTAACCTAACCTACTTCTATCAAAGCCTATTTCTGGACTACCAAGACATACATATACTTACAACATTGCAATTAGATTAGAGTAAATCAATCATCACTAATTACCAAAATAAAGAAGATAAGAAAGGAGAAGGAATTTGGAGAAAATAGGCCAAGTGGGAAAGAAAACAAAGCACCACTTGCTGACCGTGACTCAAACCTGACCACCTCAGGGTCTTAGGGCTTCTACCGAGCCCGAGTCAACTCTCGGCGATATAACACACCACCAAGGGGTCTAGCTCGGATTGGGCTAAACACCACAACTATATTTGTATTCCAATTTGGAATGTCACGGTCACTGTTCTCCTAAAGTTAAATAGAAATCATTTGATTTGGAATAATACCAAATAACAAAAGAAGACTCAAACCATGTTAGATAGTGTTATCAAGTTTGGAATAACACTTTCTTCCACTGTAAGAAAAAATAATCCAGGTGAAGTTGTTAATGTTGGAACATGCTTTCTGCATCTCTTGGTTTGACAATAACAAATCCTATTGTATTTGATCATACTTGCATTGTGTTTATAGTGTGCAGGATATTCAACATTCAATCCCCAAAGGAGTGTGAAAAAGAAAGACGTCGAAGCGACATCAGGATGATTATCTGTTGTTACTGTGGTTCCTTAGAACTACCGCTGGCGCTAGTGTTCGTTCGATGAAATGGAAACTGCGTTCGATGAAATGGCGATCGACGAACTGCATGCTCTACCGCGGCGCTCGACGAAATGCATGCTTTACCGCGGAGCATTTGCACTACCGCTTACTTTAGTGTTTGTTCGACGAAATGAAAGCAGCGCTCGACGAAATGTGTGGCAGTTCGACGAAGATGCATCCGACTTAAAAAGATGTGCTCTACCGCGGCGCATTAGCACTACCGCTAGCGCTAGCATAAATGGAAATAATTGATGAGAAGGAAACAGTGGAGAAAAAGGAATGTCGATGGGACGCTATTTTGGCAAGTTCTATCGCGGCGCGTTAAGTCTAACGTCCGGAGGTAGCTTTTGGAAACTTCCCATCTGGAGTTGATTGAAGAGCAGATTTGGAAGAAGATTGTGGTTGAAGGAAGGATATCTCGCTAATGCGGGGCGTTAGCGTTACCGCGGCGCGCTAGTGTTTGGCGCTCAAAATGTTGCCTAATCTACCACGATCCGTGTGCTTCATTGCTTAATGTGGCTACCGTAGGGCGGTAGTACTACCGCAGGCGGTAGTGGATGATTCTATAAAATGACACGCGCCTCCTCCGTTGTGGCTTTCTTACACAGAAGGAATAGAAGCCATATATTTAGAGGACTCGTGGGAGCCTTCTCCAAGCAGCTTGAAGAATTCCGTCAATGTTCGTGAACGCAAAGAACTTGAAGACCAATACGATCGCATCTACATCGACATCAAGTTCTACATTTGAGGGAGTCTTTAGTTTGAGTTTTATTTTACTTTCAAATTATAACCTTTATATCTTTTGTTCGGTAGGGGAATTCGCCACACGGCGACTTGGTCTATGTAGGACTTAGGGAGGAATTCGCCACACGACGACTGGGTCTAGGGAGTAGATCTAGGGGGTGCTCGAGGCCTTTCTGGTGATAGATTGGCTAGAGCGGCTTGAGGCCATATCTGGGGAGAGATCAGCTAAAGCCAACCGGTTCGTGGGGATACGAGTCGGTATAGAAAACAAAAATGGTTTTCATATTATTCGCTTCGATTTCTAGCGTCATTGAAATCAGATTTTGTAATCAATTTTATAAATGATAATCATTTCTTTTCTTGTTTAATAAAATTGATTTCATTTCTAAATTCAGTATCTCTTTACTTTTGATTTAACTTACTTCGACCAAAAAATCAAAAGTTTTCTATTAAAGTTTAAAGTTTTTAAAACCCGTATTCACTCCCCCCCCCCCCCCCCCCCCCCTCTAAGGGCGCCTACAGATCCAACAAGTGGTATTAGAGCTAGGTTATTCCAAATCGGCTTAACAACCGGGAATAATGGCGTCTCATGATCTCGCTTCTATTAGTGGGAGAAATTTTTATGAAGAGGAAAAATCTCTTGCACCACCTTTATTCGAAGGAAGAAATTATAAAGGGTGGAAATTGTTAATGGAAAGGTTTATTAAAACATTAGATATCAACGCTTGGGATATATTAATAACAAGACCAGCGGACGAATCAAATAAACATGAGCGTCACCTAAATGCAAAAGCTATGCACTATATTTTCTGTGCTTTATCTCAAGATATCTTTAAATTAATATATTGTTTTTCTAGTGCATACAAAGTATGGAAATTTCTTGAAGAAATCTATGATTCTCCTTCAAAAGGTATGGAACAATCACAAGAACCGGAGAATATGCAAGCTTGCACTAGTCTTCAAGAATGCTCCTCTCATGATGGATCCATGAAGTGCACATCAAGTGAATGAGAAGAAGAAATACTATCTTCGGAAGAGGAGTGCCAACAAGATGCCAAAGAAACGCTATGTTCAAATCGTGCCTCTCCCGAAAGCAATGTAAGGAAATCAAATTCCATTTTTTATACTTCTATCTCTTCATTACAATTGCTTCAAACTACAAAGCACAAAATTAAGAAATTAAAAAATGCTAATAAACATTTGCGCTTAGAAAATAAAAATTTAAAGGCAAAAATTGATGAACAATCAAATTCAAATTTATCTAGTTCTATCCATGGTTCCTTAGTTGAAAACACTACACCTTGTGTAGAATATAATGAATTAAAAGAAAAACACAAGAAACTTGTAAAAGAACATCTTTTTATAAAATAACCAAATGAAAGATTATGTTTAGAAAATTCATCTTTGAAAAATGATTGTTCTAAGTGTAAGGACTATAAAATTGAAATTAAAGAGATGAATGAAACATTTGATGAATATAGAAATAACTATCAAAATCATATTGATTCAATTGTTTCCATTCTTAAAAACAGCACAATCGCTTATAATAAAGCTACACATAATCTTATAGTTAAGAATGATGAATTAAAATCAAAAATCAACTTGCTTATGAAAATGGTAAATACAAATTCACAATATCAAACTATATCTAAAAACAAGTTGAAATTGAATATGAACATCTTAACCAAGTTTAATAATGGGAGTAAGAAACATAAAGGATTTGTAAATCAAAAACAAAATCACCGTTATTTACAAAATCATGTTTCTCCCAACCTAAAATTAAATGCAAACAAATTTCCTCCAAATTATAAATTCAAAAATCATTTTGATCCAAATATTCAAGTAAATGATTATGGAAATTTGAAAACTAAAAATAATGTGTGTCCAAGGTTTGAATGGAGGCCCAAAGTTAAAGATGAAACACTAACTCCACTCAAAAGGGCCTATTCATCACTATCTCCCCAAAAGAAAATACAATGTATTTGAGTACCCAAAGGAACCATCACACCCAGTCCTCTTTGAATACTTAAATCTCTCATTCATTAGTATCCAATCATATGCATTAAGTAGAAATCAACTAAAAATGGAATATCATTATTCTACTTCATGATATGTCTAACCTATTTTTTTGTTTATTTTCCTTTTTGTTGAACCATCATGATATGATCACTTTATATAACTTGTGATATGACTTCCACATATTAAACCAAAATTCATAAATAAATCAAAATGAATAAAGTTGAATAAAAAGTCATATCATTTTTCGAGTGATCTACTTATCCTTTTTTATGTTTATTCTTCTAGATCCATTTCTTATGAAAAGTCAAATATAAATTAAATCCTAAATTTGTATGTATTATTAAGACTAATGAAATAATTGTCGAAATGGATTTAAAAGGTATTTTAGGGGTATTAGGCTAAATTTATAAAAATGCGCAAGTTTTGCTTAGGTATTTAATATATTTGCGTCATTTTTGATTACCCCTAGTATGTTAAATCATAATCATGTCAAACCAGAATTGAAAAATTACATGAATATTATTTCACATATTTATGATCATTTCACTCATGCATATGCTGTGCAAAACTCATGAATTAAGGCTTAATGAATATGGAGCTTTAATGAATATGAAACCCATGTACTAAAATTTTAACTTCCGCAATTTTTTGCGATTTCTTCTCGTCTCTTCACTCCATTAGACAGGCCTTACATTGCACAAACATAATTAAGCAAAATCAGAAGCCAAATTGAAGAACTATATGATTAAAATAAGCACTCTCTGTGAGCTAACGCAGGTGCTAGGACCTAACGCCGGCCCTAGCTCAAGTCTCCGATTTTCTATAATTTTAAAATTCTGAAAAATCACAAAAAATATATTATTTTATATGTACTACTCATTTTTGCATATAATTGATTTTTGAAAAATTAAAATACAAAATTACAAAAGCCAAATTACAAAAAAATATTTTTTTCTTACTTCTTTTCTTTGGTTAGTTGTTTGATTTCTATTTCTATATGCAAAAATCAAATACAAAAATACAAAACAAAAACAAGTATGAACAAGTATTTTTTGAACTTACATTTTCTATTTACATGTATCTTGCGAAAGGGAGATTTGGGCTATCATCCCATCACATCTCCTAGTACCGGGCGAACCCCTCACTGGGTAGTCCTCGGGAAGTCCAAGATCACTCTTATGAGTTCAAACTTTAAATCAAAATTATTCTTCAATATATCAAAAATACTGTATGGACTTCATTGAAAATCAAGCATGATTTAACCCATCTTTTAGACCTTCTACAATGTTACAATTCATTCCTTCAAAATACGTTGAACATTGTTTTTTCATGCTTTGATATATCTACTCATTTGTGCATAAAATTGTATTGTAAAAGTTATGTAGAACTAAGCTTAGCATGCCTATAAGTATGAGTAAATGTTTTAAGGTTGATAATGATACTCATTCACTCACTTATTTTGGCATTATCTACATATGTTTTTAATCTAAGAATGCTTGTATATGTTTTGTAATTGTACAATGAATTAAATTGCACAAGTATCTTACCTACACTACCTTTATTTGCACTTTTAAAAGTTTAGAAAAGTGGTTATGTTTTCATAAATTATATTGGTTTGCAAAATAAGTGTATTCAGAGAACTTTGTACAAAACAAAAATCATAAAATAAAGTGACAAAGATAACTCCACCAAGCACTACTTGAACCTCCTGATAAGTCTTAATAAGCGTTGTGGGGTTGAGCACCTTGGAAAGAATAGTGAAGTGTCTTGTGCAAAAACCCTTTCTTTCTAAATAAAAACCACTTACTCTTAAGTACACCGGATCACTAGTCTCAATATTAAAATAAAATAACATATGTGATCCCTCAAGCACTACTTTGCACCCTGATAAGTCTTAATGAGCATTGTGTGTGCAAAGCACCTTGGTAGTTGTACATCTTCTTGTGCATTGAAGTGCGTGGAAGTAAAATTATTTGTGTTTTATTGTGCTCCTTACTTTACATATTTCTTGTATTTTTGATTAAAACATTTGTTTACTCTATTCAAAATACACTTTTGTGCACATCATTATCTTCCATAACACTTCTTCTCATGAGTATTGGATCCTAATGCTAAAATTCTACTCTCTTTATTTATATAAATGCACTAGATAACCTAGCATTCTCTCTACAATGTTTTGTATGTTTTCAATTTGTGAATTAATATAACAATGTAATAATTTCTGTTTGGAAACATTATTTCATGCTTGGTTACTTTATTGTCAAAATTAAAGATTTTAAATGCCAAATGATCTACAAAAACATCTTCCTTTTTTTGAATTTAACTCATATTTCTTCTTTTGAATAATCATGATTTCAAAAAGGATTTTTTCTTGTATTTCTATAAGTCTTCCGCATAATCAGCATATATTTTTACCTTGCGCTTTCATGCTTATATCAAAGTCTTAAATATCAAAATTCCTTTTTTCAACAAATGGTAGACTTGCTTGGTAAAATTTATATTGGTTGCTCTCAACCTGAAAATATTGTAATGTTAAAACTCTGATTCTATAATGGATTCCAAAATAGCTATGTGAGTTGTTTGTTTTCAAAAATTCAAATAAAAATATAAATCCATAGGCTATATACTCATCATTAGATTTAAAACGCTTATATGTTTCCAATATTCATTATCCATGACTTCATATCTCACCATAGCGGGGGCGTAGGGTTGTAGACATTAGATAACCTTATCTCTAGTCATGTCTTGTCCTTAACCGGGGAGGGTTCCAGTGGGGCCTTGCGAGGCATTGGGGGAAAGAGTGCTAGGTTAAGGTTTGTCTAGTGTTTGCATATGGGACTAACACCCCAACCTACGGCATGTATGCAGCTCCTCATGCCCATCCGTCACTTAGTACGGGGTATGGTGTAGACATATTGTCTGGGTAGATTGGTTACTTGGAAATCATTACCTTTTCTATGCTTAAAACTCTTATAAAGCAAAATCCTTTGTGTACTTAAAATGCTACAACATCTATTTTAAAATGTCTAAAATTCTTAATCATCTACTATGCTTCACAATTTCTATATAGATGTTCACTTCAAAAAGTATTTCGTCATGCTTTCCACCTCTTTACTACTTGTATGCTCGATCATGAATACGTTGTCCCAACAAGTGGTTTCTTTATGAAAAATTCTTCACATTCTCTTTTTCACTCCTATAATTGTTTCCTAAGCATATATCACTTTATCTTGTTCATTCCCTCTCTACACATTTATTGCACACTTTAACGTTTGACTTTCTCTCCACCCTCTTTTGAAAATACCAAAAGGGGGAGAATAAATTTGAAAGAAATTCACATATTTGGGGAGTCAAGTTCATAGGAAGTTTTTTGTTGTAGGGGGAGCATTCACTTAGGGGGGCATTCACTTAGGGGGAGCATTCATTTAGGGGGAGCATATGAATGTGTCTTAAATTTCATGCTTATCCTTTTTAATAAACATAATTCCTATCTTTTGAACTATTTCTTTCTAAAGGGATTTGTTATTATCAAAAGGGGGAGTTTGTTGGAACATGCTTTCCGCATCTCTTGGTTTGACAATAACAAATCTTATTATATTTGATCATACTTGCATTGTGTTTATAGTGTGTAGGATCTTCAACATTCAATCCCCAAAGGAGTGTGAAAAAGAAAGACGTCGAAGCGACATCAGGATGATTATTTATTGTTACCGCGGCACGTTAGAACTACCGTTGGCGCTAGTGTTCATTCGACGAAATGGAAACTGCGTTCGACGAACTGGCATTTGACGAAATGGCGATCGACGAACTACATGCTCTATTGCGGCGCTCGATGAAATGCATGCGTTACCGCGGAGCGTTTGCACTACCGCTGGCGCTAGTGTTCGTTCGACGAAATGAAAGCAGCGTTCGATGAAATGTGTGGCAATTCGACGAAGATGCGTCCGATGAAAATAGATGTGCTCTACCGCGGCGCATTAGCACTACCGCTTGCGCTAGCATAAATGGAAATAATTGATGAGAAGGAAATAGTGGAGAAAAAGGAATGTCGACGGGACGCTATTTTTGCAAGTTCTATCGCGGCGCGTTAAGTCTAATGCCCGACGACAGATTTTGGAAACTTCTTGTCTAGAGTTGATTGAAGAGCAGATTTGGAAGAAGATTGTGGCTGAAGGAAGGATATCTCGCTAACGCGGGCCGTTAGTGTTACAGCAGTGTGCTAGTGTTTGGCGCTCAAAATGTTGCCTAAACTACCACGATATGTGTGCTTCATTGCCTAATGTGGCTATCGCAGGGCGGTAGTACAACCGCAGGCGGTAGTGGCTGATTCTATAAAATGGCGCGCACCTCCTCCATTGTGGCTTGCTGACACAGAAGGAATTGAAGCCATATATTCAGAGGACTCGTGAGAGCCTTCTCCAAGCAGCCCGAAGAACTCTGTCAACGTTCATGAATGCAAAGAACTTGAATACCAATATGATCGCATCTACATCGACATCAAGTTCTACTTTTGAGGGAGTCTTTAATTTGAGTTTTGTTTTACTTTCAAATTGTAACCTTTATATCTTTTGTTCGGTAGGGGAATTCGCCACACGATGACTAGGTCTAGGTAGGACTTAGGGAGGAATTCTCCACAGGGCGACTGGGTCTAGGGAGTAGATCTAGGGGGTGCTCGAGGCCTTTCTGGTGATTGATTGGCTAGAGCGGCTTGAGGCCATATCTGGGTAGAGATCGGCTAAAGCCAACCGGTTCGTGGGGATACGAGTCGATATAGAAAATAAAAAGGGTTTTCATATTATTCGCTTCAATTTCTAGCGTCATTGAAATCAGATTTTGTAATCAATTTTATAAATGATAATCATGTCTTTTCTTGTTTAATAAAATTGATTTCATTTCTAAATTCATTATCTCTTTACTTTTGATTTAACTTACTTCGACCAAAAAATCAAAAGTTTTCTATTAAAGTTTAAAGTTTTTAAAACCCTTATTCAAACCCCCCTCTAAGGGCGCCTACAGATCCAACAGTTAACCTCAAAATATGGAATGAAACAACTTACCAGATCTAATGATCAGCAACCACGAGCATCAGTGAAACTAAATATACATACTATGATAGGAAATTATGAAAAAACCAATCCTTCGACTAAGGCTGAATTAAATCCCATGTATTCCCATTTCCCTCACTATTTTGATTAGCCTATATTTAGGCATTCCTTTTGTCAATGGATCGACTATGTTATCCTTCAATCAGACATCAATCAAGGTGATAACTCCCTGTTCCTTCAAATAATTCAGCAAAGCATGCCTTGGTCATACGTGTCTCCTCATAGTGTTATGCATTTTTCATGACTTGAACTGCTTCTTGATTCTCACAATACAAGATCAAAGAATTGACTTGTAATCTAGATAAGGGAACATACATAATTAAATTAATGATCTAGTCTGACTCTGCACCAACTGAATCTAAGGAAAACAATTTTTCTTCCATAGATTACAAAGCTATACAAGTCTGTCTTTTGGATTTCTAGGTTATAATAGCTCCACCCAAAGAAAATTGGTATCCATTGGTAGACTTACTGTTACTAATTAGTGAACACCATGAGGCAAAAAAAATCCACAGTAGGAGGATGTCTAGTATAGTACAGAGCGTGATCTTAAGTACCTTTCAAGTAATTCATCATCCCATCTATGACATCCCAATGCTCTTTCCCTGGATTACAGGTAAAATGACTTGGCATGCTAATAAAAAAAAGCAATGTCTTGTCTCATACAGCTTGTGGTATACATGAAACTACCGATTAGCCTAGAATTGTTTAGAAAAACACCCTCTTTATTTATCTTACAAATTCTATAAAATTGATATCATTCTCTAGGTTTCATTACCCATGTTGAATTATATGGGTAATATGGTCTTTCGATATCCTAGATTGTCATATCCACCTAGGTGTGTCAAAACAAAGTCAAAAGAAAGTCAAAAATCAGTTGAGTTAAACTTGCATCGAATAGAAGTAGATGCAACTTCGATTAAAACTCAAAGCAACTTCAAATAGAAGTAGAAGTAACTAAGACTGGTTGTGAAGAATTCATTTAATCGGGAGTCGACGCAACGTTGACTAGATATTGATGCAGAAGGCAGAAGTCGATGCATTTTTTCTTGTAAGATGAAATTGATGTAACATCGATTAGTGTTCGACGCAGAAGCCAAAAGTTGAAGTCCCCAGATACGTTGATAAGGAACCGACACAACATCGATAATAGAGTTCAATTCAAAGCTGAGGTTTTCTGAAGCAGATCTCGGCATAACTTATAATGGAATTCGAAGTTGCGTCGATATGAAGTCAGAAGGCATTCGATGCAATGTCGAATACTGTCCAAGAATGGATAATCATTAGAATTAATTCAGAAGATTATAACAGGCTATATATATAAGGAAATTATTTGAGTCCTAACGGTTCGCAACAGGATATAAAGAAAGAAATGCATTAGAGACTCAGAGGTGATATAATTGGAAGATATATTAAAGATATTGACGGGATGTCAATAGACAAAGATGAAAAGGTACAATTCTCATTCTATACTTTCCAATTGAAGAATCGATCAGAAGGGAAAGAGATTCAATTCAAACTTCATAGAGGATTATATACATACAAAATTCAAAAAGGAAGAGATAGCTCTGGTCCGCTGCTCTCTCATTCTCTCTGACTCTACCCGATAGATATCTGTATAGTAGTTCTTCTTCCTCCCTCTCTGAAAAGAGATAATCAAAGATACAAAGATTGGTCTAAAAAGGCTAGATCAGTGCTAATAATCCTTGAATCCTCAGTGACTGTTGAAAGAGGATTTCATTCAAAATATTACACTTCATCATCATCATCATCTTCTTTTCTTACTCTAATTCTCATTTCTGTAAACTAAGTAAAGTGTTTTTAGAATCCCTCTTCAAAGGATTCTGTCTTGGTTCAATATCTCCTTATCAAAAGAAATGGTTTGGTTCAAGGTCTCCGTATCAAAATATCTGGTTTGGTTCAAGATCTCCTTATCAAAAGATCTGATTTGGTTCTAAGCGTCTCCTTATCAAAAGACTCAGTTCCTAGTTCTAAGTGTCCCCTTATCAAAAGACTCAGTGGAACTAAGAGTCTCTTTATCAAAAGACTCAGGAACTGTGACAGTGTATTCCTACCAAGTTTGTAGACGAGTGGACTACCCAAATTTTGGGGAACCACTATAGCTTTTATGTCTTCTGTGCTGTGAATTTTTTTCTAATTGTCTCTTGTCTACTTTTATTATTCTGCGATTGATTTAATTCTGGTAGGAATCTTAGATGCAGAGGAAATAGGATTATTTTCTGTGCACTTCTTATTAAAAATTTTAAATCTCTATTCACCCGACCTCTAGAGAATTCTCAGTGGAGCAACTATGCACTTTCAATTAGTATCAGAGAGAGGTTGATCAGAAAAAGGTTAACACCTTCATCAAAAGATCCACTCACTCATTTTTTTATATTTCAAAAGAATTTTAAGAAAATGAGTTATAAGGACTATGCATCCACTGGACCACTAGTGTGTAATCTGAACAAGATTACAGTCTAGAAGGTCAGAATAAAATTATACATTAATTATATTGATGAAGGCATTTTCAATTCTATTTTGACAGGACCAGCAATGCCTTACAAAAAGGATGTCAGTGGAAACTCAACAGTAGAACTTGTCCACAGGATAGAATGGATAGTAGGAGAAAAAGAAAATAAAAGACTGGGATGCCAGGAAATGAATATCTTGGTATCCACTATGTCAGATGACATATTTCAAAAAGTGACTGAATGTCAGCCTGCAAGAGTAATATGGGATTCTCTATCCAGATTAGTTGAAGGAAGTTTTGATGAAAGGAAGAACAGGAAGTCCCTTCTCACATCCCAATATGAGAACTTTGAGAAGAAGTCTGAAGAAAATGTTGTTGAAATGTATAAAAGGTTCAACATCATAATTAATGAGCTCAAAGGACTGGACAAGGAGATCTTATTGACTGAAATTAATGATAAGCTCTGTATGTGTTTCCCTAGCAACTGGGATTCATGGATTTATGCCATCAAAGAGTCCAGATGTTATAGGGAGATATCCACAGATGCCCTACTAGGCAAGCTTAAGTCCTATGAGTTGCTGCTAAAAATTAGAGCCGAGGCAGAAGCAAAGGAGAAAGTCTCAACTCTTATAGAAAGAACCATTGCATTATAAGCAGCTGAAGGAGAGCCATCTACCTCTGAAGAAGAGATGTTTAATCTCTTGTCCAGAAGGTTTAGAACGCGGATAAAGACTGAAGGCTCTAGAATAAGGGACATGAGCTTAAGTAAGCCGATGTTTGATAAGAATCCCAACAAAGAGGTCATTTTCTTTTCCTGTAGAAAGCCAGGGCACATTGCAACTGAGTCTCCTGATCTTCAGAAGTAAGTCTTATAGAAAGGAGTACAAGAAGCAGTCCTTTAGAAAGAAGGATACGAAGAAAGGAAGAGGTTTTATAGCTGAAGCTTGGAGTGACTCAGAATTTGAGTCAAGTTCCTCATCTGAAAGTGAGGAAGATGCAACTGCTAAAGAAGCCTGCCTAATGGTTTTAAAGGCTTCCTCAGATGTTGAGGAAGATCAGGTATATCTCTTTGAAGATTTTGATTTTCCTGATGAATTTAAAATTTGTTTTAAAGAATTTTGAAATGATCATTTAAAAGCTCAGAAAGAAAATAAAACTCTTAGAAAATAATTAGAAGAGTGTAAGGAACAAGATACATGTTATAGTAACTATGAATTAAGGGTTGAAATATCTACATTACAAAGAGAAATATATAGTTTGAAGGCTAAAAATGAAACACAAAAGGAAGAGCTTATCAAGGCAAAAACCTTTGAAGATTCTATCAATGGGAGAACTCAAAAGCTAAAAGGTATCTCAGAGAATCTCTCTAGGAGATTCAAATATCTTGGTTTAGGAGAAGACACAACTAGTACTGTAACTTCCACAAACCACCTTGGGATAATCCTGCAGTATTTGTTAGACCTGGTAAGAATCAACTAAATGACAATATAGAATCTTGTAAAGAACTAGATAATCATCCAAAAAGAATCACTGTATTTAATAGTGTGAACAATAATAATAAAAAATGAAGTGTAGGCAAACATCTTTTAGATAAATCATTTAATAACAATCAAATTTTGAGTGAAAGGAATTATACGTCAAATAGAAATCGACTCAACTATATAGATGCGTCGAATCTGTAACATCCCCCAAATAACTAGACCCATAGGAGGGGTTTTGTCATGACTACGTCATGACAAAGCACTAGGAAGACAAAAAGGACCATAAGAACCGAGCTAATAGGTAATGTCACCTTGGTCTGCAAATAGTAAATTCTAGTTACCTAACCTAGGGTTGTAGTTCTAGGTATCAAGTTGATCACCTAACCCTACAATGACACCCCTAACCCTTTAGGGAGCCCCTTGGGTCACAAAGGACCCATTGCGATCAACCCAATTGGTCAATTTGACTAAAGTCAGCCCTAGCCCAAAATAAGTCAAACCATCCTATTTAGGGTCAATTAGGGTTCAATTGGAACAATTGACTTTCCCCAAGCTCCCCTAATCACTAAGGGAGGTGAATGTGTCAGCATTGACCCATTGGGCCTAATTAATTTCACCAATTTGACCAAAGTCAACATTTGGTCAATATTGCCCAAATTTGGTTAATTATGCCCAAAGCTCAATCCCTTTGGGCTAAGCCCAATTTAAATGGCCCAAATGATTAGTCACCATTGAAATTACATGAAATTCCATCCAAATTTTGGAGGGGTGACTAGAAGAGTGAAATTGAGAGTTTTCCCCAATTTGAAGAGAGAGAAAGTGGTCATTCAAGGTGAATTCATGACATTCAAGGGAAATTGACCCTCCATTCTCTCACAATTGATTCATTGCCTAAATCAGTTAAGAAGAGTATTCTGATGATTTCATTCCAAGGGGATGTGAATTTCATGGGGGTTTCACATGGCCAAAATTTACAATTAATGGTCATTAAGGGCATTCAACTTTGTAACCCCCCTCTCCCTCAATTGATCCCTTTATCACCTTAAGAGGTTTGAGGAACGTGAAACCACCATCTTTCAAAAAGGATTTTGTACACCCTACTAGGAGGTTGTCATGGCCCCCAAAGCTCCTCAAGCAACCATGGCGTACCGGCGATCGGCACAGCTAAAAGCCACAATTCAAGTCCTCTCCTCTCATCTATTTCTTAGTGAGTAGATCTCATCATTTTGGCCACTAGATTTGGGGCCAGTTGGTCTTGGATTAGTATGGCCGAGGGCTTGTGTTAAAGCTTTTCTTTTCTTATTCAAATCCCTGATTCTGGCCACCTCCGGCCAGCCAACCACCATACATCACCGACCTCCACCTCAACGGAGATGGTGGTGGCATTGGCCGACCGGGAGAAGGTCTAGGTGGCCGGGAAATCACCTCCCAAGTTGGTACAGGACAGGCCGATCGTGGTCGCTGGCTGATTGGAGAAGATGAACTGATGCACTCCATTTTATTTTATACAATTTTGTGATTATTTACGTCATAATTATTCCTCGAAATACTTGTTTTTGAAACTGAAAAATTGAACCCCTTAGAAGCCATTTTAGGAAAAATAGCCAGAGACAAAAGTTGTAGACCTCTATGTCTAGTTTATTTTAAAATCTATTTAACACAATTTGGCCCATAGGTTTGACTGCAACACTCAAAATGGTGCAACATGTATATAGGGTTGACCATAGATTGATTTGAGTGCCCCCACTAATCCGAACATCCAAATGCTTTGAAATTTGGAGCATAGGCTAGGTTTACCATTACCCTCAACTTATCCAAAAATGGGAATTTTTGGAGAAAATATTTTTATGGTTTTTATATAATGTTAATAATTAATGTAAGAATTAATTATATGGTCTATAACATCCAAACCCTACCAAATTTTGGTGGGTGGTCCTTAGGGTCATGATTGTTGAAATTGTTGAAGTGGAGTGGAAGGTGGCCGGCGTTCTAATTTTTGGAGACCGCAGAGACCGCGTGGTCTCTGCTCTAGTGTTCTGCCGATCTGGCTCTGCCGGTCTGGCACTGGCGGCCTGCTGTGATTGGCCGGTCTGTTCTAGCTTGCTGCGATCTCTTCCCGGGTTGTTCTACTTGGTTGGTTTATCTTATTTGTAAAAGACCGAGCGGTCTGTTCTTATGTTATCGTTGTGACCGGGCGGCTTGCTGGGCGATCTGGCGGCTTAGCTAAAGTCGGCCAGATGTTCTTGGGTTGTCTCTTGGCGATCTAAGGAAGGAGTGGTCTTGTGTCCGCGTGGCTTGTGCGCGGTCTGCTGCTGATCTGCGGTCTTGGATCGGATAATGTCCAAGTGGTTTGATTGCGGGGTCTGCTTTGTGAGACCTCTGACGATCTGATAGGTGGTGATTGTATCCCTCTTGTGCGGTGATGGCATCCGTCTACCCGCCTATAAATAGGGGTGCAGGGCCCATCATTCATAACGAGAACTGTAAGAACTTGAGCCTGGGTTGTTTCGTGCGTTCTCAACTTTGAGGTCGGGCGGTCTCGGAAGCGAGTTGACTGTTTGTTGTGCTCGCAGGTTTGCAGTCAGCAGGTTGCGGTCTCCTTCCTTGGTGATTTCCCAACGGCTTGAATAAACAGTTCGGCAGCGGCTTGTCTGCGAACTAGTTTATGTCGTTCTTGTGCTATTTGCAGCAAACTCGGCGATCAGGCGACCTTCAGCGGTTAGGCGATCTGAGTTGCGGTCTGGAGACAGCTTCAGTTCTTTGTTTAGTGCAATAAGCTCCAGTTCGTGCGGTCTGAGGTGGCGGTCTAGCAGTGCAGGTCATCTTGCCTATTTTCTATTCGAACGGTCTCAGGTCGAGCCGAGCGATCTCTGGAGTCGAGCGGTCTGTGCGGTCTCTGCTTGTCAAGCCGCCAGTATTGTTTTTGGTGTGTTTTGTTCTTCTCTCCTTCGTGATTCTTATGAATCATGTCTCGCCACGTATACCTCGCACTGTAATCAAGTATTGTAATTCAATAAAGATTTGTTGTGTGGCATTTTGTGGTTGTTTGGCTATAACTTAGTTGATGCAACTCCTGCTTACTCCTAAACGATTCAAATCAAAAATTTTAACATGGTATCAGAGGCAGGTTGTTGGAGTGGATAAGCAGTGATCAACTTGAGTTGTCATCGTCTTTGTGAAGAAGAGACCACATAGGTTTGCCATGGAAGCTGGATAAGCAAGAGGGCTTGGTATTAAACTCCTCACATTGACTAACTATAAGAAATGGAGGTCGTGTATGGAGAGTTACTTAATTGGCGAGGATCTATGGGAGATAGTTGGAGGAGATGACACACAAGAAGTGTTTTCTAGCAGGAGATACTATGGCAGAGGTCAGACTTTAGAGGAGGACTAATGCAAAGGAAGAGTTCACACTCAAGAGGGATATCTCACCAGAGTTGTTCGATCACATCATTGGATGTAAATCTGCTGCTGAGATTTGGACATCTTTGGACGGGCTGTTTAATAAAAAGAATGTAGCTCGGGTACAGTTTCTTGAATATGAGTTGGCGAAAGCCTCTCAAGGTGATCTTTCAATCTCTACCTTCTTTCTTAAGATGAAGAACCTCACAGCAGAGATTTCTGCATTGGACCCTGATGAGCCCATCTCAGAGGCAAAACTAAAGAGGCATATCATACGTGGGATGCGGAAGGAGTATCTTTCCTTTGTGACGTCAATTCAGGGTTGGGCAAATCAACCATCTCTGTTGGAGCTGGAGAACTTACTTGCTTCGCAAGAAAGTTTGGCAAGACAGATGGCGGGGACTTCTATCTCTGGGGGAGATAGTGATGTGTTGTTCTCTGGGAAGAAGAAGAAGAAGTGGGAGAATAAGAAGCCGGGTCATGATGGACACTCTACTTCAGGTCAGCGGGATAGGGGTTATGCTCCTAAGTCTGATATGAAAAAGAAGGGAGAGGGACCAAGGTGCTTCTGGTGCAATAAGACCGGGCACTTCAACAAAGATTGTCTGGTTAATCTTCAGCCGGGACATGTAGCGAAGAAGGAGAAGCCAAAGTCTGATGAAGCTGGATGGGGAGGAGCCTTTTCGGCTAATATGACGGCTATGCCCGTTAAGGCCTTGGCTTCCATCAACTTTGAAGAGGATTGGATTATGGATTTAGGGTGTGGTCATCACCTCACTAGGGATGAATCAAAATTCTCTTCTTTGGCACCTTACTCAGGTTACGATGCAATCATTATCGCTGATAATTCTGTTCATGCAGTAGAACAAGAAGGAATTGTCTCTCTGAGCAGTGATAAGGGTCCACTCAGATTAAGGAGTGTCTATCACGTGCCGGGTATGAAGAAGAATCTCTTTTCTATGACCAATGCGGTCGATGCCGGTTATCACGTTCTGTTTGGCCCAACAGAAGTGAAGTTTCTTAAAATTCAACCGGAGATAAAGGGAGATGTTATTCATGTTGGAAAGCGGGTGAAGGACTTGTTCGTTTTATCGACAAGTACCTATGTTGATAAGATGAAGACCAATGATAGCGCGGCTATCTGGCATGAAAGGTTGGGGCATGTAGGCATGGACAAATTGAAGGCTATGGCGGTAAGGGGCCTTGTTAAGGGCTTGCCTAGCTTGTCCTCCTATGGAGACGGTCATATTTGTGCGGGATGTCAGTTTGGTAAGTCTCATCGACTTCCATTTGATAAATCGCAAACAAGATGCAAAGCACCGTTGGAGTGCATTCACGGTGATTTGATGGGACCGACTACCACCCCAAGCCTTGGAGGCAATAGATATATTATGGTGTTGATTGATGATTACACCAGATATGTCTGGGTGTATTTTTTGAAAGAGAAGTCGGAAGCTTTTGTGAGGTTCGTGGAGTTCAAGGAGCTGGTTGAAGGTAGGTTAGGCCTACGGGTGAAAATATTGAGAACTGACAATGGTGGGGAGTTCACCTCTGGTGAATTCTCAAGTTTTTGCAGGAAGCACGGCGTCTAGAGAGAGCTCACTTGTGCCCATTGATGAATAGTAAATATACGCATTTTTCTTTATAATTTTTAGTATAATTTTAATTAGATTTTTAAATAATATATGTAAATTAATGAATAAAATGTTTGTTTTTGTTATTTTTGTTTTTAACTTAGCTTTATTTTAATTTTGTAAAGTTTTTGTAATTTTGTTAAGTCACGCCCTTGGTCACGCCCGTGTCCAAGGGCGTGTTCACTAATCCCTAACATTTTCTTTTCCCTGTTCTTTTTCCAACTCAAACATCAAGTCACGCCCTCGGTCATGCCCGTGACCGAGGCCGTGTACATCAGTCACGCCCGTGTTGAATGACCAAGCCGAGATTCGAGCAAAGATGTCAATGTCACGCCCAATGTCACGGCCGTGATCAGGTCACGCCCGTGACCGAGGCCGTGACCCCTCAATTTCTTCCGGAAGAACAAAGGACACGCCGCCCATCACGCCCAGCAGCCGACAGCACAATGCCGACATCAAACACGCCCGTGTTACTTGGAGAACGCCCGTGTACTTTCGAAGTCGCCGGTCAAGCCTTCCAGATGCCTGCCTGGATCCAGCTGTTCTGGCTATTCGCACCCCAAGCCGTGTCACGCCCTCAGACACGCCCGTGTCCGAGGGCGTGTAATCCAAAATTTTTTTCTATAAATAGCCAGTTTCAGCTGAGTCCAAGGGTTCAAAATTTTGGGAGCTTCTCTTAAGGTTTTGTTCCATTTTGCTGATTTTTGGTGTTTTGTAATTTTTGTAATTTTGCACTTTCTCTCTCTAGCTTTGTGACCCTTTTTTGATGGAAATAAATTAAGCTTGTAATTATTGTCTCTCTTTGTTTTAGTGTGTGTGTGTTCTCTTTTCTCTTTTTCTTTTTATTTTTAGTTTTATGTAATTTTGTAATTTTTGTTAAGTTGTCATTTTAATTTGGGTGTGTGTGTGTATGAGTGTAATTTTCTTATTTTTAGCTTTGTTGTAATTTTTAGATGATTTCATATTAGTGTGGGTGAGTGTAGGAGTTTAAATAGTTTTTTTTTGTTTTGTTTTGATTTGGTGTTTTTACTTTCTTTTTGCCTTTTTTTGTAAGTGTGTGTGTGTGTGTATGAGAGTAGGTTTTCTTTTCTTTTTAACTTAGTTTCATTATTGTTGTGTGTGTGAGTGTATGAGTTTAGATTTGTTTTATTTTAATTAGATTTCATTATTGTTGAGTGGGTGTGTGTATGAGTATAAAGTTTGCGCCTTTTTTGTAATCAAATAGATTTCATTTCCGTCACGCATTTATTTCCCGCCTATCCGTTTGGATAGGACTTGCTCACGCATTTATTTCCCGCCTATCCGTTTGGATAGGACTTGCTACGCATTTATTTCCCGCCTATCCGTTTTGATAGGACTTGCTCACGCATTTATTTCCCCTCTACCTATTTGGGTAGGGATCGCATTTCTTTAATTTCTGCAATTCACAGCTTTCATTTTAATTCTGTAGAGTGTGTGCGTTTTCAATTAGTGCGTCTTTTAATTTTTTATATATTTGCTTTTTGCTTAATTCCGCTACCCGCTCAATCGCTTATTATCGCCGTAGTTATCATTATCGTTTTATAAAACCCTAAAAAATTCTAAGCAAAACTACTTTTTAAATTAACGTTTTCGTTCTTTTTCTTTTCATCGCTTTTCTTGGTTTTTGCTAAACGCACACCAAGCCCGCGATAGTTATCATTTTCGTCACTAACTTTTCTATAAAATCATAAAAATCAATTTCAAACTCTTTTCGATAAAATAATAGCGCGTTCCTAAGAAGTAGAAATAATCGATACGACCTTGGAAAAATACGACCTTGATATTTCAAAAGAAATACCCTATACTACTATCGATAAGGTCCACTTGCCTTTATTGATTTTAGTCCGGATAATTACATAAACCCAAAAGCTTTCTCTCTAAAGCACTTTTTAATACTCTCTTTTAAAAACACTAAAAAATTTGTTGCGACACCTCTTTGGTTGTTGCAACTAGCTTAAGGTAAAAGAAGTTTTAAAACGCTCTTAACGAATTGTTGCAACTACTCAAAAAATTGTTGCAACAATATTTTCAAAAAGCTTTCAATTTTAATTTCAACATAAAGCCCTTTTTCAATCTTTTCTATTTAGCTTTTGGCGACGCGGCCAAAGAGTAATCTTCGATATTTCGAAAGAGGAAAAGGTCGTTACTTCTATCTTTCGATAGGATAACGGGTAATTCCTCGAAGTAGGATTACTCGCTGGACTCTTCGAAAACGCCGCCGAATTCTAATAAAAGAAGAAAGCAAGGCTTCACACCTTTTTCAAAAAAACTAATTTTAACGTATCAAGTTTTTGGCGCCGTTGCCGGGGATTTGTGTCGTTATTTTGAAATAGGAAACGCTATTAATTTTATCTTATATTTCATCCCTTTTTCTATCTAAAAAACCAAAAACTAAAAAAAATATACTATCTAAGTAAAGAAAAATAAAAAAAATATATATACTTATATTTTTCAATTTTCCTTTTTTACATATATTTTCGAATACAGCTACATATATTTTCATATAAAAGCCCCACAAAAATCAAACCAAAAAAAAAATATATATATATTTATATATTTTACTTAAGTAAAGAAAAACCCAAAAAAATATATTATTCTCTTTTACTTTCTTTCCTTTCTTTTTCATCTTTGTAAAAATATTTCAAAAACAAAAACATCAAAAAAAAAAAATCTATAAAAGAAAAAAAAACTCTTCAAAAAATTAATTAAAAAAAAAATAGTGTATGACCCGAGGAGAATCTTCGGATAATCCAATTTTACCTTTTGATCCCGAAATCGAGCGCACGCTTCTCGAGCACCGCCGATCTCGTAATCAAAATCTACAAATAGATCCCGAAGAATCCATCGGCGATATACATATAGGCGTGATGGGCGATCCTAATCTAAATGCGGCCCCACAACGGACCATGGCCTATTATGCTAGGCCAAATTTAGAGGATACAGGATCGAGCGTTACCCGCCCTGCGGTAGCTAATAATAATTTCGAAATCAAATCCAGTATAATTCAAATGGTACAACAGTCGATTCAGTTCGACGGTTTGCCAGATGAGGACCCAAACCAACACCTTAATAATTTTTTAGAAATTTGCGACACCTTCAAGATTAATGGCGTCAGCGATGACGCCATTCGCTTGCGCTTATTTCCCTTTTCTCTGCGGACAAAGGCGAAATCGTGGTTGACTTCTCTTCCGAGAGGGTCCATAACCACGTGGGCCGAATTGATGGAGAATTTTCTAACTAAATATTTTCCTCCGTCAAAAACCGCTAAATTACGCACCGATATCGCATCCTTCATTCAATCGATTCTGAGTCTCTCTACGAGACTTGGGAACGTTTTAAAGAATATTTGCGTAGGTGTCCTCATCACGCGCTACCAACTTGGCTTCAGGTACAAACGTTCTATAACGGCTTGAATTTTTCAACGAGACAGATGATCGACGCAGCCGCCGGGGGAACATTAAACAACAAAACCCCGGAGGCCGCTCAAGCTCTGATCGAAGAAATGGCCATGAACGCGTACCAATGGAACGTGCCAAGGTCGCGTCCTCCTAAACCGGATGGTATTTTCGAAGTGGATGCCACTACTCACTTAGCCTCGCAGGTAGAGCGGCTAAGTAAGCAAGTGGCGGAGATGTCTGCTTCCTCCTCCACTCCCGCTTGGGCTAATAATCCTAATAATAATAATAATAATAATTTTAATAATCCAAATAATAATAATAATAATTTTAATAATCTTAATAATAATAATAATCTTAATAATATTAATACTAATAATAATTTATGCGAGGAATCGGTGGATTACGTGGGCAATCAAGTGCGGGCGCCCTTCAACCCATATAGTAATAACTATAACCCGGGTTGGAGGAGCCACCCGAACTTCTCCTGGAGTAACCCAAATAATGCGCAACGCCCTCCACCTGCGATCCCGCAAGGATTTCCGCATGGATATCCCCAAGGATTTCAGCAGGGTTTTGCGCCTCCTCCTCCAAAACCTTCTCCGCTCGAGGAGATTTTTGCAAAATACATGGCTTCCAACGACGCAAATATCCGGAATATAACCGGATCGCTAAAAAATTTAGAAATGCAGGTTGGACAGCTTGCAAAAATGGTCACCGAGCGGCCACTTGGAGCACTACCTGGGAACTCGGAGCAGAACCCGCGTGAAAATGCCCACGCCATTACCCTTCGCAGCGGCAAGGAGGTCGACTCCCCATTGCGGGTTGAGCATCAGGTAACTGTTTCGCCTCCGACCCCTGCACCCTCGTCTTTTATTTTATTAGATACGGAAAAAAAATTAGCGCCGGGCATCTCGAGCCTGCAAATTCCGTACCCCGTAAAACTTAATAAAGAGAAGGAGGACGAACATTACAAAAAGTTTTTACAAATTTTTAAACAAATTCAAATTAACGTCCCCTTCTGCGAGGCACTCTCTCAAATGCCGAAATATGCGAAATACCTTAAGGAGCTCCTTTCTAATAAAAAGAAGCTCGAGGGTATTTCGCGTGTTTCCTTAAATGCGGAATGCTCGGCGGTCCTACTTAATAAATTGCCGCCAAAACTAAACGACCCGGGAAGGTTTTCCATCCCGTGCCTATTCGGCAATTTATTAATAAAGTACGCCCTAGCGGACCTGGGAGCGAGCATCAATTTGATGCCCTTCTCCCTCTTTAAAAAGCTCGATTTGGGAGTTCCCACCCCAACGAAAATGAGCATCCAACTCGCGGATCGCTCGATAAAATATCCTATCGGGGTAGTGGAGGACGTTCTGGTCAAGGTTGACAAGTTTATCTTTCCGGTAGACTTCGTCATCCTCGACATCGAGGAGGACGCCGAGGTGCCAATTATCCTCGGTCTCCCTTTCCTCGCGACCTCCCGCGCATTAATTGATGTGAGTAACGGTCGCCTCCTCCTTCGGGTAGGGGACGACGAAGTTACCCTTCTTATTAATCCCTCGATGCGAAACTCTTTATCGAATGATGATTCTTGCTTTCACTTAGAATCCGCGTTCGAGGATGAGTGTTCTTCGCTATATGAATTACTCGCTTTAAATTTAGACGAACCGGATTTGGCGGACCTCGCCCCTTTGGACGAGCTACCGCCAGATTCGCCTTTCGAATCTTTTAATTCTAAAAGTTTAAAAATAACAACATCTTACGAAGAACCCCCGGACTTGGAGCTTAAGCCACTCCCCGACCATTTAAAATACGCTTTTCTCGCCGCGGACTTAAAACTCCCGGTTATTATTTCGCCTTCTTTATCTGATTCGGAAACTTCCGAATTAGTTAAAGTTTTGTCCACGCATCGCCATGCAATTGCATGGCAGATTTCCGATATTAGGGGGATAAATCCCTCTTTTTGCACGCACAAAATCTTCTTAGAAGATAATTCCCGCAAAACCATCCAGCCTCAGCGACGACTTAACCCAAATATGCGGGAGGTCGTTAAGGCTGAAGTAATAAAATTAATGGATGCGGGGATTATCTACCCTATATCCGACAGCACGTGGGTTAGTCCCATTCATGTCGTGCCTAAAAAGGGCGGTATAACGGTAGTTGCAAATGAACATAACGAATTAATTCCAACTCGTACTGTTACGGGTTGGAGGGTGTGCATCGATTACCGAAAATTAAATGATGCCACCCGCAAAGACCACTTTCCGTTATCGTTTATCGATCAAATTTTGGAGCGACTATCGGGTCATCCTTATTATTGTTTTCTCGATGGTCTATCGGGATTTTTTACAAATTCCTATCTCCCCCGAAGACCAGGAGAAAACAACCTTTACGTGCCCCTTCGGTACCTTCGCGTACCGAAGGATGCCATTCGGCCTCTGCAACGCGCCAGCTACATTTCAACGATGTATGATGGCGATCTTTGGAGAGCTCGTAGAGGATATTATGGAAGTCTTTATGGATGACTTCTCGGTTTTTGGAAGCTCCTTCCAAAACTGCCTCCAAAATTTAGATCGAGTCCTCCAACGATGCGAAGACACGAACCTGGTTTTAAACTGGGAAAAGTGTAATTTTATGGTTCGAGAAGGCTTAGTTCTCGGCCACAAAATTTCTGAAAGAGGGATGGAGGTTGACAAGGCCAAGGTCGAAATAATTGAAAAACTCCCCGCGCCCTCAAGTATAAAATCAATTCGTAGTTTTCTTGGCCACGCGGGTTTCTATAGGCGGTTTATTCAAAACTTTTCCAAAATAACAAAACCGCTAACCCACCTCCTGGAGAAGGAATCTCCATTTATTTTTGATAACGCGTGCGTAGAGGCATTCAATGCCATAAAAAATAAACTTATCCATTCTCCCATTTTGGTGGCGCCCGATTGGACCCTTCCGTTTGCGATTATGTGCGACGCGAGTGATATAGCGGTAGGGGCCGTATTAGGCCAACGTGTTAATAAATATTTTCATCCTATCTACTATGCGTCCCGCACGCTCACGGCCGCACAGGCTAATTATACGACAACGGAAAAGGAACTCCTTGCCGTCGTCTTCGCCATAGATAAGTTTAGGCCCTACGTCACGCTTTCAAAAATTATTATATTTACCGACCACTCCGCCCTAAAATATTTATTAGAAAAAATGGAGGCTAAGCCCCGCCTTCTTCGATGGATCCTCCTATTACAAGAATTTGATTTAGAGATCCGCGATAAGAAGGGGCCGAAAATTTAGCGGCCGACCACCTTTCTCGTTTAGAGCACCCAATCGCGGAAGCGCTCTTCGAACCGGAAATCGATGATCGATTTCCCGAGGAGCGTCTTTTAGCTTTAAATAATTTACAAACTTCTCCCTCGCCTTGGTTCGCAGACTACGCCAACTATTTAGTTGCGCGGGTGCTCCCGAAAGACTTTTCAAAACAGCAAAAGAAGAAATTCTTTTCTGATTTGAAAAATTACTTTTGGGAGGACCCTTTCTTATTTCGCGTCTGCG
This sequence comes from Dactylorhiza incarnata, assembly GCA_033032865.1. Classification (NCBI taxonomy): domain Eukaryota; kingdom Viridiplantae; phylum Streptophyta; class Magnoliopsida; order Asparagales; family Orchidaceae; genus Dactylorhiza; species Dactylorhiza incarnata. The sequence goes on from JAWHQI010000013.1 coordinate 8,235,515, forward strand.
CGGACCAAGTCGTGCGGAGATGCGTTTCGAACGAGGAGGGTGCGCAAATTTTGCGGCACTGCCACGAAGGGCCAGCCGGGGGGCATTATCAAGCCAACCGGACCGCGCAGAAGGCGCTGGAGGCAGGCTTTTATTGGCCCGCTCTCTTCAAAGACGCTCACACTTTTGTGAGCGCATGCGATAGCTGTCAACGGTCGGGTAACATCTCTCGTCACGACGAGATGCCCCAAAATTTTTATTTAGAATGCGAGATTTTCGATTTATGGGGCATAGATTTCATAGGCCCCCTACCTCCTTCATATACAAATCGCTACATTTTAGTGGTGGTCGACTACGTATCTAGGTGGGCGGAAGCGCAAGCTCTCCCCACCAACGATGCGAGAGTCGTCGTCAACTTTCTTAAAAAATTATTTTCTCGCTTCGGTACGCCCCGTGCGATAATTAGTGATAGGGGTACGCACTTTTGCAACGCCCAGTTTGCAAAAATATTAACCAAATATGGCGTCACGCATAAGCTCGCCAGCGCCTATCACCCCCAAACGAGCGGCCAAGTGGAGGTAGTAAATCGGGAAATCAAACGCATATTAGAAAAAACCGTTTCAACTAATAGGAAGGATTGGGCACTTAAATTAGACGACGCGCTGTGGGCATATCGTACATCGTACAAGACCGCAATCGGTTGTACGCCTTATCGATTAGTCTACGGCAAGGCATGCCATTTGCCCGTAGAATTAGAGCACCGCGCTTTTTGGGCGTTAAAACTCTTAAATCTCGATCATAATTTAACCGCCGAAAACCGGAAATTCCAATTAAACGAACTCGATGAATGGCGTGCGAACGCTTATGAGAGTAATAAATTTTATAAGGAACGCTCGAAATTTTACCACGACCGCAAAATTAAATTTCCAAAATCATTTGCGCCGGGCGATCTCGTCCTCCTATATAACTCACGTCTTCGTCTTTTTCCGGGGAAACTAAAATCCCGTTGGTCCGGCCCCTTTCAAGTGAAAGAGGTTTGGCCATACGGGACCGTCCTTATCACCCACCCGGAAAAAGGCGACTTAAAAGTTAACGGTCACCGACTAAAACTCTACCACGCGGGGGATCAACTGGGAGGGAAGTTAAATTCCATACCCCTCCCCCACCTCTAAAAAGATCGTACCCCGCCAACGCGTCAAGCTACGAGACGGTAAACAAAGCGCTCGTGGGAGGCACCCCCATAATTATCCAATTACGCTCTTTTTTTATTTTTATTTACTTGAAACAACAAAAAAAAAGATGAAATAAATTTTCATTTCAAAAAAATAAAAACTTAAACAAAAATAATAATAATAAATAATAATAATAAACTAAAAATGAAAAAAAAAATAATAATATTAATAATTATGCATATTTTAAATTATCATTCTTTTTCAAAAAAGAAACAGAAAACAAAATAAAATAATGCAAAAACTTTAAAACAAAAATCAAAAAGAATTTTGAGAATTTTAAAATAAGACAATAGGATGTTTCTCAAAGTAGGATTACTCGACAGACCCGAGAGGGGATTTTTGTCGATATTTCGAAACGAGAAAATCCCGTTGCTTTTACCTTTTTATTTCTCTTCTTTCTTCCTTGGTTTTTATCTTAAAGCCTTTTCTTTATTTTACTTTATTTTATCTTTCTTAAAATTTAGATATATTTTAAAACATGCATATTTTAAAATTAAAACCAAAACAACAAAAAAAATACATATACTATAAATAATAACATAAAAAGATGATAAAAATTTTATTTTTATCATACCAAAAAAAATATATGTTTTTTTTACTTCTTTTTATACGTTTTGTATCCGTGTTTTGTACATTTCGAAAAACTAAAACAACCCAAAAAAAACAATTTTGTATATATTCGTGGAGTTTTTTTGTAACTATCCTTGTATATATTTTTTCTATTTTGTAATTAAAATCTTCATCCTTTCTTTTTTTTTGTAAATATTTTCGTTCCTCACACTTACCTTCAACATTGAGGACAATGTTGGTTTTAAGTATGGGGGCGTGTTTTCCCACTTTTTGTAATTATTTTTGCCCCTCCCATATTAGAAAAAAATCCAAAAAAATCTTTAAGTAACTTAGAAAAAAATTAAAAAACGCATGAAAACAAAAAAATGCGATCAATGTTTTATATTTATGTCTTTATTTGTATATAAATAAACCTTATTTATAAAATCAAAATCAAAAACAAAAAAAAAAGATGAAAAGTTTTACAAAAAAATTTGTTATAACAAAATTCACAAAAATTTTGTCATAACATTCAAATAAATATATGTCTTTCTTTTTCTTTCTTTTTCCTTTTTTTAGTATTAATGTAAATATATATGTATTTACATATGTTTTTTGTTATAAATCAAAAAAAAAAGTACTTAAAAATTTGTTATAACAAAATTTATTTTGTCATAACACCAAAAATATTTATGTTGTTTTATTTTCTTTTCTTTCTTTCTTTTTCCCTTTTTTTATGTACATATTTTTAACAAAATTAAAACAATCAAAAAAAATATGATGAAAAAAAAATATCTTAGAAAAATCAAAAGTATTTTGTATTTATATATGCATTTTGTTATAAAGAAAATCAAAAATCCAAAAAATATCATATCTTAAAAACAAAAAAAAAATATAAATTTGAAAAACTTATCAAAAAACCCAAAAATAAAATAAAACCCCTACTTAGCTTTTTGTTATTCCCAAGGCGAGGTTAGTTTTATCTCTAAGCGCTTTTCATTATTTATGATTTGCTAAATCAATTTTATTCATTTCATAGTTTGAAAAATTTAAATCGAGGAATTTTCAGTAGTAAAGAAAATCTTGCGATCTTAATTTAATTTGAGAACAGAACTTTTAGCATTACCTTGGGTTTACCCTAAATAGATTCCTTTTTGTATTATATTGGCAAACCATCTTTAGATTCAATTATTCTAACACTAAACTTGTGAAACTTTAGGAATGTTTTTAATCTACTAAACTTGCTCTCAAAAATCTTTTTTTATTAATCTAGAATTTCTCTTGAAACCCCCCTTATAAACACCCTTTAGCTTGGCATAAAAATAATAAAAGTAGGAGTTTTAAAAGAAATCCTGTGTCAGTGGGAATAAAGAGATTCCGTAAACACAGGCACCCAATATTGTTAAAAGAAATCCCGTGTCAATGGGAATAAAAAATTAATAATTCCGTAAACACGGGCATTGGGTTAAGTTGAGAAATGATTTCAGTTATCCCGCGTAAACCAACGCTGGGAACCAAAGTAAAACCACCAAAAAGGTGGGGTGAGAGGATAAAATCCGTCACCCCTAAATCCAAGCACTCTTCTTTTTGCCAAGGCTACCTTTTTTCCCCTACCCCTTAGCCAATAAAATTGTACCTAGATTTTAATTTAAAAAAGTTTGAGAGAGCATAATTAGTAGGCTTTATTTATTCTTAAAAATTTTCTTTAAAAAGTTAAAGTTTTATATAATTCTATTCTAATTAAAATGTACCAAAGATTGCAATAATCGATGCTATTTAGCTAACTTTAGAAGTCTCGCTAAAATTTTTTCGCTCTTTTTAAATTACTTTCATAGTTTTGGACTTACCTCTTTAAATACCCTAAATTTATTTCGATCTTACTTTTGATTTAATAAAAACTTTAGTAAATTAGAAATTTTATTAAACGTCTTATAGGTATCTCTTACTTTTGCTCTGGAATAGCAAAAGCTTAAGTATGGGGGTGTTTGATGAATAGTAAATATACGCATTTTTCTTTATAATTTTTAGTATAATTTTAATTAGATTTCTAAATAATATATGTAAATTAATGAATACAATGTTTGTTTTTGTTATTTTTGTTTTTAACTTAGCTTTATTTTAATTTTGTAAAGTTTTTGTAATTTTGTTAAGTCACGCCCTTGGTCACGCCCGTGTCCAAGGGCGTGTTCACTAATCCCTAACATTTTCTTTTCCCTGTTCTTTTTCCAACTCAAACATCAAGTCACGCCCTCGGTCACGCCCGTGACCGAGGCCGTGTACATCAGTCACGCCCGTGTTGAATGACCAAGCCCAGATTCGAGCCAAGATGTCAATGTCACGCCCAATGTCATGGTCGTGATCGGGTCACGCCCGTGACCGAGGCCGTGACCCCTCAATTTCTTCCGGAAGAACAAAGGACACGCCGCCCGTCACGCCCAGCAGCCGATAGCACAATGCCGACATCGAACACGCCCGTGTTACTTGGAACACGCCCGTGTACTTCCGAAGTCGCCGGTCAAGCCTTCCAGATGCCTGCCTGGATCCAGCTGTTCTGGCTATTCGCACCCCAAGCCGTGTCACGCCCTCAGACACGCCCGTGTCCGAGGGCGTGTAATCCAAAATTTTTTTCTATAAATAGCCAGTTTCAGCTGAGTCCAAGGGTTCAAAATTTTGGGAGCTTCTCTTAAGGTTTTGTTCCATTTTGCTGATTTTTGGTGTTTTGTAATTTTTGTAATTTTGCACTTTCTCTCTCTAGTTTTGTAACCTTTTTTGATGGAAATAAATTAAGCTTGTAATTATTGTCTCTCTTTGTTTTAGTGTGTGTGTGTTCTCTTTTCTCTTTTTCTTTTTATTTTTAGTTTTATGTAATTTTGTAATTTTTGTTAAGTTGTCATTTTAATTTGGGTGTGTGTGTGTATGAGTGTAATTTTCTTATTTTTAGCTTTGTTGTAATTTTTAGATGATTTCGTATTAGTGTGGGTGAGTGTAGGAGTTTAAATATTTTTTTTTTGGTTTGTTTTGATTTGGTGTTTTTACTTTCTTTTTGCCTTTTTTTGTAAGTGTGTGTGTGTGTATGAGAGTAGGTTTTCTTTTCTTTTTAACTTAGTTTCATTATTGTTGTGTGTGTGAGTGTATGAGTTTAGATTTGTTTTATTTTAATTAGATTTCATTATTGTTGAGTGGGTGTGTGTATGAGTATAAAGTTTGCGCCTTTTTTGTAATCAAATAGATTTCATTTCCGTCACGCATTTATTTCCCGCCTATCCGTTTGGATAGGACTTGCTCACGCATTTATTTCCCGCCTATCCGTTTGGATAGGACTTGCTACGCATTTATTTCCCGCCTATCCGTTTGGATAGGACTTGCTCACGCATTTATTTCCCCTCTACCTATTTGGGTAGGGATCGCATTTCTTTAATTTCTGCAATTCACAGCTTTCATTTTAATTCTGTAGAGTGTGTGCGTTTTCAATTAGTGCGTCTTTTAATTTTTTATATATTTGCTTTTTGCTTAATTCCGCTACCCGCTCAATCGCTTATTATCGCCGTAGTTATCATTATCGTTTTATAAAACCCTAAAAAATTCTAAGCAAAACTACTTTTTAAATTAACATTTTCGTTCTTTTTCTTTTCATCGCTTTTCTTGGTTTTTGCTAAACGCACACCAAGCCCGCGATAGTTATCATTTTCGTCACTAACTTTTCTATAAAATCATAAAAATCAATTTCAAACTCTTTTCGATAAAATAATAGCGCGTTCCTAAGAAGTAGAAATAATCGATACGACCTTGGAAAAATACGACCTTGATATTTCAAAAGAAATATCCTATACTACTATCGATAAGGTCCACTTGCCTTTATTGATTTTAGTCCGGATAATTACATAAACCCAAAAGCTTTCTCTCTAAAGCACTTTTTAAAACTCTCTTTTAAAAACACTAAAAAATTTGTTGCGACACCTCTTTGGTTGTTGCAACTAGCTTAAGGTAAAAGAAGTTTTAAAACGCTCTTAACGAATTGTTGCAACTACTCAAAAAATTGTTGCAACAATATTTTCAAAAAGCTTTCAATTTTAATTTCAACATAAAGCCCTTTTTCAATCTTTTCTATTTAGCTTTTGGCGACGCGGCCAAAGAGTAATCTTCGATATTTCGAAAGAGGAAAAGGCCGTTACTTCTATCTTTCGATAGGATAACGGGTAATTCCTCGAAGTAGGATTACTCGCTGGACTCTTCGAAAACACCGCCGAATTCTAATAAAAGAAGAAAGCAAGGCTTCACACCTTTTTCAAAAAAACTAATTTTAACGTATCACCCATACTCCACAGAAAAATGGCATTGCAGAATGGAAGATCCGCCATCTGACAGAAACTTGCAAATGCTGGCTTCATGCCATGAGTATCCCAAAGTCCTTCTGGGCGGAGGGAATGTCTTGTGCGGCATACGTCATCTACAGGATGCCTCTAAGTCCTATCAACATGAAGACCCCTCACAAACTGATGTTCAAGGAGAAACCAAGTGTTGCACACCTTCGGGAGTTCGGGTCAACCTGTTATGTGCATATCCCTGATGCTCTTCGAACAAAGCTAGATAAGAAAGCAAGGAAGCTAGTCTTTATTGGATATGATGAGCAGAAGAAGGGATGGAGATGCATGGATCCTTTGACTAGAAGATCTTTTGTATCTCGGGATGTGGTGTTCGATGAGGTGACTTCTTACAAGGGGAGTTCAGGAGTTGAACTACCAGAGAGAAGGGTTGATGAAGAAGGGAAGGCTGCCGAAAATCTTCAAGTGGAGTTGCCTGTTTCACCAGGAGCTCCAGTTGTGTCAAGCTCAGAGATGGAGGCTTCAGGTTCTGGAAGCAGGGGGAGCGATGCTCCAAGTTCATCTAGAAGAGGAGCTAGCATAGAAGAAGCAGCTGAGGAGGTGGCTAGTCAGGTGCAACCTCTTAGGAGGTCGAAGAGGACTATCAAGCCACCGGATCGATACACCGGAGGAAACATGGTGAGCTTAGTCTCATGTTTCTTTGTTGGTCCCTTGGATGAGAGGGAGCCGCCGAGTTTTTAGAAGGCCAAAGTCGTGAAGCAGTGGGACATTGCTATGCAAGAGGAGATGGATGCTCTCAAGAAGAATGAGACTTGGTCTCTAGTGCCCAGGCCCAAGGGCATTACCCTTGTGACATGCAAGTGGGTCTATAAACTTAAGAAGAAGGCTGACGGTACGATCGAGCTATACAAGGCTCGCCTTGTAGCTCACAGGTTCTCACAGCAGTACGGAGAAGATTATGATGAGATGTTTAGTCCAGTGGCAAAGATGACTTCGGTCCGATTTGTTATTGCTTTGGCGGCTTCAAGTGGATGGGAGATTTGGCAGCTCGACATGAAGAATGCTTTTCTATACGGAGAGATTGACAAGGATATCTTCATGATCCAACTGACGGGCTTCATCTCGGAGGATTATCCGGACTACATCTGCAAACTGAAGAAGGCTTTGTATGGGTTGAAGCAAGCGCCTCGGGCGTGGTATGGGAAGATCGCAGAGTATCTTATATTCTGTGGGTTCTTTGCTTCAGACTCTGATTCTAGCTTGTTCATCGAGAAGGCGGGGGGGGGGGGTGCTTCGGGTTATTGTTCTGCTGTATGTGGATGACATGATTGTCACCGGGAACTCGAAGGAGGCAGTATCAAGGCTGAGAGTCGAGCTTGCTATAAGATTTGAGATGAAGGATCTGGGTGAGCTTCACCATTTCCTTGGACTCGAGGTTCAGTGGCGGGAGAGCGGAGTGCTCATTTCTCAGGCTGGATATGCGGAGCGGATCGTTCAACGATTTGGCATCGAGGATGGCAAGAGCAGCTCTATACCTCTAGAACAGCATCATAAACTTCGAAGGATGAGGCGAGAGTTCTATCTGATCCGTTGGTGTTCCGAGCTCTGGTTGGGAGCTTGATCTACTTGACGATCACAAGGCCTGATATTGCTTATGTAGTTGGCAAGGTGAGTCGGTACATGGTGGAACCACAGAAGCCTCATCTTCTGGCGGAAAAAGGAAATTTGAAGTATGTGAAGTCGACCTCTGATCTGGGTCTCCTATATAGGAGAGGGTCAAGCTTGGAGTTGCATGGATTTGTGGATGCTAATTATGGGGGAGACGTGGATGATCGAAGATCAACGTCTGGCTTTGTCTTTATGACAGGCCCCACAACTATTTCTTGGTGCAGCAAAAAGCAGGACTCGGTGTCCGTATCTACCACAGAAGCGGAATATAAGGCTTTGGCCTTGACAGCTCAGGAAGTCGTTTGGCTCAGGAGGTTGGTGGAGGACGTTCATGAGGAGGTTCGAGGTCCCACTATGTCACGCGAGGACCAAGCATACTGAGATTGAGCACCATTTCATTCGTGAAAAGGTGTTGGGAGGATCGTTTATGGTCGAGCATGTTCGGAGTGCGGACAATGTTGCAGACATCTTCACAAAGCCGCTGGCAAAGGGATAGTTTACTCGGTTGCGGAGTTTACTCGGGCTAGTTTCCACTTCCCACTTCAAGGTGGGTGTTGAAATTATTGAAGTGGAGTGGAAGGTGGCCGGCGGTCTGATTTTTGGAGACCGCAGAGACCGCGCGGTCTCTGCTCTGGTGTTCTGCCGGTCTGGCTCTGCCAGTCTGTCTCTGGTGGCCTGCTGTGATTGGTCGGTCTGTTCTAGCTTGCTGCGGTCTCTTCCCGTCTTCCCGGGTTGTTCTACTTAGTTGGTTTATCTTCTTTGTAGAAGACTGAGCGGTCTGTTCTTATGTTACTGCTATGACCGGGCGGCTTGCTGGGCATTCTGGCGACTTATCTGAAGTCAGCCAGATGTTCTATGGTTGGCTCTTGGTGATCTAAGGAAGGAGTGGTCTTGTGTCTGCGTGGCTTGTGCGCGGACTACTGCTGATCTGCGGTCTTAGACCGGATGTTTTCCAAGTGGTCTGATCGCGCGGTCTGCTTTGTGAGACCGTTGGCGATCTGACGGGTGGTGATTGTATCCCTCTTGTGCGGTGACGACATCCATCTACCCGCCCATAAATAGGGGTGCAGGGCCCGTCATTCATAACGAGAACTGTAAGAACTTGAGCCTGGGTTGTTTCGTGTTGTCTCAACTTTGAGGTCGGGCGGTCTCGGAAGCGAGTTGACTGTTTATTGTGTTCACAGGTTTGCAGTCAGCAGGTTGCGGTCTCCTTCCTTGGTGATTTCCCAGCGGCTTGAATAAATAGTTCGACAGCGGCTTGTCTGCGAACTGGTTAATGTCATTCTTGTGTTGTTCGCAGCAAACTCGGCAATCAGGCGACCTTCAGCGGTTAGGCGATCTGAGTTGCGGTCTGGCGACAGCTTCAGTTCTTTGTTTAGTGCAATAAGCTCCAGTTCATGCAGTCTGAGGTGGCGGTCTGGCAGTGCAGGTCATCTTGCCAGTTTTCTGTTCGAGCGGTCTCAGGTCAAGCCGGCGATCTCTAGAGTCGAGCGGTCGGTGTGGTCTCTGCTTGTCAAGCCGCTAGTTTTGTTTTTGGTTTGTTTTGTTCTTCTCTCCTTCGTGATTCTTATGAATCATGTCTCACCACATATACCTCGCACTGTAATCAAGTACTGTGATTCAATAAAGCTTTGTTTTTTGGCATTTTGTGATTGTTTGGCTATAACTTAGTTGATGCAACTCCTGCTTACTCCTAAACGATTCAAATCAAAAAATTTAACAATGATATGGCTCTGGTAAAAATTTCATCCTATTTGGGATCGAATTGGTAGGGTAATTAAGTAACCAAAATTTGGTCAAACTATGGTATATTAGATCAAAAGTGCACTTGATGGATTTGGGAGATCAACCCTCATCAAATTGTTATGAAACTTTGACCACTGACTTGATGTCACATAAAATACCCCCACATAGGGTTTTTGGGTGGTTTGGGGTGGATGTGCCCTAAACCCAGTTCAAACCGTAGGGTTTTATATTGAACCTATTGAAGGACATAGGGTCACATTTCATTGGATAGACTTGAAAATTGGTAGAGTAGTTTATAGGGAGGTATTATGCTCTGGATAATTTATCTAGAATTTTTAGGAACATTTATCCCCTCTGAATTAATTAAGAATCAATTAGGTCACTTTCTTATGTTAAGAATTTACATAAGCATATTACCTTGAATGCTCATGAAATTCTGTTGGTAAGTTTAAATGGATGATATCATTCTCTGATAATTTTGTTATGAATTTTGGATTGATATATATAGTACTTCATTGATAATCCCAATATTTGCCCTAGTTGTAAGAAAATTAATTATGAATTTAATACTCATGGGAAAATCATGAAACTTGGTCAAATGTCTTTTTACGGCAAGAAGGTGATTTTTTAATTTTATCATAATTTTTGGAGGTGTTTTATATGGTTTTCTTTACAAAGTGTCATATGAGTTATTTATTTAAATAAAGGATTTATATGGTCAAATGAATCTGGAAATTTATTAAACTCCACTAGTAAACTTTTTTGATTAACTTAGGCATTTCTGATTTTGTTGTAATTTTTGAATGAGAATTTTCGGCACTTCCTTTGGAAATCCCTGATTGCGATAGATTAATCAATATTTTAATTAGAGGTCAAAACCTTTCTGAAAATTTATGAATTTCATATGTGGCTGTTATTTTGATGATATATAGTTGTACAAACTTTATCAAGGCCATAGCTTATCAGAAAACCATACTCGATTTTCAAAGCCATAGGTTCCCTGATTTTGAGGAAATTATAAGAAATGCCAAATAAATTAGGAAAATTATGAATTTCTAGAGTTAGTCTAAAAATGTCATAACATACCCCCAATAAAAATCTTGGGTCAATTGGATGAGCTTTGGGAGACTTTCTCTTTAAACATCGTATAGTTCAGGTGGTCTGCGTATAGTGAAAAGGCTGAATAAGGATAAACATGTAGGTTTTTACATGGGGAGTAAGATTTCTGGTTGACTAGGAGGCAAGAGTGTGCTTGGGATAGTCGAAGTATTGTCATTCCCTAGGAGTAGAATAAAACACACTTAGGGTTAATAAGTGTATTAGTGAGAGGGGTATGCTTTTGGGTAGTTATCAATAATAGTAAGTGCCTTGGAAAGGGTGGTTTGGGCTATCGTCCCATCGTACGTCCTAGTACCTCTCCGAGCCCCTCACAGGGTAGTCCTCGGGAAGTCTATGGTTAACCCAAATCAGTAGGAATAAATTGTTATGCAAGATTAACTTAATAATACACTCACTCACATCCCACTGTGGCGGGTGTTAACTTGTTTGGTCAGATGAGCAGTAGGCTCGATGGTTGTAGTTGCTCGGTGGTTTTAGTTGTGGACGGGTTTGTCCGGCGAGTAGGTGGCTCGAAAGGTTGTTGCGACGGGCGGGTTAGCCCGGGGATCCTATGGATCGGAGATACATAGTAATCATAATTGCATGTGCATAAAGGAGGTGGGTCTTCGGTATTGACGGTCGTTCGCACCGATGTCGATACGTTGACTCGACAAGTGTGGATTTGCACATAGCCAAGAAAGTCTGGTGGTACAACCAGTAACAGTATACAGGCGCTCCGCGGTTTTGCGTTGAGGCGTACAATAGGTCTAGGCTAGGTAGTGTGAATACCAACCTAGAGGTGGGCGAGGCCCAACCCACCACTTTCGTTTGCCACTATGGGGGTATCCTGGGAGTTTTACTAGCTTCAAAAAGGTGGAACTAAAGGTTTGTGCACATAGAGTCGAAGTGTGTGAGTTGCACTTGTGTGATCATAACATTACCCATCATAACTCTGCATGTCATATCATAAGCATTGCATTTCAACCCCTACCCCTATCGTATAAATTGGTTATGGGACTTTTTATACGATATGCCTTATTAAATGATCCCTTGGTCTATAAGTTTGTATGGGCATGCCTATAAATATATGGTTACTTTTCTACTCTATACTTGTCTTTACTTGCTTACTTTACTTGTTTTTACCTTATTTTATTACTATCTCATATATATAAACACATGTGTATTGATAGATACTCCTGTAGTTAAGAAATGTCACCTGCTTTGTTTTATAACCCTTGCTGTCCTCCGCTTCATCCTCCCGCTCCGTGCCTAGGGCCACTAGGGGATGGATGGGGGAAAACGAGGCTTAGTCTTTTTGACTAACGGTCGGTGGACCATATCATTTTAGGGGACCGAGGAGACGCCGCACCACCACAGGCCGGTGCGAATGAATGTGGGCAAGTCTAGCAAGGGAGTGCCAGTCATAGGATCCATGAGTGTCTTCAGTAGATTTGCTTCCGCGAATGATCTTCTAGTGAGGAAATGATGTACTGTGCATAAGCCCTCTTATTATTACTCTGTTATGTTAGTTATTATCTTGTGGACTATTATTATGATCTATATATAGCATGTGATGTGGACTTGAGCTTCTATATGTTCAAATATACCTTTCTTCTTCTATGATCGATATGGACGGTAGGATAGGCGTTTTGTAGTGGCGACCTTCCCGAGTGTTGCTGTCACTGCAAAGTGGCGGTTCTGGGCATAAGTCCTGGTTTTGTAGCCAAAAAAATGGGGTCTAACAAACTAGAATTAGAGCAAACCTCGATCCGAAGAAAAGAAGTCCACAAACCTTGGGCTACCCCGCGCGAGTTTAGTTTGAGGACAAACTAAGCACCGGAAGCAATGGTGTGCCCATATGGGGAAATCACATGAAAAAGTCCACTTTTAACTGAATCTTTTCAGCCAAATCTCCTTACGATTGACAAGTTTTCTTTTGTAGCCTGCGGCGAACCCTGCCACCAACAGGGAATACCTCCAGCTGCAATGATCTATTTAGATTGTCCTTTAGTCAATGAGTAAGACACAACCCCACTAGGAAACATGACTCACCACGACAATTTATACCATGCCCTAGTTTGAAATAGACCATAGGTATAAATTTGATTAAGGTATAAGAATACCCCAAAGAGGTTAGAGGAGGAGCTGATCACTGATCAAAGCGGTGGCGGTTGACCAGTCAGAGTCGGTTCTTTATCGTTGTCGCCAGGCGATAGTGCTACCGCCCGGCGATAGCGACAATTTGTACTTTGCAGCCGAAATCGTGGGCTTTGATGGCACTTGGACTTTTGGGTCGGTTTTGGACGGACTTGGCTCGGGAGGTGGCGTGAAAAGGCCGAAACCCCTCTTCACTTCCTTATTCACTAAGGGTTTTGTTTTGGTAAGAAGGAGGAGCTTGGTAGTGGTGATGAATAGGGTTTTCCAACCTTAGAGCTCATCTTTGGTGGAAGTTTCCTACACCGAATCCCGATCCGTTGGTGGCTACACGTAGAGGAGGGCAAGACACTCATTTCCAACCATGCCAAAAATCAAGCTATGGCCTCGAAGCGACGTCAAAGGGTAACGATCCTTTCTATCCTCTTTTGGACATGTGTTAGTCCTTTTCCGTGCATCCTTGAGGTCCCTACCCAAAAGGGTGAGGTCGTGACCTCCGACGGGTGGATTCGTGTTATCCCCGTCAGATCTTACAAACATATAGAGTCCATGCGTGAAATGGACGTAGGCGCGCTGTGTGAAGCCCATCCGAGACGGTTCGTCCGGATTGGTGATGCTTTTTGATATTCTGCTTTGTAGGACTAGAGGGTGCTACTGCATGTGCAGCAACGCCTGAGGGTGTGCCCCGGGAAGCATCCAAAGTTAGAAGCAGAAATGGAGTTTCTGTTCACTACTGCTGGCGTTAGCGTTATCGCAGGACGGTAGCTCCCAGACTTGGTTCTGGTGATTTTGTGCGTTCTGAGGCAGTGGGAGTGCTACTGCATGTGCAGCAATGCCTGGGGGTGTGCACCGGGAAGCACCCACAGTTAGAAGCCAAAATGGGGTTTTTGTACACTATCTCCAGGCGTTAGCGTTAACGCTGGCGTCAGCTCCCAGGCTGAGTTCTGGTGATGTTGTTGTGCCCACCTATTGAGAGGACCTGAGGCCTGTGTGCCCGACCTGTGAGGGTGTCCTGGTGGATGACTTAGCGGCCCGTAGAGCCGGCTAATTGAGAATACCTGGGCTGAGTGAACGCCATACCCGCAATTCATGTTGTACAACGAGAGCTGTGAACAACGGGCATTTGGCGAACCTGAAACCGCACCACTGCAGCACCTGATTAGTAAGTCTCGTACAGCATGTCGGGAAGCAATGGGAAAGAGTCTTCGCCCTACAGAATGTTCACAATTAAAGCACGGGAGAGCCCTGGTATTTGGGCAACCGACTTTAGCCTCGAAGGGCAAAGCCATCAAGAGTGGATGGTGGTGGAAGGCGGAGTACACCAAAGAGTGCCTGAGAGCACGAGACGTGGAGGCCATTCCCACGTTTGTGATTGATGCATATGTATGAATTGTTGTGGGCCGTGACAGTCGCTTCATTCTGTTATATATATATATATATATATATGTTGTGATGCACTTGTAGGGACGGGAAACTGCCACTCCCTCGAAGGGGTGGGGTCGTTATAATTTGGTCAGTCGTTGCTGACTGTTGCACTGTTTTGCCACCGTTTTTGGTGGGCTTGTTGTACAGGTGCTGGACCGAGCGGGAACATAGTGGTCTCATAGCGGGCTGAAGCCTCTGCGCGGCTGCGGCCCTTAAAGGCCTTTTTAATGTTCTCTTATTTTCATGTATGGCCGGCCTGCGCGCCGATGTTGGTAATTTGTAAGGCCGTTGTGCATAAATTTTGTTGTGTAAAACATTTCATTCCAAGTAATAGAAGTGGACATACCCGGGTTCGGGTTTTGTGGTTTATATATCTTGTCTCTCTCTTTTGCTTTCGCATAGAATGCTCTAAGTTAGGTTCGTTGTTTAGAGTCGTTCGATATTTCAATTAAGTGACGTTCTCGTTTGTTTTGTAGTATATGGCGTGGGGCCCCGGCCGGACCTTCTGTTATATGCTCCCGAACGGATGGGGATGTTACAAATTGGTATCAGCTTCTAGGGTTCCGTGTCCTTCTAAGGAATTCGTGGACGAATTCTTTTATGGGGTGGTGAGCACGTGTGTGCGCTACCGTCGAGACATAAAATAAACCCAAAAATGTCCACTTAGGAATAAAATGTAACAACAAACCAACAATTATTGCATGAATTTTGGAACCTGAGTGTTCCTTTTGTTGTTAGTTGCGACTGTGCTGTCGCCTAACTGTGGGATGCACTCGTGTAGGGCACTCGAAGTGCAGTGGGACCATCGCGTCCCCGTGACGTGGTTGAGAGTAGCGGGTCTGCTGAGGCTCCTACACCTCCGTCTGCTGAGATGGTTCGGCTAGTTATAGAAGCCGTTCTAGCTGCGTTGAATGGCCAGCCTAGAAGGCAAGGTCAACCGCCGGTGCAGGAAGTGGCCCCAGAGCCACTATGAGTGGAGCAAGTCCCCGTGAGGCATGCTGCTGAGCAACAGCTGAAGCATTTCCTAGGATTTCGACCTCCTTCATTTACCGGGGTTGAATCCCCAGCTGAGGCCGAGGACTGGCTGTCGCATATGGAGCGAATTTTGACAGCGACACAGTCGGATGAAGCGCAGAAAGTGACCTTCGCTACTTTCTTGTTGGAAAAGGAAGCCATGCGGTGGTGGGATGAGGTAGAGAGGCGCCAGTTTGCGGGAAGGCGACTGGTTCATATGCCGATGGAAGAGTTCTCGAGAATCTTCCTGGCAAGGTATGTGCCTCTGTCGCAGCAGATCACGATGGAGAACCAGTTCTTGGCCCTGCCGCAGGGCTATAGACTAGTTGATGACTACCTGTATGAGTTCACCCGCATCGGGCGTTACGCTGGAACTTCTTTCGATGATGAGGGGAGAAGGGTGAACAGGTTCTACGGAGGCTTGCGTAGTGAGTTGCGGTACCTTCTGACAGGGTTGTTGGTGCAGGGTTTCATGACCCTCCTTAGTTCAACCCGAGCGCTTGAGCAGGACATGCTCAGGGAGAAGGGCAAGGTGGCTGTGGTCGAGGCAGTGCCGGAGGGCAAGGCGCCGAGTGCGGCGAAGTTGCGGAGGTTGAATCGCTGGAAGAAGACTCGATTATCTGGGCCAGCTCCCTCTGCTTCGGGCGCGTCGTCTGGACGTGGCCCTCCTATTTGTTTTACTTGTGGCAAGCCTGGCCATTTCTCTCGGGATTGCCGCAGTGGGCTTCCAAGGTCAGAGAAGAAGACTGGGCCATCTTATTCTGAGAAGGGGAAGGCGGCTGAGTCCACTGCCTCCCGAATGGCTCCCCCGCAGCACAGAGTCTTCAGTCTTGGTCAGCAGGAGGCTATCAAAGCCAAGGACGTCGTGACAGGTATAATTTAAGATACAGTCCTTACTGTTTTATATACCTATAATAGTGTTCATGCTAACCTTGTTTGGCGGCGTAGGCTTTGTAAATGTTTTAGGCGTTCCTGCGAGAGCGCTTTTCGATACTGGAGCTTCGCACTCCTTCTTGTCGTCGGACTTCGTCCAACATATTGTTGCACCGTCGATTGCTTCCGCAGATGGACTGGAGGTCCTACTGCCGAATGGATATTCGATGCGTGAGGAGAGGAGTTGTTGCGTGAAGGTTCAAGTTGGAAGCCAGGAGTATGACCTGAAAGCATCGTTACTCCCCCTGGTTGAGTTCGATGTAATCTTCGGCATGGACTGGCTATCGGAACAGCGTGCGTGCATCGATTGCACCAACAAGGAAGTGAGGTTTGGGCGGTGTGCCGATCGTGAGACGGACTTTGCGGGCATGCATGGATCAAGCAAGATGCTGATGTCTACTCTCCAGGTGTCCAAGGCAGTGCATCAGGGAGCAGAGTTATTTTTTGCTCTAGTGGAGGCTTCTACGCCGAGGCCCAGCCTAGTGGATGTTCGGTAGTTTCAGAGTTCCCCAATGTGTTCCCGAGCGATCTCCTCGGTGCTCCACCGCAGCGGGAGATAGATTTCACGATTGAGTTGGTGCCAGGCGCTAAGCCTGTGGCCCACTCGCCGTACCGTATGGCTCCGAAGGTGTTGGCGGAGTTGAAGCTGCAGTTGTAGGAGCTTCTTGAGTAGGGCTACGTGCGTCCGAGTTCCTCACCTTGGAGTGCACCGGTCCTCTTCGTCAAAAAGAAGGACGGTAGCCTGCGGCTTTGCATCGATTATCGGGAGCTGAACAAGCTGACTGAGAAGAACAAGTATCCTCTTCCGAGGATAGACGACTTGTTCGACCAGCTCGTTGGTTCGACAGTATACTCAAAGCTGGACTTGAAGTCAGGATATTATCTTGTGCGGATCAGGGAGTAAGACATCCCGAAGACTGCCTTCAGTACAAGGTACGAGCAATATGAGTTCACCGTGATGCCGTTTGGGCTGTCTAATGCGCCTTCGGTGTTTATGGACTTGATGCACCGGACTTTCCGAGAGTACCTCGACCGGTTTGTGATCGTCTTCCTTGACGACATACTGGTCTACTCTCAGTCCGAGGAGGAGCACGGTGATCATCTGCGAGTAGTCTTGGAGGTTCTGAGGAGGAACTGGCTATATGCCAAGTTCCCGAAGTGCGAGTTCTGGCTACCTTCCGTGGCATTCTTAGGCCATGTGGTTAGTGGAGAAGGTGTGGCGGTAGATCCGGTGAAGGTTGCGGCCATCAGGGAGTGGCCTATTCTTTCTACTGTAGCAGAGGTCCGTAGCTTTCTCGGGCTGGCCGGCTATTACAGGCGCTTCGTGGAGAACTTCTCACGGATCGCGCTGCCTCTTACGACGCTGACACGGAAGATGCAGGAGTTTATTTGGACGCCCGCATGTGCGCAGGCTTTCGAGGAGTTGAAGTGGCGGCTTACCACGGCTCCGATCTTATGTTTTCCTTACGGCACGGAGGGCTACGAGATCTACACCTACGCTTCTGGGAGCGGCCTTGGTTGTGTTCTGCAGCAGCATGGCAAGGTAGTAGCGTACGGCTTTCGCCAGCTAAAGGTGCACGTGCGGAACTATCCGGTCCACGACTTAGAGTTGGCGGCCATGATATTTGCACTGAATCTTTGGCGGCATTATGTTTATGGCGTGAGGATCGACATCTTCACGGACCATAAGATCCTGAAGTACCTTCTGACGCAGAATGAGCTGAATATGCGACAGCAAAGGTGGATGGAGTTCCTTGGGGACAACACCTTCGAGATTCATTACACTCCCGGGAAGGGGAATGTTGTCGCGGACGCGCTTAGTCGCAGGGCTCCAACGCAGGCCAATTGGCTTCAGATGCATGATGCGCACCTGATACGTGACCTGGAGGCCTTGGGTATTTCTTGCGTGGAGTAGAGGAGCAGTGCCGGTGCCTGTTTGAGTTGGACTGAGGTGCAGTACGACCTCGCAGATAGAGTCTGCCAGGCTTTAAAACTCGATCCGAGTTTAAAGCGCTACGTGGAGGAGGCTGGTGGTGGGCCGGATGCCCAGTTTTAGGTGCGTGACGGGTTGCTGTGGAGAGGCGACCGTTTGTGCATCCCCAAGGTGGGTGAGCTGCGCGATGAGTTGATGTACGAGGCGCATCATACCAGGTATTCAGTTCATCCGGGGAGCACGAAGATGTACAAGGACATGAAGGTCCTTTTTTGGTGGCCGGGTTTGAAGAGGGACATCGCTCACTACGTGGCCAATTGCCACACTTGTGCGCTAGTGATGGTAGAATGTCAGAAGCCCGACGGCTTTTTGAAGTCATTACCGGTTCCGGAGTGGAAATTCGATGATGTTTCCATGGATTTCGTGCATGGGCTGCCAAGATCGCAGCGCTGGAGGCTAGTCAACCGTCTATTGCGTACGAAGTTGCAGTTTAGCACGGCCTTTCATCCTCAGACGGGCTGACAAAGGTGGCGCACTTTATCCCCAACCGGAGGGATGACTCGGTGGAGAAGTTGGCGAAGCTGTATGTTGATACAATAGTACGATTGCACGGTGTGCCCCGTAGCATCGTCAGTGATCGAGATGGACGCTTTACTTCGAGCGACTGGAGGCTAGTCAACCGTCTATTGCGTACGAAGTTGCAGTTTAGCACGGCCTTTCATCCTCAGACGGATGGCCAAACTGAGCGTACCAATAGGACGATGGAGGACATACTCCGGATGTGCGTCCTAGATTTCGGCAAGGGGTGGGAAGATCACCTCTTTCTTGTTGAGTTCGCGTACAACAACAGCTACCAGGCGAGTATTCAGGTGGCGCCTTTCGAGGCCCTCTATGGCAGGAAGTGCTGCACTCCCTTAGCTTGGGCGGAAACGGGCGAGACGAAGCTCTTCAAGAGGAAAGACGTCAAAGAGGCGACTTCGACGGTACGTATGATCCGGGAGAGGCTTTTGGTTGAACAGGATAGTCAGGTGAAGTACTATAATGCGAAGCACCGCGACGTCCAGTTCGCCGTTGGCGATTGGGTTTACTTGAAGATCAGGCCGTTCAAGGGTGTATCCAGGATTCGACGCTTGAAAAAGCTGAGTCCAATATACCTTGGACCGTTGGAGATCATCGAGCGCGTCGGCGAGGCGGCTTATAGGCTTGCACTATTGGCGGAACTGAGCGGGCTACACTATGTATTCCACATCTCCGTGTTGCGGAAGGCAGTGCAAGAGCCTACGCATGTGGTTGCGGCAGAACAGGTGCCCATGGATAGTGAGCTTAAGATGGCGGTCAGGCCCGTTAGCATCGAGGATGCTGAGGTGCGTCAGTTGCGGAACAGGGCGATCCGTATGGTAAAGGTCCGTTAGGACAACTGCGGTCGCGAGGAACTCTCATGGGAGCATGAGCAGACCATGATGGAGGAGTTCCCCGAGCTGTTTCGGTGACGTTTATCTCTCTTTTTCCCCTTTTTGTAAAAACCTTTTTGGATATATATATATATATGCCTGTTTTTACAAATTTTGGGGCGAAATTTTTATAAGGAGGGGAGGGTTGTAAGACCTCAAAACAGAAAGTTTGATTTCTGGAATCCAGAGCTATCGCTGGCGATAGCGACTATCGCCCGGCGATAGCATTCTGTTGAGAAGGTTTCTGTCTAGAGGCTATCGCATGGCATTAGTGCTAACGCCGGCGGCAGCATGACGCGTGGCAGTCACTGATCAAAGCGGTGGCGTTGACTAGTCAGAGTCGGTTCTTTATCGCTGTCGCCAGGCGATAGCGCTACCGCCCGGCGATAGCGGCAATTTGTACTTTGCGGTCGAAATCGTGGGCTTTGATCGCACTTGGACTTTTGGGTCGGTTTTGGACGGACTTGGCTCGGGAGGTGGCTTGAAAAGGTCGAAACCCCTCTTCTCTTCCTTATTCACTAAGGGTTTTGTTTTGGTAAGAAGGACGAGCTTGGTAGTGGTGATGAATAGGGTTTTCCAACCCTAGAGCTCATCTTTGGTGGAGGTTTCCTACACCGAATCCCAATCCGTTGGTGGCTACGCGTAGAGGAGGGCAAGACGCTCCTTTCCAACCATGCCAAAAATCAATCTATGGCCTCGAAGCGACGTCAAAGGGTAACGATCCTTTCTATCCTCTTTTGGACATGTGTTAGTCCTTTTTCGTGCATCCTTGAGGTCCCTACCCAAAAGGGTGAGGTCGTGACCTCCGACGGGTGGATTCGTGTTATCCCCGTCAGATCTTACATACATATAAAGTCCATGCGTGAAATGGACATAGGCGCGCTGTGTGAAGCCCATCCGAGACGGTTCGTCCGTATTGGTGATGCTTTTTGATATTATGCGTGCCGGGGAAAACTTCGTGTTGATATCCTGCTTCGTAGGACTAGAGGGTGCTACTGCATGTGCAGCAACGCCTGGGGGTGTGCCCCGGGAAGCACCCGAAGTTAGAAGCAGAAATGGAGTTTCTGTTCACTACCGCTGGCGTTAGCATTATCGCCGTGCGGTAGCTCCCAGACTTGGTTCTGGTGATTTTGTGCATTCTGAGGCAGTGGGAGTGCTACTGCATGTGCAGCAATGCCTGGGGGTGTGCCCCAAGAAGCACCCACAGTTAGAAGCCAAAATGGGGTTTTTGTACACTATCGCCAGGCGTTAGCGTTAACGCTGGCGACAGATCCCAGACTGAGTTCTGGTGATGTTGTTGTGCCCACCTGTTGAGAGGACCTGAGGCCTGTGTGCCCGACTTGTGAGGGTGTCCTGGTGGATGACTTAGCGGCCCGTAGAGCCAGCTAATTGAGAATACCTGGACTGAGGGAACGTCATACCCGCTTTTCGTGTTGTACAACGAGAGCTGTGAACAACGGGCATTTGGCGAACCTGAAACCGCACCACTGCAGCACCTGATTAGTAAGTCTCGTACAGCATGTCGGGAAGCAATGGGAAAGAGTCTTCGGACTACGTAATGTTCACAATTAAAGCACGGGAGAGCCCTGGTATTCAGGCCACCGACTTTAGCCTCGAAGGGAAAAGCCATCAAGAGTGGATGGTGGTGGAAGGCGGAGTACACCAAAGAATGCCTGAGAGCACGAGACGTGGAGGCCATTCCCACGTTTGTGATTGATGCATATGTATGAATTGTTGTGGGCCGTGACAGCCGCTTCATTCTGTTATATATATATATATCTATACTACTTATAAAGATATATAATGGCTACCTATTTATCTTTAGTAAATGAGACCTGCATTTAATCTACACCGTTGATTTATTTATACCGCCGTCCGATTAAAAGCACCTGCGTCGTTTACACTTTATTTTGAATGGCTGACTGCATCCGTATCTCATTTATCCCGCGCATCCTCCCTCAGTTTCGCGCTCCTCTAATAAACCCTAACCTCTCCGCATCCTTTTCATCCACGCAACTCCAGCATACACCTGCACCACAGGCCTCCAGCATACGCCTCGAGCATACTCCTCCACCGTGCGCCTCCACCGTGCGCCTCCACCGTCCACCTCCACCACGCGCCTCCACGGTACGTTCTACAACCACATCTCCAACTGTCTATTCTTCTTCCCATAAATCTCCAACAGTGTCTTCTTCTTCCCCTAAATCTCCAACTCTCTCGCCCATATGTACAGCTCCGATTTTAACTGAGCAGGACTGGGCAGGACTCGGCAGGACTCAACACGGCTTACGCATCTCAACCTTCCGGCATTTTACCCCCATTTCGTAAGTTCTACTTCATCCCTAACCTGAAGGTATTACCCAAGTCTTAAACTTTTGCTCCATCTCAAACATAAAAATAACCTTCATTTCATTTTGGGAGCAACTGTCTCTTCTTCTTCAGATCTACAACTCCTACTTTAAACTCCAACATCTTCTTGGACTGTGCAGGACTGAACAGCTCGACTACGCATCACCACCTTCCGGTGTATTCTCCGACTAACTCTTACTCGGCATGATCTACAGCTCGACTGCGCAGTACTGACACTTACTCGGCCAGATCTACAACCCCCATGGTATTTTTTTCCGCATCCTTCCTCAGTCCAGAGCATCAACGTTTTCACTTCCGGTGTTTGATTGAACTGCACTGTTTTATATTTTTTTTTGAAATGACAATATGCTAGCAGGAAACCTTCCTCGCCAGGGACACCTTCCTCACCAGGGACACCTTCCGCTCGCAGGTACCCTTTATCGCATTCCACCTTCTCCTGCTTATCTCTCTATTTTCTTCGCTGAAACCCCCTTCGACGCAGGTACTCTTTCTTCGCTGAAACCCCCATGCTGTGCATGCATATCCTCAGAGGATTTTTTTTTTTTTTCTTGCTCCACATGAATTTTTTGAGGTATGCTTAAACGATTTCTAAGATTGCCCTTATTGGTTTTGTTCTTCTTCTTGCTTAAGTCTTTACTCAGTTCTATCTTGCTCCATATGCAAATTTTTTTTGGGCCTGAGAAATTTTGAGGCATGCTTAAATGATTTCAAAGATTGCAATTATTGCCTGAGAAATGTTGAGGTATGATTTCAAAGTTTGCAGTCAATATAAAAAATTCATATCAGGATCCACTTAGAGTTTCAAATGATGAGTCCATTTTTATTATTTTATATCAGGATCCACTTAGAGCCAATATTCTTACAGCAATTTAACACAGGGAATCTGCTAACTTTGCGTTTTCATAAATTTTATAAAAGAAATTATTACTTTGCTTAGGCATGGGAAGTCATCTATTCTTTGCAATTTGGCCCTGGGTTTTTCATCCGCTTGCTGTGTCCGGCTTTGATCAGGAGTCTTATATTTTGTGTGTGTGTGTGTGGGGGGGGGGGGGGGGGGGGGTTCATCCGCTTGCTGTGTTCGGTTTTTATCAGGAATCTGGCTTTCTTTTATTGAGTTTGTTTTGTCTGTTGATTGGTGATGTGCTTATCTTTTGTGTTGTTTGGTGATTGACTTTGTTTTGCCTGCTGTATAGTGATCAGAGTATTATCTGTACAATTTTTCATGCTTTCTTATGACTTATGCTTATATATTGATGAAATTAATAAGGGCATAACTGTATATGCGCAAGAAAAATGCATGGCAGGGTGCCGTTGAGTTTGTCTCAGCCATATGAATTGAACAAAATCAATTATCGATTCCAAGCCCCTTTACTCTTATGTTTATATACCATTTAGAGTGCCCAGTTGATGAAACTATGATCCCTTGGTTTTCAAACCTTAATTTGATGAGTGTGAGAGCTTCTAAGCATTTCATCATTTGTGCCTTTAAGTTTGGTATCATGTTGGAAATTCTGCATATCAAATGTTTTTACAATTTCAGACTGTTCATATGATGTCACCTTCTTCTTTTACTACTTTAGCCAAGGCATGTAACTTCCTTACTTGCTAAGACTTGAGTGATTGACTTCTTTAATTTATATATTTCTCTCATTATATAGTTAATAATTCTGCATATCGAGGCAATTTTTTTAATCATGATACGGGTAATAATTTCTTCAATTTTGTACTAAATTCAAAATAGGTTATGGTACCAGTTCAAAATTATAATATTCACATTGGAGTCAATAAATACTAAAATAATTTATTTCATTTCCAATAAGAGAAACAAAAACTGGATCCACTTAAGACAACAATACTTAAAGTTATTTATGCTTCCACAGCTTTGGATCTTCCACTCCATCAAAGCAGGCAAATAGATCGAAACCGACCCCGTCACTTTCTCCTTCCTGATTGGTTCTCCGGCATAATACCATCGATCCAGTCTCTCCTTAAGGTAATACAAATAATCTTTGCAATTTTTGTGAGCTTCGCTCATGTTGGAAGAACTTGAAGATTGCAGTTCAGATTTACATTTTTACTTCAAGATTGCAGCTCCCCAATTTAACCTACAGAATTTTTAGAGTTTTTAAGGGTATTTATCTGCTCCATTCTGTAACACATGTATATTGTTTTTGTGGTCTTTACAATGTTTTTTAAATGATATTAATCTTCTCTGCATTTTTTCTTCTATAATACAACCCAAGAAGCACATAGATCTGCTGATTAAAATGGTTCAACATTAAGCAAACAGTTATATTCTGCTGGTGTATATCAATCCAACTGGTGTTTGATGCATATAGTTGTATTCTACTAAATGAAATGAGACATGATTCACTAGAGAAGACCAATATTTATATGGTTTGATGTTTATAAATTTGTCCAAGAACAATCAGAAGAAAATAACCCAAAATTATAAGTTTATGTGCACAAGAACGATTGATGAATGTTCATCAAGTGCATTCATGATTATGTATGCATCAGAACCGCATGCATTAGAACTGCATTCATGATTATAGATCACTGCATGCATTCTTGACATCATCGCATTCAGACTATAGTGGAATACATTTTGTCATGAATGCATGCATCAGAATGATTGATGAATGTTCATCAAGTGCAAATATGCTTCCAGATGATCTGTAAATATGGAGCAGGCTTTAGTTAGGTAATGTCATGAACAAATGCAAGTTTTTGTTATTAATATCCTTGCAAATATGCTTCCAGGTGATCTATATATTGATATCCTTGCCCACGATAAATGTCTTCCCCACGATAAATGTCGCCCCCACGATGAATGTCGCCCCCACGACGAAGGTCGCCCCCACGATGAAGGTCGCCCCCACGATGAATGTCGCCCGCACGACGAATGTCGCCCCCACGACAAATGTCGCCACCCACGACAAATGTCGCCCTCCACGAAAAATGTCTCCCCCACGACAAATGTCGTCCATCATGACAAATGTCGCCCTCCACGACAAATGTCGCCCCCACGACAAATGTCGCCACCCACGACAAATGTCACCCCCACGACAAATGTCGCCCCTCAATGACAAATGTCGCCACCCACGACAAATGTCGCCACCCACGACAAATGTCGTCCATCACGACAAATGTTGCCCTCCACGACAAATGACGTCCATCACGATAAATGTCGCCCTCCACGACAAATGTCGCCCCCACGATAAATGTCGCCACCCACGACAAATGTCACCCCCACGACAAATGTCGCCCCTCAATGACAAATGTCGTCACCCACGACAAATGTCGTCCATCACGACAAATGTCGCCCTCCACGACAAATGTCGCCCTCCACGAC
Source organism: Dactylorhiza incarnata (assembly GCA_033032865.1). Taxonomy (NCBI): domain Eukaryota; kingdom Viridiplantae; phylum Streptophyta; class Magnoliopsida; order Asparagales; family Orchidaceae; genus Dactylorhiza; species Dactylorhiza incarnata. Next base: position 8,260,744 of record JAWHQI010000013.1, read on the forward strand.
AAATGTCGCCCCCACGATAAATGTCGCCCTCCACGACAAATGTCTCCCCCACGACAAATGTCGCCCCCACGACAAATGTTTCCCGCACGGGGGGCCCCCCGTGCACTGTCACTCGTATATATATATATATATATGCTGTGATGCTCTTGCAGGGACGGGAAACTGCCACTCCCTCGAAGGGGTGGGGTCGTTATAATTTGGTCAGCCGTTGCTGACCGTTGCCCTGTTTTGCCACCGTTTTTGGTGGGCTTGTTGTACAGGTGCTGGACCGAGCGGGAACATAGAGGGCTCATTGCGGGCTGAAGCCTCTGCGCGGCTGCGGCCCTTGAAGGCCTTTTTAATGTTCTCTTGTTTTCATGTATGGCCGGCCTGCGCGCCGATGTTGGTAATTTGTAAGGCCGTTGTGCCTAAATTTTGTTGTGTAAAACATTTCATTCCAAGTAATAGAAGTGGACATACCCGGGTTCGGGTTTTATGGTTTATATATCTTGTTTCTCTCTTTTGCTTCCGCATAGAATGCTCTGAGTGAGGTTCGTTGTTTAGAGTCGTTTGATATTTCAATTAAGTGACGTTCCCGTTTGTTTTGTAGTATATGGCGTGGGGCCCCGGCCGGACCTTCTGTTATATGCTCCCGAACGGATGGGGATGTTACAAATTGGTATCAGCTTCTAGGGTTCCGTATCCTTCTAAGGAATTTGAGAACGAATTCTTTTAAGGGGTGGTGAGCACGTGTGTGGGCTACCATCGAGACATAAAATAAACCCAAAAATGTCCACTTAGGAAAAAAATGTAACAACAAACCAACAATTATTGCATGATTTTTGGAACCTGAGTGTTCCTTTTGTTGTTAGTTGCGACTGTGCTGTCGCCTAACTGTGTGATGCACTCGTGTAGGGCACTCGAAGTGCAGCGGGACCATCGCGTCCCCGTGACGTGGTTGAGAGTAGCGGGTCTGCTGAGGCTCCTACACCTCCGTCTGCTGAGATGGTTTGGCTAGTTACAGAAGTCGTTCTAGCTGCGTTGAATGGCCAGCCTAGAAGGCAAGGTCAACCGCCGGTGCAGGAAGTGGCCCCAGAGCCACTAAGAGTGGAGCAAGTCCCCGTGAGGCGTGCTGCTGAGCAACAGCTGAAGCCCTTCCTGGGATTTCGACCTCCTCCGTTTACCAGGGTTGAATCCCCAGCTGAGGCCAAGGACTGGCTGTCGCATATGGAGCGAATTCTGACAGCGACACAGTCGGATGAAGTGCAGAAAGTGACCTTCGCTACTTTCTTGTTGGAAAAGGAAGCCAGGCGGTGGTGGGATGAGGTAGAGAGGCGTCAGTTTGCGGGAAGGCGACTGGTTCATGTGCCGATGGAAGAGTTCTCGAGAATCTTCCTGGCAAGGTATGTGCCTCTGTCGCAGCAGATCGCGATGGAGAACCAGTTCCTGGCCCTGCCGCAGGGTGATAAACTAGTTGATGACCACCTGTATGAGTTCACCCGCATCGGGCGTTACGCTGGAACTTCTTTCAATGACGAGGGGAGAAGGGTGAACAGGTTCTACGGAGGCTTGCGTAGTGAGTTGCGGTACCTTCTGACAGGGCCGTGGGCGCAGGGTTTCATGACCCTCGTTAGTTCAGACCAAGCGCTTGAGCAGGACAAGCTCAGGGAGAAGGGCAATGTGGCTGTGGTAGAGGAAGTGCCGGAGGGCAAGGCGCCGAGTGCGGCGAAGTTGCGGAGGTTGAATCGCTGGAAGAAGGCTCAATTATCTGGGCCAGCTCCCTCTGCTTCGGGCGCGTCGTCTGGACGTGGCCCTCTTATTTGTTTTACTTGTGGCAAGCCTGGCCATTTCTCTCGGGATTGCCGCAGTGGGCTTCCAAGGTCAGAGAAGAAGACTGGGCCATCTTATTCTGAGAAGGGGAAGGCGGCTGAGTCCACTGCCTCCCGTATGGCTCCCCCGCAGCACAGAGTCTTCAGTCTTGGTCAGCAGGAGGCTATCAAAGCCAAGGACGTCGTGACAGGTATAATTTAAGATACAGTCCTTACTGTTTTATATACCTGTTTTAGTGTTCATGCTAACCTTGTTTGGCGGCGTAGGCTTTGTAAATGTTTTAGGCATTCCTGCGAGAGCGCTTTTCGATACTGGAGCTTCGCACTCCTTCTTGTCGTCGGACTTCGTCCAACGTATTGGTGCGCCGTCGATTGCTTCTGCAGATGGACTGGAGGTCCTACTGCCGAATGGATATTTGATGCGTGAGGAGAGGAGTTGCTGCGTGAAGGTTCAAGTTGGAAGCCAGGAGTATGACCTGAAAGCATCGTTAATCCCCCTGATTGAGTTCGATGTAATCTTCGGCATGGACTGGCTATCGGAACAGCGTGCGTGCATCGATTGCACCACCAAGGAGGTGAGGTTTGGGTGGTGTGCCGATCGTGAGATGGACTTTGCGGGCATGCATGGATCGAGCAAGATGCTGATGTCTGCTCTCCAGGTGTCCAAGGCAGTGCGTCAGGTAGCAGAGTTATTTTTTGCTCTAGTGGAGGCTTCAACGCCGAGGCCAAGCCTAGTGGATGTTCCGGTAGTTTCAGAGTTCCCCGATGTGTTCCCGAGCGATCTCCCCGGTGCTCCACCGCAGCGGGAGATAGATTTCATGATTGAGTTGGTGCCAGGCGCTAAGCCTGTGGCCCGCTCGCCGTATCGTATGGCTCCGAAGGAGTTGGCGGAGTTGAAGCTGCAGTTGCAGGAGCTGCTTGAGCAGGGCTACGTGCGTCCGAGTTCCTCACCTTAGAGTGCACCGGTCCTCTTCGTCAAAAAGAAGGACAGTAGCCTGCGGCTTTGCATCGATTATCGGGAGCTGAACAAGCTGACCGAGAAGAACAAGTATCCTCTTCCGAGGATAGATGACTCGTTCGACCAGCTCGTTTGTTCGACAATATACTCAAAGCTGGACTTGAAGTCTGGCTATTATCAGGTGCGGATCAGGGAGTGCGACATCCCGAAGACTTCCTTCAGTACAAGGTACGGGCAGTATGAGTTCACAGTCATGCCGTTTGGGTTGTCTAATGCTCCTTCGGTGTTTATGGACTTGATGCACTGGACTTTCCGAGAGTACCTCGACCGGTTTGTGATCGTCTTCCGTGATGACATACTGGTCTCCTCTCAGTCCGAGGAGGAGCACGGTGATCACCTGCGAGTAGTCTTGGAGGTTCTGAGGAGGAACCGGCTATATGCCAAGTTCTCGAAGTGCGAGTTCTGGCTACCTTCCGTGGCGTTCTTAGGCCATGTGGTTAGTGGAGAAGGTGTGGCAGTAGATCCGGTGAAGGTTGCGGCCATCAGGGAGTGGCCTGTTCTTTCTACTGTAGCGGAGGTCCGTAGCTTTCTCAGGCTGGCCGGCTATTACAGGCGCTTCATGGAGAACTTCTCACGGATCGCGCTGCCTCTTACGACGCTGACACGGAAGATGCAAGAGTTTATTTGGACGCCCGCGTGTGCGCAGGCTTTCGTGGAGTTGAAGTGGCGGCTTACCACGGCTCTGATCTTATGTTTGCCTTGCGGCACGGAGGGTTACGAGATCTACACCGACGCTTCTGGGAGCGGCCTTGGCTGTGTTCTGCAGCAGCATGGCAAGGTAGTAGCGTACGGATTTCGCCAGCTAAAGGTGCACGGGCGGAACTATCCGGTCCACGACTTAGAGTTGGCAGCCGTGATATTTGCCCTAAAGCTTTGGCGGCATTATGTGTATGACGTGAGGATCGACATCTTCACGGACCATAAGAGCCTGAAGTACCTTCTGACGCAGAAGGAGCTGAATATGCGACAACAAAGGTGGATGGAGTTCCTTGGGGACTACACCTTCGAGATTCATTACACTCCCGGGAAGGGGAATGTTGTCGCGGACGCGCTTAGTCACAGTGCTCCAGCACCTGATACGTGACCTGGAGGCCTTGGGTATTTCTTGCGTGGAGAAGAGGAGCAATGCCGGTGCCTGTTTGAGTTGGACTGAGGTGCAGTACGACCTCGCAGATAGAGTCCGCCAGGCTTTAGAACTCGATCCGAGTTTAAAGCGCTACACGGAGGAGGCTGGTGGTGGGCCGGATGCCCAGTTTCAGGTGCGTGATGGGTTGCTGTGGAGAGGCGACCGTTTGTGCGTCCCCAAGGTGGGTGAGCTGCGCGATGATTTGATGTACGAGGCGCATCGTACCAGGTATTCAGTTCATCCGGGGAGCACGAAGATGTACAAGGACATGAAGGTCCTTTTTTGGTGGCCGGGTATGAAGAGGGACATCGCTCACTACGCGGCCAAGTGCCACACTTGTGCGCTAGTGAAGGCAGAATGTCAGAATCCCGGCGGCTTTATGAAGTCATTACCGGTTCCGGAGTGGAAATTCGATGACGTTTCCATGGATTTTGTGCATGGGCTGCCAAGATCGCAGCGCGGGAACGATGCCATCTGGGTAGTCATAGACCGGCTGACAAAGGTGGCGTACTTTATCCCTAACCGGAGGGATGACTCGGTGGAGAAGTTGGCGAAGCTGTATGTTGATACAATAGTACGATTGCACGGTGTGCCCCGTAGCTTCGTCAGTGATCGAGATGGACGCTTTACTTCGAGCGACTGGAGGCTAGTCAACCGTCTATTGGGTACGAAGTTGCAGTTTAGCACGGCCTTTCATCCTCAGACGGATGGCCAAACTAAGCGTACCAATAGGACGATGGAGGACATACTCCGGATGTGCGTCCAGGATTTCGGGAAGGGGTGGGAAGATCACCTCTTTCTTGTTGAGTTCGCGTACACAACAGCTACCAGGCGAGTATTCAGATGGCGCCTTTCGAGGCCCTCTATGGCAGGAAGTGCCGCACTCCCTTAGCTTGGGCGGAAACGGGCGAGACGAAGCTCTTCAAGAGGAAAGACGTCGAAGAGGCGACTTCGACGGTACGTATGATCGGGGAGAGGCTTTTGGTTGCGCAGGATAGGCAGGCAAAGTACTATAATGTGAAGCACCGCGACGTCCAGTTCGCCGTTGGCGATTGGGTTTACTTGAAGATCAGGCCGTTCAAGGGTGTATCCAGGATTCGACGCTTGAAAAAGCTGAGTCCGAGATACCTTGGACCGTTTGAGATCATCGAGCGCGTCGGCGAGGCGGCTTATAGGCTTGCACTATCGGCGGAACTGAGCGGGCTACACGATGTATTCCACATCTCCGTGGTTGCGGCAGAATAGGTGCCCGTGGATAGTGAGCTTAAGACGGCGGTCAGGCCCGTTAGCATCGAGGATGCTGAGGTGCGTCAGTTGCGGAACAGGGCGATCCGTATGGTAAAGGTCCGTTAGGACAACTGCGGTCGCGAGGAAATCTCATGGGAGCGTGAGCAGACCATGATGGAGGAGTTCCCCGAGCTGTTTCGGTGATGTTTATCTCTCTTTTTCAGCTTTTTGTAAAGACCTTTTTGGATATATATATATATATATATATATGCCTGTTTTTACAAATTTCGGGGCAAAATTTTTATAAGGAGGGGAGGGTTGTAAGACCTGAAAACAAAAAGTTTGATTTCTGGAATCCAGAGCTATCGCTGGCGATAGCGACTATCACCCGGCGATAGCGTTCTGTTGAGAAGGTTTCTGTCTAGAGGCTATCGCGCGGCGTTAGTGCTAACGCCGGCGACAGCATGACACGTGGCAGTCACTGATCAAAGCGGTGGCGTTGACCAGTCAGAGTCGGTTCTTTATTGCTGTCGCCAGGCGATAGCACTACCGCCCGGCGATAGCGGCAATTTGTACTTTTCGGCCAAAATCGTGGGCTTTGATGGCACTTGGACTTTTGGGTTGGTTTTGGACGGACTTGGCTCGGGAGGTAGCGTGAAAAGGCTGAAACCCCTCTTCTCTTCCTTATTCACTAAGGGTTTTGTTTTGGTAAGAAGGAGGAGCTTGGTAGTGGTGATGAATAGGGTTTTCCAACCCTAGAGCTCATCTTTGGTGGAGGTTTCCTACACCGAATCCCGATCCGTTGGTGGCTACGCGTAGAGGAGGGCAAGATGCTCCTTTCCAACCGTGCCAAAAATCAAGATATGGCCTCGAAGCGACGTCAAAGGGTAACGATCCTTTCTATCCTCTTTTGGACATGTGTTAGTCCTTTTCCGTGCATCCTTGATGTCCCTACCCAAAAGGGTGAGGTCGTGACCTCCGACTGGTGGATTCGTGTTATCCCCGTCAGATCTTACATACATATAGAGTCCATGCGTGAAATGGACGTAGGCGCGCTGTGTGAAGCCCATCCGAGACGGTTCGTCCGGATTGGTGATTCTTTTTGATACTATGCGTGCCGGGGAAAACTCCGTGTTGATATCCTGCTTCGTAGGACTAGAGGGTGCTACTGCATGTGCAGCAACGCCTAGGGGTGTACCCCGGGAAGCACCCGAAGTTAGAAGCAGAAATGGAGTTTCTGTTCACTACCGCTGGCGTTAGCGTTATCGCCGTGCGGTAGCTCCCAGATTTGGTTCTAGTGATTTTGTGCGTTCTGAGGCAGTGGGAGTGCTACTGCATGTGCAGCAATGCCTGGGGGTGTGCCCCGGGAAGCACCCACAGTTAGAAGCCAAAATGGGGTTTTTGTACACTATCGCCAGGCGTTAGCGTTAACGCTGGCGACAGCTCCCAAACTGAGTTCTGGTAATGTTGTTGTGCCCACCTGTTGAGAGGACCTGAGGCCTGTGTGCCCTACTTGTGAGGGTGTCCTGGTGGATGACTTAGCGGCCGAAAGAGATGGCTAATTGAGAATACCTGGGCTGAGGGAACGCCATACCCACTTTTCGTGTTGTACAACGAGAGCTGTGAACAACGGGCATTTGGCGAACCTGAAACCGCACCACTGCAGCACCTGATTAGTAAGTCTCGTACAGCATGTCGGGAAGCAATGGGAAAGAGTCTTCGGACTATGGAATGTTCATAATTAAAGAACGGGAGAGCCCTGGTATTCAGGCCACCGACTTTAGCCTCGAAGGGCAAAGCCATCAAGAGTGGATTGTGGTGGAAGGCGGAGTACACCAAAGAGTGCCTGAGAGCACGAGATGTGGAGGCCATTCCCACGTTTGTGATTGATGCATATGTATGAATTGTTGTGGGCCGTGACAGCCGCTTCATTCTGTTATATATATATATATATATATATATATATATATATATATATATATATATATGTTGTGATGCTCTTGCAGGGACGGGAAACTGCCACTCCCTCGAAGGGGTGGGGTCGTTATAATTTGGTCAGCCATTGCTGACCGTTGCCCTATTTTGCCACCTTTTTTGGTGGGCTTGTTGTACAGGTGCTGGACCGAGCGGGAACATAGCGGGCTCATAGCGGGCTGAAGCCTCTGAGCGGATGCGGCCCTTGAAGGCCTTTTTAATGTTCTCTTGTTTTCATGTATGGCCGGCCTGCGCGCTGATGTTGGTAATTTGTAAGGCCGTTGTGCCTAAATTTTAATGTGTAAAACATTTCATTCCAAGTAATAGAAGTGGACATACCCGGGTTCGGGTTTTTTGGTTTATATATTTTGTCTGTCTCTTTTGCTTCCGCATAGAATGCTCTGAGTTAGGTTCGTTGTTTAGAGTCGTTCGATATTTCAATTAAGTGACGTTCCCGTTTGTTTTGTAGTATATGGCGTGGGGCCCCGGCCGGACCTTCTGTTATATGCTCCCGAACGGATGGGGATGTTACACAAGATAAATGGCGCTCTACAGATCCTGGAGTGGATCGGCCCATTGGCTTATAGACTGGAGCTACCGTTGGAGTTAGCGGGATTGCATGATGTCTTCCACGTCTCCTCTATTAGGAAGGCTCCACTGCGTTCGAAGCAGCAGGTTTCTACTGTAGATGGCCCGGTAACTTCTGACCGATCAGTTCGCGTGGAGCCGGTGAGGATAGATGATATGACAGTTCGAGTCTGGCGGTGCAAGAAGATTCCATAGGTAAAAGTCATGTGGTAAAATCATGGATAGAAGAAGTTTACTTGGGAACCACAAGAATTGATGCAGCAGAGGCAGCCGATACTATTCGCGTCAGGTATAACTTCAATTCTTAGGGGATATTACGATGAGTTAACTTCAGTAGAATCCCCGCAAACCTAACCTGAATTATGGGGACGAAATTATTTTTTTTGTTTATTGGGATTTGCAACATCCTCCAAACAACTAGACCCCTAGGAGGGTTTTTGTCATGACTAGGTCATGACAAAGCACTAGGAAGACCAAAAGGACCATGAAAGTAACAAGTTTCTACATAAATCACCTAGAAGGGGGGGGGGGGGGGGGGGGTTGAATTGGTAATTAGAGTGTCTTTTTGCGGAATAAGAGATAAACAAGACAAGCACAGAAAATCCACACCACAACACAAGGATTTTTATAGTGGTTCCCCGATGTGGGTACTCCACTTTCCCGCCTCACCTATCTAGCACGCCCGGATAGACTAGGCTACTTCACCAATCTCAGATTATGAGAATATTACAACTCGGAGTCCAAACTCCTACAACTCAGAGAACAACCCTCTCCTATAACTCGATCCAAATAAAAGTGGATCTACACTCAGAAGATTAATCTTCCTATAAATAATAAAGATTTGCTTACAATAACAAAATAAAGATTTAAAAAATAAATCTTCACATAGGTTCACAGATGAATCTTCTTCAACTTCAGATCTGATCTTCAGAGGTCTCTTCTTCTACAACAGCAACATAAATCTTTGGTAGAAAAAGGAGAAGATGAAGAACTCGAAAACTTGGATCCGAAACCTTGATCTTCGATCTTGAAGGAATGGATCTTGAAAAGTTATGAAGATTAAAATCAAAATGTCTAACGAACTGTAGATGTCTAGAAGAACATCAATCATAGAGATTTGTTGAAGCTTTTCGAAAACGAGAAGGACTGTTCTTCAGGATGGTAAATTTCCAATTGCAGATCGCCAAAAAACTTGTCTTTGGAGAAATCAAAATAGCAAAATAGACGAATATGATTAAACAAAATTAATCCTTCAATATATATAGGAGATCAATCCTTAAAGGCTTGGAATAATCCTCATTAAAGGTTTCCAGAAATTGCGCAATACGCGTGCCCTAATTTCAGGAATCCCGAATTTGAAATTCTGGAAGAAAAGAAATTTCTCCAATGCAATTCGTCGAATATATGGGACGAAAGCCATATGCGACGAAAGAAGGAAAATCCAGAGAAGCCAAGCAATAAATAGCGCAAAGGCTGATAAATGATGAAATAACTTAGGCTTGAGAATTCTTTTCAGTTCGGCTTATATCACATACTCATTCCTCGAGCATAGTAGGTGATATTCGACAACTGGCACGAATATACATAACTATATTCGACGAATGGACTTAATCAAATTCTTGAATGTACCGCAAAGTTGTATCAAGGAGATACTTGAATATATAAGTTCTTATTCGACGGATGACACAAATAAAGACATGTATATTCGATGAATTTATCTCTGCCGAATATATTAAAATTCTCTTACCTTAAGAAGCAGACTTTTCCAAGAGAATATTCGACGAATCCACAAGTGCATATTCGGCTCATGACATGAATATACACAAGTAGATTCGACAAATTTACTTAGGATGACTTCTGATCTTACAACATAAATCTTGGCTTGAACTTCCTTTATCTTCTCTAACTACTTGAAAGTAAAGTACAACCAAATAGAGAGATTACATATGAGTCAACACTTTGGCTTACACAATGAGGAATTACATTGTCTAGTCTTGTGTTTACTGGCCCATTACAACCTGACATTGGATTGTACTTAGTAATTAGGTACTGCAAGCACATAACTTAAAGCAATGATCAAATACAAAACAATTCAACTTAGTTTAAGGGGACTTCTTCAAATCCAGGGTATTGTGGTTACAAAACCCAGCAATCTCCCCCTATTTGACGAAGTCAGAACACTTTACACTAAGATGAATTGCACACATGGAATACTCAAACTAAACATAAAAGAGTATGCAGGAAAAAAAGAGTATATCAAAATCAAAGCAAGGAAACATGCCATAGAATTTATAATTGTACCCAAAATAGAACTATAACGGTTCATTTAACACAAAATAATTCAAATATAATCCTTCTTCTTCCCCTTTCCCTTAGCTTTCTTTTCTTCTTGTCTTTGTAAGAAGGCCTTGGGATTTGGGTAATACTTTGGTGGGGGAGCAGAAGTTGAAGGATTATTCTTGCCATACTTCCTGAAATGATTTCTTCTTTTTATCTGAAATTTCTCTAGCTTGACAGTTCTGACCTGTCATAAAATTCTGAGTTACTTTGACCTTCATCAAAAACATTCCTGTATATGTCCAGAATGATATTTTTGGAGGTAGTACTCCAATCTTCAAAATGTTTCCTGGGCATGCCTGCATATGTGCATGCATTGATCTTTCTTCTCATGCTATCTGGTTCTGGCAAAACTGACTAAGCTTGCTGATCTGAAAAATGTGGAGCAAGGTCTTCAGAGTTCCAGAAAGAGTTGTAGTTTTCTGCATGGTCTACAACATCATATTCAGGATTGGGAGAACTAAGACCAACTTCAGCAAGACTTTTTCTGAACTCATCAGCCAACCAACCAAAACTGTCATAGCAGAACGTTGTGACATTTGTCAAACTATCTTTGAGTTCTGTATGCAGTTCAGTAAATTTAGAGTCCATGGCCATCTCCCCCTTTCTGAATTTATCATTAAAAACATGCAAAGTGTAACATCCCAATTCGAGCTAGACCCCTCGAGTGACACGAGCCACTTAGTGATGCTTGGGCTAGGTAGGTGTCTTGAGGCCCTGATGGTGCCATGGAAGTTCCCTGATCCCTAGAGGTGGGTGTGACCCTCACCCTTCGAAGTTGAGAAGCAAATAGACAAGGAATGGGTAGCACGGCGCTAGCGCCGGCGGTATCTTTAGCTAGCCCCGGAGGTAGCGGACAAATCGAAACCCGTGAAATTTTCCATGGTGGATGGCCTAAGGTGCCTAAATCTAAGATAATGGAGGAATTAAAGGTCAATAATCTGCTGGCACAAGCCTTGGAAGTTGGATTTCATTAAAAGCTCTTTAATGCTCTCTCTCTATTCATTTTCTCTTAAGCATGAGTGGGCTGAAATCTCTTAAGGAAATGACTATTCATCTTCTTCTTCCTCATTCTTCTTCTTCTTTCCTTCATCTTCTTCTTCATCCCTTAAGAGCGTTAATTTAGGGTTCTTGAAAGAGCAAGGTTGGAGAAGGATTGGAGCTCGGCCGACCACCACCATGTCACCATCAAGATGAGCTCCAACCATGGATGAACAAATAAGGTGACTTCTGACCCCTCTCCCTTGGTGCTAGATCGTAGAAGAAAGTAAAAGAGGTGTTGAGCTCAAAAGAGCTTGTCTTGTGAGCTAGTGATGATTCTTAGGAAAAGACCAAACCGGAGCTTCCATCTTAGGGCACCAATTGTCGCGAAACTCCTTCAATCATTTCTTCTCTCCAAAAGGAAGAGATAGGATTTAATTTTGTGAAAAGCCATGGTCGTATGAGAGAGTATTGGATGAGAGAAGATGAAAACCTTAATTTCATAATTGGGGAAGATGATGAATAGTTTAGGGTGAGAAGAGCCTTTAATTCTAATTTTAGACTCAAATCATGTTGATTATATTCACTTGAATAGAGATGAAGGTCTAACCATTTGTAAAGAGAGAAATTGTAGTTGTTTTGGAGCTGGTCTGCCAGGGAGGATTGTTTGGAGATGAGGAGCAGATGACCTGGTCTCTGTTGGCTAGTGCCCAGCGGTAGCGCTACCACCGGCGCTAGCAAATCAACGGGTCAATGGGAAGGCTTAACTTCCGTCGACACATAAGGTCGACGGGAAGGAGACTGGATAGAGTAGCAAGCGCCCGGCGGTATCCCTACCGCCAGCGCTAGAAAATCAACTTGTTTGCGGGAAGGGAGAACTTCTCGTTGACCCTTGATATCGACGGGAAGGAGTTTGATAGAAATAGTTAGCACCCGACGGTAGCCCTACCGCCAACGCTAGCGAGTCGATGGGACGATGGGAAGGGATAACTTCCCTTCGACCCTTAAGATCGACGGGAAAGAGGTACGATAGAAATAACTAGCGCCCAGCGGTAGCCCTACCACCGGGGCTAGCAAGTCGATGGGTCGACTGGAAGGCATGACTTCCCGTTGAAATGTCGACGGGAAGGTGCGTCGACTGGATCGATAACGCCTAGCGGTAGCGATACCACAAGCGCTAGCAAACATAGAACTTTTGGTTCTCCTCCTTTGGTGTGGTAGGAGTCCCTAAATTCCCATGTCAATTGGGTGAGGGTAGATGAATTGTATGATCTTGAAATGGGGCATTTCGGCGCATGATTGAATGAAGAATTTAAAGGACTCATTTACCTAAATGCTCCCTTCCGGTTGATAGTCTACTGGACGATTAGGCTTGCGATAACAATATGTACACTCTCGTTGGATTTCATAATCTTGGATAAATAGTAATAGAGATACTGCCATTTCATTCGATAACTTGAAGGATATATAAATGTCGAGTGTGAAGGACGATTGGGCCGAGATGTTGTAGGAATCATGTACACGCTAGTGTGGGCCAGTGAGTATAATTCCAGATGTATTATGTCGAGATGTCTCCTTAGATCCATCGTCAATTATTAGTTTATGCGAAATCATAAAAGTGTATGTACGAATTAATGTTCATATTGTTGGGAAAATGACCCTCAATGTTCCCTTGATTTGAAGAGACCTCACACTCAATGTTAAGTACAAGTTGTATTTGATAAACCCTATTTCTATCTCATAAGTATGCAGGACTATGGCACACCAAGGTGTAATGTATGATCAGCTGAGACGAGCTCTTTGTCTCAGCTGAACCACTGAGATAAGACCCGTAGCCGCTGAGAAGGTGTCTATGCAAGCTTAGCTGCAGATAGAAGAAAACCGCTGTGACAACTATCTATCTCAGTGGATCCGCTGAGACGAGATAGAAGCAACCACTAAGATGGCTGACCAACTCAACCCAACCACTGAGACAGATTCAAAAGTGATCTGGAGGGTTCTGCTTTTGACGCAAGCTTCAGAAATGCATATTGGGGTCCACCAATCACTCCCATACCTATCAGGAGGACAGTTAAGAGCCGTTGAGGGTCAGTGGTGTATAAAAGGAATAAGTTAGGGTTGAGCAAATAACTTTTGCCATTGATCTTACTCTCCAGCACACAAACTCAAGAACAATACTGTTCCATTGTCGGCAGCCAATAACTGAGCTAACACAAGGCTGCAAGGAGAAAAGAGATTGCTTATATTGATTCATCTCAAGATAGAGCAAGTTGATCAAGTCCATCATCTGAAGGGCTGATCAAGAAGAATCAAGTTGGAATTGCAGTTCTTCTCCCTGGTTCAAGTCCGCAACAGCAGTTGTTAAGAAGAAGAAGAACAAGGCTTGATCTCTTCTTCCTTCAATATGTAATCCTTATTATATCATTTGTAGGAGCTTTTGGGTTCTGAGACTGTAGGGCTTTATTGTCTGAGTGTGTAGGGCTGAATGGCCTGAGTTATAGAGCTGAGAGGTCAGCTTGAGGTAGGACCAGGAGGTGGTCTGAGTTGTAGGAGGTGGATTCCTCTAAGGTAGGGCAGCTGTGCCTGAGGTAGGGTTTAAGAAAACCTGAGAGATCCTGTGGGATCTGTGCTGTAGGCTCTTGGAGCTGAGTTTGGAAAAGTTGGCCTTGTCTAACTCATTGTTAGAAAGGTGAAGGGGGAAATAGGACTACTCAAGACACCCTGTCTTGAGGTACCTCTATAAATCTCTTTGTGCATGCTGTGCTTGATAATTTGCTAACCTAAATTCGGAAAACACTAAGCCTAAAATAAAATAAACCTATTCACCCCCCTAGGTGTTTAAGACTATAAAGGAATAGTCTTATCAATCCAATGGCTTCCTCTGGATTGCAGAAGGAGATGGGATCCATGAAGTTGCCCATATGCAACAAAGAAAACTTTGGCATAAGGAAGCAAAGGGTTAGATTGTTTATGGAAGCATCTGATCCAAGGATCTACATAACTGTGAAGCAAGGGCCTTTCACCTTTCAAACTGCCTCCACCATAGATCCAACAAGAAGAGTGCCCAAGACCTTTAATGACTTGACCTAGGATGAACTTGCATTGTTCACTATGGACAAAAGAGCCCAGAACATCATTGTTAATGCTATTGGTGATTCCACCTTTCAAAACTTAGTACACTGCACTACTGCCAAGGAAATGTGGGACACATTAGTAGTGTATATGGAAGGGACAGCTGAAGTGAGGGATGATAGAAAGTCACTCCTTAACCAAGAGTATGAAGCCTTCAGGCAGCTCAGCCAGGAGAGCATTTCTATGTGCTATGAGAGGTTCTTCAGAATAGTCAATGAGCTGAGAACCTATGAGAGAGTGTTCACTAATTATGGGCTGAATGATAAGTTCCTTAGATCTCTATCAAGGGATTGGGACACAAAAATCTGTGCTATCAGGGAAGTGGATAGGCTTGGTGAGACCCCCACTCATACAGTGTTTGGAAAGCTGCTCTCTTATGAGATGGAGTTGTCTGCAAGAAAGGAAGAGGATGCCTCAATAAGGGCTCAGGCAAGGGATAAATCAGTAGCTCTCAAAGCTGGCAGCTCCAAGAAAAGCAAGGGCAGTATGGTGTCTCCTCCAAGGAGAGGTGCTGAATCAGAAAAATCTGAAATCAGCACCTCAGATAGCTCTTCCTCTGATGAAGAGTTTGCTGCCTTCTCAAGGAAGTTCAAGAAGATGATGAGGAGGAAGCAATGGAAGAACAAGCCCTCCTCCTCATCACACTCCAAGAAAGACCACAAGAAACCTGAAAGACAGCACCCAAAGGGTGACATGTATGATTCCAAATCAAGTAATCATGTTTCAAATAACAAAATTTGTTATTGCTGCAGCAAACCTGGACATGTCATAGCTGACTGTTGAAGAGTCCCTATTATATATATATTTTCGGACTCATTTAGGCTAGTTTTCTTACTTTTGTGCTTCAGTTTTGTTCATATTTCCCTTATTCATGCTTTTATTTGTAGTACATAGTATGCCTATTTTTGTGTGCAATTGCGCACTTTGTGGTTGGGGGTAAGCACTGCGTGCTCCCCATTGTATCCTCTTTATCTCTGTGCTGCTGGTAGTACTTTCCCAGCTTGTGTCTCTTGTATGCAGGTTACCTGATCGTCCCGTTTTCCCCAATGTAATTTCTGTGCATATCGCACGGTCGTGCGTTTCCTTGATGCACGGTCGGTGGCGGTCGTGCATTTGTGTTTGGGCAGAAAACGGAGCATCGGAGTTTACTCGTGCGTTTTGACGCACGGGCGGATTCGCCAGTGCGTGAGTAAAACGCACGGTCGACCTATGTCTTGATGATTTCTGAGCGTCGGAATTTACCCGTGCGTTTGGACGCACGGGCGGTGTTGGTCATGCGTCAGCAAAACGCATGGGCACATGCCTTCTTCCCCTGCACGCCTGCTGAGCATAAGTATCGCACGGTACACGCACAGTCGTGCGTTCGACCGTGCGTGACCAAATTTCTAATGTTTTTCTATAAAAGCTGCAGCTCCGACCTAAAACAAAGGAGTTCCGTACGCGCTGTATAGCAGCGCCGATTTCGCCATCTCCACCAGGGTTTCATCCCTTTGGCCTCCTCCTTCATCCTAGAGCTTCAAGGGAGATCTAACCACCATTTCCTTCAAGCAAGAGGAAGTTTGCAACCTTCGCCGGATCGTGAGACGAAGAAGACGGGTCCATTGGAGAGTCGTGACAGCTCTCTCTACCCCGGACGCAGTTGCTGACCGAGCTTGGACGCGGATTGACAACCCAGCGATTCCGACCGTGAATCTCCAACAAGCCTTTGGATTCGGTCGATTTCTTACCTTGTTCTTCTCTTATTGAAGTGTATATGTGTAGATCTTTGTATTATGATGAAGTAGAGCACTTAAACTAGTTTGTATTTTTATATATTTCATGTCTATGTGAAATGCTTGTTGTTTGAGTTGCTTAAGGTGCGCCCCATTCCAACCTCCATCCCGCCGTCACGTTCGTCGCCGCACTAGCAATTGCTAGTGGCGTACTTGTCGAAGAGGTGCTTACGACCCTCACTCTGTTTGCCTACTCATCCATCCGCCTAGCGAAGCGTCGCATAGCGGCCCGTGTAATCCACTCGCCCTACGAAGAAGCGCGCTCAAGGCCTGCATAGTTTGATTCCGCTTGCCTATTCGTCCATCCGCCCTTACGAAGTAGCGCGCTCAAGGCCTACGTAGATTCCATCCCGCCAAGCGAAGCATTGCATAGCGGCATTGCATAGGAGTAGTTGAAGTTGTTTGCTTTTATTTTCCACAAACCAAATCCCCCGTTTCCGCATCCATCCGATTAAAGGACTTCAATCTCAAGTCCTTCCTCGATAGATAGCTCCACCTTATTGTGTTCCTTTGAGATCGATACTTGGGGATTCATTCCCATTTTATATTACTTGAACGATCGGTACACTGCCGCTTCGTGCCGCAGTCTTGTTACCGCCTATAGCGGTGTGCGAGATTTACGCCATCAAGTTTTTGGCGCCGTTGCTGGGGAACACAGTCGTGTGAGTTTTCTGGAGAGGGAGAATCTGAGTGAGAAGCACTTCCATTTGTTTATCGCATCCTTTTGTTTTATTTCTTCGTATTCCATTTTGTTGTTTTAAAATTTGGTTGCTTAGTAATTTATTGTTAGGTGTAGTATTTTGCACAATAGTTCTCTTTATTTTGAATCATTTTATCTTCACACTATGTGGGCGTCATTTAATATTCGTTGTCGTTGGTGTGGAGATATTTCTCATGCTAGTGATAGATGTCCTAAGGGAGATAGTAGCCCTAGTACTCCTGTCCCAACAAATGGAGCACCGACTTCGTCTGGTACTCCATATGCTGCGCGGAAGTCCTATGGCTATTCTGCTACGCCTTTACCGTCAATCTTCTTTTCGGCTTCAGCACCCGCTGTGCCAAAGAAGCCTGTAAGGCAGTGCTTGTTTTGTCAGAGCATGGATCATGCCTTTAAGGATTGTGCCGGGTATCTTCGCCAATTGGACAAGGATGACGAGCCGGATATCCGGATCGTTCCGACTCCTATTTCTGGCAGCACACCCTCAACATCTGGTTATGTGGCCATATTACTTTCATCTTATGAAGGGTATGATGTGGACACGGTCACCAGATGTGTGGCTGATCTGGGCACTGACATGACTGAGCCCATCTCCCTTGTACATCCATCTCCTAGCGTAGATTTGATTATTTGTGAGGAACCAGTGCTTGACTTTTATCCAAGCACTATTCCTCCCCCTTTTGTGCATTCTACTACATTCGTTTCTGACGACATTGTTAAGGATGTGTTGTAGGATGAGGCTGGCGATCTAAGTGTGCCTACTCCTATGGAGGAGGACAACCTTCTAGGTGAAGAGGAGCTTTCCTCAGCACTGGTAGAGGAAGTCCAAATCCTTAGCTTGGCCACTGTCGATCACGCCGAATCTTGTGGCATTGATGACAATGCCAACATTATTTTACTTTCCCAACCTGATGGGAGTAAGTCCGGGACCACTGATGAATAGTAAATATACGCATTTTTCTTTATAATTTTTAGTATAATTTTAATTAGATTTCTAAATAATATATGTAAATTAATGAATAAAATGTTTGTTTTTGTTATTTTTGTTTTTAACTTAGTTTTATTTTAATTTTTGTAAAGTTTTTGTAATTTTGTTAAGTTACGCCCTTGGTCACGCCCGTGTCCAAGGGCGTGTTCACTAATCCCTAACATTTTCTTTTCCCTGCTCTTTTTCCAACTCAAACATCAAGTCACGCCCTCGGTCACGCCCGTGACCGAGGCCGTGTACATCAGTCACGCCCGTGTTGAATGACCAAGCCCAGATTCGAGCCAAGATGTCAATGTCACGCCCACTATCACGGCCGTGATCGGGTCACGCCCGTGACCGAGGCCGTGACCCCTCAATTTCTTTCGGAAGAACAAAGGACACGCCGCCCGTCACGCCCAGCAGCCGACAACACAATGCCGACATCGAACACGCCCGTGTTACTTGGAACACGCCCGTGTACTTCCGAAGTCGCCGGTCAAGCCTTCCAGATGCCTGCCTGGATCCAGCTGTTCTGGCTATTCGCACCCCAAGCCGTGTCACGCCCTCAGACACGCCCGTGTCCGAGGGCGTGTAATCCAAAAATTTTTTCTATAAATAGCCAGTTTCAGCTGAGTCCAAGGGTTCAAAATTTTGGGAGCTTCTCTTAAGGTTTTGTTCCATTTTGCTGATTTTTGGTGTTTTGTAATTTTTGCAATTTTGTGCTCTTTTTCTCTCTTGTTTTTTGTAATCTTTTTATTATGGAAATGAAATAGTTGGCTTGTTTTGTCACTCTCTCTCTCTTTGTTTTGTTGGAAGTGTGTGTGTGTTTTCTTTTTCTTTTTCTTTTTATTTTTAGTTTTTTGTAATTTAGTAATTTAGTAATTTTAATTAGTTTTCATCTTTTTAATTTGTGTGTGTGAGTGTATGAGAGTAATTTGTATTTATTTTAGTTTTGTTTTGTTGTTAGTGTGGGTGAGTGTATGAGTATAACTTTTCTTTTCTTTTAACTTAGTTTTCATTATTGTTGTGTGTGTGAGTGTATGAGATTAGTTTTGTTTTATTCTTAATTAGATTTCATTAAAGAAGAGTGTGTGTGTTTATGAGCATAGATTTTATTTTCTTTTAACTTAGATTTCAATTTCAAGAAGAGTGCGTGTGTGTAGGTGAATAAATTTTGCGCCTTTTTGGTAACCGAATAGTTTCTATTTCTGTCACGCATTTATTTCCCGCCTATCCGTTTGGATAGGACTTGCTCACGCATTTATTTCCCGCCTATCCGTTTGGATAGGACTTGCTCACGCATTTATTTCCCGCCTATCCGTTTGGATAGGACTTGCTCACGCATTTATTTCCCCTCTACCTATTTGGGTAGGGATCGCATTTCTTCAATTTCTGCAATTTACCGCTTTAATTTTAATTCCGTAGAGTGCGTGAGTTTTCAATTAGTGCGTCTTTTATCTTTTATATATTTGCTTTTTGCTTAATCACGCGCCCCGCTCAATCGCTAATTATCACCGTAGTTATCATTATAGTTTCATAAAACCCTAAAAATTTCTAAGCAAAACTACTTTTCAAATTAACGTTTTCGTTCTTTTCTTTTCATCGCTTTTCTTGGTTTTTGCTAAACGCACACCAAGCCCGCGATAGTTATCGTTTTCGTCACTAACTTTTCTATAAAATCATAAAAATCTTCAAACTCTTCTCGATAAGATAATAGCGCGTTCCTAACAAGTAGAAATAATCGATACGACCTTGGAAAAATACGACCTTGATATTTCAAAAGAAATATCCTATACTACTATCGATAAGGTCCACTTGCCTTTATTGATTTTAGTCCGGATAATTACATAAACCCAAAAGCTTTCTCTCTAAAGCACTCTTTAAAACTCTTTTAAAAACACTAAAAAATTGTTGCAACGCCTCTTTGGTTGTTGCAACTAGCTCAAGGTAAAAGAAGTTTTAAAACGCTCTTAAAGAATTGTTGCAACTACTTAAAAAATTGTTGCAACAATATTTTCAAAAAGCTTTCAATTTAAATTTTAAAAGTAAAGTAGCTTTATTTTTCTTTCCATTCTGCCTTCAAAGGACGCGGCCGAGGAGGAATCCTCGATATTTCGAAAGAGAAAGAGTCCGTTACTTCTATCCTTCGATAGGATAACGGATAATTCCTCGAAGTAGGATTACTCGCGGGGCTCTTCGAAAACGTCCGCCCAAGGTTGAATCGAAAAGGAAGAAAGAGCTTTTCCTTTTCTTTCTCTCTTTCTAACAAAGAAAAGAGAGAAACAAACCAATTAAAAAGCGTATCAAGTTTTTGGCGCCGTTGCCGGGGAACTTGTGTCGTTATTTTGAAATAGGAAACGCTATTAATTTTATCTTATATTTCATCACTTTTTCTATCTAAAAAACAAAAAAAAAAACAAAAACAAAAATATATCTAAGTAAAGAAAAATAAAAAAATATATAAACACATATTTTTCAATTTTCTTTTTTTACATATATTTTGGAATATAACTACTTATATGTTCATATAAAAACCAAAAAACCAAAAAAAAAAAAAAAAAAAAAACCAAAAACCAAAAACCAAACCAAAATCACAAAAACAAATAAAAACCTTATCTTTTTCTTTCTCTTTATTTTAAATTCCTCCTAAAAGTAAAAGCCCCACAAAAATCAAAAATATATATATATATATATTTTACTTAAGTAAAGAAAAACCAAAAAAATATATTACTTTCTTTCACTTATTTTTCTTTTTTTCATCTTTGTAAAAATATCTCTAAAACAAAAAACCAAAAAAAATCTATAAAAAGAAAAACTCTCTTTTTTCAAAAAAAAAAAATTTTGCGAATAGTGTATGACCCGAGGCGATTCTTCGAATAATCCAATATTACCTTTTGATCCCGAAATCGAGCGCACGCTTCTCGAGCGCCGCCGATCTCGTAATCAAAATCTACAAATAGATCCCGAAGAATCCGTCGGCGATATACATATAGGAGTAATGGGCGATCCTAATCCACCTGCGGCTCCGCAGCGGACCATGGCCTACTATGCCAGGCCGAATTTGGAGGATACAGGATCGAGCATCACTCGCCCCGCGATAGCAAATAACAATTTCGAAATAAAACCCAGCACCATTCAAATGGTACAGCAGTCGGCTCAATTCGACGGCTTGCCAGATGAGGACCCAAACCTTCATCTATATAACTTTTTAGAAATTTGCGACACGTTTAAAATTAATGGCGTCAGCGATGACGCCATTCGCTTGCGCTTATTTCCCTTTTCCCTGCGGACAAAGGCGAAATCGTGGTTGACTTCTCTTCCGAGAGGGTCCATAACCACGTGGGCCGAATTGACGGAGAATTTTCTAACTAAATATTTTCCTCCGTCAAAAACCGCCAAATTACGCACCGACATCGCATCATTTATACAATTCGATTCCGAGTCTCTCTACGAGACTTGGGAGAGATATAAAGAATGTCTGCGTAAGTGTCCTCATCACGCGCTACCACATTGGCTACAGGTACAAACGTTCTATAACGGCTTAAATTTCTCGACTCGACAAATGATCGACGCGGCCGCCGGGGGAACGTTAAACAACAAAACCCCGGAGGCCGCTCAAACTTTGTTCGAGGAAATGGCCATGAACGCATACCAGTGGAATGTGCCAAGGGCGCGTCCTTCTAAAGCGGCTGGGATTTTTGAAGTGGATGCCACTACTCACTTAGCCTCGCAGGTAGAGCGGCTAAGTAAGCAAGTGGCGGAGATGACTGCTTCCTCCTCCACCCCCGCGTGGGCTAATAATAATAATAATAATTTTAATAATCTTAATAATATTAATAATAATAATAATTTATGCGAGGAATCGGTGGATTACGTGGGTAACCAAGTGCGGGCGCCCTTCAACCCTTATAGTAATAACTATAACCCGGGTTGGAGGAATCACCCGAACTTCTCCTGGAGTAACCCAAATAATGCGCAACGCGCTCCACCTGCGATCCCGCAAGGATTTCCGCATGGATTTCCCCAAGGATTTCAGCAAGGTTTTGCGCCTCCCCCTCCAAAACCTTCTCCGCTCGAGGAGCTTTTTGCAAAATACATGGCTTCCAACGACGCAAATATCCGGAATATAACCGGATCGCTAAAAAACTTAGAAATACAGGTAGGCCAGCTTGCAAAAATGGTCTCCGAGCGGCCACATGGAGCACTGCCGGGGAACTCGGAGCAGAACCCGCGTGAAAATGCCCACGCCATTACCCTTCGCAGCGGCAAGGAGGTCGACTCCCCATTGCGGGTTGAGCATCAGGTAACTGTTTCGCCTCCGACCCCTGCACCCTCGTCTTTTATTTTATTAGATACGGAAACAAAATTAGCGCCGGGCGTCTCGAGCCCGCAAATTCTGTACCCCGCAAAACTTAATAAAGAGAAGGAGGACGAACATTATAAAAAGTTTTTACAAATTTTTAAACAAATTCAAATTAACGTCCCCTTCTGCGAGGCACTCTCACAAATGCCGAAATACGCGAAATACCTTAAGGAGCTCCTTTCTAATAAAAAGAAGCTCGAGGGTATTTCGCGTGTTTCCTTAAATGCGGAATGCTCGGCGGTCCTACTTAATAAATTGCCGCCAAAACTAAACGACCCGGGAAGGTTTTCCATCCCGTGCCTTTTTGGCAATTTATTAATAAAGTACGCCCTAGCGGACCTGGGAGCGAGCATCAATTTGATGCCCTTCTCCCTCTTTAAAAAACTTGATTTGGGTGTTCCCACCCCAACGAAAATGAGCATCCAACTCGCGGATCGCTCGATAAAATATCCTATCGGGGTAGTGGAGGACGTTCTGGTCAAGGTTGACAAGTTTATCTTCCCGGTAGACTTCGTCATCCTCGACATCGAGGAGGACGCCGAGGTGCCAATTATCCTCGGTCGCCCTTTCCTCGCGACCTCCCGCGCTTTAATTGATGTGAGTAACGGTCGCCTCCTCCTTCGGGTAGGGGACGACGAAGTTACCCTTCTTATTAATCCCTCGATGCGAAATTCTTTATCGAACGACGATTCTTGCTTTCACTTAGAATCCGCGTTCGAGGATGAGTGTTCTTCGCTTTATGAATTACTCGCTTTAAATATAGACGAACCGGATTTGGCGGACCTCGCCCCTTTGGACGAGCTACCGCCAGATTCGCCTTTCGAATCTTTTAATTCTAAAAGTTTAAAAATAACAACCTCTTACGAAGAACCCCCGGTCTTGGAGCTTAAGCCACTCCCCGACCATTTAAAATACGCTTTTCTCGCCGCGGACTTAAAACTCCCGGTTATTATTTCGTCTTCCTTATCTGATTCGGAAACTTCCGAATTAGTTAAAGTTTTGTCCACGCATCGCCATGCAATTGCATGGCAGATTTCCGATATTAGGGGGATAAATCCCTCTTTTTGCACGCACAAAATATTATTAGAAGATAATTCCCGCAAAACCATCCAGCCTCAGCGACGATTAAACCCAAATATGCGGGAAGTCGTTAAGGCTGAAGTAATAAAATTACTGGATGCGGGGATTATCTACCCTATTTCTGACAGCACGTGGGTTAGTCCCATTCATGTCGTGCCTAAAAAGGGCGGTATAACGGTCGTGGCAAACGAACATAACGAATTAATTCCAACTCGTACTGTTACGGGTTGGAGGGTGTGCATCGATTACCGAAAATTAAATGATGCCACCCGCAAAGACCACTTTCCGTTACCGTTTATCGATCAAATTTTGGAGCGGCTATCGGGCCATCCTTATTATTGTTTTCTCGATGGTCTATCGGGATTTTTACAAATTCCTATCTCCCCCGAAGACCAGGAGAAAACAACCTTTACGTGCCCCTTCGGTACCTTTGCGTATCGAAGGATGCCATTCGGCCTCTGCAACGCGCCAGCTACATTTCAACGATGTATGCTAGCGATATTTGGAGAGCTCGTAGAGGATATTATGGAAGTCTTTATGGATGACTTCTCGGTTTTTGGAAGCTCCTTCCAAAACTGCCTCCAAAATTTAGATCGAGTCCTCCAACGATGCGAAGACACGAACCTGGTTTTAAACTGGGAAAAGTGTAATTTTATGGTTCGAGAAGGCTTAGTTCTCGGCCACAAAATTTCTGAAAGAGGGATGGAGGTCGACAAGGCCAAGGTCGAAATAATTGAAAAACTCCCCGCGCCCTCAAATATTAAATCAATCCGTAGTTTTCTTGGCCACGCGGGTTTTTATAGGCGGTTCATCCAAAACTTTTCTAAAATAACAAAACCGCTAACCCACCTCCTGGAGAAGGAATCTCCATTTATTTTTGATAACGCGTGCGTAGAGGCATTCAATGCCATAAAAAATAAACTTATCCATTCTCCCATTCTGGTGGCGCCCGATTGGACCCTTCCGTTTGAGATAATGTGCGACGCGAGCGATATAGCGGTAGGGGCTGTATTAGGCCAACGCGTAAATAAATATTTTCATCCTATCTACTACGCGTCCCGCACGCTCACGGCCGCACAGGCTAATTACACGACAACGGAAAAGGAACTCCTTGCCGTCGTCTTCGCCATAGATAAGTTTAGGCCCTACGTCACGCTTTCAAAAATTATTATATTTACCGACCACTCCGCCCTAAAATATTTATTAGAAAAAATGGACGCTAAGCCCCGCCTTCTTCGATGGATCCTCCTATTACAAGAATTTGATTTAGAGATCCGCGATAAGAAGGGGGCCGAAAATTTAGCGGCCGACCACCTTTCTCGTTTAGAGCACCCAACCGCGGAAGCGCTCTTCGAACCGGAAATCGATGATCGATTTCCCGAGGAGCGTCTTTTAGCTTTAAATAATTTACAAACTTCTCCCTCGCCTTGGTTCGCAGACTACGCCAACTATTTAGTTGCGCGGGTGCTCCCGAAAGACTTTTCAAAACAGCAAAAGAAGAAATTCTTTTCTGATTTGAAAAATTACTTTTGGGAGGACCCTTTCTTATTTCGCGTCTGCGCGGACCAGGTCGTGCGGAGATGCGTTTCGAGCGAGGAGGGTGCGCAAATTTTGCGGCACTGCCACGAAGGGCCGGCCGGGGGGCATTATCAAGCCAACCGGACCGCGCAGAAAGCGCTAGAGGCGGGCTTTTATTGGACCGCTCTCTTCAAAGACGCTCACACTTTTGTGAGCACATGCGATAGCTGTCAACGGTCGGGTAACATCTCTCGTCGCGACGAGATGCCCCAAAATTTTTATTTAGAATGCGAGATTTTCGATTTATGGGGCATAGATTTCATAGGCCCCCTACCTCCTTCATATACAAATCGCTACATTTTAGTGGCGGTCGACTACGTATCTAGGTGGGCGGAAGCGCAAGCTCTCCCCACCAACGATGCGAGAGTCGTCGTCAAATTTCTTAAAAAATTATTTTCTCGCTTCGGTACGCCCCGTGCGATAGTTAGTGATAGGGGTACGCACTTTTGCAATGCCCAGTTTGCAAAAATATTAACCAAATATGGCGTCACGCATAAGCTCGCCACCGCCTATCACCCCCAAACGAGCGGCCAAGTGGAGGTAGTAAATCGGGAAATCAAACGCATATTAGAAAAAACCGTTTCAACTAATAGGAAGGATTGGGCACTTAAATTAGACGACGCGCTGTGGGCTTATCGTACGGCGTACAAGACCGCAATCGGTTGTACGCCTTATCGATTAGTCTACGGCAAGGCATGCCATTTGCCCGTAGAATTAGAGCACCGCGCTTTTTGGGCGTTAAAACTCTTAAATCTCGATCATAATTTAACCGCCGAAAACCGGAAATTCCAATTAAACGAACTCGATGAATGGCGTGCGAACGCTTACGAGAGTAATAAATTTTATAAGGAACGCTCGAAATTTTACCACGACCGCAAAATTAAATTTCCAAAATCATTTGCGCCGGGCGATCTCGTCCTCCTATATAACTCACGTCTTCGTCTTTTTCCGGGGAAACTAAAATCCCGTTGGTCCGGCCCCTTTCAAGTGAAAGAGGTTTGGCCATACGGGACCGTCCTTATCACCCACCCGGAAAAAGGCGACTTAAAAGTTAACGGTCACCGACTAAAACTCTACCACGCGGGGGATCATCTGGGAGGGAAGTTAAATTCCATACCCCTCCCCCACCTCTAAAAAGATCGTACCCCGCCAACTCGTCGAGCTACGAGACGGTAAACAAAGCGCTCGTGGGAGGCACCCCCATATTTATCCAATTACGCTCTTTTTTATAAAACCAAAAAAAAATTATGAAATAAATTTTCATTTCAAAAAAATAAAAACTTAAACAAAAATAATAATAATAAATAATAATAATAATAAATAATAATAATAAATAAATAAATAATAATAATAAAATGAAAAAAAAATAATAAATATTAATAATTATGCATATTTTAAATTATCATTCTTTTTTTTCAAAGAAAAACATAAAACAAAATAAAATAATGCAAAAACTTTAAAACGAAAATCAAAAAGAATTTTGGGAAATTTTCAGATAAGACAATAGGAAGTTTCTCAAAGTAGGATTACTCGACAGACCCGAGAGGGGATTTTTGTCGATATTTCGAAACAAGAAAACCCCGTTGCTTTTACCTTTCTATTTCTCTTATTTCTTCCTTGGTTTTTATCTTAAAGTTTTCTCTTTATTTTCTTTATTTTATCCTTCTTAAAATTTAGATATATTTTAAAACATGCATTTTCAAATTAAAACCAAAACAACAAAAAAAATATTTACAATATAAATCATAACATAAAAAGATGATAAACATTTATTTTTATCATACCCAAAAAAATATATGATCACATATATACTTTTAACTTCTTCTATACGTATTTTATTCGTGTTTTGTACATTTCGGAAAACTAATACAAACCAAAAAAACAATTTTGTATATATTCGTGGAGTCCCTTTTTTTTTATTTTGTAACTATTCTTGTAAATTTTTTTCTTTCTTGTAATTAAAATCTTCGTCTTTTTTGTAAATATTTTCGTTCCTCACACTTACCGTCAACATTGAGGACAATGTTGGTTTTAAGTATGGGGGCGTGTTTTCCCTCTTTTTTGTAATTATTTTTGCCCCTCCCTTATCAATTGAAAAATCCAAAAAAATTTACATGTTTTATATTTATGTCTTTATTTGTATATAAATAAACCTTATTTATAAAATCAAAATCCAAAAAAAAAAAAAAAAAAGATGAAAAGTTTTACAAAAAAATTTGTTACAACAAAATTCACAAAAATTTTGCCATAACATTCAAAAAATATGTCTTTCTTTTTCCTTTTTTTAGTATTAATGTAAATATATATGTATTTACATATGTTTTTTGTTATAAATCAAAATAAAAAAATGATGAAAAAAGTACTTAAAAATTTGTTATAACAAAATTAATTTTGTCATAACACCAAAAATATTTATGTTCTTTTATTTTCTTTTCTTTCTTTCTTTCTTTCCTTTTTTTATGTACATATTTTTAACAAATTTAAAACAATCAAAAAATTATGAAAAGAAAAAAAAAATATCTTAGAAAAATCAAAAAAAAAAAAAAAAAAAATCTTGTATTTATTTATGCATTTTGTTATAAAGAAAATCAAAAATCAAAAAAAAAAAAATCATATCTTAAAAACAAAAAAAAAATATTTGAAAAACTTATCAAAAAAACCCAAAAATAAAATAAAACCCCTACTTAGCTTTTTGTTATTCCCAAGGCGAGGTTAGTTTTATCTCTAAGCGCTTTTCATTATTTATGATTTGCTAAATCAATTTTATTTATTTCATAGTTTGAAAAATTTAAATCGAGGAATTTTCAGTAGTAAAGAAAATCTTGCGATCTTAATTTAATTTGAGAACAGAACTTTTAGCACTACCTCGAGTTTACCCTAAATAGATTCATTTTTGTATTATATTGGCAAACCATCTTTAGATTCAATTATTCTAACTCTAAACTTGTGAAACTTTAGGAATGTTTTTAATCTACTAAACTTGCTCTCAAAATCTCTCTTTATTAATCTAGAATTTCTCTTGAAACCAAAGTATAAACACCCCTTTAGCTTGGCATAAAAAAAGTAAAAGAAGAAGTTTTAAAAAAGAAATCCTGTGTCAATGGGAATAAATAGATTCCGTAAACACAGGCACCCAATATTGTTAAAAGAAATCCCGTGTCAATGGGAATTTAATTCCGTAAACACGGGCATTGGGTTAAGTTTAGAAAAGATTTCAATTATCCCGCGTAAACCAACGCTGGGAACCAAAGCAAAACCACCAAAAAGGTGGGGTGAGAGGATAAAATCCGTCACCCCTATATCCAAGCACTCTTCTTTTTGCCAAGGCTACCTTTTTTCCTACCCCTTAGCCAATAAAATTGTACCTAGATTTTAATTTAAAAAAGTTTGAGAGAGCATAATTAGTAGGCTTTATTTATTCTTAAAAACTTTCTTAAAAAAGGTTATAGTTTTATATAATTCTATTCTAATTAAAAGGTACCAAAGACTGCAATAATCGATGCTATTTAGCTAACTTTAGAAGTCTCGCTAAAATTTTTTCGCTCTTTTTAAATTACTTTCATAGTTTTGGACTTACCTCTTTAAATACCCTAAATTTATTTCGATCTTACTTTTGATTTAATAAAAACTTTAGTAAATTAGAAATTTTATTAAACGTCTTATAGGTATCCCTTACTTTTGCTCTGGAATAGCAAAAGCTTAAGTATGGGGGTGTTTGATGAATAGTAAATATACGCATTTTTCTTTATAATTTTTAGTATAATTTTAATTAGATTTCTAAATAATATATGTAAATTAATGAATAAAATGTTTGTTTTTGTTATTTTTGTTTTTAACTTAGTTTTATTTTAATTTTTGTAAAGTTTTTGTAATTTTGTTAAGTCACGCCCTTGGTCACGCCCGTGTCCAAGGGTGTGTTCACTAATCCCTAACATTTTCTTTTCCCTGCTCTTTTTCCAACTCAAACATCAAGTCACGCCCTCGGTCACGCCCGTGACCGAGGTCGTGTACATCAGTCACGCCCGTGTTGAATGACCAAGCCCAGATTCGAGCCAAGATGTCAACGTCACGCCCACTGTCACGGCCGTGATCGGGTCACGCCCGTGACCGAGGCCGTGACCCCTCAATTTCTTTCGGAAGAACAAAGGACACGCCGCCCGTCACGCCCAGCAGCCGACAACACAATGCCGACATCGAACACGCCCGTGTTACTTGGAACACGCCCGTGTACTTCCGAAGTCGCCGGTCAAGCCTTCCAGATGCCTGCCTGGATCCAGCTGTTCTGGCTATTCGCACCCCAAGCCGTGTCACGCCCTCAGACACGCCCGTGTCCGAGGGCGTGTAATCCAAAAATTTTTTTCTATAAATAGCCAGTTTCAGCTGAGTCCAAGGGTTCAAAATTTTGGGAGCTTCTCTTAAGGTTTTGTTCCATTTTGCTGATTTTTGGTGTTTTGTAATTTTTGCAATTTTGTGCTCTTTTTCTCTCTTGTTTTTTGTAATCTTTTTATTATGGAAATGAAATAGTTGGCTTGTTTTGTCACTCTCTCTCTCTTTGTTTTGTTGGAAGTGTGTGTGTGTTTTCTTTTTCTTTTTCTTTTTATTTTTAGTTTTTTGTAATTTAGTAATTTAGTAATTTTAATTAGTTTTCATCTTTTTAATTTGTGTGTGTGAGTGTATGAGAGTAATTTGTATTTATTTTAGTTTTGTTTTGTTGTTAGTGTGGGTGAGTGTATGAGTATAACTTTTCTTTTCTTTTAACTTAGTTTTCATTATTGTTGTGTGTGTGAGTGTATGAGATTAGTTTTGTTTTATTCTTAATTAGATTTCATTAAAGAAGAGTGTGTGTGTTTATGAGCATAGATTTTATTTTCTTTTAACTTAGATTTCAATTTCAAGAAGAGTGCGTGTGTGTAGGTGAATAAATTTTGCGCCTTTTTGGTAACCGAATAGTTTCTATTTCTGTCACGCATTTATTTCCCGCCTATCCGTTTGGATAGGACTTGCTCACGCATTTATTTCCCGCCTATCCGTTTGGATAGGACTTGCTCACGCATTTATTTCCCGCCTATCCGTTTGGATAGGACTTGCTCACGCATTTATTTCCCCTCTACCTATTTGGGTAGGGATCGCATTTCTTCAATTTCTGCAATTTACCGCTTTAATTTTAATTCCGTAGAGTGCGTGAGTTTTCAATTAGTGCGTCTTTTATCTTTTATATATTTGCTTTTTGCTTAATCACGCGCCCCGCTCAATCGCTAATTATCGCCGTAGTTATCATTATAGTTTCATAAAACCCTAAAAATTTCTAAGCAAAACTACTTTTCAAATTAACGTTTTCGTTCTTTTCTTTTCATCGCTTTTCTTGGTTTTTGCTAAACGCACACCAAGCCCGCGATAGTTATCGTTTTCGTCACTAACTTTTTTATAAAATCATAAAAATCTTCAAACTCTTCTCGATAAGATAATAGCGCGTTCCTAACAAGTAGAAATAATCGATACGACCTTGGAAAAATACGACCTTGATATTTCAAAAGAAATATCCTATACTACTATCGATAAGGTCCACTTGCCTTTATTGATTTTAGTCCGGATAATTACATAAACCCAAAAGCTTTCTCTCTAAAGCACTCTTTAAAACTCTTTTAAAAACACTAAAAAATTGTTGCAACGCCTCTTTGGTTGTTGCAACTAGCTCAAGGTAAAAGAAGTTTTAAAACGCTCTTAAAGAATTGTTGCAACTACTTAAAAAATTGTTGCAACAATATTTTCAAAAAGCTTTCAATTTAAATTTTAAAAGTAAAGTAGCTTTATTTTTCTTTCCATTCTGCCTTCAAAGGACGCGGCCGAGGAGGAATCCTCGATATTTCGAAAGAGAAAGAGTCCGTTACTTCTATCCTTCGATAGGATAACGGATAATTCCTCGAAGTAGGATTACTCGCGGGGCTCTTCGAAAACGTCCGCCCAAGGTTGAATCGAAAAGGAAGAAAGAGCTTTTCCTTTTCTTTCTCTCTTTCTAACAAAGAAAAGAGAGAAACAAACCAATTAAAAAGCGTATCAACCACTCCCCCGCCTGATTTTTATTTATGTTCTTCTTCTCTTTTATTTCTTGACCCCCCTTCTGCTATATCTGAGCCTATGCAGGTTGAGTCTCCACAGGTACATCAGGAGGACTTGGAGCTTCCATCTCAGGTCAATGATGATAGCATCCTCTTGTGCGAGGAGGTTGATCCCTCCTCCAATGAGGAAGCTCCACCATTGATCTCTTTCTCCTGCTACCTCCCTAGAGATGACACCTTGCTAGGCAAGGATTTATTTTGTGGTGAGATGAGTGAGGACCAGGCCTCCTCCTCTTCTTACTTCCTATTCCCACTACCTGTGTTCAGCAGGTATCGTTATTTAGGTAGGGGAATAACTGTTTTATCGCCGTATCGGTACCCACTACCGATACGCATATTAGAACAACTGCCTATTCACTTTTCTTTTCATAGGCCCATTAGCTAGAACTGTACAAAAGCCAAATAAGTCATGCTGGGAGGACAATAACCCAGTCGTTATCTTAATTTTTCTTGTCTTTTAATTTATCCCCTGCAAAAACTAGCTTATTTTGTGCTATTTTAGTTTTCGTGTGTGGAGACCACCATTTGCAGGTATTTTCTATTTGTGAAGGTGGTGGTCGTGATTCTTCGTAGAGCTTCACTATAGGCTTCCGGAATGCTTACTTGTTGAGCATTGGGTACCCTCGTCCCCTAGAACTTTGTTTTAGAATATCTTAATACATAGTTTAAGTTTGGGGGAGACCCGTTTGTGTACCCACTCACGTGCACAGTTATTTAGCATGCTAGTAGCTACTTTATCTAAGAATCATTTTTGTTCATTTTGTCTGCACACTTAGCACCCACTTGAGCATGTACTTTACCTTTAGTGCGTCACGAGTATAACTCATTCCTTTTTGCATATGAGAAAATGTTTATGCTAGCTTTTAAATTATGTAGTGGAATAAAATGTCGGCTCCGGTGTTTCTAGTCAAGTACTCATGCAAGTATAGTAATTCATGTAGATTAGATTTCTTTTTGTACTATTAGTTTTATGCATTTTTATTAGTATAAATATTGTTTACTATACTCAAATGATGAATCTGGTGTGAATCAAATGGTAGCATAGGGATGTGTGTAGACGTTTGCTAGATTCGTATTGCTCGAGTCGGGAGAAAGGAGAATCTTTCTCGATGGCTAGAACTTTCCCCAAGCGATTTTCGAAGCATTGACATAAGATAGTTTGAGTGTGTGAGAATGACGTAGGCCATCATTTTGGCCAGGTTGAGCTTTGTGTAGCATTCCTATCATTCATTCCTTGCTAGCCCATTTTGTGCCTACCCCCTCCTTTGATTCAGCTCCACATATTTTTCACCAAAGCCTAAAAGCCCAACCTAGTTGCACAACCAAAATCGAGCTTAAATTTCATTATTATTTTCATGTTTGGGGTGTGACTGTGTTGCTTTTTATGTGAAGTTGTGGTTATGCTCATTAGAAAATATGCTGAAGAAGAAATGCAAATAAAAGAAAAATGAAGAAGAAAAAGAAAAGAAAAAAAAAGAGAAAAATGATTTTAATGAAAAATCTTTGTATAAATTTATGATTGGGAGTAGGGAGTGCACACACCTATGTTGCAAAAGTCCAAGTCTGGGGGTGTGTTGCACTTGTAAGCTTATAGCTGTGTGGGTAGCTTGACTTAAAGCTCATTATTGGTTGGGTGTGCTTAGCCTCCAGGTTTACCTTTGTTTATCTCACCATAATCCAAGCCCCATTCAAAACCTACAAGTCCTACTGACTCACGCCTTGAGAAAATCTAGTGTCGTGGAGAGAATGTGACCGGGCAAGCCTATGGCCACCGACACCGATGGATTTCGGTGGAGTTTTTACGACACCCCGATCTTTGGCAATGCTCGCCTCAGCGTTCAGTTTACTTTCTCCGTATGCGTGACCGGATGATTCACTGTAATTCTCATTTTGAGTAGAAGTAACAATTATTTATGTTTTTAAAATTCATAAACTCTGTGTATAATTAGAAATCTTCTCTAGTTTTCTTATACGAACATGAGCATGCGACTTCGCATGGTATTCCATTTTGTAATTTTTAGTTAGCTATTTCATATTCCCGCTTGCGTAGGAATTGTTTGCTCGGGACGCGCAAACAGGTAAGTCTGGGGGTGTGATGAGTCCCTATTATATATATATTTTCGGACTCATTTAGGCTAGTTTTCTTGCTTTTGTGCTTCAGTTTTGTTCATATTTCCCTTATTCATGCTTTTATTTGTAGTACATAGTATGCCTGTTTTTGTGTGCAATTGCACACTTTGTTGTTGGGGGTAAGCACTGCGTGCTCCCCATTGTATCCTCTTTATCTCTGTGCTGCTGGTAGTACTTTCCCAGCTTGTGTCTCTTGTATGCTGGTAGTACTTTCCCGTTTCCCCAATGTAATTTCTGTGCATAACGCACGGTCATGCGTTTCCTTGACGCACGGTCGGTGGTGGTCATGCGTTTGTGTCTGGGCAGAAAATGGAGCGTCGGAGTTTACTTGTGCGTTTTGACGCATGGGCGGATTCGCCCGTGCGTGAGTAAAACGCACGGTCGACCTGTGTCTTGATGATTTCTGAGCGTCGGAATTTACCCGTGCGTTTGGACGCACGGGCGGTGTTGGTTGTGCGTGAGCAAAACGCACGGGCGCATGCCTTCTTCCCCTGCACGCCTGCTGAGCTTAAGTATCGCACGGTCCACGCACGGTCGTGCGTTCGACCGTGCGTGACCAAATTTCTAACGTTTTTCTATAAAAGCTGCAGCTTCGACCTAAAACAAAGGAGTTCCGTACGCTCCGTACAGCAGCGCCGATTTCGCCATCTCCACCAGGGTTTCGTCCCTTTAGCCTCCTCCTTCATCCTAGAGCTTCAAGGGAGATCTAGCCACCATTTCCTTCAAGCAGGAGGAAGTTTGCAACCTCCGCCGGATCGTGAGACGAAGAAGACGGGTCCATTGGAGAGTCGTGACAGCTCTCTCTATCCCGGACGCAGTTGCTGACCGAGCTTGGACGCAGATTGACAACCCAGCGATCCTGACCGTGAATCTCCAACAATCCTTTGGATTCGGTCGATTTCTTGCCTTGTTCTTCTCTTATTGAAGTGTATATGTGTAGATCTTTGTATTATGATGAAGTAGAGCACTAAAACTAGTTTGTATTTTTATATATTTCATGTCTATGTGAAATGCTTGTTGTTTCAGTTGCTTGAGGTGCGCCCCATTCCATCCTCCATCCCGCTGTCACGTTCGTCGCCGCACTAGCATTTGCTAGTGGCATGCTTGTTGAAGAGGTGCTTACGACCCTCACTCCGTTTGCTTACTCGTCCATCCGCCTAGCGAAGCATGGCATAGCGGCCCGTGTAATCCACTCGCCCTACGAAGCAACGCGCTCAAGGCCTGCATAGTTCGATTTCGCTTGCATACTCGTCCATCCGCCCTTACGAAGTAGCGTGCTCAAGGCCTACATAGATTCCATCCCGCCAAGCGAAGCATTGCATAGCGGCATTGCATAGGAGTAGTTTAAGTTATTTTCTTTTATTTTCCACAAACCAAATCCCCCGTTTCCGCATCCATACGATTAAAGGACTTCAATCTCAAGTCCTTCCTCGATAGATATCTCCACCTTACTGTGTTCCTTTGAGATCGATACTTGGTGATTCATTCCCATTTTATATTACTTGAACGATCGGTACACTGCCGTTTCGTACCGCAGTATTGCTACCGCCTATAGCGGTGTGCGAGATTTGCGCCATTAACTGTCAAGCCAAAAGAAAGGAGAAAGGTGATAAGAAGCATCATCACCAAAAGGATAGGAAGGGTGAAAAATCCTTCCTAACAAAGAAAGGAAAAAGCTGGAGTGAATGTGAATCCTCAACTTCAGATTCAGAGAATGAAGAAGAAGCCTACATAGGGCTGTTTGCAGCAGAAGAAGATGAAGATTATCCCGCTGCCAAGGTTGGAGTCAGGTCCCCTCTACCACACTCGGATAGTGATATAAAGGAGGATGAAGAGGACAATGTTCAGCTAGTCCTCATGGACATCACTGATGAGGAGGACAGTCAGAACATCTCAGAAAATGAACATGTATTAATTCATTCCTTATCCTCTTCTGATTATGAGACTACCCAGAATCTGGAGGACCTTCATCAATTGATGGAAGTGATTCAAAAGCTGAGGTGGATGTCAATCAATTAATTGACAAGTATGATGCTCTCCTGGAAGCTCTAAAAAGGAGCAAAAAGCTAGCCAAGAGGCAAGCCCAAGAGATTGATTCCCTTAAGATGGAAAAACAAGAATGCACTGAATCTTCTACCAAGATGAATTAGATGTATAGGGAAATAAGCCATCTGAAGGGGATAACTATCACCCATCTGAGCACCATATCCCTGAAGAACAAGGTCATCAAGGATCTTGAGGAGAAGCTTGTGAAAGAAAGAAGCATATTGGCTCAATTCTCCAAGGCAAAATCTGTGCTCCCTATTATTGACTCCTTCTCTTCTCAATCCAATAGGAGAGGACTAGGATTCAATAAAATGGAAGAAGGAGAAGGGAATGGAGAAAAGAGCAGGGGTAAGGATAAGCCTCAAACCACCTTTCAAAAGGTATTACTCCCTTCCAACAGGTATGACCATGAAAGCATGTATGGTCACTGGAAGAATGGAAGTACCTATAGGAAGGAAGACACTCCTTCCCATAGTGGAAGAAAGGGAAAGGGATTGCGTGCTATGAAGGCTCCACATGAGGAAATTCAAATGGCCCAACTTGGACCATTTGTATTTGGTACATCAGCCCCTTCATTCAAGAATAAGAAAGCAAGCCCTTCTAAGGTTGATTCAGCCAAGAACATGATAGCTGTCAAATCAGTGGACATGTCTAATTGCTCAGTGTCTAATGCCATCAAAACTTGCATTTCCCAAAATCCAAATCAAGTTGATGCCATTAATACAAAGACCACTAAGACTGTCCACAGATTGACTTTCAGCCAAATACTTGCTGAAAGAAATAAGAGAAAAGATGATGTCTCTCCTCCTGAACATGTGGACTGTGCTGCACACCCCTCAAGAAATGTTCAGAAGAGGAGATACAACATTCATTAATGTTGGTGCTGTGGTAAAGTAGGACACTTTGCCATAGACTGTTGGCACAATCCTAATGTGCCATGTGCATAGATGAGCCTTCCTGCAAAGGGTGCAGCTAGTGTAAGGTCATTTCATCATGCTAACAAGTACCTAGGACCCCAAGCTATTTGGGCTCCTAAGGATAACTAAACTCCTTCTTGCAGGATAGTTCAAGTACCAGCCTCAACCAAATTTTGTACTTGGATAGTGGTTGCTCAAGGAACATGACAGGAACAAGAAATCTTCTATTGGACTATAAGGCTGTGAAGAATGGACCCAAAGTTATCTTTGGGGGGTAAGAAAAGGGAATCACCAAAGGATATGGTATGATCTCCAATAGCATAGTCTCAATTACAAGGGTAGATTATGTTGAAGGGTTGCAACACAACCTAGTAAGCATAAGTCAACTATATGATCTTGGATTTGTAATTGAATTCCATAATGACAAGTGCTTGATTAATAAGTCTAAAGACTTAGAGACCATTCTCTCAGGCACTAGGAGTGGGAATGTTTATTCCTTAGACTTTATATGCAGTAATTCTCTTATATCTGTTTGTCTAGTAGCTAATGAGAATGAGTCCCTTTGTGTTCAATGGCACAAGAGACTTGCTCACATTAACTACAAGACAATGTATAGACTATTCTCTAAAAACCTTGTTAGGAATAGTCCTAATATAAAATGTATTAAAAGTGGTCCCTATCATGCTTGCCAAATGGGTAAGTAAACAAGGGCCACATTTAAAAGTATTGGCTCCAAAGACACTGAAAGATGTCATTATCTCTTGCATATGGACTTGTTTGGTCCTTTGCCAATTCAGAGCCTAGGTGGGAAGTTGTATACATTAGTGATTGTTGATGATCACTCAAAATATACATGGGTATTCTTCCTAAAGAAGAAGTCTGATACTCTAAATATCTTTATTACTCATGTCAAAGCAATTCAGAACGACTTGCAATGTGCTGTAGTCAGGACTAGAACTGACCATGGCACAAAATTTCAAACTGAAGCTATGACAAGGTTTTGTCAAGAATATGGTATCACCCAAGAGTTCTCCTCCCCAAGAACTCCACAACAAAATGGTGTGGCTGAGAGGAGTAAAAGGACCTTGATAGAAGCTGGGAGAACACTGTTATGTTACTCCTTACTCCCAGAATACTTCTGGGCTGAGGCAGTCAATACTGCATGTCATGTTCTCAATAGAGCTTCCATCAATAAGGTTCATGGAATAACTCCCTATGAGATTCTGAAAGGCAAACAACCTACAATTTCATACTTTATAATCTTTGGCTCCAAATGCTACATTTTAAACAATGGAAAATCTCAATTAACAAAGTTTGCAGAGAAATGCAAAGTGGGTGTTCTTGTTGGCTATAGCTCACATAGTAGAGATTATAGAGTGTATAACAAGAAAACTCATGTTGTAGAGGAGTCAATGCGTGTAGTATTTGATGAGACCAGCCTAATATATAAGGGCTGGTCTAGAACTTCTATCTTGAAAGGAAATGAACAGGATTTGGAAAGGATGTCTATACAAGACACACCCTGCAGTAGCAAAGCTTATTCTGATGCTGCCATCCCTAAAGAGGAAGAAGTCAATGTTGATGAAGACACTGCTGAACCAGCAGAAACAGCATAGCAAGCTGAGATTAGACTGCCTACAGCTGTAAGATATTTAAGGATCATCCAAGAGAACAAATAATTGGAGATCAGAATCAAGTTGTATTAACCAGAAGGAGGGCTCATAACGAAGCCCTGTTCTTGAGCTTCCTATCACAAATGCAGCCCAAGTAATTTGAAGAAGCCAACCAAGACACCTTTTTGATTCAAGCTATGCAAGAAGAAC
This sequence comes from Dactylorhiza incarnata, assembly GCA_033032865.1. NCBI lineage: Eukaryota > Viridiplantae > Streptophyta > Magnoliopsida > Asparagales > Orchidaceae > Dactylorhiza > Dactylorhiza incarnata. The sequence continues at coordinate 8,298,445 of JAWHQI010000013.1, forward strand.
TTCTACAATTCAAGAGATGCAAGGTATGGAAATTAGTGCCAAAACCTCAAGGACACAATATTATAGGTACCAAATGGATTTATAGGAATAAGTTAGATGAAAATGGCACAATCATAAAGAACAAGGCAAGGCTGGTAGCTAAGGGGTATAGACAGGAAGAAGGGATAGACTTTGATCAAACCTTTGCCCCTGTTGCAAGGTTGGAAGCAATTAGGTTATTCCTTGTCTATGCTGCCCACAAGGGGTTCAAAGTGTATCAAATGGATGTCAAATCAGCCTTCCTCAATGGTGACTTGATGGAAGAGGTGTATGTTGAGAAACCATCAGGTTTTGTACATCCTACCATCTCTAGTCATGTTTATATACTTAGGAAAGCTCTTTATGGTCTTATGCAAGCCACCAGGGCTTGGTATGAGACATTGTCTAGCTTTCTCATCAAGAACAAGTTCTTAAGTTGAAAGATAGATAACACATTGTTTCTTAGGGAAACAAGGTGCAAGTGTCTCCTAGTCCAAATATATGTTGATGACATAATATTTGGGTCTACTGATGACAACCTCTGCAAAAGGTTTGCCAACCTAATGCAGGGGGAGTTTGAGATGAGCAGTATGGGAGAGCTCAAGTACTTTTTAGGCCTCCAAGTAAAATAGTCTGATGAAGGTATATTCATTTCTCAAACCAAGTACACTAGAGAGCATATCAAGAAGTTTGGGATGGAATCAGCTTCCACCATGAAAACTCCCATGGGGTCCAACATTTCCCTGGACAAGGATGAGAAGGGCAAGGCCTTTGATGAATCCATGTACAGGTGCATCATTGAATCCCTGTTATATTTAACTGCTAGTAGACAAGATATTATGCATGCTATATGTGTGTGTGCTAGGTACTAGGCATGTCCTAAGGAATCTCACTACTCTGCTGCAAAGAGGATTCTGAGATAACTTAAAGGCAGCCTACATCTTGGCCTTTGGTACCCTAAGAACAATGATTTTGAACTAACTGGATTTTTAGATGCAGATTTTGCAAGTTGCAAAGAAGATAGGAAAAGCACAAGTGGCACTTGTCAATTCCTAGGAAGAAGGTTGATATCATAGAGCAGCAAAAAGCAGACAAGTGTGGCTATCTCCAATGCTGAGTCTGAATACATTGCTACAGGGAGCTATTATGCACAACTATTATGGATTCAACACCAGCTAGAGGACTACAACCTCAAGGTAAGTAACTCTCCTCTTTATTGTGACTCATCTAGTGCTATCTCTATTGCTAAGAATCCTGTCTCTCACAGCAGGACTAAGCATATAGAAATAAGATGTCTTTTATAAGATAACATGTAGAATCTCAAGATATCTGCCTTGAATTTGTCCCCACTAACAGTCAAGTGGCTGATATCTTCACTAAGCCATTGGATAAGACCATGTTTAATGTCTTCAGGATTGAACAAGGAATGTTAAATGTAGAATAGTGTAAAACACTTCATTCTTCCAATCTTGATTTGATATAATTTAAAATGTTGACACATCAACCCTATGAGAGACATGATTAGGCATTCAAGTAATCTTATCTCTAATGATTTTACACCAGTATGATCAGCTTAACCAGAACAATCTGTTTCAGCTGAGCTTCAGGTTGCACTTAGACTGCTGGGAAAAGTCTCATTTCGACGAACTCTTTCCTGGGTTTGACGAACGTCGTTTTTCAGTTCAACAAAATTGCTCCTCAGCTCAACGAATTCAGTCTTCCATCCAGTTCAACAAATTTTGTCTTCAGTTTGACGAACTCCAATTTGAGTTCGACGAACTCAGCTTTGTGTTCGACGAACTAAGCTTTATGATGTAGTTTCAGATGAACTCAGCTTTGTGTTCGACGAACTCCAGTTTTAGTTCGACGAACTAAGCTTTGTGTTCGACGAACTCAGCTTTATGCTGTAGTTTCAGATGAACTTAGCTTTGTGTTCGATGAACTCCAGTTTGAGCTCGACGAACTCAGCTTTGTGTTCGACGAACTCAGCTTTATGATGTAGTTCCATTTACACTTACAATTATAAGAGCAATCAAATCCAATTACTAGGTATAATTTTACCTAAGTCTTAAGCCATATAAATTGCCAATCTGATTAGTGAAAAGCACACGACCCTTCTCTTCCAGCCGCTGAGATGAATCACCTACTCTTCCTTCCCAGCGTATTCCTTCACCACTATAATGGCTCCTAAAAGCTCTAAAGACCTTCTTGAAGGATATGAGATAGTAAGGCATGGGTTTGCCCTTGCTCCAGAAGAAATTAAGGTAGTGATTCAACTCCTAGAAGACAAAGGCCTGGAATTTCTACTATCTGAACCCTGTGTTATTCTCAGAACTGAAGTTCTGGAATGGTTTGGTAATGTCAAGTTGTCCACCTCCAAATGCTCCCTCAAGTCAAAGATTGGAGAAGATAGAATCAAGATAACCCCAACAAAACTACAAAAAGCATTACATCTTCCATCCTGGAGTCTAAGTGAGGAGGATGACATCTCTGAAAAAGACAAGAAAAAGGCTCTAAAATGGACTGAGCACAATGATGCCAAAATTGGCTCATTAAAGAGGAAATTTTTCAACCAAAAGGGAAAACTTTTATCAGATATTGTGGGAAAAGCCATTCTTGGCAAACAGGGTCCCATGATACAATCTCACAGTACATGTTTGACCTCATGACAAGAATAATTCTGAAAAAGAAAACCTCTTGTGGAGAGGTCATCTTTCAAAGAATAAATGAATGCCTTCAGACACCCAATATGGGAAGAATTCTCACCTTATACCTCCTGCAAACCCACCCTGACAAGTTCAACACATCCAAAGGAGCAAATCTTCCCTATCTCAAGAGAATGGACATCAAGACTTTAGAAAGATTCACCAGGGTATTGCCTATGAGTCAGCCCTCTGAAACTAAAGGAAAAGAGAAGACAACCCCCTCATCCTCTAAGAAAACAAGGCTGATCATGTCCAGTTCTGAGTCTGGTCATTCAGACAAAGAAGAAGATGCTGGTGCTGACTTTGGGTCACATAACATTCTTAACAAAGAGGCTACACCAAATGACTTGCCAACTGAACTTGTCCATCCACAGCAGCTGGACAAAGTCATAACTTCTAGTAATTAATTCAACTCATCCTAACTCATTAATCATAGCTAATAACAATAGTTAGTCAAATCTGTCATTTAATTAATGAGGACCCCAGATCCTCAAGAACTAGTGTGTGCTTCATCTGAGGGAGAGTATCAACAAGAACCATCACTCATTGATATTACAAAAAATAATGATGTTGACGTGAACACAAGACCATCACCTCAAAATTTACAAGGTCAGATTGACACAATTATCTTCAATCTTGAAGAAAGAATATGAAACATTCCTGAAAATGCACCAGCCCTGTGGTCATTACCTTCATAAGCTTCATCTCATGCCCCATCTGAGGGGGAGCAGCCATAAGAGCCATCAGCTGATAAAGATCAAGTTATAGGTATGCCCTAAAACCCCAGCATAAACATTCAGAATCATAAAATCTAACTTTACAATTCTTGTTCTAGAATTCCTAGATTCATCCATTCAAGTTGATTTATCTGAGGAGGAGGTGCAGAATGCTCCTCCTGCAGAGAAAGATGAAGTTCTAGGTAAATCTTACATTATTATCCTTAGAACCTCTAAGTAGTTCAATCTAAATCCAACTCATTGTCCCAACATTCCTGGACTCAACATAAAAGAATGCTCTCTCTGAGGGGGAGGAGGATGATAATGTTGGTGATGTCAATCTGAGTGATCATCAAGATGCTGACACTGAAGATGAGCAGGATGATGCCCCAGCTGGTGTTATCAACATTCAGTAAGCCTCTTCCTCCACCTCACCCAATGAGGCTCTTCTTAGTGACATAAACCTGTGGTTTCAGTCTCATCTCACCACCATGCAAAATAATCTAGATAACTCAGTTACCTTAGTAAGGGAATATGTGGATCAGTCCATCAAAACTGTGAAAGCTGAAGTCATGTTTGAGGTCAAGGAAATAAAGGAAAACACTAAAATACTCAACAAACAAATGTCCAAATGGTTTGATCTGGCTGAAAAATCTATAATTTCTCAGAATACAATTCTAAGATCTATGGACAAACACCTCCAGCTATCTGAACAGGACATGACATATCTCAAGAATTATGTTAGTCAAACAGATGAAGTGATAGAGAAGTTAGCCAATCATCTCCAAGAGTATGTCTATTCCACTGCCATGCAGTTAAATGAAGAAGCTGACAGGTACAAGGAAGAGTTGAATGCAGAAATTGCATATATCTCCCAATCCATTACTGAAAAAGCCACCTCTTCCCATTTGAATGAAGAAGTTGGCAAGTTAAAAGATGTGCTTCAATCTGATATAGAGAATGTGTTCCAAACCCTCTCTGGAACAATAACTGCATCCAAGCAAGACCTCCATGAAACGATATATGAAGAAGCCAGAAAGAGGGAGGACACAATGCTATCATAAATTCTGACCTCACCCTAAAAGTTCTACAAGGGACAAGGATAGCTCTGAATCTTCCTATCCTAGATGTCAACAGGGAAGAAGACTGGGATTTCTCTCATCAAGAGGCAATTGCCCAAGATAAGAATTTTAAAAAGAGAAGGGAAAGGGAAAGGGTAATGCTGGCTGAAGAATTTATGGCCAAGCAAAGGGAGGTGTAGAATAATGACCCTGACCATGTGCAATGGATTGATGACTCCAAGGACATCATACTAAATACCTGGATAGGCCATGGTCAGGTGTGTAAAGATATTGACAAGCACTATCCATCTGAAGAATGGATATAGCATTTGGAGAGAAATACTAAGAGGGATAAAATTTTCAAAGCAAATCTGGTAAGAATGGAAAATCCAATGAAAATGCCCTCTAGATACATTCCAAAACCATATATGTATTTCCAAAGGCAAGAGAACAAGAAAATAATTGTTGATATCAAGGCTGCCAATGTTGAAAAGAAGAAGCCTCCAGGTCAAGATAACAATGTTGCTGATGACATGGATGATGCTTCAGTGAAAGGGAAAGAAGCAGCTGTTAACTCTCCTGAATGTTCTTCTTATAAGAAAAGAAAGCTTTGAATGACTATTGAAAGAGCTAATGTATACAAAATGTTAATGAACTATAATGACTTATGACTATGTGGATGCAAACATAAATATACTTTTCCTAAGAATAGTTTATGAATATATGAATGCAAACTGAGCTTTGAATTACTATTCTATCTGGATTGAAATTGATGGATTGCTAATGTAATTAGCTTGTATCTTAGCTAAATCTGAGTTATTTCTAAACCTTACCCTGTTTTGATTGGTTAATTCAATCTATGTTGCATTGTTATGTTTATCAAATCTTACTGATGGATTGATTAAACTATTTTCATAACAACCATCTGTCTTAAAATAACAGATACAATAAGCATGATATGTTGAACTCATTATTGAAATAACACATATCAAGAATTTATGAGTAATGTACTATAGAATTTGAGGGTGTTCTGCATTCTTCAAATAGGGGGAGATTGTTGGGAAAATGACCCTCAATGTTCCCTTGATTTGAAGATACCTCACACTCAATGCTAAGTACAAGTTGTATTTGATAAACCCTATTTCTATCTCATAAATATGCAGGACTAGGAAACACCATGGTGTAATGTATGATCAGCTGAGACGAGCTCTCTGTCTCAGCTGAACTGCTGAGACAAGACCAGGAGCCGCTGAGAAGGTGTCTGGGCAAGTTGAGCTGCAGGTAGAAGAAAACCGCTGAGACAACTGTCTGTCTCAGCGGATCCGCTGAGACGGGACAGAAGAAACCGTTGAGATGGCTGACCATCTCAGACCAACCGCTGAGGCAGATTCAAAAGTGATCCGACGGGTTCTGCTTTTGGCGCAAGTTGCAGAAATGCATATTGGGGTCCACCAATCACTCCCACACCTGTCAGGAGGATAGCTAAGAGCCGTTGAGGGTCAGTGGTGTATAAAAGGAATAAGTTAAGGTTGAGTAAAGAACTTTTGATATTGATCTTACTCTCCAGCACACAAACTCAAGAACAATATTGTTCCATTGTCGGCAGCCAAGAACTGAGCTCACACAAGGCTGCAAGGAGAAAAGAGATTGCTTATCTTGATTCATCTCAAGATAGAGCAAGTAGATTAAGTCCATCATTGTAAGGGCTGATCAAGAAGAATCAAGTTGGAGATGCACTTCTCCTCCCTGGTTTAAGTCTGCAACAACAATTGTTAAGAAGAAGAAGAACAAGGCTTGATCTCTTCTTCCTTCAATCTGTAATCCTTATAATATCATTTGTAGGAGCCTTTGGGTTCTGAGACTGTAGGGCTTTATTGCCGGAGTGTGTAAGGCTGATTGGCCTGAGTTGTAGAGATGAGAGGTCAGCTTGAGGTAGGACCAGGAGGTGATATGAGTTGTAGGAGGTGGATTCCGCTGAGGTAGGGCTGCTGTGCCTGAGGTAGGGTATGGGAAAACCTGAGAGATCTTATGGGATCTGTGATGTAGGCTCTTAGAGCAGAGTTTGGAGAAGTTGGCCTTGTCTAACTCATTGTTAGAAGGGTGAAGGGGGAAAGAGGACTACTCAAGACACCCTGTCTTGAGGAACCTCTATAAATCTCTGTGTTTTATGTGCTTGATAATTTGCTAACCTAAATTCAAAAAACACTAAGCCTAAAATAAAAGAAACCTATTCACCCCCCCCCCCCCCCCCCCCCCCCCTCCCCCTCTAGGTGTTTAAGACTACATCATATATAAACTATCACATATCACATGAAAATTGATTGGATGGTTTAGTTTAGTGATAACCCTTCAATAAGGTTGATACCTTGATCGTGTTAAAGCACGTTGTGATCGATGCATGAGGGTTAAATATTGGTGATATGGGCGAGCTTACTAAACCAGTAGAATATGAATATGACACCATGACCACAAGTAGTCCTGGAGGATCGAGTGGAGAGATTTCCATGTTTTACACACGCCACTGCACAAGAGTTATAATAACTCAGTATGGGTAGAATTGATGGCTTGATGCAGGTTATAAGATATGATTAAATCTTTTGCTGATATGTTGGGAGTCCCAGTGGTTGGAGGCCTTAGATGCTGGTTAGCATCGGCTGAACTGGCATGATGTGAATAGTGAGGAGACTCCTTCTGTGAGTCCTTGGGTACTTGATAGCACAGGTTATGCATTGAAATTACATGAATGTGCATGGTTTACAAATGGGGGGTATAATGATCCTGGTTGGAGGATTACTTATGGCGGGTCTATGGGCTTGCTAGTCGTGACACCGACAGAAGCTGGCAGTTAGACTATAGACCGGTTGGGATGTGTTCTTGGTGTGCACTTCCCAAGACCCCTTCCATGTTATGAAGACTCAGCATGACGCGAGCAGTACACAGGGTCTCCATTGTGTGTCCTTAGCATTGAGGCGTACACATGCCTAGGTCTGGTTGTGTTTATACCCACCTAGTTGTGGAGGAGCCCGTTCCACAGTCTCTGTCTGGCCACGACGTGAGGTGCCTGAGTGGTTAGCTACCCTCGAAAAGTGGGAACTACAGGTCTATGTCGACATAGCAAAAATGCATGGGTGAGTTCATCATATCATAATCATTCCAAGCATTCATCCTTCATAATCATAGCATTGCACCACATCTGGTCCATCATATAAATTAGTATGGGCTGTTTTATATGATGGTCCCCAAATTGGAAACCTTAACTTATAAGTTTGTATGGGCATTCATATATGTTAAGGTACGATATGAACTTCTTACTTCTAGGTTATTTAACTACTTGCTTACACTCTGTCATTGCCATATTACTTGTTAGTTGTGCTTATTATACATTTGATAGACTATTGTGTTTACACCTTTACCTGCCACCTGCTTTTGCTACTACTGACTCTTTTGCAGCTACTCTTCAATTCCTTCCGCCCGGAGCCTTGGAGTCGCTAGGGGAGAGGATATGAAGCCACGTAGTCTTTATGACTAACGGTTGTTACACCACTACTTTTACGAGCACCCTCAGGTGGAGCAGCAGCGTATGATGCAGGCGGCCAGCCAAGTCAGGGTAACAGAGCTGCAGTCTACGAAACCTTGGATATCGTCAGTGGCAGATGTGAGTGAAAGGTTAGAATGTATCCTTAGGGCAAGTTTATACTCTGATGATTTGCAGGACCATGTGTAGCTTCCTGTCATTTTGTACTGTTTGGACATTATTACTTAATTGTGAATCGATGGCTTATAATGTTTTCTATTATTGATGGGTTGGCATGATGATATGTGAGAATAGCCGGCAGGATAGGTGTTTGGTGGAGGGGGCTAGCCCATGTGCTGGCACTTCCACAAGGCGGCTTACCTAGGCATAGGACTCCCCTCGACCGTGTTTTGTGTTCCGAGAGGGGGAGGGGGGGGGGGGGGGGGTCTTACAAACGGTATCAGCTTGCAACGATCCTGAGATAAAATAAGTCCATTAAACCACTAAGCCCCCCTGCTAGCTAGATCAGTTTGAAGACAAACTGATGCAGCGGAAGCAGTGGTGTGCCCATGTGGGATTCACATGAAGTATGTCCGCTAATCCTTAGAACTAGTGCCAACCCAACTAGGACACCACCTTATTCTAAGTGTCCAAGACGTTTTGTGGCGTATCCTATTCAAAAGTCGACCGCAAGTATGGATTTGGTTGGGACATAAGGACACACAGTGATTATGGGAAGAGTTTGGTGTGAGAGTAGATGTTCAAGTCTCACACAATAATGCGCAGCTTGGCTTGTTGAGAGATATTACCACCTCTTACCCAGACTAATCGGTTATTTGGAGGAAAAAGTTGATGCTTAGAAACTATTATTGAAGTAGTGAGAGACTCGTAAGCCTAAACGTGTTACTAATAACCCGACACTTCCCATTTTGTTGTATTAAAGCAATCACTACGATGAATACCAGATGTCGAATAAGAATCTCAATCAAGAATAGGCCTATTTTTGATTTGTTCACATGTTAACCTTGAAAAGGACGTCATAAATAGTAACCCCAAGGGCCTAAAGAATGGATTAAGTTCGGGATAAAACTCCGAGTCGAGGAGGGTATGCCCTCATAGTTGTGTACACAGTATAGAATGGATGTACCATGTTGATGGTTAAAGAAACTCAGCCCAGGATTCCCGAGGGGCTTATCTCTTTGTTTATTGGGCTAGTGACCTACCGACTAAGATTTATCAGGGAGTTGAAAAAAATCATCACAATTTTTCAACACTAGAAGGTCGTAATCCTTGAACAATTAGTTCACCCTGAGCAAGGGGGACTACTAACACCAAGTTGTGATCGAGAGAAGATTTCACTTTCGGATTTGGAGAATAGATCATTTCAAGGATGAGCATTGCTTCTCTATGCTCTTAGGATGATTGGATGCGACTTGATAGCCATCGGAAAAGTTGAGTACTTGATCTCCTATTCCACAGTTGACTCTTATAGACGTTGAAATTATTAAGAGTACTGGCCATAACCAAATTCTAAACATACAAAGTAGTATCCATGACGCCTTAATGAATGACGATCTCCCTTCTGTAAGGTGCGGTTGTAAATGCACGAAGACGGTGAGCAAACAACTTTTTTAGGGTCAAATTTTGGGATGACCTTAGAGTTGGGAAGAATACCTGTGCATGTAGGAGTATGTGTAACAGTATTACCTCGACAAGGAAGTTTTCTAGAGGCTTTGTATCGTAACCCAACTGTTGGATAAGGTTTATGTTCACGGTTGAAGATCCCTTAAATGAAATGATCTAAACTACAAGAGAAATTGGCACCAATTTCTGGATTCGGTGCAAGTATAAGTAAGACCTGGATTAGATAAAAGTAACACCTGACTTGGGTCTCGTGTTCTTAGAAAGGAATGATGTGATTATAACTTATGCGAGGTGTAGAGTCATGGATTCACCTCGCCATGAGCCTACAATAATGCTTGGCAACATGAATATTTTTAATTTACACGATAAATGTTGAGGGTTAATGAGTTCTCCCTAATCGCGAGATCGACTCGTGACAAATCTTAGGTTTGCAGGAGGATTTACATTTAATTAATAGCAAGTTAACTTCTTATAGAAAGGATGATGTTGATGGACTACGTGGGCGTACTTGGTGGAGATCAAGAGTTTGATCTTGCTGAGAAAATTTACGGGTCACTACTTATACAAGCAATGGTAACTCTCATCACAAATGGGAAGTCTGTACATATATCAGGCATGTTGATATTGCTAGAGCTACAATGTATGATATTAAGGATTGTTACTAAAATAGACATGTCTTGAACGGTCATTGGCGGAGATGATAAGTGGCTTGGAATTGGTTGGATTGGGTTATCATATTGGGAATTATGCCTTACCATCGGTGTCCGCATAACCCACGTCGAAGGGAAATCATCTTGAACCATGTACCTTGGTTCAGGTTAGGTCCTAACTCATATAAAATGTACCGATTGGTTGGATGTTATTTGTACGTGCCCTCCTCACTATAAGATGCGACCTCGCCTCCAAAAATCTGATTCTCTACATCACGGCTAATATACAAGTGCGACGGTACAAGGATTTATAGGGTAAGAACTCTAAGTCGAGGAATATATGCCTCTAAAGGATGTGCCCAAACACGAGATGAATGTATCACATGAGTGGTTGAAGAAAACTAGTCCAAACGTACGAGAGCTTATCGCTTCGTTTATTTGATTAGTCTAGTACCGACTTGAGTTTCCCTAAATATTATTTGGAGATGCTGCGTTGAAGGCGAGGATGATTATTCTTGGCCAGCGATTAAGACATTGTGGAGTTTGGAAAAAGAGTTCGCAATGGAATTCACTTCAGTGCTGATATGGAAAGAGGTCGCACATACTTGAGGTACGAATATCAGAAACTTAATTACATGATGAAATTATCAAATCAGTGTAACTTGTGGGATGATATAAATCTCCACCTTGTAGTGTGGAATAAATGTGATGTGCACGTGATTAATGGCATCAGAATAAGGGAGGACTGAGTTAGTCATGCGAGCAGTTGGCTCAGGATATAAGGAAGGACTGAGATAGTCTTGCGAGTGGTAGACTCGAGATCATAATGGGAGGACTGGGATTGTCTTGCAAAAGGTAGGTTCTATGTTATATAAGAAGGATTGGTCGAGTCCTCCGGGCCAAGATCTTGGTGTTTCACTTAGGGGCATTGCTGTGTCAAGTAGTACACGGATACCCTATGTTCTTAGGGGCGTACGTAAGGTCTAGGATGGGAGGTGACATACTTGCGTAGAAGTGGATAAGCCTGATCCACTGCCCTGTTTTCCTTAACTGGTACCTGAGTTGAAATGCTCGAACAGAGGGAACTACCAAAAAGGTCAAATTGCGAAATATCAAATTGTGATCCGTGATACAAAGTTCGAAGGGATCACAGAGAGTGATTCCATGACTTATACATTTCAACGTGTTAGAGTTATGACAGCTCGTTATTGGTAGTGGTGGCAGTTTGATGTAATTAGAAGGATATGGTGATATCTTGTGGTATATGGTAAGGAACCGAGTGGTAGGTCCTTGGGTGCTAAATAGCACCGAGTGTATTTATAAAATAAGAATTGAGTAAGGACTCGGTGGGAGTCCTTGAGTGCTTGTTAGCACAACTTGGTTATGAGAACAACAAGTGTGTGTTTGAATGGTAAATGATTGTACCGACCAACTGCTCGTGCATATTTGAGGGAGATACAAATTTGATTAAGATGAGTAGAGTTACGAGTCCCTACATGTATGAAACAATGATGGCCTTCATCATGATGAGAGACGTTCAAGTGTCTTCTCATATGAAATTTCGATTACAATTTTGGAGGAGAATTATAAAGGTGCACTGGGAGAAATTTGGGGTGATGCGCGATGTAATGTGGATAAGTAAGGCCACGCACAAGGTTTAAGAGGGAGTCGAGATTTACTAAACTAATAACCTCGTCAAGTGTACTCCGAATTTGATTTACATAGTCCAACCTTCGATCCCCATAGCCTCAACCTAAATTTCGGTGACGAAAATGTTTCTACGTTTATTGGATTTGTAACTAGACCACTCGAGTGACACGAGTCACTTGGTGATGCTTGGGCTAGGTAGGAGTCTTGAGGCCCTGATGGTGCCATGGAAGTGCCTTGATCCCTGGGGGTGGGTGTGACCCTTACCCTTGGAAGTTGAGAAGAAAATGGACAAGGAATGGGTAGCAAGGCGCTAGCACCGGAGGTATCTTCAGCTAGCGCCGACGGTAGCTGCCAAATCAGAACACATGACATTTTCCATGGTGGATGGCCTAAGGTGACTAAAACTAAGATAATGGAGGAATTAAAGGTCAATAATCGGCTGGCACAAGCCTTGGAAGCTGGATTTCATTAAAAGATCTTTAATGCTCTCTCTCTCTCTTCTTTTTCTCTTAAGCATGAGTGGGCTGAAATCTCTTAATGAGATGACTATTCATCTTCTTCTTCCTTATTCTTCTTCTTCTTTCCTTCATCTTCTTCTTCATCCCTTAAGAGGGTTAACTTAGGGTTCTTGAAAGAGCAAGGTTGGAGAAGGATTGGAGCTCGGCCGACCACCACCATGCCGCCATCATGATGAGCTCCAACCATGGACGAACAAATAAGGTGACTTCCGACCCCTCTCCCTTGGTGCTAGATCGTAGAAGAAAGTAGGAGAGGTGTTGAGCTCAAAAGAGCTTGGCTAGTGAGCTAATGGAGATTCTTAGGAAATGACCAAGCCGGAGCTTCCATCTTAGGGCACCGATTGCCGTAAAAGCTCCTTCAATCATTTCTTCTCTCCAAAAGGAAGAGATAGGATTTGATTTTGTGAAAAGCCATGGTCATATGAGGGAGTATTGTAGGAGAGAAGATGAAAACCCAAATTTCATAATTGCGGAAGATGATGAATAGTTTAAGGTGAGAAGAGCCTTTAATTGTAATTGTAAACTCAAATCATGTTGATTATATTCACTTGAATATAGATGAAGGTCTAACCATTTGGAACGAGAGAAAATGGTAGGTGTTTTGGAGCTTGTTTGCCAGGGAGTATTGTTTGGAGATGAGGAGCAGATGACCTGCTCTCTGTTGGCTAGCGCCCGGCGGTAGCGCTATCGCAGGAGATAGAAAATCGACGGGTCGATGGTAAGGCTTAACTTCCGTCGACACTTAAGGTCGACGGGAAGGCGAGTGGTCGAAGGGAGAACTTCCCGTTGACCCTTGAGATCGACAGGAAGGAGGTTGATAGAAATAGATAGCAACCGGCGGTAGCCCTACTGTTGGCACTAGCGAGTCAACGTTTCGACGGGAAGGGATAACTTCCCGTCGACCCTTAAGATCGAAGGGAAAGAGGTGAGATAGAAATAACTAGCGCTCGACAGTAGCCCTACCACCGGCGCTAGCAAGTCGATGGGTCGACTGAAAGGCATGACTTTCTGTCTACATCCAATGTCGATGGGAAGGTGCGTCGACTGGATCGATAACGCCTAGTAGTAGAGATACCACCAACGCTAGCAAACAGAGAACTTTTGGTTCTCCTCCTTTGGTGTGGTAGGAGTCCCTGGATTCCCATGTCAATTGGGTGAGGGTAGATGAATTGTATGATCTTAAAATGGGGCATTTCGGCGCATGATTGAATGAAGAATTTAGAGGACTCGTTTACCTAAATGCTCCCACCAGTTGATAGTCTATCAGACGATTAGGCTTGTGATAACAATATGTACACTCTCGTTGGATTTCATAATCTTGGATAAGTAGTAATGGAGATATTGCCATTTCATTCGATAACTCAAAGGAGATATAAATGCAGAGTGTGAAGGCCGATTGGGCCGAGATGTTGTAGGAATCATGTACACGCTAGTGTGGGCCTATGAGTATAATTCCAGACGTATTCTGTCGAGATGTCTCCTTAGATCCATCGTCGATTATTAGTTTATGTGGAATCGTAAAAGTGCATGTACGAATTAATGTTCATATCACATGAAAATCTATTGGATGGTTTATGTTGGGAATATTGCCCTCAATGTTCCCTTGATTTGAAGAGGCATCACTTGCAATACTAAGTACATATTGTATTTGATAAAGCATTGTTTTTGTAAGTTAAACAGGCTTAGGTGACTCAAGAGAAAGGGTTAATCAAGACCTAAGCTTAGGAGAAATCTTCTCCTAAGTTGATGCAGAAATGTCTCAGCTGAACCACTGAGACGAGGAGCCGTCTCAGCGGATCCGCTGAGAAGAAGGTGTCTCAGCTTCTAAGTTCATCAAACACTGAGAATCAGCGTGTTCGTCGAACGCAGAGTGCTGTTCGTCGAACACAAGATTAAGTTCTTCGCCCGCTGAGATGGGAAAGGAGCGGCGTGCAGATTGGAAAGAATCAGCATGTTTGTTGAACGCAGAGTGCCGTTCGTCGAACGCAGAGACAAGACAGATCGTTGAACACAGAGAGAGTGCCATTCGTCGAACGCAGAGATAAGGCAGATTGTTGAACGCAAAGACAATGCCGTTCGTCGAATGCATAGTGCCATTCATTGAACGCAGAGACAAGGCAGATCCTCGAACCCAGAATGAAGTGGGTTCATCGAACTCAGAACTCAGCGGGTTCGTCAAACGCAGGATGCAGCGGGTTCGTCGAACGCAGACCTTCTTTACAGATAAGTAGGGCGGCGAGACCTGCGGCTAGGGCAAGTTGCAGAAAAGCTACAGGGGACCACCAATGTCTCACATACCTCTCGGGAGATCAAATTAGAACCATTGAAGATAAACGAAGATTAAAAGAAAGTGTTAGGGCTTTTTCTGATCCCCTGGCCGATTGCTTGCAAAATCAACTTTCACCATTGACGGCTGCTGCTCTCATCTTTCTTCCTGCTCACTGAAAGAGAAGAAGAAACTGAGAGAAGATGATAGCTCCTCCACCAGTAGGGGCAAGGTGATCTTCCACCCTTCTATTGAAGAGGAAGATCAAATGGTAGCTGTTATCAACATCTTCAGCTATAGGAAAGCACAGACTGTGCAGGATCTACAGGAGAGAATTTCTGCTGTAGAGTATTTCTAAACCATCTTTTTCTGTAATGCTTTTTGCCTGAGTGTGTAGGGCTTATTTACCTGAGCTTGTAGGGCTGGTTTGCCTAAGATTATAGGAGCTGGTGATAGCTCTGAGTTGTAAGGCTTATTGCATGAGGTAGGAATAGGAGGTGGTCTGAGCTGTAGGAGTTGGTGATAGCTCTGAGTTGTAAGGCTTGTTGCCAGAGGTAGGACCAGGAGGTGGTCTGAGCTGTAAGAGGAGTTTTCCTCTAAGTTTGTAGGGCAGCTGTGCCTTAGGTAGGAGCTGGTGATAGCTCTGAGTTGTAAGGACTCTTGTCCTGAGGTAGGATCATCCTTGATCTGAGAAATTTTGAGGAACTTGTGCTGTAAGCTCTTTGAGCCGAGTTTGGAGGAGTTGGCCTTGTCTAACACATTGTTAGAAAGGTGAAGGGGGAAAGAGGACTACTCAAGACACCCTATCTTGAGGAACCTCTATACATACTTGTGTGCTTTCTGAGTTGCTTGATTCTCTGATTAGAATAGTTTTTAATAGACCATGATTATCAAGTAAATATCAAAAGACCTATTCACCCCCCCCCTCCCTCTAGGTGAATTAGTTAGCATACTATATTCTTTCAAGTGGTATCAGAGGCAGGTTAATCAAGAAGTACTTAACAGTCTGACCAGTTCCTAAATAGGTATTGCCGATTCAAAATCAAATGGCCTCTAGTGGAATGAAGAAAGAGTTGGGGTCAATGAAGTTGCCCATATGCTCCAAAGAAAACTTTGGCATATGGAAGCAAAGGGTGAGGCTGTTCATGGAAGCCTCAGACCCAAGGATCTATGTAACAGTAAAAAATGGTCCTTATACCTTTGATAAAGCCTCCACTATTGACCCTACCACAAAAGTTCTCAAGGTATTTTCTTAGCTGACCAATGATGAACTTGCACTGTACATAATGGACAAAAGGGCACAGAACATAATTGTTAATGCAATTGATGACACTACATTTCAGAACTCGGTACACTACTAAACTGCCAAGGAAATGTGGGACACATTGGTTGTTTATGTGGAAGGAACTGCTGAAGTGAGGGATGATAGAAAGTCACTCCTCAATCAGGAATATGAAGCCTTCAGACAGCAGAGCCAGGAGAACATCTCCTTGTGCTATGAAAGGTTCTTTAGGATAGTAAATGAACTAAGAACCTATGAGAAGGTGTTCTCTGATTATGAGCCAAATGACAAGTTCCTCAGATCTCTAACTAGAGATTGGGACACTAAAATCTATGCAATCAGGGAAGGAGCAAGGCTTGGAGAAACCCCTACCCATACACTGTTTGGGAAACTGCTCTCATATGAGATGCAATTGACTGCAAGAAAGGAGGAGGATACTTCCTCCAAGGCTCACACAAAGGAGAGAACTATTGCTTTCAAAGCTGATAGCTCAAAGAAGAGCAAGAGCAGGTTGCAGTCACCTCCAAGAAGGAAGGCTGAATTTGAGAAGTCTGAGAGCTGCTCTCCAGACTGCTCTTCTTCTGATGAAGAGTTTGCTGCCTTCTCTATGCAGTTTAAGAAGATGATGAGGATGAATCAATGGAAGAGCAAGCCTTCCTCCTCATCACACTCCAAGAAGGAACACTTCAGATCTGAAAGGCAGCACCCCAAAGGGGACAGGTATTATTCCAAAACTAGTAAACATGATTCAGATAATATTGTTTGATATTGTTGCAGCAAGCCTGGGCATGTCATTGCTGACTGCCCAGTCAAAAGGAAAGAAAGAGGTGAAAAGAAGCCTCATCACAAGAAGGAGAGGAAGGGAGAAAAATCCTTTCAAGCCAAGAAAAGCAAGAGCTGGAGTGAATCTGAATCTTCATCTTCAGATTCAGATGAAGAAGAGAAAGCATACATAGGGCTGTTTGCTGCTCAGGAGGATGAAGACTCTCCTGCTGCTAGGATAGGAATCAGGGCCCCTCTATCACACTCAGATAGTGATGAAGAGGAGGATGCAGAAGACTGTGTTCTGCTGGGCCTTATGGCCCTCACTGATGAGGAAGGCAGTCAGAATATGTCTGAAAATGATCTGGTATCAATCCATTCCACTTCTATTTTTGATCATGATGTATGTCAAGAATCTGAAGCACAGCCATCACATGATGAAAGTGTTTCAGAAGCTGAGGTAGATGTCAATCAATTGATTGACAAATATGATGGCTTGGTTATTGCTCTGAAAGAGAGCAAGAAGCTTGCCAAGAGGCAAGCCCAGGAAATTGCCTCCCTTAAGAAGACTGAAAGTGACTACACTGGACCTACCTCCCTGGTGGCCCAGATGAGTAGACAAATAAGTCATTTAAAGGGTATGACAAGTACTCAATTAAGCATTATTTCCCTGAAGAACAAGGTCATTAAGGACCTTGAGGAGAAGCTAGTGAAAGAGAAGAGCCCGGTGGCTCAATTCTCCAAGCCCAAATCTGTGCTTCCCATTATTGACACCTTCTCCTCTCAAACCAATAGGAGAGGACTTGGATTCAATAAGATAGAAGTAGGAGAAGGGAGTGGAGTAAAGAGCAAGAAGAAGGCTAAGCCTCAAACCACCTTTCAAAAGGTGCTACTTCCTTACAACATGTATGACCATGAAAGCATTTATGGTCACTGGAAGAATGGGAGGTCCAATAGGAAGGAAAATACTCCTTCCCATAGTGATAGAAGGGGCATGGGATTGAGTGCAATGACAGCACGCCATGAGGAAATACAAATGACCCAATCTGGACCATTTGTGTTTGGTGTCTCAGCACCTTCAGTCAAGAACATGGAAGCAAGCACTTCCAATTCAGCTTCAGCAAAAAGCAAGACTGCTGTCAAATCTATTGACAAGGCCTGCTGCCCAGTGTCTGATTCCATCAGATCTTGTATGGCTGCCAAGCCAAAGCAAGCTGAGGCCATCAGGACAAAGAGCAGCAAGAATGTTGATGAGTAATTTATTTACTCATCTTTTAGTTTAGGTTTTTTATGTTTTTAATGTAAAATTATGTTATTTATAGGAATTTTATCATATAAATCCTTCCACTGTTTATTTCATAAGCTAACTTAAGTTTATTTTGTGTTTTCAGGCTTTCTGGGCTGTTTCGAGCAAAAAGTTAAATTACACGCCCCAGGTCACGGGCGTGACCCATGGGCATGTAACCTACGAAGTGTTCAGACCTGTTTCTGCCACTCCGGGGACGTTCCGTGAAGAATTCGCCAAGTACACGCCCCAGGTCATGGGTGTGACCAAGGGCGTGACCCTATGTCACGGCCGCGACCCGCTGAGATGAAGCAGAACTGCTGAGATCGCTGAGATCAAACATCACACGCCCCAGGTCACGGGAGTGACCATGGGGGCGTGACATCCAAGTCCCTCCACAAGCATCCAGAGCCAGCTGCCACGTCAATTAAAATTACACGCCCCCGGTCACGGGCGTGACATCAAGTCACGGGCGTGACAATTGAGGCGTGACATCCAGCACGGGCGTGACTCTTCCCGCGCCAAATTCCCACCGAAGCTTCCCGCCAGCAGCGAGTTTTAAAGGTTACACGCCCCAGGTCACGGGCGTGACCTAGGGTGTGACACGTCCGTAACGCCTGCATTGAATCCAGACGGCGCCTTCTCTGCTCACAGCAAATCACGCCCCTTACACGCCCTTGGTCACGGGCATGTAACACCAAAATTCTGCCTATTTAAAGTGAGATTTTCCAGATGTTTGGGGACAAAGTTTTGGGAGTTCTAGCTTATTTTCTTGCACTAGCTTTAATCTTGTATGTCATTTCCTTCTTGCACTTTTATTTCCCAAGCTTGTACCTACAATTTTCTAGTTGTAATTTCTTTTGCTAATCAATAAAATAGTACTTTTCTCTTGTTTTTACTCTCAACCTTCATTATGTACTTCTTTCATTTTATTATTTCCTCCATCTCTATGAGTAGCTAAATTCTATTAGTACTCGGCCGAGATGATCCAAGGGAAATATAGTTCTTGATCTAAATTCTAGCTTCTCTTTCTCTTCCTTAGAATACTTTAGATTTATTCTTGAACTTGTATTGGATTGAAATTATATCATCGATATATAACTCTCATCTTTGTTTTCGTAATCTATAATCGAGAGGTTTTGATTTCGAATAGATCATTTCAAGAATAAAAAGAGTTGAATGCACTCCTCAAGCGAGGATGACATAATTCTTCCGGATTGGAGTAAAATCCAATAGCGGGGTTCACTACGATAAGGCGAGTTTTAGATTTTGATTCTAGAACGAAAGTTTGTTTGATTAACTAAACTCAGTTGAGCGTATCCTCGAGAGAGGTGTGCTCATAAATCGGGAACCTCCACGGTCAAGTATTTTCTTAAGAGATTTAGAAGTTGTTCTTTTTATATTTTATTTTCCCTAGGTGATTCAAGGCTGAGTATTAACCTTTAACCCGTCATTTTAAATAAGCTATTTCTCTTTCTCGCAACCAATCAACCACAATTTTTATTCGATAAAATAATAGAGATTTTTCGAAGTAAGAGTACTCAACCGCCCCGAGTCTAATATGACCTTGGTTTCTTACAACCTATACAACATTCGATATGGTACACTTGCCGTTGTCGTTTGCGGATATAGTTTTGGGCATCAAGTTTTTGGCGCCGTTGCCGGGGAAATAGGTTGATATTTCGAAAACCGAAATATCTATTAATTTTATCTTTTTCTTTTCTTTAATTTTAAGGTGCAACTAAATTCCTGGAAAGGACGCTTTGGGTTTGAATTCCTATCATATCCTATAGTACCTTCCAAACCCTTCACCGGGTAGATCTTGGGAAGTCCAGGACTAATTTTAATTCACCTAAATAAAAATAAAAAAATATATATATAATAAAAAAAAATCTTCATAAAAAAAAATATATATATATAATAAAAATATTTATCTAAAAGTCATTTGATTTTCTTTATCTTTTTCGCTTCTTTTCCTCTTTTATTTTTGGTTTATGACCCGAGGAGACTCTTCAGTCAATCTTGAATTCTTCTTTGATCCAGAAATCGAGCGCACCTTGCGGCGTCGTCTCCGATTTAGTGATCTACCAATAATTCAAGAAGAGTCAATCAGAGAAACTAACGAAGGCTTAATGGATAACCCCGACCATAATGAGGCCCCGCTACGGACTATGTCCTATTATGCGAGGCCAAATTTGGAGGGAACACAATCTAGCATTATTCGCCCGGCGGTGGCGAATAATAATTTTGAAATCAAAACGAGTATCATTCAAATTGTACAGCAAACCGTCATCTTTGACGGGTTACCAGATGAAGATCCAAATTTACATTTATTGAATTTTTTGGAAATTTGCGATACGTTTAAAATTAATGGCGTCACCGATGACGCCATTCTTTTGCGTTTATTTCCATTCTCTTTGCGGACTAAGGCCAAGCAGTGGTTGGGATCTCTTCCTAAAGGATCCATCACTACGTGGGCCGAGATGACAGAGAAAGTTTTAACTAAATATTTTCCTCAGGCGAAGTCTGCTAAATTACGTACGGGCATTCTCTCATTTACGCAAATAGACTCGGAGTCTCTCTATGACACATGGGAGCGCTTCAAGGAATTATTGCGGAGATGTCCTCACCATGCCCTTCCTTTATGGCAACAAGTTCAGACATTCTACAATGGTTTGAATCTCCAAACGAGGCAAATGATTGATGCGGCAGCTGGGGGAACTTTAAATAACAAAACCCCAGATGCCGCTCAAGAGCTTTTTGAGGAGATGGCCATGAATGCTTATCAGTGGAATGAGCCACGGTCGCGTCCTAACAAACCGACCAGACTCTTTGAAGTCGAGGCCACCCCGAATTTAGCATATCAAGTAGAATGGCTCACTAAGCAAATGGCGGAGATGTCTGCTTCCTCCGCCACTAACGGGGCTAATAACTATAATAATAATAATAATTTTAATAATAATAATAATTTTAATCAAGAACAAGTTGATTATATGGGGAACTCCTATCGTCCTCCTTATAACCCAAATAATAATCTTCCTAATAGTTATAAACCACCCGAATTTTTCATGGAGCAACCCCAATAATGCTCAACGCCCCCCACAAGCGAATCCTCCCGGATTCGCTCCACCACAACCACCAAAGGCCCCTTCACTTGAAGAGGTCTTCACCAAATACGTCGCCTCTACTGATGCCAATATCTGGAACCTTTCCGGATCAATTAAAAGTCTAGAAAATCAGATTGGACAACTCGCCAAGATGTTCTCCGAACGCCAGCAGGGAGCTCTACCGGGCAATACTGAGACCAATCCACGGGAGAGCGCCAACGCTATAACCCTCCGCAGCGGAAAGGTGGTAAAAAGTTCAAATTTGGCCGAGCCTGAGGTAAACGTTTCAACTCCAACTCCGCATTTAAATTCTTCTGATTTAGCCCCGCGCATTATTCAAACGCCTTCTATTCCGTATCCTTCTAAATTACAAAATGAGCGCAACGAGGAGCAGTATAAAAAATTTATAAATATTTTAAAATAAATACAAATCAATGTACCATTTTGCGAGGCACTCTCTCAAATGCCTAAATACGCAAAATATCTCAAGGATTTATTATCAAATAAAAAGAAACTTGAAGATATTTCTCGTGTTTCTCTCAACGCAGAATGTTCAGCGATAGTTCTAAATAAATTGCCGCAAAAATTAAACGATCCGGGACGGTTTTCCATCCCGTGCTTGTTCGGTAATTTCTTAAGAAAACACGCCTTGGCAGATTTGGGCGTTATCATAAATTTGATGCCATTTTCATTATTTAAAAAGCTTGGTTTGGGCACCCCAAGCCCAACCAATATAAGCATCCAACTAGCGGACAGATCAATTAAATACCCGATAGGGGTGATTGAGGATGTGCTTGTCAAGGTTGACAAATTTATCTTCCCGGTAGATTTTGTCATCCTAGACATTGAGGAAGACGCCGAAGTCCCAATTATACTCGGACGTCCTTTCCTCACCACCTCTCGGGCGATTATTGATGTGAGTAACAGCAAACTTCTCCTACGAGTTGGGGATGAAGAAGTAACTTTTAGTATTAACAACTCTATGAGAAATTCTTTTTCTAATGACGACTCTTGCTTTACTTTAGAATCAAATTTTGAAGAGGAATTAACGTCATTTTCTGAATTAATTTCACCGTTATTTGAAAATCCAGAAATTAAAAATTTATTTTGTCTAAAAGAAATAACTCGGCCACTCAAATTTGAAGAAGTAAAATAAAACATTTCTAAAATAAAAACATCTTACGAGGAGCCACCGAGTTTGAAATTAAAACAATTGCCGGAACATTTAAAATATATATTTTTAGAAAAAGATTCAAAATTGCCTGTGATTATATCTTCCGCGCTTAACGATTCGGAAATTTCCGAATTAATTAAAATATTAAACAATCACCGCCATGCAATTGCATGGCAAATTTCTGACATCAAGGGGATTAACCCCTCATTTTGCACGCACAAAATTAATTTAGAAAATAATTCTCGCAGTACTATTCAGCCTCAACGACGGCTTAATCCAAATATGAAGGACGTCGTTAAGGGCGAAATAATAAAATTATTAGATGCGGGAATTATTTACCCAATTTCTGATAGCACTTGGGTTAGCCCAGTGCAAGTCGTGCCTAAAAAGGGTGGAATAACGGTAATCACAAATGAAAATAATGAGTTGATCCTGACCCGTACTGTTACGGGTTGGCGTGTATGCATCGATTACAGAATATTAAATGATGCTACCCGCAAGGATCACTTCCGTTACCCTTTATTGACCAAATTTTAGAACGCTTATCTGATCACTCACACTATTGTTTTCTCGATGAACTTTCGGGATATTTTCAAATCCCAATTGCGCCCGAAGACTAAGAGAAAACCACATTCACTTGTCCGTTCGGCACCTTCGCATAACGAAGAATGCCGTTTGGACTTTGCAACGCGCTGGCTACATTTCAAAGATGTATGTTGGCAATTTTTAATGAACTTATAGAAGACGTCATGGAAGTATTCATGGATGATTTTCTGTTTTTGGCGATTCTTTCACTAATTGTTTAAATAATCTTGACCGTGTTCTTCAACGCTGCGAAGACACGAATTTGGCACTCAACTGGGAGAAGTGCCACTTTATGGTCCGAGAGGGGTTAGTCCTCGGACATAAAGTTTCTAGTAAGGGGATCGAGGTCGATAGGGCCAAGATCGAGGTCATAGAAAAACTCCCCACCACCATACGAATGTAAAATCTATCAGGAGTTTTCTAGGTCATGCGGGTTTCTATAGGCGGTTTATAAAAGACATCTCAAAAATTACGAAACCGCTAAGTCATCTTTTAGAAAAAGAATCCGCGTTTAATTTTGATGATGAATGTTTAAAAGCATTCAATAAAATTAAAAACAAGCTTATCAATTCTCCTATTTTAATCGCACCAAATTGGTCTCTTCCGTTTGAAATCATGTGCGACGTGAGTGATTTTGCTGTAGGTGCAGTTTTGGGCCAACGGGTGAATAAATATTTTCACCCAATTTATTACGCAAGCAAAACTCTAACATCCGCGCAAGCAAATTATACAACAACGAAAAAAGAATTTTTGGCAATAATTTTTGCGTTTGATAAGTTTCGATCATATTTAACGCTTTCAAAAGTTATTGTTTTTACAGATCATTCCGCTCTCCGGTTTTTGCTTCAAAAAGGAGATGCAAAGCCTCGACTGCTAAGGTGGATCCTCCTACTACAAGAATTCAATTTGGAGATCCGGGACAAAAGGGGAGCGGAGAATGTTGCAGCCGACCACCTCTCACGGTTGGAGAATCCGGCGGCAGGTGCGCTAGTGGAGGCCGAAATTGATGACAAATTTCCTAAAGAATGCATCCTCGCCACCGTAAAGGTAACGACTTCTTCCACCCCTTGGTACGCGGATTTGGCCAACTATTTGGTGGCCCGGGTCCTACAAAAAGATTTTTCAAGTCAACAAAAGAAGAAATTCTTTTCGGACTTGAAAAATTATTTTTGGGAGGACCCCTTTTTATTTCGTGTCTGCGCGGACCAAGTGGTAAGAAGGTGTATTGCGAGCAAGGAAGGCGTTTGCGGCACTGCCACGAAGGACCAACCGGTGGTCACTATCAAGCAAATCGGACCGCAAGGAAGGTGCTAGAGGCAGGCTTCTATTGGCCCTCCTTATTCAAAGACGCTCACAATTTTGTGAGAAATTGCGATCGGTGCCAACGGTCAGGTAACATTACTAGCCGGGACGAAATGCCCCAAAATATTTTTCTAGAATGCGAAATTTTTGATTTGTGGGGAATTGATTTTGTAGGTCCTTTACCCTCTTCCTGTAATAATAAATATATTCTTGTTGCGGTCGATTACGTGTCTAGGTGGGCGGAAGCACAAGCTTTCCCCACCAACGACGCGAGAGTCATCGTGCAATTTTTAAAAAAATTATTTTCACGATTCGGCACACCCCGAGCACTAATTAGTGATCGGGGAACACATTTTTGTAACAACCAACTTGCTAAAATTTTAGCTAAGTATGGAGTTACCCACAAGTTATCTACCGCCTACCACCCACAAGCAAATGGTCAAGTAGAGGTGGTGAATCGTGAACTAAAAGGAATTTTAGAAAAGACCATATCCGTTAATAGAAAGGATTGGGTTTTAAAATTAGACGACGCACTCTGGGCCTATCGGACAGCGTACAAAACCGCCATTGGATGTACGCCGTACCGGTTAGTCTATGGTAAAGCTTGTCATTTGCTGGTAGAATTAGAACATCGTGCTTTTTGGGCGCTAAAATTTTTATATTTGAATTTAGATTTAGCCTCCGAACAAAAAAAACTACAACATAATGAACTAGACGAATGGCGCGCGAACGCCTATGAAAATAATAAATTTTATAAGGAGCGAACTAAATTCTATCATGATAAAAAAATTAAACACCCAAAAACTTTTTCACCGGGTGATTTTGTCCTACTTTTTAACTCTAGACTTAGGCTTTTTCCGGGGAAATTAAGAACCCGATGGTCCGGTCCCTTCAGAGTAACAGAAGTTTGGCTAAATGGGACCGTGCTTATAGAGCACCCGGACAAAGGATCTTTTAAGGTTAACGGACAACGTTTGAAATTATACCACCCCGGCGACCCAGCAACCGGAAATATCAAAACAATGCACTTAACGAATATTTAAGAAAACGCCACTTAGTCAAGCTACGCGACGGTAAACAAAGCGCTCTTGGGAGGCAACCCAATGTTAACCTCTTTATTTTTCTCTTTCTTTTCTTGTTTGTTCTTCTAATTTAACTCTGTAGGTGTTTGACCGGCAACCCTAACTACCATCCAGGGAAGCCCTCTTTACACTTTAGTAATTTATCTTGATTTTTCTTTATTGTCATTTTTTTTAGTTTTATCTTTCATACTTAGTTTTAAACATTGGGGACAATGTTTAATTTTAAGTATGAGGGTGTAGCATAACTTTCTTTGTAGTTTTACTTGAAAAAAAAATGAAATTAAATTTCTTGGAAAGGACGCTTTGGGCTTGAATTCCCATCATAACCTCTAGTACCTTGCAAACCCTTCACTGGGTAGATCTTGGGAAGCCCAAGAACAAAAAAATCTATTAGGAAATGTTTTTTTTAATTATTATTATTCATCAAAACGCCCACTTGTTGAATTGTAAGTTCTAAGTAGACTGTTTTTCATATGGACTACAAATTATTTTGTGCTAGAATAGTTTTTGAAACTTTTGAGTAAAATTGTTGACTCATGTAGTGCTCCTAGTCATATGCATGTCCTTGAGTAGTGTTGGTGTAAAATTAAATTCTTGGCATAGATCTAAAATTATGTTTTATTAATTTGCGCAGTAATAATTTATTTTACTTTTAATTCGAATCCGGTCTTATCCAAAAGTAGTTTAGGTGAGTGTGTAGAGGATTGTTAGAAAGCTATTACTCGATTTAAACAGAAGGGTGTCCTTTCTCGATGTCTAGAACTTGCCCCAAGCTATTTTCGAAACATGTGCACTTTAGACAAATTAACCTTACGGAAGTGATTTAGGCCTTTCTTTGGATAGTTTGAGCCTTTGCACCCAACCTAGATTTACTACCATTGTTCACACAAATTTGAGCCTTACACCTTTATTTGAACCACCCTCATCACTTCGGCACCAAAGCTAAAAAGCCCCTAACCCAAATGAACACTTGAAATTTTGAGCTAAATTTTTGAAAATTTTTTATTTGGGTATGATTGAATGAAGAAAAAAAAATTATGGCTATCAATTCAAAAGAAATGAAGGTTATATCAAGTTGCAATAATCTCATAATGATATGCGGCCTAGGTATGCACATGCATACCTGGAATGATCCCAATTATGAAGATTCAAAAAAGGAAAAAAAAAAAAGAGAATGAGAGTGTTTCCCATAGAAAAATATGTGTATGGGGGTAAAGCTTCTTTATTTTGTGGTAGTCATTATTTTAGCTCAAAATTTTTTTGTTTAAGTGGAATGCGCCTTCATGTTTATCATTGTGTACCTATCCCTTAAACCCAAACCTTAAAATATACCCTATTTAAGTCCTAAAGATCCATAGAGTTGATTAAGTATGAAGTGTAGTAGAGAAGGTGCAAACGGGCAAGCCTATGGCCGTCAACATTGATGGATTTCTTTGGAGGCCACCCCGAGCGTTCAAGTCTAGTAATTTAAATCTCAGCAATCACGTTATTTTCTCCCTTTACATGACTTTTCGATTGACCGTCAA
Organism: Dactylorhiza incarnata; assembly: GCA_033032865.1. Lineage (NCBI taxonomy): Eukaryota > Viridiplantae > Streptophyta > Magnoliopsida > Asparagales > Orchidaceae > Dactylorhiza > Dactylorhiza incarnata. The sequence goes on from JAWHQI010000013.1 coordinate 8,325,292, forward strand.
CTCATCTTTAAAGTAATGATAAATAATTATAACCCAGTTTGAATATTCCATAAATTAGTATTTATGCCAATAACGTCTTTTTACTAAAACATTTACGCATGTCAGCATAGAACTTCGCATTTTACTCTCTAGCTTTCATATTTCTTTCTAGCATTATTTTTTTCCTACCCTTATGAAGACTGGTTTGCTCGGGACGAGCAATGAGCAAGTATGGGGGTGTTTGATGAGTAATTTATTTACTCATCTTTTAGTTTAGGTTTATTACGTTTTTAATATAAAATTATGTTATTTATAGGAATTTTATCATTTAAATCCTTCCATTCTTTATTTCATAAGCTAACTTAAGTTTATTTTGTGCTTTCAGGCTTTCTGGGATGTTTCGAGCAAAAAGTTAAATTACACACCCCAGGTCACGGGCGTGACCCATGGGCGTGTAACCTACGAAGTGTTCAGACCTGTTTCTGCCACTCCGGGGACGTTCCATGAAGAATTCGCCAAGTACACGCCCCAGGTCACAGGCGTGACCAAGGGCGTGACCCTATGTCACGGCCGCGACCCGCTGAGATGAAGCAGAACCGCTGAGACCGCTGAGATCAAACCTTACATGCCCCAGGTCACGGGCGTGACCATGGGGGCTTGACATCCAAGTCCCGCCACAAGCATCCAGAGCCAGCTGCCACGTCAATTAAAATTACACGCCCCCGGTCACAGGCGTGACATCAAGTCACGGGCATGACAATTGAGGCGTGACATCCAGCACGGGCGTGACTCTTCCCGCGCCAAATTCCCTCCGAAGCTTCCCTCCAGCAGCGAGTTTTAAAGGTTACATGCCCCAGGTCACGGGCGTGACCTAGGGCGTGGCACGTCCGTAACGCCTGCATTGAAGCCAGACGGCGCCTTCTCCGCTCACAGCAAATCATGCCCCTTACACGCCCTTGGTCACGGGCGTGACCAAGGGCGTGTAACACCATAATTCTGCCTATTTAAAGGGAGCTTTTCCAGATGTTTGGGGACGAAGTTTGGGGAGTTCTAGCTTATTTTCTTGCACTAGCTTTAATCTTGTATGTCATTTCCTTCTTGCACTTTTATTTCCCAAGCTTGTACCTTCAATTTTCTAGTTGTAATTTCTTTTGCTAATCAATAAAATAGTACCTTTCTCTTGTTTTTACTCTCAACCTTCATTATGTACTTCTTTCATTTTATTATTTCCTCCATCTCTATGAGTAGCTAAATTCTATTAGCACTCGGCCGAGATGATCCAAGGGAAATATAGTTCTTGATCCAAATTCTAGCTTCTCTTTCTCTTCCTTAGAATACTTTAGATTTATTCTTGAACTTGCATTGGATTGAGATTATATCATCGATATATAACTCTCATCTTTGTTTTCGTAATCTATAATCGAGAGGTTTTGATTTCGAATCGATCATTTCAAGAATAAAAAAAAGTTGAATGCACTCCTCAAGCGAGGATGACATAATTCTTCCTAATTGGAGTAAAATTCAATAGCGGGGTTCACTACGATAAGGCGAGTTTTAGATTTCGATTCTAGAACAAAAGTTCGTTTGATCAACTAAACTCAGTTGAGCGTATCCTCGAGAGAGGTGTGCTCATAAATCGGGAACCTCCACGGTCAAGTATTTTCTTAAGAGATTTAGAAGTTGTTCTTTTATATATTATTTTCCCTAGGTGATTCAAGGCTGAGTATTAACCTGTAACCCATTATTTTAAATAAGTTATTTCTCTTTCTCGCAACCAAACAACCACAATTTTTATTCGATAAAATAATAGAGATTTTCTGAAGTAAGAGTACTCAACCGCCCCGAGTCTAATACGACCTTGGTTTCTTACAACCTATACAACATTCGATACAGTACACTTGCCGTTGTCGTTTGCGAATATAGTTTTGCGCATCAAATGTCCACAGATTATCCTTCAGTCAGATTATTGCTGAAAGAAACAGGAAGAATGCTGCAGTCTCTTCTGCTGAACATGTACACAGTGCTGCACCAATTCAGAAAAATGTTCAGAAAAGGAGATACAATATTCATGATTGTTGGTGCTGTGGCAATGTGGGACACTTTGCCATAGATTGTTGGTACAAATCCAATGTACCAAATGCAAAAAGGAGCTTTCCTGCTATGAGTGTAGCTAATGTGAGAGTATCTCATCAAACTAACAGGCACCTAGGACCCAAAGCTTTTTGGGATCCTAAGGATAACTAAATCTTTCCTTGCAGGGTAGTTCAAGTACCAGTCTCAATCAAATATGGTACTTGGACAGTGGGTGCTCAAGGCACATGACTGGAACTAGAAGTCTTCTACAAGATTACAAGCTTGTGAAGAATGGACCCAAAGTTATATTTGGGGGAGCTGAAAAAGGAGTCACCAAAGGCTATGGTATGATCTCCAATGGCATAGTTACAATCACAAGGGTAGCTTATGTTGAAGGGTTGCAACACAACCTAGTAAGCATAAGTCAACTATGTGACTTAGGCTATGTCATTGAATTCCACAATGACAAGTGCTTGATAAAAAAGTCAAATGACTTAGAGAATATTCTCTCAGGCACTAGGAGTGGAAATGTTTATTGCTTAGATTTCATTTGCAGTAATTCTTTTACTTCTGTTTGTCTTGTAGCTAATGAGAATAAGTCTCTTTGTGTTCAATGGCACAAGAGACTTGCTCATATTAACTACAAGACAATGTATAGACTGTTCTCTAAAAATCTTGTTAGGAATTGTCCAAATTTAAAATGTATTAAAGATGGTCCCTGCCATGCATGCCAAATGGGTAAGCAAACAAGGGCCACCTTTAAATGAATTGGCTCCAAAGACACTGAAAGATATCTTTATCTCTTGCATATGGACTTGTTTGGTCCTTTGCCAATTCTGAGCCTAGGTGGGAAGTTATATACTTTGGTGATTGTTGATGATCACTCAAAATATACATAAGTATTCTTCCTTAAGAAGAAATATGATACTTTAAATATATTTATCAATCATGTCAAGGCAATTCAGAATGATCTACAATGTGCTATGGTCAGGACTAGGACTGACCATGGCACATAATTTCAATCTGATGCAATGACAAGATTTTGTCAAGAATTGGTATCACCCAAGGGTTCTCCTCCCCAAGGACTCCACAACAAAATGGTGTGGCTGAGAGGAGGAATAGGACCTTGATAGAGGCTGGGAGAACACTACTTAGTGACTCCTCACTCCCAGAATATTTCTGGGCTGAGGTAGTCAATACAACTTCTCATGTTCTCAATAGAGCTTCTATCAATAAGGTTCATGGAAAAACCCCCTACGAAAATCTAAAAGGCAAACAACCTACCATTTCATATTTTAGAATCTTTGGCTCCAAATTCTACATTCTAAATAATGGAAAATATCAATTAACAATGCTTGCAGAGAAATGCAATGTAGGTGTTCTTGTTGGCTATAGCTCACATAGTAGAGCTTATAGAGTATACAACAAGAAAACTCATGTTGTAGAGGAGTCTATGCATGTTGTTTTTGATGAGACCAGCCTAATATATAAAGGCTAGTCTAGATCTTCTGTTTTGACAGGAAATGAATAGGAATTGGAAAGGATATCTATACAAGACACTCCCAGTTGCAACAAAACTATTTCTGATGCTGCCATCCCTGAAGAGGAAGAAGTCAACCTTGATGAAGAAGCTGCTGAACCTGCAGAAACCGCACAGCTAGCTGAGAACAGAATGACTGCAGCCACCAGACATCTAAGGGATCATACCATAGAGTAGATAATAGGGAATGTTCAGCAAGGTGTGATAACTAGGAGCAGGGCTCACAATGAGGCCTTGTTCCTCAGTTTTCTGTCACAGGTAGAGCCTAAAAGGTTTGAAGAGTCCAACATGGATCCATTCTGGATTCAGGCTATGCAGGAAGAGCTTTTGCAATTCAAAAGATGCAAAGTGTGGAAGTTGGTGCCAAGACCAGAAGGACATAACATCATTGGCACCAAATGGATATTCAGAAATAAGTTAGATGAGAATGGGACAATCATCAAAAACAAAACAAGGCTGGTTGCAAAAGGATATAGGAAAGAGGAAGGAATAGACTTTGACCAAACCTTTGCCCGAGTTGCAAGGTTGGAGGCCATAAGACTATTCCCAGCATATGCTTCTCACAAGGGCTTCAAAGTCTATCAGATGGATGTGAAATCAGCATTCCTGAATGGAAATCTAAAAGAGGAAGTATATGTAGAGCAACCATCAGGTTTTGTTCATCCTACTCTTAAATCTCATGTCTATTTTCTTAGGAAAGCCCTGTATGGTCTTAAGCAAGCTCCAAGAGATTGGTATGAGACTTTTTCCAGCTTTCTCCTCAAGAACAAGTTCATGAGGGGAAAGATTGATAGCACAGTGTTTATTAGGGAAACAAGGGGCAAGTGTCTCTTAGTCCAAATTTATGTTAATGACATAATTTTTGGGTCTACTGATGACAACCTCTGCAAGAGATTTACTAATCTAATGCAGGGGGAGTTTGAGATGAGCAGTATGGGTGAGCTCAAATATATCCTTGGGCTCAGGGTGAAATAGTCTAATGATGGAATTTTCATCTCCCAGACCAAGTACACCAATGAGCTTATCAAGAAATTTGGGATGGAGTCTGCCTCCACCATGAGAACACCCATGGGATCTAATGTATCATTAGACAAGGATGAAAATGGGAAGGCCTTTGATGAATCCATGTACAGATGTATCATTGGATCATTGTTGTATTTGACTGCCAGTAGACCAGAAATTATGTATTCTACATATGTTTGTGCTAGGTATCAGGCATGTCCTAAGGAATCTCACTACACCTCTATGAAGAGGATCTTGAGATACCTCAAGGGAAGCCTGAATCTTGGCCTTTGGTACCCTAGGAACAATGATTTTGAACTGATAGGCTATTCAGATGCAGATTTTGCAGGATGCAAAGAGCACAAGAAAAGCACAAGTGGCACCTGTCAATTCCTAAGGAGAAGCCTGGTCTCATGGAGCAACAAAAAGCAAACCAGTGTGGCAATGTCCACAGCTGAGTCAGAGTACATTGCAGCAGGTAGCTGTTGTGCTCAAATTCTGTGGATCCAACATCAGCTGGAAGATTACAACATAAAGGAAAGTCAATCTCCCCTGCTGTGTGACTCATCCAGTGCAATTTCTATTGCTAAAAATCCTGTATCCCATAGCAGGACCAAGCACATAGAAATTAGGTATCATTTTATTAGAGAGCATGCAGAGTGTGAAGATATCAAACTTTAATATGTCTCTACAGACAATCAAGTAGCTGATATCTTCACTAAGCCACTAGATGAGGCCAAGTTTAATTCTATTAAAATTGACTTAGGCATGTTGAATTTAGAATGAGTTCTTTTCTGAAAATATATATTCTGTGTTAAGCTGCTTATGATGTTATCTGTTCAATTTATCATAAAATATAATGTTATGATAGATTAATATTTGAAATGATCTTCCCTCAATAGGCATAATCCACTGATAGGGTAGATAATATCCCTAAGTTGTTAAATGTAGAATTATTTAAATTGATCAGCTAGATTAGAAACATCTGGACCAGCTGCATTTCCTATTTTCTTTTAATCAGCAAGGAGTTGTCTGGGTCAATACAGGCACTCTTATTTAGGGGGATCAAGCTCCTGCTCAAATTGAGGGGGAGTTGGCTATAAGTTGAGTGGGAGATAGCTAATGCTCACTAGGACAGAAAAGTATGTAGGTTATCCTGAAAAGAGTAAGAGGCAGAAGAATCCTATTCCTTAATGGGAAAGAGGTTGAAGAACCCAGAAAGGGGGAGCTGGCCTATGCTAAGACCATTTTTGGCCTTGCTAGATGTAAATAGGAGATGGAATGCTAGCTGCTAAGACCAAAGTAGTGTTAGCCCTATAAGTTTGTTATCATGATAACAAATTCAATCTGAATTAGAAAGGGGGAGATGCCCTCTAAGCTAGTCAAAGCTCTATTTAATCTATCATATTAGCTGTTTGCTATGTTATCATGTTTATCTTATAGATCATTTACATAATATGTTCTTTAAGTGATATCATGATATATTTCTTGTTGGCTATGTACCTTAGCATTGGGGATGTTCTGCCTTCTTCAAATAGGGGGAGATTGTTGGGAATATTGCCCTCAATGTTCCCTTGATTTGAAGAGGCATCACTTCCAATACTAAGTACATATTGTATTTGATAAAGCTTTGTTTTTGTAAGTTAAACATGCTTAGGTGACTCAAGAGAAAGGGTTAATAAAGACCTAAGGCTAGGAGAAATCTTCTCCTAAGTTGATGAAGAAATGACTCAGCTAAACCGCTGAGACGAGGAGCCGTCTCAGTGGATTCACTGAGAAGAAAGTGTCTCAGCTTCTAAGTTCATCAAACGCTGAGAATCAGTGTGTTCGTCGAATGCAGAGTGTCGTTCGTCGAACGCAGGACTAGGTTGGTTATCTGCTGAGATGCGAAAGGAGCAGCATGCAAATTGGAAAGAAGCAGCCTGTTTGTCGAACGCAGAGTGTCGTTTGTCGAATGCAGAGACAAGGCAGATCGTTGAACACAGAGAGAGTGCCGTTCGTCGAATACAGAGACAAGGCAGATCGTTGAACGCAGAGACAGTGCCGTTAGTCGAACGCAGAGTGTCGTTCGTCGAACGCAGAGATAAGGCAGATTGTCGAACCCAGAATGAAGTGGGTTCATCTAACTCAGGACTTAGCTGGTTCATCGAATGCAGGATGCAGTGGGTTCGTCGAACGCAGACCTTCTTTACAAATAAGTAGGGAGGCGAGTCCTGTGGCTAGGGCAAGTTGCAGAAAAGCTACAGGGGACCACCAATGTCTCCCATACCTCTCAGGAGATCAAATTAGAGTCGTTGGAGATAAAAGAAGTATAAAAGAAAGTGTTAGGGCTTTTTCTGATCCCCCGGCCGATTGCTTGCAAAATCAACTTTCACCATTGACGGCTGCTGCTCTCATCTTTCTTCCTACTCAATGAAAGAGAAGAAGAAACTGAGAGAAGAAGATAGCTCCTCCACCAGAAGGGGCAAGGTGATCTTCCACCCTTCTATTGAAGAGGAAGATCAAGTGGTAGCTGTTATCAACATCTTCAGCTACAGGAAAGCACAGACTGTGCATGATCTATGATGAGTACTTGTTGTACTCATCTTTTTGTATAATTTTAATATAGTTTTAAATTGAATTTATATAGTTTATATGTATTTTCTTATTTAATCTGTCCATTTTTAATTTCTTCAACTAATTTAAGCTTAGTTTATGTTTTGCAGGTTTTCTGGGCATTTTGAGCAGAATTGTCAAGTACACGCCCAAGGTCACGAGCGTTACCAAGGGCGTGACAGCCAAAGATGTGTTCCAGACCTGCTGCCGCCACTTCGGGTCGTTCCGTGAAGAATTCACCAAGTACACGCCCCAGACCATGGGCGTGACCAAGGGCGTGACCCTGAATGCTGCGTTCGACGAAAACACAGAGATCGATGAAATGGCTGAGTTCGACGAATGTTCAGAATTTGCCAAGTCACGCCCCAGGTCACGGGCGTGACCAAGGGCGTGATACCCATGTCACGGCCGGGACCCCGCCACCAGCTGCCAGCACGCCTGCCACATCCTTTAAAGTTACATGCCCCAGGTCACGGGCATGACCAGGGGGCGTGACATCCAGGTCACGGGCGTGACTCGCCCCGCGCTCCTTCCCGCCGAAGTTTCCCGCCAGCAGCCACTTTTGAAGATTACACGCCCCAGGTCACGGGCGTGACCTAGGGCGTGATGCACCCGAAATGCCTGCATTGAAGCCAGAACTTGCCCTCCCCGCACCAGCATCAATCACGCTCCTTACACGCCCTTGTTCACGGGCGTGACCAAGGGCGTGTAACATCAAATTTCTACCTATTTAAAGGGAGCTTCTCCAGAACTTCAGGAGCAAATTTTAGGACTTAGACTCTTTTTTTCATGTTTTATTTTCATGTTTAGTAGTTCTTGTACATCCTTTTTTTCTTATTAGCATTTGTAGTTTTCAATTCTAGTTGTAACTTTCAATTTCTATCTTGTAATTTTTCTTTAACAATTTAATAAAATAGTTCTTTTCTTCTCTCATTTTCTCCCTCGTTTATCATGTGCTCTTTTATATATTTTGATTCCACAATCTCCATGAGTAACTAAAATATTATTATTACTCGATCGAGATGATCCAAGGAATGATATAAGTCATGAAATAATCTATAGTTGCCATTTCTCTTTTCGAAAATGCTTAAGATTTACCCTTGATTTTAAGATAACAAGATTATATTTTCGATATATAATTCTTGTTCTTATTTTCGTTCTTTAGTTAGCCGAGAGGCTCGTAAGACGAATCGATCACTCAAGGATAAAAAAGAGTATTATTCAATCCTTGAGAGAGGACGACGTTACCATTCCGGATTGGAGTAAAATCCAATAGCGGGATTCACTTTGATAAGGTGAGTTTTAGGGGTTTCGATTCTAGAACTAGAGTTCGATTGATCAACCTAAACTCAGTTGAGCGCATCCTTGAGAGAGGTGCGTTCATAATTCGGGAATCTCCACGGTCGAAGCTATTTTATTAAGAGAATGCGCTTTTATTCTTTGTTCTTATTTTTATCTCCAAGGTGATTCAAAGTTCGAGTGATAATCGCTCCTTTAATTCTTATTTTAATTTTCCATTTGCAAAACCTACCTCAAGTTTTAATTGATAGAATAATAGAGACTTTCTTGAAGTAACAGGACTCAAATGCCCCGAGTCTAATACGACCTTGTTTTAATAACCTAAACTACATTCGATACGTTACACTTGTCGTTGTCGTTTGCAAGCATAGTTTGCCCCCCTCAAGTTTTTGGCGCCGTTGCCGGGGACACGGTTGATATTTTGAAAAAAGAAATATTTATTAATTTTATCATTCTCTTTCTTCTCCCCCTTCTCTTTAATTTTTTTTATTTAAAAAAAAAATCTTAAAAAGAGCAATCTAAATTCTCGGAAAGGACGCTTTGGGCTTGAATTCCCATCATAGCCTCTAGTACCTTGCAAACCCTTCACTGGGTAGATCTTGGGAAGTCCGGGACTAATTTAACCCGCTTTTTAAAAAAATATATATATAATAAAAATATTTTTAAGATTCCATTCATTTGAGTAAAGGTTGTTTCCTTTTTATTTTTATTATGAAAGAATCTGAATTGGCCGTTAAGGTTGCCGAGCTTCGAAACCAACTTTATCTCTTACAAGCCGCACAAGGACGCCAATTTAGTTGTCATTATTGTGGTGCTCCTCATCAAAGTGAGGAATGTTATTTACATTCATATCATCAAAATAATTTTTATGAAAATAATTATCTTCAATATAATGCAAATAATTTTGATTATAATTACGATCATAATTTTTCCTCTTTTCATGAAAATAATTCATCTTTCGATCAAAATATTTCAAACATTGATAATAATTACGATCAAAATTTCTCGGCTTTTCATGAAAATGATTTTTCAAACTTTGATGAAAATGCTTTTTCTAATGAGAATAAATTTTCGGCATTTAATAATTGTTCTTCTACCTCTGAAGTAGATTATTCTTGGTAGCAAGGTCACCCGGATATCTTTCAGAGCGATGAAGATAAATCTTTCGATCTGAATTCTTGTTCATATTCTTTTGCGCCGCAACCTTCGTACTCTAATTTTGGGGAATGTCCGCCGATTCAAATAGATACTCCCCCCCCAAAATTTAGAGGAAAATTTTATTTCTTCTAGTATTTTTTCTCCATCTTTGGACAATTTAGTTATGAAAATGTGGTTTCATGTAATCCCATAACTTCTTTTACCGAAGATGAAGAAAAATTACTTTACCAAGAATTTTTAAAGTTATGGGCACCCCGGATGAAATAGAAGAACAAGTTTCTTCCCCTACTCCACCCGGATTTTATTTTCTTTGTCATGAATATTCACGAATTTCTTCTATCAAACCAAAAAATGATGAAAATTTTGTGTCCGAAAAGCTAATTCCGCCTAGTAACGCGCTAAATTTTTCAAAAGAAAATTCTATTTTAGAAAAGGAACAACCAGAGCTTAATCTTATATTTTCGCAAGCGCCTCCTCCTTGCGAAATATTATCTGAATCGTTTATTTGTGATTCTTTGAAAACTAATAATTTATAGGTTGAAGATGAGTTGTTGCTACCCCAAATAATAGACGATCCATATGCCGCTCATCTTCATAAATCCAAATCACCTCAGGTATGTATAGGTGATTTGGATTTGCATATTCAAGATCAAAGACAAATGAAGAATCACATGTTAAGCGGAGGAGTAGCCAGACGACTGATGCCGGCACTTTCGCCTCAGCGTGAATTAAGGGAGTTGCCTATCCACCTCTCTTTTAAATTTCCATTTTCCTAACAATAACCGTCTAGCTTAAAGACGGGAAAAAGAAAGCGCTATTGGGAGGCACCCCTTGTTTATCTTTATTTTTATGTATTTTTCTTATAAAATTTATTTTCTTTCAAGTATTATTCATACTTAGTTTTAAACATTGGGGACAATGTCTAATTTTAAGTATGGGGGTGTAGCTTTGCGTTCGCTGTATTTTTAATTGAAAAAAAATGTAAAAAAAAATATATAAAAATTATAAAAATCTAATTTCTTGGAAAGGGCACTTTGGGCTTGAACTCCCATCATAGCTCCTAGTACCTTGCGAACCCTTCACCTGGTAGCCCTCGGGAAGTCCAAGAAATATTTTAAAAAAAATAATAATAATAATAATAATAAATACGCCTAGCCTTGTTGTTTTTAATATTCTAGAAATTTAGTTTGAGGTCCGATTATAAGTATTCCTACATTTTTAATTTAGCTAATATTTTATTTTATCAGAATTTGTTAAATCTAAATTTGAAGTAATTTAGTTTTAAGAAACACTTTATGTTTTTAATTCGATTAGAGAATTAATTTAGCACTACTTCTCCTTTTAATTTTAAATAGCTCCACTTTGTGGTAAATTGGCTAAACACCTCTAGATTTCTACTATATTCCCTTTTAACTTTAGGATTCTAGGAAATTTCATTCCACTAAAAAGTTGCTCTCAAAATAGTTTAATTTATAAACTAGAAGTATTTCTCTACCCTTGGTAAACATATGTATTTTTTTTCTTTTCCCCTATTGTTAGATCACATGTCATGGGAATAAGGAGATGTTAGTTCTTTATTCTCTGGTAAACATATGCAACCCAAAAATAAAAATGAAGAGAGAAAAAATGTGTATATGTCGTGGAAATGATAGGATAATAGTCTATCATTCTCTGGTATTACATATACTAAAAAAAGAGGTTGAGAGGATAAAATTCATCACCCCAATCAAAAACCTCATTGTTTCTAGTCCTAAACTAAATTATTAAGAGAGCAATATTTTGGTAGGTGTCTTTTCCTTAAGTTTCTTTTATGTTAGAGTGTTTATAATTTCAATCTAATTTTGTTTGAAAATTTCTATAATTTCGATTGCTAAATAGTTATCTTGAGAAGTAGTTAGCTAAACAAATTTCTCTTTTTAAATTATCAACATAACTTATGACTTAATTCTTGAATTCTTAAAATTTGCTTTTAACTTATTCTTGGTTTAATAAAATTTTAGTTAATTAGAAATAATATCGATGTCGTGTAATTCTTTCCTCACTCTTTTGCTCTGGAATAGCAAAAGCTCAAGTATGTGGGTGTTTGATGAGTACATTTTGTACTCATCTTTTAGTATAATTTTAATATAGTTTTAAATTGAATTTATATAGTTTATATGTATTTTCTTATTTAATCTGTCCCTTTTTAATTTCTTCAACTAATTTAAGCTTAGTTTATGTTTTGCAGATTTTCTGTGCATTTTGAGCAGAATTGTCAAGTACACGCCCAAGGTCACGGGCGTGACCAAGGGCGTGACAGCCAAAGATGTGTTCCAGACCTGCTGCCACCACTTCGGGTCGTTCTGGGAAGAATTCACCAAGTACACGCCCCAGGTCACGGGCATGACCAAGGGCGTGACCCTGAATGCTGCGTTCGACGAAAACACAGATATCGACGAAATGGCTGAGTTCGATGAATGTTCAGAATTTGGCAAGTCACGCCCCAGGTCACGGGCGTGACCAAGGGCGTGATACCCATGTCACGGCCGGGACCCCGCCACCAGCTGCCAGCACGCCTGCCATATCATTTAAAGTTACACGCCCCAGGTCACGGCGTGACCAGGGGGCATGACATCCAGGTCACGGGCGTGACTCGCCCCGCGCTCCTTTCCACCGAAGTTACACGCCCCAGGTCACGGGAGTGACCTAGGGCGTGACGCGCCCGAAATGCCTGCATTGAAGCCAGAATGCACCCTCTCCGCACCAGCATCGATCACGCTCCTTACACGCCCTTGGTCACGGGCGTGACCAAGGGCGTGTAACATCAAATTTCTGCCTATTTAAAGGAAGCTTCTCCAGAACTTCAGGAGCGAATTTTAGGACTTAGACTCTTCTTTTCATGTTTTATTTTCATGTTTAGTAGTTCTTGTATGTCCTTTTTTCTTATTAGCATTTGTACTTTTCAATTCTAGTTGTAACTTTCAATTTCTATCTTGTAATTTTTCTTTAACAATTTAATAAAATGGTTCTTTTCTTCTCTCATTTTCTCCCTCATTTATCATGTGCTCTTTTATTTATTTTGATTCCTCAATCTCCATGAGTAACTAAAATATTATTAGTACTCGATCGAGATGATCCAAGGAATGATATAAGTCATGAAATAATCTATAGTTGTTATTTCTCTTTTCGAAAATGCTTAAGATTTACCCTTGATTTTAAGATAATGAGATTATATTTTCGATATATAATTCTTGTTCTTATTTTCGTTCTTTAGTTAGCCGAGAGGCTCGTAAGACGAATCGATCACTCAAGGATAAAAAAGAGTAGAATGCAATCCTCAAGAGAGGACGACGTTACCCTTCTGGATTGGAGTAAAAGCCAATAGCGGGATTCACTTCGATAAGCCGAGTTTTAGGGGTTTCGATTCTAGAACGAGAGTTCGATTGATCAACCTAAACTCAGTTGAGCGCATCCTCGAGAGAGGTGCCTTCATAATTCGAGAATCTCCACGGTCGAAGCTATTTTATTAAGAGAATGCGCTTTTATTCTTTGTTCTTATTTTTATCTCCAAGGTGATTCAAAGATCGAGTGCTAATCGCTCCTTTAATTCTTATTTTAATTTTCCATTTGCAAAACCAACCTCAAGTTTTAATTGATAGAATAATAGAGACTTTCTTGAAGTAAGAGTACTCAACCTCCCAGAGTCTAATACGACCTTGTTTTAATAACCTATACTACATTCGATACGGTACACTTGCCGTTGTCGTTTGCAAGCATAGTTTGCCCCCATCAATCTACAGGAGAGTATTTCTGCTGTAGAATATTTCTAAACCATCTTTTTCTGTAAGGCTTTTTGCCTGAGTGTGTAGGGCTTATTTACCTGAGCTTGTAGGGCTGGTTTGCCTGAGATTGTAGGAGCTGGTCATAGCTCTGATTTGTAAGGCTTGTTGCCTGAGGTAGGACCAGGAGGTGGTCTGAGCTGTAGGAGCTGGTGATAGCTCTGAGTTGTAAGGCTTGTTGCCTGAGGTTGGACCAGGAGGTGGTCTGAGCTGTAAGAGGAGTTTTCCTCGGAGTTTGTAGGGCAACTGTGCATGAGGTAGGAGCTGGTGATAGCTCTGAGTTGTAAGGACTCTGGTCCTGAGGTAGGATCATCCTTGATCTGAGAATTTTTGAGGAACTTGTGTTGTAAGCTCTTTGAGCCGAGTTTGGAGGAGTTGGCCTTGTCTAACACATTGTTAGAAAGGTGAAGGGGGAAAGAGGACTACTCAAGACACCCTATTTTGAGGAACCTCTATACATACTTGTGTGCTTTCTGAGTTGCTTGATTCTCTGATTAGAATAGTTTTTAATAGGCCATAATTATCAAGTAAATATCAAAAGACCTATTCACCCCCCCCCCTAGGTGAATTAGTTAGCATACCTATATTCTTTCAGTTTAGTTTAGTGATAACCCCTCAATAAGGTTGATACCTTGATCGTGTTAAAGCACATTGTGATCGGTGCATGAGGGTTGAATATTGGTGATATGGGCGAGCTTACAAAATTAGTAGAATATGAATATGACATCGTGACCACAAGTAGTCCTGGAGGATTGGGTGGAGTGATTTCCATGTTTTGCGCACGCCACTGCATGAGAGTTATGATAACTCAGTATGGGTAGAATTGAAGTTTTGATGCAGGTTATAAGATATGATTATATCTTATGCTGATATGTTGGGAGGCCCAGTTGTTGGGGGCCTTAGATGCTAGTTAGTATCGGCTAAACTGGCATGATGTGAAAAGTGAGGAGACTCCTTCTGTGAGTCCTTGGGTGCTTGATAGCACAAGTTATGCATGGAAATTACATGAATGTGCATGGTTTACAAATGGGGGTGGGGGTGTAATGATCATGGTTGTGGGATTACTTGTGGCGGGTATACGGGCTTGCTAGTCTTGACACCGACAGAAGCCGACAGTTAGACTCTAGACCAGTTGTGCCGTGTTCTTGGTATGCACTTCCCAAGACCCCTTTCGTGTTATGAAGACTCAGCATGATGCGAGCAGTACGCAGGGGCTCCGCTTTGTGTCATTAGCATTGAGGCGTACATAGGCCAAGGTCTGGTAGTGTTCATACCCGCCTAATTGTGGAGGAGCCTGTTCCACAGTCTCCGTCTGGCCACGACGTGAGGTGCCTGAGTGGTTAGCTACCCTCGAAAAGTGGGAACTACAGGTCTATGTTGACATAGCAAAAATGCATGGGTGAGTTCATCATATCATAATCATTTCATTGCATTCATCCATCATAATCATAGCATTTCACGGCATCGGGTCCATCATATAAATTAGTATGGGTTATTTTATATGATGGGCCCCAAATTGGAAACCTTAACCTATAAGTTTGTATGGGCATTCATATAAGTTAAGGTACGATATGAACTGCTTACTTCTGTGCTATTTCACTACTTGCTTACACTCTATCTTTGCCATATTACTTGTTAGTTGTGCTTCTTATACATTTGATACACTGATGTGTTTACACCTTACCTGCCACCTGCTTTTGCTACTACTGACTCTATTGCAACTACTCTTTATTTCCTTCCGACCGGTGCCTTAGAGTCGCCGGGGGAGAGGATGTGAAGCCACTTAGTCTTTATGACTAATGGTTGTTAATCCACTACTTTTAGGAGCACCCGCAGGTGGAGCAGGAGCATACGATGCAAGAGGCCAACCAATTCACGGTAACAGAGTTGGTGTCTACGATACCTTGGCTATCAGCTGCGGCAGATGTGAGTGAGTGGTTAGAATGTAGCCTTAGGGCAAGTTTATACTCTGATGATTTGTAGGACCAAGAGTAGCTTCCTGTCATTTTGTACTGCTTGGACATTATTACTTAATTGTGAATCGATGGATTATAAAGTTTTTTATTATTGATGGGTTGGCATGATGATATGTGAGAATAGCCGGCAGGATAGGCATCTGGTGGAGGGGGGCTATCCCTTGTGCTGGCACTTCCACAAGGTGGCTATCCTGGGCATAGGTCTCCCCTCGGTCATGTCTTGTGTTCTAGGAGGGGGGTCTTACACAAAGATCCTTTCTGCAGTAGGGAGACCTGAGCAGCAGTGTGTTCTTTTAATCCTTGAACCTCTTTGTAAACAGTTATTGTGTCGTCATGAATTGCCACTGTCCCTTGATGAATTTGGGCCAGTCAGTTGTAAGCATCATGCATACCTCTAGTAGCATCACCAAGACATTTTTCCATTTGATTATTTCTTATTTCCATTTCATGCCTAATAGCATCCATACCATTGTTCATATAAAGTGTCTATTTCAGTTATTCTGTCCATGACTCTGTTCAGGCTTTCAACAATATAGAAACTTTGACTTGCTAGCAGCCCAGCAATATCTCTTAGAAGATCAGAGTTCTGATTTTGAGAGCGGCCTGGAGCTGTAGCAGAATTTGTTGGAGGGACTGCAACATTTGGGAATTCTTCATCAAGATATACGATGTCCTTCCCCTCAAAAGTTGGTCTACCTGTAGTACCACCAAATTTGGCTCTTACTTCAGCAAGTAATCTATCCCAGACTTTGTAACTTCTAAATTCTCTACTAGAAGAGGGCTCCCCTTATAGACAACTGGAGGAGGAGTAGGAAAAGATTGGTGTTCTTCTGAGAACTCCACCTGGACTGATTTTTTGGGGACAGAATCTTCAGATGTCTCCCCCTCAATTAGAGCTGGGAAAGAAGTAAACACCACCAAGTCCAAAGCTTCATCCCTTGAAGCTGTCTTCTCATTAGCAGACAAATTTTTCTCCTCTCCAGTAGTTGTGGGAGCAGCCGGATCAAGCAAAACTATGTATATAATTTGATCCACATTCTCTTCAGTAGGTGGATGAGTTGTGGATGTCTCAGCCTCATAACCTGAAATACATCCTTCATTTCCAGCTATTTTATCCTTATCACACTCCATCTTATCTTAAACAACACCATCATCATCTTCACCACTATCATTATCAACATCTGCATTATCACCATCATCATTATCATCATCATCATTATCATCATCATTATCACCATCATCTTCAGAACTACTATCTTCATCTACTTTAGAACTTATTTCTTCATCATCCAAGTCCACTAAACATTCAGGAGATTCAGAGACAGTTGGAGAGTGAGATTGAGCAGGAATTTCACTGACTGAAGGCTCTTCATCAGCAACAGGAACCACAACATCTTGAACACCTGCCACCACTATGTCATTGTGTCCATCTCCTTCATCAACTACAGCCTCACCTGTACTACCAACTCTTTAATCAACTTCCATAACAACAGTACCTTGTTCTGGAAGTAGACTGTATGCAGTTTGAGCAAGATGCTCTTTCAGAATTAAGCTTGTAGATGGGATATCTTCAGGAGCTGCATTGGCATATTTTTTACTGTCTATTTCATCATATCTCTTATCTTTTTGTTCAGCTGTACTTCCAAATATGTCTGTTCCATTTTTTGAAAATAGAGGAGTCTATTTTCTTCCCGAAATGGATTTCTTGTCCAGAAGACAACACAAATTCTGTGGGGTTGATTTGACTGGAAATAGATGCTGAGAATTCTCCCAAATTTTCAGGAATCTAGCCTGTCCTTTAACCTTTCTAACAGAATTTTTCCCTAATTGAATTGTTTCTTGCTTACCACAGCAGCTAACAACTTAAACATCTCATTGGATATGTAGACAAGAGATCCAGCTTTACTCAAAAGTACCTTTCCAATGATGTCATAGAGAAGTTTGCCATCTTCGTTCATGTTTTTCCATCTTCCAGACAGTCCGCCTCTTGGAAGACCACAAACTTGAGCAGTTCTATTGAAATCGACATCCTCTAGAGGTTCACTATCAGTAACCTGCGGTAGTTTGATGCGTATTCGGCAAGTGCACCAGTCGCTGTCAAGTAATAAAATTGGGAATAGCTTCCCCGAATATCATCTCTCAAGGAATGCAGGTTCTGGTGAATGAAACGTGTGGTGAATCGATCGTTATACGAGCAAATAAAGGAAAAACAAGGGCATTGATTTTGGGTTTCCTAAGCTAGTGCAGAAAAGAGAAATGCGGGTCAAAACTCCGCTTCGTAAGGCGAGGTGGATGCAACGGCCGCGATGCCATGCTTCGGTAGGCTCGTGGATGGAAAGTAACTATGACGGGTGAGGGTCGCATACACCTCTTCTCCAAGCAACACCACTAGCAATTGCTAGGGCTTCACACACAACAAATCTCAAAAAAACACAGCAAAGAAAGTGTTATTCTCGCACCACTGCATCATTGCACATGAACATCACAAAAGATTTATAACATGAAGCTAAATGATAGTTCATTACAACAACACAAGGAAAACACAAACATAAAGTTTAGAGAAGACCAATAGGAAGAAATCACCGCGGCTTGGGTTCTCGGCCGGAATGAGAGGTTGTCGGGCTCTCTCCGGGCTCGGCCCTTAGATGGTGTGCTGATTCGATGGAGGCTGTCACCGCTCCAAATACCTACATCTCATATATGGCTTCCCACGATGAGGAATGCTTGAGCACTTGTTGGAGGATGCTTGCTAACACTCCCGAATGGAAGGATGGTGGTGGAAAACGCCGGAAAATGGCCTCTTTGGTGGTGGAGGTGAAGGAGAAGCCTTCAGACCTCAGGAACGGCGGTAAGGACATAATTTCCAGCTCCCCTCTCCACTCTCCCCGCTCTCTGCGATGTAATCTGCATTTTATACTAAACAGGAATAAAAATGGTCACGCACGGTCGAACGCATGACCGTGCGTGAACCGTGCATTATTAAATGATAAAATCAGACTTGAGGGAGACGCAGTGCCGCCCGTGCGTTTTACTCACGCACGGGCAAATCCGCCCGTGCATACAAACGCACGGGTAAATTCAGAATGACCAAAAACAAGGAGAACACAGGCCAACCGTGCGTTTTACTCACGCACGAGCAAATCCGCCCGTGCGTAAAACGCACGACTAAATTCAGATCGATCGTTTTCTGCCCAGATCAGAGCGCACGACCGCAACAGCCCGTGCGTCAAGGAAAATGCATGACCGTGTGTTTCACACAGTCATGAATTTTGGGAGAAAACTGGATACAAGATAATCCGGCCACCTGCATACAAGATAAAAATAGCTGGGAATACACCTCCAGCACCAGATAATCATAGAGAAATGGAAGGGGAGCACCATGTGCTTACCCCCAATAATAAGGAGCGCAAATACACACCGAAACGGGCCTAAGAGTGCACCTATCAAGGAATAACCAATATGAATGAAAACATGCCTAGAGTGTAGTGCATAGACTAGATAATCGGCCCAGATGAGACCATAAATGTGTATATAAATGGGACTCATCACAGGTGCAGATGTTTTTGCAAGCTCTTTCTTGTTATCTTGATTGAAAGACCTCTAACATTACTTTTTAGTGCCCTACCTTCCCAGCGCACTTTGGCATTTCGGAAGAATTCAGTGACTTCACTATTCCGTACCCTTCCTGGGTGTTCTAGCACGAAGGATAATTCGGCCTCTTCTAGAATTTTAATGACATTCTAGAAATTTTCACTAGCTGCACGGAATCCATCGCGAACGAGTTCACTGCCATTATGCGCTGACGATCTCGGTGGATCCATTGATGTAGAAGAGGAGACGGAGAAGGAGCAATGATTGATCGAATGGAACTAGATCGCCGGAACAGGATGCTGCAAGCTCTAGAAGTCGAACGACCATCGGGATCGGGAGAGAAGGGAGTGTAATTCTATTTTTAGAATATGAACTATTTATAGTTGTATTCTTTATACAGCAATGAATGTTATAGCGCGCACCTAATTTTAGATTTGGTAATTCTTTGGATCCAATCATAGATTTGGTAATTTTAGATTTGGTAATTCTACGAAAATCCTTTAGATTTCCTGAGAATAGCCGTGAGAACAATTCTGATTTGACGTAGACAAATTGAATTTCTGACATTCTATCCAGCATAAGTTGTTGAATGTTGACTTGAGAATTTAGAAGACTAATACATATCTTCAATGTGTCTTCTATGAGTCTATATTTAACATCCCGAGCTCCATCTTGAAGAAGTTAAATTTTTGACTCGTCCAGTGGCTTTGTAAATATATCTGCAACTTGCTTATCCGTCGGGACATATTTTAGGTCAATGTCCCGATTCTCCCATGTTCCTGGATGAAGTGGTATCTTAACTCTATGTGCTTGGTCCGGCTATGAGAAACTGGATTGTTGGCAATTGTTATGGCACTAGAGGAATCACAGTAGAGTGGAATTTCCTTCATCTTCAAATTATAGTCCTCCAACTGATTCTTCATCCACAGAAGTTGTGCACAACAACTCCTTGCAAGGATATACTCTGACTCAGCAGTGGATATTGCCACACAATTCTGCTTCTTGCTGCTTCAGGAAATGAGTCTCCTTCCGAGGAATTGGCACATCCCGAAAGTGCTTTTTCTATCATCCCTGCTTCCTGCAAAGTCAGCATCTGAAAAAACAATTAGTTCGAAATCATTACTTCTCGGGTACCATAAGCCAAGATATGGCTTACCCTTAAGGAATCTTAAAATCCGTTTTGTAGCAGCGTAATGAGATTCCTTAGCGTTCACCTGAAATCTTGCACAAACACATGTAGAAAACATGATATCTGGCCTACTGGCAGTTAGGTAGATCAAAGATCCAATTATGCTTCTGTACTTGGTTTTATCAAAAGGTTTCCCTTTCTCATCCTTGTCCAGAGTCATAGTTGAACCCATTGGAGTTATCATAGAAGTTGCACTCTCCATTCCGAACTTCTTAATCAAATCCTTGGTGAACTTCGTCTGAGAGATGAAAATTCCATCATCAGATTGTTTAACCTGAAGTCCGAAGAAGTACTTCAGCTCACCCATACTACTCATTTCAAATTTCCCTTACATCAAGTTCGAGAACTTCTTGCAAAGGTTATCATCTGTAGAGCCAAATATGATGTCATCCACATAGATCTGCACAAGCAAGATCTTGTCTTTCACTTCCTTGAGAAATAATGTCTTATCTTTCTTCCCCCTTGTGAAGTGATTCTCAAGAAGGAAGCTAGATAGGGTTTCATACCAGGCTCGGGGAGTTTTCTTTAACCCATAGAAAGCATTATTTAAAAAATAAACATGATGAGGATAGAGAGGGTCGACAAAACCTGGAGGTTGTTCCACGCATACTTCTTCCTTAAGATTACCGTTAAGGAATGCTGACTTCACATTCATTTGGTAAAACTTGAATCCTTTGTGAGCAGCGTAGGCGAGGAACAACTGTATAGCTTCAAGTCTTGCAACTGGAGCATATATCTGATCAAAGTAGATCCCTTCTTCTTATCGGTATCCCTGAGCAACAAATCTTGCCTTGTTCTTTGTAATGATTCCGTTCTCATCTAGCTTGTTCCTGAAGATCCATTTTGACCCTATTATATTGTGTCCTTCGGGCCTGCATACTAGCTTCAAGACTTTACACCTCTTGAACTGGTTGAGCTCCTCTTGCATAGCCATGAACTAGGAAGCATCCTTGTTTGCTTCTTCAAACTTCTTTGGCTCTATCTGCGAGAGAAAACTAAGGTGTAAAACCTCGTTAGTGGTACCTCTTCTAGTTTTTATCCCTTCTTGGTGGTCTCCAATTATTTGATCCATGGAGTGATCTCTTGAGTATCTCATCCCAATGCCCTTGCATTCTCTGGTACACTGGTTTCTTCTATTTCGGCTTCATCAACGTCTACTGGAGGTTCTTCTTCCTCCGTAGTTTCTTCTTCCATCAAGGTAGGCATGTGTACATTGACTGTCTTTGAGGTTTTGACCTCATAACTTTCTTCAATCTGAAGTTCTTTAAGCTGTGTACCTGCATCTTCAGTAAGAACACTAGATGGGCTGTTTTGGAGCATACTCGTCTCATCAAATACAACATGCAAAGTCTCTTCTACCACCAGGGTTTTCTTGTTAAAAATTATATATGCCTTACTTGGCTACTGTACCCTACAAAATTACCTTCAAAACATTTTTCGTTGAACTTAGATTGGTAGTGCTTCCCATTA
Organism: Dactylorhiza incarnata; assembly: GCA_033032865.1. NCBI lineage: Eukaryota > Viridiplantae > Streptophyta > Magnoliopsida > Asparagales > Orchidaceae > Dactylorhiza > Dactylorhiza incarnata. The sequence goes on from JAWHQI010000013.1 coordinate 8,346,982, forward strand.
TTATGAACATATCATTTACTACCAAAGGTTTTAAAATATAAGACTGTAGGTCTTTTGTCCTTCAGTAGTTCATATGGTGTCCAATCATGGTTCTTATTTATGACTGCTCGGTTTGGCACGTGGCAAGCAGTATTCACCGCTTCAGCCCAGAAGTACTCTGGTAGCGAAGCATCACTTAACATAGTTTTGCATGCCTCTATGAGATTTCTGTTCCTTCTCTCGGCCACTCCATTTTGTTGTGGGGTGCGGGGAGATGAAAACTCATGTAAGATACCTTGACTTTCACAGAACTTTGTCATGGCCCTAGACTCGAACTCTGTTCCATGGTCACTTCTGAATTTGACCACAGAGTAGTTAAGTTCGTTCTGAATTTGTCGGACAAAAGTAGTAAGATAATCAAAGGTGTCTGACTTGTGTTTCAGAAAGAATACCCAAGCAAAACATGAGTAATCATCTACAACAACCAATGTATAAGCCTTTCCTACTAAACTACAGACTGGAAGAGGACCGAATAAGTCCATATGTAACCGGTATAAACACCTGACGGAATCTTTGCTAGTAATGCTCATAAAAGAGGCTCGTGTTTGTTTGCCCATTTGGCAAGAGTGACATAGTCTCTCTTTAATGCACTTAAGTGTAGGAGCATTACATACCAAACTCTTTGAAAATAGTTTATTTATAGTTTTATAATTTATATGTTCTAATCTCTTGTGTCATTAATCACAAAGAGGCGCACTATCTTTTGCTAAAAAGCACACTGGGTTAGAAGTTTTTAAGCAAAGAAAGTTTAAGCAGAAAATATTTCTACTCCTAGTGCCTGTTAAAATTACTTCTGATGACTTAGATGATTTTATTAGGCACTTATCCTTGTAGAACTCAACCATGTAGCCTTTATCACATAGTTGGCTTATGCTAATCAGATTGTGTTGCAATCCTTTTACGTAGGTATGTCTGTGAGCGAGACTACACCATTAGTTACCATACCGTAGCCTTTAGTAATTCCCCGGTCGGATCCTCCAAAAATTACTTTTGGTCTGTCTTCAACTGGGATAAAATCTTGCAAAAGGCTTTTATTCTCGATCATGTGCTGAGAACATCCACTGTCCATGTACCAGATTGGCGGTTTGTTTGCCTTTGGACATACCTGCTAAGGTAGATCACTACACCTTACGAACCCAAACAAATTTGGGTCCTTTGTCAGTCGTACACCACTAGGTGCGCTAACATTCTGAGTGGTTTTTCTCATAACATTAGGCAGTGGAGTCACTTCTCTTCTGGGGTTAAACCAACAATCTATGGCAAAGTGACCAGTTTTGCCACAACACCAACAATCGAATCTGTTGTATCTCTTTTTAGCTTCCAGCTTAGCCTTTTGAACGGGTGGCTTTATAGGAGCAGCAGACTTAGAAGTCAAGGCTTCATGAGTATGGCATGCACCAGACTTGCCTAACTCATGTGTCTTGGATACATCAGACAAGGCTTTTGGTGTCTTATTGAAGTTGTGACCATGAACGAAGGGGTCATGATCCTTCAGCACAACTTCCTCGTAAGGTGCCTTCAGAGCACTAATGCCAAAGTTTTGAGAATGAGTCCATCCTTGGAAGCTTTTATTTGGCTCAACATAAGTAGGCCGAGCAAAGTGACCATATGAGGTCTCAAAGTCATAAGGATTTGAGGGGAAGATCACTTTCTTGAAGATGAGTCCTTCTTGAACTTTCTTCCCTTTAGCTTCCCTTAGAGCTTTGACTTTGGCCTTAGCATCTCTCCTACGGGCAGACTTACTTACTCCAGTCGTGTGGCCAAGACCACTACCCTTCATCACTGAAGTGAACCGATCTATGATTGGAAGGATAGTTTTTGGCTTGGAGTAACTTTCAACAAGCTTCTTATCAACCACCAACTTATTTTCCAGTTCTTTGATAAGTTCATCTTTCTGATTTATGAGTTCAGTAGAGCATAATAGCTCATCCTGCAAGGATTGGACTTCATTGCTGAGAGTATTCAATCTCTCAATTTCCTTTCTCAGCTCAGTCTCCATAGCCTTGACAGAGCTTATTTCTTTAGCTTGGGTTTTTACTACCTTTCGGCATTTGTCAAACCCTTCTAATAGTTCTTTGTACTGAACCATAAGCTCAAAATCCTCTTCAGAAGAGTAGCCTTCTTGGAAAACCGACTCGAAGTTAGAATCAGAGAGAGGAGAGTGAGAGTGTACCTTCCCCTTAGATGGGGTGTCGGATTGCTCATCATCAAAATGAGCCATTAGCCCAAAATAGGCTTCTTCATCTGAACTTGATTCACTTGAATCACTGTCACTCAGAGTCTTGGTTTTAGCAGCAACAAAGCTCTTTTCCTCCTTTCTCCTGCTTTTGTGATTTCTCTTTTCAGGTTTCCTATTCTCTTTCTTCTTGTGCGACCATTCCGCAATCATATGTCCTGGCTTGTTACAGCAATAGCACACGACACCAGTATTAAACTATTTGTTCGGTTTAGAACCATACCTGCCGGATTTCTTCCGATGCTTTGATTTATGATCACCATTCCGGTGAGACTTTCTAAAGCTTGAGGAGGAGCCAGAGTTATGTCTCTGTCCCCTCGACCTTAGGAGCTTCTTGAAATGCTTGGAGAGCAAAGAAAACTCCCCATCAGAAAGCTCTGAACTTGAAGTACTTGCTTCAGAATCCTCATCAGAGGATGACTATGTCCTTGCAGTGTACACCAACTTGCTCTTTTTAGACCCTTCGACCTTCAAAGAAACTATCCTTTCTCTTCCTTGGGACTTGCTCTTCATCTTTTCTTATTTTTAATTTCAGCTCATGGAAAAGCAGTTTCCCGAAGTGTATACTTGGCTCCAAGGTAGTCATCTTACCAACTTCTCGAATGGAAACAATCTTAGAATCCCATTCTTTGGTGAGGGATCTAAGAATCTTGTCATTCAATTCACCATTGGTGAATTCTCTTCCATAATTTCGGAGACCGTTGACAATCTTGAAAAACTTTTCATAGCAATCCAAAATTGAGTCTCTCGGGTCTTGTCAGAAAGCCTCATACTCCTGATTGAGCAGATATCTCCTGTCTTCCTGAACTTCATCTGTTCCCTCCATCAGAACTACGAGAGAATCCAACATCTCTATAACATACTTGCAATGGAAAATATTTTGAATCATAGAATCATCCACCGCACTAGCAATAATATTTATAGCCTTCTTGTCCAAAGACACCAAAGCAATTTCATTCTTAGTGAGATCAAGCATCTTCTTTGGGACTTGCTTGGTCGGATCTATAGTGGAGGCTTGAGTTGCTATGTATGGGCCTTCTTGAACAATCTATAATATATGGGGGACGGCCGCATCCATATAGAACCTGACTCTCTCCTTCCACATGGTAAAGTTTTCCTTAGTACACACGGGCAACTTCACTGAGGGAGTATCCTTGCTTCTATCCATCTTAGATAGTGCTTGAACTCACAAATAGATTAGGATCTTGTTCAAGGTGTTAACCTCTTTACGAACAACAGCCCTCTGATACCAATTGAAAGTATCTAGTTGCTACCTAAATTACCTAGAGGGGGGTGAATAGGTGAGTATAGTGTCTTTTTGCGGAATAAAAGATAAACAAGACAAGCACAGAAAATCCACACCACAACATAAGGATTTTTATAGTGGTTCCCCGATGTGGGTACTCCACTTTCCCACCTCACCTATCTAGCACGCCTGGCTAGACTAGGCTACTTCACCAATCTCAGATTATGAAATATTACAACTCGGAGTCAAAACTCCTACAACTCAGAGAACAACCCTCTCCTACAACTCGATCCTAATAAAAGTGGATCTACACTCAGAAGATGAATCTTCCTACAAATAATAATGATTTGTTTACAATAACAAAATAAAGATTCAAAAATAAATCTTCACTTAGATTCACACATGAATCTTCTTCAACTTCAGATCTGATCTTCAGTGGTCTCTTCTTCTACAACAACAACATAAATCATTGGTAGAGAAAGGAGAAAATGAAGAACTCGAAAACTTGGATCTGAAACCTTGATCTTCGATCTTAAAGGAATGGATCTTGAAAAGTCATGAGGATCAAAATCAAAACGTCTAACGAACTGGAATTGTCTAGAAGAACAGCAACCACAGAGATTTGTTGAAGCTTTTCGAAAATGAGAAGGACTGTTCTTCAGTATCAAAACTTTCCAATTGCAGATCGCCGAAAAACTTGTGTTTGGAAAAATCAAAATATCAAAATAGACGAATATGATTAAACGAAATTATTCTTTCAATATATATAGGAGATCAATCCCTAACGGATAGGAATAATCCTCATTAAAGGTTTCTAGAAATTGCGCAATACGCGTGCCCTAATTTCAGGAATCCCGAATTTGAAATTCTGGAAGAAAAGAAATTTCTCCAAGGCAATTCGTCGAATATATGCGACGAAAGTCATATACGGTGAAAGAAGGAAAATCCGGCGAAGCCAAGCGATAAACAGCGCAAAGGCTGATAAACAACAGAATAAATTAGGCTTGGGAATTCTTTTCAGTTCGGCTTATATCACATACTCATTCCTCGAGTATAGTATGTGATATTCGACAATTGACACGAATATACCTAACAATATTTGACGAATGGACTTAGTCGAATTCTTGAATGTACAGCAAAGATGTATCAAGGAGATACTTGAATATATAAGTTCTTATTCGACGAATGACACGAATAAAGACATGTATATTCGATGAAATTAGCTTGGCCGAATATATTAGAATTCTCTTACCTTAAGAAGTAGACTTTTCCAAGAGTATATTCGACGAATCCACAAGTGCATATTCGACGAATGACATGAATATACACAAGTAGATTCGACAAATTTACTTTGGAAGACTTCTGATCTTACAAAAGAAATCTTGGCTTGAACTTCCTTGATCTTCTCCAAGTACTTGAATGTAAAGTACAACCCAATAGAGAGATTACATATGAGTCAACACTTAGACCTACACAATGAGGAATTACATTGTCTAGTCCTGTGTTTAATGACCCAATGCAACCTGGCATTGGTTTATACTTAGTAATTAGGTCCTGCAAGCACATAACTTAAAGAAATGATCAAATACAAAACAATTCAACTTAGTTTAAGGGGACTTCTTCAAATCCAGGGTATTGTGGATACAAAACCCAACAGACCATAAGAACCGAGCTAATAGGTAAAGTCACCTTGTTATGCAAATAGTAAATTCGAGTTACCTATCCTAGGGTTGGAGTTCTAGGTATCAAGTTGATCACCTAACCCTACCATTACACCACTAACCCTTTAGGGATCCCCTTGGGTCACAATGAACCCATTGGGGTCAACCCAATTATTCAATTTGACCAAAGTCAACCCTTTCCCAAAATAAGTCAAACCACCCTATTTAGGGTCAATTACGGTTCAATTGGACCAATTGACTTTCCCCAAGTTCCCCTAATCACTAAGGGAGGCCAATGGGCCAACATTGATCCATTGGAACTAATTAATTTCACTAATTTGACCAATGTCAACACTTGGTCATTATTGCCCAAATTGGGTTAATTAAGTCCAAGGCTCAATCCCTTTGGGCTAAGCCCAATTTCAATGGCCCAAATAATTAGGCACCATTGAAATTACATGAAATGCCATCCAAATTCTGGAGGGGGTGACTAGGAGAGAGAAATTGGGAGATTTACCCAATTTGAAGAGAGAGAGAAAGTGGTCATTCAAGGTGAATTCATGGCATTCAAGGCAAATTAACCCTCCATTCTCTCCCAATTGATGAGGATTTATTCCCTCTATGAGTTATGAGGAGTATTCGGATGATTTCATGCATGGGGTGGTGTGAATTTCATCGGAGTTTCATATGGCCAAAATTTATAATTAATGGTCATTAAGGGCATTCAACTTTGTAACCCCCCACTCCCTCAATTGAGCCCTTTATCACCTCAAGAGGTTTGAGGGAAGTGAAACCACAATTTTTTCAATAGGATTTCGTGCTCCCTAGTAGGAGGTTGTCATGGCTCCCAAAGCTCCTCAAGCAACCATGGCGGACCGGCAATCGGCACGACTACAAGCCACAATTCAGGTCCTCTCCTCTCATTTGTTTCTTAGTGGGTAGATCTCATCATTTTGGCCGCTAGATTTGGGGCCAATTGGTCTGGGATCGGAATGGACGAGAGCTTGTGTTCAAGCAATTATTTTCTAGTTCAAATCTTCGATTCCAGCCGCCTCCGGCCGGCCAAACACCATACATCGTCGACCGCCACCTCAATCGAGGTGGTGGTGGCATTGGCCGAACGGGTGAGGGTATAGGTGGCTGGTACATCACCTCCCAAGTTGGTACAAGATGGACCGATCGTGGTCATTGGATGATAGGAGAAGCTGAACCGATGTCCTACATTTTCTTTTATACAATTTTGTGATTATTTACATCATAATTTGTTAAAAATGTTGATATGTGAAGTTGGCGGTCTAGGAGGTTATCGCACGGTCTGGCCGCAGTCTCCTATTTATTCGGCCTGACCGCCGTTCTCTCTGTCTAAGGCTGCCGAGGTGAGGCCGCGCGGTCTGGTTCGTGTGACTGCGTGGCTAGCTGTTATTCAGTACTATGCGGGTTAAGTTGTTAACTGCACAGGGTTGCTGTTCTGGTATCCGGCAGTCTGGTCTGGTGACTGTCCGGGTTCTTGGTGGTGCGCGCCGACTAAGGTTTTCTTAGTCGCGCGGTCTCCCCTTTGTTTTCGCATAAGCTGGTCCCGTGGCGATCTGCTGATGTATGCGAACACTGGTGGTGGGCGTCATGACCATGCGGGATGTCATGATCGCGCAGCTTCTTGGTGGAGTGTCTATCTCCTGGTCAGGATTGAAGTCAGCGAGCTCACTTAGAGCAGAGCGATCTTCTGCTGACCGTGCGGGTAGACCGATCTTGGTCGCGCAATCAGTGCGGTGACTCTATCTTATAGGGTGGTGACTGGATCTGGTCCCACGCCTATAAATAGGTGTCGTTGTAGCAGGAATTTTATTGCACCAAGTGTAAGCTGAACTCGTGCCTAGAACTTGCGGTCTCTTTTTTAGTGACCGCCCAGTTTGCTAATTGAACTTCCTTTGTGCAGCTTCTGCGGATTGTGCTGACAGCAGTGGTCACTTCTTCTTCTAAAGGTTCTGGGCAGTCTTGCGGCTTGTAGTGTGGGTTGCTGGAGTTTGGGGAGAATCAGTGGAGTTTGGGAGCTCGCGGAGCTTCAGTGGTGTTGTTCAAGTTGTCGGCTGACTGTTCGCACGGTCTCCTCTTCTAGTCGCGCGAACACCCTTGTTATGTGGTTTGGTAGCTTTTATATTCAGACCGCCAGTTATCTTTCTTCAGCATTGTATTTTTCCATTTGGTTTTGTGTACTGGCGAAATCATATCTCGCCATGTATACCTCGCTCTGTAATGAAGATTCATGCTTTTATCAATAAAGATTGTTTTGTTTCATGTGCTTCTGGTTGTTGGCTGTAAAGTTGTACGATTCCTGCTCACTCCAAGATCTACGGAAAATTTCACATGGTATCAGAGCTAGGTTGGAGTGGATAGAGCAGTGAACAACTCAAAGTTAACATCGCCTTTGTGAAGAAGGAACCAATGGTATAGCCATGGAAGCAGGTTTTACAAGAGGTCTTGGAATTGAGATGCTCATATTGACTAACTTCAAGAACTGGAAGTCGTGCATGCAGAGTTATCTTCTGGGCGAAGACCTCTAGGAGGTTGTTGGAGGTGATAGTAGCAGGAAGTTGTCCTAGTTGGGGATAATGGTCATGAGGTGAGGAATTGGAGGAGGATTAATGCGAAAGCAGAGTTCATTCTGAAAAGGGCAATATCACCTGACCAATTCGATCACATATTAGGGTGTGGATCAGCTGCCGAGATCTGGAGAGCCCTGGACGGGCTGTTTAACAAAAAGAATGTAGCGAGGCTACAGTTCCTGGAAAATGAGCTGGCTAGGTCGGCTCATGGAGATCTGTCTATCTCTATGTTTTTCCTGATGATGAAGAACCTGTGCGCAGAGATTTCAGCACTGGATCCCGATGAGCCAATTTCTGAGGCGAAGCTGAAGAGACACATCATCCGCAGCTTGCGGAAGGAGTATGTGGCCTTTGTGACGTCGGTGCAGGGTTGGGCAAATCAGCCATCTATGCTGGAGCTGGAGAATCTGCTTGCGTCGTAGGAGAGCCTGGCAAGGCAGATGGTGGGGGTGTTAGTGTCTGGGGGAGAAGGTGAGGTACTCTTCACAGGGAAGAAGAAGAGATGGGATAAGAAGAAGACCGCTGGAGGCAATGGGCCTTCAACTTCTGGACAGCATGAGAGGGGCTATGCTCCCAAGGCTGAAGGCAAGAAGAAGGGAGAAGGACCCAAATGCTTTATGTGCGGAAAGCTTGATCACATCAGGAAGGACTGTCGGGTGAATCTTCAGCCAGGGCATGCTGCTGCAGGGAAGGAGGAAACTGAGGCCAGGCCAAATGATGGTGGATGGGGAGGAGCCTTCTCGGCTTCTGTCGGAGCTGTGGCTCCTATCAACTATCAGGAGGACTGGATCGTGGACTCGTGGTGTGGTCATCACCTCAACGGGGATGAGCCGAAGCTTTCTTCAGCGCAGCCTTACTCAAGTAATGATGCTATCATAACTGCTGATGATACTATGCATACTGTCGAGAAGGTGGGGCTTGTTTCCTTGGGCAGTGATAGGGGGCCACTAACGTTGAGAGTGTCTATCATGTGCCCGGAATGAGGAAAAACCTCTTCTCCATGACCAACGCTGTAGACGCTGGGTGATAACACTAATTTTATCTTAGTTTTTATTCTTTTTTTAATTTAATAATCAGTCAATATATGTCTAAATTCTAAAAATAGTCTCCCTAATTTATTTATTTCTCTTTTTCAGGTAATTTGGGTTGCCAATAGCAATTTCAAGCTCATTAGAGTAAGCAGGAGAATATTTGGAGTATTTCTACCGAAATCACAAAGTACACGCCCTAGGTCATGGGCGTGACCAAGGGCGTGACAACATGTCACGACCGTGAACCAGCCCCGCCGTTTTCCAGTTGAAGAAGTCAGCCGCCACGTCAGATTAAAATTAAACGCCCTCCGTCACGGGCGTGACGGAGGGCGTGACCTCAATTTCACGGGCGTGACTCGCCCGGAATGCATTCAATTCAGCCAGCAATCAATTCCCGCCATTTCCAGCTTACACGCCCTCAGTCATGGGCATGACTTAGGTTGTGACTCTTCTGCTACCGCCAGATTAACTCTAGATCTTTGCGTTTCCCGCCGTTTCCAGACCCGGTCAAGACACGCCCTGGGTCACGGCCGTGACCAATGCCGTGACCCGCCACGCAATTGATTCATGGCGGTTTTTCTTCTCCAACGTTCCTGGGCTTTCAAGACAGCAATTACGCAGCTTACACGTCTTTGGTCACGGGCGTGACCAAGGGCGTGACTCCCCGATTTTTCAACTATAAAAGGCAGCAATCTCCAGAAGTCAAGGAGTTCTATTTTGGAGTTTATTTACAGCTTTAATTTACTATTTTTGTTGTTCTAGCTAATTTTTCTCCAAGTTGTAAGTTTTTATTATTGTAATTTCAATTCAAGTATTGTAGTTTTTAATCATGTCTTTTTCCTCTTCTACTTGTATTCCCATCACTATGATGAGTAGCTAAATTTCCTTTAGCACTTGGTCATGATGAACTTTGGAATGAAATAAAACATGTTTTGAATTTGTCTAATTAGCAAACTCTCATATTGTTTATCTTCAATTTATCTTTGAATTACTTTGTTTTGATTTCATATGTCTGGAATATGACTTTCAATCTAAGATTCGTTTGCTAGTGATCCATAGATCCATGCGAACGAGGAGATCACTCAAAGATAAAAAGAGTTGTATGCATTCCTCGAGAGAGAGTGACACAAATCTCCCGGATTGGAGTCAAATCCAATAGTGGGGTTCACCGCTTAAAGCAAGCTTAGGGGTTTCGACTGGCCGAGGGGTCTTAATCGATCAACCTAAGGTTAGGTGGTAGTTCTCTCAAGAGAGGCTCTACCATATTTTGGGAACCTCCACGGTCGAAGTTATTTCAATAAGAGTTTGCGGTTTCATCTTTTATAAAATTATATTTTTATTCCAAAGGGATTCAAGACCAAGTGCTAATCCTTTAAATCATAATTTTTCTTCGTAGTTAATTTTCTCCAAATCACTTTTCCAAAACAAACCCAACCTTCGATCGGTAAAATAATAGCTCTTCTTTGTGAGTAGAAGTAATCAATAAGCCCGGAAAAAAATACGACACTTGATTTTCTAAATCCTATACTATAAAGCGATAGGTACACTTGCCTTATCGAATTATACGTGGATAATATTCTAATTTTAGGCAGCGCAAATTTATTCCATCAAGTTTATGGCGCCGTTGCCGGGGAACTATTGTTGATATTTTGAAAGCTTAGTTCTATTAATTTTATCTTTTTTTTTCTCTTTCCTATGCTTTTCTTTTTGGTGTATGACCCGAAGGAATCCGTCCGATCTTGTTGAATTGGATCCGGAAATCGAGCAAACCATTCGGCGACGCTTAAGGTTTCAAGGACCAAATTCTCAAGATCCGATCGAGGAGTCTGTAGGCGACACTTCTCCTTCTTCTTCTTCTACTTCTTCCTCCTCTTCTTCTGATATGGGTGATCCAAACCCGGATGAGGCCGCGCAGCGGACTATGTCCTATTATGCACGGCCTAATCTGGAAGATACCCAATCTAGTATTGTCTGCCCCGCTATAGCGAACAATAACTTTGAGTTGAAGCCAAACATCATTCAAATGGTACAGCAATATGTACAATTTGATGGGCTACAAGACGAGGACCCCAACGCGCATATTTTTAGTTTTCTAGAAATATGCGATACTTTCAAAATTAACGGGGTATCTGATGACGCAATAAGGCTTCAACTTTTTTCCTTTCACCTTGCGCAATAAGGCTAAGCAGTGGCTGAATTCTCTTCCGAGAGGATCTATCACCACATGGGCTCAAATGACAGAACAATTTCTCACGAAATATTTTCCGCCCGCTAAATCAGCCCAATTGCGTAAGGATATCATTTCTTTCTCCCAAGTTGAATCAGAAACGCTTTATGATACTTGGGAGCGGTTTAAGGAACATTTGCGCCGATGCCCCCATCATGCTATCTCTGATTGGTTATAGATTCAGACCTTCTACAATGGTCTCAATCTCCAAACACGTCAAATGATTGACGCCGCCGCCGGTGGTACTCTGAATAACAAAACACCGGCGGCTGCGCAAGAGCTTATTGAGGGGATGTCCATGAACACTTATCAATGGAGTACACCCAGGTCTCGCTCAAATAAACTGGCCGGGCTGTATGAAATTGATTAAATTACTAATCTGTATCTACAGGATGAGCTACTTAGCAAGAAACTAGAAGGAATGACTACTCCCTCTTCTACACCTACCTGGGAGCCTAATCAAAATGGGGAGGAGCTTGTGGATTACATGGTTAATCCGAACCGGCCGCCCTTCAATCTGGGGAACAATCAATACGGCAACACATACCACCCAGGTTGGAGGAACCACCCCAACTTATCTTGGGGAAATCAAGGTAACACGGGTAATGCTCCCCTTGCTCCTCCAAATTCATCTCTTCTACAGCAAGCCCCTAAACCGCCTTCTCTCGAGGAAGTGGTTAATAAATATATTTCTAAAAATGATGCGGATTTCCGCAATTTACAAGGGTCATTGCGAAATTTGGAGAATCAAGTGGGGCAACTTTTAAAAATGGTCACCGATCAGCCGAAAAGAACACCGCCGACAACTTCAAATGTCTTGGCGGTGACCTTTGCGGATGATTCGGACGCCGATCTTGAAGAGGAAATTTCACCTACCCCATCATCTCTTCCTCTTCCAGAATTTCAACCCCGTCTTCCTTACCCCGCTCATTTGATCGAGCGGGCTAATAATACTAATTCTAATTTTAATATTCCATGCACTATAGGATCTACCCATTTTTCAAATGCTATCGCCGATCTGTGCGCTAGTGTTAATATTATTCCCTATAGTTTATCTCAAAATTTAGAGTTAGGAGAACCTACCCCCACTGACATCAAATTACAGTTGGGTGATCGGTCAGTGAAGACCCCCTTAGGGTGATTCATGATGTGCCAGTTGAGGTTGGCGAGTCTACTTTACCGGTAGACTTCATTATCCTTGATATGGAAGAAGACGTCGAGATACCTCTAATCCTTGGTCGTCCTTTCTTGGCCACTATGCGAGCAATATTTGATGTTTGTGAGGGCACTCTTCTCCTCCGAATGGGGTATGAGAATATTTTAATTCATGCAATAAATTCACCCACCTTGCATCTCCCAAAGCCGTTATCATCATTTGATGATAAATTTAGAACAAGGTAAAAACCAGCACGCCACCATGGTCGAGCTCAACGAACGTAACCAAAGCGCTCTTGGGAGGCAACCCAAGTTTTTATTTTTCGCTCTTAAAAAAATGTCTCAAAAAAAGAAGAGAAATGATTTTATATTAATATTTTTGTTTATGTTTTTCTTTTTAAAACTTTAAATTTACAAAAATATATGAAAATATAAAAATGAATCATAAAATATATATATATATATTTATTAAAAAAAAAACAAAAAAAAGGAGTTTTTGTTTTGTTTTTCTAATTATTTTTATCAAAAAAAAACCAAAAAAATCATGTTATTATAATTATTATTTATTTTGTTACTAACAATTTTGCAGGTTTGGAGGAGATTTGCGAGATAACTGTCACTCGCACTTACGCATGAAACCCCGCTCTCCAAGTCGGTACTTTATTATTAGTATTTTTCTTTTTATTTTATTACCTTATTTTTGTTTTCTTTTCAAAAAAAAAGATAAAAAATTACAAAACCAAATATATATATATATATATATGTTTCTAAAAAAATGTGTGTTACACGGTCGTAGTCACGGCCGTGACCAGGGGCGTGGCGCGTTTTGATTCGTTTTCCTGGCGAGTTTTTTGAGGAGTTACCCTCCATTCCGTCTTCCGTACAAGTCACGGGCGTGACACCATTTTTTTTTCTATTAAAAGCCCCCTTCCCCCTATCTTTTCTCCACACCTTGTCCCACATCTCTCCCTTATTTTCTCTCTTCTTTGGCAGTATTCTTCATCTCTTCCATCCAAATGGCCTCCCGCCGTCGCAACCACGCCGTTGGCGAGTCCTCCTCTTCACTCCCCGATGACTCTTTTGATGCGGAAGCTATGCTCAATTTTCCCCATCCCACTCATCAAGAACGGAGTAACCGCCTCCGTGGGAAAGAATTTGGAGTTTTCCGCGTCATCAATTGGAACGTTCCAACCACCCTCGGGCAGGCCAATGCGGTGCGAGATTTCCTCACTACTACGGGGTGGGCTCCTTTCTTCTCCATTTCGGAGCCGGCGTACACGAGCTGACGGTGGATTTTTTTCTCTTCGTTTGATTTCCACTAGGCCGGGGCCAACAACGTGCTTGAATTCCGAATGGGCGGACTTTCGCGAACCCTTCCTTTGCGTCAGTTCAACATTCTCATGGGTTTCTGCGATGAGGCTTTAACCCTTACGGAGATCTACACAGCTCTCCTCCTCGATTTCCCTCGCGATTTTAGCCTCCCTGGATTTTGGGCGGAAATCAGTAGCGACCCCAATCCATATTCGCCAAAAAAATCCAAGGGTGATCATCTCCTCTCCCCCGCCTTACGCTATCTCCACTACCTCCTCACATTCACACTTTCCGCTCATGGCGATAGCCATAGAGTGGTGACCCGCGCGGACCTGTTATATTTATATAGCCTTCACTAATGGGTCCCCCTCAATCTTGGTTCGGCGCTAGCGATGTTTTTTCGGCATCAGGCCAAAAATCGGAGGCTTAGTGTGCTACATGGAGGTTTGATTGTTACTTATTTGGCCAAGCATTTGGGCCTCTGGGATGCACTTCCTCCCATTGCTCCACTCCAAACACCCGCGCCTATCACGTTCCAAAACCTCCGGGCCCTTGGTTTGATGCATCGGCGTGGCCGCGAGTACGAGGCCGTTCCTGGCGAAGTTGGTGGCGACCCGATCGATCTTTATTTCGAAGCTGATTCCAGTGGCATTGCTCCAGCTCCGCAGTTTCCACAGCCGCCACATCAGCATTTTCCCCCTGCGCCCGACTCCTCCACTTATTTCGATCAGCAGTTTGGGCGGATCCACACTCGTTTGGATCAGATTCAGACCGAGCAGCTGTCCATGCGCACTCATTTTGAGACACGTTTTGATACCCTCGAGCAGCGCCATGCTTCCTCTATGGAGCATCTGCAGCGGGAATTTGCTGATCTGCGTGCTTATTATCAGCAGGAGGATGACGACGATGACGCTTAGAGATTTTTTGGTCGTCTGTATCTTTTATTTTATGTACCGCACTTTTGTATTTGTTTTTATTTCTCTTTTATTAATGCAAATATATATATATATATAAATGTTTTGCTTTTACTCTATGTTTTTCTTCAGGATTGCTCGGGTATTGATTTGTTCTTCATCAGGGAAGTTTTCTCTCTTTTACTCGTGCTTATTTCTATAACATTGGGGACACTGTTTTCTTTTAAGTATGGGGGGTATTTCACACCGGTTTTATTGCAAAGCAACACCCAAAATTTTTTTTATATAAAAAAATATATAGTTTTCTTAAATATTTCTATATTTACTTGTTTGCAAAATTCTTAGTAGATTTACTTTTACATAGTGTTGTAGGAAATTTTTATATAGTTCATTAGATTTTGAATTTTGGAGTAAAATTGTTGACTCGTGCAGTGTTCTAGTTACGCGCGTTTGTAGGATCTCATGTCGAATTAAATATTCAGCATTAAATTAGATTTATGTTTTTCTAACTGCGTAAAAATATTTTTGTTTTACTTTTCCCTTGAATCTGGTTGAATCTAAAAATACTTTAAGTGAGTATGTAGAAGTTTACTAGAGAAATATTACACAATTTGAACGGAAGGGTATTCTTTCTCGATGTCTAGAACTTGCCTCTAGCGACTCTCAAGACATTTGCATAAGTTAAATTCATGAGCATGAATATGATATAGGCATTTTATTGGCCCGTTTGAGCTTTTGCACCCGCACCTAACATTCTATCTTTGTTAAGCCACTTTGAGCCTATTACTTTATTTTTTTGCTTCAGCTCCACCATGCTCTTCACCAAGGCCCAAAAAGCAACCTAATCACACACCTAAGTCTATGCTCGAAAATAATTATTTGAAAAGATTTGGTGATTGTTGGATGCCTTTTGTTATTTTAGTGGACATTTTTTTATTAAGGAAAACAATGATGATATAAAAATTCAAAAGAAAAAAAGAAAAAAGAAAAAAAAAGGGAAACAAAAAGATTGGGAATTGGCTATTATTTTTACAATGCTGCTTCGATTATTTTGTGCGAGCTCACTTTAAGTTTGGGTGTGTCTAGCCGTCATGTTTATCTTGTTTGTCCTCACCAAAAATAACCTAAGCCCACATTTCAACCTAATTAAGTCCTATTGATTCATACTTATGAGTTAAACTAGTGCCGTGGCGAGAGTGTGAAAGGGCAAGCCTATGGCCATCGTCATTGATAGATTTCTTTGGAGGCTATCCCGAACTTTGATATTGTGTAATATTGATCTTCATGAACACGCTACCCACTCCATAATTATCATTATCGGATTTACCAGATTTTCAATTTAAAAGTAAAAACAATATGTTATAACGCATTTTTGAAAATTATAAGCTAATCTTTATGCTAAATAGGTTCTTCTACTATGATTTCTATACGCTTAGGCGCAAGACTACGCATTTTTACTCCTTAGGTTATAATTTATTTTCTAGTATTTAAATTTTTCTACTCATATGAAAAGTTGTTTGCTCGGGACTAGCAAACGGGTAAGTATGGGGGTATTTGATAATTCTAATTTTATCTTAGTTTTTATTCAGTTTTTAATTTAATAATCAATCAATATATGTCTAAATTCTAAAAATAATCTCCCTAATTTATTTATTTCTCTTTTTCAGGTAATTTGGGCTGCCAATAGCAATTTCAAGCTCATTAGAGTAAGCAGGAGAATATTTGGAGTATTTCTGCCGAAATCACAAAGTACACGCCCTAGGTCATGGGCGTGACCAAGGGCGTGACAACATGTCACGACCGTGAACCAGCCCTGCCGTATTCCAGTTGAAGAAGTCAGCCACCACGTCAGATTAAAATTACACGCCCTCCGTCACGGGCATGACGGAGGGCGTGACCTCAATTTCACGGGCGTGACTCGCCCAGAATGCATTCAATTTAGCCAGCAATCAATTCCCGCCGTTTCCAGCTTACATGCCCTCAGTCACGGGCGTGACTTAGGACGTGACTCTTCTGCTACCGCCAGATTAACTCCAGATCGCGGCGTTTCCTGCCGTTTCCAGACCCGGTCAAGACACGCCCCAGGTCACGGGCGTGACCAAGGCCGTGCCCTGCCATGCAATTGATTCCTGACAGTTTTTCTTCCCCAACGTTCCCGGGCTTTCAAGACAGCAATTACGCAGCTTACATGTCCTTGGTCACGGGCATGACCAAGGGCGTGACTCCCCGATTTTTCAACTATAAAAGGCAGCAATCTCCAGAAGTCAAGGAGTTCGATTTTGGAGTTTATTTACAGCTTTAATTTACTATTTTTGTTGTTCTAGCTAATTTTTCTCCAAGTTGTAAGTTTTTATTATTGCAATTTCAATTCAAGTATTGTAGTTTTTAATCATGTCTTTTTGCTCTTCTACTTGTATTCCCATCACTATGATGAGTAGCTAAATTTCCTTTAGCACTTGGTCATGATGAACTTTGGAATGAAATAAAATATGTTTTGAATTTGTCTAATTAGCAAACTCTCGTATTGTTTATCTTCGATTTATCTTAGAATTACTTTGTTTTGATTTCATATGTCCGGAATATGACTTTCAATCTAAGATTTGTTTGCTAGTGATCGAGAAATCCATGCGAACGAGGAGATCACTCAAAGATAAAAAGAGTTGTATGCATTCCTCGAGAGAGGGTGACACAAATCTCCTGGATTGGAGTCAAATCCAATAGTGGGGTTCACCGCTTAAAGCAAGCTTAGGGGTTTCGACTGGACGAGGGGGATTAATTGATCAACCTAAGGTTAGGTGGTAGTTCTCTCGAGAGAGGCTCTACCATATTTTGGGAACCTCCATGGTCGAAGTTATTTCAATAAGAGTTTGCGGTTTCATCTTTTATAAAATTATATTTTATTCCAAAGGGATTCAAGACCAAGTGCTAATCCTTTAAATCATAATTTTTCTTCGTAGTTAATTTTCTCCAAATCGTTTTACCAAAACAAACCAAACCTTCGATCGGTAAAATAATAGCTCTTCTTTGTGAGTAGAAGTACTCAACAAGCTTGAAAAAAAATACGACACTTGATTTTCTAAATTCTATACTATAAAGCGATAGGTACACTTGCCTTATCGAATTATATATGGATAATATTCTAATGTTACGCAGCGCGAATTTATTCCATCACTGGGTATCACGTTCTGTTCGGTCCAACATAAGAAAGGTTTCTACGAAACTTTGAGGCGGTAAAGGCCGATGTCGTTTGATGCGCAAAACTATATCCGCAAATGACAACGGCAAGTGTACCATATCGAATGTATTATAGGTCGTAAGAAACCAAGGTCGTATTAGACTCGGGGCGGTTGAGTACTCTTACTTTGGAAAATCTCTATTATTTTATCGAATAAAAATTGTGGTTGATTGGTTGCGAGAAAGAGAAATAGCTTATTTAAAATGACGGGTTAAAGGTTAATACTCAGCCTTGAATCACCTAGGGAAAATAAAATATAAAAAGAACAACTTCTAAATCTCTTAAGAAAATACTTGACCGTGGAGG
Organism: Dactylorhiza incarnata; assembly: GCA_033032865.1. Taxonomy (NCBI): domain Eukaryota; kingdom Viridiplantae; phylum Streptophyta; class Magnoliopsida; order Asparagales; family Orchidaceae; genus Dactylorhiza; species Dactylorhiza incarnata. The sequence continues at coordinate 8,364,943 of JAWHQI010000013.1, forward strand.
TTCCCGATTTATGAGCACACCTCTCTCGAGGATACGCTCAACTGAGTTTAGTTGATCAAACGAACTTTCGTTCTAGAATCAAAATCTAAAACTCTCCTTATCGTAGTGAACCCCGCTATTGGAATTTACTCCAATCCAGAAGAATTATGTCATCCTCGCTTGAGGAGTGCATTGAACTCTTTTTATTCTTGAAATGATCGATTCAAAATCAAAACCTCTCGATTATAGATTACGAAAACAAAGATGAGAGTTATATATCGATGATATAACCTCAATCCAATAAAAGTTCAAGAATAAATCTAAAGTATTCTAAGGAAGAGAAAGAGAAGCTAGAATTTAGATCAATAGTTATATTTCCCTTGGATCATCTCGACCGAGTACTGATAGAATTTAGCTACTCATAGAGATGGAGGAAATAATAAAATGAAAGAAGTACATAATGAAGGTTGAGAGTAAAAATACGAGAAAAGTACTATTTTATTGATTAGCAAAAGAAATTACAACTAGAAAATTGAAGGTACAAGCTTGGGAAATAAAAGTGCAAGAAGGAAATGACATACAAGATTAAAACTAGTGCAAGAAAATAAGCTAGAACTCCCCAACTTTCTCCCCAAACATCTGGAAAAGCTCCCTTTAAATAGGCAGAATTTTAGTGTTACACGCTCTTGGTCACGCCCGTGACCAAGGGCGTGTAAGGGGCGTGATTTGCTGTGAGCGGAGAAGGCGCAGTCTGGCTTCAATAAGGCATTGCGGACGTGTCACGCCCTAGGTCATGCCCGTGACCTGGGGCGTGTAACCTTTAAAACTCGCTGCTGGCAGGAAGCTTCGGCGGGAATTTGGCGCGGGAAGAGTCACGCCCGTGCTGGATGACACGCCACAAATGTCACGCCTGTGACTTGATGTCACGCCCGTGACCGGGGGTCGTGTAATTTTAATTGACATGGCAGCTGGCTCTATATGCTTGCGGCGGGACTTTGGCGCGGGAAGAGTCACGCCCGTGCTGGATGTCACGCCTCAAATGTCACGCCCATGACTTTGGGGCGTGTAAGGTTTGATCTCAGCGGTCTCAGCGGTTCTGCTTCGTCTCAGCGGGTCGCGGCCGTGACATAGGGTCACGCCCTTGGTCACGCCCGTGACCTGGGGCGTGATCTTGGCGAATTCTTCACGGAACGTCCCCGGATTGGCAGAAACAGGTCTGGAACACTTTGTAGGTTACACGCCTATGGGTCACGCCCGTGACCTGGGGCATGTAATTTAACTTTTTGCTCGAAACAGCCCAGAAAACATGAAAACACAAAATAAACTTAAGTTAGCTTATGAAATAAACAATGGAAGGATTTATATGATAAAATTCCTATAAATAACATAATTTTATATAAAAAACATAATAAACCTAAACTAAAAGATAAGTAAATAAATTACTCATCAAACACCACCATACTTGCTCTTTGCTCGTCCCGAGCAAACCCGTCTTCATAAGGGTAGGAAAAAAAAATTACTAGATAGAAATATGAAAGCTAGAGAGTAAAATGCGAAGTTCTATGCTGACATGCGTAAATGTTTTAGTAAAAAGACGTTCTTGGCATAAATACTAATTTATGGAATATTCAAACTGCCTTATAATTATTTATTATTACTTTAAAGATGAGTCAACGGTCAATCGAAAAGTCATGTAAAGGGAGAAAATAGCGTGATTGCTGAGATTTAAATTACTAGACTTGAACGCTCGGGTGGCCTCCAAAGAAATCCATCAATGTCGACGGCCATAGGCTTGCCCGTTTGCCCCTTCTCTACTGCACTTCGTACTTACTCAACTCTATGGATCTTTAGGACTTAAATAGGGTATATTTTAAGGCTTGGGTTTAAGGGAGAGGTACATAATGATAAACATGAAGGCGCATTCCACTTAACCAAAAAGTTTTGAGCTAAAATAATGACTACCACAAAATAAAGAAGCTTTACCCCCATACTCATATTTTTCTATGGGAAACACTCTCATTCTCTTTTTTTTTCCTTTTTTTCGAATCTTCATAATTGGGATCATTCCAGGTATGCATGTGCATACCTAGGCCGCATATCATTATGAGATTATTGCATCTTGATATAACCTTCATTTCTTTTGAATTGATAGTGAAAGTGCACAGTTTACCTCACTAGAATTCTCTAGAGGGGGGGTGAATAGAGATTAGAAATTATTTTGTGCAAAGTTAATATATATATGTGTATGATCACAGATTATAGCTTCCCACACACCAACAAGAATTAAACAAGTAAAGAAAGTAAATGCAAGAAAAGAAATCACAGCACAACACAAGAAAATATAGTGGTTCCCCAAACTTTGGATAGTCCACTCTTCTACCCCCTTGGTAGGAATTCACTATCTTGCACTGAGTATTTTGATAAGGAGACTCTTAGAACCACCCTGAGTCTTTTGACAAGGAGACTCTTAGAACCACCCTGAGCCTTTTGACAAGGAGACTCTTAGAACCAGTACACAGAATTTTTTTGAAGAGAGATTCTAAAAACTCTTTTACAATATTTAAGTAAGAATAAGAAAGAAGAAAGAAATAAGAACAAGAATGAATCTTCTTCCTAGCAAGAAGATTGGAAGCACAAGAAGTGAATTAAATCTTTCTTCTATAGAGAGAAGAAGATTTGTAGCTTTTCTCTCTTATGTGAGATCTATCAGAATTTGCAGCAGAGTGGCTTCAGAAGAAGAAGGAGAAGATGAAGGCTTTGTCTCTGCAGCACACTATCACTTTTCTCATCTTTTCTCTCTATTCTTTTGGGAGCTTTTCCTCTATTTCAAATGTATGTGGTAGATCACTTGTTCTAATTTTTCTGCCTACCTCCTTTTTATTTATAGCTCTGTTAATTCAAAATAATACTATAGGAGGATAATCAATTATCAGTCAGAGAAATAGAAAGATGAAAATGTTTCCATAATATTTATTTCTGTAGAAGGAAAGAACTAATTCTGATTTCAAATAATGTCCAAATAAGTTTAATCAAATTAGCCAAGAATCAGATATAAGGAAAGAATGATTCAGAACGGCTATAAAATATTGACATTTATTCCATACAAATCAGATCTACTGAAAGAAGGAAAGAGATCTGGCGCATATTTAAATCTGTCATATAAATCGACGTGCGTCGATTACCATTCGACGTAAACGTCGAGTTCTTCTTGGCTGGACGTCGAGAGGAGAATAAGGAAGGTGCGTCGACTAAGTTGCGTCAACTTCTCCATATGCGTCGACTAGAAATCAGAGTAGCGTCGACAACATATACGTCGAAATCTTCCTAAATTTACTTCGACTCAATCTGAAGGAAACGTCGACTTCATTTCAACGTTGCGTCGAATAGTATTCGACGCATATTTACTTAACCTTGTTTTTCTTTCTTAGAATTCATATTCAACTTATTTCTAGGGGTTAAGAGAAATCATTTCCCCAACAATATCCCCCTATTTGTCTTAACCCTACTTAGAGAGAAATTGTATTAGCATAAAATCAATCCAGCACAGCATTTGTATAGAAAAGAAATATGAACAAATTTTCAGAATCATATAAACAGATTTTCATGTTCATACCAAGTAGTATTCAACTATAGGGTAAGATATATCAGCATTGTTTTCAAATATTACTCAGGAGGGGTAGAAGGGGTCTTTCTCTTTCTCTTGAATACTACTGTTTTAGGAAAGGAGGGTTTCTCTTTCTCATTTGTAGGAAGTGCACCTAGCTCCCCCTGAGCAGATTGCTCCCCCTGGGATGGAACCTCCTTTGATCTTTCTCCAGCTCCAGTTCCAGCTCCACTATTATCTCCAGCTTCATTCATATCAGTATCCAGCTCCCCCTGATTTGTAGTTTCTTTATCTTTCTTCCCAACTGCTATATCTTCCCTTTCAGTTTCTTCTCTGCTTGCCTCCCCTTGTAATAGTACTACTTGACTTGCAGCCTCTCTTGCTATATGAAGTACCTCGATAGTTTGTTCATCATTGTGTAGCTCAGGTACTATCTCATTCCCAAGGATTTTGTCAGATTTTGAAGAAGGAGGGGACTTGTGAGAGAGAGATTTAGGATTTCAGGGCTGCTCTTCATCTAGATTCTCCCCCTTCTTGACCTTCATGGCCAGGGAGGTTAAGAAAGACCATGTCACTCTAGAGGAAGAGAGAGAGGTCTTTAGGCCTTGCACAGAGGCACTGACCCCATCTATTTGGGTGTGCATGTGAAGGATGGAGGAATGAATTTGGGAGCAATGCTCATCCAGCATCACTTGGAATTTTTCAGCTGCTGATTTGATGCACTGAGTGATGAGAGCCTCAGTGGATGAATATGTTTCATGGTGTGAAAGGTGAGGAGGTGATGGAGGAGGAAGAGGTGACAGGGGAGGAGAGAAGTGTGTTGATTCATGAGGTAAGGGTGATAATGGAGGTAGAGAAGATGGGAAATTTGGAGGAGGAAGAGAAGGAGAAACTTCTGTTTGAGCAGGTGTTTGAGAAGAGATAGGTAGAGTAGGAGTTGTGAGGGTAGTAGAGAGTATTTGAGTGGATGATGGTGGTAGAGAAGGGTTGTCTCTTTGAGGAGGAGGAGGAGAAAGAGGAGAAGGAGTTCTTTCAGGGATGGAACCAGGCTTAGGAATTTGCCTGGTCCACTTAGAAAAGAGAGCAATTGACACCCTCTTCCCTGGAGGAATGGGGATTCCTTTTGACCTACATAGGTCAGGGAAGGAGTGGAAGAGTACTTGGCTCATGATTCTCATGTAGGCATTTTCCTTGTGAGAGTATTTGGAAGCTATCATTTTGAGAAGACAGCTGGCCCAGTCCACCTTCTTCTTCAGCACAAGGGCCCCCATGATGTTCAGTTGCAGCTTGGGCACTGCATCATGGGCTGATATCTTGCATAGTAGTATCTTCCCTACTATGTCTGCCAGCAATCTGTACTCAACAGAAAAGTCTATCTTTTTCAGATGGATTGGCCTATGTTTTGAGAAATTCATGGTGGTGAGCAAGTGCTTGATTTCATCAGGTGTGAGTTCAATGGATTCATCACCTAATAGGGAAATAATTAAGACTTGTTTAGTCATTCTTTTTAGAGGCTCTTTTTCTTTCCTTATTTCATTTAAACAAAGATGATATTAGGATATACCTGATGGTAGATCAAAGGTGGCCCTAATATGTTCTGCTGAGATTGAGACAGGTGTCTCATAGATTGTTCCTTGAATTTCTCCTTGTTCAGATATTTGAACATTAGTTGTCAGCTCTGTGAGTTCTGTTTCTAGGAGCTTACTTCTTGTGGAGATAAGTTTGTTCAGGCCAGCTTCAGTAAAGAGAGCAATGATGCTCTTGTAGTTTTCTGCGGCTGCTTGGAAGGACTCAAGGTCAATGTCGAAGCCTGAGTTGGTCTTTGGAGCCATTTTAGGTTAGTGAAAGAGAGAGGAAGAAGTCGGCTGGTCTGAGGAGCAAGAAGGATGAAAGATGCAGAGAAGTGAAGGCTTCTAACTGAAGAGACTATTTAAGTCAGGTGAAGCGTCGAAACTATGCTCAAGTCGAGGCTTATTCGGTACTTCCGTGGATGTGACCGAAAATATTTTGGTATTGCCGCTCGTTTTCATGAAGTCGACGTTACGTCGAGAGGAATTCGACGTGAGTGTCGATATAGTCTGACTTGGGATGATAGGATTTCCTATCGACGTATGCGTAGAGTGGAGTCGACGCATGTGTCGATTTTACTTATAGAGTTGAGTTATCGACGGTGCGTTGATTAGAGATCGACGTGACTTTTAATTTTCCTGAAGAATTCTAGGTGTTTATCTCTACCTAGTTCTAAGTCAGCCTTGGACTAATTTTTACAGATAATTTGATTGGTTGTACCAGCATTGTTTGGCAAGGTTGCCAGTTTTGTTACATATATGGCACTTGATAATCTTATTATTATGATAATTTGAGTTTAGAGAAGAATAAAAGGGTTGATCAGGATAGAAAGTTTTATTTTGGTTAGGATAGAAATTTTGGTTAAAATGGGAATTTTGGTTACCATGTTTAGGATAGAAATCATGATAGAGGTGTTGATTAGGATAGGAATCATGATTGGGATGAATGGGTCCTGGATATGGGTTAGGATGAAAGGCTTTTGGAGGAAAGGTATTTAAGTTGCTCTGAACTTTTGTGCGTTGATATCTATTCGACGCATGTTGATAATTGCGTCGATTTATATTCGGCGCATTCCTTAGATTGCGTTGATCTAGTATCGACGCATGGAGGAAGTTGCGTCGATTAGATGTCGACGTATCATTATTCAAGCGTCGAGTAGAGGTCGAGGCATCTAAGAGGGTACGTCGAGTAGAAGTCGACGCATTATCATTCATGCGTCCATATGAAGTCGATGCGACTGTGTCTTCATAAATTTTCATTTTATCTTTTTCTATTTTTACTCCTTTGTATGTTGTTTCTTTTGGTTTAGTGGTCTCTTCAGATGAAGTTTGTGAGTCATCAGCTGAATAATATGATGTTTCATCAAATTCCTTTATTTCCTTGAAGAAGTGTTCTTTCTTATGTTGTGATTCTTTTTCTTGGTTTGCTGATTGGATGGGTTTAGTGAATTTTACAGGGCTCATCCATGCAGGCTTATTGGATGGAATTAGGCTGATTAATGGATCAGCCCCTAGCCCAAGATTTTTGTGTCTTATTGTTTGTTTTTCAGTGATTTCTTTAAGAGTTTGGCTTCTCATTTTTATTGATTCTTCAAAGGCCTTTGCCTGAGAAACCTTATCCTTAAGGAACTGATTTTCTATTCTAGCCCTTTCTATTTCCTTCTCTCTTATGTTAGCCCTTAATACCTGATCTATAGAGCTTATATCCTTTTTATTTCTTTGGTTATTGACCATATGAATTTGTTCTTTTAGGTCATTGATTTCTTGTTTAGATTTTAATTGATCTAGACACATTCCCATAAAATCATTTCTGAATTTATCACTTTGAAAATCTATTTCATCAAAGATGCTTACCTCATCCTTATCCTCAGATTCCTCTATGAGAATAAGGCTATTTTCTTTTTCATCTTCAGAAGATATGCTTTCTTCTGATCCTGTCTCACTCCAAGATTTAGCACCATCATCATTCTTGGGGCTTCAAAGGCCATCAAGCATAGGTCTTCTTGCCTAGATTCTTCATTGTCACTCTCAGAGGATGAACTGTCCTCAGAGTCTGTTTCACTCCAGGCTTCTGCAATAAAGCCTCTTTCTTTCTTCTTCCCCTTTTTCTTGAGATCCTTTCTTTTCAGATCTTTCTTTGTTTCAGCATTCTCTGGACATTCTGGGGCAATATGTCCAGGTTTCCTGCAAGAATAGCAAATAATTTCTTTAGTGGGAGTTTTGTCATACCTTGGTTTTGACTCCCTACTTTTTGATCCATCTGTCTTGACCCATTTCTTAAATCTTCTGGCTAGGAAACTGAATAGTTCTTGTTCAGTGACAGGAGTCCTTTCTTCTGTTGCCTTTAAAGCTATGTTCCTGTCTTTTGAGGAGATTGGAGTGTTTTCTCTTCTTTTCTTCTCTTCTCTAGTTTTTAGTAGTTGCTCATAGGATTTGAGTTTTCCTAAGAGAGCATCTGTAGAGATTTCCTTTTGTCCTCTTGTGTCTCTTATTGCCCATATTCTTGAGTCCCATGAACTGGGGAGGCTCATTAGCAATTTGTCATTAATCTCAGTGAGGGAGATCTCTCTATCCAAGTTTTTCAATTGGTTGATGATTAGACTGAATCTGTCATACATCTCAGAGATACTCTCTTCATTCTTCTTTTGGAAGTTCTCATATTGGGAGATCAATAGGGCCTTCTTATCTTTCTTTTCATCAGCACTTCCTTCCACCATCTTTGTAAGAGCATCCCAAATTTCTTTGGATGATTCACAGTCAACAACCCTTTGAAAGATGTCATCTGAGAGAGTTGAGACAAGTATGTTCATGGCCTTTAGATCATATGTTCTAGCCTTCTTCTCATCTTCTGTCCACTCAGATCTTGGAACAAGTGTTTGTGTGACATTGCCACTTGCATCCTTTCTATAGGGCTTTGGGGGACCTGTCACAGTAATATTAAACAAGTCAGCATCAATGGAGTTCAAATAAATTATGATTCTTGTTTTCCAAACTGCAAACTTTTCAAGATTGCACATTGGTGGTCTGGTGGAAGCATAATCTTTGATTTGTGCTATGTGAAAATTGATTGTTAGAAAAGTATATATATATAAATAAGAGGTAGGATCTTTTTGATCAAGGAGTTAACCTTGTTAGATCAACCTCCCTCTGATACCAATTGAAAGTGCACAGTTTACCTCACTAGAATTCTCTAGAGGGGGGTGAATAGAGATTAGAAATTATTTTGTGCAAAGTTAATATATATGTGTATGATCACAGATTATAGCTTCCCACACACCAACAAGAATTAAATAAGTAAAGAAAGTAAATGCAAGTAAAGAAATCACAGCACAACACAAGAAAATATAGTGGTTCCCCAAACTTTGGGTAGTCCACTCTTCTACCCCCTTGGTAGGAATTCACTATCTTGCACTGAGTCTTTTGATAAAAAGACTCTTAGAACCACCCTGAGTCTTTTGACAAGGAGACTCTTAGAACCACCCTGAGTCTTTTGACAAGGAGACTCTTAGAACCAGTACACTGAATTTTTTTGAAGAGAGATTCTAAAAACTCTTTTACAATATTTAAGTAAGAATAAGAAAGAAGAAAGAAATAAGAACAAGAATGAATCTTCTTCCTAGCAAGAAGATTGGAAGCACAAGAAGTGAATTAAATCTTTCTTCTACAGAGAGAAGAAGATTTGTAGCTTTTCTCTCTTATGTGAGATCTATCAGAATTTGCAGCAGAGTGGCTTCAGAAGAAGAAGGAGAAGATGAAGGCTTTGTCTCTGCAGCACACTATCACTTTTCTCATCTTTTCTCTCTATTCTTTTGGGAGCTTTTCCTCTATTTCAAATGTATGTGGTAGATCACTTGTTCTAATTTTTCTGCCTACCTCCTTTTTATTTATAGCTCTGTTAATTCAAAATAATACTATAGGAGGATAATCAATTATCAGTCAGAGAAATAGAAAGATGAAAATGTTTCCATAATATTTATTTCTGTAGAAGGAAAGAACTAATTCTGATTTCAAATAATGTCCAAATAAGTTTAATCAAATTAGCCAAGAATCAGATATAAGGAAAGAATGATTCAGAACGGCTATAAAATATTGACATTTATTCCATACAAATCAGATCTACTGAAAGAAGGAAAGAGATCTGGCGCATATTTAAATCTGTCATATTAATCGACGTGCGTCGATTACCATTCGACGTAAACGTCGAGTTCTTCTTGGCTGGACGCCAAGAGGAGAATAAGGAAGGTGCGTCGACTTCTCCATATGCGTCGACTAGAAATCAGAGTAGCGTCGACAACACATACGTCGAAATCTTCCTAAAGTTACTTCGACTCAATCTGAAGGAAACGTCGACTTCATTTCAACGTTGCGTCGAATAGTATTCGACGCATATTTACTTAACCTTGTTTTTCTTTCTTAGAATTCATATTCAACTTATTTCTAGGGGTTAAGAGAAATCATTTCCCCAGCAGATAGCCATAATTTTTTTCTTCATTTAATCATACCCAAATAATTTTTTTTCAAAAATTTAGCTCAAAATTTCAAGTGTTCATTTGGGTTTTGGGCTTTTTAGCATTGATGCCGAAATGACGAGGGTGGTTCAAATAAAGGTGTAGGGCTCAAATTTGTGTGAACAATGGTAGTAAATCTAGGTTGGGTGCAAAGGCTCAAACTATCCAAAGAAAGGCCTAAATCACTTCCGTAAGGTTAATTTGTCTAAAGTGCACATGTTTCGAAAATAGCTTGGGGCAAGTTCTAGACATCGAGAAAGGACACCCTTCTGTTTAAATCGAGTAATAGCTTTCTAACAATATTCTACACACTCACCTAAACTACTTTTGGATAAGACCGGATTCGAATTAAAAGTAAAATAAATTATTACTACGCAAATTAATAAAACATAATTTTAGATCTATGCCAAGAATTTAATTTTACACCAACACTACTCAAGGACATGCATATGACTAGGAGCACTACATGAGTCAACAATTTTACTCAAAAGTTTCAAAAACTATTCTATCACAAAATTATTTTTAGTCCATATGAAAAACAGTCTACTTAGAACTTACAATTTAACAAGTGGACGTTTTTGATGAATAATAATAATAAAAACATTTCCTAATAGATTTTTTTTGTTCTTGGACTTCCCAAGATCTACCCGGTGAATGGTTTGCAAGGTACTAGAGGCTATGATGGGAATTCAAGCCCAAAGCATCCTTTCCAAGAATTTTAATTTCATTTTTTTTCAAGTAAAACTACAAAGAAAGTTATGCTACACCCCCGTACTTAAAATTAAACATTGTCCCCAATGTTTAAAACTAAGTATGAAAGATAAAACTAAAAAAAATGACAATAAAGAAAAATCAAGATAAATTACTAAAGTGTAAAGAGGGCTTCCCTGGATGGTAGTCGGGGTTGCCGGTCAAACACCTGCAGAGTTAAATTAGAAGAACAAACAAGAAAAGACAGAGAAAAATAAAGAGGTTAACATTGGGTTGCCTCCCAAGAGCGCTTTGTTTACCGTCGCGTAACTTGACTAAGTGGCATTTTTTTAAATATTCGTTAAGTGCATTGTTTCGATATTTCCGGTTGCTGGGTCGCCGGGGTGGTATAATTTCAAACATTGTCCGTTAACCTTAAAAGATCCTTTGTCCGGGTGCTCTATAAGCACGGTCCCGTATGGCCAAACTTCTTTTACTCTGAAGGGACCGGACCATAGGGTTTTTAATTTCCCCGGAAAAAGCCTAAGTCTAGAGTTAAAAAGTAGGACAAAATCTCCCGGTGAAAAAGTTTTTGGATGTTTAATTTTTTATCATGATAGAATTTAGTTCGCTCCTTATAAAATTTATTATTTTCATTGGCGTTCGCGCGCCATTCGTCTAGTTCATTAAGTTGTAGTTTTCTTTGTTCGGAGGCTAAATCTAAATTCAAATTTAAAAATTTTAGCACCCAAAAAGCGCGATGTTCTAATTCTACCGGCAAATGACAAGCTTTACCATAGACTAACCGGTACGGCGTACATCCAATGGCGGTTTTGTACGCTGTCCGATAGGCCTAGAGTGCGTCGTCTAATTTTAAAGCCCAATCCTTTCTATTAACGGACACGGTCTTTTCTAAAATTCTTTTTAGTTCACGATTCACCACCTCCACTTGGCAATTTGCTTGTGGGTGGTAGGCGGTAGATAACTTGTGGGTAACTCCATACTTAGCTAAAATTTTAGCAAGTTGGTTGTTACAAAAATGTGTGCCCCGATCACTAATTAGTGCTCGGGGTATGCCGAATCGTGAAAATAATTTTTTTAAAAATTGTACGATGACTCTCGCGTCGTTGGTGGGGAAAGCTTGTGCTTCCGCCCACCTAGACACGTAATCGACCGCAACAAGAATATATTTATTATTACAGGAAGAGGGTAAAGGACCTACGAAATCAATTCCCCACAAATAAAAAATTTCGCATTCTAGAAAAATATTTTGGGGCATTTCATCCCGGTTACTAATGTTACCTGACCGTTGGCACCGATCGTAATTTCTCACAAAATTGTGAGCGTCTTTGAATAAGGAGGGCCAATAGAAGCCTGCCTCTACCACGTTCCTTGCGGTCCGGTTTGCTTGATAATGACCACCGGTTGGTCCTTCGTGGCAGTGCCGCAAAATTTTGACGCCTTCCTCGCTCGCAGTACACCTTCTTACCACTTGGTCCGCGCAGATGATGAGTCCCAAATATATACACATTTATGGACTCATCTGGGCCGATTTTCTAGTCTATGCACTTCACTTTAGACATGTTTTCACTCATATTTGACACTCCATGCTAAGTGCACCTCTAGGCCCGTTTTTGGTGTTATTTCATGTTCTTCATTTTTAGTAGTTTTCATGGATTGTTAAGTGCCACTTTCAGTGGCTGGATTCATGGTTGTGCTGGAACAGGAGTCGTGCAGGTGTTCCCGGTACAATTCTGCACAGGAACACTGCGCACGATCACTATTTCTATTGCGCACGACCACTGGTCGTGCGCCGCTGATCGTGTGCACTTAACCCTATTTTTTGAGTTCTGTCTCGGACAGTGCGCACGACCACCAATGATATTGCACACGACCACCGGTCGTGCGCCGCTGTTCGTGCGCACTTAACATCAATTTTATGAGTTCTGTTTCGACCAGTGCGCACGACCACCTACGATAGTGCGCACGACCACCGGTCGTGCGCCACTGGTCGTGCGAACATGGTATTTTATAAATTTCTTACATTGCAGGCTCCGCCCAGACAGGCGCACGATCACAGAACTCCAGCGCGCACGACCACTGGTCGTGCGCCAATGACCGTGCGCACTGTTTATTCCAGCGCCTATAAATATTCCTGCTCGCGATTTAGGTCGGATTCTTCCGCATTTCTTCCGTCGAGCTCCGCCGTTCCGCCCCTTCCGCAGGTTTTTTTCCCCCTAGGCCTCCTCCATCATCCAAGAGCTTCAAGGAGGAGATTCCACTCATCTTCATCGCCAAGCAAGGAGTTCCTCGCATCGGACGTGGCCGGATTGTAAAACGCTGGAGAAGATGGGTCCATTGGGAGGTGTGACAGCCCTCCTCTACCCCGGACGATAGTTGGGACCGAGCTAGGACGCGGATTGACAACCCGGTGCTTCCTACCGTGAATCTACAACGAGCCTCCGGATTCGGTCGTATCTCTTGCCTTTTTCTCTCTTTGTGTGATATAATGTTTGTAATCTCTATATTTTTGATGATGTGTGATATGAACAATATTGCTTAATGTTAATTTCATTTATTTGGAATCATTTAGTTCATATGTTCTTATTGAGGTGCGCCCCCATCTAATTTCCATTCCGCCATCGTGTTCGGTGCCGCACTAGCAATTGCTAGTGGCGTGCTTGTCGAAGAGGTGCTTGCGACCCTCATTCAGCTAGCCTACTCGTCCATCCGCCCCACGAAGTAGTGCGTTCAAGGCCTACGTAGTTTTCCATCCCGCCAAGCGAAGCATTGCATAGCGGCACTACATAGGAGTAGTTTAAGTTGTTTTCTTTTATTTTCCACAAACCAACATCCATTGTAACCCCGACCAAGGACTTCGATCTCAAGTCCTTCCTCAAAACCTAACTCCACCTCACTGTGTTCCTTGAGAGACCGACACTCGGGAATCTTCCCCATTATTATTACTTGCGCGACCGGTGCACTAGCCGAATTATCGCATCAAGTTTTTGGCGCCGTTGCCGGGGAACACAGTCGTGTGAGTTTTCTGGAGAGGGAGAACCTGAGAGAGAAGCCCTTCCATTTGTAAATTGCATTCCTTTGTTTTATTTCCTCGTATTCTGTTTCCTATTTTTAATTAGGTTGCGTTAGTAATTTTTGTTAGGTGTGGTATTTCGCACAATAGTGTTTTTCTTTTTGAATCGTTTTATCTTCGCACTATGTGGGCACATCTTAATATCCGTTGTCGTTGGTGTGGAGCTACCTCCCACTCTAGTGATGAATGCCCTACGGAGAATGGTGGGCATAATTCTTCTCGCCCAGCATATAGAGCATCGACTTCGTCTGATACTCCATATGGTGCGCGTAAGTCTTATGGCTACTCTGCTTAGCCTTTACCATCATACTTCTTTTCGGCTTCAGCACCCGCTGGGCCAAAGAAGCCCGCTAGGCAGTGCCAGTTTTGTCGGAGCACAGATCATGCCCTGAAGGATTGTACTACTTTTCGTCGCCAATTGGATGAGGATGACGAGCCGGATATCCAGATCGTCCCGAATCCTAACTCTGGCGGCAAACCTTCAACATCCGGGTTTGTATCTTTGCCACCTTCACATCTTGAAGGGTATGGCGTTGACACAGTCACTGGATGTGTGGCTGATCTATGCACCGACATTGCTGAGCCTATTCTCCATGTGCATCCACCACCTCTTGTGGATTCGATTCTTTGTGAGGAATCGGTGCTCGATTTTTATCCGAGCACTACTCCTCCCCCTGTTGTGCATACTATACTCATCTCCGACGACATTGTTGATGATGTGTCACAGGATGAGGTGGGTGATCTGAGTGTTGTGCCTACTCCTATGGAGAAGGACAACCTTCTAGGTGAAGAGGAGTTTTCCTCAGGACCGGTGGAGGAAGTCCAAATCCTAAGCCTGGCCACTGTTGATCCCGCCGAATCTTGTAGCATTGATGACAATGCAAACATTATTTTACTTACCCAACCTGATGGGAGTGAGACCGGGACCACTCCCCCGATTTTTGATTATTTATGTTCTTCGTCTTCTTTATTTCTGGATCCCCTTCCTTCATCTGAGCTGTGCAGGTTGAATCTTCACAGGTACTTCAGTAGGACTTGGAGCTTTTTGCTCAAGTCAATGATGAGAGCATCCTCTCATGTCAGGAGGTTTATTCCCCCTCCGTAGAGGAAGCTCCACTCATTGCCTTCGCCTCCTGCTGCCTCCCTGTTGACGACTCCTTGCTAGGCAAGGATATTTTTGGTGAGTTGAGTGAGGATATCTCCTCCTCTTCTTGCTTTCTGTTTCCTCTACCTGCGTTATGTAGGTATTATTATTATTTGGGTAGAGGAGTAATTGTTCTGTCGCCGTATCGGTACCCGCTACCGACACGCGTATTAGAACAGTTACCTGTTCATTTCCTTTTTCATACGCCCATTAGCTAGAACCTTTAGTTTTTGAATAAGTCGTGCTGGGATGACAATAACCCCAGTAGTCATCTTTCTTTTCTGCATTTTTATTTCATCTAAACATGTTTAGTTATTAGTATTTTTTTTCAGTTTTCTATTTTCTTTTGTTTCTGCGGAGCTGACCCCTGCAGGTATCTTTTCTGGATGGCGGATGCTGCGGCTCATTTTAGCTTACACGCCAATCTTCTGGTGTGCTCATTTCTGAACACTGGGTACTCTCTTTCCCTAGCCTTTTCTGATTTTCATGTCATATATTTTGTAGATTGTTTAGTTTAAGTCTGAGGGAGAGCAGTTTTTGTACCCACTCACGTGCACTCTTGCACAGCATACTAGGAGGTGTTATTTATTTTTGTTTTGTTCAGTTTCATTGCACACCACTACACCCACTCGAGCGTGCACTTAGCTGTTGGCACGTCTTGAGCTAAACTCATTTCTTTTTGTGTGATTTGGAAAATCATTGTGCTGGCTTAGGATTATGAGGCGGAGTAAAATGTTGACTCCTGTAGTGCTCCTAGTCGAGTGCTCATGTCTCGTTTAAAATTTGTGTAGATTCAATTTCTTTTTATGCTTTTAGTTTATATTTTTTTTCTATTAGCGTAAATATTGTTTACTACACTCAAAAATTGGTGAATTCGGTGTGAATCAAACGGTAGCATAGGGATGTGTGTAGACGTTTGTTAGCCTCATATTGCCCGAGTCAGGAGAAAGGATTATCTTTCTCGGTGGCTAGAACTTGCCCCAAGCGATTCTTGAAGAATGGGTATACGGTTAGTCAATTGCGTGAATGTGATATAGGCCATCATTTTTGCCCGGTTGAGCCTTTGTGCCCACTCCTATCGCTTTATCCTTGCCAGCCCAGTTGTGCCTACCCTTCCTTTGATTCAGCCCCACTGTTGTCTCACCAAAGCCTAAATGCCAATCCTGGTCGCACACCCAAATCTGAGCTTTAGCTGTTTATTATTTTCATGAGTTGGGTTGTTGATTTGGTGATATGTTTGTGAAGATGTGGATGTGTTTTATTGTTTAGCTGCTGAAAATGATAAGAAAAGAAAAGAAGAAAATGAGAGAAAGAAAAGAAGTGAAAAGAAAAGAAAAAGATTTGAGCTTTAATGAAAAATTTGTGTACAAATATATGTTTGGGAGTAGGCGGTGCACACACCCATGTTGTTAAGTCTAAGTCTAGGGGTGTGGTGCATCCGCGTGTTTTTTTTTGCTACTTGGATAGTGTTATGCATTTGCTCATTCGGGTTTTAGTGTCTGAGCCGTCACGTTTATCTTTGTTTACCGCACCTAAACCCAAGCCTCATCTCAAACCTAAAGTCCTATTGATTCACGCATTTGAGTCAAACCAGTGTCGTGGAGAGAGTGCGAACGGGCAAGCTTATGGTCACCGAGATTGATGGATTTCAATGGAGTTGTCCCGAGCCCCGATCTTTGGCAATGCTCGCCTCAGCGTTCAGTTTACTTTCTTCCTATGTACGACCTTATGATTCACCGTGATTCACTTTTTGAGTAAACGTAATATATGTCTACGCTCCTAGAAAATTATAAACTAATATGTATAATTAGAAATTTTATCTACTATATTTCTACGCACATGAGCGTGCGACTTCGCATGGTACTCCGCTTGATAATTTCTTCACCAGCTTATGTTTTTCCTGTCCGCGAGAGATGGTTTGCTCGGGACGCGCAAACAGTTAAGTCTGGGGTTGTGATGAGTCCCAAATATATACACATTTATGGACTCATCTGGGCCGATTTTCTAGTCTATGCACTTCACTTTAGACATGTTTTCACACATATTTGACACTCCATGATAAGTGCACCTCTAGGCCCGTTTTTGGTGTTATTTCATGTTCTTCATTTTTAGTAGTTTTCATGGATTGTTAAGTGCCACTTTCAGTGGCTGGATTCGTGGTTGTCTTGGAACAGGAGTCGTGCGGGTGTTCCCGGTACAATTCTGTACAGGAACACTGCGCACAATCACTGTTTCTATTGCGCACGACCACTGGTCGTGCGCCGCTGATCGTGTGCACTTAACCCTATTTTTTGAGTTCTGTCTCGGACAGTGCGCATGACCACCAACGATATTGCGCATGACCACCGGTCGTGCGCCGCTGTTCGTGCGCACTTAACATCAATTTTATGAGTTCTGTTTCGACCAGTGCGCACGACCACCTACGATAGTGCGCACGACCACCGGTCGTGCGCCACTGGTCCTGCGAACATGGTATTTTATAAATTTCTTACATTGCAGGCTCCACCCAGGCAGGCGCACGATCACAGAACTCCAGCGCGCACGACCACTGGTCGTGCGCCAATGACCGTGCGCACTGTTTATTCCAGCGCCTATAAATATTCCTGCCCGCGATTTAGGTCTGATTCTTTCGCATTTCTTCCGCCGAGCTCCGCCGTTCCGCCCCTTCCGCAGGTTTTTTGCCCCCTAGGCCTCCTCCATCATCCAAGAGCTTCAAGGAGGAGATTCCACTCATCTTCATCGCCAAGCAAGGAGTTCCTCGCATCGGACGTGGCCGGATTGTAAAACGCTGGAGAAGACGGGTCCATTGGGAGGTGTGACAGCCCTCCTCTACCCTGGACGATAGTTGGGACCGAGCTAGGACGCGGATTGACAACCCGGTGCTTCCTACCGTGAATCTACAATGAGCCTCCGGATTCGGTCGTATCTCTTGCCTTTTTCTCTCTTTGTGTGATGTATTGTTTGTAATCTCCATATTTTTGATGATGTGTGCTATGAACAATATTGCTTAATGTTAATTTTATTTATTTGGAATCATTTAGTTCATATGTGCTTATTGAGGTGCGCCCCCATCTAATTTCCATTCCGCCATCGTGTTCGGTGCCGCACTAGCAATTGCTAGTGGCGTGATTGTCGAAGAGGTGCTTGCGACCCTCATTCCGCTAGCCTACTCGTCCATCCGCCCCACGAAGTAGTGCGTTCAAGGCCTACGTAGTTTTCCATCCCGCCAAGCGAAGCATTGCATAGCGGCACTGCATAGGAGTAGTTTAAGTTGTTTTCTTTTATTTTCCACAAACCATCATCCATTGTAACCCCTACCAAGGACTTCGATCTCAAGTCCTTCCTTGAAACCTAACTCCACCTCACTGTGTTCCTTGAGAGACCGACACTCGGGGATCTTCCCCATTATTATTACTTGCGCGACCGGTGCACTTGCCGAATTATCGCATCAGCAGACACGAAATAAAAAGGGGTCCTCCCAAAAATAATTTTTTAAGTCCGAAAAGAATTTCTTCTTTTGTTGACTTGAAAAATCTTTTGGTAGGACCCGGGCCACCAAATAGTTTGCCAAATCCGCGTACCAAGTGGTGGAAGAAGTCGTTACCTTTACGATGGCGAGGAGGCGTTCTTCAGGGAATTTGACGTCAATTTCGGCCTCCACTAGCGCACCTGCCGCCGGATTCTCCAACCGTGAGAGGTGGTCGGCCGCAACATTCTCCGCTCCCCTTTTGTCTTGGATCTCCAAATCAAATTCTTGTAGTAGGAGAATCCACCTTAGCAGTCGAGGTTTTGCATCTCCTTTTTGTAGTAAATACCGTAGGGCGGAGTGATCTGTAAAAACAATAACTTTTGAAAGCGTTAATATGATCGAAATTTATCAAACGCAAAAATTATTGCCAAAAATTCCTTTTTCGTTGTTGTATAATTCGCTTGTGTGGATGTTAGCGTTTTGCTTGCGTAATAAATTGGGTGAAAATGTTTATTCACCCGTTGGCCTAAAACTGCGCCTACAGCAAAATCGCTCGCATCGCACATGATTTCAAACGGAAGGGACCAATTTTGCGCGATTAAAATAGGAGAATTGATAAGCTCGTTTTTAATTTTATTAAATGCTTTTAAACATTCCTCATCAAGATCAAACGCGGATTCTTTTTCTAAAAGATGAGTTAGCGGCTTTGTAATTTTTGAAAAATCCTTAATAAATCGGCTATAAAAGCCCGCATGTCCTAGAAAACTTCTAATTGATTTTATATTAGTAGGAGGGGGAAGTTTTTCTATGACCTCGATCTTGGCTCTATCGACCTCGATCCCCTTATTTGAGATTTTATGCCCAAGGACTAATCCCTCTTGGACCATAAAGTGGCACTTCTCCCAGTTGAGTGCCAAATTCGTGTCTTCGCAACGTTGAAGAACACGATCAAGATTATTTAAACAATTTTGAAATGAATTGCCAAAAACAGAAAAATCGTCCATGAAAATTTCCATGACGTCTTCTACAAGTTCATTAAAAAATGCCAACATACATCGTTGAAATGTAGCCGGCGCATTGCAAAGACCAAACGGCATTCTTCGATATGCGAAGGTGCCGAACGGACAGGTGAATGTGGTTTTCTCTTGGTCTTCGGGCGCAATTTGGATTTGCAAATATCCTGAAAGACCATCGAGAAAACAATAGTGTGAGTGACTGGATAAGCGTTCTAAAATTTGATCAATAAAGGGTAACGGGAAGTGATCCTTTCGGGTAGCATCATTTAATTTTCTGTAATCGATGCATACACGCCAACCTGTAGCAGTACGGGTCGGGATCAACTCATTATTTTCATTTGTGATTACCGTTATTCCACCCTTTTTAGGCACGACTTGCACTGGGCTAACCCAAGTGCTATCAGAAATTGGGTAAATAATTCCCGCATCTAATAATTTTATTATTTCGGCCTTAATGACGGATTAAGCCGTCGTTGAGGCTGAATAGTACTGTGAGAATTATTTTCTAAATTAATTTTGTGCGTGCAAAATGAGGGGTTAATCCCCTTGATGTCAGAAATTTGTCATGCAATTGCATGACGGTGATTGTTTAATATTTTAATTAATTCGGAAATTTCCGAATCGTTAAGCGCGAAAGATGTCTGCAAGAGACTAAATGGGTGGGTGAGAAAGCTAAATTTCTAGATAATTCAGGTTTTAAATTATGGTACACAGGAAAAAATAAAACAAGAAATGGAGTAGGTATTAATGTAGATACTACTTGGAGGGATGGAGTTGTTGGGGTAAGCAGAAAAGGTGATAGAATCTTAGCTCTTAAATTAATCGTAGGAAAGGAAACTATTAATGTAATTAGTGCTTATGCGCCACAAGTAGGATTAAATGAAGCTATTAAAGTACAATTTTGGGAAGAATTAGATGATTTGGTAAGAGAAATCCCACAAAGCGAGAAAATTTTCATTGGAGGAGACTTAAATGGACATGTAGGGAAGCAAAATACGGATTATACAGATGTTCATGGAGGATTTGGGTATGGAGAAAGAAATGAAGAAGGAAGAACCATTCTAGACTTTGCCATAGCACATGAGCTAATTGTGACAAATACGTTCTACATAAAGAGGGAAGAACACTTAATTACGTTCAAGAGCGGACAAAATAAGTCACAAATTGACTATTTTATGACTCGCAAAATGAATAAAAAGATTTGTAAGGATTGCAAAGTCATACCAGGAGAAAGTTTGACAACCCAACATAGGCTAGTGTTGCTGGATGTGCAAATTAAATATAGTAACTTTAAGAGAAAGACAAAAGTGTTGCCAAAAATTCGGTGGTGGAACTTGATGAAGGAAAAATAGGTTGCTTTCAAGGCAGCAGTTATAGAACGACTAGTTGATGATCCTTATGTCAAAAGGTCACGCGCCCCCACCAAAAGAATCTTGGGGGTGCGAAAAGGAAGTGCAAGACAAAGTGAGGGCAAAGAGGGTCAGCTACAAAACATTATATGCTTGTAGGAATGATGAAAACTTGACAAAGTATAAAGTCGCCAAGAAAGAAGCTAAAAATGCATTAAGTAAAGCAAGAAGTCAAGCTTATGAAGAATTTTACAAACGACTAGATACCAAAGATGGAGAGCGCGATATATATAAAATTGCTCGAGCTAGAGAGAGGAAGACAAGAGATTTAAGCCAAATTAAATGCATAAAAGATGAAACAGATACGGTTTTGACGGATGATGTGGCTATTAAGGAGCGATGGAAAAGATACTTTTATCAACTATACAATGAAGGAAAAGATAATGAACTGAACTTGGAAGAGTTAAGTAAATCGGAGGAGTATAGAGACATAACTTTTTATCATAAAATTCAAGCATCAGAGATAGATGACGCACTGAAGAAGATGAAAAATGGAAAGGCGGTTGGACCAGACGATATACCCATTGAAGTATGGAAATGCTTAGGGAGGGAAGGAATTTTGTGGCTTACAAGTTTCTTCAATTAGATACTGAAGACAAAAAGGATGCCAGACCAATGGAGAGAAAGTATTTTGGTACCTTTGTATAAGAACAAAGGAGATATACAAAATTGTGTCAATTACAGGGGAATTAAATTAATGAGTCATACTATGAAACTATGGGAACGAGTAATAGAGAGATGAGTTAGACAAGAGACTAGCATCTCAGAGAATCAATTTGGATTCATGTCAGGGAGGTCAACCATGGAAGCTATACATCTCTTGAGGAGACTCATTGACAACTATCGGGAAAGACAAAAAGATTTGCATATGTTGTTTATCGATCTGGAGAAGGCGTGTGATAGGGTTCCAAGAGAGGTCTTGTGGAGAGTCTTAGAAAAGAAAGGTGTAAATGTATCATACATTGACGTAATCAAAGATATGTATACAAATTCAGTGACCAGGGTGAGGACATCTGGAGGATTAACACAGGAATTCCCTATCGATGTTGGCTTACATCAAGGGTCAGCTTTAAGCCCTTACCTCTTTACCCTTATCTTAGATGAGCTCACCGGACATATCCAGCAAGCAGTACCTTGGTGTTTATTATTTGCAGATGATATTGTTTTGGTCGATGAGACGCGCGAGGGTGTAAACGCGAAACTGGAATCTTGGCAGGACACTTTAGAAAAGAAGGGTTTTAGGTTGAGCAGGACAAAGATAGAGTATATTGAGCTTAAATTTAGTAGTGCAAGAAGGTCAGATGACTCCGTCATTAAATTGGGTGACCAAGATATTTCCCGCAGTGAGTGCTTTAAATATCTGGGATCGATAATTCAAAAAGATGGAGGTGTAGATAAAGATGTGATTCATAGAATCCAAGCAGGTTGGTTGAAGTGGAGAGGCGCGTCTGGGATCCTATGTGATTGTAAAGTACCACTAAAACTTAAAGGCAAGTTTTACCGTACTGCAATTAGGCCTGCAATGCTCTACGGTTCTGAGTGTTGGGCAGTGAATGGTGTACACGAGCAAAAAATAGGAGTCGCGGAGATGAGAATGCTTAGGTGGATGTGTGGTCACACGAGACTGGATAAAATTAGGAATGAATGTATCAGGGATAAGATAGGAGTGGCGCCAATTGTAGAGAAGATGCGAGAAGCTCGTTTAAGATGGTTTGGACATGTACATAGGAGACCATTTGAGGCACCTGTTAGGCGTTGTGAGAGTTTAGTCACTAGACATGTTAAACGGGGGAGGGGTAGACCAAAAAAGACTTGGAATGAAACTATAAAGAAAGACATTATGTACTTAGGCATTAATGAGACTATGCTTAAAGATAGGGCGCAATGGAGACAGAGGATCCATATAGCCGACCCCACTATGGTGGGATAAAGGCTTGAGTGCTGTTGTTGTTGTTGTTGTTGTTGTTGTTGTTGTTGTTGTTGTTGTTGTAAGCGCGAAAGATATAATCACAGGCAATTTTGAATCTTTTTCTAAAAATATATATTTTTAATGTTCCGGCAATTGTTTTAATTCCAAACTCGATGGCTCCTCGTAAGATGTTTTTATTTTAGAAATGTTTAGTTTTACTTCGTCAAATTTGAGCGGCCGAGTTATTTCTTTTAGACAAAATAAATTTTCAATTTCCGGATTTTCAAATAACGGAGAAATTAATTCAGAAAATGACGTTATTTCCTCTTCAAAATTTGATTCTAAAGTAAAGCAAAAGTCGTCATTAGAAAAAGAATTTCTCATAGAGTTGTTAATACTAAAAGTTACTTCTTCATCCCCAACTCGTAGGAGAAGTTTGCCGTTACTCACATCAATAATCGCCCGAGAGGTGGCGAGGAAAGGACGTCCGAGTATAATTGGGACTTCGGCGTCTTCCTCAATGTCTAGGATGACAAAATCTACCGGAAAGATAAATTTGTCAACCTTGACAAGCACATCCTCAATCACCCCTATCGGGTATTTGATTGATCTGTCCGCTAGTTGGATGCTTATATTGGTTGGACTTGGGGTGCCCAAACCAAGCTTTTTAAATAATGAAAATGGCATCAAATTTATACTAGCGCCCAAATCTGCCAAGGCGTGTTTTATTAAGAAATTACCGAACAAGCACGGGATGGAAAACCGTCCCGGATCGTTTAATTTTTGCGGCAATTTATTGAGAACTATCGCCGAACATTCTGCGTTGAGAGAAACACGCGAAATATCTTCAAGTCTCTTTTTATTTGATAATAAATCCTTGAGATATTTTGCGTATTTAGGCATTTGAGAGAGTGCCTCACAAAATGGTACATTGATTTGTATTTGTTTTAAAATATTTATAAATTTTTTATACTGCTCCTCGTTGCGCTCATTTTGTAATTTAGAAGGATACGGAATAGAAGGCGTTTGAATAATGCGCGGAGCTAAATCAGAAGAATTTAAATGCGGAGTTGGAGTTGAAACGTTTACCTCAGGCTCGGCCAAATTTGAACTTTTTACCTCCTTTCCGCTGCGGAGGGTTATAGCGTTGGCGATCTCCTGTGGATTGGGCTCAGTATTGCCCGGTAGAGCTCCCTGCTGGCGTTCGGAAAACATCTTGGCGAGTTGTCCAATCTGATTTTCTAGACTTTTAATAGATCCGAAAAGGTTACGGATATTGGCATCAGCAGAGGCGACGTATTTGGGGAAGACCTCTTCAAGTGAAGGGGCCTTTGGTTGTTGTGGTGGAGCGAATCCGGGAGAATTCGCTTGTGGGGCGCGTTGAGCATTATTGGGGTTGCTCCATGAAAAATTTGGGTGGTTCCTTAAACCCGGATTATAACTATTAGGAAGATTATTATTTGGGTTATAAGGTGGACGATAGGAGTTCCCCATATAATCAACTTGCTCTTGATTAAAATTATTATTATAATTATAATAATTATTATTATTATAGTTATTGGCCCCGTTAGTGGCGGAGGAAGCAGACATCTCCGCCATTTGCTTAGTGAGCCATTCTACTTGATATGCTAAATTTGGGGTGCCCTCGACTTCAAAGAGTCCGGTCGGTTTGTTAGGATGCAACTGTGGCGCATTCCACTGATAAGCATTCATGGCCATTGTTGGATCGGTCGGCGCCCTTAGAGGGGGGGTGAATAAGGGTTTTCAAAAACTTCAGATTTTATTTAGAAAAACTTTGGAATATTGCAATATTAAAACAAGAAGACAAGTAAAACAAAAAGAGAGACAAGCTTTATTGATATTAAATAAGTTTTACAAAACTTGATCTCAATGTCGCTAGAGATCGGAGGCGAATAATAAAAACTCTTTTTCGTCTTCTATACCGACTCGTATCCCCACGAACCGGTTGGCTTTAGCCGATCTCTCCCCAGATACAGCCTCAAGCCGCTCTAGCCAATCTATCCCCAGAAAGGCCTCGAGCACCCCCTAGACCTAGCCTAGATCTAGTCGCCAACACGAGGCGAATTTCAGCCCTAAGTCCTACCCCAGACCTAGTCGTCAACACGAGGCGATTTCACTACCGTTTACAGAAAGATATGAAATGAAAAGACAATAATATAAAAACTCCCTCTATGTGGAACTCTTGGAGAAGTGGACGAAGGCCCACAGAGTATGATCGTAGTCGATGCGGCCTTTCGTCACGATGATGACGCGTGTTGAAATCTTCTCCACGGATCTCCTTAAGGCTTTATGGAATTGTGGGAGTATCGCTCTGAAACTTCCTCTCTCTGTTGTGGCACGAAGCTCTAGAGTTTGGGATTGGAGGAGGATGAAGAATTTAGAGCCAAAGCATCCAATTTATATCCTTTACGCTGCCGCCGGCGCTAGCGCTACCGCCGGCGCTAGCCCGGATTAGGAAACGTTTTGCGCGGCAGGATCTTCAATCCGCGGCAACATATTGCTCCATGCCTCTTGTGCGCCATGCTACCGCCAGCGCTAGTAGCTAACTCCGGGTGCTAGCTCCTTCTAAAAACGATGCCGGAATCGCGCAGATCAACGCTAGCGTCGGGCGCTAGCGCTACCGCCGGCGCTAGTGAGCCTCTTCGAATTTTGGCCTCAATTTTGGGGGCAGACATCATGAGTACTCCTTGAGTCATGTAGACTATGCTAACCTGCACACTTGAACACACAAGATCAAATACACATAGGATTTGTTATTCTCAAACCTAGGAGATGCGGAAGACCATGTTCCAACAAACTCCCCCTTTTGCTAATAACAAATTCATTAATGATAAAACAAAGCATTAATAAATAAGCATGATGAGACAATACTTGTGTGTGTGTGAGAGTGATGATTTTAGGATGATTATTGATTTTAGCATTTAGAATTGCTCCCCCTAAATATATGCTCCCCCTATGTGAATGCTCCCTTAATATATATGCTATCAACTGAATTTGTCATGTTGGGTTTATGATAGCGGGTTACATTTATCATTGTTAGTTCTCCCCCTTTTGCATTTTATCATGTTAGTTCTCCCCCTTTGTTATTAGAAAAAGTGGGTAGGGAAACAAAGCACTAAAAAAATGTGTAAATAAAAGAGAAGGCATGATCGAGCTTTTGAAGTAAATGATACGGAGTTTTAGACTTGTCTTTCATTGAAAATGATCAGAGTTATGACTTATTTTATCCTTTTTGGTTGTAGTTCTCCCCCTTTTATATATCAGAGTTTAAGCAAAAAATAATGATTTCCCCTTTAAATAAGTGTAAAAAACAATCATGATTTCCAAGTAACCAATCTACCCAAACAATATGTCAACACCCTAGCCCCGTACTAAGTGACGGATGGGCATGAGGAGCTGCAAACATGCCATAGGTTGTTGTGTTAATCCCATATGCAAACACTAGACAAAAACTTAACCTAGCACTCTTTCCCCCCAGTGCCTCGCAAGGCCCCACTGGAACTCCCCGGTTAAGGACAAGACATGACTAGAGATAAGGTTATCTAATGTCTACAACCCTACGCCCCCGCTATGGTGAGAAATGAAGTCATGGATAACAATTATTGGAAACATTAAGCATTTAAGTCTAATGGGAAATATCATAGCATATGGGTTTATATTTTTATTTGAATTTTTGAAATAAAACTCACATAGCTATATTGAAATTCATGAATGAATCAGAGTTTGAGTATTGCGGAAGATTTCGAAAGAAACATCATAATACTACATAAGAGTTTAAGTTAAGAAGAGATGTTTTATAAGCAATATTTCACTTGTTGGAGGAGTGTTTAGAATAGAAATAGATCAGAGTTATAAGCAAAAAAAAATTCAACCAATATAAAGTTTACCAAGCAAGTCTACCACTTGTTGCAAGAAAGGAATTTGAAGATTCAAGTGATGATGCACACAAGATGAAAGATTTTAAATAAGTATTAAAGTGCAAGGTAAAACAATTATATGGTTATGATGCGGAAGACATATAGAAGTACAAAAAAACATCTTATGGTAATCAATGATGGTTCATAAAAAGATATATGAGTTCAATTTCAAAAAGAAGATGTTTTTGTAAATCATTTTGCATTTAGAATTTTTGTTTTGACAATACAGTAACCAAGCATGAAATAATATTATCAAAAAAGAGATTACTACAATGTTACTTTAATTCACAATTTCAAAACATACCAAACATTGTAGAAAGCATGCTAGGTTATCTAGTGCATTTCATAAATAATGAGTAGTATAGAATTAGCATTAGGATCCAATACTCATGAGAAGAAGTGTTATGGAAGATAATGATGTGCATAAAAATGTATTTTGAATAGAGTAAACAAATGTTTTAATCAAAAATACAAGTAATATGTAAAGTAAAGAGCACAATAAAACACAAATAATTTTACTTCCACTCACTTCAATGCACAAAAAAAATGTACAACTACCAAGGTGCTTTGCACACACAATGCTCATTAAGACTTATCAGGGTGTAAAGTAGTGCTTGGGGGATCACATAATTTTATTCTTCAATATAGATTTTTTTTTATTGTGATCCGGTGTACTTAAGAATAAGTGGTTTTTATTTTGAAAGAAAGTTATAGTTTGCACAAGATACTTTATTATTCTTTCCAAGGTGATCAACCTCACAACGCTTATTAAGACTTATCAGGAGGTTCAAGTAATGCTTGGTGGAGTTATCTTTGTCACTTTATTTTATGATTTTGTTTTGTACAAAGTTCTCTGAATACACTTGTTTTGCAAACCAATATAATTTATGAAAAAGATAACCACTTTTCTTAACTTTTAAAAGTGCAAATAAAGGTTGTGTAGGTAAGATACTTGTGCAATTTTAATTCATTGTACTATTACAAAACATACACAAACATTCTTAGATTAAACGCATAAGTAGACAATGCCAAAATAAGTGAGTGAATTGAGATCATTATCAAACATAAAACATTACTCATACTTAGAGACATGCTACGCATAGTTCTACACAACTTTTTCAATATAATTTATGCACATATTAATAGACATATCTAAGCATGATGAAAACAATGTTCAAAGTAGTTTGAAAAGATAAATTGCAACATTATAGATGTTTTGAATAATAGATTAACTCATGCTTGATTTTTACAATAAAGTCCATACAGATATTTTTGAAAAATAATTTTTATTTAAAGTTTGAACTTATAAAATTGATCTTGGACTTCCCGAGGGCTACCTTGTGAGAGGTTCGCCCAGTACTAGGTGATATGATGGGATGATAGCCCAAATCACCCTTTCGCAAGATACATAGAAAAGTTAAGTTCAGAAGAAGAATTTTGATACTTGTTTTTGTTTTGTTTTATATTTTTGTAGTTGATTTTTACAAATAAAAGCATATTTTTGTAATTTTTGCTTTTGTAATTTTTATATTTGATTTTTGCATAAAGATGAACTTTAAATAAAGGAAACAACACAAGCGAAAAAACAAAACATATTTTTTGTAATTTGGTTTTTGTAGTTTTGTATTTGATTTTTAAAAAAATAAAGAAACACAGAAGTGCAAAACTAAGTAGAAAATATAGATCAAAATATTTTTAGGAATTTTTAGAAATTTTAAAAACACAGAAATTCGAAACTCGACGCTAGCGTCGGCGCTAGTGCTAGCGCGGGAAACAGTAAGTGATTTTTTAGGGTTTTGAAAATTTTGATACTTGGACTTGATTAGGTGTCCCATTAGTAGTTTCATGCTGAATTTACAAATTTTTAGGAGATGTTTTGGATGGTCCAAATTGCATGAAACGATAGCGATTTCTTATATACTTGACAAAATAATCATTGCATGAGATATATTTACTTATGTTTTCATTTTGACTTATCTAAAGACTTGTGCTTATAACTTGAAAAAAAAATAGGAAATGAAAACCCAAGATATCATGTTTGAACAAATCAAATATGCATGATTTTAGAGATTAACAATAATGTTCATGCACAATCATACTATGGATAAGCCCTAGATGAGAATACCCTGCCTGTATATCTTGGTAAACAAATAAAGCCTAACATAGACACAAATATTCTTTAGGTGGCAATGTTAGAATGATAAATTTGAGATCAATGTTTTGCCAAAGTTTGATTGTGTTTCAACTTAGAGACCTAGAATGGAGTGACAATTCTATTTGATTTGATATCAAAATGATTCAAAGGTCTAAACTAGAAATTAATCACAATACACACATAATATACCATAACACCAACCATGGTAAACAATTATAATGTTAATTGTTTATCATATAATTTGTGATAGATGTTTATAGATGATTCTTGATATGAATTATGATTTTAGAGATGTTTAGCAAAAAGATATCACTAGATCATGGTGGTGTTTGTGAATTCAATATTCATTATGAAGATAACTTCTTTCAACACATTCTATTGATTTTCCTTAAGAATTTTGAATATATATATATGTGATTTTTTGATAGGTGAACAATAGTGATGGTTTAGATCATGTTTGACATCAAGGAGAGAACACAATTTTTTTGTTGTGAACAATGACACCCATATTGGAAGTTGAGCTTTTATTTAAATCTTGAATTTTCTTTTAGATCAAGTTATTTCACTAAACCACTTGTTGGTGAAGGCTAAGAATCTTAATAGCCTAATAACCGGATTTAATTTGAAATATCTTATAACAAATTTAGAGTTTGATTCAAATGGATAATATAAGATATTTAGAAGTAATGAATGTAAGAATAAAAGATAGGTCATCAAAATATGATTTTGAATTTTGATCAATTTGTTTTATAAAACCATATTAAGCTTTTAAGAGATAAAATCATATTTTCAATATTGTATAGGATGACTATGACATGATAGTTTAAAAGAAAACAAAAAGAAAAAAGATAGAAAAGACGTTAAAGTACATCATGAAGTAGAAATTTGTGTATTTCATTTTAATTGATTTCTACTTCATGCAAATGATGGGATATTAATGAATAAGAGATTTAGGTATCCAAAGAGGACCGGGAGTGACGGTTCCTTTGGGTACCCAAATACATCGTGTTTTCTTTTGGGGAGATGTGATTTAATGGGCCCTTTTGATTTGAGTTTGTGTTTCATCTTTAACTTTTGGCCGCCATTCAAACATTGGTTTAATATTATTCTTATTTATCAAATTTCCATGACGATTTTGCAAAACAATCTTTATAGGAAATTTGTTTATCTTTTAATTTATGTTGGGAGAGTGATTATTTTGTAAATGATAATGATTTGGAATTTTATTTTCAAGCATTTGATATTCTTTATTTCTGTTGTTGGATTTATCAACATTTTGAGAAATTATATTCAACTTGCTTTTAGATATACCTTGAGATTGTATGTTTTGAGATTTTTCTTAATGATTTCCTTAAGCAAGTTGATTTTTGATTTTAGTTCATCATTCTTGATTTTTAAATTATGTCTAGCTTTATTATAATTTATTGTGCTATTTTTGAGAGTGGTAACAATTGAGTCAATATGTTTTTCATATTTATCCCTATACTCATCAAATGTTTAATCCAACTCTTTTATTTCAATTTCATAGTCCTTACACTTAGCACAATTAATTTTTAAAGATGAATTTTCTAAACAAAATTTTTCATTTTGTTCTCTTATAAAAATAATTTCTTTTTCAAGTTCCTTAACTTTTTCTTTATTACAATCAAGACAAGGTTTTGTATTTTCAATTAAAGTGACATGAGTAAAGCTAGATAAATCAGATTTTGATATTACTTTAACTTTTGCTTTTAAATTTTTATTTTCTAAGCGCAATAGTTTATTAGCATTCTTTAATTTCTCAATTTTGCGCCTAGTATTTTGTAACAATTGTAATGAAGAGATAGAAGTACAAAAGATAGAATTTGATTTCCTTACATTGCTTTTGGATGAGGGAGGATTTGAACATATTGTTCCTTTGTCTTCTTCTTGGCATTCCTCTTCCAAAAGTAAGATTTCTTCTTCTTTTTCTCTTGGTGTATTGTTCTCCTTTCTATTTCAATATTCTACATGGCTTCGCTCCGAGAGAGATCTTCTTGAATGATAATGGATGCTTGTACGTTCTTTTCCTCCTGTGTTTGTTCCATACCTGCGAGAGGAAGATCATACATTTCTTCAAGAAAGCGCCATATTTTGTATGCACTAGAAAAGCAATATATGAATTTGAAAATTTCATTAGATAGTGCACAAAATAAATAGTGTTTGGCTTTGGCATTTAGCTGACGTTCTTTTTTATTCGATTCATCCACTCGTCTTATAATTGCTAAGTTCCATACTTCGATGTCTAAAGTTTTAATAAATTTTTCCATTAAAAATTTCCATCCTTTATAATTTGTTCCTTCAAACAAGGGTGGTTTATGTGATATTCCTCTTCACAAAAATCTCCACCACTAGTAGAAGCGAGATCATGAGACGCCATTATTCCCGGTTGTTAAGCCGATTAGAATAAAACCGCTCTGATACCACTTGTTGGATCGGTCGGCGCCCTTAGAGGGGGGGGGGGGGGGGGGGTGAATAAGGGTTTTCAAAAACTTTAGATTTTATTTAGAAATACTTTGGAATATTGCAATATTAAAACAAGAAGACAAGTAAAACAAAAAGAGAGACAAGCTTTATTGATATTAAATAAGTTTTACAAAACTTGATCTCAATGTCGCTAGAGATCGGAGGCGAATAATAAAAACTCTTTTTCGTTTTCTATACCGACTCATATCCCCACGAACCGGTTGGCTTTAGCCGATCTCTCCCCAGATACGGCCTCAAGCCTCTCTAGCCAATCTATTCCCAGAAAGGCCTCGAGCACCCCATAGACTTAGCCTAGATCTAGTCGCCAACACGAGGCAAATTTCAGCCCTAAGTCCTACCCCAGACCTAGTCGCCAACACGAGGCGATTTCACTACCGTTTACAGAAAAGATATGAAATGAAAAGACAATAATATAAAAACTCCCTCTATGTGGATCTCTTGGAGAAGTGGACGAAGGCCCGCAGAGTATGATCGTAGTCGATGCGGCCTTTCGTCACGATGATGACGCGTGTTGAAATCTTCTCCACGGATCTCCTTAAGGCTTTATGGAATTGTGGGAGTATCGCTCTGAAACTTCCTCTCTCTGCTGTGGCACGAAGCTCTGGAGTTTGGGATTGGAGGAGGATGAAGAATTCGGAGGCAAAGCATCCAATTTATAGCCTTTACGCTACCGCCGGCGCTAGCCCGGATTAGGAAACATTTTGCGCGGCAGGATCTTCAATCTGCGGCAACATATTGCTCCATGCCTCTTGTGCGCCATGCTACCGCCAGCGCTAGAAGCTAACGCCAGGCGCTAGCTCCTTCTAAAAACGATGCCGGAATCGCGCAGATCAACGCTAGCGCCGGGCGCTAGCGCTACCGCCGGCGCTAGTGAGCCTCTTCGAATTTTGGCCTCAATTTTGGGGGCAGACATCATGAGTACTCCTTGAGTCATGTGGACTATGCTAACCTGCACACTTGAACACACAAGATCAAATACACATAGGATTTGTTATTCTCAAACCTAGGAGATGCGGAAGACCATGTTCCAACAGCCATCTCCTCAAAAAGCTCTTGAGCGGCATCTAGGGTTTTATTATTTAGAGTTCCCCCAGCTGCAGCATCAATCATTTGCCTCATTTGGAGATTCAAACCATTGTAGAATGTCTGAACTTGTTGCCATAAAGGAAGGGCATTGTGAGGACATCTCCGCAATAATTCCTTGAAGCGCTCCCATGTGTCATAGAGAGACTCCGAGTCTATTTGCGTAAATGAGAGAATGTCCGTACGTAATTTAGCAGACTTCGCCGGAGGAAAATATTTAGTTAGAAATTTCTCTGTCATCTCGGCCCACGTAGTGATGGAACCTTTAGGAAGAGATCCCAACCACTGCTTGGCCTTAGTCCGCAAAGAGAATGGAAATAAACGCAAACGAATGGCGTCATCGGTGATGCCATTGATTTTAAACGTATCGCAAATTTCCAAAAAATTTAATAAATGTAAATTTGGATCTTCATCTGGTAAGCCGTCAAAGATGACTGTTTGCTGTACCATCTGAATGATACTCATTTTGATTTGAAAATTATTATTCGCCACCGCCGGGCGAATAATGCTAGATTGTGTTCCCTGCAAATTTGGCCTCGCATAATAGGACATAGTCCGTAGCGGGGCCTCATTATGGTCGGGGTTACCCATTAAGCCTTCGTTAGTTTCTCTGATTGACTCTTCTTGAATTATTGGTAGATCACTAAATCGGAGACGACGCCGCAAGGTGCGCTCGATTTCCGGATCAAAGAAGAATTCAAGATTGACTGAAGAGTCTCCTCGGGTCATAAACCAAAAATAAAAGAGGAAAAGAAGCGAAAAAGATAAAGAAAAACAAATGACTTTTAGATAAATATTTTTATTATATATATATATATTTTTTTTTTATGAAGATTTTTTTTTATATTTTTTATTTAGGTGAATTAAAATTAGTCCTGGACTTCCCAAGATCTACACGGTGAAGGGTTTGCAAGGTACTAGAGGCTATGATAGGAATTCAAACCCAAAGCGTCCTTTCCAGGAATTTAGTTGCACCTTAAAATTAAAGAAAAGAAAAAGATAAAATTAATAGATATTTCGGTTTTCGAAATATCAACCTATTTCCTCGGCAACGGTGCCAAAAACTTGATGCACAAAACTATATCCGCAAACGACAACGACAAGTGTACCGTATCGAATGTAGTATAGGTTGTAAGAAACCAAGGTCGTATTAGACTCGGGGCGGTTGAGAACTCTTACTTCGGAAAATCTCTATTATTTTATCGAATAAAAATTGTGGTTGATTGGTTGCGAGAAAGAGAAATAGCTTATTTAAAATGACGGGTTAAAGGTTAATACTCAGCCTTGAATCACCTAGGGAAAATAAAATATAAAAAGAACAACTTCTAAATCTCTTAAGAAAATACTTGACCGTGGAGGTTCCCGATTTATGAGCACACCTCTCTCGAGGATACGCTCAACTGAGTTTAGTTGATCAAACAAACTTTCATTCTAGAATCGAAATCTAAAACTCGCCTTATCGTAGTGAACCCCGCTATTGGAATTTACTCCACCCCGCTATTGGAATTTACTCCAATCTGGAAGAATTATGTCATCCTCGCTTGAGGAGTGCATTCAACTCTTTTTATTCTTGAAATGATCGATTCTAAATCAAAACCTCTCGATTATAGATTACGAAAACAAAGATGAGAGTTATATATCGATGATACAACCTCAATCCAATAAAAGTTCAAGAATAAATCTAAAGTATTCTAAGGAAGAGAAAGAGAAGCTAGAATTTAGATCAAGAATTATATTTCCCTTGGATCATCTCGGCCGAGTACTAATAGAATTTAGCTACTCATAGAGATGGAAGAAATAATAAAATGAAAGAAGTACATAATGAAGGTTGAGAGTAAAAACAAGAGAAAAGTACCATTTTATTAATTAGCAAAAGAAATTACAACTAGAAAATTGAAGGTACAAGCTTGGGAAATAAAAGTGCAAGAAGGAAATGACATACAAGATTAAAACTAGTGCAAGAAAATAAGCTAGAACTCCCCAACTTCGTTCCCAAACATCTGGAAAAGCTCCCTTTAAATAGGCAGAATTTTGGTGTTACACGCCCTTGGTCACGCCCGTGACCAAGGGCGTGCAAGGGGCGTGATTTACTGTGAGCGGAGAAGGCGCTGTCTGGCTTCAATGCAGGCATTGCAGACGTGTCACGCCCTAGGTCACGCCCGTGACCTGGGGCGTGTAACCTTTAAAACTCGCTGCTGGCGGGAAGCTTCGGCGCGAATTTGGCGAGGGAAGATTCACGCCCGTGCTGGATGTCACGCCTCAAATGTCATGCCGGTGACTTGATGTCACGCCCGTGACCGGGGGTCGTGTAATTTTAATTGACGTGGCAGCTGGCTCTGGATGCTTACGGCGGGACTTTGGCGCGGGAAGAGTCACGCCCATGCTGGATGTCACGCCTCAAATGTCACGCCCGTGACTTTGGGGCGTGTAAGGTTTGATCTCAGCGGTCTCAGCGGTTCTGCTTTGTCTCAGCGGGTCGCGGCCGTGACATAGGGTCACGCCCTTGGTCACGCCCATGACCTGGGGCGTGACCTTGGCGAATTCTTCACGGAACGTCCCCGGAGTGGCAGAAACAGGTCTGGAACACTTCGTAGGTTACACGCCCATGGGTCACGCCCGTGACCTGGGGCGTGTAATTTAACTTTTTGCTCGAAACAGCCCAGAAAACCTGAAAACACAAAATAAACTTAAGTTAGCTTATGAAATAAACAATGGAAGGATTTATATGATAAAATTCCTATAAATAACATAATTTTATATTAAAAACATAATAAACCTAAACTAAAAGATTAGTAAATAAATTACTCATCATCGTTCATGTCGGGAGAAGGGCAAAAGACTTTTTCGTTAGTGCCATTATATGGCACAAGAGGTTGGGGCATGTAGGGATGGATAAGCTGAAGGATATGACGATAAAAGTTCTAGTCAAGGGCCTGCCTAGTCTATCTTCCTACGGTGATGGTCATGTTTGCGCGGGATGTCAGTTCGGCAAATCTCATTGACTGCCGTTTGATTAGTCACAGACAAGGAGTAGTGTGTCATTGGAGTGTATCCATAGTGACTTGATGGGACCGACTGCTACCCCAAGCCTCGGAGGCAGCAGGTAAATGCTGGTATTGGTCGACGATTACACCAGATATGTCTGGGTCTATTTCTTGAAGGAGAAGGTGGAGGTGTTTGCCAAGTTTATGGAGTTCAAGGAGCTAGTGGGGGGTCGGCTAGGCCTGCGGATAAAGAAGCTGAGAAGTGATAACGCGGGGAGTTCACCTCTGGTGAGTTCTCTAGTTTTTGAAGGAAGGCGGGCATCCGGAGGGAGCTTACTTGTCCGCATACTCCACATAAAAATGGATTTGTAGAGCGAAAGATTCATCATCTGACGGAGATCTGCAAGTGTTGGCTGCATGCCAAGAGTATCCCAAGGCCCTTCTGGGTGGAGGGAATGTCTTGTGCCGCCTACGTCATCAACACGATGCCTCTTAGTCCCATCAACATGTTGACCCCGCATGAGATAATGTTCAAGGAAAAGCCAAGCGTGGCGCACCTTCGGGTGTTTGGTTCCACCTACTATGTGCACGTTCCAGATGCACTGCGGATGAAGCTAGATGTAAAAGCAAAGAAGCTAGTCTTCGTGGGATATGATGATCGGAAGAAGGGCTGGAAGTGCATGGACTTGGAGACGTGGAGATTTGTTGTATCTCGCGACATCATGTTTGAAGAGGTGACATCGTACAAGGGAAGTTATGGTGTTGAGTTGCCAGAAAGCAGGGTGGAGGAGCCGAAGAGAGCTGTGGAAAATCTTCAGGTGGAGCTGCCTTTGTCACCAGGTGGTCCATCCATTTCTAGTTCTGAGACGGAGGCTTCTGGATCAGGAAGTAGGGGGAGCGATGCTCCTAGTATGTCTACAAGGGGAGCTAGGGAAGAAGCAACTGAGGATAATGCGAGTTAGGGGAAGGTGTTGAGGAGATCAAAGCGAACGATCATTGCCCCTGATCGATATACAGGAAGAAACATGGTGAGCTTTGTCTCGTGTTTCTTCGTTGGCCCCTTGGATGAGCGGGAACCAGTGAGCTTTGAAAAGGCCAAAGGAGTGAAACAGTGGGATTCAGCTATGAAAGAAGAGATGGCAGCTCTTGAGAAGAATGAGACCTGGTCTTTGGTGCCCATGCCCAAGGGTATCACCCCTGTGACATGCAAATGGGTCTATAAGCTCAAGAAGAAGGCAGACGACAGTATCGAGCGATACAAGGCTCGCCTTTTGGCTTGTGGATTCTCGCAGCAATACGGTGAAGATTATGAAGAGACATTTAGTCTGGTGGCGAGGATGACTTCAGTACGGTTCATTATTGCCTTGGCAGCATTTTGTGGGTGGGAGATTTGGCAACTCGACGTAAAGAATGCTTTCTTATACGGCGAGATTGACAAGGATATCTTCAAGATCCATCCTCCAGGCTTTGTATCTGAGGAATTTCCAGACTATGTCTGTAACCTGAAGAAGGCCCTGTATGGGTTGAAGCAAGCGCCGAGGGCGTGGTACTGGAAGATCGCAGAATATCTCCTATTATGTGGATTCAGTGCTTCAAACTCTGACTCAAGCTTGTTTGTCAAGAAGAACAGGGAGCTTCAAGTTATCGTGTTGCTTTACGTCGACAATATGATCGTGATGGGGAATTCGAAGGAGGTGGTAGCAAAGCTTCGGGCTGAGCTATCAATCAGATTTGAGATGAAGGACTTGGGTGCACTCCACCATTTCCTTGTACTTGAAGTGCAGAGGAAGGAAAGTGGAGTGCTGGTGTCACAGGCTGTATATGCGAATGAATCGTGGAGCGATTCGGCATGAAGGAAGGGAAATGCATTTCTACACCTCTGGAGAAGGCCACGAAACTTCGGAAGGATGAGGGGAGGATTGTGGAAGATCCGATTGTGTTCTGAGCTCTGGTTCAAAGCTTGATTTATCTGATGATCACTAGGCTGGATATTGCGTATGCAGTTGGCAGGGTGAGTCATTATATGGTGGAACCACAGATGCCTCATCTACTAGCGGCCAAGAAAATTTTGAAGTATGACAAGGCGACTTCGGATATGGGTCTCCTATACAGGAGGGATGCGGGCTTCGAGGTGCATGGGTACATGGATGCTGATTACGAGGGAGATTTAGATGATCGGAAGTCGACGTCTGGATTCGTCTTCATTGCGGGCCCTACGGCTATATCATGGTGCAGCAAGAAGCAGGATTCCGTGTCTGTCTCTATCACGGAAGCAGAATACAAGGCTTCGGCCTTGGCAGCTCAAGAAGTCATTTGTCTTAGGAGGTTGGTGGGAGACGTCCATAAGGAGAATTCGGGGTCCGACTCTGCTCCGCGGAGACAATGGGAGTGCACTCAAACTGGTTACTAATCCAGTGTGTCACGCGAGGACCAAACTGAAAGTGCATAGTTAACCTCACTAGAATTCTCTAGAGGGGGGGGGGTGAATAGAGATTAAAAATACATTGTGCAATTATATATATATGTGTAATAATCACAGATTTAAGCTTCCCACACACCAACAAGAATTAAGCAAGTAAAGAAGAAAAATAACAAGAAGAAAATCACAGCACAACATAAGGAAATATAGTGGTTCCCCAAACTTTGGGTAGTCCACTCTTCTACCCCCTTTGGTAGGAATTCACTAACTTGCACTGAGTCTTTTGATAAGGAGACTCTTAGAACCAGACCGAGTCTTTTGATAAGTAGACTCTTAGAACCACTACAACTGAATTTTTTGAAGAGAGATTCTAAAAACTCTTTTACACGGTTTGAAAATGAAATAAGGATAAGAAGAAGAAGTAGAACAAGTAGAGGAACAGAGATCAATATATGTAAGAAGGAATCTTCTTCCTAGCAAGAAGATTAGAAGCACAAGTATAGTGAATATGATCTCTCTTCTATAGTGAGAAGGAGATTGTAAGCTTTTCTCTCTTTTGTGAGAGCTTTCAGAATTTGCAGCAGAATGGCTTGAGAAGATGAAGGCTTTTTCTTTTGCTGCAGCACACTATCTCTTTTATCAATTTTCTCACTCTTCACTTGGGAGCTTTTCCTCTTTTTCAAATGTATATGGTGGATCACTTCTTGTCATTCTCTGCCGACCTCCTCCTTATTTATAGCTCTGTTTAAAAGATATTGCTGAAGTAGAATAATTAATTAGCAGACAGAGAATTAGAAAGAGATTTAGAATTTCCATAATCAATATTTCTATAGAAGGAAAGAAATTCATTCTGTTTTCAAATAATATCCATAATAATCTTAATCAATATAGCCAAGAATCAAATAGAAGGAAAGGCTGATTCAGAATGGCTATAAAAGAATAATATCATTCCATAAGAATCAGATCTACAGAAAGAAGGAAAGAGATCTGGCGTGTTTTTGAATTACTTGTAGATATCGACGTGCGTCGATTACTATTCGACGTAAACGTCGATTTCATCCTGGCTGGACGTCGAGAGGAGAATAAGGAAGGTGCGTCGACAAAGATGCGTCGACTTTATCAAATGCGTCGACTAGAAGTCAGAGGTACGTCGACTATGATTACGTCGAATTCCTCTTAGAGTTACTTCGACTCATTCTGAGAGAAACGTCGACTATATATCGACGTTGCGTCGAATACTA
The DNA here is from genome assembly GCA_033032865.1 of Dactylorhiza incarnata. Taxonomy (NCBI): domain Eukaryota; kingdom Viridiplantae; phylum Streptophyta; class Magnoliopsida; order Asparagales; family Orchidaceae; genus Dactylorhiza; species Dactylorhiza incarnata. Next base: position 8,403,658 of record JAWHQI010000013.1, read on the forward strand.
TTCGACGCATATTTACTTAGCCTAATTTTTCATACTTAGAATTTATATTCTTCTTAATTCTAGGGGTTAAGATAAATCATTTCCCCAACACAAACATAGTGAGATCGAGCATCATTTCATTCGTGAGAAGGTGCTGGAGGGGTCTCTTTCGGTCGAGCATGTTCGGAGTCTGGACAACGTTGCTGTCATATTCACAAAGGAGCTGGCGAAGGGGCCGTTCACTTTGCTGAGGAGTTTACTTGGGCTGTTTTCAACTTCCCATTTCAAAGGGGAGTGTTGAAAATGTTGATGTGTGAAGTTGGAGGTCTGGGAGGTTGTCGCGCGGTCTGGCCGCAGTCTCCTATTTATTCAGCCTGACCGTCGTTCTCTCTGTCCAAGGCTGCCTAGGTGAGATCGCACAGTCTGGTTCGTGTGACCGCGTGGCGAGTTGTTATTCAGTACTGTGCGGGTTATGCTGTTAATCGCAAAGGGTTGCTATTCTGGTATCCGTAGGTCTGGTCTGGTGACTGTCTGGGTTCTAGATGGTGCGCGCCGACTAAGGTTTTCTTAGTTGTGCAGTCTCCCCTTTGTGTTTGCATAAGCTGGTCCCTTGGCGATCTGCTGATGTATGCGAACACTGGTGGTGGACGTCATGACCATGCAGGATGTCATGATCGCGCGGCTTCTTGGTGAAGTGGCGATCTCCTGGTCAGGATTGAAGTCGGCGAGCTCACTAAGCGCAGAGCGATCTTCTGCTGACCGCGCGAGTAGGCCGATCTTGATCGCTCGATCAGTGCGGTGACTTTATCTCATAGGGTGGTGACTGGATCTGGTCCCACGCCTATAAATAGGTGTCGTTGTAGCAGCAATTTTATCGCACCAAGTGTAAGATGAACTTGTGCCTAGAACTTGCAGTCTCTTTTTTATGGACCGCCCAGTTTGCTTATTGAACTTCCTTTGTGCAGCTTCTGTGGATTGTGCTGACAGTAGTGGTCACTTCTTCTTCTAAAGTCTCCGGGCGGTCTTTCGGCTTGCAGTGTGGGTTGCTGGAGTTTGGGGAGAATTAGTGGAGTTCGGGAGGTCGCAGAGCTTTAGTGGTGTTGTTCAAGTTGCCGGCAGACTGTTCGCGTGGTGTCTTCTTCTAGTCGCGCGAACACCCTTGTCGCGCGATTTGGCGGCTTCTGTGTTCAGACCGCCAGTTAGCTTTCTTCAGCATTGCATTTTTCCTTTAGGTTTTGTGTACTGGCGAAATCATGTCTCGCCATGTATACCTCGCTCTGTAATGAAGATTCCTGCTGTTATTAATAAAGTTTGTTTTGATTCATGTGCTTCTGATTGTTGGCTGTAACTTTAAGTTGTACGATTACTGCTCACTCCAAGATCTACGAAAAATTTCACATAATTATTCCTAGAAATACTTATTTTTGAAACTAAAAAATTCAACACCTTAGAGGTCGTTATAGGAAAATTGGCCATAGACAAAAGTTGTAGATCTCTGTGTCGAGATTTTTTTAAAATTGATTTGACATGATTTGGCCCACTGGTTTCACTACAGCACTCAAAATGGTGCAACCAATACATAGGGTTGACCAAAGATTGATTTGCGTGCCCCCACTAGTCCGAATATCCAAATATATTGAAATTTGGAGTATAGGCTAGGTGTACCCTTATCCTCAACATATCCAAAAATGGAAATTTTTGGAGAACCTTTTTATATAGTTTTTGTAGAAAGTTAATAATTCATGTATGAATTAATTATAGGGTCTAATGACATCCAAACCCTACCAAATTTTGGTGGGTGGTCCTTAGGGTCATGACATGGCTCTGGTAAAAATTTCATCCCATTTGAGATCGAATTGGTAGGGTTATTAAGTAACCCAAATTTGGTCAAACTATGGTATATTAGATCAAAAGTGCACTTGATGGATTTGGGAGATCAACCCTCATCCAAATGTTGTGAAACTTTGACCACTAACTTGATTTCACATAAAATACACCCACAAGTAGTTTTTGGGTGGTTTGGGGTAGATGTGTCCTAGAACCCTGGTTCAAACCGTAGGGTTGTATATTGAACCTATTGAAGGACATAGAGTCATATTTTATTGGATTGACTTGAAAATTTGTAGAGTGGTTCATAGAAAGGTATTATGCCCTAGATAATTTATCTGGAATTTTTAGGAACATTTATCCCCTCTGAAGAATCAATTAGGTCACTTTCTTATGTTAAGAATTTACATAATCATATTACCTTGAATGCTCATGAAATTATGTCGGTAAGTTTAAATGGATGATATCATTCTCTGATAATTTTGTTATGAATTTTTGATTGATATATATAGTACTTCATTCATAATCCCAATATTTGCCTTGGTTGTAAGAAAATTAATTATGGATTTAATACTCATGGGAAAATCATGAAACTTGGTCGGAATACTTTTTAGGGCATGAAGATGATATGTTAATTTTATCATAATTTTTGGAGGAATTTTATATGGTTCTCTTCACAAAGTGCCATATGAGTTGTTTATTTAAATAAAGGACCAATATGGTCAAATGAATCTGGAAAATTATGAAACTCAACCAGTGAACTTTTCTAATCACCCTAGCCATCTTTTAATTTTGTTGTAAATTTTGATTGAGGATTTTTGGTACTTCGTTTGTAAATCACTGATTGCGATAGATTAATCAATATATTAATTAGAAGTCAAAACCTTTCTGGAAATTTATGAATTTCATATGTGGTTGTTATTTTGATAATATGTAGTTGTATAAATTTTATCAAGGTCATAGCTTGTCAGAAAACCATACTTGATGTACAAAGCCATAGGTTCCCTAATTTTGAGGAAATTATAATAATGCCAAATAAATTAGGAAAATTTTGAATTTCTGGAGTTAGTCTAAAAATGTCATAACACACCACCAATAATAATCGTGGGTCATTTGGATGAGCCTTGGGAGTCTTTCTCTTTATACATCATATAGTTCAGGTCGTCTGCGTACAGTGAAAATGCTGAATAAGGATAAACATGTAGGTTTTACATGGGGAGTAAGATGTCTGGTTGACTAGGAGGCAAGAGTGTGCTTGGGATTGTCGAAGGACCGTCATTCCCTTGAAGTGGAATAAAACACACTTAGGGTTAATAAGTGTAATGGTGAGAGGGGTATGCTTTGGATAGTTATCAATAATAGTAAGTGCCTTGGAAAGGGCGGTTTTGTTGCAGACTATGCTCTCCGACATGATCGAGAACCAACACGCGTTCCCCTCAACATTCCAATTTATACGTTCATACTAAAATAACTCGCACCATACATGCAACACAATATTTATCAATTAGACGCTAACCAACGGGCAGCCACACCGCAAAAGGTTGAATAAATGCCAATAAGCCAAAATTCTCCCAGGCTAAAAAGGACTCACCCGGCCCGATTGAACTAGAGTTGTACCAAAAGAGATCCACCAAAAAATACAATTCAGAAAAGGGTAGATTTCTCCCAACAAAAAGTCGATCGTCTTCATAAATTAAAGAAATTAAGATGAACGCAAAAATCGATCGAAGAAACCATGATTATTCAAGTGATTCGAAGATCACGCCAAAATTACCACCACAAGAAATTAACAAGAGGGAAATCGCATGAGTAGAAATTATCTTTACCCCGCTTGAGATGGAATTACCCCGCTTGAGATGAAATTATCTTTCCCTTGATGGAGGAACTAGAGGAAGAAATCATTGCACTGGTGAAAATTTTCAGTATTGTTGGCTCAGACAAGACATATTCCAATCCTTGATCTGTTGGAAGTGGAATGACTTCTCTTATCTCTGCAGGAGCATGCTGGAATCCATTTTGAACTATCTTATAGCATTCATGGAGATCTTTTCCCATCTTTGGCGCCATTTGTTCTGAAGGATAGGTCGCTGAGATGGGAGGGAGAATGGTTTGACTCCTCGGCTAGGTTAATGTGGAGTGTAATTAATTATTCAACATTCTTCTATTTGCAGGGGCTTGAATTAGGTTTAGATTTGCCTTAAGTATATATGTTGATTAGACTAATCAATTTGATTGATTTTACATTGCTGACATGTCAATTAGGGCATGTTTTAATTTAGTCAACCCGTCTCAGTGGAACCGCTGAGATGGAGTTGTTATCCGCTGGGACAAATTATTGTCAACTGTTGAGACAGTTCTAGCCATCTCAGCGGATTAGCTGAGACCTTCTCAGTCATCTCAGCGGTTCAGCTGAAACCTTCTCAGTTGTTTCAGCAGATTTCACTGCCTATCAGTGAACTATATAATTAGGATTGTTTCAAGTCCTAAACATGCTACTTAGTATTTTTGTTTGCAACTTATCCTATCAATGCTTGTAATACATGCTTGCATGTTTTAACAAAGTTAATGAATGACATAATGAGCAAGATAGATGATTTGACAGTATAAAATCTATTCTAGATTTAACATACCAAGCTCAATTTTAAAAGCATTAAACTTTGCCTCATCCAGTGGCTTAGTAAAGATATCAGCTACTTGTTGTCAGTGGGGATAAATTCAAGGCATATATCTTCACTTTCTACATGCTCTCTAATAAAATGATACCTTATCTCTATATGCTTAGTCCGGCTATGTAAGCCAGGATTCTTAGATATAGAGATAGCACTGGATGAGTCACAATACAGGGGAAAAGTGCTAACCTTGAGGTTATAGTCCTCAAGCTAATGTTGAAACCACAATAGTTATACACAATAGCTCCTTGCAGCTATGTACTCAGATTTAGCAGCGGATATTGTCACACTGGTTTGCTTCTTGCTGCTCCATGAGATCAGCCTTCTTCCTAGAAATTGACAAGTTCCACATGTGTTTTTCCTATCTTCTTTCCAACCTGCAAAATGTGCATCTGAAAAGCCAATTAGTTAAAAATCATTATTCCTAGGGTACCAAAGGCCAAGATGTTGGCTGCCCTTAAGGTATCTCAAAATCCTCTTTGCAGCTGAGTAATGAGATTCCTTCAGGCATGCTTGGTACCTAGCACAAACACATGTAGCATACATAATGTCTAGTCTACTGGCAGTTAGATACAACAGGGACCCAATTATGCACCTGTTCATGCATTCATCAAAAGGCTTACCCTTTTCATCCTTGTCCAGGGAAATGTTGGACCTCATGGGTGTTTTCACGGTGGAAGCTAATTCCATCCCAAACTTCTTAATAAGCTCCCTAGTGTATTTGGTCTGAGAGATGAAATTCCCCTCATCAGACTATTTCAGTTGGACGCCTAAGAAGTACTTGAGCTGTCTCATACTGCTCATTTCAAACTCCCCCTGCATAAGGTTGGCAAATGTTTTGCAATAGTTTTCATCTGTGGACCCAAAGATTATGTCATCAACATAAATTTGGACTAGAAGATATTTGCCCTTTGTTTCCCTAAGGAACAATATAATATCTATCTTTCCTCTCAAGAACTTGTTCTTGATGAGAAAGCTAGACAAGGTCTCATACCAAGCCCTAGGGACTTGCTTTAGACCATATAGTGTTTTCCTAAGCAAATCGACATGAGAGGAGAGGGTTGGGTGAACAAAACCTGAGGGCTGCTCCACAAATACCTCTTCCTTTAGATTGCCATTCAGAAATGCTGATTTGACATCCATCTAGTATACCTTGAACCCTTTGTGGGCAGCATAGGCAAAGAATAGCCTTATTGCTTCTAACCTTGCAACTGGTGCAAAGGTTTGATCAAATTCAATACCTTCTTCTTGCATATACCCCTTGGCCACTAGTCAAGCTTTGTTCTTAATAATGGTGCCATTCTCATCAAGCTTGTTCCTGTAGATCCACTTGGTGCCAATGATGTTGTGTCCTTGAGGCTTTGGCACCAATTTCCACACCTTGCACCTCTTGAACTGAAGCAGCTCTTCATGCATTGCTTGAATCAAGAAGGTGTCTTCATTTGCTTCTTCAAATTTCGTTGGCTCCATCTGTGATAGAAAGCTCAAGAATAGGGCTTCATTGTGAGCTCTGCTTCTGGTAACCACTACTTGGTTTACATCTCCAATAATCTGTTTTCTTGGATGATCCCTTAAGTGCTTGTTTGTTGCAGGCAACCTTTCAGCAAATTGCAGCTCTTCTCTTGAGCAACAACATCTTCAGCAGCTTGCTGATCTTCAACTTAAGGGATGGCTACCTCTGAATTGATCTGACTTGTGCTGGGTATGTCTTGGAGAGACATATCCTGCATTCTATGTTCATCATCTGTTAAAAAAGGAGAACTGGACTAGCCCATTTAGAGGAGACAAGTCTCATCAAAAACTACATGCATAGACTCTTCTACAACATGAGTTTTCTTGTTGAATACTTTATAGGCATTGCTATGTGAGTTATATCCAACAAGAACCCTACATTGCATTTTTCAGCAAACTTTGTTAATTGAGATTTTCCATTATTTAAAATGTAGCATTTGCAACCAAAGATTCTAAAGTATGAAATTGTTGGTTTTTTTGCCTTTAAGAATCTCATAGGGGGTTATACCTAGGGCCTTATTGATGGATGCTCTGTTTAGAACATTACATGCAGTATTGACTGCCTCAGCCCAAAAATATTTTGGGAGTGAGGAGTCACTAAGCAATGTTCTCCCAGCTTCTATCAAGGTCTTGTTCCTCCTCTCATCCACACCATTTTGCAATGGAGTCCTTGGGGAGGAGAATTTTTGAGTGATACCAAATTCTTGACAAAACCTTGTCATTGCCCCAAATTGAAATTATGTACCATGGTCAGTTCTAGTCTTGACCATAGTATATTGGAGTTCATTTTGGATTGCCTTACATGATTTATAAAGACATCTAAAGTATCAGATTTCTTCTTAAGGAAGAATACTCATGTATACTTTGAGTGATCATCAACAATCATCAAAGTATACAACTTTCCACCTAGGCTCTGAATTGGCAAAGGACCATACAAGTCCATGCAATAGATAAATACATTTTTCAGTATCTTTCGAGCCAATGCTTTTAATGGTGGCCCTAGTTTGCTTGCCCATTTGGCATGCATAACATGGACCACTTTTAATACATTTCAAATTAAGACTATTTCTAATAAGGTTTTTAGAAAATAACTTATACATTTGATGCGCAAAACTATATCCGCAAATGATAACGCCAAGTATACCGTATCGAAAGTAGTATAGGTTTATAAAACCAAGGTCGTATTAGACTCGGGGTGGTTTAATACTTTTGCTTCAAGAAAATCTCTATTATCCTATCAATAGAACTTTGAGTTGTTTATTTATAAAAAAAGTGTGGTGAATTAGAATAGTGATTAAAACAATAATAAGAACAATTAGCACTCAGTCTTGAATCGCCTTAGAATAAAAATAACAAGAATAAAATAAGACTCTAATTCTCTTTCAAAGAAAAGCTTAAACCGTGGAGGTTCCCAATTTCTGAGCGCATCTTGGGTCGAGGATACGCCCTGCTGAGTTTAGGTTGATCAATCAAACTTTCGCTCCAGAATCGAAATCCATACAACTCGCTTTACCGAGATGAACCCATCTATTGGATTTGACTCCAATCCGGGAGATTTATGTCATCCGCTCTCGAGGGTTGCATGCAACTCATTTATCCTTGAATGATCGATTCACCTTACGAGCTGGTTCGGCTAACTAAAGAACAAAAACAAGAATGAGAATCATATATCGATAATATGATCTCATTATGTTAAAATCAAGGATAAATCGGAAGTATTCGAAGAAGAGAAAAAAGAGAATCTAAATTTATTTCATGAGGTTTATTATTCCTTGGATCATCTCAACCGAGTACTAATAGAAATTTAGCTACTCATAGAGATGGAGGAATTAATGAAAATGAAGGAGTTCATGATGAAATGAAGAAGAGATGAAGAAGAATAACAACTATTTTTTATTATACCATTCAAAAGGAATTACAAACTAAGGAATTTAGATCACAAACTATTGAAATGAAAGTTACACTTACAAAAGAAAAGTACACAAATTGAAACTTACAATTACACTAGAAAGGGAAATGAAAGAAATGCTTAAAACATGAAAACAAAGCAAGAAAAGAAGACTTGAGCCTCCCAAAATTAATCTCTGAAGTTCTGGAGAAGCTCCCTTTAAATAGGTGAAAAGTTGTTGTTACACGCCCTTGGTCACGTCCGTGAACAAGGGCGTGTAAAGGGCGTGATCGATGCTGGTACGGAGAGTGTGCCTTCTAGCTTCAATGTGGGCGTTACGTGCACGTCACGCCCTAGGTCACGCCCGTGACCTAGGGCGTGTAATCTTAAAAATGGTGCCTGGCGGGATGCTTTTGACGGGAAGTGGCACGGGAAGAGTCACGCCCGTGTCTAGATGTCACGCCCATGTCTGGATGTCACGCCCTCGGTCACGCCCGTAACCGAGGGCGTGTAACTTTAAATGACACGATAGGCTTGTTCTGGCTGCAGGTGGTGGGATGTGGCCATGACACTTGGTCACACCCTTGGTCACGCCCATGACCCGGGGCGTGTACTTGCCGAATCTTCATGGAATGAGCTCGGGGTGGCGGAATCGGGTCTGGAACACATCTTTGGCTTTAACGGCCTTGGTCACGCCCGTGACCTTGGGTGTGTACATGCAAATTTGGCTCAAAGTGTCCAGAAAACCAGAAAGTATATAATAAACTTAAGTTAGTTCATGAAATCAAAAAAGGAATAATGTACATGATATAATTCTTATAAATTACATAATTTCATATTAAAAATATATTAAAACAATACTAAAAGATGAGTATATAAACTACTCATCAAACACCCCCATACTTGAGCTATTGTTATTCCAGAGCAAATAAATGAGGAAAGAATTACAAGAAATCAATATTATTTTTAATTAACTAAGATTTTATTAAACCAAGAGTAAGTTAAAATTAAATTCTAGGAATTCATGAATTAAGTCATAAGTTATAGTGATAATTCAAAAGGAGAAATCTGTTTAGCTAACTACTCAAGATAACTATTTGGCAACCAAAATTATGGAAATTTTCAAACAAAAATAGATTGAAATTATAGGCACTCTAACATAAAAGAAGCTTAAGGAGAAGACACATACTAAAATATTGCTCTCTTAATAATTTTATTTAGGACTAGAATCAATAGAATTATCTAGGGATGAGTTTTAACAGAATGGAAAAATGAAGAGTTCTTGGATTGGAGGTGGTGAGACAACACTCATAAATTCAAATTTGTATGTGTTTAGGAAAATGATGAATTTTAACCTATCATTTTCCATTCCATATAATCTTTTTAAAATTTCTCTTCAATCAAAGACCCAAAATGTATATGTTGGTACAAAATGTACCTCCATGACTCATACTAAGAGAAGAGGGAAGGGAATGCGGAGTGCAGGTTACTTAGGATGAAGAATGCCAGAGGAAAAATCTCTGAGGGAAAACTTCTTTGATTTAACTCCAAAAAATGATTACAGAGAGATGGCTAAAACGGGCCAGGGGGAGAGGTAGAAAAGCGACAAAATTTGAGAATGCTTACACAAGTTATAAGCTGGTTGCTCAAAGTCAAAGTCACTTTTTAGGTACCCTCCCCCTCTATTTATAAATACGGAGGCTGCCCAAATGGGAAGATCCAAAAATTATGGGCTGCCCGGGGTACAGGAGAACCGGGGCAGAGTAAATGGGTACTAATAGCAAAAAAGAAAAATAGGAGGCCAGACTGCGCGGTCTGGAGAGCTGGCAAATGTTTGATCGCCTATGCCTTGGGAGAAAACTAGAGGGAGGGAAGGCGATCTGGGCGTTCTCGCAATTCTGAGACCACTAGAAGGGTCTATCCTGGCTGGAGAAGAGAGGTCATGGATTTCTGGGCAAACATGATCCCCGCACATTTTCAAGTTGCGCCGGTACTTCGGAAATGTTCTTCTTGACTGCTGAGAACGCGACCACCATAAATGCGCTGGGATCTATAAATATGGATTCAGAGCTTCTGAATTCATAACATCCTGAAAGGAGCGGCGAGCTTGAACCTCAAGCGATCACCTGAAACTATACAAAAATGATCTTCACAGTGGTGTCTGTGTTAGCTCGATTGAGTAAGCGATTGCCAGGATCGGCTTCCCCAAAGGAAAAGGAGACCGCTAGACAAAAGAAGAAAATGGATAAGGTATCTCAGGCTCTTGCTGAGGCAGGCACATCGAAGGAGACCGCTCGATCTTCCCCAAAGAAATTGCTTGACTTGCAGGAGAGCACGGATTTGCCAGTCTCTACCATTGTTGATTTGTCGAGTAGTTCTTTGGGACCTCCCGTGCTGAACTTTCCTGATCTGTCTATTTCTTTTGATTGCCAGAAAATCGTTGAGGTCCTTAATCAGACCGCTGTGCTATCTGGAGTGTTGAAACCGTCAACCAGTATCTGAGTTCGGGCCCATAGGGGGGTGTAGCCCGTGCTTACTTCTCCCTCACTAAACTCTCTTGACTGTGGATGGAAAATCTTGAATAGACCTAAGGCTATAGTGAGGAGGTCCCGCCACACACCCGGAAGATCTTGGAGAGCTTTCCCTCCCAAACCAATTCTCTGTTAGGCACCATGGAGGGCACTAGCAGCCAAATCCAAAACTAGCCTGGGGGAGAGAGCTCAAAAGATCTGATCTCTTCTAAGGTGCCCATAAGGGTCTATTTATAGATTTTCTAGTCTGGACTGCAAATATCATGAATCTGCCTTTTGGTTTTACAAATCGCGCACCAAATTGGTCTACTAACAGCCTAACTCCGCTATTCTGAAGGGCTATTGGCAGCCCACAAAGGGTATCTAGGTCATTTCCCCCTCAAAACCTTCTGGGAGAGAGGTCCGTGAAGGAAACCACTCGACAGGCTTCTCACACACTAGATTCTACCAGGTGAGTAGTCCGTGGAGGCACCACTCGCCTAATCACCTGGCCTGCTTGGCGAGTGGGACTCCGTCGCTACTAATCTGGTCTCCCGCGCTCTCACCCATTTGAACGGGCGAGTACCATACGAATGGGACTCGCACTCGCCCGGAGACTCTCCTGTCTCTTCTGGCCTGGCCGGGTGCTCTGCCTGACACATGCCTCTTGACCCCTTTTTGACCTAGGGACCCACTCCGCGAATACGGGGTTGTACATAATCCCTGCTCTTTGCAAGCGAGTCCTACGCTCAGAAAGAAAAGTCCAACCCCCAATATTCGGCGAGTGCCTTGCTGACCTGGAGAGAATCTTTCTTATGGGGACATCCACTTTGCTATAAATATAACCTCAGTTGATGCCTTCAAAGCGCCTATTCTCCAATCACTGTTCCTTTTTTTCATCTCGGAGTTCTTGCTATGACATTCATGAGGCCGACGCCGAGACCTCTCTCGCAGTGAATTAGGGATCGTCTTGCCGCTGCACAGGGGGAGACTGCTCCCAGGACTTCCCGGTATGCCCCCTGGCTCTCATTGACGAGAGATCCATCTAAGCCCTACCGGCTGAAGAAGGCCAGGGTGGTCCGGTGAGACCTATCGGCGAGGGAGTCTGCGTCAGAGACTCCTCCTCTATCTAACATCCCTCCTGACAATGTCATCAAGGTAATATGATCTATCTCGCCTTTGTAGCTAATCCTGGTGATGTTATGCCTTGACAACTTCGACCACTCGCAGAACCTGTAGGTGACGGAGGGTGGATCTGGGATTGACCAAGTGGATGTCGCCATTCCCCCACCTATTCTCGAAGGCATTCCACCATCCCAGGAGCCCGCCCTCCTAACTACTCCCGATGGGAGCTGGCACGCGCCTGGTAATCACTTCACGGCCTTCTTGCCTGCCTTTATCTTTCTCCTTTTCCTGACTCTAATTTTGTAGCTCTCACCTTTGGGACCACGGGGTTACCCCCTCCCTCGCGCAACTCTCCTGCCACCGAGACCATCGTCAACTCCCCAGCTCCAGAGCGGGAACGTTCAGCGGACAAAGGCACCGAGAACAGGTTCATCACCCTGGGAAGGGGAAATCGCTCCACCCTCCCAGCCAACCATTCACAGGGCAGGCTGGTACCTCTCGAAAATCCCCAGTCGAGCCTTATGTACCTGGTTAGTTGCCCTCAAATTAGACTCAAAAATTTTATGAGTGGGAAAGACTAACTTTTGATCTCGCCACCTCCCTCTCCCTGCGACATCTCGGATTTTCTTGGTGACCACGAAGATGCCAGGGGCCTGATGGATCGGATGATGGAGCTTTTTGGCAAGCTGATCTGGATGCAGCGTGATCTGGCCAATCAGACGGAGGAGCACCCTGCCAGTACAAATAGTATAACAGTAGGTCCGGCCGGGACCCCACACCATACAAACCACACTAGCTAGGAGTTAAAAGGTGATAAACAGAAAGAACTACAACAGAGTATACTTAACACTAGCGGAAGCATAATGATTTAACATTTCATTTAGAACTGTCCACTATCATAGGAATGAAACCATAAAATAGAGTTACGGCCTTAAGGCCTTACATTCACCAATGTACAAAACTCAGAACATACTTCGGCACGCAGGCCGGCAAAACATGAGAAAGCAGAAAAGGGAGGCTGGCCTTCAAGGGCCAACTCAGCAAATGGGCCACCGCCCGTTATTTCCCAGTAGGCTCACCTGCACCTGCATAAGAACATTCCACCAAGAGGTGGCAAACAAAGTAACGGTCAGCACAGCTGACCAAATTATAACGACCCCACCCCTTTCCCGGGGTGGCGGAGCTTCTACCCTGCAAGCAAGCCATACTAGCACAAGTACTAATATAAAGAAAGTGCAACTACACAAGGTGAGGTTTCAAGCACAATCAATCTTCTAGGTTGATCATCAAAAAGGAGGGAACCTAGGTATGCACATGATGTTGGTTGGGTTCACCCGAAGGTTCCCCACAATCGCCTAAACAACCGCATGAGGCTAACAACATCAATTCCACAAAACACTCCACCGTAAGGGCCATCGCCTTAGGTGGGAAAAAGAGCTTTTGGTCGGTCTAGGTAAATCACCTTCCACGACCTCTCCCATGATCACACGTCTTACATGAGGTAGGGACCTCTTACCGATCTGCATGGAAACGGGTTCGGTTTAGCTTTGCCCGTGCTCTAATCATCGCGATCTATCGCACGACGCGGGTACGGCTTCACCTCGGCCCGTAAGGGTTTAGCACTTTCAAGTGCTACACAATTTATAAGCTACGCACCTAACCCCTTCGCAAGGATCTAGGCTTCACAAATACTCAACAAGGGAGGTACAATACGCTCCGCATCAATTTCGTGGTGAAGGTTTGCCTTCATTCAATCTCAAAGCATGGGGCTTTCGTTAGGATCTTCACAAGACGCCTACACATAAATCCCGCAATACTATAGATGATTTCACGGAGTCATTCTCCGGCACGCATTCTAGGCTTAACCTAAATGCAACGTTGCAAATCAAGCATCACCGATTCGGGCTCACGGCCACGAATAGGCTTCACACAAAATGCCTAAATCCGCACGACTACCGGATTTCTAAATGCAATATGCCAGGGACGGACACAATCGACCCGGAGTTCCGAAGAACTTGAGGAAAATCCTACACTTCACCCATTTGGTGAAAGGGATTCCTCATGCAAGCATAGAGAAATGAATGAGAGGACAAATGACAAGTCCAAATATCGGGAGGAAGAATCGTTACCCTAGGAACGTTCTTCTGAGCCATGGATCTGAGATTTTACATGGAGGGATAGGACCGCACCGGGCTGCACTCTCCAGATCTGGAAACGGCTCGCAAAATGGAGCTCCGGAGCTCCGTCAATGGCGGGATCTCTCCTTCTTCTTCCTTGCCTCCTTATTCTTTCTCTAACCTTGGAGAGAGAAAGGCCTTGGATTAATGAGGGATTAACCCCTCTCCAAAGACCTAAGACCCTCCAGCATCTAATCCTAGCCGTCGGATCTGATTCCAATAGATTTGATCAGCCCGATCTTCTTCTCCGCTCAAATTCGCGGAGCAGAATAAACAGGGCGCACGAGCATCGACGCACAGTCAGTGGTCGTGCGCAAGCACTTCCCCTGATCATGCGCACTTACCGCAATAGAACTCTGAATCCTTGCGAATTAACGCACGAGCGCTGGCACACGATCACTGGTCGTGCGTGAAGAGGGACAGTGGTCGTGCGCGAAGAGCTGCTATGAAATTTCCAACCTATTCCGAGCGCAGCACCACCTCTCCGCCTAATTCGCTGAACTATGAAATTTTGAGTGTTACAACTCCACCCCCCTTAAAAGAATTTCGTCCCAAAATTACGAAAACAGTAATAGCAGGAATTACAGTTATAAATTACCTGAGAGAAATAGCTCGGGGTACTCCGCAAGCATCGTCTGCTCTCTCTCCCAAGAGAGCTCCTCTCGGCCGCAATTGTCCCACTGGACTTTCACCATCTGAATGGACTTGTTCCGCAACTGCTTTACTTCGGTATCTTCGATGCGTAAGGGCTTGACTTTCGTCGACAACCCACTATCAACCGGCACTTTGCCGACCGCAACGATATGAGTAGGCTCTTGCACTGCCTTCCTCAAAACTGAAATGTGAAACACGTCATGTAGACCGCTCAGCTCTGCAGATAGTGTGAGTCGATAAGCCGCATCACCAACACGCTCCACAATCTCAAACGATCCCAAGTACCTTGGACTGAGCTTCTTCAAGCGTCGAATCCTTGATACCCCTTTGAACGGTTTGATCTTCAAGTAAACCCGGTCGCCAACGGCGAACTCTAGGTTCCTATGCTTGGCGTTGTAATATTTTGCTTGCCTATCCTGGGCAATCAATAGCCTTTCACGTATAGATCGGATCGTCGAAGTTGCTTCCTCAACGTCCTTTCGCTTTAATAGCTTAGTATCGCCCGTTTCCACCCAAGACAACGACGTACGACACTTCTTACCATAGAGGGCCTCGAAGGGAGCCATCTGTATACTGGCTTGGTAGCTATTATTGTAGGCGAACTCGATCATATAGAGATGATCTTCCCACTTCTTTCCAAAATCTAGAGCGCACATTCGGAGCATATCCTCCATTGTCCTGTTGGTCCTCTCGGTCTGTCCATCCATTTGCGGGTGGAAGGCCGTGCTGAACTTCAATTTAGTGCCCAACAGTTCATGGATAAGTCTCCAATCTTTCGATGTGAAACGCCCATCACGATCGCTGACGATGCTACGAGGGACACCGTGCAGCCGCACAATACTATCAACATAGAGCTTCACTAGCTTTTCTACAGAATCATCCTTCCGGTTCAGAATAAAATGCGATACCTTCGTCAATCGGTCCACGATCACCCAGATGGCGTCGTTTCCCTGTTGTGATCTCGGCAATCCGTGCACGAAATCCATCGAGATATCATCAAACTTCCACTCCGGAATCGGCAAGGACTTCAAAAATCCACCTTGACGTTGACGTTCCGCCTTCACCAACGCGCAAGTATTACACTTGGCCACGTAGAGGGCAATGTCTTTCTTCATACCCGGCCACCAGAAAAGTTTCTTCATGTCCATGTACATTTTCGTGCTCCCCGGGTGGATAGAGTACTTGGTATGATGAGCCTCGTACATCAACTCCGCCCGTAGAGTGCCAATGTTTGGGACGCACAATCTGCCCTCTTTCCACATAAGGCCATCTTCGAAGGAGAAATCAGCGTTTAACCCATCAACGGTTTCCGCTTTATATCATTTCATGCTCTCATCCAGCTCCAATGCCTGTCGAACTCGGTCGGCAAGGTTGTATTGAACCTCCGTCCAGTTCAAGCATGCTGAAGTAGACGCTCTTCTATCAACGCAAATGATCTCCATTTCTTCCAGCTCCCGTATTAGACGCTCATCGTGCATCAAAATCCAATTTGCTTGAGCGGGAGCCCGACGACTCAACGCGTCCGCAACTACATTTCCCTTTCCAGGAGTATATTTGATGTCGAAGGTGTAGTCCCCAAGGAACTCCATCCACCTCCTCTGACGCATATTCAACTCCCTTTGATCCAGCAGGTACTTGAGGCTCTTGTGGTGGGTAAAGATGTCGATCTTCATGCCATACAAATAATGCCTCCAAAGCTTAAGAGCAAATACCACGGCCGCTAGCTCCAAATCATGGACCAGGTAATTCCTCTCATGAACCTTCAGTTGCCAGGAGCCGTAGGCAATTACCTTTCCGAACTGCACTAGGACACAACCCAAGCCACTCCCCGAGGTGTCGCTATAAATTTTGTAGTCTTTCGTACCACATGGCGAGCATAGAATGGGCGCCGTGGTCAGACTGCTCTTCAGCTCTTCAAAAGCTCGTGCGCACTCGGGCGACCAAACGAACTTATGATCTTTCCTAGTCAGTTTAGTGAGAGGGAGTGCAATCCTCGAGAAGTTTTCCACAAAGCGCCTATAATAGCCGGCAAGTCCTAAGAAACTTCGGACTTCCGCTACGTTTTTCAACAAAGGCCACGCTCGGATCGCTTCTATCTTCGACGGATCAACTGCAATTCCTTCTCCACTAACAACATGACCAAGGAATGCTACTGACGGTAGCCAAAACTCGCACTTGGAGAACTTGGCAAATATTTGACTCCTCCTCAAGGTGCTCAGAACTGCGTGCAGATGCCCTACATGCTCCTCTTTCGACTGAGAGTATACCAAAATTTCGTCGATGAAGACGATCACAAATTGATCCAAATACTCTCGGAACGTCCTGTTCATTAAGTCCATGAATACCGACGGTGCATTAGACAACCGAACGACATCACCATGAACTCATAGTGCCCAAAGCGGGTTCTGAATGCTGTCTTTGGAATGCCATATTCCCTTATCCGAAGTTGGTAATAGCCGGACCTTAGGTCCAGTTTGGAGTATACCGTCGACCCAACCAGTTGGTCGAATAAATCATCGATTCTTGGAATCGAATATCGGTTCTTCTCGGTCAACTTGTTTAGCTCTCGATAATCAATACATTGACGCAAGCTCCCGTCCTTCTTTTTCACAAAGAGGACCGGTGCACTCCAAGGCGATGAACTTGGATGTACGTAGCCTTGCTCTAGCAGCTCTTGCAATTGGACCTTCAGCTCTGCCAGTTCCTTTGGCGCTATCCGGTACGGTGAGCGGGCCACAGGTTTGGCACCTGGCACCAACTCGATACAGAAATCAATCTCCCGATGAGGCGGAGCCCCAGGGAGTTCGTTAGGAAACACGTCGGCGTTCTCTGCTACAAATGGGACATCACACAACCTGGGCTTTGGCTCCGAAGCCTCCAACAAAGTGAAGAACAACTCGGCGCCTTTTCTCACCGCCTTAACCACTTGGAGAGCAGACATCAGCGTCTTGCTCGCTCCTCGCATACCAGCAAATGTGGTTTCTCCTTCGGTGTTCACTCCTAGAGTGGTCTCCTTTGAATTGCAATCTATGCATGCTCGCTGCTCCGAGAGCCAGTCCATGCCGAAGATCACATTGAATTCAGCTAACGGTAATAACGATGCTTCCAAATCGAAATCCTGATTTCCGATCCGCACCTTCACACGGCTCTTCCTATCCGCACTCATGCAAGATCCATTGGGTAGAACTACTTCCAATCTATCCTCTACCAAGGTAGATGGCACTCTGATTCGCACCACGAAGTCCTCGGACAGAAAAGAGTGTGATGCACCCGTATTAAATAGAGCTCTCGCCGGATAGTTGAAAATTAGGACGAAACCTAATTGTACACAAATAAAGCATAAAGTCGTACAACAGTATGAATTATATATATAGCTGTAAAAGCTAGCTTCGAATTCGTACCTGTGACGACATCAGTTTGTCGTAGGGCTTCTTGTTGGCCAAGCGAATAGACCCTCGGCTGAGTCGGAATGTGCTAGGAAGCCGAAGACTCCGCAGCTTTACCCTTTTCCGCAGCACGAGCATAGTCCAACGCTCGTTTCTCTGCCTTCGGGGGACCACTTCGACACACCGCGGCCTTATGTCCCACCTTCCCGCAGGTGAAACACGTGATAGGACCCCGCACAGTCGTTGCTCCCGAAACATTTGAGCGAGTTTGCTCCGCCGATTTGAACTTCCTTTTGTTCTTTCTGAACTCTGACTTGGACTGAGAGGCCGGCACATGAAACTCAGGTTTCTTTGCCACGGCTTTTGCTTGTACCCTCTTCATGTCCAACTCTAGGGATCTGGCAGTTTGGACCATCACATGGAAACCTAACGTCATTGGGCCTGCAAGGAGCAGCCTCAACTCATCCCGAAGACCTTCATAGAACTTGTTCGTCTTTGTCTCTTCATCTTCCATCATAGGCCCCGCATAATGACCCAGTTTAGTGAACTCGTGCAAGTACTCATTCACCGATCTGTCGCCTTGAGTTAACTTCAGAAACTGGTTCTACAATGCAATGCGTTGGGCAGAAGGAATATACCTTTGAAGAATTGACTTTGAGAACCCCGATATCGTGATCTCGGTAATCTCCTTGCCTCCAAATTTGTGCACTTCCTGTTCGGCCCACCAACGCTCTGCCTCTCCGTTAAGGAGGAAGGTGGCTAAAGTGACCATCATAGCTTCTTCTGTTGCTGTCGCCTTTAGAGTTTTTCTAACCGTTGACAGCCAGTCCTCCGCCTCCGTTGGGGATCCGGTCCCCGAGAAAGTTGGAGGGTGGAAGCTTAGAAAGTGTTGCAGTTGTTGATCACGTGCTCGTGCAACGGCTACACGCTCTACAGGACGCTCCACCCTTTGCACCACCGCAGGTTCCACTGCAGCCACTGGCACAGGGGTCTCAACCCTCGGTTCCACCGCAGGTTCCGCTGCAGGTTCGATCACCGGGGCCGCATCTGTAATAGGCGTAGCAGGTTGTGCAAGACTTTGCGGTTGAGCATTGATCATCGCGAAGACAGCTTTTGCGATTAACCTGATCATCTCAGCAGGAGGAGTGGTCGCTGGCACTTCAGCCGACCCACTACTTTCAGTAGTGTTACGGGGTTGAGATGGCCCCGCACCACTCCTAGTCACCTATAATCGTGTAAGACACAATTTAGTGACTGAAAACATAGCAAACAACAATCATGGAACGCTCAGGTTCCGCAAACAAGTATGTTTTTCCATTCCTAAGTGGACATTCTTATTAGTTTTTGTCGTTTTAGGTGAATGCACATCCCGTGCACACCACCCCTTAAAAGGAATTCGTCCCGAATTCGCTAAACTACGGATCGATGCCTTAAGTGCGATACCAAATTATAACACCCTGCCAGTACGAATAGTATAACAGTAGGTTTGGCCGGGACCCCATGCCATACAAACCACACTAGCTAGGAGTTAAAAGGTGATAAACAGAAAGAACTACAAAGAGTATACTAAACACTAGCGGAAGCATAATGATTTAACATTTCATTTAGAACTGTCCACTATCATAGGAATGAAACAATAAAATAGAGTTACGGCCTTAAGGCCTTACATTCACCAATGTACAAAACTAAGAACATACTTCGGCACGCAGGCCGGCAAAACATGAGAAAGCAGAAAAGGGAGGCTGTCCTTCAAGGGCCAACTCAGCAAAAGGGCCACCGCCCGCTATTTCCCACTAGGCTCACCTGCACCTGCATAAGAACATTCCACCAAGCGGTGGCAAACAAAGTAACGGTCAGCACAGCTGACCAAATTATAACGACCCCACCCCTTTCCCGGGGTGGCGGAGCTTCTACCCTGCAAGCAAGCCATACTAGCACAAGTACTAATATAAAGAAAGTGCAACTACACAAGGTGAGGTTTCAAGCACAATCAATCTTCTAGGTTGAGCATCAAAAAGGAGGGAACCTAGGTATGCACATGATGTTGGTTGGGTTCACCCGAAGGTTCCCCACAACCGCCTAAACAACCGCATGAGGCTAACAACATCAATTCCACAAAACACTCCACCGTAAGGGCCATCGCCATAGGTGGGAAAAAGAGCTTTTGGTCGGTCTAGGTAAATCACCTTCCACGACCTATCCCATGATCACACGACTTACATGAGGTAGGGACCTCTTACCGATGTGCATGGAAACGGGTTCGGTTTAGCTTTGCCCGTGCTCTAATCATCGCGATCTATCGCACGACGCGGGTACGGCATCACCTCGGCCCGTAAGGGTTTAGCACTTTCAAGTGCTACACAATTTATAAGCTACGCACCTAACCCCTTCGCAAGGATATAGGCTTCACAAATACTCAACAAGGGAGGTACAATACGCTCCGCATCAATTTCGTGGTGAAGGTTTGCCTTCATCCAATCTCAAAGCATGGGGATTTCATTAGGATCTTCACAAGACGCCTACACTTAAATCCCGCAATACTATAGATGATTTCACGGAGTCATTCTCCGGCACGCATTCTAGGCTTAACCTAAATGCAACGTTGCAAATCAAGCATCACCGATTCGGGCTCACGGCCACGAATAGGCTTCACACAAAATGCCTAAATCCGCACGACTACCGGATTTCTAAATGCAATATGCCGGGGACGGACACAATCGACCCGGAGTTCCGAAGAACTTGAGGAAAATCCTACACTTCACCCATTTGGTGAAAGGGATTCCTCATGCAAGCATAAAGAAATGAAAGAGAGGACAAATGACAAGTCCAAATATCGAGAGGAAGAATCGTTACCCTAGGAGCGTTCTTCTTAGCCATGGATCTGAGATTTTACACGGAGGGATAGGACCGCACCGGGCTGCACTCTTCAGATATGGAAACGGCTCGCGAAACGGAGCTCCGGAGCTCCGTCAATGGCGGGATCTCTCCTTCTTCTTCCTTGCCTCCTTCTTCTTTCTCTAACCTTGGAGAGAGATAGGCCATGGATTAATGAGGGATTAACCCCTCTCCAAAGACCTAAGACCCTCCATCATCTAATCCTAGCCGTCGGATTGGATTCCAATAGATTTGATCGGCCCGATCTTCTTCTCCGCTCAAATTCGCGGAGCAGAATAAACAGGGCGCACGAGCATCGGCGCACGGTCAGTGGTCGTGCGCAAGCACTTCCCCTGATCGTGTGCACTTACCGTAACAGAACTCTGAATCCTTGCGAATTAATGCACGAGCGCTGGCGCACGATCACTGGTCATGCGCGAAGAGGGACAGTAGTCGTGCGCGAAGAGCTGCTATGAAATTTCCAGCCTATTCTGAGCGCAGCACCACCTCTCCGCCTAATTCGCTGAACTATGAAATTTGGGGTGTTACATTACGTATCTCACAAACTATTCCTGCCTGTAATATATATTATCTTGTTGTTTCTGCGGATGCTTTCTTTGCGAGTGCTTTCATTTATGTCATGCTTTTCATTACATTCTCCCGAGGGGCTTCACACACCTCTTTTGCCTTCTATCGGTGGCTGGGCATAGATTGGATGGCACGAATCCTGGGCGCCAGGAGAGAGCGGAGGCTATCTGCACCCCGTGCGTAAGGAATTTCCGTTGTTTCCCCTTTTTTGCTATAAATAGCCAGTCCAAACACAGCCTTTAATACACTCCCGATTCTCTCTCCCTTCTTGCTCTCGCGGTACCTTTCGCCCTTCTCTTTAGAATCCTTGCGAGTCCTCCTCACCCCTCAGCGATGCCGAAAGAGGCCGATGGTAGGGCCAACTGTGCCCAAGCCTTCGCCAATCAGTATTTAGAGACCTGCGATCTCTCAGGAGAAGATTTCACCCAGGCCATTGCTGACTACATTCCGCCGGGGTTCATCGCGTGCCTCCTGGGGAACCATGATCGCATCAACCAGTTCTCGCCAGACACTCTCGCGATCCCCTTCAAACATTTCGAGGTAGGACTCTATCTCCCGCTATGGCCAGAGGTGCGTCAGACCATGTGCTACTTCGGAGTCATTCCCGCGCAGCTTAATCCAAACTCCATCGCAATGCTGGTAGAATTCTCATGCTACCTGCGTGAGGAAGGGATCGAGTTCTCGCTCCCAGTATTCAGCAAACTTTTCAATTTCAGGGCCACCCACGGAGTGGCATTTTTCTCTAGGTAGTCCCCGCTCTCAGTGACTGGCATGACGAATAAGAACCACGTCAGGGTTCGACGGTTCATCTTTGTCACCGGGAAATTTTGCAATGTGCCTCTCGCGCCCCTACAGGAGGACGAGTCAACCTTCCGGCCTCCCGCGCTCGGGGTTATGAGTCCAAGTTCCACGCCTTCATCCTGAAGCACAAGATGGATGTCGTGCATCTACGGAAGCACGTCGGCTCGCTACCGCAGGTCTTGGCGGGAGAGGGTAAGCTAAAAAGATTTCGACCCTAGCTCTCGCTCCTTTTTCTTTCACTTCGACCTTTTTATCTTATCCTTCTTGAAACAGGAGTTCGAAGCCCTCCCCTCCACCCGCCGAATATGATCATGGAGGTTGCTCCTATCGATCCCCTTGCTCTCATGCGATCCGCCACTGTTGCTTGTCGCATTAATCCGCCTCCCGTGAAGTCCAGTGGGCAGAAGAAGAAGTGGAAGCCCGATGCGGCCCCTAGCTCTTCCGCCAAGCGGGCGAAACCTTGTCTGACGGTGAAGGGAAAAGCTGTCGCGGAAGAGACCCCTGGCTCAAGCGCTCCCTCGACAGAGGTCCTGATGATCTAGATCATTGTTGAACCTGTGGGGCCCTCCTCGGGACCGGTACCGAGAGGTCATCGAAACTTCCCTCTCGTCTAGAGGTATGCGGACGTGGCCGGTGGGCCTCTAATTCACTGGGACCGGCGGGCCAACCGAGTCCCCCTCTCCACCCTCCTTCCATCCTGTAGGGATAAGGAAACCACCAGTGGCGACGCCTATGGTCTTTCCTACGCGCTCTACAGCTGTGAGGGCGCGTCCATCTACGACGCTGAGTCTACCCAGACTCTCGCACATGAGGCAGTAGCTGGCCAATGCTGCGGGCTCACGAGTGGACCCACATGCCCTCTCACCTCAGCAAGACTCTCGCGCATGAGGCAGCAGCTGGCCAATGCTGAGACCCTCCTCGCCAACCACCCAGACCGAGAGGTGAGCGCGTCCTCATGCCGAGACCCAAGCTCTCGTCCTTCTTTCTTTCCTTTACTATGTTAACTGACTTTTCTCTTGTAGGACATAGCCAACTATGATACCTTGCTCGTGCAGTCGCGCACCATTGAGGAACGGAATAAGGATATGGAGGCCGAGAACAAGAGGTTTCGAGAAGCCACTGCTTGGACACCTCCCGCAGAGAGGGAAATTTGGCATCTTTACTCCAATGCCGAGTTCGAAGGTTTAATGCAGAGGTAGGCCCAGGGAGAATCGAAGCATGCGCTGGATGTGTTGCGAAGGGCCGGGCTCTTGAAGGAAGTGGGCAAGAGGATTCTTGCCCACCATGTTCTTCCCGAGATCTTTGGCCTGGTGGACGGTCTCGGGGATGTCGCTGATCTTAGGTGGGAGCTCGACGTCCGTCAATCTCCGGATGGGGGCAGCGAGCATTTTAGCGAGGAGGCCGATGACCATCCTTGAAGATTCTCTTTCATTTCTTCTGTTTTTCCTTTTTTATGTAGTGCGGGAACTGTTTTGTAACTCCTCTTTTTATACTGAAATGAAATGGAAAATTTTGCCTCTCGCAATCTGTGTTATATCTCGTTATTATCAGCCGATAGCTCGCACGTTCGTACGTTGCTCTTCACGCTTTCGCACTTTTGCGCGTGTGCCCGCTTATCGCTAGTTGGCCTTTAGAGACAATGACCCCTATCTCAGGTCACAACCAAGACACTCTCGCGACATTGGAGTGCTACGTGGTTGTAGCCCTTTCGCACTCGCTCCAATCATGTTAGGACTTAGAAGATTTTGTTTACTTCTGTCGGGAACATAACTGCACTGAGAACTCACTTCATCGTGCTAAATTCTCACATCCCTTAGGGCTGGCTAACGTTCCACTGCACACTCATCGGACGATTGTCTTTCTCGAACAATACCATTCGCCGTCGAGTATCCCTTATGATGGACACCACTCGCCAACCATATGCTGAGACTTGCCCTGTGTTAATTTTTTTGGGGTTGGATTTTTCTTTCTTACTTATCTTTCCTCATGTGTCACCAATGAGCGAGCCTATGTCCTTGCTAGCTAGGTGAGAGCCTGGATAGCGGGTCATCTCGGTTCCAACCTTTGAATCTTTAGAACCTACCACTGAGTGAGCCTACGACCCTGCCAGCTAGGTGAGAGCCTGGTCAGCGGGTCTGCTTGGGGCCAACATTTGAATCATTAGAACCTGCCACCGAGTGAGCCTATGGCCCTGCCAGCTAGGTGAAAGCTTGGTCAGCTGGTCTGCTCGGGGCCAACCTTTGAATCTTTAGAACCTGCCACCAAGTGACCATATGGCCCTGCCAGCTAGGTGAGAGTCTGGTCAGCGAGTCTGCTCGGGGCCAACCTTTGAATCTTTAGAACCTACCACCGAGTGACCATGCGGCCCTGCCAGCTAGGTACGAGTTTGGTAAGCGGGCCTGCTCGGGGCCAACCTTTTAATCTATAGAACCTGCCACTGAGCGAGACTACGGCCCTGCCAGCTAGTCTGCTCGGGGTAAACCTTTGAATCTTTAGAACCTGCCACTGAGTGAGCCTATGGCCCTGCCAGCTAGGTGAGTGTCTGGATAGCGGGTCTACTCATGGCCAACCTTTGAATCATTAGAACCTGCCACCGACCTACGACCCTGCCAACTAGGTGAGAGCCTGGTCAGCGAGTCTAATTGGGGCCAACCTTTGAATCATTAGAACCTGCCACCGAGTGAGCCTACGACCCTGCCAACTAGGTGAGAGCCTGGTCAGTGGGTATGCTTGGGGCCAACCTTTGAATCTTTAGAACCTGCCACTGAGTGTGCCTACGGCCCTGCCAGCTAGGTGAGAGCCTGGTCAGCAGGTCTGCACGGGGCCAACCATTGAATCTTTAGTACCTGCCACTGAGTGAGCCTACAACCCTGCCAGCTAGGTGAGAGCTTGGTCAGCGGGTCTGCTCGGGGACAACCTTTGATTCTTTAGAACCTGCCACCTAATGAGCCTACGGCCCTGCCAGCTAGGTGAGAGCCTGGTCAGCGAGTCTGCTCGAGGCCAACCTTTGAATCTTTAGAACCTACCACTGAGTGAGCCTACGACCCTGCCAGCTCGGTGAGAGCCTGGTCAGCGGGTCTGGTCGGGGCCAACCTTTGAATCTGTAGAACCTGCCACCTAGTGAGCTTATGGCCCTGCCAGCTAGGTGAGAGCCTAGTTAGCAGGTTTGCTCAGGGACAACCTTTGAATCTTCAGAACCTGCCACTGAGTGAGCCTATGGCCCTACCAGCTAGTTGAGAGCCTAGTCAGCGGGTCTGCTTGGGTCCAACCTTTACAACTTTAGAACCTGCCACCGAGTGAGCCTACGGCCCTGCCAGCTAGGTGAGAGCCTGGTCAGCGGGTCTTCTCGGGGCCAATCTTTGAATCTTTAGAAACTGCCACTGAGTGAGCCTACGACCCTGCCAGCTAGGTGAGAGCCTGGTCAGCGGGTCTGCTCGGGGCCAACCTTTGAATCTTTAGAACCTGCCACTGAGTGAGCCTACGGCCCTGCCAGCTAGATGAGAGCTGGTCAGCGGGTCTGCTCGGGGCCAACCTTTGAATCTTTAGAACCTGCCACCGAGTGAGCCTACGGCCCTGCTAGCTAGGTGAGAGCTTGGTCAGCTGTTTTGCTCGGGTCCAACCTTTGAATCTTTAGAACATGCCACCGAGTGAGCCTACGACCCTGCCAGCTAGGTGAGAGCATGGTCAGCGGGTCTGCTCGGGGCCAACCTTTGAATCTTTAGAACCTACCACCGAGTGAGCCTACGACCCTCCCTGCTAGGTGAGAGCCTAGTCAGCGTGTTTGCTCAGGTCCGACCTTTGAATCTTTGGAACCTACCACCGAGTGAGCCTACGACCCTGCCAACTAGGTGAGAGCCTGATCAGCGGGTCTGCTCGGGGCTAACTGCCATTGAAACCTGCCACCGAGTGAGCCTACGGACCTGCCACCTAGGTGAGAGTCTGGTCAGCGGGTATAATCGGGGCTAACTGCCTTTGAAATCTTCCTGCCTCCGAGCAATCCTACGGCCCTGCCAGCTTGGTGGGAGCCTGGTCAGTGGGTCTGCTTCGGAGATATTCTTTTTCACATTCTAAGCATCATCATCTTGTAAGTTGACACCAACCGTTCATAAAAGAAAAACAAAGTTCAAAAACAAACCTGAGCAAAGCAGCATTGCATCTCACAAAAAGGACTTCCCCTCCCATTCAGCAAGTGGTATGATCTCGCGGAGTCCACTCACACACTCAGCACTCGCTGGGCTAGGGAATATGTTGCCTGAGCAGATCTTGCCCATTTCCTTCCGCCACCGCCTCCTTCCCGAGTCGCTGGCCTGGTGCATTCCCGCCTAACAGCTGGGATGCCACCACTGGGACCGCGGGTGTCTTGAATTCACTTCTGGAGGCAAATGCAAGATGCAAGGTCTGCAGGACCTCTCGCTTGAAATTTTCAAACATTCCTATTGGTTGCGAGTGGTCTGGGGCAGATCTTTCTCCTCCATCTCCAGCCATGGAGCTCAGCTTGAGATTTTCTTGCACATGCTACGGTCCATACTCACCGCACCAAAAATGTTGAAATCGTCAACCGGTCTCTGAGTTCAGACCCACAGGGGGTGTAGCCCATGCTTACTTCTCCCTCACTAAACTCTCTTGACTGTGGACGCAAAATCTAGAACAGACCCAAGGTTGTAGCGAGGAGGTCCAGCCACACACCCGGAAGATCTTAGAGAGCTTCCCCTCCCAAACCAATGCTCAGGCGTGCACCTTGGAGGGCACTAGCAGCCAACTCTGAAACTAGCCTGGAGGAGAGAGCTCAAAAGATCTGATCCCTTCCAAGGTGCCCTTAAGGGTCTATTTATAGATTTTTTAGTCTGAACTGTAAATAACATGAATCAGTCTTTTAGTTTTACAAATCGCACCCCAAATTGGTCTACTAACAGCCTAACTCCGCTGTTCTGAAGGGCTTTTTGCAGCACACAAAGGGTATCTAGGTCATTTCCTCCTCAAAACCTTTTGGGCGAGTGGTCCATGAAGGCACCACTCGCCAGGCTTCTCGCACACTAGATTCTACCGGACGAGTAGTCCGTGGAGGCACCACTCTCCTAATCACGTGGCCTGCTTAGCGAGTGGGACTCCGCCCCTACTAGTCTGGTCTCCCATGCTCTCACCTATTTGAACGGGCGAGTACCTTGTGAATGGGACTCACACTCGCCCGGAGGCTCTCCCGCCTCTTCTGGCCTGGCCGGGTTTTCTGCCTGACATGGATCATGCCTCTTGACCCCCTTTTGACCTGGGTACCCACTCAGCGAATATGGGGTTGTACATGGAGAGACCGCTTCGACCGAAGCTATTCTTGCTGGCATGCGTGAGAAGATGATTAAGGCTGAGAAAATTAAGCAGAAGAACGCTGATTCTGAAGAAGCTGCGAAGTCAAAAAAGAGAAAGAACTCAAGTTCTTCTGCTAAACCTGCCATGAAAAAGAAAAATAAAGAAAATAAAGGCATGACCGCTCCGGGGGCGTCCATTCTTCCCGAAAGCAGCGGTCTTAAGCATCCAGAGGATGCCCCTGAGATGAAAAGTAGTGGGGTTGGTTTCCATTTCTCTTCTGCGATATCAGCTTCTTAAGAGAAGCGGACTCCGAGCTGATTGCTTATCTTGATGAAGATTCCTCTAATGACCTCTCTTGTTCGATCTTGCAGGTGCTGGACCCTTTTGAATTTGAACGTCTCTGGGAGGCTGCTGCAGAAAAGCAGATTGCTGAAAAGGAGAAGGAGACCGATGCAGAGGCGGCCACGTTAAAGGACGAAGCCGAGAAGGAAGAGAGGGAAAAGAAAGAAAAAGAAGTGCGAGCTGCCGAGAAGAAGGAAAAAGAAAAGAGAGCTGCTCTGCTTGCTGCAGAGAGGAAAAAAGAAGAAGAGAAAAAGGTTGCTTTGCTTGCTGCCGAGAAGAAGAAGGAAGAGGATAGAAAGGCCGCTCTGCTCGCAGCAGAGAAGAAAGAAGAGGAGAGGAAGGCTGCTCTACTCGCCGTAGAGAAAGAAAAGAAAAAGGCTTCTGATGAGGAGAGAGCTCACCAGATTGAGAAGGAGAAAATTGCACTTTCTAGCAGTCTGATGAACCCCTCTGCCGCTCAGATTGACAAGATAAAAAAAGCGGTTGCAGATCGTGCATCGGCGGTCTCTGCCTTGCAGACCGATAAGACAATGATGGTTCCAAAATTGTTGGAATTCCTACACCTGCCTACTGTTCGATCAAGATCTCCAGAGAGAAGGCGCGCATGAGATCGTCATCATTGAAACATATGACATTCTTGTCAGCAATGCAGAGCTAAAAAGGAGGAGAAAAGAGGGAGAGAAATTGCAAAAGAGGGAATTTGAAAGAATGAACCTTGAGCGTCTAAGGGGATCAGACCGCCTTTTGCTGACTACAGAACCTGTGGTCGCAAAAGATATCGAAAGTACCTTGCATGACTGCAGTCTTGATTTTTTTCCAAGTATTCTCTTTTATGTGAAAACTTCTATCTTTGAATTGTTTGCAGTTGAGCTAACTATTTAACCTTTCTGATCGCAGGTGATGAGGTCGCGAAGGTTCCAAAGGAAGGAGAGCTCTTTTCACAATAGATGGTGGTTCCACCTCAGCTCGCTGACATCCTTAAGCCAATGTTTGAGGGTGTTCGCTCCATGCTGATTCGGGAGCGATCTCAAAATGATCAACTACGTGCTCGAGAAGACCAGCTCTGGGTTCAGACCGCTGATTTTGAAGGAAGGCTCCGAGCTAATGAAAAATGAGTCCGCGAGGAGTGCGATCAGAAGAAGGTCGTGCTCGTTCGGGCGCTTCGGAAGGCTGAGAAGGATGCCAAATACTACAAAGGAAAAGTCGCAGCTCTGTCCGCTGAGGTCGCCATCCTAAGGGGTGCCCCTGCAATAATGACAATGAGGCCAGGGACTTCTGGCAATCAAGCGGAGGAAAGACCGGCTTCAGAAATCTTGGTCATCCCTATGGAGCAGGTGGACAGAGAGATGTCAAAAATTCATCGAGTTGCGATGTTTGCTAATCATAGCCAAGCGTCTGTTCTGACCATCGTGAATGAGATGCAGGACCACCGTTAATGTATTGTAATATATGTGGTGACAATAATTTTTATTTATGCGATCTCTGTGATGCTATGATGTTGATCTCCTATTATGGTGTGTTGCTTGTTTTTCTTTTATCCATATACTGATCATGCTCTGGGATTCTGTGGTCTCTCTTTAATGAGGCCGAATGCATAGCGATATTTCTAATCTTATGCAGGTATACCATAGTTCTGAGCAATTTTATAGGGCGATCTCAGGAAAAGTCATCATTATGAAAATATCCTTGGATTCCTATAAATAGCCGGCCTTTGAATTTTCATTTCATACTTTTCAAATGCGCCCTAACAATCGGTCTCAGCGAACTCCCATTATGGTGTCCGCACGAGCTTCCTCTGTCAAAGTCTTCTTAGAGGCTGATCAAAAACCAAGCCATCTTTCCAAGGATGAATACTTGTCGTTCCTAGCAAAGCAAATGGTCCAAAACCAGATCATAGTGAGACCGCCGAAAGAGGGTGAATGATTGAATTTTGGAGAGGAGAACAAATTCGTCATTCCCAACGATCACTTCGATCATGTGCTGAAATTCCCACTTCCTTGGGAAATTCTTGAGATAATGGAGTACTACGGATTTGTGCTCGCTCAGCTGCATCCGAATTCGATCTGTGTCATCAATGTCTTCATAAATTACTTGTGATCGGAAAGAATTAAATTTACTATGGCATTTTTCCGCGCGACCTTTACTACAAAAATACTGAAAGAAGGACAAAAGAAAGAAGAGTTCAAGGGGTTAGTTTATTTTTCATGCGAAGGAGCAAAAATTCTGAATCTTCCAAATAAAGTTCCTTTCTGGACAGAAAGGTTCCTTATTTTCGAAGGCGACCTCAGAGGTCTCAGCAGACAACCATCTACGAGAGCAAAAGGCATCTTTAGAAAAATCAAGACGATCTCAAAAGAGGAGCTCGACATTCTTGCCTTTCTAGCGGGCAAGAGATTGGACCTCCTCCATTATCTGGCGATCTGGCCTGAGATCGCTGAGATTCTCCCGGATGAAAGTGAGTATTTTCCCTGCGATCTCATATGTCCTTTCCATAACTTCTTGATTTTTCTAACTATCCTTTTCAGTGACCTTTGCGATCCCTACAGCCGACCTGGTAGCACCAGCTGAAGAGGTTCTCACTCAGAGGGAAAGAAGAAAAAGAAGGGAAGAAGAGCGCGAGACCGCTGGGGTTTGCAATTCGACGGAGACCTCCAGTGATCAGTTCCCCATGGCTGGTTTCATGAAGAAACAAAAGGATATCAAGGGAAAACCCCTTATCAGATGGGGTGCCAAAGGGAAATCTGTGAAGGTGTCCACCGATCTCCCTCTTTGGAGTGAAAAATTATCTCGTCACGCCTTTGCGGTCACCTCGGCCTTATATTGGATGAAAAATCTCCAAGAAGTATACAATTTTTAGACCAAAATGCTTCCCTACGCATGCGCTCAAGTGACCGCCAGGAGCACGGTCTTGAATCACCTCATGGGGCAGTCTTTGCGAAAAGCCCTGAAAGAAATCAAGATCCTGCATGAGGAGCATAATGTAAGAACTTTTTCTTGAGTTAATTAGCTTCTTTTATATGACCGCACGATCTAACAATTTTCTTTTGCAGCAATCAAAAGATGCAATGTATGATCCAGCAAATCCTAAATTCCAGAATGCCTTATTGCAACATATAAAAGAGACCGCGGAGCAGGTGATCTCAGAACTTCGAGACCGCGGTGGTCTTACTGAAAATTTTAAAGATATCAAATTTGCCGATCTTTTCCCTGACGCTGCGAGAGTAATAGATGAATAGTCAATCCCGACTGGTGAGGCCTCCACTGAGGGAGAAGAAGAGGAAGAAGATGTTGATATTGAAGGGAATGCTGATGAAGCGAGCGGGAGCCAGTATGTTGTTGGTAATGATACAAGATCTGCTGCAGACTTAAGCTCGGGATTTAAAGTTCCTCCCGGAGATTCAGGAGAGTCTTTAGAGGGGACCGGTTCTTCTTCAGATGATGAGCGGTCTCCCAAAAGATCAAGAAGCAAATAGATCTAGTTGTAATTTTTGTACTTCTTGCATTCTACGGATTTTGTGACCGCGCGATCTGAGGTAATGAACAATGAGTAGAAATAGAAAAAATAGAAATTTGATATGCCTTTGTCTTCTCTATGAATGAGTATTTTTCATGTATTTCTCTTTAAATGTCGATTATACTATTTGCGATCTTGTTATAATGACAGAACTGGCATTCAATCTCAATGCACTAGATGTTTCCTAGCTCGTGGTAATTATCTTATATATTTCATATTGAGTGATTCAATAAGGGTGACCTCCTACATCTAAGATCGTATTATCGGGAGGAGATCAGTTTTAATTAAGCAAGAATGAAATCACGAGAGCCGAAGATGGGCAAAATCTGTTAATACTGGAGGTCTCTGGCTAAAAAATACCTATACGAGGCTGCTTATTAGATTTGCAGTTTACGGTCTTTAAGATCTTGTCAAGATAACACTAATTTGTAGATACTACTTCTTAATAACTTTGAGTAAGAACATAAGATATGATTTATCATGGTTGAGACCGCTCCTTGGAAAAATACAGCCCTTTCATAGTGGATAGTCAGCGATTTTTAATTCTCCAGGCCATCCCTTGGATATTTGGAAAATATTTTCTTGTGATAACCAGCGACCTCCCATACTTACAAGATGAATATGTTGAATGACGATCTTTATTTTTCCAGATCGGTTGATATGAAGATAGATAATAATTTTGGTTAAACAAGCATGAGATCCTGAGGTCGCGGAGGATGAATAAGATCGCTTATTGATGAGTCCAGTTTAAATAGTGAATTCCGGACTCATCTGGGCTAGTTTTCATGCACATGCACTTCACTTTAGGCCTATATTCAATTCTATTTGGTCACGTTGCCCATTTCATTGCTTAGTGCACATTTATGCCCATCTTGGTGTGATTTCATGTATTTCTGTGGTCTAGTATATTTTCATGCAGGTCCAAGGGTTGTGCGACACTCGGGATGGGTTCTGGGGGATTTTCGGTCGAAAAAGCCACTGGTCGTGCGTTTTCCTTCTCGCACGACCAGGCGCACGACCATTGGTCGTGCGTTAATTCCCGTCCCTGATTGAGCCCTGATTGAGCGACAGCGCATGATCATTGGCCTTCTTCGCGCACGACCACTGGTCGTGCGCCACTGACCGTGCGATTTTGTGTAGATCTGAATATGCTACAGGTTCTTCGCGCACGATCAGAGGCATTTCTTCGCGCACGACCATTGGTCGTGCGCCGTTGACCGTGCGCGTTGTTTATTTCTACTTCGTCTATAAATAGAAAGACGCGATTTTAGGTCAGGGATCACTGCTAGACCGCCGTTTTCCGCCTATTTCGAGGGGTTCCGACTCCTCCAGCGCCGCCCACCTTAGGGAGGATCTCCGGGCAAGCTTTCAACGCCAAATCTTCGTCGGAGCTTCCTCTCGGCCATCTCCTTCATCCAAGAGCTTCAAGAAGGGAGTCAACCTAGGCTTCTTCTTCAAGATTGGAGCAGCTTGTGATCATTCCTCTGGTTCGTGACACGAAGAAGACGGGTCCACTGGAAGGTAGTGACAGCCTTCTCTACCCCGGACGCAGTTGAGGACCGAGCTTGGACGCGGATTGACAACCCGATGATTCCTTCCGTGAATCCTCAACAAGACTTCA
Source organism: Dactylorhiza incarnata (assembly GCA_033032865.1). Lineage (NCBI taxonomy): Eukaryota > Viridiplantae > Streptophyta > Magnoliopsida > Asparagales > Orchidaceae > Dactylorhiza > Dactylorhiza incarnata. The sequence continues at coordinate 8,436,426 of JAWHQI010000013.1, forward strand.
GAGTCGGTCGATTTCGCACACTCACCTCCTCTTGTAGTTGATATTGTAGTTGGATTTCTTATATGTTTGATGAAGTATACTTTTATTTGTTAACATTAGTATGAAATCATGTCTATGTGATTGAGTAATCTTGTTATATTTTCATTTGAGGTGTGCCCTGTGGTGTGGATTGTTTGTTGTGTTGTGCCGCCCTAATAATTGTTAGTGGTGTGCTTTGCAAAGAGGTGCTTGCGACCTTCATTCCGCCGCTCTCTCCACCCCATCCGCTAGCCTACTCATCCATCCTCCTAGCGATTCGGTGCATTGCGGCCCGTGTAGCCTTCCATACCGCCTGGCGAAGCAGTGCGCTCAAGGCCTGCATAGGAGTAGTCGTAGCTATTTTATTTTGTTTTCCGCAATCCAAACCAAGCCTCCCGCAATCCATCCGACCTTAAGGATTTCAATCTCAAGTCCTCCTCATTAGTCAACCCCACCTTACTGTGTTCCTTCCGAGATCGATACTTGGGGATTCATTCCCATTTTATATTACTTGAACGATCGGTACACTGCCGTTTCGTGCCGCAGTCGAGCTACCGCCTATAGCGGTGTGCGAGATTTGTGCTTCAAATTTTTGGCGCCGTTGCCGAGGAACACAGACGTGTCAGTTTTCTGGAGAGGGAGACGAGAGGTAGAAGCCCTCCCATTTGTAAATTGGTCGTTTATTTTTATTTCAGTTCTTTTTATTCTATTTTCCTGTTTTTAAAAAGGTTGTTTAGTAAATTACCGTTAGGTGTAACAGTTTGCACGATAGTGTCTTTATTGTGAAGCTTGCTATCTCCATATAATGTGGGCTGCATTTAATATTCGTTGCCGTTTATGTGGAGATATTTCTCACGCTAGTGATAGATGCCCTACGGAAGATGGTGGGCATAATTCTCGTGGCCCGGTGTACGGAGCACCATTTTCCTATGGTTCTTCATGCCCTGTGCCCAAGTCTTATGGCCACTCGTCCTCGCCGCATACACCATTTTTATATTCCTCCCCGGCCCCTCCAGGACCAAAGAGTAATATAAAACGGTGCTTGTTCTGTCAAAGCATGGATCACGCCCTGAAGGACTGTGCCGAGTATCTTCGCCAATTGGACGAGGATGATGAGCCGGATATCCGGATCGTCCCGAGTCCTACTTCCGGCAGCACACCTTCAACATCTGGTTATCTGTTTGTGTCACCTTCATCTTGTGAAGGGTATGATGTGGACACAGTCACCAGATGCGTGGCTGATCTAGGCTCTGACATGGCCGAGCCTATCTCCCCCGTGCATCCATCATCTAGCGTAGATTTGATTCTTTGTGAGGAATCAGTGCTTGACTTTCATCCAAGCACCATTCCTTCCCCTGTTGTGCATTCTACTATGCTCATCTCCGACGACATTGTTGATGATGTGTCGCAAGATGAGGCTGGCAATCTATGTATTGTGCTTACTCCTATGGAGGAGGACAACCTTCTAGGTGAAGAGGAGCTTTCCTCAGCACCGGTGGAGGAAGTCCAAATCCCAGGCATGGCCCTTGTTGATCCCGCCGAGCCTTGTAGTATTGATGACAATGCAAACATTATTTTACTTTCCCAACCTATTGGGAGTGAGTCCGGGACCACTCCTCCGCTTGATTGTTATTTATGTTCTTCTTCTCTTTTATTTCTTGACCCCCTTTCTTCTATATCTGAGCCTGTGTAGGTTGAGTTTTCGCAGGTACTTCAGGAGGACTTGGAGCATTCTGCTCAAGTCAATGATGAGTGTATCCTCTCATGTGAGGAGGTTGACCCCCCTCCATAGAGGAAGCCTCATTCATTGCCTTTTCCTCCTGTTGTCGCCCTGAAGACGATACCTTGCTAGGAAAGGATTTATTTTGAGGTGAGATGAGTGAGGACCAGGCCTCCTCCTCTTCTTATTTCCTATTTCCTCTACCTGTGCTGCGCAGGTATTATTATACAGGTAGAGGAGTAACTGTTTTATCGCCGTATCGGTACCGGCCACCGAAACGGATAATGGAACAGTTATCTGTGCACTTTTTATTCCATAGGCCTATAAGCTAGAACTGTACAAATGCCAAATAAGTCGTGCTGGGAAGACAATAACCCCAGTACTTATCTTAATTTTCTTGCATTGTATTTTTCGTTAAGTAGAATAGTTAGTTAAATTTCAATTCAGTTTTAGCTTTTCTATTTTCTTTTTGTTTTTGCGGAGCTTACCCCTGCAGGACATTCCTATGGAAGGCGGTGGTCGTGAATCTTCGTATGGCGGAGGTGCGGCATGGTCATACGCATCTTCTGGTATGCTCACTTGCTGAGCATTGGGTACCCTCTTCCACTAACTTTGTTTTAGAATATCTTAATGCATAGTTTAAGTCTGGGGGAGAGTAGTTGTGTTTACCCGCTCACGTGCACACTGCATATGCATACTCGAAGCTTTTATTGATTTATTTTGTTCAGATCATTGCAACACACACCACTTGCACCCACTTGAGCGTATGCTTAGCTGTTTGCGTGCCGCAAGTTAAACTCACTTCGTGAGTAAGGTTCGGGCAAATCATTGTGCTGGCCTTTAAATTATATAGTGAAGTAATATGTTGACTCCGGTGTTCCTAGTCTAATGCTTTTGTGAGCATGGAGATTTGTGTAGATTAGATTCCTTTTTATACTATTAGTCTTATACATTTCTATTAGTGTAAATAATGTTTGCTCTACTCAAATGGTGAATCCAGTTGGAATCAAAAGGTAGTATATGGGTGTGTGTAAATTATCGCTAGACGTGTATTGCTTGTGCCGGGAGGAAGGATAACCTTTCTCGGTGACTAAGAACTCGCCCCAAGCGATTCTTGAAACATTGGCATTGGATAATTCTGTTGCGCAAGAATGATGTAGGCCATCATTTTGGCCCGGTTGAGCTTTTGTGCCAATCCTGATATCTTATCCTCGTTAGCCCATTTGTGCCTACACCATCCCTTTGATTCAGCCCCACATTTTATTCCACCCAAAACCAAAAAGCCGATCCTAGTCACATACCCAAAGCTGAGCTATAGCTGTTTTCAAATTTGTATTTTGGAATGTTGCTGTGGTGATGTTAAACTTGGAGATGTGGTTGTACTCCCTTGAATATTTGCTGAATTTAAAAAAATATATAATTAGAAAAAGAAATGAAAAAAAAATGAGAAGGAGTTTAATTGAAAATCTCTTTGAGATATGTATTTTGGAGTAGGCGGTGCACGTACCCATGCGTTCAAATCCAAGTCTGGGGGTGTGGTGCATCCGCGTATTTTTGTTGCTGCGGGGATAGAGTTATTGTTTATGCTCATTTGGGTTAGGTGCTTTAAGCCGTCCTGTTTATCATTGTTTACCTCACCGTAACCCAAGCCCCATGAAAAACCTGAAGTCCTACCGACTCACGCTCTAAACTAATCTAGTGCTGTGGAGAGAATGTGACCGGGCGAGCGTATGGTCTCCGACACCGATGGATTTCGGTGGAGTTTGTCCCAAACCCCAGCTTGGGCAATGCTCATCTCAGTGTGTATTTTACTTTTTCCATATGCGTGACCGATTGACTCACCGTGATTAACCTTTATGAGTAGTAGTAATATTTATTTACTCCATTAGAAATATATAAACTATGTAAATAATTAGAAACCCTATCTACTATTTCTCTATGCACTTGAGCATGCGACTTCGCATGGTACTCCTCGATGTAATTTTAAGCTAGCTATTTATTTTTCCCCGCCTGCTTAGGATGTGTTTGCTCGGGACGTGCAAACAGGTAAGTCTGGGGGTGTGATGAGTCCAGTTTATATAGTGAATTCCGGACTCATCTGGGCTAGTTTTCATGCACATGCACTTCACTTTAGGCCTATATTCAATTCTATTTGATCACGTTGCCCATTTCATTGCTTAGTGCACATTTATGCCCATCTTGGTGTGATTTCATGTATTTTTGTGATCTAGTATATTTTCATGCAGGTCCAAGGGTTGTGCGACACTCGAGATGGGTTCTGGGGGATTTTCGGTCGAAAAAGCCACTGGTCGTGCGTTTTCCTTCTCGCACGACCAGGCGCACGACCATTGGTCGTGCGTTAATTCCCGTCCCTGATTGAGCCCTGATTGAGCGACATCGCACGATCATTGGCCTTCTTCGCGCACGACCACTGGTCGTGCGCCACTGACCATGCGATTTTGTGCAGATCTGGCTATGCTACAGGTTCTTCACGCAAGATCAAAGGCATTTCTTTGCGCACGACCATTGGTCGTGCGCCGTTGACCGTGCGCGTTGTTTATTTCTGCTCCGTCTATAAATAGAAAGACGCAATTTTAGGTCGGGGATCACTGCCAGACCGCCGTTTTCCGCCTATTTCGGTGGGTTCCGACTCCTCCAGCGCTGCCCACCTTAGGGAGGATCTCCGGGCAAGCTTTCAACGCCAAATCTTCGCCGGAGCTTCCTCTTGGCCATCTCCTTCATCCAAGAGCTTCAAGAAGGGAGTGAACCTATCCTTCTTCTTCAAGATTGGAGCAGCTTGTGATCATTCCAACGGTTCGTGACACGAAGAAGATGGGTCCACTGGAAGGTAGTGACAGCCTTCTCTACCCCGGACGTAGTTGAGGACAGAGCTTGGACGCGGATTGACAACCCGATGATTCCTTCCGTGAATCCTCAACAAGACTTCGGAGTCGGTCGATTTCGCACACTCACCTCCTCTTGTAGTTGATAGCGTAGTTGGATTTCTTATATGTTTGATGAAGTATATTTTTATTTGTTAACATTAGTATGAAATCATGTCTATGTGATTGAGTAATCTTGTTATATTTTCATTTGAGGTGTGCCCTGTGGTGTGGATTTTTTGTTGTGTTGTGCCGCCCTAACAATTGTTAGTGGTGTGCTTTGCTAAGAGGTGCTTGCGACCCTCATTCCGCCGCTCTCTCCACCCCATCCGCTAGCCTACTCGTCCATCCGCCTAGCGATTCGGTGCATTGCGGCCCGTGTAGCCTCCATCCCGCCTGGCGAAGCAGTGCGCTCAAGGCCTGCATAGGAGTAGTCGTAGCTATTTTATTTTGTTTTCCGCAATCCAAACCAAGCCTCCCGCAATCCATCCGACCTTAAGGATTTCAATCTCAAGTCCTCCTCATTAGTCAACCCCACCTTACTGTGTTCCTTCCGAGATCGATACTTGGGGATTCATTCCCATTTTATATTACTTGAACGATCGGTACACTGCCGTTTCGTGTCGCAGTCGAGCTACCGCCTATAGCGGTGTGCGAGATTTGTGCATCACTTATGCCTGACAGTCTCTGACTTTAATTTATCTTCACGAGTCCGCTTATCACTTTGGCGATCTCTAGCTTTGAATATCTGTCACGAATAATAGTGATAATTCATTGATGCTGATTCTCAAATAAACAAATATAAGAGGCGATCTTCAGCATTTCACAGGTTGACTTTCGGAGCCTTTCTTTAAACTGATTATCTTGAATTCATAAGATCTTTTGGAGATAAAAGTCAAAATCCATGCGATCCCTGAATAACCTTTAATGATAAATTGAATGGCGGTCTTCCAATAATTCAGATCGTCTCTTCCTTGGCTTAGAAACATAAAACATGTTGTAAAACTTTTGCCATTTGAAATTTTTTATAAGGTCCAGAAGCTTTTAGCCGGCGGTCTCAATTTCTTCAGACCGTCCTACGCTCAACACTATCCAACATTGAGACATGCGTTCTTCGAAAACATCAGACCGCCCCTTTATAATAAGTGCTTGATGGAGATAATCTGTAATGATCTATAGGGCAGGTGCGGCCATGCCAGCATTGCTTTCCTCAAAAGACCATCACAATTCTAGTATCTTCAAGAAAATAGAGTGAGGATAAGAAAAAACCAGCTCAAGATTATCAAAAAAGGGCAGGTCCGGCCTTGCCAGCATTGCTTTCCTCAAACGACCGTCACAATTCTAGTGTTGGGAAATTGACCCTCAATGTCCCTTTAATTTGAAGAGGCCTCACACTCAAATACAAAGTACAAGTTGTATTTGATAAACCCTATTTGTATCTCATAAGCATGCAGGGTTAGGTTATTCCAAGACAAGGAATTGTATTGGTAACAATCTGCCCAAAACCGCTGAGACGACAACTCTGTCTCCGTCCACCCGCTGAGATGGAGTCTGGGCTTGCAGAGCTGCAGAGAGGTAAACCGCTGAGACTTGTGTCTGTCCCAGCGGAACCGCTGAGAAGGAGACTGGAGCTGCCGCTGAGACAAGATGCTATATCAGCCCAACCGCTGAGACAGATTCAAATGTGCTGATGTGATCTGCTTTTGTCCCAAGCGAATATAAAAAGGGAAAAGCAACTCCAATCTGCCCCATAATGTGTCAGGAGGATTGTAATAGCCGTTTAAGCCTTCTGGAGGTATAAAAGCAAAAGCTAGGACCCAACAACAGCAACAGTTCGATTGAAAAGCTTTTGCTGCAAGCCGCAATCGAGCATTCTCGTTCCAGCAAGTTGAAGTTGTTCTCTGAAGCTGGAGTTAATCTTCTGAAGGAGATTAGTTAGCTCTTCCTGTACCAACTCAAGAAGGGCATGTTGATCTTCTGCTTTGCTGAAGGAGAAGATCAAGGTGATTCAAATCTGAAGCTGCTGTCTTTCAGATCTGAAGAAAGAAATCAGAAGACCTGAGAGTAAACCTTTTGTCTTCTGTATTTAGTACAAACTCTCTTATATCTTTGTAAGGCATTGTTTCATGAGTGAAAGGCTATTGAGCCTGTGTGTAAAGCTGTGTTGACAGCTTGAGTGGTAGGACTTCTTGATAGGTCTGAGGTAGGAAATCTGTGTGATTTCTGAGTGGTAGGAGTTACATAACTCTGAGTGTAGGGTTGATGTGCCTGAGGTGTAGGGCTGTTGAGCCTCAGTGTAGGGCTGCTGTGCCTGAGGTGTAGGGCTGTTGAGCCTGAGTGTAGGGCTACTGTACCTGAGGTGTAGGGCTGCTGAGCCTGAGTGTAGGGATGTTGTGCCTGAGGTAGGATCACTCTTGATCTGAGAAGTTCTGAGGAACTTGTGGTGTAAGATCAAGGAGCTGAGATTGGAGTTTGTGGCCTTGTCTAACTCACTGTTAGAAAGGTGAAGGGGTAAAGAGGACTACTCAAGACACTCTGTCTTGAGGAACCTCTATACATCCTTGTGTGCTTTCTGTGATTGAGTTTTCTGCAGCTAGATACATTAGGATTATATAAAGAAAATAAGTAAAACCTATTCACCCCCCCCCTAGGTAATATTGACTACACCTAACAAACTACAAAGTGGTATCAGAGGCAGGTTGATCAAAAGGACTTAACAGTCTGATCAGATCCTATACAGGAGTAGTCAAATCTGAAATCCAATGGACAACGTACAGTGGAATGAAGAAGGAGTTGGGGTCAATGAAGTTGCCCATATGCTCCAAAGAAAACTTTGGTATATGGAAGCAAAGGGTAAGGCTATTCATGGAACCCTCAGACCCAAGGATCTGTTTGACTATCAAAAATGGTCCTTATACCTTTGAGAAAATCTCCACTATTGACCCTACTAGAAAAGTACTTAAGGTATTTTCTGAGCTGACCAATGATGAGACAGAATTGTACACTATGGACAAGAGAGCCCAAAACATAATAGTAAATGCCATTGATGACACTACATTTCAGAACTTGGTACACTGCACAACTGCCAAGGAAATGAGGGACACATTGGTTGTTTATATGGAGGGAACAGCTGAAGTGAGGGATGATAGAAAGTCTATCCTCAATCAGGAGTATGAAGCCTTCAGACAGCTGAGCCAGAAGAATATGTCCTTGTGCTATGAAAGGTTCTTTAGGATTGTAAATGAACTAAGAACCTATGGAAGGGTGTTCACAGATTATGAACTCAATGACAAGTTCCTTAGATCTCTAACTAGAGATTGGGACACTAAAATATGTACAATCAGGGAAGGGGCAAGGCTTGGAGAAACCCCTACCCATACACTGTTTGGGAAACTGCTCTCATATGAGATGTAGCTTTCTGCAAGAAAGGAGGAGGACACTTCCTCCAGGGCTCACACAAGGGAGAGATCTGTTGCTCTCAAAGCTGAAAGCTCTAAGAAGAACAAGGGTAGAGTGCAGTCACCTCCAAGAAAGGCTGCTGAATCTGAGAAATCTGAGAGCTGCAATTCAGACAGCTCCTCTTCTGATGAGGAGTTTGCTGCCTTCACAAGGCAGTTCAAGAAGATGATCAGGAGGAAACAATGGAAGAACAAACCTTCCTCCTCTTCTCATCCCAAGAAGGATCATTACAGATCTGAGAGGCAACATCCCAAAGGGGACAGGTATGACTCTAAATCTAGTAAACATGTTTCAACTAACATAATTTGCTATTGATGTAGTAAGCCTGGACATGTCATTGCTAACTGTCCAGTCAAGAGAAAGGAAAGAGGTGACAAGCAACCTCATCACCAGAAGGAGAGGAAGGTAGAAAAATCCTTCCTAGCTAAGAAAGGCAAGAGTTGGAGTGAATCTGAATCTTCATCTTAAGATTCAGATGGTGAGGAGGAAGCCTACTTGGGGCTGTTTGCTGATCAGGAGGAAGAAGACTATCCTGCTGCCAGGAAAGGAATCATGGCCCCTCTATCACATTCAGATAGTGATGTAGAGGAGGATGAGGTCACTCTAGATGACCATGGGCTGATGGCTATAACTGAAGATGAGGACAGCCACAGCAATTCAGAACATGAGCAAGTATTGATTCACTGCATTTCTTCTTCTTCTTCTGATTATGAAATAGGTCCCGAATCTGAATCTCCTCCATCTAAAGTTGGAAGTGAATCAAATTCTGAGGAGGATGTCAATCAATTGATTGATAGGTATGGTGCACTCCTGGAAGCTCTGAAAAAGAGCAAAAATCTAGCCAAGAGGCAAGCCCAAGAAATTACTTCCCTAAAGTAATCAAAATCTAAGTGCATTGAGCATGCTACCCAGCTAGTTCTAATGAGAAAGGAGATTGGCAAGCTAAGGGTAATGTCAATCATCCATGTGGGCACCATAAGCCACAAGAACAAGATCATTAAGGATCTTGAAGAAAAGCTCCTCAAGGAGAGAATGCTAGTGACTAAGTTCTCCAAGCCCAAGACAGTGCTGCCTATTATTGACACCTTCAACTCCCATGACATGAGAGGTGTTGGTTTCAACAAGGAGGCAGCAACTAGCAACACTAAGGGAAAGGTCAAGGACTCAAAAGAATCTAAGAACTCCTTTGTGAAAGTCTTGATGCCCTCAAACAAGTATGACCAAGAAAGTGTTCATGGTCACTTATTAAATGGAAGTTCCTATAACTTGAGCAAGAATGCTCAAAGCTATGGAAATAGAAAGAAGTTAGGCTTGAGTGCCTTCAAGGCTCTGCATGAGGAAATTCAAATGGCCCATCATGGACCCTTTGTTTTTGGAACCTCAGCCCCTTCACTCAAGATAACTAAGGCTGTCAATTCTAAACATTGTTCAGCAAAGTCCATGGCTGTTGACTGTCCTGTAACCAAGCCAAAAAGCCCAGTTTCTGCTGCCATCCACACATGTTTAGCTGCCAAGCTAAAGGGTGTTGATGTCAAACAAAAATAGACTGCCTTGACTGATTATAGGAAGGTAAAAAGCCATGTCTTTACTGATAAGAAAAAGATTACAGCAGCTGCATCCCCTACTGGACAGAAATAGGAAGCTTCATCTTCTAGGACTATTCAGAAGAGGAGATATAATATATATGAGTGTTGGTGCTGTGGCAAAGTGGGACACTTTGCAATTGATTATTGGCACAACCCCATTGTGCCAAAGGCAAGGATTGAACCTCAAGCCAAACCAGCCCTTTCTAGGAATATTCCATATGGTGTTAACAGGAACTTAGGACCCAAAATTAGTTAGGGTCCTAAGGTACATTAAATTCTTTGTTGCAGGTTAGTTCAAGTACCAATCTCAACCAAATATGGTTCTTGGACAGTTGGGTGCTCAAGGCACATGACAGGAACTAAGGATCTTCTAAAGGATTACCATCCAGTGAAGAATGGACCCAAAGTTATCTTTGGTGGATCTGGAAAGGGAGTCACCAAAGGATATGGTATGATTTCAAATGGCATAGGCTCAATCACAAGGGTAGCTTATGTTGAAGGGTTGCAACACAACCTTGTAAGCATAAGCCAACTATGTGACTTAGGCTATGTCATTGAATTCCACAATGACAAGTGCTTGATCAAAAAGTCTAATGACTTGGAGACCATCCTCTCAGGCACTAGGAGTGGAAATGTTTATTTATTAGACTTCATTTACAATTATTCTATCTCTTATGTATGCCTTGTAGCTAATGAAAATGAGTCTCTTTATTTCCAATGGCACAAGAGACTTGCCCACATTAACTATAAGACAATGTATAGATTATTTTCTAAAAACCTTGTTAGAAATAGTCCTAAACTAAAATGTGGTAAAAGTGGTCCCTGTCATGCTTGCCAAATGGGTAAGCAAACTAGGACCACCTTTAAAAGTATTGGCTCCAAGGATACTGAGAGGTGTTTATACCTATTGCACATGGACTTGTTTGGTCCTTTGCCAATTCAGAGCCTAGGTGGGAAGTTGTATACCTTAGTAATTGTAGATGATCATTCAAAGTATACATGGGTATTCTTCCTTAAGAAGAAGTCAGATACCTTACATGTCTTTATAAATTATGTCAAGGCTATTCAGAATGATCTACTATGTACTGTGGTCAGGACTAGAACTGACCATGGCACAGAATTTCAATCTGAATCCATGACAAAATTTTGTCAAGAATTTGGTATCACCTAAGAGTTCTCCTCCCCAAGGACTCCACAGCAAAATGGTGTGGCTGAGAGGAGGAATAGGACCTTGATATCAGCTGGGAGAACATTGCTTAGTGACTCCTCACTCCCAGAATACTTCTGGGTTGAGGCAGTCAATACAACCTGTTATGTTCTCAATAGAGCCTCCATCAATAAGGTCCTTGGGAAAACCCCTTATGAGATTCTGAAAGGCAACCAACCTACAATTTCTTACTTTAGAATCTTTGGTTGCAAATGCTACATTCTAAATAATGGAAAATCTCAATTAACAAAGTTTGCAGAAAAATGCAATGTGGGGGTTTTTGTTGGGTATAGCTCACATAGTAGAGCTTATAGAGTTTATAACAAGAAAACCCATGTTGTAGAAGAATCTATGCATGTTGTGTTTGATGAGACTAGCCTTCTCTACAATGAATGGTCTAGCTCTTCTATTTTGACAGGAAATGAAGAAGAGTTGCATGAGCTGACTGTCCAAGACAAGCCCAGCAGCAACAAAACACAAACAGCTGCTGCAATTCCTGAAGAAAAAGAGGTACAAGATGGTGAGTCACAGCTGAACCAGTGGAACAAACACAGCCACCAGAGGACCCTCTTCCAGCTGCTGCAAGGCACCTGTGAGATCATCCAAGAGATCTAATAATTGGAGATCATACCAAAGGAATATTGACAAGAAGCAGAGCTCATAATGAAGCACTATTCTTAAGCTTCCTTTCTCAAATGGAGCCCAAGAAGTTTGAAGAGGCCAATCAAGACACCTTCAGGATTGAAGCCATGCAAGAAGAGCTCCTACAATTCAAGAGATGCAAAGTATGGAAGCTGGTGCCAAGACCTTAGGGACACAATGTGATTGGCAACAAATGGGTATACAGGAACAAGCGGTATGAGAATGGTACAATCATCAAGAACAAGGCCAGATTAGTAGCCAAAGGATACAGGAAAGAGGAAGGTATAGACTTTGATCAAACCTTTGCACCAGTTGCAAGGTTGGAAGCAATTAGGATATTCCTTGCCTATGCTGCCCACAAGGGGTTCAAAGTCTACCAGATGGATGTCAAATCAGCTTTCCTCAATGGAGACTTGAAGGAAGAGGTATATGTCAACCTTCAGGTTTTGTGCATCCAACCCTAACTTCTCATGTTTACTTTCTTAGGAAAGCATTATATGGTCTCAAGCAAGCTCCAAGAGCTTGGTATGAGACTTTGTCCAACTTTCTCCTCAAGAACAAGTTCATGAGGGGAAAGATTGATAGCACATTGTTTCTTAGGGAAACAAGGGGCAAGTGTCTCTTAGTACAAATTTATGTTGATGACATAATCTTTGGGTCTACTGAGGACAACCTCTGCAAGAGATTTGCCAATCTCATGCAGGGGAGTTTGAAATGACCAGTATGGGTGAGCTCAAATATTTCCTTGGGATCCAAGTGAAATAGTCTAATGATGGAATTTTCATCTCCCAGACCAAGTACACTAAGGAGCTCATCAAGAAATTTGGGATGGAATCATCCTTCACCATGAGAACACCCATGAGGTCTAATGTATCATTAGACAAGGATCAAAAGGGAAAGGCCTTTGATGAGTCCATGTACAGATGTATCATTGGATCCCTATTGTACTTGACTGCTAGTAGGCCAGACATTATGTATTCCATATGTGTTTGTGCTAGGTATCAAGCATGTCCTAAGGAATCTCACTACACCTCTATGAAGAGGATTTTGAGATACCATAAGGGCAGCTTGCATCTTGGCCTTTGGTACCCTAAGAACAATGACTTTGAACTAACAGGCTTTTCAGATGCAGATTTTGCAGGTTGCAAAGAAGACAGGAAGAGTAGTAGTGGTACTTGTCAATTCCTAGGGAGAAGATTGATATCTTGGAGCAGCAAGAAACAAACCAGTGTGGCAATATCCACAGCTAAGTCTGAATACATTGCTGCAGGTAGCTGTTGTGCACAACTCCTATGGACACAACATCAGTTGGAGGATTAAAACCTCAAGGTAAGGGAATCTCCTTTGTATTGTGATTCATCCAGTGCAATCTCTATTGCTAAAAATCCTGTCTCTCATAGCAGGACTAAGCACAAAGAGATTAGATATCATTTTATTAGAGAACATGTAGAATGTAAAGATATCTGTCTTGAATTTGTCCCCACTGACAAACAAGTAGATGATATCTTTATAAAGCCACTGGATGAATCTAAATTCAATGCTTTCAAAAATGATCTTGGCATGCTTAGTATGGAATAGTCCTAAATGTATGAGTAGTAGCCATCAATGTTGTTGATTCTGAATGGTGAATTATAAAACTTTACATTATTATACACTACAACTTAGTGACATGAGTAGGACATTTCTTCAGCCAAAATATCTACATTTGGTCTAAACCTTAAGATCAGCTAAACTGCAGAAGTATGTTTAGCTGAATCAGCTGGGAAAAATCCCAGCTGAACCGCTGAGACGAGCAAACTATCCCAGCAGTTGACAGTTCACTGTCCCAGCAGCCTAGGTCTCCGTCTCAGCTGAACCGCTGAGACGGGATGTGTTCAATATAAAATCTTATAATCAATCCTTAATTAACCCAAAATTCCTTAACACAATAAGATAATTAAGTCTAAAAACCTAGGGTTAATAAAAACGAAACTGAAACCCTATAAATAGATACACTGTAACTTAAAATACACCACAAAGTCAAACCCTTAGCCGCTGAGATGATTCATCTTCTCTCCCGTCTCAGCGCCTCGATTTTCTGCTTCCATGGCGCCAAAAAGTTCAGAAGATCTCCTGGAGGGCTATGAAATTGTCAGAGATGGATTCTCTCATGCCTCAGAAGAAATAAGACATGTGATTCATCTGATGGAAGCTCAAGGTCTAGAGCATATGCTGTCTGAACCCTGCTGCATTCTCAGACCTGAAGTCCTGGAATGGTTCAGCAATGTCAAGTTATCTCCTTCCAAAACCATCCTGAAGTCCAAGATAGGAACTGAGAAGATAAAGATAACAGCCAAAAGGTTGGAGAAGGGACTGAAATTAACTCCCTGCAGTAATAATGAAGAGGAGGAGATATCTGAAAATGATAAGCAGACTGCCCTAAAATGGATAGGGTACAGTGATGCTAAAACTAGTTGTCTAAGGAGGAAGTTCTTCTATCAACAAGGGAAGCTGTTGTCTGATATAGTGGGCAAAGCCATCATATGCAAGCCAGGTTCACATGAAACTGTATCACAGTTCATGTTTGAACTAATGACTAGGATAATTTTGTCCAAGAAAACCTCATGGGGAGAAGTTGTTTTTCAAAGGATAAAGGAATGTCTACATACCCCCAATATGGGAAGGATACTATACCTACAGAATAGTTATTCAGAGACTTTGCAAATTCAAAGGGGTCAAATATCCATTGTCTCAAAAGAATGGACATTAAGACTCTGGATAGATTGTCCAGACTGCTCCCTATGAGCCAGCCATCTGTGGCAAAGGAAAAGAAGAAAAAGTCATCCCAGCAGAAATCTGATTCATCCTCAAAATCAGATGGGTCTGACAATGAGGATATTCATGGGACTGACCTTGGATCTGCCAGCAGCCCAATGAATATAGATAATGAGGATGTCCCCATCTACAAAGGTAAGAATATAAAATCAATTAAGAACAACAACATTATTCTTACCTATCCTAACTTAGTGAAAATTCAGATAATGCAGATGCACACACTGTGCCTGCTGAGACTGAGAAAGACAAGGTCATGGAGAAACCTGATTCTCTTGTGATCCTATCCAAAGCCTGTGAAGAAATGTTGGATGCTCCATCTGAGAGGGAGCAGCTGAACAAGAATGGAGTCAATGCTCCAACTGAATCACCAAAAGCACCTACCACTGAAGATCTACAAAGAGAGATTGACTCTGTCATCTCAAATCTTGAAAGAAGAATCTCACAGATTCCTAATAACATCCCTGCTCTCTAGAATTCTGGTGATCTAGGTCTCCCTGCTGCTCAAAATGAGGGGAAGAAAATCACAAAGACAGCTGATAAGTCATCTGATGTCCTAGATTCCTTGAATCAATCTGTTCAAGAAAATCCTGGTGCACAATCTGAGGGGGAGCAGAATAGTGAGTCTGAGGAGAAAGATACTGATGATGTGGATGTCAATGATGATGATGGACTGCATCCAGATCATATAGATGATATTGCAACATATGCTGAACATCAAGAGGGTGAAGAACCAAAGGAACTGGATCAAGTGATCCATACTGCTGTGGTGTCTGAACCAATCATCATCACACCACATGTAGATGTTGTTCTTCCACCTAGTCCTCCTCAAAGGCTAAAACGGGCAATGATAGTGGAACATCAAGCCCCTGCCTCATCTTCACAGTCCAATGAGCACATCTTGGGAGCCATACAGTCTATGCTAGATGCACACCTTGTATCTATGCAAGTGTATGTTGATAGGTCCACTGCCTCAGTCAGAGATTATGTCAACCAATCTGTCTCTACAGTAAGAAATGAAATGTTGAGTGAACTGAACATCATCAAAGAGGACTCAACATTCCTAAAAAAGCAAATGACCACATGGTTTGACTTAGCCAAGAAGACTGTGGATTCCCAAGGACAGATATTCAAGTCCATTCAGAATGACCTGGTCATGTCTGCAAAAGACATGAGCTATGTCAAAAACTATTTCAGTAAAATAGATGAAGTCATAGAGAAGTCAGCACATCATCTTCAAGAGTATGTCTACTCCACTGCAATGCAGTTAAATGAAGCTACTGACAGCTACAAGGAAGAGCTGAGAGGAGAACTTGAAACTCTATCACAAGCTCTTGATGCAAAAGCCACTTCTTCCCATCTCAATGAAGAAGTTGGCAGGTTAAAAAGTGACCTTCAAGCTGATCTTGAGAATGTTTTCCAAACTCTCTCTGGCACAATCACAACAGTTAAGCAAGACCTCAATCAACAGATATATGAAGAAGCCAGAAAGGGGGAGAATACAAATGCACACATCAATTCTGATCTCACACTGAAAGTTCTACAAGGCACTAGGATTGCTCTGAACCTGCCATTACTAGATGTTAATAGGGCAGAAGACTGGGATTTTCCTTAACAAGAAGCAATAACACAAAATCAGAGATTGAAATAGCAAAGAGAAAGAGAGCATGTATTGCTCACTGAGGAATTCATGGCCAACCAAAGGGATGAAAACAAGAGAGACCCTGACTTTGAATACTGGAGTGATGATTCCAAGAAGATAATCCTGAATGCTTGGGTAAGACATGGTCAGATGTGCAAAGATATTGATAAGTTATATCCAACTGAGGAATGGATAAGACATCTTGAAAGGAACACTAAAAGAGATAAGGTATACAAAGAAAACATAGTCAGGAAAGATAACCCACAAAGAATGCCATCTAGGTACATCCCAAAACCTTTTATGTACTTTAGAAGGCAAGAGCTCAAGAGGAAGATTGTTGAGATTAAGGCAACCAATGCTGAAAAGGACTCAGCTACAAATCTAAATGAAGACACTGATGTACCTGCTGAAGACAAGGAGCCTGCAGTCCAAGAAGAAGTTGTTGTTGAGGTTCCTGAATGTTCTTCCTCTAAGAAAAGAAAATATTGATTTTATGTATAAAACTCCTAGGAATGGTTGAATGGTGATTGAACTAGAATCTGTCTAAAATATTTTGTGCAAACTGAGGTTAATTAAATACTGCTTTATCTGAAATACTAATCTGAGATTTAGCTAAGTTTTACCTTGGTATTATTGGTTATGTTATTATGAGACGCATTGTCATATCTTTCAACTCACAGTGAGGGATTGATTATCTGTCTGATCATCTGTTATAAAATCTGTTTGCTTAATATGATGAATTCATTGCAGCATTGATATATATCAGAAAATTTATAAGTCATGTACTCTTGCATTTGAAAGTGTTCTGCCTTCTTCAAATTGGGGGAGATTGTTGGGAAATTGACCCTCAATGTCCCTTTAATTTGAAGAGGCCTCACACTCAAATACAAAGTACAAGTTGTATTTGATAAACCCTATTTGTATCTCATAAGCATGCAGGGTTAGGTTATTCCAAGACAAGGAATAGTATTGGTAACAATCTGCCCAAAACCGCTGAGACGACATCTCTGTCTCAGTCCAGTTGCTGAGATGGAGTCTGGTCTTGCAGAGCTGCAGAGAGGAAAACCGCTGAGACTTGTGTCTATCCCAGCGGAACCGCTGAGAAGGAGACTGGAGCTACCGCTGAGACTGGAAGCTGTCTCAGCCCAACCGCTGAGACAGATTCAAATGTGGTGACGGGATCTGCTTTTGGCGCAAGCGAATATAAAAAGGGAAAAGCAACTCCAATCTGCCCCCATACTGTGTCAGGAGGATTGTAATAGCCTTTGAAGCCTTCTGGAGGTATAAAAGCAAAAGCTAGGGCACAACAACAACATGAGTTCTATTGAAAAGCTTTTGCTGCAAGCCGCAATCGAGCATTCACGTTCCAACAAGTTGAAGTTGTTCTCTGAAGATGGAGTTAATCTTCTGAAGGAGATTAGTTAGCTCTTCCTGTACCAACACAAGAAGGGCAAGTTGATCTTCTGCTTTGCTGAAGGAGAAGATCAAGGTGATTCAAATCTGAAGCTGCTGTCTTTCAGATCTGAAGAAAGAAATCAGAAAACCTGAGAGTAAACCTTTTGTCTTCTGTATTTAGTACAAACTCTCTTATATCTTTGTAAGGCATTGTTGCCTGAGTGAAAGGCTGTTGAGCCTGTGTGTAAAGCTGTGTTGACAGCTTGAGTGGTAGGACTTCTTGATAGGTCTGAGGTAGGAAATCTGTGTGATTTCTGAGTGGTATGAGTTACATAACTCTGACTGTAGGGCTGTTGTACCTGAGGTGTAGGGCTGTTGAGTCTGAGTGTAGGGCTGCTGTTCCTGAGGTGTAGGGTTGTTGAGCCTGAGTGTAGGGCTGCTGTGCCTGAGGTGTAGGGCTGCTGAGCCTGAGTGTAGGGCTGCTGTGCCTGAGGTAGGATCACTCTTAATCTGAGAAGTTCTGAGGAACTTGTGGTGTAAGCTCAAGGAGCTGAGATTGGAGTTTGTGGCCTTGTCTAACTCACTGTTAGAAAGGTGAATGGGGAAAGAGGACTACTCAAGACACCCTGTCTTGAGGAACCTCTATACATCCTTCTGTGCTTTCTGTGATTGAGATTTCTGCAGCTGGATACATTAGGATTATATAAAGAAAATAAGTAAAACCTATTCACCCCCCCCCCCCCCCCCCCCCCCTCTAGGTAATATTGACTACACCTAACAAACTATCATCTAGTATCTTCGGGAAAAGAGAGTGAGGAAAAGAAAAAACTAGCTCAAGATGATAAAAAAAGTGCAGGTGTGGTTATGCCATGGAGGCCATAACGATATTGCTTTCCCCAAGAGACTTCTTATGATTACATCATACAATCATCCTCTTGTTGTTTATCCTCATACCAATGTGTATTCAAAGGTCACAAGAAAAGATGATCCATAGGGCATGTGTGGTCATACCGCGGAGGTTACACCGACATTGCTTTCCCCAGAAAGATCATCAAGACTATAACGATGTCCTTCTACAATGCATGACAGAGCTGAACATTCACCTAAAACCTCCCTTAGCGTAAAGGTGCGTCAGATGTCAGCTAGGACCCGACATCCTAAATTTCCTCCGCATGAGCTTGGCGAGCCACTGCTACACAGATGCGAAATCTCCCCACTACCTGTGGTCCTGGCAGATTTTATTACTCAAGTTTCGGGTCGAGGGGGAATGAAGGAGGATCCGTCGATACCTCTCTTGGTAGGACCTTAGACTTTAATAGTCAAGTAATATATCTCAAGGTTTTCTTTCAAATATCCATGAGATAAGAATTTACATCCACATTATCATAATGCTTTTCAAAAAGGAAAAGAAAGAAAGAAGACAGGAGAATACAAGCTTTAAGAAAAGAAATGCATGAGGGCATCTCCACTCCACGTATGAGATAAATTGATAGTGCATTATTTATAGTTATTTTTATATAATATTTTAATAGTAATTAATTAATTAATTATTATATAGTTTTAGTTTAATATATGTCTAATTTACTTTGTTTTGCGTTTTCAGGGCTTTTGAGAGGTCCCGGAGCAATTTTTGCATTTTGGTCTGCGAATAGTAAAAATTCAAAATTTTGGTCTGCGAATAGTAAAGTTCAGAATTTTAAAATTACATGCCCTATGTCAGGCCGGTGACCAAGGGGCGTGTAATCAAGTCATGGGTGTGACCCAAGGTTGTGTACTCTCCAAAAATAGTGAAGAAGACTATGTTGGTTGCAGAATTTCAAATGATCATAACTTTCAATTCAGGAAGAGTTACGGGACGTACCACCACATTTCGGGATGAGCACGAGATTATATACAAATCTGTAGAATTGTCCCAAGTACACGCCCTCATGTCACGGGCGTGACATGGGCGTGAACACGGGCGTGTACTGAGAAAATTTACAATTTTCCCCCAAATGCTTCCCATTGTAATTTTGGAAGTTTTTCTCTGTACACGCCCTAGGTCACGGGCGTGACTTGGGGGCGTGACCTCCAGGTCACGGGCGTGCCTCACCCTGGGGAACATTTAATGAAGCAGTTTTCCGACGCAGACAGTTTCAGCTTACACGCCCATTGTCACGGGCTTGACCGGGGGCGTGTACTACAAATTGATGGATTTTGGCGTTTTTTTCCCCAACGTTCCCGGGCTTTCAAGACACACGTTCCGCACCATACACGCCCTAGGTCACGGGCATGACCTAGGGGCGTGTCTTCTGAATTTTCTCCTTATAAATTCCCAGCTGCTGCCATTGTCAAGGAATCGAGTCCTTGCTTCATTGGGTCAATTTTAGAGTAGTTTTTTTGCATTTCATTAGTGTAATTTTATTTATGAAATTTATTTCATGCTTTGCAATTCCAATTCATAGCTTAGATTTACTTTACTTGCACTTGTACTTCTCTTTTCATAGTTATAAAATGTTCTTTTTCTTCAATCATGAGTAGCTAATTTTATTACATTTGATCGGATGAATTCTTATGTAGTTTTATTTTGTAATCTCTTTTTCATAGTTTGGTTTTGGAAAACTAAGATTTATCTTTGAATTTAATTGCTTCGAATTCATATGTCGCGAATATGTTTCTCGATCTAAGATCTGTATGCTAGTGATCGAGAGATCCATGCAAACGAGGAGATCACCAAAAGATAAAAAGAGTTGTATGCATTCCTCGAGAGAGGGTGACACAAATCTTCTGGATTTGAGTCAAATCCAATAGTGGGGCTCACCGCATAAAGCAAGCTTAGGGGTTTCGACTGGCCAAGGGGTCTTAATCGATCAACCTAAGGTTAGGTGGTAGTTCTCTCGAGAGAGGCTCTACCATATTTTGGGAATCCCCACGGTCAAGTTTGTCTAAATCCATTTCTTATGAATTCTAGATTTATGAAGTATTTTACTTAAGAAGGATTCTCGATCAAATGTTTCTCTTCTTTTAATTATATTCAAAACTCTATTTTATTTCCGATAAAATAATATAAATTTGCGTGAGTAGAAGTAATCAGCAGACCCGTGGAATACGACACTTGATATTTATTTATTTTAAATATCCTATGCTATGAACGATAGGTGCTCTTGCCTATAGTTCGTAGAATTTGGAGAAATAATATATCGTAAATTTCACCTATCAAGTTTTTGGCGCCGTTACCGGGGAATTTTTGTTGATATTTTGAAAGCGTAAATTTTATTACTTTTATCATTTTCTTTCTCCGCCCCCATTTCTCTTTTTGTTTTTTTTTTTAAATTCCTTTCTATTAAGTAACGGTTGTTAATTTTCTTTTCCCCAAAAAATATGATGATATCTTAGTTGGCCGCAAAAGTTGCCGAGCTTCAATATAAGGTAAACCTTTTGGAAGCCGCACGAAAGCGTCAACTTATTTGTTATTTTTGTGGTGCAAATCATTCTAGCGATGAATGTTATTCTTATTTTTATTCTCAAAATATTTTTGATCAAAATAATTTTTCTCAAGATTATAATTCTTCTGAAATTCCTTCTTGCTCCGATAATAATTATTCGTGGTGGTAAGATCACCCGGATAGTTTACGGTGCAATGAAGAAATTTCTATTGATCAAAATTTCTATTCCTCCACTTTTTATCCGCAAAATTCTTTTGATCAAATTTATTCTCTTGGTGATTCTCCGGATCTTCCTATTCAAAATTTGAATAGTTTTTCCCAAGAAAAAAATAATATTTTATACCAAGAATTTATTAAAATAATGGGTGTGCCGAGCGAAATAGAGAAAGAACATGTTTCATCTTCTAATCCGCCCGACTTTATCCCGCTTTCTCATGAATTTTTAACCCCAACACAAATATTTTGGAATCAAAATTCATGAAAATTTAGTCGCCCATGAATTTTCTCCCCTTGGTAATGATTTTTCTGATAAAAATTTTATTTTAGAAAATGAACAATCGATGTTTAATCATGTGTTTTCACAAGAAACTCCTCCTTGTGAAAAATTTTCTGACTCGCTTAATTTTGATTCTTTTGATACTAACAATTTTCATGTAGAGGATGAGCCGTTGCAACCAAACGTATTCACCGATCCATTTGCCGCTCATCTCCAACAATCCAAATTACCTAAGGTATGTATAGGTAATTTGGATTCACAATTTGAAGCTAACGGACAACGAAAGAATCAGGACTGTAGCGGAGGATTAGCCGAGCGACCGACTTCGGCATGCTCACCTGAGCGTGAATTAAGGGAGTTGCCTGTGCATTTTCAATTTTATTTTCCTTTTTCCTAACAATAACCGTCTAGCTTAAAGACAGGGAAAGCGCTCTTGGGAGGCACCCCTTGCTTATCCTTTTTGCAAATTTTTTTCCTTATCTCCCTTTTCTTTTCAAGTTTTTCCCTCTTCATCCTTGTTTATAAACATTGGGGACAATGTTTATTTTTAAGTATGGGGAGGGGGGGGGGGGGGGGGGGGGGGGGGGGGGGGGGTTCTCTAATGTTTGTTTTTATTCAAAAAATTAGAAAAACACTTTTAATACAAATTATTTTTTTCAAAAAAATTTAAAAATCATAAAAATCTTCCGTTGTCTTCTTTTTCAATTTTGTTTTTAAAATATGGAAATTACAAAAAAAAAACAATTAAAAATTATTTCTTGCGAAAGGCCCGTGTTGGGCTTTCATCCCATAAAACTGCCTAGTACCTTGCGAGCCCGTCATTGGGTAGCCCTTGAGAAGTCCAAGAACAAATTTTTTTTTTCTGTTTTATTTTTCTTGTTCAAGCAAATATAAAAATATAAAACAAAACAAAATTCAAAAAAAAAATGTTTTTATAAATTTTGTATTATTAGATGCTTCCTTACTTTTTATTTGAGTCCAACCAATTTTAATTATGAGCTTTTATTTATACGACTTTAAAAAAAACAAAACTTTTCTTTTTATGTGTTTTCTATTTTATGTGTCTCTTCATAATTTGTTAGATTTATTTTTTAGATAAATTTGATTTAAAGAATTTTTCATTATTTTGATTTGATTAGAATATTTCTTAGTTTTGTTTTCTCTCCTTAAAATATCATGAATTAATTTTGTAGCAATTGTGCTTAAGATCTTTAGATTTTTATTATATTAACTTTAACTCATAGATTCTTAAAGATTTCTTAATTTATTTTCTATGCTCTCAAAATAGTTATCTTGAAAATTTTTTAGCCTTTAAACCCTAGCCCTCCTTTTACTTTACCCTTTTGATTGGCAAATAAAAAAATATACAAGATCATATGTCATGGAATGAGAGGATAAATTTCATGATTCCTAAACATATGCACCCAAATTTGTAAAAGATTATATGGCATGGAGCTGAGAGGATAAAATTCATCACTCCTAAACATATACATTTGGGGTATTAAAAAAGAAGAGTATCTAAAAAATGGAAATGAGAGGATAAAATTCATCATTTCCCAATTAAAAATCTCTTCTATGCCAATTTTACCCAAACTTAACCAATATCATTTCATATTCAAGATATTTATGAGAGAGCTTAGTTAATATTTTAGGTTTTCTATAAAGTTTTGAATGATAATAAATGTTTCTATAATTCTAATCTAAGATTATTTTGCATAATTCAATACAATTTTGTTTATGAAAATTTTATTAGAGATTTTTTGAAACTAATTTTTATTCTACGCATGTCAACTTATGAATCATGATTTATTTCTTATGAATCTAAATTTTATTTCAAAACTCATTTATGTATGAGTCATGTATAATTTTAAATGCATAATTAGGAGTAAATTCTTTTATTTTTTTGAAATGTCATATAAATTTTATTCTCATACTTATGAATTGGTTTTGCTCTGGAATAGTAAAAGCTTAAGTATGGGGGTATTTGATAGTGCATTATTTATAGTTATTTTTATATAATATTTTAATAGTAATTAATTAATTATTATATAGTTTTAGTTTAATATATGTCTAATTTACTTTGTTTTGTGTTTTCAGGGCTTTTGAGAGGTCCCGGAGTAATTTTTGCATTTTGGTCTGCGAATAGTAAAAATTCAGAATTTTGGTCTGCGAATAGTAAAATTCAGAATTTTAAAATTACACGCCCTAGGTCACTCCCGTGACCACGGGGCATGTAATCAAGTCATGGGTGTGACCCAAGGTCGTGTACTCTCCAAAAATAGTGAGGAAGACTATGTTGGTTGCAGAATTTCAAATGATCATAACTTTCAATCTAGGAAGAGTTTTGGGACGTGCCACCACATTTCGGGACGAGCACGAGATTATCTACAAATCTGAAGAATTGTCCCAAGTAAACGCCCTCATGTCACGGTCGTGACTTGGGCGTGAACACGGGCGTGTACTGAGAAAAATTACAATTTTCCACTGAATGCTTCCTAGTGTAATTTTGGAAGTTTTTCTCTATACACGCCCTAGGTCACGAGAGTGACTTGGGGGCGTGACCTCCAGGTCACGGGCGTGACTCACCCCGGGGAACATTTAATTAAGCAGTTTTCCGCCGCAGACAGTTTCAGCTTGCACTCCGATAGTCACGGGCGTGACCAGGGGGCGTGTACTCCAAATTGATGGATTTTAGCAGTTTTTATCCCAACGTTCCTGGGCTTTCAAGTCGCACGTTCTGCACCTTACACGCCCTAGGTCACGGGCGTGACCTAGGGGCGTGACTTCTGAATTTTCTCCTTATAAATTCCCAGTTGCTGCCATTGTCAAGGAATCGAGTCCTTGCTTCGATTGGGTCAATTTTAGAGTAGTTTTTCTGCATTTCATTAGTGTAATTTTATTTATGAAATTTATTTTATGCTTTGCAATTCCAATTCATAGCTTAGATTTACTTTACTCGCACTTGTACTTCTCTTTTTATAGTTATAAAATGCTCTTTTTCTTCTATCATGAGTAGCTAATTTTATTACATTTGATCGGATGAATTCTTAAGTAGTTTTATTTTGTAATCTCTTTTTCATAGTTTGGTTTTGGAAAACTAAGATTTATCTTTGAATTTAATTGCTTCGAATTCATATGTCGCGAATATGTTTCTCGATCTAAGATCCGTATGCTAGTAATCGAGAGATCCATGCAAACGAGGAGATCACCCAAAGATAAAAAGATTTGTATGCATTCCTCGAGAGAGGGTGACACAAATCTTCTGGATTGGAGTCAAATCCAACAGTGGGGCTCACCGCATAAAGCAAGCTTAGGGGTTTCGACTAGCCGAGGGGTCTTAATCGATCAACCTAAGGTTAGGTGGTAGTTCTCTCGAGAGAGGCTCTACCATATTTTGGGAACCTCCACGGTCAAGTTTGTCTAAATCCATTTCTTATGAATTCTAGATTTACGAAGTATTTTACTTAAGAATTCTCGATAAATATTTCTCTTCTTTTAATTATTTTCAAAACACTATTTTATTTTCGATAAAATAATATTAATTTGCATGAGTAGAAGTAATCAGCAAACCTGTGGAATACGACACTTGATATTTATTTGTTTTAAATATCCTATGCTATGAACGATAGGTGCTCTTGCCTATAGTTCGTAGAATTTGGAGAAATAATATATCGTAAATTTCACCTATCATAAATCTTCCCCTTCATAAGATTGGATACGATATGCTCCATTCTTGAGCGCTTCTTTGATAATGAATGGCCCTAACTAGTTCAGAGTAAGCTTCCCGACTGTGCCAGATCTTACTGCTGCGTCAACTTTCTTGAGGACTAGGTCTCCAACAGTAAATTCTTTAACTCTTATATTTTTGTCAAAATATCTGGCCATTCTCCTTTTCACTTCTTATTGCCTGATAGTTGTTGTATCCTTTAGCTCATCAATAAGATCAAGACTATTTTTCAACTCTTCATCATTTTCTTCCATCCAGCTATCTTGATGCTGCTGAGATAATAAGACTCTTGGACTCCTAACTTAAAATTCGACGGGGATGAGAGCTTCTGAGGCATGAGATAATTTGAAAGGAGTCTCCCCAGTAGCTGAAGTTGGTGTTGTCCTCAAAGCCCATAATACTGAAGGTAATTGTTCCGCCCAATTACCTCTAAGATTTTCCACTTTCTTCTTCAAGAGGTTGATTATGAGTTTGTTAGCATCTTCTACCTGACCATTACTCTAAGGGTGATGCACAGAGGTAAACCGCAACTCAGTGCCGATTTGATCACAGAAATTTACAAGACTTGAATTGTTGAATTGTGGACCATTATCTGTGATGTTTGCCATGGGAATTCTGTGCCAAGAAACTATCTCCCCTCAAATAAAATTCCTTACTATTTGGGTAGTAATATTTTCCAGTGCCTTTGCTTTAATCCATTGGCTGAAATAATCAATCATTATAAGAATGAATTTGTGCTGCCCACTTGCTAAAGGAAAAGGTTCAATCAAATCTATTCCTCAAACCGCAAACGGCCATAGAGTGGTTATTGATCTTAGCTGTTGAGTTGGTTGATGCTGAAGAGGGGCAAACTTCTGGCATTGAACACATTTCTTTGCAAATTTTTCTGCATCCATCCTCTTCTGATGCCAATAATATCCTTGCCTTAGAATCCCCTTTTCCATGGTTCTAGCTCCCGAATGACTACCGCATTCTCCCGAATGAACTTCCTGAAGGATAGCTGGGAATTCTTCTTCAGAAACACATCGTGCCAGAGGCGAAAGAAATGTTTTCCTGTAAAGAATTCCTGTAACAAGATAATAATAGGCTGCTTCAAGCTTTAACATCTTCCTATCTTTTACCGTGGAGTGAAATTCTCCAGTCGAGAGGTAGAGTATGAAAGGGTCCATCCAAGACGGACGTAGATTTATCTGCATAACATCTCCCTCCTCGATGGTTGGACGGATAAATTCTGAGGTAGTCCCTCCTGAAAATAGACCAAACTTTGCTAGCTCATCCGCTTCTTTATTCTCTTCTCTCGGGATATGCTGGATTGTAAAGCTCTTGAACCTGTCTATCTCAATTTTTATAAGAGCTTGATACTGACTCAAAATGCGATCTCTTGTCTCGAAACTTCCATTTACTTGAGATGCCATTACTAGAGAATTAATTTTGACTTGAACATCTTCGATTCCCAATTCTTTTGCAAATCTAAGACCAGCGAGTAAAGCTTCATATTCTGCTTGATTATTTGTTGTTCAAAATAAAACATCAAAGCCTGATCCAATTTAACTCCATTTGGATTGATCAAAATAACTCCAGTTCCAGAGGAATTTTTTCCTGAGGCTCCATTGACAAAGATCGTCCCGGTGAGAGGGGTTCCGAGTTTCTTTTCTGAATTAGCCTCCTTTGCATCAACCATGAAATCTGCTAGTACCTGAGCTTTGATTGCTACTCTTAGAATGTAACAGATATCAAATTCAATGACCTTTATTGCCCACATTGCTAATCTACTTGAATGCTCTGGCTTCTCCAAGACACTCTTTAGCGGAAGATCGGTGACAACTTGAATTCAATGAGCTTGGAAATAAGGTCTCAACCTTTGTTCTTAAGTCACGAGCATCAAGGCTAATTTCTCGAGGATCGGGTACCGGGTCTCTGCACTCTTCAGAATTTTGCTTACGTAAAAAACTGGGAATTGCTTCTTCTTCTCTTCTCTTCCTAAAACTGAGCTGATGGCATCGATACTGACACCAAGGTCCTCTACTTCCCTGGGGATCTGGAGTAAGGGAGTTGATGTCAGCTGCTTCTTGAGCTGATTGAAGGCATCATCACACTCTTTTCTCCATTCGAACTTGACACCTCCACAGAGAGTTTTTAAAAAAGGAGCACTTTTATCTCCATAGCCGGAGATGAAACATCTCAAACCTGCCTTCCTCCCACCCAGCTACTGAACTTCTTTAGGGGTCTTGGGAGATGACATTTTCAAGATAGCTTTTACCTTATCGGGATTCGGATCTAACCCTTCTAGAGTAAGGAGATGACTAAGGAATTTTCCCTTGCTAGCCCCAAAAATGCACTTCAACAGGTTTAATCTCATATTGACATTCCGTAGGGTTGCAAATGTTTCATTTAAGTCGCTAATGTGAGTTGAAAAAGGGTTGCTTTTGATTAAGAGATCATAGACATAAACTTCTAGATTTCTCCCTTTCTGGGTTTAAACACAGTTTCCATGATTTTTTGATAAGTTGCTTCGGCATTCCTTAGCTCAAAAGGCATTATGAGATAACAAAAACAACCATCATTCGTGATGAATGAGGTATGAGGAATGTCGGTCTTGTGCATTTTTATTTGATGATAGCCGGAAAACGCATCTGAAAGTGCATAGTGTGCATCTGAGAATCCTCTAGAAAGGGGGGTGGTGAATAAAGAATTAAAAATTATTCCTATTCTAACTGTGAGAACAATAAAATATTCTAAGGATTTATACTCAAATAAGATCTCAGGCAGAATAGACTTTTGCTAAAATATAAAGCAGAAATCATTAGAGTAAACTAGCTATAGGGACAACATAGAAAATTAGTAACTAGAAGACACAGAATTTTTTATAGAGGTTCCCCAAAATATAGGTACTCCCTTCTTCTACCACCTGGTAGGGATGCACCACTGTGCGTGTGTCTTTTTATTATGAGACTCTTAGAACCACTGATCTTTTGACAAGGAGATCATGAACCACCAGATCTTTTGATAAGGAGATCTTGAACCACCAGATCTTTTGATAAGGAGATCTTGAACCACTGAATCCTTTGAAGACAGATTAACAAAACTCTCTTACAGAAGGAAAAGAGAAAGAAGAAGAGGAAGGTTGCAGAAATTCTATTTTCAGTATTCTTATGATGGTTGTATGAAAAACAACTTCTTGTCTTTTCACTGGATCTGCTCTTGATAAACTTTTGCTTATGATGGTGATGATTTGCAGAAGTTATGATTGTCAGATCCTTCTATCTTCTTTCTTATTGAACTCTGGCTCCTATATGATTGTGTTGTTAAGCAGCCTTATGCTATTCTTTTCTTGGAGAGAAGAAGAGCAGTAGAAATTCTTTCTTTGTATTCTTCTTCTATTAGGGTTCCTGTAAGAGAGAGGAAGAAGAAGGAGACCCAATAGAACAGTGTGGCCTATTATGATGAGTGCCTTGCTTTTCTCTTTCTTCTATTTCCTTTTATTGTCTCTTAGTTGAATTTGAATTTGAATTTGTTTTCCTTCCTTCTTTAATTCCCGACCCGTCCACCAACATTTCAGCTTGTTTCCAAGAAATCTTTTATCTGACCTCAATTAATTCATTATTCCATTTAAGGTAATTAAGGAGGCGTTGGGGAACGGTCTTAAAAGAGGTGGGCCACGAGAGAGGGTCAAAAATGACTGTATTCGACGTACACCTTCTATGTCCTGAAGGTTTCCCTTTTCAGACTGTATTCGACGTAGCGTTGAGTTCACTTCCTCTCTTATCGGTACACCTTCTAGTTCCTGTAGGAGCAGCTTCAAATTCATCCTTTCTCTGACTGAACTCTGCTAGTCGACATTGCGTTGATACCCAATAGACGTAACCGTCGAGTTGATGATATGATTTTGAGCTTCATTATATGCGTCGAGATGAAGTAGACGTTGCGTCGACTTTGAATGGCTTCGATATATATTTCCTTCTGCGCCGAGTTGAAGTAGAAGCTGCGTCGACTTATTCAAGTGCTCCGATAAGTACATATCCTCTACGTCGATATCTATTCGACGTAACGTCAACTTGATCTACTCCGACAGAAAGAGTATGTTGCTTGGACTTCTTGTCAGAGTAGCGTCGACATCCATTTGATGTTGCGTCGATTTCTATTCAACGCAAATATTAACTTCACCAAATTTGTGCTTCTCTTGATATGGTCTTAATACCCTAGGTTGAGTGTGATATCCTAAGACATTTAATGACCAGATTACCCTCACTATACAATGGGTAATTCAATCCTAGTAGTTAAAATCACTTTTTAAAATAATTTGTTACGTTAAATCACAAGGTTTTCCCAACAATCTCCCCCTATTTATCTTAACAAATTTTACAGTTTGTTCAAAGTGATTTTACACATTTCTTTGCATACAACAAACATACATAGACAATATCAAATGAATAAACTAGATGTGCTGATAAATAAAAAAGGCATCTGATTATTGATCAACAAAAGGTTTATCATAGATTACCCAAACAGAGTATCACTTCCTTTCTTTGAGAAATATGAATAAGTCCTCATATACCCTCCTGCATTTTTTCTCCACATATTTGAAGTTTGCAGGAGTGGCTTTCTCTGGGTTCTTCTGTATTCTTCCATGAGCTTTGAATAGTTTTTCTAGGTCCATTTCTGTATTAGAATGAACATCCTTGAGTGTGAAACCAAAACCAAAGACCTTGGCAGTCATCAGATTTATGACTTCTAGACTCAGATCATCTGATTCAGGCTCTTTTTCAGGATTTGATTCAACAGAGCTTGCTTTTGATTTATCCACCGTTGCTTTTTCCTTCCCAGAGGTTGAGGCTTTTGTAAACATGATCTTTCTTTTCTGTATCTCATCTTCAAGTGACTCCTCTCCTTTCTTTCTTTTCAGAGGTAGTTGTACTGCATCCTTTGGATTACACCCAATCCCTCCTCTGTGGAGTTACCCTACTCCTAGCATTTTGTCTTGAGGATTCTTTGTAGCATACATTGTATGATCAAATAAAGTTGATTTTATGTGAATTGCCTTGGCCAATTCCTCCTGTTCAACCACCTCTTTTCCTCCTTTTTGAATGCAAATAAATCTATTTTTCTTTTCTTAAAGATCCTTTTGAGCTGCCTCATATTCATACATTTCTCTTTCACCAATATCTTCTTACACTTTATCAAGTTCTGGATTAGAGTAGGTTTGCATTGTGTTTTCTGGGAACTAAACCTATTCAAACTTCTTGTAATAAGATTTATTTTTGCTGTATTCTTTCCTCTGTTCTTTTGTGTACCTCTCACAAATAGGTACACTTCCCTTTCCCCTTCTTCCTCTTCCCCTACCTTGATAAGAAGGACTTCCTGTAAAGACAGGTGTTGGAAGGATAGGAGCAGTTATTTGTGTTGGAGCAGATGTTGGAAGACTGGCCTTGGATGTTTGTTTTGGAGCAGGTGGTGGAGAAGGAGGCTGAGCTAGAGTTGAGGGCTGGTCTGTGGTAGGGTAAACTGGGACAGGCTCAATTGATTCATATTCTTGATCACCAGCTTCCTTGGGAGGAGAAGGTGCTCTGGTAGAATCTCTAGAGGACACCGTGAACTGCAAATGATCAAGAAGGGGTGTCTCAGTGTTGTCAATGTATTCTTGAGTGCGCATGACACAAATCAGATCATCTGAACATACAGGACTCTCCCCCTGTCTTAAAGACTCCCCCTGCATTGAGGGTAGGATTCTTGGAGGTGGTGACTCCCCCTGAATATATGCATTTATAGGCTGTAATTTGGATAAAACAGTAGGCTCTCCTTCATAGATGAAGGCTATAGGAATTGCTGTTATATATATACAATCATGAGGAGGTTACTGCCTGCTAGAACAATTCTTCCCCTGCTTTATATCATTAAGAAAAGATATAAAGCCTTTTGCAGGCATGACTGCCGATCTCACTGCCTCATCAAAAGCTTTAATTTCAGATGTTAATCCTTGCAGTCTTCTGTGTTAGCTACGAAGGTTGCGGTAACACTCGTTTGAGAAGTCAAGATAGACTGATGAGAACTTTGACAGCACTATCTCGAGGGCAAGATCGATTGCCTCAACAATGTCTTGTTGAGTCGCCTTAGATGCCATTGAAAAATCGGAGAGTACCTGCACAGAAACACAGAAAATAGATGAAGAGAGGGAAGAGGGAAGAGAGCAGGAGGGAGAGACTTCAAATAAAACAATAGAATTAAACACAAAAGTTGCTTTGAGTAGATGAATCATCGCAACTTAGGGTTTTATTCAATGCAATGTTGAGAAGAACAGAATTCAGCGCGTCAAAATGAGTCAATATGTACGATCTATCAAATCGACGGAGCGTTGAGTTGATGTCGGCGTGGCTTCGAAAAGGAGACATCAAATGATGATATCGACCTAAGTGTCGATAAGTATTCAACATTACGTCGAGTGGTATTTGAATTATTCATCCCAGCGAGCTCTTGAAGCTTGCGTCGATTAGAATTCGACGTGACGTCGAGTTTAATTCGACGCAGCTTTGATTACACAGATATGTTTTTCTTTTAAGAATCTTGTTGTTTTTCCCAGCAATAACTTTCTATAGAAAATAGTTGTGTATACATAATATAGGGACCTACAAAGCTCCATCAAGCATCCCCAGAGCATTGATGGAGAACTTGTGCTTACTATCATCAAGAAGCTTAGTGATGATGTCAGCTCTTTGAGTGTTAGTAGATATGTATTGAAGGTTGATCTTACCCTTCTCTACATTGTCTCTGAGAAAGTGGTGCCTTATCTCTATGTGCTTAGTTCTGTTGTGGAGAATAAGATTGGAAGCAATTAAAATAGCTCTGGAGCTATCACAATAGATTGTGGAGTTGGCAAGTGTAAAGTTGTAGTCCAATAACTGATTTTGCATCCACAAAATTTCTGAGCAGCAACTTCCTACAGCTATATACTTAGCTCCAGCTGTAGAAGTGGAGACTGTGGTTTGCTTCTTCCTAAACCATGAGATCAATCTAGCACCCAGAAAATGACATGTCCCCGAGGCACTTTTTCTATCCAGCCTGCATCCAGCATAGTCTGCATCTGAATATCCAATCAATTCAAACCCAAATTCAGCTTGATACCATAAACCAAGCTCAGGAGTACCCTTTAGATATCTAAGAATTCCTTTGACAGAACTCATGTGGGATTCCTTTGGGTCCACCTAAAATCTTGCACAAATATAGGTGGCAGACATTATATCAGGTCTGTAGCTTTTAGGTAGAGAAGGGAGCCAATGACTGCTCTGTAAGTCTTTTGATTAAATGACTTACCTTGTTCATCTCTATCTAAGACAGCATTAGTAGCCATGGTGGTTTTCATAACAGAGGTATTATCCATCCTAAACCTCTTAATGAGTTCTTTGGTATATTTGGATTGGGATATGAAAATGCCATCTGGATTTTGTCTGGCTTGGAGCCCAAGAAAATAGGATAATTCCCCCATGCTACTCATTTCAAATCTTGACTGAATTAGGTAAGCAAACCTTATGCATAAAGATTGATCTGTGGACCCAAATATAATATCATCTACATATATTTGTACAAGGAGTAGTTGATTCTTGTGTGCTCTTGTGAAAAGGGTTTTATCCACTTTCCCCCTTTCAAATTTGTGTTCCAGTAGAAAAGTGGATAAGGTCTCATACCAAGCTCTTGGAGCTTGCTTGAGACCATATAGTGCTTTAAGTAGTCTAAATACAAAAGAGGGAAAGGTTAGATTGACAACACTTGGTGGCTGTTCCACATACACCTCTTCATGTAGTTTTCCATTGAGGAAAGCACTCTTGACATCCATCTGGTATACTTTTATCTTCATGTGGGCAACATATTCCAGAAACATTCTGATTGCCACCAGCCTTGCTACAGGGTCAAATGTCTCATTGAAGTCGATGCCTTCCTCTTGCTTGTACTCTTGTGCCACAATTCTAACCTTGTTTCTGACAATGACTTCTATTGAGTCCATTTTATTCTTGAACACCCACTTGGTCCAAATCACTAGGTAGTTCTTTGGTCTTTCAACTAAAGTCCACACCTTCTTTCTCTCAAACTGGGTCAGTTCCTCTTGCATAGCAGAAATCTAGTGGGGGTCACTATCTGCTTCTTCAAACTTCTTGAGTTCAAATTGTGATAGAAAACACTATAACATAGTCTCACTTGTGAGTTGATTCCTTGTCTTGACTCCTGCTGTCAAGTTTCCTATCACCTGAGTTGAGGGATGGTCATTTTGAGTCATCCTGGATCTTGTTGAGGGATCTATGATATGCTCTTCATCCTGAGCTATCACTTGCTCATTTATAGTTGGAATCTAAACCTCATGTACTGGAACAGTATCTGTAGCTGGTACCCTAGGTGATGTTGTTTCCTCTTCAACTACTGCTGAATCCTCACCAGAGTCAGTGTTAATCTCCTGTTGTTCCTTTTCTTGACATACTGATGGATGATCTATTATGCTCATCCATTCAACCTGCTCTGCAAACTGGTCTTCTTCCAGTAGAATAGGACAGGTGGAAGATTCCTTCCCCTTGTATACCATGTTAGTTTCATCAAACACTACATGCAAGGACTCATCAATTTTGAGGGAGCTTTTATTTAAGCACTTATAGGACTTGCTTGATGAAGAATATCCTAAGAATATCCCATCATCAGCCTTCTAGTCAAATTTGGCAAGATGTTTTTTCCCATTGTTAAGCATAAAGCAAGTACACTTAAAAATTCTAAAATAACAGACTATATGTGCCTTTTTCTTCAACAACTCACATGGAGTCTTCAATTTAGTCTTATGGATGAGACTTCTATTCAGAACATAATTTGTAGTATTTACTGCCTCAGCCCAAAAGGACTTTGGCAAGTTAGATTTAACTAATAATGTCCTTTCTGATTCAATTGGGGTTCTATTTTTCCTTTCAGCCACCCTATTTTGTTGGGGGGTTCTAGGAGCTGAAAAGCTTTGCATATTACCTTCATCCTCACAGAATCTACACATTAAATGATTCTCAAACTCAGTGCCATGATCACTTCTGATCACAGCAACCTGTGTGTTGAGTTCAGATTGAATATGTCTAAAGAATCTTGAGAGGATCTTGAAAGTATCTGACTCTGCTTTTAGAAAGAACACCCAGCTGAACCTAGAAAAATCATCAACAATGACTAAGGTGTAGGAGTTTCCTGCTAAGCTTCGAGTGTAGATAGGACCAAACAGGTCCATGTGCTACAGGAAAAGGATTCTAGGAGAATCAATCTTACCAATTGGTTTGAATGAAGCTTTGATCTGCTTTCCTAGCTGGCAGGGTCTACAGGGGTAGTCTTTAATGAATTTACCAGTTGGTAAACACTTGACTAGTTTGAGATTGGAAAGTTTTGCTATGGTCTTAAAGTTAAGGTGACTAAGTCTCCTATGCCACAGCTCACTATTTTCAAATTGGGAGTTAAATAAGCAGATCTCAGACTTTGTGTACTCAAAGTCTACAACATATACCTTACCTTTTCTGAGTCCAGTCAAAACTGTTTGATCAGTCTTAGAACTAACTATATGGCACAAAAACTTAGTGAATACAACCTTGTATTCACCATCACACAGCTGACTAATGCTGATCATATTATGTTGAAGTCCTTCAACATAAGCTACTTTAGAAAATGAGATTTTACCTATCCTGACTAAACCAAATCCGTTGGTTTGACCAGAGTGGGAGTTCCCAAAAATTACCTTGGGCCCTCCCTTGGCCTTGATATTTCCAACAAATATTTTGCTCCAGTCATATGCATGGAGCAACCACTGTCCAAATACCACTGATGGTATGTGGTTGAACAACCTTCCCTCTGCACATTGAATTTAAACATTAGTGAAGACCCTCACATTCTGGGGTCTCTTTCCTCTATCATCATATGAAAATATGAAAGAATAAGATGGTCATCCATTGTTCTCCCTTAGGTGAAGAAGTGCTGCATTGTTATGCCAGCAGTATTTAGCAGTATGTCCTTGTTTGGAGCAGCAAAAACATCTAAGAATAGGAATAAAAGAAGGTCTTGAAATCTGGTAATTTTGTGCAGAAAGAATGCGTCGAGAAGTAATCGACGCAATTTTAGAGTTGCGTCGAGTGGAATTCGACGTACCTGCATAGTCCCGTCGATAATCATTCAAAGTATGGTATTGGTTGCGTTGAGTGGAATTCGACGCACCCATACAGTTGCTTCGAGATGATGTCAACGAATATGCTGGATTCCGTCGAGATGCATTCGACACAACCTTAAGATTGCGTCGAATTCTATTCGACGTATGATTCATATCATTCAGAGTTTGTGAATTTGTACTTATAATCTTTTTAAGCAAGATGATTTCTTATTTTAATTCATCATTTTTGATCATTAACTTATGTCTGGCTTTATTATAGGCATTTGTGCTATTTTTAAGAGTGGAAATGACAGAGTCTATGTGATCTTGATAATTATTTCTATACTCCTCAAATGTTTCATCCATCTCCTCTATTACAATTTTATAACTTCTGCATATAGCACACTCATTCTTCAAATCTAAGTTTTCTAAGGATTGTTTAACTAGGATTCCTGGTTCATCACTAGTGTCTACCCTATTAAATATGGTGAGTTTATTAGGGTTATTATTTTCATGTTCTTCACATGATTCTGAGAATTTATTAGGTCTAGACCTAAATGATGCTATAGGCTTTTCACAAGCATGTTTGCTTGTGAGTGGTTGTGATTCCTGATCAAGATGATCAAATATCTTGGAGAGATTTTGTGAGATATCCATGATCTTTTGACTCCTTCCATTTAGAGAATCTTCAAAGTCTTTTGCCTTTGAGAGATCTTTTGTTAGGTCTAAATTTTCATTATCTACAAAATTTATTTCTTTTTCTTTCTTAATCAATTCTTTATTCAGATCATAGTTAACTGAGGATAAAGGATCTTTACTAAGAACTTCTAAATCAGATTTGATTATGTCAAGTTCCTTTTGATTGTTAGTATAATCTCGGCAGAATTCCTTAAAGCATTCTTTAAAGTCTTTTGAAGAAAAGTCAAAGTCTTCAAAGATGCTTACCTCAGTTTCATTGGTGGAATCCTTTAGAGAAATTATGCAGGCTTCTTCTAATCCACCATCTTTATCATCATCTGATGAAGAGGAGCTTGATTCTGAGTCTGAATCACTCCAGGTTTCAGTTAT
This sequence comes from Dactylorhiza incarnata, assembly GCA_033032865.1. Lineage (NCBI taxonomy): Eukaryota > Viridiplantae > Streptophyta > Magnoliopsida > Asparagales > Orchidaceae > Dactylorhiza > Dactylorhiza incarnata. Next base: position 8,472,642 of record JAWHQI010000013.1, read on the forward strand.
GAAACCTTTCCCTCCTATCTTTTCTCATGGAGGATTTCTTCTTGTTCTCCTTTCCCAGCTTATTTTTCTTGTTCTTTTCTTTCTCAGGACATTCAGCAAAAATATGTCCTGGCTTTCTACTAGAAAAACAAATAACCTCCTGTTTAGGAGGTTTATCATACCTTGGCTTTCTTGAGCTCCTCTCTCTCCTCATGGAATCTTCTGTTCTGACCCACTTTTTCAATCTCTTAGCCAAGAGATTAAACATTTCCTCTTCAGTGGTGGAGGACTCTGCTTTTGCAGTCTTTAATGCAAGAGTCCTTTCTTTATGAATTGGTGTCCTTTCATGGGCTTCTAACTCAGCCCTGCTTTTCAGTAGGAGCTCATAAGATTTGAGCTTTCCTAGGAGAGCATCAGTTGATATCTCCCTGAGGCATCTAGAATCGCTGATAGACCAGATTCTAGAGTCCCATGTGCTAGGTAAGCACATGAGGAGCTTTTCATTAATCTATGTCAGAGAGATTTCCTTGTCAAGCCGTCTCAGCTCATTTATGATGAGGCTGAATCTGTCATACATTTCTGTAATGCTTTCATCATCTTTTTTCTTAAAATTCTCATATTGAGATTTGAGAAGAGGTTTTTTATCTTTCCTCTCATCATAGCTTCCTTCAACAAGTCTGGAGAGAGATTCCCAGATCTCTTTTGCAGACTTGCAACCCGCAACATTCTGAAATATGTCATCAGACATGGTTGAGACCAGTATGTTCATGGCCTTGCCATCACATGCCTTGGCCTTCTTCTCATCCTCAGTCTATTCAGCTCTGGGAACTGAGATTTGTATGACCTTCCTAGTGGAGTCTTTCCTTATTGGGGCTGGAGGACATGTGAGGATGATATTGAAAATTTCCTCATCAATAGAGTTCATATATATTTTTATTCTGGCCTTCCAAAGTGTAAACTTATTCAGATTACACACTGGAGGTCTTGTAGATGCATAATCCTTAGAGCTCATTTTCCATTTAAAATATATTTGAAATAAAGGAAAATTATAGGAGGTCTTTTTGATCAAGGTGTTAACATCTTAATGATCAACCTCCCTCTGATGCTAATTGAAAGTGCATAGTGTGCCTCTGAGAATCCTCTAGAGGGGGGAGGGGGGTGAATAGGGATTTAAAAATTATTCATATTCTAACTGTGAGAACAAAAAAATAATCTAAGGATTTATGCTCAAACAAGATCTCAGGCAGAATAGACTTGTGCTGAAATATAAAGCAGAAATCAGTAGAGTAAACTAGCTATAGAGACAACACAAAAAATTAGCAACCAGAAGACACACAGAATTTTTTATAGAGGTTCCCCAAAATGTGGGTACTCCCCTCCTCTACCACCTGGTAGGGATGCACCACTGTGCCTCAGTCTTTTGGTAAGGAGACTCTTAGAACCACTGATCTTTTTACATGGAGATCATGAACCACTAGATCTTTTGATAAGGAGATCCTTAACCACCAGATCTTTTGATAAGGAGATCTTGAACCACTGAATCCTTTGAAGAGCGATTAATAAAACTCTTTTACAGAAGGGAAGGAGAAAGAAGAAGAGGAAGGTTACAGGAATTCTATTTTCAGACTTCTTATGATGGTTGTATGAAAAATAGTTTATTGTCTTTTCACTGGATCTTCTCTTGATAGACTTCTGCTTATGATGGTGATGATTTGCATAAATTATGATTGTTAGATCCTTCTATCTTCTTTCTGATTGAACTCTGGCTGCTATATGATTGTGTTGTTAAGCAGCCTTGTTCTATTCTGTTCTTGGAGAGAAGAAGAGCAGCAGAACTTCCTTCTCTGTATTCTTCTTCTATTAGGGATCCTGTAAGAGAGAGGAAGAAGAAGGAGACCCAATAGAACAGTGTGGCCGATTGTGATGAGTGTCTTGCTTTTCTCCTTCTTCTATTTCCTTTTATTGTCCCTTAGTTGAATTTGAATTTGATTTCCCTTTTAGGTATGTCCTGAAGGGTATATTTGACTGGACAATAAAATCTTCCTTCCTTTAATTCCCGACCCGTCCACCAACATTTCAGCTTGTTTCCAAAAAAGCTTTGCTCTGACCTCAGTTAATTCTTTATTCCATTTAAGGTAATTAAGGAGTCATTGAGGAACGGTCTTGAGAGAGGTGGGCCATGAGAGAGGGTCAAAAATGACAGCTGAAAAGGTTTCCCTTTTCAGACTGTATTCGACGTAGCGTCGAGTTCACTTCCTCTCCTATCGACGCACCTTCGAGTTCCTGTAGGAGCAGCTTCAAATTCATCCTTGCTCTGATTGAACTCTGCTAGTCGACCTTTCATCGATAGCCAATTGACGAAACTGTCGAGATGAAGATATTATTCCGAGCTTCATTATCTGCGTCGAGATGAAGTCAACATTGCGTCGACTTTGAATGGCTTCGACAGATATTTCCTTCTGCGTCGAGTTGAAGTAGAAGCTGCGTCGACTTATTCAAGTACTCTGATAAGTCCATGTCCTTTGCGTCGATATCTATTCGACATAACATTGACCTGATCTACTCCGACAGAAAGAGTCTGTTGCTTGGACTTCTTGATAGAGTAGCGTCCACCTCCATTTGATGTTGCGTCGATTTCTATTCGACGCAAATATTAACTTCACCAAATTTCTGCTTCTCTTAATATGGTCTTGACACCCTAGGTTGAGTGTGACATCCTAAGATATCTAATGACCAGATTACCCTCACTATACAATGTGTAATTCAATCCTAGTAGTTAAAATCACTTTTTAAAATAATTTGTTAAGTTAAATCATAGGGTTTTCCCAACAACATCTAAAAAACTCATGCAGGAAAACCCCACCGCCGAATCAACTAAAGAATCTATTTGAGGAAAGGGGTAGAAATCTTTGGGGAAAGCTTTATTAATTTTGGTGAAGTCTACACAAAAATGCCACTTCTCACCGGCCTTTTTGACCATGACAACATTTGACACCCACTCGGGGTATTGAATCTCCTGAACAAATTTGCCTTTAGCAGCTTCTCCACCTCCTCCTGGATTGGCTGAGCGAGAGTCTCTGCCACTGCTCTTTTCCTTGGCTTGATGGGTGTGAATTTAGGATCGATGCTGAGATGGTGGCAGGCAACACCTGGATTAACTCCTGGCATATCATCCGCCGAGCAGGCGAAGACATCCAAGTTCTTCAGGAGGCAAGAGATAAGTTAATCCTTATTAGCTTTGGGCAATTCAACATTGATCGAAAGCTTCTTCCTCTTATCTTCTTCGTTGATTGACATTGCTTGAATCGCTTGGGCAGGTTCCAAACGAGCTCCATCTCTTGCATCTTCTTCTTCCATCTCTTTTGCCACTTTGACTTGATTAGGAATTTGAGGTGCTGAGGAAATATCCATTTCCTAGAGTGGAGATGACTCGATAACATTAACCGTCCTGACGTAGCATTCTCAAGCCTTCCTCAGATCGCTCCTGATCCGATATTTCTTGCCACTCAAAGCAAACTTCGTGTCCTGATGATAGGTTGAAATTATAGCTTGGTATTCGTTAAGGACCGGCCTTTTAAAAATTGTGTTGTAGCTGCTCGAGGCTTCAACGACTATGAACTTTACTAGTTTTACTAGTCTTGCTAACGTCACTGAGAGGGTGACAACTCCTTCCACCTCCTTTTTCTCTCCTGAGAAACAATAGAGCGACCCTTTAGTGGAGAGAAGAACTTTCCTGGTCTTGAGCGCCTCGAAAGCAGGCTTAAAGAGGACGTTCACAGAACATCCGGTGTCCACTAAGATCTTGTCCACGGTATAATTCTCGATTAATGCCTTGATAATGACTGCGTCGTTGAAAGGATTAGCGGCCGGGGAAAGATCTTCCTGCCACAAGGTGACCGTTCCTCGAACTGGAGCAGAAGAGGAGGTAGCTGCAACCTCGGATTGATAGACTCTTACGAGACTAGCCTTCCTAGAAGATTCAAGTCCTGCACCTCCATGAATGCAAAAGCGATTACCTAAAGTACCTTCGTCATTTGCCTCTATACATTCACCTGGATATCCGATGTTATCGAGAGAGCAAAACATCGTCTATTTCTTCGTATTCCCAAAGCACTTATGCTACCTCCTTGATCTTGGAGGTCGAAGCTTTAGAAAGATCTCCCTTCTGAAATAGATCTTTGAACTTTTCTTCCTTTAGGAGCTTCTCTACCAGCAGGCAGAGAGCTCTGCAATTATAGGTCATATGGCCTCTTTCCTTATGATGTTCATAATAAAGAGCTAGATTTCTATTTCTTGGGTCAGAGTTGATCGGAGCAGGCCTTTTATAAAAGGCTGGTTTTGAACAACCTGAACCACCTCACTCATTGAGATGTCGAGGTTTGTGAAGGATTCTTGAGAATCGTTGAAGGATGGCTGAGGACATTGGATCTGAAGAACTGGTGCGGATTGTTGAAATGGGGCAGCCGGGGTTGGCAGCGAGGACCCTTCAGGGTGGAACTACTGATTTCCCTAACGAGGGTGATATTGATGGGAATTCCTTCCTTTCTGATAAGAGGGCTAGGACTCTTGGCAAGGCAGTTTGGACGATGGCGGGGCTGGATAAAAACCTTTCGAACCATTCCGGATGGCTTTGCTCATCAGATTAAAAATATAGACAGGGTTGTTGATCTCCCCCTCTATGTGGCGGTGGGCAATACTAATTAGCTCTTGATACGAGCTGGGCTCCCTGGTTGTGTCCTCAAACTTGAGAGGTCCTTTATGCAAGCCATTGATCAGGGCCACCATATAGAGAGAGGGATCTGCATCCCTTATTCCGAGAATTTCCTTCTGAAACCGATCAATAAAGCGAGCTAAAGTCTCACCTTCTACCTGCTTGATCTTGAAGAGGGGTGCAGGGACACTCTTCCACTTCTTAGAGGTTGCAAACCTTAAAAAAAGCTCATGCCTCGGGATGGTGAAGCTCGGGATGGATTGGGAAGGCATCTTATAAAACCACTCCCGGGCTTGCCCATTGAAAGAAGTGATCAAGAGCTTACACTTCACGACATCAGATAGAGTCCTTAGAGCCACCGTGGACTCGAAATCTTGAAGATGGGAAATTAGGTCACTCTCCCCCGTGAACATGGGCAGATGGGGTTCCCTGAAGCCGTTGGGAATTGACTCCCAATGAACTCTATTTGTAAAGGGGGAAGGCTCATCCGCTTCAACAGCGTTGAAAGGAGCAGAAAAGGCAATTGTAGGGGCTGGAGGATAGGCATAATCCTCCGAAAAATTCAGGGCCTAAGCAGGAGGTCCCTGAGATGCTGTTCTGAAGAAATCTCGGCGAGCTGCGAACTCCTCAACTTGGGGTCGCATGAGACCTGCGGGCTAGGAGGTCTCCTGATGTAAAGGGTGACCACCAACCAAGCGGTCAGGGGTGGCGGCCTGACTTGGTTGGGGGAGGAGATTTTAAGAGATCGCGGCCAGGGTCTAACTCAGAACTTCAAACTGCCTGACAGACTCTTGTTGAGCATGAGTGGTCTCTCGGCGAGCTCGGGCGGCCTCTTGAAGAGCTTGCTCGATGTGAAGCTCAAAGCAGTGCTCTAAATCTTCTAAGGAGGTCGGATTGTTCGAGGGGCGACAGCTGGGAGACCGACGAGAACGATGCATGCGATCTGACATCCTGAAAATCCACTGATTTCACCTAACACTCCGGATCTGAAGGTCTCGGGTTCGTTCTGTTGGTGCAAAAAATGTACCTCCAAGACTCACACTAAGAGATGAGGGAAGGGACTGCAGAGTGCAGGTTACTTAGGATGAAGAATGTCAGAGGAAAAATTCTTGAGGGAAAACTTCTTTGATTTATCTCCAAAAAAGGATTACAGAGAGATGGCTAAAACAGGCCAGGGGGAGAGGTAGAAAAGCGACAGAATTCGAGACCGCTTGCACAGGTTGTAAGCTGGAGGCACGAAGTCAAAGTCACTTTTCAGGTACCCCTACCCCTCTATTTATAAATGCGGAGGCTGCCCAATCGGGAAGATCCAAAAATTACGAGCTGTCAGGGGTATAGGAGAACCGGGGCAGAGTAAAGGGGTGCTAATAGTAAAAAGGATAATAGGAGGCCAGACCGCGCGGTTTTGCGAGCTGGCAAATGTTTGACTGCCTATGCTTTGGGAGAAAACCGGAGGGAGGGAAGGCGATCTGGGCGGTCTCGCAATTCTGAGACCGCTGAAAGGGTTTATCCTGGCTGGAGAAAAGAGGTCGTGAATTTTTGGGCAAACAGTATATGTCTAGATGTAATGAATTTTATCCTCTAACATCATGACATATAGTCTTTTAAATGATTTTGGGTGCATATGTTTAGGGGATAATGAATTTTATCCTCCTATTCCCAGGACATATGATCTTTTTTCTACATTTTTTTTATTTGCCAACAAAGGGTGGGGGATAAAGAAATATTTCTAGTTTTTAAATTAAACTATTTTGATTGCAACTTTTTAGTGGAATGTGTTGGATCTGTAGGTGCCCTTAGAGGGGCAGGGGTGAATAAGGGTTTTAAAAGCTTTAAACTTTAATAGAAAACTTTTGATATTTTGGTCGAAGTAAGTTAAATCAAAAGTAAAGAGATAATGAAATTAGAAATTAAATCAATTTTATTAAACAAGAAGATACATGATTATAATTTATAAAGTTGATTACAAAATATGATTTCAATGATGCTAGAAATCGAAGCGAATAATATGAAAACCCTTTTTTGTTTTCTATACCGACTCGTATCACCATGAACCGGTTGGCTTTAGGCGATCTCTCCCCAGATACGGCCTCAAGCCGCTCTAGCCTTCCTATCCCCAGAAAGGCCTCAAGCACCCCCTATTTCTACTCGCTAGACCTAGTCTCCAACACGAGGCGAATTACTCCGTAAGTCCTACCCAGACCTAGTCGTCGTGTGGTGAATTCCCCCTAGTCCCTGCAAAGCCCTAGTCGTCGTGTGGCGAATTCTACTACCGAACAAAAGATATAAAGGTTACAATTAAAAAATAAAACAAAACCCAAACTAGAAACTACCTCAAAAGTAGAACTTGATGTCGATGTAGATGCGATCGTATTGGTCTTCAAGTTCTTTGCATTCACGAATGTTGACGGAGTTCTTCGGGCTGCTTGGAGAAGGCTCTCATGAGAGCTCTGAATATATGGCTTCAATTCCTTCGGTAACAGCAAGCCACAACGGAGGAGGCGCACCTCTTTTTATAGAATCAACCACTACCGCATGCGGTAGTACTACCGCCCCGCGATATCCACATTAGGCAATGAAGCACACAGATCATGGTAGTTTAGGCAACATTTTGAGCGCCAAACACTAGCACGCCACGGTAACGCTAACGCCCCACAATAGCGAGCTATCCTTCCTTCAGCCACAATCTCCTTCCACATCTGCTCCTCAATCAACTGCAGACGGGAAGTTTCGAAAAGGCTACCGCCGGGCGGTATACATAATGCGTTGCGGTAGAGCATGTATTTCGTCGAACGGGATTCCTCTTTCGTTGATCGCAAATTCTTCGAACGTAGTGATAAGCATTTCGTCGAACGGGATCCGCTTTCGTCGATCACAAATTTGTCGAACGCAGTGATAAGCCTTTCGTCGAGAGAAACTTTCATTTCATCGAACGAAACACTAGCGCCAGCGGTAGTTCTAACATGCTGCAGTAAAACATACATTTCATCGAGCGCCGTGGTAGAGCATACAGATCATCGAATGGAGCTTTTAGTTCGTCGAACGGAGCTTTCATTTCGTCAAACGCCAGTTCGTCGAACGGAGCTTTCATTTTGTCGAACGCCAGTTCTGTTCTCAGCGGTTTTTGATACGCTACCGCCAGCGGTAGTGTTATCGCGTCGCGGTACCAACAGATAATCATCCTGATGTCGCTTCGACGTCTTTCTTTTTCACACTCCTTTGGGGATTGAATTTTGAAGATCCTGCACACTAGAAACACAATGCAAGTATGATCAAATACAATAGGATTTGTTATTGTCAAACCAAGAGATGCGGAAAGCATGTTCCAACAAACTCCCCCTTTTGATAATAACAAATCCCTTTTGAAAGAAATAGTTCAAAAGATAGGAATTGTGTTTATTAAAAAGGATAAGCATGAAATTTAAGACATGTGCATATACTCCCCATAAATGAATGCTCCACCTAAGTGAAAGCTCCCCCTACAACAAAACTTCATATGAACTTGGCTTCCCCAAAACATGTTAATTTCTTTCAAATTTATTCTCCCCCTTTCGGTATTATCAAAAGAGGGTGGAGAGGTAGTCCAACAAAAAGTGTGCAATAACTGTGTAGAGAGGGAATGACCATGAGAAAGAGTTAAACGCTTAGGAAAAATACAATAGATAGGAGAGAAAAAAGAAAGGAATGTGAAGAATTTGTCATAAAGAAACCACTTGTTGGTACAACGTATTTATGATCGAGCGTACAAGTAGTAAAGAGGTGGAAAGCATGACGAAATACTTTTTTGAAGTGAACATCTAGAATTGTGAAGCATAGTAGATGATTAATAATTTTAGACAGAACAAAATAGTTGTTGTAGCATTTAAGTACAAAAAAAAATTTCAGTTGTAACATAGCCGTATACTAGATTTTACAGGTATGCAATACAGAGTTCTTATGGCGTAGCGGAAAAAATATGTAAGCATGATATAAGATATCAAGTCAAGATGGAAGAATACAATGTTCTAAATTGAGAAAACAAGTACACTTATACATTGTATTGATCATGCAAGGCTATCTAGTGCATTTACTTAAGAATTTAGAGAATACATGTAGATTTGCAATAGACTCCAATTCTCATGAGTAGAAGGCTTACAAGTGATAATGATGTGTACAAAATAGTGTTTTTGATAAAAGTATACATTGAGTTAATCAAAACACATGACCTGTATAATGGAATAAACACAATATTATTGAACAAGCGTTTTTAGAGGTACCTCTTCCCACAAAGCTATATAATTTTTTCAATGCACATAAAAAATAGTACAACTACCAAGGTGCTCTGCACACACAATGCTTATTAAGACTTATCAGGGTGAAAGTAGTGCTTGGGGAATCACAATGATTATTTTAAATTTTAGTTATTTGTGATTCTGTGTACAAGAAGAAGTAGTGTAAAAAGGAAAATGTTTGCAACAAGGCACTTTACAATTCTCTCCAAGGTGCTCAACCTCACAATGCTCATTAAGACTTATCAGGAGGGTGAGTAGTGCTTGGTGGAGTTATCTTTGTCAATTATTCAGTTGAATTTATTTGCTTAACGACAAAGGTCTCTGAATTCACTTGTATGTGCAAACAAAAGATTTTGGAAAGACATACTTCTTCAAAAAATAGGTGCATGAAAAAGATTTTTACATGTGGTGTAGGTAAAACTAAGCATGCCTAACAATAATATTAAGTTGTTACACTACACAATCATGAAGGAGAAGATTAAATTCATATATAGTATATCAAAAGGTGTGAGTGAAAAAAAAATCATTTGCAAATATAAGCCATTTACTCATACATAGAGGCATGCTATGCAATACTACACATGATTTCTATAATCAATTTCAAAGCACTCATAAGATAATGATCAGTGCATGATACACACAATGTTATTAAGATACTTGAAATAGAGAATGAAACATTGTATACAAAACTTGGCAAGATAAACCATATCATCCTTGAAACATAGAAAATTACATCTGTTTTTATAAATTTTAAGTTTTTCAAAAACAAAAATAAAACAAATAAAAAGCATGTTTTTGTTGTTTTAATTAGTTTTTCAATTTTGTAATTGGTTTTGATATATAGAAAAACAAAGCATGTTTATGGTTGGATTTTGATTTGTTTTATAGTTTTTTTGTTTTTGTAATTTTATGAGAAAATAACAGGAACTGAAAAAAAAAAGAGAAAGAAAACAAGAAATTCAGAAATATCCACTACCGCCAGCGGTACCCAGCTATCGTCGGGCGGTAGTGACAGAATTCGAATTTTTGGGAAAAAGTAAACTTTTTCAGAATTTGTCTTTTGAATATAGTTGTGCAGAATAGTGACAATGTTGTTCAATACAGAAATCAGATATGTTTGGTCATGAAAATACGAATTTTGGTCGAAAAAATAAACACCCATAGAAAAAGGTACGCTACCGCCAGCGATAGAGTTACCGTACCGCAGTAGCCGCATGAAATAAAAGGATTTGACCTGGTCAGATCTCATTTGGTCAAGGGTTTTGGATCTCATATTTTCCTTCGACTTCCGCCGGCGTTAGAAGTAGGTAAGGATTTTCTTTTGTTATTTTACTTTCTTTTATGGTTCATGTTAGTGATTCAAGCTAGGAACTTGCGGATTTGAAGGAATTTCATGGCAGTGTAGTCATAGGAGGATGTTTGACAACTTTTTCAAGTCATTTTGGTAGATCTATGAGTTATTGTTTGAGTATTCATGTTAGATTAGTTGAAATATCTCAGATCTGGAATTTTTGAGCCTTTCCGAAATGATTTGGAGGATTTTTTTTTGGTGGATTCGAAGGAGGAAGACGAACAGTAGTTTCGTCAGCTACCACGCGGCGGTAGAATCTACCGCGCCATGGTAAATCTCCTGTCCAGATTTTGATGTTTTTCCTTCAATTTTATTTTTGTTTCAGATTTGAGAATGGCTTCCTCCAGTGGTCATTCTCGACGATCAAACGTAGATCGGAATCGAGAGGGTGGAAATATCTTTCCCAGTATTGAGGTTTCTACCATCGGAGTGGCTATGACGGTGGGGGTAGAATTACCCGTTCATGCGCATATATATGAATATTTGGCTGATGCGGGTGTTCTCTCAGTGATCATAGATGATAACTTTTCTTCAGTTTTAGTAAGGGAATTTTACATGAGATTGTAGGATCCGGCACGGACTGATCTCCAAGGAGGAGTACGATCCAATGTCCAGGTTCATGAGGTAGTAATAACTCATAAAGATTTACGTGAGCAGTTTGGAATTGAGTGGAGTAGTAATTTATTGGATATTGTAGAGAGGTTTCGAACACTTCAGAACTGGACTCGAATGAATGAAGTGTTTCATGGTCAAGAAGGTGTGGAGGATTTGATTTCATCGGTCACAACACTAACTCCTGACGCATACATTATCCAAGAGATCCTACGACGTACGATCATGATAAAGGGGGAGATACAAGGATGATCACAGTGCAATTGAGTATGGTCACTTACCATATTTTAGAAAGAATTCAGTTTGATATGGCAGATCTCCTACTATCAATGATCCGATATACATATAAATTGAAAGATCTGTTGGAACATGGTCTTACGCATCTTCTAGGTTTGAGAATAACAAATCCTATGTGTATTTTATCTTGTGTGTTTAAGTATGCAGGATAACAAAGTCCACATGACTCAAGGATTACATAAGAAGGTTGCCTCCAATGTTGAGCAAACAAATCCAATACATCTACTAGCGCTGGCGGTAGTACTAGTGCAGGCGCTAGCTGCCGTTCGACGAATTCCTGTTCGACGAAACATTGGCTCGAAGTGAAATTGCCGGGAGAACATATAGAAAGAGATAGCGCCAGGCGGTAGCCGATAGCGCAGGCGGTAGTGACGCACACAGAAGGCAAGGGAGAATTATTTCCTCGGATTGAAGATTCTGCCGCGCAAAACATGTCCTAGTTTGGGATAGCGCCAGCGGTAGCGCTAGCGCAGGTGCTAGCGCTAAGGATATAAAAAGGACTCCTCTCCTCTCGTTTCAGATAGACATCAGAGAGATATCAGAGAGAGGTAGAGTGCCAGAATTCCATAGGCTATCTTGGCCGAAAGTTGAAGTCCTACCAAAGTTCTGCAAACTTCTGAAGGAGAATCTCATCACGCCGGATCCAAACGAAGTCCCCCTCTACAACGCTTATTCTACAGCGGATCTTCGCCCTTGACTTCATAAGGGAGTTTTTATTTATTTTTATTTCATAATTTTCTTGTAAACGGTTAGTAAAATCGCGTCGTGTTGGCGACTAGGTCTGGGTAGGACTTAGGGGGAAACTCGCCTCGTGTTCGCGACTAGATCTAGGCTAGGTCTAGGGGGTGCTCGAGGCCACATCTGGGGAAGGGTTGGCTAGAGCGGCTTGAGGCCGAATCCGGGGATGATAGGCTAGGGCCACCGGTTCGTGGGGAAGCGAGTCGGGATAGAAAACAAAAAGGAGTCTTTTTCTATTAGCTTTGATTTCTAGCTTCGATAAGAGATCAAGTTTTGTAATCATGCTTCTCAAGTTAATAAAATCATGTCTTTACTTTTACTTCACTTGATATGTCTTGATCTTCTTTAGTTTAATAATCAAAGCTTTTTCTAAAATATTCAAAATATATCAAAAGTTATTAAAACCCTTATTCATCCCCCCTCTAAGGGCGCCTACCGATCCAACAAGTGGTATCAGAGGGAGGTTTTATTCCAATCGGCTTAACAACCGGTAATAATGGCGTCTCATGATCTCGCTTATACTAGTGGAGCAAATTTCTGTGAAGAAGAAATATCTCTTAAACCACCTTTATTCGAAGGAACAAATTACAAAGGATGGAAAATTTTAATTGGAAAATTTATTAAAACTTTCGATATCGAAGTATGGAATTTAGCCATAGCTAGACCTGCAAATGAATCAAATAAAAAAGAACTTCAGTTAAATGCAAAAGCTAAACACTATTTATTTTGTGCTCTATCAAATGAAGTTTTCAAATTAATATATTGTTTTTCTAGTGCATACAAAGTATGGAAATTTCTTGAAGAAATGTATGATCTTCCTCTCGCAGGTATGGAACAAACACAGAAGTAGAAGGACATACAAGCATCCACTACTCTTCAAGAAGATCTCTCTCGTAGCAAAGCCATGGAAAACATGGAATTTAACATAGAAAAAGAGAACGATACATCAAGAGAAAAGAAGATATATATCCATCTATAATGGAGGAAGGACTAAAAGATGACGAAGGAACTTCATGTTCACAATCTGCCTCCTCCAATAGCGCTGTAAGAAAGACTAAATCTTCTTCTTGTGTGATAACTTCTATCTCTAGTTTTAACATATTAAAAACAGCTAAACGTAAGATCAAAAAATTGAAAATTACTAATAAAAATTTACGTTTAGAAAATAAGAGGCTAAAAGCTAATGTTAACTCAGAATCAAATTATGATGTGCCTACGCCATCTTGTCTTTCACTTGAAAATATAAAACCTTGTTTTGATTGTAATGATATTAAGGAAAAATTCAAAAAACTTGAAAAAGAATTTATTTGTATAAAAGAACATAATGAAAACTTATGCTTAGGAAATTCATCTTTAAAGAATGATTGTGTTAAGTGTAAGAACTACGAAATTGAAATTAACGAGATGGACGAAACATTTGATGAATATTAGGATAAATACGAAAAACATATTGAATCAATTGTTACCACTCTTAAAAATAGCACAATCGCTTATAATAAAGCTAGACATAATTTAAGAACTAAGAATGATGAATTAAATGCCAAAATCAACCTGCTTAAGGAAATCATAAAGAAAAATTCACAAAACATACATTCACAATATCAAGATATATCTAAAAGCAAGATGAATATAATTTCTCAAAACGTTAATAAATCAAACAATTGAAATAAAAGACATCAAAAAACTATAAACGAAATTCCAAAACACTATCATCATCATCATTTACAATATCAATATTTCCCCAACATAAAAGTAAATGCTCACAAATTTCCTATGAAAAATATTTTCAACAATCACAATGGAAATTTGACTCATAAAAATAATATTAAACCAAAGTTTGAATGGAGACCCAAAATTAAAAATGAAACACTAACTCCACTCAAAATGGCACATTCAATTCTATCTACCCAAAAGCAAACACGTAGTATTTGGGTACCCAAAGGAACCGTCACTCCCGGTCCTCTTTGGATACCTAAAATTCTTATTCAATAATACCCTATCATTCGCATGAAGTAGAAATAAAAAATTATCAAATATTCTACTTCATGATATGCTCTAGTTTTTGTTCTCTTATTTCTCTTAAAGGCTATCATGCTATGATCATCGTATATTATAGGAAACATGATCTTATCTCTTAAAGTTTAATATGCCTATAAAATTAATCAAAATTCAAAATCATATCCTATTTTGGTGACCTAGTTATTATTTATATATTATTCAAAATCTTCTATGAGGTATTAAATAATCTAATCTTAGGATTTCAAAAATATGCTAAACATCTCCACTTCATGACTTCAAAAATTATAAATAAAAACATAAAACAAAACTACCAAAGAAGGATCAGATAAAATAATCAAACATCCAAAGATAACAAAATCAAACAACATCCAAAAACATAGGTTCAAACTCTTGTATTATTTCAAAACTGAAATGCGTTCCCCTCGGACCTTCCTACCTACTCATCCTCATCTATCTCCTCCACACTAGGACTTGGGGAGTGTCTTCTGCGAGCCTTCCGAGTCGAATGATGGGGCGGCTCCTGATCTGGACTGTCCCACTCTCTCCGCTCCGGTGTTGATAGTTTTAGCTTTAAGGCCTTGATCATAAACTTCACCATCTTCTTTATCCCTGAAACATCCTTCTCCACTTTTGCCATCCGCTCTCCCATCTCCTCTTGAAATGACCTAAATGAATCATCTCGAGCCCCTCTAGATGATTGTTGGTGCCAAAAATGGTACCTCCAAAATTCACACTAAAGGGGGTGGGAGAAAACTGCGAAGTGTAGGTTACTGAGACAGAAGATGCTGAGGCAAAAGGAAAACGATCACAAAAAGGCGATCACGAAGAAATGAGACCGCTTACACAGGTTGTAAGCTGAAGCCCCGGAGCCAAAAGTCCTCTTTCTGGTACCCCTACCCCTCTATTTATAGACGAGGGGGCTGCCCAAACGGGCAGAACTAAAAACTACGGGCTGCCCGGGATACAGGAGAGCCAGGGCAGGGAGAAGGGGTGCAGATAACAAAAAATAAGAAAAACAAGGTGATCGCTCAGACTAGCGGTCTCGCACTGCTCTGACCGCTTGACTCTTAGAAACTCTTAATTGAGAAAGCAGCTGGCGATCCGGGCGGTCGCACAAAAGGAGACCGCTGAGATCGGGAAAAAGCGCCATGAGAGGAGGTCGCGGGCTTTCTGGGCAAACATAATCCCCGCACATTTTTAAGTTTCGCCTGGAACTTCGAAAATGTTAACTCTGACCGCGGAGACCGCGACCGTCATAAATGCATCTTGTTCTATAAATACCGGCTGATATCTCCATGCTCTGAGATATTGTGAAAAACTCAATCCTCGAGCGGTCACTGAAACAGTCGGTAGGCGCGATCTCCTGCAAAGATGACCATACTTGACCTTTTAAAAACTCTTCCACCAAAAGCGAATTCTCCAGGAAAAAAGGAAAACGTTAGTTCGAAAAAAGGGAAGAGGGTGCCAAAAATCTTGTCGAAAGCGAGCGCTTCAAAGGGGACCGCCCGATCTCCGAAGAAATCTGAACTCCCGGAGGGTTCAGTTGTGCCGGTCTCTATCATTTCTGAGCCATCTAAAATTTCTTCAGATCCTGTGTTGAAATTATCTGATTTTTCAATTTCCTTTGACTGCCAGAAAACCCTGGAAGTACTTGATCAAACAGCTTCCAAGCCACCGGAGACCGCATCTACCGAAACCATTTTGGCCGGTCTGCATCAAAAACATGCCGAAGCAGAATCTCTAAGACAAAAAATTGCTGATCACGTGGGAGCTGCTGGGAACAAGAAGAGAAAAGATTTGAGCCCTTCAAGTTTAACTTATAAAAGAAGCAGAAAAAATGAAGATGAAAAAGATGTGATCGCTCCGGGGGCGATCACACTGTCTGAATCTACCGATCCGGATATTATCGCGGAAACTTCAAAGGTGAGCATTAAGGGCGATCCCTTCTTCCCTCCTGCGATCTCAGCTTTGTCAAGAGAGGATGATTCCGAATTAATCGCCTATCTTGATGAGGCTTCATCTAACAATTCGTCTTTTTCGTCGTTGCAGGTGTTGGATCCCTTTGAGGCTTCAACTCTTAGATATGCCGCTGTTGAGAAGGAGATCGCTGATAAGGAGAAGGAGATCGCTGACAGAGTGATCAAGGCGAGGGAGGAAGATAAAAAGGAGAAAGAAGAGATGAAGAAGAAAAAGGCTGATGAGAAGAAAAAGGACAAGGAAAGGGAGAAAAAGGGAAAAAGGGAGAGAGAAGAAGAGGAGAGGAAAAAGGAAGCGGCTAAGACCGCCGAGGAGGAGCGGGAGAAAGAGATGCTCAGGGCTGCCGAAGAGAAGACAGATCTAATTGCTGAGGAAAGAGCGGCCCTGATTGCTGATGTGAAGAAAAAGGCTGCGGTCTTGCAGACCGCAGAGAACAAAAATTCTGAGGAGGAGATCGCGGAGAGATTGCAGATCGCCAAGGAGAAGGCTGCACTTTCTAGCGGTCTCCCAACTGATTCTCTTCAGGGAGACCGTTTAATCAAGGCTGCAACGGATCGTGCGGCGGCGGTCTCGATTTTGCGGTCTGGTAAGTATAAGATGATTCCTCAGCCGGTCAAGTTCCTTTCATTACCTACAGTTCGCCCTGCTTCTCCTGAAAGAAAACATGGGATCGTTTTTATTGAGACCGATGATATCCTCTTAAGTAATGAAGAATTAAAAAGGAGAAGAAAAGAGGGGGAAAAATCGCAGAAAAGAGATTTGGAAAGAATGGATCTGGAGCGCTTAAGGGGATCGGATCGTCTTTTTCTGACCGCAGATCCCGCGGTCACTAGAGATACCAGAAGAGATTTACGTGACCGCGATCTTAACTTCTTTCCAAGTACTTTTCTGTTTATTCAAAAAAGCTTATTTGACTGTACGCTTTTGATTGAAGTAACCCATCTCTTGTGACCGCAGATAATGAAAATGTTGAGATTGAGGAGGGAGAGCTTCCTCAGCGCATTGAGATCCCCCCTCAGCTGTCCAACATCCTCAACCCTATGTTTGAGGATGTTCGTTCTATGCTGATGAGGGAGCGGATTCAGAACGATCAGATCCGCGGCCTCGAAGAAAAATTACGTTCCAATGAGAAGAAAATTCGCGAAGAATGCGATCTGAGGGTTGCCGAGATCGCTCGAGCTCTCAAGAAAACTGAAAAGGAGGCTGAGTACTACAAAGGGAAAGCTGCGGCGCTATCTGCGGAAAATGAAAGGCTGAGGAGCGGTCACGGAAAGATCATGATGCGTCCGGGCACCTCTAGCGATCGTCCAGCGGAGAGACCGCAACCTGAGATCGTGCTGATTCCTATGGAGCAGGTGGACAAGGAGATGTCGAAGATCCACCGGTCTGCGATGCTGGCCAATCACAGCTTGGTGTCAGTTATGGCCGCAGTGAATGATATGCAAGATGTCGCTGCTCATGTAGGAAGGAACAGGCCTTCTAGGAGATGATCATTTGCTTTGAGACCGAGCGGTCTCTGAATTCTGAACATTTTGTCTTGTAATATTTTTACAATTAAAGCTCCACCTGTTCTGTGACCTTTTCATTTTATGCTTTGTGCGGTCTTTAATTCTTTGATTTCAATTTCTTTATGCATGGAAAATCTATTACTGGTGCTATTACTTAATTTATTTGAGATTGCCAAGAACGAAATGTCTTCACTTAGCCTTGCTTAGATCGAGCGGTCTGAGAGATTCTTGCTGGACGATCTGCAGGAGGTAATGATTACGAAATGACCCTTTGACCTCTATAAATAGTTGTCTTTATATTCTTCATTTCATATCCTTTTGTATGCGTGCTAAACACCGGTCTCGGCGACCTCGAAAAATGGTGTCCGCTCGTGCCTCTTCTGCTAACATTTTCTTGAGCTCCGATCACAAGCAAAGCCTCTTGTCCAAGGATGAATATATTGAATTTATTAAGAAGCATATGATCCAGACACAAATAGTTGTAAGACCGCCAGCTGAACAGGAAAGACTGAACTTTGGAGAAGAAAGAAAATTTGTTATCCCTATCGATCACTTTGAGCTAGGATTGAGAATTCCCCTCCCCTGGGAATGGCTAGAGATTTTGGAGTATTATGGTTTTGTGCTCGCTCAGTTGCCTCCGAACTCGATCGGTCTCGTTAATGTCTTCATAAATTACTTGAGATCGGTAAGAGTGACTTTTACGATGAACCTGTTCCGCGCGACTTTCACTGCAAAAGTTCTGAAGGAAGGCAAGAAAAAGGAAGAATTCAAAGGGCTGATGTACTTCTCAGCAGAAGGGATAAAAATTCTCAATCTTCCTAACAAGATTTCTTTCTGGACAGAAAGATTTCTTGTCTTTGAAGGTGACCTTGGCGGTCTCAAGAGCTCGCCCTCTCCGCGACCTGATAGCATTTTTAAGAAGATAAAGGCGGTCTCAGAGGAAGAGCTGAAGATTCTGGCTTTTTTGGCGGGTAAAAGAATCGATCTTGTTCATTATCTAGCGATCTGGCCTGAGATCGCGGAGATCACCCCTGCTGAAAGTAAGTTTTTCTTGCGGTCTTGAATAATTTCCTTCTGAATTCTTTTCCTAACTTTTTCTTTTTCCCTTCAGCGACCTTTGCGGTCCCTGCACAGGATCCTGTTTCCCCGGCAGCAGAAACTCTTACTCAGCGAGAGAGGAGGCTGAAGCGCGAGGCCGACGTGTTTGGCTCCACTTCTGAGATCGCCGAGCGAGGTTTTCCTTTGATCGGTTTTAAGAGAAAAATGAAAGATATCAAAGGAAAACCTCTCCTGAAATGGGCGGCCAAAGGAAGTTCTGTGAAGGTTTCCACCGATCTCCCTTCATGGAGTGGGAAAGTGACCCGTCATGCATATGCGGTCACTTCGGCTCTTTATGGAAAAAGAAATACAAATGAAATATTAAATATAGAGACCGATACTCTCCCCGACCTCTGTGCCCAGGTGACCGCCAGGAGCGCGATCTTAAATCATCATATGGGGCGATCTCTTCGCAGCGCTCTAGATGAAATAACCGCCTTGCAAGAAGAAAGAAGAGTAAGAATCTTATTTAACATTTTTATGAATATATTACCTGTGATCGCGCGGTCTAACTCATATTTCTTCTGCAGCAATCTGATAATGCTGCTTATGACCCTGAAAACCCGGCTTTTCAGAGGGCTATGATGCATCATATTAAGGAGACCGCCGAACAAGTGCTGAATGAAGTTCGAGCTCGGGGTGGTTTTACTGAAGAATATAAGGATGTTACATTTGCCGATCTCTTCCCTGATGCGGCACAGAGGATTGAAGAGCAGTCTGCAACTGCTGAGGAGTCCGCGGGTCAAGAGGAAGACGTGGTGATCGAAGATGAGGCAAGCGGAAGCCATTATACTCAAGGCCAGGACTCGAGCTCGGGTTCTAGCTCTGGATCCAGAATTCCTCTCAGTAAATCAGAAGAGTCTTCTGCAGACACTGATTCTACTTCTTTAAGCGAGCGGTCTTCCAAGAGATCAAAGAGAGAGTGAATTGTAATCTCTTTTCCTTTTTGGAGACCGAGCGGTCTTATTGTAATTGACATTCCAGAATATATATATAGATTTGATATTTGCTGGATTTTACCTGTGAATAAGTTCGTTTTGGATGTATGTATTTATCTGTTCTTCTGAATTTAAATTTGGCATTCGATCTCAATGCCTTGGATTTATTATAATTTATATCAATCTTTTAAGGAACTTGGGCGATCTCTTGGAAAAACACCAAAGATTTTAAAAGACTGATTTTGCATAAAAAATTATTCTGCGGTCTTGAGATAACCAGATCACTGAAAGAAAACCTGCAACTTACCTATGATAGAAAATAACCATCTTATTCAAAAATAGTTATGCGATCTCTTATTACACAGGTCACGATATAAGGAAACCACAAGAATATGACTTGAACTTATTGAACTCTGGGTGATCGGCGCCTAACTGACAAGAAATCCATTTGATGACCCGTTGATAACCACGATTGTAAAAAGAATTCTTCATAAATCTTCGGATCAGCGATCATATTTTATTCAGATCGCCCTTTCTGCGGAAAATTCTATTCGACGGGAAACAAAGCATCATGCATACTCCATGTAACTTTGAAAATCAGGGAATATCGGAATCTCGATCTTACTGAGACCGGCCGAACTCTATTAAGCTGGCACAGGAGATTTCCAAATAGCGACCTCAATTATCCTGAAAAATTTCATCCGACAATTTATAAAAGATCGCTCTTTGTAAGAGAGTAGAATATGCGGTCTCATAAACTGCTGACCGGCCGATCCCAACACGAGTAAATAAGACCTTTACGGTAAAAATAGAGGGATGGATCTTGAAAATGATCCAAAGGGATGGTGTGGTTATGCCGCGGAGGCTATACCGACACTCCTTTTCTTAACGGATTGCTGAGTTTGTTTGCAAATTTGCCAATTCAAGGTTCAGGTGACGGTCATAGATGTTTCTTGCCGCCCCTTACCTAACCACGCTTCAACGAGTATTCGAGAGTTACAACCGAAATGATCGGTAGGGCAGGTGTGGTCATGCCGCGGAGGCTACACCGACATTGCTTTCCCTGAAAGATCATTAAGATTGTAGCAATGTCCTTTTTGATGCCTGACAGAGCTGAGCCAGCCACCTAGACCTCCTTGAAACGCTGAGGTGTGCCAGATGTCAGTAAGGACCCGGTATCCTAAACTTCCACCGCTCGAGCTTGGCGAGCTACTGCTACACAGATTCGAAATCTCCCCGACATCTGTGGTCCTGGCAGAATTACACGTCGAGCTAACAAGTCAAGGGGGAAGATGGTAGGATCCGTCGATATCTCACTTGACAGGTTTTTGGCTTTTCAAAAATCATCTTATTTTTAGGACTTGTCATCCATTACTTATATTGCGAATGTATTGGTGATACCTGCGTGATATTTAGGGAAAGAAAAGAGTTAGGAACAGAAAATGAGTGAATTAGATACGCACATGTTAAGAGAAGAAAAGCTTAAGATCATCTCCGCTCCAAGAATGAGGCAACTCTTCTCCTTCATAAGTTTGGAGATGGTAAGCCCCATTTTTAAGCACATTCTTTACCACGAACGGTCCTGCCCAATTTGGATTAAGCTTTCCAACTGAACCAGCTCTTGCCGCTGTATCTACTTTTTTCAAGACTAGATCTCCAACAGCGAATTCTTTGGTTCTTACATTTTTATTGAACAACCTTGCCATTCTTCTTTTCACCTCTTCCTGTCTAATGATTGCAGTGTCTCTTAATTCCTCAATTAAATCAAGGTTGCATTTTAACTCTTCGTCATTTTCCTCCATCCACTCGATTTGATTTTGTTGTGCCAATAATACTCTTGGACTTTTCACTTCGAATTCTACCGGGATAAGGGCTTCGGAACCGTGTGATAATTTGAACGGGGTTTCCCCAGTAGCAGAACTCGGAGTTGTTCTCAAGGCCCATAAGACGGAAGGTAGTTGTTCTGCCCAGTTGCCCCTAACGTTTTCTACCTTCTTTTTCAAGAGATTTATGATGAGTTTGTTAGCGGCCTCTACCTGCCCATTGCTTCTAGGATGATGCACGGAAGCGAAACGTAGCTCAATGCCAATTTGCTTGCAGAAACTAATAAGAGTTGAATTGTTGAACTGAGAACCATTATCCGTGATGATTGCCATTGGAATCCCGTGTCGACATACTATCTCTCCCCAAATAAAGTTTCTCACGGCTTGAGTGGTAATTTTGGCCAATGCCTTTGCTTCTATCCACTTGCTGAAGTAGTCGATCATAACTATTATATATCGACGTTGCCCGCTTGCCATAGGAAAAGGCCCAATCAAATCCATTCCCCAAACTGCAAATGGCCATGGAGTTGCTATTGACTTAAGCTGTTGAGCCGGCTGATTTTGGAGAGGAGCAAACTTCTGGCATTTTACACATTTCTTAGCAAATTTCTCCGCGTCCTTCCTCATTTGGGGCCAAAAGTAGCCTTGCCTCAGAATTCTTTTTTCCAATGTCCTGGCTCCAGAGTGACTTCCACATTCTCCAGAATGGACCTCCTGAAGGACCGTTGGAATCTCCTCCTCCGAAACACACCGTGCTAGTGGTGAAAGGAAAGTTCTCCTATAAAGCACTCCTGCAACAAGATAATAGTTAGCCACTTTCCGTTTAAACCTTTTCTTATCCTTTATTGAAGAATGGAGCTCTCCGGTTGAAAAATAAAGAACAAACGGATCCATCCAAGACTGATGCTGATCAATCTCCATGATCTCTCCTTCCTCAATTGCCGGGCGGAACAATTCCGAAGTTGTTCCCCCTGAAAGAAGCCCAAATTTTGCCAACTCGTCTGCTTCCACATTCTCACCCCTTGGGATATGATTGATAGTAAAGCTTTTGAACTTTCCAACCTCAATTTTTACCAGAGTCAAATACTGCTTCAGGATACTATCCTTAGTCTCGAAAGTCCCATTTACTTGAGAAGCCATCACCAAAGAATCTGTGAAAACTTCGACATCATCAATCCCCAATTCCCTGGCGAACTTGAGACCGGCTAGCAAAGCCTCATATTCCGCTTGATTGTTTGTCACTTGAAAATAGAATTTCAGCGCTTGATTCAGCCTTACTCCATTTGGGTTGATTAAGATAACTCCTGCCCCAGAAGAATTTTTCCCTGAGGCTCCATCCACGAAGATTTTCCAGGCAAGGGGTACTCTGATCCCCTTCTGCGATTCAACTTCTTTAGCATCCACCATGAAGTCTGCTAATACTTGAGCTTTGATTGCTATCCTTGGAACATAAGATATGTCAAACTCACTGAGCTCGATTGCCCACTTTGCCAATCTGCCTGAATGCTCCGGCTTTTCCAAGACACTCTTCAATGGAAGATCAGTGACGACTGAAATCGAATGAGCTTGAAAATACGGTCTTAGTCTTCTCGCTGAAATTACAAGCATCAAAGCTAGCTTTTCTAGGATCGGGTAGCGAGTCTCCGCACTCTTCAGAATTCGACTTACATAGTAAACTGGAAATTGTTTCTTTTTCTCCTCTCGGACCAAAACAGAGCTTATAGCATCGATGCCAACTCCCAAATAAAGAAAAAGATCTTCCCCTCCTCGCGGACTTTGGAGTAAAGGAATTGAAGTCAACTGCTTTTTAAGCTGATTGAAAGCATTATCACACTCTTGAGTCCATTCGAACCTGGCTCCTCCTCGGAGAGTTTTAAAAAACGGTGCACTTTTATCTCCTGACCGGGAGATGAATCGACTCAAGCCTGCCATTCTCCCTCCCAACTGTTGAACTTCTTTTGGGGTTCTGGGAGGTGGCATTTCTAAGATAGCTTTTACCTTGTCTGGATTAGGTTCTAGCCCTTCTGGGGTGAGGAGGTGACCCAAAAATTTACCTCTGTTTGCTCCGAAAACACACTTCAATGGATTCAACCTCATATTGAAGGCTCGTAGGGTTGCAAAAGTTTCAGAGAGATCTTTGAGATGAGAGGAGAAAGATTTGCTTTTCACCAAGAGGTCATCGACATATACCTCAAGGTTTCTTGCCTTCTGATTTTTGAAAACCGTATCCATCATTTTTTGGTAAGTTGCTCCAGCATTTTTCAACCCAAAAGGCATCACGAGATAACAGAAGCAACCATCATTTGTGATAAACGAAGTGTGCGGTATATCGGGTTTATGCATCCTGATTTGGTGATAACCTGAAAAAGCATCTAAAAAACTCATAAAAGAATAACCTACCGCAGAATCCACTAAAGAATCTATCTGAGGCAAGGGGTAGCAATCCTTGGGGCAAGCTTTATTGAGTTTAGTAAAATCGACACACATCCTCCACTTTCCACCTGGCTTGGTTACCATTACAACGTTCGACACCCACTCAGGATATTGGATCGGTTGGATGAACTTCGCCCTCAGGAGCTTTTCCACTTCCTCACGGATAGGTTGAGCCAGAGTGGTTGCAACAGTCCTCTTCCTCTGCTGGATTGGGATGATATTTGGGCTGATGTTGAGGTGATGGCAAGCAACATCTGGATTCACTCCAGGCATGTCGTCTGCCGACCAAGCGAAGATATCTAAATTTTGCAGAAGACAAGAGATGAGCTGCCCCTTGTCAGCTTCAGATAATTCAGCGTTGATGGAGAGGCCCTTGCCCTCATCTTCCTCGCTGATTTGGACCTTCTGGACTGCTTGGGCAGGTTCCAAGCGAACTCCGTCTCTTGCATCCTCCTCAATTTCTTCTGCAACTGGAACTTGTTCAGGAGCTTCGATTAATTCAGCCATCATGATTTCTTGAGGAGAGGATACGATCATGTTGACCGTTTTCACATAGCATTCCCTGGCCTTCCTTGGGTCGCTCCTGATTCGGTGTTGTTTGCCATTCAAGGCAAACTTCACCGCTTGATGGTAGGTTGAGACGATGGCTTGATAGGCATTTAGGAAGGGTCTTCCAAAGATGGCGTTGTAGCTACTGGGAGCGTCAACGACTATGAACCTGACCAACTTCACTATCCCTCCCAGAACCACAGAAAGGGTGACGAGCCCTTCCACTTCTTTCTTTTCTCCTGAAAAACCATAGAGGGGGCCTTCAGTTGAAAGGAGAGTTTTACCTGTCTTTAACGCCTCGAAGGCGGGTTTGAAGAGCACATTAACTGAACTTCCTGTATCTATTAGAATTTTTTCCACCGTATAATTTTCGATTACTGCTTTGATGACGACTGCATCATCAAAGGGATTCGCGGTCTGAGGAAGATCTTCATCTCCAAAAGTGACCGTCCCTCGAACCGGAGCCGAAGAGGTAGCAGCAACCTCTGACTGGTAAACCCTCTTCAGACTTGCTTTTCTCGAGGACTCCGGCCCTGTACCCCCATGGATGCAGAATAGGTTGCCCAAGGCACCTTCATCATTAGCGTCCACGCACTCGTTGGGAAAACCGATGTTGCCCAGATGACCAACATCATCTACTTCCTCGCACTCCCAGTGAACTTCTACTACCTCCTTGGCCTTGGAGGTTGAAGCTTTGGCAGAATCATTCTTTTGAATGAGATCGCGGAGCTTTCCCTCCTTTAATAGTTTCTCTAAAAATAGGCGGAGAGCTCTGCAATCCTCTGTCAAATGACCCCTATCTCTATGATACTCACAGTAGAGAGTAGGGTTTCTGGTTTTCGGATCAGAATTCAGCGGAGCTGGCCTCTTAAAAAAGGGCTGCTTCTGAAGGATTTGAAGCACTTCATTCATGGGAACACCAAAGTCTGTGAAGGACTCTTGGGATTCATTGTAAAATGAAGGAACGGGTAGAATAGGAGGTTGAGCATACTGGATCTGGTGGATGGGGGTGACTTGCGGAGCAGGAGTAGCGGGAGTTTGAGGAAATGAATTTTGAGGTGGGAAAGATTGATTACCTCGATTGAAGCGGTTGTTTCGGTAATTCTTACCTCTCGGGGCCGGAGGTGGAAGCTCTTGCCGAGGTTTCGAGGAAGACGCCGCAGGAAAGAATCCTGCAGAGCCTTTCTGAGTGGCTCTGTTGGTCAGATTGCTAACATAGGTGGGGTTGTTGATCTCCCCTTCTATATAGCGATTGGCAATGCTGATCAGCTCCTGATAGGAGCTAGGCTCCTTTGTTGTGACTTTGAACTTCAGAGGACCCTCCTGCAGGCCGCTGATCAAAGCCACCATATAGAGCTCGGGATCCATGTCTCTGACTCCCAAGATCTCCTTCTGAAAGCGATCAACGAAATGCGCTGCAGTCTCGTTGTCTCCTTGCTTAATTTTGAAGAGGGTCGCAGGACCACTCTTCCTTTTCTTTGCGGTGGCGAACCTCAGGAGGAGCTCTTGCCTCAAGGCGGCAAAGCTTGGGATAGATTGACTTGGCAGCTTGTAGAACCATTCCATGGCTGACCCATCGAAGGAGGTAACCATCAGCTTGCACCTCACTCCATCTGAAATGGTCCTGAGGGCAACGGCAGATTCGAAAGCTTGGAGATGACACATCGGGTCGGTCTCTCCTGTATACACAGGAAGACGGGGCTCTCTGAATCCATGAGGAATTGGATCCCGACGAATCTCATCAGTAAAGGGGGAAGGCTCCCCAAAAACAGAAGGCCCTAGAGGAAGAAAAGGAGCTGGAGGATCTTGAGGGTAAGCAAACCCTTCTTCGAAATTCAAAGTCTGAGCCGGAGGCCCCTGGGCTGCGGCTCGGAAAGAATTACGACGGGCGGCGAACTCCTCATGCTGAGATCGCTGAGGAGCTGCGGGCTGAAAAACGGGATGATTGCTAGGGTGACCGCTTGCCATGCGGTCAGGGGTCGCGAGCTGGGGGGTCTGAGGAAGGATCTTCTGGGAGATCGCGGCCAGAACCTGGTTCATGGCCTCGATCTGCTTCGCGGACTCCTGCTGGGTCCGAACAACTTCCTCTCGATCTCGAGCGGCCTCCTGCTGAGACCGCGCGATCTCTTGCTGCACAGCGGCAGCGTCCTGCCTGGCTCGGGCGGCCTCGCGGAGAGCCTGCTCAACGCGAAGCTCGAAACGGCGCTCCATCGCTTCTAACGGATTGTGATCGGAAGGGTGAACACTGGGAGACCGCAAAGGACGACCCCTACGGCGATCAGCCATCTTGAAAGTCTGAATTTCACCTAACACTTCGAATCTGAAGGTCGCGTGTTCGTTCTGTTGGTGCCAAAAATGGTACCTCCAAAATTCACACTAAAGGGGGTGGGAGAAAACTGCGAAGTGTAGGTTACTGAGACAGAAGATGCTGAGGCAAAAGGAAAACGATCACAAAAAGGCGATCACGAAGAAATGAGACCGCTTACACAGGTTGTAAGCTGAAGCCCCGGAGCCAAAAGTCCTCTTTCTGGTACCCCTACCCCTCTATTTATAGACGAGGGGGCTGCCCAAACGGGCAGAACTAAAAACTACGGGCTGCCCGGGATACAGGAGAGCCAGGGCAGGGAGAAGGGGTGCAGATAACAAAAAATAAGAAAAACAAGGTGATCGCTCAGACTAGCGGTCTCGCACTGCTCTGACCGCTTGACTCTTAGAAACTCTTAATTGAGAAAGCAGCTGGCGATCCGGGCGGTCGCACAAAAGGAGACCGCTGAGATCGGGAAAAAGCGCCATGAGAGGAGGTCGCGGGCTTTCTGGGCAAACAATGATGCTCCTCGCTAGAGTGGTGGTCGAGTAGATGTCGATGGATCATCCAGGATGAATGATGCTCGCAAGTCAGAAGTAATGTAGATAGGAGGGTAGCAATCTATCAAGTAGAAACCCATTTCAATAGAAGGATACATCATCTGAATCACCCGCTGTATGATGCCGCCCAGGGGCAAGTTGTTGTATCTCTGACGGGAAGGTTGCCGCAACTTGTAGGAATAGCGAATCAGGGAAAGTAATAAGTCAGCCACGTCGAACTTCTCCTCCTCCAAAATAAAATAAGTGACAAAACTGAGCTGGGCTGTGACCTTTGCTGTGTCACTCAACTTCAGCATAATTGTGTGGCGTAATACATCCTGAACAACTAGGGCATCCACGGTATGTGTCGACACAGACAAGATCAGACTTCTACATTCCTTATTATGTAGCACCATGTTCACCTGAGTCCAATCTCTGTCCACCCTGAACTTCTCCACAATCTCCAACTAATTAGGATGCTGGGACAATCCAAACACGAGCCTCAGTTGTTCTGCAGATGGTCACCACTTGTCCTTGCACCTGTGACTGCACTCCTCCATCCAGCCTGGTCTGTGACGGGTCTTCCAAGTGTGTATAAAAATCCCGCACTAACTCCGAAGAAAATCCATCAGAACTACATAAATTCGACACCTCGGAAGTAGCAAATAACTGCATGACATGATATTGGCGTGGCAAGTCGAACTCCACGACATATAGAACACTTACTACAGCTGCTTCAACGGCCAGCTCTGATGTTTTCTTACCCTTAGATCCAGGTGCCATCTGCATATACAAGAAAAATTAAAAAATAAAGCAACCGTTACTAGCGCCAGCGCTATCAATAGCGCCCGGCGTTATCAATAACGCCTACTGTAGCGCCAGCACTACTCCTCTCATCTGAAATAGTAAAAATCTCCTTAAAAAATAAAACACTTTCAGATCCTAAATTACTAGATGCATGAAATCCACATAAAAATCAAGATCCAAACCAAAATCCTCATAAAAAACACTAATCTTGAAGAAAATCAACCATTGTAGATCTAGTATCTAAATCCACATAAAAACCTCAAATATCTTCATCTCTAACATCAAAATCAAGTTTTAAAACAAAAAACATAAAAAAGGATGAAGATTTACCTCAGATCTACGCGTGGGCTGGGTCGTCTTCTAGGGTTTTACCGGAGAGGGTGAATGAAAATGGTGAAAATGAAAAAAATAATCGGGATTTAACTAAAGGCTCGATAGCGCCAGCGCTATCACTAGCGCCGGCGGTATCGCACCCTTCTGATCTTTAATAAAAATAAAATTCTATAAAATACCTAAAATTATTCCCCACAATATGCACTACTTAGTGATGCAATATTTCGTTTATTACGACTTGTGTTAGGTGTCCTAGATCTTTCAAGTTAAAGCACAATCGCAAATGCAATTTTGTAATTTTTAACCATCGAAAACATCTCCTAAAAATCTGAGATTTCAGCATGGAACTATTATTGGGACACTTAATCAAGATCAACAATTAAAAATTTCAAAATCATAAAAAATCGTGTACTATTTCCCGCGCTAGCGCTAACGCCGGCGCTAGTGTACTTGTTCATTTTTCTGTATTTTTAAAATTTTGAAAAATTCCTAAATATATTATTCTATATGTACTATCTATTTTTGCACTTCTGATTCTATTTAATTTTTGAAAAATCAAATACAAAATTACAAAAGCCAAATTACAAATAATATGTCTTTTTTTTGTTTAAAGGTTATGTCTCTTTGCAAGATAAAATCCAATACAAAAATATAAAACACAAACTATTAAAAAAACTGTATGGATTTTCCTATTAAAATCAAGCATGATTTAATCTATTCTTTAGAACTTCTATAATGTTGCAATTTATCTTTTCAAACTCTTTGAACATTGTTTTCATCATGCTTTGATATATCTATTAATATGTGCATCACGTATCTGTTAAAAGTTGTGTAGAACTTAGCTTAGCATGCCTCTAAGTATGAGTAAATGTTTTATGTTTGATAATGATCGTTATTCACTCACTTATTTTGGCATTGTCTACATTTGTGTTTAATCTAAGAATGCTTGTGTATGTTTTGTATTAGTACATTGAATTAAAATTGCACAAGTATCCTACCTACACTCCTTTATTTGCACTTTTAAAATTAAGAAAAGTGGTTATCTCTTTCATAAATTTTCATGGTTTGCAAAACAAGTTTATTCGGAAAACTTTGTACAAAACAAAAATCATAAAATAAAGTTAAAAAGATAACTCCACCAAGCACTACTTGAACCTCCTGATAAGTCTTAATAAGCGTTGTGAGGTTGAGCACCTTGGAAAGAATAAAAAAGTATCTTGTGCAAACCAAATCTTTCTTTCAAAATAAAAACCACATACTCTTAAGTACACCGGATCACTAGTCTCAACATTAAAAATAAAATAGGTGATCCCCCAAGCACTACTTTGCACCCTGATAAGTCTTAATGAGCATTGTGTGTGCAAATCACCTTGGTAGTTGTACATTTTGTTTTGTGCATTGAAGTTTGTGGAAGTAAAATTATTTGTGTTTTATTGTGCTCTTACTTTACATATTACTTGTATTTTTGATTAAAACATGTGTTTACTCTACTCAAAAATACACTTTTGTGCACATCATTATCTTCCATAACACTTCTTCTCATGAGTATTGGATCCTAATGCTAATTCTATACTACTCTTTATTTATGAAATGCACTAAGATAACCTAGCATGCTTTCTACAATGTTTAGTTTTGTTTTGAAATTATGAATTAACATAACATTATAGTACTTTCTTTTTGATAATATTCATTCATGCTTGGTTAATTTATTATTGATTCTAAAATGTTTACAAAACATCCTCTTTATAAAATTAAACTCCTATATTTTTTTAATCATCATGACTTACAAACGATGTTTGCTTGTATTTTTCTAAGTCTTCCGCAACTTTACATTTATGCTACAAACTCTGATTTATGAAAATATTTTGATACTCAAACTCTGATCTATTTCAATGAAAAGAATCCTACAACTCCTTCTCATTTCATTCTCTACAAGCTCGATCATGCTTTTATCTTATTATCAACTTTTTAGTGGTGTCTCCTTACCCGCTTTTGCTAATAACAAAAGGGCGAGAACTAACATGATAAATGTTAATCTGCTATCAAACTATAATGCTTAATTAAGAGGATAGCTTGCATATTAGAAGAACATTCACGTAGGGGGAGCAGGTATTTAGGGGGAGCAATTCTAAATGCTAAAATCAATAATTATCCTAAGTCATCACTCTCTCACACACACAAATATAGTTTCATCATGCTTATTTATTAATGCTCTGATTTATCATTAATGAATTTGTTATTATCAAAAGGGGGAGTTTGATGGAACATGGTCTTCCGCATCTCCTAGGTTTGAGAATAACAAATCCTATGTGTATTTGATCTTGTGTGTTTAAGTGTGCAGGATAACAAAGTCCACATGACTAAAGGATTACGTAAGAAGGTTGCCTCCAATGTTGAGCAAACAAATCCAATACATCTACTAGCGCTGGCGGTAGTACTAGCGCAGGGGCTAGCTGCCGTTCGATGAATTCCTGTTCGACGAAACATTGGCTTGAAGTGAAATTGCCGGGAGAACTTATAGAAGGAGATAGCGCCAGGCGGTAGCCGATAGCGCAGGCAGTAGCGATGCACACAGAAGGCAATAGAGAATTGTTTCCTCGGATTGAAGATTCTGCCGCGCAAAACATGTCCTAATTTGGGATAACGCCAGCAGTAGCGCTAGCGCAGGCGCTAGCGCTAAGGCTATAAAAAGGACTCCTCTCCTCTCGTTTCAGATAGACATCAGAGAGATATCAGAGAGAGGTAGAGTGCCAGAATTCTAGAGGCTATCTTAAGCAAAAGTTGAAGTCCTACCAAAGTTCTGCAAACTTCTGAAGGAGAATCTCATCACGCCGGATCCAAACGAAGTCTTCCTCTACAACGCTTATTCTACAGCAGATCTTTGCCTCCGACTTCAGAAGGGAGTTTTTATTTATTTTCATTTCATATTTTTCTTGTAAACGGTTAGTGAAATCGCCTCGTGTTGGCGACTAGGTCTGGGTAGGACTTAGGGGGAAACTCGCCTCATGTTGGCGACTAGATCTAGGCTATGTCTAGGGGGTGCTCGAGGCCACATCCGGGGAAGGGTTGGCTAGAGCGGCTTGAGGACGAATCCGGGGAGGATATGCTAGGGCCACCGGTTCGTGGGGAAGCGAGTTGGGATAGAAGACAAAAAGGAGTCTTTTTCTATTAGCTTTGATTTCTAGCTTCGATAAGAGATTAAGTTTTGTAATCATGCTTCTCAAGTTAATAAAATCATGTCTTTACTTTTACTTCACTTGATATGTCTTGATCTTCTTTAGTTTAATAATCAAAGCTTTTTCTAAAATATTCAAAATATATCAAAAGTTTTTAAAACCCTTATTCATCCCCCCTCTAAGGGGGCCTACCGATCCAACAAGATCCACGGAGACATCGATTGAATAATCTTCTGTTGCGAGGAATAATTCAACGAGTTGTATATAAGATATGTCGGTCTCTCAATAAGGAGGTTTATCATCTTGATTGTCGACCAGCCAGATTATCTACCCAATCAATTCATCCTCCACGACAAGAAAGGGCTCCATCTCCACAACCTCCAGTTCGACGAGGTGGGTCAAAGAGAGAGACCCAATGAGAACTACAAGAGCTAACGGAGCAGGGAGCGGACATAAATAGGAAAGTGACACGAATGTCGAAGAAGATATCCGGTATTGAGAAGAAGGTACGAAAGATAATGGTTGCACTTAAATTAACTCCATCACCGCCTAGAGAGGAGATTCTTGAAGAGGAGCAGCCACGACGATCGGTTCGTCGGAGACGTCGTGGAGGTGTGAAGAGGAGAGCAGCAGTATGGGGGCTGGAGAATAGGAAAATGAAATTTTATTTTCATTTTCGTAATTAATGCAGTTTTTCAGTGACAGCAAGATAGACTACTGTTATTAACGCGTGGCGATAGTTCTAGCGTTGGTGTTAGTACCAACATACTATCTGGGTTTATAATTTTTTTTAGTTTGGACTAATTTCTGGCTTTGTTTAAGAGTTCTTTTATGCTTATCTTGCTGAAATAGTTTAAGGATATCCTGCATGGTTATGATATTTTTACTTCATAGTTTGATAATTATTCTTATTTGTCTTGGCATTATCATGTGAAAAGTTAAATTATCATGTGGAATTATCATAGCTATTTCAATTTAGTATTAATGAATTTTGATTTAATATGTGAAAATCATACCACAAGTACTTATATAAAGTGATCATATCTTGTGGCTCAAAGAAACAAAAAAAAAACAAAAACAAAAAAGAAATTAAGCTTGTCATGAAGTAGAAAATTGATATTTCATTTTTAATTGATTTCTACTTCATGCAAATGATAGGATACTATTGAATGAGAGATTTAGGTATCCAAAGAGGACCGGGTGTGGCGGTTCCTTTGGGTACCCAAATATAACGTGTTTGCTTTTGGGGAGATATGATTGAATGGGCCCTTATGATTTGATTTTGTGTTTCATCTTTAACTTTGGGCCACCATTCAAACCTTGGTTTAATATTATTTTTAATTGTCAAATTTCCATGATAATTTTTTGAAACATTGTTTATAGGAAATTTGTTTATCTTTAAGTTTATGTTGGGAGAACAATGATGATGTAAATGATACTGATTTGAAATTTCATTTTCAAGCGTTTGATATTTTTAATTTCCTTTGTTAGGCTTAGACATATTATGAAAATTCATATTAAATTTTCTTTTGGAATTTGCTTGAAATTGTTGATTTATGTGTTGAGAATTTTTCTTTATAATTTCCTTAAGCAAGTTTACTTTAGTTTCCAATTCATAGTTCTTAACTTTAAGATTATGTCTTGCTTTATTATACGCTATTGTGCTATTTTTGAGAGTGGATACGATAGACTCAATATGATTGTTGTATTCATTTCTAAAGTCATCAAAAGTTTCATCCATCTCTTTAATTTCAATTTTTTAGTTTTTGCACATTTCACAATTATTTTTCAACGATGAATTTTCTAAAGATAACTTTTCTATTAGTTCTTTTGAATTTAAGAGTTCATTTTCTAAACGTAATTTTGAATTTGAATTTTTTAATTTCTTAATTTTACGCTTTGTAGCTTGTAGCAAATGCAATGTAGAAATAGAAGTACAAAAGATGGAATTTGATTTCCTTACATTGCTTTTGGATGAGGAAAGATTTGAATATATTCTTCCTTCGTCGTCTTCATCTTCCTCTTCCAAACAAGAGTTTTCATCATCCTTCACGCTTGATGAGCATTCTATTGAACCATCATTTGAGGAGATTTCTTGAATATTTGAGCAAGCTTGTATGTTCTCCAATTCTTGTGTTTGTTCCGTACCTACAGAAGGATAATCATAAGTTCTTTCAAGAAACATCCAAATCTCATAAGCGGTAGGTGAAGTATAAATAAGTATGAAAATATTTTGGTCTAACGCACAAAATAGACTATTCATAGATTTTGCATTTGAAACCATTTCATTTCTATTTAATACGCTAGGTGGATTTTTAATAGTAATGTTCCAAACATCTATGCCTAAGGACTTGAGAAAATTTTCCATTAAATTTTTCCACCTTTTATAATTTTCACCCAAAAATAAAGGTTGCGCTAAAGATTTTTCATTTAATGAAAATTCATCCCCACTAGTGGATGCGAGATCACGAAGCACCATTATTCCCAGTTGTGAAGCCATTTTGGAATAACCTAGCTCTGGTACCACTTGTTGGATGTGTAGGCGCCCTTAGAGGGGGGTGGGGGTGAATAAGGGTTGTAAAAACTTTAAACTTTAATAGAAAACTTTTGATATTTTGGTCGAAGTAAGTTAAATCAAAAGTAAAGAGCTAATGAAATTCGAAATGAAATCAATTTTATTAAATAAGAAGATACATGATTATCATTTATAAAGTTGATTACAAAATTTGATTTCAATGATGCTAGAAATCGAAGTGAATAATATGAAAACCCTTTTTGTTTTCTATACCGACTCGTATCCCCACGAACTGGTTGGCTTTAGCCAATCTCTCCGCTGATACGGCCTCAAGCCGCTCTAGCCTTCCTATCCCCAGAAAGGCCTTGAGCACCCCCTAGTTCTACTCCCTAGACCTAGTCACCAACACGAGGCGAATTACTCCCTAAGTCCTACCCAGACCTAGTCGCCATGTGGTGAATTCCCCCTAGTCCCCTCAAGGCCCTAGTCGTCGCGTGGCGAATTCCACTACCGAATAAAAGATATAAAGGTTACAATTAAAAAATAAAATAAAACACAAACTAGAAACTCCCTCAAAAGTAGAACATGATGTCGATGTAGATGCGATCGTATTGGTCTTCAAGTTCTTTGCATTCACAAACGTTGACGGAGTTCTTCGGGCTGCTTGGAGAAGGCTCTCACGAGTGCCCTGAATTTATGGCTTCAATTACTTCTGTAACAACAAGCCACAACGGAGGAGGCGCGCATCTTTTAATAGAATCAGCCACTACCGCCTGCGGTAGTACTACCACCCCGCGGTATCCACATTAGGCAATGAAGCACACGGATCGTGGTAGTTTAGGCAACATTTTCAGCGCTAAACACTAGTGTGTCGCGATAATGCTAACGCCCCGCGATAGCGAGATATCCTTCCTTTAGCCACAATCTCCTTCCAAATCTGCTCCTCAATCAACTACAGATGGGAAGTTTCCAAAAGGCTACCGCCGGGCAAAATACATAATGCGCCGCAGTAGAGCATGTATTTCGTCGAACGGGATTCCGCTTTCGTCGATCGCAAATTCGTCGAACGCAGTGATAAGCATTTCATCGAACGGGATTCTGCTTTCGTCGATCGCAAATTTGTCGAACGTGGTGATAAGCCTTTCATCGAGCGCAGCTTTCATTTCATCGAATGAAACACTAGCGCCAGCGGTAGTTTTAACGCGCAGCAGTAAAGCATACATTTCATCGAGCACTGCGGTAGAGCATGCAGATCGTCAAACGGCGCTTTTAGTTCGTCGAACGGAGCTTTCATTTTGTCGAACGCCAGTTCGTCGAATAGAGCTTTCATTTTGTCGAATGCCAGTTCTGTTCTCAGTGGTTTCTGATACACTAACGCCAGCGGTGGTGTTACTAATAGGATTTGTTATTCTGCTGTCGCTTTGACGTCTTTCTTTTTCACACTCTTTTGGGGATTGAATGTTGAAGATCCTGCACACTAGAAACACAATGCAAGTATGATCAAATACAATAGGATTTGTTATTGTCAAACCAAGAGATGAGGAAAGCATGTTCCAACAGAATGAAATTTCCTAAGATCTTAAAGTTAATGATGCTTAGCCAATTTACCATAAAGTATAGTTATTTAAAATTAAATGGAGAAGTAGTGCTAAATTAATTCTCTAATCGAATTAAAAACATAAAGTGTTTCTTAAAACTAAATTACTTCAAATTTAAATTTAACAAATTCTGATAAAACAAAATATTAGCTAAATTAAAAAATGTAAGAATACTTAAAATCATACCTCAAACTAGATTTCTAGAAAAATAAAAACAACAAGTAAGGATTAAATTATATTTTTGAACTATTTCTAGACTTCCCAAGGTCTACCCGGTGAAGGTCTCGTAAGATACTAGGAGATATGATGGGATGATAGCCCAAACCTCCCTTTCCAAGAAATTAGATTTTTAAAAATTAAAAAAAAAAATTGTTTCTTTTTATAAATCGAAAGGAAAGTCTAGAAAGCTACACTATGCCCCCATACTTAAAGTTAAACATTGTCCACAATGTTTAAAACTACGTATGAGAAATACTAACAAGATTAACATTTACAAGAAAATGAAGTTCACAATGAGAGAAGAAAAAAAAGGCTGAGGAGGGCTTCCCTTATTGGTAGACGGGGTTGTCGGTCAAACACTGCAAAAATAAATTAAGAACAAACAAGAAAAAGGTATAATGAAAAAGGTTAACGTTGGGGTGCCTCCCAAAAGCACTTTGTTTACTGTCGCATAGCTTGACTAAGTGATGATTTATTTTAAAGATTATGAAGTTTTAGCGTTTCAATGTTTCCGGACGTTGGGTCGCCGGGGTTGTACAATTTTAACCTATGTCCGTTAACTTTAAATGAGCCATTTCTTGGGTGCTCTATAAGAATAGTCCCATATGGCCAAATTTCTTTTACTACGAAGGGACCGGACCATCGGGATTTTAATTTGCCCGGAAAAAGCATAAGTCTAGAATTATAAAGAAGGACTAAGTCTCCCGGAGAAAAAGTTTTTGGATTTTTAATTTTCTTATCATGATAAAACTTAGTTCGCTCCTTTTAAAATTTGTTATTTTCATAGGCGTTTGAACGACATTCATCTAATTCATTTAATTGATGTTTTCTATGTTCGGAGGCTAAGTTTAAATCTAAATTTAAAATTTTAAGCGCCCAAATTGCGCGATGTTCCAATTCTAACGATAAATGACACGCTTTTCCATAGACTATTCTGTATGGCATACAACCGATGGCGGTTTGAATGTCGTCCGATAGTCCCATAAAGCGTCGTCGAATTTTTGCGACCAATCTTTTCTATTAGCCGACACCGATTTTTCTAAAATTCTTTTCAGCTCTCGGTTCACTACCTCCACTTGGCCATTTGCTTGTGGGTGATAGGCGGTTGAAAGCTTGTGTGTAACGCAATACCTTGCTAAAATTTTAGCAAGTTGGTTGTTATAAAGTGCGTGCCCCTATCACTAATTAGTGCACGCGGTGAGCCAAATCGTGAAATTTTTTTTTTAAATTTATGACGACTCTCGCATCGTTGGTGGGAAGGGCTTGTACATCCGCCCACCTCGACACGTAATCGACGACAACAAGAATGAATTTATTATTAAAGGAGGAAGGTAGCGGACCTATGAAATCTATTCCTCATAAATCAAATAATTCGCATTCTAAAATAATGTTTTGGGGCATTTCGTTTCAGTTAGAAATGTTACTTGTACGTTGGCACCGATCACAATTACTCACAAAATTTTAAGCATCTTTGAATAAGGTGGGCCAACAGAACCCCGCCTCTAGCACCTTTCTTGCGGTCCGGTTTGCTTGATAGTGACCACTGGTTGGTCCTTTGTGGCAGTGCTGCAATATTTGGATGCCTTCCTCACCCAAAATACACCTTCTTACCACTTGGTCCGCACAGACACAAAATAAAAAGGTGTCTTCCCAGAAGTAATTTTTCAAATCCGAAAAGAATTTCTTCTTTTCTTGACTTGAAAAATTCTTTGGTAGGACCCGAGCCACTAAATATTTGGTATAATCCGCGTACCAAGGGGTGTAAGAAGTCATTACCTTTTTGATGGCGAGGAGGCATTCTTCAGGGAATTTATCATCCATTTCGGCCACCACTAGTTCTCCTACCGCCGGGTTCTCCAATCTTGAGAGGTGGTCGACTGCCAAATTTTCCGCTCCTTTCTTCTATCGGAACTCCAAATTGATTTCTTGCAAGAGCAGAATCCATCTCAGTAGTCGGGTCTTGGCGTCCCCTTTATTTAGCAAGTACCGGAGGGCAGAGTGGTCTGTAAAAAACAATAATTTTAGATAGCGTTATATATGAACAAAAATTATCAAATGCAAAAATAATTGCTAAAAGTTATTTTCCGTTGTTGTATAGTTAGCTTGGGCGGATGTAAGCGTTTTGCTTGCATAATAAATTCGGTGAAAATATTTATTCACCCACTGGCCTAAAACTGCACCTACAGCAAAATCGCTTGCATCACATATGATTTCAAATGGAAGAGACCAATCTGGCGCAATTAGAATAGGCGAATTGATAAGTTCATTTTTTATTTTATTAAACGCCTTTAAACAATCATCATAAAAAATAAACGCGGATTTTTTTTCTAATAAATACGTTAGCAGTTTTGTTATTTTTGAAAAATCATGAATGAAGCGCTTATAGAAGCCCGCGTGTCTTAGAAAATTTCTAATAGATTTAGTATTGGTGGGCGGAGGGAGTTTTTTTATGACTTCGATCTTTGCCCGATCGACCTCGATCCACTTACTAGAAACTTTTTGACCGAGGACTAACCCCTCTCGTACCATAAAGTGGCACTTCTCCCTGTTGAGTGCCAAATTCGTGTCTTTGCAGCGTTGAAGAACACAATCAAGGTTATTTATACAATTTGTAAAGGAATCGCCAAAGATAGAAAAATCAACCAAGAAAACTTCCATGACGTCTTCTACTAATTCATTAAAAATTGTCAGCGTACATCATTGAAATGTAGTTGATGAGTTACAAAGACCAAACGACATTCTTTGATATGCAAAGGTGCTGAAAGGACAGGTAAAAGTGGTTTTCTCTAGGTCTTCGGGCACAATTGGAATTTGAAAGTATCTCGAAAGACCATCAAGAAAACAATAGTGCGAATGACCGGATAGACGCTCTAAGATTTGGTCAATGAAGGGCAACAGAAAGTGATCTTCGCGGGTAGCATCATTTAATTTTCTATAATCAATGCATACCCGCCAACCTGTAACAGTATGGGTTGGGATCAACTCGTTATTTTCGTTTGTAACTATCGTTATTCCGCCCTTTTTGGGCTCGACTTGCACCGGGCTAACCTGAGTGCTATCAGAAATTGGGTAAATAATTCCCACGTCTAATAATTTTATAATTTTGGCCTTAATGAGGTCCTTCATATTGGGATTAAGGCATTATTGAGGATGAATAGTGCCGCGAGAATTATTTTCTAAATTTATTCTATGCGTGCAAAATGAGGGATTTATTCCCTTGATATCCGAAATTTTCCATGGAATTGCATGGCGATGATTATTTAAAATTTTAATTAATTTGGAAATTTCTGAATCGTTAAGTGCGGAGGATATGATAACGGGTAATTTTGAATCTTTTTCCAAAAAAATATATTTCAAATGTTCTGGGAGTTGCTTTAACTCAAGGCTCGGTTGTTCGTCATAAGATGTTTTAATTTTTTTCATTGATTGAATTTATTTGTTTGAATTTCAAAGGCCGAGCTATTTCCTCAGTAACAAATTCCGGATCTTCAGAAATTGGCGAGATTAATTCGGAAAAAGGCGATGATTCCTCTTCAAGATTTGTTTCTAAAGTAAAACAGGAATCGTCGTTGGAAAAAGAATTTTTCATAGAGTTGTTTGTACTAAAAATAACTTCTTCATCCCCAACTCTTAGGAGAAGCTTTTCGTTTCTAACATCAATGAATGCCCGAGAAGTGGCGAGAAAATGATGTCTGAGTATAATAGGTACTTCGGCGTCTTCCTCAATGTCTAGGATGACAAAATCTACCGAGAAGATAAATTTGTCAACCTTAACATGCACATCCTCAGTAACCCCGATTGGGTATTTTATCGATCGATCCGCTAGTTGGATGATAATTTTATTTGGGCTTGGATTACCTAAACCAAGCCTTTTAACAATTAAAATGACATCAGATTAATACTAGCTCCTAAGTCAGCCAAGGCGTGTATGCTGGCAATTTTTAACTAGAGGATCGATCGATAAATTGCTGAACAAACATGGGATGAAAAACCATCCCGGATCATTAACTTTTTGCGGTAATTTATTTAAAATAACCACCGAACATCTGCTTTAAGATAAACACGTGAAATATCTTCAAGTTTCTTTTTATTTGATAGTAAATCCATGAGATATTTTTCCGCATTTAGGAATTTGAGAGAGAGTCTCGCAGAAAGGAACATTAATTTGAATTTGTTTTAAAATATTTATAAACTTTTTATATTGTTCCTCGTTACGCTCGCTTTGAATTTTAGAAGGATAAGGGAGAGAACGATGTTTAATAACGCGCAGAGCTAAAGTAAGATTATATTGCAGAGGAGAGGATGAAACGTTTACCTCGGGCTCGACCAAATTTGTAGAGGTTAACTCCTTTCCGCTATGAAGGGTTATAGCGTTGGTGCTCTCCCATGGATTGGGCTCAGTATTGCCCGATAGAGCTCCTTGCTGGCGTTCGGAGAAAATCTTGGCGAGCTGTCCAATATGATTTTCTATGCTTTTAATAGATCCGGAAAGGTTCCCAATATTGGACTCATTGGAGGCAACATATTTGGTGAAGACCTCTTCAAGTGAAGAGGGCTTGAGTGGTGGTGGCGGGGCGAATCCTGGAGGATTCACTTTTGGTGGACGCTAGGCATTATTGGGGTTGCTCCATGAAAAATTAGGATGGTTCCTTAAACCCAGATTATAACTATTTTTAAAAGGAATATAATTATTACTGTTATAAGGAGGACGAGAGGAGTTCCCCATATAATCTACTAGCTCATGATTAAATTTATTATTACTATTAAAATTATTATTATTAGCCCAATTGGTGGTGGAGGAAGCATACATCTCCGCCACTTGCTTTGTGATCATTTCTACTCTAAGTGTTAAGTTAGGAGTGGCCTCGACTTCAAAGAGTCTGGTCGGCTTATTAGGGCGCGACCGTTGCGCATTCCACTTATAAGCATTCATGGCCATCTCCTCGAAAAGCTCTTGAGCAACCTCGGGGGTTTTATTATTAAGGGTCCCCCCCCCCTCCCGCGCTCGCATCAATCATCTGCCTCATTTGGAGATTCAAAACATTGTATAAAGTTTGAACTTCTTGCCACATAGGAAGGGTATGATGAGGACCTCTACGCAACAATTCCTTGAAGCGCTCACATGTGTCATAGTGAGACTTCGAGTCTATTGGCGTGAAGGAGAGAATGTCTGCACGTAATTTAGCAGACATTGTTGGAGGAAAATTTTTCGTTAAGAATTTCTCCATCATCTCGGTCCATGTAGTGATGGAACCTCTAGGAAGAGATCCCAACCACT
Source organism: Dactylorhiza incarnata (assembly GCA_033032865.1). Lineage (NCBI taxonomy): Eukaryota > Viridiplantae > Streptophyta > Magnoliopsida > Asparagales > Orchidaceae > Dactylorhiza > Dactylorhiza incarnata. The sequence continues at coordinate 8,513,716 of JAWHQI010000013.1, forward strand.
GCTTGGCCTTAGTCCGCAAAGAGAAAGGAAATAAACGCAAATGAATGACTTCATCGGTGACGCCATTTATTTTAAATATATCGCAAATTTCCAAAAAAAATTAAAAGTTGTAAATTAGGATCTTCATCTTGTAAGCCATCAAATATGACGGTTTACTGCACCATTTAAATGATACTTGTTTTAATTTCAAAATTATTGTTCGCCACCACCGGGTGAATGATATTAGATTGTGTTCTCTCCCAATTTGGCCTCACATAATAATACATAGTCCGAAGTGGGGTCTCGTTATGGTCGGGATCTTCCATTATACCTTCGTTGGTTTCTCTGATTGACTCTTCTCAAATTATTGGTACATCACTAAATCGGAGACGTCGCCGCAAGGTGCTCTTGATTTCTGGATCAAAACACAATTCAAGATTAATTGAAGAGTTTCCTCGGGTCATAAACTAAGAGAAAGAAAAAAAAGAAAATTAGAGGCGATAGGAATAAAAGGTGAAGAAGGAAAAATTATAATTTTTATAATATTTTTATAATATTAAAGTTAAAATATATATATATATATATATATTTTTTTTTTTTCAAAAAGCGGGTTAAGTTAGTCCCGGACATTCCGAGGTCTACCCTGTGAAGGGTTCGCACGGTACTAGGAGATGCGATGCGATGACAAGCCCAAATCTCCCTTTCCGAGAATTTAAATTGCGCCTTTTAAGATTTTTTTTAAAATTTTAAGAAAAAGGTGGGAAGAAAGAGAACGATAAAATTAATAGATATTCTTTTTTTCAAAATATCAACTCATTTCCCCGGCAACTGCGCCAAAAACTTGATGCGCAAAACTATATCCGCAAATGATAACGGCAATTGTACCGTATTGAAAGTAGTATAGGTTTATAAAACCAAGTTCATATTAGACTCGGGGTGGTTGAATACTTTTACTTCAAGAAAATCTCTATTATCCTATCAATAGAACTTTGAGTTGGTTTGTTTATAAGAAAAAGTGTGGTGAATTAGAATAGTGATTAAACCCATAATAAGAACGATTAGCACTCGGTCTTGAATCACCTTAGAATAAAAATAAAAAGAATAATATATGACTCTATTCTAAGAAATGCTTAGACCGTGGAGGTTCCCAATTTCTGAGCGCATCTTGGGTCGAGGATACGCCCAGCTGAGCTTAGGTTGATCAATCAAACTTTCGCTCTAGAATCGAAACCCCCAAAACTCGCTTTACCGAGATGAACCCCTCTATTGGATTTGACTCCAATCCGATGGATTATGTCATCCTCTCTCGAGGGTTCCATGCAACTCTCTTTATCCTTGAATATCAATTCGCCTTACGAGCTGGTTTGGCTACCTAAAGAACGAAAACAAGAACGAGAATCATATATCGATAATATGATCTCATTATGTTAAAATCATGGATAAATCGTAAGTATTTTAAGAAGAGAAAAAAAGATAATCTAAATTTAATTCATGAGGTTTATTATTCCTTGGATCATCTCAACCGAGTACTAATAGAAATTTAGATACTCATATAGTTGGAGGAATCGACGAAATTGAAGGAGTTGATGATGAAATGAAGAATAGATGAACTAGAATAACAATTAATTTTTATTAAACCTTTCAAAAGGAATTACAAACTAAGGAATTTAGATTACAATCTATTGAAATGAAAGTTACACTTACAAAAGAAAAGTACCTGAATTGAAACATACAATTGCACTAGGAAGGGAAATACAAGAAATGCTTACAACATGAAAACAAAGCAAGAAAAGAAGACTTGAGCCTCACAAAATTTGTTCCTGAAGTTCTGGAGAAGCTCCCTTTAAATAGGTGAAAAGTTGGTGTTACACGCGCTTGGTCACGCCCATGACCAAGGGCGTGTAAGTGGCGTGATCGATGCTGGTGCGGAGAGGGCGCCTTCTAGCTTCAATGCGGTTGTTACGTGCACGTCATGCCCTAGGTCACGCCCATGACCTAGGGCATGTAATCTTCAAAATGGCGCCTGGAGGGAATCTTTCGGCAGGAAGTGGCGTGGAATGAGTCACGCCCGTGTCTGGATGTCACGCCCTCGATCACGCCCATGACCGAGGGCGTGTAACTTTAAATGATGTGGCAGGCTTGTTCTGGCTGCAGGAGGCGGGTTGCGGCTGTGACACTGGGTCACGCCCTTGATCACAACCGTGACCTAGGGCGTGAACTTGGCGAATCTTCACGGAATTATCCCGGGGTGGCGAAATCGGGTTTAGAACACATCTTTGGCTGTCACGCCCTTAGTCACGCCCATGACCTTGGGCGTGTACTTGCAAATTTGTCTTAAAGTGTCCAAAAAACCTGAAAAACTAAAATAAACTTAAGTTAGTTCATGAAATCAGAAAAGGAATAATTTACATGATATAATTCTTATAAATTATATAAGTTCATATTAAAAATATATTAAAATAATACTAAAAGATGAGTATATAAACTACTCATCAACATTGTCTTGTAGTTAATTTGAGCAAGTATCTTGTGCCATTGAAAATAAAGGGATTAACTTTCATTAGACACAAGACACACAGGAGAAAGAAGCATTGCATATAAAATCTAAGCAATAAACATTCCCTCTAATAGTGCCTTAGAGAATGATCTCTAAGTCATGTGACTTTTTGATTAAGCACTTATCATTATGGATTTCTGTTAAATTTTTTGAAGTAGATGTGGAAGAGGTCTGGGCGGTCTGCAGAGAGTAGACCGCAGAGACCGTGCGGTCTGTGCTATTGTTCTGGTCGGTCTGTTTTGGGAGACCGTAGGTGTCAAGGCAGCTTACGCGAGTTGTTCTGGCAACTTGTTCTAAGTTGGCCAGATGTTCAAGATTTGCCTTCTTGTAGAGACCGGGCGGTCTGACGACTTGATCTAGTCGATCAGGGTGGGTTACTGAAGAAGCGTTTTGCTCTTGTTATAAGACCGGGTAGTTTGGTTGTAACCGCGCAGTTTAATAAGGCAGTTGTTGGCCATGCTGAGCTCAGGCATTCTGGTATATGAGACCGCTCGCGATCCGATGGGCGGTTAGTGTATCTCTTTTTGGGCGGTGACAACATCCATCAACTTGCCAATAAATAGGGGTGCAGGGCCTATCATTTGTAACTAGAACTGTAAGAACTTCACCTCAGGTTGATTGTGCAAGTCTTATATTGAGGTCATGCGGTCTCTAGAATTGTCTTGACCGTTTGTTATGTTCGCAGGTTCACGTCCAGCAGGGTGCGGTCTCCTTCCTTCGTAATTTCCCAGTTGTGAATAACCAGTTCGCCAGCGGTCTTCCTCTGGGCGATCTGCGGTTTAGTTCTTGAGCTATTCGTGGTGAACTTGGTGATTAGGCAACCTCAGTGGTCAGGCAATCTCAGTTTGCGGTTTGGCGACAGCTTGTGCAGTTCTGTTCTCTGTTTGCTGAAGCTTCTATGACAAGGCGACCTTACAGTCAGGCGGTATCGAAGTGCGGACATGTTATCTTTCAGCATTTCAATAAAGCAGTAGGTCGAGCGGTCTATGGTTGCGATCTGGCAGTGTGAGGACATCAATCCTAGTTCTGTTCGTGTGGTCTTAGGGTTAACCATGCGGCTTGGCTATTCGTGCAGTCTGGCAGTTTCTGCTTGGCAGTTAGTTGGCTGCTTATTTTTTGTGTCTTGTGCTTCTCTCCTTTGTGATTCTTATGAATCATGTCTCGCCATGTATGTCTCGAGATGTACAGAGATAGTTAATATCAAAGTACTATTCGGTCTTCCCATTGTCATTGATTGTCACGTTTGTGGATTGTGTTGAAGTGTTCCGCATTTTTTACTTCACTCCGGACCTCTAAATTTTTAACATGGTATCAGAGGGAGGTTTCTGAGTAGTAATCAGCGTTGCCTTCTGCTTGGGTTTCTGCAAGTTGGTTGTCAATCAGTGAAATTGCAATGGAAGGAGGATATGCTAGAGGTCTTGGTATTGAGCTCCTTACGCAGACTAACTTTAAAAAGTGGAAGTCGTGCATGGACAGCTATCTTCTTGGTGAAGATTTATGGGAGGTAGTTGACGCGCGAATTCCTACACCGCTTATAGGCGGGAGCAAAATGCGGTCTGAATGGCAGTGAACTGGTCGTTGTCAAGTAATAATATGAGGAAGTAAATCCCCAAGTATCGAATCTCTCAAGGAACATAGTAAGGTGGAGTTAATAAATCAAGGAGGACTTGACATCGAAGTCCTTATGGCAGATGGAATGCAGACGAATAGGATTTTGGTTTTGTAAATAAAATAAAAAAACTGCAACTACTCATATGCAATGCCGCTATGCAATGCTTCGCTTGACGAGATGGAAACTATGCAGGCCTTGAGCGCACTGCTTCGCAAGGCAGATGGCCGGTAGGCAAGCGTATGAGGTGAATAAGTGCGGAATCAAACTGTGCAGGCCTTGTGCACAATGCTTCGTGAGGCGAATGGATTACACGAGCCGTTATGCCACGATTCGTTAAGCGGATGGACGGAGAGCTTGCGAATGGGGTGGATAATTATGGAATGAGGGTCGCAAGCACCTCATCACTAGGCACGCCACTAACAATTGCTAGTGCGGCATGAACGCATTCTGTGGAGTGGTGGATGAAGTGGTGGTACATATCATACACACATATAAACAAAAGTGTAATTTCACTTAGACATAAAATAAACACTACAAATAAAGGTTTATATGTGCCACATCATCAAATAATAAGGATTACGTTCATATACATCAACACAAATAAGAGAAAAAGGTAAGAGATACGACCGAATCCGGAGGCTTGTTGTAGATTCTCGGTAGGAATCACCGGGTTGTCAATCTGCGTCCTAGCTCGGTCCCAACTATCATCCGGGGTAGAAGAGGGCTGTCACTTCCTCCCAATGGACCCGTCTTCTCCGGTAAACTATAATTCAGTCATGTCTGCTGCAAAGAACTCTTGCTTGGCGATGAAGATGGAGGTGGAATCCTCTCCTTGAAGCACATGGATGATGGAGATGGACGAGAGGATCTTCGGGATCAAGAGAGTCGTGAAGACTAGTCCCGGAGTACCTCCTGGTGGTGGAAGATGATGCAGGGGGCGAAAGAGGTGAACAGGGCTCGAAAACGGTGGAGATAGGGTGTCATCAAACCTAATTTCGCGGACTACATATTTATAGAAAATAAGGTGCACGATCAGTGGCGCACGACTAGTGGTCGTGCGCACTAGAAGTTGGTGGTCGTGCGCACTTTGCCAGAAAACCTGCAAGACAAAATTCACAGAAAAATAATATACGCACGACCAGTGGCGCAGAATCAGTGATCGTGCGCACTATCGTCAGTGGTCGTGCGTTTGGCCAGACAGACCATGAAACTCCAGGGTTATGTGCGCACGATCAGGGGCGCATGACCAGTGGTCGCGCGCAATATGTCCAGTGATCGTGCATAGTGTTCCTGTACAGATTTGCACCGGGAACACCTGCACGGTCCCTGTTCCAGCAGAAACGCATATCACTTCACCAAAAGTGGCACTCAACATTGCATGATAATGTATAAATAGGAAAAAACATGATATTACACCAAAATGGGCCTAGATGTGCAATTAGCATGGAATAATACATAACATTCAAATATGAACGATAACAAATCTAATGCGTAGTGCTTTGACTAGATTATCGGCTCAGATGAGTCCATAAAAGGGTATATAACTGGGACTCATCACACCCGCAGACTTACCTATTTGCGCGTCCCGAACAAACAAATTCTAATCAAATGGGGAAAGAAAAGTAGATGGCTTAAAATTACAATACAGAGTACCATGCGAAGTCGCATGCCCACGTGCATAAGAAATATAATATAGAAGATTTCTCATTATACAAATAGTTTATAGATTTCTAAAAGAGTAAAAGCATATTACAACTACTCAAAATGGTAAACTACGGTGAATCATCCGGTGACTCATACGGAGAAAGTAAACTAAGCGCTGAGATGAGCATTGCTCACGATTGGGGTGCAGGACAAACTCCACCGAAATCCATCGGTGTCGGTGACCATAAGCTCGCCCGGTCACATTCTCTCCACGACACTAGATTGGTTCAAGGAGTGAGTCAGTAGGACTTTAGGTTAGAGATGGGGCTTGGGTTATGGTGAGGTAAACCAAGATAAACACGGAGGCTAAGCACACCTAACCCAACATGAGCATAAGGTAGAGCTACCCACATGACTATAAATAAACAAGTGCACCACACCCCCATAATTGGACTTTTGCGGCATAGGTGTGTGCACCGCCTACTCCCAATACATAATTTTTCTAAATGATTTTCAATCAAACTCATTTTTCATTTTCTCTTTATTAATCATTTTTTTATCTTTCTTTTTCTTGTCTTTTTCTTTCAGCAAATTTTTCAAATGAGCATATCCACATATTCACATAATAAACACCACAATCAACACCCCCCAAAATGTAAATAAAACTATAACTAAAGCTCATATTTGGGTGTGCGACTAGGTTAGGCTTTTAGGCTTTGGTGAGATATATGCGGAGCTGAATCAATGAAAGTGTAGGCACAAAGGGGCTAGCATGGGTAGACGATAGGCATGAAATAAAAATTTCAACTGGGCATAATGGCCTACGTCATTCTCACGCACTAGAACTATCCTATGCTTATGATTCAAGAATCGCTTGGGGCAAGTTCTAGCCACCGAGAAAGATTCTCCTTTCTCCCGACTCAAGCAATACGAGTCTAGTGATTGTTTACACACATCCCTATGCTACCGTTTGATTCACATCGTATTCACCATTTGAGTAGAGTAAACAACATTTACACTAATAGAAAAAAAATATAAAACCATAAGTATAAAAAGAAGTCTAATCTACTCAATATTCCATGCAACCGATCACTCGAGTAGGAGCACTATTGGATTCAACATTTTACTCCTCTATATAGTCCTAAGCCAGCACCTAGACTTTCCCAAATAAGCAGAAGAATTAAATTCAACTCAGAGAACGCATACTGACAAGTACGCGCTCAAGTGGGTGATGTGGTGCGCAAAGAGAATGAACAACAATTTTCAATAAACTAAAATAAAAGTACTTCTAGCATGCTATGCAATAGTGCATGTGAGTGGGCACACAGAACTACTCTCCACCAGTAAACTAGACAATACACACAATATATAGCTTTGAAATTCATCAAAGAGCTAGGGGAAGAGAGTACCCAATGCTCAGAAATGAGCATACCAGAAGATTGGCATTTAAATCTAGACCTAGCTACAGCATCCATCCAGAAGAATACCTGCAGGGGTGAGTTCCGCCAAACAAAAAGAAAATAGACAAATGCAAAATACAATACAGTTAACTAAATGGATAAGATGAAAAGAAATTGCAGAAAAGTAAGATAACTACTAGGGTTATTGTCATCCCAACACGACTTATTTGAAAACATAACAGTTCTAGCTAATGGGCACATGAAAAGAAAAGTGGACAGGTAACTGTTCTAATATCCGTTTTGGTAATGGGTACCGATACGACGATAAAATAGTTACCCCTCTACCTAAATAATAATACCTGCTCTTCACATGTAGAGGAAGCAGAAAGTAAGAAGTGGAGGAGGGGTCCTCCTCACTATTCTCACCAAAATATATATCCTTTCCCAGCAAGGTGTCATCTTCTTCAAGACAGATGCAGAAGGACAAGGAAATGAGTAGAGCTCCCTCTATGGAGGGGGGATCAACCTCCTCACATAAGTGGATGTTCACCTCATTTGCATGAGCAACATGCTCCAAGTCCTCCTGGAGTCCCTGTGAAGAATCAACCTGTACTGAAGAAGGGGGGGGGGGGGGGGTCAGAAAATAAAGAAGAAGAATGAAATAAATATTCAAAAATCGGGAGAGTGGTCCCGGTCTCACTCCCAACAGGTTGGGGTAGTAAAATAATATTGGCATTGTCAACAATGCTGCCAGGTTCGAGAGGATCAATAGTGACCTTGCCCAAGATTTAGACTTCCTCCACCGGTGCTTAGGTAAAATCCTCCTCACCTAGAAGGTTGTCCTCCTTCATAGGAATAGGTATAATACATAGATCACCTGCCTCATCATGTAAAGCATCATCAACAATGTCATCAACGACGAGCATAGTGGTAAGCACAATAGGGGGAGGAATAATGCTTGGATAAAAATCAAGCACTGATTCCTCACTAATAATCGAATCAACACATGATGATATATGCACATGGGAGATGGGCCCAGCCATGCCAGAGCCTAGATCAGCCACACATATGATAATTGTGTCCACATCATTCCCTTCAAAACATGAAGTTGGCACGGACACATAACCAGATGTTGAAGGTGTGCCGCCAGAGGTAGGAGTCTGGATGATCCGGATATCCGGATCGCCATCCTCGTCCAATTAGAGAAGATAAGCAGCACAATCCTTCAAAGCATGATATGTGCTCTGAAAAAACAAGTAATGCCTTGATGGCTTCATTGGCACAATAGGTGTTGTAGCCGCAAAGAAGTATGTCGGCAAAGGCTCAGAAGAATAGCCATAGGACTTAGGTGCAGTGTATGAGGTACCGTACGGTGTCGGTGCCCGATACATTGAGCCTTGGGGACTAGGGCTACTATCTCCCGATGGGCATCTATCACTAGCATGAGAAATATCTCCACACCAACGACAATGAATATTGAATGAGGCCCACATTGCATGAAGATAACTAGATTCAAAAGAAAAACACTATTGTGCAAAATACTACACCCGACAATTATTTACTAAAGCAACCTAATATAAAATAAGAAAATGGAATATCAAGAACTGAAATAAAATAAAGGATGCATTTTACAAATGGAAGAACTTCTCTCGCAGGTTCCCCCTCTCCAGAAAACTCACACGACTGTGTTCCAAAGCAACGGCGCCAAAAACTTGACGCGTGAATACCTACACCGCTTATAGGCGGGAGAAAAATGCGGTCTGAACGACAGTGAACCCGTCGTTGTCAAGTAATAATATGAGGAAGTAAATCCCCAAGTATTGAATCTCTCAAGGATCACAGTAAGGTGGAGTTAACAAATCAAGGAGGACTTGAGATCGAAGTACTTGTGGCAGATGGAATGCGGACGAAAAGGATTTTGGTTTTGTAAATAAAATAAAATAACTACAACTACTCCTATGCAATGGCGCTATGCAATGCTTCGCTTGGCGAGATGGAAACTAGGCAAACCTTGAGCGCACTGCTTCACAAGGCGGATGGCCGCTAGGCAAGTGGATGAGGTGAATAAGTTCGGAATCAAACTTTGCAGGCCTTGAGTGCACTGCTTCGTGAGGCGAATGGATTACACTGGCCGCTATGCCACGCTTCGCTAGGTGGATGGATGGAGAGCTTGCAAATGGGGTGGATAATTATGGAATGAGGGTCGCAAGCACCTCAACACTAGGCACACCACTAGCAATTGTTAGTGTGGCACATAAACGCAGTGGGTGGAGTGGTGGATGAAGTGGTGGCGCATCTCATACACACATATAAACAAAAGAGTAATTTCACATAGATATGAAATAAACACTACAAATCAATGTGTACATGTGCCACATCATCAAATAATAAGGGTTATGTTCATATACATCAACACAAATAAGAGAAAAAGGTAAGAGATACGTCCGAATTCGGAGGCTTGGTGTAGATTCTCAGTAGGAATCACCGGGTTGCCAATCTGCATCCTAGCTCAGTCCCAACTATCGTCCGGGGTAGAAGAGGGCTGTCACTTCCTCCCAATGGACCCATCTTCTCCGGTAAACTACAATCCGGTCATGTCTGCTGCAGAGAACTCTTGCTTGGCGATGAAGATGGAGGTGGAATCCTCTCCTTGAAGCACATGGATGATGGAGATGGCCGAGATGATCTCTGGGCCTAAGATGGGCATGAAGACTAGTCCCAGAGTACCTCCAAGTGGTGGAAGATGATGAAGGGGGTGGAAGAGGCGAATAGGGCTCAAAAACAACCTAGATAGGGTGTCATAAAACCTAATTTTGCGGACTGCTTATTTATAGAAAATAGGGCACACGATCAGTGACGCACGACCAATGGTTGTGCACACTAGAAGTTGGTTGTCGTGCGCACTGTGCTAGAAAACATGCAAGATAAAATTCACAGAAAAATAATATACGCACGACCAGTGGCGCACAATCAGTGATCATGCGCACTATCTTCAGTGGTCGTACGTTTGGCCAGACAGACCATGAAACTCTAGGGTTAAGTGCGCATGATCAGGGGCACACGACCAGTGGTCATTCACAATATGTCCAGTGATCGTCTGCAGTGTTCCTGTGCAGATTTGCATTGGGAACACCTGCACGGTCCCTGTTCCAGCAGAAACACATATCACTCCACTAAAAGTGGCACTCAACATTGCATGATAACGTATAAATAGGAAAAAACATGATATTACACCAAAACGGGCCTAGAAGTGCAATTAGCATGGAATAACAGATAACAATCAAATATGAATGATAATAAGTCTAATGTGTAGTGATTTGACTAGATTATCGGCCCAGATGAGTCCACAAAAGGGTATATAACTGGGACTCATTAGTAGTTGGAGGAGAAGCAAGACATGTTGTTGTTCCTACTGAGGGGAATGCTGAGCTCGTGAAGGCTTGGAAGAGAACAAATGCAAAGGCTGAGTTTACTCTCAAGCGAGCTATCATTCCGAAGTTGTTTGACCACATCATTGGATGTAGGTCAGCTGCTGAATTTTGGACAGCCTTGGATGGCTTGTTCAATAAGAAGAATGTAGCTCGACTACAGTTCCTGGAGAATGTGTTGGCTAAGGCAACTCAAGGTGACTTGTCCAATTCAACGTTCTTATTGAAGATAAAGAACCTTTGCGCAGAGATATCGACTTTGGACCTGGATGAGCCTATCTCAGAAGCTAAGCTAAAGAGGCACAAAATCCGCCACTTGTAGAGGGAGTATGTGGCTTTGTTACTTTTGTGCAAGGCTGGGCCAATCAGCCATCATTGCTGGAGCTAGAGAACTTACTTGCTTTGCAAGAGAGTTTGGCTAAGCAAATGGCGGGGATGTCAGTCTCTGGGGGAGAAGGTGAGATTCTGTTTTCTGGTAAGAAGAAGAGATAGGACAAGAAGAAGTCTCCTATTGGAGATGTAACATCTCATTTCCTACTAGACCCCCTAACTACAATTTAGGGTGAGACAAGTGGTGAGCGTGGTGAGTTTTAGCTAGATTGCAGCCTTATGACACATAGGGTTAAGTGAACTCACATGTGGTCTACTATAAGGCTCAAGTCAACCTAGGTCAAACTAGCTCAGCATGAACTCACACTTGCAAATTGACTCCTCCAATAGATGATAAACACTCCAAGGAATGCAATAGACCCAAAAGCCCCATCATGGGGTCACCAATTGACCCAATTTGACCAAAGTCAAACTTAGGTCAACATAAGCTAATCCGTCCCCAATAAGTTCAATTGAACCCTAAAGCATGAAATTGACTTCACCCCTAGTCTTAGAACATCATGGGGGACCTAATTGACTCAAAAGCCCCATCTTAGAGTCTTCAATTTGGCCAATTTGACCAAAGTCAAACTTTCCCCAATTTTGGTCATAATCACACTTATTGGCTAAATTGGCCCAATTAGGGCATCACCACGGCCCAATCAACATTGGATGGTGTCAAGGGACTCAAGACCAACAATTTGGACCAGTCAACCCATTAGTTGACCAAGTCAACCACTAAAGTCAACATAAGTCAAAATTGGGCTAAATGGGAATTTTGGATCAATTAAACAAAACCATATGGGCTAAGGCCTCAATAGGTGTCACAACCCGTATTTTCCCGAAATAATTTATATTATCAGAGCGAAGGGGAAAACACGCGTCGTGATGCCACGTCCTGTAGGGGACAACTACAGACGTTCAGGCGAGCACTTAACGAACATTTTAACGAGAAAAGATGTGCATAACAAAAGGAATTATCTTTTAAGATTATTTTCATTAGGTTAGGAAGCCGTGCCCCTCGGCCCTGCGGTTTACATAGCCGCTCTTTATAAAAGATGCGCGTACACAACGGAAGAAAATAAGTTCATTTTATTCCTAACGACGCTGAAGACCAGAGACGTCTCCAGGGTGGACGTAGGGGCCTCCACCACAGGTTGTTGATTGGAGTGTGGGTGGACGTAGGGGCCCCCACCTCGGTTCTTTTGGCTTGTTGTGCAGCAGCCGGGTTTGGCTCGTTCTTTCTTCTATTTACTTTTCAGTTTCTTCTTTTCTTCTGCTGTTTTCTTGCACCCTTTGGGCTGAGGCATTCTTTTCTTATGGATGCCTCAGGTTCAGGTTTGTAGCTGCCGCCGGAGTTTGAGCGGGGTCGTTCGGTTCTCTGCCGAGGCCTTTCCTCTCTTGTAGGTAAGGATACAGTTTCTTTTGTTGTGGCCTTTCTTTTTGGAATGTCGGCTCTCTTTCCTGCGGGTTCGTGTCAGTTGTTGGCGCCCGTATGGCTTTTGCTTAGCTTACTTGCTCATGCTGCTGCTAGTTTCTTTCTTCTACGTAGTTATTTTGTACTTGTACACTCTGGGAAAAGCTTATTTTGCTGGGTATTCATGAAGTTCTTTTAGCAAAGAAAACAAATTTGTTCTTTTAGTTGCTTTGTCACTCTTACTATTAAGTATCACATATTTGCAAAACTTAAACCAAAATAAAATGATATTTCCTTATTCTATACTAAAATTAGTCCTACGTTCGCCCTGGAGACGTCTCTGGTCTTCAGCGTCGTTAGGAATAAAATGAACTTATTTTCTTCCGTTGTGTACGCGCATCTTTTATAAAGAGCGGCTATGTAAACCGCAGGGCCGAGGGGCACGGCTTCCTAACCTAATGAAAATAATCTTAAAAGATAATTCCTTTTGTTATGCACATCTTTTCTCGTTAAAATGTTCGTTAAGTGCTCGCCTGAACGTCTGTAGTTGTCCCCTACAGGACGTGGCATCACGACGCGTGTTTTCCCCTTCGCTCTGATAATATAAATTATTTCGGGAAAATACGGGTTGTGACAGTTGGTATCAGAGGGAGGTTAGCCGGGTTGCTGGAAATGTTCTGGTTGGCCCGGTTAACCGTCCAGTGAGAATCATTAATCATTGCATACACTCACCGATGGGTCATCGGTAGATCTCGGCTGAAGCACGAACACTACACTCATAAGCATGAAAGAAGTATACGGGGCATATTATGTAGTATGGGATGCATAATATGTGTCTGTATATGGATCCTCATAGGTGACAACATGCGACTGTTATGTAGTATGGGATGCATAACGTAGGTCGCATGCGTGTCCATTAGATTTTTCTTTTCGTTGCATGCGATAATATGTAGTATGGGATGCATAAGATCGCATGCGTACGCCGCTCATAGCATGCATTAAGGCATTTTCTTAGTTTGCATAGCACTGCATGCATAGCATAACATTGCATAAGCACACGTGCCAAGCCAGAGATCTACACAATGACACATGTACACCCATGATTTCTAAAGATGAGATTTTAAGTTTATGTGCATACGGGAGAGGTGCACGAGAGGTAAGGGATGGTACACCATCCTGAGTATAGCGTGATTTTATGTATTTACTTTTCCCAGAGAAAAAGCAGTAGCAAAAGCAAGTATTTGTATGTCTTCCTTTCCTAGAGATCTGAATCCAGTCTTATCTTGCTGTTTGTTGTTGTTCCAGTGGGTATGGCTCCTAGGCGTCGACCCGCGAATCCTGTTCCCCAGTCTGAGGGCGAGACCTCGGGTGCGCATAGTGAAGCAGCGATTGAAGAGCTGCGTCTGAATAACGAGACCTTGGCGCGGCAGCTGGTCGCGATGCAGGAGCAGATGCAGACGTTGTTGACTGCCACTCAGCGGCAGCAGCCCGTGGCTAGTCAGCCGGAGGCTGCCCGTCCTGCACCCCTGGTTCCCCCTGCTGCGTTGCCGCCAGAAATGAACTTTATTACGCATTTTCAGAGGCTAGGACCCCCGACTTATGACGGGAGGGCGGACTTCATGGCGCTTGATGATTGGATCCTGGCGATGGAGGAGTTGTTCTCGTACTCTGGTGCGACGGCGGACCAGAGGGTGATGATTGCCGCCTTTCAGCTGAAAGGTTTGGCAAAGAGTTGGTGGATTCGGGAGAAAGAAGCGCTTGCAGGAGGTTGCTCGTGGGAGCAGTTCAAAGGGAGACTGCTGAAGAAATTTCAGGAATTTTAGGATCTGGTTCCTCATACCGTCACGAATAAGCAAGGAAGATTTCGTGCGATTTGGCCGCAACCATCCAAATTTAATCCAAATAAATGTGCCGAGGAGTTAGCAACTAGAAACTACCCATACTATCATTTATTTCAAGCTACTTGTAAGAAAAAAAAAACAGAATTTCACAAGTATCATAACCCAGACTAGCCCAAAAAGGAACCAACATAAGATCTTAATAGCATAGGTATCGTTTTAGGAAGTTCTGCTAGCATAAGCCCGGGGCCACCAGCCCAAAGTGCTCCAAATAAAAGAACGATCCTAACAATGTAACCAAACAGCCGCCAGCCCTTAATTTTCCAAGAAAAGAACGAAATATTCCTACTATCATAACCTGGGAGGGCAACCATCCACCATCAGCCTGAAATAAAAATTTCCTTTTTTGAAAGGGTACCCCTAAGAAGCTGCCCCACCCGAGCACAAGCTCAGGTTTGTTTTCTTTTTTTTTATTTCTGGCATAAACCCCAAAGTCTGCATAACCTCCCAAGCTTGGTACCAAGATTAGAACCCAAAAAGAAAAATTCTGCTAGTATACCCCAACAATTAGGAATTAGGAACAAAAAATCTGCTACCATGCCCCAATAATTTGCTAATCAGGAATTAGACCAAAAGAAGAAAAATTGCTAGCATACAGCCCCAAGAGTGCAGGGCCTCGGTCGGTAAAGCAACAGGGGAGAAGAACGCCCAGAAATTTCTAACCTCCAGAACCCCAAACCATCAGGATCTTCCAACATAAAGCCCAACAGTTCATCAAACAAGAAAGAAAATTTACGACTTGGCCAACAGATGCAAGAAGGAAATGTCCAAGGAATCCAGACATTTAGCAGGCTAATCATCTCTATACTAAACCAATTTCAGTTAAGTCATAAGAGAAGAAATGGAGGGGAGGATTATGAAGAGTTTTCTTGCCTTAAGCGAGATCCAAGGCCGCAACACCTCCCAATCCGAGGAAAGCTCGACAAGGGCTCTCCGATCCTCTATTCCGACGAAGAAGCCAAGCTCCGGCGACCCCTAAACCTCCCACGACGGCCTACGCCCGACGAAACCCTAATTCGCCACCCTCTCCATTTCGGCAACCTGAAGGCATCGGAGGGAGGGGGGGGGGGGGGGGGGGGGGGGGGGGGGGGGGGGGGGGGGGAGCCGGATCGCTCAAGGCTCCAAGGTGGCTTATATGTATAATTATTTATAATATATAAACCCTTATATGTGTAAAAAAAAACTTATATAAATTTATAAAAATTCATATATGAACACTTATGGGCTTATGCAAGGACCCTTATACACGCATAAAAATCTCCACCTACATATGCCTCCCTATACGGAAACATGATTGTATAACTTTACCCATACAGGAACCCATATATACGTATATATATATATTCGCAAATAAGCCTCTTCCTAGAACCGAAAACGTCGGATGACGTCGACGCTCCCGCAACGGTAACGCCCATTTGCATCGACGCCCTGAATTAATATCTCGCTTTCAAATAATCATCTTTAATTCCATACGTTTTATTAAAATAATTATAAGAAAAACCCGGGGCGTTACAATAGGAGGCCCATCCTACAACCTAATGGCACTTGACCATGCATGCCCTCAGATTTGAAGAGGGATTGACATGCAAGGGGGCAAAATTGAATTTTCCCCCAATTTGGAGAAGAGACAAATTGGAATTCATGGATTGAGTGTCAATTGGCACTCAATTCTCCTCCCAAAGCATTCCACTGAGCTCCCTCAGTAATTCTCAGCCGAATTCCTGTTATCCCCATGCCAAGTGTCACCTTGGTGAAGCATCCAAGGTGTAGGCTGAGCTCCCCTTTAATGGCTGGAATGGTTAGAGCCCTCCTCAGGCCAAATAGACACCACCATTAGCTTTAAAACGAGGAAAGCATATGAAATCGACCTTTGAATCACTGCAAATGGTGGAGGAATAAAGTTTTGAGCAAGCTCGGCGGAGAGGAGAAGATTCATGGCCAACCGCCGTCGCCGCCTCCGTCAAGCTTCATTAAGGTACGATTTCTCCCCCCCCCCCTCCCTCGGTGCTAGCTTCATAAATCAAATAGGAATAAATCCAAGCTCATTTGAGCTTGATGCCATGGACAACCATGAAGAAATGGCTGATTTTAGATCTCGCCGGAAAACACTACTCCGGCCACCCCAAGTCGTCGGACCACCACCCATCGATGGCTCTTGCCGAGAGGAAGGAGTTGGTGTGGTTGGCCGACAATGGGAGGGCTTAGATTGCTGTAGTGAGGCGAAAACACCTGCTCCAGGTCGGGCAAACCGTGGCCTTTGGCTCTAGGAAGAAGAGATAATCATGGCCATTGATTTGATCAAGGATCGGCTATAGGCAAACCACCCCCAATTACTTAAGTTTTTAACAGACTTTGCATGTAAAAATTAGGCCACTTAGAGGCCTTTTCATGAAAAGTTGTCTGAGACAACTTTTGTTTCCCTTGATGTTACCTTTCTACAGAAACTTAAATCAAGTCATTTGGAGCACTGTAGCACCTACAACACCCATTTTCCTAGGACTGGTCCTAGTGTAGGGCAGAAATTAAAAAAGGCTATAACTTTTAAATGGCTTAACCAAATCCCTTCATTTTTCTACCATGCATGCATGGTATGATGATACACCAAGGGTTTAAATTTGAGAATTTATGGAGGTATATTCATTGAGATATTTCAGTTATTAGCAATAGTAAATAATTGGTATTTATGGAGTTGTGTAACTCCAAACACCCCCAAATTTGTGTGGTAAGCTATTTATATATATCTTGATCACTGGTTAAAATTTCATCACATGTGCATGAGTATATTTCTCTGAACTTCAAAATGAAGTTTGGGTCTTAAGAGGAAAATTAGGGTGCTAATAGTCAATTTGGGCTTTTGAGCTTTTTGATGGAATTGAAGGTGGGAATCACCTTGCATGCCTCTGAAACCTTGGGGTTAGTGTATGTCATGAGGATATACATCATCGACATAAGTTTCATGATTTTTGGAAGTTATTTTCCTAAAGTTTTTAATTAAATGAAAATTGTCACACTTTTAAATTAATGAAATAATTTGAATAAAAAACTTAGAGATAAATCCAAAACTCTGGGAAATGGATCTTTGACTGGAAAAGCACATTTAGGAATTTTGTTGGAATTTTTGGACCTCATTTATTTCTCTGAATTTGATTTATTTGGTTAGGTCAAATTTATTCAAATATGACATTTAGGTCTCATATGCACTTGGAGAATTATGAAATTATTCTAGTAAGTTTCCTTGGTGATCCTATAGCTCTGTAAATTTTACCATAATTTTTAGATTAATTTTATGTCATTATATAGTACTTGTTATATAACCCCTTATTGGCACATCAAATGTAATAAATGATAAATAAAGGTAAATACTTCTTGGATTAATATGAAACTTAGGATCTGGTGTTTTAGACCAATCTTGTACTATAGTAATTTTCCCAGAATTTATTGAAGTCTTAACATTGCACTTGTAGTGTAAACCCTTATTGGCACACCATTTGTAATAAATAGAAATTATGGATAAATACTCTCTGGTAAATTATGAAACTTTGGATTTGGTGTTTCTAAATGATTATTGTACTAGGATATTTTTCGCAGAATTTATAGAGACATATTAATGGTAGTTGTAGTGTAAACCCTTATTGGCACACCATTTGTAATAAATAGCAATTATGGATAAATACTCTCTAGTAAATTATGAAACTTTGGATTTGGTGTTTCTAGATGATTATTATACTAGGATAATTTTCTCAGAATTTATAGAGACATATTAATGGTAGTTGTTGTGTAAATCCCTATTTGCACCCCTTTAAAGATAAATAGAAATTGTGGGTTTAAAATGTTTGGAAAAATATGATTTTCTGGAAATAGTGTTTTTATGTTCATATGAAGCTACTGTAATTTTTCCTGAATTTTAGGAAGTCAAAATCTTGTACTTGATGTGTACAATTATTTTTCCATTCATTCATTGAAAATTAGGGATCATGGTTATTTAATTGCTGGAAAATATGAAATATTGGAAATCTTTTTATCATGTCACATTTCATCTCTGGAAGGATATTTAACAAGTTTGAATTCACTAGCATGATACTTCCTTCACATTTTAGATTCAGATTAATATTTAATGAATTTTTATAGAGGGCAAAATTATATGAAACATGCTTGGATTTTGATCACCCCTTATTTTATCCACTATGAACCTATGATAAAAATTAGAAGTCATTTGGAAGTAATTTGACCAAGGTTTCATCATAGGAATCTAAGTAGTTATATGTCGTGGTCTGCGGATAGTGAAAACTCATTATGATGAATAGGTCAATATAATCACAAGGAAATCGGTGAGAATTTGATTATAACAAGAGATGAGTATAGACCACTTAGATGACTAAAAGTTATTAGAGTTGAATCCAAAAGAACGATTGCTCAGGAGCGGGATGAAACATAAGACGTGAAAACACTTAAGATATAAAGAGTAATGAGAGGGTGGAATGTTAGGTCAGGGTAGTCACCAAGAATGTTAATTGCCCTGGAAAGGGGTTGGGCATCATCCCATCACATACCCTAGTACCTTGCGAACCCTTCACCGGGTAGCCCTCGGGAAGTCCAGGATCCACCCTAAACTTCCTAGTATAATAATAACTAAACAAGGGTAGTCTAAATAGGAGTTTAGATGATGAGAGTGCTTGATGAGCTATGGGTAAGGCTGTGCTCGGGATTGACGAAAGATCGTCCTTCCCCTTAGAGGGTCATAAAGCGCTGCGGTTTAATTTAAGTGGAATGATAAGAGGGTAATCTTATGGGTAGATACCAATAATACTAAGTGTCTTGAAAAAGGGAACTTTGGGGTGTCTTCCCATTATAGTTCCTAGTACCGTAGAGAGCCCCTTACAGGGTAATCCTCGGGGAGTCCAAGATTAACGGTAATCTGTAGGGATAAGATGTTATACAAGAATAATTTAATAACACACTCACCCACACCCCGTGGTTACGGGAACTTAGTCGGTTTGGTGCTACGAGCAGTAAGCTCCGTGTTTGTAAGAGCGGATTGACAAGTCAGGTGAGCTTGTGACTCAGTAGTGTATGTTGGAACGGACGGGTTGGTCCGGTGAGCCGGTGGCTCGGAAGGTTATTATTCCCGGGCAGGTTATCCCGGGGAGCTTATGGCTCGGAGGTAGATAGTAGAACGTGTTGCATGTGCACGAAGGTGGTGGGTCTTTGGTATTGGATGGTCGTTCACACCGACGTCAATACGTTGACTCGGTAAGTGTGGTAATTACACTTAGCCATGAAAGTCTGGCGGTCTAGTCAGCAAGAGTACGCAGACGCTCCGCGGTTTTGTGTTGAGGCGTACGATTGGTCTAGGTTAGGTAGTGTGAATACTAACCTAGAGGTGAGCGAGGCCCAACCCACCACTTCTGTTTGCCACTACGGGAGTATCCTGGGAGTCTTGCAAGCTCCAAAAAGGGGAAAATAAAGGTCTATGCGCATAGAGTCGTAGTGAATGAGTTGTACTTATATGAATATAGCATAACAGCATACCTTGCATGTCATAGCATGAACATTGCAACCCCTACCCCTATCGTATAAATTGGTATGGGACTTTTTATAAGATAGGCCCTACTAAACGACCCCTTGGTCTATAGGTTTCTATGGGCATTCTTATAAATCAATGGTTACTTTTAAATTACTTTACTTACGTCGCACTGCTTCTCTATGCTTACTTCTTTTACTGCTGAGATATTACCTTACTGCACTTATTACTGTTTACTTGCTTATACTGCTAGCATAGAAATTATATGGACATACTCTTGTTAGCGTAGAATATTTGTCACCTGCTTTTTGTTTACTCCACTTTGTTGTCCTCCGCTTCTTCCTCCCGCACGATGCCTAGGAGTCGCGGGGGGAGGCGGGGACAAAATCGGCTTAGTCTTTATGACTAACGGTCGGTCGTGACCGTAGGTACCCGAGGTGATGGAGCCCCAGCTAGAGGAGGAGACAGGACCTGAGGAGCTTAAACCGCGCATTACTTATACTACAAGACATGTGTTCGAGAGTTGAAAGTTTGTTTAGCTTCCGCACAGATGTAGAGTGAGAGATTTTTGTACTTCGCTTGGATATGTACCGGGCTTAAGCCCCTTTTACTCTTTCATTTATGGTACTCATGATGGACAGTTTACATTTGGATATATATATATATACAGATGCGTGTGATTGTGGACTTGTGTACTAGTTTTTCTTCTTATCTCTTGTTGGCCTGGTTGATCGTTCTTGCCGGCAGGATCGGCGTCTTGCGGAGGTGGCTAACTTGTGTGCTAGCATCTCCGTAAGGCGGTGGTTCTGGGCATAAGATCCCGGAACTCTCCTGGTGCGGGAGAGTGATCTTACAGGAGATGGTCCTTCTAATTCATATCAGGAAGAGAGGAGTTATACTCCTAAGTCTGATGGAAAGAAGAATAAAGGGTTGAGGTGTTACAGGTGTAACAAGATTGGTCACTTCAAAAGAGACTACAAGGTGAATCTTCAGCAAGGGCATGCTGCAGGAAAGGAGGAGGCTGGTTCCAGTTCTGAAGGTAGTTGGGGTGGTAGAGGTGCGTTCATGACCGACACTTGTGTTCGGGCATTGGCTTCCATTAACTATCAAGATGATTGGATAATGGACTCTGGGTGTGGTCATCACCTCACCGGGGATGAGTAGAAGTTCTCCTCATCGCAAGCATACTAAGGTAATGATGTTATCATTACAGCTGATGATACGGTTCATGCAGTAGAGAAGGAGGGTGTTGTTTCTATAGGCAGTGATAGGGGTCCACTCACTTTGAGGACTATTTATCATGTGCTAGGAATGAACAAGAACCTCTTCTCAGTGACGAATGTTGTTGACGTTGGTTATCACGTTCTGTTTGGTCCAACATAAGTGAAATTTCTCCGGAATGTTTCCGCAGTGAAGGCTGAGGTCATTCATGTAGGGAGACAGGTGAAGGACTTGTTTGTTCTATCAACATGTTCCTATGTTGATAAGATGAGGGCTAACAACATCGCTGCTATCTGGCATGAAAGACTAGGGCATGTTGTGATGGATAAGCTAAAGACTATGGAGGGAAGAGGCCTTGTGAAAGGTCTGCCTAGTCTATCAACTTTTGGTGATGGTAATGTTTGTGCAGGTTGTTAGTCTGGTAAGGCTCAACGCCTTCCATTTGACAAATCACAAAGCATATGCAAATCAACATTGGAATGTATTCATGGTGATCTGTTTGGACCTACCGCAATTGCTAGTCTTGGAGGTAGCAGGTATATGCTGATTTTGATTGATGACTGCACCAGATATACTTGGGTATATTTTCTGAAGGAGAAGTCAGAGGTCTTCGAATGGTTTGTGGAGTTCAAGGAGCTGGTGGAAGGCCGGCTCAACCTGCGGATCAAGAAGTTCAGAACCAACAATGGAGGAGAGTTCACCTAAAATGCGTTCTTTAACTTCTGCAGGAAGCATGGCATTCGGAGTGAGCTCTATTGAGCTCACACTCCAAAACAGAATGAGGTTTCAGAGTGGAAGATCCATCATCTGATGGAGACCTGCAAATGTTGTCTTCATGCCAAGAGTATCCCAAAGTCCTTCTGGGCAGAGGGAATGTCTTGTGCGGCCTATGCCATCAATCGAATGCCTCTCAGTCCTATCAACATTAAGACTCCTCATGAGTTGATGTTCAAGGAGAAACCAAGCATGGAACACTTTCAAGTGTTCATATCTACCTGCTACGTGCATGTCCCTGATGCACTCAGAACAAAACTAGATGCGAAAGCAAGGAAGCTAGTGTTCGTCGGTAATGATGACCAGAAGAAGGGATGGAGATGCATGGATCCTGAGACACGAAGATAAATGGTCTCAAGGGATGTGGTATCTGATGAACTGATGTCATACCTGGGTAGCTCTTTTGTTGAGCTATGAGGAAGCAGGTCAGATGGTTGTCTTGAAGAAACTACCAAGGAGGTTCTGGTGGAGTTACATGTTTCTCCAGGTGCTTCAGGTATTTCTATCTCTGGTTCAGGTGCTTCAGGTTCTAAAAGTAGGGGGAGTGAAGCTCCAGGTATGCCTGGATGGAGATTTGGTTCAGATCAGGTAGCTGAAGAGGTGGTTCTGAGTCAAGCTCTTAGGAGGTCCAAAAGAACTATCATTCCACCAAATTGGTATACAAGTGGAAACTTGGTGAGCTTTGTCTCATGTTTCTTCGCAGGTCCCCTGGATGAGAGAGAGCCTTCTTGTTTTGAAAATGTCATTAGAGTCAAGGAGTGCGAAGGAGCCATGGATGAAGAGATGGTTGCCCACAAGAAGAATGAGAATTGGTACTTGGTGCCTAAGGTTGTGGGAGTTACTCCGTTGACTTGCAAATGGGTTTTCAAGCTGAAGAAGAAGGCTGATGGTAGTATTGAGCGGTACAAGGCTCGCCTTGTAGCTCGAGGTTTCTCTCAGAAGTGAAAGTGTACAGTGTGCCTCTGAGAATCCTCTAGAGGGGGGTGAATAGAGATTTAAAAATTATTCCTATTCTAACTGTGAGCACAATAAAATAATCTAAGAATTTATGCTCAAACAAGATCTTAGGTAGAATAAACTTGTGCTGAAATATAAAGCAGAAATTAGTATAGTAAACTAGCTATAGGGACAACACAAAAAATTAGCAACCAGAAGACACAAATAATTTTTTATAGAGGTTCCCCAAAATGTGGGTACTCCCCTTTTCCACCACCTAGTAGGGATGCACCACTGTGCCTGAGTCTTTTGGTAAGGAGACTCTTAGAACCACTGATCTTTTGACAAGGAGATCATGAACCACCAGATCTTTTGATAAGGAGATCTTGAACCACCAGATATTTTGATAAGGAGATCTTGAACCACTGAATCCTTTGAAGAGGGATTAACAAAACTCTTTTACAGAATGGAAGGAGAAAGAAGAAGAGGAAGGTTACAGGAATTCTATTTTCAGAATTCTTATGATGGTTGTATGAAAAATAGCTTCTTGTCTTTTCACTAGATCTGCTTTTGATAAACTTCTTCTTATGATGGTGATGATTTGCAGAAGTTATGATTGTCAGATCCGTCTATCTTCTTTCTGATTGAACTCTGGATGCTATATGATTGTGTTGTTAAGCAGCCTTGTTCCGTTCTGTTCTTCGAGAGACGAAGAGCAGCCAAAATTCCTTCTCTGTATTTTCTTCTATTAGGGTTCCTGTGAGAGAGAGGAAGAAGAAGGAGCCCCAATGGAACATTATGGCCAATTGTGATGAGTACCTTGCTTTTCTCTTTCTTCTGTTTCTTTTTATTGTCCCACCATTGAATTTGAATTTTATTCCCTTTTAGGTAAGTCCCGAAGGGTATATTTTTCTGGACAATAAATCCTTCCTTTTTTAATTCCCGACCCGTCCACCAGCATTTCAGCTTGTTTCCAAGAAAGATTTGCTCTGACCTCAGTTAATTCTTTATTCCATTTAAGGTAATTAAGGAGCCATTGGGGAACGGTTTTGAGAGAGGTGGACCATGAGCGAGGGTAAAAAATGACAGCTGAAAAGGTTTCCCTTTTCAGACTGTATTCGACGTAGCGTCGAGATCACTTCCTCTCTTATCGACGCACCTTCGAGTTCCTGTAGGAGCAGCTTTGAATTCATCCTTGCTTTGACTGAAATCCGCTAGTCGACGTTGCGTCAATACCCAATCGACGTAACTATCGAGTTGAAGATATGATTCTGAGCTTCATTATCTGCATCGAGAAGAAGTCGACGTTGCGTCGACTTTGAATGGCTTCGACAGATATTTCCTTCTGCGCCGAGTTGAAGTAGAAGCTGTGTCGACTTCTTCAAGTGCTCCGACAAGTCCATGTCCTCTACGTCGATATCTACTCGACGTAACATCTACTTGATCAACTCTGACCGACGAAGTATGCTGCTTGGACTTTTTGTCAGAGTAGCGTCGACATCCATTCGATTTTGCATCGATTTCATTTCGACGCAAATTTTAACTTCACCAAATTTGTGCTTCTCTTGATATGGTCTTGACACCCTAGGTTGAGTGTGACATCCTAAGATATCTAATGGCCAGATTACCCTAACTATACATTGAGTATTATTTCCTAATACATGAAATCAATTGAATATAATTTGTTCAGATAAATCAAGGGTATTTTTCCCAACAATCTCCCCCTATTTATCTTAACAAATTTTACAATTTAATTAAGTGATTTCTTGCATACTCAAACATAAAAGCGAAATACATTTCTCAGATTATAAAAGCAATACAGACAATAATGAATTACAGTATAAACATAGGACATATAACATATTTCCAAGTGATCATACTATTCTGAACTTCTGTATCAAATGTTGATCTACTGAATACTGTTTCATATATTTATGTATACAGAATACCTGAAAAGCTTTACTTCCTGTCTGGTGTTTTCCTTTTCCTTGTGAAGACTTTCTGTGACTCTTTCCTTGGTGCAGTCAGCATTAGAGCTTCCTTGTCTCCATCAGCCTTATCATCATTCATTTCATCCTCTTTCTCATTTTCCTTAGCAGTGTTTTATTGGACTATCTCTACAGCCTCCTTTGCAATGTTGGAAATGTCTTCTAGGAGATGTTCTTTTGGATAACCTCCTGCTAGGGGCTGATGTATCCTTCTTAGTAGCTTTTTGTGAGGACTCCCCCTGAGCATCTGCTAGGTACTGATGTACCTCTTCCATATGGAGATCTTTAACAAGCTCCCCCTGAATATGTGCCAATTCAGCAGGTTCTATCTCAATCTCCCCCTTGTTTATCAACCTGATTTACCTGATCCTCCTTCTGTTTCCCCCCCCCCCCCCCCCCCTTCTTAACCTCAACAGCATGGGAGGTTAAGAATGACCTTGTCATAGAGGAGGAGGACATTCTTGTCTGTAAGGACTGTGCAAAGACAGTGACCTCACAAAACTGTGTTTGAGGTTGTGTTTGTGACCATTTGTACGGCATGATTTGGTGAAGTAGAGGGCTCTAGACATGGTAACATGGGTAGAGAATTTGCATAGCAGTATGTTCCCAACAAATTTGACGGTAATTGGTACTTTTTAGAGATATTAATGTTCTTCAGGTGAATTAGTTTTCCTTTAAAGAATTCATCCATTTCAGCATCTCTTTCATTTCTTTGTCATATACCTCTACTTTTCCAAAAAGAAGGTCAAATGTACATCCTACACATGTAGCTCCTTTAACTAAAATTAACGTCCATTATATATACTACCATTCCTTTAGCTGGGCTATCCTATGTTATTCATCCTGCACATGTAATTCAAACATTAGTAGGAACCCAGATTACGTTGGGCCCTTTGCTTCTACCATTATAAGTGTCTATGAAAGAATAGAAGGGTCTTTCATGATATTCTTTTGGATGAAGAAGGGTTGGATTATTATGCCAGAAATGTTTGGCTATGTGCCCAATTTTAGAACAGCAGAAACATCTAGGAATATAAGTAGAGAGAGATCTAGATGTTTGAAAAATTCTTGTTGGAAGCATGCATCGAGAAGAAATCGACGCATCTTTAGAGTTACGTCGAGTGTAATTCGACGTGTCTGCATAGTTACGTCGATAATAATTCGGTGCAGAATATTGGTTGCATCGAATAGAATCTGACGCACCCTTATACATGCTTCGAGTTGATATTGAAGAATATGCCAAACTCCGTCGAGTTTCATACGATGCATCTTTAAAACTGCGTCAAGTTCTAGTCGACGCATAATTCTTTTTATAAAGATTTTAATAATTTTTATTTGTCTTTTCTAAGGGGTGTTTAACTAGAATCCCTATGTGATTTGTATTATTCACCCTATTGAAGATAATTATTATATCAGGATAATCATATATTTCTTCACAAATCTCACTGTTTTTATTTACCTGATTCTCACTAGATCTAACAAATACTACTGGGTTTTTCCATGCAGGTTTGCTGGAAGATCCATTACTGATTTATAAATCTGCTCCTAATCTAAGATATTTTAATCTCTTGGACAGGTTCTCTGTGATATCTCTTAGCTTTTGGCTCCTCCCATTGAGTGAGTCTTCAAAGGCTCTTGCCTTGGTAAGCTCTTCATGTAGTGTTAGATTCTCAGCATTTATTTCATCTATTTGTTTTCTTAACTCTCCTACCTCAATCCTGAGTTGATTATCATAGTGATGATTATCATCTAGCCTTCCACTTTTCAGTTCTTTTAACTCATTCCTAAGAAATTTTATTTGATTTTCTGCCTCTAAATAATCTTGGTAGAAATCTTTAAAGCAAGTCTTAAATTCATTGGAAGAGAAATCAAAATTATCAAAATATGATACCTAATTTTCATCATTATCTGAGGAGGCCTCCAAAGCCATCAAACATGCTTCTTCAGCAAGACCTTCTTGCTCACTTACAGATGAGGAACCTGAATCAGGTTCTGAGTCAGTCCAAGTTTTAGCTACAGATCCTCTCTCTTTCTTTTTATCCATCCTTTCCTCTGAGCTTCCTCCAACTAAACTTAAGAGAGAATCCCATATTTCCTTTGCTGACAGGCATTCAACCACTGTCTCAAATATGAAATCTGACATAGTTGATGCTAGTATGTTCATGGCTTTAGCATCACATGCCTTTAATTCCTTCTCAGCTTCAGTCCACTCTGCTTTAGAGAATGCAGTTTGTGTTACTATCCCACTAACATCTTTTCTCACTAGGACTGGGGGACCTGAAATAATAACATTAAAAATGTCTTCATCAATAGAGTTCATATATAGCTTTATTCTGGCCTTCCAGGGTGTAAAATTATTTAAGTTGCACACTGGTGGTCTTGTGGAAGCATAATCCTTAGAACTCATTTTCTTTAAAGAAAAATATTTGAAATAGAAATAAATGTACGAGGACTTTTTGATCATGGTGTTAACCTTTCAATGATCAACCTCCCTCTGATAACAATTGAAAGTGCACAGTGTGTCTCTGAGAATCCTCTAGAGGGGGGGGGGGGGGGTGAATAGAGATTTAAAAATTATTTCTATTCTAACAGTGAGTACAATAAAATAATCTGAGGATTTATGCTCAAACAAGATCTCAGGTAAAATAAACTTGTGATGAAATATAAAGCAGAAATCAGTTGAGTAAACTAGTTATAGGGACAACACAGAAAATTAGCAACCATAAGAAACAAAGAATTTTTTATAGAGGTTCCACAAAATGTCGGTACTCCCATCTTCTGCCACCTAGTAGGGATGCACCACTGTGCCTAAGTTTTTTGGTAAGGAGACTCTTAGAACCACTGATCTTTTGACAAGGAGATCGTGAACCACCAGATCTTTTGATAAGGAGATCTTGAACCACCAGATCTTTTTATAAGGAGATCTTGAATCACTGAATCCTTTGAAGAGGGATTAACAAAACTCTTTTACAAAAGGGAAGGAGAAAGAAGAAGAGGAAGGTTGCAGGAATTCTGTTTTCAGAATTCTTATGATGGCTGTATGAAAAACAGCTTCTTGTCTTTTCACTGGATCTGCTCTTGATAATCTTCTACTTATGATGGTGATGATTTGCAGAAGTTGTGATTTTCAGATCCTTTTATCTTCTTTCTGATTGAACTCTGGCTGCTATATGATTGTGTTGTTAAGCAGACTTGTTCTGTTTTTTTCTTCAAGAGAAGAAGAGCAGCCGAAATTCCTTCTCTGTATTTTCTTCTATTAGGGTTCCTGTGAGAGAGAGAGAGAGAGAGAGAGAGGAAGAAGAAGTGGCCCAAATGGAACAGTATGGCCGATTACGATGAGTGCCTTACTTTTCTCTTTCTTCTATTTCTTTTTATTGTCCCACCATTTAATTTAAATTTTATTCCCTTTTAGGTAAGTCCTGAAGGGAATATTTTTTTTGGGCAATAAATCCTTCCTTCCTTCTTTAATTCTCGACCCGTCCACCAGCATTTCAGCTTGTTTGTAAGAAAGCATTGTTCTGACCTCAGTTAATTCTTTATTACATTTAAGGTAATTAAGGAGCCGTTGGGGAACAGTCTTGAGAGAGGCGGGCCATGAGAGAGTGTCAAAAATGACAGCTGAAAAGGTTTCCCTTTTCAGAGTGGATTCAAAGTAGCGTCAAGATCACTTCCTCTCTTATTGACGCACCTTCGAGTTCCTGTAGTAGCAGCTTCGAATTCATCCTTGCTCTGATTGAACTCTGCTAGTCGACATTGCATCGATACCCAATCGATGTAACCATCGAGTTGAAGATATGATTCTGAGCTTCATAATCTGCGTCTAGATGAAGTCGACGTTGTGTCGACTTTGAATGGCTTCGACAGATATTTCCTTCTGCGCCGAGTTGAAGTAGAAGCTGTGTCGACTTCTTCAAGTGCTCCGACAAGTCCATATGCTCTGCATCGATATCTATTCGATATAACGTCGACTTGATCTACAACAACAGAAGTAGTATGTTGCTTGGACTTTTTCTCAGAGTAGCGTTGACATCCATTCGATGTTGCGTTGATTTCAATTCGACGCAAATATTAACTTCACCAAATTTGTGCTTCTCTTGATATGGTCTTGATAACCTAGGTTGAGTGTGACATCCTAAGATATCTAATGACCAGATTACCCTTGTTGAAACTGATTTCTCGCTCTCTTATGAATCTCGGGCTCTCAACAAGTTGAGGGGCAGTTAACCCTTACTGGTCCCTCGGAAGGAGCAGACTAAAGACTCGAAATTAGACTAAGACCTTAGTCACAACGAGGAGGTCTCACCACAAACCCGGAAGATCGTTGAGCGCTTCCCCTCCCAAGCCAAAGCTGAGACTTGGGCAACTTGGAGAGCTAGAGAGCTAAACCAAAGTAAATAAGTGAGTAAGAAGCTTAGAGAACTGAGATTGGAATCCTCTCCCAAGGTGCCCTTCAAGGTCTATTTATAGTTTTTTGTTCATCGTCGGCCAGTAGTGGAATCCCGCATTACATTCTTACTATACGCAGCCCAAAATGGTTTGTCAACAGCCTAACTCCGCTGTTCGAAGGGGCTAACTGCATACCACTAGGGGTTTCTAGGTAAAAACACCTTTGGGCCCTTACTAGGTGAGCCACCCACAGGGGCTCCCCTCGCGACTTGACCCGGCGAGAGGGGTGGAGACATCTCCACCTCAATAAGAGGCGTTCTATGTGAAAATCTGTTGAACTGGCTGGAAGATTGAGTTCGCCGAGCTGAGAAGCAATTTCGTCGAACTGAACATCTTGTTACTTATACGTCGAACACAGAGTTGAGTTCGTCGATCTCAAACTGGAGTTTGTTGAACTGAAGCATGACATTCGTCGAACGCAGAATGGATTTTGTCAAACTGAACATCTTGTTACTTATACGTCGAACACAGAGCTGAGTTCATCGATCTCAAACTGGAGTTAATCGAACTGAAACGTGTCGTTCATCAAATGCAGAACGACGTTCGTCGAACGCAGAACGGATTTCGTCAAACGTAGAAACTTAGAAAGAATCTGACTCGCCCAGAAGACCACTATAAGCGGACCGCGAGGATCTGGCTCACACGCCTTCCTACAAGCGGCCCACGAGAACCCAGCTCGCCCACTTTCCTGCTAGCGACCTTTGAGACTCTGGCTCGCCTTCCTTGTTACTTCTTTCTCTTATTGACTTCTCAATCTATGCCCATCTCCTGGCGCATATCGGAGTTGTACACAATCCCCGCTCTTCGCGAGGCTACCTAAGCTCGTGAAGAAACATCCAACCCCTGGTATTCGCTAGCCTCTAGATGATGTGGTGTGAATCTTTTAGAGGGGCCCAGGCCTGTAGCTATAAATACAATTCCTCCCAGCTGGTGTTCAAACTTTTTCTTCCTCTTGTGAAGCTTATCCCCCTCACTGTGAGACTCAGTGTGATGTCCAAAAAGGAAGAGGTGATGGCCCGCCTTAGGGCCTCGCTGGCGGCTCAGAAGGCCAAGGAAACCACGCTCGCTTCTGGGCCTCTCCGCAGCGTGCTTCGCCTCAGACCCTTACAAATATGGCAAAAATCGTCCGGCGCTCGCCCAGCGAAGATGGGTCTTCTCCTCTATCTCCATCCTCCCATGACGAACTCGCCTCATAGGTACTAATGCCAAACTCGCTAATTTACTATCTTTCTTACCTAACATTGCTTCTTCGCTCGCAGAATACTTCCCCAGGAGAGAATACACTAGAGAAAACAACATCAGAGATTCGCACCTCCACCACTGGGAGGATTGACCCCGCATCCCGGGTCATGGGGACCTTTGATATGCGGGCCCCTCCCTCGCAGTCAGGTGAGTAGTTCTCCTCGCATTCCTTTGTAGTATACTCATTGAGTTTCTCTTATCCCTTATGCAGTGCCTCTTCTCACAAATTTGGAGGAGCGTATTCTCCCTCCCGCAGACCTACCGGCCCCGCTGAATCAGACAATCATCACTCCCGGATTTGGCATTCTGGGAAAAAGGAGCCCCAAAGGGACATTACTTGCCGATACCGGACTCGCTGCCGAAGCCGCGTTCCTCCCCGGTCTGGGGAAGGGCGTTACCCCTACCTTCGTTGAAGCATTCCAGGGCCGCCCGGGCACCTCTCGCCAACGTCCCAGTACCCAAATTCCCCCACCAGGTTAGACCATCCTTGTCGAGTGACATTTCCACCTCCTCCTTGCTGATGTCTACCTTGCAGGTGATCCCTCGACCCCGCTCACTCAGTCGGAGCATGGAGAGGTGGAGATGTCGCCACCCCCCTCGTCGGGTCAGGTTGCGGATTTTCTGGGGGACCCCGGCAGTCCAGAGCAAATGAAGAGGTTGGTTACCAAGATATTCCAGAAGCACACTTCCATGCTGCAGGAGCTATACGAACAAAATCGGCTGGATCAGCTCGCGTATGAAGTGAGATTTATTATGATGGAGGACGCGTACGTGCGCCTCCTTGTCGAGGTGCGGCCGGTCGACCGCAGCGAGGTGACCTCCCCCAGGGTGCACATCGCTCGTATTGAGGATTATGCGCAGCTGCTAACTCGCGAGGCCCATTCGGTTAGCGAGTACCATTACCCGCGAGTCCCCCCACGCTCGGGTGTGCGGGGCCGCGGACGCGGGAAGTGGCTTCGTTACTGAAAAGCTTCTCTTTGTAATTTGTTGTTGGCTTCCTATTCCCCTCCTCTTTATACTGGTCTTGCTCGCCCCAGGGATAGCTGGAGGGATAATATTTTGTGGGGCGCCAACTCGCCAGGTGCGGATAAGGCTCTGGGAGGTTTGAAGAATACTGCGCGGATCCGCTATCCGTAGCCCCCGAACCTTCGTATTCTTCCCTCCATTTTCATTTCTATACTTTGGCGTTCTGCTGAGCCAGCTGACATCGAACACGATCGTCGTGGTGGTCGCGTTCACCAGCTACCTTCGGGCGGAGAGGATCGAGTTTAGTCTGCTCGTCTTCCGTAAGGTATTTTCTCTCCGCACATATAAAGATGGTATGGCTCAATTCGCGAGTCAGCACTTCACTATATGCGAAACGATAAATAAGGCCCATTACTGTACGCAGAAATATGTCTTAGTGAAGGGCCCCTTCGGCAACATCTCCTACTCTCCCCTTCAGGGGGATGAGACCACCTACCTCCCTCCCTCCTCGCTGGGGGGAGACGATGCCAAACTATACAAGTACCTACAGGGGAAGAACTTCGAGGTCGTCTTCCTCCGGCAGTGGGTTTACTTGCTGACGTCCGTTCCCCAGGGAGAAGGTATGATTCATCCTCGCAAGCTTTCCATCTCCCTTTCTTCCGTGTTTTGCTAACCTTTCTAACATCATTCCAGGAGAACGCGATCTTCCGGGAAACCCCCCACACGCGATCCCATCAGCCCTCACCACTGGCTCGCTCGCCAACGCAGCCGCCGAGGCGTGCCGTGATCACCCGAGCTCTTTGTCTGGAAAGAAATGTCCACCGTCTCCAAGCCGGCCCGCCTCGCAGGGATTGGCGAAGAAGGCCAAGAAAGCCCCCACCCCCCCCGGACCTAAGGGGAAAGATGTCGTGGATCTGTCCGAACTAGACATCCCCCTCCCTCCTTCGGTGAACCAGAAGCCCGCTGATGAGAGTGGAGAGCTGGGTGGTTCCGCCGATAAGCCAAAGCCGATGAGCCAAAAGAATTTCGGGCTCGGCGCAATGCTCCCGGACGCAGTTGGCGAGCCGATGCTCGCGTGGGACCCTGAGCAGAATAAGATCGTCTGATCCTCCCTCCTCCCCTCCTGCGTGGAGAGTGACAAAGTTGGGTCGAAGCGTTCTCCCTCGCCTTTGGGCTCTACGGCCGCGAGGACGCCTTCCTCTTCTGGGCCTTTAAACCGAAATGGCTCGTATATGAGGCCAAGCGAGCCCAGTTCCAGGCGATGGAGCTTACCCACATGGTGGGCCGCCGGTACTTCACCACGGATAGGGAAATCAAAGAGCTCAATGGCGAGCTCCGAAAGTTCACGGATGAGGTCGCGAAGCTTATGTGAATGGAGGCCTTGTTTGAGGGACTCCTTGCCAGCCTTCAAGGCGGCCTGGTAAGTAATGCCTGTAAGGAGTCTTTCCCTGTCTCGCTACCCTTCGCCTCTTTCTAACTTCCTTCCTGCAGGATGCCGAGTCTGCGAGCAAACTTACCACGAGGATCACTGACCTGGAGATGGAGAATTCCCTTCTTAAGGCTCAGGTTCATGAGCTAACCCTGGCGGTGCTCCCCCCGCCCCCTCGGCGAGTTGGGGCTCGCGCCCAGTCACGAGATGAAAAGAAGGCCTCCTGCAAAAACTTGATGGAGATCGCCGAACTTGTCTTTGACACCCTTAAAGGGGTGGACCTGATCGTTCCTGACGCTATGGGGTTCACCGCGGAAGACGTCGTCCCCGACCTATTTGCGCCGATCTCAGAAGAGGAAGATCGAGAGAGCGAGTGAAGGAATCTTCAGCGGGCAGATTTGACCCTTTAACTTTTCGAATTGTAAAATTTCTGTTTTCGTCGGCGAGTTCGCCGTTGACTGTATGATGTAGGCCACCGGATTGTGGTGGTCGCACATGACTTTGAACTAGGACTCTCGCCGCTCCACTCTACCCAAATACAAAATAAACGCAGCCCTCAAATATGCTTCTTATTAAGCTATCACAGCGTACGGGTAGCAACCGTTAGAGTATGAATATAGGCTATAGGCCTATATCCATACAAGCTAAATGGAATAATATTGATTCCGGACGAGCGCGGTGTTGTACCAAAGAAAGATCCACCAAAACAAATCGATTCGGAAAGGGTGGATGTTTCTCCAACAAGAACAAAGCATGGTTCGCCAATCCTCTTCATACGTTTTCAGAAATATCCAAGATAATACAAATCCACAAGAAAATAACCACGAAAAATTCGTCGCTTCCAAAGTCATGCCAAAACTCAACCACCAAAAGAAAATATCTAAGAAAAGAGAACTCTTTGGTAGGATGTTTCGTTACCCACTCGGAGTTTGTAGATCCGAGATGTTGGATCCACAACAAATGATCGCTCCCTCCACTAGCCCACCGGTGATGAGCCAAGAAGATGTACACATCCGCCTTCGTCGAGTCGCGCTCAAGAGAGTTTTCCCAATCCTTGGTTGCGCCGTGGATTCTCCTCTAGGTGCTGGCCGAAATTTCTGAGTGGGAGAAATAGGGGATCGTGAGAAGTATAGGGAGAGAGAGAGTAGAGGAGAGGGAGAAGAGAAGATGGGAGGAAGAGAGATGGTGGCCGGCGGCTTGGAGAAGGGGAAGATGGTGCTGGCCGAACTTTAGAGAGGGAGAGAGGGGAGTGGGCGGCACTTTAGAGAGAGGAGAGATTCAGGGTTTCAATATTCAGTCATCAACTAAATTTTACATCTAGTCTTGGCCTTATATATGGCCAAGCACACACCAAAGGCTATATGCAGCCCAACATAAAAAAAAAACAGCAATGGCCGGCTAAACGCAGACCAACATAAGTAAATGTAGCAAAGACTGGCTAAACGCAGGCCAGATTAAATGTCTAAAATAAAATAACATAAATTAAATAAAGTTCTTCATGTGTCGAGGTCGAAGGTTGTAACGTTGCCCGTAAAGATTGTCGCGGCATCGCAAATCCTTGGATGGTGGTGGTGGATCATCATCAACTGCATCTCTATCATGATGTGGGCCGTCGTCCCCATCAACCCTCCCCCGCTCGAAAGGACTCATCACCGATGAGGGGGTGTGCAGGTACCAATGTAGGAGAGCTTTGTCAAGAAGGCCACCCTCCGAAGCAGAGAGCCAAGAATCATCATATGCAGGGCGGTCGCGCCATCGGATCAAGAACCGTCGCGTGTCACCATGCGGAGAGGGAAGCACCTCATCCCGTATAATCCTGTCAGGCACAAAAACAGTCTTGGGGAAACTTGAAAAAGCGTTAGTCGGCGAAGAAGGAAATGTAGCAAGTTCATTAGGCGACATACCCCCGATAGCAGCTGATGGAGAGAACTATCCAGATAAAACCTCACCCCCAAACCCATTAGAATTGGTAGTGGACATAAACGGGAAGAAAGATAATTCTAGTGGTGGTGAGATATAAGGCGTTAAATCAGAAACATTGAAAATAGGGGATATACCCCAATTAGAGGGTAATTCCAAGAGATAAGCATTCTCTCCTAATTTCTTTAAAATACGAAAAGGATCGGCTCTCCTATTTGCCAGTTTCTTTTGTTGGGTTTTTCTAGAACCATACATCAAATGTAGGCGCAGCGGAAATGAAGAGAAACAACCCAAAAGATTCGGATCGACCATGAATATTGAATCAAGAAGTAAATCAAAATGCTGGGTTTGAAATTACCTTGGCGGGATTGGATCAAATCCAACCTAGATGCTCCAAGAAGAAGATTGCCTTCGTCGTCTTTGCAAGAGTTCTCAAGTAGAATAATGTCTACGTCTCTACAGCAGTCCACACGAGCCGGGAGAAGAAGACTACACCTTGCGCTTCCACAAATTGCTAGATCCGCTTCAGGAAGAACAACACCGGCGACAATCGTCGGAGAGGAAGTCGGCGGAGGCGATTCAGACGGAACTCCTTCCGTCTAGGGTTCGAGCGGAACTCCTTCCGTCGGCTTCTATTCGTAAGTTATGAGAACCCTAAAAGAAGTTATATTTATACCCAAAGGATAAACATACTTCTAGAAGAATCGTTATCCGCAGACCACACAGCAGAATAGGGACTTCTGTTACAATTCGTCGAGATTCCACGGAACAATCCGACGAATCCCGACGAATCCGACGAATCATATCAGACGGCATTATTTGCCGAGTTAATGATCTCTGTGACAATTCGTCGAGATTCCACGGAACAATCCGACAAATCCGACGAATCATGTCAGACGGCAACATTTGCCGAGTTAAGGATCTCTGTAACAATTCATCGGGATTCCACGGAACAATCCGACGAATCCGACGAATCCGACGAATTCTATCCGTGTAAACCCGACGAATTCAGACAGCAACATTTGCTGGACTTCCCCCATTCTATATGGTGATTGGTAACCTTTACCAACATAGTCAATCTTCCAACTTCTCCACATGCTCTTATGTGCGACCCTGCAGGCTCATATCGCGTTGGCAGTGACATTACATGTTTGACCACTTCTAGATCAAAATGGTAACTCCAACAGTCTCCCACTTGATCTTGAAAGTATCAAACAAAAACCTCACAAACAATGAGCGGCATCTAGCAATGCATCATTGCTCCCCAAGCAATAAGAGTTCATAACTCATAAGCCTTTATGACCAATGTACCAGCGTTGTCTTTGTCCCTTTGTCCCTTACATCCGGAAAGAACTAAAGGCATGGACCGTGTCACCCTCATAATAGCTCAATCCAAGTTTCTTGATCTAGAACGGACTTCCAGAGAATGGTGAGCTCAATATCACATATTGACTCTACCAAGCATGGCCATGCATTTCTCAGTCCAATTCCACCAAGGGGCCCATGGATGCAACTCCTGTTATATAGGAGGACAAATCCCATATCTGCTCACACCCAAACACCCAAATGATTCGTAACGTACCCAACGACCACCCTTATCATCAACCTTCTTCAAGGAAGACTTTAGATGACATCAAAGCACGCTCTTCCTCACTCGATGAATGCTATGACTTCAGGTCAAAGGACCACAACACCATTGTCAAATGAGACCTACTTGTGACACTTTTAAGTAACAATCCACAAAGTAATCTCAGGTTGGGTCTTTCCAGTACAACTTGTTCACTAACAAGTACCCACGTGATGACTTGATATCACAATATCATGACCTGTGAGAACCGGTCATCAGTCAACACACATGCTAGTCTTAATGTATCATCATCACCCTTAGCTTCTACGATGATACCTCGACCAGGGACCTCTTAAGAATGAAGCTTCGAAATCATAGGCTCTCACATTCAAGTCACGTACTTGATGTTCTATGGAAGCGAACATTCTAAGGGTATTTATCACGAATTTTATTCTATCATAAAGAAACAGTATATCGTAATAAAAGAACTTGCCATTAATTGTAAAAGGAAATAATTGGTACACTATTCATCATATGAATAATAAACAGCCAACAGAATATATATATTTTACATGCAACCCACAAGACTCCCACTAGAGATGATCACTCAGGTATCGTATACCCATTGATCTAGTATGACCATCATGCTTTCTCTGCGCGAGAGGCTTTGTCAGTGGATCTGCAATATTCTCCTCAATCGGCACTCTGCAAATGTTCACATCTCCTCGTTCGATAATCTCACGAATAAGATTGAACCGCCGAAGTATGTGCTTGGAGCACTGATGGGATCTAGGTTCCTTAGATTGTGCAATTGCACCATTGTTATCACAGTAGAGAACTACGGGACCAACAATGCTAGGAACTACATCTAGCTCGCCGATGAATTTCCTAATCCATACAGCCTCCTTCGCTGCGTTTGCCGCAGCGATATACTCGGCCTCAGTTCTAGAATCAGCAACTGTCTCTTGCTTGGAACTCTTCCAGCTCACAGCTCCTCCATTCAGGCAAAACACAAACCCTGACTGAGACTTCGAATCATCCCTATCAGTTTGGAAGCTGGCATCCGTATAACCACTTACAACGAGCTCTTCCTCTCCACCATACACCAAGAATACATCCTTAGTCCTTCTCAAGTACTTAAGAGTAAGTGGTTTTTATTTTGAAAGAAAGATATGGTTTGCATATGATACTTTACTATTCTTTCCAAGGAGCTCATCCTCACAAAGCTTATTAAGACTTATCAGGAGGTTCAAGTAGTGCTTGGTGGAGTTATCTTTGTCACTTTATTTTATGATTTTTGTTTTGTACAAAGTTCTCTGAATACACTTGTTTTGCAAATCAATAGAATTTATGAAAAACATAACCACTTTTCTTAATTTTTAAGAGTGCAAAATAAGGAGTGTAGGTAAGATACTTGTGCAATTTTAATTTATTTGTACTAATACAAAACATACACAAGCATTCTTAGATTAAATACATATGTAGACAATGCCAAAAAAAAAGTGAGTGAATAAATATCATTATCAAACATAAAGCATTTCTCATACTTAGAGGCATGCTAAGCTTGATACTACACAACTTTTAAACTATAATTGATGCACATTTGAATAGATATATCAAAGCATGAAGAAAGACAATGTCCAAAGTAGTTTGAAAAGATAAATTGCAACATTATAGAAGTTCTAAATAATAGATTAAATCATGCTTGATTTTTAATGAAGTCCATACAATATTTTTGATATTTTTGATGAATAATTTTTATATTTGATTTTTGCTTTTAGAAATAGAATTTAAATAAATGACAAAAACACAAATGCAAAAACATATAATATTTTTGTAATTTGGCTTTTGTATATTTGTATTTGATTTTTCAAAAATATAAAAAAAGCAAAAATGCAAAATGAATAGTAGAAATAGATTAATATATTTCTAAGGATTTTTCAAAATTTTAAAATTATAGAAAAACACATATGCGCGCTAGCGCCGGCGTTAGCGCTAGCACGGGAAATTGTACACGATTTTTTATGATTTTGAAATTTTTAATTGTTGATCTTGATTAAGTGTCATAATAGTAGTTTCATGCTGAAATTTCAGATTTTTAGGAAACGTCTAGATAGCGCAAATTTAATGAAACTTTAACAATTTTGTATATGACTTTTCAAAATAAACTTTGCAAGTGATATATTTCATTATATCTCTATTTTAATATTTTAAGGCTTATATTTACCAATGTAGTTTGAAACTGATAGGAAATGTAAGCATGATTGGACATGAATGAACAAGTCAAATATGCATGATTTTAGAGATTAACAATAATGTTCATGCATAATCATACCATGGATAAGCCCTAGATGAGAGCACCCAGCCTGTATATCTTGGTAAACAAATAAAGTCTAACATAGACACAAATATTCTTTAGGTGGCAATGTTAGAATGATAAGTTTGAGATTAATGTTATACCTAGTTTTGATTGTGTTTCAACTTATAGACCTAGAATGGAGTGATGATTTTATTTGATTTGATATCAAGATGATTCAAAGGTCTAAACTAGAAATACATCACAATATACACCAACCATTATAATATCAGTTGTCAACAGTTAATATATCAATTATAATTCACATAAATGTGATAGAAATAATTATTTTTAGAAGACTTTTGATATGACTTATGATGTTAGAGAATTTTAGCAAAGGACATCAATAGATCATAGTGGTGTTTGTGAATTCTATATTAATTATGAAGATAAATTCTTTCAATACATTTTAGTGATTTTCCTTTAATTACGAATTTTGATTTAGATCTTGAATTTTCTTTTAGATCAAGTTATTTCAATAAACCACTTGTTGGTGAAGGCTAAGAATCTTAATAGCCAAATAACTGGATTTAATTTGAAATATCTTATAGCAAATTTAGAGTTTGATTTATATGGATAATATAAGATATTTAGAAGCAATGAATATAAGAATAAAAGAGAGGTCATCAAAATAAAATATGATTTTGAATTTTGATTAATTTGATTTGTAAGATCATATTTCCAATAATATATAAGATGACCATAACATGATAGCTTAAAAATAAGAAAACAAAAAGAAAAAGAAAAAGACATTTAGGCATATCATGAAGTAGAAATTTGTATATTTCATTTTGAAAATATTCTACTTCATGCATTTGGATGATACTAGTAGATAAGAGATTTAGGTATCCAAAGTTGACCATGTGTGATGGTTCCTTTGGGTACCCAAATGCATCGTGATGATTTTTGTGAAGACAAAGATGAATGAGTCCTTTCATGTGAAGTGAATGTTTCATTTTTAATTTTAGGTCTCCATTCAAACTTAGTTTTAGTATTATGTGTTTGCATCAAATTTCCATATTCATTAAATTTAGGCTTAAAATAATGATGACTGTTGAAATCATTTTTCATAGGAAACTTTTGCAAATTTGAATTTAATTTTGGAGATGCATAGTTTTGTAAATAATGGTGATTTTGATTTACAAATTCTTTATGTTTCTTATTCCCATAATTAGACTTAGTTATGATATTCATATTCATATTCAACTTGTTTTTAGATATCGTTTGATATTGTGAATTTGTTTTTACAATTTTCATAAGCAAGTTGATTTTTGATTTTAATTCATCATTCTTGATCTTAAAATTATGTCTAGCTTTATTATAAGCGATTGTGTTGTTTTTAAGAGTGGAAACAATTGAATCTATATGATCTTGATAGTTATTTCTATATTCATCAAACATTTCATCCATCTCCTTAATTTCAATTTTATATTCTTTATACTTAGCACAATCATTTTCCAAAGATGAATTTTCTAAACATAATTTTTTATTTTGTTCTTTTATCAAAAGAAGTTCCTTTTCAAGTTCCTTGCATTTTTCTCTTAAGTTATCAAATTCAATACAAGGTGTAGTGTTTTCAACGAAGGAACCATGGATAGAACTAGATAAATTTGAATTTGATTGTTCATTAATTTTTGCGTTTAAATTTTTATTTTCTAAGCGCAAATGTTTATTAGCATTTTTTAATTTCTTAATTTTGCGCTTTGTAGTTTGAAGCAATTGTAATGTAGAAATAGAAGTACAGAAAATGGGATTTGATTTCCTTACATTGCTTTCGGGAGAGGCACGTTTTGAGCATATCATTTCTTTTACATCTTTTTGGCACTCCTCTTCCGAAGACAATACTTCTTCTTCTTTTCAATTTAATATGTGCTCCATTGATCCGTCATGAGAGGAGCATTCTTGAAGAATTGTGCATGCTTGCATATTCTCCGGTTCTTGCGATTGTTCCATACCTGCAGAAGGAGAATCATACATTTCTTCAAGAAATTTCCATACTTTGTATGCACTAGAAAAACAATATATTAGTTTGAAAATATCTTGAGATAAAGCACAAAAAATATAATGCATAGCTTTTGCATTTAGGTGACGCTCTTGTTTATTTGATTCATTCGTTTGTCTAACTATTGCTATATCCCATGCATTGATATCTAAACTTTTAATAAATTTTTCCCTTAATAATTTCCACCCTTTATAATTTCTCCCTTCGAATAGAGGTGGTTTAGGATACTTTTCTTCTTCATAAAAATTTACCCCACTAGTAGAAGCGAGATCATGAGACGCCATTATTTCCGGTTGTTAAGTCGATTGGAATAACCTGCCTCTGATGCCAGTTGTTGGATCGGTCGGCGCCCTTAGAGGGGGGGAGGGGTGAATAAGGGTTTTCAAAAACTTTAGATTTTATTTAGAAAAACTTTGGAATATTGCAATATTAAAACAATAAGTCAAGTAAAACAAAAAAGAGAGACAAGCTTTATTGATATTAAATAAGTTTTACAAAACTTGATCTCAATGGC
This sequence comes from Dactylorhiza incarnata, assembly GCA_033032865.1. Taxonomy (NCBI): domain Eukaryota; kingdom Viridiplantae; phylum Streptophyta; class Magnoliopsida; order Asparagales; family Orchidaceae; genus Dactylorhiza; species Dactylorhiza incarnata. The sequence continues at coordinate 8,554,902 of JAWHQI010000013.1, forward strand.
GCAAGAGATCGGAGGCGAATAATAAAAGCTCTTTTCGTTTTCTATCCCGACTCGCTTCCCCACGAACCAGTGGCCCTAGCCTTCTCCTTCCGGGATTCAGCCTCAAGCCGCTCTAGCCAATCCTTCCCCAGATGTGGCCTCGAGCACCCCCTAGACCAAGCCTAGATCTAGTCGCCAACACGAGACAAATTTCAGCCCTAAGTCCTACCCCAGACCTAGTCGCCAACACGAGGCGATTTCACTAACCGTTTACAAGAAAAGAAATGAAATGAAAAGACAATAATATAAAACTCCCTCTATGTGGATCTCTTGGAGAAGTAGACGAAGACGCAGAGTATGATCATAGTCGATGCGGTATTTCGTCACGATGATGACGCGTGTTGAAATCTTTTCCTCGGATCTCCTTATGGCTTTATGGATTTGTGGGAGTATCTCTCCGAACTCTCCTCTCTATGCTATGGCACGAGGCTCTAGAATTTGGGATCTCTAGAGGGATAATGAAGACGGTGGCAAAGTGTCCAATTTATAGACTCAGCGCTACCGTCGGCTCTAGCGCTACCGCCGGTGCTAGCCCGGATTAGGAAACATTTTGCGCGGCAGAATCTCCCATCCGCGGCAACAATTTACTCTATGCCTTATGTGCGCCACGCTACCGCCAGCGCTAGTAGCTACCGCCGGCGCTATCCCTGATTAAGAAACTTTTTGCACGGCAGGATCTTCAATCCGCGGCAACCTTTGCTTTTATTCCTTCTGTGTTCAGCGCTACCGCCGGCGTTATCCGCTACCGCCAGTCATTATCGCCTTCTATAATAAGCTCCTGGAATTGCGCTATTCATCGCTAGCAGTCGGCGCTAGGTGCTACCGCCGGCGCTAGTGAGCCTGTTCGAATTTTAGCCTCAATTTTAGGGGCAGTCATCATGAGTACTCCTTGAGTCATATGGACTATGTTAACCTGCACACTTGAACACACAAGATCAAATACACATAGGATTTGTTATTCTCAAACCTAGGAGATGCGGAAGACCATGTTCTAACAGGTAATCTACAGTTTCTTCAACAAAATTATTTTTATAATTATTATTAAGCCAAGCGGGAGTGGAGGAGGAAGCAGTCATCTATGCCACTTGCTTACCTAACCTTTCGACTTGAGAGGCTAAGTGAGAAGTGGCATCCACTTCATATATCCCAATTGGTTTAGTAGGGCGTGATCTAGGTGCATTCCATTGATAGGCATTCATGGCCATTTCTTCAAACAGAGCTTGAGCAGCCTCCGAGGTTTTGTTATTTAACGTTCTCCCGGTGGCTGCATCGATCATCTGTCGCTTTGAGAAATTCAAACCATTATAAATCGTCTGGACCTGCAGCCAAGACGGTAGCACGTGGTGAGGACACCTACGCAAGAACTCCTTAAAACACTCCCAAGTCTCGTAGAGAGACTCAGAATCGAATTGAATGAAGGAGGCGATATCTGTGCATAGTTTAACAGTTTTAGACGGGGGGAAATATTTTGTATGAAATTTTTCCGTCAATTATGCCCACATGGTTATGGATCCTCTGGGGAGAGAACTTAACCATGCCTTGGCCTTTGTCCACAGTGAAAATGGAAATAAGCATAAGCGAATAGCGTCGTCAGTAACGCCTTTAATTATAAAGGTATATCATATTTCCAAAAAAACTAGAAAGGTGTAAATTTGGATCCTCATCCGGCAAACTATCAAATTGGACTGACTGTTGTACCATTTGAATGATGCTAGATTTTATTTCAAAATTATTATTAGCCACTATTGGGCGTGTAATACTCGATCATGTATCTTACAAATTTGACCTGGCATAATATGCCATGGTCCGTGGCGGGGCCACATCTGGAATTTGATCGGTCATAGCTTCACTGTAAGTATCTCCGACAGACTCTTCGGGAAATTCGAGTAAGTTTTGATCACGAAGTCGGAGGTGCTCACGAAGGGTGCGCTCGATTTCGGGGTCAAAAGGGATATTCGAATCGTCCGAGGAGTTTCCTCAGGTCATATACTAATAAAAAAAATTATTATATTTTTTGGCTTTTTCAATTTTTATTTATTTATTTATTTATTAATATTATATATTTTTAATATATATAATAAAATTAATAGTAATTCCTTTTTTCAAAATAACAACACTATGTCCCCGGCAACGGCGCCAAAAACTTGGTGACTTAATTTCGGATTACTTCTTTTGAGTTGCACAACCTTTATATGACGAGATTAGAATTAGGTGGGTGTTTTGAGGAGTTTCGCAAGTACTTCTAATTTGAGAAACTAACTGTTATCCTATCGAAGGATAGGAGTAACGATCTTTTCCTGGTTTGAAGTATTGAAGATTATGCCCCGGCTAAGATGCGAAATTCTATTGATTTTTAGAATAGAAAAGGAGAGTTTTGCACTAAATTGGTTTGAAAAGCTTTTGTTTAAATTTTAATCCAAACTAATCATTTGATAATGACAAGTATACCTTATCGCTAGTAATACATGATATTTTGTTTTAGAAAATATCGGGGTCGTATATTTCTGCGGATAGTGTTAATTATAGCTACTTTGAGGAACAAACTATTATTTTATCGGAATAAGCTTTTAGCGTGGGTTTTTAAAAGAAAACGATAATAAGAGTATAACTAGAGATCTAAATGATGATAAAGATAGCGCCCGATGTCGAATTACCTTGAGACGAAAATAGTCTTTTTTAGAAGTAAAAGTAACGACTTATCAAAACATTAAAATGGCTTGGTCGTGGAGGTTCCATAAGTATGAACGCTCCTCTCTCGAGGGTACGCCCACCTGAGATTATGAAAACTTGATTGAACTCTCATTCTTTAATCGAATCTCCTTAATACTCGCTTTATGTTGTGAACCCCGCTATTGGGTTTTTTACTTCCAATTCTGAAGACTTACCTCATCCTCTCTCGAGGGTAGAGCGCACTTCTCTTTACCCATGAGCGATCAGTCCGTACGCACGAGCCTCTCAGCTACTAGTGTACGGAAACAGAAATGAAAACCACACATCGATTATGTGGCTCCACTCAACGTTATTCTCGGGTAAATCTTAAGCTCGTTTAATTATTTTTAGAAAGAGATGTTTTAACTTTTAGAAAATCATTTATATGTCCCAATGCTCTTTGACATCGTGCGCTAAAGGAAATTAGCCCCTCATCGGAATGGAGACGGCATTAATAATTTGAAAATACAAGTTAATAATTTAAGTGGATATAAGCGTGAAAGAAAGATTAAAAGACTTATATAAAAGAAGAAATAGTATCCGTTCCAACCATCTTAAAGAAGCGCTAAAAAGTTCTTAGCGTCTTATCCAGGATGGGGGTGATATAGAATTGAAAGACTTATAAAAGTGCAGAAATAATATCCTTCCCAACCGTCTTAAACAAGCGCTAAAGAAAATTAACCTCTCATTCGAGATGGGAGTGGTAATATGACAGTTATATAAAGACTGAAAGTTAAAACTGAAAAGAGTGTTACACACTCAGAACCCAAAATAGGGTTTAGAAAACATCACTCATAGACTACTTCTAAACATTATAAGACAAAGTTGAGATAAGAAAACAAACAATTTTATTACCAAAATGAAGATTACAACTAAACTATTAAAGAGAAAGTGGCTACTTAGAAATGCAGAAAATAACTGAAATACAAGTCCTAAACTACTCCAGAGACTAGCTAACACATGAAATTCTGGATGAAATTTCCTTCAGCCGAGCCCCTCTATTTATAGGCAAAAATTTATTTTTACACACCCTGGGTCACGGGCGTGACTTGGATGTCACGACCGTGACCTGGGGCATGACATTTGCTCGGCTATAACGACCACCTTCTCAAAGGATCCACCGTCAAATATGGCTACACACGGGCGTGACTTGAAGTGTCACGGGCGTGACATGGAATGTCACGGGTGTGACTATGGGCGGTAGACGTCAGCATAATGGGTCGTGGCTTTAGTGCGTGATGCGCTGGCGTGTCACAGGCATGATGCGCTGAACACGGGCATGACTTGGTCAATTCTTCGGGATTTCACCTGAAAACGGCGGACAGCTGGAAAGATGGCTTTTTAAAATTACACGCCCTTGGTCACGGGCGTGACTCAGGGTCACGGGCGTGACTTGGGGCGTTACTTGACAAAAAATTGCCAAAATCTGCAAAAACAAAAATTAAACTAAGTTAGTAAGAAAATAATGAAAAGAAGCAATGTATTCATTAATTTACATAGAAAATTTACAATATTAATTAAAACTATACTAATAATTATACTAAAAATACATATATTTTACTACTCATCAGCTTCGTGCTCAGCTAGCTACCAGATTTGAGATGAAGGACTTGGGTGAGCTCCAACATTTCCTTGGACTCGAAGTGGAGAGGAAGGAGAGCGGTATGCTTTTTTCCAAGAAAGGCTATGCAGATCGGATCGTGAAGCGATTCGTCATGGAAGGGGGAAAAAGCAGCTCTACTCCACTGGAGGTTGGAGCTCATCTTCGACAAGATGAAGGGAAGGTTCTTACCGATACTTTGTTGTTCCGAGCTTTGGTCGGAATTCTGATATACATGACGATCACGAGGCTAGATATTGCTTATGTAGTTGGCAGGGTGAGTCGGTTTATGGCAGAGCCTCGGAAGCCTCATCTTATGGCGGCTAGGAGTATCTTGAAGTATGTCAAATCCACCTCGGATTTGGGTCTCTTTTAAGAGAGAGATTCGGGCTTTTGCTTGTATGAATATATGGATGCTGATTATGGAGGAGATTCAGATGATATGAGATCGACTTCTGGATATGTCTTTATGACAGACTCTACTGATATGTCATGGTGCAGCAAAAAGCAGGATTCTTTGTCTGTCTCTACCACGGAAGCGGAATGCAAAGCTTCGGCTATGGCAGCTTAGGAAGCCATCTGGCTAAGGAGTCTTATGGAGGCCATCCATAGGGAGGTGCGAGGTCCTACTCTACTACGTGGTGATGATGAGAGTGCTCTCAAACTGGTGAACAATCCAGTTTGTCACGAGCATACAAAGTACATAGAGATTAATCACCATTTCATTCGTAAGAAGGTGTTGGAGGGATCTCTGATTGTGGAGCATGTGTAGAGCAAGGATAATGTTGCTGACATATTTACAAAGTCGATGTCGAAGGGACCATTTGGTCGGTTACGGAGTTTGCTTGGATTGACTTCCACTTCCCACTTCAAGGGGGAGTGTTAAATTTTTTGAAGTAGAAGTGGAAGAGGTTTGGGCGGTCTACAGAAAGTAGACCACAGAGACCGCGTGGTCTGTGCTATTGTTCTGGTCGGTCTGTTTTGGGAGACCGCAGGTGTCTGGGCGGCTTACACGGGTTGTTCTGGCGACTTATTCTAAGTCATCCAGATGTTCAAGATTTTCCTTCTTGTAGTGACTGGGCGGTCTGACGACTTGATCTAGTCGACCAGGGTTAATGAAGAAGTGTTTTGCTCTTGTTATAAGGCCGGGCGGTTTGGTTGTAACCGCGCAGTTTAATAAGGCAGTTGTTGTCCATGCTGAGCTCGGGCGGTCTAACATATGAGACCGCTCGCGATCTGATGGGCAGTTAGTGTATCTCTTTTTGGGCGGTGACTATATCCATCAGCTTGCCTATAAATAGGGGTGCAGGGCCTGTCATTTGTAACTAGAACTATAAGAACTTCAACTCGGGTTGATTGTGTCGGTCACATATTGAGGTCACGCGGTCTCTAGAAGTGTCTTGACCATTTGTTGTGTTCACAGGTTCGCGGCCAGCAGTGTGCGGTCTCCTTCCTTGGTAATTTCCCAGTTGTGAATAACCAGTTTGCCAGCAGTCTTCCTCTGGGCGATCTGCAGTTTAGTTCTTGAGCTGTTCGTGGAGAACTTGGCGATCAGGGGACATCAGCGGTTAGGCGATCTCAGTTTGCGGTTTGGTGACAGCTTGTGCAGTTCTATTCCGTGTTCGCTGAAGCTTATGTGATAAGGCGACCTTGCGGTCAGGCGTTCTCGAAGTGCGGACAGGTTATCTTTTAGCAGTTCAATACAGAAGCAGGTCGAGCGGTCTGTGGTTGCGATCTGGCAGTGCGAGGTCATCAAGCCTGGTTCTGTTCACGCAGTCTCAGGGTTAGTCGCGCGGCTTGGTTGTTCGTGCGGTCTGGCGGTTTCTGCTTGGCAGTTCGCTGGCTGCTTGTTTTTTGTGTCTTGTGCTTCTCTCCTTTGTGATTCTTATGAATCATGTCTCGTCATGTTTGTCTCGAGCTTTAAAGACCTATTTAATATCAAAGTACTATTTGGTTTTCCCATTGTCATTGATTGTCATGCTTGTGGATTGTGTTGAAGTGTTCCGCATTTTTTACTTCACTCCGGACCTCTAAATTTTTAACAATTTCAATGACATAGCCTAAGCCACATTGTTGACTTATGCTTACAAGGTTGTGTTGCAACCCTTCAACATAAGCCACCCTTGTGATGGAGACTATGCCATTTGAAATCATACCATATCCTCAGGTGATGCCTTTTTCAGATCCACTAAAGATGACTTTAGGTCAATTCTTCACTGATTTGTATTCCTGCAGTAGACTCTTGGTACCTGTCATATACATTGAGCACCCACTGTCCAAGTACCATATTTTCCCAAGGCTGGTACTTGAACAAAACTGCAAGAAGCAATTCATTTACACTTAGGAGCCCAATTGATTTTGGGTCCTAGGTCTTTATTAGCATGAAAAGACAACTTTACTCCTGTTGTAACCTCTGCAAGAAAGCTTTTCTTTGCACTTGGCACATTGGGATTATGCCAACAATCTATGGCAAAGTGTCCCACCTTACCACAACACCAAAATTCATGAATGTTGTATCTTCTCTTCTGAACAGTCTTTGAGGTAGGAGCATCAATATGCTTATGTTCAGAAGGGGAGACATCATCATTCTTCCTATTCCTTTCAGCAATTATTTGGCTGAATGACAATCTATGGTTTTCTTGGCAGTTTTTGTCTTAATTTCAACAGCTTGTCTTGTCTTGACAGTGAGGCAAGACTTGATGGCATTAGACACTAAACAGTTAGACATGACTGCATGCTTGACAGAAACAAAGTGCTTTGCTGGAAGGGACTTGGAAGATCTTGATTCATTATTCTTAAATGAAGGGGCTGATGCACCAAAAACAAATGGTCCATAATGGCCATTTGAATTTCTTCATGGGGAGCTTTCAATACACTCATCCCCATGCCCTTTCTTCTACTATAGTAAGGAGTATTTTCCTTCATATAGGAACTCCTATTCTTCCAGTGACCATACATAATGTCATGGTCACACCTCTTAGAGGGAAGTAACATCTTTTGAAAGGTGGTGTGAGGCTTAGCCTTAGACTTGATCTTTCCTCCACTCCATCACCCACTGCCATATTATTGAACCTAGTCCTCTCCTATTAGTTTGGGAGGAAAATGTTTCAATGATTGGTAGTATAGATTTGGGCTTGGATAATTGAGCCACTAGGCCCTTCTCTTTGAGAAGCTTATCCTCAAGGTCCTTTATGACCTTGTTCTTTTGGTAGATGGTGCTCAATTGGACAATTGTTATTCCCTTGAGTTGGCTTATCTCTCTACTCATCTGAGCCATCTGAGTATACGACTCATTTCTCTATTGCTTAGCCAGCAGAAGGGAGGCTATTTCCTGATCTTGCCTCTTGGCTAGCTTCTTACACTTCTTCAGAGAATCCAATAAAGCATCATACTTGTAAATAAATTGATTGACAGCCACTACAGAATCTGAGCCACTCTCAGCATTAGATGAACATGCTTCAGATTTTGGAACTGATTCTTAATCAGAAGAAGGGTTGAGTGGAATTGATACCTTGTCATGATTGTCCCGACTATCTTCATCATCATTAGTTAGGCCATCAAGCCATGATGTTATCAATCTCCTTCATCCTCCTTTATGTCACTATCTGAGTGTGATAGAGGGGCCCTGATACCCACTTTTGCAGCAGGATATTCCTCATCCTCTTCAGCTGCAAACAACCCAATGTAGGCTTCTTCTTCTTCATCTGAATCTGAGGATGATGACTCAGATTCACTCCAGCTCTTCTCCTTCTTAGCTAGGAAGGATTTTTCACCCTTCCTTCCCTTCTGGTGATATGCTTTCTTATCACCCTTCTCCTTCCTCTTAACTGGACAGTCAGTAATGACATGTCCAGGCTTGCTGCAGCAGTAACAAATCACATTATTTGAAACATGTTTTGAATCATATCTGTCCTCATTGGGGTGCTGCTTTTCAGATTTGCTGTAATCCTTCCTGGGATGTGAGGAGGAGGAAGGTTTGTTCTTCCACCGCCTCCTCTTCATTAGCTTCTTGAAATATATTGAGAAGGTAGCAAACTCCCCATCAGAAGAGCTGCTATCAAATGAGCTGGGCTCAGAATATTCTGAACCAGCAGCCCTCCTTGGAGGTAAAGGCATTCTTGCCTTGTTCTTCATGGAGCTCTCAGCCTTGAGAGCCACAGTCCTCTCCCTTGCATGAGGACTGGAGGATGTGTCCCCCCCTTCCTTTCAGATAGTTGCATCTCATAGGAGAGCAGCTTTCCAAATAGAGTATGGGGAGGAGTCTCACCCAGCTTTGCCAACTCTTTGATGGCACAGATCTTGGTATCCCAATCTCTGGTAAGAGATCTCAGAAATTTATCATTCAGCTCATAATGAGTGAAGACCCTATCATAGGTCCTCAGCTCATTCACTATTCTAAAAAACCTCTCATAGCAATCAGCTATGCATTCCAGGCTTTGTTTCCTGAAGGCTTCATACTCCTGATTAAGGAGGGATTTCCTATCATCACTAACTTCTTCAGTTCCTTCCATATACACAATCAGTGTATCCCACATGTCCTTGGCAGTTTCACAGTGAACCATGTTTTGGAAGGTGGAATCATCAATTGCATTGACTATTATAATTTGTGCTCTTTTGTCCATTGTGGCCAATGAATTTCATCCCTTGTCATTTTAGTATATGACTTAGCTACCTGTCTAGTAGGATCAATAGTGGAGGGCTTTGTGACTACAAAGGGACCGTATTGGATAGTGATATAAATCCTAGGGTCTGAGGCCTCCATGAATAGCCTAACCCTCTACTTCAAAATGTCAAAGGTTTCCTTTTTGCATATTGGCAACTTCATTGACCCCATCTCCTTCTGAACTCCATTGGTAGCCATTGGATTCATATTTGACTACTCATATGTAGGATCTGGTCAGACTGTTAAGTTTTTTTTGACCGACCTCCCTCTAATACCACTTGATAGTTTATAGGTTAGTAGTTTAAATCACCTAGGGGGTGAATAGATCTCTTTGAGTTTTACTTAATTGTTGGTAGCAGTTAATGAATAGCAAACAAAAACTCAAGAAAACACAGAAAACACATGGTTGTTTATAGTGGTTCTCCAAGTCAGTGTGTCTTTGTGTAGTCCACTTTCCCTCTATAACTTTCTAATAGTGTGTTAGACAAGGCAAACTCGTCCAATCTCAGCTCCAAGAGCTTACAACACAGATCCCTCAGGATCTCTCAGGTTTGCTCCAAACCCTACCTCAGGTAAACCAACCCAACCAACTTAGAGTATTCCAACTCCAACTTCTTAGAGATTGCCTTTATCTCCTTCCTTAGGCCTATCTAGAAGCCCTACTTCTCTGACAAACTGCCCTACATCTTAGGCTCAACAGCCTTACAAATCTCAGGCTCAACAGCCCTACAACTCCGATTCAACAACCCAATAATCTCAGTGTTGAATTTTGAAGTGCAAGTGAGAGTTCGTGCGGTCTACATTTTGGAGTCCGCAGAGCTCGGGCGGTTTGCTGGAGCTCGGTTGTGGCGAACAGGTTCAGTTAGCCAGATATGTTAAGTATTCGCAGAGACTGGGCGGTCTGCCTTTGGAGATCGCAAAGTCTATGCAGTTTGCATGTGCTTAGTATTGGCGATCTGATTTGGTTTGCCATTTGTGCCCAGATATTCATGTTCTGGTAGAGACCGAGCGGTCTGGTACTTGAGTTCGCTTCGACAGTCTATATGAGCTCTCTCTAGCGGTCTATTCTTTGATTGGTCAGATGTTCATATGGTGTTGCTCTTGTAAGAGACCGGGCGGTCTGCCAGATTGATTTTGGCAAGCTGTCCTGGACAATTTTGCTCATGTAAATAATCGGTCTTATTATGACTGCGCGGTCTGGTTCTTTTAACCACGCATCCTAATAAGGGAGGTGTATGTATCTCTTGTGGGCGGTGACAACATTCATTCGTTTGACTATAAATAGAGGTGCAGGGGTAGCCATTCGTATGCAAGAATTATGAGAACTAAAGTTTGGATTGATTGTGTCGGTCTCATTTTTGAGGTCGCGCAGTCTGAAGGTTATTGACCGTTTGTTGTGTTCGCAGGTTAGGCAGCAAGCGGTCTACCATCAACATTCTTCCTTCTTTCCATCTTTGAATAACCAGCTCGCCAGCGGTCTCGTATGGGTGGTCTGCGGTTTTTAGTTCTTAATCTGCTTGCAGCGGATTCAGTTGATCAGGCAAACTTTGGAAGTCAGGCGGTCTTGAGTTGCGGTCTTACAGCAGAAATAGTTCTTCTTCTCCTGTTCATGGGATACTTCTGTGATCTTGTGACCGTGCGGTCTGGGCGAACTAGAAGGGCGGATAAGGTGTTTGTTTTCAGTAGTTCAATAATAAGCAGGTTGTGCGGTCTGTGACTGGCGTTCTGGCAGAGTTCAAGTCATCGACCTATTTGTTCGTGCGGTCTCAAGGGTGCTGTGCAGCTTTGCTAATATCGAGCGGTCTGGGCGGTCTCAGATATTCTAGCTGCCAGAAGGTTGTTTTGTTGCTTTGTCTTCTCATCTATGTTTCTCTTATAAATCATGTCTCACCATGTATGCAATGCATTGTAAAAAGATAGTCAATTTGAAAAAAGATCCTTTTGTTCTTCATTGTCACTAGTTAACTATTTTGAATTGAATTGAAGTCTTCTGCTGTATTGTCTTCGATCCTACTCTGAAATTTTTACATAGTATCAGAGGGAGGTTCCAAGCAGTGATCAGCCACAGAATCTTGCTTGAGTCTCTGAATGTTTGTGTTAACCAGTGTGATAACAATAGAAGGAGGTTATACAAGAGGTCTTGGAATTGAGCTCCTTACGCAAACTAACTTCAAGAAGTGGAAGTCGGGCATGGAGAGTTATCTTCTTGGCGAAGATTTATGGGAGGTAGTCAGAGGAGTTGATAGACAAGAAGTTGTAGCTGCTGAAGGGAATGCTGAGAAAGTGAAGGCTTGGAAGAGAATAAATGCAAAGACAGAGTTCACCATCAAGCGTGCTATGATTCCGGAGCTGTTTGACCACATAATTGGATGTCGGTCAGCTGCAGAGATTTGGACAGCTTAGGATGGCTTGTTCAACAAGAAGAACGTAGCTCGGCTACAGTTTCTTGAAAATGAGTTGGCGAAAGCAACTAAAGGAGATTTGTCCATTTCATCTTTCTTCTTGAAAATAAAGAACCTATGTGCGGAGATATCAGCTTTGGACCTGGATGAACCTATTTCAGAAGCAAGGTTGAAGAGGTACATAATCCGCGGCTTGCGGAGGGAGTATGTGGCTTTTGTCACTTCTGTGCAAGGTTGGGCCAATCAGCCATCGTTGCTAGAGCTGGAAAACTTGCTTGCTTCACAAGAGAGTTTGGCAAAGCAAATGACTGGGATATCTATCTCTGCGGGAGAGAAGTGAGGGTCTATATTCAGGCAAGAAGAAGAGATGGGACAAGAATATGAAGTCATATGTTAGCGATGGACCTTCAACTTCATATCAGGAAGAGAGGGGGTAACGCTCCTAAGCATGATGGAAAGAAGAAGGAAGGACCAAGGTGCTACATGTGCATTTAGCTTGGTCATTTCAAGAGAGATTTTAGAGTCAATCTTCAGCCAGGGCATGATGCAGGATAAGAAGAAGCTACTTCCAATGCATGAGATAGATGGAGTGATGGAGCTTTTATGACGGGCACTTGTGTTCAGGCTTTGACTTCCATCAACTATCAAGATGATTGGTTTGTGGACTCAGGGTGTGGTCATCACCTCACCGGAGACGAGTCAAAGTTTTCTTCTTTGCAGGCATACTCAGGTAATGATGTTATCATTACTGCTGATGATACTATACATACAGTTGAGAAAGACGGTGTAGTTTCTTTGAACGATGAAAGAGGTTTACTGACGTTGAAGAGTGTCTATCATATTCCGGGTATGAAGAAAAACCTCTTCTCGGTGACCAACATTGTTGATGCTAGCTATCACGTTCTGTTTGGTCCAGCAGAAGTGAAGTTTCTTCGGAATGTGTCAGCTATGAAAGCAGACGTAACTCATGTTGGAAGACGGGTGAAGGACTTATTTGTGTTATCTATAAGTTCCTATGTTGATAAGATGAGGACTAATGATAGCGCTGCTATCTGGCATGAAAGACTTGGACATGTTGGAATGGATAAGCTGAAGGCTGTGGCAAGAAGAGGCCTTGAGAGAGTTCTGCCTAGCTTGTCATCTTTTGGTGAAGGTCACATTTTTGCAGGTTGTTAATATGGTAAGGCTCATCGACTTCCATCCGACAAATCACAAAGCAGATGCAAAGCACCTTTGGAGTGTATTCATGGTGATCTATTTGGACCAACCGCAGCTGTCAGTCTTAGAGGTAGCAGATATATGTTGATCTTGATTGATGATTTCACCAGATATAGTTGGGTATATTTTCTGAAGGAGAAGTCAGAAGCCTTTGAAAAGTTTATGGATTTCAAGGAGCTAGTGGAGGGTCGGTTTAACCTGCAGATCAAGAAGTTTAGAACTGACAATGGAGGGGAGTTCACCTCATATGCGTTCTTCAAATTCTGCAGGAAGCATGGCATCCGAAGAGAGCTCTCTTGTGCTCACACTCCACAATCGAACGGAGTTGCAGAGCTGAAGATCCGTCATCTGACGGTTACCTCCAAATGTTGGCTTCATGCTAAGAGTATCCCAACATCCTTCTGGGCAGAGGGAATGTCTTATGCAACTTATGTCATCAATTGGATGTCTCTAAGTCCAATCAACATGAAGACCCCTAATGAGTTGATGTTCAAGATAAAGCCTACGGTGGAACACCTTCGAGTGTTCGGATCTACCTGCTACGTGCATGTTCCATATACTATTAAAACAAAGCTAGATACGAAATAAAGGAAGCTAGTGTTCGTTGGTTATGATGATTGAAGAAGGGCTGAAGATGCATGGATCCAGAGACACTGAGTGCTGTGGTCTCAAGGGATATGGTATTTGATGAGTTAACATTATACCAGGGTAGCTGTTTTGTGGAGTTACAAGAAAGCAGGTCAGATGGAGGACAAGGAGAAGCTACCAAGGAAGTTCTGTTGGAGTTACCAGTTTCTCCAGGTGCTCCAGTTGCTTCTAGCTCTGGGTCTGGTGCTTCAGGTTCTGGAAGCAGGTGGAGCAATGCTCCAAGTATGCCTGAAAGGAGAGCTAGTCCAGAAAAGGTAGCTGAAGAGGTGGATCAGAGTAAAGCTTTGCGGAGGTCAAAGAGGACTATCATTCCACCAGATCGGTATACAGGGGGAAACTTGGTGAGCTTCATCTCATATTTCTTTGCAGGCCCCCTAGATGAGAGAGAACCATCATGCTTTGAAAATGTCGATGGAATCAAGGAGTGGGAAAAGGCCATGGATGAAGAGATGGCTGCCTCAGGAAGAATGAGACTTGGTACTTGGTGACTAAGGTTGAGGGTGTTTCTCCTATGACTTGCAAATGTGTTTTCAAGCTGAAGAAGAAGGCTGGTGGAAGCATCGAGCAATACAAGGCTCGACTTGTTGCTCGAGGGTTCTCTCAGATGTATGGGGAGGATTATGAGGAAACCTTCAACCCTGTTGACAAGATGACTTCAGTTAGGGTGGTGATCGCGTTGGCAGCTTGCCAAGGGTGGAAGATATGGCAACTTGAAGTGAAGAATGCTTTTCTTTAAGGCGAGATTGACAAAGACATCTTCATGGATCAGCCACCTGGTTATGTATCTGATGATTATCCAAAACATGTGTGTAAGCTCAAGAAGGCTCTTTACGGCTTGAAGCAAGCATCTCGGGCGTGGTATGGAAAGATCGCAGAATACCTCCAATTTTGTGGTTACTTTACTTCTGATTCAGATTCAAGCTTTTTTGTAAAGAAGACGGGAGAGCTTCAGGTCTTGGTGATGTTGTACATTGATGATGATCATCACGGGAAATTTTAATATGGAGGTAGCTAAACTTCGAGCTGAGTTAGCTATCAGATTTGAGATGAAGGACTTGGGTGAGCTCCACCATTTCCTTGGACTCAAGGTGGAGAGGAAAGAGAGTGGTATGCTTGTTTCCCAGAAGGGGTATGCAGATCGAATTGTGAAGCGATTTGGCATGGAAGGCGGGAAGAGCAGCTCTACTTCACTAGAGGTTAGTATGATACTTCGACGTGATGAGGGAAAGGTTCTTTCTGATCCTTTAGTGTTCCGGGCATTGGTCGGAAGTCTGATATACTTGACGATCACAAGGCCAAATATCTCTTATGCAGTTGGCCGAGTGAGTCGGTTTATGGAAAAGTCCGAAAACCTCGTCTGATGGCGTCTAGGAGTATTCTCAAGTATGTAAAGTCCACCTCTGATTTGGGTCTCTTCTATGGGAAGGACTTAGGCTTTTGTTTGCATGGATACATGGAGGAGATTCAGCTGATTATGGAGGAGATTCAGCTGATCGAAGATCGACCTCTGGATATGTCTTTATGACTGGCTCTACAGATATTTCATGGTGCAGCAAAAAGCAAGATTCGGTGTCTGTCTCCACTACAGAAGCAGAGTACAATGCTTCGGCTTTGGCAACTTAGGAAGCCATATGTCTTAGGAGGCTTGGGGAGGACATTCATGGGGAGGTGCGAGGTCCTACTCTGCTTCGCGGTGACAAAGAGAGTGCTCTCAAACTGGTGAAGAATCTAGTTTGTCAAGTGATGAGTAGTAAAATATATGTATTTTTAGTATAGTTATTAGTATTGTTTTAATTAATATTGTGAATTTTCTATGTAAATTAATAAATAAATAGCTTCTTTTCATTATTTCCTTACTAACTTAGTTTTATTTTTATTTTTGCAGATTTTGGCAATTTTTGTCAAGTCACGCCCCTGAGTCACGCCCGTGACAATAAGTCATGCCCGTGACCCAAGGGCATGTAATTTTAAAACGCCAAACTTCTCAATCTACGTTCGACGAAAATCGAGCTGCGCTCGACGAACTCTCTCCATCTCAGCGTTCGACGAAAGGCTCTCGGTGTTCGATGAACTCTCTCCGTCATAGCGTTCGACGAATGGCGCTCTGCGTTCAATGAACTATCTGCGTCCAGCCTTCGACGAACGACGCTCTGCGTTCGATGAACTATCTGCATCCAACGTTCGACGAACAGTGCTCTGCGTTTGACGAACTATCTCCGCCCAGGCGTTCGAAGAATCCAGTGCACACGCCAGCCTTCACGCCCTAGTTAAAGCAGATATGTGCCGCCCACTGCCACGCCCGTCACACTTCAAGTCACGCCCGTGTGCAACCATGTTTGACGGCTGAACCTTCCAGAAGATGGTGGATGTGACCCCAAAAGCACACGCAAATGTCACGCCCTAAGTCACGGTCGTGACACATAAGACACGCCCGTGACCTAGGGCGTGTAAAAATAAAATTTTGCCTATAAATAGGAGGGCTCGGCTGAAGTAAATCTCATCCAAATTTTGAGTGCTTGTTAGTGTATTTGAGTTCTTTTGAGTGATTGTGAGCTTTTCTTTATGCAATTAAGTTTATGTTCGTTTGTAATTTTCGCCTATTTAGTCTAGTTGTAATGCTTATTTTAGAAATAAAATGTTGTTTTCTCATTTGGATCATCTTCCTTTTTTATTTATGTTAGTGTGTGCGTGTGTATGAGAATAGTTTATTGCTATCATAACTTAGTTTATTGCTTTCATAAAAATAGTTTATCGCTTTCTTTAACGCTTTATTTATCGCTTTCATTTAAACGCTTTCTTTCGATTTAGTCATTTTTATAAGTAGAGTGCGTTCGTATATGAGATAGTGTTTTTCTTTTTTGTAACTTAGCTTTATTTCAGTCTTTATATAACTGCTATATACCACCCCCATCTTGAATAAGAGGCTAATTTACCTTTGCACTTGTTTAAGACGGCTGGGACGGATATTATTTCTGCACCTTTATAAGTATTTCATTTCTATACCACCCCCGTCCTGGATAAGAGGCTAATTTCCTTTAGCGCTTGTTTAAGACGGTTGGCACGGATACTATTACCGCTTTTATATAAGTCTTTTTATTTTTCTTTTTATCCGCTTATATCCGCATAAATTATTAAACATGTATTTTCTTAATTAAGCCGTCTCCATTCCGATGAGTGGCTAATTTCCTTTAGCGCACGATGTCGAAGAGCATTGAGATACAAAAATTGTTTTTCTAAAAATAAAACATCTGTTTCTAAAATAATTAATAACGCTTAAGGTGTACCCGAGAATAACGTTGAGTGGAGCCACATAATCGATGTGTGGTTTTCATTTCCGTCTCCGTACACTAGTTAGCTGAGAGGCTCGTGCGTATGGACTGACCGCTCACGGGTAAAGAGAAGTGCGCTCTACCCTATTGAGAGGATGAGGTAAGTCTCCCGAATTGGAAGTAAAAACCCAATAGCGGGGTTCACAACGTAAAGCGTGTATTAAGAAGATTCGATTATAGAAAGAGAGTTCGGTCGAATATTCATAACCTCAGGTGGGCGTACCCTCTAGAGAGGAGCGTTCATAATTATGGAACCTCCACGGCCAAGCCGTTTTAATGTTTTGAAAAGTCATCACTTTTACTTCTAAAAAGTCTATTTTTGTCTCAAGGTAATTCGACATCGGGTGCTATTATTATCATCGTTTAGAACTCTAGTTATACGCTTATTATCGTTTTCTTTTAAAAAACAACACTAAAAACTTATTCTGATATAATAATAGTTCGTTCCTCAAAGTAGTATAATCAACACGATCTGCGGAAATATACGACCTCGATATTTTCTAAAACAAAATATCTTGTATTACTCACGATAAGGTATACTTGTCTTTATTATATGATTAGTTCGGATTAAAATTTAAACAAAAACTGTTCAAACTAATTTAGTGCAAAACTTTCCCTTTCTATTTTAAAAATCAATAGAATTCGGCGTTGTAGTCGGGGTGTAAGCGTCAATATTTTGAAAGATGAAAAAGAACGTTACTTCTATCTTTCGATAGGATAACAGTTAGTTTCTCAAAGTAGGAGTACTTGCGAAACTCTTTGAAAACACCCACCTAATTCTAAACTCTCCATATAAAGGTTGCGCAAACCAATCATAAAGAAGAAACAATCTGAATTAAATCGTCAAGTTTTTGGCGCCGTTGCCGAGGAGCTTGTGTTGTTATTTGAAAAAAGGAATTATTATTATTTTTATCATATATATTAAATATATAATAAAAACATTATATATATAAAAATAAATAAATTAAAAAAAACATAGAAAAGAAAAAAAATATATCAAATTATTATTAGTATATGACCCGAGGAAACCCCTCAAACGATTCGAATATCCCTTTTGACCCCGAAATAGAGCGCACCCTTCGTGAGCGCCTCCGACTTCGTGATCAAAACTTACTCGAATTTCTCGAAGAGTCTATCGGGGATAATTACACTGAACCTATGGCCGATCAAATTCCAGATGTGGTCCCGCCACAGACCATGGCACATTATGCCAGGCCAAATCTGGAAGATACCGGATCGAGCATTACACGCCCAACAGTGGCTAATAATAATTTTGAAATAAAATCTAGCATTATTCAAATGGTACAACAATCAGTCCAATTTGATGGTTTGCCAGATGAGGATCCAAACTTACATCTTTCGAATTTTTTGGAAATAAGCGATACTTTCAAAATTAATGACATTACTGACGATGTAATTTGTTTACGCTTATTTCCACTTTCGCTGCGGACGAATGCAAAAGTGTGGTTAACTTCTCTTCCCAGAAGCTCCATAACCACGTGGGCCCAATTGACGGAACACTTTTTAACTAAATATTTCCCCCCGTCAAAAACCGCTAAGTTACGTACGGATATCGCCTCTTTCATTCAATATGATTCTGAGTCTCTCTATGAGACTTGGGAGCGTTTTAAAGAGTTCCTGCGTAGATGTCCTCATCATGCGCTGTCGTCCTGGCTACCGGTCCAGACGTTTTATAATGGCCTAAATTTTTTCACGCGACAGATGATCGTTGCAGCCGCCAGGGGAACATTAAACAACAAAACCCCCGCGGCCGCTCAATCTCTGTTCGAAGAAATGGTCATGAACGCCTATCAATGGAATGCGTCTAGATCTCGCCCTGCCAAACCGGCCGGGATTTATGAAGTGGATGCCATTGTTCAACTAGCCTCGCAAGTGGAGCGGCTAAGTAAACAAGTGGCAGAGATGACTGCTTCCTCCTCCACTCCGGCTTGGGCTCCTAATAGTAATAATAATAATACTTTTGTCGAAGAAACTGTAGATTACCTAGGCAACCCAATTAGGCCCCCCATCAACCCTAATAACAATCTGTATAGTAATAATTATAATCCGGGTTGGAGGAACCACCCAAATTTTTCCTGGAGCAATCCTAACAATGCTCAGAGGCCCCCAAATGTGAACCCGCAAGGATTTCCGCAAGGATTTCTAAACGGATTTCAGCCTCCACGTCCAAAACCTTCTCCGCTCTAAGATATTTTTGCTAAATACGTTGCGTCCACCGAGTCAAATATCCGGAATATTACCGGATCGATTAAAAACTTGGAAAATCAGGTGGGACAGCTGGCAAAGATGGTCTCCGAGCGGCCATATGGAGCTCTACCAGGGAACACGGAGCCGAACCCCCGAGAAACTGCCAACGCCATAAATCTTCGCAGTGGCAAGGAGGTAACCTCCCCAAAACGGGTCGAGCCTAAGGTACATGTTTCGACACCGACCCCTACACCCTCTCCTTCGATAGATAAATCACCGAGTTTTCCGATTGTGCTGAACGTTTCTTTCTCGCCTCTTCCTTATCCTTCATAATTAAATAATGAGCGGAAAGACGAGCAATATCAAAAATTCTTACAAATTTTTAAACAAATTATAATAAACGTTCCCTTCTGCGAGGCACTCTCCCAAATGCCGAAATACGCGAAATATCTTAAAGTGTTTCTTTCTGCCAAAAAGAAACTCGATGATGTTTCGCGCGTTTCCCTTAGCACAGACTGCTCGGATGTTTTCCTTAACAAATTGACGTGAAAATTAAACGACCAGGGACGGTTCTCCATCCTGTGCCTCTTCGACAATATGTTATTAAAGTATGCTCTAGAAGACTTGGGTGCCATCATCAATTTGATGCCTTTTTCTCTTTTTAAACAACTCGACTTGGGCATCCCAAGCCCAACAAAGATGAGTATCCAGCTTATGGATAACTCGATAAAGTACCCTATAGGGGTAGTGGAAGATGTTCTGGTCCAGGTAGACAAGTTTATCTTCCCGGTAGATTTCGTCATCCTAGACATCGAGGAAGACGCTGAGGTGCTTATCATCCTCGGTCGTCCCTTCCTCGCCACCTCCCGTGCACTAATTGATGTCAGTAATGGTCTCCTCCTCCTTCGGGTGGGAGACGATGAAGTTACTCTGCACGTTAATCCCTCACTACAGCACTCCCTATCAAACGATGATCCCGGTACTTTAGTTTAGTCAAGCTACGCGACGGTAAACAAAGCGCTTGTGGGAGGCACCCCATTTTTATCTAACCTTTTATTATGCTTTGTTCTTTTTTCTTTTGCAGGGTTTCTTACGGCCCCGCAAGCTTTAATTCAGGGAAGCCTTTTTGCTCCCTCTTTCCTTTTGTATATATTGCAATGTTATTTTCTCTTCTTCATACTTACATTACAACATTGGGGACAATGTTGGGTTTTACGTATGAGGGTGTTTAACTGTCTTTATAAAAAAAACTTAAAAAATTTAAAAAAGAACAAAACTATAAAAAAAAATCTTCACTATTTTATTCTGCATTTTGCTTACTTTTGTAAATATAAACTTAAACAAAACTACAAAAAAAATTTTAAAAAGAACAATTATATATATATATAAATATATAGTAGTTGAAAAACAAACAAATAATAATAATAATAATAAAACCCAAGTTTACTTTTATTCTTAAAGCATTTAGTTTCGAGAGTATATGTTTGTGGATTTTCATAATCGCTAGTTTTACTATTCGTTCGTTTATCTAAGATCGATAGATTTAAATATTCGGGGTTAAGTTTTAAAGAATTTCTTGTGTTTTTAATTTAAATAGAGGTTTTATTTTCAAACACTACTTCTACTAGCTAAAATAGAGACATGTGTATTATGTTGGCAAAACAACTTTAGACTGCAATTATCCCTACTTTATGTCTTTAGGAATATAGGAATATTCAAATTACTAAGGTTGCTCTCAAAACTTTTTTTATTATTCTAGAATTTCTCTTGAAAATCCCTTGTATACACCAATTTAGCATGGCAAATAAAAAATTAAAAGAAGAAAAAGATATTATGTCAATGGGAATAAGAATTCATTCCGTAAACATAGGCAACCAATTAATTTGTTAAAAGATCTTATGTCAATGAGAATAAGACTTCGTTCCGTAAACATAGGCATTGGGTTAATAAAAATGAATTAGTTTTCCCTCACTGGGACACAAAAAAAGCTAAAATGAAGGGGTGGACGAATAAAAACCATCACCCCTAAAACTCTTCTTTTTGCCAAGGCTTTTTACCCCTTTTCCCTTAACCAAATTATTGTTTCTAGTTTTAATTCAAAAAATCATTTGAGAGCATAATTAGTAACTTATATTTTTCCTTCATGTTTCTTTAAACAAAGGTTATTATAATTTTGATCTAATCTCGTTTACTAATAATTGCAATTTTGTTGGCTATTTGGTTAATTAAGAAGTCTTTTAGCTAGGACATTTCTTTCTTCTTAAATCATTTGCATAATTTAGGACTTAACTCTTATTACTCCGAATTTTTATTTTTCAGTCTCTTATGATTAAAAAATAAAACGATAGCTACAAATTAGAACTTATGTTAATCCCGTATAGATCTCTCTTACTTTTGCTCTGGAATAGCAAAAGCTTAAGCATGGGGGTATTTGATGAGTTGTAAAATATATGTATTTTTAGTATAGTTATTAGTATTGTTTTAATTAATATTGTGAATTTTCTATGTAAATTAATTTATAAATTGCTTCTTTTCATTATTTCCTTACTAACTTAGTTTTATTTTTGTTTTTGCAGATTTTGGCAATTTTTGTCAAGTCACGCCCCTGAGTCACGCCCGTGACAACAATTCATGCCCGTGACCCAAGGGCGTGTAATTTTAAAATGCCAAACTTCTCAATCTGCGTTCAACAAAAATCGAGATGCGCTCGACGAACTCTCTCCATCTCAGCATTCGATGAAAGGCTCTCGGCATTCGACGAACTCTCTCCATCTCAGTGTTCGACGAACGGCGATCTACGTTCGACGAACTATCTGCGTCCAGCGTTCGATGAACGCCGCTCTGCGTTCGACAAACTATCCGCATCCAGCATTCGATGAACGATGATCTGCGTTCGACGAACGGCGCTCTGCGTTCGACGAACTATCCGCGTCCAGTGTTCGACGAACGGCGCTCTGCGTTCGACGAACTATACGCATCCAGTGTTCGACAAACGGCGCTCTGCATTCGACGAACTATCTCCGCCCAGGCATTTGAAGAATCCAACGCACACGCCAGCCGTCATGTCCCAGTTAAAGCAGATATGTGCCACCCACTATCACGCCCGTGACACTTCAAGTCACGCCCGTGTGCAGCCATGTTTGATGGCTGAAACTTTTAGAAGACGGCAGATGCGACCCCTAAACCACACGCAAATGTCATGACCTAAGTCACGACCATGACACACAAGACACGCCTGTGACCTAGGGCGTGTAAAAATAAAATTTTGCCTATAAATAGGAGGGCTCGACTGAAATAAATCTCATCCAAATTTTGAGTGCTTGTTAGTGTATTTGAGTTCTTTTGAGTAATTGTGAGCTTTTCTTTATGCAAGTAAGTTTATGTTCGTTTGTAATTTTTGCCTTTTTAGTCTAGTTGTAATGCTTATTTTAGAAATAAAATATTGTTTTCTCATTTGGATCATCTTCCTTTTTATTTATGTTAGTTTGTGTGTGTATTAGAATCGTTTATTACTTTCATAACTTAGTTTATGGCTTTCGTAACTTAGTTTATTTCTTTCATAAAAATAGTTTCTCGCTTTCTTTAATGATTTATTTATCGCTTTCGTTTAAACGCTTTCTTTCAATTTAGTCTTTTTTACAAGTAGAGTGCATGCGTATATGAGATAGTGTTTTTCTTTTTTGTAACTTAGCTTTCTTTCAGTCTTTATATAACTGATATATACCACCCCCATCTTGAATAAGAGGCTAATTTAATTTAGCACTTGTTTAAGACGGTTGGGAAGGATATTATTTTTGCACCATTATAAGTATTTCATTTCTATACCACCCCCGTCCTGGATAAGAGGCTAATTTCCTTTAGCGCTTGTTTAAGACGGTTGGGACGGATACTATTACTGCTTTTATATATGTCTTTTTATTTCTCTTTTTATCCGCTTATATCCGCTTAAATTATTAAACATGTATTTTCTTAATTATGCCGTCTCCATTCCGGTGAGTGGCTAATTTCCTTTAGCGCACGATGTCGAAGAGCATTGAGACACAAAAATAGTTTTTCTAAAAATAAAACATCTCTTTCTAAAATAATTAATAACGCTTAAGGTTTACCCGAGAATAACGTTGAGTGGAGCCACATAATCGATTTGTGGTTTTCATTTCCATCTTCGTACACTAGTTACCCGAGAGGCTCGTGCGTACGGACTGATCGTTCATGGGTAAAGAGAAGTGCGCTCTACCCTCGAGAGAGGATGAGATAAGT
This sequence comes from Dactylorhiza incarnata, assembly GCA_033032865.1. Classification (NCBI taxonomy): domain Eukaryota; kingdom Viridiplantae; phylum Streptophyta; class Magnoliopsida; order Asparagales; family Orchidaceae; genus Dactylorhiza; species Dactylorhiza incarnata. Next base: position 8,577,975 of record JAWHQI010000013.1, read on the forward strand.
CTCCCAAATTGGAAGTAAAAACCCAATAGCGGGGTTCACAACATAAAGCGAGTATTAAGAAGATTCGATTATAGAACGAGAGTTCGGTCGAATATTCATATCTTAGGTGGGCGTACCCTCGAGAGAGGAGCGTTCATAATTATGGAACCTCCACGGCCAAGCCATTTTAATGTTTTGAAAAGTCATCACTTTTACTTCTAAAAAAGACTATTTTCGTCTCAAGGTAATTCGACATCGGGCGCTATTATTATCATCGTTTAGAACTCTAGTTATACGCTTATTATCGTTTTCTTTTAAAAACCCACACTAAAAACTTATTCCGATAAAATAATAGTTCGTTCCTCAAAGTAGTATAAACAATACGATCCGCGGAAATATACGACCTCGATATTTTCTAAAACAAATTATCATGTATTACTCACGATAAGGTATACTTGCCTTTATTATATGATTAGTTTTGATTAAAATTTAAACAAAAACTGTTCAAACTAATTTAGTGCAAAAACTCTCCTTTTCTATTTTAAAAATCAATAGAATTCGGCCTTGTAGTCGGGGTGTAAGCGTCAATATTTCGAAAGAAGAAAAAGACCATTACTTCTATCTTTCGATAGGATAACGATTAGTTTCTCAAAGTAGGAGTACTTGCGAAACTCTTCGAAAACACCCGCCTAATTGTAAACTCGACATATAAAGGTTGCGCAAACCAATCACAATGAAGAAACAATCTGAATTAAATCATCATCAAGCATGAACCAAGCACATAGAGATTCAACATCATTTCATTCGGGAGAAGGTGTCGGAGGGATCTCTTATGGTTAAGCATGTGCAGAGCAAGGATAATGTCGCAGACATTTGTACGAAGCCATTGTCGAAGGGACCGTTTGATCGGTTGGGGAATTTACTTGGGTTGAATTCCACTTCCCACTTCAAGTGGGAGTGTTGAATTTTGAAGTGCAAGTGGGAGTCCCGGCAGTCTGCATTTTGCAGACCGCAGAGCTCGGGTGGTTTTCCGGAGCTCGGTTGTGGCAGACATGTTCAGTTAGCCAGATATATTTAATTTTCACAGAGGCCGGGTGGTCTGCCTTTAGAGACCGCAGAGTCCGTGCGGTTTGCGTGGGCTTAGTATTGGGGATCTGATTTGGTTTGCTATTTGTGCCGAAGTATTCCTGTTCTGTTAGAAACTGGGCGGTCTGGTAATTGATTTCACTTCGGCGGTCTATTGATGAGTCCCGATTATAGTGTTTTTTGGACTCGTCTGGGCGTGTTTTCTCACTCGTGCAACACACTTTCAGCATTAAAACACTCATATTTGCTTTAGTTATTACGTTACAAATAGTGCACTATTTTCAGCTATCACGGTGTGAAATTGCACGTTCTGTGCTAAGGGTATGCCTCTACGGGTTCCTCATGCCTTTCCTGCTGTTATTTTGAATGTTTGTCTTATTTTCTGTGTGGTTGGTGCTTGGATTCTGAATGTGTGCAGGTGGATTGTACCCATGAGCTGAGCATTGCAGTCTGGGTAAATTGCACGACCGTGTAATTATTGTTAACGCATGATTGAAGCGATCGTGCGATCTACTCAGAGTTATGTGTGATGATGTTCATCGTGCATTTTCCTTAACACACGATGGAATCCAATCGTTTGAGAAGGACATCGCATGACCTACTTGGATGCTAGCAAAATCCGAGGCATGCCCCACCCCATGCATTTTTGGTCGCGCACGAGCATTCCGCTCATGTGGGAACAAAAATGCACAACCTTCCTGTAGCTCGAGGCAATGTTTATCTCTGTAAATCTCACGACCCAAAATGCACGGTCATGCATTTTGATTGTGCATTACTTAAAATTAATGCCTCTCTTTAAGTCGCATGTTCATTCGACCTAAGGATCACATTATTCTTCCCCGCCATTTTTCGAGCTCCAGCCTGCCCCCTTTGCCTTTCCATCACCGCCCACCTGTGGGAGGAGCTCTGGCCTCCATTCTCTTGCAAATCTCAAGCTGGAGCAACCTCTTGGCCTCTTCCATTGTTGATGCACCTCCAAACCTCCATTTTGAGGGACTCTTGGCTGCATACATGAAGTTCTCCGGCGAGGTCAGAATTGAAGATGATTGACGGAGAAGACGGGTCAAATAGAAGGAAGTGACAACTCCTCTCCGTACCCAGACGACATTTGGATCCCGAGCTCGGACAAGGACAGACAACCCTAGATTCTGGCCGTGAACCTCCGATGTGTCTCCACCCCTTTGGTTGTAATCTCACCTCCTTCATATTGCAGTATTGTTTTTCCTTTATTTTATGTGTGTGGATAATGTATGCTAAACCATGTTATGTTATTTAATATATTTCATGTCTATGTGAAGTAGCTTTGTGGTAAATGTTAGTGACGAGCGCCCCATTCCATCCTCCATCCCGCCATCACGTTCATGTGCAGCACTAGCAATTGTTAGTGGCGTGCTTTGTGATGAGGTGCTTGCGACCCTCATTTAGCCGGTGCGAACAATTCCATCCGCAAGCCTACTCGTCCATCAGCCTTGCGAAGCAGTGCATAGCGGCCTGCATAGTTTCCATCCTGCCAAGCGAAGCAGTGCGCTCAAGGCCTCCATATGAGTAGTTTAGTTCTTTTATTTTATTTTCCACAATCCAAATCAACCCTTTTCCTCAATCCATCCGACCTAAAGGACGTCAATCTCAAGTCCTTCCTCAATAGATAACTCCACCTTACTGTGTTCCTTTGAGATCGATACTTGGGGATTCACTCCCATTTATATTACTTGAACGATCGATACACTGCCATTTTATGTCGCAGTCTTGCTACCACCTATAGTGGTGTTGCGGATTTACGCATCATGTTTTTGGCGCCGCTGCCGGGGAACACAGTCGTGTGAGTTTCTGTAGAGGGAGAGCCGAGAGGTAGAAGTTCTTCTATTTATAAATTGCATCTTTTTGTTTTATTTCTTCCTAATATATTTTACGGTTTTAAAAATCAGGTTTCTATTGATTTAATTTTTCCTTCGTACATACTGAGTTATTTTTCAGCTTATATTATTTGTGAATCCTGTTGGAACATGGTCTTCCGCATCTCCTAGGTTTGGGAATAACAAATCCTATGTGTTTTTGATCTTGTGTGTTTAAGTGTGCAGGAAAACAAAGTCCATATGACTCAAGGATTACATAAGAAGGTTGCACCCAAATTTGAGCCTTCAAATCCAACACTCCTTCTAGCGCCGGCAGTATCACCTAGCGCCTGGTGCTAGCGCTAAGGAACCGCTGAGACAAAACCAAACTGCTGAGATGCAAACTGGCGCTCGACGAACTGCTTACTCTACCGTGGGGCGCTAGTACTAGCCTTAGCGCTAGCTTTCGCTCGACGAACTGTAAACTGCGCTCGACGAAATGCTCATCACTACGTTCGATGAAAATTCGATCGATGAAAAGAATGCTTAAGCGCAATTCCGGGAGAACATATAGCAGGAGATAGCGCCTGTCGGTATCCGCTAGCGCAGGCGGTAGCACGGAGCACAGAAGGCAAGGGAGAAATGTTTCCTCGGATTGAAGATTCTACCGCGCAGAATATGTCCTAAAATGGGATAGCGCCGACGGTAGCACTAGCGCAGGCGCTAGCGCTAAGGCTATAAAATGGACCTCTTGACTCCGTCTTCCTCATCTTCTTGAGATCCTAAATTCCAAAGCTTCGTGCCACAATAGAGAGAGGATGGTTCAGAGAGATACTCCCACAAATCCATAAAGGCTTAAGGAGATCCGTGGAGAAGATTTCAACACGCGTCATCATCAAGATGAAAGACCGCATCGACTATGATCATACTCTGCGTCTTCGTCTACTTCTCCAACAGATCTACATAGAGGGAGTTTTTATATTATTTTCTTTTTATTTCACATCTTTTTTTAATCGTTTAGTGAACTCGCCTCGTGTTGGCAACTAGGTCTGGGTAGGACTTAGGGCAGAAACTCGCCTCGTGTTGGCGACTAGATCTAGGTTAGGTCTAGGGGGTGCTCGAGGCCATATCCGGGGAAGGATTGGCTAGAGCGGCTTGAGGCCATGTCCGGGGAAGTATTGGCTAAAGCCAACCGGTTCGTGGGGATACGAGTCGGTATAGAAAACAAAAAGAGTCGTTTCTATTTCGCCTTGATTTCTAGCGTCATTGAAATCGAATTTTGTAATCAATTTTATTAACAATAATCATGTCTCTCTTTGTGTAATAAAATTGATTTGATCTTCATTTCTCTAAATTGTTTATTATCCTCTCTTTCATTATTAAACAATTTAGATCTTTACTCAAAATCACTAGTTTGATATCTTATTAATTCAAGCATTCCAAAATATAATATAAGTTTTTAAAAAAACCTTATTCACCCCCCTCTAAGGGCGCCTACTGATCCAACAAGTGGTATCAGAGGGGCTTTATTCCAATCGGCTTAACAACAAGGAATAATGGCGTCTCATGATCTCGCTTCTATTAGTGGGGAAAATTTTTATGAAGAAGAAAAATCTCTTGCACCACCTTTATTTGAAGGAAGAAATTATAAAGGGTGGAAATTGTTAATGGAAAGGTTTATTAAAACATTAGGTATCAACGCTTGGGATATAGCAACAACAAGGTAAGCAGACGAATCAAATAAACAAGAGCGTCACCTAAATGCAAAAGCTATGCATTATATTTTTTGTGCTTTATCTCAAGATATCTTCAAATTAATATATTGTTTTTCTAGTGCATACAAAGTTTGGAAATTTCTTGATGAAATGTATGATTTTCCTCTTACAGGTATGGAACAAACACAAGAATTGGAGAACATACAAGCTTGCGCAAATTTTCAAGAAAGCTACTCTCATGACGGATCCATGAAGTGCACATCAAATGAAAGAGAAGAAGAAATTCTATTTTTGGAAGAGGAGTGCCAAAAAGATGTCAATGAAATGATATGTTCAAATCTTGCCTCATCCACAAGCGTTGTAAGGAAACCAAAATCTCCTATTTTTTTACTTCTATTTCTACATTACAATTGCTACAAATCACTAAACGTAAGATTAAGAAACTAAAAATGGCTAATGCAAAACTACGTTTAGAAAATAAAACTTTGAAAGCAAATGTGAATGTAGAATCCAAAAATGAAATGTTTGTATCTCCGTCATGCTCTTCATTTGAAAACTCTATATCGTGTTTCAATTGTAATAATATTAAAGAAAAATTCAAGGAACTTGAAAAAGAGTTTACTTTAGTAAAAGAACAAAATGAAAAATTATGTTTAGAAAACTCTTCATCTTTGAAAAATTGTTGTGCTAAGTGTAAAGACTATAAAATTGAAATTGAAGAGATGGATGAAACATTTGATGAATTTAGAAATAACTATCAAAATCATATTGATTCAATTGTTTCCATTCTTAAGAATAGCACAATCGCTTATAATAAAGCTAGACATAATTTAAAGATTAAAAATAATGAATTAAAAACTAAAATCAACTTGCTTAAGGAAATCATAAAGAAAAATTCTCAAAACATACATTCTCAATATAATGCAAAATCCAAAAGCAAGTTGAATATGATTTCTCAAAAGTTGAATAAGCCATACAATGGAAATAAAAAACTTCAAAAGAATGAAAATGAAATTCCAAAATATAATTATTACTATCATTTACAACATCAATCTTCTCCCAACGTAAAATTAAATGTTCACAAATTTCCTATGAAAAATACTTTCAATAATCATTACATTCATAATCATCAATATAAAGATTATCATAATGGAAATTTGACATATAAGAATAACATTAAACCAAAGTTTGAATGGAGGCCCAAAATTAAAAATGAAACATTAACTTCACATGAAAGGACCCATTTATCACTAACTACCCACAAACATACACGATATATTTGGGTACCCAAAGGAACCACCACACTTGGTCCCCTTTGGATACCTAAATCTCTTAGTCATTAGTATCCAATCATTTGCATGAAGTAGAAATCAACTCAAAATTAAATATCAATTCTCTACTTCATGATATGCTTAATTTCCATTTTGTTTTTGCTTTTTATTTATGTTGAACCATCATGATATGATGACATTATATAACTTGTGATATGACTTTCTCATATTAAACCAAAATTCATAAATAAATCAAATTGAATAAAGTTGAATAAAAAGTCATGTCAATTTTCAAGTGATCTACTTATCCTTTTTCTTTTTATCCTTCTAAATCCATTTCCTAAAAGTCTTATAAAATTTGAAAAACTAAATTTGTCATTAAATGAAATAAGTGTCATAATGGATTTAAAAGGTATTTTAGGGGTATTAGGCTAAATTTATAAAATGCGCAAGTTTTGCTTAGGTAGTTAATATATTTGCATCATTTTCAATTACCCATAATATGTTTAATCATAATCATGTCAAATCGAAATTGAAAAATTGCATGAATATTATTTCACTTATTTATAATCATTCACTCATTCATATGTTGTGCAAAACTCAAGAATTAAGGTCTAATGAATATGGAGCTTTAATGAATGTGAAACCCATGTACTAAAATTTTAACTTCCTCAACTTTTTGCGATTTCTTCTCGTCTCTTCACTTCATTAGACTAGTCTTACATTGCACAAACATAATTAAGAAAAATCGGAAGCAAAATCGAAGAAAATCTAGGCTATATGATCAAAATAAGCACTCTCTGTGAGCTAACGCAGGCGCTAGGACCTAACACCAGCGCTAACTCAAGTGTTTGATTTTCTATAATTTTAAAATTCTGAAAAATCACTAAAAATATATTATTTTATATGTATTACTTATTTTTGCATCTATGCCTATAATTGATTTTAGAAAAATTAAAATACAAATTTACAAAAGCCAAATTACAAAAAATAATATTTTTGGTTATTTGTTTGATTTCTATTCCTATATGCAAAAATCAAATATAAAAATATAAAATAAAAACAAGTATCAAAAATTATTATTTTGAACTTAACTTTTCTATTTACATGTATCTTGCGAAAGGGTGATTTGGGCTATCATCCCATCATATCACCTAGTACCGGGCGAACCTCTCACAAGGTAGTCCTCGGGAAGTCCAAGATCAATCTTATGAGTTCAAACTTTAAATCAAAATTATTCTTCAAAAATATCAAAAATACTGTATGGACTTCATTGAAAATCAAGCATGATTTAACCCATCATTTAGAACTTCTATAATGTTGCAATTTATCTTTTCAAACTACTTTGAACATTGTTTTCATCATGCTTTGATATATCCATTAATATGTGCATCAATTATATTGTAAAAGTTGTGTAGAACTATGCTTAACATGCCTCTAAGTATGAGTAAATTTTTATGTTTGATAATGATCTTTATTCACTCACTTATTTGTGGCATTGTCTACATATGTGTTTAATCTAAGAATGCTTGTGTATGTTTTGTATTTGTACAATGAATTAAAATTGCACAAGTATCTTACCTACACTACCTTTATTTGCACTTTTAAGAGTTAAGAAAAGTGGTTATGTTTTCATAAATTATATTGGTTTGCAAAACAAGTGTATTCGGAGAACTTTGTACAAAACAAAAATCATAAAATAAAGTGACAAAGATAACTCCACCAAGCACTACTTGAACCTCCTGATAAGTCTTAATAAGCTTTGTGAGGATGAGCACCTTGGAAAGAATAGTAAAGTATCATATGCAAACCATATCTTTCATTCAAAATAAAACCACTTACTCTTAAGTACACCTGATCACTAGTCTCAACATTAAAATAAAATAAAATATGTGATCCCCCAAGCACTACTTTGCACCCTGATAAGTCTTAATGAGTATTGTGTGTGCAAAACGCCTTGGTAGTTGTACATTTTTTTGTGCATTGAAGTGTGTGGAAGTAAAATTATTTGTGTTTTATTGTGCTCTTTACTTTACATATTTCTTGTATTTTTGATTAAAACATTTGTTTACTCTATTCAAAATACACTTATGTGCACATCATTATCTTCCATAACACATCTTCTCATAAGTATTTGATCCTAATGCTAACTCTATACTACTCTTTATTTATGAAATGCACTAGATAACCTAGCATGCTTTCTACAATGTTTGGTATGTTTTGAAATTGTGAATTAAAATAACATTATAGTAATCTCTTTTTGATAACATTATTTCATGCTTGGTTACTTTATTGTTAAACTTAAAGATTTTACTTGAACAATGATTTACAAAATCATCTTCTTTATGAAATTTAACTCATATATCTTTTTATGGATCATCATTGATTACAATAAGATGTTTCTTTTATTTCTATAAGTCTTCTGCGTCATAACCATATAATTGTTTTACCTTGCGCTTTCATGCTTATTTAAAGTCTTTTATTTTGTGTGCATCATCACTTGAATCTTCAAATTCCTTTCTTGCAACAAGTGGTAGACTTGCTTAGTAAACTTTATATTGGTTGCTTTTAACATGAATTTTTTTTTGCTATAAAACTCTGATTTATTTCTATGAATATATTGTTATATTAAAAACTTTGATTCATTAATGGATTTCAAAATAGCTATGTGAGTGTTTTCATAAAAAAATATAAACCCATAGGCTATGAACTTATCACTAAATTTAAATGCTTAATGTTTCCAATAATTATTATCCATGACTTCATTTCTCACCATAGCGGGGGCTTAGGTTTGTAGACATTAGATAACCTTATCTCTAGTCATGTCTTGTCCTTAACCGGGGAGGGTTCTAGTGGGGCCTTGCGAGGCACTGGGGGGAAAGAGTGCTAGGTTGAGTTTTGTCTAGTGTTTGCATATGGGACTAACACCCCAACCTACGGCATGTATGCACTCCTCATGCCCATCCGTCACTTAGTACGGTGCTAGGGTGTAGACAAATTGCCTGGGTAGTTTAGTTACTTGGAAATCATTACATTTTTTTATGCTTAAAACTCTTATATAAAAAGGAAAAACTAACATGATAATATTGAGTACTTGACAAATGTTACATTGTTCATCTTTAAGCTAAAAACTCTGATCTATTTTTATAAAAATTATTCTAAAACTCCTTATCATTTCATTCTCTCTACAAAGCTCGATCATGCCTTTATCTTCTAATCAAAACTCTTTTGTGTTTTGCTTCCTTACCCACTTTTGCTAATAACAAAAGGGGGAGAACTAACATGATAAATATAATCTGCTATCAAAATAGAAAACTAACATGCTTAATTAAGATGATGGCTTATATATTAGGGGAGCATTCACTTAGGGGGAGCATGTATTTAGGGGGAGCAATTCTAAATGCTAAAATCGATAATTATCCTAAGTCATCACTCTCACACACACACAAGTAAGTTTCATCATGCTTATATATTAATGCTCTGATTTATCATTAATGGATTTGTTATTATCAAAAGGGGGAGTTTGTTGGAACATGGTCTTCCGCATCTCCTAGGTTTGAGAATAACAAATCCTATGTGTTTTTGATCTTGTGTGTTTAAGTGTGCAGGAAAACAAAGTTCATATGACTCAAGCATTACATAAGAAGGTTGCCCCCAAATTTGAGCCTTCAAATCCAACACTCCTTCTACCATCGGCGGTATCACCTAGCGCCTGGCGCTAGCGCTAAGGAACCGCTGAGATGAAACCAAACCGCTGAGATGCAAACTGGCGCTCGATGAACTGCTTACTCTACCGCGGCGCGCTAGTACTAGCGCTGGCTCTAGCTTTCGCTCGACAAACTGTAAGCTGCGCTCGACGAAATGCTCATCACTGCGTTCGACAAAAATTTGATCGACGAAAAGAATGCTTAAGCGCAATTCCGGGAGCACATATAGAAGGAGATAGCGCATGGCGGTATCCGATAGCGCAGGCGGTAACCGATAGCGCAGGCGGTAACGCGGAGCACAGAAGGCAAGGGAGAAATGTTTCCTCAGTTTGAATATTCTGCCGCGCAAAATATGTCCTAAAATGGCATAGCGTCGGCGCTAGCGCTTAGGCTATAAAATGGACCTCTTGGCTCCGTCTTCCTCATCCTCTTGAGATCCTAAATTCTTGAGCTTCGTGCCATAACAGAGAGAGGAAGGTTCAGAGAGATACTCCCACAAATCCATAAAGGCTTAAGGAGATCCGTGGAGAAGATTTCAACACGCGTCATCATCGTGACGAAAGACCGCATCGACTACGATCTTACTCTGCGTCTTCATCTACTTCTCCAAGAGATCCACAAAGAGGGAGTTTTTATATTATTGTCTTTTTATTTCACATATTTTCTGTAATCGTTTAATGAACTCACCTCGTGTTGGCGACTAGGTCTGGGTAGGACTTAGGGCAAAAACTCGCCTCATGTTGGCGTCTAGATCAAGGTTAGGTATAGGGGGTGCTCGAGGCCATATCCGGGGAAGGATTGGCTAGAGCGGCTTGAGGTCGTGTCCGGGGAAGGATCGGCTAAAGCCAACCGGTTCGTGGGGATACGAGTCAGTATAGAAAACAAAAAGAGTCTTTTCTATTTCACCTTGATTTCTAGCATCATTGAAATCGAATTTTGTAATCAATTTTATTAATAATAATCATGTCTCTCTTTGTGTAATAAAATTGATTTGATCTTCATTTCTCTAAATTGTTTATTATCCTCTCTTTCATTATAAAACAATTTAGATCTTTACTCAAAATCACTAGTTTGATATCTTATTAATTCAAGTATTCCAAAATATAATATAAGTTTATAAAAAACCCTTATTCACCCCCTCTAAGGGCGCCTACCGATCCAACAAATCCATCATTGCACCAATATGTATGCTTATCAACAATGTAGTTGGTGTAATTCGTTTAGTCATTCTAGTGATGATTGCCATCTAGGAAGCCATGATTATAATTGGTATGGTTCATCATATGGAGAATCTAGATCTTCGTACAATGAACCTACCTATTATAATTATGTGTCCCCTTTGCGAGCATCGCCTACCTGGGTGGTTTGGCTTTTCCACAGCCAAAACCTACCGGGAAGCGCTGCTTATGCTGTTGGAGTCTTGATCATGCATTGAAGGACTATGAGATATGGAAATTGCAATTGGAATAGGATGATGAGACAACTCTCATCACCTTTCTGCCATTTCCATATCATACTGCTCCTCCAATTGTTGAGGACATATACTTCATGTCCCCATATACTCATGGGAGCACGGAGGATGTGTCCACTAGCGTCGTTGTTGATCACTACAATGACATTTTGAAGTTTTCTTCCTCTACTGTGCCATCATTTCCTGTGGATTCTATATCTGATGATATTTCTTCACTCATATCGGACTCTATCTCGAGTCATGTTTCTACTCAGATATTTTCTTGAATCAGTATGCATGTGTCTATTGCTCTTATTGCTGAGTTTCTAGATGTGCAGGATGTGCATATGGAACCCGAAGTTGTGCTGAGTTGCACTGAGGATGATATTTTCCTTACTAAGGAGGTTTCTACCTCACTACCGGAGGAGAAGGTCCAACTCACCTTTGGAGTTCCTAGCTGCTCAGATTCTTCCTGCAGTGATGTTATTGCGATCGACACTAATCCTTCTGTGAAACCTGATGGGAGTGAGACCAGGACCACTCCCCCGATTGATGATTATTTATGTCATTCTTCTCTTTTATTTCCTGACCCCCCCCCCCCCCCCCCCCCTTCTTCAGCTGAGCCTATGCAGGTTGAGTCTTCACAGGTACATCAGGAGGACTTGGAGCATTTTGCTCTAGTCAATGATGAGCGCATCCTCTCATGTGAGTAGGTTGATCCCTCCTCCATAGTGGAGGCCTCATTCATTGCCTTCTCCTCCTGCCGCCTCCCTGAAGATGACACCTTGTTGGGCAAGGATATTTTTGGTAAGATTTGTCAAGAGTACTTCTCCTCCTCTTCTTACTTTTTATTCCCTCTACCTATGATGAGTAGGTATTATTTTTATATAGGTAGAGGAGTAACTTTTTTATCGCTGTATCGGTACCCGCAACCGACACACATATTAGAATAGTTACCTGTGCATTTCCTTTTTCATACTCCTATTAGCTATAACTATTTTAATTTTGAATAAGTCGTGCTGGGAGGACAATAACCCCAGTAGTTATCTTACTTTTCCTGCATTTGTATTTCATCTAGTTTTGTTTAGTTAGTGTCTTTCTTTTTAGTTTGTCTATTTTCTTTTGTTTTTGCGGAGCTCACCCGTGCAGGTTCTTCTTCTAGATGGCAGATGCTGCAACTTTGCCCTAGTTTTACACGCGTTTTCTGGTATGCTCACTTGCTGAGCATTGGGTAATCTCCTCCCCTAGCATTATTTTGAATTTCATAGTCATATATTGCGTTGGATTGTTTAGTTTCAGTTCAGGGGAGAGCTATTTTCTGTGCTCACTCATGTGCACTATTGCATAACATACTAGTAGCTTTTATTTAAGATGTGTTATTCATTTTCCTTGCACACCACAACACCCACTTGAGCGTTCACTTAGCCGTAGGCGCGTTACGAGTTTAATTCATTACTTTTGTATGATTGGGAAAATCTCTATGCTGGGTTTGGATTGTGAGTCGGAGTAAAATGTTGACTCCTATAGTGCTCCAAATCGAGTGCTTATGTCTCGCATAGAAATTTGTGTAGATCCAATTTCTTTTTATGCTTTTAGTTTATATCTTTCTATTAGCGTAGATGTTGTTTACTATACTCAAAAATTTGTGAATTCGGTGTGAATCAAATGGTAGCATAGGAATGTGTGTAGATATTCATTAGCCTTGTATTGCTCCAAAATATTTATTTGCTGAAAAAATGATGATGAATGAAATAAGAAAAAAAATGAAAAGGTTATAAATGAAAATTTTTGTGGATATGTGTTTTGGGAGTAGGCGGTGCACACATCCATGTTGTCAAGTCTAAGTCTGGGGGTGTGGTGCACGCACATGTTTATTGTGGTGCTTGGATAGTTTATTTTATGCGAGCTCATTTGGGTTTAGGTGCTTTAATCCCTCTTGTTTATCTTTGTTTACCTCGCCTTAGCCCAAGCCCCGTCTTAAACCTAAAGTCCTATTGATTCGCGTGTTTGAGTCAAACCAGTGTCGTGGAGAGAGTGTAACCGGGCAAGCCTATGGCAACCGACATTGATGGATTTCGTTGGAGGTTATCCCGAGCCCCGATCTTTGGCAAAGCTCTCCTTAGTGATATGTTTACTATCTTCCTATGCATGACTAGATGATTCATTGTGATTCAATTTTTGAGTAAATGTAATATATAGATACGCTCTTAGAAAAATGTAAACTATTTTGCATAATTAGGTATTTCTTCTACTAAATTATTATGAGCGTGAGCTTGCGACTTCGCATGCTACTACGCCCTTGCAATTTCTATGCCAGCTTGCATTTTTCTTGTCCGCTTAAGGGATGATTTGCTCAGGACGCGCAAAAGGTTAAGTCTGGGGGTGTGATGATTACCAATTACATAGGGTTTTTCGGACTCATCTGGGCCTGTTTTCTCACTCGTGCACTACACTTTCAGCATTAAAATGCTCATATTTGCTTTAGTTATCACGTTACACATAGTGCACTATTTTCGCCTATCGGGGTGTGCAATTGCACGTTCTGTGCTGGGGGCATGCCTCTACGGGTTGCCCATGCCTTTCATGTTGTTATTTTGAATGTTTGTCTTATTTTCTGTCTGGTTGGTGCTTGGATTCTGAATGTGTGCAAGTGGACTGTGCCCATGAGCTGAGCATTGCAGTCTGGGTAAATAGCACGACCGTGCAATTATTGTTAACGCACAATCGAAGCGATCGTGCGATCTATTCAGAGTTGTGTGTGATGATGTTCATCCTACACTTTCCTTATCGCATGATGTAATCCAATCGTGCGAGAAGGAAATCGCACGACCTACCTGGATGCTGGCAAAATCCGAGGCCTTCCCCACCCCGTGCATTTTGGTCGCGCATGAGCATTCCGCTCGTCTGTGAACAAAAATGCATGGCCTTCCTGTAGCTCTAGGCGTTGTTTATCTCTGTAAATCGCACGGCCCAAAATGCACGGTCGTACGTTTTGATTGTGCGTTACTTAAAATTAACGCTTCTATTTAAGCCGCAAGTTCATTCGACCTAAGGATCGCATTATTCTTCACCGCCATTTTTTGAGCTCCAGTCTACCCCCTTCGCCTCTCCATCACCGCCCACCTGCGGGAGGAGCTCTGGTGGCCATTCTCTTGCAAATCTGTAGCCGGAGCAACCTCTTGGCCTCTTCCATTGTTGATGTACCTCCAAACCTCCATTTTGAGGGATTCTTTGCTTTATACATGAAGTTCTCTGATGAGGTCAGAATCGAAGATGATTGATGGAGAAGACGGGTCAAATAGAAGGAAGTGACAACTCCTCTCCGTACCCCGGACGACAGTTGGAGCCCGAGCTCGGACAAGGACTGTCAACCCTAGATTTCGGCCGTGAACCTCCGATGAGTCTCCGCCCCTTTGGTTGTAATCTCACCTCCTTCATATTGCAGTACTGTTTTTCCTTTATTGTATGCGTGTATGGATAATGTATGCTAAACTATGTTATGTTATTTAGTATATTTCATGTCTATGTGAATTAGCTTTATGGTATATGTTAGTGAGGAGCTCTTCATTCCATCCTCCATCCCGCCATCACGTTAGAGTGACGCACTAGCAATTATTAGTGGTGTGATTTGTGATGAGGTGCTTGCGACCCTCATTCCGCCGGTGCGAACCATTCCATCTGCAATCCTACTCGTCCATCCGCCTTGCGAAGGAGTGCATAGCGGACTGCATAGTTTCCATCCCTCCAAGCGAAGGAGTGTGCTCAAGGCCTGCATATGTGTAGTTTAGTTCTTTTCATTTATTTTCCACAATCCAAATCAACCCTTTTTCCGCAATCCATCCGACCTAAAGCACTTCAATCTCAAGTCCTTCCTCAATAGATAACTCCACCTTACTGTGTTCCTTTGAGATCGATACTTGGGGATTCACTCCCATTTTATATTGCTTGAATGATCGGTACACTGCCGTTTCTTGTCGCAGTCTTGCTACCGCCTATAACGGTGTTGTGGATTTGCGCATCATCTATATGAGCTCGCTCTAGCAGTCTGTTCTTGGATTAGTCAGATGTTCATATGGTGCTGCTCTTATAAGAGACCGGGCGGTCTGCTGGGTTGATTTTGGCAAGCTGTCTTAGAAAATTTTGCTCATGTAAATAATCGGTCTTATTGTGACCGCGCGGTCTGGTTCTGGTGACGACATTCGTTCGTTTGCCTATAAATAGAGGTGCAGCGATAGCCATTCTTATGCAAGAACAGTAAGAACTAAAGATTGGATGGATTGTGTCGGTCTCGTTTTTGAGGTCGCACGGTCTTATGGTTGTTGACCGTTTGTTGTGTTCGCAGGTTAGGCGGCCAACGTGATGTAGGCTACAACCCACGATCGCGTTCGCGGCGGCTAAAATAGCTAGTCCACCCAACGAACCACGAATACTCTACACGTAAAAGGGAAATGCAGCAAACTACCTGCAATTTTATCAATTTTATTAAGCCAGCGACGGATAGCTAACCCACTAGAGATTGAATAGGGGCTATAGACCACTTTTCGCTCAAGCAAAAGGGACCCACACGATCCGACCGAGCGATGCGTTGTGCTAAAGGGAAAACCACCGAAACAAATCAATTCGGAAAAAGGTTAATTTCCCCCAACGAGAACAAACAAAGGTTCGCCACACCTCATGGATCGAAAACAAATAAAGATAGACGCAAGATTCTAAGAAGAACTCAAGAAATCAAACGATTCGAGAAGTCACGCAAAATCTTCCACCACAAGAACTAATCTAAGAAATGAAATCTCTTGGAGTGGAAAGAAATCGTTACCCACACTCGTTGTGAGCGCCTCAATCCCTCGTTGAAATCTGAATGCCTTCTCATTGAAATCCCGCAGGAGATGAACCAAAGAAGCCAAACACGTTCACCTTCGTTGTTTCACGCCACCAACGATTACCACGAACACTCTTTACTTTAGAGGATGGAGGAGGCCGGATTCTTGAACGGGGAAAGAGAAGAGGACAGGGGGCGGCCTATGTGAGAGGGTGGACGAACTAGTGAGGAATAGGAGAGGAAGAGGGAGGAGGGTCGGCCTTGGTGGTGGCTGAATTTTGCAAGGGAGAGAAAGAGAGAGAGGAGTTCGGCCAAACTAGAGAGGACGAGGGGGAGTGGAAGAGGGGCGGCTGCTAGGGGAAGAGAAAGAAAGAGAGGGAGAGGTTTTAGGGCTTAACAATTTCTCTTCATTCCAAATTAAAAACTTAAAATTATTACATGAAGGCCTCTTATAGGCTACACCACTCCATCACCACCATTCATCCAACCCAAAATTAAGATGGCTAAATGCAGTCCATCAAAATAAAACAAAAAGATGGAATTCAAAGTCCCAAATTAAAAGCAATGCTGAAAATGAAATGCGTAAATAAAAATATATAATTATAAATATTATCCCAAGAGTTGGAAAATAATTTATAATCATATATTTGCATGTATCCCAAGAAGTGGAGATGCCGGCGCGACGTCGATGGTGGTTGTCGCGGCAACGTCTGAATCCTCAAGTTGGCGGCAATGCCCATCACAATCATCAAACTCCAAGTGGCGGACAGCTTCCGCATCATCAGCAACGTCATCACGAACAAGTGGCGGGACCGCATCACCATCAATCGAACGGGCTCGAGCAACATGAGCAAATGGCGGGACATCATCGCCATCAATCCTCCCCCACTCAAAATCACTCATCACCGATGAGTGGCCCGGAAGGGGAAAGTAGTCGAAGGCAAAGCCCACATGATCTAAATATGGCCCGAGCATCCCACTGATAGTCGTGCGGGCAACACTCATCAAGGAAAACCTGTCAGGCATAACAATAGCAGCAACCTGAAGAGACACCCCCGGGGAAGAGAGACAAGATTCATCTAAAGGGGGGTGATCACGCCATCGAATCAAGACCCGAAGCATGTCGCCAAGTAGAGGACGGGACACGCAAACCTGGATAAACCTGTCATGCAAAAGGGGTTTCTTGGGGAACCTCGGAGAAGCGTTAGACAAAGAAGGAAAACATGTAATAACTTTCATAGGCAACATACCTCCAGTAAAGACCAAGGGAGAAAGCAATCCAGATTCAAACTCACCCCCAGACCCATTAAAAAACTTTGTGGAATGAAATGGAAGGGAAGACAGTTCAAGTGGTGGGGAGATAAAATGCGTGAAATCCAAAACATAAGACGTAGGGTACTTACCCCAATCATTGCGTAACTCCAATGAACATGCAATTTATCCTAAATGTTCAAAAATCCGCGAAGGTCTTACTCTCCGATTCGTTAAGTTCTCTAAAGTGCCCAAATACAACCCTTTAGGGGTGAAACGCACAAAAGCCAAATCGACATTATTTAAATGGATAGCCCTTTTAGAAGGGTTAGCATAACAATGATAAGAGTAATGTTGCGTGGCTAATGACACTTTCTTAGGAAGGCCTAGACTAACCAGGACAACCTCCGATTTATCTGCTATACTTAAATTCATCTGCTCCGCAGGACTAGTTGTGTCCTTGGGAGGGAACGTAGGCATCATAGCTATGTCCGTTAGTGTTTCTGGTTCAGTAGGGATAACAGTGTCCATAGTGAGGACCCTGGGCCTTTTAGGCAGAGAAGGCTTAAGGATAATAAAGTGGCCCTTATATTTAATTTCGTACAAGTTATCCCGCTCTAGGTGGGTGGCCTCATGGTCAGCAATCCATGAGCGTCCTAACAAAACATGACAGTCATTCATAGGAATGACGTCGCACCAGATTTGTTCAGAATAGGCCTTGACGATGAGGGGTACCAAACAACACCTAGAAACCGTGAGTGTAGTCTTATTAGGCCATTGAAGCTGATATGGGTGAGGATGAGGCTCGGTGGTCACCATCATCCTAGTCACTGCGTTCTCAGAAATAGCATTTATGAGGCAGGTGCTATCAACAACTAGCTTACACCATTTCTCACCGTGTTTAAAATTTAACGAAAATTTAATCGTCGGGTCTCGATTATGCTTTAACACCCTTACAATGTCCTTCTGTTTAGTACTAAACTTTATTTGTTCAGAATAAAAGGTAGCAGTACGAGCATGCGCCCCTCCACGCATAAGGGGAGTAGGATTTTGGTGGGCCAGTTGATGGTCCCTATAGGCGTGGAGCGTATTCTTAATCTCGTGCAACTGATCTTTGACCTCCTAGCGGAAGTCATAAATGGAAGTCAGATCAGGACCCTTGGGCTGTGCTACAACTACGTGAGACAAGGCAGGGGTATACCCCGTGCCCAACCTAGTGCTCATGGGCTAAGAAAAATAATTCTGACCAGGTAATTTTATAATAACCAATTTATTTCCTGCTGAATCTAACATATGAAGATAGTAATTTTTTTATAAACTCTTGCTGGAAATAATGTCAAGATATTGCAGAAATTTTTATTTTATTTCTTGATAAAAACTACAGATTTTAGGCCGCTATTCGCAGACCAGATTTTTAGAAATTTCAGGTTTTAGACTATGGAACTTGCACAAACCAGTGGGGGTCGATATCCTACGACAAGAGAAGGAAAGGATGGTTTCAATTGAGGAATTGACACAACCTCGCATTGATACCAAATTGATGTAGGCTACAACCCATGATCGCGTTCGCGATGGCTAAAATAGCTAGTCCACCCAACGAACCACAAATACTCTACACGTGAAAGGGAAACACAACAAACTACCTGCAATTTTATCAATTTTATTATGCCAGCGACGGATAGCTAACTCGCTAGAGATTGAATAGGGGCTATAAGCCACTATTCGCTCAAGCTAAAGGGACCCACACGATCCGACCGAGAGATGTGTTGTGCTAAAGGGAAACCCACTGAAACAAATCGATTCGGAAAAGGATGATTTCCCCCAACGAGAACAAACAATGGTTCGCCACACCTCATGGATCGAAAAAAATAAAGATAGACGCAAGATTCTAAGAAGAACTCAAGAAATCAAACGATTCGAGAAATCACGCAAAATCTTCCACCACAAGAACTACTCTAAGAAAAGATTTCTCTTGGAGTGGAAAGAAATCGTTACCCACAATCGTTGTGAGTGCCTCAATCCCTCGTTGAAATCTGAATGCCTTCTCCTTGAAATCCCACCAGAGATGAACCGAAGAAGCCAAACATGTTCGCCTTCGTCGTTTTACGCCACCAACGGTTACCACGAACAATCTTTACTTTAGAGGATGGATGAGGCCGAATTCTTGAACGAAGAAAGAGAAGAGGACAGGGGGCGGCCTAGGTGAGAGGGCGGCCGAACTACTGAGGAATAGGAGAGGAAGAGGGAGGAGGGTCGTCCTTGATGGTGGCCGGATTTTGCAAGGGAGAGAAAGAGAGAGAGGGGTTCGGCCAAACTAGAGAGGACAAGGGGGAGCGGAAGATGGGCGGCTGCTAGGGGAAGAGAAAGAACGAGAGGGAGAGGTTTTAGGGCTTAACAATTTATCTACATTCCAAATTAAAAACTTAAAATAATTACATGAAGGCCTCTTATAGGCTACACCACTCCATCACCACCATTCATCCAACCCAAAATTAAGATGGCTAAATGCAGTTCTTCAAAATAAAACAAAAAGCTGAAATTCAAAGTCCCAAATTAAAAGCAATGCTGAAAATAAAATGCGTAAATAAAAATATATAATTATAAATATTATCCCAAGAGTTGGAAAATAATTTATAATCATATATTTGCATGTATCCCAAGAAGTGGAGATGCCGGCGCGATGTCGACGGTGGTTGTCGTGGCAACGTCCGAATCCTCAAGTTGGCGGCAGCGCCCATCACAATCATCAAACTCCAAGTGGCGGACAGCTTCCGCATCATCAGCAACGTCATCACGAACAAGTGGCGGGACCGCATCACCATCAATCGAACGGGCTCGAGCAACACGAGCAAATGGCAGGACATAATCGCCATCACAACGGTCTACCATCAGCATTCTTCCTTCTTTACAGCTTTGAATAACCAACTCGCCAGCGGTCTCATTTGGGCGGTCTGTAGTTTATAGTTCTTGATCTACTTGCAGTGGATTCAGTTGATCAGGCGACCTTCAGCGGTCAGGCGGTCTTGAGTTGCGGTCTTGCAGCAATAACAGTTCTTCTTCTCCTGTCACGAGATACTTCTGTTATCTTGTGACCGTAAGGTCTGGGCGATCAAGAAGGGTGGACCGGGTGTTTGTTTTCAGCAGTTCAATAATAAGTAGGTTGTGCGGTCTATGACTGGCGGTCTGACAGAGTTCAGGTCAGCGACCTATTCTGTTCGTGCAGTCTCAGGGATGTTGTGCAGCTTTCCTAAGTTTGAGCGGTCTGGGCGGTCTCAGATATTGTAGCTGCCAGAAACTTGTTTTGTTGCTTTGTCTTCTCAGATATGTTTCTCTTATAAATCATGTCTCGCCATGTATGCAACGCATTATAAGAAGATAGTCAATGTAAATAAAGATCCTCTTGTCCTTCATTGTCACTGGATAACTATTTTGAATAGAATTGAAGTCTTTCACTGTATTGTCTTTTGATCCTACTCCAAAATTTTAACACTCAGGCACAGTGCCCTACAATCTCAGAACAACACAGTTCCTACAGAGGGTGTATGTTTTAGCTTACAATAGTGGACAACAGTGATTTGTTGTGTTTTGTTGATTATGCAAAGTTGATGCAACCTTGAAGCTGGGATGAAAGCAATCTTCAGACCTGCTCCTTCTCTTCAGTAGATGAGAAAGTATCACCTTGCTCTTCTAATTAGAATAGCTATCTTCTCTCCTTGTATCTTCTTCCTGGTTGATTAAGCAGAAGGAGATAGCTCTTGAAAGTCGTCAATGGAACACTATTGAATCTCAACTTTTCAGCACAACAACAAGTCCCTTCTGAAATACCCTGAGATGTTCTTTTTAACTTCATTTATCTTCAACGGCTCTTAGAAACGGCCCTGACACATTGGAAGAAGATAGAATACTTTATATTCCCTTTACAGCTGTTTGCGCCAAAATCAAATCCCGACATTGTCGTCTTTATGATATGAATCTATCTCAGCGGTTAGGCTGAGATAGTCTTCCGTCTTAGCAGTTGAGCTGTCTTGGTCTCAGTGGATACACTGAGACAGATTGTCTTCTCAACGGTTTTTGTTTATCTGCAGCTCAGCTGAGGCAGACCCCTTCTCAGTGGCTCCTGACCTCATCTCAGCGGTTCAACTGAGACAATGAGATCGTCTCAGCCATTTTGACAGTAAACCACTGACCTTATTCCAATGCTTTGAATAACTTAACCTTGCATAGACATGATGCAAAATGGGGTTTATCAAATACAATATGTACTTAGCATTATGAGTGATGCCTCTTCAAATCAAGGGAACATTGAGGGTAAAATTCCCAACATTTTGACTATTTATGGCCTTTGCTGCCCACAAAGGATTCAAAGTCAACCAGATGGATGTCAAATCGGCATATCTGAATGGCGATCTAAAAGAAGAAGTATATGTAGAGCAAGCCTCCGGTTTTTGTTGATCTTGAACATCCTGATTATGTTTATTTTCTTAGAAAAGCTTTATATGGATTGAAATAGGCTCCTAGAGTCTGGTATGAAATCTTGTCAAGCTTTCTCATTGAGAACAATTTCTCAAGGGGGAAGATTGACAAGACATTGTGCCTAAAGGAAGTAAAGGGCAAGATATTACTAGTGTATATCTATGTAGATGACATTATATTTGGCATTACAGATGATCATCTCTGCAAAAAGTTTGTCAACATAATGTAGAGATAGTTTGAAATTAAAAGTATGGGAGAGCTCAAATACTTCTTAGGTCTCCAAATGAAACAATCTAAGGATGGAA
Source organism: Dactylorhiza incarnata (assembly GCA_033032865.1). Classification (NCBI taxonomy): domain Eukaryota; kingdom Viridiplantae; phylum Streptophyta; class Magnoliopsida; order Asparagales; family Orchidaceae; genus Dactylorhiza; species Dactylorhiza incarnata. Next base: position 8,599,863 of record JAWHQI010000013.1, read on the forward strand.
TATTCATCTCACAAACTAAGTTCACTAGAGAGATAGTCAAGAAATTTGGATTGAAGAGTGCTTCTTCCATGAAGACTCCCATGGGTTCTAATGTGACTCTGGACAAGGATGAAAAGGGAATACTGTTGGAACATGGTCTTTCGCATCTCTTAGGCTTAAGAATAACAATTCCTATGTGTATTTGATCTTGTGTGTTTAAGTGTGCAGGAAAACAAAGTCCATATGACTCAAGGATTACATAAGAAGGTTGCCCTCAAATTTCAGCCAACAAATCCAAAACTCCCACTAGCGCCGACGGTAGCACCTAGCGCCCGGTGCTAGAGATGATCTGCGCAATTCCGGGAGCACATATAGAAGGAGATAGTGCCTGGCGGTAGCGGATTGCGCAGGCAATAGCGCGGAGCACAGAAGGCATGGGAGAAATGTTTCCTCGGATTGAAGATTCTGCCGCGCAGAATATGACCTAAAATGGGATAGCGCCGGTGGTAGCGCTAGCGCTGGCGCTAGCGCTAAGGCTATAAAAAGGATCCCTTGGCTCCGTCTTCTTAATCCTCTTGAGATCCAACATTCTAAAGCTTTGTTCCACAGCATAGAGAGGAAGGTTTAGAGAGATACTCCCACCAAACGCTTAGAGATTTTCTGAAGGAGGACTTCGTCATGCTACATCCGTAGAGGGATCGCTTCAATCTCGCTTATTCTACAGCGATCGTTCATCTCCGATTTCAGAAGTTTATTAGAAGGAGTGTTTAATATTGTTGTTGTTATTTTATTTCATATCTTTTGTAACCGTTAGAGAATTTGCCTCGTGTTGGCGACTAGGTCTGGGTAGGACTTAGCGCAGAAATTCGCCTCGTGTTGGCGACTAGGTCTCGGGTGTAGGTCTAGGGGGTGCTCGAGGCCATATCCGGGGAAGGATTGGCTAGAGCGGCTTGAGGCCGTATCTGGGGAAGGATAGGCTAGGGTCACCGGTTCGTGGGGATACGAGTCGGGATAGAAAACGAAAAAGAGTTTTATTATTATTCGCCTTAGATTTCTAGCGTCATAGAAATCTAGTTTTGTAAATCTTTTTTATTAATAGTAATCATGTCTCTCCTTTTGTAATAAAAATAATTTGTTCTTCATTTCTCTAAATTGTTTATTATCATCTCTTTTATTATAAAACAATTTAGATCTTTATTCAAAATCACTATTTTAATCTCTTATTATTTCAAGTATTACAAAATATAATATAAGTTTTTAAAACCCTTATTCACCCCCCCCCCCCCACCTAAGGGTGCCTACCGATCCAACAAGTGGTATCAGAGGAGGTTATTCCAAATGGCTTAACAACCGGGAATAATGGCGTCTCATGATCTCGCTTCTACTAGTGGGGTAAATTTTTATGAAGAAGAAAAATCACTAGCACCACCTTTATTTAAAGGGACAAATTATAACGGGTGAAAAATTTTAATGGAAAGGTTTATTAAAACTTTAGATATCGAAGCATGGAATCTAGCAATAGTAAGGCCAGCGGATGAATCAAATAAAAAAGAACGTCATCTAAATGCAAAAGCCAAACACTATTTATTTTGTGGTCTATCAAATGAAGTTTTCAAATTAATATATTGTTTTTCTAGTGCATACAAAGTATGGAAATTTCTTGAAGAAATGTATGATCTTCCTCTCGCAGGAATGGAACAAACACAGTAGGAGAAGGATATACAAGCATCAACTATTATTAAGAAGATCTCTCTTGTAGAAAAACTACAGAGATCATGGAAATTAACTTAGAAAAAGAGAGCAATACATCAAGAGAAAAAGAAGATGAAAATTCATCTATGATGGAGGAAGGCTAAAAGATGACGAAGGAACTTCATGTTCACAATTTTGCCTCTTCCAATAGCGCTGTAAGAAAGTCTAAATCTTCTTCTTGTGTGATAACTTCTATCTCTAGTTTCAATATACTAAAAATGGCTAAACGTAAGATCAAGAAATTGAAAATTACTAATAAAAATTTACGTTTAGAAAATAAGAGTTTAAAGGCTAATGTTAATTTAGAATCTAATTGTGATGTGGTTTCTTCATCTTGTCCTTCAATTGAAAACAGAAAACCTTGTTTTGATTGTAATAATATTAAGGAAAAATTCAAGGAACATAAAAAAGAAATTATTTGTATAAAAGAACATAAGGAAAAATTATCTTTAGAAAATTCATCTCTAAAAGGTTATTGTGCTACATGCAAAAGTTATAAAATTGAAATTGATGAGATGGATGAAACATTTGAGGAATACAGAAATGAATATCAAAACCATATTGATTCAATTGTTTCTACTCATAAAAATAGCACAATTGCGTATAATAAAGCTAGACATAATTTGAAACTTAAGAACAATGAATTAGAAACTAAAATTAACTTGCTTAAGGAAATCATAAAGAAAAATTCTCAATATCAAGGAAACTCCAAAAGCAAGTTGAATATGATTTCTCAAAATATGAATAAACCAAACCATTGAAATAAAAAACTTCAAAAGATTGAAAATGAAATTCAAAAATACTATTATCATTATCACTTACAACATCAATCTTTTCCCAACATAAAATTGAATGTTCACAACTTTCCTATGAAAAATACTTTCAATAATCATCAATATAAAGATTATCACAATGGAAATTTCACATATAAGAATAACACCAAACCAAAGTTTGAATGTAGGCCCAAAACTAAAATTGAAACATTAACTTCACATGAAAGGACCCATTCATCAATATCTACCCACAAACCTACACGTTATATTTGGGTACCCAAAGGAACCACCACACTTGGTCCCCTTTGGATACCTAAATCTCTTATTCATTAGGTATCACCAAATGCATGAAGAAGAAATCAACAAAAAATAAAATATCAATTATTCTACTTCATGATATGCTTTAATTTCTTGTTTTCTTATTTTTTTAAGCTATCATGTTATGGTCATCTTATATATTATAGGAAATATGATCTTATCTCTTAAAACATAATGAGTTTATAAATAAAATTAACCAAAATTCAAAATAATATTTTATTTTAGGTGACCTATCTATTATTCTTATATTCATTACATATATATATACATCATTTATCAATAATTGAATTCAAAATTCTCTATGTGGTATTAAAATCTCTAACCATAGGATTTCAAAAATAAACTACATATGATCCTAAAATTGCCTAAACATCTCCACTTCATGACTTCAAAATTTATAAATAAAATGTAAAACAAAACCTTAAAAAACTACCAAAGAAGGATCAGATAAAAACAGTCAAACATCCAAATACAACAAAATTAAACATTGCAGATAGCGCTAGCGCTAGCCGGTAACGCCTGCGCTAGCAAACAGTATCCAAAATAGGTGTTCAAATTCCTGTATTATTACAAAACTGAAAACTTGTTCCCCTCAGGTCCTTCCTATTCCACTACTCTTCCTCATCTATTTCCTCCACACTAGGACTTGGGGATTGTCTTCTGCGAGTCCTCCGAATCGAAGGAAGCAGTTGATCCTGTACTGGGCTGTCCCACTCCCTTCGCTCCGGTGTAGATGGTTTTAGCTTTAATGCCTTGATCATGAACTTCACCATCTTCTTTATACAAGAAACATCTTTCTCCACTCTTGTCATCCGCTCTCCCATTTCTTCTCGAAAAGATTCAAATGAATCATCTCGAGCCCCTCGAGATGACTCTCCTCGCCAGAGTGGTGGTCGAGCAGACGTCGATGGCTCATCCGGGAGGGATGTAGCTCGCAAGTGTGAGGTACTATAGATAGGAGGAAAGCAGTCTATCAAGTAAAAACCTATTTCAATAGAAGGGTATATCACCTGAATAACCCGTTGTATGATGCCACCCAGGGGCAAGTTGTTATATCTCTGGCGGGAAGGTTGCCACAACTTGTTTGAATAGTGAATCAAGGAAAGAAACAAGTCTGCCACATCAAATTTCTCCTCCTCTAAAATGAAATAGGTGACATAACTAAGTTGTGTTGTGACTTTTGCTGTATCACCCAACTTCAGCATAATTGAGTGGTGTAATACATCCTGAATGACCAGGACATCTACAGTGAGTGTCGACACAGAGGAGATCAGACTCCTTCATTCCCTATTATGCAGCACCATGTTCACTTGAGTCCAATCTCTATCTACCCTAAACTTCTCAACAATTTCCAAAGGATTTGGATGCTGGGTCAATCCAAACACGACCCTCAGTTGGTCATGGGTAATTGTCACCATTTGTCCTTGCACCAGAGAACGCACTCCTCCATCCATCTCTGTATGCGATGGGTCTTCCATGTGCGTATAGAAATCTCATACTAACTCTAAAGAAAATCCATCAGAAATAAATAAATTCAACACCTCAGAGGCTGCAAATAGCTGCATGATATGGTGGTGTCGAGGCATGTCAAACTCCACGATTTATGGAACACCTACTACTGCAACCTCCACAGCCAGCTCTGCACTTTTCTTTCCTTTTGATCCAGGAGCCATCTGCCACATTATAAGAGGAATTAAAAACAAGCAACAATCACTAGCGTCAGTGCTATCACTCACGCCCAATGCTATCACTAGCGCCTACTGTAGCGCCGACACTAGTCCTCTGATCTGAAATGGTAAAAATATCTTTAAAATAAAAGATTTTCAAATCCTAATTTGCTAGATCCAAGAAACCCACATAATCTAAACCAAAATCAAAACTAAAATCCAAAAAAAATGTACAACAAAATTCTTAAAGATTTTTTTTAAAATCAATATTTTTTCTTAAAAAGGGTCTTAAATCTTCATCAAATCAACTATTTAGAACAAGAATCATAAAAATAAAGAAAATTTGTTCTAGTTCCTCTCTTCAAAAATAAAAGAATCAAGCATTGTAGATCTAGTTTCTAAAACCACCTAAAAACCTCAAATATCTTCATCTCTAACATCAAAATCAAGGTTCAAAACAAAAATCATAAGAAAAGATGAAGTTTTACCTTAGATCTATGCGTGGGATGGGACATCTTCTAGGGTTTTTTGGGAGAGATTGAGAGGCAATGGCCGAAATGGCAAAAAGAAAAGGGGATTATATAAAGCTGCACTAACGCCAGCGCTATCGTTAGCGCGAGCGCTATCGTTTGGTTCTGTCTTTTTGTATTTCTCAAATTTTGTAAGATGCCTAAATTTATTCTCTATTATATGTACTACATAGTTTTTGCATTTATGTTCTGAATTGATATTCAAAAAATTAAAAAAAAATGATTATTATAAAAGCCAAATTACTAAAAATATGTTTTGCCTTTTCTTTGTTTTTTTTGTCATTTGTTTAAATTCTATTTCTAAATGCAAAAATCCAATACAAAAATACAAAACATTAAAACTATCAAACAAAAAACGGTATGGACTTTCCTGTGAAAATCAAGCATGATTTAATCTATTTTTTGGAACTTCTATAATGTTGCAATTTATCTTTTTCAAACTACTTTGAACATTGGTTTCATCATGCTTTGATATATCCATTAATATGTCCATCAATTATATTGTAAAAGTTGTGTAGAACTACGCTTAGCATGCCTCTAAGTATGAGTAAATGCTTTATGTTTGATAATGATATTCATTCACTCACTTTTATTGGCATTGTCTACATATGTGTTTAATCTAAGAATGCTTGTGTATGTTTTGTATTAGTACAATGAATTAAAATTGCACAAGTATCTTACCTATACTACCTTTATTTAAACTTTTAAAAGTTAAGAAAAGTGGTTATGTCTTCATAAATTATATTGGTTTGCAAAACAAGTGTATTCGGAGAACTTTGTACAAAACAAAAATCATAAAATGAAGTGACAAAGATAACTGCACCAAGCACTACTTGAACCTCCTGATAAGTCTTAATAAGTGTTGTGAGGTTGAGCACCTTGGAAAGAATAGTAAAGTATCTTGTGCAAACCATATCTTTCTTTCAAAATAAAAACCACTTACTCTTAAGTACACCGGATCACAAAAAAAAAACAATATTGAAGAATAAAATTGTGTGATCCCCCAAGCACTACTTTGCACCCTGATAAGTCTTGATGAGCATTGTGCGTGCAAAGCACCTTGGTAGTTGTACATTTTTGTTGGTGCATTGAAGTTTGTGGAAGTAAAATTATTTGTGTTTTTATTGTGCTCTTACTTTACATATTTCTTGTCTTTTTGATTAAAACATTTGTTTACTCTACTCAAAAATACACTTATGTGCACATCATTATCTTCCATAACCCTTCTTCTCATGAGTATTGGATCCTAATGCAAATTCTATACTACTCTTTATTTATGAAATGCACTAGATAACCTAGCATGCTTTCTACAATGTTTAGTATGTTTTGAAATTGTGAATTAAAATAACATTGTAGTAATCTCTTTTTGATAACATTATTTCATACTTCGTTACTTTATTGTTAAACTTAAAGATTTTACTTGAACAATGATTTACAAAAACATCTTCTTTATGAAATTTAACTCATATATCTTTTTATGGATCATCATTGATTACAATAAGATGTTTCTTGTATTTCGATAAGTCTTCCGCATCATAACCATATAATTGTTTTACCTTGCTCTTTCATGCTTATTTAAAGTCTTTTATTTTGTGTGCATCATCACTTGAATCTTCAAATTCCTTTCTTGCAACAAGTGGTAGACTTGCTTGGTAAACTTTATATTGGTTGCTTTTAACATGAATTTTTTTTGCTATAAAACTCTGATTTATTTCTATGAAAATATTATTACGCTAAAAACTCCGATTCATTAATGGATTTCAAAATAGCTATGTGAGTGTTTTCATAAATTCAAATAAAAATATAAATCCATAGGCTATGTCATTAGATTTAAAACGCTTAAATGTTTCCAATAATTATTATCCATGACTTCATATCTCACCATAGCAGGGGCGTAGGGTTGTAGACATTAGATAACCTTATCTCTAGTCATGTCTTGTCCTTAACCGGGGAGGGTTCCAGTGGGGCCTTGCGAGGCACTGGGGGGAAAGAGTGCTAGGTTGAGTTTTGTCTAGTGTTTTCATATGAGACTAACACCCCAACCTACGACATGTATGCAGCTCCTCATGCCCATACGTCACTTAGTACGGGGCTAGGGTGTAGACATATTGTCTGGGTAATTTAGTTACTTAGAAATCATTACATTTTTTTATGCTTAAAACTCGTATATAAAAAGGAAAAACTAACATGATAATATTGAGTACTTGACAAATTCTAGATTGTTCATCTTTAAGCTAAAAACTCTGCTCTATTTTAATAAAAATTATTCTAAAACTCCTTATTATTCCCTCTCTCTAAAATCTCGATCATGCCTTTACCTTATTATCAAAAATTTGGTGTTTTGCTTCCTTGCCCACTTTTGCTATTAACAAAAGGGGGAGAACTAACATGATAAATATAATCCGCTATCCAAATGAAAACTAACATGATTAATTAAGATGATAGCTTACATATTAGGGGAGCATTCACTTAGGGGGAGCATGTATTTAGGGGGAGCAATTCTAAATGCTAAAATCGATAATTATCCTAAGTCATCACTCACACACACACACACACACACACACACACACACACACACACACACACAAGTAGGTTTCATCATGCTTATATATTAATGCTCTGATTTATCATTAATGGATTTGTTATTATCAAAAGGGGGAGTTTGTTGGAACATGCTCTTCCGCATCTCCTAGGTTTGAGAATAACAAATCCTATGTGTATTTGATCTTGTGCATTTAAGTGTGCAGGAAAACAAAGTCCATATGACTCAAGGATTACATAAGAAGGTTGCCCTCAAATTTCAGCCATCAAATCCAAAACTCCCACTAGCGCCAGCGGTAGCACCTAGCGCCCGACGCTAGCGATGATCTGCACAATTCCGGGAGCACATATAGAAGGTGATAGCGCCTGGCGGTAGCCGATAGCGCAGGCGGTAGCGCGGAGCACAGAAGTCAAGGGAGAAATGTTTCCTCTGATTGAAGATTCTGCCGCGCAGAATATGTCCTAAAATGGGATAGCGGCGGCGGTAGCGCTAGCGCTAAGGATATAAAAAGGACCCCTTGGCTCCATCTTCTTAATCCTTTTGAGATCCAAAATTCCTGAGCTTCGTGCCACAGCATAGAGAGGAAGGTTCAGAGAGATACTACCACCAAATGCTTAGAGAGTTTCTGAAGGAGGACTTCATCACGCTACATCCGTAGAGGGATCACTTCAATCTCGCTTATTCTACAGCGATCGTTCATCTCCGATTTCAGAAGTTTCTTAGAGGGAGTTTTTAATATTGTTGTTGTTATTTTATTTCATATCTTTTGTAACCGTTAGAGAATTCGTCTCGTGTTGGCGACTAGGTCTGTGTAGGACTTAGGGCAGAAATTCACCTCGTGTTGGCGACTAGGTCTCGGGTGTAGGTCTAGGGGGTGCTCAAGGCCATATCCGGGGAAGGATTGGCTAGAGCGGCTTGAGGCCGTATCCGGGGAATGATAGGCTAGGGCCACCGGTTCGTGGGGATACGAGTCGGGATAGAAAACGAAAAAGAGTTTTATTATTATTGTCCTTAGATTTCTAGCGCCATAGAAATCTAGTTTTGTAAATCATTTTTATTAATAGTAATCATGTCTCTCCTTTTGTAATAAAAATGATTTGTTCTTCATTTCTCTAAATTGTTTATTATCATCTCATTTATTATAATATAATTTACATCTTTATTCAAAATCACTATTTTAATCTCTTATTATTTCAAGTATTACAAAATATAATATAAGTTTTTAAAACCCTTATTCACCCCCCCCCCCCCCACCCATTGATGAAACCAAGTACAGATATCTGATTGGATCATTACTTTACCTAACTTCCAGTAGGCTTGAAATAATATTTGCCACATATGTTTGTGCTAGTTACCAAGTGAACCCCAAGGAATCTCATCATTCCTCTGTCAAGAGGATCTTAAGATACCTCAAGGATACACCCAATCTTGGTCTATAGTACTCAAGGAAAATGATTATGAGCTAACTGGCTATTCAGATACAGTTATGCAGGGTGCAAGGAAAATAGGAAGAGCACTTCAGGGACTTGCCAATTCCTTGGAGGAAGAATCATTTCTTGGAGCAGCAAGAAGAAAACAAGTATAGAAATCTCTAATGCAGAATCAGAGTATATATTTGTAGGGAGTTGTGCTCAATTTCTGTCGATTCAACATCAGCTTCAAGACTACAATCTGAAGATGACCAAAACATAATTGTTTTGTGACTCATTTAGTGCTATCTCAATTGCTAAGAACCCTGTCTCCCATAGAAGAACTAAGCACATTGAGATCAGGTATCATTATATTAGGGAGCATGTGGAGAATGAAGATATCATCCTTGAGTTTGTCCCTACCGACAAACAAGTGGCTGATATATTCACAAAGCCCCTAGATGAAGCTAAGTTTAACTTTTTCAAGTTTCAATTGGGGATGTTGAACATAAAATAAATTCTAACTCAATTTCGATATGGTATCATCTATTTATAGTCACTAACAACATATATGATGAGTGTTGCAGATACTTCTCAAGAAGTGATAGAAATTGACTGTTTGCCCAGAAAGCCCGCGACCTCCTCTTGCGGGTCAAATTTTCCGGCCTCAGCGGTCTCAATTTCGGTGATCGCCCAGATCGCCAGCTGCCTCCTTAGCCAGATTTTTCTAAGTGCCAAGCGGACAGGACAGTGCGAGACCGCCAGCTTAAGCGGTCTGATCGATTTCCTTATTTTTGCTATTTGCACCCCTACTCCCTGCCCTGGCTCTCCTGTATCCCTGGCAGCCCATAGTTTTCAGTTCTGCCTATTTGGGCAGCCCCCTCGTCTATAAATAGAGGAGTAGGGGTACCAGGAAAGGGACTTTTGCTCCGAGGCTCCAGCTTACAACCTGTGTAAGCGGTCTCACTTTCTCGTGATCGCCATTTCATGATCGTTTCCCCTTTTTTCCAGCATCTTCTGTCTTAGTAACCTACGCTTCGCAGTTTTTCCCATCTCCCTTTGTGTGAATTTTGGAGGTACCATTTTTGGCACCAACAGAACTAACACGCGACCTTCAGATTCAAAGTGTCAGGTGAAATTCAGAATTTCAAGATGGCTGATCGCCGCAGAGGTCGTCCCCTGCGATCTCCCAGCGTTCCCCCTTCCGAACACAACCCGTTAGAAGTGCTTGAGCGCCACTTCGAGCTTCGTGTTGAACAAGCTCTCCGCGAGGCCGCCCGAGCTAGGCAGGACGCCGCCTCTCTTCAGCAGGAGATCGCGCGGTCTCAGCAAGAGGCCGCTCGAGATCGGCAAGAAGTCGTCCGGACTCAGCAGGAGTCCACGAAGCAGATTGAGGCTATGAACCAGGTTCTAGCCGCGATATCCCAGAAGATCCTTCCTCAAGTCTCTCAGGTCGCCACTCCTGATCGCATGGCAAGCGGTCACACGAGCGATCACCCCGTCTTCCAGCCCGCAGCTCCTCAGCGATCTCAGCATGAGGAGTTCGCCGCCCGTCTTAATTCTTTCCGAGCCGCAGCCCAGGGGCCTCCGGCTCAGACCCTGAATTTTGAAGAAGGGTTTGCTTACCCTCAAGGTCCTCCTGCTCCTTTTCTTCCTCCTCCAGGACCCTCTGATTTAGGGGATCCTTCATCCTTTACCGATGAGATTCATCGGGATCCGATTCCTCGTGGATTCAGAGAGCCTCGCCTTCCTGTGTATACAGGAGAGACCGACCCAATGTGCCATCTTCAAGCCTTCGAGTCTGTTGTTGCCCTCAGGACCATTTCGGATGGAGTGAGGTGTAAGATGATGGTCACCTCCTTTGATGGGTCGGCCATGGAATGGTTCTATAAGCTGCCTTGTCAATCAATCCCGAGCTTTGCTGCCCTGAGGCAAGAGCTCCTCCTAAGGTTTTCCACCGCGAAGAAAAGGAAGAGTGGTCCTGCGACCCTCTTCATGATTAAGCAAGGGGACAACGAGACTGCAGCACATTTCGTTGACCGTTTTCAAAAAGAGATCTTGGGAGTCAGAGACATGGATCCCGAGCTCTACATGGAAGCTTTGATCAGCGGCCTGCAGGAGGGCCCCCTGAAGTTTAAAGTCACAACCAAGGAGCATGGCTCCTATCAGGAGCTGATTAGCATTGCCAATCGCTACATAGAAGGGGAGATCAACAACCCCACCTATGTGAGCAATTTGACCAACAGAGCCACTCAGAAAGGCTCTGCGGGATTCTATCCTGCTCCATCTTCCTCAAAGCCTCGACAAGAGCTCCCACCTCCAGCTCCGAGAGGTAAGAATTATCGCAACAACCGCTTCAATCGAGGTAATCAATCTTTCCCACCTCAAGGTTCATTTCTTCAAACTCCCGCTACTCCTGCTCCGCAAGTCACCCTCATCCACCAGATCTAGTACGCCCAACCTCCTCTTCTGCCCATTCCTTCACTCTACAATGAATCCCAAGAGTCCTTTACAGACTTTGGTGTTTCTATGAGTGAAGTGCTTCAAATCCTTCAGAAGCAGCACTTTTTCAAGGGGCCAGCTCCGCTAAACTCTGACCCAAAAACCAGGAATCCTACTCTCTACTGTGAGTACCACAGAGATAGGGGACATTTGACAGAGGATTGCAGAGCTCTCCGCCTGTTCTTAGAGAAGCTACTGAAAGAGGGTAAGCTCCGAGATCTCATTCAGAAGAATGATTCTGCAAAAGCCTCAACCTCCAAGGCTAAAGAGGTAGCGGAGGTTCATTGGGCATGCGAGGAAGTCGATGATATTGGCCATCTGGGTAATATCGGATTTCCCAATGAATGCGTGGATGCTGATGACGAAGGCGCCTTGGGCAATCTTTTCTGCATCCACGGAGGTGCAGGTCCGGAGTCTTCAAGAAAGGCAAGTCTGAAGAGGGTTTACCAATCAGAGGTTGCTGCCACCTCTTCAGCCCCGGTCCGGGGAACAGTCGCTATCGGTGATGAAGACCTTCCTCAGACCGCGAATCCCTTTGACGACGCGGTCGTCATGAAAGCTGTAATTGAAAATTACACAGTGGAGAAGATTCTGATAGACACGGGAAGCTTAGTCAACGTGCTCTTCAAACCTGCCTTCGAGGCGTTGAAGACAGGTAAAACCCTCCTATCAACTGAAGGACCCCTTTATGGTTTTTCAGGAGAGAAGAAGGAAGTAGAAGGGCTTGTCACTCTTTCCGTAATTCTGGGAGGAATAGTGAAGCTGGTCAAATTCATAGTCGTTGATGCTCCCAGTAGCTACAATGTAATCTTTGGAAGACCCTTCTTGAATGGATATCAAGCCATTGTCTCCACCTATCATCAAGCGGTGAAGTTCGCCTTGAATGGCAAACAACACCGAATCAGGAGCGACCCAAGGAAAGCTAGGGAATGCTACGTAAAGACGGTCAACATGAACGTGTCTTCTCCTCCCCAAGAAGTCATGATGGCTGAATCGATTGAAGTTCCTGAACAAGTCCAAGCTGCAGAAGAAGTTGAGGAGGATACAAGAGATGGAGTTCGCTTGGAACCTGCCTAAGCAACTCAAGATGTTTGGATCAGCGAGGAAGATGAGAGCAAGAGCCTCTCCATCAACGCTGAATTATCTGAAGCTGACAAGAGTCAGCTCATTCTTGCCTTCTGCAAAATCTAGATATCTTCGCTTGGTCGGCAGATGACATGCCTGGAGTGGACCCGGATGTCGCTTGCCACCATCTCAATATTGACCCAAACTTCATCCCGATCCAGCAAAAGAAGAGGTCTGTTGCAACTACTCTAGCACACCCTATCCGTGTAGAGGTAGAGAAGCTCCTGAAGGCAAAGTTCATCCAACCAATCCAATACCCAGAATGGGTGTCAAACGTTGTAATGGTAAAGAAGTCAGGTGGAAAATGGAGGATGTGTGTCAACTTTACCAAACTCAATAAAGCTTGCCATAAGGATTGCTACCCCTTGCCTCGGATAGATTCTTTAGTAGATTCTGCAGTAGGTTATTCTTTTATGAGTTTTTTAGATGCTTTTTCAGGTTACCATCAAATCAGAATGCATAAACCAGATATACCTCAAACTTCATTTATCACAAATGACGGTTGCTTCTGTTATCTCGTAATGCCTTTTGGGCTAAAAAATGCTAGAGCAACCTATCAGAAAATGATGGATACAGTTTTCAGGAGTCAAAAAGGAAGAAACCTTGAGGTATATGTTGATGACCTCTTGGTAAAAAGCAAATTATTCTCTTCTCATCGTAGATACCTCTCAGAAACTTTTGCAACCCTTCGAACTTTTAATATGAGGTTGAATCCGTTGAAGTGTGTTTTCGGGGCAAGTAAAGGAAAATTTATGGGTCGCCTCCTTACTCCAGAAGGGCTGGAACCCAATCCTGACAAAGTAAAAGCCATTTTGGAGATGCCACCACCCAAGTCCCCCAAAGAAATTCAGCAGCTGGGAGGGAGGATGGCAGGCTTAAGTCGCTTCATCTCCCCATCAGGAGATAAGAGTGCACCTTTCTTTAAGACCCTCCGGGGAGGGAGTAGGTTCGAGTGGACGAAGGAGTGTGATGATGCTTTCACTCAACTTAAAAAGCAATTGACATCAACCCCTTTGCTCCAAAGCCCGCGAGAGGGAGAAAATCTATTTCTGTATATGGGAGTCGGAGCCGATGCCATAAGCTCTGTTTTGGTCCGAGAGGAGAAAAAGAAGCAATTCCCAGTCTATTACGTGAGTCGAATCCTGAAGAATGCAGAGACTCGCTATCCTATTCTCGAAAAGTTGGCCTTAATGCTCGTAACTTCAGCAAGAAGATTAAGACCATATTTTCAAGCTCATTCGATTCTAGTCGTTACTGATCTTCCATTGAAGAGTGTCTTGGAGAAACCAGAACATTCAGGAAGGCTGGCAAAGTGGGCAATAGAGCTCAGTGAATTTGACATATCTTATGTTCCAAGGGTGGCGATCAAAGCTCAAGTTTTAGCAGACTTCATGGTGGATGCCAAAGAAGTTGAGTCTCAGAAGGGGGTCGGAGTGCCCCTTGCCTGGAAAATCTTCGTGGATGGAGCCTCAGGAAAAAATTCTTCCGGATCAGGTGCTGAAGTTCTATTTTCAAGTAACAAATAATCAGGCGGAATATGAGGCTTTGCTAGCCGGTCTTAAGTTTGCTAGAGAGCTGTGGATTGATGATGTCAAAGTCTTCACAGATTCTTTGGTGATGGCTTCTCAAGTAAATGGAACTTTCGAAACTAGAGATAGTATTTTAAAGCGATATCTGACTCTGCTAAAAATCGAGGTAGGGAGGTTCAAAAGCTTTACCATCAACCATATTCCAAGGGGTGAGAACGTGGAAGCAGATGAGTTGGCAAAGTTTGGACTTCTCTCGGGAGGAACAACTTTGGAATTGTTTCGCCCAGCAATTGAAGAAGGAGAGGTCATGGAGATTGATCAGCATCCGTCTTGGATGGATCCATTTGTTCTATATCTTTCAACTGGAGAGCTCCATTCAGCAATAAAGGGTAGGAAAATGTTTAGACCGAAAGCGGCTAACTATTATCTTGTTGCAGGAGTGCTTTATAGAAGAACTTTCCTTTCACCATTAGCACGGTGTGTCTCGGAAGAGGAGATTCTAACGGTCCTTCAGGAAGTCCATTCTGGAGAATGTGGAAGTCACTCTGGGGCTAGAAATTTGGAGAAAAGAATTCTGAGGCAAGGCTATTTTTGGCCTCAAATGAGGAAAGATGCGGAAAAATTTGCTAAGAAATGTGTAAAGTGCTAGAAGTTTGCTCCTCTCCAGAATCAGCCGGCTCAACAACTCAAGTCGATAGCAACTCCATGGCCGTTTGCAGTTTGGGGAATGGATTTGATTGGGCCTTTCCCTATGGCAAGTTGGTAGCGTCGATATATTATAGTCATGATTGACTATTTCAGCAAATGGATACAGGCAAAAGCATTGGCCAAAATTACTACTCAAGCCGTGAAAAATTTTATTTGGGGGGAGAAAGTATGCCGGCACGGAATTCCAATGGCAATCATCACGGATAATGGTTCTCAGTTCAATAATTCAACTCTTATTAATTTCTGTAAGCAAATTGGCATTGAGCTACGTTTCACTTCTGTGCATCATCCTAGAAGCAATGGGCAGGTAGAGGCCGCCAACAAACTCATCATAAATCTCTTGAAAAAGAAGGTAGAAAATGTCAGGGGCAACTGGGCAGAACAACTACCTTCCGTCTTATGGGCCTTGAGGACAACTCCAAGTTCTGCTACTGGAGAGACTCCATTCAAATTGTCACACGGTTCCGAAGCCCTTATTCTGGTGGAATTTGAAGTAAAAAACACAAGAGTATTATTGGCACAACAGAATCAAAATGATTGGATGGAAGGAAATGATGAGGAGCTAAAATGTAGCCTTGATTTAATTGAGGAGTTGAGAGATACAGCGATCATCAGACAAGAAGAGGTGAAAAGAAGAATGGCGAGGCTATTCAATAAAAATGTAAGAACCAAAGAATTCGCTGTTGGGGATCTAGTCCTGAAGAAAGTAGATACAGCAGCAAGAGCCGGTTCAATTGGAAAGCTTAACCCAAACTGGGCGGGGCCGTTCGTGGTGAAGAGTGTGCTTAAAATGGTGCTTACCATCTCCAAACTTATGAAGGAGAAGAATTGCCTCATTCATAGAGCGGAGATGATCTCAAGCTCTTCTTTTCTTAAATGTTCGTATCTGATTCACTCATTCTTTTTCTCACTTTTCTTCTCTCAAACATCACGCAGGTATTATCAAAACATTCGCAATGCAAGTGATGGATGACAAGTCTTAAAAATAAGTTGTTTTTTGAAAAGCCAAAAACCTGTCAAGTGAGACATCGACGGATCCTACTATCTTCCCCCTCGACTTGTTAGCTTGACGTGTAATTCTGCCGGGACCATAGATGTCCGGGAGATTTCGAATCTGTGTAGCAGTAGCTCGCCAAGCTCGAGCGGTGGAAGTTTAGGATACCGGGTCCTTGCTGACATCTGGCACACCTCAGCATATCAAGGAGGTCTAGGTGGCTAGCTCAGCTCTGTCATGCATTGGGAAGGACATTGTTACGATCTTAATGATCTTTCAGGGAAAGCAATGTCGGTGTAGCCTCCGTGGCATGACCACACCTGCCCTACCGATAATTTTGGTCTGTAACTCTCGAATACTCGTTGAAGCGTGGTTAGGTAAGGGGCGGCCAGAAACATCTATGACCGTCGCCTGAACCTTAGATTGGCAAGTTTGCAGCAAACTCGGTAATCCTTTAAGAAAAGCAATGTCGGTATAGCCTCCGCGGCATGACCACACCATCCCTATGGATCATTTTTGAGATCCTTTTTTCCCATCTTCTTCTTACTATAAAAATCCTATTCATTCCTTTGTACTGGGATCGGGCGGTCAGCAATTTATGAGACCGCATGTTCTTCTTTCCAAAGAGCGATCTGAGTCATTTATGGTCACCGGGCATAATTTTTTCAGGATAATTGAGGTCGCTATTCAGGAATCTCTTATGCCAGCATGATAGAGGTCGGCCCGGTCTTAGTAAGATCGAGATCCCGATGTTCCCTGTTATTCAAAGCTATATGGAATGATCATGATTTTCTATTCCTCACCAAGTGAAAGTTGGGTTTTCTTCAAGATGGCGGTCTGTATATAATATGATCGCTGAACTGGAATTCATGAGGAGTTATTATTTTCCTTTTCAAGTAATGATCTTGGCTATCAAGGGGTCGTCAAACGGGTTTCCTGAAAGTCATTTGGGCGCCGATCATCCAGAGTTCGATGAGTTCGAATCATCTTCATGTTATAGTTTCCTTATATTGCGACCTGTGTAATCTGAGACCGCATAACTATTATGGATAAGTTGGTTACTTTCTGATCAAACAGTTAAGAGTTGCCGAATTTCTTTTTATTCGCGACCTGATTATCTCGAGATCGCAAAGTAGTCTTGTTTATATAAAGTTTCGGTTTTCCTTCAGGATCTTTAATGTCTTTTCCAAGAGATCGCCACCTGAAGTTCTTTAATTTTGAAAGAAAATCATGTGATAAACCTAAGGCATTGAGATCGAATGCCGATTCTAACTCAGAAGAACAAATAAATACATGCATCAAAAACAAATTCATTCACTTAGACAGAATCTAACAGAAATTCAATTTTTATATATATTCTGAAATGTCTACTACAACGAGACCGTTCGGTCTTCAAAAAAGAAAAAGGAAAAATTACAATTTATTCTCTCTTTGATCTCTTAGAAGACCGCTCGCTCGAGGGGGAGGAGCCAGTTTCTGCAGAAGGTTCTTCTAAACTATTCCCTGGAATCCTAGATCCAGAGCTTGAGCCCGAACTGGAATCCAGGCCCAGGTTTTAGCGGCTTCCACTTTCTTCATCTTCGATCACAACGTCTTCATCTTGACCTGCGGTCTCCTCAGCAACATCCGCGGTCTCTTCAGCAGTCACAGATTGTTCTTCGATTCTCTGTGCCGCATCAGGGAAGAGATCGGCAAATGAGACATCTTTAAATTCTTCAGTAAAACCACCACGATTGCGAACCTCATCCAACACCTGGTCAGCGGTCTTTTTTATATGGTGCATCTAGCCCTCTGGAAAGCTAGATTTTCTGGGTCATAGGCTGCCTTTTCAAATTGCTGCCAAAAGGAAATATATTAGACCGTGCGATCACAAGTGATGCATTCATAAAATATAGGTAAGATTCTCACCATTCTTTCCTCTTGCAAAGCAGTTATCTCATCCAGAGCGCTGCGAAGAGACCTCCCCATATGGTGATTGAGGATAGTGCTTCTAGCGGTCACTGGAGCACAGAGATCGGGGAGCTCTTCGGTCTCAATTCTCAATATTTCATTTGTATTATTTCTTCCGTACAAAGCCGAAGTGACCGCGTATGCGTGACGGGTCACCTTCCCGCTCCATAAGGGTAGATCAGTGGACACCTTCACCGATTTTCCTTTAGCCTCCCATTTGAGGAGGGGTTTTCCTTTGATGTCCTTCATTCTTCTTTTAAAACCAACCAGGGGAAAATTTCGCTCGGCGGTCTCAGAGGTAGTGCCGAACACGTCGGCCTCGCGCTTCAGTCTCCTCTCCCTTTGAGTAAGAACTTCCACCGCTGGGGAGATTGGATCAACTTTGGGGACCGCGAAGGTCGCTGAAATAAGGAAAAATGTTAGGAAGGAGTTATAAGAGATATATAAAAGAAGATCGAAAGAGACCGCAGGAAAAACTAACTTTCATCTGGAGTGATCTCAGCGATCTCGGGCCAGATCTCTATATAGTGAATGAGATCGATCCTCTTACCTGCCAAGAAAGCCAAAATTTCAGCTCCTCAGCTGAAACCGCTGTTATCTTTTTGAAGACGCTGTCAGGTCGTGGAGATGGTGAACTCCTGAGACCGCCGAGGTCACCTTCAAAGATGAGAAATCTCTCCGTCCAGAAGGAGATTTTGTTGGGAAGATTCAGGATTTTAATACCTTCTGCTGAAAAATACATCAACCCTTTGAATTCTTCCTTCTTTTTTCCTTCCTTCAGAAGCTTCGCAGTAAAGGTTGCATGAAAGAGATTCATCGTAAATTTTATCTTCGCCGACCTCAAGTAATTGATGAAGACGTTGACCAGACCGATCGAGTTCGGGGGCAGCTGGGCGAGCACCAGGCCATAATACTCCAAAATCTCCAACCATTCCCAAGGAAGAGGAATCCTTAGCCCATGATCGAAGTGATCGATGGGGATGACAAATTTCTTCTCTTCTCCAAAATTCAACCTTTCTTGTTCAGTTGGCGGTCTCACAACTACCTGAGTCTGGATCATATATTTCTTTATAAACTCAATATACTCATCCTTTGATAAGCGACCTTGCTTGTGATCGGCATTCAGGAAGATGTTGGCAGAAGAAGCACGAGCGGACACCATTTTGAGAGATCGGTGAGATCGGTGCTTAGAGCGCATTCAAGAAAGCATAAAACAAAGGTTATGAAGGTAGCTATTTATAGAAGACGTAGGGTCATTTCGTAATCATTACCTCTTGCAGATCGCCCAGTAGAAAATGTTCAGACCGCTCGACCTGTGCAAGGTTATGTAAAAGCATACTGTGGTTGGCGATCTCAATCAATAAAACATATACACATAAAGCAGCAACACAGGCAACCCAGGCATAAAGAGATCGAAATTATATAAATCAAGACCGCACAGAACATCAAATTAAACAGAACCACACAAATATATGGAACATTAATAGTAAAAATATTACAAGATATATTGTTTAAATCCAGAGACCGATCGGTCTCAAATTAAATGTTCATTTCCTAGAAGGCCTGTTTCTCCCTACATGAGCCGCAACATCCTGCATGTCGTTCACTGCGGCCATAACCGACACCAAATTATGATTGGCCAGCATTGCAGCTCGGTGAATCTTTGACATTTCCTTGTCCACCTGCTCCATAGGGATCAGCACAATTTCAGGCTGCGGTCTCTCCGCTGGATGATCGCTGGAGGTACCCGGTCTCATCAGCATCTTTGCATGACCGCCCCTCAGCCTCTCATTCTCCGCACACAGTTCCGCAGCATTCCCCTTGTAATACTCAGCATCCTTTTCGGCCTTCTTAAGAGCTCGCGCGATCTCTGCAACCCTCAGATCGCATTCTTCTCGAATCCTCTTCTCATTAGTGCGCAATTTCTCTTCGAGATCGCGGTTCTGATCGTTCTGAGTTCGCTCCCTCATCAGCATAGAGCGAACATCCTCGAACATTGGATTAAGAATGTTGGCTAGCTGAGGGGAGGTCTTGATGTGCTGAGGAAGTTCTCCCTCCTCGATCTCAGCATTATCATCTGCGGTCACAAGAGATGGGTTATTTCAATCATTAACATACGATCAAATAAGTTCTTCTTCTTTAAATAAACAGAAAGAGTACTTGGAAAGAAGTTGAGACCGCAGTCACGTAAAGCTCTTCTGACATCTTTACTGACCGCGGGATCTGCAGTCAGTGAAAGGCGATCTGATCCCCTTAAACGCTCCAGATCCATTCTTTCCAAATCTCTTTTTTGCGATCTTTCTCCCTCTTTTCTTCTTCTTTTTAACTCTTCATTACTCAAGAGGATATCGTCGGTCTCAATAAGGATGATCTCACGTTTTCTTTCAGGAGAGACAGGTCGAACCATAGGTAATAGAAGGAACTCAACTGACTAGGGAATCATTTTACCCTTACCAGCTCGCAAAATCGAGACCGCCGCCGCACGATCTGCTGCAGCCTTGTTCAGACGGTCCTCCTGGGAAGAATCGCCAGGGAGATCGCTAGAAAGCGCAGCTTTCTCCTTTGCAATCTGCAGTTTCTTCGCGATCTCCCCTTCAGTATTTCTCTTCTCAGCGATCTGCGAGACCACCTTTTTCTTCTTCTCCTCTCCATCGATCAGAGCCGCCTTCTCCTCAGCGACCCTGACTGTCTCTTTTTTCTTCTCCTCCTCAACGATCAGAGCCGCCTTTTCCTCAGCGAACCTGACCGCCTCTTTCTCATTCTCCTCAACGGTCTTAGCCGCCTTTTTCTTCCTTTCCTCTTCCTCTCTTTCTTTTTTCTCTTTTTTCTCCCTTTCCTCCTTGTCTTTCTTCTTCTTCTCCTCGTCCTCTCTCTTTTTCTTCTCCTTCCTCTCTTTCTTCTCTTTCTCTTCTTTCTCCTTCTCTTTCTCTTCTTTCTCCCTTTTTTCCTCTGCCTCTCTCTTTTTCTCCGTCTTCATCACCTCTTCCATCTCCTTCTTTCTCTTTTCCTCCTCCTTAGCCTTGATCGCTGCATCAGCGGTCTCCTTCTCCCTATCCGTGATCTCCTTCTCAACAGTGGCATTTCTGAGAGCTGAAGCCTCAAGGGGATCCAACACCTGCAATGATGAAAAAGATGAGTTATTAGAAGAAACCTCATCAAGGTAGGCGATTAATCCATAATCATCCTCTCTTGATAAAGTTGAGACCGCGGGAAGGAAGAGGAGATCGCCCTTAGCATTCACCTTTTGAAATTCCGCGGTGTCTTCCAGGTTGACAGATTCAGAAAATTCGGTCGCCCCCATGGCGGTCACGTCTTTTTCTTCCTCGTTTCTTCTGCTTCTCTTATAAGTCAAGCTGGATGGACTTGAATTTTTTTTCTTTTCTTACCCTTCGAAGCGGCCTCATGTTCGGCGATCTTCTGCCTCAAGGATTCGGCCTCGGCCTTCTTCTGACGCAACCCAGCCAGAATGACCTCGGTAGAGGCGGTCTCAGGAAGTTTGGAAGTTGTTTGATCCAGCGCCTCCAGGAATTTCTGATAATTAAAAGAAATGGAAAAGTCAGGCAATTTCCATACAGGGTCTGAAGAAGTATTAGATGGTTCAGAAGCGACAGAGACTGGCACAACTGAACCCTCAGGAAGCTCAAATTTCATTAACGGAGATTGGGCGGTCTCCTTTGAAGCGCTCGCTTTCGTTAGAGTCTTCGGCGCCTTCTTTCCTTTCTTCGAGCTGACACTTTCCTTTTTTCCAGGAGAGTTCACTTTCGATGGATGAGCTTTTAAGAGATCGAGCATAGTCATCTTTGCAAGAAGATCGCGCCTGCCTAATTATCAAAGACCGCTCAAGGATTGGAATTTCTCAATGTCTTACAGAATGAAGATTTCAGCCGGTATTTATAGACCTAGCTGCATTTATGACGGTCGCGGTCTCGGCGGTCAAAATTTACATTTTCGAAGTTCCAAGTGCAACTTAAAAATGTGCGGGGACTATGTTTGCCCAGAAAGCCCGCGACCTCCTCTTGCGGGTCAAATTTTTCGGCCTCAGCGGTCTCAATTTCGGTGATCGCCCAGATCGCCAGCTGCCTCCTTAGCCAGATTTTTCTAAGTGCCAAGCGGTCAGGACAGTGCGAGACCGCCAACTTAAGCGGTCTGATCGATTTCCTTATTTTTGCTATTTGCACCTCTTCTCCCTGCCCTGGCTCTCCTGTATCCCGGGCAGCCCGTAGTTTTCAGTTTTGCCCGTTTAGGCAGCCCCCTCGTCTATAAATAGAGGAGTAGGGGTACCAGAAAAGGGACTTTTGCTCCGAGGCTCCAGCTTACAACCTGTGTATGCGGTCTCACTTTCTCTTGATCACCATTTCATGATCGTTTCCCCTTTTTTCCAGCATCTTCTATCTTAGTAACCTGCGCTTCGCAGTTTTTCCCATCCCCCTTTGTGTGAATTTTGGAGGTACCATTTTTGGCACCAACATTGACTAAGTCTGAAAAATATCTGTGAGTTATCTCAACTACATAGTCAGATGTCTTGACGACAACGGAAAAATCTCAATGACACAATGACACAGATGGAAGGATGCTTGGCGGCGACATATTTCGATGAAAAAAATGTTGATCGTCGAAACACAACTCAACTATTTAACGCAGTATTAGATCTTTCAATCTAAGCCATCTGATGATTAATTAAGCTAATCAACAGTACAAACAGGTACGCGCCCCTTCATCTGCCTCTAGTATAAATAGGATGAATACATAGGACAAAATCACACTGTCATTTGTCCTAAGTCATCTCTGTGATAATCTTCCATTCCGTTCCCAACATTCTCTCATTCCCGCCAACCTAATTCAATGACTCCAAAAAAAGACAAGGAAAAAAATGAGGCTTCGGTGATCTCTGGTTTTGAGCTTCAGCGAGGAGGATTCAGTTTCTGTTCAGAAGAAATCAGATCGATTATAGGACATCTAGAAGCTATTGGGTTTGAGTACTTGCTCAGTGAGCCGTGTGTACTGATGCAGAGATAGATGCTAGAAATTTATGAAGGAGCAAGAGTAAATCACTCTGAGACATCTCCAAAATTGAATGTGGGTGGTAGGAAGGTCAAGGTGTCGGCCAAGAGCCTAGGGAAATCTTTACGCCTGCCAAGCCGGAAGGCAGGAGAATAAGAGGAAGACCTTACTGGAGAAGACTACACTGCAGGTTATACCTGGTGTGGTCACAGTGACAAGACCTATGGGTCAATTAATAGAGAAAAATTTAATCAAAAGGCAAAAATCCTAGCTGATGTAGTGGGGAAGGTGATGCTCTGCAAGACAGTCTCTCATGACAGAATCTCCAAGGAGATGTTTGAGATAATATGTTGAATCATCCTCTCCAAGAAGACAGACGGGAGAGTTCTGTTATTTCAAAGAGTAAAGGGGAACTTGAAGACCCCCAGTTATGGAAGAATTCTATCTCTCTTGTTGGATCTTTAGGCTCCCTTAGAGGGGGGGGGGGGGGGGGGGGGGGAGGCTAAATAAGTATTTTATGAAATTTAAAATTTAATAGAACTATGGTTGTTAATAAAAGAAGTTTAAGAATATTTTATAGAAGAATATATTTTAATATCTCAGAAAATATTATATTGAAGATTACTTTTAAAAGAAATAAGATGTCAATATTTCTTCACTACCGTTGGTGGTAGAAACTACCGCTCGGGACTAGCAACAGAAATTGAATCCAAGAGTTTCTTTCTTATGAAAAATGAACCTTCCAATATATTTTGTGTTAAAGCTTTTGAAGAATGCTATTCTAACCATTTTGATGCATGGAAATAAAATCTAGATAATTAGACAAAGAGAAACATGATTTTATTTCTTTAGAGATTGAATACAAAAAGGTTTGATTTAAATGACACTTGAAATCAAGGCGAATAGAAAAATTCTTTTTGTTTTCTATATCGACCCTTCTCCCAAGGACTGGTTAGCTCTAGACTATCTCTCCCCAGATGATGCCTCGAGCCGCCCCCTAGGTGAATTCTCCCTAGTCCTCGCAAGGCCCTCGTTGCCGACCACGTGGCAAATTTCTCTACCGATAAGAAGGATAAGTGTTACAAGATTAGATAAAAGAAAAACTCCCCTCTAAATTGAACACTTGATGCAGATGTTGTTTCACATGCAAATGTTCAATCTTTGTGACTTGAGAGTCTTTCTCTTTGATGTTCTTTAGATCCTTGGATATCTCCAATTGATTAGAATTTGTTGCAGCGAGAACATTCCATGTGTATGTTGAGAGAAAGCTTCTTGATCGCTGCTTTGATAGCTTTCAATCCATGCGCATGAATTTCTTTTTGATCTTCTCTGAAGAACTCTCTCTTTAGATAAGTGGGAAACACCCCTAACTTTTCTCTAGACGACTAGGGCTTTCAGCCCATGACAATTTTGTCCAAAACCGTCAAGGGAAACCAATTTTGTGTTGTTTTATATAGAGGTTGTTGTGCAGGATGTTATAGCAGAGTGGTAGCACTATAGCGGAGCGGTAACGCGAATTCTTCAATTTCCTTCTTTATCTTCTCTTCAATTTTGTGGATTTAGCTTTTATCATTGGAAATAAATTATTCCCCATGAAAATATGATATAGTCTTGCCTTCACCATGATATTAGATGCTCATTTTGGTTTCTCAATCAAATCATGATTGACTGGGGTTTCCTAAAGCTATCACCCGGCAATAGAGTTAACGCGCCACGGTAGAACTTGCTATATATGATTCCTGTCGATATTCCATTCTCGATGACATTGCCATCTCGATGATATTTCTAATAAAGACGTCACTACCGCCAGCGATAGCGTTATTGCACTGCGGTATGAGTCGTTATATTGAGTCTCATCGACATTCCTTTATCGACGATATTTCCTTCTCGACGTTGTTTCCAAATATGCATAAGCTACTGCCAGCGGTAGCGTTACCAAGCTGCGATAACAGTAGAGTATTGAATTGATAGGGAATCATCGTCTTTCTTTTTCGTACTCATAGGGGCTTGAAAGTTGAAGTTCCTGCACACTATAAACACATGGCATGCATGATCAAATACAGTGGGATTTGTTATTCTCAAACCAAGAGATGTGGAAAGCATGTTCCAACAAACTCCCCCTTTTGATAATAACAAATCCTCTTAGAAAGAAAGCATTCAAAAATAAGAAATGTGTTCATAGTAAAGGATAAGCGTGATAGTACGGATATGCTCCCCCTATTTAGATGCTCCCCCTACATCAAAGCATCCTATGTATATTACTCCCCTTATGTGTGGATTTCTTTCAAAGTTATTCTCCCCCTTTTGGTATTATCAAAAGAGGGTGGAGAGAAAAAAATATATCGTGTAAGGTGTAATATGTTTGTAGAGAAGGGAAAGAGAATGACAAAGATTTATGACTTAGTGATACTACATGGTGAGTGAGTAAAGGAAATTTGGAATAAGAATGAAGTATCATTAGTTAAGTAACCAAAACCACTTGTTTGGTAAGAAAATATTCATGATTGAGCGTACACGTAGTAAGGATAGTGGAAGGCATGATTCAAGATAAATAGACATGGTTATAGTATTTTGAAGCATAGTAAATGAGTAAGAGTTTTGTTGTAGTAGAAAATAGATGTTTTATCAATTGAAGGTTAAGATCAAAATATCACTTGTTATCAAAATATAATAGCACTTGCTTAAAAAGTAGATAAGAAAGATTGAGTATACAAGGCGTAGCGGAAGATAAGTTCAAATATAATAAGCATTTTTAAAATAAAATCATTTTTGAAATTTGCAAGCATAGAAAATGAATAAGAGTGTTAGTATTTGAAAAAAGTGTGAAATTTTCCGTAGATCTAGGAGTGAGCAGGAATAGTATAACTCAAAGTTCAAGATAACAACCAGAAGCACATGAAACCAACACAATCTTTATTGATCAAGCAAAGTTCTTCATTACAGGGCAAGGTATACATGGCGAGACATGATTTCGCCAGTATACAAAAATAGAAGAGAAAAACAGCTGAAAGATAACCAGCGGTCTGCCTAACTGAGAATGCCTGACCGCTCGACCTGACAGTCCGCCCGGCTAGAAAACAAGACCGCCCAAACTTCCTGCCTGCGCCTTGAACAACACCAACTGAGAACCTCGCGAACTCCCAAACTCCACTGATCCTCCTGAACTCCAGCAACCCGCACTGCAAGCCGCGAGACCGCCCGAACACCTTCAGAAGAGGAAGTGACCGCTGCTACCCGCACAATCCGCAGAAGCTGCACAAAACAAGTTCGATCAGCTAACCGGCCGGTCACAAAAAGAGACCGCAAGAACAGGACTTGAGCTCAGCTTACACTTGGTGCGATGTTTTTGCTGCTACAGTGGCTCCTATTTATAGGCGTAAGACATGATCCAGTCACCACCCTATGAGATAGGTTCACCACCCCTTGATCGCGCGACCAGACTAGTCAACCCGCGTGATTAGCAAAAGATCCTCCTGCTTAGTGAGCTCGCCAACTTCAACAGAAGCCGTGTGATCATGACAACTCGCCCAGTCATGACGCTCACCACCTGTGTTCGCCACCCGACATCCTCCAGGGACCGCAAACAAACCAGACCGACTAGGGCAACAACCCCCCAAGTCGATCAAACACCTGTGACCGTATATGCCAGCTGATCACCGAAAAACCAGCCATGTGAGCACAAAACCGGAGACCGCGTGACTAAGAAGACCTTAGTCCACGCGCACCACAAAGAAACTGGACAGCCACCAGACCGGACTACCCCCACCATGCGATCACAAGCACCAGATCGCGCGGTCACGCTGA
Source organism: Dactylorhiza incarnata (assembly GCA_033032865.1). Lineage (NCBI taxonomy): Eukaryota > Viridiplantae > Streptophyta > Magnoliopsida > Asparagales > Orchidaceae > Dactylorhiza > Dactylorhiza incarnata. Next base: position 8,626,446 of record JAWHQI010000013.1, read on the forward strand.
ACAGAAGATAGCTCGCCATGCGGTCACGCGACTAGACCGCGCGGCCTCCCCTCGGCACCCTTAGACAGAAGAACGATGGTCACACCGAATAACCCGCGGCTAGACCAGAGAGGTCAGACCACCAGAGGAGACTGCAAGCCCGAGCGGTCAGACCAGACCACGCGGTCTCCCCCCCAGACCGCCAACTTCATAAACTTCCACTTCAACATTTTCAACACTCCCCTTTGAAGTGGGAAGTTGAAAACAGCCCAAGTAAACTCCTTAGCCGAGTAAACGGCCCCTTCACCAGCGCCTTTGTGAAGATGTCAGCAATGTTGTCCGGACTTCGAACATGCTCGACCGAAAGAGACACCTCTAGTACCTTCTCACGAATGAAATGATTCTCAATCTCGATATGCTTGGTTCTCGCGTGACAAACTGGATTAGTAACCAGTTTGAGAGCACTCTCATTGTCGCCGCGGAGCAGAGTCGGACCCTGAACCTCCTTATGGACATCTCCCACCAACCTCCTAAGCCAGATGGCTTCTTGAGCTGCCAAGGCCGAAGCCTTGTATTCTGCTTCCATGGTCGAGACCGACACGGAATCCTACTTCTTGCTGCACCATGATATAGTCGTGGGGCCCTCCATGAAGATGTATCCAGACGTCAACTTCTGATCATCTGAATCTCCCCCGTAATCAGCATCCATGTATCCATGCACCTCGAATCCCGCATCCCTCCTGTAAAGAAGACCCATATCCGAGGTTTCCTTGACATACTTCAATATATTCTTGGCCGCTAGAAGATGAGGCATCCGTGGTTCCGCCATATACTGACTCACCCTGCCAACTGCATATGCAATATCTGCCCTGGTAATCGTCAGATAGATCAAACTCCCAACCAGAGCCCGGAACACCAGCAGATCTTCCAGAATCCTGCCCTCATCCTTGCGAAGTTTCATGGCCTTCTCCAGAGGTGTGGTAATGCACTTCCCTTCCTTCATGTCGAACGTCTCCACGATTCGCTCCGCATATCCATCCTGGGACACCAGCACTCCACTTCCCTTCCTCTGCACTCTGAGTCCAAGGAAATGGTGAAGTTCACCTAAGTCCTTCATCTCAAACCTGATAGATAGCTCAGCCCGAAGCCTTGCTACTTCCTCCTTCGAATTCCCCGTCACAATCATATCATCGACGTAAAGCAGCACGATGACTTGAAACTCGCTACTCTTCTTGACGAACAAGATCGAGTCTGAGTCTGAAGCACCAAACCCACAGAATAAGAGATATTCTGCTATCTTTCCATACCACGCCCTCGTCGCTTGCTTCAACCCATACAGGGACTTCTTCAACTTACAGACATGGTCAGGAAAATCTTCAAATATGAAGCCTGGCGGCTGAACCATGAAGATGTCTTTGTCAATCTCGCCGTACAAGAATGCATTCTTTACGTTGAGCTGCCAAATCTCCCACCCCCAACATGTCGCCAAGGCAATCACAACCCGCACTGAAGTCATTTTTGCCACCGGACTGAATGTCTCTTCATAGTCCTCACCGTATTGCTGCGAGAATCCCCGAGGCACAAGGCGAGCCTTGTATCGCTCGATACTACCATCTGCCTTCTTCTTGAGGTTGTAGACCCACTTGCATGTCACAGGGGTGATACCCTTGGGCCTGGGCACCAGAGACCAAGTCTCATTCTTCTCAAGAGCACTCATCTCTTCCTGCATAGCTGAATCCCACTGTTCCACGCCTTTGGCCTTCTCGAAGCTCGGCGGCTCCCTCTTATCCAAGGGACCAGCAAAGAAACACGAGACAAAGCTCACCATGTTTCCTCCTGTATAGCGATCAGGGGCAGTGATTGTTCGCTTCGATCTCCTCAGCTCCTTCCCCTGACTCATAACATCTTCAGCTGCTTCTTCCCTAGCTCCCCTTCCAGACGTACTCGGAGCATCGCTCCCCCTGCTTCCTGATCCAGAAGCCTCTGCCTCAGAACTAGATATTGATGGACCACCTGGTGACACATGCAGCTCCACCTGAATATTTTCCACAGCTTTCTCCGGCTCCTCCACCCTGTTTCTGGTAGCTCAACACCAGAACTTCCCTTATAAGACATCACCTCGTCAAACACGACATCGTGAGATGCAACAAACCTCCGCGTCTCCGGGTCCATGCACTTCCAGCCCTTCTTTCGGTCATCATAACCCACGAAGACTAGCTTCCTTGCTTTTGCATCTAGCTTCGTCCGAAGCGCATCTGGAGCGTGCACATAGCAGGTGGAACCAAGCACCCGAAGGTGTGCCATGCTTGGCTTTTCCTTGAACATCATCTCATGTGGAGTCAACAAGTTGATGGGACTGAGAGGCATCCTGTTGATGACGTAGGCAGCACAATACATTCCCTCCGCCCAGAAGGACTTTGGGATACTCTTGGCATGCAGCCAACAGTTGCAGGTCTCCGTCAGATGATGGATCTTCCGCTCTGCAACTCCGTTTTGTTGTGGAGTATGTGCACAAGTAAGCTCCCTCCGGATGCCCGCCTTCCTGCAAAAAGTAGAGAATCACCAGAGGTGAACTCCCCTTCGTTGTCAGTCCTCATCTTCTTAACCCGCAGACCAAGCCGACCCTCCACGAGCTCCTTGAACTCAACAAACTTGGGAAACGCCTCCGCCTTCTCCTTCAGAAAATAGACCCAGACATATCTGGTGTGATCATCGATCAACACCAGCATATACATGCTTCCTCCGAGGCTTGGGGTAGCAGTTGGTCCCATTAAGTCACCGTGGATACATTCCAATGGCACACTACTCCTTGTCTGCGACTTGTCAAATGATAGTAGATGAGACTTGCCGAACTGACATCCCACGCAAACGTGACCATCTCCGTAGGAAGATAGGCTAGGCAGGCCCTTGACCAGACCTCTCACCGCCATAGCCTTCAGCTTGTCCATCCCTACATGCCCCAACCTCTCGTGCCATATGACGGCACTATCATTTGTCTTCATCTTGTCGACATAATAACTTGTCGATAAAATGAACAAGTCTTTTGCTCTCCTCCCGACATGAACGACCTCGGCCTTCACCGCCTCAATATTCCGAAGAAACCTCACTTCTGTTGGGCCAAACAGAACGTGATACCCAGCGTATACAGCATTGTCACGGAGAAGAGGTTCTTCCTCATTCGGGGCACATGATAGACACTCTTCAATGTAGGCGGCCCTCTATCACTGCCTAAGGAAACAACCCCCACCTTCTCGACACTATGCACGGTATTATCAGCAGTAATAATGACATCATTACCTGACTGGGTTGTGCTGAAGTAATCTTCGACTCGTCCCCGGTGAGGTGATGACCACACCCCGAGTCCATGATCCAGTCATCCTGATAGTTGATAGGAGTCGCAGCTCCAACAGAAGCCAAGAAGGCTCCTCCCCATCCTCCATCATTCTGCCTGGCTTCAGCTTCCTCCTTTCCTGCAGCAGCATGCCCGGGCTGAAGATTTACCTGGTACACCTTCCTGATGTGACCATGCTTCCCACACTTGAAGCACTTGGGACCTTCTCCCTACTTCCTCCCTTCAGCCTTAGGAGCATAGCCCCTCTCCTGCTGTCCAGAAGTTGAAGGCCCATTGCCTCCTCCAGTGGTCTTCTTCTTCTCCCACTTCTTCTTCTTTCCTGTGAAGAGAACCTCGCCATCTCTCCCAGACACGGACACCCCCGCCATCTGCCTTGCCAAACTCTCCTGCGAAGCAAGCAGATTTTCCAGCTCCAGCTGAGACGACTGATTTGCCCAACCCTACACCGACGTCACAAAGGCAACATATTCCGTCCGCAAGCCACGGATGATGTGCCTCTTCAGCTTCACCTCAGAAATTGGCTCATCAGGATCCAGTGCTGAAATCTCGGCGCACAAGTTCTTCATCTTCAAGAAGAATGTTGAGATAGAAAGATCACCTTGAGCTGATTTGTCCAGCTCATTCTCCAAAAACTATAGCCTCGCTACATTCTTCTTGTTAAACAGCTGATACGTATTCGGCAAGTGCACCGGTCGCTATCAAGTAATAAAATTGGGAATAGCTTCCCCGAATATCGTCTATCAAGTAATGCAGGTTCTAGTGAACGAAACGTGTGGTGAATCGATCGTTATACGAGCGAATAAAGGAAAAATAAGGGCATGGATTTTGGGTTTCCTAAGCTAGTGCAGAAAAGAGAAATGCGGGTCAAAACTCTGCTTCGCAAGGCGAGGTGGATGCAATGGCCGCGATGCTGTGCTTCGGGAGGCACGTGGACGGAAAGTAACTATGATGGGTGAGGGTCGCACACACCTCTTCTCCAAGCAACGCCACTAGCAATTGCTAGGGCTTCACACACAACAGATCTCAGAAAAACACAGCAAAAAAGTGCTATTCTCGCACCACCGCATCATTGCACATGAACATCACAAAAGATTTCTAACATGAATCTAAATGATAGTTCATTACAACAACACAAGGAAAACACAAACATAAAGTTTAGAGAAGACCAATAGGAAGAAATCACCGCGGCTTGGGTTCTCGGCAGGAATGAGAGGTTGTCGGGCTCTCTCCGGGCTCGGCCCTCAGATGGTGTGCTGATTCGATGGAGGCTGTCACCGCTCCAAAGACCTACAGCTCTTCTATGGCTTCCCACGACGAGGAATGCTTGAGCACTTGGCGGAGGATGCTTGCTAACATTCCCGAATGGAAGGATGGTGTTGGAAAATGCCGGAAAATGGCCTCTTTGGTGGTGGAGGTGAAGGAGAAGCCTTCAGGCCTCAGGAACTGCGGGAAGGACCTAATTTCCCGCTCCCCTCTCCGCTCTCCCCGCTCTATGCGATGTAATCTGCATTTTATACTAAACAGGCAGAAAAATGGTCACGCACGGTCGAACGCACGACCGTGCGTGAACCGTGCATTATTAAATGATAAAATCAGACTTGAGGGAGACGCAGCGCCGCCCGTGCATTTTATTCACGCACGGGCAAATCCGCCCGTGCGTACAAATGCATGGGTAAATTCAGAATGACCAAAAACATGGAGAACACAGGCCAACCGTGCGTTTTACTCACGCACGGTCAAATCCTCCCGTGCGTAAAACGCACGACTAAATTCAGATCGATCATTTTCTGCCCAAATCAGAGCGCACGACCGCAATAGCCCGTGCGTCAAGGAAAATGCACGACCGTGTGTTTCACACAGTCATGAATTCGGGGAGAAAACTGGATAGAAGATAATCCGGCCACCTGCATACAAGATAAAAATAGCTGGGAATACAGCTTCAGCACCAGATAATCATAGAGAAATGGAAGGGGGGCACCATGTGCTTACCCCCAATAACAAGGAGCGCAAATGCACACCGAAACGGGCCTAAGAGTGCACCTATCAAGGAATAACCAATATGAATGAAAACATGCCTAAAGTGTAGTACATAGACTAGATAATCGGCCCAGATGAGTCCATAAATGTGTATATAAATGGGACTCATCACACCCCCAGACTTACCCATTTGCACGTCTCGGGCAAACACTTAATCCTATGGTAGAAAAGTGCACGTTAAAGAAGCAACTGCGCAGGCAAAACACGATGGGAAGTAAAGAAATAACGATCGTAAAAATAAAGTAGAAAAGATTTTAAAACAAAGACTATATTTTAAGAACTTCTACAAGTGTAAAATACAAAATACTACTACTCTAAGGTGAATTATTGGTGAATCGAACTGTCGTGCCCTAGGGAAAGTAGCGTGAACTGCTGAGGTGAGCGTTGTTCAAATTGGGTCTCAAGAAAGAGCTCTCCAAGAAATCCATCAAGGTCGATGGTCATATGCTTGCCCTTTCACACCTTCTCCACTGCATGAGACGATCTTGTCAAGAATCAGTAGGGCTTTTAGGCTAGACTTGGGCTTGGGTTGAGGTACGATAATGAAGTAGAAGAACGTAGGCTAAACGCACCCAACCTCCGATAAATAAACAAAATTCAACCTTAATATCTTCACCTTGAAAGACCCTCCCCCAGACTTCAATTAAGCATTATGGTGTGCGCGAGACTACCATACTTATGGTTCTATTCTTTTTAGAGTTCATTAACTCTTTTTTTTAGATCCATAATAACATAAGTTAGGATCAATCAAATTTTATTTTTCATTTTTCTGCGCGCACACACCACATCACACCTCCAAATTTTTATTTCTCCGCATCGCACAATCATCAACAAAATGTATAAATTTCAAAGCTTGACTCTAGTGCATTTTAGGTTAGGATATGTGGTCTTGGTGAAAGTTTGGTGGAGTTTAACAAATAGGAAAGGCAAGGCTCAACGAGGCTAGCAAAGGATGATATTAGGTTGGGAAATCAAAGCTCAATCGGATCGAATGATGGCCTACGTCATGTTCCCAACAAGATCATTCAACGCACTCGTTTTGAAAATTGCTAGGGGCAAGTTCTTAACCACCGAGCGAGGTCTCCTCTCCTTCCAACTCAAACAACACGAGGCTAACAGCTCTTCTATACTCGACCTAGGGCTACCGCTAGATTCACTAAATTCACCGTTCGAGTAGAGTATTTTACAGTTACACTACAGAAGTAAATAAAACTATAATTTTGTAATAAAATCTACTCTACAAGAATTTTTAAGCCACGTTAGCGCCCTACTAGTAGCACCGCACGGGTCACAACTTGTTCTGCCACACAATCCTAAATCAACAAACAAGCTTCCAAACATACAAATTAAACACTTACACGATAAATGCTCACGAATAACAAGAAAACGAATGTGGTGCGTGGTATGCAATGCGACAATACATTTGAAAATTCCTAACTCAGCACATTCTAACATGTCATGCAAAGTGTGTGCACGTGCACCGATCACTCTCTCCCCCTGACTTGATCAAAACCAACTATAATAACCAATTCAGAAATAAGTAGGAAAGGGGTAGAGTGGACCTCTGCTCATAAATAAGCATGCCAGAAGTGCGGAAATTCCTCTTTTCTTTTAATAAAATATCCTCTCCATTATCCACCACGCGAGAGCTCCAACCTGCGTTGTTAGCAAGAAGGAAATACAGAACATATAAAAAAAATAAAGCAAACAGAACCGATAGGTTCCAATGGGTTGTCTCCCAAGAAGCCCTTTTGTATAACGTCCTTAAGGTGGACCAAATACCTGTATTAAGCAGTTTATAAAGTCTAGGAATACGCAAAAGTTAATAAATCCTAATTATTATTACAAGCTCAAAATAAAACAGCTATAAGCTGAATTGAAGTAGTAACGACTGATGAAAGAGAATGGTCCGGGGACCTGGTAGTAGGGGCGAAAATTAAGTAGGATGCTCAGCCTCCAAACCCAAATCTCCTCCTTTTTCGCTCTCTTCTTCTCCTCCAGTATTATGTCTTCAAAGAAGATCCGCTTGCCCCCTTGTAACCAATCCTCAAAGGGAAGCACCAACGATGATGAAGAAACAAGATATTTCTTCACTGTACCTTCCTCATCCCGCCAGGATTTCGGCTCTCCTATGCATAAGGTCTGATCAACCGGAGGAGGGGCATCATGCATCCTTGTACATAAAGAAAGGGGGCCAGGAGATAAATTGGAAGAAAAACTAACAGAAATCTCATCTGAGGGGATAATCCCGGCTTCATCCCCCATAGGGTGCGGCAAAGACAAACTGATGATATCATCGAAGATTTCACTAGACTCAACAGCGCACGCAATGGCCTCCTCTATCACTTGGAGTTCCTCGCACTGAACTGAAATGTTTGCTTCAGCACAATCGAGACGGTCCTCCTTCATGAGAGTGGGCACGACACCGCGCAGGTCTGCAACATCCTGCAAATTGACCTCAATGACAATATAAGAAATAGATGTAGATTCGTGTGTAGTGGGAGAAGACGTGCCACTTGAGAGTTCGAGCTCACTCTCCACACAGGGGCACAAATCCACGTAAAGTGGTACGTGAACCGAAGAGGTATGGGGGGTCGCATCATAAACAGAGTCATGAGGGGCACTGATGCACGTGTCGATTCCAGAAACTTCAAGCACTGAAGGTGGAAGGGACATGTAACCAGAGGAAGGAGCTTTGTTCGCCGAATTCGAGGATGGGACGATCCGGATATCCGGCTCATCGTCATCCTCCAATTGGCGAAGATAATCTCCACAGTCCTTCAAGGCGTGCTCTCTACCTTTGCAAAATAAACACTACATTACCGGCTTTGCCGGCACCCAAGGTGCGGGAGCCGCGTAATAGTGCGACAACGGAGGCGCAGTAGAGGATCCAAAAGATTTATGGGACCCGTACGGTTTCTGAACAACACCATACTCTTTGGGACACCTATCACTAGCGTGGTATGTGTCCCCACACCAACGACATCGGATATTCAAATGTGCCCACATGATACAGAAGAAGAAAATAGCCTGAAAAATAGTAAATTAAAAAGGAATAAAAGACTCAATCGCAAACAATCGATTCACAACCAAAATCTCATCACGCCTGCATTCCCCGGCAACGGCTCCAAAATCTTGATGTGTATTCGGCAAGTGCACCGGTCGCTGTCAAGTAATAAAATTGGGAATAGCTTCCCCGAATATCGTCTCTCAAGGAATGCAGGTTCTGGTGAACAAAATGTGTGGTGAATCGATCGTTATACGAGCGAATAAAGGAAAAACAAGGGCATTGATTTTAGGTTTCCTAAGCTAGTGCAGAAAAGAGAAATGCGGGTCAAAACTCCACTTCGCAAGGCAAGGTGGATGCAACGGCCGCGATGTCGTGCTTCATGAGGCGCGTGGATGGAAAGTAACTATGATGGGTGAGGGTCGCACACACCTCTTCTCCAAGCAACACCACTAGAAATTGCTAGGGCTTCACACACAACAAATCTCAGAAAAACACAGCAAAGAAAGTGTTATTCTCGCACCACCGCATCATTGCACATGAACATCACAAAAGATTTATAACATGAAGCTAAATGATAGTTCATTACAACAACACAAGGAAAACACAAACATAAAGTTTAGAGAAGACCAATAGGAAGAAATCACCGCAGCTTGGGTTCTCGGCCGGAATGAGAGGTTGTCGGGCTCTCTCCGGGCTCGGCCCTCAGATGGTGTGCTGATTTGATGGAGGCTGTCACCGCTCCAAAGACCTACAGCTCTTCCATGGCTTCCCACGACGAGCAATGCTTGAGCACTTGGCGGAGGATGCTTGCTAACACTCCCGAATGGAAGGATGGTGGTGGAAAACGCCGGAAAATGGCCTCTTTGGTGGTGGAGGTGAAGGAGAAGCCTTCAGACCTCAGGAACGGCGGGAAGGACCTAATTTCCTGCTCCCCTCTCCGCTCTCCCCGCTCTCTGCGATGTAATCTGCATTTTATACTAAACAGGCAGAAAAATGGTCACGCACAGTCGAACGCACGATCGTGCGTGAACCTAAAATCAAACTTGAGGGAGACGCAGCGCCGCCCGTGCATTTTACTCACGCACGGGCAAATCCTCCCGTGCATACAAACGCACGGGTAAATTCAGAATGACCAAAAACATGGAGAACACAGGCCAACCGTGCGTTTTACTCACGCATGGGCAAATCCGCCCGTGCGTAAAACGCACGACTAAATTCAGATCGATCGTTTTCTGCCCAGATCAGAGAGCACGACCGCAACAGCCCGTGCGTCAAGGAAAACGCATGACCGTGTGTTTCACACAGTCATGAATTCTAGGAGAAAACTGGATAGAAGATAATCCGTCCACCTACATACAAGATAAAAATAGCTGGGAATCACCTCCAGCACCAGATAATCATAGAGAAATGGAAGGGGAGCACCATGTGCTTACCCCCAATAACAAGGAGCGCAAATGCACACCGAAACGGGCCTAAGAGTGCAACTATCAAAGAATAACCAATATGAATGAAAACATGCCTAAAGTGTAGTGCATAGACTAGATAATCGGCCCAGATGAGTCCATAAATGTGTATTTAAATGGGACTCATCAACAACCCATCCAGATCTCTCCAGAACTCTGCAGCTGATCCACACCCCAAGATGTGATCAAACAGGTCAGGTGATATTGCCCTCTTCAGGGCAAACTTTGCTTTGGCATTAATCCGCCTCCAGTTCCTCACCTCATGACCGTTATCCCCAAGAAGAATAACTTCCTCCGTGCTTTCTCCTCCAACAAACTCCCAGAGATCCTCACCCAGAAGATAACTCTGCATACAAGACCTCCACTTCTTAAAGTTGGTCGAGTTGAGCATCTCAATTTCAAGACCCCTTGCTTCCATGGCTCTACCACTGGTTCCTTCTTCACAAAGGCGATGGCAACTTTGAGTTAATCACTACTCTATCCACTCCAACCTCATTCTGATACCATGTGAAATTTTCCGTAGATCTAGGAGTGAGCAGGAATAGTATAACTCAAAGTTCAAGCCAACAACCAGAAGCACATGATACAAACACAATCTTTATTGATCAAGTAAAGTTCTTCATTATAGGGCAAGGTATACATGGTTGTACAACCTCGATATTCGCTGGATAAAGAAATCGAGCGAGACGGGAGTGGCGAGATCCAGACCTCGCTGAGATTAACCTCCAGCCGACGGGACCTCAGCAGACCACCAAAATGGGCTAGCGCGGTCCTCGCAAGGCAACCCTCCAAAGGGGATGCCGCTGGCGGTATTCGCGAGAGGGCTCGCGAGAGCTCCTTCAGCGGGGTTCTCGCAACGCTACCCCCTAGAGGAGGGGTCGCGGACAGGATCCGCGAGAAGGCAGGCGAGAGCTCCGATCGTAATGTTCTCGCAATCCCTTATCCATAAATCAGTAGGGTCAATTTATCATTTTACCCTCGGTGGTCTGCCCTTAGCCTCCTCAAGCAGCGGAGCTTGGTTGTTAGCAGACCCACCTGGGGTACAGTTAGCCATTTTGGGGTGCGGATAGCCATTTTGGGGCTTGGCCGGGTCGCAATTGGCGAGCCCAACCAGTTGAGGAAGGAGTTCGCTAGGCGAGCCCGCCTAGAGGGAGAGCGGATAGTCATCCTGGGACTCGCCGAGGTAGTGCAGGCGAGCGTGCCATGTAAGGTGCCGATAATACCTCTGGGGTTCGTCGACCCAGAGGCTCGCGAGCTCCACTCGCGAGGGAGGTCGCGAAGCGGGCTGGCTCGCCCCGTAAGAGTCCAGGAAGGGATTTTTACCAAGAGGCCCCCGGTGGTCTGCGTTTAGCCTCTCCGAACAGCGGAGTTTGGCTGTTAGCAGACCAATCCGGTGTGCGGATAGTGAGAATGGACAGCGGGATTTGGTTATTGACAGACCACAAAACTAAAATCTATAAATAGACCTCAAAGGGCACCTTGGAAGAGGACCGGTTCATTATCTTTGAGCTCTTCTCTCCCTAGGTCGCTTTGGTTTGGGCTCTCTAGCTCTCCAAGGTGCCCGAGTCTTAGCTTTGGCTTGGGAGGGGAAGCGCTCAACGATCTTCCGGGTTAGTGGAGGGACCTCCTCGCTGAGACTAGGGTCTTTGTTCTTTGCTCAAATCGTCGGCCTTACCTCTCCCGAGGGACCGGTAAGGGCTAGCTGCCTCTCATTTCGGTGAGGGCCCCGAACTCCATAAGAGACCGAGAAATCGGTTTCAACATTTTGGTGCGGTGAGCGTGGAGCGCGGCTGGTTCAAGAATGTCCCAAGGAAGAGTTATGGCTGGGGATGAAGAGCAGGGCGAGGAGTTCGGCGGGAACCCTCAGGAAGCAATGGCTAGGATGTTCGCGGATTTCAAGAAGGAGGTGCTCGACACCTTGGGGTTCACGTTCACGGCTCTGCGAAGTGAGTTTGCGACCCCGGCACCTCAGGCGACCACTCCCCCAACAGCAGTCGGCGAGAGCGCACCAGGAGGAAGGGCTGGAAAAGAAGTTGCCATTGAACCAGGACATGACAGGGAAGGGCGAGTGCTGTTCGCCAGTCCGGCGAGCCCGGTGTTAGCGAGCTCCGCGCCGGCGAATTCGGTGCCGACGAGCTCTGCCCCAGCGAGCGCGGCGCAGGCGAGCGCGCTCCAAGAAGATGCGACGACAGTCGGGGTGGTTGAGGCGAGCGTCGCCTTCGCGAGTGCGATCCCAAGCTTGGCGAGCGAGCTGGGTCCGCGAGCCGAGCGAGAGAAGATGGTAGGAGGGGGAAGCCCCTTCTGCGAATTAGTGTTGTCTGCACCCGTTCCAGCGGGATTCGGGGAATGGGATAGAGTTTACTACAATGGCAGAGATGACCCAGTTCAGCATCTGCAGTCTTTCGAGGACTCGGTCTCCATCAGGCCGATGTCCGATGCCTTCAAGTGTCGGCTCTTCGCCGTCACTCTCAAGGAGAAGGCCAGGGACTGGTTTCATTCACTTCCGGCAGGCTCCATCTACGCGTTCGAGGACCTGCGCCGAAGTTTTTTGTTGAGATTTTCAACTTCAAAGAGGAGGAAGAAGGACGCTGATTCCCTCTTCGCGGTGAAGCAGGAGTCCAGGGAGACGTTGGCTCAGTACGCGGATCGGTTCCAGGAGGAAGTGCAGCTCACTCAGGAGGTGCCCGGGTTTGCACTTCAACTCGCCTTCACGGTCGGGTTGAAGGAAAGTTTCTTCAAGATGGCATTGAAAAGGAAGGCCCCCGTCTCCTATGAGGAGCTGATGGAGAGGGTGGCGGAGGAAGTAGCAAGCGAAGAAGCCAACCCAGAGCTCACCAAGAGGCTGGCAAAGCTCAGTGAGCCGGAGATGAGGCAGCAAGAGGTCAGAAGAAGAGAAGAGCCCCGGGCCCCGGAGGGGGGATGGAGGCCGCAGGGTGGAGGAGTACAGGGGCAAGGAAGGGGTTATGGCCCAGGAAGGGGTAACCGTTTCGAGGGACAATGGAGACCCCCCCAGTTGGGGTGGAGGCAGGGCCCGATGCAGTTGCCTCGCCCACCTCAACAGGCCATGGCAATTGGCCGGGGAAGAGGAAGGGGAAGAGGAGGAGAGGCGGAGATGGCGGCCGCTAGGAGAAAAAGGAACAGGATAGCAGAGACCGGGGCAAGGGAAGCGGCGGTGCCCTATTGCATCTTCCACGATGTGGAAGGCCACTCCACGGACACCTGTCCGGAGTTCCTGGAGGTGAAGAGGGGCAGAGCGCCCGTGCCACCACAGCAGCAACCGTTAAGGATCGTGGAGGTGGAACCTCGGGAGGAGGAGGAGGAAAGATGTGAGGATAGAGCAGATCTGGGGAATAGAGGAGGGATCGGAGTGATCCATGGGGGGGTAGGGGTGGAGGCAACCCGCAAGGCTAGTCTCCATACCATCTACCGACGGAGCGTAGCGTCAACATCCACTGCTCCGCCCCCGGCCAAAAAAATTATTTTCACCCAGAAGGACATGCCGAGCTACGAAGACCCGTTCTGCGACGCGCTGGTCATCCAGACGGCGATCGAGAACTTCACCGTCTCCCGGATCCTAGTGGACAATGGGAGTTCGGTCAATGTCATCTTCAAGAAGGCATTCGACAAGATGGAGGTGGAGCCCAGAAGGGTGTTGGCCTCGGATGGCCCTCTGTTCGGATTTTCGGGAGAGAGGAAGGAAGTAGAAGGAGGGGTAGGGCTCCATGTGACCCTGGGTGGGCAGTCTCGGAACTGTCGCTTTGTCATAGTGGACGCCCTGAGCAGTTACAGCGCCATCTTCGGACGGCCACTCATCAGCGCGTTCCGTTGCGTCCCTTCCACTTTTCATCAGTGCCTCAAGTTCAACGACGGAGGGGTCCAGGTGCGGGTCAGGGGGGATCCCAAGGTAGCAAGACAGTGCTATGTGACGGCCGTCAACACCATCTCCTGGATGGGAGAAGCCGAGGAGTGGGATAAGGTGATGGAGGAGGTAGCCGAAGCCGGAGGTCTGGGGGTGGCTGAAGAGAAGAAGGGAGGTGAAGTTCATGCCCAGGAAGGGGTGGCTGAGATACCCCGGATGGAGAGAAAGGAAGAAGAGGAGAAGGCCCAGGAGGAAAGGGCGGAAGAGCTGATGGTGTTAGGAGAGGGAGTCGAGGAAGAGATCCCGGCTCCCGCTTGTGCCGAGGAAGAAAAGGCTTGGGGGGAGCAGTCCCGGTTGGAGGCCGTGGACGAGGTCGTGGAGCTCGAGGTCATCACCCGGCTGGGGGTGGTGGAAAAAGTCCGGGTCAGCGGAGGACTCAGCCCAGGAGATCAAGCGGAGATTCTGGCTTGCGTGCAGCAGAACGTGGACGTCTTCGCTTGGAGCGCCGCAGAAATGCCCGGGATCGACGCGGATGTGGCGTGCCATCGCCTCAACCTCAACCCTGGTGCCCGCCCCATCCGCCAGAAGAGGAGGGCCGTCGCAGACAAGCTAGAAGGGCCCATCCGCAAGGAGGTGGGCAAACTCCTGCAGGCTAGATTTGTATCGGAGATCCAGTATCCAGGCTAGGTCTCCAATGTCGTTATGGTGAAGAAGGGTGGAGGTAAGTGGCGTATGTGTATCGATTTTTCACTTCTTAATAAAGCATGCCCGAAAGATTGCTACCCCTTGCCCAGAATCGACGCGCTGGTTGACTCAGCCGTCGGTTTTACTGTAATGTCCTTCTTAGATGCTTTTTCAGGTTACCATCAAATCCGCATGCATCCCCCGGACATTAAGGACGTTTCCTTCATCACGGGGGATGGATGTTATTGCTATAAGATGATGCCCTTCGGGCTCAAGAACGCAGGGGCAACATACCAAAGGATGATGGATAGGGTCTTCCGCGAACAGAAAGGAAGAAATTTAGAGGTCTATGTCGACGACCTCATGGTTAAGAGCCGAGACCTCGGGACCCACCTCCGAGACCTCGAAGAGACATTTGGGACCCTGCGGCGGTACAAGATGAAGCTCAATCCCTTGAAGTGTGTCTTCGGGGCAAGCCGAGGGAAGTTCCTGGGCCATTTGCTCACCCCCACGGGAGTGGAGCCCAACCCGGACAAAGTTAAAGCGGTGATGGAATTAGAGTCGCCGAGGAACCCGAAGGAGGTCCAAAGCCTCACAGGGAAATTGGCTGGGCTCAGTAGATTCCTCTCCAAGGCGCGAGAAAAATGTGCACCCTTTTTCAAAGTACTGCGGGGAAACAAGAAGTTCGAATGGACCCCGGAATGCGAGAGGGCCTTCCAAGCCCTGAAAGAACAGCTCACTCAAACCCCTCTGCTCCAGGGACCGAGACCAGGAGAGGACCTATCTCTATACCTAGGGGTAGGATCCGAGGCAGTAAGTTCCGTGCTAATCCGGGAGGAGGGGAAGAAACAGTTCCCAATCTACTATGTTAGCCGAGTGCTGAAGAAGGCGGAACTCCGATACCCAATCCTAGAAAAGTTAGCCTTCGCCTTGGTGGTATCGGCCCGGAGGCTTCGGCCTTACTTTCAGGCCCATTCAATTAAAGTAGTGACCGACCATCCGCTCCGCAAAATCATGGAAGGGGTGGAACACCCAGGAAGGTTGGCAAAGTGGTCCGTGGAGTTAAGCGAGTTCAATATCACCTTCGTACCCAGGACATCCATCAGGGCTCAAGCAGTGGCAGACTTCATGGCCGACTACGCGGCTGAAGTGGGGGAGCACGAGCCACCTCCCCCGGAAGCATGGAAGATGTTGGTGGACGGAGCGTCAGGAAAACACTCCTTCGGGGGGGGGGGGGGGGGGGGGGGAATAGTCCTGGTGAGTCCTCAGGGGACTCGGATTGAGCAAGCCTTAAACATCCGTTTCCCGATCACCAACAACCAGGCGCAGTACGAAGCAGTGATAGCGGGCCTTCGGCTGGCCCGGGAACTGGGTGTGCAGGACGTGGAGGTCTCCACAGACTCCATGGTGGTGGCATGCCAGATCAAAGGAGAGTTTGAAGCAAAGGACCCAACCCTCCTACTATACCTGGAGAAGGTTAAGGGAGTCATCGGGCAGTTCCGCACCTTCTCAATCAAACATGTGCCGAGGGAGGAGAGCACCCAGGCGGACCTCCTAGCCAAGTTCGGTCCTCGAGCGGGGGGAACGACTTCGGAACTCTTCCGGCCCTCCATCGAGGAGGGAGAGTCGATGGAAGTGGATCAGCAGGCCTCATGGATGGATCCATTCATCACCTTCCTATCCTCCGGACAGTTCCCTGGAGAGGGTGTGGACAAGAGGCGCTTCAGGTATAAGTTCGCATATTACTCTTTGCATGCAGGGGTTCTATATAGAAAGACTCTCTCGGGACTCCTGGCTCGTTGTGTCTCCGAGAAGGAGGTCCCGAGGGTGCTGGAAGAAATCCACTCCGGGGAATGCGGCAGTCACTCCGGGTGTCGGACCCTGGAAGGGAGGGTGTTGAGACAAGGCTACTTCTGGCCCACTCTCAGCAAGGATGCAGCAGAGTTCACAAGAAAGTGTCAGAAGTGCCAACTCTATGCTCCGCTCCAACTCCTCCCCGCTCAACGGCTCCGGACCATCACGGCCCCCTGGCCCTTCGCCATATGGGGGTTGGACCTGGTCGGCCCTTTTCCCCAAGCCAGCGGCCAGAGGAAGTTCCTGCTGGTCATGATCGACTACTTCTCCAAGTGGGTAGAGGTGAAGGCACTAGCCAAGGTAACCTCTCAGGTTGTAAGGAATTTTGTGTGGGGGGAAATAATCTGCAGACATGGACTCCCTCTAGCCATAGTAACGGACAATGGGCCACAGTTTGCGAGTGAAGAGTTTGTCGGCTTTTGCACTCAGCTCGGCATTGACCTCAGGTTTGCTTCAGTCCACCACCCGAGGAGCAATGGGCAAGTGGAGGCGGCGAACAAGATAATCGTCAACCTGCTAAAAAAGAAAGTGGAAAACCTACGAGGAAGTTGGGTGGAACAACTAGCCTCCGTCCTCTGGGCCATGAGGACTACTCTGAACACCGCCACCGGGGAGACTCCATTCAAGCTCTCCCATGGGTCCGAGGCCATTCTCCCCATAGAGTTCGAGGTAAAGACCCCCCGGGTGACCGCTGCATGCGAGGGGGATGAAGAGTGGCTAGAAGGTAACAATGCCGAGCAGAGGCTATCCTTGGACCTGGTGGAAGAACTCCGGGACTTGGCCACCATCAGGCAGGAAGAGGTCAAGAGGCGGATGGCTCGATATTTTGACAAACATATCCGGATCAAGCACTTCCAGAAAGGGGACCTAGTCCTGAAAAAGGTCGATGCGGCCGGCAGGGGGGCCACAGTGGGTAAGATTAACCCCATCTGGGAAGGCCCGTATATTGTAAGCGAGGTACTCAAGTCGGGGGGGTATCACCTCCAGGATGTGGAAGGGATACCCCTTGACCGGGCTCGGAGTGGGGATGATTTGAAACGATTCTACCCTTGAAAACTTTATTTTGCTATCCAATCAACATCTCACTCTCATTCGTTATGCTTTCAACTGCTGCGGTACTAAGGTTGGAAATATTGGTGCTGGATTGCCCCAGATCGATTCCGCTCCCGGGCTCTCACCTAGACGGGGGGTTCTGGTTGATCTCTGGAGAGGCTGGCAAGGTTGGAAATATTGGTGCTGGATTGCCCCAGATCGATTCCGCTCCCGGGCTCTCACCTAGACGGGGGGTTCTGGTTGATCTCTGGAGAGGCTGGCAAGGTTGGAAATATTGGTGCTGGATTGCCCCAGATCGATTCCGCTCCCGGGCTCTCACCTAGACGGGGGGTTCTGGTTGATCTCTGGAGAGGCTGGCAAGGTTGGAAATATTGGTGCTGGATTGCCCCAGATCGATTCCGCTCCCGGGCTCTCACCTAGACGGGGGGTTCTGGTTGATCTCTAGAGAGGCTGGCAAGGTTGGAAATAGTGGTGCTGGATTGCCCCAGATCGATTCCGCTCCCGGGCTCTCACCTAGACGGGGGGTTCTGGTTGATCTCTGGAGAGGCTGGCAAGGTTGGAAATATTGGTGCTGGATTGCCCCAGATCGATTCCGCTCCCGGGCTCTCACCTAGACGGGGGGTTCTGGTTGATCTCTGGAGAGGCTGGCAAGGTTGGAAATATTGGTGCTGGATTGCCCCAGATCGATTCCGCTCCCGGGCTCTCACCTAGACGGGGGGTTCTGGTTGATCTCTGGAGAGGCTGGCAAGGTTGGAAATATTGGTGCTGGATTGCCCCAGATCGATTCCGCTCCCGGGCTCTCACCTAGACGGGGGGTTCTGGTTGATCTCTGGAGAGGCTGGCAAGGTTGGAAATATTAGTGCTGGA
This sequence comes from Dactylorhiza incarnata, assembly GCA_033032865.1. Taxonomy (NCBI): domain Eukaryota; kingdom Viridiplantae; phylum Streptophyta; class Magnoliopsida; order Asparagales; family Orchidaceae; genus Dactylorhiza; species Dactylorhiza incarnata. The sequence goes on from JAWHQI010000013.1 coordinate 8,644,604, forward strand.
TTGCCCCAGATCGATTCCGCTCCCGGGCTCTCACCTAGACGGGGGGTTCTGGTTGATCTCTGGAGAGGCTGGCAAGGTTGGAAATATTGGTGCTGGATTGCCCCAGATCGATTCCGCTCCCGGGCTCTCACCTAGACGGGGGGTTCTGGTTGATCTCTGGAGAGGCCGGAAGGAGAACAGGTCTTTGCAATGGCCAACTCCTTCTCGCTCGTTGGGCCGGCTCGCTCGGCTAAAAAAGGTCGCGCACAATACTATGTGATTGGCGAGGATCCATATCATGCATCTGGCCCTCGGCAAAAAGGTCGCCGGCACTAGTTAAGGAGGGAGCCCTCGCCAAGGGGAAAAAATGCCTTGCGAAGCCTAGAGAAAATACGTGGGATTAAACGGGTAATAATCCTAAGGCAACCAACGAAAGGCCCGAGTAGCCAAAGTACCCTACACCTATCTATTCAATAACGCGTGGAGCGAAAACAATCATGGCGAGAATGACCTCCGCGAAGACTGAGGATGAGATAAACAGGGGCGAGACATTCAATGCATGAAAATAACAAGACAGGAAAGGCGAGGCAAGATGAGCAAAGCAAAATTTGCATTCAACACTTTATAGTTCGGTTACAATTTGTGGCGACCTCGCCAATCAAAAATTACAAACACAAAAGGGGATGTAGCGGCGAGATTCAGGAATCGTCCGCGGATCCTTCTTCTTCGTCACTATCCTTCACTGGCGGGAGAGGGAGGAAGAGCTCCGGGACGATGTCTTCTAGAGTCATGTCGGCCGCATCATCCGCCAAAAGGCCGATTGCCTTCGCCACCGAGAAAATGTAGCGAGCCGACTCTATCGATCCCACACGGATTTCTTCGTCTCGCGCTCGCCGGACTTCTTTCAAACAGCGAGCCGAGGGGGGAACAACGGCGCGGGTAAGGTCGCTGTTTAGGGTCTTCAACCCGGCCACCTCGCTCTCCAAATCCTTGATGCGAGCGTTGGCCCTCCCGGCGACCTCGACATCCTGCGAGCAAGTCCAGTTAGAGAGATGAAAGGGCTAGGGGAAAAAGGAAGTGGGGACTGTAGATGACTCACCACCCTACCCTCCGCGGCGAGCAACTTCTCCTTCAGCTGCGTATTCTCGGCAAGAATTCCCTGGTAGGCCCTTGCGAGCTCCACATTCTGAAGCTCGAGTTGTAAGCAACGCCTCCCCGTCATATGGGCGAGCTCAGAAGAACGCAGTTGGGACCTCGCGCTCTCATAAGCGAGGGTCCTCGCGGTCTCATCCTTGTAAGATCCCGCATCTTCGCGACCATAGAGTGCGAACGAGAAGTCGAAGGCGTGGCCACTGACGGTCTCCTTCTCCACCCAGGAGGGGAGGATAGAAGAGATGTCCACCCTGTTGGTCTCCGGCTTCCAGGTGACGAGGGGCTCGCCAGTCTCGTCCCGACGCCTCTGGCCGAGCCCGAAGTTGTAATGATTCACCGGGATGGGGGGGACCGAGGTCCTGACCACCTCCTGGCCAGGCTCTTCGTCCTCGCCCGCCAAGAGATCGGTGAGGTCAAACTCGTCGAAGGAAGCCTCGCGAGGCTCCTTACTTTTTGACGGAGCGAGCGAGGCCGCGCTTTTCTTGCTTCTCATTTTTGACGGAGACTTTGCGGGGGCACCATGACCACCGGAACCTCCCTGTCTCTTGCGAGAGGAGGGCTCGGCGGGGGTAACATCGCCTCGGCAGGCTTCCGCCCCCATGGTAGCGAGAGACGTGGTAGCATCGGACTTACGGTTGCTCGCATAAGGGGGATGGAGGGGAAGATCTCGCTCGCCTATAAACAGATACGGATGAGTATGACAGGCTAGCGAATTGAGACAAAATGTTAGGCAGGGATCTTTACCTTCTCCGGCGAGGACCGGAAGCAACGAGTCCAGGTTGCGGCGGAGGTAGACGACCTTGAAGTTCTTCTTATTGAGGAACTGATGGAGGAGGGCTTCATGGCCGCCGAGGACGGTGGGCCGATAGGTGGTCTCGCCATGTTGGATCGGCGAGAAGGGAATGTTGCCAAAGTTCCCCCTGACAATGATGAACTTTTGGGCCCAGAAGTGGGCCTTGTTGACGGTCTCAACCACTTTCGGGCCTGTACCCACGAATTAGGCTGTCCCGTCCTTGTAGGCGCGGAAGGAGAATACTTTCCTGAAGACGGGGAGGCTGAACTCGATTCGCTCCTCGCGGAGGTAGCAAGCGAAAGCAGTGACCACCGCCATGGCGTTGGGTGTGAGCTGGCCGGGAACCACGCCGTAATGCTTGAGCACCTAACAGGCAGCGAAAACGGGATTAATCCACACGGTGAGCGAGACTCGAATGGCAAAATAAATAGGAAGTAAGCGAGAACAGTGGTTACCTGGCGAACTTCCGGCCACAATGGAAGGCGCAAGCCAACCGCGAAGTGAGCGATGGGGATGGCCAACTCATCGACCAACGGATCGTTGATCACGTCGTCCTCGCTAGGGCGGCGTGCCTCGAATGGGGGGTGACGTAATCAGCAACCGCGCTGAAGTACTCCTCATCGGTTAAGTTACAATTAAAAAAGCCATGCTCGGCGAAGGCCTTCGCAACCCTTCGCCGGCCCTCCGATTCCGCATCACCACCCATTTAGTAAACCTGCGAGAAGTAGAAGAAGGCGAGAACGAGAAACGGCGAGAGCTCTGCAACAGAAGAAGAAGAGGATCGAGAATAAATGCGGTGGTTGGCTCGATAAAGACCGCTTAATTATAGCCAAAATAAAAAAGGCGGGAAGAAGTCCAAGCGTCAGCGAGCACGCGTATCAACAAAAAACATCACATCATGTCCGCAAGCGGGAAAAACCTACGGGGTCAGTATAAACGACACTTTCGAGAGATATATTTGGCGAGAACAGAGGGTCCGCACGCGAACAATATGATACGAAAACGAAGTAGACTTGCTAGCGTCACGCGAGAAATAATAAAACGCAGGTACCACTTATTGTCAGAAGAAATAAAGCCAACATATGAATGGCAAGTATGCGAGTTGCGAGCCATGGCGAGATTGTCTAAAACAGCCACACCCGTTAATAATGATTCCACAACAAAACAGTTAGCGAGAATCGTGGGGGAGCCATTTCCACCGGCCGCCACCCCGCGACCCGGACCTCGGCGGTACCCTGGAATTATAGTATTCTTCCGCCAAACGACCCTCTCGATCCGTGAGAAAAGCGTAATCTCTCATCCTCGCTATGTGCACTTCCGGCGTCGTAGCGCTCTCATCTTGATCGCGCTGTCTCGCTTGCCGGAGCCTCGCACATTCCTCCATCAGGACTGCATGTCTATCCTCGGCAGCTTCCCTGTCCCGTCTCGCCTGCATGTTGAGGTCCATCAGCATTCGCCCATGCTTTCGCAAAAGCTCCGCGGCCCGCTGTTTCATCATCTCAGGATCTCGCGGATCCCCTAAGAAGTCCTCCACCTGATCAGGAAGGGGGGACATTTCGTCGTCGCCCAGTTCGGAATCGGTGTGCGGGTTCTCGGCAGTATCTGCGAGATCTCCCAAGGTCAGATAGTGAGCGAAAGATCACGTAAGTTGTCGGCGAGGTCATAACACTTACCCAGAGGGGGGCGAGAACCCGAAAGTCGGCCCTGAAACACGTTTCCATTATGGGGTAGAGGGATTTGCCCAGACCGGCAGGATAGGCAGTACTGTTGGTCGGGGGAATCTTCGGCGGTGCGGGGCCACCCGTCTCCTCGCTCGTGAGGAGCTGGAACCCGGGCTTCTCTATGATTTTATCTGGAGGAGGCGGAGATGGAGGTCACGACGACGGGCGGATCGGGGACTTCAGAGGCGGGACTGTAAGAAAATAGTAACAGAGATCATATGTTGACATAAATATTACAGCATGCGAGATCCAGATCGTACCAGTGGTGTCTTTTCCTGCGAAAGTCATGTCCACCTGCGGGCTTTTCCGAGACCCCTCAGCACGTTCCTCACAAATCTCGCTCGGCAAAGTATCCTGCGAGCGAAAATGAATGAAGAGCAATTTATAGACGTGAATTCGAACAACTCATACCTTCTCGGGGTGGCGATCATCCGGGGAGGAGTCCAGCGTCACGGAGTCGTCCCCAGAGAGGCGAACCGCCTTCGCCTTCTTGGTTTTTGGCGACTGGGCGGGAGGCTGCCGGTTCATCCAGGCGGGTACCCTGGTCGTGGGAGGTAGCCCGCCGGCTCTCATCGCCCTCAGGCGAGCCTCTGCCTCTTCGGAAATCGGCATCTCCCGGCAGCTAGAACGGGAAAGGAAGGAAAAGAAGCGACGCGCACCCATGGGGGTTCGGGATGATATTTATAGCCTGCATGGTGGGTCCCACAAAAGATTCCTGACAGGTCATCCAGGAGCGGTCGAATATCAGGGGTTGGACGATTCTTCGCGAAGACATTAGTCCTCGCGAAGAGCGGGGATTGTGTACAACCCCGATATTCGCCGGATAAAGAAATCGAGCGAGACGGGAGTGGCGAGATCCAGACCTCGCTGAGATTAACCTCCAGCCGACAGGACCTCAGCAGACCACCAAAATGGGCTAGCGCGGTCCTCGCAAGGCAACCCTCCAAAGGGGATGCCGCTGGCGGTATTCGCGAGAGGGCTCGCGAGAGCTCCTTCAGCGGCGTTCTCGCAACGCTACCCCCTAGAGGAGGGGTCGCGGACAGGATCCGCGAGAAGGCAGGCGAGAGCTCCGATCGTAATGTTCTCGCAATCCCTTATCCATAAATCAGTAGGGTCAATTTATCATTTTACCCTCGGTGGTCTGCCCTTAGCCTCCTCAAGCAGTGGAGCTTGGTTGTTAGCAGACCCACCTGGGGTACAGTTAGCCATTTTGGGGTGCGGATAGCCATTTTGGGGCTTGGCCGGGTCGCAATTGGCGAGCCCAACCAGTTGAGGAAGGAGTTCGCTAGGCGAGCCCGCCTAGAGGGAGAGCGGATAGTCATCCTGGGACTCGCCGAGGTAGTGCAGGCGAGCGTGCCATGTAAGGTGCTGATAATACCTCTGGGGTTCGTCGACCCAGAGGCTCGCGAGCTCCACTCGCGAGGGAGGTCGCGAAGCGGGCTGGCTCGCCCCGTAAGAGTCCAGGAAGGGATTTTTACCAAGAGGCCCCCGGTGGTCTGCGTTTAGCCTCTCCGAACAGCGGAGTTTGGCTGTTAGCAGACCAATCCGGTGTGCGGATAGTGAGAATGGACAGCGGGATTTGGTTATTGACAGACCACAAAACTAAAATCTATAAATAGACCTCAAAGGGCACCTTGGAAGAGGACCGGTTCATTATCTTTGAGCTCTTCTCTCCCTAGGTCGCTTTGGTTTGGGCTCTCTAGCTCTCCAAGGTGCCCGAGACTTAGCTTTGGCTTGGGAGGGGAAGCGCTCAACGATCTTCCGGGTTAGTGGAGGGACCTCCTCGCTGAGACTAGGGTCTTTGTTCTTTGCTCAAATCGTCGGCCTTACCTCTCCCGAGGGACCGGTAAGGGCTAGCTGCCTCTCATTTCGGTGAGGGCCCCGAACTCCACAAGAGACCGAGAAATCGGTTTCAACAATGGTGAGACATGATTTCGCCAGTACACAAAAACAGAAGAGAAAAAACAGCTGAAATATAACAAGCGGTCTGCCTAACTGAGACCGCCTAACCGCTCGACCTGACAGTCTGCCCGGCTAGAAAACAAGACCACCCGAACTGCCTGTCTGCACCTTGAACAACACCAACTGAGAACCTCACGAACTCCCGAACTCCACTGATCCTCCCGAACTCCAACAACCCGCACTGTAAGCCGCGAGACCGCCCGAACAACTTCATAAGAGGAGGTGACCGCTGCTACCCGCACAATCCGCAGAAGCTGCACAAAACAAGTTCGATCAGCTAACCGGTCGGTCACAAAAAAGAGACCGCAAGAATAGGACGCGAGCTCAGCTTACACTTGGTGCGATGTTTTTGCTGCTACAGTGGCTCCTATTTATAGGCGTGATACCTGATCCAGTCACCACCCTATGAGATAGGATCACCACCCCTTGATCGCGCGACCAGACCGGTCAACCCGTGCGATCAGCAAAAGATCCTCCTGCTTAGTTAGCTCGCCGACTTAAAAAGAAGCCGCGCGATCACGACAACTCGCCCGGTCATGACGCTCACCACCTGTGTTCGTCACCCGACCTCCTCCAGAGACCGCGAACACACCAGACCGACTAGGGAAACAGCCCGCCAACTCGATCAAACACCTGTGACCGCATATGCCAGCTGATCGCCGAAAGACCAACCATGCGAACACAAAACTGGAGACCGCGCAACTAATAAGACCTTAGTCCACGCGCACCACAAAGAAACCGAACAGCCACCAGACCGGGCTGCCACCACCACGCGATCGCAAGCACCAGATCGCGCAGTCACGCTGAACAGAAGACAACTCGCCACGCAGTCACGCGACCAGACCGTGCGGCCTCACCTCGGCACCCTTGGACAGAAGAACGGCGGTCACGCCGAATAACTCGCGGGTAGACCAGAGAGGTCAGACCACCAGAGGAGACTGCAAGCCCGAGCGGTCAGGCCAGACTGCGCGGTCTCCCCCCCCCCCCCCCCCCCCCCCCAGACCGCCAACTTCATAAACTTCCACTTCAACATTTTCAACAAAAAGATGTTTGGAAATTGAAATCCAAGATATGCTTTTGGTAAACAAAAATAATTCAAGCATGATTTAATTTATCAAGACAAGATAGGAAACTACAATGTTCTAAATTCGCAATTCAAGTATACTTATACATTGTAGAGATCATGCAAAGCTATCTATTGCATCTACTAAAATTGTAGAAAAGATATGTAGATATGCATTAAAGTCCAATACTCATGAGTAAAAGGTTTATAAGAGTTAATGATGTGTACAAGTAATGTTTTTGATAGGCATATACAAATGATTTAATCAAAACACATGACATATATAATGGAATAAACACAACATTATTGAAATGCGTTTTTAGAATTACTGAAAGACTTTAATTAAGGGTAGCTAATCACCTAGAGGGGGGTGAATAGGTTATTTTAAAAACTATTTGGAGTTCTTGATTATAACCTAAATGAATGATCAGAGCTTTCAAGAAAATAATCACAAACAAAAACACACAGAATTTTATAGTAGTTCCCCTTATCTTGGGTAATCCACGTTCCCCCTTCTCCCCTCTAGTAGTGTGCTAGATAGGGTTTATATCTCCTCCAGATCTCAGACCACAAACAGGTCTTACAGCTCAGATCACAATAGATCTTACAAACTCAGATCTCAACAGATCCTACCAACTCAGATCTCAACAGATCCTACCTCAGCCTTTATAACTATAGGCTTACAGCTCAGATTCACCCCTGAATCTTACAACTCAGATCAAACCTGATCCTACAACTGAGATCCTTGAAAGATCCTACACTCAGATCTGACAACTCAGTCCCTACAGGGATTGATAAAGATAGTAACAATACTTAGACTCAGATTCTTCAAAGTGTTGAGTCTTCTTGATCTGTCTGAATGATCAGACAGAAATCTTCACCAGATCAGCAACAGCAATTTGATCTTCTTGATTTATCCGGCTGTGATGATTGTTCTTCTTTTTAGGAAGACAAATTCTTCCTTCTTAATATTCTCTTTTCCGAAAGAAGTATCATCACCAGATTGCTGAAAAATTCTTCAAGTTAGAACAGTTCTGAAAGAGGAAACGACTTCTTCAGATTCTTTCTAAAATTTTCCCTCAAAACGACGGAGAAGATAATAGCTTTCAAAAATAGGAAATGATCAACCTATGAACCCATAGGTCATGCCTTCTATTTATATCCCGCCATCTGCAACATCTGTTATGCTCCTCCACATCAGCATGACGTTAAGTCTTCAACGGTCTTTAATGGCTTCAGAATAAACAAAGGCTCAGCTAGCTGTAGATGAATTATTATGCATTTCTTAGTTCAGAGCTTCTCAGAAAAAGGCGTTGAGCATTGTATATCTCTGTTGATGCTTTTTCAATAAGGTGTCGAGCGATGTGTAGTGTCTCGACGCTTTTAATCTTGCCTTCATATCTCGACTCTTTTTGCTGGCGTTGAGCTAACTGAAGTTTATTCGACACTTCTTATTCCAAGGCGTCGAGTAATATTCCTTGGCTCGACACTTCCAAACTTGGTCTCAGATCTTCAGCGGCAACCTTGTCTTTTTGAGCAGCAGACATGGGTCGATGCTTCTGGGTCATAGGCGTCGAGCGATGTGTGGTGTCTCGACGCTTGTGAACTTGGATGAATTCCTTGAGCACTTTGCTTGACCTGATCTTCTGCACACTGATTCTAGAAAGTATATCAAATACATTTTGAGGTATATTTTTGACTTAGGAATGGACTTCTCCAAATCTAAGACATTGTGGACAATAGTCCCAACAATCTCCCCATATTTGAAGAAGTCATAACCTCAGTCAATGATATATCCCACTTTACAAAGATAATCAATATTTTTTATACAGGTAATCAAAATATAATGAGTATAATACCTTATAAAATTAGATTACCAAAACATTCTAACAAAAGAAATTATCTTAGACATGATTTATCATATAAGCACAAAATCCCAAGCAGTCTAGAATAAAACATGTCATGATAAGAAAAAGGATCACATCACAGGCATATATCTATGATAATAAAAGATAGTTTGCTCTGGGAGCTCATCAATATTGTTCAAAGTTATATCAAATACATTTCTCTGAGAATTCTTAATAAAGATTAAAATCCTAATGTTGTTCAGGATCCTTGATCTCTATTCCTCTTTTGGCTCTTTTGGAAAGGACTTCAGCAATCTCTTTTCTTCTCTTGAAATAGCCAATGGCTTTGGAAAGTATCTGATTGGCTCCTTATCACCTGCCTGAACTTTCCCAGCCAATTTGTTAGCCTTGAATTTTATCTTCAGCTCCTCTTGATCCCTGTGCTTCAACCACTCAGCTTCAGAGTACCATTTCCCTCTTTCTTCTGGATTACCTTTCACAGCTTCCCATGCTGCCAGAATCATTTCTCTTGAAGAGGGAGACCAATGTTCAAAATCAACCCTTGATTGAACTTCTTCTCTGAACTTCCTTTTGCTAGATTCTACTTGTTCACTGGTAAAGTTATCTCTCTTGCTTTTATCCTCAGGACTATACATTTTGGCAATTTGCTTTTGGATTTGTGTAAGAGATGCTGGCTTGGTCTCAGAAATTTGATCATTATTATTATCTATGGGTGGATATCCAAAAAGTTCTCTTATAGAATTATAGGTCCACACAGCATGCTTAGAGCTGGCTTGAATCATTGACCTCTCCCCCTTTAGGACTTCTTCAACTATATGATATCTTATAACATTCTTCTGAAACCTAACTTGGCCCTCCAGATGATCTATTCCACTTTCAATGATTTTCTTGACCTTAAGAAGATGGTCATCTATAGTATCTGTATTTAACTTTACTTGATCTTTTAGAATTGAAGAGCTCTCATCAATTTTGGCTAGTATAGCAGCATCATACTTTTGCAGCCTAGCTTCTATCTTAGTTGTACCTGTAAGAGTTTGTGCAACTTGTTCTTTGTACAACACTTGCATATTGCTGCTCAAGATTCCTTGATTTGTTTAACCATCATCTACTGTCTTTGAAATACCTTCTTGTGTCTCTTTAATAGCCTTTGATGTCTCTTTGATTGAATCAAGCTGTTCAGTTGTGTAATCCACTGAAGCACCAGCTCTTTTGAAAAAGTTTACCATTTTCTTTCTCAGTGCATTCATCTGATGATTAACTTCAAATCTAACCAATTTCATCTGAAAATCTACTTCATTTTTCATTTTTGTGTTATTTTCTTCAATATACTGTTCCAATAATCTTCTTTGATTATTGAGCAACACCTCCAGCTGAGGTAGTATTGTACTTAAATCCACATTAATTTCTCTTGCCATTCCATCACTTCTACTACTTTCTTCTCTGATGAAAGAGTCATCTCTCTGGCTCATATGTGAGCAAGAAGATTCTATCTTAATCACCTTTTCAGCCTCTTTCCTTGTGGCTTCAGGCTCACCTTCCAAATCCATAGCATCAACAGTTGGATTCTCTTGAGCAGGGACCTCAGGCTGATACTCCCTCTCAAATGGTGCATTGTATTGATCAATATTTCCTTGAGCAGGGATTTCATCTTGAAGCTCCCCCTCAATGTCTGCAATGTTAAGGTCATTATTGTCTGGAGTAGGGATCTCATACTGAGCCTCCCCCTCAACTGCTGCCTTGCTAATTTCAGAATTATCCTGAGCAGGGATCTCATCTAGAGCCTCCCTCTCATTTTGAAACTTCCCTTCAACTCTAGCAGGGGATCCAGGTTGACTTCCTCTCTCTTCTTCTTCTTTCTCATTCTCATCTTTTTCTTTATTGAACTTGTCAACCCCTTCCAGTAATGGATCAGTAACGGTTGGTGTGTCAGGAATACTGTCCCAAGGTTTGTTCCCTTCTTCTTCTTCAGATGATGTGAGATTAGGATCATGAATTGGAGAGGATTTTGATTTCCTTTTGGATGATGTTGAGCTTGAAGAGCTTGAAGAGACCTTCTTCTTCTTTTGCTTCTTAGCTTTCCTCTGCTTGGGAGATTATTCTGCTGGTGGATGATTTGATAAAATTCTTTCCCATCTCTCTATCATTCTGATGTCCATTTTCTTCATATGATTTATCTTGGATCCAAGTTTGTTATTTAAAGAATCTGGAATGATTTTTACTAAATATAGAGATAATATCCTACCCATGTTAGGTGCTTGGATACATTCGATTACTCTGTCAAACACCACACTCCCCCAATCTGTTCTTAATGTATGAATAATCCTGGTCAGAAGAACAAACATTTTCCTGGAAATTTTATCATGAGACCCTATCTTGCATAACAGACCCTTTCCGATCAAATCTGTCAGCAGTTTTCCTCTTGAATTCATTCCTTTCCTAAGTATACTCCCAGAGATTTCATGTGATGTTTCAATTCCACACCAGACTTGGGCTAGTCTAATCTACTCAGAGCTCACTTCTTCTTCTTAATTACTTTTTAATCTTGGCAGTTCTAGTGCCTTAGTGAGTCTTGAAGGAGAAATCTTAATTTTCTTACCATTTACAGAAGTCTTAAGCTTAGAATTGGTGGTGTCTATTACTGTATTGGAGAAAAGTTCTAATACCTCTCGTTTCCAAATTAGAGTCGATTCAGATAGCACGAATTCTAGTCCTGCTTTGTAGATTAGCTCGATGATTGATTTGATTTCCACTAGTGCTGTTTGGAATCCATTGTGAACAAGCTCTCCTCCTTCGTAAAGGTAATCACTGCTCTTGGGAGGCATTGTGGTTGTTGATTGTAGAGTGAAAGAATTGATGGAGAAATTTTCTAGGGCAGATAATTTCGAATTGAGAAATCTAGGGCATATGTACTAACGAAGTGTCTTCCCTATTTATAGAATTCCTAATTCAAGAAGATGAATAGCCGCGCGCCGGACTTGTTTAACAAGATTGATCAAATGGTTCAAATTTACCCTGTTGAGATGGCCTAGCTATGTTCGCACAAGCATTGAGATAGCTCGACGCCATTTATCCTTGCTCGACGCCAGGTATCTTCTCTTGACGCCTGATATCCTTGCCTGACGCCAGATATATCTCCACTCACCTTTAAGGACTCAATTATTATTTTCATTTATTTATTTGAGAGTTGTCATTTATTCTAGCTTTATTTTATTTCAATTTCAGGACAACTTTATTCCATTTTTAGCATTCCTAATTCAATTTTGAAGTTATTGAATTTTGTTTCATCCAGTGGTTTAGTGAATATATCAGAAACTTGTTTGTCAGTTGGGACATATTCAATTTTGATATCTCCATTTTGTACATGTTCTCTAATGAAGTGATATCTAATTTCTATGTGCTTAGTTCTGCTATGTGGTACAAGATTATTAGTTATAGCATTAGCACTAATTGAATCACAATATAAAGGAGATTTACTTAGCTGGACTTTATAGTCTTGGAGTTGGTGTTGAATCCATAGTAGCTGAGCACAGCAGTTTCCAGCTGAGATGTACTCAGATTCTGCTGTAGAGATAGCTACACTGGTCCGCTTTCGTCTACTCCAAGATATTAGTCTTTTGCCAAGGAATTGACATGTGCCTGATGTACTTTTTCTGTCCTCCTTGCATCCTGCAAAGTCAGCATTTGAAAAACCAGTTAGTTCAAAGTCATTGCTTCTAGGATACCAAAGGCCAAGATTAAGAGTACCCTTCAGATATCTCAGGATTCTTTTGACAGCAGTGTAGTGAGATTCTTTAGGGTTCACTTGATACCTAGCACACACACATGTTGAGAAAATAATATCTGGCCTGCTAGCAGTTAGGTAAAGCAATGAGCCTATGATGCCTCTGTATAAGGTTTCATCAATAGGTTTACCTTTGTCATCCTTGTCCAATGACACATTGGTTGCCATTGGTGTTTTCATGGCAGTGGAATTCTCCATTCCAAACTTCTTAATAATCTCTTTGGTGTACTTGGTCTGAGAAATGAAGATTCCTTCCTCAGACGGTTTCACTTGGAGTCCTAAGAAGTATTTGAGCTCACCCATGCTACTCATTTCAAATTTCCCTTGCATAAGGCTTGCAAACCTTTTGCAATGGTTATTATCAGTTGAGCCAAAAATTATATCATCTACATATATTTGTACTAGAATAATATGACCTTTAACTACCCTAAGAAACAATGTCTTGTCTATCTTTCCCCTTGAGAATTTGTTCTCAATGAGAAATCTAGATAGTGTCTCATACCAGGCTCTAGGAGCCTGTTTCAGCGCATACAAAGCTTTTAATAAAAGATAGACATGGTTTGGATGAGTAGAATCAATAAAACTTGGGGGTTGTTCTACATATACTTCCTCCAGTATTGTTCCATTAAGGAATGCTGACTTTATCCATTTGATAAACTATGAATCCAGTATGTGCTGCAAATGCCAGGAATAGTCTGATTGCCTCCAGTCTTGCCACAGGAGCAAACACTTGATAGAAATCTATGCCTTCCTCCTGTCTATATCCTTGGGCAACCAACCTTCCTTTGTTTTTGATAATCACACCATTTTCATACAGCTTATTCCTAAATACCCATTTGATCCCTATGACTTTGTGTTTCTTTAGTCTTGGAACCAATATCCAGACCTTGCATCTTTCAAATTGATTTAGCTCTTCTTGTATAGCTATTATCCATGAAGTATCCTTATTGGCTTCATCAAACTTCTTAGGCTCTATTTTGGATAGAAAGCTGTGATGCAAGGCCTCATGTATTGAGTTTCCTCTTCTAGTTTGCACACCTTCATTTGGATTTCCTATGATCTATTCTTTGGGATGATCCTTCAGATATTTGGTTGCATTCCTCCACCTCTCATTTTCCCTTTGTGATTCGGGTGCATCTGTTTGAGTTGGCTGTTCTAGAGGTTCTGGATGTTGTGGTTCTTCAACAGCAATAGGTTCTTCATGATTGTCTTCTACTTGAGACTCATCCTCTCTAGTCACAATTACAGTCTCATTAGTTTCTTCATTATCCTCACTGTGCTGTTCATTGATATTCATCTCCTTCAATTTCTGTGTAGAACCTGCACTACTAGATAAACTTCCCAGATCCTTATAAATAAGGATAGTTTCATCAAATACAACATGTATAGATTCTTCTATCCTATTTGACCTTTTGTTGAAAATTCTATAGGCTCTACTTTGAGAGCTATAGCCAACAAAGATTCCCTCATGTGCTTTTTCAGCAAATTTAGTGAGATGGTGCTTTCCATTATTTAATACAAAGCATTTACTACCAAATATTTTGAAATAGGCTAAAGTGGGTTTTATACCTTTCAACAACTCATAAGGGGTCTTATTAAGTCTTTTGTTGATAAGAGCCCTATTCTGCACATGACATGCTGTGTTTACAGCTTCATCCCAGAAATACTCAGGAAGAGAGGAGTCACTTAGCATACTCCTACTAGCTTCAATGAGAAATCTATTTCTTCTCTCAGCAACCCCATTTTGTTGGGGAGTTCTAGGAGATGAGAACTCTTGTGAGATGCCTAGATTTTCACAAAATTTGGTCATTGCACCTGACTGAAATTCAGTCCCATGATCACTTCTAACTTTGACTACAGAATTTCCTATTTCATTTTTGATTTGCCTAACAAAGCTGGTAAATATTTCAAGAGTATCTGACTTGTGTTTAAGGAAGAATACCCATGTGAATCTCGAATAATCATCAACAATTACAAGGGTGTAAATCTTTCCTCCTAGGCTATGGATTGACATTGGTCCAAATAGATCCATGTGAAGTTGGTATAGACATCTAATGGAATCCTTCTCACCAATTGGTTTGAAGGATGACTTGGTCTGCTTACCCATTTGACAAGCATGGTAGGGACCCTCCTGCACACACTTCCACTTAGGCCCAGCTCTCACTAGGTCTCTTGAAATTAGCTTATTTATAGTCTTATAGTTTATGTGGGCTAACCTTTTATGCCACTGTACACTACTAGAAACTTTATTTTCTGTTACTAAGCATATGGAGTTTACTTGATCAGAACATATAAAGTTTAAGCAATAAATGTTGCCACTCCTAGTGCCTGAGAGAATTATCTCATTCTCTTTATTAATCAGGCACTCATCCTTGTGGAATGAAATTTCATACCCAATATCACACAATTGACTTATTCTGATGAGATTGTGTTGCAATCCATCAACATGAGCAACTTTGGTGATGGTGATAATTCCATATGTGATTTTACCATAACCTTTAGTTTTACCTTTATCAGACCCTCCAAAGACAACCTTTGGTCCATTCTTCACAGGAGTGTAATCATTCAGCAGACTTTTTGTTCCTGTCATGTGCATAGAGCACCCACTGTCCAAGTGCCAGATAGGAAGTTGATTGATCTTTGGACATCCCTGCAAGAAGAAATTACCTTTTCTTAGGAACCCACACCAAGTTGGGTCCTAGAACCTTGTTAGTACGAGCTGGAATATTTAGTTGTTGTATAATCCTTGGTGCTGTGAGAGTTGTCATAGGTCTGAGTACTGGTCTCCCAGAGTTGAATCTTGGAACAGTTGGATTGAACCAACAGTCAAGAGCAAAATGTCCAACCCTTCCACAGCACCAACATTCATATCTGTTATATCTCCTTGGAGGTCTTCTCACTTCTTTAGGTTGACTCACATTTTGTTTAATTGCCTTATTCAAAGGAGCTTTGTAAAGTGTTTTAGTGAAATTTACTGGTTTAATTTCCTTGACAGTAGTGGTTTTCACTACTGGTCTTAGTTCCTCTCTTTTGAGTTTGGTGTTTGCTATAAATACAAAGGAGTCATGATGAGTTAATACTTTTTCTTTGCATAGAGATTTGGCATCATTGATACTTGGTAGAGTTGAGTCATCTTTGCTATTTGAACACTCACCCCTCCAAAACTTATGCACAACTTTTTGATCATGCTCCATTGTGATAGGCATAGCTTTGTTGAATTTTATAGGTTGCATGAGTGCCTTGTCATTATTTTTAGATTTATTTTCTGCCTTTCCATTGTATCCTATGCCAGATCTGTATTGTGCAGAAAATGTGTCTATTATGGGAAGGATAGTTTGTGGTTTTGAGAACTTTTCCATAAGCTTCCTTTCTACTAGGAGTTTTGCTTCAAGTTCATTTATTAATTTCTCCTTAGTGCATAAAGTCTGAAAGTGAATAATAGACATGACTTTTAATTTGCTAAGCTCCTTGCTTACCTGATTCAGCCTCTCAGCTGCCTCAGAGTATTGGGAGTTAGTTTGCTTTAATTCAGATATTTCTTTTTGTAGCTTTTTGTTATGCCTTTTGCTCTTTGTAAGGGCTTTAAGAAGTGACTCATATTTCTCAATAATTTCATCTTCATGAAGGTTAGATTTTGAGTCATTCTCATCAGAAGAAAATGAATTTATCTCAGGTTTAAAAATAATTTTAGGTTCAGAATCAGAATCAGATAAAGGAGTTTTATCAAGTACCTTCACATTAGAAATTGTCTCCTGATCATCTTCATCACTGAGTGCCATAAGTCCTGTATTTTCTTCTTCATCCTCTTCACTATCAGACCTTGATAGTGGGGCTCTTATCATGGGTCTATGATTCAGAATGTCTTCACTTTCATTGACAGCCACAAGAGCTATGAGTGCCTCTTCACTATCTGAGTCAGATGATTGAGATTCACTGTCACTGAGAGTGACTTTGCCATTCTTGGCTATTAGGCTCCTCTCATGTCTCTTGTCAGATTTGTGCCTCCTTTCATCAAACTTCTTGTTGTTCTTTCTTTTTGAAGGACAATCAGCAATCATGTGTCCTGATTTCCTACATCCAAAGCACACAATTTCTTCTGAATTAGATTTATTGTGCTTAGAGTTATACCTGTCCTTCTTGGAATCTTGTTTGAATCCCTCTGAAGAATTGGAGCGCTTCTTAGATCTGAATGACTGAGAGGGTCTAGTTTTCTAGTGTTATTTCCTTCTGAGCATCCTTTTCAGCTGTTTGGTGAAGAGTGCCAGTTCACCATCTGATATTTCAGAGTCAGAATTACTGGTCTCTGATTCTTCTGATTCAGATGGTATCCTGGGGGATAATGACATTCTTTCTTTGCTTCTCTTGGAACTTTCTGCCTTCAGAGGAATAGGATTTTCCTTGCTGTGTCCTTCCTCAGCTTTTCTGGTATTTAGATGAAGTTCATGGGACAAAAGTTTCCCATATAGATTCTGTGGCTGAATATATCCCAGATTTCCCATTTCCCTGATAGCACAGATCTTGATATCCCATTCCTTGTTCAGGGATCTTAAGAATTTATCATTCAGCTCATAATTTGTAAAGGTTCTTCCATAGGTTTTCAGACCATTTACAATTTTGAAGAATTTCTCATAGCAGATTGCTATTGAATCTTTCTTGTCTTGTCTGAAAGCCTCATATTGCTGATTTAGAAGAGACTTCCTGTCATCTCTGACTTCCTCAGTCCCTTCCATATAGACAATGAGAGATTCCCACATTTCTTTGGCAGTTTTGCAGTGTACTAAGTTCTGGAAGGTTGAATCCTCAATTGCACTCACTATGATATTATGAGCTCTCTTATCCATGGAGGCAAGAATCACTTCATCTTTTGTCATCTCAGAGTATGTTTTGGGAGTCTTGATACTTCCATCTATGAATGAGACCTTCATTGGAACAAAAGATCCTTCTAGTACAGTGATGTAAATCCTAGAGTCAGAGGCTTCCATGAATAATTTGACCCTTTCCTTCCAAATCCCAAAGTTTTCTTTTCTACAGATTGGTAACTTCATTGATGTGAATTCCTTGTTTCCTTCACTATTAGCCATCGCGACTTAACAAATCTACCCTTAGGAGATCTAGTTCAGGCTGTTAAACCTTTTCTTGAACAACCTTCCTCTGCTACCACTTGAAAGACTTTAATTAAGGGTAGCTAATCACCTAGAGGGGGGGGGGGGGGTGAATAGGTTATTTTAAAAACTATTTGAAGTTCTTGATTATAACCTAAATGAATGATCAGAGCTTTCAAGAAAATGATCACAAACAAAAACACACAGAATTTTATAGTGGTTCCCCTTATCTTGGGTAATCCACTTTCCCCCTTCTCCCATCTAGCAGTGTGCTAGATACGGTTTATATCTCCTCCAGATCTCAGACCACAAACAGGTCTTACAACTCAGATCACAATAGATCTTACAAGCTCAGATCTCAATAGATCCTACCAACTCAGATCTCAACAGATCCTACCTCAGCCTTTATAACTATAGGCTTACAGCTCAGATTTACCCTTGAATCTTACAACTCAGATTAAACCTGATCCTACAACTCAGATCCTTGAAAGATCCTACACTCAGATCTGACAACTCAGACCCTACAGGGATTGATAAAGATAGTAACAATACTTAGACTCAGATTCTTCAAAGTGTTGAGTCTTCTTGATCTGTCTGAATGATCAGACAGAAATCTTCAACATATCAGCAACAGCAATTTGATATTCTTGATTTATCCGGCTGTGATGACTGTTCTTCTTTTTAGAAAGACAAATTCTTCCTTCTTAATCTTCTCTTTTCAGAAAGAAGTATCAGCACCAGATTGCTGAAAAAATTCTTCAAGTTAGAACAGTTCTGAAAGAGGAGACGACTTCTTCAGATTCTTTCTCAGACTTTCCCTCAAAACGACGGAGAAGATAATAGCTTTCAAAAATAGGAAATGATCAACCTATGAACCCATAGGTCATGCCTTCTATTTATAGCCCGCCATTTGCAACATCTGTTATGCTCCTCCACATCAGCATGACGTTAAGTCTTCAACGGTCTTTAATGGCTTCAGATTAAACAAAGGCTCAGCTAGCTGTAGATGAATTGTTATGCATTTCTCAGTTCAAAGCTTCTCAGAAAAAGGCGTTCAGCATTGTATATCTCTGTCGACACTTTTTCAATAAGGTGTCGAGCGATGTGTAGTGTCTCGACGCTTTTAATCTTGCCTTCATATATCGACTCTTTTTGCTGGCGTTGAGCTAACTGAAGTTTAGTAGACACTTCTTATTCCAAGGCGTCGAGTAATATTCCTTGGCTCGACGCTTCCAAACTTGGTCTCAGATCTTCAGCGACGACCTTGTGTTTTTGTGCAGCAGACATGGGTTGATGCTTCTGGGTCACAGGGGTCGAGCGATGTGTGGTGTCTCGACGCTTGTGAACTTGGATGAATTCCTTGAGCACTTTACTTGACCTTATCTTCTGCACACTGATTCTAGAAAGTATATCAAATACATTCTGAGGTATATATTTGAGTTATGAATGGACTTCTCCTAATCTGAGACATTGTGGACAATGGTCCCAACAATTACTTCCACCCACAAATCTATATTTGATTTCAATGGACATAGTAACAGTATAACTCCCAAGGTGCTCTACACACACAATGCTCATTAAGACTTATCAGGGTGCAAAGTAGTACTTGGAGGATCACATATATTTTATCTTTTCTTTAATTTGTTTGTGATCCTGTGTACAAGAAGAAGTAATGTATAAAAGTGTTTGCATAAGACACTTTACAATTGTCTCCAATGTAACATCACAATACTCATTAAGACTTATCTGGAGGGTGAGTAGTGCTTGGTGGAGTTATCATTGTCAATTATTTATATGATTTTTGGCTTAATGACAAAGGTCTCTGAATTCACTTGTTTTTGCAAACATAGAGTTTTTGATTGAAACATACTTATTCAAATATGGGTGCATGAAAAAGATTTTTTTGAGGTGTAGGTAAACTTTGGACACATCTAATAATGTTAATTTGCTACACTACACAATCATGCAAGAGTAAGAATAAAATCATATGTAAATTATCAAAGAGGTGACTGAAATGTTGAAACCAAGACTTGGTCTCTTGTGGAGCTCGGGCCCTCAAAGATGAGGTGCAGCTAGCACTTATTGATTCCTCGGAAGGAATTGACCGGACACTTGGAACTAGACACAAACCTTTGGTCACAGCGAGGAGGTCCCACCACACACCCAAAAGATCTGTGAGCGCTTCCCCTCCCAAGCCAAAGCTGAGACTGGGCACCTTGGAAAGCCTGAGAGCTAAGCCAAGATAACCTAGGGAGGAAGAAGCTCAGAATACTGAATTGGAATCCTCTCCAAAGGGGCCCTTCAAGGTCTATTTATAGTTTTTCCACTTCGGTCTGCTAGTAGCGGGATTCCTCCTTACTCTTTTGCTATACGCAACCCAACATGGTCTACTAACAGCCAAACTCCGCTGTATGCATAGGCTAACTGCAGACCACCAGGGGCTTCTAGGTAAAAACACCACTTGACGCCTACTAGCCGAGCCACCTATAAGGGTCCCCTCTCGCGAACTGTGAAGCCATACTCGCTCACCTCCCCTTGAGCGATCGACGAGGGTCCAGGCTTGCTCGCCTTCCCGCGAGCGGCTGGCGAGAGCCTAGCTCACCTGCTCGACGCGAGCAGCCAATGAGAGCCCAGCTCGCCTGCTCCCCGTGAGCAGCCGGCGAGAGCCCGACTCGCTCGCTTTCCTGCGTGCCTTCTTTGGGGCTCTGGCTCGCCCTCCTTCTTACTCCTCTCACCTGCTGACTTAGTCTCCGCTCTCCTCCTGGCAAATATCAGGGTTGTACATGAGTAAATCATTATCAAATATAGAACATTACGCATACTTAGAGGCATGCTAAGCAATTCTAGAACTGATTTTTATAATCATTTTCATTGCACATTACAAGATAATGTTCAAGGTATGACACAAAACAATGTTTTAAGATATTTGAAATAGAGAATTTACCACTATATTTTAAATTTGAAAAGATAAACCTAATCATTCTTGAAACATTTCAATGAAAAGCAATCAGTTTTTATGACTTTTGATTTTTACACAAATACACAACAGTAAACACACATAAAGGAAAAACATATTTTTATTCTTTGAAATTGTTTTGAAATTTTGTATTTGATTTTCTAATTTAAATACTGTTCTGGAAAACATAGATGTCTTTAACAAGCCTATAAGTAAATGATATTCAATTCCAGAGAAAATGTAAAGAAAGGGAAAAAATATCGATTCTATACTATCGCCAGTGCTAGTACTATCGTGTGGCGCTAGCAACAGAGATTTAGTATTTTGCTTAGAAAATATGATTTTTGATAATTTTTCATTCTGATTTTTTTATTCTATTTTTCTAAGATAAGTGACACTAAGTACCGCAAAGAGTTTTGAATAATAGTGTGGAAGATGCAGATAACTTTTTTGTCTTAAGTTATCAAAATACTCTTTCAGAATACTTATGTTTTTCAAAATCGTGAAAGTCCAAAGAGTATATTGTATGAAACACTTAAGATATCATATATGAACAAAATATGCATGAGTGAAATGATCATAGAGAGTGAAATAATTTTCATGCAATGTATATAATATAAATATGTCTAAGATCAAGATACCCTAATTACATAAATACACTCTAGCCCTGTACAAAATGATGGATGGTCATGAGGAGCTGCACACATATTGTAGGTTGGAGTGTTAATCCCATATGCATACTAAAGATGACGCTGAACCCTGCACTCTTTCCCCCCAGAGCCTTGCTAGGCCCCACTAGAACCCTTCCCCGATTAAGGACAAGACATGACTTAGAGGCTAGGTCTCTAATGCACACAATCCTACACCCTCACTATTATGAGACACATAATGTGGGTGATGATCATGGACATTCTAAGCATTTAGACCAAAACTACCAATTTATAGATTAGGGCTTTATTTTTAGGAATTTTTGAAATGAGGTTAGTTTATTTAAAGCCAAAATAATTTTCATGACTTTCAAATTTCATTATTCTATTTTACTTTAACATAACATGGTATGATATAACTAGTATAGACATTGATTTCTACTTATAGTAAGGGATGATGCTAGAATGACGAGTTATGGTAACAATGTGCAATGTTATGTAAAGAATAAATATATAATTGATTTGCATGTATTCAATATATAATGATAATATAAGACTTTTATAGGTAATGGATTTAGAACGTGTAGAAACCAAGGAATAGATAGGCCACTTGAAAATGATTTGACTTTTTATTCAATTTCATTTGATTTATTAAAGAATTTAGGCTTAAGGTGAGAAAGTCATATCACAAGCTATATAAAGTGACCATAACATGTTGGCTCAAGAAAAAAAGACAAAATCAAACAAAAACAAAAAAGGAAATAAAGCATATCATGAATTGGTATTTCTTTTATAATGTGTTTCTACTTCATGCAAATTATGGATACTAATGAATAAGAGATTTAGGTGTCCAAAGAGATCCAATTGGGATGGTTTTTTTTGGTACCCAAATACATCGTGTTGGCTTATGGGGAGACAAGGATTAATGGACCCTTTTAATTGACATTAACACGCCATTCTTAAGTATGGGTCTCCATTCATACCTTGGTCTTATATTTTTAAATTTCAAATTTCCATAATTATTTTCAAGATTACTATTTATCGGAAATTTGTTGACATTTAATTTAAAAATGGGAGATACTGAATAGGGATTAGAATTCATCATGCTCTTATGTTTTAATATTCTACTAGGTGTATGTTTTATATCTTGTAAAATACTAGTAGTAGTTTTTACACAAGTTTGATGATAAATAAGAAATAAATGAGTTTTTATTACTTGAAAATTTGTGCACAAACAATTTTAATGATTCTAGTTTATGTGATTATAATTAACTACAACAAACTGCACCTGTTGTAAGGACTGAAATATAACTAAAACACAGTTTGTTACTAATAGTTATATTTAGTAACAAATTTTTTTTGTTGTTACAAAAAAGTACTTTTTTGTAATGAATATTTTAAATTTTGTTACAATAATAATTAATTCGTTACTATAACTGTAAGTATTTGTAACAACACTAATGTTATGTTACAAATAGAAAACTTTTCTCGCAATAAGTATCAATTGTAACCACATCATGAAAGTTTTTTGTGACAAAGACATTGTCCTTACTAATAGTAATATTTTATTATTAAAGTTTTGTTACAAAAAATATATCATATTTTATTTTCAATTTTTGTACTATTTTATTATCAATGTTTTGAATTATTATTTTTTATTGAAAAAAAAAATTTTGTATGCGCCGACAGTACCCCGCCTCTATAGTGCTCTAACGCGACGACGGTACTCCTACAGCTCGCAAACATTCATGCGTGGCTGTCGCAGATATGTGTTACTATTGCGACATGTATTTTTGCGCGTATGGGTTTTTTTATAAATCTTTAACTTTTTATAAAAGTTTTTCTGCCTCTCTCCAATGCAGCTTTATCTCTCTCTCACATGAATGAATGAAATATATGGATGAAAATTTTCCTCCATAATATTTTGAACAAAACAAAACTAAAAATTAAAAATATATTAAATGTAAAAATAAATGCAAATTAATATGACATTAGTTTTTTAATATAATTTTGGAATTAAAATAAAATCACGAATGAACCCGCGTGCACGCAAATGCACTCTCACGCGCACGCAAATGCACTCTTGCCCGCACACAAATGCACCCTCGCGCGCACGCAAATGCACTCTCACGCGCACGCAAATACACTCTCGTGCGTGTAGTTTTCCTTTTTTTGCTTGAGAGCTAGCGCGTATTGCATGTGTCGGGGCTCAAACACAGACACATGCACACACACAGACATGGACAACCAAATACACAAACATCCATTTGCGAGTTGTAGCAATGTCTTTCACGTACGGCCACCGCCGTTGTCAGCGCACACGTTTTTTGCTCTGGAGCTAGCGTTTTAATGAAAATATATATCATATTTATATATATATATTGATTGATGGATGACACGTGCTTTAATGAAAATAAATGTATAATGAAATTCATAAATACATGTCAAATCAATTCATAAATACAACGCGTTGTTCAATAAAAATTACTTTTTAAATAAGATTTATGTTTTTTTTAAATAAGAATTACCCCCACTCAATTTTGTCCGCTCTCAGGAGCTCGATCAACTGACAGTGCACATGAGGCTCATGTTCCCTGCTCGACAATACCCCCGCCTCGATATTGACCGACAGTGCACATGAGATTTAAATAAGATTTATGTATTTTTAAATAAGGTTTATCCGTTTATGTATTTTTTAAAAGTAAGAATTACCCCGCTCAATTTCGTCCGCTCTCAGGCGCTCGACCAACTGAATAAAAAATAATTTTGTCATCGCACTGGGACACTATCGAGGCGGGGGTAATTAATGTCGTGTGGGGGCACGTGCGCTTTTCCTATGCACTGTTAGTTGATCGATCGAGCGTTTGAGAGTGGGAGAGTACAGTTTTGGCGGAGGTACCGTCGCTGCCGGGATACGATCACAACGGAGAGTATCGAGCATAGGCATACCCTTATAATATATATGATGTGCACCCATAAAGATGATACGTGATGTGGACTCACAAAACGTTCAGGCAATGCATTCGGGCAGTGCGTTAATGAACATCACTCGCCTCATTTGGTGGAGGAAATGGGGTTGACCAAGATAAACCCCACTATCCCCGTAACCACCCATCATGAGGTGTAAATAGTAAAATCCCCCATCATAGGGTGCAAATAGTAAAAATCCCCTATCATGGGGTGCAAATAGTAAAATCCCCCATCATGGGGTACAAATAGTAAAATCTCACATCATGGGGTGCAAATAGTAAAATCCCACATCATGAGGGTGCAAATAGTAAAATCCCCCATCATGGGGTGCAAATAGTAAAATCCTCCAACATGTGGGTGTAAATAGTAAAATCCTCCAACATGTGGGTGTAAATAGTAAAATCCTCCAACATTGGGGTGCAAATAGTAAAATCCTTCAATACGGTCTGCGTATAGCAAATAATATGGTTATGGTGTGCGCATAACCATATCTGTCATATGAATACATATCACCATAAAACTATACAAACTGGTGTGCGCATAGCTATATTCATGATAAGTGTGCGTATAACACATAAATTGGTTATGGTGTGCGGGTAGCCGCATAACCACCAGAACTACCCTAACCACCCATTTAATTACGAAAGTGCCACCCTCAAAAACAATAAATAGAACCCCAAGGATTCTCTTTTTTCCATCTTCTCCTCCTCCATCTCTCCCCTCTTTTGAGACTCTCTCTCCGGCCGGGAAAATCCTCCTACGGATTTTCTCTCTCCTCTTTCTTCCTTGCTCGCTCACAAGCGCGCCTCCTCCTTGCGCGCTCGCAAGCGCGCCTCCTCCTTGCGCGCTCCCAAGCGCGTGTCCTCCTTGCGCGCTCCCAAGCGCGCGTCCTCCTTGCGCGCTCCCAAGCGCGCGTCCTCCTTGCGCGCTCCCAAGCGCGCGTCCTCCTTGCGCGCTCCCAAGCGCGCGTCCTCCTTGCGAGCTCCCAAGCGCACGTCCTCTTTGCGCGCTCCCAAGCACGCATCCTCCTTCCGCGCTCCCAAGCGTGCGTCCTCCTTGCGCGCTCCCAAGCCCGCGTCCTCCTTGCGCGCTCCCAAGCACGCGTCCTGCTTGCGCGCTCCCAAGCGCGCGTCCTCCTTGCGCGCTACCAAGCGCGCGTCATCCTTGCGCGCGTCCTCCTTGCGTGCTCCCAAGCACGCGTCCTCCTTGCACGCTCCTAAGCGCGCGTCCTCCTTGCGCGCTCACAAGCGCGCCTCCTCCTTGCGCGCTCACAAGAGCGCATCCTCCTTGCGCGCTCCCAATCGCACCTCCTCCTTGCACGCTCCCAAGCACGCCGCCTCCTTGCATGCTCACAAGCGCGCGTCCTCCTAGCACGCTCACAAGCACACTGTAACATCCTGCCAGTACGAAGAGTATAACAGCAGGTCCGGCCGGGACCCCACGCCATACAAACCACACTAGCTAGGAGTTAAAAGGTGATAACCAGAAAAGTAACAACTAAACGAGAGTACAAAACGTAAGCGGAAGCATTAATTAAACAATTCAAATAGAACTGTCCACTATCATAGGAATGTATCCAGAATAAGAGTTACGGCCTTAAGGCCTTACATTCATCCAATGCACAAAACTCCATAAGCATACATCGGCACGCAGGCCGGCCATACATGAATAACAGGAAAAGAGCTGGCCTTCGAGGGCCAACATTGCAAAGGGCCATCGCCCGCTATTTCCCGCTAGGCTCACCTGCACCTGCATAAGAACATTCCACCAAGCGGTGGCAAACAAAGTAACGGTCAGCACAGCTGACCAAATTATAATGACCCCACCCCTTTTCCGGGGTGGCGGAGCTTCTACCCTGCAAGCAAGCCATACTAGCACAAGTACTAAAAATAAAGAAAGTGCAACTACACGAGGTGAGGTTTCAAGCACAATCAATCTTCTAGGTTGAGCATCAAAAGAAGGGAACCTAGGTATGCACATGATGTTGGTTGGGTTCACCCGAAGGTTCCCCACAACCGCCTAAGCAATCGCATGAGGCTAACAACATCCATTTCACAAAACACTCCACCGTAAGGGCCACAACCTTGGGTGGAAACAAGAGCTTTTGGTCGGTCTAGGTATGACACCTTCCACGACCTCTCCCATGATCACACGGCTTTCCTGAGGAAGGGACCTCTTACCGATCTGCATGGAAACGGGTTCGGTTTAGCTTTGCCCGTGCTCTAATCGTCGCGATCTATCGCACGACGCGGGTACGGCTTCGTCTCGGCCCGTAAGGGTTTAGCACTTTCAAGTGCTACACTAAATATACGCTACGCACCTCACCCCTTCACAAGGATCTAGGTTTCACGAATACTCATCAAGGGAGGTGCAATACACTCCGCATCAATTTCGTGGTGAAGGTTTGCCTTCATCCAAAACTCAAAGCATGGGGCTTTTGTTAGGATCTTCACAAGACGCCTACACTTAGTTCCCGCAATACTATAGGTGAGTTCACGGAGTCATTCTCCGGCACGCATTCTAGGCCTAACCTAAATGCAACGTCGCAAATCAAGCATCACCGATTCGGGCTCACGGCCACGAATAGGCTTCACACAAAATGCCTAAATCCGCACGACTACCGGATTTTCTACTTGCAATAATGCCGGGGACGGACACAATCTACCCGAAGTTCCGAAGAACTTGAGGAAATCCTACACTTCACCCATTTGGTGAAAGAGATACCTCATGCAAACATAGGAAGAGGAATGAAAGGACAAATACAAGTCCAAAGTTTGGGAGGAAGAATCGTTACCCTAGACGCGTTCTTTTTCGCCATAGATCCGAGATTCTACACGGAGAGAAACTACCGCACCGGGCTACACTCTCCAAATCTGGAAACGGCTCGCGAAACGGAGCTCCGGAGCTCCGTCAATGGCGGGATCTACCTTCTTCTTCCTTGGCTCCTCCTTCTTTCTCTAGGGTTTGGAGAGAGAATGGCTTAGAGGATATGAGGGTTTAACCCCCTCTCATCAGCCCTAAAGGTCTCCCGCAACTAAACCTAGCCGTTGGATCAATTTCCAAAAGATTTGGATGGTCCGATCTTCTTCTCCGCTCAAAATCGCGGAACAGAATAAACAGGGCGCAAGATCGCTGGCGCACGATCACTGGTCGTGCGCGAAGAGGGAAATGGTCGTGTGCACTGTCCGAGACAGAACTCGATTCTCTTCTGAATTAACGCACGATCGCTGGCGCACGATCACTGGTCGTGCGCGAAGAGGGAAATGGTCTTTCGCACTGTCCGAGACAGAACTCGATTCTCTTCTGAATTAACGCATGATCGCTGGCGCACGATCACTGGTCGTGCGCGAAGAGGGAAATGGTCGTGCGCACTGTCCGAGACAGAACTCGATTCTCGTCTGAATTAACGCACGATCGCTGGCGCACGATCGCCGGTCGTGCGCGATGAGGCCACTGATCGTGCGCTAAGAGCAGAAAGGGAAGATTTAGCCTGCTTCAAGTGCAGCACTACCACTCCGCCTACTTCGCTGAACCACGAATTTTAGGGTGTTACAACTCCACCCTCCTTAAAAGAATTTTGTCCCGAAATTTATAAAACAGAAATAGCAAGAAATTCAGCTATAATTTACCTGAGAGAAATAGCTCGGGGTACTCCGCAAGCATCGCTTGCTCTCTCTCCCAAGAGAGCTCCTCCGCAAGCAATTATCCCACTGGACTTTTACCATCCGAATGGACTTGTTCCGCAGCTGCTTTACTTCGGTATCTTCGATGCGTAAAGGCTTGACCTTCGTCGACAACCCACTATCAACCGAAACTTTGCCGACCGCAATGATATGAGTAGGCTCTTGCACTGCCTTCCTCAACACTGAAATGTGAAACACATCGTGCAGACCGCTCAGCTCTGCAGATAGTGCAAGCCGATAAGCCGCATCACCAACACGCTCCACGATCTCAAACGGTCCTAAGTACCTTGGACTGAGCTTTTTCAAGCGTCGGATCCTTGATACCCCTTTGCACGGTTTGATCTTCAAGTAAACCCGGTCACCGACAGCAAACTCTAGGTTCCTATGCTTGGCATTGAAATACTTTGCTTGCCTATCCTGGGCAACCAATAGCCTTTCACGTATAGTCCGGATCGTCAAAGTTGCTTCTTCAACATCCTTTCGCTTCAATAGCTTAGTATCGCCCGTTTCCGCCCAAGACAACGGCGTACGACACTTCTTACCATAGAGGGCTTCGAAGGGAGCCATCTTTATACTGGCTTGATAGCTATTATTGTAGGCGAACTCGATCATGTAGAGATGATCTTCCCACCTCTTTCCAAAATCTAGAGTGCACATTCGGAGCATATCCTCCATAGTCCTGTTGGTTCTCTCGGTCTGTCCATCCATTTACGGGTGGAAGGCCGTGCTGAACTTCAATTTCGTGCCCAACAGTTCATGGATAAGCCTCCAATCTTTCGATGTGAAACGCCCGTCACGATCGCTGACGATACTACGGGGGACACCGTGCAGTCTCACAATACTATCTACATAGAGCTTTGCTAGCTTCTCTACAGAATCATCCTTCCTGTTCGGAATGAAGTGTGATACCTTCGTCAAACGGTCCACGATCACCCAGATGGCGTCGTTTCCATGCTGCGATCTCGGCAATCCGTGCACGAAATCCATTGAAATATCATCAAACTTCCAATCCGGAATCGGCAAGGACTTCAGAAACCCACCGGGACGTTGACATTCCGCTTTCACCAATGCGCAAGTATGACACTTGGCCACGTAAAGGGCAATGTCTTTCTTCATACCCGGCCACCAGAATAATTTCTTCAAATCCATATACATTTTAGCGCTCCCCGGGTGGATCGAGTACTTGGTATGATGAGCCTCGTACATCAACTCCGCCCGTAGAGTGCCAACGTTTGGGATGCATAACCTTTCCTGTTTCCACATAAGGTCGTCTTCAAAGGAGAAATCAGCGTTTAACCCCTCAACGGTTTCCGCTTTATAGCGTTTCATGCTCTCGTCCAGCTCCAATGCTTGTCGAACTCGGTCGGCAAGGTCGTATTGAACCTCCGTCCAGTTCAAGCATGCTGAAGTAGACGTTCTCCTATCAATGCATACGATCTCCATTTCCTCTAGCTCACGGATTAGACGCTCATCGTGCATCAAAATCCAATTTGCTTGAGCGGGAGCCCGACGACTCAGCGCGTCCGCTACTACATTTCCCTTACCGGGAGTATAATTGATGTCGAAGGTGTAGTCCCCAAGGAACTCCAACCACCTCCTTTGACGCATATTCAACTCCCTTTGATCCAGCAAGTACTTGAGGCTCTTGTGGTCGGTAAAGATATCGATCTTCACGCCATATAAATAATGCCTCCAAAGCTTAAGAGCGAATACCACGGCCGCTTGCTCCAAATCATGGACCGGGTAATTCCTCTCATGAACCTTCAGTTGCCGGGAGCCGTATGCAATTACCTTCCTGAACTGCACTAGGACACAACCCAAACCACTTCCTGAGGCGTCGCTATAAATTTCGTAGCCTTCCATACCTTGTGGCGGGCATAGAATGGGCGCCGTGGTCAGACGGCTCTTCAGTTCTTCAAAAGCTCGTGCGCACTCGGGCGACCAAACATACTTATGATCCTTCCTAGTCAGTTTTGTGAGAGGAAGTGCGATCCTCGAGAAGTTTTCCACAAAGCGCCTATAATAGCCGGCAAGTCCTAAGAAACTTCGGACTTCCGATACGTTTTTCAACAAAGGCCACGCTCGGATCGCTTCTATCTTCGACGGATCTACTGCAATTCCAGCTCCACTAACGACGTGACCAAGGAATGCTACTGACGGTAGCCAAAACTCGCACTTGGAGAACTTGGCATAGAGCTGACTCCTCCTCAAGGTGCTCAGAACGGCGTGCAGATGCCCTACATGCTCCTCTTCCGATTGAGAGTATACCAAAATGTCGTCGATAAAGACGATCACAAATTGATCCAAATACTCACGGAACGTCTTGTTCATTAAGTCCATGAATACCGACGGTGCATTGGACAGACCGAACGGCATCACCGTGAACTCATAGTGCCCAAAGCGGGTACTGAACGCTGTTTTTGGAATGTCACATTCCCTTATCCGCAGTTGGTAGTAGCCGGACCTTAGGTCCAGCTTGGAGTAAACCGTCGACCCCACCAGTTGGTCGAATAGATCATCGATTCTTGGAATCGGATATCGGTTCTTCTCGGTCAACTTGTTTAGCTCTCGATAATCAATGCATAGACGCAAGCTCCCGTCCCTCTTTTTCACAAAGAGGACCGGTGCACTCCAAGGCGATGAACTTGGACGTACGTAGCCTTGCTCTAGCAGCTCTTGCAATTGAACCTTCAGCTCTGCCAATTCCTTTGGCGCTATCCTGTACGGTGAGCGGGCCACAGGTTTGGCACCTGGCACTAACTCGATACAGAAATCGATCTCCCGCTGAGGCGGAGCCCCAGGGAGTTCGTTAGGAAACACGTCGGCGTACTCCGCTACAACTGGGACATCACATAACCTGGGCATTGGCTCTGAAGTCTCCAACAAGGTGAAGAACAACTCGGCGCCTTTTCTCACCGCCTTAACCACCTGGAGAGCAGACATCAGCGTCTTGCTCGCTCCTCGCATACCGGCGAACATGGTTTCTCCTTCGGTGTCCCTTCCCAGAGTGATCTCCTTTGTATTGCAATCTATGCATGCACGCTGCTCCGAGAGCCAGTCCATGCCGAAGATCACATCAAATTCAGCTAACGGTAATAACGACGCTTCCAAGTCGAAATCCTGACTTCCGATCCGCACCTTCACACGGCTCTTCCTATCCGCACTCATTCGAGATCCATTGGGTAGCACTACTTCCAATATATCCTCTACGAAGGTAGACGGCACTCCGATTCGCACAATGAAGTCCTCGGACAGAAAAGAGTGTGATGCACCCGTATCAAATAGAGCTCTCGCCGGATAGTTGAAAATTAGGACGAAACCTAATTGCACACAAATAAAGCATATAGTCGTACCACAGTATGAATTATATATATAGCTGTAAAAGCTAACTTCTAATTCGTACCTGTGACGACATCAGTTTGTCGTATAGCTTCTTGTTGGCCAAGCGAATAGACTCTCGGCTGAGTCGGAATGTGCTGGGAAGCCGAAGACTCCGCAGCTTTACCCTTTTCCGCAGTACGAGCATAATCCACCGCTCGATTACCAGCCTTCGGGGGACCACTTCGACACACCGCAGCTTTGTGTCCCACCCTCCCGCAGGTGAAACACGTAATAGGAGTCCGCGCGGTCGTGGCTCCCGAAACATTTGAAGGAGCTGGTTCTGCCTGTTTGAACTTCCTTTTGTTCCTTCTGAAATCCGGCTTGGACTGAGAGGCCGGCGCATGAAACTCAGGTTTCTTTACAACACCCCTTGCTTGTACCCTCTTCATGTCCAACTCCAAAGATCTGGCAGTTTGCACCATCACTTGGAAGCCGAACGTCATAGGGCCTGCAAGGAGCAGCCTCAACTCGTCCCGAAGCCCTTCATAGAACTTATTTGTCTTTGCCTCCTCATCCTCCACCAAGGACCCCGCATAGCGACTCGGTCTGGTAAACTCATGCAAGTAATCGTCAACGGAGCGATCACCTTGTGTCAACCTCAAGAACTGGTTTTGTAACGCAATGCGCTGGGCAGAGGGGATAAACCTTTGGAGGAACGACTTTGAAAACTCAGCCATTGTGATTTCAGTAATATCTCTACCGCAGAACTTATGCAGCTCCTGCTCTTCCCACCACAGCACAGCCTCTCCATCAAGAAGGAAAGTGGCTAAGGTGACCATCATGGCTTCGTCCGTCGCTGTCGCCCTCAGAGTTCTTCTAACTCTTGACAACCAGTCCTCTGCCTCCGTTGGGGACTCAGATCCCGAGAAGGTAGGAGGATTAAAGCTCAGGAAATGCTTTAATTGCTGGTCACGCGCTCGCCCCGCAACTACTTGCGCAACTTGAGGTTCCACCCTCGGCGCTACCGCAGGTTCTACTGCAGCTACAGGCACAGGGGCCTCCACCCTTGGTTCCGCCGCAGGTTCCACTGCAGCAACAACCTCAGGGGCCACATCCGGAGTAGGAGTAGCAGGCTGGACCAGCCTTTGGGGTTGAGCATTGATCATCGCGAAGACCGCTTCTGCGACTAATTTGATCATTTCAGCAGAAGGAGTGGTCGCTGGCACTTCAGCCGACCCACTACTTTCAGCGGTGTTACGGGGTCGAGACTGCCCCGCAGCACTTCTAGTCACCTATAATCATGCAAAGCACAATTTAGTGACCCAAAACATATCAAACATCACTCATGGAACGCTTAGGTTCCGCAAACAAGTATGTTTTCTTTTCATTCCTAAGTGGACATTCTTATTAGTTTTTGTCGTTTTAGGTGAATGCACAACCCGTGCGCACCACCCCTTAAAAGGAATTCGTCCCGAATTCGCTAAACTACGGATCGACGCCTTAAGTCCGATACCAAATTGTAACATCCTGCCAGTACGAAGAGTATAACAGCAGGTCCGGCCGGGACCCCATGCCATACAAACCACACTAGCTAGGAGTTAAAAGGTGATAACCAGAAAAGTAACAACTAAACGAGAGTACAAAACGTAAGCGGAAGCATTAATTAAACCATTCAAATAGAACTGTCCACTATCATAGGAATGTATCCAGAATAAGAGTTACGGCCTTAAGGCCTTACATTCATCCAATGCACAAAACTCCATAAGCATACATCGGCACGCAGGCCGGCCATACATGAATAACAGGAAAAGAGCTGGCCTTCGAGGGCCAACATTGCAAAGGGCCATCGCCCGCTATTTCCCGCTAGGCTCACCTGCACCTGCATAAGAACATTCCACCAAGCGGTGGCAAACAAAGTAACGGTCAGCACAGCTGACCAAATTATAACGACCCCACCCCTTTTCCGGGGTGGCGGAGCTTCTACCCTGCAAGCAAGCCATACTAGCACAAGTACTAAAAATAAAGAAAGTGCAACTACACGAGGTGAGGTTTCAAGCACAATCAATCTTCTAGGTTGATCATCAAAAGAAGGGAACCTAGGTATGCACATGATGTTGGTTGGGTTCACCCAAAGGTTCCCCACAACCGCCTAAGCAATCGCATGAGGCTAACAACATCCATTTCACAAAACACTCCACCGTAAGGGCCACAACCTTGGTTGGAAACAAGAGCTTTTGGTCGGTCTAGGTATGACACCTTCCACGACCTCTCCCATGATCACACGGCTTTCCTGAGGAAGGGACCTCTTACCGATCTGCATGGAAACGGGTTCGGTTTAGCTTTGCCCGTGCTCTAATCGTCGCGATCTATCGCACGACGCGGGTACGGCTTCGCCTCGGCCCGTAAGGGTTTAGCACTTTCAAGTGCTACACTAAATATACGCTACGCACCTAACCCCTTCACAAGGATCTAGGTTTCACGAATACTCATCAAGGGAGGTGCAATACACTCCGCATCAATTTCGTGGTGAAGGTTTGCCTTCATCCAAAACTCAAAGCATGGGGCTTTTGTTAGGATCTTCACAAGACGCCTACACTTAGTGTCACAACCCGCATTTTCTCAGAATTTAAGAATATCAGAGTAAGAGAAAATACGCGTCATGATGCCACGTCATGCAGGAGACAACTGCAGACGCTCAGGCGGAAACAACTTACTTATTAATTCAAAACATGATCACATGGAAATTTATCATTTGGGAACCATTTATTAGAGTTTTAGGGGAAGAACTGTGTCTCTCAGCTCGTGGATCAACTAGTCCACCAAGAAAAAAATATATTATATTTGCAGCGGAAAGTACTTGATTTGACTCATTTTAAGGTCCTATATGCACGTGATGAAAGGACATAAGGTAAATGATATGCTCATGTCTAGGCGTAGTATAAGTGTAGAAAATACCATTAGGTCACTTTAAATATAAGGGTTTTGCAGTTAAAATGATGTGATATGGAGGTGAAGAAAGTCATTTTATAACTATAATGCACCTAGACATAAATCATCCCCAGAGATTAAGATGTATCAGATCATAAAGTAGTGGCATGAAACTGGCAAATAAACTAGAAGGTACCAAAAGAGGCACAATGGGCGCCAACAAATTGACACTAACCCATTGGCCTAAACTAGTATGTCTGAACAAGAAGAAAGCTGACTACAACAACTACCTCGCAGCAGCGGGGTGAACAGCTACCAAAACTCTGAAATTCAGGCTACACCACTAGCCGTTACGGCTCTGAACCTGAGGCATTCAATAAAACAAAGAACGCCTCAGCAAGGAATTACAAGTGGCAGAAAACTAGCAGAAAAACAAGCAAGGCATAAGGGGTACCAACCCAAGCCAAAATTGACCGAAAGAGAGCTCCAAACAAAGAACCAACAAGCATCAAGTGCACTAAATACCAAAAGAGGAACAACATGTTCATTTATTTAGTTTCATCAATTAAAGAGACTGATCAGCTCAAATTATACGGGAGCGGTTAACTACCTCCGCTACCCAAAGCCCAAAAGCAGGTGGGGGTACCACTAGACCCAACCACCCAAACACGACTACCGTGCAAGGCTATAACATTTCGCCCACTGTCCCCCAAACACAACTACTGTGAAGGGCTAAAGACAGGAGTTCTTATTACTTAAATTTTAATTAAACACGGGACGCTACCCGAAAGGATAAACACTGGAAGGCCCTAAGAAATAGGGTCAAGACGAAGTACACATCGATCAATATGAATCATAAGAGTAACTCAAATGTTAACAGACCACAACGAGTAAAAAGAGGTTCAAACGAGAGGGATTCGAGATCAGGAGCACCGAAGGGTCACTGGCAATCATCTAAGTACACCCGAGGGGACACGAGATTCAAACACAAAAACTCAACGAAAACACAAGCGTTCTGGGCGGGGTTCCAAGGGGCCGCGCCCCTGGCGGGGTCTTAGGGGCAGAGACAGTCATGTCTCGAGACATCAGTCATGTCTCGAGACATCCAAAGGGCAGAGACAGTCATGTCTCGAGACATCAGCCATGTCTCGAGACATCCAAAGGGCAGAGACAGTCATGTCTCGAGACATCAGCCATGTCTCGAGACATCCAAAGGGCAGAGACAGTCGTGTCTCGAAACATCAGCCATGTCTCAAGACATCCAAAGCTGCTCTCGAGCTACAGCAAGAACAAGGGAATTGTATCGACCACATTTTTTCTCCAGGGAAAAACTAGATACTAGGGTAAGATTGAGGAGGAGGAAATCAAGGGGAGGTTCTAGATCATAAGTTACTACACCAAACACACAAAACTCTTGCTAATTAGCATGACAAGAGCTCAAAACGGGCAAACCAACCGTCAAAAGGATCAAGAGAGAAAGAGGAAGAAACCACTTGCCTTAAACCTCGCAAACTCGAAGATCTCCGCTCCGAAAGCTATGGATCGGCTAGGGAAACACACGAGCACAGATTCCTAAAACTTTTCGGATCAAAAGGAGGGGTTAGGTCACCACCAAAACTCCCAAAACTCCACAAAACGAGAAAGGCTTACCGCTAGAACGAAGATCTCGCCGAGAGCTTTCCAAATCTTCAAACCAAACTCGATTCCGACCACTACAGCCCTAGGAATCACCGGTTGAAGGCTCCACGAAGCTCCGCTCTCGCCCTAACCTTCGGCGGCTGCTTTTGATCGAGGAAGAGGATGAATAGGGAAAGGGGAAGGCTTTAGGCTTATATATAAACCTAAATTTATTATTTAAATAATTAATTAATTCCCCAATTTACTTAAACTGCGAGGGCGACCAAAACACCTCGGATTTCTATGAAATTCGCACCCTAGCTGAAAAACGGCGCTACGAATCCAACGGCGAAGTCAGAATTCTATTCCGACGAGCCAAACTCCGGATAAAGCCTTCCGAAGCTAAAATCTTGATATCCACTCTAAATCTTCACTTTAACTCGAAACGACGCGAAATCTCGCACGCTTGACCTAAATCACAAGCTTTAACTAAGCTAAAACTCGAAACACTACCAGACGAGCTGACATAACGCCCTTACGCCAAAATTACGTCACAGAGGGTACGTAAAATAATTAACGAAAATCAGGGGCGTTACAGTCACTCCCCCTAAAAGGAAGTTTCGTCCCGAAACTTGAAATCCCAGGATCAAGAAAGATACAGAAACAATTCTAAGGATACAGAAAAGAAGACTTACCCGAAGTCTAAGAGAAGAGGCTAGGATGAGTCTCTCTCATAGCAGACTCCAATTCCCAAGTTGCGCTTTCAACACCCTAATTCTTCCAAACAACCTTAACCATTGGGATCGTCTTCCTTCGCAACACACGCTCCTGAGTCTCCAAGATTCGGACAGGCTCTTCGACATAAGAAAGATTGGGTTGCAAAACGGGCACTGAATCAAGAACAAGCCGATCACTACGCAAACACTTCCTCAACTGGCTTACATGAAACACATCGTGAACATTAGGGAAGGAAGCAGGCAAATCCAATCTATACGCTGACACTCCGATGCGCTCAACAATCTGGAAAGGTCCCACATACCGGGGATCCAACTTGTGGTTCCTTCCAAATCTCTTAACACCTGGCATTGGAGAGACTTTCAAGAACACCAAATCTCCAACGGTGAACTCTAGATCCACCCTTCTTCGGTTAGCATACTTCTCATACCGCTCCTGAGCAATACGGAGCTTCTCGCGGATATGAGTCATAGCAACATTCATCTCTTCCAAAGCCTCTGGGCCTAGCAAAGGACTCTCACCTACCTCGGCCCAAAACAACGGAGTCCGACAACGCCTCCCATACAGAGCCTCAAACGGGGCCATTTGTAGGCTTTCTTGATAACTGTTGTTATACGCGAACTCCATCAATCCAAGCCGCTTATCCCAAGCTCCACCATGATCTAAGATATAGCACCTTATCATATCTTCCAAAATCTGGTTAACTCTTTCTGTCTGACCATTGGTTTGGGGATGATAAGCGGTAGAGTACCTAAGGTCAGTACCCAAGGCTCCCTGCAAACTCTGCCAGAAATGAGACGTTTACCTCGAGTCTCGGTCCGACACAATGCTCACAGGAACACCATGCAATCTGATAACTTCATCCAAATACAGCTCTGCTATTTTCTCCATCGAGTATCCAATCTTGAAGGGCACAAAGTGAGCACACTTTGTCAAGCGATCTAATATAACCCACACCGAGTCATGACCACTGGGAGATCTCGGCAAACCGGTAATGAAGTCCATCGAAATACTCTCCCACTTCCAGGTTGGAATATCCAAAGGGTTTAACTTACCTCCATGCCTCTTATGATCTGCTTTCACGCGCTGACAAGTTAAACATTCTGACACAAACTTTGCTATATCATTCTTCATACCCGACCACCAAACGATCTGCTTCAGATCTTTATACATTTTCGTGGAACCAGGATGATAGGAGACACTAGAATCATGCGCCTCGCTACAGATCTTTGTCCGAATTTCTCCCAACGCGGGGACGCAATATCTACCTCGGTACCTCAAAGTATCCTTATCATCGATTGAAAAATCTGGCAATTCTCCTTTTTCAGTTCTACTTCGAAGATGCTGCAAGCAGGATCTTCCTTCTGATGCAGCCTAGTTAGGGCAATCCAAGAAGGCTCTTCAACCTCTAAGCTCGAAGGTGCGGTACAACTACCGACTGAGATATCCATCAACATAAACTCCTCTACTAAGGACTGCACTGAGAGATTGAAGATATGCGCGGTTTTCTGGCTCAGGGCATCGGCCACCACATTAGCCTTACCCGGATGGTACAGAATATCCACCTCATAATCCGCCACATACTCCAACCACCTCCGCTGGCGCAGATTCAGCTCCTTCTGGGTGAAGACATACTTCAGACTTTTATGATCCGTGAAAATCTTGCATGACACTCCATATAACAGGTGTCTCCAAAGCTTCAAAGCATAGATTACTGCGGCGAATTCTAAGTCATGCGTAGGGTAATTCTTTTCATGAACTTTCAATTGTCTAG
Organism: Dactylorhiza incarnata; assembly: GCA_033032865.1. NCBI lineage: Eukaryota > Viridiplantae > Streptophyta > Magnoliopsida > Asparagales > Orchidaceae > Dactylorhiza > Dactylorhiza incarnata. Next base: position 8,682,656 of record JAWHQI010000013.1, read on the forward strand.
ACCCATAAGCAATCACCTTCCCTTCTTGCGTCAACACACAACCCAGTCCAATGCGAGATGCGTCTACATAAACTGCATACTCGACCCCTTCGATCGGCAAGGCTAACACCGGAGCACTACACAAACGCCTCTTCAATTCCTGAAAGGCCTCTTCGCACTTATCGCTCCAAACAAAAGCATTATTCTTCTGGGTAAGCTTAGTCAAGGGTGCGGACAACACTGAAAATCCTTGGACAAATCTCCTGTAGTACCCGGCCAACCTTAAGAAACTCCTTATCTCCTTAGGCGTCGAAGGCGTCTTCCAATCCAATACGGCAGAAATTTTAGCGGGGACTACCGTAATTCCATCTTTGTTCACCACATGACCCAGAAAAGATACCTGAGGAAGCCAGAACTCACACTTGCTCAGCTTCGCATACAACTTGTGCTCTCTAAGAGTGGACAATACTAAGCGCAAATGCGTAGCATGCTCCTCAGCACTTCTAGAATAAACCAGCACATTATCTATGAATACCACCACAAAATGGTCCAGAAAATCCTTGAACACGCGGTTCATCATGTCCATAAATGCAGAGGGTGCATTTGTCAAACCAAATGACATGACTAGAAACTCAAAATGACCATACCGGGAACGAAAGGCAGTCCGGGGAACGTCCGACTCACGGATCCTCAACTGATGGTAACCCGACCGAAGGTCAATCTTTGAAAACACCATGCTACCACGCAACTGATCGAACAGATCATCAATCCTTGGCAACGGATACCTGTTCTTGATGGTCACTTTGTTTAATTCTCTATAATCTATGCACAACCTCATAGAACCGTCCTTCTTTTTCACGAACAAAACCGGAGCACCCCAGGGAGAAGAACTAGGTCTGATAAAACCACAATGCAACAACTTATCTAATTGAGTTCGCAACTCTTCTAACTCACGCGGGGCCATACGGTACGGTGCCTTAGCAATAGGACGAGTACCAGGCTCAAGATCAATAACGAACTCCACATCTCTAACGGGCGGGAGACCAGGGAGATTAGTAGGGAAGACATCGGGAAACTCTCGCACCACCAGAATATCCTCGATACACGGCGAACCACCAACAGCTTCTACTACAGAAACAAGGTAAGCCAAACAACCGGAAATTAACAGTTTCCGAGCACATACCGCAGAAATTATCGAAGAACTCTGGTACGGAGAACCAAAAATGCTCATGGGTTGACCGTTGTCCATCACGAAGTCCAGACGCTTTTCCTTGCATCAGATGACCGCATCATAGCTGGACAACCAGTCCATACCCAATATTACGTCAAAGTCTTCTAAGTCCAACACTTTGAGATCAGCAACAGCCAAGAAATCTCCTAAGAGAACGGGGCAACTTCGGACGCACTGGTTCGAGGACACCAGATCACCAGAAGGGAACTTAACGAGGAACGAATCGTTGCCCAGCTCAGGGGTCAAACGGTGACGCTCAACGAAAGCCCTTGCTACGAACGAATGGGTAGCACCCGAATCGAACAGAACACGCGCCCAACGATTCTTTACCTTAAATCTTCCTATAAGCGCGAAGAGAAACTAGTCTAATACAGCGAACTAAAAAGGAAACAAGACTAAAAAGATGTCTTAAGGCCTAACCTGCGATCACTTGGGTCGAAGACTGCGCTTGCTCCTGGGTTAACACGTTCAGCTTTCCTCTTCCTTTATCCTGATGTTGCGGCGGCGGCAAGGTTCGAAGCGGAACAGGCTGCAACGGGGGTTGAATCAGTGGGCATTGGAACTTCATGTGCCCCTTCTGCTTGCACTGGAAGCAGACTTTATCTTTGGTCCAACACTGGGCCACATCATGCCCTTTCTGCTTGCACAACTGGCAGAGCACCTCACCCTTCGGAGCACCTTAGATTGTTAGCACTCGCTGCTGCTTCTGAGCTCCCTTCCTCTTGAAACATTTCTCCACTGGATGGTCGGGGCGGCCACAGAAGCTACACACCTCTCCACTCCTTTTCTTTGGAGCCGGGCTAGATACCTTGGGGGTCTCTCCCTCTTCGACTTTCCTCTTGTCCTTTTTCATTAGAGCACCCCGATTCTTGGCATTGTCGATAGCCTCGACTTTCAGTGCTGCTTCTACCACTTCAGCATAACTTTCAGATTTATAAGCACTCGCCAACTGCTGAATATCGCTACGAAGACCTCCAAGAAATCGCTTCATTCTTCCTGCCTCAGAAGCCACTAAATCTGGAGCAAATCTGCTCAACTTACTGAACTCGATCTCATACTCACTAACCGTGAGTTGTCTTTGCTTCAGGTGCAGAAAATTATTCATTAAACGGTCTTGCTCGACCGACGGCAAGAATTTCTTTAACACCATCGCCTTGAACGACTCCCACGAACATCCACCCACGAGATTTTCCCTCTCCCTGATCCACCAGCTCTTAGCAAGTCCTTTCAGTTGGTAAGCGGCGACCATCACCTTTTGGTCTGCAGAGATTCCTGAGTACGAAAACATCTCCTCAATGGCGACAAACCAGTCATCTAATGCCATGAAATCTGCTCTTCCGTCAAACGTAGGAGGTCACAACCTTTGAAAATGCGAAATGAAATTCATTTCCGGTGGTATCGCTACTGGGGGTACCAAGGGAGCAGGAGGAGTAGGTACAGTCTGTCCTACTACTGGGGCCTGCACTACGGGTTGCTGCCTAGCACCGGCAGCCAACAACGCCTCGACCTGCGACTGCATCGCAACCATCTGCCTAGTCAGAGTCTCATTGCTCTGGCGCAAACTCTCGATCAAGGCTTCACTCTGCGCACCCGAAGACTCGCCCTCCGACTGGGGAGTCGACCTAGTCGCAACACGCCTCCGAGACATCTCTGCTAATACGCATAAACCTCCAATTAAAACTTAACCTTACACTAGAACTACACTGCTTGTTTCAGAACATACCTGTACAGTTACTTGCCATTTCCACTACCTTTCTCTGGGATATTTTCATGATGATATGCAAATCTCGGGAACGATACTACATCGCCCCACTAGTCCCATGTGCAAAGGGCATGAATGCATGAAATTTTTATTCGTTTTGAAATCATGTGTGTACGTGTGTCATCATATAAGTCTTTAACTTCGCACGTGTGCTCATGCAATGCTATGTAAAGTATGTTGTGCTATGCATTCTAATAAAGGCCTTAATGCATGTTATGAGCGGCGTACACATGTAATATTATGCATCCCATACTACATAATATTGCATGTAACGAAAGAGAAAACGTGCTAATGGGCATCCATGTGATGATGGTTATGCATCCCATACTACATAACCGTCACATGTTGCAACCTATGGTGGATCCATATACAAACACATATTATGCATCCCATACTACATAATATGCCCCGTATACTTCTTATCATGCTATGAGTGTAGTGTTCATGCTTCGGCCAAGACGTACTGATGACACATCGGTGTGTGTATGCAATGAAACCAAAAACAAACTACTAAACTATATCAGAATTTGTTGCCCGACCAACTTGTCGAACAACCTCCCTATGATACCAACTGTCACAACCCGCATTTTCTCAGAATTTAAGAATATCAGAGTAAGAGAAAATACGCGTCATGATGCCACGTCATGCATGAGACAACTGCAGACGCTCAGGCGGAAACCTCTTACTTATTAATTCAAAACATGATCACATGGAAATTTATCATTTGGGAACCATTTATTAGAGTTTTAGTGGAAGAACTGTGTCTCTCAGCTCGTGGATCAACTAGTCCACCAAGAAAAAAAAATATTATATTTGCAGCGGAAAGTACTTGATTTGACTCATTTTAAGGTCCTATATGCACGTGATGAAAGGACATAAGGTAAATGATATGCTCATGTCTAGGCGTAGTATAAGTGTAGAAAATACCATTAGGTCACTTTAAATATAAGGGTTTTGCAGTTAAAATGATGTGATATGGAGGTGAAGAAAGTCATTTTATAACTATAATGCACCTAGACATAAATCATCCCCAGAGATTAAGATGTATCAGATCATAAAGTAGTGGCATGAAACTGGCAAATAAACTAGAAGGTACCAAAAGAGGCACAATGGGCGCCAACAAATTGACACTAACCCATTGGCCTAAACTAGTATGTCTGAACAAGAAGAAAGCTGACTACAACAACTACCTCGCAGCAGCGGGGTGAACAGCTACCAAAACTCTGAACTTCAGGCTACACCACTAGCCGTTACGGCTCTGAACCTGAGGCATTCAATAAAACAAAGAAGGCCTCAGCAAGGAATTACAAGTGGCAGAAAACTAGCAGAAAAACATGCAAGGCATAAGGGGTACCAACCCAAGCCAAAATTGACCGAAAGAGAGCTCCAAACAAAGAACCAACAAGCATCAAGTGCACTAAATACCAAAAGAGGAACAACATGTTCATTTATTTAGTTTCATCAATTAAAGAGACTGATCAGCTCAAATTATACGGGAGCGGTTAACTACCTCCGCTACCCAAAGCCCAAATGCAGGTGGGGGTACCACTAGACCCAATCACCCAAACACGACTACCGTGCAAGGCTATAACATTTCCCCCCACTGTCCCCCAAACACAACTACTGTGAAGGGCTAAAGACAGGAGTTCTTATTACTTAAATTTTAATTAAACACGGGACGCTACCCGAAAGGATAAACACTGGAAGGCCCTAAGAAATAGGGTCAAGACGAAGTACACATCGATCAATATGAATCATAAGAGTAACTCAAATGTTAACAGACCACAACGAGTAAAAAGAGGTTCAAACGAGAGGGATTCGAGATCAGGAGCACCGAAGGGTCACTGGCAATCATCTAAGTACACCCGAGGGGACACGAGATTCAAACACAAAAACTCAACGAAAACACAAGCGTTCCGGGCGGGGTTCCAAGGGGCTGCGCCCCTAGCGGGGTCTTAGGGGCAGAGACAGTCATGTCTCGAGACATCAGTCATGTCTAGAGACATCCAAAGGGCAGAGACAGTCATGTCTCGAGACATCAGCCATGTCTCAAGACATCCAAAGGGCAGAGACAGTCATGTCTTGAGACATCAGCCATGTCTTGAGACATCCAAAGGGCAGAGACAGTCATGTCTCGAAACATCAGCCATGTCTCGAGACATCCAAAGCTGCTCTCGAGCTACAGCAAGAACAAGGGAATTGTATCGACCACGTTTTTTCTCCAGGGAAAAACTAGATACTAGGGTAAGATTGAGGAGGAGGAAATCAAGGGGAGGTTCTAGATCATAAGTTACTACACCAAACACACAAAACTCTTGCTAATTAGCATGACAAGAGCTCAAAACGGGCAAACCAACCGTCAAAAGGATCAAGAGAGAAAGAGGAAGAAACCACTTGCCTTAAACCTCGCAAACTCGAAGATCTCCGCTCCGAAAGCTATGGATCGGCTAGGGAAACACACGAGCACAGATTCCTGAAACTTTTCGGATCAAAAGGAGGGGTTAGGTCACCACCAAAACTCCCAAAACTCCACGAAACGAGAAAAGCTTACCGCTAGAACGAAGATCTCACCGAGAGCTTTCCAAATCTTCAAACCAAACTCGATTCCGACCACTACAGCCCTAGGAATCGCCGGTTGAAGGCTCCACGAAGCTCCGCTCTCGCCCTAACCTTCGGCGGCTGATTTTGATCGAGGAAGAGGATGAATAGGGAAAGGGGAAGGCTTTAGGCTTATATATAAACCTAAATTTATTATTTAAATAATTAATTAATTCCTCAATTTACTTAAACTGCGAGGGCGACCAAAACACCTCGGATTTCTATGAAATTCGCACCCTAGCTGAAAAACGGCGCTACGAATCCAACGGCGAAGTCAGAATTCTATTCCGACGAGCCAAACTCCGGATAAAGCCTTCCGAAGCTAAAATCTTGATATCCACTCTAAATCTTCACTTTAACTCGAAACGACGTGAAATCTCGCACGCTTGACCTAAATCACAAGCTTTAACTAAGCTAAAACTCGAAACACTACCAGACGAGCTGACATAACGCCCTTACGCCAAAATTACGTCACAGAGGGTACATAAAATAATTAACGAAAATCAGGGGCGTTACACTTAGTTCCCGCAATACTATAGGTGAGTTCACGGAGTCATTCTCCGGCATGCATTCTAGGCCTAACCTAAATGCAACGTCGCAAATCAAGCATCACCGATTCGGGCTCACGGCCACGAATAGGCTTCACACAAAATGCCTAAATCCGCACGACTACCGGATTTTCTACTTGCAATAATGCCGGGGATGGACACAATCTACCCGGAGTTCCGAAGAACTTGAGGAAATCCTACACTTCACCCATTTGGTGAAAGAGATACCTCATGCAAACATAGGAAGAGGAACGAAAGGACAAATACAAGTCCAAAGTTCGGGAGGAAGAATCGTTACCCTAGACGCGTTCTTTTTCGCCATAGATCCGAGATTCTACACGGAGAGAAACGACCGCACCGGGCTGCACTCTCCAAATCTGGAAACGGCTCGCGAAACGGAGCTCCGGAGCTCCGTCAATAGCGGGATCTACCTTCTTCTTCCTTGGCTCCTCCTTCTTTCTCTAGGGTTTGGAGAGAGAATGGCTTAGAGGATATGAGGGTTTAACCCCCTCTCATCAGCCCTAAAGGTCTCCCGCAACTAAACCTAGCCGTTGGATCAATTTCCAAAAGATTTGGACGGTCTGATCTTCTTCTCCGCTCAAAATCGCGGAACAGAATAAACAGGGCGCAAGATCGCTGGCGCACGATCATTGGTCGTGCGCGAAGAGGGAAATGGTCGTGCGCACTGTCCGAGACAGAACTCGATTCTCTTCTGAATTAACGCACGATCGCTGGCGCACGATCACTGGTCGTGCGCGAAGAGGGAAATGGTCGTGCGCGAAGAGGGAAATGGTCGTGCGCACTGTTCGAGACAGAACTCGATTCTCTTCTGAATTAACGCACGATCGCTGGCGCACGATCACTGGTCGTGCGCGAAGAGGGAAATGGTCGTGCGCACTGTCCGAGACAGAACTCGATTCTCTTCTGAATTAACGCATGATCGCTGGCGCACGATCGCCGGTCGTGCGCGATGAGGCCACTGATCGTGCGCTAAGAGCAGAAAGGGAAAATTTAGCCTGCTTCAAGTGCAGCACTACCACTCCGCCTACTTCGCTGAACCACGAATTTTGGGGTGTTACACACACGTCCTCCTTGCGCGCTCACAAGCGCGCGTCCTCCTTGCGCGCTCACATGCGCGCGTCCTCCTTGCGCGCACACAAGCGGGCCTCCTCCTTGCACGCTCACAAGCGCACCTCCTCCTTGCGCGCTCACAAGCGCGCCTCCTCCTTGCGCGCTAACAAGCGCGCCTCCTCCTTGCGCACTCACAAGCGCCCCGCCTCCTTGCATGCTCACAAGCGCGCCTCCTCCTTGTGCGCTCACAAGCGCGCCTCCGTGTGCTCCGCTGAAAGCGCGCCCGCGTGCACTCCTCTCCAAGCGCTCCATCGTGTGCTCCGCTCCAAGCGCACCTCTGTGCACTCTGCTCCGAGCGTAGCTTTGTGCGCTCCGCTCCAAGCACACCTTCGTGTGCTCCGCTTCAAGCACTCCTCCGTGCGCTCAAGAACAAGCATGCCTCTGTGCGCTCAAGAACAAACGTGTCAGCCACCGTCAAGACCAGCACTCCAAACTCCTCTCGCGCAGCAGGAGACAAGCCACAGAGACAAAGACACATAGAGTGCATCGATCCAATCTTCGAGCAGCATTCAAAGCCTCAAAAGCACTTAGAGCGCAGCATCCCCCTCTGCAGCAGGCAGAAGACTTAGCTCCGTGAGCGGTGGCCTGTCACCCTCCGAACACCTCTCTCTCTCTCTCTCTCAACAATTGTAACGAGAGGCGGCCTGTCGCCCTCGAGTTCTTCAAAAAAGCTTTGTACAACCAACAAATAGTGGAAGTTTTGGTCGGCACCAGGCCCGACCGCGTGGTTTTTCACCCAGTTGACGGGTTTTCCACGTTAAAAAAATTGTCTTGTCAGCTTTCCCTTTTCTGTGACTGTGTGCACGCTCGAATGCTCCCGGGCTAAGAAGGTTCAATTTAGTCTGATCTACCGGAGAATTGAGTGTACCGCAACAATTTGGCACCGTCTGTGGGAACGGAGTTCCCCCAAAACTTGAAGAAGATTCTGAAGACAGTACCCACTGCACAACAGTACTCGTGACTAGAGATCATGGCAGGAAAAGCCATCCGCACAAGTGAAGGATCATTCCCCGGGGGGACAGGCTAATATAGCTCCCCTCCACTCGCTTATCAGCAAACCTGAAGGAGAACTTGATGCGATTATTCGGCAAGTGCACCGGTCGCGCAAGTAATAATAATGGGGAAAATCCCCGAGTGTCGGTCTCTTGAGGAACACAGTAAGGTGGAGTTAGGTTTCGAGGAAGGACTTGAGATTGAAGCCCTTAAATCGGATGGAATACGGGGGAGTTGGGTTGGCTTTTGGAAAATAAAATAAAAGCTATCAACTACTCCTATGCAATGCCGCTATGCAATGCTTCGCTTGGCGGGATGCAGACTCGGAAGGCCTTGAGCGCGCTGCGTCGAAAGGGCGGATGGACGAGTAGGCAAGCGGAATCGAACTATGCAGGCCTTGAGCGCACTGCTTCGTTAGGCGGGATGGAATACACGGGCCACGATGCCACGCTTCGGTAGGCGGATGGACGAGTAGGCTAACGGAATGAGGGTCGCAAGCACCTCATCGACAAGCACGCCACTAGCAATTGCTAGTGCGGCACCGGACGTGACGGCGGGATGGAGGATGGAATGGGGCGCACCTCAAGCACACAAATAAACAAAAAGAGTATTTCACATAGACATGAAATAACTTTAAATAGCAAGGTCTATAGTGTTCTTCATCAAAATACAAAAGATCTAACTATTACAACAATCAATAAGAGGAGAACAAGGCAAGAAATCGACCGAATCCGAAGGCTCGTTGGAGATTCACGGTTGGAATTGCCGGGTTGTCAATCCGCGTCCAAGCTCGGTCCGCAACTACGTCCGGGGTAGAGAGAGCTGTCACGACTCTCCAATGGACCCGTCTTCTTCGTGTCACGATCCGGTAGAGGTTGCAAACTTCCTCTTTCTTGATGGTAATTGCGGCTAGGTCTTCCTTTGGAGCTCTTGGATGAAGGAGGAGGCCGAGAGGAAACTCCGGCTCAAGATTGGCGTGAAGAGCAAGCCCGGAGCACCTCCATATGGTGGGCGACGGTGGAGGGGCGAATCTGTAGGGAACCGGGCGGAAAACGGCGGAAGAAAATCGGGGGCTTACCTAAAATCGCGAGCAGGACAATTTATAGGCGCTGGAATAAACAGTGCGCACGGTCATTGGCACACGACCAGTAGTCGTGCGCACTAGAATTCGGTGATCGTGCGCTCTGCCTGGACGGAACCTGCAAAGGCAGAAATTATAAAATAACATATTCGCACGACCAGTGGCGCACGACCGGTGGTCGTGCGCACTATCGTAGGTGGTCGTGCGCACTGATTGAAACAGAACTCAAGAAATTGATGATAAGCGCGCACGAACAGTGGCGCACGACCGGTGGTCGTGCACACTAGCGTAGATGGTCGTGCGCACTGCACCAAACAGAACTCATAAAAAAGGGTTAAGTGCACACGATCAGTGGCACACGACCAGTGGTCGTGCGCAATAGAACCGGTGATCGTGCGCAGTGTTCCTGTGCAGAATTGCACCGGAAACACCTGCACGACACCTGTTCCAGCGTACGACACCAAACTAGCCACTGAAAGTGGGACTTAACATCGCAAGAAAACTAATAACAAAGAAAGATACGAAATAACACCAAAATGGGCCTAGAAGTGCACATAGCAAGTGATAACAAATATAAGCTAAAACAAGGCTAAAGTGCAGTTGAATGACAAGATAAACGGCCCAGATGAGTCCATATATGTGTATATAATCGGGACTCATCAGAACTCACCAGTATGAGTGTCCACGACCGCGGGGCCCATCCTAACGGAGGACCTGAAGCTCAGTATCACCGCGACCGCACTGAAGCAGCATACCGTGAGCCAGTAGACGTAAGGCTCATGCGTGAAGAAGTTTGTGACATAATTTTTGAAGAGCACAAATGAGCAAGGCAGCGTGCCGCTTTGGCCCCTCGCCCTCTCGATCGTCGCTCACCGTTCGCACCAGAGGTTCTGGCAAATCCAATTCCCATTGGCTTCAAGCTCCCAAAGATTGAGATGTACAACAGAGCAGGCGACCCATCGGAGCACGTCGGTCACTTCGCAATCATGATGCAACTCTGTAATGCCCCAGATCCATTGTTGTGCCAGGCATTCCCGGCAACTTTGAAAGGACAGGCTCTCACCTGGTTCCTATCCCTGAAGGACTTTGAAATCAAGGATTTCGTAGAGCTGACTCAACAATTCACGGACCAGTTCATCCCTAGCCGCAGGATAGTCAAAGTTCCTTCCCACCTGTCCGGGATCCGTCAAGGCGAAAGGGGAACCCTTAAAGATTTCTTTCGTCGTTTCACCACTGAGGCACGACAAATCCCTGGGATAAGACTGGAGATCCTGCGAGGTTTTCTCCTCGGAGGGCTCCACCCTGGTGGCTTCCACTCTGCACTAATGCGGGAAACCGTGCCCAGCTATCCCGATCTCGTTCGACGGATCAATGCCCAGATCATCGCCGACGAAGCAATTGAAGCGCATCAACAACAGTTTGATAGAGGCGTGAAAAGGAAAAGGGAGCAAAAGGCTTCATCAGTCCTCAGGAGGAACAATGAATGTCATAGCAATCCACGACCTCGGCAGCACCAAAGAAACACGCCCCTCAATACCTCCAGAACCAACATATTTTACGCAATCAAAGGCAACGAAGCGCTCCGCAAGTCCAGACCTCTCGCTAAAAACACGGGAGACCAGACAAAATATTGTGAGTTCCACCGTGGACAAGGACATGACACGGAAAACTTCTCCAAGCTTAAGGATGAAATCGAGTGACTCATCCAACAAGGCCTACTAAGGAAATTCCTACGAGGCTAGGCACCGATTCAGCCAGCAGGAGATCAACAAACGCCTCACCAAAAAGTACTGGGAGGCAACCCTTAAGTCAGTCATTCTGGGAGAATGCTTCACACCTATTAGCAGGGCTCTACCCGCGCCACTGAAATATTCTACCAACTTTGTTTCTATAAGAACCTTGTGTAAATTGCCACTATAACTAATAGCTTTCAAAGTTGATCATTTCAGGCATGTCATCCCACATGCTATCGAAATTACGTATTCACTTCGCCCAAAGGAAAGGACGTCTATTTGAATGAACATCAGCTGCCTTCGAGCAGTGCGCTAATGAACAGCACCTACCTTCGGGCAGTGCGCTATTGAACAGCACCTGCCTCCGGGCAGTGCGCTAATGAACATCACCTGCCTCCGGGCAGTGCGCTAATGAATAGCACCTGCCTCTGGGCAGTGCGCTAATGAACAGCACCCGCCTCCGGGCAGTGCGCTAATGAACAGCACTTTCCTCCGAGCAGTGTGCTAATGAACAGCACCTGCCTCCGGGCAGTGCGCTAATGAACAGCACCTGCCTCCGGGCAGTGTGCTAATGAACAGCGCCTACCTCTGGGCAGTGCGCTAATGAACAGCACCTGCCTCCGGGCAGTGCGCTAATGAACAGCACCTGCCTCCGGGCAGTGCGCTAATGAACAGCACCTGCCTCCGGGCAGTGCGCTAATGAACAGCACCTGCCTCTGGGCAGGCGCTAAAGAACAGCACCTGCCTTTGGGAAGTGCGCTAATGAACAGCAACTTCCTCCGGGCATCGCGCTAATGAACAGCAACTGCCTCTGAGCAGCGCGCTAATGAACAGTAACTACCTCCGGGCAGCGTGCTAATGAACAGCAACTTCCTCCGGGCAGCGCGCTAATGAATATCAACTGCCTCCGGGCAGCGCGCTCACAGCAATCTCTCACTGCTGTTGATTGAAGTTTCGCCCTTCTCCACCGCAGTAAGGTCCTGACGTCGTAAGTGTTTTCCCCTCCTATGTTCGTACACGGTTTGAATACATACGCTCTTCACCGACCAAACCAATCTTCTATCATATAAAAAGTCGCGATTTCAGACTCGCGCAAACTTTATCTTTTACTATATAAAAAGCCGTGAGCTCAGACTCACGCAAATCTATCTTCTACTATGTAAAAAGCCGCGAGCTCAGACTCGCGCAAATCTATCTTCTACTATGTAAAAAGCCGCGAGCTCAGACTCGCGCAAATCTATCTTCTACTATGTAAAAAGCCGCGAGCTCAGACTTGCGCAAACTTATCTTCTTTTATGTAAAACGACGTGAGCTCAGACTCGCGCAAACTTATCTTCTATTATGTGAAAAATTGCACGCTCATCCTTCAATAGCAATTCCTACCCAAGGTGCCACGAAGATAGCAATGATCGAAGCCGCCGCGGAAAAAATCAAAACCTTCAAGCTCCTCCGCAAGTAATTCGGACTCCGAAGGTTTGGGGGGCTTATGATGTGCACCCGTAAAGATGATACGTGATGTGGTCTCACAAAACGTTCATGCAGTGCATTCGGGCAGTGCGCTAATGACATCACTCGCCTCATTTGGTGGAGGAAATGGGTTTGACCAAGATAAACCCCATTATCCCCGTAACCACCCATCATGGGGTGTAAATAGTAAAATCCCCCATCATAGGGTGCAAATAGTAAAAATCCCCCATCATGGGGTGCAAATAGTAAAAATCCCCCATCATGGGGTGCAAATAGTAAAATCTCACATCATGGGGTGCAAATAGTAAAATCCCACATCATGAGGGTGCAAATAGTAAAATCCCCCATCATGGGGTGCAAATAGTAAAATCCTCCAACACGTGGGTGTAAATAGTAAAATCCTCCAACATGTGGGTGTAAATAGTAAAATCCTCCAACATAGGGGTGCAAATAGTAAAATCCTTCAATACGGTCTGCGTATAACAAATAATATGGTTATGGTGTGCGCATAATTATATCCGTCATATGAATACATATCACCGCAAAACTATACAAACTAGTGTGTGCGTAGCTATATTCATGATAAGTGTGTGTATAACACATAAATTGGTTATGGTGTGCGGGTAGTCGCATAACCACCATAACTACCCTAACCACCCATTTAATTATGAAAGTGCCACCCTCAAAAACTATAAATAGAACCCCCAAGGCTTCTCTTTTTTCCATCTTCTCCTCCTCCATCCCTCCCCGCTTTTGAGACTCTCTCTCCGGCCGGGAAAATCCTCCGACGAATTTTCTCTCTCCTCCTTCTTCCTTGCGCGCTCACAAGCGCGCCTCCTCCTTGCGCGCTCCCAAGCGCGCGTCCTCCTTGCGTGCTCCCAAGCGTGCGTCCTCTTTGCGCGCTCCCAAGCGCGCGTCCTCCTTGCACGCTCCCAAGCGCGCTTCCTCCTTGCGCGCTCCCCAGCGCGCGTCGTCCTTGCACGCTCCCAAGCGCGCGTCCTCCTTACGAGCTCCCAAGCGCGCGTCCTCCTTGCGCGCTCCCAAGCGCGTGTCCTCCTTGCGCGCTCACAAGCGCGCGTCCTCCTTGCGCGCTCCGAAGCGCGCGTCCTCCTTGCGCACTCCCAAGCGCACGTCCTCCTTGCGCGCTCCCAACCGCGCGTCCTCCTTGCGCGCTCACAAGCGTGCGTCCTCCTTGCGTGCTCCCAAGCGCGCGTCCTCCTTGCGCGCTCCCAAGCACGTGTCCTCCTTCCGCGCTCCCCAGCATGCGTCCTCCTTGCGCGCGTCCTCCTTGCGCGCATCCTCCTTGCGCATTCCCCAGCGCGCATCCTCCTTGCGCGCTCCTAAGCGCGCGTCCTCCTTGCGTGCTCACAAGCGCGCCTCCTCCTTGCGCGCTCCCAAGCACGCCTCCTCCTTGCAGGCTCCCAAGAGCGCCGCCTCCTTGCATGCTCACAAGAGCGCGTCCTCCTAGCGCGCTCACAAGTGCACGTCCTCCTTGTGCGCTCACAAGCGCGCGTCCTCCTTGCGCGCTTACAAGCGCACGTCCTCCTTGCGCGCACACAAGCGGGTCTCCTCCTTGCGCGCTCGCAAGCGCGCCTCCACCTTGCGCGCTCACAAGCGCGCCTCCTCCATGCGCGCTCACAAGCGCGCCGCCTCCTTGCATGCTCACAAGCGCGCCTCCTCCTTGCGCGCTCACAAGCGCGCCTCTGTGTGCTCCGCTCAAAGCGCGCCCCTGTGCACTCCTCTCCAAGCGCTCCTTCGTGTGCTCCGCTCCAAGCGCGCCTCTGTGCACTCCGCTCCGAGCGTACCATTGTGCGCTCTGCTCCAAGAACACCTTCGTGTGCTCCGCTTCAAGCACTCCTCCGTGCGCTCAAGAACAAGCACGCCTCTGTGCGCTCAAGAACAAACGTGTCATCCAGCGTCAAGACCAGCACTCCAAACTCCTCTCGCGCAGTAGGAGACAAGCCATAGAGACAAAGACACACAGAGCGCATCGATCCAATCTTCGAGCAGCATTCAAAGCCTCAAAAGCACTTAGAGCGCAGCATCCCCCTCTGCAGCAGGAGGAAGACTTAGCTCCGTGAGCGGTGTCCTGTCACCCTCTGAACCTCTCTCTCTCTCTCTCTCAACAATTGTAACGAGAGGCGGCCTGTCGCCCTCGAGTTCTTCAAAAAAGCTCTGTACAACCAACAAATAGTGGATGTTTTGGTCGGCACCAGGCGAACCGCGTGGTTTTTCACCCAGTTGACGGGTTTTCCACGTTAAAAAAATTGTCTTGTCATCTTTCCCTTTTCTGTGACTGTGTGCACGCTCGAACGCTCCCGGGCTAAGACGGTTCAATTTAGTCTGATCTACCGGAGCCTTGAGTGGACCGCAACAGTATATATATATTTATATATATATATAACCGGTTATATATATAATAAATTATAATTATAAATTTAATTATATATAAACGTGTATAAAATTTTATATAAACTTTATAAAAACGTTTTTATAAAAATTTCATATAAATTTTTTATATAAAATTTTACGAGCAGCTCCGCATGGGCTTCGCCCATGCTCACTGACTTTTAGCGGGCTGCACGCGCTTTGGAGCGGGCTGCGCGTGCATTCGAGCGAGCTGCGCCTGCATTCGAGCGGGTTGCGCCCGCATTCTATAGTACCCAGCCGGCGACGGCGGGCTTCGCCCGTCCCCAGCGGACTTCGCCCGCAACATATACATATGAGTACTCAAAATGACCGTAAAAAAATATACATCAATATTTTATAATTTTTTTTTTCAAAAACATTTATATTTACACAAAAAATCATTTTAAACTTTTTTTATTTATAGTTGTTAAAGATATATAAAATTTCTTTATATAAAAATGAATGACAATTTGACATTAATTTATTAACATAATTTTAGAATAAAAATAACTATCGCGCAAGGGCCCCGCACGTACGCAAAGACACTCTCGTGCGCACGCGCGACCACTGATGAGTCCTGATCATATACACATTTATGGACTCATCCGGGCCGTTATTTAGTCATTTCTCCGCACTTTAGCCTTGTTTTAGTTTATATTTGATAATCCATGCTAGGTGCACATCTTGGCCCACTTTGGTGTGATTTTCGTGTTTTTTGTCTTTAGTAGTATTCTTGTGCTGTTAGGTGCCACTTTCAGTGGCTAGATCTGTGGTTATGCTGGAATAGGAGTCGTGCAAGTGTTCCCGGTGCAATTCTGCACAGGAACACTGCGCACGATCACCGGTTCTATTGCGCACGACCACTGGTCGTGCGCCACTGATCGTGTGCACTTAACCCTTTTTCACGAGTTCTGTTTGGTGCAGTGCGCACGACCACCAACGCCAGTGCGCACGACCACCGGTCGTGCGCCACTGCTCGTGCGCACTTATCATTAAAATTCTGAGTTCTGTTTGCTGTATTGCGCACGACCATCAACGATAGTGCGCACGACCACCGGTCGTGCTCCACTGGTCGTGCGAACATTTTATTTTATAATTTCGTATCTTGCAGGTTCCTCCCAGGCAGTGCGCACGATCGCAGAATTCCAGTGCGCACGACCACTGGTCGTGCGCCAATGACCGTGCGCAGTATTCAATCCAGCGCCTATTTAAACGTCTGTTGCGATTTTAGGGCGATCGATCACGGGCGGGAGCGGGATTCCTGTTCCGTACGCCGCCGATTTCCACCGTGGGACACCTCCACTTCATCTTCTACGCAAGGGGAAGCCTCCTCCACCCATTCCAAGACTTCCTCCATTGTCCGTGAGTGTTCTCCATCGTCCGCAAGCCTCCAAGCAACCATTCTCTCATTCCGCCCGGTGAGAAGAAGAAGGAACCTGAAGTCGAAGACGACGGAGCTACGTAGGGAGATCGTGACAGCTCTCTACGCCGGAAGCATAGTCCGCCCGAGTCCGGAGGTAGCCCGACAACCTACCATTCCGGCCGTGAACGGCCGCTAGTCTTCACCATCGGTTATTTCTTTCCTCTTTCCTCCATTGTACTCTTTGAACCGTGCAATACTCGAATATTGTGATGTTTATTTTGATGGAAATGAATATTTCTTTGTTGTTCTTCATGGTTTGGTGGTGATTCAGTCCGCTTTCTCACACTCACTCGCGCACGCACGCAAGGTGTTTGATCCGCGTTAGCAAGAGCTAACGGCGGTTGTGAAGAGGTGTTTGCGACCCTCACCCTCTCGCACTTGAGTTCGATTCATCCGCCTCACGAAGCACGGCATCGCGGTCGTTGCATCCACCTCACTTTGCGAAGCGGTGTTTTCGAGCCGCATTTCTTTTTGTTGTTGATAAGATTAGGAAAACCAACCAAAAGCCCCATCTTTGTGTTTGTTGAACGCTTGTGTAACAATAATCACTGCGCGATTCGTTCACCCATCCTGCATTCCTCAAGAGACCGACATCCGGGGAATTTATTCTCCACAATTATTACTTGACAGCGACCGGTGCACTTGCCGACACGCATCAACCACCTCCGAGCACAAGCGCACACACGACGCTAGCTCGGGAGAGCATTTTTAGCCCGAGAGAGTATTTTTTCGGCCGGACACGTGTTTTTCACACGAGCGCACGTTTTATGCCTAGTCGCACGTTTTGCATTTGCATGCATTTTTGACCAGGTGCATTGTCTCCTAAGCGTGCATTTTCGCTTGGGAGCGCATTTTTACCCTGACACGCATTTTCATTTTCTCCAAGGTGCATTTTAGCCAAGTCACGCATTTTTTTGCGGACATGCATTTTTCACACAGGTGCAAGTTTTTGCCAAAGCGCGCATTTTTGCTAATTGTTTCACAAAACCCAGCTGCATGTACAGTTTCGTCATCTTCTCTTTTTTCGTCGATTTTGCCACGCCATCATGTTTTCTCATTATATCGTTATTTTTTCATTAAGGAAAATTGTGTTATGATCTAGTCATTTCTTCCTTTTCTTGTATCTCATTACACACAGACACACACACACACACACAGACACACACACACACACACATGCACAGACACACAAACACGGACACACACACGCAATCACACACACACAGGCACACAAGCACACACAGACACACATAGACACATAGACACACACACATACACACACATGCACAAACAAACAAACACATACACACACAGACGACACACACTGCACATATACACAGACACGGACACAGATAAACACAAATACAGACACATACATACACACATGCACAAACATAGACACACAAACACACAGACACATACACAAACACAAACACAAACACAAACACAGAAATAGACACATAGACACAGACACATAGACACATACACGCATATATAACTGGAGATCACACAGACACAAACACAGACGCATACACACATATATAGCTGGAGATCACACATACACAGATAGATACATATACATACACACACAGAGGCACAAATGACACAAACACAAACTGACACAGACACACTGGCACACCGACACACACACACACACACAGATATAGATATATGACACAGACAGACACAAACACACAAACAAAGACACACATACACAAACACAAACACACATGCACAAACACACATAGACATACAAATACAGACAGACACAGGCACAGTCATACATTACAAGCTAGAGATCACACATACACAGACACACACACACATGCATACTTAAATAATTTGTTTCACATATAATTCAATCACATCACGTGTGATGATCATCGCGTTGAGTTTTTTCTCGACAGGCTCAAGCTCGAGTTGAGTTTTTTTTTAGCCGGCTCATCGAGCTCTCGAGAAGGCTCGACTCAACTTGCATCCCTACACGAGATAAGTTTTATAAGGAAATCGGGGAAAAACTTGGATAAAAATAAACTTTTTTGTATATTAATTTTGCATTTCAAAATAAATTCTTATGATTTTTAATGACTTAACTAAGAACATCAATTTTTGGAGGGAAAAATAAAAAATTCCCCCCAAATTTTTTTTATTCCCATGCTTTCTCATCTAACTCAATGACTATTCATTTCAGTCTCTCCTATAACCCTGCTCATCTTTTCCCATCGCCTTTTCTTATCTCCTTCTCCCGTCGTCGCTCATCCCTCTCGCATGACATTTCTCTCCTCCTCAATCTCCCTTGCAACATCAGGCATCCTCCTTCTGCACCTGCCTTCAGTGTCTATTTCGCCACTCTCGCCCTTCTCCCCATCTACCCTCATCGGCGACCTAGGGCTGGGCCAACTAGTTCCGACCACCTCTTAACAGATCTCTACGCCCGACTACCATCGTAGCCATGTCCTTCGCTGCTTCAGGTTCCAACTGACCTGGATTTAGTTTTTTACAGTTGAAACATCTATATCTTTATTATATGTTATTATATAAGAGAAGAGGAAAGAGGATATGGTGAAACTTTCCTCTACCCAAAACACCCTCATCAAAGCCTTCTTACTTTCAAAATCATAGGGGTAATGGGTCATTTGGTTTTCCCGCTAGGTTTTGCAGCTCCTTTCATTTTGTCGCTCCTCCCAAAAAATGACTGGCACGCCACTTCAGTCCTCGACTACTGCCCGACGTATGGTAAATCACGCACACCTCCTCTACATAAAAAAATGGTATTCCACCTCGGCAAAGCAGGCAGGCATCGACCGCTAAAATGCTAAAATGCTCCTCCTCCACATAGCTCCTCCGCAACCTCATCCACGGCTTATCCTCCGCAGCTCCTCCTCGACGGTTCCTCTGCAACCTTCGCATCATCCCAAGGTATTTCCAAGCCACTCAACTTCCGCCTCCCTGATCTTCCAACCTCATTACCATTTCTTTTCATCATCATCATCATCACTCAACTTCCGCCTCCCTGATCTTCCAAGCGTCATCGCCATTTCTTTTCATCATCAGCTCTTAAGGAAATAAAGCCCATCTTTCATCACTCAACCTTATTGCCATTTCTTTTCATCTTCGCTATTTCTTTTCATCACTCAACTTTAATCTTCTCTCAAGTATTTGCAACCAGCTCTTAAGGAAATAAAGCTCGTCTACATTTGCATCAGCTGCAATCATCCCTGCATCGCCCATCCATATTTTAGCATGGACCTATCCCCTTCTATCTTTCTCCCAGGTTTATTTTCTCTCCCCTTTTTATATTTTTTCCTTAAACTCAAGTATAATATTCATATCTGTTGGTGCCAAAAATGGTACCTCCAAAATTCACACTAAAAGGGGGATGGGAGAAAACTGCGAAGTGCAGGCTATTAAGACAGAAGATGCTGGAACAAAGAGAAATAATCACGAAATGGCGATCACGAAGAAATGAGACCGCTTACACAAGTTGTAAGCTGGAGCCTCGGAGCCAAAGGTCTCTTTTCAGGTACCCTTACGCCTCTATTTATAGACGAGGGGGCTGCCCAAATGGGCAGAATTGAAAACTACGGGCTGCCCGGGGTACAGGAGAGCCGGGGCAGGGAAATGGGGTACAAATAGCAAAAATAAGGTAAACGATCAGACCGCTTAAGCTGGCGGTCTTGCACTGCCCTGACCGCTTGGCACTTTGAAAATTCCGGTTGAGGAGGTAGCTGGCGATCTGGGCGGTCACCGAAACTGAGACCGCTGAGACCGAAAAATTTGACCAACAAGAGGAGGTCGCGGGCTTTCCAGACAAACAATATCTGATCTATTTAGATAGTTGTTTTGGTTGAGAAAAACATAGGCTACAATCCAACAAACTTTTTATATATATGTAATCTGTTTATTGTAATGCCCATGAGAAAAGAGATTAAAGTTGTGCATGAGGACCAACACTGGTTAGGAGGCTATCATTTCAGGTATCAAATTTTCTTCATAATGTTTATTAGTTTTGTGGTAATTTGTGTAAAATACTGAATTTGAGCATCTTCCTGTTTGAACTTTTGGGTTTCAAATATAGTAGCTTATATCAATGGTATCAGTAGTTTATGCAAACTGTAATGTGTAGTTTGCCCAAAATGCAGGTATGGGCAAACTGCATGTGCAGGTATGGGCAAATTACATGTGCAGTTTGGGCAAATTGCAGGTGCAGTTTGGGCAAACTGCATGTGCAGTTTGGGAAAATTGCAACTAAGTGTATGTGTTAGAGTGTGAGTGCATGTGTGTGTGTTGTTTTTAAGAGCTGTGTAGTAAAGAGAGTGAAATGTTAAGTGCAGTGAAGTGTGTGTGTGTGTGTGTGTGTGTGTGTGTGGTGTTTTTAAGAGTTGTGTAGTGAAGTGTGTGTGATGTTAAGTGAATTGAAATGTCTGTGTGTATGTGTGTGCTATTTTTAAGAGTTGTGTATGTGTGTGTGATGTTAAGTGCAGTGTGTGTGCTGTTTTTATGAGTTATGTATGTATGGATGTGAGTTTGTATGGATGTTTCTGCTCTCATTTATTTGTAGGGTGATCTTAATTGCTCTCTTTTATTTGTAGGGTGCTCGAGCATTGACCGGCAAGGGACGAAAGATTCATTAGTCAGAAAGTGATGGACGATTCATTTTTCAAAAAATGACGGAAGATTTATTAGAAACATGTTGATCTTGTAATGTAATATTGTATTATTTTAGAAGAGATGATAATAACTTGTACTCTATGTAATACTTTTTGGTGTGAATAAATACATGTTGATCTTGTTACGAAATATTAAATATATGTGTGTTTTCAAGATTATTATTTGTAATAAAATCTCAGGTACACAAAAAATAGAAATGGAATATTTTTGATATATAAATGAATTGGCTGTAGTAAGAAGAATGGAAAACAAATGTAACGATTTTTTTGTTTCTATTGTTTAATCTATTGTAACGAAATAATGATTATTTTACTTTATTGTAACAAAGTTAGTTTATTTTTATTGAGGAAAAAAATAAAACATTTGTAACAAAATAGTTTTAATCGTAACTTTTTTTTGTGAGGAAAAAAATTCGTAACGAAATAATATTTATTGTGACCAATTTATTGTGAGGAAGAATCTCTTTTTGGTGAGAAAGTATCGTTTGTTACAATTAATTTATTTGTAACGACATGCATACATTCGTTACAAGAACTTTTAGCGTCGAGCTTTAGAGGAGGACCGTTACTTAAAGTTTTTTTTGTTACCAATGAGTTTTTGTAACAATTTTTGGCACTTACTGTAACGATTTAGGTCCTTACTATAAGTGCAGTTTGTTGTAGCTTGAGCATTATTTTCATTTATTAAATTTTTACGTGCTCTTTTACAATTGTTAGCTCTTTTTCAAATATCTTGAGTTTTTCTTTAAAAACATTGCAATCAAAATAAGGCGTACTATTTTCAACTAAAGATCTCTTTTAAAAATATTATATTGAAGATTACTTTTAAAAGAGATGGGTATCAATCTTTCTTCACTACCACCGGCGGTAGGAACTACCGCTTGGCAATAGAAATAGAAATTGAATCCAAGAGTTTCTTTCTTATGAAAAATGAACCTTTCGATATATTTTGCATTAAAGCTTTTGAAGAATGCTATTCAAAACATTTTGATGCATGGAAATCAAATCTAGATTATTAAAGAAAGAGAAATAAGATTTTATTTCTTTAGAGATTGAATATAAAAATGTTTGATGTCAATGACGCTTGAAATCAAGGCGAATAGAAAATTGCTTTTTGTTTTCTATTCCGACACTTCTCTCAAGGACCGGTTGGCTCTAGCCAATATCTCCCTAGATGAGGCCACGAGCAGCCCCCTAGTTCTAAACCTAAACCTAGTAGCCACACCCACGCGGTGAATTCTCCTAATTCCTCGCAAGGCCCTAGTTGCCAACCACGCGGCAAATTTCTCTATCGATAAAAAGGATAAGAGTTACAAGATAAGATAAAAAACTCCCCTCTAAATTAAACCCTTGATGCAAATGTCATTTCGCTTGAAAGGTTCGATCTTTGTGACTTGAGAGTCTTCCTCTTTAATGTTCTTTAGATCCTTGCATGTCTCCAATTGATTAGAATTTGTTGCAGTGAGAACACTCCATGTGTATGTTGAGAGAAAGCTTCTTGATCGCCGTTTTGATAGCTTTTAATCCTTGCGCATGAATTACTTTTTGATCTCCTCTGAATAACTCTCTCTTTAGATGAGTGGGAAACACCCCTCACTTTTCTCTAGATGGCTAGTGCTTTCATCCCTCAAAAATTTCATCCAAAACCATCAAGGGAAACTCAATTTTGGGCTATTTTAAATAGAGGTTGATGTGCAGGAAGTTATAGTAGAGCGGTAGCACGCAATCTTCAATTTCCTTCCTTATCTTCTCTTCAATTTCATGGATTTGGCTATTATCTTTGGAAATAAATTATTCCCCACTAAAATATGATATATTCTTGCCTTCACAATGATATTATATGCTCCTTTTGGTTTCTCAATCAAATCATGATTTATTGGGGTTTCCTAAAGCTACCGCCTGACGATAGAGTTAACACGCCACAGTAGAACTTACTATATATGATTCCCGTCGATATTCCATTCTCGACGACATTGTTATCTCAACGATATTTCCAATTAAGTCATCGCTACTGCCAGTGGTAGCTTTATCGCACCACAATAAGAGTTGTTATATTGAGTCCTGTTGACATTCCTTTCTCGAGGAGATATCCTTCTCGGCGTAGTTTCCAAATATGCATTAGCTACCGCCAGCAGTGGTATTATCGTGTCGCGACAACAACAGTGTATTGAATTGATATGGAATCATTGATGAGTCCTGATCATATACACATTTATGGACTCATCCGGGCCGTTATTTAGTCATTTCTCCGCACTTTAGCCTTGTTATAGCTTATATTTGATAATCCATGCTAGGTGCACATCTAGGCCCACTTTGGTGTGATTTTCGTGCTTATTGTCATTAGTAGTATTCATGTGCTGTCAAGTGCCACTTTCAGTGGCTAGATCTGTGGTTGTGCTGGAATAGGAGTCGTGCAAGTGTTCCCGGTGCAATTCTGCACAGGAACACTGCGCACGATCGCCGGTCCTATTGCGCACGACCACTGGTCGTGCGCCACTGATCGTGTGCACTTAACCTTCTTTTCATGAGTTCTGTTTGGTGCAGTGCGCACGCCCACCAATGCCAGCGCGCACGACCACCGATCGTGCGCCACTGCTCGTGCGCATTTGCCATTAAATTTCTGAGTTCTGTTTGCTGAAGTGCGCACGACCATCAACTCCAGTGCGCACGACCACCGGTCGTGCGCCACTGTCCGTGCGCACTTAACATTTATTTTATGAGTTCTGTTTCATCTAATGTGCACGACCACCGACGATAGTGCGCACGACCACCGATCGTGCGCTACTGGTCGTGCGAACATTTTATTTTATAATTTCGTATCTTGCAGGTTCCACCCAGGCAGTGCGCACAATCGCAGAATTCCAGTGCGCACGACCACTGGTCGTGCGCCAATGACCGTGCGCAATATTTATTCCAGCGCCTATTTAAATGCCTGTTGCAATTTTTAGGGTATTATCAGCCGCCGGGAGCGGGATTCCTGTTCCGTACGCCGCCGTCCACCACCTTGGGACGCCTCCACTTCATCTCCTACGCAAGGGGAAGCCTCCTCCATCCATTCCAAGACTTCCTCCGTTGTCCGTGAGTGTTCTCCACCATCCGCAAGCCTCCAAGCATCCATTCTCTCATTCCGCCCGGTGAGAAGAAGAAGAAACCTGAAGTCGAAGACGACGGAGCTACGTAGGGAGATCGTGACAGCTCTCTACGCCGGAAGCATAGTCCGCCCGAGTCCGGAGGTAGCCCGACAACCTACCATTCCGGCCGTGAACGGCCGCTAGTCTTCACCATCGGTTATTTCTTTCCTCTTTCCTTCATTGTACTCGTTGAGCCGTGTAAACTTGAATATTGCAATGTTGTTTATTGAAATGAATGTTTCCTTGTTGTTCTTCATGGTTTGCTTGTGATTCACTCCGTTTTCCACTCACTCACTCACGCCCGCACGCAAGGTGTTTGTTCCGCGTTAGCAAGAGCTAACGGCGGTTGTGAAGAGGTGTTTGCGACCCTCACCTTCTCGCACTTGAGTACATTCCACCCGCCTAACGAAGCACGGCATCGCGGCCATTGCATCCACCTCGCCTCGCGAAGCGGTGTTTTCGACCCGCATCTCTTTTGTTGTTGATAAGATTAGGAAAACCAACCAACCAAAAACCCCCTCTTTGTGTTTGTGAAACGCTTGTGTAGCAATAGTCACTGCGCGAATCGTTCACCCAACCTGCATTCCTCAAGAGACCGACATCCGGGGATTCCACTCTCCACATTTATTACTTGACAGCGACCGGTGCACTTGCCGACACGCATCAAGTTTTTGGCGCCGTTGCCGGGGAATGCAGACGTGATGAATTCGTCTGCGTGAAGATTTGTTGCACGCGAATTTTCTTTTCTTTCACCTCTCTTGTTCACCCCTGGTCTCTCCGTTTCTTTTCGATTCGCGCTTCTGATTACTTTTGCCTTTTCCATCGTTCGCTAATCATTTTGTTTGCAAGTAGTCGCAGCATGACCTCCATTCAGGAATGCATCTATCAGGGAAGCTTAAATGATTTAAGGGATCAAGCAGAAAGAAACAATCATGACTTCGGGATCTCCCCCGACGTCATTGAGTACATGTATGGGAACTGCAAGTTTAGCGGGGATGAGCATGAAGACGCGGTGCAACACATGCAGGACTTTTTAGCAATCTATTACACATGTGTATTCAGTGGAGTTGAAAACGATCTGCAAAAGATTCTGGCATTTTCATTCTCCTTGCATAAAAAAGCCAAAAGCTGGTATTGGGATATCCGGAAAAGAGAGGTGATCACATGGAAACAATTCGAAGGGAGATTTTTGCAAGAGTTTCAACATCGTACCCAAGCCTTGGACAAGTACAGGGAACTTGTAACCTTTGGACAGGGGAAGGAGGAGACGTTAGTTGATGCTTGGGAGCGTTTCCAATCCTTGCATAGGGGATGCTACCGTGAAGATCTTTCAGAAGCTTTCTTAATTCAGATTTTTTATTTCGGAGTGCGGGATAATTTCCGTCTTCTATTTGATATGCCAGTTGGAGGGGCCCTGTTTAATAAATCGGGGAAAGACGCGTGGGAAGTGGTCGTGAATGTTGCTCACACCAGTCAGCACTGGAGTCATATCATTCGCTCCCCAAGTACTGCTGCAGTTAATGTCGTGACATTCAAAGGAGCAGCGGAAATAATGAAAGGAGTGCAAGTGAGCATACCACTGATTGAAGCTATCTCTCAAATGCCGGGCTACTCCAAATTTTTGAAAGATTTGATCTCAAAGCGGAAGCAGTTGGAGGGTCTCAAAACTATCGACCTCACCGAGGAGTGCTCCGCCATCATTTCCAATATGCCCACTAAGTGCAAGGATCCGGGCAGTTTTACGATTCCCTGCAGGATCGGCCATCACCGTTTCAGCCAGGCACTCTGTGATTTGGGGGCATCAATCAACTTGATGCCGCTCTCTATCTTTCATGAACTTGGTGCTGGGATCTTGAAGCCAACGCAGGTAATGCTGCAGCTTGCTGATCGGTCGATCAAGAAGCAGTCGGGAATCGTCGAGGACCTCACAATAGTTGTAAACGGTCTCACCTTTCCAGCTGATTTTATCATTCTCGACATGAAGGTCGATACAAATGTTCCCATTATCTTGGGGCGGCCCTTTCTCGCTACTGCTCGTGCTATTATTAATGTGGAGCAGGGGGAGCTCACACTAAGACTGGGGGAGGATGCCTCGCGAAGCGGTGTTTTCGACCCGCATCTCTTTTGTTGTTGATAAGATTAGGAAAACCAACCAACCAAAAACCCCCTCTTTGTGTTTGTGAAACGCTTGTGTAGCAATAGTCACTGCGCGAATCGTTCACCCAACCTGCATTCCTCAAGAGACCGACATCCGGGGATTCCACTCTCCACATTTATTACTTGACAGCGACCGGTGCACTTGCCGACACGCATCAATCATCGTCTTTCATTTTCGTGATCATAGGGGCTTGAAAGCTGAAGTTCCTACACACTATACACACATGGCATGTATGATCAAATACAATGGGATTTGTTATTCTCAAACCAAGAGATGTGGAAAGCATGTTCCAACATCTTTTCTTTTTAAATTCCCTTGGGGATGTTCTGAAGAAGAAAATGGGAGTTCCTCTTCATTACTCCAAAAAACTAGACTCCAAGATGTTTGTGAGATGGGACAGGGGGATTTCTAAATCCCCTAAAGATAGTCAAGCACTTCTGTAGGGTCAGTAGAAGGATGAATATGTTGGTAATGCTGGAGAGGAATGTTCCTCCAGTATTTCTGAAGAATAGGTCGACCCCTCTATCCCAAACCCTGCTCTCACATAGGCGGAGGGCTCTCATGTGCAATTGCCCCTAGAGCCTCTTGTTGAACCTTCTTCCATAGAGTTTCTTGTGGAAAGGAGAGCACCTTTGGGTTACATCTCTGCTGTGTACAAAAGGAAGAGAAGTCAGGAAAATGGAGTGTCAATTGGGGGGAGTCCCTACCAGGGAGATCAGTCCAAAATACTGCAGTTGCTAAGGCGGAGACCCATCTGGGGTGCTCTGCCCTAGATGATCAAGGTGATGAGGTTGCAGCTAAAGATGGTAGAAGCTCTACTGAAGAAGGTGTTTAGGAAGGACCTGAAAGAAAAGATGAAAAGAACACAAGCAGTGAGCTAGAGATGGATGAAGGTGTATGAAAGTGCACAGTTAACCACACTAGAATTCTCTAGAGGGGGGGTGAATAGAGATTTAAAAATACTTTGTGCAAAGTTAACAAATATATATATATATATATATATATATATATATATGTGTGTAATAATCACAGATTTAAGCTTCACACACACCAACAAGAATTAAGCAAAAGAAATAAAAAGAAAATCACAGCACAACACAAAGAAATATAGTGGTTCCCCAAACTTTTTGTAGTCCACTCTTCTACCCCCTTAGTAGGAATTCACTATCATGCACTGAGTCTTTTGATAAGGAGACTCTTAGAACCATCCTGAGTCTTTTGATAAGGAGACTCTTAAAACCACTACAACTGAATTTTTTGAAGAGAGATTCTAAAAACTCTTTTGCACAATTTGAAAATGAAATAAGAATAAGAAGAAGTGGAAGAAAAACAATTGAAGCAAGAAAGAATCTTCTTCCTAGCAAGAAGATTAGAAGCACAAGTATAGTGAATTTGAAATCTCTCTTCTATAGTGAGAAGGAGATTGTAGGCCTTTTTCTCTTTCAGTGAGAGCTTTCAGAAATGGCAGCAGTATGGCTTTAGAAGGAGGAGAAGATGAAGGCTTTTTCTTTGCTGCAACACTCTTTCACTTTTCTCAGCTTTCTCACTTTTCACTTGGGAGCTTTTCCTCTTTTTCAAATGGATGGTGTGGATCACTTCATTTTCTTCTCTGCCGATTTCCCTCTTACTTATAGCTCTGTTTATTCAAAGAATACTATAGGAGAATAATCAATTAGCAGTCAGAGAAATAGTAAGAGAGAAAAGATTCCATAATCAATATTTTTGTAGAAGGAAAGAGATCATTCTGATTTCAAATAATATCCATAATAAACTTAATCAATTTAGCCAAGAATCAATTAGAAGGAAAGACTGATTCAGAACTGCTATAAAAGAATAATATAATTCCATAAGAATCAGATCTACAAGAAAGAAGGAAAGAGATCTGGCGTGTTTTGAATTTGACATAGAAATCTACGTACGTCGATTACTATTCGACGGAAGCGTTGATTTCAGACTGGCTGGACGTCGAGAGGAGAATATGGAAGGTGCGTCGACTAAGGTACGTTGACTTCACTAGATGCGTCGACATTGAAGTCAGAGTTACGTTGACATAGGTTACGTCGAATTCTGTTTAGAATTACTTCGACTAATTTTGAGAAGAACGTCGACTACACTTCGACGTTGCGTCGAATACTATTCGACGCATATTTACTTAGACCAATTTTTCATTCTTAGAATTTATATTCTACTCATTTTTAGGGGTTAAGATAAATCATTTCCCCAACAATCTCCCCCTATTTGTCTTAACCCTACTTAGGGAGAAATTGTATCAGCTTTTAATCAACACATCAAGACATTTATATAGAAACGAAATATGTTAAGTAATTAGAAGAAGGTAGAGAAAGAAATCATATAACATGTAAGTATCTTTCACAAGATTTAAACTAAGAACTTCTTGTTATACATGAAGTCGACAAAGGCAGAGTAAAGTTTCTTAGATAAATTTTCAATAGCTTCAAAAATGTAGGGTCTGGATTTATCAGGATGCTCCTAAACATTTCTGATAATTGTGTGCAGCTTTGCCAGGATCTTTTCAGCATCAGGAAGGGTGCCATTTATGGAATAGCCCTTGCTAATGAAAATTGCTTCCTTTTCATCAATCATTTCAATTGTAATGCTTTGAGGTTTCTTTTGTGTAGATTTGGGCTCAGATGGTCCCTTGTTGTCAACCTTGGGCCTATATTTTCTCTTCATCTCTGATTCTTGTTTCTCAGGGATCTCAGACACTTTTCCTTTCCCTTTCCAGGGTGAACTGTGCCATTTGTCTAATCCTTCTGGTCTTTTAGGCTTCTTATAGGGAATGTAGTCATCTTCTGAACATCCTACACCCCTTTTGTGCTTTTGTCCTTTGTCTGGGATAAGCCCTGCCTGAGGATTTTTCTTCTGATATGCTTCAACATCAAACAATTTCTTTGGAAGTTTGATGGAAGATTCAGCAAGAATCTGTTCTTTGGTCATCCCCATCTTGATCTTTTCCATCCAGATATTCCTCTTATCCTCTCTCTCTTTCATTGCTGCTTCAAATTCAAACAACTCTCTTTCTCTCATTTCTTCATGCCTCTTTTCCATGTCAGGGTCATGGTACTCCTTTACAGGACTGTTAGGAGTGATATTAGGCATTCTTTCAAACCTTTTTATCTCCTTAACAACTTTTCTTTATTTCTTTTCCTTTGCATAGTCTTTCCTTTCTTGTTTGGAGAATTTTTGCCAATGAGGGATGGATTATCTTCTTCTTTTCATTTGTCCTCTTGGTCATTCCCTAGGTAGCATTTGTGGAGGTAAAGGTAGTAGAGGAGGTAGAGAAGAAGGTTGAAGTGGTGGTAGAGGCAGAGGTGGAGATGTAGTTTTCACTTTAGAAGGAGAAGGTGGAGAAGGAACTTTAGAAGGACGAGTTTCTTCTGGAGGAACATCCTCAAGTAGAGGTGTCCTGAGTTTGATGTGACTGGAAGAGAAGCCAGGAGAGTGATACTGATATTCTTCCACACACAAGGGTGCCTAAATCCAGACTTGCCCTTTTAGGTCATCAGAAGTAGTTGTTTCTTCCTCCGCCTGGACATCTGTATTTTGTACTGCAATAATCTCCCCCTGAACATATGGGGCATCAAATCTGAATGCTGAATCCACAGCATGGTCTCCTTCTGTATGGTAGGATGAGGATTCACCAAAGTGTTTGTTGAAGGTGTAATCAGAGTGATTGGAGAAGAATTGAGCCTATGGTAAAAAACATGAAGTTGGTTTAATACTTAGAGATAATATTTAGAGATTGGAGAAGAGTTAGCCCTGAGCTTTAAGAGAATATAGAACCTGAATAGAGGGGTTTCTGGAACAACTCTCCCCCTGGTTTATATCCTGCAGAAAGGATGTAAACCTTTTTGGCGACAGATGTTGTTCATGAAGAAGAACATGAAGCTCAGGAAGAGAAGCAGAGAGGACGACCAGTTTAGCTTCACAGGTGGTTATCATTGCGGCACATTCGTTGGCGAAATTATTCAGTCTTGTTTGAAATTCATTCAGGAGGTTTTCCAGGGCATCGTTTATCACTTTGATGATGGCAGATTGAACAGGAGTTGGCGCCATTGATGCAGAGAGAAAGGGTGACGACAAAGTTTTTGGAGGTTTGGGAGAGTGTGAGTTATGAAATAGGAGGTATTATTTAAAGAAGGTGAAACGTCGAAAAGGAAACAGAAATCAAGGGATATTAGGTAATCCAATTGTCAAAAGAAGAAGGAAAGATTTGTTTCCAGTTTTATCATGAAGTCAACGCATGCGTCGATATGGA
The DNA here is from genome assembly GCA_033032865.1 of Dactylorhiza incarnata. Taxonomy (NCBI): domain Eukaryota; kingdom Viridiplantae; phylum Streptophyta; class Magnoliopsida; order Asparagales; family Orchidaceae; genus Dactylorhiza; species Dactylorhiza incarnata. The sequence continues at coordinate 8,713,249 of JAWHQI010000013.1, forward strand.
GTCGACGCTCCGTCGAATTTTTGTCAGCCTAGGGACCTGTCGACGTGTTCGCAGATTTGCGTTGATATCAAGTCGACGGTACGTCGAGAAGGGATCGACGTATCTTTGTCTGTAAGAAATTAATGCCAGCGTTGAGTTTTTCTCGACGGTGCGTCGATAGGTAATCAACGTATCCTTAAGTGCTCTCTTAGTTTTTCTGACCTCTTTTAGATTTGCCCAACAATGATGTTTACAAGCTTCCATCAAGCATTCCTAAGGTGTTGATGAAGTAAGTATGCTTAGTTTCATCCAAGGGTTTGGTGAAAATGTCTGCTCTTTGGCTATCAGTAGGAATATATTCTAAGGTTATCTTGCCTTTTTCCATATTGTCTCTAAGAAAGTGATGTCTGATTTCTATATGTTTGGTTCTACTATGAAGGACTGGGTTGGATGCTATGGATATAGCACTAGAACTATCACAATAGATTTTAGAGTTATTAACATCCAATTTATAGTCAAGAAGCTGATTTTGCATCCATTGGATTTGTGAACAACAGCTCCCAGCAGCTATATATTTAGCTTCAGTTGTTGAGGTTGAGACTGAGGTTTGTTTCTTACTGAACCATGATATTAATCTGTCACCTAGGAATTGGCAAGTACCAGATGTGCTTTTTCTATCAACCCTACAACCAGCATAGTCTGCAACTGAGAAACCTGTTAATTCAAAGTTGGTTTCTGCTGAGTACCATAGACCTAGTTCAGGTGTTCCCTTTAGATATCTAAGAATTCTTTTTACAGAGGAGAGATGGGATTCTTTTGGATCAACCTGAAATCTAGCACATATGTAGGTGGCAAACATAATGTCAGGTCTGCTAGCTGTTAGATAGAGAAGGGATCCTATGATTGCCCTGTAGGTCTTTTGATCTACTGATTTTCCCTTATCATCCTTTTCTATGATGGCAATAGTTGTCATAGGTGTTTTCATGGTAGATGCTGATTCCATACCAAACTTTTTGATTAACTCTTTAGTGTATTTAGATTGTGAGATAAAGACCCCCTCACTGCTTTGTTTTACTTGTAGCCCTAAGAAATAAGAGAGTTCTCCCATATTACTCATTTCAAATTTAGCTTGCATTAGATTAGCAAATCTCTTATAGAGTTTGGGATGAGTTGAGCCAAAGATGATGTCATCTACATAGATTTGAACAAGCAGGAGTTTATTCTTGTGGGTTCTAGTAAAAAGTTTTTTATCTACTTTACCTCTTTCAAGAGAATTTTCTATCAGGAAGTTGGAGAGAGTTTCATACCAAGCTCTAGGTGCTTGCTTAAGGCCATAAAGAGCTTTGTTAAGTCTATAAACAAAGTTAGGAGAGGAGGGATTGATAAAACCTGGTGGTTGCTCTACATACACCTCTTCTTGAAGGTCACCATTCAGAAAAGCACTCTTGACATCCATCTGGTAGACTTTCATCTTCATGAAAGCTGCATAGGCAAGAAAGAGTCTGATTGCTTCCAATCTGGCTACTGGAGCAAATGTTTGGTTGTAGTCTATTCCTTCTTCTTGTCTGTATCCTTGTGCTACAAGTCTTGCCTTGTTCCTGATAATAACTCCAGTGGAATCTAGTTTGTTTCTGTATACCAACTTTGTACCAATAACTGGGTAGTTTCTTGGTCTCTCAACTAAGTTCCATACTTTGTTTCTCTCAAATTGGCTTAGTTCTTCTTGCATGGCTATGATCTAGTGAGGATCACAATTTGCTTCTTCAAACTTCTTTGGTTCAACTTGTGATAAGAAGCATTGGAGCATCATCCCACTGGAGACTTGGTGTCTTGTTCTTACTCCAGTTTTGGGGTCTCCAATTACTTGGGATTGTGGATGATTTTTCATATTGATTCCTGTCCTACTTGGATTTGTCAAAGGCTCTTCTTCCTCATTAATAATGGGATTATTGTCCACCTATTCTTCCTGAACCATGTTCTCTTGTGGGAGTTTGTTTGGATTGCTCTTTTCTGAATCTTCTTCATGTTCCTGTTCAGACTCCTCACTTGGTTCCTGTAGCTGGTTTTCTTTCCCAGTGTCTGTGTTCTTTAGAGTTAGATGTTCAAGCTGAGTCTCTATGCTGCTGTTTTCCTGTGGAAAAGGACTGGTGGAAGTTTCCTCCCCCTTAAACAGCATGTTAGTTTCATCAAATATAATGTGCATGGATTCTTCAATTCTGAGAGTTCTCCTGTTATAGCACCTATAAGCTTTACTAGATGATGAGTACCCTAGAAATATTCCATCATCAGACCTCTTGTCAAACTTGGCAAGATGATCTTTCCCATTATTTAGGATAAAGCAAGCACATCCAAAAATTTTAAAGTATTTAACAATGGGTGTTTTTCCCTTCAGGAGCTCATATGGAGTTTTTGACTTAGTTTTGTGTATGAGGCTTCTATTTAGAACATAGTTTGCAGTGTTGACTACTTCAGCCCAGAAGGTTTTTGGTAATCCTTATTCTGCAAGCAAGGTCCTTCCTGATTCAATTAAGGTTCTATTCTTTCTTTCAGCAACACCTTTTTGTTGAGGAGTTCTAGGTGCTGAGAAGCTTTGTTTGATACCTATATCCTCACAGAAACTACAGATTAACTGATTTTCAAATTCAGTCCCATGATCACTTCTGAATATGGAAACATGAGTATTGAATTCAGATTTAATCTGTCTTATGAATCTTGAGAGAATCTTTTGGGTTTCAGACTTAGCCCTTAGACAGAATACCCAGCTAAATCTAGAATAGTCATCCACAATGACTAGGGTATAAGACTTTCCACCTAAGCTCTGAGTGGATATGGGACCAAAGAGATCCATGTGCAGTAAGTAGAGAATCCTGGGGGAGTCATCCTTACAAATTGGTTTGATGGATGATTTGGTCTGTTTTCCTAGTTGGCAAGGTCTACATGGATAATCCTTAGAGTACCTACACTTTGGTAGGCCTCTGACTAGGTTATTCTTTGCTAGTTTACTAATGGTTTTGTAGTTTAGGTGACGCAGTCTCCTATGCCACAATTCACTTTTATCAATAATATTGTTGAACAAACAAACTTCTGTGGGTGTGGAGCTAATGTCTACTATATATACTTTACCTTTTCTAATTCCATTGAGTACTATGGCACCAGTCTTGACATCAATAATATGGCAAAATAGTGTGGTGAATTTTACCTCATACTTACCACTGTCACATATCTAACTTATACTTATCAGATTGTGCTTCAGTCCTTTGACTACTGCCACATTCTTGAAGGTAACTTTCCATTCTTTGATATCTCCAAAGCCCCTGGTTTGCCCACAGCTAGAGTCTCCAAAAGTCACTGATGGTCCATGTCTATTTTCAAAGTTGGTTAATAGATTGTTGTACCCTCTCATGTGCATGGAGCATCCACTATCCAAGTACCACACCAGCCTGAATGTGTGATACATCTGCACATAAGATGTTAAGCATTAGTTTGGACCCCGCTAAGCTGGGGTCCCTTCCTCCCAACAGGAAAAGGTTCAATGAAAGAGTAAGTTGGTTTTTCAGAGTACCCTTTCTTCTTTAGGAGTGTTGGCTTATCATACCAACAGTCTTTAGTAATATTGCAGAAATAGTATTCATAATAAAAAGAAATGGATTGAGAAGACTTTTTGGAAAAGGAGATATTTCTATTAGATTGGTTACGTCGATATGAATTCGACGTATGTTTAAGGTTGCGTCGAGTCGAAGTCGACGCTTCCTTCATTCTGTGTTCTCTTTTAGTCGAAGCATAGGAGAGGTTGCGTTGATTGGGAGTCGACGTATTTCGGTGTATGCGTTGATTATAAGTCGATGTATTATTTGAGTTGCGTTGAGTAGAATTCGATGCACGTCGATACTGATTCGACACAAGTTTGTTTCTTTTCAGAGGATATTTACCTAGGATTCCTTCATACATAGTGAAATAATTTTTATTGAAAACAGTAGTTGTTTCTTGATTTTCTTGTGATTCTTCTCCTATGAGATTATTCTTCCTAGTGAAGTGGATAGGATGTCTCCAGACATGTTTGCTGGGTGACTGAGGTCTGGGTTCTAAATCAGTATTAAACTCTAGTTGTCTAAATCTATCAGTGAGATTTTCAGAGATTTTCTTGAGTTTTTTGACTTCTGCCATTTAGAGAATCTTTAAAGGCCTTTGCCTTTGCTAGCTCATTTTTCAGTGTTTGATTTTCTGTATTTATTTTATCTAGTTGCTCCTCTGATCTAGAGAGTTCTTGACTGAGCTCATAGTTTTATATTGTGTATCCATTTGTTTGAGATTGTTCAATTCATTTCGTAGCCTTTTTATTTCTTTCTCAGATTTGACTTGATCTAAACAAAATTCTTTGAAATTATTTTTGAAATCAGTAGAAGAAAAATCTATATCATCAGATATATTTACCAGAGATTTATCATCATGCTTCTCAGTAGCCATCAAACCGATTTCCTCTTGCTTAGTCTCTTCTTGATCATTTTCAGATAAGGTACTTCCTTCAGATTCTGAATCACTCCATGATTGAGCAATGAATCCTTTCTCTTTCTTCTTCTTCTTTAGATCTGTTCTTTTAAGATCTTTCTTATTACTGATCTCTTTAGGACATTCAGGTGCAATGTGTCCAGGTTTCCTGCAAGAGTAACATATAATCTCTTTAGTAGGAGTTTTACATACCTGGTTTTTGAATCTCTCCTTCTGGATCCTTCTGTTTTGATCCACTTCTTGAACCTTCTGGCCAGTAGACTGATCAGCTCCTCATCACTTATAGAGGGTTCACCTGCAGTAGCTTTTAAAGCAATACTCTTTTCCTTTGAGAGTGAAAGAGTCTTTTCTTTCTCTTCTTTCTCAGCTCTTGTTTTCAAAAACTGCTCATAGGATCTTAATTTACCCAACAGAACATCTGTTGAGATTTCATTTTGGCTTCTGGAGTCTCTAATTGGCCAAATTCTTGATTCCCAAGAGCTAGGGAAGCAAGTTAGCAATTTGTCATTTATCTCAGTGAGAGATATGTCCTTCTCAAGTGTTCTTAACTCATTTATTATGAGGTTGAATCTGGCATACATGTCAGCAACACTTTCACTATCTTTCTTCTGGAAGTTTTCATATTGAGAGATGAGTAATGCCTTTCTATTTTTTCTCTCATCAGCACTCCCTTCTACCATTTTAGTGAGAGCTTCCCATATTTCCTTAGCTGACTCACATTCAGCAATCCTTTGGAAGGTTTCATCTGAGAGGGTTGAGACTAAGATATTCATAGCCTTGGCATCACATGCATGAGCTTTCTTTTCTTCATCTGTCCATTCAGCCTTTGGAGCAAGTGTTTGTGTAACCTTTCCACTTGAGTCCTTCTTGAATGGCTTGGGAGGACCTGTCATAATAACATCAAATAATTCTCCATCAATAGAGTTTAGATAAATTTTAATTCTTGTTTTCCTAAGTGCAAACTTTTCAAGGTTGCAAATTGGTGGTCTGGTGGAGGCATAATCTTTGATTTGTGCCATAAAAAATAGTTTTTAGAAGTATATATATATATATGAGGTAGGATATTTTTGATCAAGGAGTTATCCCTTTTTGATCAACCTCGCTTTGATACCAATTGAAAGTGCACAGTTAACCACACTAGAATTCTCTAGAGGGGGGGTGAATAGAGATTTAAAAATACTTTGTGCAAAGTTAACAAATATATATATATGTGTAATAATCACAGATTTAAACTTCCCACACACCAACAAGAATTAAGCAAAAGAAATAAAAAGAAAATCACAGCACAACACAAAGAAATATAGTGGTTCCCCAAACTTTGGGTAGTCCACTCTTCTACCCCCTTGGTAGGAATTCACTATCTTGCACTGAGTCTTTTGATAAGGAGATTCTTAGAACCAGCCTGAGTCTTTTGATAAGGATACTCTTAGAACCACTACAACTGAATTTTTTGAAGAGAGATTCTAAAAACTCTTTTACACAATTTGAAAATGAAATAAGAATAAGAAGAAGAAGTGGAAGAAAAACAATTGAAGCAAGAAAGAATCTTCTTCCTAGCAAGAAGATTAGAAGCACAAGTATAGTGAATTTGAAATCTCTCTTCTATAGTGAGAAGGAGATTGTAGGCCTTTTTCTCTTTCAGTGAGAGCTTTCAGAAATGGTAGTAGTATGGCTTTAGAAGGAGGAGAAGAAGAAGGTTTTTTCTTTGCTGCAGCACTCTTTCACTTTTCTCAGCTTTCTCACTTTTCACTTGGGAGCTTTTCCACTTTTTCAAATGGATGGAGTGGATCACTTCATTTTCTTCTCTGTCGATTTCCCTCTTATTTATAGCTTTGTTTATTCAAAGAATACTATAGGAGAATAATCAATTAGCAGTCAGAGAAATAGTAAGAGAGAAAAGATTCCATAATCAATATTTCTGTAGAAGGAATGAGATCATTCTAATTTCAAATAATATCCATAATAAACTTAATCAATTTAGCAAAAAATCAATTAGAAGGAAAGACTGATTCAGAACGTCTATAAAAGAATAATATAATTCCATAAGAATCAGATCTACAAGAAAGAAGGAAAGAGATCTGGCGTGTTTTGAATTTGACATAGAAATCGACGTACGTCGATTACTATTCGACGGAAGCGTCGATTTCAGACTGGCTGGACGTCGAGAGGAGAATATGGAAGGTGTGTCGACTAAGGTACGTCGACTTCACTAGATGCGTCGACTTTGAAGTCAGAGTTACGTTGACATAGGTTACATCGAATTCTGTTTAGAATTACTTCGACTCATTTTGAGAACAACGTTGACTACACTTCGACGTTGCGTCGATAACTATTCTACGCATATTTACTTAGACTAATTTTTCATTCTTAGAATTTATATTCTACTCATTTTTAGGGGTTAAGATAAATCATTTCCCCAACAGTGTAGGTGTCAAAACTGGACTTGATCTTGTGTTGTTCAAATGCAAGGAAGTTGTGCCAGAAGGAGAACAAATGCATGTAGATTCTCTGAGCTTTCAGTTTGGTGACAGTGATCATGAAAATGTCTCTAGGAGCTTCTCTGCCCCTGAGGATACTATTGTTGGACCCTCCAATTCTCTGTCAGGATCCATGTTCCACATGCTGTCAGCACTTCTGGATGTGCAAAGGAAGAAAATGGAAGATTTTGTTCTAAAAGAAGTTGATGGTCTAAGAAAAGAGATGAAGAATGAGATGCAGGCTCTAAAAGATGATATATATCATCTCAACACTCATCAAACCCATTTTCTACACATGGAAGCTCAAGCTATGGAGACAATTTCCGAACAAATACATGTATCCCATCAGTCAACCCTCCAGGTGATTCAACATCAAATAGTGTTGGGTACAGCGTTCCTTCACTTGACCCGTAGCACCTTTCCTACTTCCTTAAAAGAAAAAGTAGCGCTCTTCCCATAAGTCCAAGCTTTTGGGACAGTTGGTTGCGCTTGATCCTACAATTAGTATCAGAGGTTAGTTGATCATTAAAAGGTTATCACCTTGATCAAAAGATTTCCTACTCTCATTTCTTTATTTTAAAATTAATTAAAATTATTTCTTAAAGAAAATGAGTTCTAAGGATTATACATCAACTAGACCACCAGTGTGTAATCTGAATAAGTTTACACTCTGGAAGGCTAGAATAAAACTCCTTAAGAACTCTATTAATGAAGATATTTTTAATGTCATCATTACAGGTCCCCTAGTCCTAGTAAGGAAAGAAGCTAGTGGAAAAGTTACACAAACTGCAGTCCCTAGAGAAGAATGGACTGATGCTGAGAAGAAGGTCAAGGCATGTGATGCCAAGGACATGAATATCCTGGTCTCAACTATGTCAGATGACATACTTCAAAAAGTTGCTGATTGCAACTCTGCCAAAGAAATCTGGGAATCTCTCTCCAGATTAGTTGAAGGCAGCTCGGATGAAAGAAAAGACAAGAAGTCACTTCTCATATCCCAATATGAGAACTTCAAGAAAAAAGGCTGATGAAAGTATAGCTTAAATGTTTGACAGGTTCATCTTCATCATAAATGAGTTGATAGGGTCTGACAAAGAATTTTCTCTGACAGAAATTAATGACAAGATCCTCACGTGCTTCCCAAGCACATGTGACTCTAGAATTTGGGCCATTAGAGATTCTAGATGCCTTGAATAAATATCAACAGATGCGCTGCTAGGGAAGCTCAAGTCCTATGAGCTTCTACTGAAAAGCATTGCTGAGTCAGGAGCCCAGGAGAGAATATCAACTCCTAAAGAAAGGACTCTTGCTTTAAAGACTACTGAAGCAGATCCCTCCACCTCTGAAGAAGAGATGTTTAATCTCTTGGCTAAAAGATTTAAGAGATGGGTCGGGACAGAGGACTCCGAATGAAAAGAGAGGAGTTCAAGCAAGCCATGGTATGACAAAACCACTAAATAGGAGATTATGTGCTTTTCTTGCAGAAAACCAGGCCACTTTGCCACTAAATGTCCTGAGGAATAAAAGAACAAAAGCAACAAGCAGAGGAAGGTGCACAAAAGAAATCCTTCAGGAGGAAGGATAAGAAAGGAGGGAAAGGTTTCATAGCTGAAAACTGGAGTGATTCAGAATCTGAGTCAAGCTCCTCCTCATCTGATAGTGATGAAGAGTGTGGACCTGAAGAATCCTGCTTAATGGCTTTGGAAGATTCCACTGCAGAGAATGAGGTAACAATCTTTGATGATTTTGACTTTTCCTCAAAAGATTTTAATGATTGTTTTAAAGAATTCTGTCAAGATTATATTAATAGACAAAAAGAACTTAAAATAATCAGAATAGAACTAGAAGACCTTAGAAAAGATAATTTATACTCAGTCAACTATGATCTGAAAGATCAATTGTGTAAGAAAGATAAAGAAATATATATTAGATAATGAAAATTCTGATTTAAAGAAAGAACTCACAAAAGCAAAAGCCTTTGAGGACTCCCTTAATGGAAGGAGTCAAAAGCTTAAGGATATTTCACAAAATCTCCCCAAGAGATTTGATCATCTTGATCTAGAAACACTACCATCCACTAGCACACTAATCCCTAACAAACCTGCTTGGGAAAATCCTGTTGCATTATTTAGGTCTAGACCTAATAACAACTTAGGATCATGTGAAGATCATAACAATAACCATAATAAACTCACAATATTTAATAGGGTAAATATTACTAATCAACCAAAAATTAGAGGTAAACACCCCTTAGAAAAGCCAACTCAAAAAAATAAAAATATTACGTCGAATTAAACTCGACAGAATTTTAAAGATGCGTCAAATGCAACTCGACGGAGTTTAGCATATGCGTTGACATCAATTCAAAGCAAGTATGAGGCTGCGTCAAATTATATTTCATGCAACCAATACTCTACATCGAATTACTATCGACAGAATTATGCTGACACGTCGATTTACACTCGACGCAAGTCTAAAGATGCGTCGATTTCTTCTCGACGCATGTTTCCTGCAAGAACTTATCAAACATCTAAACCACTCCCTATCTCTATTCCTCGATGTTTCTAATGTTCTAAATTAGGGCATAGAGCCAAATATTGCTAGCATAATAATGCAACACTTCTTCACCATAAGGGGTATACTGAAAGACAATCTTATTCTTTCATTACTCCATGTGATGATAGAAGAAAGAGACCCCATCATGTGAGGGTCTATACGAATGTTTAATTTCATTTGCAGAAGAGAGACTGTTCAACAACAAACTAGCAGTGTTATCTGGACATTGGATGCTCCATGCATATAACTGGAGCAAAAGAACTGTTGGAAAACTACAAGGCCAAGGAAGGGCCTAAGGTAATCTTTGGGAATTCCCACTCTGGTAAAACCAAAGGGTATAGTCTACTTAGGATTGGGGAAGTCCCCTTTTCTATGGTAGCTTATGTTGAAGGTCTCCAACATAATCTAATTAGTATTAGCCAGCTGTGTGATAGTGAATACAAAGTTGTATTCTCTAAGTCTTTGTGTCATATAGTTAGTTCTATAACTAACCAAATAGTATTGACTAGTCTTAGGAAAGGTAAGGTTTATGTTGTAGATTTTGAGTATACAAAGTCAGAGATCTGCATGTTTAACTCCCAGCTAGAAAACAATGAGTTGTGGCATAGGAGACTTAGTCATCTTAACTTTAAGACCATTGCCAAACTCTCTAAGCTTAACCTAGTAAGAGCCTTACCAACAGGTAAGTTCAATAAAGACCATCCCTGTAGAGCCTGCCAACTAGGAAAGTAGATCAAATCTTCATTCAAACCAATTGATAAGAATGATTCCCCTAGAATCCTATTCCTGTTGCACATGGACCTATCTGGTCCTATCTCCACTCAGAGCTTAGCAGGTAAGTCCTATACCTTAGTCATTGTTGATGACTTTTCTAGGTTCAGTTGGGTGTTCTTTCGAAAAGCTAAGTCAGACACCTTCAATATCCTCTCAAGATTCATTAGACAGATTCAATCTGAATTCAACACTCAGGTTGCTGTGATCAAAAGTGATTGATGCGCAGACGGCAAGTGCACCGGTCACTCAAGTAATAAAAATAGGAGCAATTCCCCAAGTATCGATCTCTCGAGGAGTGCAGGTAGGTGATGTGAATTCTCTATTCAAGAAAATAACTTCAAGGGTGAAACGAACCCAACAGGGGGGGTTTGTGATTTTGTTTTTACGCTGCAAATAGGAAATAAAATGTGGGTCGCCGTCACCGCATCGATTGGATGGATTACCCAAATTGGTAATGGAGTGGATGGAAGAACAATGAGGGTCGCAATCACCTATTCGCCAAGCACGCTCCTAGCTATATCCAGGACGGCACAAACACTCAACAAGCAGCAGGGAGGAAAATAAACTAGGCGCACCACGGAAGTAAAAACCACAAAATCATGCACAAAGGCATGATTAATAAAACTAAGCACAGTGGATTTTTACACATCATAACCGCATTCCATAAGTTCATAAACCATACTACAACAAAGGAAGGAGGGAAGAAATACAACCGAGCACACGAAGGCTTGCCGAGATTCGCGGCCAGAATCAAGGGTTGTCAGTCCTTGTCCAATCTCGGTCCACAGTTGACGTCCGGGGGTACGGAGAGGTGTTGTCAATTCCTTCTAATGATCCCATCTTCTTTGCTGATCTATGTTGGCAGTAATCTCGCCGGAGAACTTCCAAGTGGCAGCGAGAAGTATTCTGAAACTGAACTTAAGAGCTAGCTATGATGGTGGTGGCCAGAGACGAAGTCCTAGGTGAAGATTTGCGATGGAATGATGGTCGGATCTTCTCTCCCATGGTGGAGCTCACAAGGGGCAAAAACTCAGAGCTTTTCCCGCTCCTCCCTCAGTCTACAATGATCGATCCCCTAAGTCGGAATTTCTGCGCGCTTAAATAGGGGCATTAATTTTAATAAATGCACGATCAATATGCACGACCGTGCGTTTTGGACCGTGTGATTTACAGAGATAACCAGTGCCTGGAGCTACAAGAAGGTCGTGTGTTTCTGTTCACGCACGAGCAGAATGAGTGATAACAGTGCACTAAGTGTACAATCCTAACAAAGATAATTATAATCGATTTATAACTAAAAGTGTAGTGCACAAGTGAGAAAATAGGCCCAAATGAGTCTGAAAACTCCTATATAATCGGGACTCATCAGTGATCATGGTACTGAGTTTGAGAATCAGTTAATGTGTAGATTCTATGAGGATGAAGGGATAAGACAAAGCTTTTCAACTCCTATAACCCCCCAACAAAATGGGGTGGCTGAAAGGAAAAATAGAACCCTAATTGAATCATGTAGGACATTATTGGCTGAATCCAACTTGCCAAAGTCCTTTTGGGCTGAGGAAGTGAATACTGCCAACTATGTTCTGAATAGAAGTCTCATCCAAAAGACAAAGCTGAAGACTCCCTATTAGTTACTGGAGGGAAAGGCACCTATAGTCACTTACTTTAGGGTTTTTGGTTGTACTTGCTTTATCCTCAATAATGGGAAAAGTCATCTTGCCAAATTTGATAAGAAGGCTGATGATGGGATATTTTTTGGATACTCCTCATCAAGTAAGTCCTATATGTGCAATAATAAAAGCTCTCTCAAGATTGAGGAGTCTATGCATGTGGTATTTGATGAAGCTAACACGTTTTATAAAGGGAAGGAAACTTCCACAACACTATTTTGCAGGAAGAAGATCCGCTAGTAGATCAAGTTGAAAGGCTAAGCATCATGGATCATCCAATAGTGTGTCAAGACAAAGGAAAATATAAAATTGACACTGATTTAGATGATGATTCTGCAGCAGATGAAGAGGAACTCACATCACCTGAGTTACCAGTGTAACACCCTCCCTGTTACATAGCATATAACAGTAGGTCCAGCCGGGACCCCACGCCATATGAAATGAACAGAAGAGTGCGTTACTAAAATTAGTGTTAAACAGTTAAAACTATAACTATCTCAGCATCAGAGTCACAACGGAAGCATAATTAGAATTTCATTTAAAACCAGTTTATAACAAGTCCACATTACTACTAGGAATGAAATACAATAAGAGTTATTTACATGAGTTTGTTTACATCATCTAAGTGGCTTCCAAACATCGGCACGCAGGCCGGCCACACATGAACAAAAGTAAACAAAAGCTTTGGCCTTCAAGGGCCAGCACAGCACAGCAGCAGGGGTTTCAGCCCGCTATCTCCCGCTAGTCTCACCGGGACCTGTATAAGCAAATGCACTAATTGGTGGGAAAACAAGCAACCGGTCAGCTTTAGCTGACCAAGATTTATAACGACCCCGCCCCACACTCGGGGCGGCGGTGCTCCATCCTGCAAGTAAGAGACAGCAGCATATATATATATCCGCAAACAACACCAACGGAGGCAAACCAAGCCACCCGCTTCGTGCTTTCAAGGCACACTTTGGCATACTCCCTGAGTTACGCCCTTACGCTAAGTCCTATTTCAACTTAGACAAGCAAATTGAGCTAGCAAGTAAACGAAGTTACGACACTCTTCCATAGCCCGGTGCAACGAGGGGTGACCTCTACACCACCACTATAGGGGGTTTGGTTCAGCTAGGCCCGTTCTCAATCATCGCGATATATGCGATACGAGTAAGCTTCACCCAATACCCATCTCTTAAAGCTGGGGTTTGCAAGTTCCACAGCTTTGCCTGCTACACATCCAATTTCTAGGACTTTAGGTAGCACGGAAGCACACACATTGTGCTGGGCGCTATCGCCGGCGCTAACGCTAGCGCCCGGCGCTAGCAACAGAACTTAGTTCTTCCCGGCACTGGTAACAGAAATCTGTACTGCCACCTCTGGGAAACCACCTCCAGGCATCAACACTGGTAGCTCACCTGGAGCTACCGTCAGCGCTAACGCTAGCGCCCGGCGCTAGTGACAGAACTCAGTTCTACCACAAAATTTTGGGTACAGCCTGGGAAACACCTCCAGGTCCTATTTTTTGTACAGCAACAGTCGCATGACCCGAATCACAGCACGTACACAGAATTGTTTCGGTGCCATAGAAGTGAGAGGGAACTAGATTGGTTGGAATCTGCGGTGGCTCAAGCAGGCATATGCTATCTCCCTCCTGGCACGACGAAAGCACAACGCCAAGGGATCTACCTCCTTGTTCCCAGCCCTCTGCCCTCAGCTCTCCCCACAGCTCTTAGATCAGAAATGGCAGAAAATGAGAATGGAATCGTATTTTGGGGACTTTATGTTTTTCCCGCTACCGCCGGTGATAGCCACTAGCGCTGGCGCTAGCCCTAGAGTCGGTACCGCTAAGAGCCGCTACCGCCGGCGCTATTGCTAGCGCCTGGCGCTATCGACAGCTCGACGTCTCGACACTTTGACGCCTCAACGTCTCAACGGGTGCGCTACCGCCGGCGCTAGCACTAGCGCCTGGCGCTAGCTCCCTGATTTCAACTCATGTTCATTATTGGTATTTGGGTGCACATGCTATTTGGGGTCTTACAATTCTTCCCCCCTTAAAAGAATTTCGTCCCGAAATTCTAACAGTGCAAATAATCACAAAATTACGAAATATGATTTGTACCTCAACGGAACAGCTCGGGAAACTCCTCAAGCATGATTTGCTCGCGCTCCCATGTAAGCTCCTCACGACCGCAGTTGTTCCAGCGGACTTTGACCATCTTGATCAATTTATTCCGCAGCTGTTTGATCTCAGTGTCTTCGATGTTAATAGGTATGACCTTTGTCTTCAACCCATCATCGACCGGCACCTGATTAGCCACAAGCACTTGTCTAGGCTCTGGTACAGCTTTCCTCAATACTGATATGTGGAACACATCGTGTAGACTACTCAACTCTATCGAAAGAGCGAGTCGATAGGTAGCTTCGCCAACACGTTCTAGTATCTCAAACGGTCCAAGGTACCTTGGACTCAGCTTTTTCAAGCGCCGAATCCGGGACACACCCTTGAAAGGTTTGATTTTGAGATAAACCCAGTCGCCCACGGCGAACTCGACGTTTCTGTGCTTGTCATTGTAGTATTTCGCCTGCCTATCTTGCGCAATTAACAATCTCTCACGGATTGTTTGAATAGCCGAATTTGCCTCTTCAACTTCCTTTCGCTTAAACAACTTCGTTTCACCTGTCTCCGCCCAAGAAAAGGGAGTGCGGCAAGCTCTACCATAGAGGGCCTCGAAGGGTGCCATCTTTATACTTGCCTGATAGCTGTTATTATAAGCGAATTTGATCATGAAAAGATGATCTTCCCACTTTTTACCGAAGTCCAAGACGCACATTCGGAGCATATCCTCCATAGTTCTGTTTGTACGTTCAGTCTGTCCATCCATCTGAGGGTGGAAGGCAGTGCTAAACTTCAGCTTTGTACCTAACAACTAGTGGATTAGCCTCCAATATTTCGAAGTGAAGCGCCCATCTCGGTCATTGACGATGCTACGGGGCACACCGTGCAATCGTACAATGCTATCAACATAAAGTTTTGCTAACTTTTCAACTGAATTGTCCTTCCGGTTTGGAATAAAGTGGGCTACCTTTGTCAAGCGATCCACGATCACCCATACGACATCATTCCCACTCTGTGATCTCGGCAAACCGTGCACGAAATCCATCGAAATGTCATCAAATTTCCATTCCGGTATAGGCAACGACTTCAGGAAACCTCCAGGTTTCTGACATTCCGCCTTCACCAATGCGCAAGTTTTGCATTTTGCCACGTACAAGGCGATGTCTTTCTTTAATCCTGGCCACCAAAACAGCTTTTTCATGTCTTGGTACATTTTTGTGCTCCCTGGGTGAATTGAGTATTTGGTAAAATGCGCTTCGTACATCAATTCCTCCCGCAACTTACCCACATTTGGGACGCACAACCGACCGTCTTTCCACATCAGACCGTCGTCTACCACAAACTCTGCAGCAGTCCCTTCCCCAGACTCTGCTAAATAGCGTTGCATGCTTGAATCAAGCTCCAAGGCCTGTCGTATTCTGTCGGCGAGGTCATACTGCACCTCCGTCCAGTTTAAGCATGCATTCGCACTATAACTCCTCTCTACACAGGAGATCTCCAAGGCTTCCAAGTCCCTGATCAGACGTGGATCATACATCTGAATCCAGTTGGCCTGTGCATAAGCCCTTCGGCTCAAAGCATCTGCGACTACATTTCCCTTCCCGGGAGTATAGTGTATATCAAAAGTGTAGTCCCCCAGGAACTCCATCCACCTTCGCTGTCGCATGTTGAGCTCCTTCTGATTTAGCAGATACTTAAGGCTCTTATGGTCTGTAAAGATGTCAACCTTCACACCATATAAGTAGTGTCGCCTCAGCTTTAGAGCGAAAATTACGGCCGCCAACTCCAAGTCGTGGACCGGATAATTCCGCTCATGCACTTTCAACTGACGAGACCCATAATCTATTACTTGACCGTGCTGAAGAAGTACGCAGCCTAAGCCGCTCCCTGACGCATCACTGTAAATTTCATAACCATCTGCACCAGATGGTAAACACAAAATTGGTGCTGTGGTCAGACGCCTCTTTAATTCCTCAAAAGCCCGTGCACACTCCGGTGACCAAATGAACTTCTGATCCTTCCTCCTCAAGGTGGTGAGAGGTAGAGCGATCCATGAAAAGTTCTCCACGAAGCGCCGATAGTAGCCGGCAAGTCCAAGGAAACTCCTGACTTCCGCTACTGTCGCCAAAACGGGCCACTTTTGGATTGCATCGATCTTTGCCGGATCCACCGCGATACCCTCGCCACTAATAACATGACCAAGGAACGCTACTGAGGCTAGCCAGAACTCGCACTTAGAGAACTTGGCAAACAATTGACTACGTCGCAGGATTTTCAAAACTTCACGCAAATGAATCGCGTGTTCTTCTTCATATTGAGAGTACACCTAGATATCGTCAATGAAGACAATGACAAACCGATCAAGGAACTCTCGAAAGATCCTATTCATCAGATCCATAAATACTGACGGCGCATTCATTAATCCAAACGGCATCACTGTAAACTCGTAGTGTCCGTAGCGAGTACTGAATGCTGTTTTGGGGATATCACAATCCCGAATTCGCAACTGGTAATAGCCGTACTTGAGATCCAACTTTGAATTCACAGTTGACCCAACTAGCTGATCGAATAAGTCATCGATTCGAGGAATCGGATAATTGTTCTTCTCGGTCAGCTTGTTCAATTCTCGGTAGTCAATGCATAGACGCAGGCTTCCGTCCTTCTTCTTCACAAAAAGGACCGGAGCACCCCAAGGGGAGGTACTTGGACGTATATAACCCTGCTCTAGCAACTCCTGTAATTGAACTTTCAATTCCGCCATCTCCTTTGGCGCAATTCGGTACGGAGAGCGTGAAATAGGTTTGGAACCTGGCACCAGCTCTATAGTGAAGTCAATCTCTCGCTGAGGTGGCGCCCCAGGAAGATCTTTCGGAAACACATCTGGATACTTTGAAATCACAGGAACATCACTCAAACTGGGTTGAGGCTTTGCAGCCCCCACTAGCACAACACATAACTCTGCGCCTTGCCGAACCGCCTTGACCACTTGGACAGCAGACATCAGAGTCTTGCTCGATCCATGCAAACCAGCAAACGTAGTCGCACGTTCAGTATTTCGCCCCAGTGTGACCTCCTTAGTAGTGCAATCAATGTAGGCATGCTGCGCTGACAGCCAGTCCATACCAAAGATAACATCGAATTCCAAAAGCGGGAGTATCAGTGCTTCCAAATCAAAGTCTTGACTCCCTATTCGTACCTTTACTACACAACCTCGATCTGCGCGCATCGAACACCCATTGGGTAGCATCACATCTAATCATTCCTGTCTAAACGACGAAGGCACTCCAAGTTGCTATATGAAGGCCTCGGATATAAAGGAATGTGAAGCACCCGTGTCAAATAGTGCTCTTGCCGGATAGTTAAAGATCAGGACAAAGCCTAAGACATCAATGGTTAACAACCAATGTATAAGGTATGAAGTATAAAAAGCAACAAAAGCTATATACTATCGCATACCTGTCACCACATCGTTCTGTTTGATGGCCTCCTATTGGCCAAGGTTGTAAACTCTAGGCTGGGCTGGAGCAGCGTGGGATGCGGTTGACTCTGCCACCTTGCCTTTCTCTGCCGCATAGGCCGCAAATAGCTTCTTCCCACTACGACAGTCACGTGCTATATGTCCTGGCTTGCCGCAGTTGTAACAGATGATTGGGCCTCGCCCAGTCACTCCCGATGCTGAAGATTGAGCTGACCTAGATGGTCGCGCTCCTTTCTTCCATTTGCCTTGCCCCGACTTTACCGAGCTCGATACTTTGAACTCTGGCTTGACTACTGCTAGCTCCTTTCTACTGTGGGACCGTTTCATGTCTTTCTCTAAAGAACGAGCTGAGTTGACCAGGGTCATAAACCCTTGAGTCATTGGCCCCGTCAGAAGAAACCGCAACTCCTCTCGCAAGCCTTCGTAAAACCGATTTGTCTTACGCGCTTCATCCGCAAATGTCACGCCTGCATATCGACCCAACCGTGTAAACTCATGCAGATAATCATCGATTGTACGATCACCCTGAGTCAGACGGTTGAACTGATTTTCCATTTCTGTCTGTTGGGCCTGTGGGAGATATCGCTCCAACAACAGTTTGGAAAACTCATCAAAAGAGATATCGGTCAGCTGCCTTCCCGCTAGCTGATGTATCTCCAACACATCCCACCACAGTTGTGCCTCCCCATCTAGTAGGAAGGTTGCCAAAGTCACTTTTTGTCCTTCCTCCGTGTCCGTGGCCTTCAAGGTTTTGTGCACCTTTGACAGCCAATCTTCTTCTTGCGTCGGGGTTCCTGCCCCCGTGAACGTGGGAGGGTGGAAACTCAAAAAGTATTGCAGCTGTTGATCTGGAGCTCTTCGTGCCCTCAACGGTGCTGGCCTTTCCACTGTAGGTTCAGCTGCTGGAGCCTGCACTGGAGGTTCAGCTGCTGGAGCCTGCACTGGAGCCACTCCAGGGGTAGGAGGCTGTCCAAGGACATGCCCTCCTGGTTGCGCAGTGAACATTGCAAATACTGCCTCAGCAATCATCCTTACTGTTTCAGCTGAAGGAGGAGTCGGCACCGGAGTTGGTGCACTGCTTGCAGTCAAACGAGGGGGTCGAGAAGGCCCCGCTCCACTCCCAGTCACCTATATATGTACCCAAAACATAATTAGCGACTAAGAGATAGCACAACGCAATAAAGGAACACAGAAGTTCCATCTGAATGCTACACATATACATGTAATTCATTCCTAAAGTGGACAAAACTGGTTATTTATATGAGTTAAAGGCGACGCACACACGTGCTCATCACCCCTTAAAAGAATTCGACCACGAATTCAGACGGAAAGGGATCGAGACCCGTAGCGGATACGAATTTGTAACACCCTCCCTGTTACATAGCATATAACAGTAGGTCCGGCCGGGACCCCACGCCATATGAAATGAACAGAAGAGTGCGTTACTAAAATTAGTGTTAAACAGTTAAAACTATAACTATCTCAGCATCAGAGTCACAACGGAAGCATAATTAGAATTTCATTTAAAACCAGTTTATAACAAGTCCACATTACTACTAGGAATGAAATACAACAAGAGTGATTTACATGAGTTTGTTTACATCATCTAAGTGCCTTCCAAACATCGGCACGCAGGCCGGCCACACATGAACAAAAGTAAACACAAGCTTTGGCCTTCAAGGGCCAGCACAGCACAGCAGCAGGGGCTTCAGCCCGCTATCTCCCGCTAGTCTCACTGGGAGCTGTATAAGTAAATCCACCAATTGGTGGGAAAACAAGCAACCGGTCAGCTTTAGCTGACCAAGATTTATAACGAACCCGCCCCACACTCGGGGCGGCGGTGCTCCTTCCCTGCAAGTAAGAGTCAGCAGCATATATATATCCGCAAACAACACCAACAGAGGCAAACCAAGCCACCCGCTTCGTGCTCTCAAGGCACACTTTGGCATACTCCCTGAGTTACGCCCTTACGCTAAGTCCTATTTCAACTTAGACAAGCAAATTGAGCTAAACCGTAAATGAAGTTACGGCACTCTTCCATAGCCCGGTGCAACGAGGGGCGACCTCTACACCACCACTATAGGGGGTTTGGTTCAGCTAGGCCCGTGCTCAATCATCGCGATATATGCGATACGAGTAAGCTTCACCCAATACCCATCTATTAAAGCTGGGGTTTGCAAGTTCCGCAGCTTTGCCTGCTACACATCCAATTTCCAGGACTTTAGGTAGCACGGAAGCACACACATTGTGCTGGGCGCTATCGCCGGCGCTAACGCTAGCGCCCGGCGCTATCAACAGAACTTAGTTCTGCCCGGCACTGGTAACAGAAATCTGTACTGCCACCTCTGGGAAACCACCTCCAGACATCAACACTGGTAGCTCACCTGGAGCTACCGCCGGCGCTAACGCTAGCGCCCGGCGGTAGTGACAGAACTCAGTTCTGCCACCAAATTTTGGGTACAGCCTGGGAAACACCTCCAGGTCCTATTTTCTGTACAGCAACAGTCACATGACCCGAATCACAGCACGTACACGGAATTGTTTCCGGCACTTTACACGCGCTAATCATCACCAATCTGTCTTGACCTGTCCGGATGGGCTTCACACAGCATGCCTATGTTCGTAATACCGTTCCGGACTCTATATGCAATTTGTGGGGAGATCACTTCAACCCACCGGAATAGCCGATCTACTAATTAGTAGAAGTATTCCAAAACGCATGCAAATCAAAGGACGTACATGTCCAAGGATTAGGGAGGAGAATTGTTACCCTTGTAGGCCATTTCGGTGCCATAGAAGTGAGAGGGAACTGGATTGGTTGGAATCTGCGGTGGCTCAAGCACGTAGATGCTATCTCCCTCCTGGCACGACGAAAGCACAACGCCAACGGATCTCCCTCCTTGCTCCCAGCCCTCTGCCCTCAGCTCTCCCCTCAGCTCTCAGATCAGAAATGGCAGAAAATGAGAATGGAATCGGATTTTGGGGACTTTATGTTTTTCCGGCTACCGCCGGCGCTAGCCACTAGCGCTGGCGCTAGCCCTAGAGTCGGTACCGCTAAGAGCCGCTATCGCCGGCGCTATTGCTAGCGCCTGGCGCTATCGACAGCTCAACGTCTCGACACTTCGATGCCTCGACGTTTCAACGGGTGCGCTACCGCCGGCGCTAGCATTAGCGACTGGCGCTAGCTCCCTGATTTCAGCTCATGTTCATTTTTGGTATTTGGGTGCACATGCTATTTGGGGTCTTACAACCAGCCACTGAGAGCATTCTAGTAAGTGAAGATGATGCTCCCACTGTCACTGAGAGAGTGGTCCTTCAGGAAGAAGAGCAAGTGGTTCATCAGGAAAAAGAGAATCTCCTAAATAACTCAACAAGATCCAGGGTGACCCTAAAGGATCATCCTTCAACACAAGTTATAGGAGATTTGATAGTTGGAGTAAAGAGAAGGAAATAGCTCACACATGAAATAATGTTACAATGTTTCCTCTCTCAATATGAACCCAAGTAGTTTGAAGAATATGATAGTGATCCTCACTGGATCTCTATTATGCAAGAAGAGCTAACACAGTTTGAGAGGAACAAGGTCTGGACATTAGTTGAAAGACCAAAGAATTACCCAGTCATTGGCACCAAATGGGTATTCAAAAACAAAATGGATTCAACAGGAGTCATAATCAAGAATAAGGCCAGACATGTGGCCCAAGGATACAGGCAAGAGGAAGGGATTGACTTCAACCAGACATTTGCTACAGTAGCAAGACTGGAGGCCATCAGAATGTTCCTTGCATATGCAGCTCACATGAAGATTAAAGTTTATCAGATGGATGTGAAGAGTGCATTGCTAAATGGAACTCTTCAGGAAGAAGTGTATGGGGAGCAGCCCCCACGTTTTGTCAATCCATCTTTTCCCTCTTTTGTATATTGGTTAGACAAAGCACTGTATGGCCTCAAGCAAGCTCCAAGAGCTTGGTATGAGACCTTATCCACTTTCCTTTTGGAACACTCCTTTGAAAGAGGGAAAGTGGATAAAACACTCTTCACAAGAGCACATAAGAATCAGATTTTGCTAGTACAAATATATGTAGATGACATTATATTTGGGTCGACAGATCAATCTCTATGCAAAAGGTTTGCTTACCTAATGCAATCAAGATTTGAAATGAGTAGCATGGGGGAACTATCCTATTTTCTTGGCCTTTAAGTAAGGCAGAATGAAGATGGCATTTTCATATCTCAATCCAAGTATACCAGAGAAGTCATCAAGAGGTTTGAGATGGAAAATGCCTCTTTTATGAAGACCCCCATGGCTACTAATGTTGTTTTAGATAGAGATGAAAAGGGTAAGTCCTTTGATAAGAAGACTTACAGAGCAGGCATTGGCTCACTTCTCTACCTGACAGCCACTATACCAGATATAATATTTGCTACCTGCATATGTGCTAGGTTTCAGGTTGACCTTAAGGAATCCCACATGAGTTTTGTAAAAAGGATACACATATATTTAAAGGGTACACCTGAACTTGGATTGTGGTATCCAGCTGAATCTGGATTTGAATTAGTAGGTTATTCAGATGCAGACTATGCTGGATGCAGGCTGGATAGAAAAAGCACCTCAGGAACATGTTAGTTCCTAGGTGCTAGACTGATCTCTTGGTTTAGCAAGAAGCAAACAACAGTCTCCACCTCTATAGCTGAAGCTGAGTTTATAGATGCAGGAAGCTGCTGCTCACAAATACAGTGGATACAAAATCAGTTGTTAGATTACAACTTTTCTCTTGTCAATTCCACAATATTCTGTGACAAATCTAGTGCTATTTCTTTAGCTTCCAATCATGTTCTCCATAGAAGAAAAAAGCACATAGAGATAAGGCACCACTTTTTCAGGGACAATGTTGAGAAGGGTAAGATCAACCTTCAATACATTTCCACTGATATTCAAAGGGCTGACATTTTCACTAAGCCACTTGATGAAAGTAAGCACAAGTTTTTCATTAATGCACTGGGAATGCTTGATGGAGCACTCTAGGCCAGTCCCGCTATATTATGTAGTCACACTTTTTTTTAAAAGGTATTGCTGGGAAAACAGTAAAAAATTCATGAAAATTGTAACTGTCTAAATTAGAGTTGCGTCTAATAACAATCGATGCACCGTCGATTTCAACTCGACGTTAGCTTCGAGGGCAGATTGGGATAGTTCCTTCGAATAGCACCCGGCGTATCATCGAATATATATCGACGCTTACATCGAATTTGCAAAGCACACGCAGAAGCGGCATCGACATGTTTGGTGCGCTGAATTCATTTCCTTTCGATGTTGATTTGAATAAAACCCTAAGTTGTGACAACTCATCTACTCAAAGCAACTCAGGCATATGACCATATTGTGCTTTTCGACCTCTCTCCCTTTCACTCTCCTCCATTTTCCCTTCTACCTCTCTCTTTCTCTTTCTGTTTCGACCTCTCTCCCTTTTCGACCATATTGTACTTCTCACTCTCCTACACAGTGGTACTTTTCACAGAATTTCAATGGCATCTCCTCCGAATCAAAGAGTTGTTAACAAAGCAATTGTTCTTGCCCTCGAGACATTACTCTCTCAGTTCAATGCTTTTTACCTCGACTTCTCGAGGGAATGCTATCGCAAGCTGTGCGCCCAACACAGAAGGTTGTGAGACCTTATGACTGAAATCAAGGCCCTTGATGCAGAGATGAGATTGTCAATATTTCCTACTGATGTCTTTATATCTTTGATCAATGATATAAAACAGAGGGAGAAGTGTATCAGCAGGAAGCCACCTCAAGAATTAGTATACACTACAACACTCCCTCTATCCTTTGTGTCTGAAGAAGAGCCTACCATCACCTCCAAGCTTCTTTTTCTCCCAGTATCTTCCTCTCCTCTAAGAACCCTGCCCTTAATACAGGGGGAGTCATCAAAATAGGGGGAGAGTGATCTCTTTTCAGATGATATTGGGTACTTGAAAAGTATGCTACAGTAACATGAGCCATCTAATCTGCCCATCCCTGAGACACAGGGGTTCTGGACCTACTCTGAAGAATCTACAATAGTCCCATCATTCAAGCATACTGACCAGGATCCTGATCATGTTCCATCATCTCCACCATCTCCACAACCAGCTCAGCTCCCTCCTGCTCTCATTCCAGCATCCACTCATACTGTCCAAGGATCTGCTCTCAGAGGAAGACCTCCATACAGAGGGAGAGGTAAGGGAAGAAATCTCAGAGGAAGAGATGCAAGAGGAAGAGGTCATGGAAGAAGTATACCCATCTGTGAGAGGTATACAAAAGAACAAAGAAAAATGTATAAAAAGGACAAATCTTATTACATGACTTATGAAAAGTTTATATTCCTGAAAATACAATGAAGGAATATGTTGATCCAAAACTTGACAATACTCAAAACAAAATCAAGGAAAAAGAGAAACATGAATTTGAATCCTCTTAGAGAGAACTAGCGGATAAAAGAAGAAGGTTTATTAAAAGGCTGAAAAGGGTAAAAAGGCTGTGGAAAAAGAACAATTAGAAGAGGCTTTCAAGATTACCAGCACTCTGTTTGAGCTTTCTAAATATACTGCCAAGAACCCTCAGGCCAAACTTAGGGAAGAGAAAGGGCAAAAAGGTACAAAGGGTCTTGGAATCAATCAAGATTTAGAAGACCTACCATATTAAAAGAAAAGAAAGATCACCTTCAAAACAGCCCCAGTTTCAGGTCTTCCTCAGTCAACTTTTATACTACCAGATCCTGGTGCTAAGGATATAGAGTTAGAAGAAATCAACTTTCTGACTGCTAAAGTCATCAACTTGGGATCAAAGCTCAGTGATGTGTATTCTGGAATAGAAGTTGATCTGGAAAAACTTTTCAAAGGGTATGAAAGAATTCAGAAGAACCCAAAAAAACCTATCCCAGCAAACTACAAGTATGTGGAGAGGAAATCCAGGAAGGTCAATGAGGCCTTGACAACTTTCCTCATGGAGAAAAAGTAATTCATGACCTTGGTATTTTTCTCGGATAAACATTCAGTTATATCAATTCAGATACTTAGTTATATCAGATATACTTCACTCTACTATATCATATTGTCTATGTATGTCTTGTTTGTATTTGTGTTTATGTCAAAGTATGTGTAAAATCACTTTAAACAATCTGTAAAATTTGTTAAGATAAATAGGGGGAGATTGTTGGGAAAAACTCCTTTTGATTTAACTTAACAAATTAACTATAAGTGATTTTACTTCTTAGGATATATTACCCACATTGTATAGTAAGGGTAAATTGTTCATTAGATGTCTTAGGATGTCACACTCACCTTAGAGTGTCAAGGCCAAGTCAAGTCAATCACAAAATAAGTTAAGTTAAGACTTTTGTCGAATGAAAGTCGACACAAATTCGACTTTATATCGACATAACTCTGACTACAAGTTGGAGCAACTTATTCAGTCTGTTGAAGTATAAGTCAAGTCGACACAATGTTGAAAGGAACTCGACGCAGAAGGTAGAGCTGGTCGAAGCCATCTCAGAAGTCGATGCAACTTCGACTACAATTTGTTGCAGAAAATAAAAGCTCAGGTCCAAGGCTTCAACTCGACGGATACATCGATAAGGAATTGACGTCAAGTCAACATCTGAGTTCAGCTAAAGCTAAGAAGGAATTTGAAGCTATGTCGATAAGAACTCAGAGGTGCGTCGACATGAAGATTGATGAAATCGACGCAGCTTCGAATACATTCAAAAAAAGGAAGCTTCTTCAGCTGTCCTTTTGATACCTTTTCAGAAGAACCACCAGGCTAGAGACTGTTCTCAAACGACTCTTTATTGCCAAGAAAGGTATGGAGCATTCCAGGATAGAGCAAATCATTTTTGGAAAGTCTTCAAAATGGATTGACGGGTCGAGAACAAATGAAGAATGGAAATTAGGAGAATTCCTTTCTAGGACAGCCTAAAAGAAGAAAGGATTTTGAAATCCCAATCATACAGAATAAGTAGGCAAAAAGGGAAGAAGAAGAAAATAGAGTTATTAGATTATTCTATCTGTCAAATAGGGTCTTCATCTTCTTTCTCCAAAAACCCTAAAAGACAGATATATAGAAGTGCTCTCTCTGTAGAGGAATACACACAGATGCTTCTTCTTCATCATCATATAGAAGATGGATCACAAGAAGTACTGAGAGAAAAGGATCAAGAAAAATAACCTTTGCAAATCATCACTATCATAAGCAAGGGCTTATCATTTCAGATCCAGTGAAACAAAGATAGAAGCAGCATCAGAGCTTCTGAAGAATTCTAAGAACATAATTCTTTTCTTCTCCCTATTATTTTCTTCTTACTATTTCCTGTAAAGAGTTTTATTAATCCCTCTTCCAAAGAATTCAGTGGTTCTAAGAGTCTCCTTATTAAAAGACTCAGTGGTTCAAAATCTCCTTATCAAAAGATATGGATTGTTTCTAAGAGTCTCTTTATCAAAAGTCTCATGCACAGGTTGTGCAATCCTACCAAGGAGGTAGAAGAGAGGACTACCCACATATTGGGGAACCTCTATAAAATTTCTATGTCTTTGCTCTGTGATTTTCTTTGTTATCCCATTTACTTATTCTGTGTTTATTTCAGCAAACTTTATTTCATTTATTCTGCCTTTGGTTTTTGTTGATTGCATAATACCTTTGCCTTTTTGTTGTGTGTGCATAACAAAAATATAATTTATTTTAAATCTTTAATCACCCCCCCCCTTCCCTCTAGATAACTCTCAGAGGCACACTGTGCACTTTCAATTGGTATCAGAGGAGGTTGCGGGTTCGAGGCTGGGGGGGCGCTGATTAAATCCTGAAATTTCTCTAACTATTTGGGTCCCGGCAGGTCAGGCGACCACGGCCATGTGAAAAACCACCTCTGAGCCATGTGGTGCGCCACCTCTAAGACATGTGGAGCACCTCTGAGCTGGCGGGTCGTGCTGGACGCTAGGGGGTGGGGGATTGTTGGGTCCAGCGTTCCTTCAGTTGACCCATAGCGCCTTTCCTACTTCCTTAAAAGAAAAAGTAGCACCCTTCCCATAATTCTGGGCTTTTGGTACAGTTTGTTGCGCTTGATCCTACAAATAGCCACCTCCAAAAATCTGCAAGATGCATTTCAAGAGGTCACCAATTTCATGGGTGCAGACAGAGAGCAAATAGTTGGCAGAATGGACTTTAATTCTCAAGTACTAGAGGGTCATCTTCTCCAAATAAGAAACAATCTAAATGGGGCTGAACAGAATCTACATGAAAGGATTAATATGGTGCAAGTGCCACTGGTTGATCATATTGTTGATGAAGTCCTAAAGGGGTAAAAGGCTGTGATCAATGCCAACTACCATCAAGCAATGTGGACTGTCAATCAAGTTAAGCAAGCCATGCAAAAGCCACCCTCTGTGGTTGAAATCAAAGAACCATCAGAGAGCACTGTTTCAGAAGGTGATGATGTTGAAGCTGGAGAGTCCTTAACATCCAGGAAGAGGAAAAGATTCGAAAATAGAGGCTACAGGTCAAGAAGTCAAAGGGAAGTTGAGCAAGATCCCCAATTCAGCAGATGGAGCACAACCTCAAGAAATATAATCTCTGAATCTTGGATTGAGTTTGGATATCCTAAGGATGGATCAGAAAGAGTATATTATTCTTCTGATTGGCAACTTCATTTGAGTCAGGAGGAGCAAAGAAGAAATAACACATTGGCTTTCCCTCATGGTCCTCCTCCTTCTCCTAAGAAGATTCCTAAGCCAAAAAGTTTTTATGAAAGCCAGAGGAGAAAAGGAAAGGGCAGTGCAAGCAGAAGCTAGAAGAATCAACTATAAGAAGGATTGTCTTAGAACTGACTAGGGAAAATGACATTATAAATTCTGTTTAAGATTTCATCAATTATTTATACTAATTTGGCGGTTGAATTCTTCTGTGTCTTAATTATCTTTAAGTTTGATCCATCTAGTTATTTGGCATTTATCATTGAGGTGAGTTATGACTTCTTCAAATATGGGGAGATTGTTGGGAACAGTGTCTAATAATGTTCCTAATTTGATGAAGTGCTCTGGTCAATGATAAAAGCACTATGTATTTGATGTTCATTTGATGTGACATGAGCAGGTTAGGACATCATACATTATATGGATAATATCTTAAGATCAAGAAAAAACGTCTAAGGCATATATCGTCGTGTCAAAAAAGTACACACGACATTATTGTCGAAATCATTCACAGTAAATAGCAAAAGAAATCAGTCAAGAATCGTTGTGATAATAAGTATAACACGACGATATCGTTCTGTCAACAAAGTACATGCAACGATATCATGCTGAGAAAAAGAAGAAATAACTAAGCCAAGATATTGTCATGACAATAAGTATAATATGACGATATCTTTGTGTCAACAAAGTACACATGAAGATATCGTTGTGAAGACTCAATAAGGGCTAGCTAAGACAAGTATCGTCGTAAAGGAGCTATATCATTGTAAAGGCTATTAGATATCGCAGAGACAGAGGATGCAGATGAGATGGTCTTTCATATCATCGAGATATCTATTCAAGGGGAAGACCTTAGAATCCATGAAGAGTTTTCTAAGTTGGATAGCTGAGATAGCAAGTTCTGTCATCGAGATTGTATTCATATCATCGAGACTGACCAAGATTTTTTGAAATGTATTGTCTGAATTTAATTTCGTCATCTAAGGGTCCAATCTGTGGATGCTGTTTAGGAATGGGCTTCTGACATTAATGATTCCTCGGAATAGGCCATTAGATATTCCTGTCATATAAAAGGATAATCCGTTTGCCCTAATTTATAGTAGAGAACAAAGAACACAAAAAGAGAAAGAATCAATCGAACAGTGTAACAGCTTTCAGAAGAAGGAACATTCTCAAGAACATTGCTCTCAGTTATCCAAGGCTAGTCCAGGCATCATCGACTGATAAGCTTATTCCAAATTGAAGAAGAGGATTAACGAGAACCATCTATGCATCAGTGAATACTTCTTCAATATTTTCTCTTCAGATCCAGAGGCCATATGATTCAGTCCAAAGAAGACACTTCAGGATATTTCTATTCTCTATTATGTGAAGTGTTCTTCAATTGCGTAAACAAAATACTTTTTCTGTAGGACTCCTTAAGTCTCAGTTGTAGGGTTCTGTGACAACCTGAGGTTGGATATTCTTTAGATCTGAGTTGTAGGGCCTGGAGTGACTGAGCTGTAGGGTTCCTAGAACCTGAGGTAGGATCCTAGAAGGATCTGAGTTGTAGGGCCTGGTGTGCCTGAGCATTTAGATTTGTGGAGGAGATCTGAGTTTTTTGGTGGAGATTGCTAACTCTAGCACACTACTAGATAGCCGCGGAGGGACAATGAAGTACTCAAGACACATCGACTTGGGGAACCACTATAAATTTGGTGTCTTTGTGTGTTGTGTTTTATGCTTGTAATCTGCACTGTGATTTATTTTATTTGCTCTTTTACTTAAAATTTCAAAACTGTCACAGCACCTATTCCCCCTCCCCCTCTAGGTGATAGTTCTATATATAACAATTATCAACAACTGTCTTAGAATTTTCCAGGTCCTCTTGAACAGCCAACCTAGTGAGGGTTTCTTCCTTAACCCCTAGAGCAGGGAGCTCATTATGAGACTCCCCCTCAACAACATATATTCCTCCAATACATATATTCCTTCAATACTTTACACCGGATCACGCAAAGTAAAACAAAATATATCTCATGCTTATGAGATCCCCCAAGCAATACTTTGCTCCCTGATAAGTCTTAATGAGCATTATGTGGGTGAAGCACCTTGGTAGTTGTACTCTTTTATGTGCTTTGAAATATTATTATAGAATTGATGTGTGGAAGTAATTCTAAGACTATATTCTTCATATTATTTTACTACTCCATTACATATGTCATGTGTTTTAATTATATCACTTGTATACTCTTTTCAAAACACTATGTGCACACATCATTATCTTTCATAAATCTTTTACTCATGAGAATATGATCCTAATGCATATCAACATAATTCTCTGAAATTTTTAAGTAAAAGCACTAGATTGCAATGCATGATCTCTACAATGTTTTATTTACATGAAATACGAATTAGTTACATTATAGCTATTATCTCTTTGAATATGTCAAATCATGATTGCCTTTAGTTGTTGAAAAATTTTCAAGGTTAATGCTCCTTACATGTGAAACTTGTAGAAAATTTGTTTGCATTATTTTTTTTAACTCAAACCACATTTTCTACAAATTAAAATGATTATCATGGTTACTTTGTCTTCCGCACTTTTGATTTGATCATGTATTTTTACCATGTTTTATCATGCTTATTTCAAGTCTTAATTTTGAGGTCTTTTCATCACTTGTGTTTCAAAACTCTTTTTCATTTTTTTCAACTAGTGGTAGACTTGTTTGGTAAAATACAAGGGATTTTGTTACTTACACGCTTATTATATGTTTTCCACTGCATTAGTCTCTCTAAGCTCGATCATGACTTCCTCTATTTACAATTAAAACTCTTAACCCTCTATTGGTAGCCCCAACTTTCACCTCCTTGCCTTATTCTAGTCTTGTTTTGTTTCACTCCACCCAATTTTGCTAATTACAAAAGAGGGAGATTAAAATGATAGATCTTACAGATTAAGGAGTCAGATTCACTAGATTAAGGGGGGGGGTAAATCTATTCCATGGGAGTATAAACTAAGGGAGAGATTTTAAATAGAGAGAGCATATATCTCTAAATAACTATATTTCTCATAAAATCTCTAAGTAGCATAGTGTCATATCTCTTTATAAAAACACATTATTTACCTTTTGAAATATGATTTATCTTAATTGATTTGTTATTATCAAAAGGGGGATATTGTTGGAACACAGTTTCCATATCCCTTTGGTTTGAGAATAACAAATCCTACTTGTATTTGATCTAGTTTACCATTGTGTTTTTAGTATGCATGATTGAACAAAGATGACACTAGGATGTTATGTGTTGGTCTGAAGTAGCTCAATGTGCTGAAAGAAAAGGATGAGGTCTAACTCCAGGCGTTAGAGCCTACACTAGCATTGACCCTCAATCTCACCAAGTATAAAAATGGTGTGGAGGGAAGCTTCCATGATTGAAGGTACATTGTGGGAATGATTTGGTCTAACGCAAGCGTTAGCCTTAACGTCAGCATTAGGGTTGCCTAAAATGAGATGTTTCCAAACATGTAATATCTCCTTTATGGAATGTGGATTCGAGCCATCAAAATAATTCAAAATTGAGTCAACGCCTGGTGTTAGCCCTAACGTCCGTGTTAGCTTCCTCTCCTATATATAGGTGGCATTCATTCTATTCAACTTTACAACTCAAGGAGCCATAATCTAGCACTCTTAATTGTCTTTGAGGGCTGTATTTTCCAGACCACAAAGGATCTCCCATTCAATTTTAAGAGAAGGAATCAAAGGAGGCTTGGATCAACGCTAACTTAACGCGAAGAAATCAAGCTTCTACTTCAACGATCTTCAACGGTTCTTCATCGTCTCCTTCAGATTTCCTCACAGGGAGTTTTCAATTTGTCTTTCATATTCTGTAATACTTTTTTCTTTGTGATCATTTCCTGAATTCACCACGGTTGTTGGCGACTAGGTCCGTGAAAGATTATGGGTTGTCTGTAAACTACACCTAGCGGGGGGTGATTAGGTGTTTTCAATTTCTTTGCTATTTACGAATTTTTCTATCACAACACACAAGCATCATAGAAAACACACAATGATTTATAGTGGTTCCCATCTAGATATTGTGTCTAGAGGTAGTCCATTGTCCCTCCCACCTATCTAGCAGTGTGCTAGACTAAGCAACTTCTCCAACTTAGATTTTTTCACTATATTCAGATCTTACAACTAAGGTTCACAAAGAACCCTACAAAGCTCAGACTTTACAAGTCTTACAATCTCAGATCTTCAACAAGATCCTACCAAAACTATGGTTCACAAGAACTCTACCAACTCAGATCTATTACTAGATCCTACCACCTCAGACTCACAAAGAGCCCTACAAAGTAATACAAAGATGTTGTAGTAGAAGGGAAGATTTCAGAATGAAAACTTTGAATCACATATCTTCTTCTTCTTCTTGTAACAATAAGCCCAAAGATCTTATAGATCAATGAACCTTTCTTTGGAATCTTCTGTAGATCTTCACAGCACAGCAGCAATGAAGACTTCTTCTTTTTATTGATTCTTTTCTTTCTCTCTTCAGGAAATATATGTGAGAGTTAAACTTGAGAGAATACTGGGCAATTGTATCGCTGTAGATAAAATTATCTTCTTTTATATGCTCTGCAATTTTGCATAAAACCCCTTAATAATTATTCAAAAATCAATTTCCCGTTTGGAAATGTATTGCAAAATTGGCAATTCTTTATCATGATTTCTAGCCTTTCTTGGAACTTGCAGAATATAGAAATAATAAATTTCTTTCTTAAGTAATGTGTAATGGCCATATTCTATAGAGAATATATCATTTATTGCTCCTTGGTTTGTGCGCAAGATAGGCGGTGTGCACATTCCTTAATATTCATTTCCAAGAATGTCTGCGCATTAAATGTTGCTCTACAACTTATCAAGATGATGTTTCTCCTTCAAGACGATGTAGTCTTGATCAGTGTACACGACAGATATACTTTACGACGATATCATCGATATTCTTCCTTCTGCACGACTCTACTTGATATCTTAAATGTCATACTTCTTCTAGACGACATCTTTGAGATGTTACTTTGAATAAAACTTAGACTTGTTCTTTAAGCTGACTGTCTTTGTTTAGGATGACATCATCTTGATCTTCTTGATGACATCGTCGTGATGTTGACTAAGACTTATTCTTCAGGCTGATTGTCTTACTTGAAGACGACATCATCTTGATCTTCTAGATGACATGAGGTCATCAAACTCATGTTTGTTCTTCATGACTCTCCCTTCCTTACTTAATGAGTCAAGTCACATAGCGTTCTAGGTTATACTTATCATTTAAGATGATATCGTCGAAGATATCTTGGCTTTATATACGATATGCTTTCTTCAAGACGATGTCGTCGATATCTAAACTTAGCTTTCTCCACCACAAGCTTTCTTCAAGACCATGTCGTCGATATCTGAACTTAGCTTTCTCCATAGCAAGCTTTCTTCAACCTTTAAGACGATGTGTATTCATCAAGACGATATTGTAGAAACTATTTCGACGATATGGTATTTTTCTCCATAATTCTTCTGCTGAGTCTTGAGATGATATTTTACTTAGTTTATTTTCATTACTTTTATCGACTATATACTGATGATATAGCCTAGATGCATCTGTCATAAAATGAACTTAAACACACCATCAAAAACAACTTAGCTTATTTATACTTGTGTTCCTTCTTCAAATCTAGAGACATTGAAGGCACAATACACAACAATCTCCCCCTATTTGAAGAAGCCAAAACATATACATATAGATATGCCTTACAAACAAATATAATGATTGACAATAAATTAGGCATTTGACCACTGCATATATTAATTAATGACAGTCCAATACATTAACAATATATATCAGATAAAAAATGTTACGCATAGAATTGTGCAAGTGATTTCTAGAATCCTTCCTCTTTTCAATCCTTTTGAACATCTCTGCCTTTTCTAGATGATCCTGCCTTCTTTGCTTTCTCAGCTTCAGCATGTTTCTGCTTTTGTCTTTGAAAGTATTTATAGGGCTTGGCGTGATATCTCAGAGGTGCATGTGCAGTCACTGAAGTTTCTCCCATTTTGATCTTGTTCCAATAATCCCTTCTTTCAGCTTCACATATTTCATATTTTTGCAATTCCATGTGTTAAGGATGATATCCCTTGAGGAAGGGCTCCACTCTTCAAAGTTAGGATTTTTCTTAACTTCTTTCATTCTCCTCCTCTTAGCTTCTTGCTCTTCAAGGTCAGTAGTGTGACTTTTACTTTTCCTGATTTGCCTACTTCCACTTATAGGCACATCAACAAAATACTCTTGATAGCTCTCAGGCTTTTGATACTGTTCTGCAGGGGCTTCAGGTATTACACTTTCAGATGGTTCTTCATGGAGATTGCCTTCAGGAATTGGATGTTGCTAGGCTATCCCATAGTCAATTAGAGCAAGATCCAAAGAGAATCTTACTTTGTTTGCTAGCCACATAATATGGTGGCTTGACATTATCTCCCCCTTTCTGGCTTCT
The DNA here is from genome assembly GCA_033032865.1 of Dactylorhiza incarnata. Taxonomy (NCBI): domain Eukaryota; kingdom Viridiplantae; phylum Streptophyta; class Magnoliopsida; order Asparagales; family Orchidaceae; genus Dactylorhiza; species Dactylorhiza incarnata. The sequence continues at coordinate 8,747,036 of JAWHQI010000013.1, forward strand.
GAAATTATTTCTTTAGAGAGGGATGCTTGAAAAGCCTGAAGTTGTCTGGCCAGAAGGTTGCTTAGATTACCAATGGCATCCATAAGAGTGCCGTGAGATGTCCTGACAGCTTGATGGAAAGAATTTGAAAGATGATCTTGTGTTACTTAAAACTGGTGCAGTAATGTTTTACCTATATTGTCTATAAGCTCCTAAGATACTTGAGCAGAGGAGGATATTCTCTGAATGACAGTATTGATGGCATCTTTAAAATTAGTAAAGGACACATCTTGATTTTGTATGATTGACTACTGGTTGTCTCTTAGAGTAGTCAATCTATCAAGCACAATTTTGAGTTGTTTTCCAATTAGAAAGGTGGCTTGATTTATGTTGGCTATTTCAGTCAGAGTATTTGCCACAATAGTTGCATCACTCTGATATACATTTGAGTTTTGATAGTTGAGAAGATTAATATCTTCTTGGAGGACATCTATCCTAGCAGAGAGATCATTTTTGTAGCCTGTAATAGCCCGATTTACATCAGCTTCAAATTTTTCTCTTTGTCTATCTAATAGACCTTCCATATGTGACATGAAGTTAGGTGATGGAACTGTGGGAGCTGTGTAGTGTAGATGGTGTGGTTCATCTTCTATTCTTATAGGTGAAGGCAGCATTGTCTATTGACCTGTATGCTCCCCCTCCATTGGTGTAGGGGTTTCTGATTGGTGCTCATGTTCTTCTCCTTCTGAGAATGTATGTATTTCATCATTGAGGAAGACATTTATGGAACTATCAGATTGATCATGTTCTTCAACAGCTGCATGAGCACTTTGTTCTCTTGCAGGTAGCTACTCATTAGCTGGATCCATCTCCTCATGAGGTGATTCTTCTCTCATAGGCTCCCCCTCAACAAGAGTTAGGGGTTCTTGAGGAACTTGAGGTGCTGTGACATGGGTCTTTGAGCCTTGAGCAGAAGGTTCACCTGCATCTTTCTTTGTGAACCTCTTCTCCCACCTGCACACTGTTCTGACAACTATCTTTTTGAGATAGTGGAGAGGAATTGATTCTGAAGCTTTGAGGAGATGATGGATAGTATTCTTGAGATAAAAGGATAGGATTCTTCCAAATTTTGGAGAATTTATGTGATTCGTAATCATGTCAAACATCAACTTTCCCCAGTCAGCCCTTTTGTTTAAGATTACCCTGACCATTATCTCAAACATCCCTTTAGAGACTCGATCATGCGAGCCAATTTTACATAACAGTACCTTTCCAATGATATCTGTTAGTAGTTTGCCTTGCCTATTCATGTGTATTCTCTGTAAGTTGCCATAGGGTTTGGTTTCAAAACCGCACCATGTCAATCCTTCATAGACATTTGCATCCTTGATTTCTTCTTCTGTCTCATCCTTGTCAAAAGCAGTAAGTTTGAGGTTTGGGATAGACTTTCAACAGTCACTTAAATTTGTTGCCCAGCCACAATGGTGTGAAGTTCCTTTTCAGATTTGGGAAATTTGGCATTTTCATAGAAGCCCGATGTAACAACCCATATTTATTTTAATTAAAAAGGACAGGTTATAATTGACTTGTCTAGCCGCAGCCCAAGCCCTCCCCTTTTAACTCCCCAGCCGAACCCCCTCCCGATTAAACCCCCCCGGTCCAGGTCTCCCGCAAGCGCTCTGCTAGGTCTCCCAATTCGCGCTCCAGCCCTGTCTCCAGCTCGGTCTCCCGAACCCGTCTCCCGCAAGTGCGCAGCCCGCCATCTCCTGCTCTCCCTCAGGTCGTCGATGACGCCTCCCTCCTGCTAGCCGCCGCCTCTCACCGCCTCCTCTAGGGCCTGCGCCTCTTCTTGCTCTAGTCGGCAGATCCTCCAAGGATCGGCAGCAGGCTGCCCTAGTCCATCTTCTTCCCTCAAGGGGCCAGCAGCAGAAGCTCCTCCTGCTCCTTCTCCGACAGCAGCCTCTCCTCCTTGGGCTCGGATTCTAGCAACTTTCTTCTCCTCCAAGGGCTGGCAGCCTCTGTCTCAGGATGAGTTCAGCTTATTCCGTCGATCTTGTTGTGTCTTTCCGTCAAATTCATCGTGCATTTTAAATTGTTCCATCAATACTTTAAGTTCTTTTGTCAGGTGTTCTATGGTATCTTAAATTATGTTGTCAAGCGTTTTGAGTTTCATTAGTTGAGATTTCAGGTGAAGTTATGTCTTATTCATTGAGATGTCTTGTAATGTTAAGTGATCATTTATGGTGTTATTTTGTAACTTTCGCCGCGTTGTTTCGAGAAGTTCATTGGGAGTCAAGTTTGGACTCACCGAGTGTATTCTAATGATCCGTTGAGTATGTTTTTGGTGTTTGGCCTTCGTGTTAGCCTTATCATTGTTCTGTTTCGACGCCAAGTCTGCTATGGTGTCAGCGTGCTGAAGTCTTCAACCCTTTTCTATAAGTTGAATGTTGACTTATGTGTTAAGTGCTGAATCTTTTGCCTTTTGTTCCTCTTGTCTTGAGTTGTATTTAAATCCATCTGAAATCTTGTTTTCCTGCCTGACACTCTTCTATTGGAGCTTATTGGATGTGTGAGCTATATTTGCTATGTTGGAATCTACTGACTGTGTGAGCTATATTTGTTATGTTGGAGCCTATTGGCTGTGTGAGCTATATTTGCTCTGTTGGAGCCTGTTGGTTGTGTGAGCTATGTTTGCTCTGTTGGGGTTTGTTGGTTGTGTGAGCTAAAAGTCACCACCACAGTGCCTCTGTTTGAGCTGTTGGTTTGTGTGGACTGGAGTCACCTCCACAACACCCCTGTTGGTTTATAGGGCTGTGAACGTTAGTGGAATGTACCACAGTCGCAGTGCCTTTTGTTTGTGGATCATGCACCCGAGGCTTTGTGAATTACCCGGCGTTAAAAGATGCCCTTTTTATCGAGTTGATCAGTCTCTAGTGCTTGAGGCATATATATATACATCAGTATAATATATATGTCCATTACTGTTGGTGCAGGCTTTTCTCTTACCGAGTGCACTCGATTGAGCTTGCTCGAGTTATTTCAAGCTAATCATTATTGAGTTGTTGAAATCTCTATTCCTGCAAATCTATTATTTTGATTTGTTGCTAACTCTTGTTTATTGAAAACCTTGGCTTTATTTCTTGTTGCCACTTGCCCTTTCTTGCTAAGGCATTCTTTTCTTTTGAATGTCTCAGGCTCAGAGTTGTAGCTGTCTGGGTGGTAGAGTTGTTGTCTCTCGGAGCTGCGGTTAGTTGCAATTGTCCGCTTTCCCCTCACTGTTGTGGTTTGGTCGTTTCTCTGCTTTAGCTTTAGTTTTCCAGTGTTAGATTACTTGCTAGCTTTTCTGTTGTTACTAGCTGGTTATTTCGCTTACTTGCTCTCTGGGAAGTTTTATGTTAGGATGCATGAGTTATTTTATTTATAGCAAATGGCATTCTTGCATACCATGATTTTAAGTAAATGTCACCTACTTTGAAGATCGTAGTAAACCATTCCTTACTTATACTAAATCTAGAGATGTGCATATCATTACTGGAATGCTCAATCTTCATGCTCATGTTGGATAAAATGAACCTAATTTTCTGCTATGTATGTATAGTTTTCTACTCGTGGACTAGTTGATCCATTGGACCGAGGGACACGGTCTTAATCAAAAAAATGTAAATTCTCTTTTTAACTCAAACAGATTATAAATTTTATAAATTTTCATGAGTAGTGGCTCCCTGAGCGTCTGTAGTTGTCCCCTGCATGACGTGGCATCATAACGCGTATTTTCCCCTTGCTCTAATAATATTTATTAAATTTGTGGGAAAATACGGGTTGTGATAGTTGGTATCAGAGCCAGGTTTTGCAAGAGGGCTGGTTGGTCTGACAAGTAAGTTGGGCGATCATTTCCCTTAAGCAAAATTCTAGTCGCGGCATTTCATTGCATACACACACCGATATGTTATCAGTATATCTTGATGGAAGCATGAACACTGCACTCATAAGCATGATAAGAAGTATACGGGGCATATTATGTAGTATCGGATGCATAATATATGGTTGTATATGGATCCTCATATGAAGCACCATGTGACTGTTATGTAGTATGGGATGCATAACAATCATCACATGAATGCCCATTAGATTTTATTTTTGTTACATGCGATATTATGTAGTATGGGATGCATAATATTACATGTGTGCACCGCTCATAACATGCATTAAGGCTTTTATTAGAATGCATAACACATCATATACATCATAACATAGCATCAACACACGTGCCAAGTTAAAGATCTACATGATGACATATGTACACGCGTGATTTAAAAGGAAGATGTTAAGCATTCATGCATTCATGTTTTATGCACAAGATTCAATAGGATGACGATATATCATCCTAAGTCGAAAACATATCATCATTTCATGAATTCCCAGAGCATGGTAACAACAAGAGCAAGTATCTACACATTTCTGATATGTATCGAGTTAGGAAATTCTAGTCCCTAGCTGTTGTGTCTTAAGCTAGGTGTAGTTGAGCGATTCGTTCATAATTGCAGTAGATGACTCCAGAGTGTAGTATGTCAAAGTCGGCTCTCCGGTTAGAGGATGAATCCTTAGGTGCGCGCAGCGAGGTAGCGATTGAAGAGTTGCGCCAGAGTATCAAGGCATTGCCAAGGCAAATGGTCGTGATGTAGGAGAAGATTCAGATTTTGATGGCGGATACTTTTGGGCAGCAGCCTAGGGTGCAGAACCCTGTTGTGGGTCCGGTTGCGGTGTCGAGGAAGGAAAAGAGGAAAGATGATGATAGTGGCAGCCCTGCTCCAAGTAAGAAGCGCAGTCTTATGTGTTGTTCTTGTGGCCGTGTGGGACGCCCGTTCAAGAAGTGCTTCAAGAGGTTGGGTGCGCAGAAGCAGTCTCAGGTGCTTGCGATCCAGGGTGCACCTAAGGGATATCTTGCTTGCACCTTTTGCCAAAATAAGGGGCATGAGGTTGCCTTCTGCTTGGAGAAGGTTAAATTGTGTTTCCTGTGTGATCAGAGAGGGCATTTGAAGGCTACTTGCCCGCAGGCCCAGCCCCCGTTGCATGAGGTCCCATTGCAGACTTTACTGCCATAGCCGCAACAACTGGGTAAGGAAGAGGTGGAGCTAGATGTGCTGACCAAGGAAGAATCTCAATTTTGCTCCCATACGTTTTTAGGTTATGTTTTGACCTAGTTTATTTGTTGGCTTGCGGTTGTGAATCTAGATTTTTGTTATATCGAGTATATGCGAGTTTAAGGTGGAGGTAATGAGCGCGTGTTCTTTTCGATTCAAGTTATGCTTGACCTTTTCTTTTGGCTAGATAGGATTGACATCGTTATGTTGTCGATCGATTAGCGGATCCCCCTTAGTGTTAAGTTTCCCCTAGAGACTCAGTGAGGTAGGGTCAGGGCATTCAGGGTTGTCCTTTTCCTTTTAGGTGATGGACTTGGGAGGTGTTTGATTTGGGAGACTTTGTCGTGAACTTTGATCAGGGATTGGGTGATCTATTTTGAGTGTTGAGAAGAAATCTTATCCGCATTCGTTCTCCCAGCCCTATTCGGTTAGCGCTTCTATCCAGCGAGTGTTAGCTTATCTCCCCCTTTGCCCTTTCGATTCATTTGTATTCTATGGTTCGGTTCTATGTTTCGAGGTGAAACTTCCTTTTTGGTGGGGTGACTGTAACGCCCCTGAATTTTCATGAATTATTTTATCCTTTCTTTGACATCATATTGACGTAAGGGCGTTACGTTAGTGCGAAGTTAGCAGTGCATTGTTGTTTGTGCGTTTTCGCGTCCATTCGGTCAAGTCGACCAAATTTTGAAGCGTGCTGGAGTTGGAAGATTTTACATTAGAAAGTTAAATTAATTAATTTTAGAAAGGCTCGTCGAGGTTTCGTTGTGATCTGAGCGTTATTAGAGCCCTGGTGATTTTCCTAAGATTGGTAGAATTATCGTTCACAGTGAGCTTTGAAAATTTATATCTTGAGATTGGCTCATCGTATTTTGATTTCGACTTTTCTGTTGGATTCGTATCGCTTGTTTTTGTCTTCGGTGCGAATTTCATTGGAATCAGCGACCGTTGGTTCGGCCCCTCTTTTCTTATTCCAATTATTATCATTATTATTATTATGAATGGTTGACATCCATTATTTCTTATATATATATTTTATTCTTCATTTTCTTCCTTCCTAAATTCCTGAGCCAGAGGTTTCGAAAGAGAGAGGGCAGGAGAGAGTGTTGTTTTCGTGAGCTTTCAGCCATCGTCGCCAGAGCTCCGAAGCTCGAAATCTTCGTCGGAGCATGGATTTGGAAAGCTCTCGCCGTGCACTTCGCGTGCGTGGTAAGTTTTGTCCGTCTCATAGATTTTTGGCGCTAGGGTTAGCGGCTCTAACCTTGCTTTTGTCCAAATCTTCATAGTTTCTCTATGTCTAGTCGTGGTTGAGCTGATCCTTGGCGTGGAGGGCTTGAGAGGCCGAATTTTAGTAGCTCGAGATTAAGGCAAGTGGTGGTTTGTTTTCCCTTTGATCTCTCTTGATCTTCATAAATTCTTGTTTCTTTGATTATTCATCATTTTTGGTTAGCCAATTAACCCCCCCCCCCCCCCCCCCCCCACTCCCCCCAAAAATTAGCTTGATATATTTATACTTTGGTGCCTAAAAACCTAAATTTGAAGTAACTTTCTTATTTCTTTTTGCTGACCTGTAGCCAAAGACATATGGTTTTGTCCTATAGCAAAAAGCCCTTGTTTAAATCCTATCAATTTCTTGTTTTATACTTGTGTCCTCTTTCCCAACCTTAGTGTGGGGTTTATTTCTCTTGATATGGTCTTGATCTTTGTTCTGGAGTTTTGATTTGAGCTCTGGTGAACCTACAACCCGGCGCTAGTGCTAGCGTCGGCGCTAGCATCCCTTTGTTGCCGTCTTGTCTTTTTCTCCTCGTCGATATCGTCTATATCATCTTGATCGTTTCGATGATATTGCCTTCCTTTTCGGCGATATTATCTCCCATTTTCAATGACTTTAACTCCAAGCCTTTAAATCTATCGCTAGCGCTACCGCTGGCGCTAGCATCTCTTCGATATTGCCTTGTCAATTCTGTCTTGGTGGCATCGTTGTCTTTGTCTTGACGACATTGTCTCTGTGTCGACGACATTGTTGTCTCCATCTCGACAATATGGTCCTTCCCGACGATAATCCTCAAGCCGATAAAGCTACCGCCCGGCGCTAGCGATAGCGCCGCCGCTAGCTTCTAGTAGCCTGTTTTCTCTGTCTTTTGAAGACTAGGGTGTTTCACCTAAATTCAAGTTTGGCATGATGCCAGTAGGCTATTTGGTTATTCTTTCATAAAGCTAATGATTATTTATGATGTTTGGGATCTCCCGTCGATTTTCCCCTTTTCCCTTGTTGCAGTCTTTTTCCTTATCTTGTTTCTCGTCTCCTTTAATGCAGGTAGCCTGAATTTATTCCTTGTTTATCTTGGGGTTGGTTTTCTATAGAATGTGTGAGCTTCTGGTTGCCTTTCTCCTTGTTTATCTAGAGTGGGATCTTGATTCAGGTAATGATTCTCAGTGAGGAGTAATGCTTCATCCACACTGACTTTAGTAATTTGGCTTGATGTAAAGGTTTTCTTAGAGGTTATGGGCTGCAAGTAGTAGTCTTTCTCATTGATGACTTTTTCCTGAAATCTAGTTATGTCAGGCTCTACTGTTAGCAGTGTTCCCCAAGTGGTAGTAGTCCTCTTTGGCTTGAATTATTGTGTGATTGAAAGTCCTTTTTAGTCTTCTCCTTCTTCCTTGTATGCAAATTTTGTTAATTTTAGCTTAGTGGCCGTTATTTTCCGTATGTGCCTGGATTGTTTTTTCTTAGTTTCTTGATTCCTGATGTCATCCCCTTGAAATCAGGATAGTTTCTCTGCATGTTTAGTTATGCTTCTAGTAGTCTGCTAAGAATCCCCTAATCTTGGTATTTTTATTTGCTAATTATTTCAATGGACCCGTTGCTGGAGTAGTCTCGTTATCCCCCCTTTTGCTGTGTTTCGTTATTAGACTTGGATGAGTTCAGATTATTCCGTCAACCTTGGTGTGTCTTTCCGTCGAGTTCATCGTGCATTTTGAATTGTTCCATCAATACATTAAGTCCTTTTGTCAGGTGTTCTATGGTATCTTAAATTATGTTGTCAAGCATTTTGAGTTCATTCATTGTGACTTCAGGTGAAGTTATGTGTTATTCATTGAGATGTCTTGTAATGTTAAGTGATCATTTATGGTGTTATTTTGTAACTTTCGTCGCGTTGTTTCGAGAAGTTTGTTGGGAGTCAAGTTTGGACTCACCGAGTGTTTTCTAATGATCCGTTGAGTATTTTCTGGTGTTTGGCCTTCGTGTTAGCCTTATCATTGTCCTATTCCGATGCCAAGTCTGCTATGGTGTCGGCGTGCTGAAGTCTTCAACCCTTTTCTATAAGTTGAATGTTGACTTATGTGTTAAGTGCTGAATCTTGAGCTTTTTGTTCCTATTGTCTTGAGTTATATTTAAATCCATCTGAAATCTTTATTTCCTGTCTGGCACTCTTCTGTTGGAGCTTGTTGGCTGTGTGAGCTATATTTGCTCTGTTGGATCCTGTTGGTTGTGTGAGCTATATTTGCTCTGCTCAAGCCTGTTGACTGTGTGAGCTATATTTGCTATGTTGGAGCCTGTTGGTTGTGTGAGCTATGTTTGCTTTATTGTGGTTTGTTGGTTGTGTGAGCTAAGAGTCACCACCATAGTGCCTCTGTTTGGGCTGTTGGTTTGTGTTTGGAAAAACCTTTGATTTAACTTAACAAATTAATTAAAAGTGATTTTATTCACTAGGATTTAATTTACCCATTGTATAATGAGGGTAATTTGGTCTCTAGATGTCTTAGGATGTCACACTCAACCAAGAGTGTCAACACTAGACCAATGGAAGCAAAAATGGCAGAAGTTAATAATTGCGTCGAATGGAATTCGACGCAACTTCGAGTTTATGTCGACGCTACTCCGACTAGAAGTCCAAGTGGTTCAACTCTACTGTCAAAGTAACACTAGTCGAGGTTACGTCGAAGAGATATCAACGCAGAGACCAGAGACTTGTCGAAGGAACTTGAGAAGTCAACGCAGTTTCTACTTCAAACTCGACGCATAAGGGAATACATGTCAAAGCCATCTAAAGTTGACGCAACATCAACTTCATCTCGACACAGTTAATGGAAGTCAGAGTGGATGCTATTCAACTCGACGAGAGCGGCGATAAGGAATCGACGCAACGTCGACTAGCTGAGTTTAGTCAGAGCACAGAAGAAATCAAAGCAAATCTTAGATGAACTCGAAGCAGCGTCAATAAGAGAGGAAGTTAATTCGATGCTACGTTGAATACAGTCTGTGAAATTTTAGTCTTCACAACTGTCTTTCTGATGCTTCTTGATATAGAAAAATTAGCTTTGCAAAAACCTTTCTGCGATGCGATTAGAATTCGACCGGCGCATTCGAGGCATCTCGCGAGTACTCCTACTTCGAGAAACTAACCATTATCCTACTTCGATGAATATAAGTAATGGACTTTCCTTCTTTCGGAATATCGACGAAAATTACGCCGCGGCGGCGACGCCGAATTCTTTTAAAAATTTTAAATAGAAAAGGAGAAAGTTTTGTAAGTTTTTGTAATTATATATCCAAACTACTCATTCGAAAAGGAATACCTTATCGCGTATAGTATATGATATTTTATAGAAAATATCAAGGTCGTATTAAACTCAGGTCTGTCGGATACTTCTACTTCGAGAAAGCTAACTATTATTTTATCGGAAAATAAATTAGAGAGAGGTAATTAAAACTAACTAAAAAGAGAACAAAAAAATAAGGAAAACAAAACTTACATTTCATAATAAAAAGAGATTACATGAAATTGAGACTACATTACATTGCATGAAAGTAAATCTAAGCTTCTTGCATGGAATGAAAATAAATCTAAACTAGCTTGCATGGAAAGAAATTGTTGGATCGGTCGGCGCCCTTAGAGGGGGGGTGAATAAGGGTTTTCAAAAAACTTTAGATTTTATTTAGAAAAACTTTGGAATATTGCAATATTAAAACAAGAAGACAAGTAAAACAAAAAGAGAGACAAGCTTTATTGATATTAAATAAGTTTTACAAAACTTGATCTCAATGTCGCTAGAGATCGGAGGCGAATAATAAAATCTCTTTTCGTTTTCTATCCCGACTCGCTTCCCCACGAACCGGTGGCCCTAGCCTCCTCCTTCCCGGATTCGACCTCAAGCCGCTCTAGCCAATCGTTCCCCGGATGTGGCCTCGAGCACCCCCTAGACCTAACCTAGATCTAGTCGCCAACACGAGGCGATTTTCAGCCCTAAGTCCTACCCCAGACCGAGTCGCCAACACGAGGCGATTTCACTACCGTTTACAAAGAAAGATAAATAAAATAATAAAAACTTCCCTTAAGATGAACTTCTGAATATGGAGGCGAAGATCCGCTGTAGAATCAGCGTTTGTCGAAGCGGACTTCATTTGGCTTCGGCGTAATGGAATCCTCCTTCAGAAGTTGGCAGAGCTTCGTCGGGACCTCAAATTTCGGCCAAGATAGGCCTCTGGAATTCTAGTACTCTCTCTCTCTCTAAGGTGTATGCAATTGGTGTACGAAAACAGGAGGAGAGGGGGTCCTTTTATATCCCAAGCGCTACCGCCGGCGCTAGTGCTACCGTCGGCGCTAGCCCGGATTAGGAAACGTTTTGCGCGGTAGGATCTTCAATCCGCAGCAACATATTGCTCCATGCCTCTTGTGCGCCATGCTACCGCCAGCGCTAGTAGCTAACGCCGGGCGCTAGCTCCTTCTAAAAATGATGCCGGAATCGCGCAGATCAACGCTAGCGCCGGGCGCTATCGCTACCGCCGGCGCTAGTGAGCCTCTTCGAATTTTGGCCTCAATTTTGGGGGCAGACATCATAAGTACTCCTTGAGTCATGTGGACTATGCTAACCTGCACACTTGAACACACAAGATCAAATACACATAGGATTTGTTATTCTCAAACCTAGGAGATGCGGAAAACCATGTTCCAACAAACTCCCCCTTTTGATAATAACAAATCCATTAATGATAAATCAAAGCATTAATAGATAAGCATGATGAAACTATACTTGTGTGTGTGTGAGAGTGATGACTTAGGATAATTATTGATTTTAGCATTTAGAATTGCTCCCCCTAAATATATGCTCCCCCTATGTGAATGCTCCCTTAATATGTATGCTATCAACTGAATTTGTCATGTTGGGTTTATGATAGCGGGTTACATTTATCATTGTTAGTTCTCCCCCTTTTGCATTTTATCATGTTAGTTCTCCCCCTTTGTTATTAGCAAAAGTAGGTAGGGATACAAAGCACTAAAAAATGTGTAAATAAAAGAGAAGGCATGATCGAGCTTTTTAGGTAAAAGATAAGGAGGTTTAGAATTGTTTTTCATTGAAATAGATCATAGTTATTACAAAATTTCAGAATTTTTAGAATAAAAGATTTTTATGTTTGAAGTAACCAATAAAAAGTGTTCCAAGGAAATCTATCACTTAATGAAAGATAGGAATTTTTAAGAATAAGTGATGATGTAAATAATACAAGATATGAAGTAAGCATGAATGCGCAAGGTAAAAAACACTTATATGGTTAAGATGCGGAAGACTTATAGCAAATAGTAATGATAATCCAAAAAATATGAGGTAAAGATCACAAAAAAATGATGTTTTTGGAAATCATTTTGCAGTTTTAAATTTTAGAATAACCAAGCATGAAGTAATGTTTATCAAAAAGAGATGACCACGATGTTACTTTAATTCTTAGTTTCAAAAACATACAAAAAAACATTGTAGAACACATGCTAGGTTATCTAGTGCAGTTCATAAATAAAAAGTAATATAGAATTAGCATTAGGATCCAATACTCATGAGAAGAAGAGTTATGGAAGATAATGATGTGCACATAAGTGTAAGTTTGAGGAGAGTAAACAAATGTTTTAATCAAAAATACAAGTAATATGTAAAGTAAGAAGCACAATAAAACACAAATAAGATTACTTCCACACACTTTAATGCACAAAAAAATGGTACAACTACCAAGGTGCTTTGCACACACAATGCTCATCAAGACTTATTAGGGTGCAAAGTAGTGCTTGGGGGATCACATATTTTATTTTGAATTTTGAGACTTGTGATCCGGTGTACTTAAGAGAAAGTGGTTTTTATTATTTTTGAACGAAAGAGTTGATTTGCACAAGACACTTTATTATTCTTTCCAAGGTGCTCAACCTCACAATGCTCATTAAGACTTATCAGGAGGTTCAAGTAGTGCTTGGTGGAGTTATCTTTGTCATTTATTTTTTAATTTTGTTTTGTACAAAGTTCTCCGAATACACTTGTTTTGCAAATCAATAGATTTTATGAGAAAAAAAAATAACCACTTTTCTTTATTTTTAAGAGTGCAAAAGAAGGAGTGTAGGTAAGATACTTGTGCCATTTTAATTTATTTGTACTAATACAAAACATACACAAGCATTCTTAGATTAAATGCATATGTAGACAATGCCAAAAAAAGGGTGAGTGAATAAATATCATTATCAAACATAAAGCATTTCTCATACTTAGAGGCATGCTAAGCTTGATCCTACACAACTTTTAAACTATAATTGATGCACATTTGAATAGATATATCAAAGCATGAAGAAAGACAATGTCCAAAGTAGTTTGAAGAGAAAAAATTATAACATTGTAGAATTTCTAAATAGTAGATTAAATCAAGCTTGATTTTACAAGAAAAAATCATAGAGTTTTTTTTTTATAGTTTTAAAGTTTTATATTTTTGTATTTGATTTTAGCAAATAAAAGCAGATTTTTGTAATTTTTGCTTTTGTAATTTTTTTTTTTTTTGTAAAAAGATGAACTTTAAACAAAGGAAACAACAAAAGCAAACAAAGGAAAAACATATTTTTTGTAATTTGTTTTGTTTTTGTAGTTTTGTATTTGATTTTTGCAAAAAAATGACACACAAAAAAAAAATGAAAAACATTGTTTTTTGTAATAGATCAAAATATTTTTAGGAATTTTTAGAAATTTTAAAAAGACAGAAATTTGAAACTCGACGCTAGCGTCGGCGCTAGCGCTAGCGCGGGAAACAGTAAGTGATTTTTTAGGGTTTTGAAAATTTTGATACTTGAACTTGATTAGGTGAGTAGTTTCATGCTGAATTTGCAGAATTTTTGGAAATGTTTTAGATGGTTAAAAATGAAGAAAATTGCATTAGTAAGCATGTTTTAACTTGAAAGATCTAGGACACCTAATTCAAGTCGTAATAATCGAAATCTTGCATCGGGAAGGGGTTTAGTAAATATGTCAGCAAGTTGAGAGTCCGTCCCAATGAAACTTACTTTTACATTCTCTTTCTTAATGTGATCCCTAATGAAATGATGACGAACGTCGATGTGTTTGGATCTAGAATGGTGTACGGGATTATATGTGAGGTCTATTGCACTTTTGTTGTCACATTTAAGATCTATGTTTTTGAGATGAAAACCAAAGTCCTCTAGTGTTTGGCTCATCCATAACGCTTGTGCACAACAGCTACCAAGTGCAATATATTCGGCCTCCGTGGTGGAGAGTGCAACCGAAGATTGTTTTCTACTAGACCAAGCAACTAAAGAGCGTCCTAAAAAGTGACACGTACCGCTAGTACTTTTTCTATCTAGTGAGCACCCGGCGTAGTCCGAATCGGAATATCCATGGAGTGTGAAAGAGTCATTATGTGGGTACCATAATCCTAGTTTAGCTGACCCTATTAGATAACGAAAAATACGTTTTACCGCTTTTAAATGAGATTCTTTTGGATCGGCTTGAAAGCGAGCACATAAACATACGGCAAACATTATATCTGGTCTAGATGCACTTAAATAAAGAAGAGAACCTATCATTCCTCTATATTGCGTTTGATCAATAGAAATTCCAGATTCATCTTTTCCTAGTTTTAAAGAAGCACTCGTAGGAGTAGAGGCTTGTTTAAGATTTTCAAATCCAAATCGTTTAAGCATATCGTGAACATATTTTGATTGACACAGAAAAATACCATCAGTTCTTTGTGAAATTTGAAAACCAAGAAAGTATGATAGTTCTCCTACAAGACTCATTTCAAATTCATTTTTCATTATTAAGACTACTTCATTACACAACTCTTCATTAGTGGCACCAAAAATGATGTCATCAACATATATTTGTAGAATAATTAATTCATTATTTTTATGCTTAATGAAGAGTGTGTTGTCTGTACTTCCCATAACATAACCGTGCTCTAACAAAAATGATGTAAGACGATCATACCAGGCACGGGGCGCTTGTTTTAAACCATAAAGCGCTTTTTCTAATTTGTAAACATGATTTGGAAATCTTTCATTTATGAAGCCGGGGGGTTGTTCTACATAAACTTCTTCTTTAATGAACCCGTTTAAAAAGGCATTTTTAACATCCATTTCAAATAAATTAATTCTTTTAAAACTCGCAAATACAAAAAATATTCGTATAGATTCTAAGCGAGCTACGGGTGCAAAAGTTTCTTCAAAATCTATCCCCTCGATTTGTGAATAGCCTTGAGCAACTAAGCGTGCTTTATTTCTTACAATCCTAGATTCACCATCTAGCTTATTTTTAAAAATCCATTTTATGCCAATAATTGGATGATTAGATGGTCTTTCTACTAAATTCCAAACTTTATTTCTTTCAAATTGTCCTAACTCTTCATTCATTGCCAAAAACCAAAATTCGTCATTTAAAGCGGTGGAAACGTTTTTAGGTTCAATTTCAGACACAAAGCAAATATTTGAAAATGTTTCATGAAGAGAGGACCGAGTTCTTACCCCAGTAGAAGGTTCCCCAATGACTAGCTCCTTGGGATAATTTTTGGAGAAGTTTAGAATGCTTGGAGGTACATATTCATCTTCTTTTGGCTTCTCCTCCTCTTCTTTGGACGGTTCTTCTTCGGCATGCTCCAAGGATGGCAACGGTTCATCCTCGGTACCTGTAGGGAGCTTTTCTGCACATGGAACAAACTCATCAAATCTGACATTAATTGACTCTTCAACCTTGCTTGATCTTTTATTAAATATTCTATATGCTTTACTAGTTGAAGAATAACCAAGAAATATTCCTTCATCGCATTTTTCGTCAAATTTTCCTAAAGAATCTTTTGTATTAAGAATGAAGCATTTACATCCAAATACTCTAAAATACGATACGTTAGGTTTCTTTTGATAGTAGAGTTCATATGGTGTGAGAGTTAATGATGGGCGAAGCATAACTCTATTCATTACATAGCATGAAGTGCTTACAGCTTCTGCCCAAAAATACTTAGGTAATTTATATTCAGATAGCATTGTGCGTGCAAGTCCTTGTGTCCTATTTTTCCGTTCTACAACACCGTTTTGTTGAGGTGTGCGTGGAGCAGAGAACTCATGCTTAATACCTAACATGTCACAAAAAGATTTAAAATTTTCATTTTCAAATTCACCTCCATGATCTGAGCGAATGCATTTTTTTTTAAATCTAATTCATTTTGAATGCGAGTAGATAATTTTGAAAATTCGCAAAATGCATCAGATTTGGAGGAGAGAAATAAAGTCCAACAATATCTAGAATAGTCATCTATGAGAACATAAGTGTATAATCTACCACCAAGACTCGCAGTGTTAACGGGACCAAAAAGATCCATATGAATTAATTGCAGAGGTATTGATGTAGAAATTTCATTTTTGCTTTTAAAAGATGACTTAGTAAATTTGCCTTTTTGGCATGGAGGGCATAATGAAGATAAATTTCCATTTAACTTAGGCAATCCTCTAATCAATTCTCTTTTTGCTAGTTTTAAGATGAGCTTTGTACTAGCGTGGCCTAAGCGTCTATGCCATAATTCTAATTCATCATTTTTCGTTATAAAACATTTTATAGAAGATTTAGAAAGATCATGAAATGAAACTATGTAAACATTATGAATTCTAGGTGCAGTTAATAACACATCTTTTGTTTTAGGATTAACAATCTTGCAAAGGTTAGTGGAAGATTCAAAAAGTATGTCTAAACCTTTATCACACAGTTGACTTATAGATATTAGGTTATGTTTTAATCCTTCCACATAAAGCACATTCGATATAAGAAAAGATGCGTTACCCACTGTACCAACTCCCATGATTCTTCCTTTACCGTTATCGCCAAACGTTACTATTCCTCCTTTCTTCTTTTCTAGGCTAAGGAATTTTGCTTTATTGCCCGTCATGTGTTTGGAGCAGCCTGAGTCCAAATACCACACGTCTTCTGTTTCCTTAGCCTTCCTGCAAATCTAGAAAGAGGATGAGAGTAAAGACCCAGATACCCAAGAGGTACCACCCATAGAGTAAGTGGATTTCTTAGGTACCCAGATTTGTTTTAATGATCGTTGATTTATTATATTCCTGCAAGAGCCAGACGTGTGTCCAAATTTAAGACAATTAGCACACGAAATAAAGGGGTTTGAGACCCTTTTCTGAGTTTCTATGTTGCCCTTGCTGGATGATGTTTGTACATAAGAAAAACTAGAAGAATTTTTAACTTTAGAGCTACCGCCGGCGTTAGTAGCTAGCGTCGGGCGGTAGTGTTCACTTTTATATCCGAGTCCGATTTTTCTAGACCCAAAGCATTGATTACCCAGAAGCATATCCAGGGATTTTTGACGAATCCCGAATTTGGTATGGCTAAATTGAGATTTTGATTTTGTTTTTTAAGAGATGTATTTTCTTGAACAATCATAACACATTTGTTTTCAAATCCTTTTTTGTTCTTTTCAATTTGTAATATAGAAGTTTTCAATTTTCTCTCTAAGTCCCCTTTTTCTTTTGCAATGATTTTGTTTTGTGAAAGGGCATTAGAGAGAGAAACTTTAAGTTCTTTTATCATAAATAAAGAGTGCTCACATTCTTGACATGAAACTTTTCTTTTTTCAAGAGAGACTAATTTTTTTGTGAGCTTACGATTTTCTTTTATAATAGATTCATTTTCATGATTTAATAAAACAAATTTATCATAAAGTTCTTCAAAGGTAGGAGGAGATACCTCAGTGTCACTAAGAACACTGGTGTCATCATCGTCGCTTTTGGCCATTAAGCACAAGTTTGCTTCCTCCTCGCTACTTGACTCAGAACCGTTTGACTCTTCAGAGGAAGATTCATCCCAAGTAGCGGCCTTCAGCACTTTCTTCTTTTCTTTTGCTTTCTTTTGTTCTTTCCGTTCCTTTTGGTATTTTGGGCACTGGCTCCGAATGTACCCAGTTTTTCTACAGTGATAGCATTCTGGAGGCGGCCTTTCTTCTTCGTCATAGCTTCCTTTTTCTTTCTTCGATGAAGAGGAGGATCCCTTTCGTCGAGTATCTTTTTGGAAGAATTTTCGAAATGTGTTCCTTCTCTCTGGATTTCTGATGAACTTCTTGAAATTCTTCACCAGGAGTCCTTCTTCATCATCATCGTCCTCTTCGATGCACTCCTTCTTTGATGTCAGCGCTAACGCCTTTTTCTTCGGCTCCTTGTTGTATTCGTCATGTTGAATTTGTAGTTCTACCTCATGGGTTTTGAGATTCCCAATGAGATTCTCGATCTGGAGCGTTCTTAAGTTGTGCGACTCTGAGATGGCTGTCACCTTCGGATTGAACCTTGGAGGTAAGGAACGAAGAATTTTCCTCACCAAGTCCCCGTCGGAGTAGGTCTTTCCAAGCGCCTTTGATGCGTTGACAATCTTTGTGAAGCGAGTGTACATTGAGTTGATGTCCTCTTCCGTGTCCATCTTGAATTTTTCGTATTCAGATTCCAGTTGAAACAGCTTGGCATCTTTCACCTGCGATGTACCTTCATGAGTAACTTCCAATTGATTCCAAATATCATAAGCAGTTGTGCATGCAGAAATTCTATTAAACTCAGTCCTATTTAAAGCGCAATATAAAGCGTTCATTGCTTTAGCATTATTTTTACACCTTAGTTTATCGTTATCGTCCCATTTATCCTTAGGTTTTGCTAATGTCGCCTCTCCCACTACAGTTGTAGGAGGAGAGTACCGAACTTCTACCATGTTCCATACTTCTACATCCATAGTCATAAGAAAACACATCATTCGATTTTTCCAGTAGTTAAAATCAAACCCAGTAAAGAGAGGTGGTCGACTAACCCCTTGACCCTCAGGAAAAGCGAGATCATGAGACGTCATTGTTCCCGGTTGTTAAGCCGATTGGAACAAAACCGCTCTAATACCACTTGTTGGATCGGTCGGCGCCCTTAGAGGGGGGGTGAATAAGGGTTTTCAAAAAACTTTAGATTTTATTTAGAAAAACTTTGGAATACTGCAATATTAAAACAAGAAGACAAGTAAAACAAAAAGAGAGACAAGCTTTATTGATATTAAATAAGTTTTACAAAACTTGATCTCAATGTCGCTAGAGATCGGAGGCGAATAATAAAAGCTCTTTTCGTTTTCTATCCCGACTCGCTTCCCCACGAACCGGTGGCCCTAGCCTCCTCCTTCCCGGATTCGGCCTCAAGCCGCTCTAGCCAATCCTTCCCCGGATGTGGCCTCGAGCACCCCCAAGACCTAACCTAGATCTAGTCGCCAACATGAGGCGATTTTCAGCCCTAAGTCCTACCCCAGACCTAGTCGCCAACACGAGGCGATTTCACTACCGTTTACAAAGAAAGATAAATAAAATAATAAAAACTTCCCTTAAGATGAACTTCTGAATATGGAGGCGAAGATCCGCTGTAGAATCAGCGTTTGTCGAAGCGGACTTCGTTTGGCTTCGATGTGATGGAATCCTCCTTCAGAAGTTGGCAGAGCTTCGCCGGGACCTCAAATTTTGGCCAAGATAGGCCTCTGGAATTCTAGTACTCTCTCTCTCTCTCTCTGAGGTGTATGCAATTGGTGTACGAAAACCGGAGGAAAGGGGGTCCTTTTATATCCCAAGCGCTACCGCCGGCGCTAGCCCGGATTAGGAAACGTTTTGCGCGGCAGGATCTTCAATCCGCGGCAACATATTGCTCCATGCCACTTGTGCGCCATGCTACCGCCAGCGCTAGTAGCTAACGCCGGGTGCTAGCTCCTTCTAAAAATGATGTCGGAATCCCGCAAATCAACGCTAGCGCCGGGCGCTATCGCTACCGCCGACGCTAGTGAGCCTCTTCGAATTTTGGCCTCAATTTTGGGGGCAGACATCATGAGTACTCCTTGAGTCATGTGGACTATGCTAACCTGCACACTTGAACACACAAGATCAAATACACATAGGATTTGTTATTCTCAAACTTAGGAGATGCGGAAAACCATGTTCCAACAGAAATTACATAAAATTGAAAACCAACTAAAACATGAAAAATAAGAAAAACTATACAAGAACAGCCCAAATGGGCAGGAGGAAGGGAGAGAGGGTTTGCTGGAAATGAGCTTCAGAATTTATAGGAGAAATTTTGGGGTTACACGCCCTCGGTCACGGGCATGACCCAGGGGCGTGTAATCACTGTTCTGCATCTGCTGGGACGGTGCCGTGGAGCTTGCGTGACTGTGGGAGAAAGTTGGACATTACACGCCCGTGTAACTAGGGTTACGGATGTGTACCTGGGTGGCTACAATCAATGCAGCATGGGCTTTAATTCGGCGCGACAGCGAGTTGGAATCATGCGCGAAAGTCACGGGCGTGACCTATGGGTCACGGGCGTGACTTGGGTCAACTTCTCGACGGCTTCTCCTCGTCTCGACGGAAGCCCGCTGAGAAGAAACTAAATTTACATGCCCCATGGTCACGGGCGTGACCTGAGGCGCGGTGGTGGATTCGTCGAACGCCTGGATAGAGAGTTCGTCGAACGCAGCTCAGGCTTCGTCGAAGGCAGAGAGATTTCGTCGAACGCAGCTTGGTTTTCGTCGAACGCCTGGGCAGAGGGCGTGCGTCGAATGCAGCTCGAGTTTCATTGAACGCAGCTCGGTTTTCGTCGAACGCCTGGGCAGAGAGCAGTCGTCGAACGCAGCTCAAGTTTCATCGAACGCAACTCAGTTTTCGCCGAACGCCTGGGCAGAGAGCGGTCGTCGAACGCAGCTCAAGCTTCATCGAACGCAGCTCGGTTTTCGTCGAACACAGATCTTTAGGTCACACACCCTTGGTCACGGGCGTGACTGAGGGCGTGACTTGTGATTTTCTCCATTTTTTCCCAAAATTCTGCAAAAATTGAAATTAAGCTACGTTGGAAATAAAATTACAAAATAATTACTTATGACCTAAAATTGACATGAAAAAGAAAAATATATATTAAATATTTACAAAATTTTCTATTAAAAAGATATATAAATACTACTTATCAAATACCCCCATACTTAAGCTTTTGCTATTCCAGAGCAAAAGTATGAGAAATATTTATAAGACATTTAATAAAATTTGTAATTAAAACAAAAAAATTATTAAATCACAAGTAAGCTAAAAAGAAAGTTTAAGGATTAACGAATTAAGTCCTAAATTATGAAATTAGAATAATAAGAGAAAAATGTTTAGCCAAGAATTCTAAAAAATAATAACTAGTGAACAAGATTGAGTAATTTGTAAACAAAATTAGATTAATATTATAAAAACCATAACTTTGAAAGAAACAAAAGGAAAAAGTAACCTACTAAATATTGCTCTCTCCATAACTTAATTTAAATCTAGATCAAAGATATTGGTTTAGGGGGGGATTTCATAAAACTTGGCATAAGAAGAGATCTTAGAATGAAGGTGATGAATTGTATCCTCTCATCTCCCTATATTTTGTTCTTTTTCTTTAAATTCTCTTCCAATAAAAACCCAAAATGTATATGGTTTAGGAGTAATGAATTTTATCCTCTTACTCCATGCCATATAATCTTTTAAAATATTTTGGGTGCATATGTTTGAGAGAATAATGAATTTTATCCTCTTATTCCCATGACATATGATCTTTTAAAACACTTTTTTATGCCATCAAAGGGGTAGGGTAGAGAAAAATTTCTAGCTTATAAATTAAATTATTTTGAGAGCAAATTTTAGTAAATTAAACTTTCCTAAGATTCTAAAAGCATGAGTTAGAAATAATTAAAATCTAAAGGTGTTAAACACAATTACTATAAAATTGAAACTATTTAAAATAAAGGAGAATAAATGCTAAAAAAGTTTCTCTAATCAAATTAAAATCATAAAATATTTCTTAACACTAAATCACTTATAATAAATTAGATTTAGCAAACCGTGATAGAATAAATGATTAGCAAATAAAAACAAAAAATATAATTGCTTATAAATAAGCTCATAAAAAATGATTTTGGAAATAACAAAATCAAAAGTAAGGGCTTTATTATATTTTTGAGATTTTTCTAAGTTTTCTTTAATTTTTTTTTTTTTGAATTTTTGATATTATCCTTTTTTTTATTTTTGATATTATTATTTTTTTGATTTTTTGATAAGAAATAAACAATAAAAATGCTAAACATAAACTAAAAAGCATAATTTTTTTTGTTAAATCTTGGACTTCCCGAGGTATACCCCGTGAAGGGTTCTCAACGGTACTAGGAGATATGATGGGGTGAGGTCCCAAACGTCCCTTTCCAAGAAATTAATTTTCTATTTTCTATATTTTGGGTTTTCTAATTTTTTTTTGTTTTGAAAATGCTAATTTTTCTTTTTGTAAAAGACAACAAAATACGAAATACACTATGTAAAAAAAGTAAATAACTATGTAAAAACAAAATATTTTTGGGAATTTTAGGATTGTTTAATTTTTTTTGGAATTTTTTTACGATTTTATAATTTGAAAGAAAGAGAAATACACCCCCATACTTAAAATTCAACATTGTCCCCAATGTTGAAAGCTAAGTATGAAGAACAAACACAATATTATGAAAGAAAAAGAACAAGGAGGGAGGAAAGAAGCACGTCCCTGATTTGGAGACGGACAGCCACCACGATAACCTGCAAAAATTATTTTTAAAATAAAACAAAACACAAAAAAAACATAAAAGTTAAATTTTTTTTTTGAATTTTTGATAAAATTAATAGCGCTTTCTCTTTTCAAATTATCGACAAAATATCCCCGACAACTGCGCCAAAAACTTGATATACAAAAAATTTAGCTTTGCAAAAACCTTTCTGCGATGCGATTAGAATTCGACGAGCGCGTTCGAGGCGTCTCGCTAGTACTCCTGCTTCGAGAAACTAACCATTATCCTACTTCGATGAATAGAAGTAATGCTCTTTCCTTCTTTCAGAATATCGACGAAAATTACGTGGCGGCGGCGGCGCCGAATTGTTTTATAAATTTTAAATAGAAAAGGAGAAAGTTTTACAAGTTTTTGTAATTATATATCCAAACTACTCATTTGAAAAGGCAAGTATACCTTATTGCGTATAATATAGGATATTTTATAGAAAATATCAAGGTCGTATTAAACTCGGGTCTGTCGAGTACTTCTACTTAGAGAAAGCTAACTATTATTTTATCGGAAAATATATTAGAGAGAGGTAATTAAAACTAACTAAAAACAGAACAAAAAAAATAAGGAAAACAAAACTTACATTTCATAATAAAAAGAGATTACATGAAATTGAAACTACATTACATTGCATGAAAGTAAATCTAAGCTACTTGAATGGAATGAAAATAAATCTAAACTAGCTTGCATGGAATGAAATTACATAAAATTAAAAACCAACTAAAACATGAAAAATAAGAAAAACTATACAAGAACAGCCCAAATGGGCAGGGGGAAGGGACAGAGGGTTTGCTGGAAATGAGCTTCAGAATTTATAGGAGATATTTTGGGGTTACACGCCCTCTGTCACGGGCGTGACCCTAGGGCGTGTAATCACGGTGCTGCATCGGCTGGGACGGCGGCGTGGAGCTTGCGTGACGACGGGAGAAAGTTGGACATTACACACTCGTGTAACTTGGGTCACGGGCGTGTACCTGGGTGGCTATAATCAATGCAGCATGGGCTTTAATTCGGCGCAGCAGCGAGCAGGAATCATGCGCGAAAGTCACGGGCGTGACCTATGGGTCACGGGCGTGACTTGGGTCAACTTCTCGATGGCTGCTCCTCATCTCGATAGTAGCCCGCTGGGAAGAAACAAAATTTACATGCCCCATGGTCACGGTCGTGACATTGGGTCACGAGCATGTTTTGCGGCGCGATGGTGGATTCGTCGAATGCCTGGATAGAGAGTTCATAGAACGCAACTCGGGCTTCGTCGAAGGCAGAGAGATTTCGTCGAACGTAGCTCAGTTTTCGTCGAACGCCTTGGCAGAGGGCGTGCGTCGAATGCAGCTCGAGTTTCATCGAATGCAGCTCGGTTTTTGTCGAACGCCTGGGTAGAGAGCGTTCGTCGAACGCAGCTCGAGTTTCGTCGAACGCAGCTCGGTTTTCGTCGAACGCCTGGGCAGAGAGCGATCATCAAACGCAGCTCGAGTTTCGTCGAACGCTGCTTGGTTTTCATCGAACGTAGATCTTTAGGTCACACGCCCTTGGTCACGGGCGTGAATTGTGATTTTTTCCAATTTTTCCCAAAATTCTGCAAAAATTGAAATTAAGCTACGTTAGAAACAAAATTACAAAATAATTACTTATGACCTAAAATTGACATGAAAACGAAAAATACATATTAAATATTTACAAAATTTTCTATTTAAAAGATATATAAATACTACTTATGACTTCTATCATGGCCCACATCTTTCAGACCGTTCTCCAATGGCCTAATAATTGACTGAAGAAGAAGGAAACATTAAAGAAGGAGGAAAATGCTTTATTGGAAGTATACACCTTCTGGTTGACGGGTCGAGAAGTAATTAAGGAAGGAAAGAGAATGTCTATCAAACATACCTTTTCAGGTCTTACCTAAGAAGGAAACAAATTCAAAATAGAGACAGAGTATGTAAGGATATAGAAGGAAGAGAAGAAGACAGCATTAATCACTATCAGTCATCTCCTTGATTTTCTAGGGCTTCCTCTTCTTCTCCCTCCCTCTCAGAAACTCTAACAGAGAAAACAAAAAGGAAAGGAAGGCTCTGTTATTCTTTATCAAATAGAACAGAGGATCTGAAAGCTGCTCCTCATCACAATCTCATAGTAGCCAGATCATAGTCTGAAGAAGAAGAAAGGATCTGACAATACAAAGCTTCTGCAAATCATCACTATCAAAAGCAGTGGCTAATCAAGAGCAGATCCTTTGGAACAACTCATAGGCTGATCTTCATACAACCATCATAAGAATTCTAAGATCATATTTCCTTCAACCTTCTCCGTCCTTCTTTCTATTTCTGTAAATGAGTTTTATTAATCACTCTTCAAAGGATTCAGTGGTTCAAGATCTCCTTACCAAAAGATCTGGTGGCTCATGATCTCCTTATCAAAAGGTCATTGGTTCTAAGAGTCTCTTGATCAAAATACTCAGGCACAGGTGGTGCATTCCTACCAGGTGGTAGAAGAGAGGACTACCCATATTTTGGGAAACCTCTATAAAATTCATTGTGTCTGTGATGTGAATTTCTGTGCAGACCCACTCTCATATTCTGTAATTTATTTCCTGCAATTTTTATTCTGCATGGTTTGTTAAGCATAATTCGTTAGAACGGTTTTTTGTTAAACACAGTTAGGATAAATAATTTTAAATCTCTATTCACCCCCTCTACAGGATTCTCAGAGGCACACTGTGCACTTTCAATTGGTATCAGAGGGGGGTTGATCATTAAAAGGTTAACACCTTGATCAAAAAGACCTCCTACTCTCATTTCTTTTCGATAAATATACTTTATAAAGAAAATGAGTTCTAGGGATTATGCTTCAACAAGACCCAGTGTGTAACTTAAATAAGTTCACTCTGGAAGGCTAGAATAAAACTTTACACGAATTCTATTGATGAAGATATCTACGATGTTCTTCTCACAGGTCCTCCTGCTCTAGTCTGACAAAAGGAAGGAGAAACTTCAACAACTGAGGCTGTTCCAAGAAAGTAATGGACAGAGGATGAGAAGAAGGTCAAGGCATGTGATGTCAAGGCCATGAATATTCTGGTATCAACAATGTCTGATGACATTTTCCAGAAAGTTGCTGAATGCCAATCAGCAATAGAAATATGCATGGGATTCCCTCACCATAATGGTTGAGGGAAGTGGTGATGAAAGAAAGGACAAAAAGTCCCTTCTCATATCCTAGTATGAGAACTTTCAAAAGAAGGCTGAAGAATCTATTGTCAATATGTATGACAGATTCATTCTTATCATTAATGAGCTCATAGGCTTAGACAATGAGATATCCTTGACTGAAATTAATGATAAGATCCTCATGTGTTTTCCTAGCTTATGGGATTCCAGAATCTAGGCAATCAGGGAATCCAGATGTCATAGGGAGATCTCTACTGAGACTTTGCTTGGAAAGCTTAAGTCTTATGAGATGCTACTAAAAATAGGGCTGATGCTAAGGAAAGGGAGACTTCTCCAGCTCCTATTCAAAGGTCCCATGCTCTAAAAGCTGCTGAAGGATAGTCCTCCACTCCTGAGGATGAAATGTTCAGTCTGTTGGCAAAGAGAATCAAGAAGTGGGTAAAGACTGAGGACTCAAGGAGGAGAGAAAGGGACTCAAGGCCCAGGTATGATAAGACTCCAAAGGAGGTTATCTGCTATGCCTGCAACAAACCAAGGCACATTGCACCTGATTGCCCACAAGATCAAAGGGATAAAAGCAACATCAAGGATGAGAAGAAGAAGAAGAAGTTCATCAGAGGAAAGGACAAGAAGAAAGCCAAAGGCTTTATTGCTGAGACTTGGAGTGATTCTGAAGCAGAAGTAGACTCCTTATCATCTGAAAGTGAGGATGATGAAGAAGCAGTAGCATCCTGCATGATGGCTCTTGGGATGGTATCAGATGAAGAAAATGATCAGGTATCATCTGTCTTTGATGAATTTGATTTTACTTTAGAAGATTTTAAATCATGCATTAAAGATTTCTGCATTGAGCATCTTAGGGTAAAAAAAGAACTAGGCATAGCTAGAACTGAACCAGAGAACCTTAAGAAAAATGAAATGCATCTAACTAATCAAAACCTAACAAATGAAATTAATGATAAAGAGTTAGAGTTGATTAAGCTTAGAGAGGAAAATACAAATCTAAAAGAAGAGCTAGCAAAGGAAAAGGCCTTTGAGGACTCACTCAATCGGAGGAGTCAGAAGCTCAAGGATATCACTGATAATCTCTCCATGAGATTTAATCACCTAGGATTAGGAACAGAGCTCTCCACTAGCATAGAAACATCTAGGAAATCAACCTGGAAAAATCCAGTGCCATTTGTTAGATCTAGTGAATATCAATCTACTGAGAAGAATGCATCACCCAAGGGTGGAGAGAACAATCATCCGGATAGGTTAGGCAAACCTAAATGGACAAATCTGAATAACAAGGACAAACCCCTAGGCAAGGGTCATCTAGAGAGGTCAAATAACTACAACCAAAGGAATAAATCAAAACATAGGATAATCAAACATTTTGCTGATTTATTAAATTTTGATACATTTTATTCTCATTTCAAGTATCAGCATAATAGGTTTGGGAGATCCATTCCTTATCAACCCAAAGGGTATCATGAAAGACCCTTCTATTCTTTCATTGAACCCTATAATGGTAAAAGCAAAGGGACCAAGGTAACCTGGGTCACTTCTAATGTTTGAGTTACCTGTGCAGGTGTAGGTAGGGTCCCACTCAAAAAAAAATTGGGAAGAATGATGTAGGTCATGAATAAGGAACAAGAGTCATTCAAGGGAGTAATTTCTATCTTGAATCCTCTTTAACATTTATAACATCATATTATGATCTATTTTCAATAAATAAAATTGCTGGGAAAAACTGCAAGAATCTTCTAAAAGAAATAGATTTGTTTATTGAGAGATGCGTATAATAGAAGTCGACGTACCATTGACCTCTACTCGATGCCAGCGTTGAGAAGCACGTAGAGCAGACACTTCGAATAGAATTCGACACAGCGTCAAGATGTTATCGACGCATACATCGGCTTAACAATTATTGTTTAAATTTGAAGTCACGTCGATTTGAACTCGACGTAACGTCAACAGGACTGCGTCGATTTAAGGGAGCTAAATAATCTCGAAGCTACGTAGAGTAGTAGTCGACCCAACGTCGATATATCAATGCGCACAGAATTGCATCTAGAAGCAATCTCAACACAAATTTGCGTGCCAAATGATAAGTAATATCGATGGTGCGTCGATATAAACCCTAAGTAGTGGCGATTCATCTGCTTTTAAACAATTACTGCGTTAAAACATTTACGCTTTCAAATTCTCATGCTCTCCTCCTCTCCATCTCTCTTGCGCTCGTGTCCTTTGTGCTCCCGGTCTCTTATTTTATTCTTACTTGCAGGTACAGTAACTCAGATGGCTCCACCAAAGGTGAACTCAAGGTTCGATGTAGACATTGGCTCCTTCAGTGTTGTCGCAGAGAGCTTCAAGGCCATTCTTAGTCTGTTCCAAGATGCTGGCTTGACCAAGCTGATCTCCACCAGGTGAAAAATCGTGGATACTGAACTATCTGAGTTCAAGGATAGTATTCAGATAAGGGAGGATGGTTCTATCAAAGGGAAGATATATGACACAGAGGTGTTGATCACAGAGGAACTACTGAACCAAACATTTGACCTCCAGACAGGGGATGAGTCAGATGAACTCACAGGGGATGAGCTTAAGAGGTCCTTGGAACTGATGCAATTTAAAAAGGATAAGCCTATCAATCTGAAAAAGGTGGACCTTAGTGAAGATAGGTTTTTGGCAGACATTGTGGGGAAGGTTTTATTGTGCAAGATATCAGCTCATGATGCCATCCCCAAGCAGCAATTGCAAATAATGGGAGCTCTTGTTTTGAAAAAAGAAGATTAATTGGGGGAGATGCCTCCTAAAGATTATTGGGCATAAGTATGCCCATAAAGAAAATGCATACATGAGGATAATGAGCCAGGTGCTCTTCAAGCACTTCCAATGTGTCTGCAAGTCAGAGGGAGTGCCAATTCCTCTTGGTAAAAGAATAAACATAGGGATATTTTCAAAATTGACCAGGTAGATCTTGAAGCCTGGTCAAGCTACATCCTCTCCTCCTCTATCTCCTCCTCACCTAGAGTTAAATAGGGAGATTCTAGATACCCAAGGGACGATCCTTCCCAAATGGACACTGTTCTAGAGCCCCATCATGAAGACACACAACAGCAACAACAACAACAACAACAATCCCAATCCACTTCAATTCATGAGCCATCTCCTCAGCCATCCACCCTCATACCAGACCTTGAATTTATTCCACCTCCACCACCATCATCATTAACATACTTTTCTCCTGATGTCTACCATCCTCTCTCTACCATTCTAGAAGACTTCCCTTCACCACCTCCACCTCCAGCTCATCCTCCAATTGACATTGAGCAAATCATCTCTAAGGTTGTAGCTCTTGCCTCCTCCACCTTTGCTGATATGGTTGCCAACTAGGCAAGGAGCTTTGACAGGAAATATGCACAAATAGATCCCTTCAGGAGTTGAAGTAATTTGTCTCTTCCTCAATGGTGACTAAAGATTTCTTAATCTCACTGGCCAGTAAGGTCAAGAAGGGGGAGAATATTCTAGAGGAAGAGGATCCTGTCCATGAGTTGGGTGGACAGGATCAGGGTAATGCTGATAAAGAGCCTTCTCCTGACAAGGTAACTACCATTCAGGGAGCACAGATTCAGGGGGAGTTAGCAGATCAAGGGGAGCTCCCATGTATTCAAAGGAAGTGTAAGGATGAGGAGATGATAGATGAAATAGAAAAGATTGCACAAGAAGCTGTAAAAGAGCTTGATCAAACTGCACAGAACCAGGGGGAGCCAGCCCCAGACATTCAGAGGAATCTGGATGTGGAAATGGAAGCTGTATGTACAGCATCTGTTCAAGAAGCTCCCCAAGAAACTGACAAGAATGCTGATGATCAGGGGGATCTGTCAAAAGAGAAAGAGGATGCTGGAGCAGCAGATGATGATGAGCATTTGAACCAACAAAGAAAAATTCCAAAAGTGTTCTCAAGGAAGAGAAGGACTCCTGAGAAGGACTCTTAATTAAGAGGTATTATGTGATTAATTCTTATGAAGACAAGTATATATACTGGGAAGAACAATGTGATACAATTCTTATTGCTTGACAACTGAATGGAAAGATTCATAATTATTTTTTTGTCTACATTGTTTTGTATGAAATGTATTGTTGGTTATAAAAATTTGTATAAAATCACTTAGAACAAAATGAAAAATTTGTTAAGATAAATAGGGGGAGATTGTTGGGAAAAACCCTTGATTTAACTTAACAAATTAATTAAAAGTGATTTTATTCACTAGGATTTAATTTACACATTGTATAGTTAGGGTAATTTGGCCTCTAGATGTCTTAGGATGTCACACTCAACCAAGAGTGTCAACACTAGACCAAGGGAAGCAAAAATGGCAGAAGTTAATAATTGCGTCGAATGGAATTTGACGCAACATCGAGTTCATGTCGACGCTAATCCGACTAGAAGTCCAAGTGGTTCAACACTACTGTCGAAGTAACACTAGTCGATGCTAGATCGAATAGATATCGACGCGGAGACCAGAGACTTCTCAAAGGAACTTGAGAAGTCGATGCAGCTTCTACTTCAAACTCAACGCATAAGGGAATACATGTCAAAGAAATCTAAATTCGACGCAATGTCAACTTCATCTCGACGCAGTTAATGGAAGTCAAAGTGGATGCTATTCAACTCGATGGGAGCGTCGATAAGGAATCGACACAACGTCGACTAGCTGAGTTCAGTCAGAGCACAGAAGAAATCGAAGCAGCTCTTAGATGAACTCGAAGTAGAGTCGATAAGAGAGGAAGTTAATTCGACGCTACGTCGAATACAGTCTATGAAAGTTCAATCTTTACAACTATCTTTCTGATGCTTCTATCATGGCCCACATCTTTCAAACCATTCTCCAACGGCCTAATAATTGACTGAAGAAGGAAACATTAAAGAAGGAGGAAAAGGCTTTCTTGGAAGTATACACCTTCTGGTTAACAGGTCGAGAAGTAATTAAGGAAGGAAAGAGAATGTCTATCAAACATACCTTTTTCAGGTCTTACCTAAGAAGGAAACAAATTCAAAATAGAGACATAGTATATAAGGATAGAGAAGGAAGAGAAGAAGACAACATTAATCACTATCAGCCGTCTCCTTGATTTTCTAGGGCTTCCTCTTCTTCTCCCTCCCTCTCAGAAACTCTAACAGAGACAACAAAAAGGAAAGAAAGGCTCTGCTGTTCTTTATCAAATAGAATAGAGGATCTGAAAGCTGCTCCTCATCAGAATCTCATAGCAGCCAGATCATAGTCTGAAGAAGAAGAAAGGATCTGACAATATAAAGCTTTTGCAAATCATCACTATCAAAAGCAGGGGATAATCAAGAGCAGATCCTTTAGAACAACTCATAGGCTGATCTTCATACAACCATCATAAGAATTCTGAGAACAGAATTCCTTCAACCTTATCCCTCTTTCTTTCTATTTCTATAAAAGAGTTTTATTAATCCTTCTTCAAAGGATTCAGTGGTTCAAGATCTCCTTACCAAAAGATCTGGTGGTTCATGATCTGCTTATCAAAAGATCATTGGTTCTAAGAGTCTCCTGATCAAAAGACTCAGGCACAGGTGGTGCATTCCTACCAGGTGGTAGAAGAGAGGACTACCCACATTTTGGGGAACCTCTATAAAATTCATTGTGTCTGTGCTGTGAATTTCTGTGCTGTCCCACTCTCATATTCTGCAATTTATTTCCTGCAATCTTTATTTTGCATGTTTGTTAAGCATAATTATTTAGAACAGTTTATTGTTAAACACAGTTAGGATAAATAATTTTAAATCTCTATTCACCCCCTCTAGAGGATTCTCAAAGGCATACTGTGCACTTTCAGTTTGTGTGGACTAAAGTCACTGCCACAACACCCTTGTTGGTTTGTAGGGCTGTGAGTGTTAGTGGAATATTCCATCGTCGCAGTGCCTTTTGTTTGTGGATCATGCATCCGAGGCTTTGTGAATTGCCCGACGTTAAATGATGCCCTTTTTCTCGAGCTGATCAGTCTCTAGTGCTTGAAGCGTATATATATATATATATATATCAGTATAATATATATGGCCATTACTATTGGTGCAGGCCTTTCTCTTATCGAGTGCACTCGATTAAGCTGGCAAGGGTTGTTTCAAGCTAATCATTATTGAGCTATTGAAATCTCTATTCCTGCAATTCTGTTATTTTGATTTGTTACTAGCTCTTGTTTATTGAAAACCTTGGCTTTATTTCTTGTTGTCACTAGCCCTTTCTTGCTGAGGCATTCTTTTCTTTTGAATGTCTCAGGATCGGAGCTGTAGCTGTCCGGGTGGTAGAGTTGGTGTTTTTCAGAGCTGCGGTTAGTTGCAGTTGTCCGCTTTCCCCTCACTATTGTAAGGTGGTCGTTTCTTTTCTTTAGCTTTAGTTATCCAGTGTTAGATTATGTTGGGAAAATGATTTATCATAACCCCTAAAATGAGTGGAATACAAATTCTAAAAGATGAAAAATTAGGATAAGTAAATATACGTCGAATAGTATTCAACGCAACGTCGAAATGAAGTCGACGTCTCTCTCTGAATGAGTTGAAGTAACTCCAAACAGAATTCAATGCATTCTATGTCGACGTTACTCTGACTTCTAGTCGACGCATCTAGTGAAGTCAACGCACCATAGTCGACGCTCCTTCCTTATTCTCCTTTCGACGTCCAGCCAGGATGAAATCGACGTTTACGTCGAATAGTAATCGACGCACGTCGATATATATAAGTAATTCAAAAACACGCCAGATCTCTTTCCTTCTTTCTGTAGATCTGATTTTTATGGAATGATATTATTCTTTTATAGTCGTTCTGAATCAGTCTTTCCTTCTATTTGATTCTTGGCTAATTTGATTAAGATTATTATGGATATTATTTGAAAACAGAATGAATTTCTTTCCTTCTACAGAAATATTAATTATGGAAACTCTAAATCTCTTTCTAATTCTCTGTCTGCTAATTAATTATTCTCCTTTAGCAATATCTTTTAAACAGAGCTATAAATAAGGAGGAGGTCGGCAGAGAATGATAAGAAGTGATCCACCATATACATTTGAAAAAGAGGAAGAGCTCCCAAGTGAAGAGTGAGAAAATTGAGAAAAGAGATAGTGTGCTGCAGCAAAAGAAAAAGCCTTCATCTTCTCAAGTCATTCTGCTGCAAATTCTGAAAGCTCCCACAAAAGAGAGAAAAGCTTACAATCTCCTTCTCACTATAGAAGAGAGATCATATTCACTATACTTGTGCTTCTAATCTTCTTGCTAGGAAGAAGATTCCTTCTTACATATATTGATTTCTGTTCTTCTACTTGTTCTACTTCTTCTTCTTATCCTTATTTCATTTTCAAACTGTGTAAAAGAGTTTTTAGAATCTCTCTTCAAAAAATTCAGTTGTAGTGGTTCTAAGAGTCTCCTTGTCAAAAGACTCAGTCTAGTTCTAAGAGTCTCCTTATCAAAAGACTCAGTGCAAGTTAGTGAATTCCTACCAAAGGGGGTAGAAGAGTGGACTACCCAAAGTTTGGGGAACCACTATATTTTCTTGTGTTGTGCTGTGATTTTCTTCTTGTTATCTTTGTTCTTTACTTGCTTAATTCTTGTTGGTGTGTGGGAAGCTTAAATCTGTGATTATTACACATATATATATATATATATATATATAATTGCACAAAGTATTTTTAATCTCTATTCACCCCCCCCCCCCCCCACTCTATAGAATTCTAGTGAGGTTAACTGTGCACTTTCAATTGGTATCAGAGGGAGGTTGATCAATAAAGGTTAACTCCTTGATCAAAAAGATCCCATTTTTTATATATATATTTATTTCTAAAAATTATTTTTCACATGGCACAAATCAAAGATTATGCTTCCACCAGGCCACCAATGTGCAAGCTTGAAAAGTTTGCAATTTGGAAAACAAGAATTAGGATTTATATGAATTCTATTGATGAAGAATTATTTAATGTTATCTTGACAGGTCCTCCCAAGCCTTATAGAAGAAACTCAAGTGGTGAAGTGACTCAAACACTTGTCCCAAAGGCTGAATGGACAGTTGAAGAGAAGAAGGCAGGAACATGTGATGCAAAAGCTGTGAACATTCTTGTCTCAACCCTCTCAGATGAAATCTTTCAAAAGGTGGTTGACTGTGAATCAGCCAAAGAAATCTGGGAGGATATTACAAAGATGGTAGAAGGAAGTGCTGATGAAAGGAAGGATAGAAAGGCTCTATTGATCTCTCAATATGAGAACTTTCAAAAGAAGCATGAAGAAAGCATATCTGAGATGTATGAAAGATTCAGTCTGATCATCAATCAATTAAGGAGCCTGGATAGAGAGATATCTCTCACAGAGATCAATGACAAACTGTTAATGAGTCTTCCAAGTTCATGGGATTCAAGAATATGGGCAATAAGAGATACAAGAGGACAAAAGGAAATCACAACAGATGCCCTCTTAGGAAAACTCAAATCCTATGAGCAACTGCTGAAAACCAGAGAAGAGAAGGAAAGAAGAGGAAGCACTCCAACCTCCTCAAAAGATAAAAACATTGCTTTGAAAGCAACAGAAGAAGAGGCCTCTGTCACTGAAGAAGAGTTATTCAGCCTCCTGGCCAGAAGATTCAAGAAACGGGTCAGGACAGATGGGTCTAGAAGGAGAGAATCAAAACCAAGGTATGATAAAACTCCTACTAAAGAAATCATTTGTTACTCCTGCAGGAAACCTGGACACATTGCCCCAGAATGTCCAGAAAATGCTGAGACAAAGAAAGATCTGAAAAAGAAAGATCTCAAGAAAAAGGGAAAGAAGAAAGAAAGAGACTTTATTGCAGAAGCCTGGAGTGAAATAGACTCTGAGGACAGCTCCTCTTCTAAAAGTGACAATGAAGAGTCTAAGCAAGAAGACCTATGCTTAATGGCTCTTGAAGGCTCAAAGAAAGATGATGTTGCTAAATCATGGAGTGAGACAGAATCAGAAAGAAGCATCTCTTCTGAAGATGATAGCCTTATTCTCATAGAGGAATCTGAGGATAAGGATGAGTTAAGTATCTTTGATTACATAGATTTTCTGTGTGATGATTTCAAAAATGATTTTAAAAGATTATGTTTAGATCAACTAAGAGCTAAACAAGAAATTAAGAATCTAAAAGACCAAATTAATGTCATTAAAAACCAGAGAAATATGGAGGATACTTGTTCTAAAAATCATGAGTTAAAGGTTAATATCAGAGAAAAAGAAATAGAGAGGGCTAAAATAGAAAACCAGCTTCTTAAGAATAAGGTATCCCAAGCAAAAGCTTTTGAAGAATCAATAAGAATGAAAAGCCAAACACTTAAGGAAATCACAGAAAAACAAACAAGAAGACATAAAAGTCTTGGGCTAGGAGCTGATCCATCAGCTAGTCTAATTCCATCCAACAAACCTGCTTGGATGAGCCCTGTTAAATTTACTAAACCCATCAAATCAACAAACCAAGAAGAAGACTCACAAAATAAGGTAGAAGACTTCAAGGAAATAAACCAATTTGATGAATCATCATACTATTCAGCTGATGACTCTCAAACCTCTTCTGAGAAGGCAACTAGGCCAAGAGAAACAACTTATAAAGAAATAAAATCAGAAAAAGGGAAAAATAAAATTTGTGAAAACACAATTGCGTCGACCTCATATCGACGCATGAATGACAGTGCGTCGAATTCTACTTGACGCAATCTCTCAGATGATTCGACCTCAACTCGACGCTTGAATAAAAGTACGTCGACTTCAAATCGACACAACTTTTTCCATGCATTGATTCCAGATCAACGCAATCTGGAGAAAGCACCGAGTATAAATCGACGCAACTATCAACATACGTCGAATAGATATCGATGCATACAAACTCAGAGCAACATAAAGACAGAACACTTCCATCCTCCAAAAACCTTCCATCTTAACACCCATTCAGGACCCATCCATCCTGATCATAATTTCTATCCTAATCAAAACTTCTATCCTAACCAAAAATTCTATCCTAATCAAAATTTCTATCCAAATCAACATCCCTATTCCTCCCTAAACTCAAATTTTCTTAGTCAAAAGAAAATCAGGTGTTATATTTGCATTAAAATTGGCCACACTGCCAAACAGTGTTGGCATAA
The DNA here is from genome assembly GCA_033032865.1 of Dactylorhiza incarnata. Lineage (NCBI taxonomy): Eukaryota > Viridiplantae > Streptophyta > Magnoliopsida > Asparagales > Orchidaceae > Dactylorhiza > Dactylorhiza incarnata. The sequence goes on from JAWHQI010000013.1 coordinate 8,782,393, forward strand.
TCAATCAAATTGCTCATAAAATTAGTCCTAGGATAACTTAGAAAACTTTAGGATTAGGAAGAAAGAATCCCTTAGAAAATCCCAGAATCTGTCAAATAAAGTCACGTCGACTTCGAATCGATGCACCGTCGATAACTCAGTTCAATAACTAAAATCGACGCATGCATCGACTCCAATCGACGCATACGTTGATAGGAAACCCTAACATCTTACTTCAGAATGTATCAACGCTTACGTCGAATTCCACTCGACGTAAAATCGACTTCATGAAAACAAGCGGCAATACTAAAATATTTTCGGTCACATCCACTATTGTACCGAATATGCCTCGAATTGTGCCTCGTTTCGACGTTTCACCTGACTTAAATAGACTCTTCAGTTAGAAACCTTCACGACCTCTGTATCTTTCATCCTTCTTGCTCCTCAGTCCAACCATTTCTTCCTCTCTCTCACTGACCTATAATAGCTCCTAAGACCAACTCAGGCTTTGACATTGACCTCGAATCTTTCCAAGCCGCCGCAGAAAATTACAAGAGCATCATAGCTCTATTTACTGAAGCTGGATTAGACAAGCTCATCTCCACAAGATGCAAGCTCCTGGAGACAGAACTCACAGAGCTCATGACTCATGTCCAGATATCTGAACAAGGAGAAATCCAAGGAACAATCCATGAGACACCTGTCTCAATCTCTGCAGAACACATCAGGACCACCTTTGATCTTCCATCAGGTACATTCCAATGTTATCTTTGTTCAACTCAAATAGGGAAAGAAAATTAGTTTCTAAAGAGTAACTAAACAAGTCTCCTTCATCATTCCCTTATCAGGTGATGAACCTGTGGAACTCACTCCTTATGAAATCAAGAATCTGTTAATCACCATGAAGTTTTCAAAAGATAGACCAATCCACCTGAAGAAAATTGACTTTTTTGATGAATATAGATTACTGGCAGATATAGTAGGAAAAGTTCTACTATGCAAGATCTCTGCCCATGATGCAGTACCCAAACAACAACTGAACATCATGGGGGCCCTTGTGCTGAAGAAGAAGGTAGACTGGGCCAGCCTCCTGCTTAAAATGATAGGCTACAAATACTCACACAAAGAGAATGCCTACATGAGAATCATGAGTCAAGTACTCTTCCACTCCTTCCCTGGCCTATGTAGGTCAAAAGGAATCCCTATCCCTCCAGGAAAAAGGATGTCAATAGCCCTCTTCTCTAAATGGACCAGGCAAATTCCCAAGCCTGGTTCCATTCCTGAAAGGACTCCATCTCCTCCTATCTCTCCTGCTCATCCATCTTCACCTCCTCCTCCTCATAAAGACATCTCTTATGTACCATCATCATCCACACCTTCACAAATACCAACTCAGTCACCTGCTCAACCCTCCATTATTCCTCCTCCTCCTCCATCAAATACACCTCATCAACATGATACTGTCCCCTCTCCACCATTATCTCCTCCTCCTCCATTGTCTCTTCCTCCTCCAACACATTTTGAACCATCTCCATCCACTGAAAACCTCATCACTCAGTGCATCCAATCCACAACCCAAAGATTCCAAGCAATGTTGGATGGGCACTGCTCCAAGAATCATTCCTCCATCTTACACATGCAGACCCAAATAGATGGGGTCAGTGCCTCTGTGCAAAGCCTGAAGACCTCTATCTCTTCCTCTAAAGTCACCAGATCTTTCTTAACCTCCTTGGCTAAGAAAGTCAAGAAGGGGGAGAAGTTAGATGAAGAGAAGCTCTCCAGCCACAAAACTCCCTCTCACAAAACCCCTCATTCTTCAAAATCTGACAGTTTAGCTCTACTCAAGACCATTGGGAATGAAGTAGCACCAGAGCTACATACTGAAGAGCAGATATCCAATGTACTGATTATAGCAAGAGAAGCTGCACAACAAGTGGATCTATTGCAAGGGGAGGCAAGTAGAGCAGAGAATGAAGCTGAAGAGGAAGCTGAAGCTCAGGGGGAGCCAGATGTTGTTATACCTGAAAATGGAGATAAGAAAGAAACTGAAAAAGAAGTAGAAGGCTCAAAAGAAGTTCTATCCCAGGGGGAGCAACCTGCTGTAACTCAGGGGGAGTTGAGTGAACTACATGCTACTGAGAAGGGGCAACCTACCTCTCGAAAAATAGTAGTATTCACTAGGAAAAGAAAAACTCCTCCTACCCCTCCTGAATAATGTGTTGAACAATATTGATATAATCTGTATTTCTCTTCTCCATGCTTAAATTATGAAGTCTGTTTATATGATTTCTCTCTTCTTCTGATTACTTAGCATATTTCTTCTCTATATATATGCTTTGCTGTAAAAGCTGATACAATTTCTCTCTAAATAGGGTTAAGACAAATAGGGGGAGATTGTTGGGAAAATGATTTATCTTAACCCCTAAAATGAGTGGAATACAAATTCTAAAAGATGAAAAATTAGGATAAGTAAATATGCGTCGAATAGTATTCAACGCAACGTCGAAATGAAGTTGACGTCTCTCTCTGAATGAGTCCAAGTAACTCCAAATAGAATTCAACGCATTCTATGTCGACGTTACTCTGACTTCTAGTCGACGCATCTAGTAAAGTCGACGCACCTTAGTCGACGCTCCTTCCTTATTCTCCTTTCGACATCCAGCCAGGATGAAATCGACGTTTACGTCGAATATTAATCGACGCACGTCGATATCTATAAGTAATTCCAAAACACGCCAGATCTCTTTCCTTCTTTCTGTAGATCTGATTTTTATGGAATGATATTATTCTTTTATAGTCGTTCTGAATCAGCCTTTCCTTCTATTTGATTCTTGTTGATTAAGATTATTATGGATATTATTTGAAAACATAATGAATTTCTTTCCTTCTACAGAAATATTAATTATGGAAACTCTAAATCTCTTTCTAATTCTCTGTCTGCTAATTAATTATTCTCCTTTAGCAATATCTTTTAAACAGAGCTATAAATAAGGAGGAGGTCGGCAGAGAATGATAAGAAGTGATCCACCATATACATTTGAAAAAGAGGAAGAGCTCCCAAGTGAAGAGTGAGAAAATTGAGAAAAGAGATAGTGTGCTGCAGCAAAAGAAAAAACCTTCATCTTCTCAAGCCATTCTGCTGCAAATTCTGAAAGCTCTCACAAAAGAGAGAAAAGCTTACAATCTCCTTCTCACTATAGAAGAGAGATCATATTCACTATACTTGTGCTTCTAATCTTCTTGCTAGGAAGAAGATTCCTTCTTACATATATTGATCTTCGTTCTTCTACTTGTTCTACTTCTTCTTCTTATCCTTATTTCATTTTCAAACTGTGTAAAAGAGTGTTTAGAATCTCTCTTCAAAAAATTCAGTTGTAGTGGTTCTAAGAGTCTCCTTGTCAAAAGACTCAGTCTAGTTCTAAGAGTCTCCTTATCAAAAGACTCAGTGCAAGTTAGTGAATTCCTACCAAAGGGGGTAGAAGAGTGGACTACCCAAAGTTTGGAGAACCACTATATTTTCTTGTGTTGTGCTATGATTTTCTTCTTGTTATCTTTGTTCTTTACTTGCTTAATTCTTGTTGGTGTGTGGGAAGCTTAAATCTGTGATTATTACACATATATATATATATATATATATATTTATATAATTGCACAAAGTATTTTTAATCTCTATTCACCCCCCCCCCCTAGAGAATTCTAATGAGGTTAACTGTGCACTTTCAGATTACTTGCTAGCTTTTCTGCTGTTACTTGCTGGTTATTTCGCTTACTTGCTCTCTGTGAAGTTTTATGTTAGGATGCATGAGTTATTATATTTATTGCAAATGGCATTCTTGCATAGCATTATTTTAAGTAAATGTCACCCACATTGAAGATCATAGTAAGCCCTTCCTTACTTATACTAACTCTAGAGATGTGCATATCATTTCTGGAATGTTCGATCTTCATGCTCATGTAGAATAAAATGAACCTAATTTTCCGCTACGTATGTATAGTTTTCTACTCGTGGACTAGTTGATCCACTGGACCGAGGGACACAGTCTTAAGCTAAGAAAATGTAAATTCTCTTTTTAACTCAAACAGATTATGTATTTTATAAATTTTTGTGAGTAGTGGCTGCCTGAGCGTCTGTAGTTGTCCCCTACATGATGTGGCATCATAACGCGTATTTTCCCCTTGCTCTGATAATATTTATTAAATTCGTAGGAAAATGCGGGCTGTGGTAATTATAACGTTGATAAATGTGGTTGGAGTTTCATGTAAGTGAAATGAAATGCATAGAGAAAGCCAGTACAAAAGATTGTGAGTGTACTAGAAGATGGTGAACTAAAAATTGGATCAAGTTTAAATCAAGAGATTTATTTGACTAGACCTCGAGATACTTGTTGGGAATCTCATCACAAAATATTTATGCATATTATTTATTAATATTCTTATATGATTGTTATACTTTTGAAAATTGGGAAGAGTAATGAAACTGGTCGGGAAGAGTAACAAAGTGTGTTGTTTGCATTGAAATCATTTGACTTTGTTTTAATGGTTTTTTTGATGACAATGATATTTGGGTACACACATGAGTTAAATCTTATATTGCAAAGAAAGGATCAAAATATTTTAATATTATGTTTTTTTGTTAGTTTGACTAAAAAATAATTGCAATCTTTGAGAGATTATGGATGAGACCCCGTTTAATAAGATAATATGTTTTTTATGGAAAACATGACATTCAAATTCCTAATATGGATGATTAGTCTATTCCCCGAGGAAGAACAAGATGGTCTGTTAAAACTGCACAAATTTTCATCATTATCGTTTTGAAATATTCTTAAAATTCATTGATCTACAACTACAAGATCTTAACAATCGATTTGATGAGGCGAGTATGAAGTTGCTTAATTGTATAGCTTGCTTGTTAACTTATTTGACTAATTTGACAAGTAAAAGGTGCTCACACTTGCGGAGTTTTATCCTAATGAATTTTTAAGTTTATATTTGTTTAATTTTAAATTTCAACTCAACAACTTCATTGTCGATATGAGGAGCAAAGAAAGAAATTTTTTTATTTGAAGGATCTTGGTCATCTCTCTATAAAGTTTGTTAAAACTGGGAAATATGTTCTTTATCAACAAATCTACAAGCTTTTTAAATTTTGTGTTGCTTTTTCATGTGACTACAAGTGCAGAAGAAGTATTCTTGACCATGAATTATATCATGAATAAGTTGCAAAATCGCATGAGTGGTCAAATGTTGAATGTTTGCTAATTTTTATTGAGAGAGACTTTGGAAGTTTGTGATGATGTTGTGATTGATTGTTTTAAAAAAAATAAAGACTTATCATCGACAATTGTAATATTATTCAAATATTTTCCAATTTCTAATTTAGAAAATTAGATGTAGTTTTGTACGACTTTGCAATATCAAACTTTGTCTTAACATTTAATGTATTATTTCATTTAGAAAAAAATTGACACCCTCATTTATATATTTATATACCTAACAATGATTGCCTAATACCTTCACTTTTTATGAGTATATAAATATTATTTTTCATCCTTATTATGTGAAATATAAGAAGAAACCGTAAATCACATACATGAGCTCGCTCACACGAAATGGATTCGAATTTAAATTTGGAGAATAATTGAATTGAATTATTTATTTTGTTAAAAATAATTTTATTATTCCATAATTTATAAATTGTCTATGTATTAATTATCTACCATGATTGTATCTGCCATGATCGTCAACCATTTATATATTGCACTTGACGATTGTTGACTACAATAAGCCTTTGATTGTTGATCAAATTAAAGTTTTGATCGTCAATCACATTAAAGTTATGATCGTCAACCGCACTACTCATTGATTATCGACCAAGTTATTCTGCAATTGTCAACTATCGCTCGTAGAGTTTGTGTTTTTTCCATTATCATTTTCTGAGGGCTCTTTTCTGGTGCTTATAATATTATATCTTTTTTGTTAAGTTAGGCGATTAACATTTGATGATATTTGAGAACTTATTTATATATAAAGCTTTTCATGAACCACGTACACATAGATACAAACAATTTTCACCTTTATTATCTTGCTCTCAAGCTCTCTTTTATGAGTTTCATTCTAAGTTTGCTTCGTCTAATATAAGTTCATCATGAACAGCCAATGATGCTTGGCCCAAATTGCAAAGTTGAGGCCTCATGACATAAAGGTCATGGGTTTGATTCTCACTAGGGTGCGAGCTTTGTCTATTTACATAATTGTTTGTTAATTGATTTTTGAATGTAATGCTCTTTGTAGCTGTTGACGCTTAGTATTCCTGATGTAATAGTGTTTGTACATTTATTTAAAAAAAAAAGATCATCATGAACAAACTAATTAATTCCTACAGCATGGTGTAATCAAATTAATTTCATAAGAACACCACAAAATGAAATATAGGTAATTAATTGTGTATGTAATAATAAAATGTGAAACTAAAACCATATGTATCGTTCTTTGATTCAGTATCATGTGGATAGTTATTGCCATTCTCAATAAATCTCGTGTGTTCCTCTTGATGAAGTCAATGATGCTTAACGACATAGAAATCATCAACTTTGCAAATCTATTCTTTTTATGCAGGAAAATACTCTAATAAAATTACCAAAGACACAAAATATAATTAATGTATGGATAAAAAACTCTTTGTATCATCTCCATTTGTGTTTCATAATTATTTTCCTATTTTAACAGAGGTACCCAACAACACTCTATGGAATCAAAATTAAAAGTAAGACATTGATTGCATACCTATCAGCTCCAATAAAATTTGTGCACATAACGGAAGATAGGTAATCGATTAGGGCAATATCGGAAGATCGAACAATTCCTGGAATGGACTTCTCAAGTCAACAAGTTTAATAGATGATGTGTGTAGTACTATCGCTACATAGGATCAATGACAGAGAGTCAATCAGGAGATCTCAAGGGCCCAGATTAAAACAACAATTACTTAAGATATTAATTGGAGTTTACGACACCGACAAGTGGCATCCACCAACCGCTCATTTTGTAAATAAAGCTATAAAAAGGAGAATGATATAATAACAAAGATTATGTTTTGTTACTAAAAATTAATCTAGTTTTCTTAGTTAATTGATGTAAGATAGTTTAGGAAGAGCTTCCTCTATAACAAACCTTCACTAGAGAACATGATTCTCTCATCACCGGAGGTCCATTGCAATGGTGCTCTCATTGTGAGTGTCAGATCATCGAGTGATTACATCCATATAAATCATATGATGGCTGGAGCATCTTCCTGTGATAAGGAGAAAGCTCTAAGTACACAAGAAGTACAGTACAATATTTGGAAGGAATTTGATCAGAGGCAAGATTATTTTAATGAAAAATTTAGCTTAATTCAAGAGGATATATAGGCAGTGGAGCAGAGAGTTAATCAAGAACTTCTGACGATCTAGCAGGATGAACATCGTAAATTCTTGGAAATTCAAAGATCGTTACCAGTGTTGACTGCTATAAATGATCGCAAGGAGAAGGAGATAGGTCCACCCGGGTTCCAGGCTCAGAATACTAACGGAGGAGCTTCTCCTTCATCAATGCCCAACATCCAGGAGGCGCGACCTACTCCAACTATAGCTTCATCGGGTCATCCCTCAGCATATCAAGAAGGTGCATGATTGAATAATAGGCAACATCATGTCTGACATAATCAAGATTCACCAATAAGATTACCACTCAGAAGAGTGAAATGGTACAATCTCACAATTGATCAACCATGCAATCAAAATGATATGAATTTGCTCCTTCGAGAAGACAACCAAGATCAATTTCTCCTGCCTCCCAACGAGCCAGCAATTTCAATCACAAGATACTTATAGTTTGAAACCTGAAAGTTCTCCCTTTCTAAGTTTTCCAAAGGCGATCCCACTGATTGAATTTATCAAGCTGAATCATTTTGATGTAGGCTACGCTCCCTGACACAATTAATACGGACAAACACGTATTTTCCCTATACGTTCCAATCCTACGTTTGCACAAATAATTATTCGCATCACCCACGTTTTGCAACGATTATCAAAGAAAGGCTAACATACGGGTCGGTAACGCCCTTAGAGATCAAATAATGGCTATAAGCCAATATTCTTTCGTGCTAAATGGATCCACCCGATCCGATCAAGCGATTGTTGTACCAAAAGAGATCCACCGAAAAATAGCGATTTTAGAAAATGGTAGATCTCGCCCAAAAAAAGAAAACGTGGTTCGCCAATCCTCATGAACTTTAATGAAATCAAGATAAACAACAAGATCTAGAGAAGAAAACCACAAAAAAATCAACGCTATCGAAATCAACGCAAAAGTATTCCACCACAAGATCTATCTAGAGAGAATCACACAAGGTAGAAATTTCGTTACCCCGCTTGAGATGAGATTTTCTCAAGCATATAACCGCTCAAATCACTCTTCACTGATTCCACTGAATTCACGTCGGATGGAGAGAAACTCGTCTGCCTTATTCGCTTCACGTCGGGGAAGATGTTTGCTGGAAACACGGAGCCTTGCCTTGGCCTAAATATTCAAGAGAGGAGAAGGAGGTTGGCGGTTTTGGAGAGGAGAACAAGGAGGGGGGCGTCTCTTGTTTGGCCGAACCTTAAGGGGAAGGGAGGAAATAAATAATAGAGAATAAGAGAGAATAAGGGAGGAGGGGAATTCCAATTTTGGATTTCTATTTCAAATTTCAATTATAATCTTTGTTGTTCAAATCCTTCTACATCATGGTCTTTTATAGGCTTACAAACACATATGACTACAAGCGGCTCAAATTAAAACAAAATATTAAAATAGAATAAAAACATTAAAACATGATAATAAAATAATTAAAATAAGATAACAGTTAATTAATAATTATAATAGAATAATTATAATTACTAATTAATATTCTTGCATCTAAACATGATAACAATTAATTAATAATTATAATAGAATAATTATAATTATTAATTAATATTCTTGCGCCTCGGGCGGAGGTTATAGCGGTGATGGCGTTCATCACAATTATTATTATGGCGATGGCGTCGTAAGTCTTTGGTTGGAGAGACTCCATCATACGTAAGCGCGCCGGTACCATCTTCTTCATGTTGAGAGCCATTGTCTCCATCAATCCTCCTGCACTCAAAAGTACTCATCACTGATGAGTTGGCTTGAATGTACTGGTGTAGAAGAGTAGCATCCAAAAGAGCCACCTCTGATTCAGGAAGCCACGAGTCATCGGAGGCCGGACGATCAATCCATCTTATCAAGAAGCGGCGAATGTCACCACTTGGAGAGGAGAGTACTTCATCAAGGAGGATCCTGTTGGGCACATAGGTGGTCCTGGGAAACCATGGAAAAGCATTAGGCAAATAAGGAGGAAAAGTTTTGTCATCAACATTCAACGTACCTCTAGTGGAGACCGATGGAGAGAGCGATCCAGGAATACACTCACCCCCAACCCAGTAGAAAATTTAGTGGAATCAAATGGACCGATAGAAAAATCAAGTGGTGGAGAAACATATGGCATTAAATCTGAAATATTGAAAATAGGGGAAATTCCCCAATCAGTGGGTAACTCCAAAAGATATGTGTTTTCTCCTAATTTCTTTAAAATTCGAAACGGACCAGTTCGCCGATTCGCCAAATTTTTTATGGTGCCCGAAGGCATCCGTTCAGGGATGAGACGCACCAAAACACGGATTAATACGGACAAACACAGATTTTCCCTCTACGTTCCAATCCTACAATTGCACAAATAATTATTCGCAGCACCCACACTTTGCAACGATTATCAATGAAAGGCTAACGTACGGGTCGGCAACGCCCTTAGAGATCAAATAATGGCTATAGGCCAATATTCTTTCTTGCCAAGTGGATCCACCAGATACGATCAAGCGATTGTTGTACCAAAAGAGATCCACCGAAAATAGCAATTTTGGAAAATGGTAGATCTCTCCCAACAAAAAGAAAATGAGGTTCGCCAATCCTCATGAACTTTAATGAAATCAAGATAGACAACAAGATCGAGAGAAGAAAACCACGATAAAATTAACGCTATTGAAATCAATGCAAAAGTATTCCACCACAAGATCAATCTAGAGAGAATCACACAAGGTAGAAAAGTTGTTACCCCGCTTGAGATGAGATTTTCTCAAGCATATATCCGCTCAAATCGCTCTTCACCGATTCCATCGGATTCACGTCAGATGTAGAGAAACTCATTCGCCTTCTTTGCTTCATGCTGGAGAAGATGTTTGCCGAAAACACGGAGCCTTGCCTTGGCCAAAATATTCAAGAGAGGAGAAGGAGGTTGGCGGTTTTGGAGAGGAGAACAAGGAGGGGGCTGCTCTTGTTTGGCCGAACCCTAAGGGGAAGGGAGGAAAGAAATAATAGAAAATAAGAGAGAATAAGGAAGGAGGGGAATTCCAATTTTGGATTTCTATTTCAAATTTCATTAATAATCTTTATTGTTCAAATCCTCTACATCATGGCCTTTTATAGGCTTACAAACACATATGGCTACATGCAGCCCAAATTAAAACAAAATATTAAAGTAGAATAAAAACATTAAAACATGATAATAAAACAAATAAAATAAGATAACAGTTAATTAATAATTATAATAGAATAATTTTAATTACTGATTAATATTCTTGCGTCTAAACATGATAACAATTAATTAATAATTATAATAGAATAATTATAATTATTAATTAATATTCTTGCACCTCGGGCGGAGGTTATAGCGGTGATGGCGTTCATCACAATTATTATTGCGGAGATAGCATCAGAATTCTTTGGTTGGAGAGACTTCGTCATCCTTAAGCGCACCGGTACCATCATCATCATGTTGAGGGCCGTCATCTCCATCAATCCTCCCCCGCTCAAAAGTACCATCACCAATGAGTTGGCTTGAATGTACTGGTGTAAAAGAGTAGCATCCAAAAGAGCCACCTCCGATTCAGGAAGCCGCAAGTCATCGGAGGCCGGACGATCAAGCCATCGTATCAAGAAGTGGCGAATGTCACCACTTGGAGAGGAGAGCACTTCATCATGGAGGATCCTATCGGGCACATAGGTGGTCCTGGGAAACCTTGGAAAAGCATTAGGCAAATAAGGAAGAAAAGTTTTGTCATCAACATTCAATGTACCTCCAGTGGAGATCGATGGAGAGAGCGATCCAGGAATACACTCACCCCCCAACCCATTAGAAAATTTAGTGGAACCAAACAGACAGACAAAAAAATCAAGTGGTGGAGAAACATATGACGTTAAATCTGAAATATTGAAAATAGGGGAAATTCCCCAATCAGTGGGTAACTCCAAAAGATATGCGTTTTCTCCTAATTTCTTTAAAATTCGAAACAGACCAGCTTGCCGATTCACCAACTTTTTTATGGTGCCTAAAGGCATCCGTTCAGGGATGAGACGCACCAAAACACGGATTAATATGGACAAACATAGATTTTCCCTCTACGTTCCAATCCTACGTTTGCACAAATAATTATTCCCAGCACCCACGCTTTGCAACGATTATCAATGAAAGGCTAACGTACGGGTTGGCAACGCCCTTAGAGATAACATAATATTCTTTCTTGCCAAATGGATCCACCTGATCTAATCAAGCGATTGTTGTACCAAAAGAGATCCACCAAAAAATAACGATTTCAGAAAATGGTAGATCTCTCCTAACAAAAAGAAAACAAGGTACGCCAATCTTCACGAACTTTAATGAAATCAAGAAATACAACAAGATCGAGAGAAGAAAACCATGATAAAATCAACGTTATCGAAATCAACGCAAAAGTATTCCACCACTAGATCTATCTAGAGAGAATCACACAAGGTAGAAATTTTGTTACCCCGCTTGAGATGAGATTTTCTCAAGCATATAACCACTCAAATCACTCTTCACCGATTCCACCGGATTCACGTCAGATGGAGAGAAACTCGTCCACCTTCTTCGCTTCACACCGGAGAAGATGTTTGCCGGAAACACGGAGCCTTGCCTTGGCCAAAATATTCAAGAGAGGAGAAGTAGGTTGGCCAAACAAGAGCAACCCCACCCCCTCCTTGTTCTCCTCTCCAAAACCGCATCGACGAATCCTTTCATACATTCTATCAACAAAGTCCCCTCCCCTTAAAAGTTTATAAATAAAAGAGCCAAATGGATTCTCATTTCCAATACGTCGTAACATTTTCATGACAACACGAACAATTATCTTCAAAAGTCAGAAACTTTGGCTTCTCAGAAGTAAATCAGACGATCACACTAAATACATTTTTTGGGGATTTTACCATTAATTCTATCACCTCAAGCCTATGGCAGTCTGAAAGTTTGATCTATAGTCTAATCACCTAGAGGGGGGCGGTGAATGCTTGAAAAGTATTTTAGTCTCTTTTATGTTGTTGACTATTCTAGCTCAGAGAATGAAAAATAAATAAGCACAAAAAAGCACACAGTTGTTTAAAGTGGTTCCCCAGATGAGGGGTACTCCACTGTCCCCCTTCACCTATCTAGTAGTGTGCAAGACTACGTCAACTTCTCCAAAAAGTCAGATCAATCATATCTTACAACTCAGGAACTCAGCAAGTCCCCTACCTCAGATTCCCTCCTAGAATCCTACCTCAAGTACCAGCAGCAACTCTACCTCAGAGTGCAAGCACTCCCACAACTCAGATCCCCAGCAAGGATCCTACAACTCAGATTTCCTCGAAAATCCTACCTCAGGTCTTCACAGACCCTTCCTCAGACTATCAACAAAGTCCTACACTCAGGCCTTCTCACAAGCCCTACATTCAGGCTGTCAGCACAACCCTACCTTAGATCTCAAGGAGATCTTATAAGAAGAAATTAGAAGAATGTTTACACATGTTGGGTATTGTAGCCACAATTACCTTGATTTGAAGAAGTGTTCCTTTGAACTAAGATGAATTGAGTTGTATTTGATGAGTTCTATTTAGATGTGTTATGACAGGTCTTAATGCTAAGTGCACACCAAAGTCAGGTTGCAATGGATCACCAAACACAGTTCTAGACAATGTAATCCCTCATTGTGTAGAACAAAGTGTTGGTCCATGTGTAATCTCTCTATTGGGGTGTACTTCATGTACTCATAACTGAAGGTTTTCAAGTTTGAGGAGTGGAGCAGGTTTTCAGGAGAAAAGAAATTTTTGCTGAGTCAATTCCTCGAGATGTCTCTTGAAGTTCCGACGAATCTCGACGAATCCAGACAGAAGCCAAATTTCTAGTTTGAAGAAGAAATTTCTGCGGCTAAGTCTATTCATCGAATGTTCTCATGAACTCCCGACGAATATCGACGAATGCAGACAGAAGTCAAAAAGGCAGACTTGTGAAGGAAAATGTGCGGCTAAGTCAATTCATCGAATGTTCTCGAGAACTCCCGACGAATTCCGACGAATGAATACAAATGATAGTTTTCAAGCTTTGTTCAGTATTTTCAATGGCTAAGTGAATTCATCGAATGTTCACGTAAAGTCTCGACGAATGATGGACAGACGGATTTCAAATTAATGTTTCGTTTTTGAAATTTAGGGTTGGACACCATGTGCAGTACACGTGGCGATCCCTCCTCATTTGTCACCCGAGCCGTTGGAGGTCTTCCTATAAATAATCTCTTATTTTTAGGGCAAGAAGCAGATTTGAACCCGATTGAATAAGAAGAAGCAGCCATTTTCTTTCTCGCTTGCTGAAAAAGTTTCTGAGATCTAAAGTGCGCCGCTCAAGATACGTTCTTCAGTGTTGCTAGAGATTTCTCAGATAAGAAGGCCTTTGATCTAGTTGCTGCTCTCTATATTGAAGATCTTTTCAAATTAATCAAAGGGCCTACTCAGATCAGGTTTGCCGATTCTTTAATCTTCCTAATCCTTGAAGATCCAAGCTTTCACTCTAAAGGAAGAAGAAGATTTAGTATCTCCAGATCTGAAGTTAATCTCTATTGAGATTCAAGAGAAGTTTCGTTTTAAACTTTATTTAATTCCTGTAGGAGTTTTTACTCTGAGTGATTTTGTAGGAGTTGTTTACTCCGAGTTGTAGGAGTTGTTTACTCTGAGTTTGTAGGAGAGGTTGTTCTCCGAGTTTATAGGAGTTGTTGTCTCCGAGTGTAGGATTTGTTGATAAATCCGAGTTTTGGTGAAGTTTTCGAAGCTAGCCCGAAGTGCTAGATAGGCGGAGCGGGAGAGAGGAGCACCCACCCTTGGGGAACCTCTATAAATCTTGTGTCTATGTGCTGTGATTTTTTTTTGTGTTTGTGCAAAATTTTTTATTCCGCAATCGCAGTAGAGACCACCTATTCACCCCCCTCTAGGTGATTTAGGTAGACAATGATTTCTTTCAATTGGTATCAGAGACAGGTTATCTTTAAGAGGTTAACACCTAGATTCAAGATCCTTCAGCATTGTCAAGATATCTATCTATGGACAGAGGCATGGAAAGGTTTTCCTCCAAGCTCCCAGTTTGCACTAAGGAGAACTTCCCAATGTGGAAAGAAAGAGTTATCTTCTACATGGAAGCAAATGATCCCCGAATCTCCCAGATAGTTAAGGAAGGTCCCCATATTCCCATGGTTGCTTCTACCATTGATGCCACTAAACAAGTGCCAAAGAAAGTGATGGACATGACAAAGGATGAAATTGCACTTGTCACTCTGGACAAGAAAGTAAAGCACATCATAGCAGGTGCAATTGATGATTCAATGCTACAAAATCTGATTCACTGCAAGTCTGCAAAAGAGATGTGGGATTCTATTGTGGTTTTGATGGAAGGTACTGAAGAAGTTCGAGATGACAGGAAGTCTTTGCTGAACCAAGAATATGAAGCCTTCAAGCAACAAGGCAAAGACACAATTTCTGACACCTACGAGAAATTCTTCAAAATTGTAAATGGTAAGTTGGCTACTACGGAGCCACAGATTCTGTATGGGAAGCTGCTTTCCCATGAGCTGAAGTTGAATATCAGGAAGTCAGAAGAGGAAAGCAGTAGGAGCTCTGGCAAGGAGAATACCATTGCTCTAAAGGCTGAAAGCTCCCGGAGAAGCAGGGCTCTGTCCCCTGTGAGGGATGAGTCATCTGAGGATAAAGCTGAAAGCAGTTCTACAAATTTAGAACTATCTGAAGGAGAATTTTCCCTCCTCTCCAAGCAATTCAAGAAGCTGCTTAGCAAGAGGAGGCAAATGAGAAAAGGCTCATCTTCCTCAAGAGATCACAGGAGATCACATCGTGATAGAAACGACAGGTATGGTTCTAAACCAAACAAACACGATTATACTGAACCTGTTTGTTATTGTTATAAAAATCCAGGGCACATGATAGCTGATTGCCCACACAAGAAGAAGGAATCTTCAAGAAAAGAAGAAAAGAAGTCCTTCAAAGGAAAGAAGAAAGAGGAGAAGAGTTTTGTTGCCAAGAAGTCCAAGACTCTGAGTGATAGTGACACAAATGAGTCGAACTCAGATGAAGAGGCATTCTTTGGACTGATGGCTCAACCTGTTACAGAAGACCAATTTGGTCAACATAGAGGAAAAGGTCTCACAAAAGACTGCTTCTACAATCTAATGGCCATGTCAGATGATGACAAAGATATTGTTCCTTTCACCGGTCAGGTATTATCTTCTACACCTCTTTCATGTTCAGAAACGGCATCTGATGCTAATGAAAACTATTATTCGAAAGAGGATTCTGAGTTGACTGCTAAGTATGAGGAAATGTTGAAGGGGTTAATAAGTGTCGAAAGCTTGTTAAAACTCAATCAAAGGAGATTCAATCCCTAAAGGATCAAGAATCAAACCTGAGAAAGGAGATCGAAGAATATAACCTACTCAAGGATGAAATCTTATCCTTGAAGATTGCTCTCTCCGAGGCCACTTCAGCAGGCATTCAGAAGAGTGAAATTATCAATGATTTGACGAAACAGCTTGAGGCTGAAAAGAAGATAACAATGAACTTCTCTAAGCCCAAGACAGTTTTGCCTATCATAGACACTTTCACTGCTGGTTCTGGTAATAGTGGTTTGGGCCATGTTGCTGAAAAGAACCTATGTAAGTCAGCCAAAAGAAGAGCTGCTAAAGCAAAGGGTAAGGGTTCACAGTGTGCTCCAACTTTCAAGAAGGTGATTCTTCCTACAAACACCTATGATCTTGAGAGCATTTGTGGTCACTTTAGCAGACCAACCCATGTTGAGCCTGCCAAGGTGAACTCAGTGTGGACCAAACCCAGAGACTTTGGATCTAGCTCCCTCAAGGCTCCTTATGAGGAAGTTCAACTGAAGCATCATGGACCATTCATTCATGGATCAAATGCTAAGAAGGCACCGCAGGTCAAGCCTATTGTGCCTAAGGATTGTGTATGTTGCACCAACGAGGCTTCTACCTCCAAGGTTGCTCCTCCTGCAAAGCCACCCATTCAAAAGGCTCAGCAGAACACAAAGAGGAGATACAATAGATTTGAATGCTGGTGTTGTGGCAAAATTTGTCATTTTGCCATAGATTGTTGGTTCAATCATATTGTGCCAAGAACTCCACGAGTTAACAGTGCAAGACCGACCACTTGCAAAGTTAATGTTCCAAGTGGTGTTCCACTAACCAGAAACCTAGGACCCAAATCCTTTTGGGTTCCTAAGGGAAATTAATCTGTGTTTGCAGGTATGTCCAAAGGCCAACCAAAACTCTAATCAGGCATTTGGACAAGTGGATGTTCATGGTACATGACCAGAACATAGAAGAAATTTAGTAAGGTTGCTGAAAAGCTTAGGAAATCAGTCCAGGCCCTGAAATTCTAAGGGGGAGATAAGACTAAGGGGGAGAAAAGATTGAGGGGGAGTTGATTCTACATATACTCCCAAATGTGTACTCCTATGCAATTGCTGAGGGGGAGCTTTCAGCTCTCATGTTTTTTCTTCCCTATCTGAAGTAGTCAGAAAGGGGGAGAGAAGTTGAAATTGCAAGAGAATTTGAAGTTGGGAGGAATTGGCAAAGTTAGAATTGGCAAAGTTGAAAAAGCTAAGTTTTAACTCTCCTTATCTATTTGATATATATTTATTTAAGTACAATTCAACTCAGTACATAGGTTCTGACTTCTTTAAATAGGGGGAGATTGTTGGGCATTGTAGCCAAAATTACCTTAATTTGAAGAAGTGTTCCTTTGAACTAAGTTGAATTGAGTTGAATTTGATGATTTCTGTTTAGATGTGTTATGAAAGGTCTTAATGCTAAGTGCACACCAAAGTCAGGTTGCAATGGATCACCAAACACAGTTCTAGACAGTGTAATCCCTCATTGTGTAGAACAAAGTGTTGGTCCATGTGTAATCTCTCTATTGGGGTGTACTTCATATACTCATAACTGAAGTTTTTCAAGCTTGAGGAGTGGAGCAGGTTTTCAGAAGAAAAGAAATTTTTGCTGAGTCAATTCGTCGAGATGTCTCGTGAAGTTCCGACGAATCTTGACGAATCCAGACAGAAGCCAAATTTCTAGTTTGAAGAAGAAATTTCTGCGGCTAAGTCTATACGTCGAATGTTCTCATGAACTCCCGACGAATATCGACGAACGCAGACAGAAGTCAAAAAGGCAGACTTGTGAAGGAAAATGTGCGGCTAAGTCAATTCGTCGAATGTTCTCGAGAACTCCCGACGAATTCCGACGAATGAAAACAGACGACAGTTTTCAAGCTTTGATCAGTATTCTTCAATGGCTAAGTCAATTCGTCAAATGTTCACGTAAAGTCTCGACGAATGACGGACAGACGGATTTCAAATTTATGTTTCGTTTTTGAAATTTAGGGTTGGACACCTTGTACAGTACACGTGGCGATCCCTCCTCATTTGTCGCCCGAGCCGTTGGAGGTCTTCCAATAAATAATCTCTTATTTTTAGGGCAACAAGCAGATTTGAACCCAATTGAAAAAGAAGAAGAAGCTGTTTTCTTTCTCGCTTGCTGAAAAAGTTTCTGAGATCTAAAGTGCGCCGCTCAAGATACGTTCTTCAGTGTTGCTAGAGATTTCTCAGATAAGAAGGCCTTTGATCTAGTTGCTGCTCTCTATATTGAAGATCTTTTCAAATTAATCAAAGGGCCTACTCAGATCAGGTTTGCCGATTCTTTACTCTTCCTAATCCATGAAGATCCAAGCTTTCACTCTAAAGGAAGAAGAAGATTCAGTATCTCCATATCTGAAGTTAATCTCTATTGAGATTTAAGAGAAGTTTCGTTTTAAACTTTATTTAATTCCTGTAGGAGTTTTTACTCCGAGTGATTTTGTAGGAGTTGTTTACTCCGAGTTGTAGGAGTTGTTTACTCTGAGTTTGTAGGAGAGGTTGTTCTCCGAGTTTATAGGAGCCGTTGTCTCCGAGTGTAGGATTTGTTGATAAATCCGAGTTTTGGTGAAGTTGCCGATGCTAGCCCGAAGTCCTAGATAGGCGGAGCGGGAGAGAGGAGTACCCACCCTTGGGGAACCTCTATAAATCTTGTGTCTCTGTGCTGTGATTTTTTTTTTGTGTTTGTGCAAAAATTTTTATTCCGCAATCGCAGTAGAGATCACCTATTCACCCCCCTCTAGGTGATTTAGGTAGACAACGATTTCTTTCAATTGGTATCAGAGACAGGTTATCTGTAAGAGGTTAACACCTAGATTCAAGATCCTTCAGCATTGTCAAGATCTCTATCTATGGACAGAGGCATGGAAAGGTTTTCCTCCAAGCTCCCAGTTTGCACTAAGGAGAACTTCTCAATGTGGAAAGAAAGAGTTATCTTCTACATGGAAGCAAATGATCCCCGAATCTCCCAGATAGTTAAGGAAGGTCCCCATATTCCCATGGTTGCTTCTACCATTGATGCCACCAAACAAGTGTCAAAGAAAGTGATGGACATGATAAAGGATGAAATTGCACTTGTCACTCTGGACAAGAAAGCAAAGCACATCATAGCAGGTGCAATTGATGATTCAATGCTACAAAATCTGATTCACTGCAAGTCTGCAAAAGAGATGTGGGATTCTATTGTGGTTTTGATGGAAGGTACTGAAGAAGTTTGAGATGACAGGAAGTCTTTGCTGAACCAAGAATATGAAGCCTTCTAGCAACAAGGCAAAGACACAATTTCTGACACCTACGAGAAATTCTTCAAAATTGTAAATGGTTTGAGAAACTATGGAAGGGAATTCACCATGGGTGAACTAAACGATAAATTCCTTAGATCCCTGTCTAAGGAATGGGACCCCAAAGTGATAGCTATCAGAGAATATGGTAAGTTGGCTACTACGGAGCCACAGATTCTGTATGGGAAGTTGCTTTCCCATGAGCTGAAGTTGAATATCAGGAAGTCAGAAGAGGAAAACAGTAGGAGCTCTGGCAAGGAGAATACCATTGCTCTAAAGGCTAAAAGCTCCCGGAGAAGCAGGGCTCTGTCCCCTGTGAGGGATGAGTCATCTGAGGATAAAGCTGAAAGCTGTTCTACAGATTTAGAACTATCTGAAGGAGAATTTTCCCTCCTCTCCAAGCAATTCAAGAAGCTGCTTAGCAAGAGGAGGAAAATGAGAAAAGGCTCATCTTCCTCAAGAGATCACAGGAGATCACATCGTGATAGAAACGACAGGTATGGTTCTAAATCGAACAAACACGATTATACTGAACCTGTTTGTTATTGTTATAAAAATCCAGGGCACGTGATAGCTGATTGCCCACACAAGAAGAAGGAATCTTCAAGAAAAGAAGAAAAGATGTCCTTCAAAGGAAAGAAGAAAGAGGAGAAGAGTTTTGTTGCCAAGAAGTCCAAGACTCTGAGTGATAGTGACACAAATAAGTCGAACTCAGATGAAGAAGCATTCTTTGGACTGATGGCTCAACCTGTTACAGAAGACCAATTTGGTCAACATAGAGGAAAAGGTCTCACAAAAGACTGCTTCTACAATCTAATGGCCATGTCAGATGATGAAAAAGATATTGTTCCTTTCACCGGTCATGTATTATCTTCTACACCTCTTTCATGTTCAGAAATGGCATCTGATGCTAATGAAAACTACTATTCAGAAGAAGATTCTGAGTTGACTGCTAAGTATGAGGAAATGTTGAAGGGGTTTAATAAGTGTCGAAAGCTTGTTAAAACTCAATCAAAGGAGATTCAATCCCTAAAGGATCAAGAATCAAACCTGAGAAAGGAGATTGAAGAATATAACCTACTCAAGGATGAAATCTTATCCTTGAAGATTGCTCTATCTGAGGCCACTTCAGCAGGCATTCAGAAGAGTGAAATTATCAATGATTTGACGAAACAGCTTGAGGCTGAAAAGAAGATCACAAAGAACTTCTCTAAGCCCAAGACAGTTTTGCCTATCATAGACACTTTCACTGCTGGTTCTGGTAATAGTGGTTTGGGCCATGTTGCTGAAAAGAGCCTATGTAAGTCAGCCAAAAGAAGAGCTTCTAAAGCAAAGGGTAAGGGTTCTCAGTGTGCTCCAACTTTCAAGAAGGTGATTCTTCCTACGAACACCTATGTTCTTGAGAGCATTTGTGGTCACTTCAGCAGACCAACCCATGTTGAGCCTGCCAAGGTGAACTCAGTGTGGACCAGACCCAGAGACTTTGGATCTAGCTCCCTCAAGACTCCTTATGAGGAAGTTCAACTGAAGCATCATGGACCATTCGTTCATGGATCAAATGCTAAGAAGGCACCGCAGGTCAAGCCTATTGTGCCTAAGAATTGTGTATGTTGCACCAACGAGGCTTCTACCTCCAAGGTTTCTCCTCCTGCAAAGCCACCCGTTCAAAAGGCTTAGCAGAACACAAAGAGGAGATACAATAGATTTGAATGCTGGTGTTGTGGCAAAATTGGTCATTTTGCCATAGATTGTTGGTTCAATCATACTGTGCCAAGAACTCCACGAGTTAACAGTGCAAGACCGACCACTTGCAAAGTTAATGTTCCAAGTGGTGTTCCACTAACCAGAAACCTAGGACCCAAATCCTTTTGGGTTCCTAAGGGAAATTAATCTGTGTTTGCAGGTATGTCCAAAGGCCAACCAAAACTCTAATCAGGCATTTGGACAAGTGGATGTTCATGGTACATGACCAGAACATAGAAGAAATTTAGTAAGGTTGTTGAAAAGCTTAGGAAATCAGTCCAGGCCCTGAAATTCTAAGGGGGAGATAAGACTAAGGGGGAGAAAAGATTGAGGGGGAGCTAATTCTACATATACTCCCAAATGTGTACTCCTATGCAATTGCTGAGGGGGAGCTTTCAGCTCTCATGTTTTTTCTTCCCTCTCTGAAGTAGTCAGAAAGGGGGAGAGAAATTGAAATTGCAAGAGAATTTGAAGTTGGGAGGAATTGGCAAAGTTAGAATTGGCAAAGTTGAAAAAGCTAAGTTTTAACTCTACTTATCTATTTGATATATATTTATTTAAGTACAATTCAACTCAGTACATAGGTTCTGACTTCTTCAAATAGGGGGAGATTGTTGGGTATTGTAGCCAAAATTACCTTGATTTGAAGAAGTGTTCCTTTGAACTAAGTTGAATTGAGTTGTATTTGATGATTTCTGTTTAGATGTGTTATGAAAGGTCTTAATGCTAAGTGCACACCAAAGTCAGGTTGCAATGGATCACCAAACACAGTTCTAGACAGTGTAATCCCTCATTGTGTAGAACAAAGTGTTGGTCCATGTGTAATCTCTCTATTGGGGTGTGCTTCATATACTCATAACTGAAGGTTTTCAAGCTTGAGGAGTGGAGCAGGTTTTCAGAAGAAAAGAAATTTTTGCTGAGTCAATTCATCGAGATGTCTCGTGAAGTTCCGACGAATCTTGACGAATCCAGACAGAAGCCAAATTTCTAGTTTGAAGAAGAAATTTCTGCGGCTAAGTCTATACGTCGAATGTTCTCACGAACTCCCGACGAATATCGACGAACGCAGACAGAAGTCAAAAAGGCAGACTTGTGAAGGAAAATGTGCGGCTAAGTCAATTCGTCGAATGTTCTCGAGAACTCCCGACGAATTCCGACGAATGAAAACAGACGACAGTTTTCAAGCTTTGATCAGTATTCTTCAATGGCTAAGTCAATTCGTCGAATGTTCACGTAAAGTCTCGACGAATGACGGACAGACGGATTTCAAATTTATGTTTCGTTTTTGAAATTTAGGGTTGGACACCTTGTACAGTACACGTGGCGATCCCTCCTCATTTGTCGCCTGAGCCGTTGGAGGTCTTCCTATAAATAATCTCTTATTTTTAGGGCAACAAGCAGATTTGAACCCGATTGAAAAAGAAGAAGAAGCCGTCTTCTTTCTCGCTTGCTGAAAATGTTTCTGAGATCCAAAGTGCGCCGCTCAAGATACGTTCTTCAGTGTTGCTAGAGATTTCTCAGATAAGAAGGCCTTTGATCTAGTTGCTGGTCTCTATATTGAAGATCTTTTCAAATTAATCAAAGGGCCTACTCAGATCAAGTTTGCCGATTCTTTACTCTTCCTAATCCTTGAAGATCCAAGCTTTCACTCTAAAGGAAGAAGAAGATTCAGTATCTCCAGATCTGAAGTTAATCTCTATTGAGATTCAAGAGAAGTTTCGTTTTAAACTTTATTTAATTCATGTAGGAGTTTTTACTCCGAGTTATTTTGTAGGAGTTGTTTACTCCGAGTTGTAGGAGTTGTTTACTCTGAGGTTGTAGGAGAGGTTGTTCTCCGAGTTTGTAGGAGTCGTTGTCTCTGAGTGTAGGATTTGTTGATAAATCCGAGTTTTAGTGAAGTTGCCGACGCTAGCCCGAAGTGTTAGATAGGCGAAGCGGGAGAGAGGAGTACCCACCCTTGGGGAACCTCTATAAATCTTGTGTCTCTGTGCTGTGATATTTTTTTTGTTGTGTTTGTGCATAATTTTTTATTCCGCAATCGCAGTAGAGATCACCTATTCACCCCCCCCCCCCCTCTAGGTGATTTAGGTAGACAACGATTTCTTTCAATTGAGAAGTTGAAATTGCAAGAGAATTTGAAGTTGGGAGGAATTGGCAAAGCTGAAAAAGCTACGTTTTAACTCTCCTTATCTATTTGATATATATTTATTTAAGTGCAATTCAACTCAGTACATAGGTTCTGACTTCTTCAAATAGGGGGAGATTGTTGGGTATTGTAGCCACAATTACCTTGATTTGAAGAAGTGTTCCTTTGAACTAAGTTGAATTGAGTTGTATTTGATGATTTCTGTTTAGATGTGTTATGACAGGTCTTAATGCTAAGTGCACACCAAAGTCAGGTTTCAATGGATCACCAAACACAGTTCTAGACAATGTAATCCCTCATTGTGTAGAACAAAGTGTTGGTCTATGTGTAATCTCTCTATTGGGTGTACTTCATGTACTCATAACTGAAGGTTTTCAAGTTTGAGGAGTGGAGCAGGTTTTCAGGAGAAAAGAAATTTTTGTTGAGTCAATTCGTCGAGATGTCTCGTGAAGTTCCGACGAATCTCGACGAATCCAGACAGAAGCCAAATTTCTAGTTTGAAGAAAAAATTTCTGCGGCTAAGTCTATTCGTCGAATGTTCTCATGAACTCCCGACGAATATCGACGAACGCAGACAGAAGTCAAAAAGGCAGACTAGTGAAGGAAAATGTGCGGCTAAGTCAATTCGTCGAATGTTCTCGAGAACTCCCGACGAATTCGGACGAATGAAAACAGACGACAGTTTTCAAGCTTTGTTCAGTATTTTCAATGGCTAAGTGAATTCGTCGAATGTTCACGTAAAGTCTCGACGAATGACGGACAGACGGATTTCAAATTTATGTTTCGTTTTTGAAATTTAGGGTTGGACACCATGTACATTACACGTGGCGATCCCTCCTCATTTGTCGCCCGAGCCGTTGGAGGTCTTCCTATAAATAATCTCTTATTTTTAGGGCAAGAAGCAGATTTGAACCCGATTGAAAAAGAAGAAGCAGCCGTTTTCTTTCTCGCTTGCTGAAAAAGTTTCTGAGATCTAAAGTGTGCCGCTCAAGATACGTTCTTCAGTGTTGCTAGAGATTTCTCAGATAAGAAGGCCTTTGATCTAGTTGTTGCTCTCTATATTGAAGATCTTTTCAAATTAATCAAAGGGCCTACTCAGATCAGGTTTGCCGATTCTTTACTCTTCCTAATCCTTGAAGATCCAAGCTTTCACTCTAAAGGAAGAAGAAGATTCAGTATCTCCAGATCTGAAGTAAATCTCTATTGAGATTCAAGAGAAGTTTCGTTTTAAACTTTATTGAATTCCTGTAGGAGTTTTTACTCCGAGTGATTTTGTAAGAGTTGTTTACTCCGAGTTGTAGGAGTTGTTTACTCTGAGTTTGTAGGAGAGGTTGTTCTCCGAGTTTGTAGGAGTCGTTGTCTCCGAGTGTAGGATTTGTTGATAAATCCGAGTTTTGGTGAAGTTGCCGACGCTAGCCCGAAGTGCTAGATAGGCGGAGCGGGAGAGAGGAGTACCCACCCTTGGGGAACCTCTATAAATCTTGTGTCTCTGTGCTGTGATTTTTTTTTTTGTGTTTGTGCAAAAAATTTTATTCCGCAATCGCAGTAGAGATCACCTATTCACCCCCCTCTAGGTAATTTAGGTAGACAACAATTTCTTTCAACACCAAATAGACTTTGAAAGATATAGCTTTAAGCATCTTGAGTCTTCTTAGATTTTTCTGGAAAGAAAGTCTTCTTTAGCAGCAACACTTGATCAATCAGCAGAAGATCTTTTAGTACCATGATCAGTGCCGAGCTTTCTTGAATGAAGAAGTATTCTTTCTCTCAAGAGTGAGAGATTTCTTGTTGAAGCATGGCTTCATCTTCTTTTTTTGAAAAGACCTGTTTTTTACTGTTCTATTGTTTTTTAGCAGCATGCAAGCTTCTCTCTTTTTGAATTCCTAATGATGTATGCTCAAAGGTTAGGGTTATATGTCACTCTCTTATCCTTTTATAGATTTGAACCTTCAAATGGTCGAAATCCTAAAAAGGTTTTGTCTCAGACCGCTTTTCAGATGTGATTGATTTGACATCTACTTTTGTCATCTTTGTCGATTTGAAATCCTGCCTTCTAAGCTTGACAAGATGATAGCGTCATGTGAAGATAGTTGACATGATAATAAATGACTTAGCAAGACTTTCTTAATTTCATGCAATGATATCAATGTGTGAAGCTTGTTGTCACGATGATATATGCCTTAGCTGACTTTCCTTTAGTCCTCACAATGATATCGCCATGTGTACCTTATTGACATGATAATATAGATCTTAGCAGACTTTCTTTGAGTTCTCACAATGATATCGTTGTGTGTACCTTATTGACATGATGATATATGCCTTAGCATATTTTCATTGAGTTCTTACAACAATATCATCGTGTGTACCTTGTTGACATGACGATATAGGACTTAGCATACTTTCTTTGAGTTATCACAATGATATCGTCGTGTGCACCTCGTTGACACGATGATATCGTCGTGTTCTTCTTATTATCAAGTCGATTGTTGACTGACTTCTTTTATTGCCTTCTGTGAGTGATCAAAGCCATATCATCGTGTGAGTGTCATATACACCACAATATTTGACTTAGATATTTGTGGTTGATCTCTAAACATTACATATAAGATATATCATGTCCCCACCTGCTCATGTCATATCAAATACAAATTGTACTTATCATTAACTTAGGGACTTCTCCAAATTTGGAACATTGTGGGCAGTGTTCCCAACAATCTCCCTCTATTTGAAGAAGTCATAACCCAGTTAATGATAAAGCACAATAATGAGAATTAAGAAACAGTAAGAGCAGAGAGTAGAACAATCTCCTTCCCTTTTCCTTCTGCATCAACATCAGATTCTTCAGATGTGGTAGGAGAAGCAGTAAGTACTTCAGCAGGCTCATTCTAATAGATTGGGGAAGCAATGAACCACTTAATAGATAGAGGTCCATATGGCATGCTCACCACTAGCCTTAATCAATGATCTCCCCCCTTTAGGACTTCTTTAGATAGGTCCTTCTTAGTGATTTTGTGTATCACCTCTACTACTTGAGCAGGGAGCTCAGTGTCAAGCTCCCCCTCACTTGCATCAGCATCTGTACTACACATGTCAGTCATGCTCCCCCTCACTTGTAGATCCATTTCTCCACTCTTTCACTACCTTCATACTAGTATATAATTGAGTATCGTTGTGTCATCAAGATGATATCATTTTGTGGACAAAATGATATGGTCTTTGATTACTCTCATTATGTACACTACTTTTATAAGTCACTCCTAGCTATCCCAAGGACAACCTGCATGCTTTGTTAGTGATCTAGCACATACTAGAATAAAATTGTAACAATCAATACATAAATAAGGGCAGCTCAGCATAAGTTATTCTAAATTGAGCATGCCCAGCTCAATTTTGAAGAAATTGAACTTTGCTTCATTCAGAGGTTTAATGAAGATATCTGCCACTTGTCTGTCTGTGGGGACAAACTCAAGGCAGATGTCTTCCTCTCAATAAGCACTCTGATGAAGTGATATCTAATTTCAATGTGCTTAGTCCTGTTGTGTGGCACAGGATTCTTAGCAATTGAAATTGCACTAGATGAATCACAAAACATAGGAGTTTAACTTATTTGTAAATTATAATCCTAAAGTTGATATTGGATCCACAACAATTGTGCACAGCAGCTTCCAACTGATATGTATTCTGATTTTGCTGTTGAGATAGAAACACTGGTTTGCTTCTTGCTACTCTAGGAAATTAGTCTTCTCTCAAGGAATTGTCATGTCCCTGAGGTACTTTTCATATCCTCTTTACAGCCTGCAAAATCTGCATCTGAATACCATATTAGTTCAAAATCATTGTTCATAGGGTACCATAGGCCAAGATGTGGTGTGCCCTTAAGGTATCTCAGAATCCTCTTCGCAGCTGAGTAGTGAGATTTCTTAGGGCAGGTCTGGTACCTAGCACATACACATGTAGAATACATGTTTCAGGTCTACTTGTAGTTAAATAGAGGAGGGAGCCAATTATACACATGTATAAGATCTCATCAAAAGGTTTCCCTTTCTTATCCTTGTCAAGGGATATATTTGACCCCATAGGAGTTTTCATAGTGGAGGCACTCTCCATCCCAAATTTCTTAACTAACTCCTTGGTGAACTTAGTATGGGAGATGTATATTTCATATCCAGATTGTTTCACCTGGAGGCCTAATAAATACTTAAGCTCTCACATACTGCTAATTTCAAATTCCCCTTGCATCAGATTAGCAAACCTCTTGCAAAGGTTATCATTTGTAGACCTAAACATGATGGCATCAATATATATTTGGACTAAGAGACTCTTGCCCTTTACTTCCCTTAGAAACATTATCTTGTCTATCCTCCCCCTTGAGAACTTATTCTTAAGAAAGAAAGTAGACAAGGTCTCATACCAAACCCTTAGGGTTTGTTTTAAGACATATAAAGCTTTTCTAAGATTGTACACATAATCAAGAAAAGTTGGATTAACAAAACCTGATGGTTGTTCTACATATACTTATTCTTTTAGGTCACCATTGAGGAAGGCTGACTTCGCATCTGATTGGTAGACCTTGAATACTTTGTGGGTAGCATATGCAAGGAATAATCCGATGGCTTCTAGTCTTTCCACTGGTGCAAACATCTAATCAAAATCAATGTCTTCTTGTCTATATCATTTTGCTACCAATCTTGCTTTATTCTTCACAATTACTCCATTCTCATTTAACTTGTTCCCATAGACCCATTTTGTTCCAATTATATTCTGTCATTTGGGTCTTGGAACCAACTTCCACACTTTGCACCTTTTGAACTAATTTAGTTCTTCCTGCATGGCCATTATCCAGAATGGGTCTCCATTTGCTTCTTCAAATTTCTTTAGCTCTACTTGGGAGAGGAAGCTCAGGAACATTGCTTCATTGTGAGTTTTTCTTCTGGTTGTGACTCCCTGACTTGCATCTCCAATGATCAGATTTCTGGGATGGTCTCTCAGGTGTCTAATAGCAATTGGCAACCTTTCTGCAATTCCCTATGCACCACCTCCAGCTTCCTATTTAGCAGGTTGAATTTCATGTTGTTCTTCTTCACCAGCATCTTGTGTTTAACCTGATGATTGTCCCTCTTCTCTGACTATTGCATCAGGTGAGGTGATCTCATTGGCAGCTGGCTTGTCATCTCTAGACAACTCATTCATCTTCAGTTCAGTACCTACAACATTAGAAGAACTAGACTAGCCCTTGTAGATCAGGCTAGTCTCATCAAATACAACATGAATAGACTCTTCCACTACTTCAGTATTCTTGTTGAACACCCTATATGCTCTGTTATGGGAGTTGTATCCAATAAGAATGCCTTCATTGCTTTTCTCTGCAAATTTAGTTAAATAAGATTTACCATTATTTAAAATGAAACATTTGCTCCCAAAGATTGTAAAATAGGATACAATGGGCTTTCTGCCCTTTGAACAGTTCATATGGAGTTTTCTTGTGATTTTGGTGATAGATGCTCTATTCAGCACATGACATGTTGTTTGGACAACCTCAGCCCAGAAATATTCTGGCAATGAGGAGTCACTCAAAATTGTTCTTCCAGCCTCAATCAGAGTCCTACTCTTTCTCTCAGCACCACATTTTGTTGTGGTGTTCTAGAAGAAGAGAATTATTGTGAGATACCTTGGTCACTTCTCATTTTTGCCACTGAACAGTCCATTTCATTCTGGATGGACTTGACAAATGTCATTAAGATGTCAAGAGTATCTGACTTCTTTTTGAGGAAGAAGCCCAATGTGAATCTAGAGTGATCATCAACTATCACAAGAGTATATAACTTCCCTCCTAAACTTTGAGTTGGCATTGGACCAAAAAGATTCATGTGCAGTAAATACAAGCACCTTATAGAATCCATGTGAGCAATGCCTTTAAAGGTTGTCCTAGTTTACTTGCGCATCTACCAAGCATGACATGGACCATATTTAATGCATTTTATATTAGGTCCATCTCTTACTAGATTCTCATAAAATAGCATACCAATTGTCTTGTAGTTAATATGAGCTAATCTCTTGTGCCATTGTACACAAAGAGATTCTTTCTCATTAACTACAAGACAAATATATATGGGGAAAAAGTAAAACAAATAATATTCAGACAATAAACATTTCCACTCCTGGTGCCTGAGAGGATAGTCTCCATGCCAATTGACTTTTGATAAGGCACTTATCCTTGTGGAACTCAATCACATAGCCTAAGTCACATAGTTGACTTATGCTTATGAGGTTATGTTGCAACTCCTCTACATAAGCTACTTTTGTGAAGGAGACTATGTCATTGGAGATCATACCATAGTCTTTTGTAACCCCTCTATCTGAACCTCCAAAGATGACTTTTTGTCCATTTTTCACTGGGGCATACTCCTTCATAAGGCTTCTTATTCCAGTCATATGTCTGGAACCACCACTATCTAAATACCAGATAGGCATGTGATTGGCCTTTGGACATTCCTATAAGAAAGAACTAATTTACCTTAGGAACCCAACCAACTTTTGGTCATAGGTTCTTGTTAGCTTTTGGGACAGAATTCCGTCTGAAAAATGCACTAACTGAAATGGCTCTCTTAGCCTGTGGAACAGTATGATTATACAAACAGTCCAAGGCAAAGTAACCTACCTTTCCACAGCACCAACACACATACTTATTATACCTTCTTTTCTGAAAAGCTTTGGGTGCTTGATGTGTAAGCTCATGTTCAAGAGAGATGACATTAGCATTCTTTGCATTCCTCTAAAGGATCTTGTGGATGTATGCGTGATGTGGAATGCACTGCACATCCACAAGATTCTTCTTAGGGGCAGGCCTTTGTAGAATGACCTTTCCCTTGCCTTTAGCTAATGGTGTTGGTGTTGTTATACCAAATACAAATGACCCATGATGCTTCATTTGTATTTCTTCATACGGAGATTTAAGTACACTAGATCCAAGGTCTTTTCTTCCTTTCCAATGAGGAGCATTGTTGGCCCCACTGGAAGAACATCCAATTTTCAAGTGACCATACATACTGTTATGGTCATAATTGTTGGATGCTAGAACCACCTTTTTGAAGATGGTCTGTTGTACTTTCTCTTTTTCATCATTTCCTTTCTTTGTCTCAGTCTCCTTGTTATAACATAAGCAACTCCTATACTCGGCAGAAAAGTTGTCAATGATTGGCAATATAGTTTGTGGCTTGGAAAACTTAGCCACTAGCAACCTCTCATTGAGGAGCTTCTTCTCAAGATCCACAATTATCTTGTTCTTATTGCTTATGGTCCCAATTTGGATTATTGATAGACCGCTCAACTTGCTAATCTCTTTGCTCATATGAGTCACCCTTTCAGTTGTCTCATCACAATCTGATTTTGCAAATTTCAAGGTTTCAATTTCTTTTGCTTGCTTCTTAGCAAGCTTCTTGCTCTTCTTGAGTGCTTCCAAGAGAGCACAATATTAGTTGACCATATCATTGAAAAAAATTTCAGATTCAAATTCACCCTCTTCAACATGTGATTAGGATGCATCTAAATCTGCACCAGTCTCATACCTCATCAGAATGAGTTTCAACCTAATTTTCCTCATCTGATGTGGCCATTATACCATAACATTCTTCATCTTCATTGTCACTGTCTGATAATGACATGGGAGCCCTGATGCCCACCTTGGTAGTTGGATAGATGTCTTCCTCAGCAATAAAAACAAGCCCAATGAGGGCCTCTTCATCTTTTGAATCTGAAGAGCTAGAGTCGCTGTCACTCCAACTCTTCTTCTTCTTTGCCAGGAGACTCTTCTCAGATCTCTTGGCCTTATAATGTTTTTTCTCCTCTGCTTCCTTCCTCTCTTTTCTTTTGACTGGACAGTCAACAATGACATGTCCAGACTTGTTACAACAGTAGCAAACAATGTCAGTATTAAAATGTTTGTTATATTTGGAGTCATACCTTGCCCCTTTGGTGTCTCTTCTTTGTCTATCAGTGTTGTTGTGGGGCTTCATTGAGCTGAAGGTAGAGGAAGACTTGCTCTTCCATTGTCTCCTTTTGCTCAGCATCTTCTTGAACAGTTTGGAGAACAAGGTAAGTTCTCCATTATTTAGCTCATCTTCAATGGTGGAGGGCTCTGAGCTATCTGTATCAGCATTTCTCCTTAGAGGGGAGGGGGTCTTTTCTCAGTATCTTTTGGAGCTTTCAGCTTTGAAAGATACAAACTTTTCTTTGTTGTTTGCCTTGCTGCCCTCCCCCTCAGCTTTTCTAGTGTTCAGTTGAAGCTCAGGAGAAAAAAACTTCCCAAACACATTCTGGGGATGGATCTAAGTAATTTGTCATTTAGATCATTATTTGTGAATATCATGCCATAGGTCCTCAGCCCATTGGCAATTCTGAAGAACCTTTCATAACATTCAGCTATGGAGTCCTTCCCTTTCTTGAAGGCTTCATACTCTTGGTTCAGTAAGGATTTTCTGTCATTCCTTACCTCAGTTGTACCCTCCATGTACACAATCAATGTGTCCCACATTTCCTTGGCAGTTTGCCAGTGAATCAAATTTTGGAATGTGGAATCACTTATGGCTCTGACAATAATATTCTTGGCCCTTTTGTCTATAGTGGCCAGAACTATCTCATCTTTGGTCATCTCTATCAGGTTCTTCGGGACTTGTGGATTTGCATCTACTATTGAAACCATTGTGGGAATGAAAGGTCCCTCTTCAACTGTGACAAAGATTCTTGGGTCAGAGGCATCCATAAATAGCTTAACCCTTTGCTTTTAGATGCTGAAGTTCTCCTATCTGCAGATAGGAAACTTCATTGAACTGAGCTCTTTATAACTTTCACCTGAAGTCATGGTGAATAGACTAATGATTTTCCTGAGGAACTTGTTCAGACTGTTAAGTCCTTTTTGAATAACCTATCTCTGATACCAATTGAATGTTTGATCTAAGGTCTAATCACCAAGAGCGGGGGTGAATTGGTGTTTCAAAAATATTTTAGTCTCTTTTATGTTATTGACTATTCTAGCTCAGAGAATGTAAAATAAACAAGCACAAAAAAGCACAAAGTTATTTATAGTGGTTCCCCAGATGATAGGTACTCCATTGTCCCCCTTCATATATCTAGTAGTGTGTTAGACTAGGACAACTCCTCCAAAAACTCAGATTAATCAGATCTTTCAACTCAAGAACTCAGCAAGTCCCCTACCTCAGATTCCCTCCTGGAATCCGACCTCAGGTGACAGCAGCAACCTTACCTCAGAGTGCAAGTACTCCTACAACTCAGATCCCCAGCAAGGATCCTACAACTCAGATTTCCTCAGAAATCCTACCTCAGGTCTTCACAAACCCTATCTCAGACTTTCAGCAAAGTCCTACACTCAGGCCTTCTCACAAACCCTACACTCAGGCTATCAGCACATCCCTACCTCGGATCTCAAGGAGATTATACAAGAAGAGATTAGAAGAGTATTTACAATAAATAGACTCTGAAAGATATAGCTTTAAGCAGCTTGAGTCTTCTTAGATCTTTCTGGAAAGAAAGTGTTCTTTCGCAGCAACACTTAATCAATCACCAAAAAATTGTTTTATATCAGGATCAGTGTTGAGCTTTCTTGAATGAAGAAATATTCTTGCTCTTAAGAGTGAGAGCTTTCTTGTAGAAGCTTGGCTTCTTCTTATTCTTCTTCTTTTTTTGAAAAGACTTGTTTTTCATTGTTCTATTGCTTTTTAGCGGCAGGCAAGCTTCAAATTTTTTTGAATTCTCAATGATAAATGCTCAAAGGTTAGGTGTAGCCGACCCTCTCTTATCCTTTTATAGCTTTGAGCCTTCAAATGGTCGAAACCCTAAAAAAGTTTTGTCTAAGAACGCTTTTTAGACGTGATTGATTTGACATCTGCTTTTGTCGTCTCTGTCGATTTGAAATCCCGCCTTCTGAGCTTGACAAGATTATATCATCGTGTGAAGATAGTTGACACAACAATAAATTACTTAGCAAGTCTTTCTTAAGTTCATACAATGATATCGTCGTGTGAAGCTTGTTGTCACGACGATATAAGCCTTAGCTAACTTTCCTTGAGTCCTCACAAAGATATCGTTGTGTGTACCTTATGGACACAAAGATATATGCCTTAGCATACTTTCTTTGAGTTCTCATAATGATATCATCATGTGTACCTTGTTGACACGACAATATATGTCTTAGCAGATTTTCATTGAGTTCTCACAAAGATTTCGTCGTGTGTACCTTGTTGACACGATGATATATGAATTAGCATACTTTCTTTGAGTTGTCAAAATGATATTGTCGTGTGTACCTTGTTGATACGACGATATCGCCATGTTCTTTTTATTATCAAGTCGATTGTTGGCTGACTTCTTTTGCTGCCTTCTGTGAGTGATCAAAGCGATATCGCCGTGTGTGTGTCATATACATGACAATATTTGACTTAGACATTTGTGCTTGATCTCCAAAAATTACATATAAGATATATCATGTCCCCATATGCTCATGTCACATCAAATATATATCAAAAACAAATTGTACTTATCATTGACTTAGGGACTTTTCCAAATCTGGAACATTGTGGGTAGTGTTCCCAACATAGTCCAAAAGTCATCATTAGATGGTATTTATGCTACAACGTATATCACCTCCCTTTAACACAGGTCATCAACTATTCAAGGTTTGTGCAAACCATGCACTCATCAAGTGTGGTACTCATCCAACAGATCACAATTGCATCAAGGAGATTTAGCTTGGGTACAAGTATTTGCAATTTTCGTTACAAGTTCAGCAAATGTGAGATATATGCCCACCCATTTACGAATCTTTTCACGATTCCAAAAAGATTTGGCATAAGTACAAAATTGGATTTCAAACTAACAATCCTCAACCTCAATATTCCTGCACTTTGGGAACTAAATATATTCCTTGACCCCAACCGGATTACAAAATCCACAATGGTTTACCTCATCACGCCTACCGTATTGATCTTACTGAACCCATTTTGCTTGTAAGAAAAACCGCTTAATTCCATATTTAGAAATTTTCAAATCCACTCATATCAAAATTTTCAAATTCGCTCATGTCAAAATTTTTAAATCAAGTATAAAATCCACTATAATCCAATCAAGACATAAAAGTTCAATCTTCGAAGGGATCACCTTCCACACGGCCTTACTAACAAGAGTAATTTGACAAGCAGTTTTCTATATGAGTCATGTCTAACCACCAAACAAGACATATTGCATAGTCGAATAAGATTCGAACATCCACAAAAATGAAAGTTCATCATTCCTACGCCGAACTCAATTTTTTGATCGGTTCATAATCAATAAGTTCCAACCTGCATAAACATATGAAAACACTTCTCCATAGGAGAATCACCGAGGGAATTTTTAACCAAGTTAAAAACTAATTGTACTTTAGGATAAATATGTCTTTCTGGTGCTAAGACTCGATTCAATCATAAGATTTGGAAGGCATGGTTCACTACGTATGAGCAAGAGATTCTCATACCCAATACATGTTTAACCAACATAAGATACATGCTCGATCATTTGTAATCGTCTCGTATTTCCAACAAATTAAACATCAAACTCATTGCATCTTAATAATTCCAAAACAATTGCATAATTATCAAAAGAATCATCATAACGTAATGAGCTAACCTCTAACGGGATTATCTCCCATTATTTTCCATTATTTAGAATAACCCCACTCATGAGTTTTTTTTATCTGTGTCCTACTTGAATTCCCATCAAGACACACCCAAAATTTTAATGAGATTCATAGTTCCTCTTACGAGAAACATCATTTGTTTCATGTCAATGTTCATTTATCACATTCAACATTGTTTACCCTCAACAATTTCCATTCATATGGCAAAAACATCAAGAGTAGCACGAGCATGATCATCACAACTTCAAAATAGATTTCAAATCACCAGCTTAGTGACTACTCTAGCTAGATTTAACCATCTAAAATTTAGGGAAGGAGTCAAAATCACATATCAAAGTTTCACCAATCTCTCCAAATTTAGGCACTTCAACTTCATGGCCCGGGTGGGAAAATGTGTGGTGCAACCGATTCATAAGCAACTTGGCCAAATAGTTATAGGCAGTGCTCACTCCATTACACTATTTCCATCCAACATCGATAGGTATCGATGTAATTATTAATTAGAGGCACACTTGTGTGCTCCATAAAAAAAAGAGTTTCCCATGCAAGGGATTCTCATAGCTCCGAAGGGAATCAACTTAAGCCTACCCATTGCAAACCTCATCATAGATCTAACTCAATTAGACAATAAATCCAAAAGCACTCAACATCCAATGATTTTCTTTATTCTCGATATTGCGTTCTACACGAACTTTGGAACTAACAACTAGTTTGACCTCGAAACTCTTAGCCATTCTAAAATAAGGAAACTAAAATTTCCAAGTTTCAACCACATTAGGAATTCCACAATCATTTGGGATAGCAAGTCTAAGTGTATCCACTGAGTAACAACTTGTTCTACTACCTTGAATTTAACTACGCGATGAAAAAATTTCAATTCATGGTAGTCAAAGAAACACTCCATACCATTGTATTTCTTTCTCACAAACAACATTTGATCACTCCACGATGAAGAGTTTGGTTGGATATAACCATGCTCAAGTTGTCCTAGAAACTCCTGTCTCTTTTTGTAATCTCAAACATGACAACCATTGGTCATTGAGTCGACCATCGCCACAATATCAATCAACTACAGGGCTCACAAAGCACCCTTCAACAAGATATGTAATCTTCCAAACCATACAATGAGATTTCATAATTGCCAAGGGCATAGGCATCATCAGGACAAAAGGATTACCCATCATACACACTGTTTAGTGAATAACCACACCATAAGGTCTTACAAGACCATCAAGACAATCAATCATAATTCCTCAGTATGAACTAATCCTCGCAATCATTTTATATGATAGTAGAAGTTGACTCCCTTCATGGCCATTAGCACACACAACCATGCATCTCATGGAACTCTTGGTACATCCTACCAACCATATAATCATGACATTCTATATTGTTTCTGAAACCTCAAACTCGAAAACAGGGAACGTTCCACAAACACATCCTGAAACAACAACATGATGTCTGAGCCTCTCTTGGCTTTCAATAACATATTAGCATTTTCTGTTACACCAAGGAGAAAACAATTCTCATCCAAATATTTCATTATTCAAATTGAAATAATTACAGTACTAATGGAGCACTTCCACTCATATTGGTTTAACCAAAATGAACATATCATTCCACCAATCATAAGGAACTAGTTGCACTATTCTGAACATCACACCGTCCCACTACACGCGAAAGACGATACAAAGATTGTCATTTCTTTTAATATGTTTGCTAAGATAACATTAATTTGATCATATAAGCCAATTATTATTAATGTCATATCGTCCCCTTCGTACAACACTATTATTTATGAGATCAATTTTCAAATCCCCACATCATTCTTCCAACCACGATGAGATAATCATTTCAATTCTGTACGAATGAATTAATCACAAAACAACAACAAAACCTTATCCCAAGGGTTACAGTTGATAAATGACTAATTACTCACACCATTAGGGACTTACACTCGATAACTTAGTGGATCTCAGGTCATCTGTCACAGTCAATCTCAAAGTCCTCCAATGTATTTCCAAAGGTTAAGAACCTAGTATCAGTATCGATCTCTAGGTTAAGAAATAAATTTATCTCCTAGAGCATTTGAGTCTATCACCAGCTCACACCCTCCCTCTAAGTGATGCTCTTAGCAGTTCATCGGGACATACATCCACAAACTCACACATCAAAGGCACATCTTGGGAATAAATTAACTCTATTTGTTTTTTCTTTAACAAAAGCTACAAGTGCTTCCCTTCCTTGAATACAACACACCCTGATGATAGTACACATACTCTAACATACAACCAACATCAAATAAAGGAACTAACATGGTTCTAACAAACATCCTATGTGTACAGCTCTTCTTAAAGCTCTAGACATACTAAACCACTCTCTATCAGCCTAGAAACCCTAAACCTAGCTCTGCTACCAAATTGTAATACCTCCACTACAAAGACCAAATAATATGGCTCTGGTCTGGCCCCACATCATACAACCATCACAATTAAAGTATTATAAAATGATATAAGGATAAAACCAACCAATCTACACACTTAGCACAACAAAAACTGAAACACAACCTAGACATTGTCCATATCTATAAATGCAATCAAAAGAGTAATTGTCCTTATGCCCATAAAATCACATCATCCCTGGTATCCAATACATCAAAATGTAGAAAAACTCATATGCTACCTCGACTTGTAGGCTGTCCAAATAAGCAAAGAAAATTTACGACAGAAATGGAGGAGGGGAAAAGAAACACTTTATGATTCTTGGCTTGTATAGCTGGCTAGCATGCTCCAGCATTGAAAATTTGCCCTACAACTAAATCAAATAAAGTAGTACATGAGGGTAAGCTGTGATCTGACCATAAATACGTAACAATAGTCCTCTTCCCAGCCATCCTAGTAGACCCTGTGGAACTACATCACTCTCCAAGTCAGCACTCCATATGCATATGAAAACTATACATATAAACAAGCATAACAAGCTCTAGTCTACATGTCATAAGTATAAATAATGTCTCTACATTGAGCATCAAATAAAAGAGGTTAATAATGCAATATATATGCAACCAGGTATTACCCACAACACCTTATCACGAGTATAAATCTAACAAATCATCATAATAAATTCGCATCACATATCAAGTCATATATGGTGCATAAAGCACACAAATAGTGGGGGTACGCACACTCGTTTATCACAAAGTAAGTGGTTTCATTAACCCCACTGGGACCCCTACCCACACATGGAATATCAACACCACAAGGACTCATCAACCAAGCATGGAGGTCCATTAATTAGAGGCACCATCCTACAACCAAGAGAGAAATGTCGTTACCTTGTTGGATTTCCTCTACTACATAAATCATTAAAATGCATGAATGAAGATGAGCGCCCTCGAACCCTCTTTGCAAATTCGGTCTTGGGTCATCGATAAGAGCTTCAGATCACCTCTAATGGCGGAAACGATCTCCTTATTCCTCCACTTCCTCTACTTTATCTCTAACATGTGAGAGAGAGAGAGACTCGAGAATGAAATAATGTTCTAATGCCTCCAAAACAACCTAATAAATCTAGCAACAAATCTCATCCATCATATCTAACCCCATCACACTATCTGAAATAGCATTTCAAAAGAGTTCACAACCCTGTACGCATGATCGAGCATTTTGGCTCGCATGATCGTGCATGACCAAGTGCATCCCAAACCAATGAACTGAAGATGATCGTGCATTCTGGATTCGCACAACCATTCATTCTCAATTTGCACAAACAGTCATTTTGCATGACCGTATGGCACTATACGTGTGACCGTGCATGTGGTAAAACTGTCCCGAAATGAAGTCCTGAAACTGCTTGTGCGGCTTGGACATGCATGATCGTACATGCCTAAATGCACGATCTATTGCCATAATTCCTTTTGAAACCAAGACCTCTTGGGATTTCCTTAGGCTCATTAGGGCTCTCATGCCCTCAATTGCAATGGGTTTTGGGAGAGTTAAACTTGGATTTTTTGGGTGTTACAAACCCACCTGATCAACAAACCATCATCGACTGACCTGAATTAAGTCTTAATGCATATATGGGTTCATATTCAGTAAAATCTCTTTTAATATTATCTGTAAGATAAATGATAAACATGATGTTCCATATCCTAATTGATAGAGGTACAAGCAATTTTATATCAACAAAAGTAGTAGAATTTTTGGGATTAAAAATACATGTATTAAAACCCTTTAATGCATACGTAGGAAATGGCGCCTCACTTGTATGCCAAGGAAAATGTCCAAAAATATCAATAAACATTCAAGATTATAAATTCAACATTATCTTATTCATTGTCGACTTAAAAGGGGAAGACATTATATTAGGTTACGACTGGATGGAGCCTTTTGGTGTTATTACTACTGATAATAAAACTAAATATATGATTTTTTGGGCTAATAATCAGAAAGTGTGTTTACAAGACCTAAGGATTTTAATACGGACACTATGACACATTCAAAACTTAACAAAATGATGTTGATACACTCGGTGTCTAGTTTTGCACTTTGCTTTATTTCATCTTCTACTAATAAATCGATCACTACAAATACTTCAATTGAGATACCAAAGACTGTTACCTCATTATTATCAGAATGCTCACATATTTTTCAGAAAACTTCGCAATTATCCCCACCAAGATAATACGATAACCCGATTCCCTTAAAGACCCGTGATGTTATTTTTAAAGTAAGTTTATATAGGTAACCCACGTGTAGAAAAATGAAATAGAAAAACTTATCACTGAATTATTATAACAAGGTCTATTTTTCCCAAGCACATCACCGTTTAGCTCCCCAGTTTTACTGGTTAAAAATAAAGGTGGCGCCTGGCAACTATGAGTGGACTACAGAGTTTTAAATACCATTATAGTTGAAAATTTGTTCAATATGCCTACTATTGAGGAGCTATTAGAAGAATTGTAAGGTGCCACAATATTTATAAAATTAGACTTGCAATCTAGTTACTATTAGGTGTGAATACATCAAGATGATATTCATAAGACCCCTTTAGAAATAATTAGGGTTTATATAAGTTTTTGGTAATATCATTCAGACTGGCTAACGCCCTGACAACTTTTCAAGCCTTTATGGATTCAATTTTCAGCCTTTTCTTTGAAAGTTTAGAGTTATTTTTTTTATGATATATTAATCTACAACTCAGACTTAGATACGCATGTTCAACATCAACAAACAACTTTTTGATACAATACAAGAGATAACTTGTTTATAAAACAACGTAAATGCTTATTCGATGACCCATCTATTTTATCTTAGGTCACGTTATTTTTGCTAATACGGATTAGCCAACCCTAGATAAGATCTCATTTATATTAGCATGGACAATCCCAACTACTATGAAACAACTTAGGTAGTTCTTAGGCTTGGCAGTCTATTACTACCATTTCATCCAACATTATGCAACAATACTTCCACACTCACAATTTATCTTATAAAAGACAAATTTTGTTGGACAAGGGATGTTAACCATGCATTTAACAATTTATCCTCTCAATTACTAAATATAATGGAGCTACATAAATTACTTGCACCTCCATGGATTTAATTTTAACATCTAATATAAACCAGGTCAACAAAATATTATCATTGATGCTCTCTCTAGTTCACTTGAACCGGACGGATCCTTAGACAACACAAAAACTATACTCACATTATTTCATTCATAGAATTTTTCTTGTTAAAAGATGTTCATTTACAATATGTATCTAATGAATTAGCAACGATGGTTTTATACTCTTAAGGATCGATCTATGTCTAAACCTGATTGGTCACCACACAACCAACTTTTTTATCAAAATAAATTATATATACCAACTGGATTAAACCGACAATTATTAATATTAGAAATACATAATATTCGGATTGGATGTTACTCGAGTTCACTAGCTACAATCAAATGATTATCAACACATGTCTTTTGGCCAGGTCTTACTAAAAATATAAAAACATTTATTACAAGATGTGATTTATGTCAAAAAGCCAAACCCCAAATTGATCTACTCTTTGGAAAGTTAAAACCCTTGCGCCTCCCATCTCAAATTTTGATTAGGATAATGCTTGATTTTATTACTCATTTACCCAAATATGATAACTGTACAAACATTATAGCAATTGTAGATCGAATTTCAAAAAGGACACATTTTGACCCATACCACATAAAGCCACAGGGTATATTGTGGCAACAAAATTTTGTGAAATTTGTGGAATATTACATGGAATTCCTGAAACAATTATCTCAGACAAAGGTTCCATATTCTTAAGTAGTTTTTGGAATGAGTTATTTGCACAAAATTACACAACACTCCATTTCAGCTCGGCCTACCTTTCATAGATAGATGGACAAACTGAAAGAGTTAATCGATGCTTGAATCAATATTTGAGATTGTTTGCCGACCTATCATAATCCCAAATCATGTTCCAAGTTATTAAGTTTGGCAGAATATCATTATAACACCATATTTAATAATTCGGCCAACATGACCCCATATGAACCAAGGTTCGATCAAACTCCACCTGTTGGGAATAGTGTCCAGCAATATTCCTGATTTGAAGAACTGCTTAGGTCAATGGTAAAAGTTCTATTTGTTTGACCTTTATTTAATATCTTTATTAGTCAAGCTTATTTATACTTGTAGGTTCTGGCTTCTTCAAATAGGGGGATATTGTTGGGTATTCTGTAACATCCCAATTCGAACTAGACCCCTCGAGTGACACGAGTCACTTGGGATGTGTGGGCTAGGTAGGAGTATTGAGGTCCTAATGGTGCCATGGATGTGCCCTGATCTCCAGGAGTGGGTGTAACCATGACACCTTTGAAGATAGAAAGAAAATGGCAAAGGATTGGTAAAAGGGAGTTAACGCCGACAGTAGCTTTTGCTAACGCCGGTGTTAGCGGACGAATCTATGCCCTTGACTTTTTTCCATGGTGGGTGGCAGAAATTGCCTAAAACTAAGTTAAGAGTGGAATTAAAAGCCAATAAGCAGCTGGCACCTAGTGTGGCGTTCTAACATAAGGGTTGGAAAGATGGAATTTCATTTAATGCTCATTAATGCAAAGCTCTCTCTCCCTCTCTCCCTCTCTCCTAACATGAATGGGTTGAACTCTTAATCGGATGGCCCTATTCATCTTCTTATTCTTCTTCTTCTTTTCTTCATCTTCTTCCTCACACCACAAAGTTCTAACTTAGGGTTCTTGAAGGAGCTAGCTTGGAGAAGGATTTGGAGCTTGGCCGACCACCACCATGCTACCATGAAGAAAAGCTTGAACCATGGAAGAAAAATAAGGTGACTTTCGACCCCTCTCCCTTGGTGCTAGATCGTAGAGAAAAATAGGAGAGGTGTTGAGCTCAAAAGAGCTTAGCTTGTGAGCTAACAGAGCTTCCTAGGAAAAGACCAAGCCGGATCTTTCTTTTTAGGGTACCTATTGCCGCGAAAGTTCCTTCAATCACTTCTTCTCTTCAAAAGGAAGAGATAGGATTTGATTTCGTGGAA
Organism: Dactylorhiza incarnata; assembly: GCA_033032865.1. NCBI lineage: Eukaryota > Viridiplantae > Streptophyta > Magnoliopsida > Asparagales > Orchidaceae > Dactylorhiza > Dactylorhiza incarnata. Next base: position 8,824,628 of record JAWHQI010000013.1, read on the forward strand.
ATCCACGATCTAATGAGGGAGTATTGGAGGAGAGAGGGTAAGATGGCTTAGGGATTTGCTAGAGGAAGAAGATGATGAGTAGTCCCATGGTTAATGGGTTATGATATTTTAATATAAGTTTGATATAATAAATATTTCTCTTGATGAATAGGCCCATGTTAATGGGTTATGATATTTGAATTTGGCACTTTATTAATAAGGGGACACATGAATAGTGGTGAAAGTCTAGTAACTAAGGGAAGAAATAATTGATCGTAATTGAAGCCAAGGTTTCACGGGAAGGGAACTGGAGGTGTGTAGTAGAGGATTTGTTCTATGTTAGCTAACGCCCAGCGGTAGCGCTACCGCCGGCGTTAGCATGTCGACTCTCAGTGCCGATAGGAAGGACTGGTGTCGATGGGAAGGGTTAGCTTCCCGTCAACATCGACGTGAAGGGTTAGCTTCCTGTCGACATCGACGGGAAGGGTAAGCTTTTCGTCGACATCGACAGAAAGGGTTAGCTTCCCGTTGACATCGATGTGAAGGGTTAGCTTCCTGTCGACATCGACGGGAAGGGTTAGCTTCCCATCGACATCGATGAGAAGGTTTAGCTGCCCGTCGACATCGACGTGTGATGTCTGGATCACTAATGCCCGGCGGTAGCGCTACCGCCGGCGTTAGCAAGCAGAGAATTCTAGGCTCTCCCCCTTTGGGTGGTAGGAGTTCCTGAATTCCCATGTCAATTGAGCAAGGCTTAGATGAATGTTATGATTATGAAATCGGACATTGCGATGCATAATTATGGTAATAATAGATAAGTTGTGATAGAAATTTTAGAGGATTTGTGTTCTGAAATAATCTCTTGATTAAATACTATGTTATAAATTATTACGTGAAGATAATTCCTACTGTTGAAGTATAATCCTACTGTTGAAGTCCAGCCCCTAGAGGGAAGGAAAGTAGGTCATGTTCGGGGCTGAGTAGAACTCCTTGGTTGTGCATTAGGACTGAATGTGCTATGGACAATCATTATGATGAATGAAACATTAAGAGGAGCATCTGGATATAGAATGTGGGGGAGCAGGTATGAATTAGTATCCATGTCACTTGATAACCTATTGGATGGTTTAGATTGGTGATAACCTCTCAGTAATGTAGATAGCTTTAATCGTATTGAAATACATTGCGATTTGTGCATGCGGATTGAATATTGGTGATACGTTCGGGCTTACTTATTTAGTAAAATATGAATATGACATCGTACACACAAGTAGTCCTGCAGGGTCTCATAGAGTAATTTCCATGTTATACGCACGCCACTCCACAGGAGTTATGATAACTTGGTATGGGTAGCATTGATGGCTTGGTGTTGATTATAAGATATGGTTATGTCTTATGGTGAAATGTTAAGGACCCAATTGTTGGGGGCCTTGGATGCTGATTAACATCGGTTGAACTTGTACGATGTGAAATGTGAAAAGAATTCATTCATGAGTCCTCGGGTGCTTGATATCACGGGATGTGCATGGGAATTACATGAATGTGCATGGGAATTACATGAATGTGCATAGTTTACACATGGTGGTGTAATTATCCTGGTTGAAGGATTTCTTGTGGCAGATCTACGGGCTCGCAAGTTGTCACACCGATGGGAGATAGCAGATAGATCTTGGCCGGTTGGCCTTTGCTCTTTGTGTTTACTTCCAAAGACCCCTTCCGTGCCTAGTGACCGGTTGGGATGTGCGCTTGGTGTTTACTTCCCAAGACCCTTTCTGAGTCCAGTATGCAGGTGCTCCACTATTATGTTCTTAGCGTTGAGGCGTACGTAAGGCCTAGGTCTGGTAGTGTGCATACCCACCTAGTAGTGGAGAAGCTCGTTCCACTTCCACCGTCTGGCCATGACGGGGGGGTGCCTGAGAGGTTAGCTACCCTCAAAAAGTGGGAAATACAGGTCTATGTCGACCTAGCAAATATGCATGGGTGAGTCATCATATCATAATCATTGCATTACATTCATCCTTTCATGATCATAGCATTGCACCGCATCGGGTCCATCATATAAATTAGTATGGGCTCTTTTATATGATGGGTTCCAAATTGGAAACCTTAACTTATTAGTTTGTATGGGCATTCATATAAGTTAAGGTATGTATTGAAACTTCAGTCTATACCTTACCAGTCGACACAATGCTAGCTTAGAATTGTTCCTTACTTCACTATCATAGTAACTGCTAGCATAAATGTACTCTTGTGTATAGTTGCTTTATTTCTACTGTTGATATAGAATTGCTAAGATTGTACCCTTACTACTGTCACCTGCTTTTGCCACTACTGTTAATATTGCAGCTTCTCTTCATTCCCTTCCGCCTGGTTCCTTGAATTCACCGAGGTAGCAGATGTGAAGCCACTTAGTCTTTATGACTAACGGTTGTTACACCCCCATTTTAGGAGCACAATTAGGTAGAGCTGCAGCGTACGACGCAAGAGGACTGGCAGGCTAGGGTGACAGGGCATGTGACTACGATACCTTGGCTACTGTCTGTGACAGATGTGAGCGTGTGGTTGAGATATAGCCTTATGGCAAGTTTGTACTCTGATGTTTAACAGGATCTTTTGTAGATACCTCTCCTTTTGTACTTAAATGGACAGTAGTACTTAGTTGTGAATAAATGGCTTCTATTGTTTTTCTATTATTGATGGGTTGGCATGATGATTTGTGAAAATAGCCAGCAAGGTAGGCATCTTATGGAGGGGGCCAGCCCATGTGCTGGCACTTCCGCAAGGTGGCTGTCATGTGCATAAGACTCCTCTTGGTCGTGTCTTGTATTCCGGGAGAGGGGTCTTACATATTGTGCCATCAATGTTCCTTGATTTGAAGAAGGAACACAAGTATAGATAAGCCAAGTTGTTTTTTATGTATGTTTTAGTTCATGAAGTGACAGATATGTCAAGACTATATATTTAGTATCAAGACTATATTTTCAATATCAAAACTACACAAGAAGTGAAAAATCTCTAAGTCAAATATCAGCTTTAGCCTTAGCAGACATATCGTTGAGAAAGGAAACATATCATCGAAACGGTTTCAACGATATCATTTTAAAAAAGCTTTATCATTGAGAAAGATAAGTTCAGATGTCTAGTGGATATCATCTTGAAGAAGACATATCGTCTTGAAGATTGAAGACATATCGTATAAAAAGAAACATCTCGATGATATCATCCAGAAGAAGTAGTATCATTGAAATATCAAGTAGAGTCTTGAAGAAAGAAGTATGTCGATGATATCATCGTGAAGATTACATATCATCGACACAATCAAGAGGATATCGGCTTGACAGATGCTGAACTGCAATTAATGCGCCGTTTTTCTTGGAAATAGAAATACAGGGAATGTGCACGCCGCCTATCTTGCACACTGATCAAGGAATATTAAATAACATATTCTCCAAAGAATATAGCTATTACACAGCATTAATGAAGAATATTATTCACTTCCATATTCTGCAAGGTCTAAGAATGGCAAAGCATTTATGATAATATATTCTGCCGTTGTTTTAAATACTCCTATCTGGCAAATTAATTATGGAAGAATTCAGTAAGGGCTTTTATGCAAAGTTACAGAAGAATATAAAAGAAAGAAATTGTTGATTTCAGATACTTGATAAAGTTATTTTCTCTCTCGTTCTTATTCTCATACATACAAGCAGAAAAGAGAAAATAAAGTATTCAACAAGAAGACTTCATTGTTGTGTTGTGAAGATCAAAGAAAAAGAAAGATAGAAGCTTCTTCCCTGCTGAAAAGTTCATCTGATATTTACTTGAAGAAGATTCTCAAGAATAGTTCAGAGATTAAAAAGATCTCTGGGATTATATTTGCAAGAATAAGAAGACCTGCTATTCAAAAGCTAATATCTTGAAGCCTTCACTTCTGCAATAGAACAACATCTTTCTTATTTGGTAGGGTTCTTTGTGATCCTAAGGTTGTAAGATCTTGTAATAGATCTGAGTGCTGGTAGGGTTCTGAGTGAGCCTGGGTTTGGTAGGGTCCTTTGTGATCTTGAGTTGGTAGGGTTCTTTGTGAGCCTGAGTTTGGTAGGATCTCTATGAAGATCTGAGTAGCTATAAGACTTGAAAAGTCTGAGTTGTTGGTAGGGTTCTTTGTGAACCTGAGTTGTAATATCTACTTATTGAGAAGAGATCTGAGTTGGACAAGTTGCCTAGTCTAGCACATTGCTAGATAGGTGGGAGGGACAGTGGAGTACCTCTTGACACATTGTCTTGAAGGGAACCACTATAAATCCTGTGTATTTTCTGTGTTGTTTCTGTGTTGTGCTAGCTAGAATTTAAAGTAGCAATTAATATTGAAAACACCTAATAACCCCCCCCCCCCCCCCATAGGTGTATTATATACAACCCATATCTTTCAATTGGTATCAAAGCAAGGTTGAGTTCAAAGGCTTAACAGCTTAGAATAAGATCTTCAAGTTTATTGGGTTGTGATCACAAACAATGGCTGGTGAACATTATAAGGAGATGAGTTCAATAATGCTGCCTATCTGTACCAAAGAGAATTTTCCCATCTGGAAGCAGAGGATCAGATTGTACATGAAAGCCTCAGATCCGAGAGTCTACTTGGCTGTAGAAGAGGGTCCAAATGTCCGCATGACTATTCTTGTGGACCCTACATCAGCCCTTGTTCCTAAGACATTGTCTCAGTTCACCAAGGATGAAGTAGCCTTGGTCACTATGGACAAAAGAGCAAAGAATATAATTGTAAATGCAATAGATGATTCCATATTTCAGAATCTGATCCATTGCAAAACAATAAAGGAAATGTGGGAGTCCTTAGTTGTATACATGGAGGGAACAAAAGAAGTTAGGGATTACAAAAAATCACTTCTAAATCAGGAGTATGAATCTATTAGGCTATATAAGAAGGACAATATAGCGACATGTTATGAAAAGTTCTTCAGAATTGTTAATGGGCTTAGAACTTATGAAAGAGAGTTTACAAATTATGAGCTCAATGATAAGTTCTTGAGATCACTAAACAAAGAATGGGATATGAAGCTTTGTGCCATCAGAGAAGTTGGCAATCTGGGAAACATGGAGCCTCAACAGCTATATGGCAAACTCTTATCATATGAACTGCAGTTGAATACTAGAAAGTCTGAAAAGGAGTGTTTCAAAGTCTCCAGTAGAGAAAGGGAAGTGGCATTTAAAGCTGAAACTTCAAGAAAGCACAAGGTTATGGAACCTTCTTGCATCTCAGAAAATGAGTTCATCAACAATTCCAGTTCTGATCTTTCTGATGGAGAACTCTCCTTATTCACGAAGCAGTTCAAAAAGTTGCTAAGAAATAGAAGAAGAGGAAATAGAAGATAGGAAGCTTCACCCTCTACCTCAAGGAGAGAAGATAAATCCGGGAACAGACACAAATCAGAAAGGTATGATTCTAAACCTAACAAATATATTTCTACTGATATAATTTGTTTCAGGTGCAAGAAGCCTGAACATATCATAGCTGAGTGCACATCCAAGAGAAAGGAAAATAATGAAGAAAAGAAGCACTCAAAGAGAAGGAAGATGGAGAAGAGCTTTTAGTAAGAAAGTCAGAACCCAAAGTGACAGTGACACTGAGTCATCGTCATCAGAATCTGACAGCCAACTAGAAGTAATGGCCTTTTCAGATGAAGAATGTTGTGATGAAACCCATCATAATCAGGTAATTCCCAATGTCTCTCTTACTATATCTGACACAGATTCAGATGTCAGCTGCTCTTCAACTGTAAGAGAAGATGTCACTGACAAATTTGCTGCCCTGCTTGGAGCCCTTAAGAAAGCTAAAGCTCTCTGTAAGGCACAAGTAGCAAAAATCATCTCCTTGTGTGACAAGAGAGATGAACTACTTGAGAAAGTAACTGAGCTAGCACAAGATAAGATCAAATTATAAATTCCCCCACTGAGCACTAGCACTTTAATTGAAGTATTTAAGCATAAGAATATTACAATCAAAGAGCTAGAGGATAAGCTCTTAGAGGAAAGGAAAATTATGTCTAGTTATTCCAAGCCACAAAATGTTCTTCCATTGATTGATAGCTTTTTACAAACAAATAAGAAAGGTTTGGGCTACTCTAAAAGTGAAAACAGTGGGAAAGCTGCTGTCACAACCCGCATTTTCTCCGAATTTAAGAATATCAGAGTAAGAGAAAATACACGTCATGATGCCACGTCATATAGGAGACAACTGTAGACGCTCAGGCGGGAACCTATTACTTAACTAAACAAACTTGATTATATGATAAGTCATCATTTGAAATCAATTATCAGGGGTTTTGAGATAAGAACTGTGTCTCTCAGTTCGTGGATCAACTAGTCCACCGAGAAAGTATATATAATTGCAGCGGAAAGTACTTAATTTAGTTTACTTAAAGTCCTACATGTATGCAAACGACGGAGCATGAAATAAATGATATGCACATAACTAGGCGTACTGTAAGGGTAGAAAATACCTTTAGGCGACTTTTAAAGTTAAGGGTTTCAGTTAGAAAGGATGCAATGAGAATGAGGAAAAAATCATTTTATAACTATAGTGCACCTAGCATAAATCATTCCCAGAGGGTAAGGTACACAAGATCTAAAAGTAGTGGCATAATCTGGCAAATAATCTATAAAGTATAAAAAGGGGCACAATGGGCGTCAACAACATGACACTAACCCATTGGCACTAACTAGTATGTCTGAGCACAAGAAGCAACTAAAACAACTACCTCGCAACAGCGGGGTGAGCAGCTACCAACTCTGAACTCCAGGCAACACCACTAGCCGCTACGGCTCTGAACCTGAGGCATTCAATAAAACAAAGAACGCCTCAGCAAGGAGTTGCAAGTGGCAGAAGATTAGCAGAAAAACGAACAAGGCATAAGGGGTACCAACCCAAGCCAGAATTTACCGAAAGAGAGCTCCAACAAAGAACCAACAAGCATCAAGTGCACTATATACCAAAAGAGGAACCAACATGTTCATTTATTTAGTTTCATCAATTAAAGAGACTGATCAGCTCAAATTATACGGGAGCGGTTAACTACCTCCGCTACCCAAAGCCCAAAACCAGGTGGGGGTACCACTAGACCCTACCACCCAAACACGACTACCGTGCAAGGCTATAACATTTTCCCCCACTGTCTCCCAAACACAACTACTGTGTAAGGCTAAAGGCAGTAGTTCTTATTACTTAAATTTTACTTAAACACGGGACGCTGCCCGAAAGAAAATCACTGGAAGGACCTAAGAATTAGGGTCAAGGCAAAGTACACCTCGATCAATATGAATCATAAGAGTAACTCAAATGTCAACAGACCACAACGAGTAGAAAGAAGTTCAAACGGGAGGAATTCGAGATCTTGTTGCTGTTTGAATTCGTCGGAATTCGTCGGGATTACACGGAATGTCCCGTGACATCTCGACGAATGGACACAGAAAAATCTTTAACCTGATTCGTCGGAATTCCACGGAATTCGTCGGAATTCGTCGGGATTACACGGAATGTCCCGTGACATCTCGACGAATGGACACAGAAAAATCTCTAACTTGATTCATCGGAATTCCACGGAATTCGTCGGAATTCGTCGGGATTACACGGAATGTCCCGTGACATCTCGACGAATGGACACAGAAAAATCTTTAACCTGATTCGTCGGAATTCCACGGAATTTGTCGGAATTCGTCGGGATTACACGGAATGTCCCGTGACATCTCGACGAATGGACACAGAAAAATCTTTAACCTGATTCGTCGGAATTCCACGGAATTCGTCGGAATTCGTCGGGATTACACGGAATGTCCCGTGACATCTCGACGAATGGACACAGAAAAATCTTTAACTTGATTCATCGGAATTCCACGGAATTCGTCGGAATTCGTCGGGATTACACGGAATGTCCCGTGAAATCTCGACGAATTGACACAGAATCCCCTATTCTGCTGTGTGGCCAGCGGATAGCGATTCTCCTAGAAGCTATTTATCCTTTGGGTATAGATAGGACGGTTTTCTCCAGGGAACAACTACCCGATTCATAGCAAAGGAAGAATAATCAAGGAAGCTTACATTAACACTCCAAAACTTAAGTTAAACCGAGCGACATGAAATCGACACGAGCGAAACAATACTTCAAGAACAGAAAGAGGAGGAGGAGGAAGCCACTTGCCTTAACCTTGCAAACTCGAAGATCTTTGCTCCGGAAGCTATGGTTCGGCTAGGAAAACACACGAGCACCGATTCCTGAAACTTTTCGGGTCGAAAGAAGGGGTTAGGTCACTACCCTAACTCCAAAAATTCCACAGAACGGGAAAAGCTTACCGCTAGAACGAAGATCTCGCCGAGAGCTTTCCAAATCTTCTCTCCAAACGCGATTCCGACTACTACAGCCCTAGAAATCGCCGATCGAACGCTCCTCGAAGCTCCGCACTCGCCCTTTCGCTCGGCGGCTGATTTGATCGAGGGAGGAAGAAGATGAATAGGAGGAGGAGATTTTAGGCTTATATATATAACCCTAAATTATTATTTAATTAATAAATAAATTCCCCAATTTACTTAACTGCGAGGGCGACCGAAACACCTCAGATTTCTACGAAATTCGCACCTTAACTAAAACACGGTGTTACGAATCCAACGGCGAAGTCAGAATTTAATTCCGACGGGCCAAACTCGGGCTAAAGCCTCCCGAAGCTAAAAATCTTGAAATCCACTCAAAATCTTCACTTTAACTCGAAACGACGCGAAATCTCGCATGCTTGACCTAAATCACAAGATTTAACTAAGCTAAAACTCGAAACACTATCAGACGAGCTGACATAACGCCCTTATGCCAAAATTACGTCACAGAGGGTACGTAAAATAATTAACGAAAATCAGGGGCGTTACAGCTGCTCAGGGAAAAATAGTGTTTAGAAAAGTGATCATACCCACAAACTCATATGATCACAGTAGCATCTATGGATGCAAAGAGATCAAGGAGACAAAGAGTGGTCTTAAGCTCTCTTATACTTGGCTTAGCAAAAGGCAAACTTTCCTTGGGAAGAGTGCACTATCAGTACCCCAAAAGAATAATCCTGTGAAGGCTTTCAAAAATTATCATGTTGGGGAAAATTCTTCAGCTTCGAAGAAGGGAGGGTTAGCTGCCAAACAACAGCTCAACCCAGTTAGACCAAGCACAACAAGAAAATCTAGATATAATAGATTTGAATGTTGGTGTTGTGGTAAGATAGGGCATTTTGCCTTAGACTTTTGGTTTAATCCAACTGTCCGGAATTCTCCTCACATGAGAATTAGTAAGAAAGTTGATGATCTCCAATTTAAATCATTCTCTAACAAGCACCTAGGACCCATGAAAGAATGGGCTCCTAAGGGTAAGTAATCCATCTTGCAGGTATGCCCAAATTCTGATGCACAAAACTATATCTGCAAACGATAACAGTAAGTGTACTTTATCAAAAGTAGTATAGGTTTATAAAAACAAAGGTCGTATTAAACTCGGGGTGGTTGAATACTTTTACTTCAAGAAAATCTCTATTATTCTATCAACAAAACTTGGAGTTGGTTTGCTTATAAGAAAAGTGCGGTGAATTAAAATAGCGATTAAAGCAACGATTTAGAAAGCCAGCACTTGATCTTGAATCACCATGGAAATAAAATAGAAGAAAACAATAGTTCTAGTTCTCTTAAGAAAACTGCTTTGACCGTGGAGGTTCCTGAATTCTAAATGCCCCTATATCGAGGATGCATTCAACTGAATTTAGGTTTATCAATCGAACTTTCACTCTAGAATCAAAACACCTGAAACTCGCTTTATCGTAGTGAAGCCCTCTATTGAATTTGACTCCAATCTAGGAGATTTATGACATTCTCTCTCGAGGGTTGCATGCAACTCTCTTTATCCTTGAATAATCAATTCGTATTATGAACCGCTTGGCTACATTAAATATGAAAACATGCATGAGCATTATATATCAAAGATATAATCTCATCGAAAATAAATCGAGGATAAATCTTAAGCATCTCCGAAGAAGAGAAAAAGAAACTCTAATTTACTTCGTAGCTTATATTATTCTTTGAATCATCTCGACCGAGTACTAATAAAACTTTAGCTACTCATTGAGATTAAGGAATCAATAGAAATAAAAGAGTGCATTATGAAAGAAGAAAAGAATAAGGGAATAAGAAGAACTATTTTATTGATTGCAAAAGAGAATTACAAACTAAGGAATTAAAAGTACAATTGCAAGAAGAAAGAGAAGTATAAGAGAACAATACAAGAAAATAAGACTTTAGCTCCCCAAAATTCATCCCCTTGAATTGTAGAGGAGCTGGCTTTAAATAGGCTGAAATTTGAGGATACACGCCCGTGACCAAGGGCGTGTAAGGGGCGTGATCGATGATGGTGTGGAGAGGGCGCCTTCTGGCTTCAATGCGGGCGTTACGTGCGCGTCACGCCCTAGGTCACGCTCATGACCTAGGGCGAGTAATCTTCAAAATGGCGCCTGGAGGGATGCTTTCGGTGGGATGATTTTGGCGGGAAGTGGCGCGGGATGAGTCACGCCCGTGTACTAGATGTCACGCCATCGGTCACGCCCGTGAATGGGGGCGTGTAATTTTAAATGATGTGCAGCTGATCTGGCTACTGGAGGCGGGTCGCGGTCGTGACACTGGGTCACGCCCTTGGTCACGCCCGTGACCTGGGGCATGTACTTGGTGAATCTACATGGAATGAGCCCGGGGTGGCAGCAGTAGGTCTGGAGCACATCTTAGGTTGTCATGCCCTTGGTCACGCCCGTGGCCTTGGGCGTTTACTTGCAAATTTTGCTCAAAGTGTCCAGAAAACCTGAAATATTAAATAAGTTTAAGTTAGCTCATGGAATTGAAAAAGGGGATCATTTAAATGAGAAAAGCCATATAAATTATATAATTTTATATTAAATTATAATAAAATAATACTAAAATATGAGTTTGTAAACTACTCATCAAATGCCAACCCATTTGGTATTTGGACAGTGGTTGCTCCAAGCACATGACTGGAGTAAAGAGGTATTTGAGAAATTTCACCCCAGTGGAGAATGGACCAATAATTATATATGGAGGTTCAAATAGGGGGGGTGGACTAAAATACATGCTCATTAGTGAATGCAAATACAAGATAGAAATGAAAAAAAAACTATACATTGAAGATAAGGTTGAATATTAAATGAAAGAAAAATTCATTTCCAGAAGATTGCAAGGTGCTCTAAGATAAGTCAGGCATCGTCCTCAATGGCAAATTATAAGGAGTTGTCAATCAAGTAATACAGGAGGAAATAAATCAACTCAAAAGTTGAAAAAGGGGTATAGACAGGAGAAGGGCATTAAGCTTGTCCACACACCTTTTTCCTATTACAAGGTTGGAATTAAATAGAATATTCTTAGTCTATGTAGCCCATAGAGGATTCCAATCCTATCAAGTGAATGTGATATCAGCATCTTTAAATATGAGACTTGAAGGAGGAAGTCTAAGTAGCATAGCCTCCAGGAATATCTTAAAAGGTGCTGATAATCTTCTCAAGTTAGACAAATATCGGATAGGTATCTCAACGATATAGATGACTTCTCAGCGATACAGAATGAAATGTCTCGACAACAAAATCTAAGTCTCGACAATATTACTGGAGTCTCAACGTTAAGGTTGAAGTAATCTTGACGACACTATCGACGACAAAAATGCACATCGTCGAAATACAACCCAGATACTCAATGCAATATTTGATCTGTAATCAGAGCCGTCCGATGATCTTTTAATCTATTAATCCGGACAAAAAGGTATGCGCCTCTTCATCTACCTCTACTATAAAAAGAATGAATACTTAAGACAAAAATTACACTTTCATTTGCCCTAAGTCATTTCCACGACAAACCTCTGTTCTGTCTCCAATAATCGTTCATTCTCAATGTTCTGCTTCAATGGCTCCCAAGAAGGAAGAATCTTTAGTCATCTCCGGCTGTGAGCTTTAAAGAGGAGGATTCCACTCCTGCTCTGAAGAGATTAGGTCAGTAATTGGAATATTGGAGTCGGCAGGGCTGGAATATCTGTTATGTGAACCCTGTGTTCTCATGAATAGGGAGCTCCTGGAATTCTTTGAAGGAGCAAGAATCAATAATTCATGGACCATCTTAAAGTCAGTTGTGGTCAGGAAAAAGATCAAGATGTATGTCAAGAGTTTAGGAAAATCCTTGAGAATGTAAAGGATGGAGAAAGAGGTTGAAGAGGAAGGCCTAACTGTTGAAGACCTCTCTGCAGGATATGCCTAGTGTGGGCATAGTGGCAAGACCTATGGGTCCATAAAGAGAGTAGAATTCAACCATAAGGGAAAACTTCTTGCTGATATTGTTGGGAAGGTATTATTGTGTAAGCCTGGTTCCCATGACAGGATTTCTAAAGAAATGTTTGAGGTTATGTGTAGAATCATTGCTTCAAAGAAGACTGACTGGAGAGAGTTTCTGTTTCAAAGGATAAAGACCACATTGAAGTCCCCTAGCTTTGGAAGAATACCATTTCTCTTTCTTCTGAATTCCCTTGGGGAAGTGTTGAAAATAAAAATGGGAGTACCTCTATATTATTCAAAAAGGTTAGACTCAAAAATGTTGGATAGATGGGATAAAGTTATCTCCAAATCTCCCAAGGATACCCAAGCAACTCTATAAGAGAGGAAAAGAAAGCAGTAGTAGGTGATGACTCGGAGGAGGATGGGTCATCAAGCAGTTCTGAAGAGGAAGCCCCATTAGTTCTAGACCCAAATCTTTCCAAAGAAGTTGAGGAGAGAAGGAGCACTGTGCAGGGTTGTGATCCAGTTGAGGGGGAGTCCTTACATGGGAGCTCAGCCCAAGACACTGAGAGAGTAGAGGGGGAGTCCCTACATGGGAGCTCAGCCCAAGATACTAAGAGGATTGAGGGGGAGCCCCATTTGGGGTGCTCTACCCTAAGAGATCAAGGTATAGAGAGTGTCCTACAAAATTTGGGACTACTGGTAGTTATTCAAACCCTACTCAGACAGAGGGGGGGGAAGTCTGTTGTTCCACCAACCCAAGGGTCAGAAGTAGAATATGCAGGACAAGTGCAAGAGAAGGAAGATGCAGGCAATGCGCCAGAGGGTGCTGTAAGTGTTGAACCCCGGACTGGGCTTGACCTAGTTCTGTTCAAAGGAAATCAAGTGCTGGTGGAAGAAGAACAGATGCAGGTAGACTCTCCTGATCTTCTAGGTCAAGACAGTGCTACTGCAAGTCATCTAGAGGAGAATGCTGCTCCAGAAGTGGATATTGTTGGACCATCTTCTGCATATTCAGGCTCTCTATTCCATATGATCTCAGCTTTGTTGAATGTTCAAAGGGAGAAGATAGAAAGGTTCATTCTGCAGACTACAGATGGCCTAAGGCAATAAATGAAGGCTGAGCTGCAAACTGTGAAGGATGATACACATCATCTCAACACACAGTACACTCACTTCCTTCACTTAGCAGCTCCAGCAATGGAACATCTTGGTGAGGAGATCAACAAGGTTGGGCATCAATCTATCCAAATCATTCAAAACTAAGGCAATATGTCAAGGAATACTGAGAGGGCTTTTCAACAAATAGCAAGCTTTATGAATTCAGATAGAGATCAAATTCTGAACAGAATGGATCTGAATACTCAGACCGCAGTTGGTCATCTGCTAGAAGTAAGAAACAATTTGGATGAGTTTAACCAGCATCTGGCTTGTTGGTACAAAAAATGTACCTCCAAGTCTCATACTAGAAAGAGACGAGGGGAACTGTGGAGTGCCGGTTACTTGGGATGAAGGATGTCAGATGAGAGATCTCTAGAGGAAAAAATGCTTGGTATTGATCTCAAAAAGAAAACATAGAGAAAAACTAGATCAGGTCAGGATGAGAGGTAGAAAAGTGACAGAATTTGAGACCGCTTGCACAGGTTGCAAGCTGGAGGCTCAAAGCAAAAGTCCCTTTTTAGGTACCCCTACCCCTCTATTTATAGACGCGGAAGCTTCCCGGGGTACAGGAGAACTAGGGCAGAGATGTGGGGTGTTAATAACAAAAAGGAGAAAAAACACTAGACCGCGCGGTCTGGCGGTCTGACTAGAGTTTGGTCGCTCATTCCTTAGGAGAATTACTGGAGAGGAGACGGGCGGTCTCCCAAAACTGAGACCGCTGGAACTGGTCCTTTTGACTGACAGCGAGAAGTCGTGGACTTCCGGAAAACATGATCCCCGCACATTTTCATGTTGCGCTGGAACTTTGGAAATGTTCGCTTTGACCGCTGAGACCGTGACCACCATAAATGCGCCAGAATCTATAAATACGGCTTCACAGCTTCAGAATACAGAACCTTCTGGAAAGAACTGCGAGCTTGTTCTTTAAGCGGTCACCATTTCTTAGATTAGAGCAAACTCTGAGATCATACTATCTTATCTGGGTAAGCGACCGCCCAAGGCGACTTCTCCAAAAGAAAAGGGGAAAGGGAAAGTGACAGCTAGCTCCAAGAAGGTGCTGGCGGTTAAGGCTTTCAAGCACTTGGCGATAACTGATGTGGAGAAGAGGACCGATGGCTCTCTCCCGGAGGTAAAATAGCCTGAATCGATAGAGGTCAATGCGGTCTTGCTAGCCTCTGATGTTGTTGATTTATCGGCTAACTCTCCAGGACCTTCTGTGCTGAATCTTCAGGATGTCTCTGTTACTTTCAATTACCATAGTTCAGAGGAAGTTCTCAGCCAGGTCGCTACATAGACTGGTGAGACAGCCTCTACTAAGGCTATCAAGGCTTAGTTTCAAGAGCAGAAATCTGCAGGTGAAAGGATCATATAGCAGATCGCAGATAAGCAGGATGCTGCAAAAGGGGTAAAGAGAAAAGGTTCAAGTTCTTCTGCTCAGTCTGCCAAGAAAAAGTAAAGCGATTAGAATAAAGACATGACCTCCAAAGAAGGCGATCACACTCCCTGAAAGTGGCATTCTCGGTCATCCTTTTATGGTTGCTTCTGAGAAGGTAAGTGACCAGATTGGTCTCTCTTTCTTTTCTGCGGTCTCAACTTCTTCAAGAAGAGAGGACCTAGACTTCATTGTTTATCTTGATGAAGATACTCTAACAATTTCGTCTTTTCAATCTCGCATGTGCTTGACCCTTTCGTGTCTGATAATCTTCAGGAGGCTGCCGCAGAACAGGAGATCAAAGAGAGGAAGAAGAAGGTCGCTGAAGAGGCGGTCAGGTTAAAAGCAAAGGTGGAGAGGAAGGAGAAGGAAGAAAAAGAGAGAAAAGAAAAGGAGGAGAAAACAGTGCAGATTGTCGCGGGGAGAGAGAGAGAGAAAAAGGAAAAAAGAAGAGATGGTAGCGCTGATCGTTGCCGAGAAGATGAAAGAGGATGAATAGAAGGCAGTTTTGATCGCTGCGGAAAAGAAGGAGGAGGAGAAGAAAGCAGCCCTGCTCGTTTTAGAGGAGAAGAAAAAGAAAAAGCTCTCTGATGAGGAAGAGGATGAAAGAGCTCGGCAGATCAAGAAGGAGAAGATCGCACTCTCTGGCGAGCAGAAGTATCTCTCTGCTTCCCAGAAGAGCAAGATAGACAAAGCAGTAGAAGACCACGCAGCAGCGGTCTCCGCCCTGCGAACTGGTAAGGGGAAGCTGACTACAAGACTGCTGGAGATTCTTCCTCTGCCCTCTCCTCATATTAGATCTCCAAAAGAGCAGCATGAAGTCATCATTATAGAGACGAATGACATCCTTGTCAGCAATGCAGAATTAAAAAGAAGAAGAAAAGAAGGAGAGAGGTCACAGAAGAGAGAATTGGAGAAAATGGACCTCGAACGCTTAAGGGGATCAGATCGCCTTTTGCTGATCGCAGATCTTGAAGTTACAAAAGATGTTGAAAGTACCTTACGTGACTGCGATCTCGATTTCTTTCCAAGTACTCTATTTACGAGGACTCTTCCATTTTTGAGATGTTGTAGTTGAGCTAACTATCTTCTTCTTTTGACCGTAGATGCTAGTAAGGTCACGGAGACTCCTGAGGAAGGGGAGATCCCACAAAAGTTGATGATTCCCCCGCAGCTCACTGATATTCTCAAGCCTCTGTTTGAGGAAGTCCGCACAATAAGAGATCGGGAGCGAGCACTAGATGATCAACTTCGGCTTCTCACTGCTAATTTCGAAGAGAAGTTGTGTGCAAAAGAGAGACAAGTTCGCGAGGAATGCGACTTCAAGAATATTGAGCTCGTCAGAGCGCTTCGAAAGGCTGAGAGAGAAGCTGAATATTACAAGGGAAAAGCCACCGCCCTGTCCGCTGAGGTTGCAATATTCAAAGGCTGCTCTGCAAAAATGTCAATGAGGCCAGGAATTTCTGGCGGTCTCCCAGAAGAGAGACCGACTTCTGAGATCATCGCGATTCCTATGAAGCAAGTAGATAAAAAGGTCGCAAAGATCCATCGAGCTGCAATGGCAGCGAACCATAGCTTTGCAACCACTTTATCTGCGGTCAACAAAATATAGGACGTTGTGGCCTTCATCGGAAGAAAGCGCCAACCCAGGAGATAGATTTTACTTTATTGACTTCTTGCGATCTGGAAACATTAATTCTGAACAATTTGAAGTTCGTCGTAATATATTATGACAATTTGTTTTTTTTATGCGATCTCTATGATTGTTCTAATGCAGATCTATTTTACATATTTTCGTGTTGCTGTTTTATGATATTGCGATCTCAATTTTCTGAGATTGGCGCTATTGTTTGCTGTCTTTTCATCCCTATACAGGTTCAGCGATCTGACGTGTTTCTTCGGCGATCTTCTAAAAAGTAATGATTACAAAACCATCCTTTTTTCTATAAATAGCAGGCTTTATATTCTTCATTTTGAGCTTTCTGAATGCGCCCAAAGCACCGGTCTCAGCGAACTCTAATAATGGTGTCTGCTAGAGCTTCTTCTGCTGAGACTTTCCTGAGTGCCAATCACAAACCCTGTCGGCTTTCAAAAGATGAATATTTATCGTTTCTAGGGAAGCATATTATTCAGAATCAAATTGTTGTGAGACCACCCAAGGAGGACGAAGGATTGAATTTTGTAGAAGAGAATAAATATGCCATTCCCATCGATCACTTTGATCATGGCGTGAAGTTCCCTCTCCCTTAGGAAATTCTTGAGGTGATGGATTTTTATGGATTTGTGTTCGGCCAACTGCCTCCCAACTCTATCGGTCTCAATAATGTCTTTATCAACTACCTGAGATCGCAAGAATAATGTTCTTCGTGGCTCTCTTCCACGCGACCTTCACTGTGAAGTCACTGAAAGAGGGACAGAAAAAGGAAGAGTTTAAAGGGTTAATATATTTTTCATGTAATGGTATAAAGATTCTGAATCTCCCTAATAAAGTCCCTTTCTGTACGGAGAGATTGTTGATTTTTGAAGGTGATCTCGGCGGTCTCAGAAGTCAACCATCCCCAAGAAAAGAGGGAATCTTCAGAAAGAACAAAATGATCTCAGAGGACGAGCTTAAGATCTTAGCCTTCCTAGTGGGCAAGTGCCTTGATCTCCCTCACTACCTTGCGATCTGGCCTGAGATCATTGTGGTCTCTCCAGAAGAAAGTAAGCAATTTTACCTACGGTCTCTTGCGATCTCATCATAGTTTTTGCTATTTTTTCTAACTGTTCTCTTCCAGCGGCCTTTACGATCCCTGCGATCGACCATGTGGCAACAGCTGAAGAGGTGCTTACCCAGAGGGAAAAAAAGGAAAAAGAGAGATCATGAGCATGAGATCGCGAGGTTTGGTGGCGAGTTAGAGGCCGCCAGCGAACCATTTCCCTTAATCGGCTTTGGGAAAAGACTGAAGGATACTGAGGGAAAGCGCCTCCTCAAGTGGAGCACAAAAGTAAAAAGCATGAAGGTGTCCACTGATCTCCCTCCCTAGAGTGGGAAGATGACGCACCATGATTTTGTGGTCACCTCTGCTCTTTACGGGAAAAGCAATTCCATGGAGGCATATGACTTTGAGACTGACATACTCCCTGATCTCTGCGCACAAGCGACCGCTAGGAGCATGGCCTTAAACCATCTTATGGGGCGGTCTTTGCGAGGTGCTCTGAGAGACATCGAGTGCCTACAAGAAGAGCGAAACATAAGGCTATTTTACCTGAGGTCTCTAGCTCTCCTTTTTTATGACCGTGTGATCTAACTATTTTTCTTTTGCAGCAATCAAGGAAGGCAGCATATGATGCGGACAATCCTAAATTCCAAAATGCCATGATTCATCATGTGAAAGAGACAGCGGAGCTAACGAACTCAAAACTCCGTGACTACGGCGGTCTCACTGACGAGTTCAAAGAGGTTACATTTGTCAACCTCTTCCCAGATGCAGCAAAAGTAATAGAGGAACAGTCGCACACCGCAGATGTGACCGGTGTTGAGGAGGAAGAAGATGTAGAGATCGAAGGAGACGCCGATGTAGCAAGTGAGAGCCAATATGTTGAAGGAGATGATGTAAGCTCTGTTGCGGGCTCAAGCTCTGGATCCAAGATTTCTCATGGAAACTCAGAAGAATCTTCAAAAGAGGTCAATTCTTCTTCATCAAATGAGCGGTCTTCGAAGAGATCGAGGAGCGAGTAGAAGATTTTCTGTAATTTTCCTTATTCATTTTAAATTTTGATCACCGGGCGAACTATGTAATAAAAAACAATGAAATATATACAGAATTTTGGCATACCTCTCTTTTGTGGATGAATGCTCTTAAAATTTTCCTGTATTTATGTCGATCATTCTGTTTGTGAGCTCATCATAATCTTTTTAGCGAGAAAGGATCGATCTTAGCGGACTATAACCTGGTTTCTTGGGTATACTAGTAGTTTTATCATTTGCGATCTCATTTTCGTGAGATGGAAATGGCATTCGATCTCAATGCCTTTGGTATTACTGAGTTTGAAAAAATAGCTATATGCATAATATTCTATACTTTGGTTAACTCATAATGGCGGTCTACTTTTTATCAGACCGCCCTGTAAGATGATGCGAAGCTCACCTTAATCATATGAAATCACTATGTTGTGAAAATTCTCTGTTGAGACATAGAATCATAACTTTTCACAAATAAATAATCTTGATTATCAATTTGAAATCACACTTGAGCAAGAGATAAGTAACGGTCTCAATAATCTAGACCGTTCCTTCTGCAAATGATCAGACCTTGAACTTTAAACCTCGCCATTTAACCCAGATTCTTTGATATTCAGAAAACCTTAGAACTTATCAGACTAGGTGGCTTGCGGTCTCAATTTCCCAGACCGCCACTCAATAGATGAGAGAGGAACCCCATGAATATTTATATATATTTTGTGAGAGAAAAAGTAAAGGAGAAAATATTTAGCCTGCAATCCTAATTTCTTCCGACCTCCTATTGTGAGAATACGTGTGGGAAGCCCTCAAATAATTTCAAACGTTCACTGAGCACTTCTTAATTAGAAGGATTTTTGGAGGAGACACAGGTGGCGGTATATAATACTCCAAACTTCTCTTTGATAATGTAATCATGGTTAGCGATCTCAAATGCTGAAGACTATCTTTTAATATAACGATATAAGCATAACTTGCGGTCTTAGATGTTACAGACCGACTTATCATGGAAAATCCAAAACTGGTGTTCTCCAATATTTTAGACCGCCCACTCTTGATGAAGTAGTATAGCCTTGAAGAAATCCTAAACCCAAAACTGGCGGTCACCCATATTTCAGACCGCCCATTCTTGAAGAAATAGTATAACTCTTTCCTTTGTAAGCCTCACCATGAGATCAACATGTTCCGCTCTATTTTGGACGATGAGCCTTTTCAGAAGTACTTACGGAAAATATTCCTCCTTTCTGTATTCTTCATGAACTTTGTGAAATTTTTCACAAAAAGACTCTTAGTATTCCTCCTTTCGAATTCCTTTACTTACGGAAAGTTTTTACCAAAGGAATTCTACCACTTGCTTTTAAATGTAATTTGAAAAAGGATACTACTTGATGAAAGAAATGCAATATAGTTTGACAAGCACAAGTGAAGAAAAAAACCTTAGAAGTAAGCATGGTAAAAACAATATAGTCAAATTAGTAATGCGGTAAGATAGAACAAAATAACCAATAGTAGCATTTTTATTATAGTTTCACCATTCCAATAATATTGCTAGTCTCTTCACATTTGAGCTTTAACCTTGAAAATTTTCTTAACTAATAGGCAAGCATGATTGAACATATTCAAAAATATAAGGACTACTAAAATGTAACAAATTCGTATTTCAAGTAAAGAAAACACTGTAGAAATCATGCATTACAATATAGTGCTTTTATTTAGGTTTTTAGAGAATTATGAAATTTTGCATTAGGATCCAGTTCTCATGAGTAGAAGATTTATGAAAAACAATGATGTGTGCATAAGGTGTTTTAATAAAAGTATACAAGTGAAATAATCAAAACACATGACATATGTAATGACATAGTGACGATAATATTAAGATTGTAATCATATAATTACTTTCACATATCAATTTTAGAATAAAATTTCAAAGCACATTTCATGAGTACAATTTCCAAGGAGCTTAGCCAACACAATGCTCATTAAGACTTATCAGGGAGCGAAGTATTGCTTAGGGGATCACATAAGCAATTTTATTAATTTTTATTTTTATCGATCCGGTGTACAAATAGAATTAATAGAAAAAGAATGTGTTTGCACAAGACACTTTATAATTCTTTCCAAGGTGCTCAACCTCACAATGCTCATTAAGACTTATCAGGAGGGTGAGTAGTGCTTGGTGGAGTTATCTTTGGCATTTTATTTCATTATATTTTTTTTAAGTTTGGTCCAAAGGTCTCCGAATTCACTTGTTGTTGCAAACATGAACAATATTGAAATAACATTTCTATGTGAGCATGAAATTTATTGTTTGAAAGATGGTGTAGGTAATTTAGACATACAACTTAATATGTTAAAAACTATTACACTACACAATCATGCAAGACTAAGATTATGAGCATGTGTAGACTACCAAAATAGTGAGCGAATGTATCATTGATTAGCATAAAACATAACTCATACTTAGAGGCATGCTAAGAAATCATACACAATTTTCTATAGACTATTTCATTGAATATAATCAGATTAAGGTCAATGCATGAAGATAAAACAATGTTTAGGAAATTTGAAATTAAAATTAGACATTGAAGACAATCTTTAAGTGTATGCCTAATCAATTTTGACCATTTGAAACAAAATAACTATGATGTTTGCTCTTATGAAGTCATATAGTCAAACCATAATTTTGTAAATATTTTAGAACAAACAAATGACAAAAACATATTTTTGAGCATTTTGATTTATTTAATTTTTTTGTATTTTGGAATAAAATTAACAAATTAAGAACAAAATAATTTGAAATCGGAGAAAATAAACTGAGAAAATTCATTAGAAAAACACCAGGATTATTAGAAAAAAAACATAATTTAAATATGGTCAAAAGAGCTAACGCCTGGTGTTAACTACTCAACGCCAAATCAGAACACTATTTTTTGAGATTTTTGAAAAAAAATCCTTGGAATAGGGAGTATGTATATGACCTTCTCAGTGTAGAAATTTCAGAGAATTTGGAGAGGAATAGAAGGCTATTTAAGCATATTTTTGGTAGTTTCAAAATGGTTTTTATATTTTATATTTGTTTTTGATTTTTCTGGTAATGAAAAAGTAATTAAGATGTAAACACACATATATATAAGTATATGAATGAATAGGCAGAAAAAGTTGTAAAGATTGGAGAGAAAAGCTAACGCGGGGCGTTATTGATAGCGCCAAGCGGTAGTGCTTTTTAGTTCAATTTTGATGATGGTGTTGCAGATAGATTCATCTTTTAAGATATAGGATAATTTTCTTTTTAGTTATTGCAGGATAATGCCTGAGTATATAATTACTTTTGATCTTTGTGAGACTTTAGTTGGACTTAGCAATTTAAAGTGGATCTTTGACTTCCTGAGGTCTACCTTAAGAAGGGATCGCACCGGTACTAGGATATATGATGGGGTGACATCTCAAACCTCCCTTTTTCAAGATATTTAGGTGTTATTGGTTGCTAACCATACTAAAAATTTACCTAGCCAATTTGATATATCTAAGACTCCCAATTTTAGTTTAAGCATGTTGAAACGAGCATCGGGGAGAGGTTTTGTGAATATGTCTGCAAGTTGGGATTATGTGCCTATAAAGCTAACTCTCACATGTTTTTTCTTAATATGATCCATGATGAAATGATGACGCACATCTATGTGTTTGGATCGTGAATGATGAATGAGATTGTTTGTTTGATCTATTGCACTTTTGTTGTCACATTTTAATTTAATATTATTTAGATGCACCCCAAAGTCTTCTAGTTTATGACTCAACCAAAGGGCTTGTGCACAACAACTTCCTAGTGCGACATATTTGGCCTCGGTGGTGGAGATGGCAACAGAATTTTATTTCCTACTCAACCAAGCAACTAGTGAGGATCCTAAGAAGTGACATGTGCCGCTTGTGCTTTTACGATCTAGTGAACACCCAACATAACTAGAGTTAGAATATCCATGTAAAATAAATGAATCATTATAAGGATACCATAGGCCTAGATTAGATGATTCGATTAAATGTCTAAAAATTTGTTTGATCGCTTTTAAATGAGATTCTTTAAGATTAACTTAAAATCTAGCACATAAGCAAACGACAAACATAATATCGGGTCTGGACGCACTTAGATATAATAATGATGCAATCATTCCTCTATATAGTGTTTGATCAATAGATATTCTAGCTTCATCTTTTTCCTAATTTTAGAGAGGCACTCATAGGAGTGGACGCTTGTTTTAAATTTTCAAATCCAAATCTTTTTAATATATCATGAACATATTTCGATTGATTTATAAATATTCCATCATTTCTTTGTTTGATTTGAAAACCAAGAAAATAAGTAAGTTCGCCTACCAAGCTCATTTCAAATTCTTTTTTAATCACACTTACAACTTCATTATATAATTTATCATTAGTGGCTCCAAAAATGATGTCATCTACATAAATTTGTAGTATGATTAGATCATTATTAACATGTTTGATAAAAAGTGTATTATCAGCACGTCCCATTACATAATCATGTTTTAATAAAAATGAAGTTATTCTTTCATACCACGCAAGAGGTGCTTGTTTTGAACCATATAGTGCTTTATCTAGTTTAAAAACATGATTAGGGTATTTTTCATTTATGAAACTGGGGGGTTGTTCAACATAAACCTATTCTGTAATAATTCCATTTAAGAAGGCACTTTTAACATCCATTTGAAAGAGATTAAATCTTTTGAAGCTTGCAAAAGCAAGAAAAATTCGAATGGATTCTAAGCGAGCTATGAGTGCAAAGGTTTCATCAAAATCTTCCCCTTCGATTTGTGAATAGCCCTGAGTTACTAAGCGAGCTTTGTTCCTAGTAATTCTAGATTCACTATATAATTTATTTTTAAAAATACATTTTAAGCCTAATACTGGATGATTTGATGGCTTTTCTATAAGATTCCAAACCTTATTTCGTTCAAATTGTTTTAATTCCTCATACATAGCTAAATACCAAAATTCATCATTTAGTTGGTAGAGATGCTTTTAGGTTTAATTTCAGAAATGAAGCATAAATTAGAGAAGGATTCATGAATGGAAGAGCGTGTCATTACCACTCTTGATGGTTCTCCAATGACAAGTTCCCTTGGATGATCTTTTGTGAATCTAAGCGCACTTGGCAACACAAACTCTTCTTGTACCTCCTCCATTTCTTTGTCACCTCCAAGTAGTTCAACACTATCATCCTCCAAGGGTAAAGATGGTTCCTCTTCTTTTCCTGCACTGTTGAAATCTACACAAAGAACAAATTCATCAAACTTCACATGAATGGGCTCTTCAACCTTTGTAGACCTTTTATTGTATATCCTATATGCTTTACTAGCTGAAGAGTAACCAACAAATATTCCTTCATCACATTTTTCATCAAATTTTGCTAAAGCATATTTGGTGTTTAAGATAAAGCATTGACATCCAAAAACATGAAAGTAAGATACATAGGTTTCCTTTTGTAATATAATTCATATGGAGTTATTTTTGAGATTGGGTGAAGCATGACTCGATTTATCACATAACAAGATGTATTTACGGATTCGGCCCAAAAGGATCTAGGCAACCCATACTCGGATAACATAGTGCGTGCGAGTTCCTGAAGGGTTTTATTTTTCCTCTCTACCACACCATTTTGTTGGGGGTGCGTGGAGCGGAAAATTCATGTTTAATACCTAGATTATTAAAAAAAGTGGTGAAACTATCATTTTCAAATTAGTAGAAGACTCAAATAAGACATTAAGGCCTTTATCGCATAGTTGACTAATAGAAATTAAGTTGTGTTTTAAGCCATCTACAAAAATGACGTTTGTAAGAGAAAGGAGTCGTTACCCACTGTACCGGTGCCTAATATTCTTCTTTTACCATTGTCATTGAATGTCACTGTTCCTCCTTTCTTCTTTGTGAAACTAAGGAACATTACTTTATCGCCCATCATGTGCTTGGAACAGCCTGAGTCCAAGTACCACAAGTCTTCCTTATCCTTAGCCTGCCAGCACACCTAAAATGAAGATGTTATTGAAGATCTAGATACCCATGAGGTTCCTCCCATAATATAGGTGGTGACCTTAGGTACCCAGATTTGTTTTAAAGTGCGCTTTCCCTTCTTCCTACACGAGTCCATGGTGTGGCCAAAAAATAAACAATTTGCACATGCAACATAAGGAGAAAAGACCTTTTTCAAATAATTTTGTTGACCCTTACTGGTAGACACAGAAGTGGAAGGGGTGACAGAATTATTATTATTAAAAGAATTTTGGTTTCTGGAACTAGAGCTAACGCCAGCATTAGAAGTTAACGCTGGGCGGTAGCTTCCCGAACCATAACCCAGCCTAAACATTGTAGAACCATAGCACTGGTTGCCCAAAATCTTGTCTAGTGATTTTTGGCCAACCCTGAATTTGTTTATTGTCATATTAAGATCATCGATTCGGGCATTTAAGGGGAAATTTTCGCTTACTAAATTTTCACACCTCTTTGCAAAATTTTTCTTTTCATTTCCTGTTTGAGAAAGAGAATTTTTTAAACTTCTTTCTAAGTCTCCCTTTTGTTTTGTGAGAGATTCGATACTGGAGAGAGCCTTAGAAAGATCGTTTTCTAGTTCTTTTGTTCTTGCTAAGTTATGATCATTTTCTTGGCTAGATCCTATCTCTTTTCCCAAATTTTTTATTTTCTTATTTAATTTTTTGATTTTGTTTAAAAAAAATTATTTTCACTTTTTAGAAGATCAAGATCTTTTAGACTTTTACTAAAAAAAATTGCATGTTTTCATGTACTCAATATAAAGGTCATCATAAGTATTAGGAATTACCTCAATTTCGCTTTGGACACTGCAATCGTCGTCCGTTGATTCATGGCTCCTCCCCATAAGGCACAGATTTGCCTCATCACTATCGCTTGAAGTTGACTCCTTTGAACTTTCAGATAAAGAGTCATCCCACATTGCAGCCTTCAAAACCTTCTTCTTTTCTCTTCCTTTATGCCACTTTTCTTTTTGTTCTTTCAAGTACTTTGGTCATTGGCTTCTTATATGCCCGGACTTCCTGTATTGGAAGCACTCAGGAGGAGGTCTTTTTTCATCGTCGTCGCTTGATTTTTCCTTTTTCTCTCTTTTGGATGATGAGCCTTTTCAGAAGTACTTACGTAAAATATTCCTCCTTTCTGGATTCTTCATGAACTTTGTGAAAATTTTCATAAAAAGACTCTCCTCGTCCTCTTCCTCATTGTCATCTTCTTTCCTTGACTTTAGTGCCAAAGCTTTCTTCTTTGTCTCTTTGTTGAATTCTTCATCTTGGATTTAGAGTTCTACCGCATGGGTTTTGAGATTCCCAATGAGGCTCTCAATCTGGAGCCGTCTTAGATCGTGCGATTCCAAAATAGCTGTCACCTTTGGATTGAACTTCAGAGGGAGAGATCGAAGGATCTTCCTCACCAAGTCACCATTCGAGAAGGTTTTTTCAAGGATCTTTGAGGCATTTACGACCTTGGTAAAACGTGTGTACATCGATTCCACGTCCTCATCTGAATCTTTCAAACTCCGATTCCAGTTGGAAGATTTTGGATTCTTTAACCTGAGAGGTACCTTCATGAGTTATTTCTAGTAAATTCCAAATCTCATAAGCAGTTTCACAAGCACAAACTCTATTAAATTCAGTCCTATCTAATGCGCAAAATAAAGCATTCATAACTTAAGCATTATTCTTATGTTTATTTTTATCCCCATCATCCCATCTATCTCTAGGCTTTTCCATGGTTACCTCTCCAACAACATAAGTAGGAGTGGTATACGGTGTTTCGACACTAGCCCAGATGTCTAGTTCTACACTTATTAGAAAGTAATGCATTTGTGTTCTCCAATTGTTATAGTCGGTTCTGGTGAAAAGTGGAGGTGTAACATCCCCCAAACAACTAGACCCCTAGAGTGGTTTTGTCATGACTAGGTCATGATAAAACCCTAGGAAACTTGAAGAGATCACTTGTCCTTAGGCTTGAAGGGGAAGAGCACATTGGTATGCAAATAGCAATTTCCAGTTACCAAGCTTAAGGTTGGACTTTAGGGCCTCACCTTGACCCTTTGACCCCATCATGGCACACCTAACCCTTTAGATGGTCCCTTAGAGCATTTAGGACCCATTGGGGTCAACCAAAGAGGCCAAATTGACCAAAGTCACCCATAGCCTCAAAAAAGTCAAACCACCATATTTAGGGTCAATTAGGGTTCAATTGGACCAATTGACTTTCCCCAAGTTCCATTGGTCACTAATGGAGGCCAATGGGTCAACATTGACCCATGGGGCCTAATTAATTTCACCAATTTGACCAAAGTCTACACTTGGTCAACCTTGCCCAAAAAGAGGGGAAAAGGCTAACTCAAGCCCAATCCACTTGGGCTAGGCCTAATTGGAGTAGCCCATTATCTTAGGAGACTGATAATTACCAGGAGGTTCCACTCAATTTCTGTAAATGGTAATTAGGAGAGAGAAATCTCATTATCTCCAAGAATGGAGGAGAGAGAAAGAGAGGGATTAATGGCATTCATGGCTTAGGGAGATCAATAGCCACCATTTCCTCCTCTAATGTCTCCATTCAGTTTACCCAATCAATTTGGAGGAGTTTAATGGCCATTCCCAGCCACATAGAGGGGGGAATTTGAGGAGTTTTATCCATGGCCGAAAATGGCCATTAATGGCCTTCATGGCAATTGGAGGTTACACCACCTCCCCTCCCCAATTGAGCCTCTTATATCCATCACTAGACTGAGGGGAGCATTTTCCCCCACCTAACTGAAGGAGTCGGCCCATCTGGATAGGAGATTGCAAAGGTGCCAAAGCTTCAAGGTCGGCCATGGCCAACAGGAAATCGGCAAGGAGTCACCCCTCCACACAGATTCGATCCGCCTCCTCTACCTTAGTGCTAGATCTTATCATAATTTGGGGCTTGATCCGAGCTCAATTGGGCTCGGATCGTGCTTCCGAAAGGGCTCATTTCGAGCTCTCTTTCCCCTCCTCTAAACCCCGATTCCGACCACCTCCGGCCGGCCAACCACCCCCTATCGCTGGCCACCACCTCAATAGAGGTGGTGGTGGCATTGGCTGGCCGGGAAGCGGCATAGGTGGCCGGGAAATCATCCCTCAAAGAAGCCCAGGATGGGTTGTCGCTCGCTGTCCATCCAACTAGGACGATGACTGTGAGCCGTCGGATCTACCGTAGATTTAAAAGATTATGTTATATCGTTATTCTATTAATTCATCGATCTGAGTAGAAGTAATTCGTCGAGCTGTATCCAGAGTTCGTCGAACGGAATTAATTCATCGTACTGAATTCGGAGTAAATGATTAGGTTATAACCTTATTTCATTAATTCGTCGTACGGAGTAGAAGAAGTTTTGAGTTCATCGAACTGAACCCAGAGTTCGCCGAACGGAATTAATTTTCCAAAATAATAGTTGAGTTCGTCGAACTGAACCCGGCGTTCGTCGAATGGATTTCATTTGTCGAACACACTCTGGAGTTCGTCGAACTGATAGTTGAGTTCGACGAACTGAACAAAGAGTTCGTCAAACGGAGTTAATTCACCAAACTGAATTAATTTGTCGAACTAAATTAATTCGTCGAACGAAGATCGGATTTCATCAAGCGCACTGAAGCACGACATTCGTCGAACGCAGAACAGAGTTTGTCGAACGCAGGTTGGATTTCGTCGAACACAGAGACTTGTTCCAACACATTTTGTCATACTTCCTGCAGTAGTTCATTTTAATTATTAAAAATACTAGAACCCCTCAAATGAAAAGTGCCCAACATGAAAGTTGTAGCCCTTGGAGTCTACTTTATGTTAAAATTAATTTCACCCCAAAAGAAGTTCTGTAGCCCCCTGTAGGTCCATCTTGGTGGGACTGGTCCCTAGTGTAGGACAACCACCATTTCCTGAATAACTTTTGATTGGGTTAGGGGATTGACTTGAAAATTGAAACCTAGGCTATTTACACATACCCACACATCATACCCAAAGATGGGAATTATAGGAGAAACTTTTTATAAGGTTTTTGTAATAATTTCATAAATTAAATATTAATTAATTATTGGGTCAAATGAACTCCAATGCCCTCCAAATTTTGGTGGGTACTTCTTAGGGTCATCACATGACCCTGGTAAAAATCTCAGCCCAGTTGGGACTGGTTTGGTTGGGTAATTTGTCAACCCAAGTTGGGTCAAATTAGGTTAAAGTTAGGGCATGGTGTTTATCTTGGGATATTATGGTCAAATCTCTTCACCATGAGGTGAAACCTTGGCCACTGGTTTAGGGTCACTCAAAACACCCCCATGAGTGGTTTGGGGTGGTATGGAGGTGGGCATGTGAAAGTGGAGGTCAGATCTTAAATTACTCTAGAGGGGGGGTGAATAGAGTATTGAAATTTTTTTTTAATACGTTTTATAGCAGAAATTAAACTACTGTTTAGGTATATGTGTATTTAGAGTGAGTTATAGAAAACTACAGAATTAATAAAAAGAACACATAGCACAAGCATAAGCACACAGAAATAATCAAGCACAGAAGACACAAGGAGCTATAGTAGTTCCCCAATAAATCTGGGTACGTCTACTCTTCTACCACCTTTGGTAGGAATCAACTAGGAGGGTTGATAAGGTGCCCAGGCACCAAGGGATTTTTGATAAGGTGTCCACACACCAATAAGCTTTTGATAAGGTGCTTAAAAACCACACTAGGATTTTTTGATAAGGTGTCTTGCCACCACTGGGTAAACTTTTGAAGGGAGTATTAACCCTGTACAGAATGAGATAAAAAGGTATAGAGTGTTCTTCTCTGTCAATGATCTGAGAGAAGGCAAAAGATGTTGAAGCAGAAAGCTCCCCCTGTCTGATGAGAGTTAATGACAGATTTTTGGACAGAGCTTTCTCAAATAGAAGTCTTTGTAGCAGATGATCTCGATGAAGAAGAAAACTGAGAAGGAATAGTGTATTTGCTTCTTCTTCTTCTTCTGAAAGACTTCTTCTATCCTCCTTTTTCTATGATCACAGATGAGAGAAAGTGATAGTCAAGTTTTTCTTTATGTTTCTCACAGAAGACGAATATCTCAGTTCTTGCAATTCTCTATCTCTTGTTTTTCTTCTGATAACTGTATGTATATATCTTTTCAAATTCAAATCTTTTGTCTCTTTAAGGAATGTCTTTTTCTGACTTAAATCCTTCTTGGAACCAGGCAGCCACCCAAAACGATTTTGGCAGGTCCTTTTAATTCCTTTTGTCGAGAAAGATGCCTTTGGCATTAAATGTCAATGGCTATTCTTCTTCTTGGAATAGAAGGAATATAAGGATATAATAAATGAGAAAGATATCCTTATTTGGCTGTCTGAATACGTCCAAGGAGAAATAAATATATCTGTTATTTTGCTGATTTGAGTTCAGAGAAGTGACATCCACTGAGAATATAAATTTGAACGTCAGAAAGCAATTTGTCGAGCGTTGGCTAGAATTTGTCGACCGCCGCTAGTCATTTGTCGAGCGCTGGCTTAGAATTCGTCGACCGCTGCTAGTCATTTGTCGAGCGATGGCTTAGAATTCGTCGACCGCTGCTAGTCATTTGTCGAGTGCTGGCTTAGAATTTGTCGACCACTGCTATTCATTTGTCGAGCGCTGGCTTAGAATTCGTCGACCGCTGCTAGTCATTTGTCGAGCGCTGGCTTAGAATTCGTCGACCGCTGCTAGTCATTTGTCGAGCATCACTTGCCATGTGTTGATCTTGAATTTTCCATGTTCTGCCAATCTAATCAACCTAAAACTTGACCCTAAGGCTATACATTGGGGTCAATACAAATCCTAATCAACATATAGTGATCCTAGCCCAAATTAGTAATAGGGTTGTTCCAACAATCTCCCCCTATTTGGGTTAGGATACTATTTGACAAATAATTAAATAGATACAGCAGAAAGTATAAACAACAGAGCAACAATGAAATGAAATATATCTGATAGATAAAAATAGATCATCAGATAAGATAGAAAATAAATGCTCTGAGTTTAGAAACTTTACATTCATAATCAAGCAATTTATTTAAGACTTTTTGTCCTGAGAAGGTGGCTTGAATATGATTTTCCTGTTGGGGTCTTCTGATTTCTTTTTGCTGATATACAAATCTTGAGCTCCAATGATTTTCTGCTCTTTGACACGAGGGATAAATGCTTCTGGGTGCATATCACTATATTCCTCAGCATTGAATGTTTTAACAGTTTTGTATTTTTCAAGTTCTTTTCTTCTGTATTCTGACATGGTTGAGAAACCTGAGAAATCTTTGCCTTCTGCTTTAGCCTTTTTAATCTGTGCATATGCAATTGTTTCCTTCAGTCTTGCCATATGACAGGTTTTCTCTTCCTCTGGATCTAGAAAGTAATAGGTATCTTCTGAATCATTTTTGTCTTGAGTGACCTTTTGAGGTACTCTATCTCTGTGAAGAGATCCATCAGATATGTGAAGTTTGTATTCTGAAGATATTTTAGGAGAGGAAAAGATTTTACTTTCTTGAAGGATAGGTGCTGATCTCTTAGAGAAAGGAGCACTGGCGGATCCAGAGGCTTGAGAACCACTAGAACTACCAGATCTCCTAGAGTGTTGAGAGCTTGGCTTCTGAGAGAGAGATGAAACACCTGATAATCCTGTTGCACCAGCTGCTGGAGGAGGAGGAGGAGGGTGGTTGTGCTTGACTGGTTTGTTAGGGATGTAGCCAGTCTTTTTGAATTTCTTCCTCCTATTGTTCTCATTTCTGGAGAGCTTCATCCAGTGAGGAGTTTTCTCATCAAGAGGAACATTATATAAAATGTACAGAGGAATGTCATTATTTGGATTTGGGGGCTTGGGAGCAGCTTTTGACTTAGCTGTTCTTTTCTTTCTTTTCTTTGAAAGTGTATCATCAGAATCACTGTTGTCATCATTATCATCAGAGTCAGAAGATGCGATTGGCTTATTGTATAAGTCATCAATTCTCTTGATTGCTTCACGAGCCTTTAATCTTTCTTCTTCAGCTTTGTCAAACTCAGCATCTGCTTCTTTCCAAATTTCAGCAAAGCTTGGCATTGGTTCTTTATTCCATACAGGATTTGGAGGTGAAGAAGTAATTTGTGAGGCTGTTGAATCATCAAGAAATTCTGCAAGATCATCTTCATATTCTGCAGAGTGATCCTTTATTTGAATGTCTTGAACAGTGAATGAAGGAATAGAAGAGATGTAATTTTGTATGATATCAAAATGGGTCTTCTGAGGAAGGCATATCAGAGCCTTTGATAGGTCCTCTATGTATACCTTTGGTGATACCCTTGAAGTATATGTGACATCAATTTTTGATAATAAGCTATATAGATCACAGGATGGATGAATGCATATATTATTTATTTCTTCTATAACTTGTGTAGCTGAATCAACTATATCTGTATCAAAAATTGTAACTTATGTATCTTCTTCTGGATGTTCTTATGTTCCTGGAACTTCTTCATAGGACATCTCCCCCTGCCTAGCTTCAGGGCAGCCTGAATCTAGGCCCCTTGAAGAAGGGACAGCAATGGAGAAGGAAAGAGATGTTATTTTAGCAGATAAAGTAGAAAGAGCCTGAAGAACTGGAGCAAGTTTTGCATCCAGGAGCTGGCTTATTTTAGGAAGAATAAGATCAAAAACTTGATCAGCAATAGAGGAGAGGTTGAGGGATGGATAATCTGGTGGATTACTAGAGGATGGTTGTGAAGTGGATGGAAATGATATTGGAGGAATGATATTGCTGATGATAGTGGTATGTGTGGGAATTTTTAGATGGATTGGACTAGGAGAATGAATAGATGAATGATATTCATTGTGTATTGGAGAGGGATGTGTGGTTGGTAGTGGTTCTGAAGATAGAGGAGGAGGTGTAGCATCACTGATATGGGCAGTTGAGAGGGGGATATCATTGATGGGTGTTATTTCAGTTGAAGGAGGGGATGAAGAATAAGAGTGTGTAGGAGAAAGTTGAGCAGGTGGAGAGAGAGTATGAGAGGAAGGAGGAACTGAGGAAGGATCTTCTAGAAGGGTAGAGGGAGTGACTTGATCAGTCCTTGTGTCCTCAGAAGCTTTACTTTTTCTGGATGCCTCAGCTCCTGTATTCTTCTTGGGAATTACTCTATTCCATTTAGCAAAGAGAGCTGAGGTCAGCCTCTTGCTGGCATTTATTGTTACTTTTGGTGACACCAGAAGCTCTGGATGCCTTTCCTGCAGAAAAATCCCTAAGATTCTTCCAAAGCATACATTGTCTTTAGAGTTTTCTTTTTAATCAATTCAAAAAGAATTGATCCCCAGTTGACTTTCTTCTTCTCCATTAAGGCCACCATTAAAAGAAATTAGTGCCTACTGATATAGTCATGCCCAGAAGTCTTGCTCAGCAAGACATTTCCAACAATATCTGCTAAGAACTTGTAGTCCTGAGATAGATTCTTTTTCAGAAGGTGGCTAGGGTTTCTAGTCAGATGCCCCATTTTGACTAAAGCTTCATCAAATTCATTTGAGCTTATGTCTAATTCATCTTCACCATTTTCAAAGCCAAAGATTTCAGAAAGGATGGTGGGAGAGAGAGAGAGACATGATGACCTGAGATTGTTCCTGACAAGCTTTCATCGACTAGTTTTGCAGTGTAAACCCATTCCTTTATCTCTGCAACGGCTATCTTCTGCCTGGTGCTTAGAAGATTCCTTAGATGTTGTTCATCCAGCGTTTGAAGAATGTCCTTGAAGATTTGGTCTGACTGTGCAAACGAGTCCATGTCAATGTCGAAACCTGCGTCAAACTTCATTAGGTGCAGAGAGGCCTGAGGAGTCGCCATTGTTCCTGCAAAGAAAGTTGAAGATCAAGTGCAGAGGGGAACTGGAGGGAAAGACGATTTCTGTAGGCGCAAAGCTTAGAATAAGATAAAATAAAGCTTATATAGAAGGGTCGAAGAATGAGGGCGCATTCGTAAACCACTGTTCGACAAAACCTAATAAAATTAGAAGTCGAAAAGGCTTTATTTCTTTGTCTAGAAGCGTTCGACGAGAGCATCTTTTTCGTCGACCGACATTCGACAAACGACATTGCCTTAACTGACTCTGCCTTTAAGAGGTTTCAGAGGCCATCGTTCGACAAATGATTCAAATTTGTCGTTCTTCGTTCGACAAATTTGTGAGAAAAATAGAAATACTTAATTTTTAGCTGATTGAATCTCCATCTATCATTCCTAGTTGATTTATAAAGAAGATGTGCTTCTTTTCATCCAAGGGCTTGGTGAAAATGTCAGCTCTTTGCAAATCAGTAGAAATGAATTGTAGGCAAATTTTGTTTTTATCCACATTGTCCCTGAGGAAGTGGTGCCTAATTTCTATGTGTTTAGTCCTACTATGGAGAACTGGATTTTGTGCTATAGATATTGCACTAGTGTTGTCACAAAATATAACTGAATTATTTAAGTTGACACCATAGTCTAGGAGCTGATTTTGTATCCACAATATCTGTGAGCAGCAGCTACCAGCAGCTAAGTATTCAGCTTCAGCTGTTGATGTAGACACAGATGTTTGTTTCTTACAAAACCAAGATACAAGTCTATCACCAAGAAACTGACAAGTTCCTGATGTGCTTTTCCTATCTACCCTGCATCCAGCATAATCTGAGTCTGAGAATCCAGTTAATTCAAATTCAGATGTTGTTGGATACCAAACTCCCAGATTATGGCAACCCTTTATATATCTTAGAATTCTTTTTACAAAAGTAAGATGAGATTCTTTAGAATCAACTTGAAACCTAGCACAAATGCATGTAGCAAACATTATGTCTGGCCTACTGGCTGTTAAATAGAGTAGAGAGCCAATAATTGCCCTATACAGTTTCTGATCAACAGGTTTCCCTGATTCATTAGTATTAATAACAGCATTAGAGGCCATGGGTGTTTTCATAGTTGAAGAATCAGACATTCCAAATCTTTTCACTAATTCCTTAGCATACTTAGATTGAGAGATGAAGATTCCTGATGGGGTTTGCTTCACTTGAAGACCAAGAAAGTAGGATAATTCACCCATACTACTCATTTCAAATCTTGATTGCATTAGATTGGAAAATCTTTTGCACAAATTTGAATCAGTAGATCCAAAAATAATGTCATCTACATATATTTGAACTAGTAGAGTTTGATTTTTATGTACTTTGTAAAATAATGTTTTGTCTACCATGCCTCTACATAAATTGTTTTCCAAGAGAAAGTTAGCTAAAGTCTCATACCATGCTCTGGGAGCTTGTTTGAGACCATAGAGAGCTTTATTAAGTTTGAATACATAGGAGGAATGAGTTGGAGAGATACAACTTGGTGGTTGTTCCACATAGACTTCTTCTTTGATGTCTCCATTGAGAAAAGCACTTTTCACATCCATTTGATATACCTTAAACTTCTTGAATGCAGCAAAGGCCAAGAAAATCCTTATAGATTCAAGCCTTGCAACAGGTGAAAATGTCTGATCATAATCTATGCCTTCTTCCTGTGAATATCCTTGAGCTGCCAATCTTACTTTATTACTCACAATATTTCCTTGTTCATCAAGCTTGTTCCTGAAGACCCACTTGGTGCCAATAACTGGATGGCCTCTTGGTCTTGGAACCAAATCCCAAACTTTGTTTCTTTCAAACTGGTTGAGTTCCTCTTGCATTGCAAGAATCCAATTTGGATCTTGTTCTGCATCTTTTATGGTTTGAGGTTCAACTTGTGATAGAAAGCAAGTATGCATCTGATTTTGGTGTAGTTGATGCCTTGTTTGAACACATGTTGTGATATCACCAATCACTTGTGAAATTGGAAGATCTCTGACTGTGATATGGTCAGCAGTTGGAGTTGGTTCAGCAGCAGTGTCTTCATTGGGAATTCGTTCAGCTATTACATCCTGTGGAGGATGTTCTGTTGTTGCTTGATTCAGGTAATCAACAAGATCTGGATGATCTTCTTCTTCACTATCTTCAAGAGTTTGAGGTAATGGATGCAGTGAATCTCCTGTCTGTAGATTTAGTCCTTTAAGCTCTTCACATAGAGCTGGTACCTGCAAAGTGTTCTTGGTAGAAGAGTTCTTCTCCTTGTAAAACATGTTAGTTTCATCAAAGGAAACATGCATAGACTCTTCTATTTTAAGAGAGGATTTATTAAATACCCTATATGCTTTACTAACTATTGAATATCCTAAGAAGATTCCTTCTTCAAATTTTGGTTCAAATTTCTTAAGATATTTCTTATCATTGTTATGAACAAAACATCTACATCCAAAAGTTCTAAAATAATCAACTTTGGGTTTCTTCCCTTTAAGCAATTCATAGGGAGTTTTACCCTTAAGTTTGTGTATCAAACTTCTATTCAGAACATAATTTGATGTGCTGACAGCCTCAGCCCAAAAGGATAGGGGCAAGTTAGCATCTGCAAGCAATGTTCTTGCTGATTCAATTAGAGTTCTATTCTTCCTTTCAACTACCCCATTTTGTTGAGGAGTTCTAGGAGCTGAGAAGCAATGTCTGATACCTTCCATCTAACAGAATTCTTGCATGAGAAGAGACTCAAACTCAGTGCCATGATCACTCCTGATCAATGCAACTACAGTAGAGTACTCAATCTGTATGCTCTTAAGAAAGTCTGTAAGAAATTTAAAGTTATCTGACTTTTCTCTCAAAAAGAACACCCAAGTGAATCTAGAGAAGTCATCCACAATAACTAGAGTGTAAGACTTCCCCCCTAAGCTCTTTATTGTAATAGGTCTAAGAAGTTCCATATGTAGCAAGTTTAAGATTCTAGGTGAATCACTTTTAGATAATGATTTAAAGCTGTTTTTGGTTTGCTTACCTAATTGGCATGCCCTACAAAGACCTTCTTTCTTATATGATCCTGATGGTAAGCCTCTAACAAGATTATTTTTAGCTAATTTAGCAATGGTCCTAAGGTTTACATGTCCTAATCTTTTATGCCATAATTCACTAGATTTGCTTAACTCATTAAATAAACAAATTTCTGATTTAGATGAGTTGAAGTTTACTAAATATATATTTCCTTGTCTAATTCCTGATAGAACAATAACATTATCAGATGATTTGATGATGCATTCTGATTTATTAAATGTTACCTGATAACCTTCATCACATAACTGACTTATGCTGATGAGGTTGTGCTTTAAACCCTTGACATAGGTTACTTCCCTGAATGTCACTTTTCCAATTTTAATTTGACCATAGCCTTTGGTTTGTCCACAGTTGGAATCTCCAAAGATCACCTTGGGTCCAAGTTTTGCCTTGTAGTTGTTCAGGTTGGCCTTGTTCCCTGTCATATGCTTTGAGCATCCACTGTCCAAGTACCATTTTTGATTTAATCTTGGATGGTTGTGTACCTGCAAAGACAAAAACATAAACTAGTTGTTTTTGACCTAGACTACCTTGGGTCCTTTTATGTTACCACAAAATTCAGAGATAAATGTCATTTCAGGCTGATCCTTGTAGCATGATATCTCCTTGGAGGTATAGTCCACTTAGTAAAAGGATTTTTGGTATATTTAGGATTAGAATTCTTAGAGTTTTCTGTATAGTGCTTGTTCGAAGAATTTGAACAAATTCGTCGATCATTATTCATTTTATAACTATACTGAAAGTCTATTTTTAGTTTTCGTCGACCCTCGTTCGACAAATTTGAATCCTTTTGTCGAATGTCGTTCGACGAATTCTTCTGAATTCTTTTATCCTTAACAAACTTCCTTGAAATGTCTTTATTTCTTTCTGCAGCTTCTTTGCTTTTAGCAGAAATAAATTTTATGGGTGTGGAGAGGATGTTTTTCTTAATCAGAGATGGCTCTCTTGATGAGGCACCCAAGCCCAGTTTGCTATTATTAAATCTAGCATTGATAGTGCTTGTGATGTCCATCATCCTGATACTTCTCCCATTGAGGGATTCTTCAAGCTTTTTGGCTTCAGATAACTTACTCTCAAGAGTAGTAATGTGTTCTCTGGAGGCAGCCAAATCTTTCTTAAGATTTCCATTCTCTTCACTTATATTGTTCATTTCAACTAACTTAGTTCTGAGAGAGATTATTTCTTTCTCAGATTTTATTAAGTCTTGGCAAAGAGTTTTGAAATCATCTTTGAATTCAATAGAAGTGAAATCAAAGTCAGATAATACCTGATCAATGTCATCTTCTGCTTTTGATTCTAATTTCTCTTCATCAGAATTGTTAGTTGAGGCATTGATTGCCATCATGCAAAAACTTTTTTCTTCTTCATCATCACTGGAGCTGGATGATGATGTTGATTGTGACTCATTGTCTGAGTCATAAATAGCCATTAAGCATTGGCTATCTTCTTTTGTTTCTTCTTCATCAGAGGAGGAAGATGAAGAATCTGATTCAGATTCTGTTTCACTCTAGGATGTTGCTACAAATCCTCATCCCTTCTTCTTGTGAGAGTGGGAGGAAGATTTGCTGGAGCCCTTCTTTTCTTCCTTTTCATTTCTTCTTTCCTTCTTGTCCTTCTTGTGTTGAATCTCTGGACATTCAGGAGCAATGTGTCCTGGTTTCCTGCAGCCAAAACATATGATTTCATTAGAATGTTTTTTGTCATACCTTGGCTTGTCATGACTTCTGGATAGCTGTTTTCTGAAGTCTTTCTTGGCCATCTTATAGAATCTTTTGGTTAACAGACTCATAAACTCCTCTTTGTGAGGAGCTTTTCCTTTATCTTCTGCAGCCTTGAAGGCTATGCTTCTTTCCTTCTTGGGTGCTGGGGATGAAGTGGATTCTTCAGTTTCCCTGGTTTTGATGAGCTGCTCATAAGATTTGAGCTTGCCCAACAGGGCTTCAGTGGTGATCTTATTGAGACTTCTGGCTTCTTTGATTGGCCAGATTCTGGAGTCCCATGTGCTGGGAAAGCACATAAGAATTTTGTCATTGATCTCTGTGAGTGAGATCACTTTGTCCAGAGACTTCAGCTCATTTATTATGAGGCTGAGCCTATTGTACATGTCAGCTACATTTTCTGATTCTCCCTTCTTGAAGTTCTCATATTGAGAGATCAGGTGAGATCTTCTGTCTTTTCTTTCATCTGCTGAGCCTGCCACCATGTTGTTGAGAGATTCCCAGATTCCTTTTGCTGAGGTGCACTCAACTACTTTCTGGAATATGTCATCAGACATAGTTAGGGCCAGAATGTTCATGGCCTTTGCATCTGCATTTCTCTGCTTCTTCTGAGCCTCAGTCCACTCAGGAGGTGGAACAGCAGTGTTGTCTGTTGTTGCAGCAGTACTAGCTGATGCTGTAGGTGTCGGAGGTCCTGTAAGGATGACATTAAAAATCTCCTCATCAATGGAGTTCATATAAAGCCTAATCCTTGCTTTCCATAGTGCAAACTTATTGAGATTGCACATAGGAGGTCTTGTGCTGGAATACTCCTTGTTTTGTGCCATGAGTTTTAAATAAGAAAAGATTTTAGAGAAGGAAACTCTTAGAAAAATTAAGATCTGGTTGATCTTTGTGATTCAGGTGTTAGCCTGTAAAGAATCAACCTGCCTCTGATACCAATTGAAAGTGGAGGTCAGATCTTAAATTACTCTAGAGGGGGGTGAATAAAGTATTGAAAATTTTTTTTAATATGTTTTATAGCGGAAATTAAACTACTGTTTAGGTATATGTGTATTTAGTGTAAGTTATAGAAAACTATAGAATTAATAAAAAGAACACACAGCACAAGCATAACCACACATAAATAATCAAGCACAGAAGACACAAGGAGCTATAGTAGTTCCCCAATAAATCTGGGTACGTCTACTCTTCTACCACCTTTGGTAGGAATCAACTAGGAGGGTTGATAAGGTGCCCAGGCACCAAGGGATTTTTGATAAGGTGTCCACACACCAATAAGCTTTTGATAAGGTGCTTAAAAACCACACTAAGATTTTTTGATAAGGTGTCTTGCCACCACTGGGTAAACTTTTGAAGGGAGTATTAACCCTGTACAGAATGAGATAAAAAGGTATAGAGTGTTCTTCTCTGTCAATGATCTGAGAGAAGGCAAAAGATGTTGAAGCAGAAAGCTCCCCCTGTCTGATGAGAGTTAATGACAGATTTTTGGACAGAGCTTTCTCAAATAGAAGTCTTTGTAGCAGATGATTTCGATGAAGAAGAAAACTGAGAAGGAATAGTGTATTTGCTTCTTCTTCTTCTGAAAGACTTCTTCTATCCTCCTTGTTCTATGATCACAGATGAGAGAAAGTGATAGTCAAGTTTCTCTTTATGTTTCTCACAGAAGACGAATATCTCAGTTCTTGCAATTCTCTATCTCTTGTTTTTCTTCTGATAACTGTATGTATATATCTTTTCAAATTCAAATCTTTTGTCTCTTTAAGGAATGTCTTTTTCTGACTTAAATCCTTCTTGGAACCAGGCAGCCACCCAAAACAATTTTGGCAGGTCCTTTTAATTCCTTTTGTCGAGAAAGATGCCTTTGGCATTAAATGTCAACGGCTATTCATCTTCTTGGAATAGAAGGAATATAAGGATATAATAAATGAGAAAGATATCCTTACTTGGTTGTCTGAATACGTCCAAGGAGAAATAAATATATCCGTTATTTTGCTGATTTGAGTTCAGAGAAGTGACATCCACTGAGAATATAAATTTGAACATCAGAATGCAATTTGTCGAGCGCTGGCTAGAATTTGTCGACCGTCGCTAGTCATTTGTCGAGCGCTAGCTTAGAATTCGTCGACCACTGCTAGTCATTTGTCGAGAGCTGGCTTAGAATTCGTCGACCGCTGCTAGTCATTTGTCGAGTGCTGGCTTAGAATTCGTCGACTGCAGCTAGTCATTTGTCGAGCGCTGGCTTAGAATTCATCGGCCGCTGCTAGTCATTTGTCGAGCGCTGGCTTAGAATTCATCGACCGCTGCTAGTCATTTGTCGAGCATCACTTGCCATGTGTTGATCTTGAATTTTCCAAGTTCTGCCAATCTAATCAGCCTAAAACTTGACCCTAAGGCTATACATTGGGGTCAATACAAATCCTAATCAACATATAGTGATCCTAGCCCAAATTAGTAATAGGGTTGTTCCAACAGCATGCCTTAGAACCCTAGTTTTACCCCTTGGGGTGCATAAAGAACCTTGTGAAGGCCATGTGGTCAAAAGCTATAGAATGGTCATGGAACCTAGGATATATGTTCATGGGGTGTGATTATTCTCTAGGGAATTTTGGGAGAATCTTAGGAGAATTTAATTTCCCTAAATTAGGTCATAAACCCTTTAGGGAAATTTCTTATAAGAGACATTTACATGCTCAAGTGGTCTTGGATGATGATGAAACCTTGGTAGTGCCTTTATAATCATATTATAGACCTCTGGTACTTTTTGTGAAATTTATTAGATGATTTATCTAGTATTTCATTCTCAAGGCACCTATTTTGTCTTAATTTTAAGAAATATAGATAATGGTCCAAAACTCTTTGGAAAAATGTGCAACTTGG
Organism: Dactylorhiza incarnata; assembly: GCA_033032865.1. Lineage (NCBI taxonomy): Eukaryota > Viridiplantae > Streptophyta > Magnoliopsida > Asparagales > Orchidaceae > Dactylorhiza > Dactylorhiza incarnata. Next base: position 8,865,835 of record JAWHQI010000013.1, read on the forward strand.
AGATAGGACATTTCAGAGCACTTGGAAGCTCTGTGAATTTTTATATAAATTTTGGAGATTGTTATCAGTTGGCTACTTCACAACATGCTCATATTAGGATTTCTTTGGAATATTTATTTGAGGGGTTAATATGCCTTTATAAATTCTAAAATTTGGCCTGAGAACTTTTCTGATCAATATAGAGATCTGGTAATTTTCCCTAATTTTGGCATAAGTATTCTTGGTAGTTCCTTCATAAATCTTCAAGTTTGGATAGAAGTTAAATATTAAAAATCGAGGACATTTCCTTATTGTAAAATTGTGATATTCATTATTTACTGTTATTTTGGCATGATAGATTTATCTTAATTTTATGAGGATCATGTCTTGAGAATACCTTACACTTCATGTTCATATTCATACTTGGCAAATATTAGAGAAATTTAAATAAATGTTAAATTGTTGAGAAAAATATGAGTCTTTGGATTTAGTCTTATATTGCCATGATAGACCTCCAGTAAATATCTTGAGTCAGTTGGATGAATATTTATAGTGCCTCTACTTGTAAGCTTCATATAGTTAGTTTGGTCTGCGTATAGTAAAAATATGAAATTTGGATATTTAGGGGACTACCAAGTGGAAGTGGCATGTAGTTGGTGTACATAGTCAGGTTGAAGAGGTTGAAGAGGTTGAAGAGATTGAAGGTCACCAAAAGGAGTTTAGGAGATGAGAGTGCGCTTGGAGAGTTAATGGTAAAGTTGTGCTCGGGATTGACGAAAGATCATCTTTCCCTTAGCCTGTCATAAAATGCATAGGGGTAATTCAAGAGAAATGACAAGAAGGGTATTCTTACGGGTAGCTACCAATAACATTAAGTGTCTTGAGAAAGGGAGCTTTGGGGTGTCATCCCATTATAGTTCCTAGTAACGTAGCGAGCCCCTTACAGGGTAATCCTCGGGAAGTCCAAGGTTAACCATAAATTGTAGGGATAAGTTGATGTACAAGATTAACTTAATAATATGCACACCCATACCCCTTAGTTACGGGAGGTTAGTTGGTTTGGTTGTACGAGCGGTAGGCTCGGTGGTTGAAGCGGCGGATTAGTTAGTCCGGTGAGCTTGTGACATAGTAATGCTTGATGGTAAGGACAGGTTGGTCCGGCGAGCCGTTGGACCGGAAGGTTTTGATGTCGGGCAGGTTAGCCCTGGGAATTTATGTCTTGGGATATAGTAGAACATGTTTGCATGTGTATAAAGGTGGTGGGTCTTCAGTATTGGACGATCGTTCACACCGACGTCAATACGCTGACTCGGCAAGTGTGGAATTTGCACTTAGACATGAAAGTTTGGTGGTCCAGCCAGTAAGAGTACGCAGATGCTCCACGGTTTTGCGTTGAGGCGTACGATAGGTCTAGGTTAGGTAGTGTGAATACCAACCTAGAGGTGGGCATGGCCCAACCCACCACTTCCGTTTGCCACTACGGGAGTATCCTAGCAGTCTTGCTAGCTCCAAAAAGAGGGAACTAAAGGTCTGTGCGCATAAAGTCAAAGTGTGTGAGTTGCACTTGTGTGAACATAGCATAAACAACATAACTCTGCATGTCATGGCATAAGCATTACATTTTAACCCCTACCCCTATCTATAAATTGGTTATGGGACTTTTTATACGATAGGCCTTGCTAAACGACCCCTAGGTCTATAGGTTTGTATGGGCATTCCTATAAATCAATGGTTACTTTTCTATTATATACATGTTTTTGTATACTGCCTTTACTTTTTCTTTACCTGCTCTTACTATGCTCTTTTACTGCTTCAATTATCAATATACATATGTGTAGTTGTAGAAACATTCCCTGTAGATTATGCCCCTGTCACCTGCTATTGTTTATACCCCTTGATGTCCTCCGCTTCATCCTTCCCGCATGATGCCTAGGAGTCACCGGGGGAGGGGTGGGGGATTGGCTTAGTCTTTTGACTAATGGTCGGTGGACCATATCATTTTAGGGGATCGAGGAGACGCTGCAGCACCAGAGGCCGGTGCAGACAGAGGCGGGCCAGTCTAGTACAGGAGCATAAGTTTCAGGATAAGTGAGTGATTAGTAGTTAGCTTCCGTAAGTGATCTTGTAGTGAGGACATGATGTACAGGGCATGAGCCCTTTATTATTGTAACTTTGTTATTTCAGTTATACCATGTGGACATTTATTATATATAGCATGTGATTGTGGACTTGAACTTCTATTGTTCGTTTATACTTTTCTTCTTCTGTGATCGATATGGTCGGCAGGATCGACGTTTTGTAGTGGCGACCTTCCCATTTGATGGTGTCACCGCAAAGCGGCGGTTCTGGGCATAAGACCCGGGTTTTTGAAAAAAAAATTTGGGTCTTACATGAGGTTTACTTATTCCTTACCCCTTGGGGAAAGCGAGATCACGGAGCACCATTATTCCCGGTTGTTAAGCCGATTTGGAATAACATTCTTTTGATACTACTTATTGGATCTTGAGGCGCCCTTAGAGGGGGGGTGAATAAGGGTTTTAGAAAACTTTCAAATTTAATATAAAACTTTTGATATTTTATTTGAATGAGAGTGAATCAACAGTAAAGAGTAGTAAATTAATTAAAACAAATAAGAAAAGACATGATTATCATATATAATATTTTATTACAAAATGTGATTTCTATGACGCTAGAAATCGAAGGCAAAATATGAATATTCTTTTTGTTTTCTATACCGACTCTTCTCACCAAGAACCGGTTGGCTTTAGCTGATCTTTCCCAAATATGGCCTCTGTTGAAATTTTGAAGTGAAGTGGAGGAGACCGGGCGGTCTGATTTTGGGAGACCGTCGAGACAGCGCGGTTTGTGTTTATATTTTGCAGGTCTAGCTCTGCCGGTCTGTTCTGGCAGACTGCTAGTTCTGCCGGTATGTTCTTCGTAGTTGCGGTCTGTTTCCGAGTTGGTCTGCTGGTTTGCCTGTCTTCCTTATTGGAAGACTGGGCGGGTTGTTCTTGTATGACCGCCTGTCCGGGCAGTTTGTGCTTGGCGATCTGGCGACTTGTTCTAAGTCGGACAGATGGTTGTTGTTTGCTCCTGGTGATCTAAGGGAGGAGCGACCTTTGTGTCCGCGCGGCTTGTGCGCGATCTCGTGTTCGCGTGACTTGTGCTCGATCTGCCTGCTGTTCTGCGGTCTTGGTCGGATGATCGTCCAAGTAGTCTGATCGCGCGGTCTGTCTTATGAGACCGTTGGCGATCTGATGGGTGGTGACTGTATCCCGGTTTGTGCGGTGACGACATCCGTCTACCCGCCTATAAATAGGGGTGCATGGCCCATCATTCATAACGAGAACTGTAAGAACTGAGCCTGGGTTAATTCGTGCGGTCTCACTTTGAGGTCGGGCGGTTTCGGAAGCGAGTTGACTGTTTGTTGTGTTCGCAGGTTTGCGGTCAGCAGGTTGCGGTCTCCTTCCTTGGTGATACCCAGCGGCTTGAATAAACAGTTCGGCAGCGGTCAGTCTGCGAACTGGTTTATGTTCGTTTTTGTGTTGTTCGCTGCGAGCTCAGCGATCAGGCGACCTTCAGTGGTTAGGCGATCTGTGTTGTGGTCTGGCGACAGCTTCAGTTCTTCATTCCAATAAAGCTCCAGTTCGTGCGGTCTGAAGTGCGGTCTTGCAGTGCTAGCGGTTTGTCTGGTTTCTGTTCGCGCGGTTTCAGGTCAAGCCGGGCGACTTCTGGAGTCGAGCGGTCTGTGCGGTCTCAGCTTGTCTAGCCGCCAGATTTGTTTTTTGGTGTGTTTTGTTCTTCTCGTCTCCGTGATTCTGATGAATCATGTCTCGCCATGTATACCTCGCACTGTAAATGAAGTTTGTGTTTCAATAAAGTTTCTTGTGTTGCTGTATGGCATTGTGGTTGTTTGGCTTTACTCAGTTGATGCAACTCCTGCTTACTCCTAAACGATTCAGATCAAAAATTTTAACATGGTATCATAGGTAGGTTGTTGGAGTGGATAAGCAGTGATCAACTTGAGTTGACATCGTCTTTGTGAAGAAGAGACCACATAGATTGCCATGGAAGGTGGATACGCAAGAGGGCTTGGTATTGAACTCCTTACATCGACTAACTATAAGAAATGGAGGTCGTATATGGAGAGCTATATTTACTTGGCGAGGATCTATGGGAGATAGTTGGAGGAGAAGACACACAAGAAGTGTTACTAGCAGGAGATAATATGGCAGAGGTGAGACTTTGGAGGAGGACTAATGCTAAGGCAGAGTTCACACTCAAGAGGGCTATCTCACCAGAGCTGTTTAACCACATCATTGGATGTAAATCTGCTGTTGAGATTTGGACGTCTTTGGACGGGCTGTTTAATAAGAAGAATGTAGCTCGGCTACAGTTTCTTGAAAATGAGTTGGCGAAGGCCTCTCAAGGCGATCTTTCTATTTTTACCTTCTTTCTCAAGATGAAGAACCTCACAACAGAGATTTTTGCTTTGGACCCTGATGAGCCCATCTCGGAGGCAAAACTGAAGAGGCATATCATCCGCTGGTTGGGGAAGGAGTATCTTGCCTTTGTGACTTCAGTTCAAGGTTGGGCAAATCAACCATCTCTGTTGGAGCTGGAGAACTTACTTGCTTCACAAGAAAGTTTGGCAAGACAGATGGCGGGGACTTCTAACTCTGGGGGAGATAGTGATGTGTTGTTCTCTGGGAAGAAGAAGAAGAAGTGGGAGAAGAAGAAGCCGGGTTATGATGGACCCTCTACTTCAGGTCAGCAGGATAGGGGTTATGCTCCTAAGTCTGATGAGAAGAAGAAGGGAGATGGACCAAGGTGCTTCAGGTGCAATAAGACCGGCCACTTCAAGAAGGATTGCCGGGTTAATCTTCAGTCAGGACATATAGCGGAGAAGGAGAAGCCAAAGTCTGATGAAGCTGGATGGGGAAGAGCCTTTGCGGCTAATATGACGGTGATGCCCGTTAAGACCTTGGCCTCCATCAACTTCGAAGAGGATTGGATTGTTGATTCAGGGTGTGGACATCATCTCACCGGGGATGAATCAAAGTTCTCTTCTTTGACGCCTTACTCAGGTAACGATGCTATCATTACGGCTGATAATTCTATTCATGCTGTCGAACAAGAAGGTGTTGTCTCCTTGAGCAGTGATAAGGGTCCACTCACCTTGAGGAGTGTTTATCATGTGCCTGGTATGAAGAAGAATCTCTTCTCTGTGACCAATGCGGTCGATGCCGGTTATCACATTCTGTTTGGCCCAACAGAAGTGAAGTTTCTTAAAACTCAACCAGAGATAAAGGGAGATGTTATCCATGTTGGAAAGCGGGTGATGGACTTGTTCGTGTTATCGACAAGTACCTATGTTGATAAGATGAAGACCAACGATAGCGCGGCTATCTGGCATGAAAGGTTGGGGCATGTTAGCATGGACAAATTGAAGGCTATGGCAGTAAGGGGCTTTGTCAAGGGCTTGCCTAGCTTGTCCTCTTATGGAGACGGTCATGTTTGTGCTGGATGTCAGTTTGGTAAGTCTCATCGACTTCCATTTGATAAATCGCAAACAAGATGCAAAGCACCGTTGGAGTGCATTCACGGTGATTTGATGGGACCGACTGCCACCCCAAGCCTTGGAGGCAACATATATATGTTGGTGTTGATTGACGATTACACCAGATATGTCTGGGTGTATTTTCTGAAAGAGAAGTCGGAAGCCTTTGCAAAGTTTGTGGAGTTCAAGGAGCTGGTGGAAGGTCGGTTAGACCTGCGGGTGAAAAAATTAAGAACTAACAATGGTGGGGAGTTCACCTCTGGTGAGTTCTCAAGTTTTTGCAGGAAACACGGCGTTCGGAGAGAGATCACTTGTGCTCATACTCCACAGCAAAATGGCATTGCGGAGAGGAAGATTCATCATTTGACGGAAACCTGCAAATGTTGGCTTCATGCCAAGAGTATCCCAAAGTCTTTTTTGGCGGAGGGAATGTCTTGTGCAGCTTATGTCATCAACAGGATGCCTCTAAGTCCTATCAACATGAAGACTCCTCACGAACTGATGTTCAAGGAGAAGCCGAGTGTTGCACACCTTCGGGTGTTCGGATCAACCTGCTATGTGCATATTCCTGATGCTCTTCGGACAAAGCTAGATGCGAAAGCAAGGAAGCTAGTCTTTGTTGGGTATGATGAGCGGAAGAAAGGATGGAGATGCATTGATCCTGAGACGCGGAGATCAGTGGTATCTCGGGATGAAGCAGGCCCTTTTCCTCTTCTTGACGGAATCCGCATCGGCTTGCTGAGACCAGCTGGAATTGTTTTCGACATCCAACACCAGCACGGAACCTTTTTATTTGGCCGGCTAGGGGGAGTCAACTACCCCTTCTACGTTATCCATTTTCAAATGAACAACTCCAGAGGGAGAAAATTCTATATCAAAAGAACCGCCACCCGCGGTCTTCGGAGAGACTGTGTCAGAACCCGCCTTACTAGAAGGAGCAGGTGGATCAACTGGGGGAGGGTTGGAACAACCTGCCACATCCTTGGAAGAATTTTTGCCAACAACCGGGGTGCCCTGGTTGACCGTCTTCTGCGTGGAAGCAATTGTAACAGTTATATCGGTCTTTTCAGACCGATGGGCCTTCTTCTTCTTCAGGCGGTCTCTTTCCTTCCCCTCACGGTCTAGAATCTTTGACATCAGATTCACCATTTTTATAGAAGGGCTGACAGTTTTATTCATATTAAATATTTGGAAGAGGAGATCGAACAAAACTTTTGGATCTGTACCTTTTGCCTTCCTTTAGAACCTGTATCGAGAGCATGGCAAGAGCATATTGACCCAAATGCTGTAGAGGATGAATTCAGATCCCACCCAAAATGGAGAATCGGCAAGATCTCTGAAACTTGAAGAAATCAGATAAATCAAGCAAAAAATGGAGCAGTCAGTCAAAACATGCGGGAAAGTAAAGCTTCCTTCAAGAGCTGATTAAAATAGAGGAAGAGGATGACTGTGTCGACATCTTCAAATCTGAAAACCAGAAAGCTGCCTCCATCTCCTTGACGCTGAATTGTTTCCTCGAAACTGGATGAGGAATCGATGCCCTTTGGGCTCCTCGATAGTGGATATTCCAGATCCGAATATGATATAAAGTGGATCTCTGGTCGCCGGCTTCCATGATGCAGGGAAGAGATGTCGGCCTTGTAGGTGTCTTTTGTGGAGATCTTGATGAAGGAGGAGGGGCAGTGCAGAGCGGGAGAGGAAGAGATGTCGGCCTTGTAGGTGTCTTTTCTACCCTTTTTGTTAATCAGGAGGGGGCGGCGCAGAGCGGGAGAGGATCGGCGAGAGTCCTAGTCCTTGCAGTGCTGAGCGGGAGATTAGGTGCTTAGTGGGAGAGGATTAAAAGAGGAACGAGGGAAGCTGGACCAGGCGGTGATTTAGGCGGAGGAACCCTAGATTGCAGTTACACGTATGCAATGTATATTAATCCATTGGCGGCGTTTTTCCTAACAAAAGCGTCGCCAATGTATTACTTTCTCATTCGTGGCATTTTTCCTTAGGGAGCGCCGCCAAACGAGAAACTTAAGGCGGCGTTTTTAGAAGCGTCACTAAAAAATGCCGATGTAACCCTATTTCGTTGTAGCGGATGTTGGAGGCGAGCATTGGAGGCTTGCTTGGTTGGAGTGGTGAGAGGGGCAGAGTCGGGCGCGCAGCAGCGGCGTGAGGGTGTCGTAGAGCGTATCCATCATGGAGAGGGTTTCTTGGGGAGTATTTGCTAGGGTTTTGAAAGTAGCGGGTTTTTTTATTTGTTTTGGCGATGCACAAGGTGATAGCTTGATGCATGAAATTAGTAGCATTTTTGTAACTGTGACAAAATAACTGATACTATAGGTGTGATATGTTATAGTAGCGTTTATTTATCTACAGTTGCGGTTATAAACGCTACCATAAATATCATTTAGTAGTGTTTACTTAACTGCTACAAATTAAGTGTTACTATATGCATCATATGGTGTAGTGAAAAACAAAAATAAAAAATAAAAACCATTTTAAAACTACCAAAATATGTTTAAATAGCCTTCTAATCTTCTCCAAATTCTCCGAAATTTTTACACTGAGAAGGCCTATATGCATACTACCTATTTCAAAAGAATGTTTTTTTTAAATCTCAAAAAGGGTGTTCTGTTTGGGCGTTAAGTACAAAACTCCAGGCGTTAGCTCTTTTTGCCATATTGAATCTATGTTTTTTTATAATATTTCTGATATTTTTCTAATGAATTTTCTCAGTTTACTTTTTCTAATTTCAAATTATTTTGTTATTAATTTAGTTGTTTTATTTCAAAATAAAAATTATATATATATATATATATTCAAAATTCAAAATAATCAAAAATATGTTTTTGTTATGTGTTTTGTTCTAAATATTTACAAAACTATGGTTTGACTATAAGACTTCACAAGAGCAAACTTCTTAGTTATTTTGTTTAAAATGGTCAAAAATGATTAGGCATACACTTAAAGATTGTCTTCAATGTCTAATTTTAATTTCAAATTTCCTAAACATTGTTTTATTGTCATGTCTTGACCGTAATCTAATTATGTGCAATGAAATAGTCTATAGAAAATTGTGTATGATTGTCTAGCATGTCTCTAAGTAAGAGTAATGTTTTAAGTTAATCAATGATTCTTACACTCACTATTTTGGTAATCTACATGTACTTATAATCTTAGTCTTGCATGATTATGTATTGTAATAGTTTTAACACATTAAGTTGTATGTCTAAATTACTTACACCGTCTTTCAAACAATAAATTTCATGCACACATAGAAGTGTTATTTCAATATTATTAATGTTTGCAACAACAAGTGAATTCGGAGACCTTTGGCCCAAACTTATAAAATATAATGGAATAATATGCCAAAGATAACTCCACCAAGCACTACTCACCCTCCTTATAAGTCTTAATGAGCATTGTGAGGTTGAGCACCTTGGAAAGAATTGTAAAATGTCTTGTGCAAACACATTCTTTTTATCACTTCTATTTGTACACCGGATCACTAAAAATAAATTTTTTATAAAAATGCTTATGTGATCCCCCAAGCAATACTTCGCTCCCTGATAAGTCTTAATAAGCATTGTGTGGGCGAACTGATACGTAAAATTTATGATATAAATAATTTTCTCCAAATTCTACGAACTATAGGCAAGAGCACCTATCGTTCATAGCATAGGATATTTCAAACAACTAAATATCAAGTGTCGTATTCCACGGGTCTGTTGATTACTTCTACCCACGCAAATTATTATTATTTTATCGGAAATAAAATAGAGTTTTGAAAATAATTTAAAGAAGATAAACATTTGATCGAGAATCCTTCTTAAGTAAAATATTTCGTAAATCTAGAATTCATAAGAAAACTTGACCGTGGAGGTTCCCAAAATATGATAGACCCTCTCGAGAGAGAACTACCACCTAACCTTAGGTTGATCGATTAAGATCCCTCGGCCAGTCGAAACCCCTAAGCTTGCTTTATGCGGTGAGCCCCACTATTGGATTTGACTACAATCCGGAAGATTTGCGTCACCCTCTCTCGATGAATGCATACAACTCTTTTTACCGATGAGCGATCTACCCGTATTTACGGATCTCTCGATACACTAAAATACGGATCAAACTTGATTATCATACCCTAGAAATATGAAACCAATAATTGCAAATCAACGGTAAATCTTAGTTTCCAAATCCAAACTATGAATAAAAGATTACGAAATACAAAAGCTTAGAAAATCATCCGATCAAATGCTATAAAATTAGTTACTCATGATTGAAGAAAAAGAGCATTTTATAACTATGAAAAGAGATGTACAACTGCGAGTATAGTAAATCTAAGCTATGAATTGGAATTGCAAAGCATAAAATAAATTGCATAAATTAAATTACACTAATGAAATGCAGAAAATTTACTCTAAAATTGACCCAATCGAAGCAAGAACTGGATTCCCATCACTTTGGCTGCAGCTGGCTTTTATAGGAAGAAAATTGGTGAGTCACGCCCTTGGTCACGCCCGTGACCAAGGGCGTGTAAGCTGCGTAACTGCGTCATGAAAGCCCGAGAACGTTGGGGGAGAGAAACAGCCAAAATTGATCATCTCGACGAGTCACGGCCTAAGTCACGCCCGTGACCTAGGGCGTGTCTTGACCGAGTTAGGAAATGGCGGGAAACAGCGCGATCTGGAGTTAATCAGGCAGTTCTGGGAGAGGTCACGCCCCTTGATCACGCCCGTGACCAAGGACGTGTAAGCTGGAACGGCTCGGCGGCAAAAACTGCTTGTATTGAATGCTTGTTGGGCGAGTCACGCCCGTGACCCGAAGGTCACGCCCCAAGTCACGGCCGTGACAGGGGGCGTGTAACTTTAATCTGACGTGGCAATGTCTTCCGGGAGCTGAAGGCGGAGCACGGCCGTGACCATGGTCACGCCGCCAGGTCACGCCCGTGACCTGGGGCGTGTACTGAGGATTTTTGCAGATTTGTTCTGAAATTTCCCCTAAACACGGCTGTAGGCTTGAATTTGTTATTAGCAGACCCAAATTACCTGAAAACGCAAAATAAAGTAAATTAGATATATATTAAAATAAAATTAAATAAAAACTAATTAATTACTACTAAAATATTATATAAAAATAACTATAAATAATGCACTATCATGAACCACCTTGGTAATTGTACCCTTTTATGTGCTTTGAAATTTTATTCTAGAATTGATGTGTGAAAGTAATTATAAGATTACAATCTTAATATTGTTGTTACTATTTCATTACATATGTCGTGTGTTTTGATTATTTCACTTGTATACTTTTATCAAAACACCTTATGCACATATCATTATTTTTCATAAACCTTCTACTCATGTGAATTGGATCTTAATGCAACATTACATAATTCTCTAAAAACTCAAGTAAAAGCACTAGATTGCAATGCATTACTTCTACAATGTTTTCTTTACTTGAAATATGAATTGGTTACATTGTAGCTATTACCTTTTTGAATATGTTAAATCATGCTTGCCTACTTGTTATGAAAATTTTCAAAGTTAAATGCTCAAATGTGAAGAGTCTGGACATATTGTTGGAATGGTCAAACTATTAAAAAAATGTAATCTTAGTTATTTTGTTTTGTTTTGTTTCGCATTCCTAATTTGATCCTGTATTTCTTTTACCATATTTTATCATGCTTACTTCTACGGCTTTTCTTCCCTTGTGCTTGTCAAACTATATTGCATTTCTTCCAAAAACTTTTTAAAAATTTCACTTTGAAAAGCAAGTGGTAGAATTCCTTTGGTAAAACAAAAAAAATGGAATGTTGATCGTTCACGCTTATCATATCCGTTGTGCTACTCTCTCCCTTAGCTCGATCACAACTTACCTTATGTTTAAACAAAACTCTTAATCCTCTCTTAGTTATGTTCCAGCTTTTGTCCTCTCCCTTCTAGTTTTGTTTAAACTCCACCCACTTTTGCTAATAACAAAAGAGGGAGAATAAAATGATAAATCTTAATGATTAAAGGATTAGGATTCACTAGATTAAGGGGGAGCATAAATCTAGTCTATGAGAGCATACACTAAGGGGGAGCACTTAAGGAGGGGGAGCACAACTTAAACAATCTATAATTCTTATTATTATTTCTATATTGCTTAGTGTCATATATCCTTCTAAAAACACAACTCTCTTATATATGAATCTAATTTATCTATATTGGATTTGTTATTATCAAAAGAGGGAGATTGTTGGAACATGGTTTTCCGCATCCCTTTGATTTGAGAATAACAAATTCTACTTTTATTTGATCTTGTTTTCCTTTGTGGTTTTAGCATGCAGGTTTGAACATATATGACACTAGGTTGCTGCATTATTGGTCTGGACCTGCTCACAAATTGAAAAGAGGGATGTGGTCTAACATCAGGAGTTAGGACTTAACGCTGAGAGTTGACTCTCATTCCCATCATGATGATTATGGCAAGGAGGGAAGCAGTCGTGATTGAAGGGGCACTTTAGGAATGATCTGACCTAACGCCAGCGTTAGACTCAACGCAAGCGTTAGGGTTGCCTAAAATGAAAGTTTCCTAAAGTGCAGATTCTCCTTCCCATTGTCAAGATCCGAGCCATCAAAACAATTCTATACTGGGTCAACGCCAGGCGTTAGCCTTAACGTTGGCGTTAGCCTTTAGTCCTATAAATTTGTGGATTTCGTCTTCTCCAACTACTGATTGAAGAGAGCTCTATTCCAGCACTTCAGAAACTCAGAGAGGGCCGTATTTTCCAGACCATCATCTCCCACACAAATTTGAGAGAAGAATTCAAGGAGGACCGGATCAACGCTTACTCAACACGAAGAATGCACGCTTCGACTTCGAGAATATTCAGCGAGTCTTCGCCATCTCCAGAATTCTTCATAGGGAGTTTTCATTTGTATTTTTTATGTCTTGTTTGTAACTTTTTCATAACCATCGTGGAGTAAATTTACCTTGTATTTGCGACTAGGTCTGGGTAGAACTTAGGGAGGAATTCGCCTCGTGTTGGTGACTGGGTCTAGGGAGTAGTTCTAGGGGGTGCTCAAGGCCTTTCTGGGGATAGAAGGGCTAGAGCGGCTTGAGGTCGTATCCGGGAAGGATAGGCTAAAGTCAATCGATTCTTGGTGAGAAGAGTCGGTATAGAAAACAAAAAAGAATATTTACTTTATCGCCTACGATTTCTAGCGTCATAAGAAATCAAATTTTGTAATCTTATATTTCAAGTTAATAAAACCATGTTTTCATTTATATTACTTGATCTCCTTTTTTGTGTGGTTTTATCATTAATTTAATCTCTTATCTTTTCAAGTATTTTAAAATATAACAGAAGTTTTAAAACCCTTATTTATCCCCCCCCCCCCCCCCCCTCTAAGAGCGCCTCAAGATCCAATTGTTCTCTAGATCTTCTGGGTTAGTGGCGGGACCTCCTCACTGCAGCTTGTGGGTCAGTTTTCAGTTTTCTACCATTGTGAGTGAGTTTCTTTTCCTTGAGAGCCTAGTTAAAAGATTGAACTTGTGAGAAGTAAGAACGAACTACATCTGTCCAACTCCTCTCGAGCCATGGTTTCCTGGCTTAGAGGTTGAACCGGGGTTTTTGGGTTCAACATTTTTGGTGCGGTGAGCATGGACCGTAGTTTGTTTGGAAAATCCTGAGTAAGATCCAATAAATGGAAGTGAAGGGCAAGGATGCGACCTTGGGAGCTTGCCACCTTCTGGTGAGTTCATGAGAAAAATTGATTTCGATGAGTTCAGAAAGTCGATTCTGTAGACCCTGTGTATTTCCCTCTCGCCGTCGGGCGAGTGCTCAACCCCCACGGTCCTAGTACTAGTCCCCGCAAGCCCAGGGAGAGGACGCACCCGACAGGCAACTCGGGAAGGAGGCGCAAGCAGGGGAGGATGAGCTAGCTATCCATGCATGGGTGTTGTTTCTGATGCGCAAAACTATGCTTGCAAACAATAACGGCAAGTGTACCGTATCGAATGTAGTATAGGTTGTTAAAACAAGGTCGTATTAGACTCGGGGCGGTTGAGTACTCTTACTTCGGAAAATCTCTATTATTTTATCGAAAGAAACTTGGGTTGGTTGGTTGCAAGAAAGAGAAATAAATTGTTAAAACTATGATAAGAAGGATTAGCACTCAACCTTGAATCACCTTGGTAAAAATAAATAAAGAAAGAAATAAAACTTCTAATTCTCCATAAAAGAAATGCTTGACCGTGGAGGTTCCCGATTTATAAACGTACCTCTCTCAAGGATACGCCTAACTGAGTTTAGGTTGATCAATCGAACTCTCGTTCTAGAATCGAAACCCCTAAAACTCGCTTTATCGAAGTGAACCCCTCTATTGGATATAACTCCAATCCGGGAGATTTATGTCGTCCTCTCTCGAAGAGTGCATTCAAATCTCTTTATCCTCGAAATGATCGATTCGAACTCAAAACCTCTCGATTATTAGACTACGAAAACAAGAATGAGATTATATATCGATAATATAATCTCAATCAATATAAATTCAAGGATAAATCTTAAGCGATCTAAATAAGAGAAAAAGAAGTTCTAAACTAAATTATGAATTATATTTTCCTTGGATCATCTCGGCCGAGTACTAATGAAATTTAGCTACTCATGGAGATGGAGGAATTGATGAAATACAAGAAGTGCATAATGAAGATTGAGAGTAGAATAAGAGAAAAAGTACTATTTTATTAATTGAAAAGAAATTACAACTAGGAAACAAGAAGTTACAAACCTGAAATGAAAGTGCAAGCTAAGAAGGAAGATTACAAGCTTAAGAATGACAAAAACAGTACAAGAAAATAAACTTAGAACTCCCAAAATTCGTTCTTAAACATTTGCTGGAGCTGGCTTTATATAACTGAAAAAATGAGGTTACACGCCCTTGGTCACGCCCGTGACCAAGGGCGTGTAAGGGGCGTGATCGAAGCAGCAGCGGAAAGGGCGCAATCTGGCTTTAATGCTGGCGATCTTTGCGTGTCACGCCCGTGACCTAGTGCGTGTAACCTTCAAAACGTGCTGCTGGCGGGAATCTTCGGCGGGAAGAAGCGGGGAGTGGCGCGGAATGTGTCACGCCAGTGACATTGAGTCACGCCCCTGGTCAGGCCCGTGACCTGGGGCGTGTAAATTTAATTGACGTGGCAGCGTGCTCCGGATGCTTGTTGCGGGTCGTGGCCGTGACATTGGGTCACTCCCTTGGTCACTGATGAGTCCTCATCATATACACATATTTGGACTCATCCGGGCCATTTTTCCATTCATTCCATTGCACTTTAGCCCCATTTTAGCTCATAATTATCACTCTCCGCTAGGTGCACGTCTTGGCCCGTTTCGGTGTTATTTTCTTGTTCATCTTTGTTACTAGTTGTCATGCTGTGTTAAGTGCCACCTTCAGTGGCCAGACTGGTGTCGTATGTTGGAACAGGAGTCGTGCAGGTGTTCCCGGTACAATTCTGTACAGGAACACTGCGCATGATCACTGGCTCCTTCGCGCACGACCACTGGTCGTGCGCCTCTGCTCGTGCGCACTTAACGCCCATTTCATGAGTTCTGTCTGGCTTATCGCACGACCACTTACGACAGTGCGCACAACCACTGGTCGTGCGCCACTGGTCGTGCAAACTTTGTATTTTATAATTTTCTTCCCTTGCAGGCTCCGTCCAGTCAGGCGCACGATCGCAGGATTCTAGTGCGCACGACCACTGGTCGTGCGCCAACGACCGTGCGCACTGTTTATTCCAGCGCCTATAAAATGCCCTGTTCGCGAATTAGGGCGGGATCCTCGCCGTTTTTCCGCCCAGCTCTGCCGTTTTCGCCCCTTCCGCAGGTTTTTCGCCCCATCCATCACCACCCACCATATGGAGGTGCTCCGGGCTTGTTCTTCACGCCAATCTTGAGCCGGAGCTTCCTCTCGGCCTCCTCCTTCATCCTAGTGCTCCAAGGGAAGACCTAGCCGCCATTACCATCAAGCAAGAAGAAGTTTGCAACCTCTACCGGATCGTGACACGAAGAAGACGGGCTCATTGGAGAGTAGTGACAGCTTTCTCTACCCCGGACATAGTTACGGACCGAGCTTGGACGCGGATTGACAACCCGGCGATTCCAACCGTGAATCTACAACGAGACTTCGGATTCGGTCGATTTATTGCCTTATTCTTCTCTTATTGATGTATGTGTAGTTAGATCTATGTATTAAGATGAAGTTGCACTCAAACTTGTTTGTATTTTTATATATTTCATGTCTATGTGAAATGCTTGTTGTTTGAGTTGCTTGAGGTGCGCCACCATTCCATCCTCCATCCTGCCGTCACGTTCTGTGCCGCACTAGCAATTGCTAGTGGCGTGCTTGTCGAAGAGGTGCTTACGACCCTCATTCCGTTAGCCTACTCGCCCATCCGCCTACCGAAGCGTGGCATCGCGGCCCGTGTATTCCATCCCGCCTAACGAAGCAGCGCGCTCAAGGCCTGCATAGTTCGATCTGTTTGCCTACTCGTCCATCCGCCCTTACGAAGTAGCGCGCTCAAGGCCTACGTAGATTCCATCCCGCCAAGCGAAGCATTGCATAGCGGCATTGCATAGGAGTAGTCGTAGCTTTTTCTCTTTATTTTCCACAAACCAAACCAAAATCCCCCATTTCCGCATCCATCCGACCCAAAGGACTTCAATCTCAAGTCCTTCCTCGATAATAAACTCCACCTTACTGTGTTCCTTTGAGATCGATACTTGGGGATTCATTCCCATTTTATATTACTTGAACGATCGGTACACTGCCGTTTCGTGTCGCAGTCGAGCTACCGCCTATAGCGGTGAGTGAGATTTGCGCCATCAAGTTTTTGGCGCCGTTGCCGGGGAACACAGACGTGTGAGTTGCTGTAGGGGGAGACAAGAGTTAGAAGTTCTTCCATTGTGTATAGTCCTCTTGTCATTTTGTTTGTTTTCTATTTAATTTTTGCGTTTATTAATTTTACTATTTCCCTTTTCCTGTTTTAATTTTTTTTTTAGGCAAGTTTAATCCAAGGAGTTTTATTAGTTTGTGTAAATTTCCTTGCAAAGAATTTCAGCTTCATTTTATCTGCTTTAATTATTGAAAATGTCGTCATGGGATATTTCACCTAGCTTTAATGACATGGTTTATTATATGGACCAAATGAATGAGTTGAATGCTAGGCAGTGTAGGAACATTGTTTGCTTGTTGTGTCGAGGAGAGGGTCATGAATTGAAGGACTGTCCTAGTCTTTTCAATCCTGACCGCTGCTCCTCCACTCATGACAACAGTGTCCCTATCGCTCATTCTGTGCCCATGGAGGCAATTGTGCCCTCTACCCCTGAGCTTGTCTCGTGCATGGACTCCTCACTCCCTGTGTATGGCTTCACTCCTAGTGATGATGATCACTCATCTGTTAGCCAACAAGGAGAGGAATGGGAGCTCCTAGATGCACCTGAGCATGATGAGGAAAGTATTCTTTCCATCGGGGAGGCTTTAGCAGATCTTTTTACGGAGGAACCAAATCTTTGTGTTTTTCCAGTTTCTTTGCACGATTTTTCTACACACATTCTTTATGATCCTATCAAAGTAAAGGAGCGGGGTGATGCTTCGGACTCGGAGGATGCTCCAAGGTGGGTTGAGGAGGATACTCCTTCTGATGAGGAGGTTTGCACTTCCTCATGGGACGAGGAGGTCCAACTCACCACCGAGGCCCTTGAGTTCTTGGGTTCCCCTCGCCATGATACTTACGATGATGATAGCGATCTATCCTTGGATCCTGCTGGGAGTGAGACCGGGACCACTCCCCCGATTTCTGATTATTTTTGTCCTTCTTCTCTTTTATTTCTTGACCCCCCTTCTTCACCCGAGCCTGTGCAGGTTGAATCTTTACAGGTACCCCAGGAGGACTTGGAGCATGTTGCTCAAGTCAATGATGAGTGTATCCTCATATGTGAGGAGGTTGATCCCCCCTTCGTAGAGGAAGCTCCACTCATTTCCTTCTCCTCCTGCTGCCTCCCTGGAGATGATACCTTGCTGGGCAAGGATAGTTTTGGTGAGTTGAGTGAGGATTCCTCCTCTTCTTATTTTTTATTCCCTCTACCTGTGACGAGCAGGTATTATTTATATTCGGGTAGAGGCGTGACTGTTCTGTTGCCGTATCGGTACCCGCTACCGACACGCATATTAGAACAGTTACCTGTGCACTTCTCTTTTCATAGACCCATTAGCTAGAACTGTTTTCAATTTGAATAAGTCGTGCTGGGAGGACAATAACCCCAGTAGTTATCTTACTTTTCCTGCATTTTTATTTCTTCTAATCATGTTTAGTTAGCTGTAGTTTATTTTAGTTTGTCTTTTTCTTTTGTTTTTGTGGAGCTCACCCCTGCAGGTACTCATTGCAAATTCTGAATGGCGGGTTTGCTTCAGATTTCCACGCACCTTCTGGTATGCTCACTTGCTGAGCATTGGGTAACTTCTTCCCTAGCTTTCGATTTTGATTTTCACTGTCATATCATTATGTTGTATTGTTTAGATTAAGTCTGGGGGAGAGCCATTATATGTTACCCACTGCACGTGCACATCTCATTTGCATACTAGAAGTATTTTAATTTCAGTTATTTAGTATTGTTCATCTTCACTGTACACCAATGCACCCACTTTAGCGCGCACTCACTTGTTTGTATGCTTCCGTATATTCAATTCTTGGATGTGATGTAGGAAGTGCTGTATTAGCCAAAATAATTGCAAGATGGAGTGGAATGTTGACTCTTGTAGTGCTCTAGTTGAATACTCGTGTTTGCATAGGGATTTGAGTTGAATTAGTTTTTGTTTATGCTTCTAATTTATAATTTGTAGATTTGCGTAGATTTTAATTTATTTTACTCAAAATTTTGAATGTGGTTGAATCTTGCGGTAGCGTGGTATTGTGTGTAGGCGAATGTGAGGTTCGTGTTGCTCGAGTCGGGAGGAAGGATTACCTTTCTCGGGGGTTAAGAACTTGCCCCAAGCGACTCTCGAAGCATGGGTGCGAATGACTTACAAGTTGAGCGTGACATAGGCCATCTATTTGGCAAGCTTAAGCTTTGTTCTACCACTCCTATACACTAACCGTTGCTAGCCTATTTTGTGCCTACCCGATCTTTTGATTCAGCCCCACCATACTTCACCAAGGCCTAAAAGCTAATCCAATTATCGCAACCAAAAATTAAGCTAAGAGCATTTATGAATTGTAATTTTTCAATGCGGTGTGGTGATGCGTAACTTCAGTGTTGATGTGGAAGTTTTAAAAAAAAATGTCTTCGTGCTGAGAATTGTGCTAATTAATTTGGGGATAAAAAGAAAAGAAAAAGAAAAAGAAAAAATATATATATATATATATATTTATCCCTAGCGCTTTAATTGAAGCATATTTTGGTATTGATTGTTGTAGGTCGTGTGCACACCCGGTTTCAAAGTCATGTCTGGGGGTGTGTTACACGTGTATTATTGGGGCTGCTATGATTTAGCACTTTTGTGTGCTCATTTGGGTTGCGATTAGCCTTCACGTTTATCTTTGCATTCCAAACCGTAACCCAAGCCTCATGTATACCTAAAGTCCTATCGATTCGTCTTGTGAATTCACTAGCGCCGTGGAGAGAGTGTGACCGGGCGAGCATATGGTTCTCGACGTTGATGGATTTCAACGGAGATAATTCCGAGTTCCGGTCTTGGGTAACATTCACCTGCGCGTCTAGCTTACTTTCGTACTACGCGAGACCACGAGATTCACCAACATTCCATTTTTGAGTAAAAATAAATTCCTTTTTACGCATTTACACTTTTATAAAGTAGCTAGCATATGTAAAAACTTCTTCTAATGAACTTCTATGCACACTAGTAGGAAACTTCGCATTCTATTCCATGTTTGCAATTTTTTTGGTTAGCTATGCTTTTCCTACTCCGCCGGATATGTTTGCTCGGGACGCGCAAACAGGTAAGTCTGGGGGTGTGATGAGTCCTCATCATATACACATATTTGGACTCATCCGGGCCATTTTTCCATTCATTCCATTACACTTTAGCCCCATTTTAGCTCATAATTATCACTCTCCGCTAGGTGCACGTCTTGGCCCGTTTCGGTGTTATTTTCTTGTTCATCTTTGTTACTAGTTGTCATGCTGTGTTAAGTGCCACCTTCAGTGGCCAGACTGGTGTCGTATGTTGGAACAGGAGTCGTGCAGGTGTTCCCGGTACAATTCTGTACAGGAACACTGCGCACGATCACTGGCTCCTTCGCGCACGACCACTGGTCGTGCGCCTCTGCTCGTGCGCACTTAATGCCCATTTCACGAGTTCTGTCTGGCTTATCGCACGACCACTTACGACAGTGCGCACGACCACTGGTTGTGCGCCACTGGTCGTGCGAACTTTGTATTTTATAATTTTCTTCCCTTGCAGGCTCCGTCCAGTCAGGCGCACGATCGCAGGATTCTAGTGCGCATGACCACTGGTCGTGCGCCAACGACCGTGCGCACTGTTTATTCCAGCGCCTATAAAATGCCCTGTTCGCGAATTAGGGCGGGATCCTCGCCGTTTTTTCCGCCCAGCTCCGCCGTTTTCGCCCCTTCCGCAGGTTTTTCGCCCCATCCATCGCCACCCACCATATGGAGGTGCTCCGGGCTTGTTCTTCACGCCAATCTTGAGCCGGAGCTTCCTCTCGGCCTCCTCCTTCATCCTAGTGCTCCAAGGGAAGACCTAGCCGCCATTACCATCAAGCAAGAGGAAGTTTGCAACCTCTACCGGATCGTGACACGAAGAAGACGGGCTCATTGGAGAGTAGTGACAGCTTTCTCTACCCCGGACGTAGTTGCGGACCGAGCTTGGACGCGGATTGACAACCCGGCGATTCCAACCGTGAATCTACAACGAGACTTCGGATTCGGTCAATTTCTTGCCTTATTCTTCTCTTATTGATGTATGTGTAGTTAGATCTATGTATTAAGATGAAGTTGCACTCAAACTTGTTTGTATTTTTATATATTTCATGTCTATGTGAAATGCTTGTTGTTTGAGTTGCTTGAGGTGCGCCACCATTCCATCCTCCATCCTGCCATCACGTTCGGTGCCGCACTAGCAATTGCTAGTGGCGTGCTTGTCGAAGAGGTGCTTACGACCCTCATTCCGTTAGCCTACTCGCCCATCCGCCTACCGAAGCGTGGCATCGCGGCCCGTGTATTCCATCCCGCCTAACGAAGCAGCGCGCTCAAGGCCTGCATAGTTCGATCTGTTTGCCTACTCGTCCATCCGCCCTTACGAAGTAGCGCGCTCAAGGCCTACGTAGATTCCATCCCGCCAAGCGAAGCATTGCATAGCGGCATTGCATAGGAGTAGTCGTAGCTTTTTCTCTTTATTTTCCACAAACCAAACCAAAATCCCCCATTTCCGCATCCATCCGACCCAAAGGACTTCAATCTCAAGTCCTTCCTCGATAATAAACTCCACCTTACTGTGTTCCTTTGAGATCGATACTTGGGGATTCATTCCCATTTTATATTACTTGAACGATCGGTACACTGCCGTTTTGTGTCGCAGTCGAGCTACCGCCTATAGCGGTGAGTGAGATTTGCGCCATCAGTCACGCCCGTGACCTGGGGCGTGTACTTGGCGAAATCTTCACGGAGCATCCCCGGAGTGGCAGAAGCAGGTCTAGAGTATTTCGTAGGTTACACGCCCATGGTCACGCCCGTGACCTGGGGCGTGTAATTTTAACTTTTTGCTCGAACCAGCCCAGAAAAACCTGAAAACACAAAATAAACTTAAGTTAGCTTATGAAATAACAATGGAAGGATTTATATGATAAAATTCCTAAAAATAACATAATTATATATAAAAAACATAATAAACCTAAACTAAAAGATGAGTAAATAAATTACTCATCAAATACCCCCATACTTGCTCATTGCTCGTCCCGAGCAATCCATTTTTCACAAGGGTAAGAAAAATTAATGCAAGATAGAATTATGAAGACTAGAGAGTAAAATGTGAAGTATTATGCTGGCATGTGTAGATATTTTAGTAAAAAGATGTTCTTGGCATAAATGCTAATTTATGAAATATTTCAAAAATGCGTTATAATTATTTATCATTACTGTAAAAATGAGTCGACAGTCAATCAAAAAGTTATGTGAAGGGAGAAAATAGCGTGATTGCTGAGATTTAAATTACTAGATGTAGACGTTCGGGGTGGCCTCCAAAGAAATCCATCAATGTCGACGGCCATAGGCTTGCCCGTTTGCACTTTCTCCACTACACTTCGAACTAAATCGACTCTATGGATCTTTAGGACTTAAATAGGGTACATTTTAAGGCTTGGGTTTAAGGGTGTGGTAACAATGATAAACATCAAGGCGCATTCCACTTAAACAAAATGTTTGAGCTAAAAGAAAATGATTGCCACCACAAAATAATGAAGCTTTACCCCCATACTCGCATTTTTTCAAAGGGGAAACACTCTCATACTCTTTTATTTAAATCATGAATCTTCATAATTGGGATCATTCCAAGTATGCATGTACATACCTAGGCCGCATATCATTATGAGATTATTGCTTTTTGAGATTTAAACATTTTTTTTGAATTGATACCCATAATTTTTTCATAGAATCGTACCCAAATATTTTTTTTTCAATTTAGCTCAAAATTTCAAAGTGTTCATTTGGGTTTTGGGCTTTTTAGCTTTGGTTCCGAAATGATGAGGGTGGATCAAATAAAGGTGTAAGGCTCAAATTTGTGTGAACAATGGTGGTAAATCTAGGTTGGGTGCAAAGGCTCAAACTATCCAAAGAAAGGCCTAAATCATTTCCGTAAAGTTAATTTGTCTAAAGCGCACATGTTTCGAAAATAGCTTGGGGCAAGTTCTAGACATCGAGAAAGGACACCCTTTTGTTCAATTCGAGTAATAACTTTCTAACAATCTTCTACACACTCACCTAAACTACTTTTGGATAAGACCGGATTCGAATTTAAAAGTAAAATAAATTATTACTACGCAAATTAATAAAACATAATTTTAGATTTATGCCAAGAATTTAATTTTACACCAAAACTACTCAAAGACAAGCATATGACTAGGAGCACTACATGAGTCAACAATTTTACTCAAAAGTTTCAAAAACTATTCTTGTACAACCCCGATATTCGCCGGATAAAGAAATCAAGCGAGACGGGAGTGGCGAGATCCAGACCTCGCTGAGATTAACCCCCAGCCGACGAGACCTCAGCAGACCACCAAAATGGGCTAGCGCGGTCCTCGCAAGGCCACCCTCCAAAGGGGATGCCGCTGGCGGTATTCGCGAGAGGGCTCGCGAGAGCTCCTTCAGCGGGGTTCTCGCAACGCTACCCCCTAGAGGAGGGGTCACGGACAGGATCCGCGAGAAGGCAGGCGAGAGCTCCGATCGTAATGTTCTCGCAATCCCTTATCCATGAATCAGTAGGGTCAATTTACCATTTTACCCTCGGTGGTCTGCCCTTAGCCTCCTCAAACAGCGGAGCTTGGCTGTTAGCAGACCCACCTGGGGTACAGTTAGCCATTTTGGGGTGCGGATAGCCATTTTGGGGCTTGGCCGGGTCGCAATTGGCGAGCCCAACCAGTTGAGGAAGGAGTTCGCTAGGCGAGCCCGCCTAGAGTGAGAGCGGATAGCCATTTTGGGGCTTGGCCGGGTCGCAATTGGCGAGCCCAACCAGTTGAGGAAGGAGTTCGCTAGGCGAGCCCGCCTAGAGTGAGAGCGGATAGTCATCCTGGGACTCGCCGAGGTAGTGCAGGCGAGCGAGCCATGTAATGTGTCGATAATACCTCTGGGATTCGCTGACCCAGAGGCTCGCGAGCTCCACTCGCGAGGGAGGTCGCGAAGCGGGCTGGCTCGCCCCGTAAAAGTCCAGGAAGGGATTTTTACCAAGAGGCCCCCGGTGGTCTGCGTTTAGCCTCTCCGAACAGCGGAGTTTGGCTGTTAGCAGACCAATCCGGTGTGCGGATAGTGAGAATGGACAGCGGGATTTGGTTATTGACAGGCCACAAAACTAAAATCTATAAATAGACCTCAAAGGGCACCTTGGAAGAGACCGGTTCATGATTTTTGAGCTCTTCTCTTCCTAGGTCGCTTTGGTTTGAGCTCTCTAGCTCTCCAAGGTGCCCGAGTCTTAGCTTTGGCTTGGGAGGGGAAGCGCTCAACGATCTTCCGGGTTAGTGGAGGGACCTCCTCGCTGAGACTAGGGTCTTCGTTCTTGGCTCGAGTCATCAACCTTACCTCTCCCGAGGGACTGGTAAGGGCTAGCTGCCCCTCATTTCGGTGAGGGCCCCGAGCTCCACTCGAGACCGAGAAATCGGTTTCAACATTTTGGTGCGGTGAGCGTGGAGCGCGGCTGGTTCAAGAAAGTCCCAGAGAAGAGTTATGGCTGGAGATGAAGAGCAGGGCGAGGAGTTCGGCGAGACCCCTCAGGAGGCCATGGCTAGGATGTTCGCGGACTTCAGGAAGGAGGTGCTCGACACTTTGGGGTTCACGGTCACGGCTCTGCGGAGCGAATTCGCGACCCCGGCACCTCAGGCGACCACTCCCCCAACAACAGTCGGCGAGAAGGCACCAGGAGGAAGGGCTGGAAAAGAAGTTGCCATTGAACCAGGACATGACAGGGAAGGGCGAGTGTTGTTCGCCAGTCCGGCGAGCCCGGTGTTAGCGAGCTCCGCGCCGGCGAATTCGGTGCCGGCGAGCTCTGCCCCAGCGAGCACGACACAGGCGAGCGCACGCCAGGAAGACGCGACGACAGCCGGGGTGGTTCAGGCGAGCGTCGCCCTCGCGAGTGCGATCCCGAGCTTGGCGAGCGAGCTGGGTCCGCGAGCCGAGCGAGAGAAGATGGTAGGAGGGGGAAGCCCCTTCTGCGAGTTAGTGTTGTCTGCGCCCGTTCCGGCGGGATTCGGAGAATGGGATAGAGTGTACTACAATGGCAGAGATGACCCAGTTCAGCATCTGCAGTCTTTCGAGGACTCGGTCTCCATTAGGCCGATGTCCGATGCCTTCAAGTGTCGGCTCTTCGCCGTCACTCTCAAGGAGAAGGCCAGGGACTGGTTTCATTCGCTTCCGGCAGGCTCTATCTACGCGTTCGAGGACCTGCGCCGAAGTTTTCTGTTAAGGTTTTCGACTTCAAAGAGGAGGAAGAAGGACGCTGACTCTCTTTTCGCGGTGAAGCAGGAGTCCCGGGAGACGTTGGCTCAGTATGCGGATCGGTTCCAAGAGGAAGTGCAGCTCACTCAGGAGGTGCCTGGGTTTGCACTTCAACTCGCTTTCACGGTCGGGTTGAAGGAAAGTTTCTTCAAGATGGCGTTGAAGAGGAAGGCCCCCGTCTCCTATGAGGAGTTGATGGAGAGGGTGGCGGAGGAAGTAGCGAGCGAAGAAGCTAACCCCGAGCTCACCAAGAGGCTTGCAAAGCTCAGTGAGCCGGAGTTGAGGCCGCAAGAGGTCAGAAGAAGGGAAGAGCCCCGGGCCCCGGAAGGGGGATGGAGGCCGCAAGGTGGAGGAATGCAGGGGCAGGGAAGGGGTTACGGCCCAGGAAGGGGTAACCGTTTCGAGGGTCAGTGGAGGCCCCCCCAGTTGGGGTGGAGGCAAGGCCCGATGCAGCTACCTCCCCCACCTCAACAGGCCATGGCGATTGGCCGGGGGAGAGGAAGAGGGAGGGGAGGAGAAGCGGAAACGGCGGCCGCTAGGAGAAGGAGAAATAGGGTGGCGGAGGCCGAGGCCAGGGAAACGGCGGTGCCCTACTGCATCTTCCACGATGTGGAAGGCCACTCCACGGACACCTGTCCGGAGTTCCTGGAGGTGAAGAGGGGTCGAGCACCCGCGCCGCCACCGCAGCAGCCATTAAGAATCGTGGAGGTGGAACCTCGGGAGGAGGAGGAGGAAAGATGTGAGGATAGAGCAGATCTGGGGAATAGAGGAGGGATCGGAGTGATCCATGGGGGGTAGGGGTGGAGGCAACCCGCAAGGCTAGCCTCCATACCATCTACCGCCGGAGCGTAGCGTCAACATCCACCGCTCCACCCCCGACCGAAAAAATTATTTTCACCCAAAAGGACATGCCGAGCTACGAAGACCCGTTCTGCGACGCGCTGGTCATCCAGACGGCGATCGAGAACTTCACCGTCTCCCGAATCCTAGTGGACAATGGGAGTTCGGTCAATGTCATCTTCAAGAAAGCATTCGACAAAATGGAGGTGGAGCCCAGAAGGGTGTTGGCCTCGGATGGCCCTCTGTTCGGATTTTCGGGGGAGAGGAAGGAAGTAGAAGGAGGGGTGGGGCTCCATGTGACCCTGGGTGGGCAGTCTCGGAACTGTCGCTTCGTCATAGTGGACGCCCCGAGCAGTTACAGCGCCATCTTCGGACGGCCACTCATCAGCGCATTCCGTTGCGTCCCTTCCACTTTCCATCAGTGCCTCAAGTTCAACGACGGAGGGGTCCAGGTGCGGGTCAGGGGGGATCCCAAGGTGGCAAGACAGTGCTACGTGACGGCTGTCAACACCATCTCCTGGATGGGAGAGGCCGAGGAGTGGGACAAGGTGATGGAAGAGGTAACCGAAGTCGGAGGTCTGGAGGTGGCTGAAGAGAAGAAGGGAGGTGAAGTTCATGCCCAGGAAGGGGTGGCTGAGATACCCCGGGCGGAGAGAAAGGAAGAAGAGGAGAAGGCCCAGGAGGAAAGGGCGGAAGGGCTGATGATGATAGGGAAGGAGGCCGAGGAAGAGACTCAAGCTCCCACTTGTGCCGGGGAAGAGAAGGCTTGGGGGGAGCAGTCCCGGTTGGAGGCCGTGGACGAGGTCGTGGAGCTCGAGGTCGTCACCCGGCTGGGGGTGGTGGAAAAAGTCCGGGTCAGCGGAGGACTCAGCCCAGGAGATCAGGCGGAGATTCTAGCCTGCGTGCAACAGAACGTGGACGTCTTCGCTTGGAGCGCCGCCGAAATGCCCGGGATCGATGCAGATGTGGCGTGCCATCGCCTCAACCTCGACCCCGGTGCCCGTCCCATCCGCCAGAAGAGGAGAGCCGTCGCAGACAAGCTAGAAGGGCCCATCCGCGAGGAGGTGGGCAAACTCCTGCAGGCCGGATTTGTATCGGAGATCCAGTATCCAGGCTGGGTCTCCAACGTCGTTATGGTAAAGAAGGGCGGAGGTAAGTGGCGTATGTGTATCGATTTTTCACTTCTTAATAAAGCATGCCCGAAAGATTGCTACCCCTTGCCTAGAATCGACGCGCTGGTTGACTCAGCCGTCGGTTTTACTGTAATGTCCTTCTTAGATGCTTTTTCAGGTTACCATCAAATCCGCATGCATCCCCCAGACATTAAGGACGTTTCCTTCATCACGGGGGATGGATGTTATTGCTATAAGATGATGCCCTTCGGGCTCAAGAACGCCGGGGCAACATACCAAAGGATGATGGATAGGGTCTTCCGCGAACAGAAAGGAAGAAATTTAGAGGTCTATGTCGACGACCTCATGGTTAAGAGCCGAGACCTCGGGACCCACCTCCGAGACCTCGAAGAGACATTCGGGACCCTGCGGTGGTACAAGATGAAGCTCAATCCCTTGAAGTGTGTCTTCGGGGCAAGCCGAGGGAAGTTCCTGGGCCATCTGCTCACCCCCACGGGAGTGGAGCCCAACCCGGACAAAGTTAAAGCGGTAATGGAGTTAGAGTCGCCGAAGAACCCGAAGGAGGTCCAGAGCCTCACAGGGAAATTGGCTGGGCTCAGTAGATTCCTCTCCAAGGCGGGAGAGAAATGTGCACCTTTTTTCAAAGTACTGCGGGGAAACAAGAAGTTCGAATGGACCCCGGAGTGCGAGAGGGCCTTCCAAGCCCTGAAAGAACAGCTCACTAAAACCCCTCTACTCCAGGGACCGAGACCGGGAGAGGACCTATCTCTATACCTAGGGGTAGGATCCGAGGCAGTAAGTTCCGTGCTAATCCGAGAGGAGGGGAAGAAACAGTTCCCGATCTACTATGTTAGTCGAGTGCTGAAGAAGGCGGAACTCTGATACCAAATCCTAGAAAAGTTAGCCTTCGCCTTGGTGGTATCGGCCCGGAGGCTCCGGCCTTACTTTCAAGCCCATTCAATTAAAGTGGTGACCGACCATCCGCTCCGCAAAATCATGGAAGGGGTGGAACACTCAGGAAGGTTGGCAAAGTGGTCCGTGGAATTAAGCGAGTTCAATATCACCTTCGTACCCAGGACATCCATCAGGGCTCAAGCAGTGGCAGACTTCATGGCCGACTACGCGGCCGAAGTGGAGGAGCACGAGCCACCTTCCCCGGAAGCATGGAAGATGTTGGTGGACGGAGCGTCGGGAAAACACTCCTTCGGGGGGGGAATAGTCCTAGTGAGTCCTCAGGGGACTCGGATTGAGCAAGCCTTGAACATCCATTTTCCAATTACCAACAACCAGGCGGAGTACGAAGCAGTGATAGCGGGCCTTCGATTGGCCCAAGAACTGGGTGTGCAGGACGTGGAGGTCTCCACGGATTCCATGGTGGTAGCGTGCCAGATCAAAGGAGAGTTCGAGGCAAAGGACCCAACCCTCGTGCTATACCTGGAAAAGGTTAAGGGGGTCATCGGACAGTTCCGCACCTTCTCGATTAAACATGTGCCGAGGGAGGAGAGCACCCAGGCGGACCTCCTAGCCAAGTTCGGTCCTCGGGCAGGGGGGACTACCTCGGAACTCTTCCGGCCCTCTATCGAAGAGGGAGAGTCGATGGAAGTGGATCAGCAGGCCTCATGGATGGATCCATTCATCACCTTCCTATCCTCCGGACAGTTCCCAGGAAAGGAAGTGGACAAGAGGCGCTTCAGGTATAAATCTGCATATTACTCTTTGCATGCAGGGGGGCTACATAGAAAAACTCTCTCGGGACTCCTGGCTCGCTGTGTCTCCGAGAAGGAGGTCCCGAGGGTGCTGGAAGAAATCCACTCCGGGGAATGCGGCAGTCACTCCGGGAGTCGGACCCTGGAAGGGAGGGTGTTGAGACAAGGCTATTTCTGGCCCACTCTCAGCAAGGATGCAGCAGAGTTCACAAGAAAGTGTCAGAAGTGCCAACTCTACGCTCCGCTCCAACTCCTCCCCGCTCAGAGACTCCGGACCATCACGGCTCCCTGGCCTTTCGCCATATGGGGGTTAGACCTGGTCGGCCCCTTCCCCCAAGCCAGCGGTCAGAGGAAGTTCCTGCTAGTCATGATTGACTACTTCTCCAAGTGGGTAGAGGTGAAGGCGCTAGCTAAGGTAACCTCTCAGGTTGTAAGGAATTTTGTGTGGGGGGAAATAATCTGCAGGCACGGGCTCCCACTAGCCATAGTAACAGACAATGGGCCACAGTTTGCAAGTGAAGAATTTGTTAGCTTTTGCACCCAGCTCGGCATTGACCTCAGGTTCGCTTCGGTCCACCACCCAAGGAGCAATGGGCAAGTGGAGGCCGCGAACAAGATAATCGTCAACCTGCTCAAAAAGAAAGTGGAAAACCTACGAGGAAGTTGGGTAGAACAACTACCCTCCGTCCTCTGGGCCATTAGGACTACTCCGAATACCGCCACCGGGGAGACTCCATTCAAGCTCTCTCACGGGTCAGAGGCCGTCCTCCCCATAGAGTTTGAGGTGAAGACCCCCCGGGTGACCGCTGCGAGCGAAGGGGATGAAGAGTGGCTAGAGGGTAATAATGCAGAACAGAGGCTGTCCTTGGACCTGGTGGAAGAACTCCGGGACTTGGCCACCATCAGGCAGGAAGAGGTCAAGCGGCGGATGGCCCGATATTTTGACAAACATATCCGGATCAAGCACTTCCAGAAAGGGGACCTAGTCCTGAAAAAGGTCGATGCGGCCGGAAGAGGGGCCGCAGTGGGTAAGCTTAACCCAAACTGGGAAGGCCCGTATATTATAAGCGAGGTGCTCAAGTCGGGGGGGTATCACCTCCAGGATGTGGAAGGGATGTCCCTTGACCGAGCTCGAAGTGGGGATGATTTGAAACGATTCTACCCTTAAAAACTTTATTATGTCATTCAATCATTATCTTACTTTCGTTCGTTGTGTTTCTGACTGCTGCTGTGCCAAGATTAGATATGTTGGTGCTGGAATGCCCCAGATCGATTCCGCTCCCGGGCTCCCATCTAGACGGGGGGTTCTGGTTGATCTCTGGAGAGGCTGGCAAGGTTGGATATGTTGGTGCTGGAATGCCCCAGATCGATTCCGCTCCCGGGCTCTCATCTAGACGGGGGGTTCTGGTTGATCTCTGGAGAGGCTGGCAAGGTTGGATATGTTGGTGCTGGAATGCCCCAGATCGATTCCGCTCCCGGGCTCTCATCTAGACGGGGGGTTCTGGTTGATCTCTGGAGAGGCTGGCAAGGTTGGATATGTTGGTGCTGGAATGCCCCAGATCGATTCCGCTCCCGGGCTCTCATCTAGACGGGGGGTTCTGGTTGATCTCTGGAGAGGCTGGCAAGGTTGGATATGTTGGTGCTGGAATGCCCCAGATCGATTCCGCTCCCGGGCTCTCATCTAGACGGGGGGTTCTGGTTGATCTCTGGAGAGGCTGGCAAGGTTGGATATGTTGGTGCTGGAATGCCCCAGATCGATTCCGCTCCCGGGCTCTCATCTAGACGGGGGGTTCTGGTTGATCTCTGGAGAGGCTGGCAAGCTTGGATACGATGGTGCTGGAATGCCCCAGATCGATCCCGCTCCCGGGCTCTCATCTAGACGGGGGGTTCCGGGCGGTTTCGGGAGAAATGGTAGGCTGACGTCTTTTGTCGGCAAACCGTCTCGCTCGTCGGACATGCTCGCTCGGCCAAGAAAGGTCGCGTATAATACTACGCAAGTAGCGAGGATCAATCTCATACGATCCCAAACATCTAGTCCTCGGCAGAAAGGTCGCCTGCACTAGGTAAGAGGCGAGTTCTCGCCAAGAGAAAAAATACCCTACGAGACAGATACCCAAAAGCGCAACAAGCCTAAGGCAAACGGCGAGAGATCCAAGCAGCCGGAGCGTCCGGAGCACACCTACCCAATAGCGTGCGGCGCGAGAATGACCTCCGCGAAAGCGAAGGATGAGATAAACAATAGCGGGACATTCAACACATGAAAATAACAATACAAAAAAAAAGAGGGGGCGAGACAAGATGAGCAAAGCAAAAATTTATATTCAACACTTTAGAGTTCGGTTACAACTTTTTGGCAACCTCGCCAATCAAAAATTACAACACAAAATGAGAAAGTCGGCGAGCCTCAGGAATCGCCTGCGGATCCTTCTTCATCATCGCTGTCCTTCACTGGCGGGAGGGGGAGGAAGAGCTCTGGAACGATGTCTTCCAGGGTCATGTCAGCTGCGTCGTCCGCCAAGAGGCCAATCGCCTTCGCCACCGAGAAAATGTAGCGAGCCGACTCTATCGACCCCACGCGGACTTCTTCGTCTCGCGCTCGCCGGTCTTCCTTTACACGACGAGGCGAGGGGGGGACAACGGCACGGGTAAGGTCGCTGTTCAAAGCCTTCAACCCGGTCACCTCGCTCTCCAGATCCTTGATGCGAGCGTTGGCCCTCCCGGCGTCCTCGACATCCTGCTAGCAGGTCCGGTTAGAGAGATGAAGGGGCTAAGAGAAAAAGGAAGTTGGAGGTATAGATAACTCACCACCCCACCCTCCGCGGCGAGGAGCTTCTCCTTCAGCTGCGTGTTCTCGGCAAGGATTCCCTGGTAGGCCCTCGCGAGCTCCATGTTCTGAAGCTCAAGCTGTAGACAGCGCCTCCCCGTCATGTGGGCGAGCTCAGCAGAGCGCAGTTGGGACCTCGCGCTCTCATAGGCGAGAGTCCTCGCAGTCTCATCCTTGTAGGACCCCGCGTCTTCGCGACCGTAGAGAGCGAATGAGAAATCGAAGGCGTGGCCACTGACGGTCTCCTTCTCCACCCAGGAGGGGAGGATAGAAGAAATGTCCACCCGGTTGGTCTCTGGTTTCCAAGTCACAAGGGGCTCGCCAGTCTCGTCTCGACGCCTCTGGCCGAGCCCGAAATTGTAATGATTCACCGGGATAGGGAGGACCGAGGTCCTGGTCGGCTCCTGGCCAGGCTCTTCGTCCTCGCCCACCGAGAGACCAGTAAGGTCAAACTCATCAAAGGCAGCCTCGCGAGGCTCCTTACCTTTCGGTGCAGCAAGCGAGGCTGCGCTTTTCTTACTCCTCTTTTTTGGCGGAGACTTTGGGGGCGCGCCGTGACCACCGGAAGCTCCCTGCCTCTTGCGAGAGGGGTGCTCGGCCGGGGTGGCTTCGCCTCGGCAAGCTTCGGCCCCCATGGTAGCGAGGGACATGAGAGCATCAGGTTTCCGGTTGCTCGCGTAAGGGGGACGGAGGGGGAGATCTCGCTCGCCTATAAACAGGTGCATTAATATGACAAACTTGCGAATTGAGGCGGACATATTAGGCAAAAATCTATACCTTCTCCGGCGAGAACCGGGAGCAACGTGTCCAGGTTTTGGCGGAGGTAGGCGACTTCGAAGTTCTTCTTGTTTAGGAATTGATGGAGGAGGGCTTCATGCCCGCCCAGGGCGGTGGGCCGATAGGTGGTCTCGCCATGTTGGACCGGCGAAAAGGGAACGTTGCCGAAGTTCCCCCTGACGATGACGAACTTTTGGGCCCATAAGTGGGCCTTGTTGACGGTCTCAACCACTTTCGGGCCCGTACCCACGAAATACGCGGTCCCATCCTTGTAGGCGCGGAAGGAGAACGCCTTTCTGAAGACGGGAAGGCTGAACTCTATTCGCTCTTCGCGGAGGTAGCAAGCGAAGGCAGTAATCACCGCCATGGCGTTGGGTGTGAGCTGACCAGGAACTACGCCGTAGTGCTTGAGCACCTAAGGACAGAGAGCGAGATTAATTCACGCGGCGAGCGAGACTAGAGTGTCAAAATGAGTAAGAGGTAAGCGAGAGCGAGGATTACCTGGCGAACCTCCGGCCACAATGGAAGGCGCAAACCAACCGCAAAGTGGGCGATGGGGATGGCCAACTCGTCGACCAACGGATCGTTGATCGTGTCATCCTCGCTGGGGCGGCGCGCCTCGAATGGGGGGGTGACGTAATCAGCGACCGCGCTGAAATACTCCTCGTCTGTTAGGTTGCAGTTAAAGAATCCGTGCTCGGCGAAGGCCTTCGCAATCCTTCGCCGTCCCTCCGATTCCGCATCACCACCCATCTTGCGAACCTGCGAGAAGCGAAAAAAGGCGAGAACGAGAAATAGCGAGAGCTCTGCAAAAGGAGAAGAAGAGGATCAAGAATAAATGCGGTGGTTGGCTCGATAAACACCGCTTATTTATAGCAAAAGCAAAAAGGCGGGAAGAAGTCCAAGCGCCGGCGAGCACGCATATCAACAAAAAACATCGGGTCATGTCCGCGAGGGATAAATACCTGCAGGGTTAGCGTAATCAACACTTTCAAGACATATCTTTGGCAAAAATAGAGGGTTCGCACGAGCAATGTAATGTGAAATAAAGCAGACTAGCCAGCAGCCGAGCGAGAAGTCATAAAGAACAGATACAACTTATTGTCAATAGAAATAAAGCCAATATATATAAATGGCAATTACGCAAGTCACCCACAGTAGCGAGATTTTCTAACAACAAGCGACATCCATTGCAATTAAATCCATGACATAACAACTAGCGGGAATCGTGGGGGAGCCATTTCCACCGACCACCACCCCGCGACCCTGACCTCGGCGGAGCCCTAGAGTTATAATATTCCTCCGCCAAACGACCCTCCCGATCCGTGAGAAAGGCGTAGTCCCTCATCCTCGCTATGTGTACCTCCGGCGTCGAGGCGATCTCATCCTGATCACGGTGTCTCGCTTGACGAAGCCTCGCACATTCCTCCATCAGGACCGCATGTCTATCCTCGGCAGCTTCCCTGTCCCGTCTTGCCTGCATGTTGAGATCCATCAACATTCGCCCGTGCTTTCGCAAAAGCTCCGCGGCCCGCCGTTTCATCATCTCAGGATCTCGCGGATCCCCTAAGAAATCTTCCACCTGATCAGGAAGGGGGGACATTTCGTCGTCGCCCAGTTCAGAATCGGTGTGCGGGTTCTCGGCAGAATCTGCGAGATCTCCAAAGGTCAGGTAATGAGCGAAAGATCATGTAAACTGTCGGCGAGGTCATAACACTTACCTAGAGGGGGGCGAGAACCCGAAGGACGGCCCTGAAACACGTTTCCATAATGGGGGTAGAGGGATTTGCCCAGTCCGGCAGGATAAGCTGTACTGTTGGTCGGGGGAATCTTTGGCGGTGCGGGGCCACCCGTCTCCTCGCTCGTGAGGAGCTGGAACCCGGGCTTCTCTACGATTTTATCTGGAGGCGGCGGAGATGGAGGTCGCGACGACGGGCGGATCGGGGACTTCAGAGGCGGGACTGTAAGAAAATAGTAACAGAGATCATATGTTTAGACATAAATATTACAGCATGCGAGATCCAGATCGTACCAGTGATGTCTTTTCCTGCGAGATTCATGTCCACCTGAGGGCTTTTCCGAGACCCCTCAGCACGTTCCTCACAAATCTCGCTCGGCAAAGTATCCTGCGGGTGAAAATGAATGAAGAGCAATTTATAGACGTGAATTCGAACAACTCATACCTTCCCGGGGCGGCGATCATCCGGGGAGGAGTCCAGCGTCACGGAGTCGTCTCCAGAGAGGCGAACCGCCTTCGCCTTCTTGGTTTTTGGCGACTGGGCAGGAGGCTGCCGGTTCATCCAGGCGGGTACCCTGGTCGTGGGAGGTAGCCCGCCGGCTCTCATCGCCCTCAGGCGAGCCTCTGCCTCTTCGGAAATCGGCATCTCCCGGCAGCTAGAACGGGAAAGGAGGGAAAAGAAGCGACGTGCACCCATGGGGGTTCGGGATGATATTTATAACCTGCATGGTGGGTCCCACAAAAGATTCCTGACAGGTCATCCAGGAGCGGTCGAATATCAGGGGTTGGACGATTCTTCGCGAAGACATTAGTCCTCGCGAAGAGCGGGGATTGTGTACAACCCCGATATTCGCCGGATAAAGAAATCAAGCGAGACGGGAGTGGCGAGATCCAGACCTCGCTGAGATTAACCCCCAGCCGACGAGACCTCAGCAGACCACCAAAATGGGCTAGCGCGGTCCTCGCAAGGCCACCCTCCAAAGGGGATGCCGCTGGCGGTATTCGCGAGAGGGCTCGCGAGAGCTCCTTCAGCGGGGTTCTCGCAACGCTACCCCCTAGAGGAGGGGTCACGGACAGGATCCGCGAGAAGGCAGGCGAGAGCTCCGATCGTAATGTTCTCGCAATCCCTTATCCATGAATCAGTAGGGTCAATTTACCATTTTACCCTCGGTGGTCTGCCCTTAGCCTCCTCAAACAGCGGAGCTTGGCTGTTAGCAGACCCACCTGGGGTACAGTTAGCCATTTTGGGGTGCGGATAGCCATTTTGGGGCTTGGCCGGGTCGCAATTGGCGAGCCCAACCAGTTGAGGAAGGAGTTCGCTAGGCGAGCCCGCCTAGAGTGAGAGCGGATAGCCATTTTGGGGCTTGGCCGGGTCGCAATTGGCGAGCCCAACCAGTTGAGGAAGGAGTTCGCTAGGCGAGCCCGCCTAGAGTGAGAGCGGATAGTCATCCTGGGACTCGCCGAGGTAGTGCAGGCGAGCGAGCCATGTAATGTGTCGATAATACCTCTGGGATTCGCTGACCCAGAGGCTCGCGAGCTCCACTCGCGAGGGAGGTCGCGAAGCGGGCTGGCTCGCCCCGTAAAAGTCCAGGAAGGGATTTTTACCAAGAGGCCCCCGGTGGTCTGCGTTTAGCCTCTCCGAACAGCGGAGTTTGGCTGTTAGCAGACCAATCCGGTGTGCG
Organism: Dactylorhiza incarnata; assembly: GCA_033032865.1. Lineage (NCBI taxonomy): Eukaryota > Viridiplantae > Streptophyta > Magnoliopsida > Asparagales > Orchidaceae > Dactylorhiza > Dactylorhiza incarnata. The sequence goes on from JAWHQI010000013.1 coordinate 8,901,278, forward strand.
GATAGTGAGAATGGACAGCGGGATTTGGTTATTGACAGGCCACAAAACTAAAATCTATAAATAGACCTCAAAGGGCACCTTGGAAGAGACCGGTTCATGATTTTTGAGCTCTTCTCTTCCTAGGTCGCTTTGGTTTGAGCTCTCTAGCTCTCCAAGGTGCCCGAGTCTTAGCTTTGGCTTGGGAGGGGAAGCGCTCAACGATCTTCCGGGTTAGTGGAGGGACCTCCTCGCTGAGACTAGGGTCTTCGTTCTTGGCTCGAGTCATCAACCTTACCTCTCCCGAGGGACCGGTAAGGGCTAGCTGCCCCTCATTTCGGTGAGGGCCCCGAGCTCCACTCGAGACCGAGAAATCGGTTTCAACAATTCTAGCACAAAATTTTTAGTCCATATGAAAAACAGTCTACTTAGAACTTACAATTTAGCAAGTGAGAGTTTTGATGAATAAAAAGAACATTTTCTAATAGATTTTTTTTTTTTGTTCTTGGACTTCCCAAGATCTGCCCGGTGAAGGGTTTGCAAGGTACTAGAGGCTATGATGAGAATTCAAGCCCAAAGCGTCCTTTCCAAGAAATTTAATTTCAGTTTTTTTTTTTTATAATTTTTTTGGTTTTTATTTTTCAAGTAAAACTACAAAGAAAGCTATGCTACACCCCCATACTTAAAATTAAACATTGTCCCCAATGTTTAAAACTAAGTATGAAAGATAAAACTAAAAAAAATGACAATAAAGAAAAATCAAGATAAATTACTAAAGTGTAAAGAGGGCTTCCCTGAATGGTAGTCAGGGTTGCCGGTCAAACACCTGCAGAGTTAAATTAGAAAAACAAACAAGAAAAGAAAGACAAAAATAAAGAGGTTAACATTGGGTTGCCTCCCAAGAGCGCTTTGTTTACCGTCGCGTAGCTTGACTAAGTGGTAATTTTAAAGATTTTGGAAGTGAATGGTTTCGATGTTTCCGGGCGCTGGGTCGCCCGGGTGATATAATTTTAAGCGTTGTCCGTTGACTTTGAAAGAGCCTTTTTCCGGGTGCTCTATTAGCACCGTTCTGTATGGCCAAACTTCTTTAACTATGAAGGGACCGGACCATCGTGATTTTAATTTACCCAGAAAAAGCCTAAGTCTTGAATTAAATAATAGGACTAAGTCTCCCGGAGAAAAAGTTTTTGGATTTTTGATTTTTTTATCATGATAAAATTTTGTGCGCTCCTTATAAATCTTATTATTTTCGTAAGCGTTTGCGCGCCACTCGTCTAATTCATTTAATTGTAGTTTTCTGTGCTCGGAGGCTAAGTTTAAATCCAAATTTAAAAATTTTAGCGCCCAAAAGGCGCGATGTTCTAATTCCACCGGTAGATGACAAGCTTTTCCATAGACTAATCGGTACGGTGTACATCCGATGGCGGTTTTGTACGCTGTCCGATATGCCCATAGAGCGTCGTCTAATTTTAGAGACCAATCCTTCCTATTAACGGACACAGTTTTTTCTAAAATTCTTTTAAGTTCACAGTTCACCACCTCCACTTGGCCATTTGCTTGTGAGTGGTAGGCGGTAGATAGCTTGTGGGTAACTCCATACTTTGCTAAAATTTTAGCAAGTTGGTTGTTACAAAAATGTGTGCCCCGATCACTAATTAGTGCTCGGGGTGTGCCAAATCGTGAAAATAATTTTTTTTTAAAATTTACGACGACTCTCGCGTCGTTAGTGGGAAAAGCTTGTGCTTCCGCCCACCTTGACACGTAATCGACCGCAACAAGGATATATTTATTATTAAAAGAGGAGGGTAAAGGACCTACGAAATCTATTCCCCAAAGATCAAAAATTTCGCATTCTAAAAAAATATTTTGGGGCATTTCGTCCCGGTTAAAAATGTTACCTGACCGTTGGCACCGATCACAATTACTCACGAAATTGTGAGCATCTTTAAATAAGGTGGGTCAATAGAAGCCCGACTCTAGCGCCTTTCTTGCGGTCCGGTTCGCTTGATAATGGCCACCGGTTGGCCCTTCGTGGCAGTGCCGCAGAATTTGGGCGCCTTCCTCGCCCGAAATACACCTTCTTACCACTTGGTCCGCGCAGACACGAAATTAAAAGGGGTCCTCCCAAAAATAATTTTTCAAATCTGAAAAGTATTTCTTCTTTTGTTGACTTGAAAAATCTTTTGGTAGGACCCGGGCCACTAAATAGTTGGCCAAATCCGCGTACCAAGGGGTGGAAGAAGTCGTTACCTTTTCGATGGCAAGGAGGCGCTCTTCAGGGAATTTGTCGTCAATTTCGTCTTCCACTAGCGCTCCTGCAGCCGGATTCTCCAACCGTGAGAGGTGGTCGGCCGCAACATTCTTCGCTCCCCTTTTGTCTTTGATCTCCAAATCGAATTCTTGTAGTAGGAGGATCCACCTTAGCAGTCGAGGCTTTGCATCTCCTTTTTGTAGTAAATATCGGAGAGCGGAGTGATCTGTAAAAACAATAACTTTTGAAAGCGTTAAATATGATCAAAATTTGTCAAACGCAAAAATTATTGCCAAAAATTCTTTCTCCATTGTTGTATAATTTGCTTGTGCGGATGTTAGCGTTTTGCTTGCGTAATAGATTGGGTGAAAATGTTTATTCACCCGTTGGCCTAAAATTGCACCTACAGCAAAATCGCTCGCATCGCACATGATTTCAAACGGAAGAGACCAAATTGGCGCGATAAAAATAGGGGAATTTATTAGTTCATTTTTGATTTTGTTAAACGCTTTCAAACACTCGTCATCAAAATTAAACGCGGATTCTTTTTCCAAAAGATGAGTTAGCGGTTTCAAAATTTTTGAGAAATCTTTTATAAACCGTCTATAAAAACTCGCATGTCCTAGAAAACTTCTAATAGATATTATATTGGTAGGAGGGGGAAGTTTTTCTATGACCTCGATCTTGGCCCTATCGACCTCGATCCCCTTATTAGAAATTTTATGCCCAAGGACTAATCCCTCTTGGACCATAAAGTGTCACTTCTCCCAGTTGAGTGCCAAATTCGTGTCTTCGCAGCATTGAAGAACACGATCAAGATTATTTAAATAATTTTTAAACGAATCGCCAAAAACAGAAAAATCATCCATGAAAATTTCCATGACGTCTTCTACAAGTTCATTAAAAATTGCCAGCATACATCGTTGAAATGTAGCTGGCGCGTTGCAAAGCCCAAACGGCATTCTTCGATATGCGAAGGTGCCGAACGAACAAGTGAAGGTGGTTTTCTCTTGGTCTTCGGGCGCAATTGGGATTTGGAAATATCCCGAAAGACCATCAAGAAAACAATTGTGTGAGTGACCGGATAAACGTTCTAGAATTTGGTCAATAAAGGGCAACGGAAAATGATCCTTGCGGGTAGCATCATTTAATTTCCTATAATCGATGCATACCCGCCAACCTGTAACAGTACGGGTTGGGATTAACTCGTTATTTTCATTTTCAACTACTGTGATTCCGCCCTTCTTAGGCACGACTTGCACCGGGCTAACCAGAGTGCTATCAGAAATTGGGTAAATAATTCCCGCGTCTAATAATTTTATAATTTCGGCCTTAACGACATCCTTCATGTTTGGGTTAAGGCGTCGTTGGGGCTGAATAGCGCCACGAGAATTATTTTCTAAACTTATTTTGTGCGTGCAAAACGAGGGGCTAATCCCCTTTATATCCGAAATTTGCCATGCAATTGCATGGCGGTGATTATTTAAAATTTTAATTAATTCGGAAGTTTCTGAATCGTTAAGTGCGGAAGATATTATTACGGGCAGTTTTGAAATTTTTTCTAAAAATATGTATTTTAAATGTTCCGGCAATTGTTTTAGTTCTAAACTCGGTGGCTCCTCGTAAGATGTTTTTATTTTAGAAATATTTAAGTTTACTTCTTCAAATTTGGTTGGCCGAGTTTTTTCTTCTAAATAAAATAAATTTGCAATTTCCGGATTTTCAAATAAAGGCGAAATTATTTCAGAAAACGACGTTATTTCCTCTTCAAAATTTGTTTCTAGGGTGAAACAAGAGTCGTCGTTTGGAAACGCATTTCTCATCGATTGATTTATATTAAAAATAACTTCTTCCTCCCCAACTCGTAGGAGAAGATTTCCGTTACTTACATCAATTATAGCCCGAGCGGTGGCTAGGAAGGGCCGACCAAGTATGAGTGGTACTTCAGCGTCCTCTTCGATATTGAGGATGACAAAGTCTACCGGAAAGATAAACTTGTCAACCTTCACTAGCACATCCTCAATGATCCCGATTGGATACTTTACGGACCGATCCGCTAGTTGGATGCTTATATTGGTTGGGCTTGGGGTGCCCAAACCAAGCTTCTTAAATAAGGAGAACGACATAAGATTTATGCTCGCCCCTAGATCGGCCAAGGCGTTTTTAATTAGTAAATTTCCGAACAAACACGGGATGGAAAACCGTCCCGGATCATTTAATTTTTCCGGTAATTTATTAAGAACTATCGCCGAACATTCTGCATTAAGAGAAATACGCGAAATATCTTCAAGTTTCTTTTTATTTGATAATAAATCCTTTAGATATTTCGCGTATTTAGGCATTTGAGAGAGTGTCTCGCAAAATGGTACATTAATTTGTATTTGTTTTAAAATATTTATAAATTTTTTATACTGCTCCTCGTTGCGCTCATTTTGTAATTTAGAAGGATACGGAATAAAAGGCGTTTGAATAATGCGCGGAGCTAAATCAGAAGAGTTTAAATGCGGAGTTGGAGTTGAAACGTTTACCTTAGGCTCGGCCAAATTTGAACTTTTTACCTCCTTTCCGCTGCGGAGGGTTATAGCGTTGGCGCTCTCCCGTGGATTGGGCTCAGTATTGCCCGGTAGAGCTCCCTGCAGGCGTTCGGAGAACATCTTGGCGAGTTGTCCAATCTGATTTTCTAGGCTTTTAATAGATCCGGGAAGGTTCCGGATATTGGCATCAGTAGAAGCGACGTATTTGGTGAAGACCTCTTCAAGTGAAGGGGCCTTTGGTGGTTGTGGTGGAGCGAATCCGGGAGGATTCACTTGTGGGGGGCGTTGAGCATTATTGGGGTTGCTCCATGAAAAATTCGGGTGGTTCCTTAAACCCGGATTATAACTATTAGGAAGGTTATTATTTGGGTTATAAGGAGGACGATAGGAGTTCCCCATATAATCAACTTGCTCTTGATTATAATTATTATTATAATTATTACTATTATTATTATTATTATTATTATTAGCCCCGTTAATAGCGGAGGAAGCAGACATCTCCGTCATTTGCTTAGTAAGCCATTCTGCTTGATATGCTAAATTCGGGGTGGCCTCGACTTCAAAGAGTCCGGTCGATTTGTTAGGACGCGACCGTGGCGCATTCCACTGATAAGCATTCATGGCCATCTCCTCAAAAAGCTCTTGAGCGGCATCTGGGGTTTTGTTATTTAGAGTTCCCCCAGCTACTGCATCAATCATCTGCCTCGTTTGGAGATTCAAACCATTGTAGAATGTTTAAACTTGTTGCCATAAAGGAAGGGCGTGGTGAGGACATCTCCACAATAATTCCTTGAAGCGCTCCCATGTGTCATAGAGAGACTCCGAGTCTATTTGCGTAAATGAGAGAATGTCTGTACGTAATTTAGCGGACTTCGCCGGAGGAAAATATTTAGTTAAAAATTTCTCCGTCATCTCGGCCCATTCAATTGTGAGGCTTTGGTTTGGCCGACCGACTGGTATTTCCCTTCTATCCCTCACTTCAGTTCAAGGAGGATTTATGCTTCTATTGTTGTCCCTCTGTCCAATTAAAGATGGCTGCTAGTGAACTATGTTTTGGGATTTTAGTTACCTTGATTAGTCGGTTGTTGCATGATTCAATTCAGTTTCAATGGGAGTCTTTGGGAAGTTATTAATTTGTTAACTTTTCATGTTGTCTGCTGTTTCCTTTCTTTTTAGTTTGGGTAATGTTGACTGATTTCATGTTGTATATTTCTGTGGATCAGGACTCTTTAATCAGTCTTGGCCAACTGCCGCCATGCCGCGGAGGAGACAACCGCGAACGTCAGCCGGAAATCAGGTGACTTCCTCCCCTCTCCCTTGGTGCTAGCCTCTTAGATCACAATAGGAGAGATGAAGGCTCAAGAGAGCTCCTCGGGTGAGCTTTAATGGAGTTTCCTTAGGAAGACCATGCCAGAACCTCAAAATTAGGGCATCGTTCGCCGCGAGGTTCTAGGGATCATTTCTTCTCTTCAAAAGGAAGAGATGGGATTTGATTTGGGGCAAACCCATGGTCGTTGTGGGAGAGTGAGGGAATGATGTTTAGGGATTTTAAAAGGGGGTAAAATGACCTTCATGTTTGGGGAAAATGATGGATCATGCTCTGTTAAATAGGTTTGTCTTTTATGGTATATTATGTAACAAGGTTGAAAATAGCCCCTTGGATTAGAAGTCCTGGTGTACGTAGATACACGGATTGTTTAGAAGGACTTGGATTAGAAGTCCTGGTGTACGTAGATACACGGATTGTTTAGAAGGACTTGGATTAGAAGTCCTGGTGTACGTAGATACACGGATTGTTTAGAAGGACTTGGATTAGAAGTCCTGGTGTACGTAGATACACGGATTGTTTAGAAGGACTTGGATTAGAAGTCCTGGTGTACGTAGATACACGGATTGTTTAGAAGGACTTGGATTAGAAGTCCTGGTGTACGTAGATACACAGATTGTTTAGAAGGACTTGGATTAGAAGTCCTGGTGTACGTAGATACACGGATTGCTTAGAAGGACTTGGATTAGAAGTCCTGGTGTACGTAGATACACGGATTGTTTAGAAAGACTTGGTTTAGAAGTCCTGGTGTACGTAGATACACGGATTGTTTAGAAGGACTTGGGTTAGAAGTCCTGGTGTACGTAGATACACTAATTGTTTAGAAGGACTTGGAATAGAAGTCCTGGTGTACGTAGATACACGGATTGTTTAGAAGGACTTGGATTAGAAGTCCTAGTGTACGTAGATACACGGATTGCTTAGAAGGACTTGGTTTAGAAGTCCTGGTGTACGTAGATACACGGATTGCATAGAAGGACTTGGATTAGAAGTCCTGGTGTATGTTGATATACGGATACAAATGGAACCCGCTGGGGAGGATTACTTGTGGCGGGTCTACGGGCTTGCTAGTCGTGACACCGACAGAAGCCGGCAGTAGACTCTAGACCAGTTGGGTTGGACTCTTGGTGCTCACCTACCCAAGTCCCCTTCTATGTCCTTGGAGGCTCCGCTGTGTGTTCTTAGCGTCGAGCAGTATGCAGGGTCTCTGCTGTGTGTTCTTAGCGTCGAGGCGTACAGAGGCCTAGGACTGGTAGTGTTCATACCCTCCTAGTAGTGGCGGAGCTCGTTCCACAATCTCCGTCTGGCCACAACGGGAGATGCCTGAGCGGTTAGCTACCACTCAAAAAGCGAGAACTAAAGGTCTATGTCGACATAGCAACTTTGCATGGGTGAGTCTTCATATCATAATCATTGCATTGCATTCATCCTTCATAATCATTGCATTGCACCGCATCGGGTCCATCATATAAATTAGTATGGGCTCTTTTATATGATGGGTCCCAAATTGGAAACCTTAACTTATAAGTTTGTATGGGCATTCATATAAGTTAAGGTATGATATACTTTGCTTATGCTTCCTGTTACTAGTACTTGCTTATTGATACTCTGCTTATACTTCCTGTTACTAGTACTTGCTTATTGATACTCTGCTTATGCTTCATGTTACTAGTACTTGCTTATTGATACTCTGCTTATGCTTCCTGTTACTAGTACTTGCTTATATATGTACTTATTAGTTGGAGTTATTGCAAGCACTCTGGTACTTATACAATTGACATATTTATACAACCATTCCTGTCACCTACTTTGTATATTATTGCTTATATTGCAGCTTTCCTTCCTTTCCTTCCGCCCGATTCCTTGGAGTCGTCGGGGGAGCGGATGTGAAGCCACTTAGTCTTTATGACTAACGGTTACTACGTCCCTCTTTTTAGTAGTGTTCCTTAGAGCAGCAGTGCACAGTGCTGGAGGAGGCCAGACAGGTCAGGTGCGCCGGGTTGGTGACTTTGGTACCTTGGTTGTCGTTTGTGACAGAGGCGAGCGAGTGTTTTGAGATGTAGCCCTTGGGGCATTTAGCTTGATACTCTGATACTCTTGCAGGAGCTCTCGGAGCTCTTATCTTTGTTCTCATTTTGGACTCTTACTTATGTGAATATCTTTTTATGGCTTCTTGCTTTTGCATTATTGATGGGTTGGCGCTGTTTAGTTGGTTTGGCCGGCAGGATAGACGTCTTGTGGGGGAGGCTAGCTAGTGTGCTGGCGCTCCTGCAAGGCGGCTGTCCTGGGCATAAGACTCCCCTCGGCCGTGTCGTGTGTTCCGGGAGGGGGGTCTTACAAATGGTATCAGCTTGCAACGATCCTGAGATAAAGAAGTCCATTAAACCACTAGGGCACACATGCTAGATAAATCAGCTTGAGGACAAACTGATGCAGCGGAAGCGGTGGTGTGCCCAGGGGTGATTCACATTAAGTATGTCCGCTTTTTCCTATAGGAAGTGCCAACCTAAGCCAAACTCGTACCCTTACGTATAGATGCTGGCTCATTCCGAGATAGTAATTGGTATTCCCATTCCAACAGTCAGAGTTGGTTTGGCATAGGATTGATGCCAACCTAACTAGGATACCATTTTGGTCGACTTAGCAGGATATGTCGTGACATACCCTAACCTTATACCGATCTCGGGGATGATGTGGCCAAGCAATAAGTGACCGCAAATGATTAAGGGAAGAGTTTAGCGTGAGTGTAGATGCTAGAGACTCACACCCGGAGATTTCTATCTCAGATATGGATACCTCTCACTTCTTTTTTATGTAGAAGGTTTTATATAGAGAAGATATGATAAGAATTCGGATCCAGAGAAGGCTCATTGTGGGACGAATGTGTTATATTGGTGGTAGAAGAAACTCAGTCGAAGAGATACGGGGGCTTATCTCTTCGCTTATTGGGCTAGTTATGTACCGGGTAATTGGATGTTATTTGTACACGCTCTCATTACAATGAGATGCAGCTTGGTCGTCGCCGTAAAATCTGAATTTCTACATCATGGCTGATATATAAGTGCGACGATACGGGGATCTATAGGGTAAGAACTCTAAGTCGAGGAAGATATGCCCCTAGTTTGTGCCCATACGTGAGATGAATGTACCATATGGGCGGTGGATGAAATTTAGTCCAAAAACGTACGGGGGCTTGCCCCTTCGTTTATTGGCCTAGCAGATGGGCCAATTGGGATTCTACCAGGAGCCAAAAATCTTTGTGGTCTGCTTCACTTAGCCTTGCTACAATGAGTTTTTCCCATTTAAGTCGTTACAAGCTGTTGATATTGGAATTTGGCACTCCTTGATGAATGAGTTCATCTTAAGCAAGGGGGATGATTGAACACCATGTTTTGGTTTACGGTGAGTTCCCTCCCAGAGTAATAGAGGTGAGTACCTTAAGGATGAGCAGGTCTTCACTCTAAATGAAGACTATGCAGAGAAGTAAACTGTAACGTAGCGTTGTAATATCTCTCAAGGATCAAGGTCGATCTGATGACCGCATGACAAATTTTGGGGGACGCCTTAAAATTTGTTAAGTGGGAATTGTATCGATTGCTGATCAAATAGGTGTGTTTACAAGCGTCCAATTAAAGATAAAGAATACGAAATTGTAGCACCCGTGGTGCTAAGGCATTGTTACGTGATTTGTTAAGTCGACAAATTCATACAATTGCATTATAAATACGTGTAGTATCCAGTTGGGGGGTGTTGATTTCATTTGGGCTGCTATATATATATTCTAGTTGGTCTTTATTTAGGGGCTGACTTTGTAGTTCAGTCTGGAATTATGTTGGGCTACTTCTTAAGTATTGTTCTAATTGGGGGCCGTTGTTATATAATTTCATTAGGGCTCATATCTTTATATATATAAGGGTGTGTGTGCTGATAGCAAATCTTAGACCTCTCTTGTTATTGAGCCATGGGCTCCTACTTTTGGTGGGGCTGTTGGCTGGGTTCATTTTGGGCCCTTCTGATTAAGTCTCGGCTAAATCATGTGCTGCCATACTCTGCCCTTGTTATTTTCTGCACTTGTCGTTGTTGGAAATTTGATCAGGGTCCCGGATAGGTATTCATACCAATAATTAGAAGACGGATAGTTTGTCGGATCCTAGTTAAGCAAAGGACTAATTCTGATCGACTAAAGTTTAGATGGCTCAGTTTCTACATATTATGATTGGCTAGCTCAGGATGATTATATGGTTGGATCACTTGGTTAGTTCTGCCTTTATACTTGGCTAATCTTGCATATTTTGGTAGCAGAAAATTTGGAGGGTTTGTAAACTTTGCGCATTTCTCTAGCTAAAGGTTTTGGTGGTTTGGCTGGCTAATCTTTCTAGAATTTTATCTTGTAATCTCTAGTTGGGTTGGGAAACATTAGACCTTAGATTCCCCGGAATGTTCGTTTCCTAATTCCTGACGGGTTTGGGAATTTGGTGCTAAATTTCCTGGGAATCTCTCTTGTTAGTTCCCGAAGTTTTGACAAAGTTATAAGTTGTTAAACTGGGTGGTTATGTGGATTTACTTCGGTTTCGAGCTTTATAACCGCTTCAAGTCATTGACTGCTTCGCTCTATAGATAAGTGAACAAAAATATCTGAATGGTTCCGTTCTTTCATGTTGGTCCGACTAGGGGCTATGCTTCTTGCTGTTGTCTAATGTGTTATGGGGTGCTGTGCTGAAACTTGCTGCTGCTATTATTCAATTTGGGGGCTGCCCTTTGTTTCTCTTGTTAAGGGGGCTGCTGCTATTTACATTTAATATGGGGGCTGCTCCTTGAGTTGGTTACGCTAGTCCCAAATCGTGGATACTTGATAAATTCCTGCTCCCGATTTGTTGTTCCGTTGTTTGGGGAACTTTGGTTGGGCTGTTTTGTGCCTGAAACAGCACGTGTACTGTTGATATTGGGCTGTTTTTCAGCAGCCCTCAGGGCTGTTGTGTTGTTGTCCCTTTACTTTATCATTGCTTTGGTTGTTGCTATAACTCCTCCTTGTTGGTCGGCTGCTATTGTCCTAATCTGTGGGGTGTCATTGCTGAATTTCTGCAGTCTATAATAGGCTAAGTGGTCATTCTTATGCAGTCCACTAAGTGTTGTTGATCTTATACCTTAATAGTGGGATGTGGCCTTGATGGTTCCTGTTAGTTATGCTGGGCTTGAATCCTTTCAACTTTGTTTGGGCTGCTCTACTATCTTTCCTTGTTATTGGGGGCTGTTTTAGTAGATTTACTAGGTCGGGGGCTGCCTTATAAAACTCGGTTTGGGGAATGCTTAAACTGCAGGAATTTCTTAAGCTCCTTTTCTTGATAATTAGGGGCTGCCTCTTATGTTGTTGTTTGGTGGCTGCTTTACATTTATCTTGCTTGGATTACGTCGGGGTTGATTGTATAATCCCGATTTAGAGATTGCTATATACCCATCCGGTTTAGTTTTATGTTTGGGACTGATATGTGTAGTTTCTATTAGCTATTGTTGAAATAGTGTGAGTCACGATTAATTCGTATGACTGTACAAGACAAGAGCGCTTATACAATCTAGACCGTATGTATAAATCATAACGATTGGGAATGTATAAGTGAGCTTGATATCGTTAAGGGTGAATCATTTGTAACTGCATACGATGAGTATGTTTCAATCCCATCTGGAAGACCCTCGTAACCCCAACATAAATTTCGGGGACGAAATTGTTTCTTCATTTATTGGATTTGTAACATCCCAATTCGCACTAGACCCCTCGGAGACGTTTTGACTCGCCATGGGTCGGTTTTGGGCAAAGGAGGATTGGGTTCGACGAAGTGCTCGGCGTTCGACGAAAGTATTGACTTCAGTTCGACGAAGTTGAAGGAAACAGGAGAAAACAAATCAGTGTCGCTAGGAATGTGTTTGATCTCCTTTTTCTTCTTGCGGAAAGGTGTATGTCGCTATGTTTCTATTGGTATAAATATTGTTTCTAAATGTATTTATATATGAACATATTTATTAGCATGTACATGGCTTAAGAAGTTGCCTCCTCGATAAAGTGGGGTGCTGATAGAGGGAAGTGTGTGTATATGCAAATTGGTGTGCCACTAGCATGTTAGCCATGTTGAGCTGGTTTGCTTTAATTCATGCTAAAAGCTAATTTGGTGTGTTAATAGAGGTTGATTTGATTTTGGACTGGTTTGATGGGTATAACGGTGTGCTAATAACTGATATTAGTAGCGGTCATTGATGTATTAATAGCGGATATTGGAATGAAATTAGTGTGCTATTAATGTGGTGTGCTAATAAGGGTTTCCTTATACCTGAAATGGGGTGCTATTAGAGGCTTGTGTTGGCTGATATGTGAACTGAAATGTGGGCTTATGTTGAGCCCAATAGGCTGTAGTTGGCGTGATATTAGGCGGTGGATTTTGTTTAATGTCGCCTTTAAACCTACCAGATATCATCGACTCTTTTCATTTCTCTCCCTTTCTCGTCGGTGTCGTGCTAGGGTATCACGTGTGTGTGCGTATAGGCAATTTCCCCATTTATAAAGAAATGCGTATGAGATTTATGGTGTGCATATGAGAAAAAAAGTATACATATATATACATGTATATATATATACATACATATATACACATATATGTATTGGATCGTATGACGCCCTTAGAGGGGGGGTGAATAAGGGTGTGTTTAAAAATATAAATTTTTACTTAATAATTTTTAAACAGATTTTTCTTTTCTAAAAAGTTACTTATAAATAATTTTAAACCAATGCAATTTTTGTATTAAACCAAACACAAATTTCTAAGATAAAGATCTAAGCAAACAAATTTGCAATTAGTGAAAAAAGCATAATTATATTTATCATACAATTTGCATACAATAAAAAAATTGATCTTAACAATGCTTAAGATCAAGGCACAATTATGATAATAAAAAATACAATAATTTTGGTTTACCAATCCTTCTCCCAAGGATTGGAAGGCTATCACTTGTCTCTCCCAAGACCAAGCCCAAGCCTATCCACTAGATCTTCCCAAGATCTATACGTAGCACACAAGGCCACGATTTCCCACCAAGCCACGCAAGGACTTGGACGCTCCACACAAGGAAGCGATTTTCCCCTAAGCCACGCAAGGACTTAGACGCCGCACGCAAGACGACGATTTCTCTACCAATACAAAATGAAATGTGTGTAAATGAAAATACAATATGAAAAGAACAACTCCCTAGAATTTCAGATCTCTGAAAGGATGGTTGAAGCCTCGAGATGATCGTTAATGTAGAAGCGCGCCCGATCTCGTCTTCAATCTTCAATCCTTCTTTGCACAAATGGGAGTTGAAGAGGTTCTGGAGCTCTCTGGTTCGTATGCACTCAGGAAGGAAATTGGAATTCTCAATACATGGAATGCACGAACACAAGGAGTCAATTTATAGAAAATCGCTGTCGCCTGGGCGACATCGACTGTCGGAATTTTCCGACAGCGCTAAACTGTCGCTGAAGTGCCGTCGTGCGGGCAGTTGCTGTAACCGCCGAGCTGTCGCCTGGGAGACATCGATGTCGGATTTCCGACAGCGCAAAACTGTCGGCTGTGGTGGTGTCGTGGGCAGTTGTTGTAACCTCCGAGCTGTCGCCTGGGCGACATCGCTGTCGGATTTCCGACAGCTCAAAACTGCCTTTCATCGTGCTGCCGTGGAGGGAAGTAGTTGTAACTTCTCTGCTGTCGCCGGGGCGACATCGGCTGTCGGAATTTTCCGACAGTGAAATTTTCCCACATTCAAATTTAGCTCCAGCAGAAATGTGAACATCTCATACATGTTACCTGCACACCATTAATAAAAAATAGAATCAAATACAAATGGGACTTTGTTATTATCAAACCGGAGGAGTGCGAAATGCATGCTCCAACAATCTCCCCCTTTTGATAATTACAAATCCGTATAAAAAGAAATCATGTCTATTTAGATTGTTGATTTTAACATTTGGTGTGTGCACAAAAATAACATGATATATTTCTCTTAAAAATAAATAATTTCCCTTTAGATGAAAGCTCCCCCTAAATGAATGCTCCCCTTAAATGTATGCTCCCCCTAAATATATGCTCCCCCTAAATGTTAAAGTAAGTTGAAATGATGTATTATTTAGGTGGAATATTTAGGTGTAATAGATTTGTGATTTCTCTTTTTATACTTTTAATTCTCCCCCTTTTGGTATTAGCAAAAGTTAATATTAGATAAAAGAGTAGTTCTGAAGGGAAAAGATATAGGATGTAGAAATGAAGAGTAAGCGGAAGCACTTTGTTGGAAATGATTGAAGTTCATGAAATAATAGGAATATGTCATAGTATGAATAAACTCATGAAGTGACGGTATAGATTTATGGAATATGCCATAGTATGAAAATAACTTAAACATGTGTAAGGTCATTTGAAAGTATCATAGAATGACACAATAGTGTATAGATTTATGGAATATTTTTGGTCCAATTCTCATGAGATGAATGTTTAAATAACATAATGATGTGTACATGTGATACATAGATCAAACATATGAAGTTATTTAATCTACATGATCATTGAAATGGAGAACATAATATAAGCATATAAAGTCAACTTTTACGTTGAAGATATAGCACAAGAAGAATAGCAAACCATTTTTCTTTTGCACAAGACACTTTACAATTCTTTCCAAGGTGCTTAACCTCACAATGCTCATTAAGACTTATCAGGAGGGTAGGTAGCGCTTGGTGGAGTATCCTTGTCTTGTAATTTTAACCTTATAATTTTTTTGATCACATATTTGTGATATCTTAATTTTTTAATTGACCAAGGATCTCCGAATTCACTTGAATCGCAAAAGATGGTGTATATTTCGTTGTGCTAACAAATCAAGGTTGAAAGTTGTATTTATGAAGTGCTATTGTATTATGTTAAAGCAAATATGATTCATGTATATATTAAATAAAAAGACATACGTATTGATCAAAAGAAGTGAACGTGATAGTTCATTATGATAGATAAACAATTTCTCATACTTAGAGGCATGCGAAAATAATTTCCAATGGTCTAAACAACTAAGTAGGAGTGTCAATACGATGATAGCTTGGAAATGAAATCATATAATCATGTAAGAGCCATTTTTTAAAGATAAAAAGCACATGGTTTGTCATCAAGTCATGAGGTGAAGCATTAATAATGACATATAACTATTGTAAAGCATCAAAGGGACCAAAAATTGGAGATTTATCAAATCGGAAGCTGTCGGAAATTTCCGACAGTCACTGTCGCCTGGGCGACAGCCAAAAATATAAATACGGCTTTGGACCGAGTCAAACCCTATTGTGCATCATTTTTCTGAACTGAAGGGCGAGAGAAGGCTGTCTAAGGTATGGTTTTGGATTTTTAAGTGTTTTGACTCAAATTTTTTTAGGGTTTTTTTATTTTAGAAAGGGGAGATGATAAAAGATGTATGTTTTTGAGTTTCCCTTTGATGCATGGTGTAGATCTTGGAAGTTTTGTGTTTTAAAAGTGTAGATCTAGTGTAAATCAAGGGGATATTGTTGGATCTTGGTGAAAAATGTTTTGATTTTGTGTTTTTTTTTTGTGGTTGAAGTTTTGCATTTGTACATAGTAGATTTTTTTTTTAAATGGAAGATTTGCTTTTGGAAGAAGGTTGAAGATGATGAATAGTAAGGATATGGAGAAGATGTAGATTTGAAAAAATATTATATATTTTTTTTTAAAACTTGATGTTGAAATAAAACTTGATTTTGAGTAGATCTGGAAGTTTATGTAAAAAATTTCAAGAGAAGTTTACTGAAGTACTGTCAGAATTTTCCGACAGTCACTGTCGCCTGGGCGACAGTGTTCCAGTGCACAGCACATGTTTAATCCATTTTTTTATATGTTATTTGCAGAATGGCTTCCAGTTCTAAAGCGCGAAGAAGTACTTCTGAAGATGCGCATAGTTCGTATCAAGTGTACCCTAGGGTGGAGAAAGCCATAGTTGGAGTAGCGAAATATGTTGAATTTGATTCGCCGAAGCATGATCATATCTATGATCGGCTTGCGAATGCAGGTATACTCTCAATAATCACAGCAGATTCGTTTTCATCCTTTTTGGTTCGAGAATTCTATAATCATTTGGAAGATCCCAATTACACTGAATTGGATGGGGGAGTTAGATCAAGAATCCAAGGTCAACATGTGGAAATAACACATGTTGATCTAAGAGAGGAATTCGTACTAGTGATGAGTGAAAATATGCCGGATATAGTGGAGAGTTATAGAAAAGATAGAGATTGGACCCTTGTAAACATGAGTTTACATGGGAGTCAAAAGAAGACTCTAACCACTGAAGTTACGTCACTCACTCCAGATGCTTTTTTAGTTCAAGATATATTAAGGAACTCAGTCATGTTGAAGAGTGGAGATACAAGAAGTATCACGGCTCAGTTGACCCTCATTACTTACTTCATTATGGAGGATGAACTTTTCGATGTGGCGGACTTCATACTCTCCCAGATTCGGTATGCGTTTAGATTAAAGTATCCAAAATGGGTGAAGGTTCACACGCTGCCAATGGGGGCGATAATTCAGCGTATATTATATAAGAAGTACGGATGGATAGCTCAAGATTCATATTTTGATGATTGTTATCCGGAGATATATTATACGGGTACTATGAAAGTGAAGAAGACGCATAAAAAGGCCCATCCTGGAATTGAGATTAGAGAGCCGCCAATGCCTAGGGCAGGATCACTTTGGGAGTCTATTGATGATCTACGTGATTCACTAGAGGATCACAAGAAAGAAGTGAAGAAGGATCGGAGTAGAATGCAGAAGTTCATGAAATTTCTTGTGAAAGGTCTGAAGCTAAAGCCAACTACGGAGGAAGAGGCCGAATGGCAAGTTCCAGACGAAGAACCGCCACGCCAATCGGTGAGGCGGACTCGACGTGGTAAAGGCGTGAGACGAGGACCTCCAGAAGACTGTCCAGAGAGCAGTGGGGCTGGTTTTGAGGATTCTGAGTAGTTTCATCAGGCTGCTGCTGCTGACTGATGTCGGAAATTTCCGACATCCACTATCGCCTGGGCGACAGTGAACTTCTTCAAATGTTGATTTCTGTTAATGAACTTGAATTTATGTTGTTTTCTACTGTTTTTATGGAACAATATTGATGTAATATTAATGATGTGTGAATTTTTGTTAAGTCATTTTAAATTCTATGGTTTGATTTTAGAATTTAGGCTTTTTCTTTTTAAAATGTATAGGTTTTGAGTAGTGATATATTCATTGTGAAATGTCTAGGATTCCCAATTCTAGCCTAAGCATAGAAAAACGGGAATCCGGTAACGGTTTAGTGAATATATCCGCTAGTTGATTTTCCGTGCCTATAAAGTTGATTTTTATATTACCCTTCTTAATATGATCCCTTATAAAATGATGTCGGACATCTATATGCTTAGATCTAGAATGTAATACGGGATTGTTAGTTAAGTCTATAGCACTTTTATTGTCACACTTTAATTCTACACTACTTTGTTGCATGCCAAAATATTCTAACGTTTGTGACATCCAAAGAGCTTGGGCATAACAACTACCTAGTGCAATATATTCGGCCTCGGTAGTAGAGAGGGCAACAGAATTCTGTTTCCTACTCGACCATGAAATAAGTGAAGGGCCGATAAAATGACAAGTGCCACTAGTGCTTTTCCTATCTAAAGAACATCCCGCATAATCGGAATCCGAAAAACCATGTAAAATAAAGGAATCATTATGAGGATACCATAATCCTAATTTAGATGTTCCTATAAGATATCTAAAGATGCGTTTCACCGCTTTTAAATGTGACTCTTTAGGATTAGCTTGAAATCTAGCACATAAACATACGGCAAACATAATGTCAGGTCTAGATGCGGTTAAATACAATAAAGACCCTATCATACTTCTATAAAGGGTTTGTTCAATTGAAACACCACTTTCATCTTTTCCTAATTTTAGTGAAGTACTCATAGGAGTGTTTGCATGCTTAATATTTTCAAATCCAAATCTTTTTAACATATCATGAATATATTTGGTTTGACATATAAAAATACCATCATGTTTTTGTGTAATTTGAAAACCTAGAAAATATGAAAGTTCTCCAACCATGCTCATTTCAAATTCATTTTTCATAATTTGAACTATTTCATTACACAACTCTTCATTAGTGGCTCCAAAAATAATATCATCAACATAAATTTGCAAAATAACTAAATCATGATCAATTTGCTTAATGAAGAGTATAGAATCAGCACTTCCTATTTTATAATCGTGCTTTAACAAATATTGAGTTAATCGATCATACCAAGCACGAGGCGCCTGTTTTAATCCATAAAGCGCTTTATCTAATTTATAAACATAATTTGGATATTTCTCATTTATAAAGCCAGGGGGTTGTTCTACATAAACCTCCTCTTTTATATACCCGTTTAAAAATGCGGTTTTGACATCCATTTGATATAATTTAAATCTTTTAAAACAAGCAAGCAAGAAATATCCTAACCGCTTCTAATCTTGCTACGGGTGCAAAAGTTTCATCAAAATCTACCCCTTCAATTTGTGCATAACCTTTTGCAACTAATCTGGCTTTATTTCTAACAATTCTAGATTCATTATCCATTTTATTTTTAAAAATCCACTTAACACCAACTACAAAACGATTTTTGGGTCGTTCTACAAGATTCCAAACCTTATTACGTTCAAATTGATTAAGTTCTTCATTCATAGCTAAAAACCAAAATTCATCAGTTAAAGCGGTGGAAACATCTTTTGGTTCTATTTCAGAGACAAAACAAAGGTTTGAAAATAAAACATGTAGCGATGAACGAGTACTAACCCCTTTTTGCGGATCTCCAATGATAAGCTCCTTTGGATGATCCTTTGAAAACCTCAATTCACTTGGAGGCTTATATCTTTCTCTTTCTTCTACATCTCGATCTCCTTCTTCTCGTTCTCCTTCTCTTTCTTCTTCTTTTCCTTCTTCATTTTCTCCAAGTTCTTCATCATTCTCCACCGTGGGAAGGAGTTCATCTTCTTTTCCTGTAATTTTCTTTTCTACACATGAAGTAAACTCATCAAACCTAACATGAATAGATTCTTCAACTATTTTTGTTCTTTTATTAAAAATCCTATAAGCTTTACTAGTTGAAGAATAGCAAATAAAAATACCTTCATCACATTTTTCATCAAATTTTCCTAAGGAATCTTTAGAATTCAAAATAAAATATTTACAACCAAAAACTTTGAAATAAGAAACATTTGGTTGTTTATTAAAAATTAATTCATAAGGAGTTAATTTTAAAATAGGGCGAAGCATTACTCTATTAATTACATAACATGCCGTACTAACCGCTTCAGCCCAAAAAGATTTTGGTAATTTAAATTCAGATAACATCGTACGGGCTAACTCTTGAAGAGTTCTATTTTTCCTCTCCACTACACCATTTTGCTGTGGTGTGCGTGGAGCGGAAAATTCATGTTTAATTCCTAACTCCGTACAAAAAGAAATAAACTTTTCATTTTCAAATTCTCCTCCATGATCTGATCGCATGCGTTTAATTTTTAACTCAAATTCATTTTGAATACGCAAACATAATTTTGAAAATTCTGAAAATGCATCGGATTTTGAGGTTAGAAATAAAGTCCAACAAAAACGAGAATAATCATCAATCAATACAAATGTGTATTTTCTACCTCCTAAGCTAGAAATTCCAATTGGCCCAAATAAATCCATATGTATTAATTGAAGTGGCCTAGTGGTAGAAATAATATTTTTACTTTTAAAAGATGATTTTGAAAATTTTCCTTTTTGACAAGGCACACATAGTGAAGAAGATAAATTTCCATTTAACAATGGTAAACCTTTAATTAATTTATCTTTTGAAAGTTTTGAAATTAACTTGGCACTAGTATGTCCAAGTCGCCTATGCCATAAATCTAATTCATCATTTTTCGATAAAAAATATTTTAAGGTAGAATTTGAAAAATCAAGAAATTTAATCATATATACATTATGACATCTAGGTGCGGTAAAAACAATTTTATTTTTTTTGGAATTAATAATTTTGCACAAATTTGTAGAAGATTCAAATAAAACAGTTAAACCCTTATCACATAATTGACTAATAGAAATCAAATTATGCTTTAATCCTTCTACAAATAGAACATTTGAAATTGAGAAATTTTCGTTACCCACAACTCCGATGCCGATGATTTTTCCTTTTCCATTGTCTCCGAAAGTAACAACTCCTCCTTTCTTCATCTCTAGGCTAAGGAACTTCTCTTTATTGCCCGTCATGTGTTTTGAACAGCCCGAGTCCAAGTACCACACGTCTTCTTTGTCCTTAGCCTGCCAACACACCTAGAAAGAAGAGGTGAGTAAAGATCTGGTTACCCAAGTGGTTCCACCCATAGTATAGGTAGAAGCCTTAGGCACCCAGATTTGCTTAATTTTACTTTTTCCTTCCTTCCAGCAAGAGTCCGTAGTGTGGCCAAATCTATTGCATTTGGCACATGTAATGTATTTAGAAGAGTATAACTTTTCTGGACTTTTACTGGATGAGGATGCAGTATTTGACAATTCATTAACTCTAGAATTTTTAAAAGTAGATTTTCTGGAATTTTCACTGTCGCCGGCGACAGTGGTTGTCGCCGGGCGACAGCTTCCTGACGTGTATCCGAGTCCAAACCTTCCAGATCCATGGCGTTGGTATCCTAAGATCATATCCAGTGATCTTTGGCCCATTCCAAATTTTTTCATGGCTAGTGTTAAGTCATGAATCTGGTTTCTCATTTTTGTATTTTCGGATACCAGATTTACACATCTACGTTCAAAAGATTTCTTTACCTCATGGACTTTGGAAATTGAAGATTTCAGATCTCTCTCTAAAATCTCATTCTTTTTAGTAAGAATTTTTATTGTAGAATGAGATTTAGAAAGAGATTCTTCAAGTTCTTTAATTCTTCCCAAAAAGTGATCACACTCTTGGCAAGAAATATCTCTTTTTCCAATAGTCTTAATTTCCTTTAACAATTTTTTGTTTTCTTTAAGTAAAATTTTATTTTCAGATTTAAGAAGATCATTATCTTTTAAACTTTTTTCAAAAAATTTGCAAGTCTTTAAAAATTAAGAAAATAATTCACCATAAGTTGGAGGAGTTACCTCAGTATCGCTTTGGACACTGCATTCGTCATCAGATATGACGCTCTTTCCCATTAAGCACATGTTGGCCTCCTCTTCTTTACTTGAGTCTGAACTGCTTGCATCCTCAGAAGTAGTATCATCCCATGTTTCCGCCTTCAACACCTTCTTCGACCCTTTGTGCTTCTTTTCTGTAAGTTCTTTCAAGTACTTTGGACACTTGCTTCGGATGTGTCCTAACTTCTTGCAGTGATAGCACTCCGGTGGCGGTCTCTCTTCCTCCTCATCGCCTTCCTTTCCTTTTTTCTTCCTAAATGTCTCCTTCTTAAAATACTTCTTAAACGAATTCCTTCTCTCCGGATTTTTCATAAATTTTCTAAATTTTTTAACAAATAAACTTTCCTCATCTTCTTCATCCTCCTCAGAATCACTAGTTTCTTCCTTCTTAGATCTTAGAGCCAATCCCTTCTTCCTTGGCTCCATATACTCTTGTTGTTGAATTTTCAATTCAACTTCATGAGTTTTCAAGTTCCCAATGAGGCTCTCCAATTGTACGGTCTTAAGATCATGTGACTCGGAAATTGCAGTCACTTTAGGATTGAACTTCGGGGGAAGTGATCTTAATATTTTCCTTACTAAATCTCCATTTGAGAACACCTTTCCTAGCACCTTTGAGTCGTTCACGATTTTTGTGAATCGTGTGTACATCGTATCAATCTCTTCATCTACCTCCATTTTGAACCTTTCAAATTCAGACTCCAGTTGAAATAGCTTTGAATCCTTTACCTGCGAAGTACCTTCATGAGTGATTTCTAATAAATTCCAAATTTCAAATGCAGTATTACAAGCACAAACTCTATTAAATTCAGTGCGATCTAGTGCGCAAAATAAAGCATTCATGGCTTTTGCGTTGTTCTTACATTTTAATTTATCGTTGTCATCCCACTTGTCTTTGGGCTTATCCATGGTTACATCTCCTACAACAAATGTTGGAGAAGTGTAACTAGATTCTACCATATTCCAGACTTCTATATCTAGCGCAATTAGAAAACAACGCATACGTGTTTTCCAATAATTATAGTCTGTGCCCGTAAAAAGTGGTGGCCTACTAATTCCTTGCCCCTCAACAAACGCGTGATCGTTGTGCGCCATTACTCCCGGTGGTAAAACCATTTTGGAGTAACCTCGCTCTGATACCACTTGTTGGATCGTATGACGCCCTTAGAGGGGGGGGGGGTGAATAAGGGTGTGTTTAAAAATATAAATTTTTACTTAATAATTTTTAAACAGATTTTTCTTTTCTAAAAAGTTACTTATAAATAATTTTAAACCAATGCAATTTTTGTATTAAACCAAACACAAATTTCTAAGATAAAGATCTAAGCAAACAAATTTGCAATTAGTGAAAAAAGCATAATTATATTTATCATAAAATTTGCATACAATAAAAAAATTGATCTTAACAATGCTTAAGATCAAGGCACAATTATGATAATAAAAAATACAATAATTTTGGTTTACCAATCCTTCTCCCAAGGATCGGAAGGCTATCACTTGTCTCTCCCAAGACCAAGCCCAAGCCTATCCACTAGATCTTCCCAAGATCTAGACGTAGCACACAAGGCCACGATTTCCCACCAAATCACGCAAAGACTTGGACGCTCCACACAAGGAAGCGATTTTCCCCTAAGCCACATAAGGACTTAGACGCCGCACGCAAGACGACGATTTCTCTATCAATACAAAATGAAATGTGTGTAAATGAAAATACAATATGAAAAGAACAACTCCCTAGAATTTCAGATCTCTGAAAGGATGGTTGAAGCCTCGAGATGATCGTTGATGTAGAAGCGCGCCCGATCTCGTCTTCAATCTTCAATCCTTCTTTGCACAAATGGGAGTTGAAGAGGTTCTGGAGCTCCTTGGTTCGTATGCACTCAGGAAGGAACTTAGAATTCTCAATACATGGAATGCACGAACACAAGGAGTCAATTTATAGAAAATCGATGTCGCCTGGGCGACATCGACTGTCGGAATTTTCCGGCAGCGCTAAACTGCCGTTGAAGTGCCGTCGTGCGGGCAGTTGCTGTAACCGCCGAGCTGTCGCCTGGGCGACATCGATGTCGGATTTCCGACAGCGCAAAACTGCCGGTCATGGTGGTGTCGTGGGCAGTTGTTGTAACCTCCGAGCTGTCGCCTGGGCGACATCGCTGTCGGATTTCCGACAGCTCAAAACTGCCTTTCGTCGTGCTGCCGTGGAGGGAAGTAGTTGTAACTTCTCTGTTGTCGCTGGGGCGACATCGGCTGTCGGAATTTTCCGACAGTGAAATTTTCCCACATTCAAATTTAGCTCCAGCAGAATTGTGAACATCTCATACCTGTTACCTGCACATCATTAATAAAAAATAGAATCAAATACAAATGGGACTTTGTTATTATCAAACCGGAGGAGTGCGAAACGCATGCTCCAACAATATACACATATATGTATATATGCATATGAGTGCTCTCCTTGTCCCGATCTTTCCCTGCTGCCTCGTTTCTTTCTCCCCTCTCCCGATCTTTCCCTGCTGCCGTGCGAAAGAAAAGAGGGCGACTTAGGGTTTCGGCGTCGCCGACGCCGGTGTTGCCGGTGGAGGTTGATTTCTTGGCCGTCGGGCTTCCTCTCCGTCGACTGGGCTTCGTCCGTGTCGTGGTTGTGCGATCTATTGGTTCTCCGATTCGATTGAAGGCAAGAAAACTTCTTCTCCTTCTCCTTCCCCCTTCTTTCTTTCTCTTGAGGCTTGGTTATTAATTATGGCTTTTACTACTCTCTTTTTCATCCTTATGGTGGTTGTGCTATTAGGAGTCTTGGGCAAGATTTTCTGTTATGTTTGGTTTCACTTAGGCCAATTGCTGCTGTGCTACGGGGGAACTTCTGTTCAATGATTTATGCTTAGAGGTTATGTTTCCTATTTCAATTCTTCATCCCTATTGGAGAACTGTTATGAGGATTGAGTTTATTTGGTTTCGGTTGGTTGGCTGCTACTTGGGGATTTAGTGTTTTGTTAATCCTTTTGCCATTATGCAGTCCAGATTTATTGTTGGTAGCACCTTGTACTGTTTCTACTTTGATTCCTCTTTCCAGTTGAAGTTTGCTGTTGAAATCGGGGCCAAGCTTTGTATTCAATTGTGAGGCTTTGGTTTGGCCGACCGACTGTTATTTCCCTTCTATCCCTCACTTCAGTTCAAGGAGGATTTATGCTTATATTGTTGTCCCTCTGTCCAATTAAAGATGGCTGCTAGTGAACTATGTTTTGGGATTTTAGTTACCTTGATCAGTCGACTGTTGCATGATTCAATTCAGTTTCAATGGGAGTCTTTGGGAAGTTATTAATTTGTTAACTTTTTATGTTGTCTGCTGTTTCCTTTCTTTTTAGTTTGGGTAATGTTGACTGATTTCATGTTGTATATTTCTGTGGATCAGGACTCTTTAATCAGTCTTGGCCAACTGCCGCCATGCCGCGGAGGAGACAACCGCGAACGTCAGCCGGAAATCAGGTGACTTCCTCCCCTCTCCCTTGGTGCTAGCCTCTTAGATCACAATAGGAGAGATGAAGGCTCAAGAGAGCTCCTCGTGTGAGCTTTAATGGAGTTTCCTTAGGAAGACCAAGCCGGAACCTCAAAATTAGGGCATCGTTCGCCGTGAGGTTCTAGGGATCATTTCTACTCTTCAAAAGGAAGAGATGAGATTTGATTTGGGGCAAACCCATGGTCGTTGTGGGTGAGTGAGGGGAATGATTGTAGCACCCCAAAGATCGTGGTTCAGCGAGGTAGGCGGAATGGTAGTGTTGCGCTCGGGATAGGCTCAAGATTCCAGATCAGGTCAATGCGCACGACCATTGTCCTCTTCGCGCACGACCAGTGATCGTGCGCCAGCGATCGTGCGTTAATTCAGAAGAAAATCGAGTTCTGTCTCGGACAGTGCGCACGACCATTTCCCTCTTCGCGCACGACCACTGACCGTGCGCCTGTGATCGTGCGCCCTGTTTATTCTGTTCCGCGATTTTGAGCGGAGAAGAAGATCGGACCGTCCAAATCTTTTGGAAATTGATCCAACGGCTAGGTTTAGTTGCGGGAGACTATTAGGGCTGATGAGAGGGGGTTAAACCTCATATTCTCTAAGCCATTCTCTCTCCAAACCCTAGAGAAAGAAGGAGGAGCCAAGGAAGAAGAAGGGAGATTCCGCCATTGACGGAGCTCCGGAGCTCCGTTTCGCGAGCCGTTTCCAGATTTGGAGAGTGCAGCCCGGTGCGGTCGTTTCTCTCCGTGTAGAATCTCGGATCTATGGCGAAAAAGAACGATCCTAGTGTAACGATTTCTTCTCCCGTTGTTTGGACTTGTCTTTTGTCCCCTCCTTCATTTCTCTATGCTTGCATGAGGAATCCCTTTCACCAAATGGGTGAAGTGTAGGATTTCCTCAGGTTCTTCGGAACTCCGGGTCGATTGTGTCCGTCCACGGCATATTGCATGTAGAAAATCTGGTAGTCGTGCGGATTTAGGCATTGTGTGTGAAGCCTATTCGTGGCCGTGAGCCCGAATCGGTGATGCTTGATTTGCGACGTTGCATTTAGGTTAAACCTAGAATGCGTGCCGGAGAATGACTCTGTGATATATGCGATAGTATTGCGGGATTTAAGCGTAGGCATCTTTTGAAGATCCTAACGGAAGCCCCATGCTTTGCGAGTGGTTGAATGCAAACCTTCACCACTAGAATTGTTGAGGAGTGGTCTTGTACCTCCTTTTTTGTTACGTATAAAGCCCTAACGATCCCTCATGCCCTCCGGCCGAGAGGCGGAGTCGGGTCTTGAGTCGTTACAAAGTAAACTTTTAAGGCTTGGGTGTTGTAACTTATGTTTTGTGTAGCACTAGCGAGTGCTAAACCCTTACGGGCCGAGGTGATGTCATACCCGCATCGTGTGTTCAATCGATGACAAGAGCACGGGAATTGGCTGAACTGAACCCGTTTCCAGGCGTGGCGGTAGGGGGATTTATCTCTTGTAAACCCGAACGACCTTGGGAGAGGTTGGGAAGGGCGTCTTGCCTAGACCGACCAAAAGCTCTTTTCTATCTAAAGTTTCCGGACTCATGATGGTTTTGGTGCTCGGGAAGAAGTACCTTTGGTGCATGCCTTGTGAGCATGGAGCGTGCGGTTGTGTGTACCCACGTTTGTGATGAATTGATGTTGTTAGCCTCATGCGGTTGTTTAGGCGGTTGTGGGAACCTTCGGGTGAACCCAACCAACATCATGTGCATACCTAGGTTCCTTTCTTTTGATGCTCAACCTAGAAGATTGATTGTGCTTGAAACCTCACCTTGT
Source organism: Dactylorhiza incarnata (assembly GCA_033032865.1). Lineage (NCBI taxonomy): Eukaryota > Viridiplantae > Streptophyta > Magnoliopsida > Asparagales > Orchidaceae > Dactylorhiza > Dactylorhiza incarnata. The sequence continues at coordinate 8,927,911 of JAWHQI010000013.1, forward strand.
GTAGTTGCACTTTCTTTATATTAGTACTTGTGCTAGTATGGCTTACTTGCAGGGTAGAATCTCCGCCACCCCGGGAAAGGGGTGGGGTCGTTATAATTTGGTCAGCTGTGCTGACCGTTACTTCGTTTGCCACCGCTTGGTGGAATGACTTATGCAGGTGCAGGTGAGCCTAGCGGGAAATAGCGGGCGGTGGCCCCTTTTGCTGAGTTGGCCCTTGAAGGCCAGCCTCCTTTTTCTGCTTTTTCATGTATGGCCGGCCTGCGTGCCGATGTATGCTTATGGAGTTTTGTGCATTGGATGAATGTAAGGCCTTAAGGCCGTAACTCTTATTCTGGATACATTCCTATGATAGTGGACAGTTCTCTTTGAATGGTTTAATTAATGCTTCCGCTTACGTTTTGTACTCTCGTTTAGTTGTTACTTTTCTGGTTATCACCTTTTAACTCCTAGCTAGTGTGGTTTGTATGGCGTGGGGTCCCGGCCGGACCTGCTGTTATACTCTTCGTACTGGCAGGGTGTTACAATGATGTTTAAGGATTTTAAAAGGGGGTGAAATGACCTTCATGTTTGGGGAAAATGATGGATCATGCTCTGTTAAATAGGTTTGTCTTTTATGGTATATTATGTAACAAGGTTGAAAATAGCCCCTTGGATTAGAAGTCCTGGTGTACGTAGATACACGGATTATTTAGAAGGACTTGGATTAGAAGTCCTGGTGTACGTAGATACACAGATTGTTTATAAGGACTTGGATTAGAAGTCCTGGTGTACGTAGATACACAGATTGTTTAGAAGGACTTGGATTAGAAGTCCTGGTGTACGTAGATACACTGATTGTTTAGAAGGACTTGGATTAGAAGTCCTAATGTACGTAGATACACGGATTGATTAGAAGGACCTGGATTAGAAGTCCTGGTGTACGTAGATACACGGATTGTTTAGAAGGACCTGGATTAGAAGTCTTGGTGTACGTAGATACACGGATTGTTTAGAAGGACTTGGATTAGAAGTCCTGGTGTACGTAGATACACGGATTGTTTAGAAGGACTTGGATTAGAAGTCCTGGTGTACGTAGATACACAGATTGTTTAGAAGGACTTAGTTTAGAAGTCCTGGTCTACGTAGATACACGGATTGTTTAGAAGGACTTGGATTAGAAGTCCTGGTGTACGTAGATACACGGATTGGTTAGAAGGACTTGGATTAGAAGTCCTGGTGTACGTAGATACACAGATTTCTTAGAAGGACTTGGATTAGAAGTCCTGGTGTACGTAGATACACGGATTGCTTAAAAGGACTTGGTTTAGAAGTCCTGGTGTACGTAGATACACGGATTGCATAGAAGGACTTGGATTAGAAGTCCTGGTGTATGTTGATACGCAGATACAAATGGACCCCGCTGGGGAGGATTACTTGTGGCGGGTCTACGGGCTTGTTAGTCGTGACACCGACAGAAGCCGGCAGTAGACTCTAGACCGGTTGGGTTGGACTCTTGGTGCTCACCTACCCAAGTCCCCTTCTGTGTCCTTGGAGGCTCCGCTGTGTGTTCTTAGCGTCAAACAGTACGCAGGGTCTCCGTTGTGTGTTCTTAGCGTCGAGGCGTACAAAGGCCTAGGACTGGTAGTGTTCATACCCTCCTAGTAGTGGAGTAGCTCGTTCCACAGTCTCCGTCTGGCCACGACGGGAGATGCCTGAGCGGTTAGCTACCACTCAAAAAGCGAGAACTAAAGGTCTATGTCGACATAGCAACATTACATGGGTGAGTCTTCATATCATATACATTGCATTGCATTCATCCTTCATAATCATTGCATTGCACCGCATCGGATCCATCATATAAATTAGTATGGGCTCTTTTATACGATGGGTCCCAAATTGGAAACCTTAACTTATAAGTTTGTATGTGCATTCATATAAGTTAATGTACGATATACTCTACTTATGCTTCCTGTTACTATTACTTGCTTATTGATACTCTGCTTATACTTCCTGTTACTAGTACTTGCTTATTGATACTCTGCTTATGCTTCCTGTTACTAGTACTTGCTTATTGATACTCAGCTTATGCTTCCTGTTACTAGTACTTGCTTATATATGTACTTGTTAGTTGGAGTTATTGCAAGTACTCGGGTACTTATACAATCGACATGTTTATACAACCATTCATGTCACCTGCTTTGTATATTATTGCTTATATTGCAGCTTTCCTTCCTTTCCTTCCGCCCGGTTCCTTGGAGTCGCCGGGGGAGCGGATGTGAAGCCACTTAGTCTTTATGACTAACGGTTGCTACATCCCTCTTTTTAGGAGTGTTCCTTAGAGCAGCAGTGCGCGGTGCTGGAGGAGGCCAGACAGGTCAGGTGCGCCGGGTTGGTGACTTTGGTACCTTGGTTGCCGTTTGTGGCAGAGGCGAGCGAGTGTTTTGAGATGTAGCCCTTGGGGCATTTAGCTTGATACTCTGATACTCTTGCAGGAGCTCTCGAAACTCTTGTCTTTGTTCTCATTTTGGACTCTTACTTATGTGAATATCTTTTTATGGCTTCTTGCTTTTGCATTATTGATGGGTTGACGCTGTTTAGTTGGTTTGACCGGCAGGATAGACGTCTTGTGGGGGAGGCTAGCTAGTGTGCTGGCGCTCCCACAAGGCGGCTGTCCTGAGCATAAAACTCCTCTCGGCCGTGTCGTGTGTTCCGGGAGGGGGGTCTTACACCGAAAACACGTGCCCGTTCGAAAAACACACCCTGCAGGAAAACACACGCTCGAGCGAAATACGCACGTGTAGGCCAAATTTTTTTGGCGAAAACACTCCATTATGCGGAAAACCCATGAGCGGAAGTAATAATTGACGATTTGATTTTTTAGTTCAAAGTCAAAGCCATGAGTTTTTACATGAAAGCCAATATCCACATAAATTCCGTTGTGTCGAACATTAGAATTAGATTTCTAATCGCCAATGCCAATTCTAGTAAGTCAATTTCGTCCAAACGAACGGACACTTAGAGTTTTAGTGTTTATCACAAAAAAGAAAAAGGAAGACAGGAAGTAACTAGTAAGCAAAGTAGCAAACCGGCGGATTCACAAATGCGCAAAAGTGAGGACATTGCGGTGCGATTCAACTGTTCCAGTGTTCATCGCCATCGGTGTGCTACTGCTTAAAAAGGCTGTAAAAATATAATTAGCACTAAATAATAGTATTATATTCTAAATAATTAGGTAACTAACACTAAATAATTGATATCTAATAATTCATAATATTCATCACGGTGTTGTACGGTGCGGTTTGCTCAGTTTTGAGGAGCTTAAAATCACATCGCACCGACCCAAGAGTAGTTCTCACACGGCTAAAATCACATAGTATCTCACCCTATTGGTTCTATCCAAAACACTGTGACAACCCTGACTCAAGAGTACAAAAACGCTAAACCAACTTGACAACATTATTCTAAACCCTTCTTTCTGACGAATCACAAGGCTGTCCGTTCGATCAGTCCACCCACGTGATCAGATTATTCCCAGTATAAAGGTAACAATAGGTCCTTAGGGTTTTCTCCATCTGGAATACGGCTCTCTGAGTCTCTGCTGAACCCGCCGGAGAATCCATCCAGCGTTCATCTTACATCTCTATCCGCCTTAACCATGGTAAGAGCCATTTGTTATCTTCAATCGAATCCATAGTGTTCTGTTGATCTTCCTGCTGATATGGAGGCTTTTCCTATTTCAGATTATATCGAAGAAGAACCGCCATGAGATAAGCAAATACCTCTTCCAAGGTGATCATTTCCTGTCCATTGTTTACGATGCGCTCTTCATTCATTACTGTATTTTATTATGTATGGAAGTATTTGGTTTTTGATTTTTTTGGGTCTGGCAGAGGGAGTTTTGTACGCGAAGAAGGACTACAATTTGGCGAAGCACCCCGAGATCGACGTGCCCAACCTACAGGTAATCAAGCTGATGCAGAGCTTCAAGTCGAAGGAGTACGTGAGGGAGACATTCGCGTGGATGCACTACTATTGGTACCTGACAAACGACGGCATCGAGTTCCTGAGGTCCTTCCTTAATCTCCCATCGGAGATTGTGCCCGCCACTCTGAAAAAGTCCGCAAAGCCACCTTCCAGGCCTTTCGGTTCTGGACCTCCTGGCGACCGTCCAAGGTATTCAGAGATGTAGATATATTCTAGTATTTGTTTTGTTTAAGTAATCATTTTTGTTGATGCAACAAGGATTGATAACTTTTTGAGATGTTTTTCCTTGCTGTTGCAGGGGACCACCTCGATTTGAGGGAGATAGACCAAGGTTTGGAGATCGAGATGGATATCGCGGAGGGCCCCGTGGTGGTGATTTTGCCGGTGATAAGAGCGGCGCTCCTCCAGAATTCCAGCCATCTTTCAGGGTAAAACTTATTGTTTTGTTTGATCAATTGACACAAATACATTTTTTTAAACCAATGAAAGAAACATGTTTCATGATATTGTCTTGTCTTATATTGCCTTTAAGATTTTTTTCAAGCATGTTCTCTACTAGTTTAGCTAGCGTTGAGCTAATAAGTGATGCTTTATTTAATAGAAAGATCCTTTTTATATAACATAGTTATAATCCAAGTGAAATTGTAATGAACAAGGATGATAATCCGTTGGAAGTAATTCAATTGTTCTAATAAAATTTTCTTATATGTAAAACTCACCCTCATACTTGAACATATTTATAGTCTGTTTCTACTTGTTACATAATTTAGAGAATGGTATAAATCTAATGGATTTCATTGATATGCCTCCGACATAATTTGAGTTGGAGATGCGAGGAGTGGTAATCCTTCTATAGAGGACATGGTCTTGAATAAAATGACACTCAATCTCAATATGTTATTTTTTATGGAACACATGTTTACTTGAATTGTAGATTACAACTTCATTATTAAATATAGATTTATAGGCCGAGTAATATGGGAATCACATTATTTTAATATATTTATATAATTTCACAAGTAGAATGAGCATGAATGAGCATTATCTCTATATTCATCTCTTGCACTAGATCCAGTTACAACAGTTTGCTTATTTCTTTTCTAGGTGACCATATTGTCCCCGACAATGAACAATTTCCTAAAAAGTCCAAGTTAACTAAATGAATCATCAAAGAGCTTCTAACCTTTAGATGCCATTTGTGGTTTCTAACGAAGTAGTTCAATATTTGTAAAGATATACAACTTATTTTATATGGAAGAGGGAGTCCTTCCATTCCAATAAAGTTTTGTCCGTTGTGGCTTCTAACAAAGTTGTTCAATATTTGTAGAGATATAAAACATATTTTATATGGAAGAGAGAGTCCTTCCATTCCAATAAAGTTTGTCCGTCTCAAATTCTTAGTAATAAAATATTTTTTAAGTAGGTTATCTTTGGGACATCTTGTTAATCACATCGGGTAATAGATTATTAACATACACATTTCGTATTAACTATTTTTGATAGGTATGTTTTTCAAATATAAAGTTATTTGGGGTATTGCTACGAAGAGTAATGCTAGATAATACTGTGATTAAGTTGTCAAACTAGGCTCGAGGACTTGTTGTAGATTATAAATATACATTTTGAGCAGACATATTTTTCCCTCTTTTTCAACATTTTTAGGTCATTATTCTATATAAATATTTTCTTGAAGATTACCATAGAGGATGTCATAATTGACATTCTTGATTAATATTTTTTTTTAAAATGGAGTTGAGCCTAGATACTAAGGATTTTTGACCCGTATTCGACGGGATCAGCAAGAGGACATGTGGAGAGCATATGGACGTCAAGAGCTCGGTGACCTCGACGACTTTAACAGATACTTCATTGACTTGAGACCTCGTAGAACCTCGCATATGGGTGGATCCAAGGTACCCCTTTACTTTTTTGCCTGTAAATATGATCATGTTGTAAAGGGTGGAAGACAATTCACACATCCCAAGAGTCGCCCATTTGAAGATTCGACAACCTCGTTAGTCTTTCCCCGACCTCACACAACACTTGGTTCGAGAAGGGGAATCTGTACACTATTGAGCATGTGATGATATCTCCACAATGAAACACGACCATCTCATTGAGCAATAAAATACTATTCATCTCTTCTTCATTATCTACTTTTATGATTGCTCGTGAACTAGTAAACCTTCGGTCTTACAACAAAACTTCATGTGAGTTGATTTCTCGTTTTCAAAATTCGTGGTGTGGTAAGCGTGGATTTTTACGGAAGGAAGAAATGTCACAAATACCTCGGCGACTCATAACAACCATGGTCCTAGGTGAGAGATGTTGCAGTCACCTCGTCCAGGACAAGAGAGACCTCACAGAAGACCTCCCCCAGGCTAGGAGAGACCTCACCGAAGAAATGTCGCACAATACTTTGGTGATCTCCTCTCGAATGATAGATGCGTGCTATTGTCAAACCAATCGCAATGTAGATTAACCAAGCCGGGATACAATATATTAAGGTTTACTCAATATCTAACTCTTGAGGGCAGGATTCTTCTAAAAGCTTCTCTCCTATGAGATTCTAAACAACTCAATAAACCAACTACCAAGATAAAGAAAATAACTCTCCTCTACTCCCTTATATAAGTGGGAGTGGTATACATGAAATGCCACTAGGGCTATATAGATTGATAGAGAGACGCGTGGCCGACCTGGGGAATCGTCTTCGCATCAACTCTTCCCTCCCGAAAATCAACCATGTCCTAAATGTTGATGCCAGTGATGTAGGCCAAACTAGAGTTTCAAAAATATTAAAACATTTATGCAATTAAATTTTAACTTGAAGAAGGCCGAGCAGGCCAATTCGGATTTATGCGCGCTAATTATCCTCAAACATTTGAACATCACTAATCGTTATTTGAGAAAATCTTCCAGAGCGTATTTCCGAGTTGAATCTTTCGCGAGTTCCACACGCCCACAAGCAAATTTCACAACAATAATTTATGAATAACAGTAATTAAAAATAACGAGAACGTAGAGGCATGCTTAAAAATTATTTAGTTGGAATGCATAAATATGAAGCTAATTAATTGGAGCAAGGATACGTGAGAGGATACCACAAAGAGGTAGTCGATTTCGAAGTTCACCACGCAACAACAGAGAGGTTAAATCACGTCGTTGGTGGGCAGTCGGAAACTGAAATAACTCTGACTGGGTTGCCGGAAGGTGGGCGAGGTCGACGATAAGACTGGCATGCGAATCAATGCTCAATGGTCGCCGGAAAGGAAGCTGAAGTCGACGGTGACCAGATGGCTGATGGTGGTTGGAGGCGCGTTGGACCGAAACAAAGATCCTCCCGTTGGTGGTTCTATATGGAGGAGGCTCGTGGTGCGGGACAGTAACCATCCCTGATTGTGCTCTGCCTAGGGAAGACAGGAAGGCCGCAGAACGAACGAGCATTGCCTATTGGGTAAGACTGACGGGTCGATGTGATAGAGGGGGAGTTGTTGTCGTACCGTAGGGCTAACCGACCAATCAGAAGAAACAAGGGTTTCGTTTCTCTGATATCCGACGCCCCTTTTTTCTTTTCAGCCGGGCTACTTATATAGGGCAACAACCTTTTTCTTGTCTTTTATTATTTTCCAAAAATACTTTCCATATATTATTTTCCCAATAATCTCATATATCAATGCATGATATATCTTTCCAAATAGTATTCTCCAAATAATATTTTTCTAAACCTCTTGATGTCTCGTTATGGTGAATGATGAATATTCTCCAATTAAGTTTATGCCTTCTTAAATAAAATAAGCTTGTCCTTTTTGTCCTAACTACTTAAAATTACCGGACCTTTTATTCAGGGTCTCATCGGATGGTCAAACCGACGAGCCGAACAACTTCAAATAGAAGAAGGCGCATGAATAAAAAATACATGACAATAAATAAATGCATAATAATAAAAGATGCACGTCGCATGCTGACGTAATGCATATTTGGATGCGACAAAGGATGCATCAATTCTTCCGGGGTTGAAAGAGCTCGAGCTCGACCTCGACGAGAATTCGCAAAGACTGGCAACCGAGAGATCTGACGTCGTCGCTGGTGCTAGATTGGGTGGTATGTCCGGAGCCTCGACGGGTGTCTCGATGTGCTTCTGAACATGAAATTGATCAAACCTCCTGCAATAAGCAATCACATGATCTCCCTTTGAAAAGTACAACTCACGAGGATAACGATCGACCCTGAGTTTATATCAAAGGTTGCTTGCAAAATATTAGTAATAATTTTATGCAGTTCCTTTAAATAATAATTATGAGCTTGCGTATCGAATGAAATACGTTCATGGAATGAGAGATGATGGCAGTCAGGTAGATGGAGTAACACATAGATAATCTCGAAAGAAGATATTAAGGGAGCGATTTTTAGAATTATTAAATGTGAATTTTGCTCGTAGAGGTACTAGATCCCGTTGCGTCAGATTCTCCTCAGTTAGACGCTTAGGAAAGTTCTCCAAACTCCTATTAATGAACTCGGTCTGTCCATCGGTCAGAGAGTGATAAACGCTACTAAAGTCGAGTTTGATTCCCTTTTGACCCCATAGTGCATTCCAAAAATTCGACTTAAAATAGTTAATATAATTGGAATTCCACAAATCCGCTTATAACTAACCTAATACAACAAAATTTAAAATTGATCCCAATTTTATCACTTAAAAGTTTCCAGAGAAATCCTTTAAAGCGTGTGTCCTTTTTTGGAGTAAAAATCTTAGGAGTTCTCACTATCCTTAAAACACGATTCTTTTAAATATATCGATAATTTGATAATATTTATTTTTGTACACATTTATATTTATAGGATAATGTAATGACATAAAATGATGTTCTCCAAATACAAAATTAATATATGGTGATGATTCTACTATCAAGGGTAAGTGGTCGTCATAATCAAAATTTTGGCATAGATTTGACGGATGGTGAAGTGGACCAGGCATGTGATCACCAAATACGAAGTCAATATATGGTGGTGACACTAGTGCTAAGGGTGGGTGACCAACAAACATAAACATAATGTCAATAGGCTCAAGTATATGTGACTGAAATAGGCGAGGAGAGCCAAGAACGACAGAGATCGACTCAGTATTATCTAAGATGAGTGACAAATCAATAATGAGTTCTTCTTCGCGTAGGGGCTCGGGAAGGAACTCAATGATTAAAAGTTGTGGGGTCACAATATCAGTCAGGTTGATCAGATGAGGAGGAAAGAGCTCTTCCTTTTGTATTTGAGGCTCAGGAAGAAACTCCTCGACTGAAGGGAGCACCATTGTGGAGAGAGGTGTGGCAAATGTGCTTGTATGAGTGGTAGGACTAGGTGACTCGAGGAATACTGAGATCGAGTCTGTGCCATCTAAGGTGAGTGACACGCGACTAGTAAGTTCTTCCCAGAGCGTGACCTCAGAAATAAACTCGGCGACCAGAGATTGTGCTTTAGTGTGAGAAAATGGAAGCACCATTTTAGTTGGGATGAGGGGTTGAGGAGGAAGAAGCTCTTCTCCTGGAGTTGGGGATCAGGAAGAACCTCCTCGACTGAAGGGAGTGCTTCAGTGGAGACAAGTGGGGCCAAGGTGCTCGTGGGGGAAACGACGAGACTAGTAAGATGACTATTACGATTCCGAAGCCCGGGTTCCACTAGTTGACACGTCGTTGGGAAGTAATCAGGAAAAACATATTGCTTGCGCATTGTCATTTCACGGTTGTGTACATCGGTGCACAACCCATTCAGATTCTGCTTGGATTATGCAGTGATGAACTCAATGTATTTCATTAAGGTTTTGATGCGCTCTTCAAGATTCTCCATTTTTAACCAAGGATTTTAAATTAATTTTTTTAAAAGAGACTAGTTTTAAAAAAAAAACCTAAATGAATTTTTTTCTTAAAAAAACAAGAACAAAATTAACTGATTTTTTTTAACAAAGAACTTATTTTTTTTGGTTTTTATGTTTTTTTAAGAGATGTTTTGTTAAACAAAATTTGTAAACTAAATGAGATCAGGATCGCCGATTCACAATAGAAGTGAATCGAACCTGCTTTGATACCAAACTGATGTAGGCCAAACTAGGGTTTCGAAAATATTAAAAAATTTATGTGATTGAATTTTAACTTGAAGAAGGCCGAGCGGGCCAATTCGGATTTATGCGCGCTAATTACCTCAAACATTTGAACGTTGCTAATCGTTAATCGTTATTTGAGAAAAATCTTCCGTAGCGTATTTCCGAGTTGGATCTTTCGCGAGTTCCACAAGTGCACAAGCAAATTTCACATCAATTATTTATGAATAATAGTAATTAAAAATAGCGAGAACGTATAGGCAAGCTTAAAAATTATTTAGTTGGAATGCATAAATATGAAGCTAATTAATTGGAGCAAGGATACAGAAGAGGATACCACAAAGAGGTAGTCGATTTCGAAGTTCACCACACAACAACAGAGTGGTTAAATCATGTCGTTGGTGGGCAGTCGGAAATTGATATAACTCTGACTGGGTTGCCGAAAGGTGGGCGAGGTCGACGACAAGACTGGTAGGGGAATCAATGCTTAATGGTCGCCGGAAAGGAAGCTGAAGTCGACGACGACCAGATGGCTGATGGCGGTTGGAGGCGCGCTGGACCGAAACAAAGATCCTCCCGTCGGTGGTTCTGCAGGGAGGAGGCGCGTGGTGCAGGACAGTAACCATCCCTGATCGTGCTCTGCCCAGGGAAGACGTGAAGGCCGCAACAGGAACGGACGAGCGGTGTCGACTGGGGAAGACTGGCGGGTCGATGTGATAGCGAAGGAGGGGGAGCTGTTGTCGTACCATAAGGCAAACCGACCAATCAGAAGAAACGAGGGTTTCGTTTCTCTGATATCCTGCTCCCCTTTTCTCTTTTTAGCCGGGCTATCATAGAGCAACAACCTTTTTCTTGTGTTTTATTATTTTCCAAAAATACATTCCATATAATATTTTCCCAATAATCTCAGATATCAATGCATGATATATCTTTCCAAATAGTACTCTCCAAATAATATTTTTCTAAACCTCTTGATGTCTTGTTATGGTGAATGATGAATATTCTCCAATTATGTTTATGCCTCCTTAAATAAATTAAGCTTGTCCTTTTCATCCTAACTACTTAAAATTACCGGACCTTTTATTCAGGGTCTTATCGGGTGGTCAAACCGATGAGTCGAACAACTTTAAATAGAAGAAGGCGCATGTATAAAGAAATGCATAACAATAAATAAATGCATAATAATAAAAGATGCACGTCGCATGATGACGTAATGCATATTTGGATGCGACGGAGGTCGCATCACCCAACGTCATCCATCAGCGTCAGAGGATCCAAGTTAGAGAAGCCAGGATCATCGTCTTCAGCGCCGACCAGCAGACACAGGTCCTTCATAGGCATTTGTCGGTGGGCGAGTACGACTGGTGATAGAGAAAACATAGGCCCTTGTAGTGAAGCTTGAGGTGCCACTGGTGCGATAATTATCGGGGTGTCGGGAGTACCCGCGGATGCAGGATTGGCTGCGTCTGCATGCCAATCAATAGGGATTCAGGTAGAGGCGGGTGATCCAGGCGATGGAGAGGTGGTTGGAATTTCAACGATGACATCGATTGGTGGGGTGGCCTGGCAGAGGTGAGCGACTGGGTCGTGTAAAGTTTCTCGTGAGGTAATGAGCTTGCTCCATGGCATGGGGGATAATTGCAGGGTTATAAACACGAAGGCATGCCCAGATGTGGGATTGCTGCTCGTGAGAAAACGCCTCAGATAATGGTCCGGGATACTTCGGCGACGTGCATGGCGACCTCGATGAACTCGATGATGTAAGTGGCAACGGTGTCAGACTGACAAACGAAGTTGGGGCGCTCGTAGGCATTACCCACGTAGTGCGTGTCGTAGTGGCGGAGGAGTTCATCCTTCAATGTGGGCCAAGGGAGATCAGGGACATGTTGGCCTGTCCAACACACCCAGTGGAGTGTAGGGCCCTTCATGTAGATAGTTGCCATGAGAAACTTTTGGTTGGCAATGGTAGATTGGAGGTCGAAAAATTATTCGGCACGTGCGATCCAACCGAGGGGGTCGATGTCGTCGAACATCAAAATCTCACTCCAAGGAGGTGGGCTAGGTGGATGTTTATAGTGGGGTGGAGAAACCCATGCCGTCTGTGGCGGGCTGAGTGGGTGGCTGTGGGGGTGATGGTAGAGTGGTAGTGCCGGTGGGCAGTTGACTGTCGTGGCCGCGAGCTCTTGAAGGAGGAGAATGAGATCTTCAAGCTGAGTAGAGCCGATTCAAGCGAGTGGAATCTGTGGAGCCTGAAGCGGAGGCATCCTCGTCGACGCAGAGGGCCATGGAACGGGTTTGGGACATGTAACAGACGAGCCGAAGGGGAGAATGGAGGTATGGAAATGCCGAAGCGACAGACTACGGTTGAAGAAAGATGCCGCACAAGACGCAGGCTGCTGAAATGGCCGCGAGGATGTGCAAAAAGGGGAGGGCGGTGACCAACGACAGGGGGATCGGTCGTGGATGGCCACATGAATGGCTGGCTATCAGAGTGAGGCTAGGGACACTGCATGAGGAGACCGAAGGGCGCACCGTTAGTGTCTGGAATGAGGGTACGTCCACAAGATTTCTATGGAGAGAGGGTGTCAAGCGATGGATTCATTGAAAGATAGTGGAGCCGAAGAAGTCGACGAGCTTGCAGGATGAGCGGCTCAAGGGCAGTTTTAGTGAATCCCGTGGAACATTGCAGAGTTGAAAGGCAGCGCGCGTAACATCGTGGTTGGTGCTGATCTAGGTGGATAGAATGTCGCTGGGGTCGTCAGAGAGGGCGAGGCGTTGTGCGGTGTCACTGCTTGTCGCAGGCGAGGCAACTCGTGGACGACGGGGACATGCACGAACAACCGTTGAAATCCGAAATCAAGAGGGATTATGACTTCGAAATGGACCCTAATTGTTAGGACAAGGCGGACCGGTTGATATATGCGTGCTATTGTCAAATCAATGACAATGTGGATTAATCGAAATCGGGATACAATATATCGAGGTATACTCGATATCCAACTCTTGAGGGCAGGATCCCTCTAACTACTCTTCTCTTCAATGAGAGCCTAAACTACAAAATGAATTAATATAATGAAAATAACTCTCTACTTGAAATGTCACAAGGTAGACTGATAGGGAGAACACGCGACCGGCTCTGGGCGTCGTCTTCGTGTTATCAAATTGTGATCCATATTAGTATTCTTTTTTAATAATATAATATTGCGTTTAGGTATTTATTAATGTTGGCTGAAATGAATTGATTAATTTCTTAAGCATGGGTCACTCTTTTATATATATAGGAGTGACAAGCAGTAACATAATACAGAACAAAAAGAAAACTAATAACCTGGAAACACTAACACTCCCCCTAAAATTGGGCTTGTGATGTCTGTCAAACCCAACTTGGACAATATGTTTCCAAAAACTGTATGGCTCAACCCCTTAGTAAGAATATCAGCCAGCTGTCGATCGAAGGTGACAAATGGTGTGCTCACAACTCCCCTTACTATATTCTCTTTGATGAAATATCTGTCGAATTCCACATGTTTAGTGCGGTCATGCTGAACATGATTGTGAGCGATGATAATGGCCGCCTTATTATCACAATAAAGCTGAATGGGACTCTTGCTTTGAATACCAAGTTCTGACATAAGGGATCAAATCCACATTCTTTCACATTCCATGAGCCATAACTCTGAATTCAGCTTCGGTACTAGACTTGGCAACAACTTGTTGTTTCTTACTTCTTCAGGTTACCAGATTTCCCCTAACCAGGGTACAATATCCAGAAGTGAATCTACGATCATCAACAGATCCAGTCCAGTCAGCATCAGTGAAAACTTCAATGGTTAATTCTTTGTTGTGAGTAAACAATATATCACACCTAGATGAGGTTTTGAGATATCGAATAATTTGGTGGGTAACGTCTAAGTGGTGAGACTTCGGTGAGTGCATGTATTGTCTCTGATGACTCCAACCACATAAGAGATATCTGGGGGATAGGTATATGAGCCTCCCTACTAGCCGTTGAAAACCATTGATTTCTGCAACAATTTCTCCACCATCCCTCCCCAAGCTATGGTTGGCTTCAATAGGGGTGTCCGTTGGTCTACACCCACTCATCCCCGTTGTCTCAAGCAGGCCATGTACGTACTTCCTCTGAGAGATAAAGATACCGTGCTTGGATCTTGCTACTTCAATGCCAAGGAAGTACTTGAGATTCCCAATATCCTTTACCTCGAATTCCCAGCCAATCATGTTTTCAGATTTCTGATCTCCTCCATGTCATCTCTAGTCATGACAATATCATCCACACAAACAATCAAAGCAGTCAATTTTTCTTGCCTGTGTTTTACAAATATGGTATGGTCGGCATTGCTCTGAGTATACCTGAATGTCATCATGGCTCTTTGGAACCTGCCAAACCAAGGCCCTTAGAGATTGTTTAAGGCCGTATAGAGCCTTCTTCAGTCTACATACCTTTCCCTCAGACCCTTCAGAGGCAAGACTTGGCAGTAGAGATATATATACTTCCTCTTCCAAATCCCCATGTAGGAAGGCATTATTTACGTCTAACCGGCTGCTCCACCCTTTACAGGCAACACAAGAGAGCAGAATCCGGATGGAATTCATCTTTGCAACAGGAGCGAAGGTTTCCTGATAGTCAATCCCAGCAGTCTGGGTGTATCCCCTGACCACCAGCCTAGCCTTGTAATAGTCAACAAGACCTTGGGAGTTTTGTTTCACCGAACAAATTCACTTACACTTAACAACGGTCTTGCCTTGAGGAAGATAACAAGATCCCACGTGCAATTCTTCTCAAGAGTCATCATTTCTTCCAACATAGCTTCTTTCCACTTATGGTGCCCCAGAGCTTCCTGCCAGGAGGAAGGAATGGATATGGAAGATAGAGAAGTGACAAAGGCTCTATGCACGGACGACAACTAGTCATAAGTCACATATTAGATAAAGGATGCTGAGTGGAAGCATGGTTATCTTGGAGACCTATGGACGGATCAGGCGGTGGCTCTGGTATGGTGTGCGAAACCTGATTGTTTGTGCCCCTACGTCGATGAGTATAAACCTGCAAAGGAGGAGTAGGACGAGGAGCCAATGCCAGAGGCAAAACAACAGGAGGAATCATAGGCTGATATAAAGGGGGAATAGGTAGAGGAATAGAGGGAGAACTCACTTCCATGGTAACAGGCTCCCCCTAAAGAGAGCTCCCATAATATGACTCAGATTCATGAAAAGTGACATCCATGGAGACAAAAGTCTTCGGGTTACAGGATGGAAACACTTATACCTTTTTTTGGGTGGGAGAGTAACCGATGAAGACACACCAAAGCGCACGAAAATCAAGCTTGGAGGTGTGATGCATGTGGACAAAACATACACACCCAAAGGTACAAGGAGGAAGCTGAGTAGGAATAATATTTAGAGTTTCCAACGGTGTTTTATCGCGAAGGATACGAGTAGACATGTGATTAATAAGATGCACAACCGTCAAGGTTGCAGATGTCGGATGTCGGGGGCATGCCGGATTGAGTTTTTAGATGTCGGATGTCGGAGACATGTATGGGGCATTTTAAAATGTCGGATTCATAAAAAATATTTATATTATAAGTTATAACAACTTTGGATGTATGTTTTTCAAGGTTTTAAATGTCGGATGTCGGAGACATGTCGGATTGGGTTTTTAGATGTCGGATGTCGGATGTCGGAGACATGTCGGGGACATTTCAATATGTCGGATTTCTAAAAAATATTTATATTGTAACTTGTAACATAATATCTTAGCTTTATTAGTAGTTGTATACTTGTATATATTTCCTAAATACTCAAATCTATCTTCAAATATTATTATCTTTCTAATCATTCATCTATTTTCATCTGTATATCTTAATATAAAAACCCTAAACAACGATGGACAGCGCTAAACAGTGGTTCATTTTAACTTTAATTCAATTTAGGGGACATTTCAAAATGTCGGGCTATAATGATTATTGCGTGTCGGCCGTAATGTCGGGTTTTATACAAAAAGTCGGCCGACATTTTCGAAAACGCCATAACCTATATATTTTGATTATGCAAGTCGTTTTCTTATCAAACAGGACATGTCGGCCGACATGTCGGACATGTCGGCCGACATGTCGGACATGTCGGCTGACATTTAAAACCTTGATGTTTTTAGATGTCCGATGTCGGAGACATGTCGGAGACATTTTAAAATGTCGGATTCCTAAAAAATATTTATATTATAAGTTATAACAACTTTGGATGTATGTTTCTATGCATCTGCTCTTTCCACCACTAGTAAGCATTAAGACAAAATGCTAGCTGCAACATTTTATACTTGAACTAGGTGCAATTACCTAGTATTTCTAATTATTATGGTGTCTATATCCTCACAAGTATATGTAAGATGAATGAATAGCAAAACATATGAAACATTGAATAGATTAATCCAGAAAATAAATATTTTCTCTTCAATCACAAAAGATTTTAAGGTCGACATAGCGACTTTGTGCCGAAATGTCGGGCGACATAACGGATTTGATCCGAAATATCAGGTTACATATTGCAAAATGCCATAACCTTTATATTTTCGTTATGCAAGTCGTTTTCTGTTCAAACAGGACATGTCGGCCGACATGTCATGTCAGCCAACATTTAAAACACCGGCAACCGTGAGGACGACGTCACCCCAGTAAATATTTGGGAAGATGCATCTTAGTAAGAGACATTGATCCACCTCAAGAAGGTATCGATTCTTACGCTCATCGACCCCATTCTGAGCCGGAATGTAAACGCATGAAGTTTGATGGATGATACCCAAATTACTAAGGTAACGTTCAAAGCGAGAGTCAATGTACTCACGACCATTATCATTGCTCAACACTTTAACGTGAGTGTTGAACTGAGTGGCGATCATTTTATGAAATCGCTGAAACAAGGGAAAAACTTCAGATTTGTTTTTCATTAGGTAAACCCAAGTGCAACGAGAAAAACAGTCTATAAACGTAACAAACCACTTACAACCAGAAATAGAAGCAAGCGGGAAAGGGCCCCAAAGATTAGAATGAATAACCTCAAAGGGAGTAGCATTAGGAGGGGACATATGAGTAAGAGAGGCTCTTTTGTGCTTACTCAGTTCACATACATCACAAGTAAAATTGTTATACACAGAGTTTAACATAGTAGGAAATAAAAGTTTCATAACAGAGATAGAGGGATGTCCAATGCAACAGTGTCAGGAATCCAAATCAAAAGACGACGCCACATGAAGAGCACATGAAAGAGGAGCCGAGCTGGAGGGGTCAAACAGGTACAAGCCATCACACAGGCTACCAGAGCCAATCACCTTCCCCGTCTTCAGGTCCTAAAAGATACAAGAAGAGGGGAAAAATTCACTGAACAGTTCATAGAGTTGGTCAAGTGACTAATAAAAAGAAGGTTTCGAGTAAATTTTTGAACATGAAGAACAAAAAATAGAGTGAGAGAAGAGCAGAGTATGGTTTATTTTCCAGCAATGGAGGAAAATGAACCATCAACAACACTCACTTTGTCTCGACCAGATAGAGGAGAGTAGGGTACAAAACCTGAGGCAGAACCAGTCATATGATTGGTGACTCCGCTGTCGATGATCCACTGGGTGGAGGTGCGTCTGGTAGCAAAATGAGCACCTGGGGGCCCTGGTGGGCATAGGAGGATGATGAGGTAGAGGACTCAGAAGGCTGGCCGTGCATCAGAAGGCTGGTCGTGTATCAGACGGCGGAAGGCCTGAATCTCTTCAGAAGAGGGCAGAAATAGCACTAGGAGGGGAAATATCTTCAGAGGCATCCGAGAGATGAGCCGATCTGGACAAAGGGAACGGCCGGGAGAACGACCATAGACACGACCACCACGAGTGGCAGGCCCCCCCCACCCGCCTTCCCGCAATAGTCACACAACAAATGATCCTTCTCACCCGATTTGGGCCTGTAGTCACGAAGATGCCCACCGTGGCTAAGCTGAGCAGGCAGGGCAGAGTCAGGATGTAACGTTTGGTGGCGATCAAATTCTTGCTGAACAAGGCTGTAGGCTTCCGATAGAGAGGGAAAAGGAGATCGCCAAAGAATCTGGACACTAATAGGATCAAAATCTCGATGCAGACCATGGAGAAATTCAATGATCCGGTTGTGTTCTTCTCGAGCCCGAACAAGAACTTCATCTTCAGGAGAGACAAGGTGAGAGCATCAAAGTGATCATACTCTTGGTAGAGCTGAGTAAACTCCAGGTAATAGGAGGAAGGAGAACGATCGCCTTGCCTCAAGAGGAAAATCCTCCGGCGGAGTTGGAAGATTTGAGCGGCATTCCCTCGACAGGAATAAGTAACCTCAGCTCTTTTCCAAATATCTGCGACATTGTCGAGGAATAGGTAATTCCGAGCGGTGCACTCCTGCATGGAATTGAGCAGCCACGACATCACCAGAGAATTCTCTGACTCTTATTGAGATCATTCGGTAGAGGCATGATCGGGGGCTTTCATAGTACCGGTAACATAGCCAAACATACAGAGGCTTTTGAGAGCAAGAGTGGTAGACTGAGCCCACGGGAGGTAATTGGTGCCATCGAGTTTCATGGTGGTAATTTGAGGAGTTCCATGGTTATGGATAACGCGTCTGGAGCCCAATGCTGACATCTGAGAGGACTCAACACGCACGCCAAAGGACATATTTGGAGATTCAACTTTACCTTCCATAGCAACCCAAGGATAGAAACCACGGGAAAAGACGAATGGGAAAAAAGGGGCGCATCCCTAAAAACTTCTCATATAAAGAGAAGAACGCAAACGAACCCGACGAAGGAGACGAGGAAAGGATGGAAGGTGAACGGAGGGATCATCTCCTCACGCTGAAGAAAGACGAGACGCTAGAGATCCCAGTTACTGCCTCATGGGCTCATCCCCTCACGCAGAAGGAGGAGATGGGATCTAGCGTCCAGAAGCGAGCGACAGGCGAACGAAGTCGGGGCGGAGCAGAAGAACAGTGGAAGAGTGGCGGAGGAACGGGAGGACGAGTGCGAGAGGGAGGACGAGCGCGAGCGAGCGAACGGATTCGGCGCAACAGACGGGCGGTGCGAAGCGAACGGGTCGCAGATGGACGATTTCGGCGGAGCGCAATTAGGGTTGTGGAGGCTTTGATACCATGTTGGCCGAAATGAATTGATTAATTTCTTAAGCATGGGTCACTCCTTTATATATCTAGGAGTGGCAATGAGTAACAGAATACAGAACAAAAAGAAAACTAATAACCCGGAGAGACTAACAATTAATTTTAGTTAAATGGAAGTTTGACTGTAGGATGTAGTGCACGGTTTTGACTGTTTTCATAATATGATAATAATTATATCCTTTGTAATTGAGCAGAAAGAAGACAGTTCATAACTGTAATTTATAACTTAATTCATCCTTGATTTCTATCACGTTGTCAACCTAGATACAAGGATCTTCAGACGAATGGCGTCGTAAAAAGAAATTTTAAATTAGTGTGTTTGTATCGACTATTTTTTTCTTCCTGAATAATGTTTCTGTTTAGTTCAAAAGTTTGATTTGAGATAAGAATTTTCTGTTGTCATCTCTAGAACCAATTAATTCATTGGATTCAAATCTTAAAGTTAACATTTTCCTATATAAATGTACGTTAACACTAGTAAATTGTGCATCTCTAGGTAATGATCAATACATCGTTGATCATCTTTAGTTGAATCAATTTTCTTACTATCCATTTACTTGTGGGCAGTTGCCTACCTCTATATCATTAGCAGTGGAGTTAATTTTGCAACTAGGGGTCCGTTTTGCACGGCGGTGACAGTCGTGAACGTTGTGGTTACGAACCGTTATCCGTTTAACGCGATATTTTTTGCTCCGTGAGTTTGGACCGAAACACCACCGTCATGAAATATGCGTGAGTAACATAACAACGATTCAACCATCACCAAGAAAAAACAAATTTCAACGTTAAAATGGATGACGTTTCTTAGGTGGGACTTGGTGTTCACGAATGACGGTTCGTAACCACGTTGTTCACGATCGCCACCACCGTGCCAAAGGGTCAGCCAAATGGACCCTGTGCCAAACGGACCCTGTGCCAAATGGACCCTGTATCAAACGGACCCTAGGTCTGCAGTATAAGAAGTAAATTGCCACTATGTTGACATGCTCAGATTATTTGCGCACTATGATGCATCGAGATGCGATTAGGTTCTTGATGGTTGATTTTATGTTATTTAAAGTTGTCAGGTATTTGACATGCTAACATCTTTAGGTTACATGTTTCTAAATGACCTTATTAACGTCATGTATGTGTCGCATGTCTTATAAATTGCATATGTTCAAAATTTAGTTTGTCTAGATGTCCTTGAACAATAACATTGAACAAAACACATTAAATGGAATTACATTGAACATAATACTAATTGGCATAAGCCACTGGCATGTACCTTTGGTCCAAACATCCTTAGAAGCACCATTGCGTTTCTAGTGTAGTATTCATTATCATAGTTTGTCATGCTAAGCGATGATTTGGATTCATTTATCTCACAATCACCTTATTTGGGTTTTTTTATCCGATGATCAGGTTGTCATCTGAGCTGACAACTTCTTTAGTTTATGCTATATTTGATGGGGATTACTCATCTCATGTGCGCCATCTATGTCTACTAGTACATGAGATCTTGATCGGATCGACGATCCAAACCCGCTGATGCGTCCGGAATTCAGTTTACATCGTGTATCTTGTTTTAAATTTTTATGCATTATTTAGTGAGATTGGTGACTATATGGGTTCTGTTGTTGTTGTTGTTGATTTAGTGAGATTGGTCACCATACGTGAGCAATCAATCATAGCCATCCACACATGGTCGCCATAAATCAGTTTTATTATAAATAAGAGTGCAGGGACAACCATCGAAGGCATTGCGGATTTTTGGAGAACAAGTTATCCGAAATTTGACGATCTCTCGTGGTGCTAACTCCACGAAATCCCAAGGCATTCATCCGTATTTAATATTGAGGACTTCATACCGTACTACGAACCTCGCGAGTACGTCGATCCATATCTTGACCCACCCACTGAGCTACCCTTTGATCCGCCTACAGGGCCCTGCCCTGAGTTTCCACCACCATGTCCCTCCGAGTTTCCCCTGCTTAGGAGTCTAACCCTGGCGGCTTCCCCGTCATGACCTGAGATCCTCTTGAGCCCACCTACACGTGAATTGAGTGCTGAGAGTAGTACATAGATAGTGACACATGAGTGCACCACTACTCTTGATGGCCCTTCTTTCCGCTACTTGGTGCATTTACGGGGATGCCTCTTCACTAATGAGTAATGACACATGGATAGATTCCACAGAGCTTGATTGACTTGCCCCTGAGCTTCGACGACAGTATGACTATCTTTATTCATCAGAGATGAAGACTTTTCAGTCGGGGGGAGTTGATGAGGATCAAGAATCGCATGTGGGTTGTTGCACAATGGGGCCCACTTATGCCTACTAACGTAGGAGATCTTGACCGAATCGACGATCTGACCCCACAGATGTGTTCAGAATGTTGTTGACTTATTTTATGTACCTTGTTTTGATTTTTGTGTGCACTATTTAGTGAGATCGGGCATATCAAACGTTAGCGGTCAATCATTGCCATCTACGTATGTCGCTCTAATTAGTTTTATTATAAATAAGAGGGTAGTGACAGTTGTCGAGGGCATTGCAGTTTTTTGGAGAACAAAGTTCCTGGAATATGACGATCTCTCGTGATGCTGACTCCACGAAAGCCCAAGATATCGACACCTTGGTATGCTATCTTGATTCTCCTTGTATCCCAACCTTAGCCGCTTCCCCTTCAATTTCTTAGCAGCCCAGCCGCCCTTTTCACCCGGCCATCATTTCCACCCAGCCGCCACTCCAAAACAAGCCCACATAGCAGCCCAGCCACCGTCGCCCTTCATTCAGTCCATGCTCACATCCCAGGCAGCAGTAGCAGCTGCTTCCAACCCCTATCAGCCTCTGCCCCTTCAAGCCAGAACCACCGTCTGTATGTATTGCAGTTGCCTGCCGTCCTTTTGCTTCCACCAACAACCTCCAGAACTCTCTCCCAGCAGCCACCTTTATGCAGCTCTATAATCTTCATAATGAACCAAGGAGGGGGGTTGGGTATTTATGCTCACCCAACCCCCTAGGGCCGGCCGGCCCCCATAGGGGCTGAACCGGTGCGGTTCATCCCCGGTGCTCCTTATATTAATACTGGCGGGCTGAACCGGATGGTTCAGCCCAGTCTTCCTCCGCCTTCTCCTTTGGTCGTCGTGCCCAATACCCGAATAACCTGGTAATGACGCCGGGCGTAACATTCCCTCCCCCATCAAGGACCAGCTTGTCCTCAAGCTAGAGGCGGGGAGCGTGCGGCTCTTGACACAAGTCGGCTCTGGCTTGCATCTGAGGCGAGACCCCTGTTGGAGCTGTAGGCCCCGCTCTACTCGCCGTAACGATGGGCATCGTACTATCCGGTGTTCCTATGCGTTCCACGCTGTGGGGTGAGATCTTCTTTACCTTAGACAACGTGAGGCCTTCCAAGCAGTACCCCCTCCCGTGCTGGTAGAACTCTATAGTCATTTGGTCCCAGTCGAAAGTCACCCGACGAAGTTGCTGCAGCCACGGTGCACCCAACATCATGTCGGAACCCCGGATTGGCAATAAGTAAACATCAATATGCTCTGTGTACCCTTGTTCTGGAGCTCCACCCCTTTTAGCACTCCCTCGCACTGCAGTGTACGTCCATCCGCTACCCTGACGTGGAAAGCTGCGCTGCGATCTATGACACACCCCGTCTTCTGGGCCACACCGGGTTGGATGAAGTTGTGAGTGCTCCCGTTGTCCATCAAGATCGTCACCGTCTCCTTGCCGACCCTCCCAGCTAGGTGTAAAGTCGGAGATGGGGTACCCCCCTCCAAGGCCTGGATGGATACTCCAAAGTCGTCAAAAACCAACTCTCCCTCCTCTTCAGTGCGAGTAACACCTCCCGCTTCCTCCTGCAGCATGAAAACCTGGACCTTCTGGCAAGCGTGCCCTCGGGTGTACTTCTCATCGCAGTTGAAGCATAACCCCTTGTCCTTTCTGGCCTGAAGCTCCTGCCACGTCAACCTCGTCACCGTAGGACGGCCCCCGCTCGGTGGTTCCTGCTTGGGTACATCTGCAACCGTAGGTGCCCGACCTGTCGTCCGAGTCCACTGCCGATTGAATCGCTCCTCCTGTATCCGTGCCACACTGATTGCATGGCTCAGACTTCGTGGTATATAGGCGTGGACCTCATCCTGCAATTCTTCCCGCAGCCCGGATATGAAGCAACTGAGGAGGGTCTTTTCCTCCCAATTGACCCGATTGGCCAATCGTTCAAACTCTGTCCTGTATTCCGTGACTGTCCCTGTTTGCCGCAGCTTCTGCAACATGGCCTCTACATCCTCGTACTCCAGTGGTCCAAAGCGAGCCGAGAAGGCCTCCACAAATTCCTCCCAGGGTGCATAGGTGCGCCCCCTAAGGAACCACTTCGTCCACTGGTAAGCGTCGTCTTCCAGATGGAAGGACGCCAACTGTACCCACTGGTCATCTGGAATTTCCTGGTAAGTGAAAAACAACTCTGCCTTCTGCACCCATTCCAAAGCATCCCCGCCGCGGAATTTAGGGAAATTCATGCGAGTTCGTTTGGGTTGCATGTAAGGTCGGGGATTTGCCCCCCCCATACCCTCCTTGCCTTTGTCCATACCCTCCTTGCCATTGTTGTTCTGCGGGCTGATTTTGTCGACCCCACGCTTCCGGATAGGGAACTCCCCCATGGCCGCCACCCATTTGCTGTCCTCCGCCGTGAAAACCCCGCCACGGGGGTCGTTCATTCCATGGTTCTCCATTTTGAACCCCAATTGCTCCTCCAAACATTGGTGGTGCCGGCAATAGTCCCACTCCTCCTCCGATCGGAGCACCCATGGTCCCGGGTGGCCGGAAAGGACTCACTGGCGACTCCCGACCTCTCCATGGGCCGGCAAAGGCCCGAGCCTGCTCTGCTGGAAGCCCGCAAGGGCCGCATCCTGGTGCAGCAGTCGGTGCTGGCTGCTGCGCAGCCGGCCGCGCCGGCGGCTGCTGCGCCGACCAGTCGCCACCTGGACGGCCATCGCTAGTCCCTTCTGACCCGGTGAAGCCTCCTCCAAGCCCATACGGAGCGTCTCCCGCGTTTTGAGTCGATCCCGACGCCGCCATGGAAGGTCCCGTCCACGCGCGTTCTCGGTGGCCTGGATCGGGTCTGAATCCGCATCCCGCGTTCGTCGAAGGCATCGATCCGACGATTACCTGTGCGGGCGAAGTCCAGACGGGTGGCTGCCGCAAGCTTTCGGCCATTCCGCCTCCGACGTGTGGTGCGTCCGGTTGAAAGGATGCTTCCGCCTCCGATCCGTCAGCCACAGCGGCTTTCCCTCTCAGATTCTGCACTAGGAGGGCTTTGATCTCCTCCATACGCGTATCCAAGCGTTCCTCCAGATTTTTTTGGGACGTTTTCACTTGTTCTTCGATCGCTGCTACCGAATCCGCCAACCCTACGTAGTTTTCTTCGATGGTGGTCAAGCGCGCATTCTCGGCTTCGGTGCGTGTCACCACGGTTCGAGGAAAGATCCTCTGATACCAAATGTTATGATCTAACTAGAGAAAGGGGGAAAACTAGAGGAAACTAGGGAAATTAGGGCTTGAGGCTAGAGTTTGAGGAAGAAGAGAGGGGAAATACCTTGATAATAATCTTCATAATGAACCAAGGAGGGGGGTTGGGTATTTATGCCCACCCAACCCCCTAGGGCCGGCCGGCCCCCATAGGGGCTGAACCGGTGCGATTCAGCCCCGGTGCTCCTTATATTAATACTGGCGGGTTGAACCGGATGGTTCAGCCCGGTCTTCCTCCGCCTTCTCCTTTGGTCGTCGTGCCCAATACCCGAATAACCTGGTAATGACGCCGGGCGTAACAGTCACTCACGCAGAAGAAAGCCATACCGGGTCGCCTTATAAATTAATTTGTTTCTTGTATTGTGATAGTTTTGTTTGCAATTGGATATTAGATACTATTGGTATAACAATATTGTATTCATTTCATGCACCACACTTAGGATTGCATCATAAAGAGTCTCACCTCTCACATAACCTGCTCTCCGTCAATATCTCTGGGTTGTGATCAACTTATTTATAGTTATTAATGAGTTGGTTTTCCCTGAATGGACTAGCTAGTTTATTCATGTGCATTTTTAAGGAAATGTTAATTAGCATGTTCTTTTTTTTGAGACACATAGTATGCGTTATTTTAGCATCTATGAAACAAATAAAATTCTATAATCATTTTAACTATTTGAGGTTCACTTTATAAAATTTTCAATTCCTCGTCTCTATAAAATGTTGTATGGGACTATTCTCTATTTGCTTGAATCTTTTGGCACAATGATAACATCGGTTATTGACTCATATTTGCATTAAAATAACAGTACGGGGTTACAATTCACGAGGTATGTTTGGGCCTAGCATTCGAGGGTTGATTCCCTCTTGAAGCCTCTCCCCAGATGAAAGACAAACCTAGAAGACTCAAGATAATCCTAAGACACTCCCCCACTCTTTTATATATGAGAGAATGGGTATACAATTAATATTACCAAAAATGCCACCATGGTTACACTCCCCCACTCTTTTATATATGAGAGAATGGGTATACAATTACGATTCTCTATTTGCTTGAATCTTTTTGCACAATGATAACCTCGGTTATTTACTCATATTTGCATTAAAATAACAGTACGAGGTTACAATTCACAAGGTATGTTTGGGCCTAGCATTCGAGGGTTGATTCCCTCTTGAAGCCTCTCCCCAGATGAAAGACAAACCTAGAAGACTCAAGATAATCCTAAGACACTCCCCACTCTTTTATATATGAGAGAATGGGTATACAATTAATATTACCAAAAATGCCACCATGTTTACATAGTAATTAGACACGCGCGATACTGCAGTGACGTCGCGTAACTAGGTGGCTGTAAGCTCAGGGAGTCGTATTCATATCGGTACTTCCCCTCTCGAAAAATGACCCGGTCCTCAAGGACGAGGCTTGGAGTGGCCTTTTGCGAGTGTAAGAGGATCCAAGTCTGTGAAGTCGGGGTCATCATCTTCACCAGCGATCAACAAACACAGCTCCTTGAGAGGGCATTTGTGTGTTGGAGAGTATGAATGCTTGCAGCTAAAACAAATGCCATTCTGACAGAGCTCTTGGTACACTTGGTTAGTCAGACGTTAGGGTGGTGGAGCTATCGATGGAGGAATAGGTGGAGGTGGCGACAGGGCAAGTAACAGAGCTAGCGTCGAAGGTGGGGGATCCAATCGGTGGAGTGGTTGATAAGGTTTGGAAGTTGGCAGCGGTAGATGAGGTGGCTAGTAAAAGGGAGGCGGTGGGTTCACATAGAGTTCCTCGTTGATGCAACAAGCTTGGTCCATAACTCAAAAAAGGGTGGATGGGTTGTGGACATGAAGGCGTACACTAAGATGAGGTTGCAGACTAGCGGCGAACTCCAGGTTATGATCCTGGGAGTGGCTAGCCACGTGCGTGGACTTCAATGAACTCAATGATGTAGGCCGCGATGGTGTCAGATTGACGAATGGAGATGTTGTGCTCTTGCGCTTTGCCTTTTTGACGCTTGTCGTTGTAGCGAATTAGACCCTCCTTAAGTGTAATCCAGTAGAGATCAAAAACATTTTAGTGCGTCCTATGAACCCAGTGCAGGGTCTTCAATGTTGATCGTAGCCATTTAGACCGTCTGATTGGCGGGTGGACTGGAGTTCGAAAAACTGTTCGACGCGGACGATTCAGCTGAGGGAGTCCATGCCCTTGAATAGTGGGATCTCAATACGGTGGAGGTGGACTTGGTGAATTCCCTTGACGGAATGTAGGAACCCTATGTAGTTAACGTTGAGCCCGTTGCGTAGCAGTGGAGGGGGCGGGGCCGATTGACGCCGTTGGCGACGAGCTCACAAAGGAGTGCGAGATCTTCTGGCTGCGCTTCGAGCCGATCCAAGCTAGTGGTATCGGTGGAGGTCAGAGCAGAGGCATTCACGTCGGGAGGATATCCATGGAGCATATTGTGGGCATGAAGGGAATCGAAGGAAGGGATGATGACAGTGTGCTGATGGCAGACTCCAGCCCCGTTGGAATTGCAGTTGCGATGACAAGAACCCACATTGGGACGCGCATCCACACTCTTAGGTGAGAGTTGTTTTGCGACATCGAATCGAGTGGGAACCACTAGCTGCGGAGTGTTGGATCTGATGGCGCCCTTAAAGAGGGGGGGGGGGGTGAATAAGCAGTTTACTGTTTTTAAGATAAACTGACAGATTTTTAAGAAACAGAAAACTTTTTAGCACTGTTGTTAACGCCTGACGTTGAATAGTTAACGCCTGGCGTTATCCCTCCAGAAAATATTTTGGCAGAAATAAACAAAGTGATTTTACTTGCACAATCTCAAATGAAATATAAAACCAGAAAAATAGATATGCTGAAATAGGAATTTTATATATCACAAAATAATTACAAGGATAATATTTCAATAACGCTTGAAATTGAGGCGACAAGTTGAATATCTCTTTTTTGTTCCTTCACCGGTCCTTCTCCCAAGGACCGGTTGGCTATAGCCTATCTATCCCCAGATAAGGCCTCTAGCCAACCCCTAGATCTACCCTTGACCTAGTCGCCACGCACAAGACGGCGAATTACCCCCTAAGCCGCACAAGGACCTAGTCGCCACACGCAAGACGGCGATTTCACTACGGTTACAAGTAAATGAAAAGATAAAGATAAAAATCAGAATAAAAGACTCCCTATATTGAAGAGCGCTGAAGGAGATGTTGAAGACATGCTTTGATCATCATCGGAGTTGAAGCGAGCGTCCTTCTTCAAATTTACCGTTGCAAATCTCCTTCTCACTCTTGTTCCTCAATGGTGGTGTTGGGAGTTCTCTCTGAATTCGGGGATGAAATGCTCTCTCAAAAGATTGGAGTGAAGGCTTCCAGAAAAAGCTCTCTTGAACAATGAAATCAGGTCTTTAAATAGACACGGGAGCTAACGCCTGGCGTTAGCGTTAACGCCAGCGTTAAGCATCGTGTCTGGCAGTTGCTGAAGTCGTGCAAACCGTCGGAAGCGTGACAGAGCCAAATTTCGTCGAACGGGACTGATTTCGTCGAACACGCCTTCGTCGAACGCACCCTTCGTCGAACGGAAAAGCCGCAACCGTCAGGATCGTGCAAACCGCCGGGATCGTGACAGAACAAACTTTTGTCGAACGGAATCAATTTCGTCGAACGGAACTTCAAGTTCGTCGAACGCAGTTGTCGGGCGCAATGTCGTCGAGCGCAGGCTCAGTTCGTCGAACGGAACTCCTCGTTCGTCGAACGCAGCTTGTCGAGCGCAGGAAATTTCGTCGAACAGAACTCCTCGTTCGTCGAACGCAGCTTGTCGAGCACAAGTTCGTCGAGCGCAGGAAATTTCGTCGAACGGAACTCCGAGTTCGTCGAACGCAGCTTCCTTCAGATTTCGTCGAGCGCCTTCAGAGTTCGTCGAACGCAGGTTCCATTCGTCGAATGCAGATTCGTCGACCTCAACTCGACAACATTCCTCCTCTTGTTAACGCGGGGCGTTAACAATTACCGCGAGCGTTAGCTCTCTTTCCAGAGAATCCTCATCAAACAGCATCCTGTTCATAGGGTTATTTAACAATAGTACCTGCACACTTAATAAACACAAGCAAGATCAAATACATAGTGTGATTTGTTATTCTCAAACTAAGAGATGTGGAACACAAGCTCCATCAATCTCCCCTTTTGATAATAACAAATCCACTAATAAGAAATAAAAATAGAGTAGTGTTTATAGTATATGATAAGCGTGATAATCATGCATACTCCCCCTATGTGGATACTCCCCCTACATGAATGCATGTCATAATGTACTCCCCCTAAATAATAGATTTCTCTAAGTTATTTCTTGAAGTTAGTCTCTTCTCCCCCTTTTGTTATAATCAAAAGGAGATAGGGATGAGTAGTAGGAATTTGTTCTTTTGTGCACTCTGTAGAGATAATTGTAACTTTTTGAAAGTGAACACAGCGAAAACAATATTTGAACATCGTTAAGAATTTGTAAGAACAAAATATAATAAGCATTGTAAATCAAATACGTAGATGTTTTGAATTGAAATACACAAGTTGCAAATACATTTGAAATTTTGAATATTTAAAGTTAGCAAGCAAGAATATATAATATCAATGGAAGATAAGTTTACAATGTAAAATAATTTCCATTTCAAGTAATCATGAACATTGTAAAGATTATGCTTTGCCATCTAGTGCATTTACTCATGATTGTAGAGAACAATGTAGGTAAGCTTTAAGTCCAATTCTCATGAGTGGAAGTATTATAATTGATAATGATGTGTACAATAAATGTGTTTTGATAAGGCATACAAGTGTAGAAATCAAACCACATGAAACTATGTAATGTAAGAGCATAAGTTGAATTGAACAAAAACAACTTTACTTTAATAAATTTCAATGCACTATATAAATTTTTTTTAATGAGAAGTGGTGAAAATTTTGTTTGCACAAGACACTTTACAATTCTTTCCAAGGTGCTCAACCTCACAATGCTCATTAAGACTTATCAGGAGGTTCAAGTAGTGTTTGGTGGAGTTATCCTTATCATTCATTTGTTGCTTTTTAGACTTAGTGACAAAAGACTCAGAATTCACTTGTTTAGCAAACATAGTTTATATTTTGTTTTGAATTTTATTTACCACATTTCTCTAAATACAAGTGCATGAAAAACAACAAATTCAAGAAAGAATTTAATTTTGTGTAGGTAAATTGTTTATGAATTCAAAATAAGTTCTTATGCTACACAATCATGTTAAAATAAGATTTAAAAACACATGTATATTAACCAAAAAGTGTAAGTGAGAAAATCATTATCAAAGATAAAAACTTTACTCAAACTTAGAGGCATGTAAAAGCATTTCGACATATGTTATCTATTCTCAAACTCTTTGCACATTTGAAGATAATTAATTTTGAAGGCATGATTAAATCAAAACCATGTTTTTAATGAAACTTGAAGGTTTAAATTAAACTTTGTAAATAATCTTAAACCAATATCTATATAATCATCCTTGAAATCAACATTTAAGCTTATAGTAATTTTTTTTGTTTTTAAGTTTTGAAAGAAAACACCAAAATACCAACACATTTGTAAAAACGCACAAAAATTTTTTCTGAGCATAGAAGCTAACGCCGGACGTTAACTTCTTAACGCCGAGACAGAACACTAATTTTTGACTTTTTGAAAAATATTTTTCATGATACATTTGTAATATAAATAGGCCTTCATACAATTGAAATTTCAGACATTATGGAGTTGATATGATGACCTTTTTAACGTGTTTTTGGTGGTTTTCCCATAGTTTTTAAATTTTTATTGATTTTTAATTTTTTAAGAGTGAAAAAAATATAAAAGTACATAAAATAATTTGATAGCTTTTTATAAGGGTCAAAGTGACATTTCTAAGACACCTAATTCTAACCTAAGCATGTGAAAACGTGCATCAGGTAGAGGTTTGGTAAAAATGTCGGCAAGTTGTGATTTCGTCCCTATAAAGCTAATTTTAACATGTTCCTTCTTAATATGATCTCTAATGAAATGATCTCGGACATCTATATGTTTAGATCTAAAATGATGTACGAGATTGTTTGTGAGATCTATAGCGCTCTTGTTGTTACACTTTTCAATGTTATTTAGATGAACACCAAAGTCTTCTAACGTTTGGGTCATCCATAATGCTTGTGCACAACAAATACCTAGTGCGATATATTCGGCCTCGGTGGTGGAGAGAGCAACAGAATTTTATTTCCTACTCGACCATGATATAAGTGAAGGGCCTATAAAATGACACGTGCCACTAGTGCTTTTACGATCTAATGAACATCCCGCATAGTCCGAATCAGAAAAACCGTGTAGAATAAAACAATTATTATGAGGATACCATAAGCCTAATCTAGATGTTCCGATTAGATATCTGAAGATACGTTTAACCGCTTTTAAATGTGATTCTTTTGGGTTAGCTTGAAATCTAGCACATAAGCAAACGGAAAACATAATATCGGGTCTCGATACGCTTAAGTAAAGCAATGAACCTATCATTCCTCTATATAATGTTTGATCTATTGAAATATCGGCTTCATCTTTTCCTAACTTTAGTGATGCACTCATAAGAGTATTGGCTTGCTTTAGGTTTTCAAATCCAAATCTCTTAAGAATATCATGAACATATTTAGTTTGACAAATAAATATACCATCTTGTTTTTGTGAGATTTGAAATCCTAGAAAATAAGTGAGTTCTCTTACCAAGCTCATTTCAAATTCATTTTTCATCACTAAAATTACTTCATTACATAACTCTTCATTAGTGGCTCCAAAAATGATATCATCAACATAAATTTGCAGTATAATCAAATCATTATCTACATGCTTGATGAAGAGTGTATTATCCGCACTTCCCATTTTATAACCGTGTTTTATCAAAAATAATGTCAATCTATCATACCAAGCACGTGACGCTTGCTTTAATCCATAAAATGCTTTTTCTAACTTATACACATGATTAAGAAATTTTTCATTCACAAAATCGGGGGGTTGTTCTACATATACTTCTTCTTTTATAATCCCGTTTAGAAAGACACTTTTAACATCCATTTGAAATAATTTAAATCTTTTAAAACTCGCAAATGCAAGAAATATTCTAATTGATTCTAGGCGAGCAACGGGTGCAAAAGTTTCATCAAAATCTACCCATTCGATTTGTGAATAACCTTGTGCAACAAGTCTTGCTTTATTCCTTGTTATCCTAGAGTCACCATCTAATTTATTTTTGAAAATCCACTTGACTCCTATAACCGGATGATTAGATGACCTCTCTACTAAATTCCAAATCTTGTTACGTTCAAATTGATTTAATTCATCATTCATAGCTATAAACCAAAATTCATCATTTAAAGCGGTTGAAATATTTTTTGGTTCTATTTCAGATATAAAACAAAGGTTTGAAAAGACTCATGTAAAGAAGAACGAGTACTTACCCCTTTTGATGGTTCTCCTATCACAAGCTCCTTTGGATGATCCTTAGTGAACTGCAACACACTTGGAGGAACATATTATATTATCTCATTTTCTTTCTCCTCTTGTTCTTTTTCTTTTTCTCCAAGTGATTCATCATCCTCATGCTCTAAAGGGGAAATATGTTCGTCTTCATTTCCTGTATGATTAGAATCTACACAAGGAACAAACTCATCAAATCTTACATGTATAGACTCTTCGACTACTTTAGTTCTTTTATTATATATTCTATAAGCCTTGCTAGTTGAAGAGTAACTAATGAAAATTCCCTCATCGCATTTTTCATCAAATTTTCCTAGTGTATCTTTAGTGTTTAAAATGAAATATTTACAACCAAACACATGAAAATAAGATACATTAGGTTTTCTTTTAAAGTAAAGCTCATAAGGTGTAAATTTTAAAATAGGATGAAGCATGACACGATTAATGATATAACATGAAGTATTAACCGCTTCGGCCCAAAATGATTTAGGCAACCCATATTCACAAAGCATAGTGCGTGCTAGCTCTTGAAGGGTTCTATTTTTCCTCTCCACTGCACCATTTTGTTGTGGGGTTCGAGGAGCGAAAAATTCATGTTTAATTCCTAAATCATCACAAAAAGAAGAAAATCTATCATTTTTAAATTCTCCTCCATGATCCGAACGTATGCATTTAATCTTTAAATCAAGTTCATTTTGAATACGAATGCATTGTTTAGTAAATTCAAGGAATGCATCGGATTTGGAAGATAGAAATAATGTCCAACAAAATCTAGAGAAATCATCAATTATTACAAACGTATATTTTCTACCTCCTAGACTAGAAGTGCTAACCGGTCCAAACAAATCTATATGAATTAATTGAAGAGGTCTAGTGGTAGAAATTACATTTTTGCTTTTAAAAGATTTTTTTGAAAATTTTCCTTTTTGGCAAGGCGTACAAAGAGAAGATAAATTTCCATTAAGCATAGGTAATTCCTTAATTTCAAAATAAGCTTGGTGCTAGAGTGACCAAGGCGCCTATGCCAAAGTTCTAATTCTTCATTTTTAGAAATAAAGCATTTTAAAGAAGAATTTGAAAGATCATTAAAAGTAATTATATAAACATTTTGCATCATAGGTGCGGTGAGTACGACATTATTTGTTTTAAAATTTATAATTTTACAAAGATTTGTAGATGATTCAAATAATACATTTAAGCCCTTATCACGTAATTGACTAATTGAAATTAGATTATGTTTTAAACCATCTACATATAAAACATTTGAGATTGAGAAATAATCGTTACCCACTATACCGATGCCCATGATCCTTCCTTTACCGTTGTCACCAAATGTCACCATCCCTCCTTTCTTCATCTCAAGGCTAAGGAACTTTGTTTTGTTTCCCGTCATGTGTTTGGAGCATCCCGAGTCCAAATATCACACGTCCTTTTTGTCCTTAGCCTGCCAACATACCTAAAAAGGAGATGAGAGTAAAGATCCGGATACCCAAGAGGTTCCTCCCATAGAATAGGTGGAAACCTCAGACACCCAGATTTATTTTATAGCATTGCGACCCTCTTTCTTACAAGAGTTTGAGGTGTGCCCAAATAGATGACATTTGGTACACGCTATAAAAGGGGATGAGACCATTTTTGAAGTTTTGGGAGCTCTTGCTAGAATATGAGGTAACATTTAAGTTTTTGAAATTATTATTACTAGAATTAATGTTTCTGGAATTGCAGCTAACGCCGGCGTTAGGGGTTAACGCCTGCCGATAGCTTCCAGAGCTATATCCAAGGCCATATTTGGCACTTCCATGACATTGGTTGGCCAAGATCATGTCCAGAGATCTTTGGCCAACTCCAAACTTCTTAATAGCCAAATTTAAATCATGAATACGAGCTTTGAGAGCGGTGTTTTTCGTTACCAACATAACGCACCGATTCACAAAGCTTTTCTTTCCATCCTCTATTTGAGAAAAAGAGGTTTTTAAAGTTCTTTCCAAATCCCCCTTCTCCTTAGTAAGAAG
Organism: Dactylorhiza incarnata; assembly: GCA_033032865.1. Lineage (NCBI taxonomy): Eukaryota > Viridiplantae > Streptophyta > Magnoliopsida > Asparagales > Orchidaceae > Dactylorhiza > Dactylorhiza incarnata. The sequence continues at coordinate 8,962,199 of JAWHQI010000013.1, forward strand.
TTCAATAGTGAAGTGAGATTTAAAAAGAGCTTCTTCAAGTTCTTTCACTCTTGCCAAGGAGTGATTGCACTCTTGGCAAGATACCTTTTCTTTCCCTAATAGTTTAGATAATTTTTTGTTTTCCTTTAACAAAAGTTTATTTTCAGAATTTAGAAGATATTGATCTTTTAAATTTTTATCAAAGAATTTGCAAGTTTGTAAATACTCAACATATAAATCATCATAAGAAGTAGGGAGAGTTACTTCAGTGTTGCTTTGGACACTGCTTTCATCCTCGGATGTCTTGTTACTTTTTCCCATAAGGCAAATATTTGCCTCTTCTTCATCGCTAGTGGATGAGCCACTTGAATCCTCGGAGGAGTCATCCCATGTAGCCGCTTTTAGTACCTTCTTCTTCTCATTTCCCTTGTGCCCTTTTTCTTTACGCTATTTCAGATATTTTGGGCACTTACTCCGAATATGTCCGGTCTTTCTACAATGGTAGCACTCCGGTGGTGGTCGTTCATCATCATCCTCGTCGCTACCTCTCTCTTTCTTTAATGAAGATCCCTTTTTGATGAAGTATTTCCGGTAGGCCTGTAACGGTTCGGTTTGGTTTGGTTTTCAAGCAAAACCGCAAACCGAACCACCCCTATGTGGTCCCAAAATTTTGGAACCGAACCGAACCGAACCGCTCAAACATTGTAACCGAACTGAACCGAACCGAATGGTTCGGTTCGGTTTGGTTTGGTTTTGGTGGTTTAAATAATATGTAATCTAAGAATGTTTTAAAATCACAACTATATTCACAAACAAGATTTTATACTTAGAAATAAAAATAAATGTAAAACTTGCAAATTACTCTATATGAAGCACAACATGTCAATTTAAATGATATGCAAAAGCTCCACAAAGTCTGGGATTCACTGCAATAGCTGAAAATATTGAAGTTAAAAAAATTAGATATATAATTAATCAAATATTTAAAATAAATAATAAAATATAAACTAATTTTTTTGTTATCTTACATGACTTAAGTTCGGCCATATCAGTTAATCTTGCCTCAATTTCTTGTAGAATTGGCGAAGCCCGCAACCAATCTTGAGCACAAATCAAGCACTCGACACATCAATTTCTTGTGGAATTGGCGAAGACTAAGCGGTGAGCGGGGATGGGAAATCCTAGTTGAGCGTCTGAGCGAGAGCGATGAGCGATGCTTATTTGGTATTTGTTGTCCTCTAAAAGCCGTGAATTGAAATAAGGATATAAATATATAATCAAATAATCATATAATAAAAATTTAAAAACATTAAAACAGTGACCAAAATATGATATACTATGAACATAACTAAATCAAAATATGGATATAGTTAATTACAAAAAATATAAATGTAATTACATATCATTATACACTACGGTTTGGTTCGGTTCGACTCGGTTCGGTTTGTCATGCAAAACCATGAACCGAACCGAACCATATGATTTTTTTAAAATCAAAACCGTGACCGAACCGTGACATACTGAAGCCGAACCAAACCGTGCGGTTTGGTTTGGTTCGGTTTGGTTTCGTAGTTCGGTTGGTTTTTGCTTACAGGCCTAATTTCCGGAAGCCGTTTCTCCTTTCCGGATTCTTCATAAACCTTTTGAATTTCTTCACAAAAATGCTCTCCTCGTCCTCTTCATCATCATCTCCATTTGCCTCCTTTTTTTACTTTAAGGCCAAACTCTTCTTCTTTGGCTCCAAGTTGTACTCTTGTTGTTGAATTTTGAGTTCAACCTCATGGGTCTTGAGGTTCCCAATAAGGCTCTCAATTTGAAGCTTCTTTAAGTCGTGCGACTCCGAGATAGCCGTCATCTTTGGATTGAACTTTGGAGGGAGAGACCTTAGAATTTTTCTCACCAAGTCGCCTTTGGAGAACACTTTTTCAAGCACTTTTGAGTCGTTGACGATTTTGGTGAACCTTGTGTACATAGAATCCACGTCTTCATCCGTCTCCATACGGAATTTCTCATACTCGGATTCAAGTTGGAAGAGCTTTGAATCCTTCACCTGCGAAGTGCCTTCATGAGTAATTTCTAAAAGATTCCAAATATCATAAGCTGTTTCGCAAGCACAAGTTCTATTAAATTTCGTTCTATCCAAAGCACAAAATAACGCATTCATTGCTTTAACGTTATTCTTACATCTCAACTTATCCTTGTCATCCCATCTATCTCTAGGTTTTTCCATAGTGACTTCTCCAACAACAAATGTTGGTGGAGAATAACTTTGTTCTACCATACTCCAAACGTCATTATCTAAAACAGTTAAAAAACGCATTCTAGTTTTTCAATAATTATAATCAGTTCCAGTAAATAGTGGAGGTCTACTTATCCCTTGACCCTCCAAAAAAGCACGATCGTGATGCACCATTATTCCCGGTTGTAAGATCGTTTTGGAATAACCTAGCTCTGATACCAAGTGTTGGATCTGATGTCGCCCTTAGAGAGGGGGGGGGGGGGGGTGAATAAGGGGTTTACTGTTTTAAGATAAACTGACAGATTTTAAAGAAACAGAAAACTTTTTAGCACTGTTGCTAACGCCTGACGTTGACTAGTTAACGCCTGGCGTTATCCCTCCAGAAAATATTTTGGCAGAAATAAACAAAGTGATTTTACTTTAATAAACAATCTCAAATGAAATACAAAACCAGAAAAATAGATATACTGAAATAGGAATTTTATATATCACAAAATGATTACAAGAATAATATTTCAATAACACTTGAAATTGAGGCTACAAGTTGAAAATCTCTTTTTTGTTCCTTCATCGGTCCTTCTCCCAATAAGGGGTTTACTGTTTTAAGATAAACTGACAGATTTTAAAGAAACAGAAAACTTTTTAGCACTGTTGCTAACGCCTGGCGTTGACTAGTTAACGCCTGGCGTTATCCCTCCAGAAAATATTTTGGCAGAAATAAACAAAGTGATTTTACTTTAATAAACAATCTCAAATGAAATACAAAACCAGAAAATAGATATACTAAAATAAGAATTTTATATATCACAAAATGATTACAAGGATAATATTTCAATAACACTTGAAATTGAGGCGACAAGTTGAAAATCTCTTTTTTGTTCCTTCACCGGTCCTTCTCCCAAGAACCGGTTGGCTATAGCCTATCTATCCCCAGATAAGGTCTCTAGCCACCCCCTAGATCTACCCTTGACCTAGTCGCCACGCACAAGGCGGCGAATTACCCCCTAAGTCGCACAAGGACCTAGTCGCCATACGCAAGGCGGCGATTTCACTACGGTTACAAGTAAATGAAAAGATAAAGATAAAAATCAGAATAAAAGACTCCCTATATTGAAGAGCGCTGAAGGAGATGTTGAAGACACGCTTTGATCATCATCGGAGTTGAAGCGAGCGTCCTTCTTCAAATTTACCGTTGCAAATCTCCTTCTCACTCTTGTTCCTCAATGGTGGTGTTGGGAGTTCTCTCTGAATTCGGGGATGAAATGCTCTCTCAAAAGATTGGAGTGAAGGCTTCCAGAAAAAGCTCTCTTGAACAATGAAATCAGGTCTTTAAATAGACACGGGAGCTAACGCCTGGCGTTAGCGTTAACGCCAGCGTTAAGCATCGTGTCTGGTAGTTGCTGAAGTCGTGCAAACCGTCGGAAGCGTGACAGAACCAAATTTCGTCGAACGAGACTGATTTCGTCGAACACGCCTTCGTCGAACGCACCCTTCGTCGAACGGAAAAACCGCAACCGTCAGGATCGTGCAAACCGCCGGGATCGTGACAGAACAAACTTTCGTCGAACGGAATCAATTTCCTCGAACGGAGCTTCAAGTTCGTCGAACGCAGTTGTCGGGCGCAATGTCGTCGAGCGCAGACTCAGTTCGTCGAACGGAACTCCTCGTTCGTCGAACGCAGCTTGTCGAGCGCAAGTTCGTCGAGCGCAGGAAATTTCGTCGAACAGAACTCCTCGTTCGTCGAACGCAGCTTGTCAGGACAAGTTCGTCGAGCGCAAGAAATTTCGTCGAATGGAACTCCTCGTTCGTCGAACGCAGCTTCCTTCAGATTTCGTCGAGCGCCTTCAGAGTTCGTCGAACGCAGGTTCCATTCGTCGAACGCAGATTCGTCGACCTCAACTCGACAGCATTCTCCTCTTGTTAACGCGGGGCGTTAACAATTACCGCGAGCGTTAGCTCTCTTTCCAGAGAATCCTCATCAAACAACATCCTGTTCATAGGGTTATTTAACAATAGTACCTGCACACTTATAAACACAAGCAAGATCAAATACATAGTGTGATTTGTTATTCTCAAACTATGAGATGTGGAACACAAGCTCCAACGCGGAGAGCCGCTACAGATGGAGGCCAGTAAAATGCACAAATTGGAAGCAGTAGCAACAAAAGATGGAACACTCGCTGGAAACCGCAGGAGGAGGCTCAGTCAAAGTACGCACGCGCAAGCAGAATCGTCGGTTGTGCCTTAGACATATGCGGCATATTGCGCTGAAGTGAGACTGGTCCAATCGGCGACGAGCGCGCATCGAACTGAGCTCACCGTTGAAATACGATCGAAGTCGGAGGTATTGGCGTTGATTGTGATGCGGTGGTGCATCAAACGATCGAATGGTCGGCGAGATGGATGCTTGGCGCTTGGAACATGGCGATGCAGTCAATTAGGGTTCTAAATTGAACCTGATCGGCAGGTCGAACCAATTGATATCACTGGCTATGAAATCAGATTTACACACAGACACATTCTCTTATATTGGCGAGAATGGGCATACATTGAATTTTACCAAAATGTTACTAGGGCTACACACTAAATAGAGACGTGTGATACTGAAGTGGGCCCAGGGAGTCGTATTTGTGTCACACAACTTTCCTAATTTAGTTTGGTCTATCTATTCTTTGAAAACGGTCAATTTGTCTTCGATGTCACATGAGGTGCTAAAATCGTAGTTATTTTCCACTGCATCTACTTATGAGGAACTATGTTAAATTTATCCCTAATAGTTTCTGCACAAGGCGCTAGTCCTCTGGTACAAATCTTTTCACACAACTAATATCATAGCTATGTTTGGTCTATCATTTTTTTTCCCTCCTGATCCTTTAAATTGATTTTATCTGGCCGTTTGATGCCATACAGGGTGCAGGCAGACCAGCCTTTGGCCGGGGTGGCGGCGGCGGTTATGGAGCGCCTGGATTGCCTTCTCTCGAGTAGGCAGGTTGTTTTAAATTCTTGCCGTCACCTTCTCTCCAGTAGTGTACTCGGTGCCATGATCACATTTACTGCTTAGCTCCTTTCTGTTATAAGAATTGG